>OZ057412.1:192803443-195450292 GCA_964056705.1 Troilus luridus | reverse complement strand
AAATTAAAGCCTATTTTAATAGTCACAAAGAATAAAATGTTTACAGTAGAATACTGTTAGTTATCACTAATTCCTCTAAATAATACTAGATCGGAATAACACTTTACTATCATAATGAAAGCGATAATGAGGATTCTCATGTTTTTAGTCCATTTAATAAACATTTAAAGGATATTTTAAAAAATCATACCACTATGTCATTTTAAATCAGTGCTTGTTATTGTTGAGGCTTCATAGCTGTGTTTTTTTCTACTGCTTCACAATCACATGGAGGAAAATTGATAAAAAGACATGTAATGACCCGTCATAAAGTCTCTAACCCGTATGACGGGTCATTACATGTCTTTTCAAATAAGTAGTTAATGTTTAATGCTTACAACTAGGACATCCATAATGCTTCTCCACTGATACAACAGGTCATTTTATGATTTTTTAAATGATCTAGTTTAGTCTGTTTATGGTTACAATAATGATATTGATGAGAATACTCACCTCGAATCAAAGAAATCACTGGAGGAACACCACATTAAAAATAAGATTATACTTGGTTACAAAAGAGAAAATATATCGTTGGACTATCTGGCTTTCGCTGATGGCATAACAATATTATCAGGTACAGTAGAGAGCAAACAAGACATAAATAATAAAAAAATCATGAGGCGTCAAATGAGGTTTAGTGGTTACCTTAACAAGTTACTATGCCCAAGATCGCGGGTTCACAGACTGGTGGCTTTTGGATTTTTTAAAGGGAGTAAAGATTCCTTAGTTATGCCGTCCTTCAGAAGAGACGTGACAAGGGGTCTCAAGCCTGAACGATGCCGAGTATTCACTAAAGATCCCTATCCTAAGTATACCTGGTTACATATGTATGCAAATTACAATGTCAAGTAGAAAAAAAATAATGAAACAAAATCAACTAAGATAAATTGTTTTTAAAAATATGTAACTGGGTGGGTAAAGCGCCAATGAAATAAATAAGAATCACTTATATATAAAAAAACTCATCAATTAAAAAATTTTAGTCTGAAAACTGAGTATGTTATTTCCGATTTTTTGGGATTAGTATGGATATTAGGTGGTTGAATATACGGGATTTAAAGGTTGAAAGATTATTGGAACATCGAATAGAAGAAGGTATAGAGTTCCAAAGGGACGAGGATCGGGTAAGGAAAGCTCTATCAAAAGCTGTTGTTCAGTGGGATGCTGTGTATAGGTCTGAGAGCCGAGAACGGGTGTTAGGGGAGTGGACCGAGGTTTTGAATTTAAGGAGATTGGAAATGTATGATGGTCGGCAGGGTTGGATAACTTGGTGAAGAAATGATGCTTGGAAGTACATACAGTGATTATTGGCATTTTTTAGTTAAGCCTTTAGTAGCAATTGTATTGGTTGAAGCTTTTCAATTCAGAAACGACATATCTGATATTCCATTTCTAACATGTTTTTTTTTTTTAATGAAGTCATATTTTGAATTGTATCATGATCTTACTCGAAATTTTGTGGGAATAATGACATGAGTTAAAATCAAAAAAGTTTCTAATGGTTCATGACATAATTTCATAATTACAATAAGAATGCTTAACTTAGAACTCACATGGAACTTTCTTAATTGAAAAATTAGGTTTTTTGAGTTATGGCATTGCTCTTTTGAAGACAAGAACAGGGAATGTACCCATTACTTAAATGAAAATCAGTTTTTAGAAACTCTAATATCAATAATCATACTTTAAACACCATAAAAAATATGCCACAGTCTGTAGTTTACTTGGTGGATATAAAAAAGGGAATTCCGAATCAAGTTTCTTCAACATATGCTAATGCCCCCTTACAACAAAAGTGCGGGTTCAGAAAAAACCGCTTAGCTCGCTGACTTCCTAGGAGAGACTTTCTAGAAGTCTCTTTCTAAGTTTTATATTAATTAAAAAAAAAGAAAATAAAAAAAAAACTATTTATTTTACTCAATTCCAAACAGAAATAAAAATGAAAAAGATTAAATAAGGAAACGGCTCAAACATATTGTATGTTATAAAATTTAAAAATAAGTTATTCAAGGAATTTTCTATGGCAGATACTTGTGGATAGAATGATATAAGATGTAAAAAAGTGGAATATTTCAGGTCAAGAGAAAAATAATGCTGGGGAAAATAATTTTCCCTTTACAACTGCAATATTAAATACAATATGGCCACTTGATAATTTATTACATAACAGAGAGAAAGTGATAATAAAATTGAGGAGGTGGAGAACAGAGCCGGATTAGTCCACTATAATTTGAACACTTTTTTTTCGAACTATGTTTCCTTGGACCTTGGAACAGTCTCTAAGTAGGGAAAAAATAACTTTAAAAAGTGCATTTTCAAACAAAATCGGTTTAGTCCGAGTTTTTACCAAACATATTAAAATGTACACTCATTTTTCATTCTAAAGCGGACTAGTTCCATGTAGTCTTCATATCTTTAACACATTTTTAATCAAAAGCGGACATCTCCAGCAAAAATGATATATTAAATAAAAAACATTAATATTTTTTGCTATATTACTTTATGTGCGGTGTTAAATCTTTAATTATCTACGATAATGATGAAACTACTGTACCTTACACGAGTCTCCTTAAGCAGGGACTAAACCATCCATCATTGCTTCGTAGAATGCCTTCAGTAATTGAGATAAAACTTAAAAAAAAAAAGACGTGGAACGTATTTTAGTAACTCAGTTTGGTGATAGATGGGTCGAGTATCCTGAAGCAGATTGGTACAAAGAAGTAATACAGACTACATGAGGATCTACAGACATCATTGAAGAAAATGAGATTGGTGGAATATAATATTGAGGAGGTGAATGTGATAATATTGAGGATACAAATGTCTGGAAATGGATATTACCAAAATTGTTATATAATTTTCTTAAAAACACAATAAATCTTTCAAATTTATACTTTACGTCTCATTTTTGAAAAGTCCTTTAAAATAAAAAATCGGATTTGTCTAATACTGACAAAACTGGACTTGTCACATGTTAACGTTCACAACCAGATAACTCCATCTTTTTTGAACAAAACCAGACTAGTCCATTTTTGTTTCATAAATAACTTCTAAAATATAAAAGCAAATTAAAAATTAATTACTCATGCAACAATAGTACTAAACCACCTATCTATAATAACGTAATGCTGCCTTATTAATCTCCTCCATATATTAATATCATTTTAGCCATCCTGTAAAATTTAATTTTGTGGACTAATCCGGTTCTGATCGCCTCAGCTCCTCAATTATGAGCTTCAACTGAGCTGACTAAATTAGTCATGAAAACCATTGAAACTGTGTTATAATTGTTCAAAAAGATTTTTGCGAAATACTCCAGACAGCCTCAACATTTCATCCGAAAAATAATTATGTGTAAGGGTAATATAATAGTTTAAATAAAAATAAAATATCCCTGATCAACTTATATTTATTTATTGAAGTCATATCCGGGTCAGGTGCTCATGGCAGCTCAACTTTAACATTAATATAAAAATAAGGAATTTTAATGAAGACGGTAATGGTCATTCAATTATTTGCTAAAAAGTCTGAATAAAACAAACCAAAAACACATCTTGCCTAATTATAAATTTTTAATTTGTTATAATAAATATTGTTAAAAAAATTAGTAGGAAAGTTACCACAAAATTGATTATATGACTATATTATTTTACATTTAGGCTATTTGGGAGCGGAGTGGCTAAGTGGTAGAGCACTGAGTTACAATGCCGAAGGTCCTGGGTTCAAATCCCACTGCTGGCTCATCCATCCTGGGGCTCAACTAGCCTCTATATGATGGGTACCCAAAATAAGGGAGACAATCAGGCAGTTGAGCATGATCTAGGACAAATCTCCCTGTGCAACCTTTGTTCAAGAAATAGTACGTTTTTTTTTGTTTTATTATATCAAATATTAAAAATAAGATAATTTACTTTTTTAAGTGGAAAATAGTTGACTGGATAATTTTAATAGTGGTATGAAATGGTCAGGGGGTGCAATCAATTAATACACAAAATGAGGATGACTTACTTTGTGTAATCACTGACCATTTCATAACATTATTAAAATATTTTACAGTTAGACAGTCAATAAAACTTTTTTATGTAACAGAGAAAAATAAAAATTAACATGTATTTCTCAAATGTTGAACATGATTCATTAATTCTGACTAATTTCAAAGCAGTCATTTTTAATTGATTAATATAATGAACATAATATATATTATGTAGGGAAGAAATTCGTTGACTGTAAGTACTAATGTAGGATGGAAATAGTTGGGGGTGCAGTCAAAAATTTACACAATAAATAAGTGGAAACTTGTTATATTTTATGTGTGCCGACGTTTCGACCTACTTTGTATGTCATCTACAGGGCTATGAGAAAAAACACACAAAAACAAAAATGACTATAAAAATACATAGCAGTTCCAAGAATATAATAAAATAAAATAAAATTATAATAATAATATAGAGATATAGAAAAATTGAGCGAAAAAAAGTGAAGGATATATTATGAAAGGATATATGAATAAAGATGATAGAAAGGTGTTAATGCAAACAAAATACAAAGAGAGAAATCAAGTTAAACAGAAAATTATAAAATGAAAAAGATATAAATATAATGAGTGAGATATATAAGTATGGAAAACTTAGTTTAATAAAGATAGAATTGTATTGTAGAAAAAACATTGTATGGAAATAGACTCCTAAGGAGTTACCTAAGAAAATTGATAAAAATATGATGCCAAAGAATAAATACAGAAGAATATTGTAGAAAGTAAAGAATAGGAATCTCGTGTATGACAGGCAGAGAAGTAAAATATAAATATAAAATATAAGTACCAGATGTTATATAAAAGTATACAACAGGAATGAAGTTATATTAATATAAAATATGATGTAAGTATAGAATGAGAGATATCAAATATCAGTTTGAGAATGGAGATATATAATAAATAATTATGATGTTCAATAAACATGAACTCTTTGATTAAAACTATGATGGATGCTAAAGTGAAGATGGGAGAAATAGGTGTGAAGAAAGGAGATGGAGAAAGATGAAGAGAAGATATAAATATTTAAAAACTGTACGAACCCAATAGGAGTGGCTACTCGATGCAAAAAGTAACTGGCAAGTAAAATAAACGTTATAAAGACGGAAGCGCTGACAACGATCTCTGAACGGCCAAAAATATAACGAAGAGAGAGAGCATAGGGAAAGTGCATAATAGGTGAATTTAATGGCGCGTAAATAATGTAAAAAATTAAAGTAATGAAAAAAGGGGACAGCAAAGAGATTAATGGCTAAAAAAGGGGATTAATGACTAATTATGAAGGATTAATGACTAATTATAATTTTTTACTGCACCCTCAACTATTTCCATCCTACAATAGTATATATTAAAGGTTAAAGTAAGTTAGAGAATGGCCCAAAATTATACCATACATTATGTTAAAAAAAAATTGCATTAAGAAAGATTTCATGAGGTTGTTTATCTATATATTATACGATAAACATAACAATTAAATTAACACATAACATAAACATAATTAATCACATTAAAACATAAATTAAAAAATGTCTAGTATTAACTACTGTGAATCATACTATATTATTAACAACATTTACAAAACTAATAAAATGAAATTTATTTGTCAGATCAAGAGAAAGTTAAAGTGCCTTCTATGTATTGATAGTCTAATAGCAATAGAAACAAGAAATGAATGTAAAGGTACATAAATAATATTAAATACAAAGTAAATAAATCTAGTATAAATAATGTTAATATAACTCCACTATTTAAACATTTCAAAACTAATAAAATACAATAAATTTGTCTTAAAATAATTAATAACTGTAAGTACATGTAATCATGCAGATTTTTAATTACAATAATATTACAAGGCACTCTTGAACACCATCAACTAAAATTTTTAACAGAGGTACAAATCTAAAATGTTAGATATAAACAAATATAAGCTATGTTAGCAGTTCCACAATAGTGCTGTACTAATACGCTGTATTTATTCAGAATTCATCGGAATTATTACAACTATTACAGCTCTGATTTATTATTATTATGTAGACTTCTACTGGTTTGGGGGAAGTTTCACATAAATTTTAGTTATGACCTGATCTTGTCTAAATAGGACCTCTTATCGATAGATCTCAGGATCTGTTGGTATACATTTCAATCTAATGCGATCATAAAAAACCAAAGTGGACAGTAATAATAATTTTAAATAATATCAAATTAAAGCCTATTTTAATAATCACAAAGAATAAAATGTTTACAGTAGAATACTGTTAGTTATCACTAATTCCCCTAAATAATACTAGATCGGAATAACACTTATTTCTCATAATGAAGGCGATGATGAGGATTCTCATTATGTTTCTATCAGGGTATTGAACGCATACTTTGTTTAGTCTTTGTAAAACTATACTTTAGTCACAATTTTGTCATGTATGGAGGTTACTACTAGCCAACTTGCATAGTAGGAAATTTCATGTTTTTGTACGTAGTGTGAACGCTTCTCACTCCTAATAAGGATATTTAAAAATCATATCACTATGTCATTTTAAATCAGCGCTTGTTATTGTTGAGGCTTCATAGCTGTGTTTTCTTCTACTGCTTCATAATCACTTGGAGGAAAATCGATAAAAAGACATATAATGACCCGTCATAAAGTCTCTAACCTGTATGACGGGTCATTATATGTCTTTTCAAATAATTAGTTAACGTTTTATGCTTACAACGAAGACATCCATAATGCTTCTCTGCTCATACGACAGGTCATTATATGATTTTTTTAAATGATCTAGTTTAGTCTGTTTATGGTTACAATAATGATATTGATGAGACTACTCAACCTGAATCTGATACATAAAATCCAACAAGAAAATCACTGAAGGAACACCACATTAATCATAAGATATGACTTAGTTACAAAAGAGACGATATATCAGTGTAATATCTGGCATAAAAAAATTAACAGGTGCAGTAGTGAGAAAAAAAAAATATATATATATATATAAACAAAATCATGAGGGCTCAAATGTGGTTGTGGTTAGCTTAACGACTTACTATGCCTAAGATCGTGGGTTTGCAGACCAGTATGTGGCCTTTGGATTTTTCAAAGGGACTAAAAAGTCCTTAGTCATGCCATCCTTCAGAAGGGACATGGAATGGGGGTCTCCAGAACGATGCCAGGTATTCGCTAAAGATTCAAAATTAAAGCATGCTACACATCAGTATGACAACTATAAAATGATGAATTATTTTATAAGAAAAAAATAACAGAATTGTTTACTTATGACTTATATAATGAAATAAATTAAATTTCAAAGTATTAAGTGAACAAAAGCTAACTAAAATTCACACAAAAATTCTCATCATATAAAATTCAAGGATAGAAATAAATGATCTTTCAAATGGAAATTACCAAATAAATGTATTAAGTAAAATACAACTGATAATCAATCGCTGCATTAACAGATTCAGTAGTCTTCACCATTCAACTAACAGATCATCTCCAAACCCTTATCCAACTCGTCATTATGGGGTAGTGAAATGGAGTAGTAACTCTTTCAGATATGAATAGTGTTTTGAAAGTATTTAAGCCTAACATATTAATTTTTTTCCCAAAATAATTCATCATTTTATAGTTTGTCTTAATGATGTGTACTGGTTCAATTAGGTGTCTGATATATTTACCACCATAAAGGCAATCTAAATCCAACTACAACAGGGTAAAGGCGCAAAACTATAAAGATAGCATTGATCAATTAATAACAATTGAAGTGTCTCTTACAAACAATTAATTTAATAATTGAATATACAATCTTAACTAGAGAAATGCTCCTGGTTTTTTCTTTGTAGAATTATTTTTAGTATCAGTTCCGCAGGTTATCACTTTGAACTAAATCATAAGTTTTAACTTTTCATTCATTTCCTTTTTAATATTCTTGAAAATAAAAATAATTGTATTACTGCCTATATATAGTGAAAATTATTGACTGTATATAGATTAAAGAATTGACTCACACATAATATTTAGGTTATGTCATCATCTATACCTGGAAATTTTTGTTTAAACATTCATTTCTTGATGAAATGGGTACTGAAATATATACATTTCCAATAGCTACACTATTTTTATCATACTAAAACGCATGATTATTTTATTTTCAAGAATATTAAAAAGGAAACGAATGAAAAGCTTTCATTTTAAACTTGTTGTGACTTGACTCGACTACCTGCGGAATTGATACCTTATTTTTAATTTGAAAATAAAATTCTACATGTAAATCTAGTTTGGTTTTTTTTTTTCCTATTAATTGGGAGAGTTGTTCATTGTTTATTTCTGTTAGAGAATATTGACTACACGAAACCGGCAAAGTCTCATAATGTTCTTGGTAAAAATGAATTTACTAGCAAAAATTCAAGGCTAAGATCTAAAAGAAACTTTCTTAACAAGTCCATAAATGACTGGTTCTAATTTTATACATAGATAAAATTATCCATAGACTCTTAAACAGCCAAACAAAAATTGTTCTTACCAACTAACACATACAAACTTACCAAACTGAAATGAACATATTTTTCAAAATAAAAAGCAATCACAGCGCAACAAAAACTAACCGGGCATCATTTTGCCTATATGGAAACGTAATTAAACACCAACATCCAACCCAAAAAGATATCTTTTTATTAAAGTAACCTTCACAAACTTCAATTCACAAGTCGCGGTAACTTTAAATAGTGTAGTATCACCATGTGGCGGGTGAGTGGTCCCAAAGTACTCACAACAAAGAGGTCACTTAGCTCTGAACTAGATGCAAGAAGTAGATAAGTAACGGAATTGGGAACAAAATTTTCAGAAACCAAACCATTTGGGGGGGGGGGAGTCTACCATTCACATATGAGTGCATGATTGAAGGGCTAGTGGGAGAAGAAAATAAGGAAATTCTGAATGATGTGACCAATACTTGAGGTATCAGTTCCGCAGGTTGTAGATTCGAGTTAAAAACAACTAGTTTTAAATTTTTATTCGCTTCCTTATACAAATATTACTTCCAGATTTCATTTAATAATAACAAGGGATGGATCTTTTGGATTTTACATTCTCCTGGTGCTCACCAAGCCTCTATAATGTGGTTGCCCTCGATAGGAAGGAAAACCTGGCGGTTGAGCACGATATCAAGCAAATCACCTCCCTGCGTAACCATTTTTCTAGAACAATACAGTCTCTATCAAGCACTGAACCCTATACTTAGATTGTAGAGGAACAGGATTTTTGGTACTTGTGTGTTAACGCAGGCGCAGTTATTTTTGCCAACTTGTTCGCATGCGCGAGCAATTATATTTTGTAACAGTTATCTTCAATAATGTTTTTAAATCTATTTATTGGGGTTAGAATTTTAATTTTTTTAAATAATCATCAAGAATTAAGAATTGTAGTCTAATAAAGCTAATTTAGTATAGTTTTTTTTGTATACCGCTAGTCTGGAACTCTACCATTTGAGCTATCCTGGCCCAATCAAGCACGCATATCCTTTTTTTTCACTGCCCCCAAGTCAAGTTAATATTATTATAATGACGTAAGTCAACAAGATCCAAATTAAAATAATGTTCATAGAACATTCTTCCCCTCGTATACATCGCAAAATTGCGGGGACTCGGGATCAGCTAAAATGATGATGATATGACCACGACCAGGAAGCGTGCTTGATTGGGCCAGGATACCTCAAATCGTAGAGTTCCAGACTAGCGATCTGAACGACCCGGGTTCGAGTCCCGGTCCTATATTTTCTTTTCAAATAAAAATAGTGTAGTTTAATAGTAGTAGTAGTAGTTTAGTGTAGTTTAATAAAGCTAATTTAATTTAATAAAGCGAATTGGTACATTTACGTTTTTTTGGTAAAATATTTCGCTCCTGAAAAAATACAATTGCTTCTTCTGTTTTTGGCAAATCCCAAATACGCATTTTCAACGTAGCAAGTAACAACAAATCTAATAATAAATAAATAAACAAAATAATAACAAAAAAAAATCTAGAACAAATCAGCAAACAAACAAGAAATCAGCAACCAAATATAGAACAAATCAGCTGTTAGAAATATAACTGTTACAAAATATAACTGCTCGCGCATGCGAACAAGTAGGCAAAAATAACTGCGGCTGCGTTAACGCACAAGCACCCGATTTTTTTTTTGCCTGTATGAAAAAATATAGATATTTCTACTCCGAACAACAGTTTCATATATTAATGAAAAATATATATTACATTTAATAGAAGGATAGGGTTATATAAATTAACAAGTCTCCTATTTTTAATTACTTTAATAGCAACAATTCATAAACATCTTACAAAAACATTTAATTTATTAATATTAGTCAATAAAAAATTAAGATTACCTTTCTTCTTGAAATTGGTTGAACAACATTCAACTTTGTCAAAATCACAATAAGTGTAATTGCAATATTAATTAAAATTGCAGAAATTGGTGTTTACGTTTTCAGCTAGTATATTATAATTTGAGCAATTCAAGTCATATAGTTTCTAGAGATTATAAACAAAATATTTACTCCTTTCGACAAAATAATTGATTCAAGTATTTATAGAACAATAATTTTAAGCTAGATATGGAACATGGGAGGGTCAAAGAAACAAAAACGTCCAGATATCTAGGCAAGTGGATAGAACCCACATCTCTGAAAAGGCAGCTTTCGAGTCGCGCATTAGAAAAATGGAAAGAGCATATAATCTAACTAAGGACGTCTACAACAAGAGATCAATATCCCTGAACGCCAAGGTAAGACACTACCAGACTTGAAGCCTTTATATGCTGCCGAGTGCCTTGCAATGCATAGTAGAGGACTGATGGAGAAACTGGAAGTGATAGAAAGGAAAATTCTAAAAAAATACTTGGTCCGGTAAAAGAAAACGGTGAATGCAGGAGACGACATGACCATGAGTTATTCACCCACACTGAAAAAATAACTGACGTGATGAGGAAAAAATTATTTTCATTTTATGGCTATGTGTCACGAATGAACTCAACAAGATTGAACAAAAAAGATCTTCTACCTACTTTCATGGAAAGAAAACCAATGGGGGATGGTTCACTGAAGTAGACAAAGATTTGCAAGAAGTGGGAGTACGAACCCCTGAAGATAAAGCTTGCAGCTTACAGCTTGCAGCTTGGAGCTTACAGGTTGGAGCTTACAGCTTGGAGCTTACAGCTTACAGCTTGCAGCTTACAGCTTACAGCTTGCAGCTCACGGCAGTTTCCAAGAAAAGCTCAAACCTAAAACGCGCAAGAAGTGGGCTGAAGAAAGGAGGCGAGAACATATGGTGTACATTTAACGGTACTGGGCTAATAATGTTTAAGCTCAACGGAGAAAGGAGTTGAAATAACTTAGTCATTAGATGACCGAAGCGCAAGAAGAAGAAGAACAATAATTTTAATGTATGGTTTTTAACTGCTCACCAATTCTGGTATTATATTGTTAAATAAATTTGTCACAAAATGTTTAGCTGACAAGTGTTGACTAGAAAAAATAAAGCATCATACTCAGCGGAGAAACAAACAAGTTGTTATGTAAAACTTTTCTTTTACAAAGTAATTCTTATTAAATTATGATACTATTATTGAGTAATTATATGTAGAAAAATGTATACGTGAGCGTAGAAGAAAGACAAAAGAGTGGGTGCCAAAAATCGTATGTCGTGAAACAGGTCCATGGAAAAGCAGAGGGTAGTTTAAAAATACAAATTTAATAGTTTAAATAATCCATGAAGGTGAATTACAGAGAGAAAGCTTTCAAAGGAGTTGCCATTTATATTTAGGATCAGGACTAGCGTGGAAGTATTTGGATTTGATCTGACTGATTCTAGACTTTTTTTTTTTTTTTTTTTTTTTTCGGGCCCCCTTCCTGCCATTGCTGGCATACGGGGTTCTCGGCAGTGACGGGTTGATGCGTTGGGTTTACGCACGCCCGCCACTGCCAATAAATAAACTTTTTTTTTTTTTCCTTTATTTAAAATAAAATTCTACATTTATAATGGGGGGTACCATTTAATTTTTTTTTTTGGGTACATTAAAAATTTTTTTTTTTCATCTGTGGTGCTGCCCGGTGCACGGATGTGCACCTTACTGTTGGGGCAGCACCTTTACACCTCCTGGCCGGTCTCCATCCGTCCGGATGCCGCCCAGCCCTCCTGGTCCGCATCCGTCCGGTCATCAGCTCCATCTCTCTCATCCGGGGGTGGTTCCCCGTCTGGCTCCTCATCTGGTGGCTCGCCGAGGGGCCGGATCCTGCTAATAGTGAAATGCGCAGGCCCGACCACTTCCTTCCACCCGTAAATAAACTCCTTGAAGAAGGGGTAATTCCCTTCCTCCATCAAACGGGGGAAGTCCTCCTCGGCGAGGGCGAAAATCCCGGTTTTCCGCGACAACCTGGCACGATGTCCTTCTATCGCGGTGCAGGAAACAATAACGTGCTCCGCTGTCTCAGGGACTCCACAGGCAGGGCACCGGGGGTCGATTTCTCTCTTATGCTCGCTGAGCTTTCCCCGGTACCCGCCATGTCCTGTCAACATCTGCGAGACCCAGTAGTCCGGGAGGACCCATGTCGCAGTTATTCTCGACTGGACGGTGGGGAAGAACTTCCTCAAGGTGGCGCCCTTCTGGCTTCCCACCCACCGTCCGTTCCACGCCTCGATCGAGTCCTCCCTAACAATCCTTCTCCATCTGTTGGGGGTCTCGCCGATCCTTTCTCGGAGTCCCTCCGGGAGCGCCGCTAGCCCCTGTCTCTTCACCTCGTAAACCATCGCGTCCTCCTTAAGGACGAGGTCCAGGGGCATCGCTCCCGCCAGCACCTGCACCGCCTCATGCGACACCGTTCGGTACGCCTTCGTGACTCGCAGCAGAGCCAGTCTCTGGATGGTGGCCAATCTCCTCCTCTGTAGCTGCGTGAGGTTTCGACTCCACATTGGGGATGCATACCTCAGGATACCCAGGACCACGCCTTTATAAATGGTCATCGTTGCCGGGTACCTGAGGCCCCAAAATGCACCCCCTATTCTTGATAAACCATTGAGTGACAGGGTCACCCTATCCTTCAGGTACACCAGGTGAGGGGTGGCGTCGAAGTCCCTTCTGAACTTCACACCCAGGTACCTTACCTCCTCACCCAGCCTCACCCTTTCTCCCCGAACATCTAGTATGACAGGGTGAGCCCTGTCGGTGGAGCCTCTCAGGAGTATGGCCTGGGTCTTGGCTGCGGCCATACTCAACTTTTTCCCCACGCACCATTCCGCTACGAGACCGGCACACCTCTCCGCCTGTGTCTTCACTCTGGCTCTGCTGTTTTCCGCCACGATGACTGCCAGGTCGTCGACGTAGGCCGTGGCAAGGAACCCTTCCTGTTCTAATTCCCCCAGCAACGGGTCGAATACGAGCTTCCACAGGGCCGGTCCGAGGACCGACCCCTGTGGGCATCCTCTCTCAATCCTTCTCTCGACCTCATAGTAGCTACCTCTAATACTAACGCTCCTGTCACTGAGGTAACTACTTATGAGGGAGTACAAGTTGCTGGGGGTGTTAAACTCCTGCAGCCGCTGGAGTACACAGGGCCACCGTACACTATCGAAGGCGGAGGATATGTCAAATAGCATAAGCATAACATACTTCTCCGCCTTCCCTTCCACGTCCCTGCGCACTCTCAGCAGCGCGTCTGTGGTTCCCCTGCCACGGGTCGAGCCGAACTGCCGTGGATGGCTTGCTTCGATGAGGACCGGCTTCAGGCTATTGACGATCAAGCTCTCCAGGACCTTGCTGAGGACCGGGAGGAGGCATATCGGTCTGTACGCCTTAGGATCCTCTTTATCCTTACCTCCTCCCTTGTAGAGCAGTCTCAAGTCCGCGATCCTCCACCTACTCGGGAACCACCCCTGGTCCAAACACTCATTGAAGATCCTCAGTAGGTCATCCTCAATGAGGGGGGCGCTCTCCCTCAGGATCGCGGCGTCAATCCCATCAAGTCCTGGGGCTCTGCCGATCCTCTGCCTTTCCACGGCGAGGCGAAGGTCCCATATATCCCATGGTGGGCAAAACTCGGTACCGGAAGGGCACACCGTGGTGCGTCTCACCATCCTATCTTCCTCTGTATCCTGGGACGGATCATCCCTGGGGTATGTATAGTCTACATACATATTCACCGTCTCCTCCAGGGTGACTGCCTGGGCATCTCCCACTCTGAGAGCCGCCATTAATGTTAGCGGCTTCACCTTGCCCAGTGCCACCCTGTACGGGATACCCCAGGGATTCTTCTCAGTCTCCTTGACGATAAACTCGTCCCAGGATTCCTTTTTCCGGTGACGCACTCCGTTTCGGTATGCCCTATACCTCCGTTTCGATTCATCTCGGAGTGCAGGTCTCCTCTCCTCGTCCCTGCACTCCTGGTACCTGCGCCTAGCCCTGTAGTACTCCCTCTTGAGAAGCGTCAGGGCTGGCGTCCACCATGGGACCGGACGCGCTCTCGCTCTGCGGCGCTGAAGGGTCATATTGGCCGCTTCTGTGATGGCGCCCGTCAGCTCCGCAACTCTGCGGTCTATAACTGACTCTCCTACTTCCATCGGCGCCATCTCTTCCCATTCTCTATCGACCAATATACCCTCCAGTTCACTGGAGAAAGCTCCCCAGTTCGCCGCTCGGGTCACGTAGCCCTTCTCAACTGGAAGGACTTCGCCTTCCTCCTCTACCACACTGAAGGCAATGACCCGGTGGTCGGAGCTCGTGTCAGACCTTAGGGTCCAGTCCGCTATGCGCCTCGCCATGGTGGCCGTGGCGAGTGTCACGTCGATCCAACTCTGGCCCCTGGCTCCAACGAATGTGGGACCAGAGGGCTCATTAACCACTATGAGCTGACACCTCGCCACGGTCTCATCCACCACTCTTCCTCTAGCGTCTGTGCGAACCGAACCCCAGGCCGTGCTCCACGAATTGGTGTCGGAACAGACCACCACACTTCTATAACGCTGTGTGATGGCCTCCACGGCGGCAACGCTTTCCTCTATCCTTTGCGTTGGCGGCATGTATGACGAGACAAGGGCGAAGGATATCCTCCCCCATCTGACACAACACGCCGCCTGATCAGCCGTGGTGAATTGCTTCAATTCCATTACGTCGAGGTTGGGATTAACTATCACAATAGCCGCCCTGGGCCTCCTCTCACCACTGCCCATCGCGACTACCCTCGACGCGACACCGAATCCGGCGACCACATTTCCCCGACACCACGGCTCCTGTATAGCCATGATGTCGGTTTTCCTTGCGAGAGCTCTCAGCTCGTCCGCGACCACTCGCCTTCGGCCCATATTGACCTGCAGAATCCGCAGCCTACGCATACCGGGTTCTTTTCACCTGCCCAGCCATCATCTCCAGGTGCTGCGGGCACTCCTTGCTGCCCACGCAGTGCCGGAGCTCTTTCCCCTCTCTGCCTTTCGCCTTGCAGTTTCCGCAGGTTGGTGCCTCACCTATCTTCTTTACCGGGCAGTCCTTAATTTTATGCCCGGTCTCTCCGCACCACCTGCACGCCATCCCGGTCGATTGGCATGCCTTCGCCGGGTGGCCGTATTGCAAACATTTTAGGCAGAGCAGGGGGTCGAGGTTGTCCCTGATGGCCAGGCACCACCATCCCCCACTCAGATCCGCCTCGGTCAGGTTCATCAAGGCGAGCCTGACTGATTCTAGACTGTGTCAAACGCGGCGAGCCCTGAACGCTTGCAGTCATTAGTTAGCGTTGTACATCTAAAGGGTCTACGGGCAGCAACACGGTTCCCTTGAAGGTCTTTAATTTTTTGACACATCCAGGGAGCTGGCTAGTGATGGAAGGTTGAGGTTTTCAGTGGGACATGGGTGTCAACGATATATTTGAAATTGGAAGTAAGTATGCTTATCATGGAATCAATATTGGCACAAGTATAAACCTCTCTCCAATCCAAGGTTTCAAGGGAAGGTGAGATGCTCTCTGGAATGAGTGCATTTAGGTTGCGAAACCTTCTTGTTTTAGGTAGTATATCCAGAGTTTGGATATTGTATGAAATTTGGATAAGATTATGAGAGGACAGGAATGGAACGGGTAATTAAGAGGAGGAAAGGAGTCTCTGTCGTGAATCAATGACAAACAAGTCAACAAGTCTAACCAGATTGGAGAGAGTGATGGGTGGGAGAATATGGAACAATGGAGAGGTGTAGAGAGTAAAAGGGATTTTAAAGCCTATCATTAGATTGGGCAAGGAGGTGGGTATTAAAATAACCGAAGATTATGATGTGGTTATATAGAGGAACGCAGTTGTAAAGGATCGATATACTACGACAAACAAGAGAGGGTTTGAGTTGCATGAAATATCAACAAAAAGGAATTCTGTGTGAGGATAATCGGTTGCAGGTTAGGAATCTAGGATACGACATTTTAGAGATTTGCTAGTCATGTTAGAGGACATAAAGACCTATGCCTTTACCAGGCCGGTCTACCCGGTCGTGGCGGAGGAATGTATACTCTAGTAAGGATATAGCAGAGGTGTGGGGTTTTAGCCATGTTTCAGAAGTTCCAATGGTATGGTAAAAGTTTTGAGTAAAATGTTGATTGAATTTGTCATAATGGGCATTTCAGATAGGTACTTTGTGAGTTGGGCATCCTTTCCTTACATATTTTTACACTTTCCAGGAGTTCTGGGGAGCCCCTCTCATGCTTGGCAGCGGATCCATCGGATACCTCGAAAAACCAAGGAATTTCTACTGATCATACTTACGTCCATCATCCGTAGGACGCTATTCTACGCCGCAATGGGAACCGCCCGATTAAATAATTTTCTTAAATAAAATCAAGGTGCTTGCAGAATTGTTACTATACAATATGGCCTTACGACCCAGTGTGGGTCATAGCTTCCTCAAGGAGCGTTCGCCAGGCGACTCGAACGATTAAGATAAGTCTGGCGCCCTGTTGGCGCTTCATCTGCCAATCGGAGCCTTGGTCTTCCTCTTTTTCCGGAACGATCCAACTTTCCATATCCATTTCTTCTTCGCGAGATCCTTCTAACTCATTCGGGCAATATTAATTATATGGTAACCTTAGTTTTTCATTTTTAAACAATGATTGATGTGCTCGCTTGTAAACTTCTCGTACATTTCTCAGTCGGTAGGTCGTCTCTGTTTACCATTAACATTAATAGATCCGAAAAATCTAAGTAGCAGCATTCTTTCAAAAGCAGAAGTGAGAACAAATACCCTTCCCATTCTACTTCTTACTTACGGTAAAACTGGGACGAATAATGTAAGTGCCATTGGTTGGGCCTCAAGTTGATAATTCGATCTTTCTCTCTTCACCTCTCTTACATCCGTCCAGTTACACTCAATTAAGCAGAATGTGGGGTCTTGTCCAAATGTAATCCAAACCACTTTATTTAGCAAACTTCTGAATAGACTCGGCATCTGTTCAAACTCATTCAGTTTCTCAATCGGATATCGAATATATATATATATATATATATATATATATATATATATATATATATATATATATATATATATATATATATATATATATATAAGTAGCTTTGTACGAGGTCTTTTTTTTAAATAAATGGAATCGAGGAAGAATAACGTTTTTCGCCGTGTGTTACTGGCAGAAATAAATTCTATTGTTCTTCAATGACTCCTATCCACAATTATAATGTAATTCATTATAAATTTTGAAGAACATACTGTAGGAGGAAAGAAAATTATGCTTCCTAGAAGCCGTAGGAAACTCTCTACTTAACTACATAACTACCTGAGAAGCGAGGGATGGTTGACTGGATGATAGATGTAAGGAAGAAAATAGTTGGGGGTGCAGTCAAATAAAAACACTAAATAAGTGGTTACTTATTTTAATTACGTGCCGACGTTTCGACCCACTTTGTGGGTCATCTTCAGGGCTAAGAAAGAAAAACAGACAAAATAACAGAACTAGAAAAATACATTGCAGACTAAGTATATGATAAATGAGAAAAATATATATGTAGAGAGGTAGAAATTTAGAACAAAAGTGAGGGAAATATATGAATAAAAAATTACAGAGAAAATGTACACAACGGTGGTGATGCCAAAAAGATTTTTTTACAAAGATAAAGGAAGGAAGTAAACAGAAAGTATTTAAAAAGAAAAAGTATAAACATCAGAGGTGAGAAGTAAAATTGTGGAAAAGGTAGTAGAATATATATAAAAAACTATAAAATGTAAGATTATAGACTCCTGGGGAGTTTACAAAAGTAAAATGAAAGAAGGTATAGCCAAAATGATATTAAAGAGTAAATAAAGGAAAAATAACAGTAGCAAGTCAAGATATAAATATAGAGTATAACAGTTTTTAAAATGGATACATATAGTATGGAGTGGTATAAAAGTATGACATAAACATACAAGGAACGTATAGAAATATAAGTAACAATATGGTATGAGCATGGAAATAGAATGACATATGATGAAAAAGTGATGTTAAATGCTAATGAAATCTCAAATAATAATAACATATGATGGATGCCAAAAAGCTAATATGAGAAATCATAGGTGTGTAAATTGGAGAAGGAAAAGGGTGAGGAGAAGATATGAGTAATAAAACTGGGCATACCTGACCAGCGGGAGGCTGTCGCAAGAATGACAAAAGGTCTAACTGACAAAAAAATACGTTATGAAGAT
The DNA here is from genome assembly GCA_964056705.1 of Troilus luridus. NCBI lineage: Eukaryota > Metazoa > Arthropoda > Insecta > Hemiptera > Pentatomidae > Troilus > Troilus luridus. The sequence continues at coordinate 195,431,527 of OZ057412.1, read as the reverse complement.
GTTGCCAGCGATATCTTACGGCCAAAAATATAACTAATTTTTATTTTTATTTTTTAATTGTATATTAATACTAATTTTTATTAACTATTTTAAAGAAATATTGACTATTTTATTATATCTAAATGTGTATCATGACTATTTTATAGAGGGCCACGAAAAATAATGACTAAATTAATGGGAAAAGGTAGGGTGATAAAACAGTAGGATTTGATGTCAAGAGGTCAAAATAAGTATAATAGGAAAGAGACTATAGTAGTAACAGAATGACAATGGGAAGGAATAAAAAATTAAACTAATTTAAGGTTTATTTAGTAAGTTGAAAATTTGTGAGTAGAAAGAGGATAAGTTGTTTGAATCGATCTTGAGGTTAACAGTGGAGGAATCTAAATTTATGTGGATGGTTTCAGAGAGTATGCGTTTATCATGGTTGGGAACAGAAGCTAGGATGGATGTATTATCAAAGTCAAAATTGTGGTTAAGGGATAAGGCGTGTTCGGAGAGTTTTGATGCGCTAAGGTTATGGGAGGAAATGGAGTATTTGTGTTGGTAAATACAGTCTTTAACCTATTAGGCAAAGAAGGATGACCATACTAGAAAGTTTGCTAAATTTATGAATTAGGTTTTTATTTCCCTAATTCTAAATAATAAATAATCGAATAAAATAAATGAATCTGTGTTTACCTAATTGGGTACTTGTGTGTTAACACCACCGCGGTTATTTTTCCCTACTTGTCCGCATGCGCGAGCGGTTACATTTTCAACCGTTATATTTTTAACACCTGATTTCTTCTATGTTCGTTCTTGTTTGCTGAGATTTGTTTGTTGCTGATTTATTGTTTGTTTGCTGATTTGTTCTAGACTCATTGTTGTTATTATTTTATTTTAATATTGTTAGATGTGTTGTTATTATTTCGCTAATTTTTGTGCTACGAAAATGAGTCTTTGGGATTTGACAAAAACAGGAGAAGAAGCAATTGTATTTTTCCAGGAGCGAAATATTTTACCAATTTTCCACCGAAATCCGATTAACCACTTTCTTTTTTAATAAATTATTTGGATTTTTTATTATTTTCATATTACATTATTTTGATTTTTAATTTTTTCATTATTTTGATTGTTCGTGATATATACCATTATTTATTTTTCTATATTATCCATTATTTTAATTGTTCATGATATATTCCATTTCTGAATAAATTATTTTGATTTCTAATTGTTGATGATTATTTAAAAATTTTGAAATTCTAACCCCAATAAATAGGTTTAAAAACATGCAAGATAAATGTTTTAGAAATATAACGGTTACAAAATGTAACCGCTCGCGTATGCGAACAAGTAGGGAAAAATAACTGCGGTGGCGTTAACACGCAAGTACCTATAATTGTTTTTTTATTGAAGAGCAAATGGTTGACTAGATGTATCTTGAATAAAGCAATAGACGTCAGTAGTTATTTTATTCTCAGTCCAGAAGATGGGCTAAAATTAGGCCGAGACGTCGAAAGGAGTTTAAACAAGTTTTTCTTGTCAGTGTAAAGTTCATTGACTGCACCCCCAACCATTTTCAGCGTTGCTCAAAATGTGTTTTTTTAAATCGTAGGTCATTCACAACTTATGATATATCAGTGGAAACGTTCCCAATCATTCACTTCTAATAGTCTTAAGACACAAAATAGGAAAATGATAACCTTTTTTTATTTGCATTTTTAACACGCTTCTGAGAAATACTACTTATGACAAAGAACTTGGAGATACTTGGTTCGGTTTAACTCCTGTCAAGTTGTTGTTTATTAAATAACCTCGTTGGACAACAACCTTCAATTCTGACGGATTAGTGTAGTTCCTCACTTGGATGAAATATTTGTTGTTTTAATAGTTGTATTTACAGTTACAGAGTCATCCTTAATGTTCTGTTTAGTTTGAAAATATACAGAATGGCTAGTGCTGGTAAGATTATTAAATTATTTATTATAAAATTGTTAGTGTTTTTTACCATTTCATATCACTGCTTACTTGGAAGATTTTTTGACAGTAATTTGAAGTGTTTTGTTCTTTGTTTATGGTGTTGAGCCAATATTTAGTATTAAGAAACTTCGTTCCTCCTCTGAAATAACCTTGGAAAAACATGACTGTAGTTCCTAGTAATTTATATTGTTGCCATTTGTGGTATGTAGGTCATAATATTTTATGAGGTTTTAAATTTAAGTAAGTAACGAATATTTTTCATAAACGATCAGCTCTAATATTGTTTTTAGCTTTACCACATTTTCCTGTTAGGCTTTAATTTTATAATGCATAATTGCTAACTTTATTGGGATTTTTCATTAATATCAAATGTCTAGTTATCAGGAATCAAAATTTATTGGATTGTAATTATATCGGTTTTAAAGCTTAGGGATCCTTTGGAGGGGCCTGTAGTCAACGAATTTTACACAAATAATTAAAACTTAATTTATTTTGTTTTACTCATTTGTATGAAATCCATTGACTGCATTTCTGGACCATTTTAAACCTTATTCTATATACATACACTCAACTATTTCCTTAGTTCAACTTGATCAGTTTGGATTTTGACTTAAGTTCGTATTTATCAGAGATGATTAGTATAACAATAAAGTTTTAGCAACATTCTTATGTTTTTGTGTTGTGTTAATAATGTTAACACTTTATCATTTAGATATTAGGTTGGTTTTAGGGTAATATTATACTTTGAAACTTTCGAGGGATCCTCCTAATAACTTTATCATGAAACTGATAACGGTTTCAGCTCTGATAATATGATCGTAACGGGAAAGCGTCGGGAATAAAGAACTGTGTGTTTTGGCCGTCATATACAGTTCGTGTTACTTGCTATACTCCTTTTCTTCCTACAGTGATTTGTTGCTTTTCAAGTGTAGCATAATCTTGTTTTAGATCCAGTTTTTATTAAAATTAATTTAGTGGATTTATCACTGAATATTTTTTTAATTTTCGCTTGATTGCATAACTATATTTCTGAACTTAAGAAGTGTGACACCATTTTTCCTCTCTGAACTTAGTTATAAAATTATCTACGGAAATCGCATGATTTTTCATTTTTTATTACTTAATAAAGTTAAATTTAGTATTTATTGAAATTAGACTAGTTAAAATTAATCTTGGTAGTATTGATAATCAAGAAACAGCTGTAATTTTACGATATTGGTTTAAATTATTAAGAGTAAGTTTTATCATAATAAGTATTGCTATTAGTTATTTGTTGAAAACTCTTTAAGATTGGTGTTTTATTTTTTTTGGATTAAAAAAAAATGAAATCAAAATTGGGTATCTATTCCACAGGTTGTCGCTTCGAGTTGAGTCACTGCACGTTTTAACTGTTTATTCGTTTTATTTTTAATAATTTCCAAAAATACAAGTTATCGTGAGTTTTACTATGGAAAAGAGAATGTAATTATGGGCAATGATTAGGTTTCGGTAATCATTTCATCTAGAAATAAAAGTTTCAATTAATATTTCGAAGTATTGATGATATACCTTTGTTGAAACGTTCATTTCTAGATGAAACTATTACCGAATTATACATATTTCCTGTAAATATATCCTCTTTTCCATACTAAAGCTCATGATAAATTGTATTTTTTGAAAATTTTAAAAGAAAAACGAACAGAAAGTTAAAACTTGTTTCACTCAACTTAAAGCAACAACCTGCAGAATAAATACCCTAAATTGTGAGTAGCAGAGCTTCAATGAGGGATTTTTTTCACTATCAAATCAAATTTAAAATATCAAAACGGAAAAAAGTTGTAACTTACATAATGCACCCCAATACTTAACTCGATTATTTTACATTTTTTAAACCTTTTAACTCAGTTATGTTGAACTCCTGTTACAACTTAGACCATAACATATTTAAAACATTTCTTAAAATTATATTTCAAAGCGAATATTCAGGAATACCGATAGGGTATTGATTATAGGATATTATAGTTAATTGAATTGAGGTAAGTAATGAAAAAAACTGTACCATTGCAATGTATTATTTTTCTAAGCAGATCATTGTGCAGGAAGGTGATTTGGCTGAGGTTATGCCCAAATGCTTGGTTTCCCTTAATTAAGAGTAAGCTCCATGAGAGGCTCCTGTTCCTCCGGTGTAGGGTCGATCTACTGCTGTTAACAAATTATAAATACCCCAAAGAGGGTAGTAGTGTTTCTTGCAGCTTGAGCTGCTAAATATCCAAATTTAAACTCATAAAAAATAGTTACATAAAATTCACGTGTTTCAATGGTCATGGACAACAGAAGTTCACTTATTCCATTTTCCATTCCATTCCATTTGAGAAACTTATTCCATTTGAGAAACTATAAGGTGGATATTTCATTCCAAATGAACCATTAAATGCAAAATGTAAGAAAAGACTAGTCAATATATATGTTATTTCTAAATATTTTTATTTGAAAAGAAAAGATATGTCCAGGACCGGGACTCGTACCCGGGTCTTCCAGATCGCTAGTCTGGGCCTCTACCAACTGAGCCATCCTGGGTGTATCAGGCTCGCTCTCCGGCCATCATCATATCCTTTCTTTTCACTGATCCTAAGTGTAATTTTCGTTTGAATAATTTTATATATTGGGCAGATTTCATTATTTGTTTAATTATTTAAGAGGCTTTATTTTTATGTTTTTGCATAAAATGTATCATTATGACAATATTTGTATTATTTATGATTCTCAAGTCCCGAATTTATAAAATTAATATTTCTCATTCTAAAAGAAGTAAACATTAATAAATTGAGAATTTCTAGACATCTTATTTTTATTGGAATATCTGAATAGATATGAATATTTATGAATAGATTTATATTTTTTCATTCATTCTTCATTTAACTATTATTATTTTTTATGTAGTACTCTTCTTTTTTGTGTGTGCTTTCTCTTTTCATTCTATGTATCATGATATTATTAAAAAATAATCATTAATACCTTTTAAATATACTGATATTTTATTTATTTTTACAGATACAATTTCGTTAGGAGGACAAATCGTCATCAAACAGGAAAACGAAGACGAATACAATGATTCAAACATTGATTATAATGATGGTAATTTTCCAAACTAGTAGTATGTGTTCCAGCTCTATATTTATATATTATGTTTTGTTTTTTTTGTGAGGGAATAGGACATACCAGTTGATATTAAATTTTATCCTTAAAGTTCAAATTTTAGAAATATTTAATTGTTGCGCTTGGCGGACTTAATTTTATCTGCAACTTTTATCTAATTATATTTTAATCTTTGTAGGTGACAGAAATGTTAGTGACCGAGAATTTAGTGTCGAGGAAGAACACAGTGATGAGCTGTTCAATGAAGGTAATTTATTTTGTTTTACACGCTCATTTTTAGTTAAAATTTATTATTTACCTATTCAATTTATCTAATTTAACCTTCCGTCAGGCGCAATCTGTTGACCGCTGACTTCGGGCGCAATGTGCTTGATGAGCACACGTTCAAAAAACATAATAAACTCCTAAATTAAGTTAGTTCATACAAATGCAAAGTGATGAACATCATTATTGGAGCCACTAAAAGAAGAAAAATCACAAAAGCTTATGCAAAAACCATATATTTAATATAAATCCTATCGAATAAATTTTAATGAAATTTATGACCTACTATCAAATACCGTAAGAAAGTTAAGTTAGAAAATCGTACAGTAAAAAAAGGAAAGTTAGGAAATAATTAAAAAAGTACACAGTATTAACATCTATTCAGTCATCTTCGTGGAGGGGGTCTATATTTTCTCCACTAAAGCACAGATAACACACCATATTTGCATGGGATAAGCAGATAGGAGTCCTGCATTTCTTGCATTCGTGATTTGTCAGCCTTCTCAAACCGGTTTCTCTGGTGCATGTTGAGCATCGTTTTCTTTTAGGGGGTGGGGGCTGGCTATTTTCTTCTTCCTGAGAAGAGGGACGAAATCTTTTCAGCCTGTTTTGAAGGTCTGTCGGCATTCCAATAGCCAACAAACTTCTTCGGCTTAGCTCCGCAATAGTCAACTCATGAGCCAAACTTTTCAGAAACAGTCGTCTGCGCAGTGGTTCTAAGTTGTTACCGTGGTAAATAACTTGAGAGATAATACCAGCCACATTCAACATTGTGAAAAATATTACCATTGGCCAACGTTTGATATTTCGGGACACATTGAATGTAACATACATTTTGTCTACAGTATCCACCCCTCCTTTCGTTGAATTATAGAACATGATAACAGCAGGTTTCTTTTTTTCTTCGGAGTTAGGATCGATGGTGTTGTTATTGTGAAGCGTTGACACGAGAATTACGTTCTTTTTTAGTTTTGGAACATATGACACCAAAGTCTTTCCATCATTGAACCCAAACAAACTAGCTCGGAGGTGGATTTCGATTCCACTTGCTAACCTTATCTTTTCCCCCCAAAAAAATTGTATCTGCAGCAGCAGCATCGCCTTCATCGATCCAACCCTCCTGTTCTGTTTCGGAATCTCCATCGCGCTCTTCTACCTCATCCTCTGACGCAATGTCGCTTTCCTCCCCACAATCTTCATTCAAGGTCGGCTCATCATCATCTAACAAACCCATTATCTCTTCTACATCTGCCGGGTTGTCCAAGTTGTAGAACCGGCGGGACATATTTGAGAGAAATCTGAACAAATGAAAGACACAAAAAAAATTATTGCATGTTCGGGCGCAATGTGCCGGATACGCCAGACTGATAAATCAAGGTATTTTCACAAAGTTATCGAAAACCCTTACATTATTTAACCTTAAAGTGTAATTAATAAATGATTTTTATGCAAGTATATCGAAAATACGTACCTTCAAAAATGTGACGAGTTCGGGCGCAATGTGCTTATCTGCACAAAACATGAACAACTTCCCGTACTGAAGGTCAAAGTCACACTAAGTTGGAAGCTTGCATAGAGCACGTATAAACAGGCAGCTACTGGGACTGCCAAGTACCAGTTCCGCCTAGCGGCGGGATAATGTGACAGAATTGGCGGGCTGTGCCTGTCAGATCTATTGCGCCCGACAGAAGGTTAACAAAATTCTGAATTAAATCATTCACCTGTTCTATAATTTAGTCTACAATTTTTATATTTTTTTTTTTAATAAATTGAAATTTTTAATTTATAATTTTTTAATTATAAAGATACCATTTCAATATTATTCAATAATATTTCACCTAAAAATAGATTTTGTTTGTTTCATTTAACGTCCCTTTATGTAGTTATGGGTGATCGGACGATGCTTCGGAGGGTGCCTTACATTTTGCCTAGCCTGGTATAATTAGGATACGGATCTTTAATGAGTACCTGACACATACTCGGCATTTTACGGCCCCTCGAAGGACGGCATAACAAAGGATTTTTTAGTCCCTTTAAGAATTCCTATGGCCACCTGCCGGACTAAGAACCTGCGATCTTGGGCATAGTAGGCCAATTGTGACCTGCAAAATAGATTTGATTCAAAACGCAAATTAGATTGCTTGTTTCGACATAATTCGCCGCCTTGAATTCTTTCCTCAAAAATCCGTAATGTCGGTTTGGATTTTTCATGTCACGTAAATATTTAAATTTATGCTTGGGGAAAACCCCATCATTTAGAATTTTTAGTTTGGGATTTAACAATTTCTCCATGATTATCACAGACATAAAAAACATTGAAGAGAAGGTTGATAAGGATAAACCCCTTATCATCTCGAGTTCATTGAAAACTAGAAATAAAACTCCTTCCACTAACTTAATTAATCAGTATATTTTTTTTAAAGTGTTATATACACAGTGAATTGGTTTGAGCATTTACTGAACCCAATACCCCTCATTGGTTGTAGGATTACAGTTTACAGTTTTTTGTTTTTATTTATTATGTATTATAAAAACAAGCGTCTAAGGCTATTATACAGAGATTTATATCATTCTCAGGCAGAAACTATGGATGATGTGATTAAAGAATGCAATTGAAAAAGAAAAAACAAACCCTCCTTAGATATTGGAAGTTACAACCTGTAAACTGTACATCATTTGTATTTGTTGACGACATTGTACTAATGGCTGATAGTGAAGGGAAGTTACAGGTAAGTTTAGATGTCTGGACAGAAGAATTGGCAAGAAGAAATATCATTATTAGCACTTCCGAAACCAAGTGTATGCTAGTATCCAAAACGAAGAAGAATTTGAGTATTCACATTAATGGGGATACTATAGAGCAAGTCCACACCTTTTAAGTATTTGGGTGTAACAGTAAGAGAGAATGGAAAATTAAATGAAGAAACCAGTGGAAGAATCGCCACTTCAGGAAGGATGTTTTCTGGCATCAATAAAAAGTTTTTATGTAAGAGAGAAGGAATAAAAGAAATAACATAAATACCTAATATATTTGACCATGGAAGATTGTCAAGTTCCAGGATTTTATATATATTTTTGACTTTTTAACTTCTAAATAATGTTTTGACCTTAAGTAATGATTTGGACTTATAAATTTAAATGAAGTTGTATGAGGAATTCCTTAAATTGAGAACGACAAATAAATGTCAAAACGTTTTTTTTAATCATTTGTAAAGTTTAAATAACAAAATTTGACTGGAATATGTTTTTTTATTCTCTATTAAATTATAGAAATCAAGAAGATTGAATCCAGTTTATAAGAAATATCTTATAAAGAAATTGAATTAAAATATACAAAAAAAATAAAACAGTAATTTTAATTTCCATAAATGATAAATATTTATATAGCGGTATTTCTACCTACCTTGATATACGGATGTGAGAGTTAGGTGGCAATGGACAAACATATAAGCCGAATAACCACAGTGGAAATGAAATACCTCCCTAGAGTCGCTGGGAAAACAACAAGAGGCCGGCTAAGAAATTTAAGAATAAGGGAAGACTTGCGAATCCCTGCGTTAAAAGATTCCTTGCAGAAACAGCAGCTGAGTTGGTTTGGACACATTTGCCGAATGAGTCAAGATCGAGACCCAAGGAAGGTGTTCGAAGCTAGACCTACAGGCACAAGACCACGAACTACGTATGGAGAATATGTTCGCAAGTTGGGAGAGGAAAGAGGTAAAACTCTGGAGCAGATGATAAATATTAAAATTTATATATAATATTTATTATATATTATAATTTATATATATATATATATATATATATATATATATATATATATATATATATATATGTATATATATATATTATTTATTATATTTTATAATTTATATATAATATCATCCAGTTGGCACGGGACCAACTGGACTGGCACAGTTGGGTAGAGGCTCCTGCCTGCTCACTGAAGGGTATAGAGAGGAAGGGAATGAAGAAGAAGAAGATAAATCATGAATTGTCTCCAATGTCTTCTCTTTCTTATGCATTCCAATGCCTTCCATTATTATTAGTATTAACTGAAGGTACCTCCTAATGATGGTTGGAGCGATTCGATCGGAACTGGCCGCTGGCAAAAAAACACAATTGGTGATCGTGTATCATACAATTAAGAGCAATATCTGAACTATTTTAATCTACTGTTCAAAATAAATATTAATAAAATTATTCCAACAATGTTTCTCTCATTCATTTTACCAAAACTTAAATTTTTTAACTAATTATAACATAAAACTATACAAAAGTTAATAAAAAAAAATATAGTAAAAAAGTAATGAAATTCATTTATTGAGCATTAACAAGCTATTTTAAAATTTTTCATTATCAAACAGGAATATATCCTTTATTATTATTCAGATTCATTAAGTCATAGTAGTAATTTTTATCAAATGCTGACCAAATGGTTGTTATTTAGAATTAAAAAAATAAACAACTGTACCACTATTATCCATGAAGAGTCTTGGGTTCAGCACATGGTGGAGACTGTAGCGTTTCTAGGACTAAAAACCATGGTAAAGCGGACTAAATCGGTTGTGAAGGGCATTGATACACTCAACTGCCTGGTTTTCTTCTCTGCCTCTTATTTAGAGCCACAGGCTCCCTTTATTTCATCCTGTGGCTGCCAACAGGATCCCTTACTTCGTTCTGAATACCAAAATGTCTTTTAGTGGTGAAATTATTTATTCCTTTTTGCTTATATACGTATACTGTTCGCTTCGATTTGTCTTAAACGGCCCAAGGAGGTCTCATGTGTCCCGCCGTTATGCTGAGGTAAAGTGGCTTTTCCCTTATTTCCATAGGCTTTACTTCCTTGGTTCTTTCTTATATCAGACTATCAACTCACAACATCCATCTTATATCTATAGTCTCCTACAATTCAAATCCTCTATCCAATCCCAGGGCACAAGATCTCGCCTTTCTGATCTTTATAGCCGTTCCCACAGAACCAAAACTTTTGAGCGTTCCTTTCTAGCCCGTTCTATCTCTCTTTGGAACTCTCTTCCTCTCGATATCCGTCATGCGTCTTCTTTAACCTCATTTAAATCCAAACTTTTCCAATATCTTCTAAATTCCCAATCAGATGCTTTATAATAAAAAAATAATTTATAGATATATTCAACTTGATCGATTGATGAACTACTGTAAATATTCCTTACTTATAATGATCTCATTGTTTTTTTTTTAATTTTATTATTAGATGGTATTATTTATTCACTTATTTTTCCATAAGCTTATTTCTTTTTATTGTAAATTTGTCTGTTTTTTTACTTTAATTTTGTATCATATTTTCTGATTCTTTACCAAAACATACCTGTTTAGTTATTTACTTTCAAGACATTGTGTAAATATTGTTTTATTCTGATGTAGGCCTTTGGCCAGATAAATATTTATTTAATTTTGTTCATCTCTGTTATTCTAATTTTCTTTGGGACCTGGTCCCGGATTAAAATTATTTTTCTATTCTATTCTATAACTAAGAATAATCCATTTTGTTTTGATGATTTTCAGTTGTGAGGAAATGTGAAGTATGGATTGTAGAGAATCCTACGTCAGAAGGAAACGTGGAATGTGGTTCAAATCTAAATGGTAACAGTTTTGTTTGCAATGTACAAACTTCCACTTCTGTAGCTTAATATCTAGTTTTTTTTCTTATGTGTAAACTTTTTTTTTTTTACTCAAATTGTACTAATTTTTGTTTTCCAAATAATTTTATTATTATAGCTTGTGTCTAAATATTCACTTTTTTAATTTTATTTCAGATTCTCTTTGGGACCCAAACTTCACATGTTATCATTGTGGATCAACTTTCGATAGTTACAGTCCTTTAAAATCTCATATAAAACTTACTCATGTGAAAGAGCTTTCATTGTATAAAAATTGTGATGCTATCCTCCTCCAAAACCTTCAGATACTCCAACAATTTATATCAAAAAATCCTAAACTTCCGCATTATTTTGAAATTTCGACAAAGAAAGGAAAATTACACCATTGTAACTTGTGCCAATATGCTACGTCACACACTAGAAATCTGAGGAGACATTTTCTCTGTAGGCACACTAACGAGAAACCTTTTCAGTGCAATCTGTGTAACTACGGGACTGTGCAGTCTAGTCACTTGAAAACTCACTTTATGACTCATCATTCCGATGAAAAACCTTACGAATGTAATTTGTGCGATTACAGGACATCGCAACCTAGAAATCTTAAATCACATTTTATCAGTCACCATACAAATGAGAAGCAGCATCAGTGCATGCTCTGCGATTACAGAACAGCACACGCAGGTCATTTAAAAAGACATTTATCCACTTTTCACACGACTGAAAAACCTCACAAGTGTACGGAATGCGAATATAGGACTGCTAATCCTAGTACATTGAAGAGGCATGTTGCTGCCAGGCATGCCAACGCTAAACCGTTTCATTGTCAAATGTGCAAATATAGGTCGTCGCAAGCTGTTCATTTGAAAAGGCATGTAATGGCTAGGCATACAAAAGAAAAACCTTTTCAGTGTACTCTCTGTGATTATTCTAGCGTTCAGTCTGGGAACCTCAAAATGCATATATTAACCCAGCATACGAATGAAAGGCCATATCAATGTGAATCCTGTGATTACAAAACAGTACAGTTAGGTAATTTTAAAAGGCATGTAAAGGAAAAACATACTAAAAAAAAGGATCTCGAAAAAGTTTCTTGATATCCTAAAGGGCCATCAGTAAGTACCGTTCCTATTCTTGTTAAAGTCTGATGCAAATTTGTAGAAGAGCACGTCTCTACCACTCATTTCCTCTACAATTAATCACTTCCCTTTTGATGTAAAATGTTATATTTTATATGGAGGAATGTGAATGAAATCAGTTTTTAATATCAACCCTTTATTAGGATACTAGAGGCTTTTCGAACTTCTGGCCTTTCGAGTATCTGCTCCTTCTAGGCTGAAAATTATTTACTGAATTCACCAAAGTGTAGAATCACCATCGTGAATAAAATTTATTGGTTTTTGATTGGGTTATTTAAAAAATAATGGGCTAAGACCAATGTTAGTAATTATGGTAATTCTGCCAAACCAGGGAAAATTAAATAATAGATTTTTATTGTTACATTCAATGTTTCGCCTTATAATTAATTTGCATAATAATGGTGTAAGGTCACATATAGTTATTATTGTACGCACATGTAATGGCCAAATTTAGCATACTTTAGTTCCATTGAAGGGACGGCAGGCGTTAAAGTGACTAATCGGACAAATTAGATCAGTTTGACTAAGTGATTAGTCAAGTTCACGTAAATTAATAAAAAGCTGAAAATATATAATTTCATAGAACCTTTTTATTTTTATATTGTAATGTAAATTTCATTTTTTATTTAAATAATTGGTAACTACTTATTCAGGTGTTGTGTATCAGCCAGTCTGCGGGACTTTAAACCTGCCATTGTTTACAATCGGAATACTGATAACACCTACCTTCGTATTAATAGAAATTGAAATATAAAAAACGCAATATTAAATGCTAATTCTAGACCCCTCTAGCCACGTTCCCCTTCTGATATAAATGTTTTTGCTATGCTTTCGATGAAAACAACTCCATTTCTATCTTTTTTAATATCCATTCGATGGCCTTTTTCACATAATTTAATCTTTGGAATTATTCTGAACTTGTGAAAGTATTTTCTTTCCTTTTACAAAGACTACTTTTATTGTAGTGTTATTCTGTTCATTTTAAAAAGGCGGTAACAATAGGAATAAGACAAAAACACTAAAATATTAAATTTAATAAACAATATAGAAATTTAAATTAGCAATAAACAAAAACAATTTAATTACATACAAATAAATCCTTCAAATGAGCCGAGTGAAGAGAAGAGGTTTCACGAGATAAGGTGGTGGGTTTCATGCAGAATGGCTAATACACGAGTACCCTTATGCATTTATTAAATTTTTACTAAAATACTTTTTTTCCTTTATGCTATAGTATGAGTCAAATTTAGGAAATTTCCTACTTTCCTCATCCTCTTTTACATTTTGTATCATTAACATATTTTAAGGAATTTAGAATTTATGAAGAAATTCTGGCCTCTGCGAATTCTCTTATTTACTGTTATCCAAAAATCAATGTCCTGTTGCTGCATTTCTTCTAGTTTGTATCGTTCGTCTATCCATCGATTGATTCTTTCAATGTTTCTTATACAGACCATGTCCTTATCTTTCCACACTTTTCTCTTGTTGGTTTGATCATTAGTTTTAATATATTCTCTACATCATGAACATTAAAGTACTAATGCCATTTATTTGTGATATAAATGTAAAAATGTGGAATGTTATTCGATTATTATTGAGATTCTAAATCTTTTTGAATAACATTAAAGATGAAATGCCATGAGTGTGCTAGTGATTTGAGACTTTTTGTTTTCATAAGAACCATAAATAGATTTTTTAGCAGATATATTTCTCTTTTAAAATATTACTTTGTAATATGTTCATGTTAGTTTTAAATTTTTTTTGGTCCTTCTAATGTTTACCGTTGGAATGTCCTTATAACAGTTATAAGTCATAATTTGAATTAGGGGAATAATTTCATTTTGTGAACCAAAATAAGGAAAACAAGGGAACATTTTAGAGATTTTAATTTGTTTAAAAATTCATAAAAGTTTAAAAAAAAAATGGATATATCGAATAATATAGTAAAGTAGAATACAACAGGAAAATAATCTGATTTTGATGCTAGGTCCCTTTTGGATAACAAAAAATAAAATGAAGAATTAACACTCATTTGTATATTAAAAGTATGAAGGGATTTCTGTCAGTATAAGAAGGAGGTTTGATGTTCTACGGGGATATTAAACGATCAAGGACCCGAGAGATTGCCTAACAAAATTCTTAAACTTCAAGAGAAATAGAAAGTGCAACCTCCATGTCTTCAGGAGCTACATCACGACGTTAAAAGGTAAAACTTTGGACTGACCGAATTGGGGGCAGGATTTAAAGTAGAGGATGCAGGTGTGAAGGATCCTCTAAAGAAAGATCTATGCTTTGTGCAGAAGAACAGTTGAGGATTCAGAGGCTGATGATTTATGACAGATAGTTAAACAGCGAGGAAAGAATACCTTGAGGAAGAAAACCTGAACGATTGTATATTTTTAGTCCATAGAAAACTATTTTAAATTGAAGTTTGAGATTTTTTTTATTTTGTACTGTAAGAAGTTTACGGGGTAACATTGTTTACATGCTAAGTTAAAAGATTTCATCTCTCTCTCCGCATTAAAAAACATAATAAAGCCCTTATTAAATTGTAAATAATGCTAAGTAAAATAGGAAAGAATAATTTTTTAATGTGATGACAACGATTATTATATTTATTCAACAAAATTATTAACTTTTTTTTTTTAGGCAATTCTTGTCCTTACGAGGGATTTTTTATGTTCTCTAACTGCAATCCTTGTCATATATGGAAGATGTAATCGTTATGTTTGATGTATATTGACATTGACCGGAGAGTGGAAATTTCAAAGAATTTAGGAAACAAATTTATTTTAAAAAAATATTACATGGAATGATTTAGTGTTGAAGGAACTATATGATTTAATATCTTATCATTTTTAGGTTGTTTTTTTTTACTGAGCCACTTTGTTTCAATTGTTCTTCTCTGTTATTTTCTGTCCCATTTGCACATCTTTTTCTCTTTGATTTTAAATCTTTCTTAAAACATTAATATCCAATCTTTTAATTTATACCAATGCTCTTAATGACTATATTTTTATGAAAATTTTATCAATTTCATCAACCCAACTCATCCTAATACTATCCTTACCACGTATGCTGATGATACATGTGTATTATCAGTCAACACCAATCCAGTTATTGTATCCCAAAGCCTCCAATCCCATATCACTGATCTTGAAGAATGGTGTCAAAACTGGAGAATTAAAATAAATTCCTAAAAATCGCATCAAATCAATTTGACCTATAATAATATCCCACTTATGCCTGTAGAACAGATCCGATACTTAGGGTTGCATCTTGACAAACGATTAACCTGGAATCCTTATACGAGACTGAAAAGACAAGAAACCGCTCGACTTTTCAGGCTACTTTAATACTTACCAGACAAACGCTCTAAGCTCCCAATTAATTACAAAAGACTCATCTACATGACCATCATACGACCTATTTACGGAGTAGAGCTTTGGGGCTCCACTAAGCCATCGAATTCCTCTCATGTCCAATCCCTACAATCCAAAATCCTTCATAAAATCCTCAATGCTCCTTATTTTGTTAAGAAAAAAGTCATCCATAATGACCTTAATTTCCCATATGTTGCTGATTTGGCCCGAACCCACTATCTATCCTTTCATAACAAACTTCATTTCTACTCAAACCCTCTAGTTTCAAACCTAGCTTCCTCTTCGATTCCCGATAATCCTCCGAGGTGTCTGAAAAGAAGATGGCCCTGTGACCTTCTTAGTTGAACTTGTGATTTGAGTACTACCAGTGGGTAGTTTCTCTACTTGTCATTTTCACATGTCATTATGTATCGCTTAGCCTATTTACTTGATGTATTATTGTAATACAGTTGTAAATATCAATAAATAAAAAAAACTGTTTCATGAGATCAAATTTTATTAATTATATTTGTGGATTATTATTATTCTTGAAATATTGATATTTTTGGAGATATTTCCTTTCGAGAGGGAAAAAAAGTTGATAAAAATATACCTACGGTCAAATTTTAAGTTGAAGTCATTGACCAAAATAACTCAGAATGTTCACTATATTTATTTTTTATAATTGCTCATTTATTCTTAATTTTATGCCCCCCCTCCATTTTGTATTTATGTCTGATAACATACTAGGACTGGAGTAGATATGTGCGTAGAGTGCTGAGTTTATGTGCCTATGGATCATTTAATGTGTTAACATCCACAGATGGACCCTGTTGTATCTGGAGATTCCTATGGCTCACCCAGCCTCTTTATAATGTTAGGGAGAAAAAAATGGTGGTTCAACATTTTATGTTGAGATTTGCCTCATGCTTTTTCGTTTCTGAAAACTAACAGCGATGCGTTAACAATGTGTATTAGTTTTCATTATGCCATTCCGAAACTTTTAGATGCCTATTTAGTCTTCATTGATCTTATATGAATGTTAATTCAATCTTTTGCACTATTAGGCGATTTGTTAAAGTATATTTTATTTTGTAAAAAATATTTTAATTTTATTGTTTTAATATTTATTATTGTATGTTATATTTTAGTCATGTTATTATAAAATAATAGTATTGTTTTATTTTATTCACATATATAATATATATATAGATATATTTATGCAATGTTAAAAGTAAATAAATGTTTTTATTTTTTTATATAATCATAGTCTTTATTAACAGAGTCAATCCATGTATGTTTTGTATGATGCGAAAAATAATTTTATTTTGAAAGATAATAAATGTACTTTATGTAATGTTTATCTGGACCTTTCAAAGATAGAAGAACAATTTGAATTATTTCTTCTGTTGAAAATAAATATTTTATATATCTCACAGTAATGAACACACTAAAATGGAATTGTGCAAATATATGCCTTATTTTTTTAACTTGAGTGTTGTTATTGAACTTAAACTATTTATAGAGCGTTTTTTTTTTTGTTATCTTACAATGAAAATTATGAATCATTGAAGACATTGACTAGTGTAATACTTCAATTAATTGACAAAGAATAATTTAGTGTCAACAATTTATCAGCATAAGTTAAGGAATAAATAAATGAGCTTCCTTGTTTTTCACTAACCTATAACCATTTTACATACTTTAATATTTTGGCTTGCTAGATTAAGAATAAGGTACTTGTGTATTAGCCGATCTGCAGGGACTGTTATCTTACATTGTTAATTATCTGAACACTGATAACAGTTACCTTGTTACTCATATTGATGGAAATAGAATCGATATGATATGAAGATAGAAATATAATAACAAAAAAATTTATTTCACAAGGATTTATTTTAATTTTAAAGGACCAAATAGCCTAATGCTGTTAAAATAACGAGGAAGGGGTGGTTAGGAGCGGTTGTTTTTTATTTATTATTCTTGGTTTTTAGTCATTGGCTATTAAAAATGAAGATTAAATGTACAATTTAATTACAAACAAACAAAATTAACTATTTGAGTTGAAAAATCAATTTATTACACACACAAAAATAAGTCAAATTAGATGAGTGATATGAAGAGGTTGCATGAAGTAAGATATGATGATATGATATGGAGGAAGGTTTCACACAGACCAGCTAATACACAAGTAATGAGAAGAATTCTTCTTACTCTTCCTGCATGAAAGTGTCAAAGCATTTTAATGGAATTCTAGTTCTTGCTTCTTTTCTCTTCCATACTGGAGGTATAGTCATTCCATCGAGTTCTGAATCTCTAGGACTCTAAACTTGTCTGGTCTCAAAATAATTTCTTGGGTTCTGGTCCTTATTCATCAGGCAGAGATAACCAAATCATTTAAGTTACCTCTTTTCAATCTTTCAGAGAGACAAACGCTAGGTTGATCAGTTGAAAATTAAAAATATCTCACTTAATTTTGATTATTTTTCTCTTACCAGTACTTCTTTATCATAAATTGAAACTTATAATGTTGTATCTTGTGATAGTAAAACTAAATTTTGTTTTCAAAATAATACCTGTTGTTTTTTTTTCATATGTCCATACAATTTATTGTGCAAGGGGGGCGTGGAAGATTTTAATTGAAACAGGAGGGGGCGTGGTTGGGAACCCCTGCCCTAGATCTCTCTAGTCTTTTCATTCCATATAATTATAGTTAGGCCCTATACTTTTCGGTGGTACCTCATTTCAGCTGCAGTAACTCTACTTAAGTGCTTATCTAATGGTACACTGCGTTCACTTTTGTATTCCAGGGTAGTTAGGTAAACAACTTAAAAGATATGTTTTTCCCCACCTCTCCTTTCCTTATATCTATGTAGCAGAGGTGGTAGAGGACTGAGTTTGCATTCTTTAGCCTGTTGGATATCTCCCGGTCTGCGTCTCCATTCCTGGTGATTGCTGTTCCGAGATAAGTGCAGTCGTCCACAGTTTCCATTGTTTTATCTTTACCATATATTTCAAACGTATCCTGTTTTCTGCCATTATCCATTACTTAACGCTTTTTGACCCTAAC
This sequence comes from Troilus luridus, assembly GCA_964056705.1. NCBI lineage: Eukaryota > Metazoa > Arthropoda > Insecta > Hemiptera > Pentatomidae > Troilus > Troilus luridus. The sequence continues at coordinate 195,412,959 of OZ057412.1, read as the reverse complement.
CTATCATTCCAGATCAGCTTCCCATTTATTTACAGGTTGCTGTAAGCTCTCTTGAGCATCTCCTATGAGGCTAATGTCATCCGCGAATGCCATTACTTAAGCTATAATTGTCCTCTTTGTTGTCAATAGTAGTGGAGGCTGTCCTACGTTTACACATTGTCTATATTCCACCCATTTACAGGATGAACAGGAGAGGGCTCAAACTATATCCTTACTTCACCCATTTTTTAATTGCAAACGTATCGGGTCGACTTAATAGCTCATATCAATCCTTTCGTTATGTTTTTTCCAGAAAGAGCATTCCACAGTTCTCGTTTAGGGACCGAACCTAAGACAGCTTTCAGATCTATAAATGCTTGGAAGAGACTTTTTCCTCATTCCTCATGACTTATTTATGATTGTTTATAAATAACAATCATAACGTGACATCACATAAATAAAAAAAAACAAGTAGGCTCAGTGGTAGAGCACTGAGTTGCAATGACGAAAATCCTGGTTCGAATCTCGCTGCTGGCAAGACTTTTATTTGATCTGTTAGCAGCCGGAGATGGATCCTATGAGATCTAGGACTCTCCTGGAGCTCACCTACCCTCTATATATAAAGCGGGTACCCAAAAGAAAGGGGAAAATTTGGCGGTGGAGCGTGATTTAGGACAAATCACCTTCCTACAAAACCGTTGTCCAAGAATCAGTACAGTCTACCGTATACTGATCCACAGGCCCTTCACTGATTATAGTGGTACAGGGTTAGTTAGTTAGTTAATTGATTTGTATTCAACTTAATGTTCACAGGAATTATTCCAAATTATTTCTTATAACAACGAGACTCCATACCTTCCTTTTGCTGACATTGTAGTAAATACAGGGACAACACCATAAGTGCTTTCAGAGGAGTACGAAAAATAAGAAGATGCAACAACTAAAATAAGGCTCAATACAAAAAGAGGAAAATAAAATATATGATATCGTCCAAGAAAAGCACGAATTGTGAAATTGCAATAAGTAGAGGATATAAATCCGAAATATTTACAAACTTAAGTTCCTCGGAACGATTATTACGGAGAAGAAATAAAATTTAGTCGAGGACTCAAGAAAATTCTTCTTAATAGAAATATATCCCGAGGGATCAAAGTAAGAACATACGAGTATACAAGATCGTCCTGAGAGCAGTTGTGACGTATGCTAGTGAGGCGTCGATATTCACAAAGCTACTGGAGAATTACATTAATGTTCGGGAGAGGAAAATATGTGGCCCAAAAATGTCGAAAATATATGTAAAAAAAAATCTGTATCACTACATTCCGTGGCTCTGGATATACACATTATCTTATATAAGGGTCTGGGGTTTAATACTTAGTAGAGACTGTACTGTTTCTTGGATAGTGTTTGTGCAGGTAGGTGATTTTTTCTAGATCACGCTCAACCATCGAATTTTCCCCCCTTACTTTGAGTACCCACTTTATAGAGGCAGTGCGAGTCCGGGTCCTAAATCCCACAGGATCTATCTCCGGCCGCCAGCTGATTAAATAAAAGTCGCCCAGTGAGCGGTATTAGAACCCAGGAAAACTCAAATCCATAAAATGCTCGGTTAGAATGTTTACAGTTCAAAGAGTAAGGTAGAGCTGGTTTTCTTATTAAACAACCTAATTTTTAATGTATACTGTATAAAGACCCTGATTTAGTTCCATTTGTCAAAAAAGGGGAGAAAAGGTAGTGGAGGGACGTCCGGACGGTAGAAGAGGAAGAGGTAGACCTAGGCTACGATGGCTTGAAGATGTCGAGGCTGACCTAAAGCTTCTGGGAGTGAGAAGATGGAGAAAGGCTGCAGATAATCGCTCTGAGTGGAGGAGAATTGTAGAGGAGTCCAGGGTCCTTCATATGAATTGTCTTATTTCACTTGAAATGTCCATTTTCAAATAAAAGGTTATTTAGTAAAACAACTTTATGAAATAAAAAAATTTTATTTAAAAATATTTACCCTCATTTTCTTTACATTTTCCCTAAAGTGTTATCACATTTTCAATCCCGGATATGAAAGATTCATGTTTTTGTGATGAAAAAAGTCTGAAAACGTGTGTTTTTGACTTGAAAATAATTTTGAAAAATGTTACTCTTAAGGAAGTTGTCTAGATTTCTGAACAGATGGAAATATATTGGAGATAAGTCTGGCTAATAAGTTGGGTGTGGGAGGATTTCGTAACACAGCTCAGTTAGTTTCTTCACTGTCATGAAACATGAGGTCTAGTCATGTTAGAGTATAGGTTCGATTATTAGAGTATTGGTATAGTCCGATTAACCAATACAGATTGTTTTTTAATAAGTTTTGCGTCATTTCAGACTACTTCAACATTTACTATACAAACGTTCTAAGCTCCCAATTAATTAAAAAAGAACCACATAAATGACAATCATTAGACCCTTATGTAGTTACGGAGTAGAGCCTTGGGCCTCCACTAAGCCATCGAATTCCTCTCTTAATCAATCTTTTTTTTTCCTGGGGTTTTTTACAACTTAAGGAGTCATATCCCCAATACCAAAAAGCCACTGTTCTCTGTCCATCCAATCCCCTCACGGAGCCCTCTGGTTGCCATGCATTCCTCCACGTCCACTTCTTCTTTCAGATGGTGGTGGATGAAATTTCTTTGGCCAGGGGTTTTCGTCCATCCGCATTAAATGCCCATACCACTTTAACCTTTTAGTTCCGATCTGGTAAAGGATATTCTTTTGACATCCAACCTTGCCTTTAATTTCTGCGTTTGGGATCATTTAGGCTCTCGATATACCACAGCTTCTCCAGAAATCCATTTCCAAGCAACCTGTTATCCGCCTTTTTCGTGAGTGCCCAAACCTCTATTCCGTAAGTGGCTACGCTCTCTACGAAGGAATGGTAGATCTTCTTTTTAGTTTCCAATCTTATTTCCTTACTCCATAGGGTGGATTCAATCTTTCAATCCTTCGTAATATCTTCAATGCTCCTTTCTTTGTTAAGAACAAAGTAATCCATAATGAACTTAGTGTATCATTTGTTGCTTATTTGGCCCGAATCCAATATCAATCTTTTCATGACAAACTTCATTTCCATACAAAACTCACTAGATTCAAACCTAGCAAAATCTTCAATTCCTGTTAATCCTCCGAGGCGTCTGAAAAGAAGATGGCCTCGTGACCATCTAACTTGAACTTGTTATTTGAATACTACCACAGAGTAGTTTTTCTACTTGTCTTTATTCATGCCTGTATGTACCATTCCTGGCATTTAATTGTATTGTTATAATACAGTTGTAAATTTCAATGAATAAATTATTCATTTTGAAAGGATGTAAACTGGATTGCATTATCTAATAATTCATTCGCTCAATGAAAACCTATTTCCAGTCGTTTCTTTTTTCATATAACTTTATTACGTGGATACGTTTCGACTCTTTGTCATTTACAATCCATCAAGAACTTCATTAACATCTCAGAAGAGTTATAAGTCATCTTTTTTTTTTTTTTATTATTCATTGTCATTAGCTAAAATCTTTTCTTGGAGGACACTGGACCTCCAAGAAAAGATTTTAGCTAATGACAATGAATAATAAAAAAAAAAAAAAGATGACTTATAACTCTTCTGAGATGTTAATGAAGTTCTTGATGGATTGTAAATGACAAAGAGTCGAAACGTATCCACATAATAAAGTTATATGCCAAAAAACGACTGGAAATAGGTTTTCATTGAGTGAATGAATTATTGAATAAATTATTTAAAAATAAAAGTTTTGTTGCATTATGTCAATGTACCTGCAGTACGATATGGATATGTTAATTTTACCTCTGGGTAAAAAGGAGAAATGAATTATTTATGCTCTTATTTGATGGTATACTAAATAATGTTCGTTCAATTGTGATGATAGTAAATATTATAAAAGGATTATTAACTGCTCATTAAATGTTTAAACAGACCAGCTTATACACAAGTACTGAATTATCTGTACCGTCTACTCTTACGCCTATACTCCGGAGGGGTGATATCGAGAAAGTATGGGGCATAAATAAAAGAGGTGCAGAAGTTGGGACAGCCTTTGGCACGAGCCCAGCACACTTTGTCAAGCCTAACTTCCTGACCAGCTTGAAGGGCTCTCCAGATATATCTGTGTCCTCAGGAGCCTAACTACTTCATACTGGAGGGTGAGTGAACTCAGCCAAAGCTGGAATCGTTGAAGTCATTTCTGTCAGTATCAATTTTACTGTTTATTCCCCATCGTATTCAAATGCGATAGAAAATAAAAAAAAATCTGTATTCTGGGCCATTCAGAATAGAAAATTCTGAAAAGAAAAGGTCTCTGGGCAGAAACATATCAAAATAAGAAAATAAAATCAAGAATAAATTTTGGTCATTTAATATGAAGTGTCCGTTTTGAAACAATATCAAATATGACCATGGAAACACGCTATTTTTGGGTATTTTTTATGTGTTCCAACCTGAACATAAATTTACGGTAACACTAAACAGAGTCACAGAAAACACCTACAAACATTCCAATCAAAACTACTTCAATTCAAAAAGCCTAAGGCTACACCTACATTGGATCCGGTGTGATACGATGAGACGTCGCTAGCAAACCAAATGACTGAAATATATCGAGAGTTATAACATTTGGTTCTTTAAATTTATAAAATTAAGATTATTTATTAATTATTTTTAATACATTTATATTTTACTATAATGTATAGTAAAATATGTATAATGTATACACCCCAGCATCGTATGCGATAGAATCACGTCGCACCGAATCGGATCCAATGTAGGTGTAGCCTTAGAAACACTGCAATATTTGTATATATTTAATATTTCAGATATTATTCCAGAAAGTATTTTGTGTCTAGTGTCTGAAATCTTAAATTATCCTCAGACAACATTGAGTTTCTATTTCAACCTATGTACAAGTATCTTATAATTTTATCAATTTATTCTTCACCCATGAGGCCGAGGTTGAGTTGACAAGGATTCAAGGTTCTCAGGATTCATTTTATTCCTGTAATTTTTATTATTTTTTTAAACGAACAAACACAGAATAATTCATAAACAATTAATTCCCCCATTCTTCCTAGAGGTAACACCATCACATCCATATGATACTCCAAGGGTATTGACATTATGAAACAAAAACAACTTGGATCGGTTGATTGGAATAGACCTCTACTCTTACACAACGTCAGACAATGAATAGGCTAAACGAACTGGGATACGAAGTCCTCCCACGCCCACGATGTCCATCTGTTCAGAAAATTTTTGACAACTTCCTTAAGGGTAAATTTTTTTTAAATGATTCTCAAATCATAAACGAATTTTCATACTTTATTTAATCACAAAACCCTGAATTTTTCAGTTTTGGGTTTGAAAATTTGATAATACGTTGGGAAAATATTTAGGGTACAAATTTATAAAAAATGAGGGTACAAATTTTGAAAAAGAATGTTTTGTTTTCATAAAATTGTTTTACTAATTAACTTTTCAAAATTTTTTATTTGAAAAGCAAAGATATGTCCAGGAGCGGGACTCGAACACGGGTCGTCCAGATCGCTAGTCTGGAACTCTTACCATTAATCAAGCACGCGTCCCGTTCGTGGTCATATCCTTTCTTTTAACTGATCCCAAGTCCCCGGAGTTTGCGATGTATACGAGGGGAAGAATATTCTTTGAACATTATTTTAATTTGGATCTTGTTGACTTACGTCATTATAATTATTATAATTTATTGTATTTTATTTGTTATGTTTTTTTAAATATTTTTATTAGAAAAGAAAAGATATGTCCAGGACCGGGACTCGAACCCGGGTCGTCCAGATAGCTAGTCTGGAACTCTACCATTTGAGCTATCCTGGCCCGTTCAAGCACGTGTCCCGTTCGTGGTCATATCCTTTCTTTCCACTGATCCCAAGTCCCCGCGTTCTCGCAATTTGCGATGTATACAAGGGGAAGAATGTTCTTTGAACATAATTTTAATTTGGATCTTGATGACTTACGTCATTATAATTATTATAGTTTATTGTATTTTATCTGTTATTAATTTTAAAAATAAAAATATTTAAAAATTAATAACAAATAAAATACAATAATTAACTTTTCCTTTGAAAACGTACAGTTCGTATGAAACGACCCAACATAAGATCAATAAAAAAATAATGAAAAGAACTCTTGTGAAACATAATAAGGTTGAAGAAAAGAAGAAAGAGAGAAAGAAAAAAATCTATCTTAAACAAAAAACTTTAATTAGTCTTATAAATTAAATTTATATAACTCTTTACGTCTTCAGAAGGTAAAATGAAAATTAAACATCTTATACCGAGATGAGAAATACAAATATAAAGGGAATGATAGTCTTTTCCCGTCTTTGAATTGTGTGTGGGTAAGTTAAACACTAAAATATTTAAAAATATATATTTTAGATCTACACTAGCGAGAACTATCGCTTTAGATATGTTTCTTCCTAATGTGTAATTTAGTCAGAGGATTCCCATATTTATATATATATATGGGAGTCACCTGTAGTGTAGTGGCTAGCATAATAACCTACTATGCCGATGATCACGGGTTCGAGGTACAGGTGGTGGTCTTGGGATTGAAATCCAAGTGGGAGTGAAAAATCCTTAGTTATGCAGTTCTTCGGAGGGGACTTATATTGTACAGTCCCGAGCCTGTACGGCTTCAGTAACTCGATTAAGATCCCCATCCTGATTAAACCCTGTACTATTGTCCGATTAGCTTTATCACCATGAAGTGACGTTAAATAAATAAATAAAAGAATACTCTTTATTTAGAAAACCAAAACGAACTTAATAAACTTTGAAACAAAATATATTTTTCGCCTAAAATCTGCATCTGATTGGCAAAGGAGCAAGAATTGGAATAGAAAAGTTTTAAATATTGATAAGGATGGGATATGCCGAATATTAGGAAAAATCGAATTCCAGAGATTAGAAGAACGGACGGTAAAGGGTTGTTGCAGAGATGCAGAATTTTGGAAAGGTGTATAAAGATCAGAGGAATGTATAGGTAAATAAATTCTAACACCATGTCATTTAAAACCAATAAACTATTCGTCCCTGTGTAAAACATTTACAACTTTAATTATTTCAATCCTTAAGGGGCAGACTTAGGGTTCAACCAGCCTCTGTAAAGTGGATAGCATTAAGGGGGAGAAAACCTGCAGGTTAAGGTCGTATAGGTGAAATCACCTTTCAGCAAAACCATTAGCTTAGAAACAGCTCAGGATCAATCATGCACTGAACCACAGTTCCTTCGTGGATTATGGGAATAGTTGATTTTTATTAGAAACACTAGTCTACACTAGCGAGGACTATCGCTTTAGATATGTTTCCTTTCTTTTCCTAATGTAGTATAATATATAATATTAGCGGTATTCAATATTTATTCGTACACAAAATACAATATTGCCAATAAAGTCGGAGGATTTGACACATTTGTTTTGTGAAGCTACATAGTTTACAACAATAGAGAAATAACAAAGATTTTCTGTGAATTGTATTAATATTTAACAACAGTTTCACACTTATTAATAACATCTCCTTCTGTATAATTAACACACTTCCATTGTTAAAGACTTAATAACGATCACACGTACTATTGTTGTCATTTGTTTGTTCATTTAACGTCACTTTATGCTACTAAGACTGGAAGCTCTAAATTTTGAGTGTCCAGGTTTAATTAGGATAGGGATTATTAACGAGTACCTGACATCGTACTCGTTTAATCGATATCGGACCCCCGTTAAACGTCCCTTCCGAAGGACGGCATAACTAATGATTTTTTACTCCCTTTAAAAAATCCGAAGGCCACCTGCCGGGCTACGTACCCGCGATCTTGGGCTTAGTAGTTTGTAATGCTAACTACTCGATCACAGGTCGCCTTCATGTTGTCATTGGTCCTGTGCGATATTATATATATTATATATTTTTCCAATAAGCTCTTTGATAAACGAATAAACGGATAAAACTTCATGTATCACAACTCGAAGCGACAATCTGCGGAACAGATGCCAATAAAAGTATCAAGGAACTTATTGCAAATATCATTTGAAAGCCCTAAAACCAACCATCATGAAATAGCGCAATATTTTATGTAAGTCAATAATTTTTTAATAGAAAACCGAATGAGACTCGCAATCACCATTTTACGCCCCTTCTGAAGGACGGCATGACCAAGGATTTTTGACTCCTCTGAACGTCTTGTTTTTACTGGCGTGAATGTTTTCTAGATAATTCAGAAATAGTAAAATTAAATTAAAAAGTAGCAATTCTTATATTTCTATTAACATTTACATATTCTGTCAAGTGAATTTTTATTTTAATTTTGTTCAGGTATTGTTAGCGTATAATTAACAAGTACCCGGGGCCTAGTTACTTGTAGCGCTCCTCGTGGCGACCATCCTAAACTAAAGGATAACACTTGGTTATTTCTATATGCATTAATAAGACAATAATTATAACCTAATATTAATGGCTTGCAGGGAGGTTATGCATGTTACCGTGGGGATTTCCATCTTTTTACAACATTATAATTGTCTTAGCTGAAACTATGTACCCCCTTGCAATTCCTCATATGACAATACTACAAGAAGAGTTTTGTGTAAAAGTGAGTTTCATGGCCAACACTTTTTCCAATGATGAAATCCTTGTAGGGCATGCAGATGGCAATATACATTTATGGAATTGTATAAATATGCTCCGTGGTTGCTATTTTGCTAATGATGGTTTAGAAATTATATACCTTTATGCACTAAACATATGTGAATTCCTTTCTGTGAACAGAGCGGGGGTCGCAAAAATATGGAATATGTATTATTCCAGTGTAGTAAGGCAATTTAATCTTTTCTGGAGTAATATAGATTATCTTACAATGTTACCCGGTAATTTACTTGCTGTTTCAATATTTCGACCCCCAGTTCATTCTCAAACTGTTGAAGTATGGGATCTAAATACAGGATTTTGTGTACATCAGGAATTTTATTGTTGTCCTCATTCGACTGGCATGCCTTTAACTGTTACAACAACTGGTTATTTGGTAGTAGCCTCAAATTTTTCTAGGAGAATGGGTATCTTTGATATCAATGTGACAAGTTGTAGGACGGTTTGTATGACAAAAGTAGGCGTTGTATTTGCATTAGCTGCTTTACCTACAAATGAAATTGTAACAGCATGCCGGAGTATTGTGATTTATAAATTGACTCAACGAGGTGATATTCTTAGAAGTAGAGTTATAGAACATACGAATATTATTGATGTAATAATTCCAGTGGCCGGTTATAAGTTTATAACGGTCGATCGTTCACGAAATCACTGTGGTGTTTTAAAATTGTGGATTAGCTTATCAGATGCGTACGAGTATTTGGGACATAGTAAGTATACGGGATATCCTAAACTTGTTTGCCCTCAGCATAATTTAATTGTTAGTTGCCATCGAGATAGAGTGCTTCTTAGACATTTTCATGCAAAGAAGTTCCAAATTTCAAGAAAATTAGCAGAAATAAGGAAAGCTGTTAGAATTCTAGCTCAAGCGGTGAGGACTTCTTCTAGTTTATTTGTAACTTTGCCTGTAGAAATATTAATGAAAATTGCTGTAATGACTGCATGTGGCATGAGTAAATTCGAGAAAAAAGTTAGCAATGACATTGCTTGGAGTCATTTTTGTCGGCCTCATTTTTGTGAGACATTCATAAAAGAAAAAGAAATTGTAGTGTTCAAGCCATATTGGAAAAAAATAAATGTTTTTTATTGTTTTAAGCTCATCTAGAGTTTAAGTCTTTGACAGAAACTGGTGTGGTCTTTAACCATTCTAGTTGAAGTGAAATATAGGTGTATTGCTCAGAATGATACGTTCTAAGAAAATGTGATATTTTTTATACAAATGATTATAGACCATTCTGAGATAATGTAATTAGACATTACAACACATGTAATGAATTTTTAGCTAATAAAGACAGTGCTTTTTAATTAGTTCTGTTTTACGTCTTGTTCAGGTTTAAAATTATTAAAGCTGCTTCACTGTTTTTATTAATTTTGATTAATAAAGATAAATTTTTTACAATTTTCTTAACATCTAGAATTACAACATGTAATTATCAAACCAAAATCAAACAAACAACCATAAGATAAATCATTTAAACAATCCACTTACATTAAATTGTGATAAAAAAAATTGTATAATTTTTTGAGTATATAAACAAAGTACTACCATCTTGGTGCTGTTGACTTCTAGTGGCATGGGGAAGTTATTTCTCTAAATTCAGCAACGATTTAAGTTACACTAATTCTTTAAGGCCCGAAGAGCAAAAATAATTCTAAATTTTATCATATTAAAGCAGTAAAAATTATTATGATGATTAATAATTACTGTGATTAAAAATTTTCCAGTTGAATTCAATGCTGTTAGTTACCACAAATTCCACTAGATAGCTCTACTGCATTGCCTGAATTTATAAGAGAGCAGCACACTGAAGTCGTATCTGTTTTCCTAAAGAGGGTAAATTTCCTTGTTTGTATATATTTTTTGAAAATATTCTATTCATCATCTGGTTTTCGTTTCATCTAGAAATGGTTGTTTCAACCAACATATATCATCTATACTTTGAAATGTTAGTTGAATCTTTTATACCTATAGCACACCTAATTCTATTCATTATCCATAATTACATTCTCTTTTACAAACTATAGCTCGTGATAACTTTTGGAAAATATTAAAAATGATACAAATAAAAAGTTAAAACTTATTGTAACTCAACTCGAACGACAATCTGTGGAACAGATTTCTAAATTCATATTTCATCCGAGACTCGAAGGAAAAGTAAATGAAAAAGTAGTGTATGTACTAGCTGTTTTAAGTCTAATCGATTCATGGTCAACATTTGTTTCTTGTATTTTTCATCGATTTTTCTTGTAATATTGATTGGATTATTATTTTCTTTTTGTGTATTTTTTAGTGTGGAGCGAGTATATTTCAGTGAATATAGTACTGAAAATTGCGGATTTAAGTCCAACTGTAGGAGATATTTATTTAATCTGTTAATAGCCGGGGCTAGATAACATATCACAACTAGAATTTAGAAATATATTCAATATGTCTCAGAAAAGAAGCTCTAGAGCTAATCAGTGACTCTTTTCTGTTTCATTTTTCTATTTTCTTAGTTAAATACAAAAAAAAGTCTTTATGATTTGTATGTTACTAAAATATATTTTAGATTATAAATAATAAAAAAAGAGTACAAGAACATCCCACGAGCAATGAATTGAAGCGTTGACATGGAAACGGTAGTAAATCATGAAAAGGTAAGAGAAGATAAAAACTGGTTTGACAACTGAAAATGAAAGTTTCAATAAGGAAATAGTAACTACCACCGTTCATAGAAACTTAACCACTTCCAGTTTTTACTTGCACATCTTTCTATGCTATTGTAATGATTAATGACATTTTCTATGAAAAACGTTCATGGATTGTAGTGGGATAGGTTTTTTTACTAAATTTTAGTACACTATTATTTAACTTTTTGATGTTTCGAGAGATTTATAATTTGAGTTATTCGAACAAAAAAAGGCTTACATTGGAAAATAAGTAGAAAAATTTAAAAACAATAGTGAAGTCTCTCTTTAGAAACTTCCCTCCAATGTATTACAATAGACAAATTGTAGCTATAATGATCTTCTAATAGAGGTTGAGGGCCATATTTTGTCAGGAAGAAATAGATTCAATAATTGGAATGGAAATAAAAAAAATAAATTGAAAATTATGATAACCGTTTGTTACATTATGGTAAATATATCTGACCATTGACACATGTATACATACATTTTTTATTATTGAATCAGGGGACAACCCTTTAATTAATTAAAACCTAAAATAATAACACCACCTAAGAAATTATGCTTTTTATTCTTAAAAATAGTATTATTGTTATAACTATTTCTGGTCTAGTAAGATATTTAATCTTGAAGGCCATGGTCACAACATGATAGTTGATGTGCTTTTAGTATTTTCATAAATATAATAAATTTCATAGGTCACAAGTGGGGGGAGATTTGTCAGTTTATAACAGTTGGAAAAATGGTTGATGTAAAAGGATTCACTTGACATCATAGACATTTTTAAAATGTCTGCTATCTTCTCAGTGATGTTCTGATATGAAATCCTACTTCAAAAATATTAAAACCGTTTTGATTTGTAAGAATTTGGATTTGAGATGAAAAATTTGAATGAGGAATGAAAGGCTTGGATCCTTCTCCTAACAATCCAATATTATATTATATTTAATTGATCATTGATATGGATTTATTTTCAAGAAATTTCTCTTTTTTAAATATTTCGATTCTAAAATAAGTAAGCGTATTTCATAATTTTCTTCAAAAATACATGAGTGTAATTTTTTTATTAATAGTGAATAATATTGGTTGACCTTATAAATATATGGAGAAGAGAATGATCCGGGTGGAGGTGGAAGTCTTCACTTTTCACTTCTGTCTGCCTATTTAATTTTTTAAAATTATTTTATTCTTATTAATTTATTAATTTTTTTTCAATTTCATTTTAATTTGTATCGTTTATAAGCAGCCTGTAATCTGGGTCGAATCGTCAGTTTCCAATAAATCGCTCAACCATATTAAAGAAATTCTTTGATATCCCATTTTATATTAATTGGTATTTAGTGATTTGCTTCAAATTACATTAATTATTTCACATATTTTCTACACTGAATTAATATGATTTTCGGTGGTACATGATGAAAACAAAATAATCAAAGTATGAAAAGATTAGACCACACTACAATTGTTGGTAAGGTCACCTGTGGTCTAGTGGTTAGCGTAACAAACTACAAAGCCCAAGATCGCGGGTTCGTAGCCCGGCAGGTGAACCTAGGATTTTTTTAAGGGAGTAAAAAATCCTTAGTTACGCCGTCCTTCGGAAGGGACGTCCTTCGGAACGGGGGTCCCGAGCATGTATGATGTCAGGTACTCGTTAAAAATCCCTATCCTAATTAAACCTGGGGAGGCAAAATTTAGAGCTCCCACTGTAGCATCCTCCGATTAGCCATAGCAGCATAAAGTGACATTAAATAAACAAAAAAATTGCGGAGCAGAGTGGCTCAGTGGTTAACCATTAAGTTGCCATGTAGGAAATCCTGGTTCAAATCCCACTGTGGGCAGTTACTTTTATTTAGTCTGTTTGGAGCCGGAGATGGATCATATAGGATCTAGGACCCTCCTGGGGCTCAACCAGCCTCTATAAAATATTATAAAAATAGGGTACCCATAATAAGGGGGGAAAACCTGGCGGTTGAGCGTGACCTAGGACAAGTCACCTCCTTGCAGAACCGTTGTCCATGAAACCATACAGTCTCAACCATGTACTGAACCCCCAGACTCGTTCACGGGTCGTAGTAGTACAGGTACACTTTACAAATTATATGTTGAATAATATTAGTTGACGTTATGCATATATGAGGAAGAAAATGGTCCGGGTGGAGGTCAAGAAAATTCTCTTATATAGGGAGAACTTTCTACTGGTAAGCCAATGTTTCGACCCACATTGCAGGTCTTCAGTGCTAGTTGGGCAGACTAACTAGCCCCCTGCCTAACAACTAGCACTGAAGAAGACCTGTAATGTGGGTCAAAATGTTGCCTTACCAATAAAAAGTTCTCCCTATATAAGAGAATTTTCTTAACCTCTACCCGGACCATTTTCTTCCTCACTTACAAATTATACTTGATGTAATTATTTTAGAAAAATAAATAAACAAGAAATTTAATTTCATAAAGTAATTAAAAAAATAATTAATGTTAAAAAATATGTATTTATTTAGTTTTATTCCAAGATTAATTATTAATCAAAAAGTTGCTGACAGTCAATGTCAAGGTCAATTTGATAAGTATACAAGATTAAATTGATAACAGGAAAAGGTATGAGAGTAGTTATCCATATAGTAATCCACAGTTACTAATAACTGTCTCATTGAATCTGACAGTACAGTAGTATAGTAATAATATAGTACAGTAATAATGTAGAATGCTAATACTGTAGTACTGTAGTATAGTTATAATGTAGTATAGTGATTCTGTAGTATGGTAATATTTATGTAGGAAAGAAATTCGTTTACTGGTAGATACGATAATAGGATATAAATAGTTGGGGGTGCAGTCAAGAAAACACAGCAAATAAGTGAAACTTATTGTATTTTATATGTGCCAAAATACAAAATAATACAATAAGTTAATAAAATACAATAAGTTTCACTTATTTGCTGTGTTTTCTTGACTGCACCCCCAACTATTTACATCCTATTATAGTAATATTTGAGGTGTAATACTTTGCTAATATGTACTGGCCTAAACAGTTGGGGGTTAGGAACTATGTTATATAACATAGTCATAAAACATATCTAACAACAATATATATTGTATATAATATAACATATCCAACAATATATATTATTGGATCAGACTCCTCAGTGCCAACTGTTTTAATATTTCAACCTTACAAGAGAACAATTGAAATGAAAAAAACAGTTTTGTCATCAATCTAGTTGTGCTCCACTAGTGGAGTCCCAAACAAGTCTTTCTTCTGTTTTAAAACATAAATGTTCCCGGTTTTTCTCAAAATACTTGAGGAAAATATGTTTTTCGTTTAAAAAAATAATTTATATATTGTTTTTCGAAGACAGTGCTTCAAGTGTTACAAGTTCTTTTTTTTTTATGAGGAATATCAGTTGAAATTATTTCAAAGTGCCAAATTTGTAATTTGCTGAATTTATGGCTATAGTGATTGAAAAGTAAGTAGTCATTTTATTTAATTTTTGAAAATAAATAAAAAAACAGTTGCTTTTAAACCGGGAAAGTAACTGGCATACATAAAGCAAAAAATGCCCTTTTTTAAATATGGGTTTCAATATATCTTTCTTTTTTTTTTCTGTTCTTTAGTTTGAAAAATAAATTAGTTTATTTGGTTACGTTTCCAATACAATAGAAAACAAAACAAACTACTGTCAAATAGGAAACCACAGCTAGAAGGTTCTGGAGGTTACATTTACTGCTCCAAAAATTCAAAAAGTTTTTCCAAATACTTGTTTCTTTTTTTAAAAAAGTTCGTTAGGGTTTTGTAAGCACAGCAAAAACGCCCATCACTACTAGAAAGCAACAACCAGTAAAGTTATTCTTATCGTGCAACTTGACTTTAAGAATGTCACTTTTATATAAAATAGAAATAAAAATAAAAAAGTAGAAATTTGTTTATTTTTAAAATTCACTCAAATTAGAAAAAAAAGAATTTTGATTGTCTTAAATTGCGATTATTTTTACCAGACTGTAGTATAGGAGCGTATTATGTTAAACCTGACCCTTTAATAGGCAAGTAACGGTTTTGAACGAAACGTTCAATAGAAGTTCTATGGCTCGAAATATTTGTTGATATCTTGTAAAAGTCTTGAAACATTTTAATATAACACTAAAGAAACGTTAAATATGTTCAATTATTACATTTTAAAATATCACGATTTTTTCGACGGATTAAACGTTATATTTTTAATTCTTATTACTCAAATTACTCAGTGAATGATTTGAAACGTAAGACCCATACTATAATATTGGTTACGACTCTAAAGTATTGCATTTTACTAATTATGATTTCGTGGTAATTAACTACTTTGTATTTAACTGTAAAATTAGTTATATACAATTATTAAAATTGTAGCTATAGTAGTAATAAAAAAGTGTGTGTGTCAGCTCCGACACGACTGGAGTTTACCCCTTTCCGTGTTTAATGAATTTTAAATATGTTTTTACCAATTAATCGCTCCCTACTGATACTTATCATCGTGTATTATTTTTTTAATTTGTAAATTATTTTAAACTAATGTGAACTATCTTAATTAAAATTATAAATATATATTTTTTATTAAAAGTGCCAATGTTTCGGCCTACGCTGTAGGCCATCTTTAGGGCAAATAGTGGGTGCGGTGACTTGTTACAACACTAAAATTGGCATCTGAACTCATATAGATGTTTATTCACGATTGTGAAATACATCCCAAGAAAGGATATCCTACCGCCCAGTGCTATAAATGTCAGCAGTTTGGGCACACTAAAAACTACTGCAACCACACTGTAAAATGTGTAAGATGCAGCGGCTCACATAACATTTGTGAATGTCCACTAGGCAAAATGCTCGAATTGCGAGGGAGCGCACGTCGCTTCTTATAGAAAATTCCTCCATAGAAAAAATTAGAAGAAATAGTGACTAAAAGGATGGAAGAAAAGAGATCTAAGCAGATCAGTACTAACTAAAACATATCCAAACTATTGACTAACACTATGAAAGTTCGCCCTGGTGTAGAATACGCATCTTTTCTACAAGGTACCAAAATGACAACCGATTTCTTCCCTGTCTTTACTTTTTTGAAGGCTGCCGGATCTTCAGAGTCCTGTAGAGGTGTATTTAAGTCTAGCATGATCACTGCCTGTCCACTCCTACACCAATCTCCTGTCCTAGTAGCACTACACACTACATACTGTACACAATTAAATAGTCACTGCACAGCCTTGAGATAGCTAGTCAATTTCCTACTCTTATCAGAGCATCCCTGTCGTCTTTTGAGGTCGTATCCAAGTGATATGAATGGACCCCAACATCTTAAGGCGGAATCTAGACAAGAGTAGTAACAGTGTTTGTTTGGATAGGTGTCTTTAAAAAGGGTCCTATACAAAAAATTATCGCATTTCAACACTTTGAGATTAAAGCAATAGAATACACTGTTACCACAGATACCCCAGGCATCTCTTCCCGATTAGTTCCGGAATTTAACTTTTAACATCTATCTATTATATAAAACAAATAATACTTATCGAGAAGGGAGCGTTACTTGCCGCTTTTATTTAAAACTTGATTTTACTCCTCATAAAATTTTCATACCGCGGGCTAAATATTAAAATCTTTTCTCAATGAATAAAATCCAATAAAATTCACAATAAGGCTTCGGCCACAAATCAAAGTATCCGTTGCCATTTCTTTGTTTATTCATTTTACATCACGTTCATTTTATATCAATGCTACTATGGCTAATAGGAAGATGCTACAGCTAAAGATGCTATATCAGTTTAATTAGGATAGGGATCTGTAACGAGTACCTGACATCGTACAGGCTCGGGAACCCCAGTTTACGTCCCTTCCGAAAAACGGCACAACTATGGACTTTTTAATCTATTTAAAAAATAATAAGGCAACTTGCCAGACTTCGAACCCGTGACGGGTGGGGTAACTTTGGGATAGCGGGTAAATTTTAGTGCTGGTGATATCCTGGTAATTAACTGGGTTTATTCAGTCGGCAAATACGTGTCCTGTGTTGGTCTTAATTGTGCCAGTACCTTAAGGCAGGTTAGGAATCTTTGTTCACTAGACTCGTCGTGCATTGTTATTTTAAAAATCACAGTTTTCGTGAACCTTTCTCTTGTACTTCAATAACAGTAAACATCAGATTACCTTCAGGTCTGTATAAACATTAATTAATAGACCTTTAACTGTTTAATATAGAAATAATCCATTTTCTTTATAAGATATTTCTTATATACTGGACTAACTTCTTGATCTATATAATTCAACAATGAAAAAAAAAACCTTATTCCAGTCAAACAATTTTTGTTAAAAAATTATCAAAGGCTTATAAGACGTTTCGACAATTTATTCGTCATTTTCAATTTTAGTTGTTCTTCACAACATCCTTTAAAATTTACAAGTCAATTCATCACTTGCGGTCAAACAAATTAAAAATTCAATTATATATAGAATCCTGGAAGTCAACTTTCTTCCATGGTCAAATATACAATATGTTGTTCCAAATGTTGTGAAGAACAACTTTTTTTTTCTTCATTGTTGAATTATAATGATAGAAATAATCATGATATTTTTAGCATTTTGTTTCATAAATTGTATTTAATAAATTTTAAATATTCCAAAGTTATCCTATGGTTCTTTTATTTTTCAGGATTTTATCGGACAATACTGCTTAGAAATCCCTAAAGAACTCTTGGTGCAAGGTCATGCAACACACTGAAGAAAATTTTCAAAAAACCTTAGTAGAAGCCTAGCAATAAGACTCTATTCCGAAATGGCACCTCCAAGTAGGGAATATAAAAATATACAACTCACGAAAATACACACTCCTTTTCCTCATTTCTTATGTAAATAATGAGCCTAAACAATATTGTTGGGTAAAATTGGTGCCAAGTCATGTTTCACGCCGGTACCGATAATGGCTCTGTCCCAACGTTTCCCCTATCAATGGGACTAAGACTAGCACAAATTATTTTTTTTAGTTAAGTACTTTTGTTTCTTGAATTATTTTTCTGCTATATGTATAACCTTGCATATTTATAATTTTGTCTGCATTTTAACCTTAAAAATGAAGACAGAATAAGCTTAAAATATCGAATAGTGTCCCATTTTGCGGTATTTCTGTTTATATGTTTGTTGAGAACAGATTTTTAAAACTTGTGGTGATATCCGCAGGGAGGGCCGTAGCAAGCGTATAATTCGGCCCCCCGGAGAGAGAGGACAAACAAGATTCGATGAAAAATGAAGGGCACAGCGCCCCAATTAGTGTTAGGGTGCCCTTAACGAGAGGTGGCGCCACTGTGAGCTGAATTCGGACCTCTCCCTTCCTCAGGGACCTAACCATCATAAAACACCTACGGCGGAACTCTCTCTGTCTCGATCTTCGCTGCTTCCTCTTCAAGATTTATATCCTTCACGCTCTTTCTCTTCTGAGTACATTGTTATCAGATAATATTAGCGAAGAACCTTGAATCATATGTTTCGATAACGAATGGCTTAGCGAGGGTGAAGGCACGATGCCAATTCAATTGCAAACTTTCATCCACAGATCACAACCCATACCCAAGTCTAACGAAGTTGTCTATTTTTATAAATTTTCAACAATTCTAATATACATTACATTTTTCCTTACAATGAAATATTTTTTTCAACAGTTATATGGATCACTGGGGTTTATTCTACAACCCATGTATGGTCTTGAGATAAGTATGAGGTATCTAGATCATACTGTTTCATGTTTGCAGGGAGGTGATTTGCCTATATTTTTTTCCTAATTGATGTTACGCACTTTATAGAATCTTGGTGAGGTCCAGGAGGGTCTCCAATATCCTACGGGTCTGGTAACAGACCTGCTACAGCCGGATTTGAACCCGGTACGTTCGGCAATCAGCGCTCTATCACTAAGCTATCTTATATATCATTGGAATTTTAATTATAGCTGTTTTTTTTTAATGCTCTAGTATTATTGAATATTCTACAAGAACAACGAATCTTATCCCACGAATGGTCCTAGGTTCGGTATGGTAGAAACTGTACTGTTGCAATGAGAACTTTTGTGTAGGGAGGTTTCTTGTCCGAGATCCGAGTTAAGATCCTCCCCCCCCCCCCAATTAAGGGTAACCAGTTTATAGAGGCTGAGAGCTTCAGGAGAGACTGTACCATCCATGGTTGTTAACAGATCAAATAATTTTCTGCCACAGCTGGATATGAACCGGGGATCTTTAGCACAGTAACTCAACACCATACAAACTGAGTTACTCAGTTCCCATCATTATTTGCATACATTTCCTATAATGATCAAACGAAATCCCTTCAGCATCATTATTAGTGCAATCCTTCCGCCTATGCTATGGTGTATCCCTCGAGTTTTTACGGTTCGGCTCAACGCTAATTTTATTTTTTAGGAATTCATTCATAACAGCTTCACAAACCTATCTTAATTATACCATCTGAGACGAATCAAAAAAAAAAAAAATATATATCATGCACCACTTTGATCGTTGAAGGGCATTAGACCCAGTACATGTAGCGAACTGTTTTGTTTCTATGCCAAAGGTTGTGCATGGAGGTTATTTTACCGAAATCACGCTCAGCCGGCAGGTTGCAAACAAAAGTACCTAAGTTAATTTTATTGAGGTTAAGTGAACCGAAACAATAAATAATTCATGCGCCACAAAGACATTAACAAACCACCATAAGTACGCCCTATGAGTTTTTTTTATAAGCAATCTAACCACAGTGGGAAATTCGAGATATATTCCGTGGGGAAGTCGTACAACAAACAAACTTTTTAACTGTGAAGATAGATGTTTTTATTCTCCCTTCTCCCTTGCCACTCTCTTTGTGTTTTTTATCAAGCATTTTTGTTTTAAAATAAAGGTTCTAAAAAAAAAACAAAAAAAAAACAACAACAAGATTTGGCAAGGTTGATGATATATGGCCTTTAGGACAAGAGATGAATATGATTTGGTGGCATAATTTGTTTATCGATGGAGGGCGACATGTTCTGATAATTTATGGAATTAAAAAGGGAAGAAAGAGCGGATTGAGCTGTGCCTGTGTTTGGCGGGCAATCCGTCGGTGCCGGCTTGATCTATATAATTGGGCGGGAGCAATATATTTTGGCGGGAATGGGACTGCCAGTAATTTAACCGCAGACCTCCCCCCCCCACTCTCTCCAACGTCGCTGAATAACATTTAATTTTCACCGCCCCCCTTTACAAATTTATACTTTCATTTCGATCCAGCTGGTGAAATTTATTAATATCTCTTTTTAAATCCCTTTCCTAAACGAATGTGTGGAACGGATTGTGTGTTGAGGTTGAGTCTTTCCATTACAAAAAAAAAATCTAAAGCACTGGGATAAAACCCATACAATGGATTAAAAACTAAGAATCGGCTTTATAATAAATAATAACCATTATTCTTTTCTAAATTCAGTGATTTCCTGGTTAACCTTGTTTAATGAAAAGACAAGAAACCGCTCAACGTTTCAGGCTACTTCAACACTTACTAGACAAACGCTCTAAGCTCCCAATTAATTACAAAAGACTCATCTACAGGACCATCATACGACCTATTTGGAGTAGAGCTTTGGGGCTCCACTAAGCCATCGAATTCCTCTCGTATCCAATCCCTACAATCCAAAATCCTTAATGCTCCTTATTTTGTTAAGAATAAAGTCATCCATAACGACCTTAATGTCCCATTTGTTGTTGATTTGGCCCGAACCCGCTATCTATCCTTTCATAACAAACTTCATTTCCACTCAAACCCTCTAGTTTCAAACCCAGCTTCCTCTTCAATTCCCGATAATCCTCCAAGGCGTCTGAAAAGAAGATGGCCCCGTGACTTCTTAGTTGAACTTGTGATTTGAGTACTACCAGTGGGTAGATTATCTACTTCTCATTTTCACATGTCATTATGTATCGCTTAGCACATTTACTTGATGTATTATTTTAATACAGTTGTACATATCAATAAATAAACTTTAAAAAAACCAAAAAAAAAAACCTTGTTTAACAAGTTAAGTAACAGAATATGTGTACAGAATTTATGATAATATAAAAAGATACAAAGAGTACTATAAAGTTGTATATAGTTATTTTCTGTTTCTTTCTTAGCCCTGAAGATGGCCTACATCGTAGAATGAACCGTTGGCACTATTAACAAATAAGTGCTTCTTAGTTTTGCGTTTTCATTGACTGCACCCCCTGATCAGTTCAATGCATCATTAAATAACCTTTCCTTCGGAAACGACAATTTCACATGATACGACACAACAGTAAGGTAATCAAGAGGAAGATGGACTTCTTTCGTTGGCACTGTCTGCAAAGTAGTCGGTATGTATATTTATTTTATTTGTTTAATTTCAGTTATAAATGACCGGGTCGACCCTCTGCAAGTGAATAGTGTTGTAAATTACAGTTGAATTTTTGCTGTAAACATTTTCAAACTTATTTAGATCTGTATGATAGAACTAAAAATTACGTATGTAAGAAGTTCTGTAGTTTATAGGGACAGAAAGGAATCGGCCTCTCCCTTGGGACGCTATCTAATCCGAAAGCGCTCTCTAGGAGCATCCGGACAAACTCGACTCACCCTCCGGTAGATCTAACTGCTTCGCTTTTATAATTGACTTGGCAACTCGTGTATGTTCCTGCACCTGAGGTCTTTCTGTTGCGTTGTCATGGTAATGGCAAAATATCGAGTCGAAGCAAAGTAAGTAATGTGCAGATAAAAATAAAATAAGAAGTAAGTAAAAACTAATGAGAACTGTTGTAAAATAGGCACTGTATTAAGAAATTATAAAAAAAAAAAAAAAACCTGTACCACTACAACCCATGAAGGGTCTGGGGTTCAGTACATGGTAGAGACTGTACTGTTTCATGGACAACGGTTCTGCAAGGAGGTGACTTGTCCTAGGTCACGCTCGACCGCCAGATCCCCCCCCCTTATTTTGGGTACCCTATTTTTATAATATTTTATAGAGGCTGGCTGGGTGGGCCCCAGGAGGGTCCTAGATCCTATATGATCCATCTCCCGCTGCAAACATACTAAATAAAAATCATGGCCTGCAGCGGGAATTGAACCAGGATTTCCGGCATGGTAACTCAGTACTCTACCACTGAGCCACTCCTCTCCCTATAACGAAATTATAAGTGAGAGGAAATATTTAGGTATTTATTCCACTACTTGTTACTTTTGATATCGGCCATTTTAGTGAAGTTTGTAGTCATTTTATGTGAGTCTGTTTAACGATACCGTAAATTTGATTCTTTTAATGTTGCCAGCTTTACCACACATTGATATGGTATTTTAATATATCTATACATATAAAATGCTTTGTCCTGAATGACTGACTTAGGTATCAACGCACAGCCTAAACCTCTAATCGTAGAGACCTGAAACTTTGAGGGTGTGTTCTTTGTATGACGTAGGCATCCGATAAAAAATGATTTTTCCGAAATTCTACCCCTAAGGAGGTGAAAAAGGGGAGAAAGTATGAACCCTAGGTCACGTGTTTCTTACACGCAAAATCTACATATTTTTGATGAGCAAAACAAATCATGTAACATAGTTCACTTCTCTTTATACCGAAAGGTAACAGAAGGCTTTTGTTTATATAGAAGCATTTGCAGGTAGGTATATATATTGTAAATTTTACATATATTGTAAATCAAATCTTAGAGGATGTGAAAAAAAAAAGTTCACTTCTCGGTGCTGGCGTACGACAAGTGAAACCGCTATACTAAGTAATCCTTTTCAATAAATTCAATAACGTTACATAATTATTCTTTACTGACACGAACAACAGTAAACTTCTGTCCGACCCGTTTGTTAATCAGTGTCAATGTATGTTTCACGGCTGTGCTGATCCGTCTGTGATGAAATTTGATATGGATAATCTCAACGCTGGGGAAGGACATAAGCAACTTTATATCAACATACCACACAGGCGAAGTTTAAATAAAACTGTAATTGACTAATACACTAAGAGGTCAAACCACAGCAGAAAACACTGACATGGGCGACCTGTGGTCTAGTGGTTAGCGTAACAAACTACTAAACCCAAGATCGCGGGGTCGTAGCCCGGCAGGTGGCCCTAGGATTTTTTAAAGGGAGTAAAAAATCCTTAGTTACGCCGTCCTTCGGAAGGGACGTTAAACGGGGGTCCCGAGCCTGTACGATGTCAGATACTCGTTAAAAATCCCTATCCTAATAAAAGCTGGATAGGCAAAATTTAGAGCTCCCACTGTAGCATCGTCCGATTAGCCATAGCAGCATAAAGTGACGTTAAATGAACAAACAAACAACAAACAAACACTGACATTTCGGATGTACGAGTAACTTATAGTTAAAAAAAATTAAATTATTTATTTAAAATGATCTGTCACGAAACTTTATGTGGTAGACCAAATTCTTCACGAGCGAAGCCGTTAACAAAAGCTAGTTAACAATGTTATTCACATTAATTATGATTATTATAAATAAATATAACGACATTATTAACATCATTTAATAATATCATTTTTCCTTCTCCCCTGCAATCACCTTATAGTTTTTATATTAACGATCTAAATAATTGCAATGAATATCAAAAACTACTGGAAAGTAAGAAAAATGGTGGGGGAAACCCCTGATACAGACAAGATCGTATAGTAGAAATGACGAACCACTGACGTCACTAAAATTACCGCTATCAAAAACGACAAGCAGTAGAATAATCACCAATATTTATTTCATTCCATTAAATTAGGTACTTCAAGTAATTGTATTGATTATTAAATGAAGGGCAAGAAAGTTATACGCAATAAATCGATAAACAAAAGATCTTGAACAGCATAATACAATGGTATACGGAACGAACGTTTAAGGACTCAATGTTTATAAATCTCGATTTTATGAGAGGAGTTGTGTAATCCATTATTGGGGAAGGATTAATATTAAAGCCCTCACATTTTAGAGGATTCACATTTGCTTGTTTGTTTGGTTGTTTATTTATCGTCATTTTACGGTGTTATGGCTAATCGGACGATGCTACTATGTGAATCCTAAATTTTGTCTATTCAGGTTTATTTAGGATAGGGATTTTTAACGAGTATTTGACATCATACAGGCTCCGTTTAACGTCCCTTCCGAAGGACGGCATAACTAAGGATTTTTTACTTCCTTTAAAAAATCCTAGGGCTACCTGGGCTTGGTAGTTTGTTATGCTAACCTCTAAATCACAGCTCGCTCTCTTCACGTTTGTTAATATTATAATCTGATAATCTAATTCCCAAGATAATCGCTTTGTTCTTTAAAGCTAAAGAAGCTTAAAAACACTAAGTTTTAAGCTTGCAGTAAGTCAGAAATTTGAATTTTCAACACAAAATTATCATTATTTTTGTAAACCTAGCGAATTAGCCCATGTCGCGCTCGTGTGCAATCGTGACCTAGACGCCCTCTAGTAAGTACGCGAGTAAAATTGAACACTTAAAGTTATACCAAGTTAGCCCATGAAACTAAACAAATTTTGCTACTGGATCAACATGAAATGAAATTTTTTGAGACCCTGAGAGGCCTCGCGGAGCCCATTGAGACCCGACGCTTATGTGCCCCCACACACTGCACGTTAGGTAAATCCGGCCCTGATTAGTAAACAACTAAAATTGTTTTATGAACTTCGAAAAGATAGTATGTATACACCAAAATATAATATGGTACAATACTTACGCTATTCCGTCATTTACTTAATCTCTTCTGAATACACTTAATACTAATTTAAAAAAAAAATGTGTTAACAGAGATTTATAACTATCCTTATGAAACTATTATAATAATATTGGTTTAAATTACTCAACTTTTCTACTTTTCCTATTTTATTTATTGTTTGTTTATTTTTGTTATATTCTACTTTTTGTTATATTATACTTGTTTAATCTTGTTATAGCATAGTGTGTTTTTAAAATGAGAACATCAAACTATAAATTATAAAAATGCAGTATATATATATTTAAGCATCTCAAGTAAATTGAATCTAATTGAAATTTACAGCACAACAACCTCGTTGGAGCAGAGGAGCCTCTTTGGACTGTTATCAGAAGGTTAGATATGTATCACCTGTAATCATAACCTGTAATATTATTCTTTATTGCTGTGAAATAAATTGTATTTTTGAAATATCATATCAATGTTTTCAATAGCCAAACCATTAAAAAACAAAAAAAAAGAATGTATCAGCTCAAATAAACTCTTTTCACAGCAGTAACCTATTTCTCCAGTTTCTACAATTCATTACAGAGTAAGCATTCTTCTGTTTTATTTACTTTTCGTTTCGCCACTGTTTTTGAACGGTTTAATGTTGTTTTAGTGTTATATTCAATTTCAACTGTTTCTTTGGAATGAATATGCAATTTTTATCTGTATTGATAGCTTTTTCAATTTCTGTTCATCTGATTGAATATTCTGTTTTTATTTAAATCAAAAAATCTATTTTTTTGTTTTTCATATTATTAAATATTTTCTTTCCATCATAATTTTTTGTAAATAACTTTTTCAATTTTTATTTAAAATAAATACAATTTTTTTTTTTTTTAAATTTAATTTAATGATATTTACAACTATAATGGTATTATAACAAGTAAATGTGCAAAAATGTAGAATATGACATGAAAACACTTGTGGAGAAACTACCCATCGGTAGCACTCCAATAAAGTTCTATAGTAGATGATCTCGTGGCCATCTTCTTTTCAGACGCCTCGGAGGGTTATCAGGAATAGTATGGGAAGCAAGTTGAGAGACTAGCGGGTTCAAGTGTGTATGGAGCTTGTCATGGAAGGATAGGTATCTAGTTTGGGCCAAATCAGTAACATATGGGATATTAAGATCATGATGGATGAGTTTGTTTGTGACATAATAAGGAGCATTGAGGATTTTACGAAGTATTTTGGATTGTAAGGATTGGATACGAGATGAATTGGATGGTTTAGTAGAGCCCCAGAGCTCAACTCCGTATGTCCAAATAGGTCTGATAACTGTCATGTAAATGAGTCTTTTGTAATTAATTGGGAGCTTAGAGCGTTTGTCCAGTAAATGTTGAAGTAGGCGAAAACGTCGAGCAGTTTCTTGTCTTTTCAGTCTTGTATGAGGATTCCAAGTGAGACGTTTATCCAGATGGAGTCCTAGGTAACGTATCTGTTCGACAGGGGTCAGTGGAATAAATAAATACAATTAAACATATTAATATACATTTCAATGTATACTCCTTTCTTCTTCTCTCTTATATAGACATATTATGTTCTCTTCATTTCCCCTTACATTGATTATTTTTATGTATAATTAATCTAAAAATTTTATACTCGTATTAATTATTGTATTATTGTAGTTGTATTATTATTTAGTATCTACCAATCACAATTCACATTAATTTCCACGTATTCTAAGTACTTTTTTCTCTGGTTACGACAACATTTATTTATGAGTCCCAAATCAATTTAGTTCATTTTAGTTTTACTATCAGCAGTTAAAATAATATTTATAAATTTTTTCTACACAACTATGAACATTCTTAATTTACCTAAAGCTTCGAATTTGAATTCTAGTTTATAGTTATAAAACTTCTCATAAACCCATTATTACATGGTTAATTGGTTCTCTATAATATTTAAAAAATGTCTTTTTTACCTATTTTTGACGTTTTGTCACTTAAAAATATTTACTGAAGATACATCCCATTATTCCGATGTGGTTCCAACTAAAATATCAATTTCAGCACCGCCACCGATTTCCCAAAATGTCATTTTGTGATGTCGCACAACTCAAACTGGATAGTCGCTCAAAGGTTGTATTTTTTATTTGTGTATGGTGTAATATCGTCGCCTTCATTTTTTATCACTATCTGTCCACCTGAAGTGTTACTTTACCAAAAGGTCTTAGTATATTATTATTGTATATACATGTTTATGCTAACATAAACTATATTACAGATTTATGTTTAAAGTGGAAAATCGGGAGTGGTATTTTCCTTTATTTCGATAATGTTTGACACCAAACTTTTATGAAATCATAGGTGGTGTTGAGGAGATGTGGTGGAGCTAAGGGAAACAGATGGGGCTTCCATGCGCACCCCTATATGAATTTCGCGCAGGTTGTTTTAAAAATTGTCGAGGTATAGATAGTCTAACAAGGTTTTTTTCAAAATTAAATATAATCCATTTCTTTTTAAATTTGGTATTTAAGAGAAGTTACGTGTTCAACTTCCTAGGTTTATATTTCCTTTGTTGCTTTTAACACCTTCCTTTGTTAATAAGAATAATGCATTAGTTTGCGACTACAAACAATGAACCGCAAGTGGTACTGTTATGTCAATGCTATAAAAGATTAGTTTTAGTTGATAAACCGGAAAATATACTTTATTTGGTACTCTAAACTGCTTATCAACTTCTACCACATGTTAATGGAGAGGTATGGGAACATAATAAAATCGCCTCTCCATTTTGTTCTAGTGCGCTGATGAGTAATTGATAAATTTCACTACATCGAATGTTAATTCTCTGTTCTGCCAAGGATGTGTATACATAACAATTTGCTTTAGACTTTTAATACAATATATATCTTTCTAACCAATCCCTTCGGAGGCGGTTTACCAATATTCTTCACCACTACGCATACTCGAGTTCAAGGACAGCGACAGAGCTTTCCGTAGCTATATCCTGCAAACCCTCCACCGTGGTAGTAGATTATTATGCTGGAAACTACACCCCTGGTTTTTAATTTATTTAAGTATACTAAAATATAAAGGATACTATATCTTTACTATAGATCTGTAAATTTCCTGCATATTAACATTTGCTTTTGAGCTTGGAAAAAAAATTATTTGGCTTTTTACGTGACAACATTAACAACACTACTAAAAAATAACCAAAACATCGCCATTGTTATTTCTTTAACGCGTTATTTAATTTAAAGACGAACCTAGCTAATCTCCGATCTCCTTTGCCATTAAACCGCTAAAAAAGCTATCAGTAGAAGCAAACGTTCGCTATGGACTAAGTTAATATCCACTTGTTGGCTTTAATTTCCCCAGAACGGCCCTGCTTTAGTGTTATTAGTCGGATAAAGCGTCCTCTGTTTTCATTGGATGAGGGGGTAAATTATTTTTTCAATGTCCGGGGGGGGGGGGGCCCTATTGAGATAAGACCCGACATTAGCCCAACGACTTGAGATGAATAAATACAAAATGGCTAAATGAAAGATAATCCTGAGTCGTTAGGACTATCGCTCTGAGGGAAAACTGCCTTTATTAACAGGTGAACTCTTCGCTCTGATAAGCCAGTCCACCATTTAAAAAATATTTTTTCTTATCTTATTTTGATTTTAGTGTTTACTTATGTTGTACAAAAGATTTTGTGAGGAAAAGTGTTAAAATCATTAATATTCTGGATTAGTCTTTAGCTAAGTCAGGGCTTCTATCCTTCTAGTTTGAAAGATATGTCTTTCCTCTATTACTTTACCGTACTTAAGGTTATAAGATAGTAGTAAAATCGAATCTGAAATCGATACTTGCAATACAGATCCACCTGGCCCGACCTTGCCTTGGACTGAATCCCTCTCAGGTGCTGTGACACTAATTGTAAGAAAAAACGGCTTCCAAATATCTACTAGGAGCTTTAAATAGTTGACATTGAAAAAAAAACTACCACTACAACCCGTGAACGGGTCTAGGGTTCAGTACATGGTAGAGACTGTACTGTTTCGTGGACAACGATTCTGGAGGGAGGTGATTTGTACTAAATCACGCTCAACCGCCAGATATTCCCCCTTATTTCGGGTACCCAATTTTTAAACATTTTATAGAGGCTGGGTGAGCCCCAGAAGGATCCTATATCCTATAAGATACATCTCCCGCCGCAAACAGGCTAAATAAAAGTAACTGCCTGCAGCTAAATTTGAACCAGGATTTCCGCCATGGCAACTCTACCACTGAGCCACTCAGCTCCCTGACATTGAAAAAGCTTATGAAAAAAACTAAATTAAATAGGTTTTTTTTTTTTTTTAATTTATTTATTGATATTTACATTTGTATAAAAAAAATACATCAAGTAAATGGAATAAGCGATACATAATGACATGTGAAAATGACAAGTAGAGAAATCAGAAGTTCAACTAAGAAGTCACGGGGCCATCTTCTTTTCAGACGGCTCGGAGGATTATCGGGAATTGAAGAGGAAGCTAGGTTTTAAACTAGAGGGTTTGAGTGGAAATAAAGTTTGTTATGAAAGGATAGATAGCGGGTTCGGGCCAAATCAGCAACAAATGGGACATTAAGGTCGTTATGGATGATTTTATTCTTAACAAAATAAGGAGCATTAAGGATTTTACGAAGGATTTTGGATTGTAGGGATTGGATACGAGAGGAATTCGATGGCTTATTGGAGCCCCAAAGCTCTACTCCGTAGGTCCAAATAGGTCGTATGATGGTCATGTAGATGAGTCTTTAGTAATTAATTAGGAGCTTAGAGCGTTTGTCTAGTAAGTGTTGAAGTAGCCTGAAACGTCGAGCGGTTTCTTGTCTTTTCAGTCTCGTTTGAGGATTTCAGGTTAATCGTTTGTCAAGATGCAACCCTAAGTATCGGATCTGTTCTACAGGCACCAGTGGGATATTATCAAAGGATTCTGAAGGGCAGGAAGTCATTGGTTTACGACGTAAGGTAAAAGTGATTTGGTGCGATTTTTGAGAGTTTATATTAATTCTACAGTTTTAACACCATTCTTCTAGATCAGTGATATGGGATTGGAGGCTTTGGGATGCAATAATTGGATTGGTGTGGACTGATAATACACATGTATCATCAACATACGTGGTAAGGATAGTATTAGGATGAGTTGGGATGTCAGCTGTATAAACTGTATAATGGATTGGGCCAAGGATACTACCTTCAGAAATTCACTAGGTTAAATTTCACTTCATGGTTCAATTTTGACTTATACAGTGGAAGTTTTTGCCTCTAATTATGTAATAACTAATATGCCTATAATTAGTTACTTGATAGCCGAAAATATAGTGGTTGCAGAATTCGGAAGAAGAATAAGAACAGTCTTTTTTCGGAAAAAAATAAACTTATTGATTTCAAATTTTTGGAGAAGGTCAAACAAGACATCAAGTTATATATCAGAGATGGAGACTAATGGTACGCGTACACATACACCGTTATCACCCGAACTTTATTCGCCCGATAACGTCCGATCTCGGCCTATCGAATCAAACGTATGTAAAAACAAAGGGAGTGCTTAGACCTATCTAACCGTCATCGTCCACTGATGGCCGTTCACGGCCGACCAACTGACGAGTACGAACCTATTGGGTTTTCTCGCCAGAGTCTTTCCGTCGGTGATATACATTCCCTATAGTTTGTATTCTGCCTTGTTATTAGTGGTTCGACTGTGTTTTAAAAATAAAATAGTTTATGAGCAATGAAAAATTTCGATTTATCACACACATATAGGAAACAGGATATCTTAGTGGGAGAGCGTTGAATTGCCGTAATGAAGATCCGAGGTCTGTGACAGATTAGTTATTATATTTAATAGTCGGGGATAGATCCTGTGAGATGTGGAGGCCCTCCTGGGGCTCACCCAGCCTCTATCAAGCCTCACCCAACCTCTCTCCCTGCCCAACCGTTACCATATAAACAACGCAATCTCTAACACGTACTCAATCTACCCTAGTGTTACAGGTAACACTATAACCCACGAATACAAAGGTTTAAGATTCATTACAATAACAGTAGATAGATTCAATAATATAAGTTGACCTTATATATATATATCTTTTTTTTTTTTCTTCTCTTTTTCCCCTCATGGTATCCCCATGGAGTGACCGTTTATTAATATTAGGACATGCTCCATGCTTAAATAAGCATTTTACATGTCATTACATGTGATTTTAATAATTTCAGATAAGTTCAGTATCATAATTACTGAATACATTTTAGGCAATATAAGAAATTAAAACAATACAGTTTGGCTAAATTATTTACATGTGAAAATAAAATTACAATTAGTTTAGCAATCATAAATTATATAATTAACAAATATAAAATGTAACAAAATAATAGTCCATTTTTGCACTTGATTAGTATCAAGCTGAATCTTTGTGAATAGCTTCGTTTCGATGAGACGCCCAACAATTTCTCGAAAATTCTCGATTGTGGAAGCTAACAGAGGTAGCAAGGATAAA
The DNA here is from genome assembly GCA_964056705.1 of Troilus luridus. NCBI lineage: Eukaryota > Metazoa > Arthropoda > Insecta > Hemiptera > Pentatomidae > Troilus > Troilus luridus. Next base: position 195,381,366 of record OZ057412.1, on the reverse strand, counting down.
ATATGTCGATTTGATGATTTTCAAAAATTTATTACTAACTGTATTTTTGTTAAATCTCAAGATAATTATCTAAATTATTTGAAAAAATATTTGTCCTACGAAATGTATAGTTTGATCAATGAGTCCCCTCCTTCCAACGTGTATCGATAACGAAGTCATCAAAAGTGATTACTAACCAGTTGTTTTTTTTACTTCTTATTTTTTGACTTCGTTATCGATACTTATTGGAAGAAGGGGGCTCTTTGATCAAGCCATACATTTTGTAATGTACAAATATGTTTTCAAATAATTTAGATAATTATCTTGAGATTTAGCAAAAAAAACAAACCAGTTAGTAATAATTTTAATCATCGAATCGACATATTTTATCATTGCTACCTCTTTTAGCTAACACAATCGAGAATTTTCGCACAGGAAATTGTTGGGCGTCTCATCAAAACAAAGCTATTCACCAAGATTCAGCTTGATACTTTTCAAGTGAAAAAATGGACCATGGATCCTAGATTGCAGGTATTTTAAGCGCAGCAAGAGGGTTTTTTATAATACAACTATATAATACAACTAAAAACAAATGAAAAACTATGTAACTGTTTTTTTCTCTACCATTATATAGCGTGAGGATGTCTTCTATGTTTTATTATAACAATAAATATCATACCTATGCTTCTGAATATTATTTAACGCATCATTATAACCTATTTTATGTATTTCACTGAGATGTTCTAATATATATCAATGTTAGAGAGTATAGTCTATAATTTCCTGTTTGATATAAGTATAGAATTCTCGCTTACCTGCAAAAACTATCTTCTCAGCAGTTGTTCCCAGAAGAGACGGGTTGGCCAAGGCCCAGCAATAGGCATAGAAGATCTCTTCCAGAGCCCTGGGGTGGGGAGCCTCCGGAGCGAGGGAGTAATCCACGGAGAGCACGGGGATGTCTAGGTCGATCGCCCACTACCTCAGGTAGTTCTCGTGGGAGCGACTGCTCTGGGAAACGAACCCTCCACCGTGGCAGTGGAAGAGCAGCAAATCCGAGGGGTACTTGAACCCACTTTTGGAACTGGACTCTGTAGAATATTCACAAATTTATAAGAAAATATTATTTAATAAAAGTTAAAATATATCTTATTTAAAAAGCATAAATAAAACAAACTAAACCGAAGTACTCATGTGAAAATGGTACCCTCCAGGTTTTTAAATTTAAGGAAGGAAATTATGTCAACCCTCATCCATCAAACTAGCCCTGAAGAAGATCTCCAATGTGGGTCGGAACGTTAGCTTAACAGTAAAAAGTTCTCCCTATATAAGAGAATTTTTTGACCTCCACCCGGACCATTTTCTTCCTCATATATATATATATATTCATTTTACTTATTTATTCATTTAATACATTCATATTAATTGAGGATGGTAATAATTGGGGGTGCATGTACACGTTTATTTTAACGAGTACATTACATCGTTTTTAACGAGTACAGGCCCTGTACACCCGTTGAACGTCCCTTCCGAATGACGGCATAACCAAGGATTTTTTACTCCCTTTATAAAATCCTGGGACCACCTGCCGGGCTACGAACCCGCGATATTGGGCTTAGTAGTTTGTTATGCTATCCACTAGACCACAGGTCGCCCCAAATAATTTACATACAGGATAACATGCTAGTCAATTCATTTCATATTAATGAGTTTATTATTAACTAATTGTCAACCTGTATCGAAATAAATAACAAGAGACCCAGTCTTTAATATATTTTTGAATAATTAAAATGAATGTTAGAGAAGAAATTCGTTGACTGTAAGTACTAATAGAGGATGAGTTTGGGCTGCACCCATAAGTTTCCACTTATTTAATGTGTAAATTTCTGACTGCACCCCCAACTATTCCCTTCGGAAGGGACGTTAAACGGGTGTCCAGGGCCTGTACGGTGTCATGTACTCGTTAAAAATTCCTATCCTAATTAAACCTGGATAGGCAAAATTTAGAGCTTCCACTGTAGCATCGTCCGATTAGCCATAGCAGCATAAAGTGACGTTAAATGAATAAACAACAACTTTATGTAAATTGAAGAATATCTAAGTATTATCGATATAAATAAAACAAGATTACTGTATATTATCAAGTTAATTGATCATATGATATTTATGTAGGCAATCCTATATTATAAACATACTTATATTTTGACAACAAAATTATTTAATTTTTTTGAAGTTCGTAAATCATTTCCTATTTAACAGAAGGGAGTATGGCAAGGAACGTTAACCGATTACCGAGTGCCAACTTTGCTCCGCTGATCCAAGAGGCCATCAACAGAAACAGCCCAGAATCAGGATTGACAGAGGACGAGATGGTGGCCTACATTTTCTCCAGGTTGGGCTTCGACAGTAACAACATACAAGAGAGGGTTGAAGAGTTTCTCTCTGCTGGTACCAGCAACGGAGCTCTCATGAAGACGGACCACGAGAAGTACCAGCTGATCGAGAGGGGAGGTCGCAGGTTGCGGGCAGCACTTGACGCTTGCTGCTCGACGCTGCCGCCCAGAACGCGCCAGAGGACTCACTGTTGTAGACAGAAGTGCTGCGTACCGCGGCACTCGATGAAGCCAAGGTCCAAGAAGTACCGCGTCGCCCCATATCGCTACCCGGCCCACTGCGAAGACTGCGATTCCGATTACTGAAACATTCTATGTGTAAGGTTTTAATAATGAAATTAAATAAACAATTAAAATAAGAGATGTACGTGTAATATAAAATTATTTGAGCTATAAAATGTTATTAAAAACCATAGTGTCTTAGTTCAGTATCCAAGAGTACTTTTTACAGAACAAATGAGTAAGTTTCAAATATTAACTCTAAAATTCTGCACTGGAAGGTTTTTTTCTTCCTTTGATGTAACTCTGTTGCTATGGCTATTCGGTAGATGCTACTGTGAGAGTACTAAATTACGCTTATCCATGTATATTATATATATCTTGCAGATGATCAGAACATGATTCTTGAAGGTTTATTGACTGCATTCTTTGTCAATAAACCTTGAAAACAAGTGACAGCACATTTTTCCGTTCTAGCTAAATACCAATTTTTATATATTTGTTTAACTAAAATTAAGACTGAAGAAAAACATGAGAACGTGGTTTGTTTTGAATTAATTCAGAGAATAGAACACATGGCTCTAAACATTTGGCCCCGGCTAACGGAAAGTACCAAAAATCGTAAGGCCAGGGCTGTGAATCCACGATCTTGAGCATAATAGTTGCAATGTTAAACGCTACCACATTTAACCTATACAAGCGGGAGGTTATCACTACAGTAAAACAATATAATCTGTAAAACAATATAGTTCTCAATGATTTATTATCGATAGAGCCCAAAGGCATTCATTGTCATTGTTGATATGCAATTGTTGTTGTTTGTTCATTTAACGTCACTTTATCCTGCTATGGCTAATCGGACGATGCTACAGTGGGAGCTCTAAATTTTGCCTATCCAGGTTTTATTAGGATAGGGATTTTTAACGAGTACCTGACATCGTACAGGCTCGGGACCCCCGTTTAACGTCCCTTCCGAAGGACGGCGTAACTAAGGATTTTTTACTCCCTTAAAAAAATCCTAGGGCCACCTGCCGGGCTACGAACCCGCGATCTTGGGTTTAGTAGTTTGTTACGCTAACCACTAGACCACAGGTCGCCCTGATATGCAATTGTACCAGTAAATTTAGTTATCAAAAAGCTGTCGGTTCTAAAAACGTAAATAACAGAGTAGAGGTTATAATAGGGTTTTACCCATACGTCATTCGACCCGAATAAAAAGACAGCCAGGTTGCTTCCTACCGCTGAGTTAAGAAAATTACCCAATCGTGTATTTAAGACGGAGGTATTCAAGAATTCCTTGGAAGAAATGATGTCTCAACACCTGAAATAAATTCCTGAATCATTATGTATATATTCGAAATAAATATTCACACGGAATAAACATTTGAATAGTTGCTTGTTACGAAATGTTTGTTTGATGGTAACATTGCGAGAATTCTAAATTAATATTTGGGCATTCCTTGTAAGCTTTCCTCTGCCACCATAGCTTTTTATTATTTTTTTTAATTTATTTTTTTATGGTATCCTGTACGTAAATATAGGAGAAACTGGCAACTAGAAGTTTTCTGTTCAACATGGTGGACAGGGGCTCAGTGCAGACTGGATTCCGTGTTCGGGGTTCGGGCCTCTACCTTCCCGGCTCAGTGCTCATGTGGTGCGTGGACGTGCGGGAAATGCTTCCCCCTCCCGGAGGACCGCATGCTCAAGGGTATACGCGGCCTTAGCCATCGGATGCTGCTTATTTTGTTGCCAACAAAATAATCCATTATGACCTTAATGTCCCATTTGTTACTGCTTTGGGCCGAATAGGATATTAATCTTTTCATGACAAACTTTATTCCCTCTCAAACCCATTAGTTTCAAATCTACTTCTTGAAATTCCCGATAATCCTCCGTGGCCTTCTAAGTTTTGTTTTTTGAGTACTACTACTGGGTAGTTTCTCTACTTGTCTTTCTTCATGTCACTATGTATAATTCCTCCCATTATATTTACTTCTTGTATTGTTGTAATATAGTTGTAATTTTATATAATACTTAGAAATTATATAATACTAGCGACCCATCCCAGCTTTGCTCGGGTAATAAGGCGTACCATGCCTACATAATTTATCTGTGTAATGTATTTTTTTTTTATCACGTACCGGCCACTAAGGACCACGTGGATATCATTGGTTAGGCTTTCTTTCTTCCCATCTTAGCTAATGTACTTTAGTATATAGAAATTATAAAAACAAAAACAAATATTTCTATATATATGAATTTATCATCTTGCATGTTAGGTAATTGCAAAGGATTAGGCAAGCACGTATTCCAATCCATTGACACAGAACCTCGACAAATTATATACCTAAACCTTCCATGTGAATCACTTTATCTATTGGTGAAAACCGCAGGAAAATCCTTGCAGTATTTATTGAGTTTGCTGCGAACAAACGCGGCCGAGGACTTTGTTTTATAATATGTATTGATTACACAAGATTTTCCATTTGGTACTTCATTACATTAGATTAAATTTAGATATTTTATACTAACAACCTATTTTATGTAGTTAAATAAAAAACCCAAAACAAATTGTATAAATCCATCGTGTTCCATCGTAGACATTGCGAGGAAACATTGGTGAAAATATAAGCGTAAAGGAGATCCAAAAGCGGTGGATTGTTGGGCAGGAAATCCGGTTTATATTGGCGGGAAAGGATAGGATCTTGCGGAAAAGAGCCTCTGGAGGAAGATTGTGATTGGCTATAACAGTTCTCTTTTTATCGGACATAGTTACCCCGGATCAGTTTGGCCCTGGAACGGCTTCCGATAACTGTGCCTCTTCCGATCCACCCTATTCTCTCTTTCCGCTCCTTACGATTCCAATTAAAAGGTTACACTTTGTTGGCACTTGTACACTCATGTTTTTTTTACATTTAAATCTTTGTAATTCACAAATAAAATTTTAAAATAAATATATGAACATATCTGCGGTGTCAGTGAATAAACAGTCAAGTCGAATTTGGTTCTGAGAGAGAGTTAGTTGGATAATTATTCTGCAGTTTGTCGCTTCGAGTTGAGTCACAACAAGTTTTCCATTATTTTTTCCCATTTTAATATTTTCTAATAATACAAGCTATCGTGAGTTTCAACACAAACTTTGAAATATAGAAGTTATATTATTTATATTTTAATTTTTAAAGATTTTCATTTTGAAGAGAAAAGATTTGCCCTGGCCGGGATTCGAACCCGTGTCGTCTGCCTCTCCGTGGCAGCGTTCGATGAAGAGAACGGATTAGTCCTAACTCTGAGGCGACCCCTGGTAGATCAATTGGTAAGAGAGCTGCCACGGAGAAGCAAACGGCCTGGGTTCGAATCCCGGCCAGGGCAAATCTTTTCTCTTCAAAATAAAAATAGAAGGTATATGTTTGTTGAAACGTTCATTTCAAGATGGGGTGATTACCGACGTAGACACAGTAATTGCATTCTAATTTCCATACTTAAGCACACGATAACTTGTAATTTTTGAAAATATTAAAAATGAAACAAATAAAGTTTTAAACTTGTCGTAGCTCAACTCGAAGCGACATCCTGCGATATTTATACCGTTAATTGTACTTTGGGGAAACGGATTCGGATGTTCTTGTAGTTTTAGGCTTGAAATGGAATTGTAATATAAGCAGTTATTCCTATTCAAACCAATGCCTGACCTAACCACTTATTCACGCAGGGTGTAGATATATGTAGGTACCCGACACAGATGATGTACCGACTCTCAACCATATCGACTTTCTACACTTTACACACGAAAGTCGGAAACCCACTAGCTACAAATTGCTAAGATAAAATAAGATTGATAAAGTATGTATATATTGAAAAACATAGTCTTATGCTTTTTTAATCTTGTCAGGCAATTTTCTGCACATCTATATTGCCATCCTATGTGAAGTAAAATCTAGTTACAGTTTGAGTAAGTATGACTTCCGGTTTATCAAATAAATTTTAAATTTAGTATCTAATTCCATTGGTGTACAACTTTTACCTATTGCGTTTATGGAGTGGAGTAGGGTAACCTAACTCTGTAGAGTTGTAGCTGAGTTGCATTACTGAAGATTACGGGGTTAAATCAGGCGCAGATAAATTATTTGTTGTTTATTCAGTTAGTGGGGCCTATTTTTCTACTACTACTAATCGGGTGATGTCATAGTAGGAGTCTTAAATTTTTCCGGTACTTGTGTACTAACGCCACCACGCGTAAAGGGCACTTTTGTACGCATGCGCAAGAAGTTATATTATCATGGAAAACGTTTTAAATATTTTTATTGGGGTTAGAATTTTTTTAAAAATTATCATCAACAATTAAAAATTAAAATTTATTTTAAAAAAGTATATTCAAGATACATAAATATGAAATATATACTATTATAAATATATAATAAGTTAATAAATTTTATTAGCTTATTTATTAATTGTGATTTACATAATAAATGTTATTAACTTATTTATAAATTAATAAATATAATAATTATTATTATATTAATATATAATACAATAATATATAACAATATATTAATAATATATATCATTATTATTATATATTCAATTTATTATATGTTAACATATGTAATATACATTATTAATATATTAATATATAATAACATACATAATAGATAATTACATAATTAGGGTTACAATTTAATTTTTTTTAAATAATCATTAAGAATTAAAAATCAAAATAATTCATTTAAAAGGGGCCAATATAGAGTTTAGCATGGAATATAATAATAATAGAAATAAATAAATAGAAATAATAATAATATAAATAAATATATAACATATAAATATATAATAAAATGAAAAATAACATTAATATTCTAAATAAATATAAAATATAAATATAAAAAATATATAAATATATAATACAAAAAAATATAATAATAATAGGAATAAATAATTGAATATATCATCAACAATTAAAAATCAAAATCATTTATTTAAAAACAAAGTAGTTAATCGGATTTCGGTGGAAAATTGGCCGATATACAGTTTAACATGGAATATAATAATAATGGAAATAAATAAATATAAATAATAATAATATAATTAAATATATAATAAATAATGAATGCATGAATGAATGAATGAATGAATATAATAATAAGAACAATGATTCTGTCAAAAATATAACTGCTACTGTTAGAAATATAACTGTTATAAAATATAACTGCTTGCGCATGCGTACAAGATTGCCCTTTACGCGTGGTGGCGTTAGTACACAAGTACCATTTTTCCAATTCAGGTATAATTAGGATAATACTTTAATACCTCCATTTTACGCCTCTTCCGAAGGAAGATAGAACTAAGGATTTTACTACCTTTAAAAAATCCGGGCTTTTATCCAACGATCTTGGGAACTGTAGGTTGTTATAGTAACCACTTGACAAAATGTTACCACTAGATAAATTATTTAATCTGTCCAAAATCACGGATGGGTTCTGTGGAATATACAGACACTCCTGGAGCTCACTCAGTCTCTGTACAGTTGTTATCATAAATAGAAGGAAAACATGAGCGTGATCTCGGAAAAATCATCTTGCTACACATCCGTTGTTCGAACCCAAGACATTTCATTGGTCGTAGTGGTGAAGGTTTTTTTCCCTGTATTAATTATGAACTGAAACTGCAGTAATAGTTACTCCCGTATTAGCTTTTTAGACACCCATTTATAGTGAATCATGGTGTTCCTATGGTATTATATTTTCAATTTATCATATTTTCCCAATGTATACAATTAGGATGGTAGGATAAGTGTTACATTATCGATCGAGAGTCGAACCTGGACAAAGATCTGCTCTGATTAAGAACGGCATAAATCTGGTGGGGGAAGCAGAACAGCCGTTGCCCGACTTTTTTTTTATCTCGCCATGATTTGTCTGTTTTCGCTCGAACTGGAACAAGTTAAACTTGTCGACAAAATGGATTTTAATTTAGTATGTTTATCCAATGGAGGAGTTGTTAGCAACTTGTGGCAAATATCGCCAACTCTCTCAACAAGCCAAACAAAAAACTTTGAGCTCTCTCCTAACTTACTTCCCGTAATTGCTTTTTTTTTCTTTTGTTTAGTAAACATTAGTAAAAAATAACGATTTTTTTTTAAATATATCCAAAAATAATAACAATAACGTAAAGTTCGTAAATTCAAATTTAATTGCTATAAGGTAGAGAGAAAAAAAATCCTGTATCAATTACAATCCATGAAAGATTTTGGGTTCAGTACATGTTAGAGACTTTTTCTAGGACAATGTTTGTGCAAGGAGGGGATTTGTCCGAGATCATGTTCAACCGCCAATTAAGGGTACCCACTTTATAGAGGCTGGGTGATCCCCAAGAATGTTACTTTAGCCACAGGAAAGCTTCTTGATATTGTAATTTAAAATTAATGATTTCACTAAGTGTGCAAGGAAGTCATAATTGGTCTATACAAAATATTTCCTATTTAGAATAAATTGAACTTATCGCTGTTCCAGGCTGTTACAACACTTACTAGACAAACGCTCTAAAAACAGAAAAAAAAAACCTATACCACTGGTAGAGACTGTACTGTTTCGTGGACAACGGCTGTGCAGGGAGCTGGTTTGTCCTAGAATCTCCCCCTTATTTGGGTACCCACTTTATAGAGGCTGGGTAACCCCAGAAAGGTCCTAGATCCCATAAAAGTCTTGCCAGCAGCGGGATTTGAACCAGGATTTTCGGCATGGCAACGCTTTAAGCTCCCAATTAATTTCAAAAGATTCTTCAATATATCCTGGCTAATATAGGACCTATTTGGACTCACGGAGTAGAGTACTAAGCCATGAAATTCCTTTCATATCCAATCCTTATTAAGTAAAATCGTTCTTTAAATCCTAAATGCTCCTTACTTTGTTAAGAACAAAGCCACCCATAATGACCTGAATGTCTCATTTTTTGCTGTTTTGGCCCGAACCCGATGAAAAGACTCTCATGTCAAACTTTATTCTAATTCTAACCCACTAGTTCCCAACCTAGGTACTATTTCATTCCCGATAATCCTCCGAGGCATCAGAAAAGAAGATGCCTCGTAAACTTCTACGTAAATCTGTTTTTGAGTACCCATTGCGTTTATATCATTACTTGTTGTATTGTTCTAATACAGCTGTAAATTTCATTAAATAAATAAAATAAAAATGAATTTAAGTTAATTTTTAAAAAATATTTTAAATTCTAATTACGCTGATGATACATGTGTATTATCAGTCAACACCAATCCAGTTATTGAATCTCAAAGCCTCCAATCCCATATCACTGATCTTCTAGAATGGTATCAGAACTGGAGAATTAAAATAAATTCTCAAAAATCCCATCAAATCACTTTTACCTTACGTCGTAAACCAATGACTTCCTGCCCTTCAGTATCCTTTAATAATATCCCACTGGTGCCTGTAGAACAGATCCGATACTTAGGGTTGCATCTTGACAAACGATTAACCTGGAATCCTCATACGAGACTGAAAAGACAAGAAACCGCTCGACGTTTCAGGCTACTTCAGCACTTACTAGACAAACGCTCTAACCTCCCAATTAACTACAAAAGACTAATCTACATGACCATCATAAGGCCTATTTGGACTTACGGAGTAGAGCTTTGGGGCTCCACTAAGCCATCGAATTCTTCTCGTATCGAATCCCTACAATCCAAAATCCTTCGTAAAATCCTCCTTAATGTCCCATTTGTTGCCGATTTTGGCCCGAACCCGGTATCTATCCTTTCATAACAAACTTCATTCCCACTCAAACCCTCTAGTTTCAAACCTACCTTCCTCTTCAATTCCCGATAATCCTCCGAAGCGTCTGAAAAGAAGACCGCCACGTGACCTTCTTAGTTGAACATGCGATTTGAGTACTACCAGTGGGTAGTTTCTCTACATGTCATTATATCATGTCATTATGTATCACTTAGCCTATTTACTTGTTATATTACTGTGATATAGTTGTAAATATCAATAAACAAATAATAAAAAAAAAAAAAATTCTAATTGAGACAGAGATGGAAAGCTTTCAAATGAAGTTTCACTTCCACCGTTATATTTCTCTTGTCCATCAAGATCATCATCCCGGGCGTGGTATTATAGAGAAGATGGGACTTCTTCAAAAGCCACGAAGAAGATTTGATGCAGAATGCCATATTGAAGACATCCATCAAAGCTAGCAACGAGTGCAGTGCACATACACAACTAACTCTCCCCCCGCTATTTGCATTCCCCTCGACACCCTGTTCTGTATGCGCTCCATGCGCTCCATGCGCTCCATCCCCGCTTCCAACTGCACCCTATTCGGACAATTCCTCCCTTTTTATTGCCAATCCCTTTATTTTCCCCTTTTGTGCCATGATTTCAATATTTCCATGACGGGACTTGTTGATGCCTTCTTTACCGACGTATTCGCTTCAGTTCATTTCCCATCTCTCTTGCTTCGGTGGTTGTGGTCGATGAGAACAGAAAAAATAAACCTTGCTTGGGATCCTCAAAAGCTGTTAAGCTATTAACGAATAGTTCTAAAAATTATCCTGAATCTTTATTTATTAAATTTAATAAGAGTATTAATAAACTTGTTTATACTTAATCTCATCCGAATTTACTTCCAGCTCTATTTCCTTACCAGCATTCATCAACGTTTCTGTATTTAGCTTGATAGTTTCCGCGTCATTACCTAACAGTACCAAATGCCCGTGAACCCAAGCACGGATATTTTACTATTCGTAAAATTTAAACCTTTTTCATCATGTATCACCTTTTTAATGACGGCATGTATATACATATACACATTTTTTTATTTCACTGTCAATTATAACATTGACGACAAGAATTCAATTCTATTGTGTGCGGAATTGAGAAGAAAATATCTTAAATAGCTCTTGAGATGGTTTAATCATGTCAGCCATTAGCGGATATGGTGAGACATTGAGGAAGCTTCCTCGAGCCAGTTCTAATCTAGAAAGCAGCGATTAGAGAAGCCTGGGAATGCAGACCCGACTCTACAAGCATCCGGTTCATCACCGGCTTCACTTCCGCCTTAATATTATTAAAATTGTCGCTAATTTAGTCATTAGTCAAAATTGAACTAATCGTGTAATGAAAGTTCTTTCGCCGAGTTAACAATCTTTGATTCTATAATGAGTTTGTCGTTCAAATTGTGTATTCAAAATAACTATAAAAATAAATAAATATACATATATGTATATATATATACCAGCATTTTAAAAAAATTATAATTTTTTTAATAAAAATTCTAATTGCAGGAAAAAAAAAATGAAGTGAGAGAAATAGACAAAAATTATTTTGAATAGGCAGTCATGAGGACACTCCGAACAAAAATTATATGAATTTTCAAATATTTACTCGCTTAAATTATCACGGCCAATATTTTACTCCTTTCATCAGGTTTTCTTCTGGTTACGATCGTGTAGTCAAATTCTTTTCCGAAGTTTCCCTGGCCATCCTGCAAGCTTCCTCAGGGATTTTTTTTTCTTTGACTGAAAATACTCTCCTATTCTGGATCCGTGGGCGAAGCCAATCATCTGATTTTATTTATTAATCAAAACTTAAGATGGGCCGCTCTAGCTCAATACAAAATATCAATAATTTAAAGAAGTAATGATTATTATATATGGTTATATTATTTATACCTTGTATTTATATTTATAAATTTATTTTTTTGGGGAGGGGTGGAGCGGAGTGGCTTAGTGGTAGAGCACTGAGTTGCCATGCCGAAAAACCTGGTTCAAATCCCGTTGTAGGCAAGACTTTTATTTTGTCTGTTAGCCTCTATAAAATATTATGAAAATAGTGAACCCAAAATAAGGGGGGGGGGAATCTGGTGGTTGAGCGTGAACTAAGACACATAAGGTATCTTTAACGAGTATTTGACGGACAGACAGACTCGGGACCCCCTTTTTAAATCCATCTTAAGGACACCATAACCAAGGATATTTACAACAATTAAAAAATCTTAAGGCAACCTACTGAGTTACGAATCCACGATCTTGGTTGTAATGCTAACAACTTACAGATTAGTGTAAGTTAAAGTGGGTACCCAAAATAAGGGAGGGAATCTAGCGGTTGATTGAACGTGATTTAGGACAAATCACTTACCTGCACAACAGTTATCCATGAAACACTACTGTCTCTATCATGTACTGAACTCCAGACCCTTCACGGGTGGGTTTTTTATTTTTATTTTTATCAACTAGTTATTGATGTTTTAAGTTTAGAAGTTTTCACTTAAAAAAGAATATATGTACAAATTCAGCTTGCCCTACCGGCTGGAAAAAACCAAGTTCAAAGGTTTTTTTAATAGAAATTCTGAGGAAATTACTTGAGAAGCTGCTCTACAGAAAACATAGATTGGGCCGCGTTGATGCTAGGCTTCGAAACAATACAGCCTCGAACTTATTATGAGCTCAAGACCCTTGTAGGGGGGTAGTGGCTGTAGTGTTTTTTATTTAATTTCTTATGTGAAAACTTCCTTAGCCGCGTTTAGCGACTTTTGGAAGACTTTGGAGGCGTGCTCGTGACGTATTGTGCGAGAATGGCAAGACCTGTGCATGAATTGTTCCTTTAAGTCCTCTTTCATTAAATGTTCCTTATCTGTTTTGATGTTAAATGCCAAGGTTTCGCTGGCATATAACATTGTTGGTATATATATATATATATTTTATATTTTGAAGATAAAAGATTATGTCTTGTCACGTGATTCGAACCCGGGTCGCTTTTATTAATATATAGTTAATCTTATTAATATTAATAATAGTTAATCAAAAATATAGTTAATCTTTTTTATTAAAAAAAAAAAATGTAAATAATTTTAAAAGAACAATAAATAATATATATATATTTTTTTATTTATTTGAAAATGCTAATTATTATTTCAATTTTATTATTTTTTTACAAATAATAATAAAAATATTATTACTAAGGTGTAGGTGGATATGTGAAGCCAATAAAAGTGGAGCTGGATAGGCTAAAAATCAAGGTTTAGGACTGCTTGGATAGAGAGCTTTTCGAGAAAAAACTAAAAGAAGTTGGGGTTCTTGCGGGAAGGAAGGAAAGGAAAATGGACTTAGGAAGAGCGAGAGGAACAGTCCAGAAAGATGAGAGGGTATTGGAGTAGAAGGAAGGCGGAGATTGTGAAGAAGATTTGAGTGATTTTCGCGTGGTCCTTGCTGGCCGATTCGTGGACAAAAAATATTTATTTCAGAAATTATAAAAATGGCATTTGGCACATATTGTATTTTCGATCATTATTTCAATTAAATTTTGTATTGAGCTTGTGCTGCCCATCATATGTTTTGATTACTGAATAAACTACTTGAAAATGTATATAATTATAGTTCGAAGTCTCACTTTATGTGAAAACCCGACTTATGTTAATCGTTTAATTATTCGTTATTACGAATTATGAAATTTAAATAATTTAGACTATAATTGATTTAGAGTTTTCACTTTGATCGGCAGTCCTCATGACTGCTACTGTGCTCGCTTCACTGCTCAAGTTGTGATTTCAAGGAAAAGTAAAATCCTATGATCTGAATGATATTTGAATAATAAAATGGGATGCCACTCTAAGATCGTTATGCTTAATATATAGTAATATAATATCAGTAATAAATAACAGACATATCCCTCTCTCCTCCAAAGGTTGACGTGATTGATTGACTAGGTGTTTGGGAAATTAAGATCCTTTTTCATCTAATTGATTATGGTTAGAAGTTAGGTTATATATCTTCTTATAAAAAAGGGGGCCCTTTCGTCATATGTGACTGCCTGCACCTTGTGAGTCAGCTGTTCTGTATCTTAAGGTATCCTTTATCTTCAGGTGCAGATCCTGAGGGACACCTGTTCAGTGTCCTTTAACCTATTTATTTACACATTTCTAGTGTTCCAAATAGTGTCATAAAATATGCCCTATTTTACAATTTGTTTTTAAAAGGTACGTAAATTATTAAGTGTCGGTGTTACTGTTAATTGATAACAACTTATAAAAAAAAAAAAAAAAACGCTACGACAGATAACAAAAGCTATTCCTTGCAACTGAAGAAGAAACGGCCAAGACTTGAAGAATCGCAGAGCTGCCTTCCTAATCCACACTAACTTAGTGGCCTTCCCTTTGGACAAACATCCCCATAAATTACCCCCCCCCCCACTTCTTCCACAGCCCTCTATATTACCCACTAAGCCGCCATTAGAAGGGGCCAATTTTTATTTAAATTAAATCCGTTCCATCTGACGGTTCACAACTCAATTAGAAGAGCGCTTAGACAAGGCTTAGGGCCATTACGTCGACCTCTTCCGTTTCCGGAAACTGATAAAGAGATGGTTACGGATCCGGAAGTCGATACATTGAAAAATGGATTTAATTAAAAAGAGTTAACGTAACTGACGAGTTTACTATATTTATATAAAGGTATCAATTTTTCTTGACTGTTAATAAATATTTTTTATTTTCCTTTCTTGAGAATCAGTCTATTCTTTAAACTTCATTTTGGTGACGATAAGGGACCATAGTGGTTCAGTGGTATTTCGCTGACAGACGTTTTAAGTTTTTAGCCGCTGGAGATGGATCCTATGGAATCTAAGTACTTTCTGCCTCCCCCCCCCACCATCGCCCAGGCACTATAATGTGGGTACCCAAAATATGAGGGGAAAATTTGGCGGTTAAGCGTGATCCAGGACAAATCACCTCCCTGCACAACCGTTGTCCAAGAAACAGTAGTTTCTACTAGGTACTGAACCCAAGCCTACATGGGTTGTAGTGGTACAGGTTCGGGTTTGGCGACGTTTCATATTCATGGAAGTATCGAACAGGTATTTTAAATGATTATCAATCAATTTTTATGTCCCATTAATGTATTTTGTATGTGACATAAACGACGTTTTAGGCTACTTCAACACTTACTAGACAAACGCTCTAAGCTCCCAATTAACTACAAAAGACTCATCTACATGACCATCATACGACCTATTTGGACCTACGGAGTAGAGCTTTAGGGCTCCACTAAGCCACCGAATTCCTCTCGTATCCAATACCTACAATCCAAAATCCTTCGTAAAATCCTCAATGCTCCTTATTTTGTTAAGAATAAAATCATCCATAATGACCTTAATGTCCCATTTGTTGCTGATTTGGCCCGAACCCGCTATCTATCTTTTCATAACAGACTTCATTCCCACTCAAACCCTCTAGTTTCAAACCTAGCTTCCTCTTCGATTCCCGATAATCCTCTGAGGCGTCTGAAAAGAAGATGGCCACTTGACCTTCTTAGTTGAACATGCGATTTGAGTACTACCAGTGGGTAGTTTCTCTACTTGTCATTATATCATGTCATTATGTATCACTTAGCCTATTTACTTGTTGTATTATTGTAATACAGTTGTAAATATCAATAAATAAATAATAAAAAAATAAAAAAATTAGGAGAATTATTTATTAATAGCTAATAAATAGTTAAAGCTAACGTTTCGATCCATATTTTAGGTCTTCTTCAGGGTTTATATTTATATTACAATAAATGAATAATAGTAATAATATTACTATTCAATATATAATTTCACTAAAATCCTATTTTTTCCCTGTTAGGGCATGATTTTGGCTCATAAAATAAGTTTATGTAGTCTCGAAAAGTTAGTTGTAAGAATAGATTGAATCTCAAAAACGAAAATTAAAAAGTTATTGTTATTAGTCGTAGAGTTCCCAAAATGGAAGACCCTAAGTAAAGATGGTTCACGCTTATGGCTTCTTGTTCTTCTTATTTCCCCACCAGGTTTTCTTTTCTTCCTCCATTTTGTTCCAGTTCTCGGTGCTTTTGTCTCTGGCTCAATCTCCCAATTTTCAACTTTAAGCTTAAATTTGTTTCTTGTGTTCATGTCTTTATTAGTAATTTTGGCTAATTCTAATTATTTCTTAATATTATGGATTCATTAACGAGGAACGCTAACTTTTTTATTATTCCCTTTGTAAGTCTATGATCGGGAAACCTCATTATGTGCCCATAGAATTTATGACGTCTTTTCCTCATGTCCATCTTGGTTCCAGAATATTCCTGATTATTTACCTGAAAGTCCTATTTCATAAATTTTCCTTATCTGTTTTGATGTTAAATGCCAAGGTTTCGCTGGCATATAACATTGTTGGTATATATATATATATTATATAATTTATTTCATTTTATTTATTACTAATTTTTAAATATTTCAATTTTTATTTTCTAATAAAAATATTTATATATATTATATCTTGAAGAGAAAAGATTATGTCTTGTCACGTGATTCGAACCCGGGTCGATTTTATTAATATATAGTTAATCTTATTAATATTAATAATAGGTAATCCAAAAATATAGTTAAGCTTTTTTCTTCAAAACATATAAAAAATATTTAAATAATCAAAAAGAACAATAAATAAAAATAATATATATATTATGTTTTGGCTCTTTAGTTTCAGTCCTTAAAACTTCTTTAGGAGTCGTTTCGAGGCTATGTTAGTCTCATACTCATGCCCTAATAGTGAAAAAATGAGTTTTTAGTAAAATATTGCGAAGTAACTGATTAATGATAAACTGATAGATTCTTTGGAACTTGTAAGTACAGCCTATCTAATTACAACTTACACATGTCATTTTATTTTTATTTTAGTGTGCTATTTAATGTTTTTACTAAAAGCTCATTTTTTCACTGTTAGGGCATGAATATGAGACTCACCTAGTCTCGAAACGTCCCCTAAAGAATTTTTAAGGACTGAAACTCGAGAGCCAAAACATAGTATTTTCATAACAGTCAAGATAAGTAGAAAACAATATATATATATATATATATCCAAGAGATGCAAGGATTTCCACTTTCAACAGTATAAGTAAAGAGGGATTTAAAGAAATAGAAGGTTATAATTCTTGAATCCATTGAACTATTGTGTATTCACTGTATTCGAATCCAAGACCATAATTTGTACTCCACATTCCAGCGAACCTAGTAACGGACCTAGGAACTACAGAGTTCCTACCATAGCTAAATACTTATACAAATACAGTATTTATTTATTGTACTGCACATCTACAAATAAAAAAGCCTTGACAAAAATTGCTTTTGTTCAAAATGTTTTCCTTTAGCGCAATGCGCCCTGACAGATTCTGCGCCTCAATGCATTGGTTGTATTGGCTTCAATATGTCAACGCCCCTGGGGTACAGTCATTTTCAATATCGAAAGGTAAAATGCGCTGTATGCAAATAATGTGGAGTCATAAATACCACTTTTGTTTAAATTAGCATGATTTACCATCATATTAGAATTTTTTATTATAAACGCTTCCTCAAAGTTATATCATTTGCACCATAGGATTAGTAAATTTTGGATCACTTGTGGTATAGTGGTTA
This sequence comes from Troilus luridus, assembly GCA_964056705.1. Lineage (NCBI taxonomy): Eukaryota > Metazoa > Arthropoda > Insecta > Hemiptera > Pentatomidae > Troilus > Troilus luridus. Next base: position 195,363,356 of record OZ057412.1, on the reverse strand, counting down.
GCATTACAACCTGCTATGCCCAAAATCTCGAGTACGCAGCCTGGCAGATGGTCCTAGGATTTTTTAATGGGAGTAAAAAAATTCTCAGATATACTGTAATGGACGTAAAATTGGGGGTTTCGAGCCTTTGCGATGTCAAGTACTAATTAAAGATACTCTATCGATAGGCAAATTTAGTAGCATAGTCCTATTTGCCATAGTATAAAGTCTTGTTAACGAAACAAACCAGTGATATTTAATGTAAATTTAAGAACTTACAAATCCCCAAATAAAAAATAAAGAAATAAAAAAATAACTGTACCACTACAAACCATGATGGGTCTTGGTTGCTGTACATGATAGAGAATACTGTTTCTAAGCCTATAGATGAACAGGTGTACACATACAGTTCAAGTGGTACCCATATTTCCAGCTTTTTTGTCTTACCGAGTTCCTTGAGGTGCCTGGAAACAGTCATCTTCTCAGTCATCTTCTGGAATCAGCACTTGCTCCAATTTGTGAACCACCTACGAGTGGTTTGGGAAGAGCCCGTTTCGACCAGTTCTTTCAGCTTTTTGTTGTCTAACTTAGTTTTCGGCTTACCATTTGTTTGTTGGTAAGGTCATAATCCCCAGACCGAAATTTTTCAAACCAACGGAAAGATGTTCTTTCGCTCACTGTATCTTCACCGTAAAATAAATTAATGTTTCGGAACGCCTCCGTGACGCTATGCCAAGTTTAAATTCTTATATAAAGAGAAAAATTATACGAATTTCCTCGGAAGACATAATTTTATTCTTATTAATTTTTAAAACGTTGCTTCACTTTCAAAAGGAAAAGTAAGACTGAATATGAAGAATACATAACATTATTGTTTGTTTACAAATAATCTAATCCCTAATGAAAAGAAAATTGTAAATAAAAGAAACAAACGTTATTGGCATTTCATCCGTTACGACCCAATATAACAGGGGTACATGCAGGTTCTTGGTCAGGTATGGCGACCATGTGTTTGCCCATCTTCTCTCTCGAGGTCCTCCTTTGCCGTTTATCCATGTAAGAAAATAGTTGACTGGCTTTTGCGGATTGTAAAAATTCTATCTTATACCATAATGTAGGTCACTAGTATGGGAGTGAACCTGGACAAATAGTAACCTATAAAACTATGAACTTGATAATGTGAAAATAAAGTAAATAAAATAATGCACAAAATGGGTGGGGAGGAAAATTATAAAAATAGAATGTAAGGAATAACAATAATGGAGAATAAATAATAGCTTAATAAACACAGAACAAAAAAGTTCGACTAGTTATTGCTTAAGTTATTATTAGTAACAATTGACTAAGGACTAAAGTTAATTAAAAACAATTTTTATAAATTTTTATTTTCTCATATTAGCTTTTTGGCATCCATCATATGTTATTATTATCTAAGATTTCATTAGCATTTAACATGACTACTTCATCATATTTTATTCTATTTCCATGCTTATACCATATTGTTACTTATATTTCTATACGTTCCTTGTATATTTATGTCATATATTTATACCACTTCATACTATAGGTATACATTTTAAAAACTGTTATACTCTATATTTATATCTTGACTTTCTACTGTTATTTTTCCTTTATTTACTCTTTAATATCATTTTCGTTATACCTTCTTTCATTTTACTTATGTAAACTCCCTAGGAGTCTATTATCTTACATTTTATAGTTTTTATATATATTCTACTACCTTTTCCATAATTTTACTTGTCACCTCTGATGTTTATACTTTTTTTTTTTTAAATAACTTTCTGTTTACTTCCTTCTTTTATCTTTGTAAAAAAATCTTTTTTGGCATCACCACCGTTCTGTACATTTTCTCTGTAATTTTTTCTTTATTCCATATATCCCTCACTTTTGTTCTAAATTTCTACCTCTCTACATATATATTTTTTCTCATTTATCATATACTTAGTCTGCAATGTATTTTTATAGTTCTGTTATTTTGTCTGTTTTTCTTTCTTAGCCCTGAAGATGACCCACAAAGTGGGTGGAAACGTCGGCACATAATTAAATAAGTAACCACTTATTTAGTGTTTTTATTTGACTGCACCCCCAACTATTTTCTTCCTTACGTCAACTTTCCAGTCAACCATCCCCTCGCTTCTCAACAATTTTTATAGTTCATGCGGTGCCAGTCAATGCGAACATGCTGAGCATGTCGGTAGCGCGAACCGAATACTAACAAAAGTTCAGAAGACGGTTAATTTCGGCCAGCGTTTATATTTTCAGTACACTCCTGTAAGCTACTGCGCCCTAGCGGACCCATTGGAATCATTCCTTTCGATCGAGTGTGATTTACTTTACAAAACTCGTCCCTTTCCGGTACGCGAGGTCTGATTGAATTCCAACGTCTCGATCATAGATGGGTACTTGTGTGTTAATGCCACCGCAGTTATTTTCCCCTACTTGTTCGCATGCGCGAGAGGTTACATTTTGTAACCGTTATATTTCTAACACCTGATTTCTTCAATGTTCGCTCTTGTTTGCTGAGTTTTGTTTTTGGTGATTTATTGTTTGTTTGACGATTTGTTCTAGACTCATTGTTGTTATTATTTTATTTATTTATTTTATTATTATTAGATTTGTTGTTATTATTTCGCCAATTTTTTTGCTACAAAATGAGTCTTTGGGATTTGACAAAAACAGAAGAAGAAGCAATTGTATTTTTTCAGGATCGAAATATTTTACCAATTTTCCACCGAAATCCGATTAACCACTTTCTTTTTTAATAAATTATTTGGATTTTTCATTATTTTCACATTTCATTATTTTGATTATTTATTTCTATATTATATATTATTTTAATTGTTCATGATATATTTCATTTGTAAATAAATTATTTTGGTTTGTAATTGTTGATGATTATTTAAAAAATTGGTACTTGTGTGTTAACACCACCGCAGTTATTTTTCCCTGCTTGTTCGCATACGCGAGCGGTTACATTTTGTAACCGTTATATTTCTAAAATATTTATCTTGCATGTTATTAAATCTATTTATTGGGCTTAGAATTTAAAATTTTTTAAATAATCATCATGTAAATAATTTATTTACAAATGGAATATATCATGAACAATTAAAATAATCGATGATATAGAAATAAATAATGGAATTTATCACGAACAATCAAAATAATGAAAACAAATGAAAAATCCAAATTATTTATTAAAAAAGAAAGTGGATAATCGGATTTCGGTGGAAAATTGGTAAAATATTTCGCTCCTGGAAAAATACAATTGCTTCTTCTTCTGTTTTTGTCAAATCCCAAAGACTCATTTTCGTATCACAAAAATCAGCGAAATAATAACAACAAGTCTAATGATAATTAAATAAATAAATAAAATAATAACAACAATGAGTCTAGAACAAATCAGCAAACAAACAATAAATCAGCAACAAACAAAACTCAGCAAACAAGAACGAACATTGAAGAAATCAGGTGTTAGAAATATAACGGTTACAAAATGTAACCGCTCGTGTATGCGAACAAGTAGGGAAAAATAACTGCGGTGGCGTTAACACACAAGTACCAAAAAATTAAAGTTCTAACCCCAATAAATAGATTTAAAAACATCTAAGATAAATGTTTTAGAAATATAACGATTACAAAATGTAACCGCTCGCGCATGCGAACAAGTAGGGAAAAATAACTGCGGTGGCGTTAACACACAAGTACCCACTGATGAGATTTTTTCCTTAACATACAATTTTTCTTTATCTAAATATCACCCTGTTGGTTAAAAAATTAATTTTTACTTCACTGTGACTCTTTTTGAGGTGCATTAAATTTATATTTATACAAGATGGAATAAAATAGATCTTAAAATCGATTTTTTTTCTTTGTTGTAGTATCGAGTTAAAAAATCTCATTGCTCCTCATGTTCACCTTCTTAGGCGAGCGAAAAGTTTCTGTCCCACGGGACAGGAAGCCACCACCGGAGTTGACAAAGTGCCTTATAAAGGAGGGAGGGGGGACTTCCGGATGTGATGCTATAGGCTTCCTTGATAAGAGCCTTTAATTATGAAGCACAAGTATGCGGCCTCGCCTTAACAAGTTTGTTATTATGGATAATAAGTTATAGATGACGGAGGCAGTGGAATACTTAATCTTTCCAACATCAACAAAGAACCGCCCTAAATTATTCCACCCAACAGCTTCGCTAATTAGGCAAGTCTCTTACAGAGGCCTCGGGTATGTGCGTGATGTTCGCTGTAAAACACACGCGTCAGTTTGTAAGTAGTTATTTTCCCTGTGGTGAACTTGGAAAATAAGAAAAATCCCCCAAGAAACAGAGCCCTAAGGATCTAAAATAATGTATAAAACCTGTCAACATTATGCCAATTCAGGCATTACCAGGGAATACATCAGAGTCTATACCTTCAGTACATAGTAGAGAATGTACAAAATATATATTGAGGAAGAAAGGGTTAAACAATTTCTTTTAAATCAACTTTAGTTTAAAGGTTAGAATTAAAATGATATGAGAATAATAATATTTAACTAAAAGTTTGATTAACAGTTATGTAATTCATACTATTAACATTAATCATCAATAAATAATTAAACTTTTCGGTTCTTCCTATTATTGTAATTAAATAGTTTTGATATTTTGTATTGACTTAAGCAGCCTATGTTTATGCTTTGATTAATAAATCTAACTACTTGAAAAAGTATATAATTATTGTTCGGGGTGTAAATATGAAAACCAGACTTATGTAAATAATTTTGTTTTTAAATAATTTATTTAATAAAACTTACAACTGTATTTTACTAATACGACAAGTAAATAGAATAATTGGTACATATTAGCATGAAAAACAAGTAGAGAAACTACCCAGTGGTAGTACTCAAATAACAAGTTCAACTAAGAAAGTCACGAGGCCATCTTCTTTTCAGAAGATTCGGAGGATTAACAGGAATTAAAAAGGTTGCTAGATTTGAAACTAGTTGGTTTGAGGCAGAATGAAGTTTGTAATGAAAAGATTGATATCGGGTTGGGCCAAATCAGCAAGAAATGGGGCATCAAGATCATTATGGATTACTTTGTTCGTAACAAATTAAGGACCAATAGGATTTTACGGAGGATTTTGGATCATAAGGATTGAATGGGAGAGGAATTTGCTGGCTTAGTGGAGTCCTAAAGCTCTATTCCATAAGTCCAGATGGGTCTAATGATTGTCATGTATTGGAGTCTTTATTAATTTTTTTTTTTAAAATTTATTTATTGATATTTTCAACTATATTACAATAATACATCAAGTAAATGGGGTATGTGAATCATAATGACATGAGTTAATGGCAAGTAGAGAAACTACCTACTGGTAGTACTCAAATCACAAGTTCAACTAAGAAGGTCACGTGGCCATCTTCTTTTCAGACGCCTCGGAGGACTATCGGGAATCGAAGAGGAAGCTAGGTTTGAAACTAGAGGGTTTGAGTGGGAATGAAGTTTGTTATGAAAGATAGATACCGGGTTCGGTCCAAATCAGCAACAAATGGGACATTAAGGTCGTTATGGATGACTTTATTCTTAACAAAATAAGGAGCGTTGAGGATTTTACGAAGGATTTTGGATTGTAGGGATTGGATACGAGAGGAATTCGATGGCTTTGTGGGGCCCCAAAGCTCTACTCCGTAGGTCCAAATAGGTCGTCTGATGGTAATGTAGATGAGTCTTTTGTAATTAATTGGGAGTTTAGAGCGTTTATCTAGTAAGTGTTGAAGTAGCCTGAAACTTCGAGCGTTTTCTTGTCTTTTCAATCTCGTATGAGGATTCCAGGTTAATCGTTGGTCAAGATGCAACCCTAAGTATCGGATCTGTTCTACAGGCACCAGTAGGATATTATGAAAGGATACTGAAGGGCAGGGAGTCATTGGTTTACGACGTAAGGTAAAAGTGATTTGATGCGATTTTTGAGAGTTTATTTTAATTCTCCAGTTTTGACACCATTCTTCAAGATCAGTGATATGGGATTGGAGGGTTTGGGATGCAATAATTGGATTGGTGTTGACTGATAATACACATGTATCATCAGCATACGTGGATAGTATTAGGATGAGTTGGGATGTCAGCTGTATAAACTGTACAAAGGATTGGGCCAAGGATACTACCTTGAGGAATCTTTATTAATTAAATCAGAACTTGGAACGTTTGTCTAGTAAATGTTGTAGTAACCTGAAATGGCGATGTTAATAATTTAAATTAACAAATTATGAAGTGCAAATAATTCAGACTATAATTGATATAGATCAATAAATGAAGAACACGGTTACGCCCGTATGTGTATCTTGAATAATATTAGTTGACGTTATATATAGCTTGATTAAAACGGTCTGATTGGAGGTCAGAGAAATTCTCTTAAATAATCAGAAATATTTATTTCAAAGCCAACGTTTCGACTCACATTGCAGGTCTTCTTCAGGCTAAATATTGAAGATGCATAACAATTATAATGGTACTTAGTAAAGAATAAATATACATATCGGCAGCAAGGGATATGGGTGATGAAAAATGTAATAAAAATTAGGACGAAACCCTTTAGGTAAATATAAAAAACTGAGGGAATAGTTATAGAGTATTATCCTTGATGCCTATATGCATTTTTATTCTTTACTATGTATCATTTTTGTTTGTATCTACGTATCTAGGGCCCAAAAGTTTCCGGCCTAGGATAGAAGGGAAGATGAAAGAAAAAAACTGGTGTTACACTTTTTCAATATATTCTTATATTGAAATTCACTTAAATAAGTTCAATACACTTAATACAACGCTTTGGCAACATTTCTATACCATTAAAAAAATAATTTTCTTCTTTGTTAAAAAAATGTTTTTCCACTGCTGCTAGGAGCGTCTAATTTCATTGCAGCAGTGAGCTCGTTCCGGTTTTTGAGCAGCTGAAAGAATTTATTGAACCCATCTTGCACTAACTTTGTTCATATGCAAATGTTCTTTGATGATCCTCAAAATACTTGTTTTCCTAAAACTCGCTGCTATTTCCTTGGATTTCAATCGCCGGTCATACAGCGATTCAGATTCTACAAGTTGGATTGTTTCAGAAGTGACCGCTTCCAATGGGCGACCGGGACGGGGGTCATCTAGACGTTCTCTCCCTAACTTAATCAATTTTGCCCATTCTTTCACTGTGGAATACGAGGGGGAGGACTGCCCGTATACACAATCCAAGCGCTACAAAATAATTTAATAACCTCACGGTACTCGAGTTTGAACATTGTAAAAATGGGGAGTTTCCTTCAAGGCTGGACACTGACTGACAGGAATAAGGAAGTGCGGTCGATGGGTATGGAGTGAGCAGGCATGGACCTGCATAGGCGTGCAGGTCCCGGCACGTTTGAAGGAGGGGAAGCAGGACAGGCCGAAAACTTATGGACATTACTTATCTTGTATATCTAGCTCTGAAGAAGACCTTTTGTGGGTCGAAACGTTGGCTTTAAAATAAATATTTTTAAAAATCTCTAACCACTTGAATCCTTTTCTTCCTCAAATTTATAAGATCAACTAATATTATACATGATAAATACATTTTGCATTATTATGTAATAAAGTTAAATTGATGTCATAATAATAGTAAGATGTTTTTTAAACAAAAAAATTAAACAAGCATTCTTGAGGGACTGCCAACAGAAGTGAAAACTCTGGATTTTGGCCGAGCAGTAATTATATCTATTTAAAAGCAGTTTATTTATTAATCAAAATATATCTTGGACTGCGCAAGCTCAATACAAAATATCAATATAATTCCAATAATAAGTGGAAACGAAAAGTTATTACTAGTATGAACTAAACCTTTTAGTTAAATATAATTGTCCATAAATTGATTAAAATAAATCTTATAACTCTAAAAAATGCGACAAGGCGTCTTCGGTCCCGCGCAATACATCTGAGTTGTCGCGCATATTGGTGACGCCAACCCTAGTTTTTCCCATTCCAAAATTTGCTATACTCGGCTAAAAACGTTTTAACTTAAAAAAACAATACTGTACCATTACTATCTAGAAGGCCTACGTAGTTGAGACTGCACTGCTAGTAGGACACTGAGTTCTTGTACAGTAGGTGATTTGTTAACCGCATAATGAGCCCCAGAAGGGTCTGTGTATTTACCACGGTTGCATCCCCGCCTGTTAATAGATTAAATAATTTATCTGCCAGATTTGAAACTTCATCATAGGAACTCGGGACTATACACTCCGCCAACCCCCTTCCAAATAACTTATATAACATATTATTAACGTATATTACTAACTTTATATTTATAAAGCTAATCCCATATCTCAAACCTTCAAGAATGGTGTCAAAATTGGAGAATTAAAATAAATCCTAACAAATCCCATCAAATTACCTTCACCCTTCGTCGTAAACCTACGAATTCCTGCCCTACTGTATCCTTTAATAATATTCCACTGAACCCTGTCGAACAGATACGTTACCTAGGACTCCATCTGGACAAACGTCTCATTTGGAATCCTCATACAAGACTGAAAATACAAGAAACTGCTCGACGTTTTCGCCTACTTCAACACTTACTGGACAAACGCTCTAAGCTACCAATTAATTACAAAAGACACATTTATATGACTGTTATCAGACCTACGGACATACGGAGTTGAGCTTTGGGGCTCTACTAAACCATCCAATTCATCTCGTATCCAATCCTTACAATCCAAAATCCTTCGTAAAATCCTCAATGCTCCCTATTATGTCACAAACAAACTCATCCATCATGATTTTAATATCCCATATGTTACTGATTTGGCCCAAACTAGATACCTATCCTTCCACGACAAGCTCCATACACACTCGAATCCTCTAGTCTCTCAACTTGCTTCCCATACTATTCCTGATAACCCTCCGAGGCGTCTGAAAAGAAGATGGCCTCGAGACCATCTACTATAGATGTTTATTGGAGTGCTGCCGATGGGTAGTTACTCCACGTGTGTTTTTCATGTCATAATGTACATATCAGCAGATTTACTAGTTATAATCATATTATAATGTAAATATCAATAAATTAAATTTAAAAAAAATTATAAAGCTAATAATAGTATATTAGCTATATTAATGCTGATTATGTTACCGTTTCAAGGTATCATTAACAATATGATACAGATGAGACTACATATATGGATAAGATATGATAGAGAAGAGAAATGGCTAATGTCCCCTGATGACCTGAGGATGAAAGGCGGTGAAAACATCATGGAAATGGCCCAAGAGATCAGGTCGATCCGTCCTCCCCCCCTAAGTCCCTTCCTTGAGCCTTCTCATTCACAACTGCAACTCTTCCATTGACCATTTGAGTTTCGCTTATCAGGCTAAATATTTTGTGGTTTTGTACATATAAAACATTACTCATTGATCAAAACATACTGCTATGTTTATATTCTGATTGATTTTGGGATGCCAGAGGAATCATTTAGGATGATTACTCAAATTATTTATTTCTAACTTTAGTCTTAATTGGATTCTTTTCTAGAGGTCTGTTCTTGTGTTTACTAATTTACTCAGTATTGAAACCATCAATATATAATTCATAAATAAATAGTGCATCTGGGGTGTGTAAGCACCAAAGGAATTATAATAAATATATTATAATTTTTTAACCTTTGCTTTAATTTTTAAATATTTTTATTTTGAAGAGAAAAGATTTGCCCCCTAGCGGGATTCGAATCAGGATCTCCGCCTCACCGTGGCAACGCTCTAACCATTTGAGTCACCCGGGTCGCTCCCTACCTAGGACAAAATCAGTTCTCTTCACCGATCCCATATCCCATACTTCATTATAATTATATAATGACGTATCTCAAAAAGATCCTAAAATTAAAAGTATTGTTCAATGAACATTCTTCCTCTGGTATACATCGCAAAATTGCGAGAACACGGGGATATGGGATTCAAAATAAAAATTAAAGCAATGATTAAAAAAATATAATATATTTATAATATTATATTTTTGCGTTGTATACACAGGGGAGAATGTTCATTGAATATTACTTTAATTAGGATCTTGTTGACTTACGGTATATAATTTATAAATAATTTATCTGTGACAGCCTGAATCTAACCAGGGATCTTCAACATAGCAGCTGAGCGCTACCTGCATTTTACTAATTATTGTGAATGTTTAAAAAATTAACTTATAATTATACAGTGAATAAAAGATAAATTATTTAATGATAATGAAATATAAATAATTGAGACGCGAAAATAAAATCATCGAGCTTAAGACACAAGTTTAATGATTTAAAAAAAAATTTTTAGATAATATTTAAAACATTTTTATTTTGAAGAGAAAAGATTTGCCCTGGCCGGGAATCGAACCCGGGTGTCCCCCTTTTCGTGACAGCGCTCTAACCATTTAAGCTTCCAGGTGTCGCCTACCATTCAGGACAAATCCGTTCTCTTCACCAATCACCCGTGTTCTTGATCTTTTCTCTTTGAAGTAAAAATATTTAAAAATTAAAACAATAACTAGATCCTAAAATTAAAAGTAATGTTCAATGAACATTTTTCCTCATGTATATGATGGCAAAATTGCCGATATGGGATCGGTGAAGAGAATGGATTTGTCCTGCCTGTGAAGCGACCCCTGGTAGCTTAAATGGTTGAGCGCTGCCACGGAAAGGGGGACGACCCGGGTTCGAATCCCGGCCAGGACAAATCTTTTCTCTTCAAAATAAAAATATTTTTATATATGATTCTAAAAACCTACAAGAAGAGTATATATTGTATATTTAGGTGCATATAAATAAATAGAATGTTGCATATCACTCACTAAAGAACCGACTTCTATCATCTCAGTTTTTCTTAATTTTTAAATTTTTTTTACTGAAATTTACAGTTGTATTGTAATAATTTATCAAGGAAATAGAATGAAAAAATTATAATGACACGAGATAAAGGCAAGTAGGGGAACATGATTAAAAATATTTGTACTTTGATAGAATCCGTTATCTTAATTATTATTACATTATTTCATTAGATATTATAAGTTTCTTATGATATATTTTATTATTTATATCTTACAAATACTTGCAATTTACTATGTAAGATTTAACTCAGTTATTTTTTTTAACTCATTTATTTTTTCAGTTATTTCTTGAAAATGAAGTATTATTGCATTAAAAAGTATTACTCTTATTTTATGTATTAAACTAGATTTTTCCCGCGTTGATTTTAAATAAAAATGGATTTTGAGTTTAAACGGAGAGTGAATTTAGAATTCCATAAATGAACTTCATCTTGTAAACAATGAATTAAAGCATTTGTGGTTATCCCTTTGATGATAGATTTTAATAAACAGTCTTATTAAATATCAAATGGCATAATTACAGAACTATCGATAAGTTTTCTATTGAACTCCACCATGTAATATCCAAAACTGTAATATCAAGGGATTGATTTCGCAAAATCTTGAATACAATTATTATTATATTAAAATGTAAAGCCTGCTAACTATTTTCACATCACTAACTTTACTTAGGCGACGAATTTTCACAAATACTTTCTTAGTACGCGTTGGCTTTAAAATGTACCTACTGTCCAAATTTAAAGTCTGTAGCTTATGCCGTTTTGGCTCTGGGATTGTCTTTTCAGACAGGACGAACTCTTTTATATATATACGCGAAACTGGTAACCCTTTTGACGCAGGTGATCAACCTTGTCCTCAGGGAGGGTGATATCCCGGATGATCTGAGGGCTGGCTACATATCACCAATATATAAGAAGGGTGACAGAAAAGTTTGCCGCAATTATCGCGGGATCTGCGTTCAAAGTTCGATTGCCAGGATTATTGGTAGGCTGCTCCGGGACAAGTTAAGCGTACTCTACCCCTCAGGAACAAGCGAGATTCACGGCTGGACGGTCTTGTCCGGACAATATTTTTGTTGTACGTCAACTTATTGAGAAGTCCCAGGAAATGAAACAGGAACTCCACATGGCCTTTATAGACCTGGAACAAGCTTATGACAATGTGCTTAAGAGAGGTTATGGATAGCACTTGAAGAAGCAGGCATTAATAAGGCTCTGATAAAGGCGGTGAGACATCTATACACCAACGACTTATATAAGATTTAATGCGGTAACCACGTTTCGGACCCTTTTCGTGGTACTAAAGGATTGAAGCAAGGGTGTAGCATGTCACCCACTCTCTTCAAGATATACCTGCACGAGGCAGTGAAACCTTGGTACAAGCAATGTGGAGATGTTGGGTCGTTCATTGATGGCGAACAGCTACTATCCTTATTCTTCGCTGACGACCAGGTCGTGTTTGCGAGGCGGAAGGTCTACCTTGAAATGATGGTCTATGCCGTAAAGATCTGCTAGGAAACGGTGGGCTTAAAAATTAACTTCGAGAAGACCGAGTATATGGCCGTTGGAGATCCTGATACAAATGCGCTTCTGGTGGACAGGGAGGCCTGTAAGAAAGTAAATATATTTAAGTACCTGGGATCTTATTTGGATACTACCGGGTCGTCGGAGTATGACGTTAGGAAAAAGGTCGACCAAGCCCGAAAAGCTACTAGAATGCTGCATCCGGTCCTATGGAACACAGAGATGTCTAAGGAAAATAAACGCCGTATTTTCACAACCATTGTCGAATCTATCCTGACTTATTCTTCGGAAACCTGGACTATGAGCTCCCGCCTGTACTCAAAGGTGCAGGCGGTTGAAATGGATTTCTGGAGGAGGTGTCACCGTGTCACCAGGCTGGATAGACTAAGAAACGAAGAGATTCGACAGAGGATGGATGTGAATATATCAACAAATGAAAGAATCGGGACACGCCACCTAAGATGGTACGGCCATGTGAAGAGAATGGCATTTGAATGTTGGCCGAGCCGAGTGCCGGATTGGGTTCCCCCAGGGAGGAAGGGACGCGGACGGCCCAGGAGCTGGTGGATGGAGCGAGTCCAGGAAGAGATGGCCGGTAGGGGTCTCCAGGAAGATGATTGGGTGAATCGAGAGGTGTGGAGCTCTGCTCTGATAGGTTGAGGCAACCCATGTTGTAGTGCCTATAATGGTAACGCCTATAATATATACATAGACAAGTATCCATAAATATTTACATTATTAACATAACTATATAAAATAACATATATAATTGTGATAAATTTAATTAGATCAGTCAATTATTATTTTTATTACAACCTTTTTTATAGAATAAATATAACCATTATTCCGTATTTTATATCATTCATTTATCAAGAGTTTTAAGTTTATTATCTCCTGTTAGTCTTCCATTTGTAGAATTCTTCGAAATTAAATATATTAAAATATTAACCTAAAATTAAAATTGAATTCATTTTAAATATTACAATACATTTTACTAATTATTATCATTGTATTTCCTCTAAAGTCGTTGATTTAGTATTAAGGTTTGTAGGATTATTTTATATCGTGTGCAATTTGCCATTAATAATTTCAATAAATCAAGCATTAAAAAAAAAGAATAATGTTAAAAATGAAAATTCTTTAAAATTGTAGCACCTTCCGCTAAGCTCATTGTTTAGAACTAGTACAAAGTGAAAGGAACCAATGAATAGAAGATCGGGATCGTTATGCGTTCTTTTATTGTTATTGTTGTATATTTATTTGACGTCAAATTATGCTGCAATGTCTGCAATGACCGGTCAATGTTACAGTGGGAGTCCTAAACTAAACTAAAGTCTGTCTTCTGGGTTCACTACCTTCTATCTTGGGCATAAAAGGATGTTTTCGGCTATTTCTTAAGATCTTTACCACCATTTTTTCATTTTCTTCTCTTTTTCATTTAAACCCTTGTTATTTTGAAAAGCCAATTTAGGTTCTCTTGAAGCGATGTATTATTTTTAATAAATTTATTCTTATTAAGACTGATCTACATTTCAATGATCTTGTTTCCTTCTTTTTGTACTTGTGATTTAGCAGGTCGCCCTGAAACCTACCTCCTTCTCTTGTGTAACCTTCTTTTTCTCATCACACATATCATTTGAGTTATTTGCGTGTGTGTTATTAAATATATTCCACATTGTCTTTGTCTTGTTAATTTCGTTTGGCTATTCAAATTTGATTGTACTGTATAGACGTTTTAATTTTTTGTTTTTGTAATATTAAATTTGCTATTGTCTATTTAAAATTAACAGAATAACACTTGTGATCTGTGTTTGGGTAGCGGTCCGTGTACGGAGCTTTGTTAGCAGAGATTGGTGTCATCGGCATCGAGCCTTCGGCTTTGCTAAGGCCATTATCATTCATCTCGCTAAAACATAGCAAAATGTAGGTGTTATCAGTATCAGAAATATCAGTGTTCAGGTTATAAACACTGGCGGATAACAGTCCATGGCGACCTACCAACTCACCCTTAATTATTTCTGTTATTCCTGAAGTATTTTATTTCAGATGTTTACTGTTTTTCTATATTTAAAAAAAAGAATTCTCTTCTTGTTGAGGATATTTTGTTTTCAAATAATAATGCAGATGTAAATAAACATTAGATTTAAAGTAATTTGGAACATCTGTTAGGGGACAAACGCGATGATCAAATTAATAAAGGCACACACACAGCGATCGTCAGTCAGGAGCAGCGGCGATCAATCAGTGTCCGAGCCAGCCTCTGCAATCCCAAGTCATCCCTTCCAGTATCGATAGTGTCCATGACAGTGGTCGATTTTAAATCGAGATATGGCCTTCGATGTTGGCTGATCAAGCATAAGTCTCTTTGTATTGCTTACGTGTTTTCATTAAATAATAAGGAAAGCCCAGAGGTTTTTTTACACATATTGATTCTTTTCGGTATTTTTTGGTTGGATTTGTTCATTTTTCTTATCTTTCGAATTCACCGTTCCAGGCTACTTCAAAACTTACTTGACTAACGCTCGAAACTCTCAATTAATGAGAAAATACTCATATATCCCTTTATACAAGACCATTATAAAATCTATTTAGACTTACGGAGTAGAGCTTTGGGGCTCCACTAACCCGGCGAATTCCTCTTGTTATAATACAAATTCCTTCATAAAATCCTCAATGCACCTTAATTTGTTACTAATCAAATCATCACTTAATGTCACATTGCGTTGATTTGGCCCGAACTTTCCTTTCATTAGAAGTAAGGATAAAAATAAATACTTGCATAGCCCGTCAAATCACTTTTATCCTTCGTCCTAAACCCATGACTTCCTGTCTTGGTTAGGACTACATCTTGACAAGCGTTTAACCTGGAATCCTCATACTTGAATGAAAAGACAAGAAACCCTCTCGACGTTTCAGGCTACTTCAACATTTACTAGACAAACGCTCTAACCTCCCAATTAATTACAAAAGACTCATACCCACAACTATTATAAGACCTATTTGGACTTATGGTGTCCAATAAGACATCGAATTCCTATTGTATCCAATCATTAAAGTCCAAACTCGATGTAAAATCCTCATATTCTATTTTAAGACAATGAGGATAAAAATAATTTCCTGCTAACCCTATCAGATCACCTTTACTCTTCTTCGTAAACCAATGTCTTGTTTCCTTTATTAATATCCCACTGATTCCTGTTATACAAATCCGATACTTGAAGAAGACTGAATCGAGAAGAGACAGCTCGCTGTTTCAGGCTACTTCAACATTTACTAGACAAACACTCTAAGCTCCCAATTAATTACAAAAGACTCATATACATGACTATTTTAATTTGGACTTACGGAGTAGAACTTTGGGGCTATCTAACTAAACCATCGAATGCCTCTCGTATCGAATCCTTACAGTCCAAAATCCTTCGTAAAATCCTGAATGTCCCTTACTTTATTAGGAATAATGTCACCCATAATGATCTTAATATCCCATTAGTTGCTTGTTTGGTGCATACAATTCTATAACTAGTCTTTTCGTGGCAGATTTAAGAATAACCGGTTCTAAGAAGGATATGTTTTTATATCTATATATTACTTATCAAAGGCTTGTAGATGATTGTGGTTATCCCATAGGAAGGTTATGTTACTTTTCTTCAATCTTCAAGAGCCTTATAGATAAAAACGTCGAATCATCCAAATCAATACATTCCTAACATTCTGACTAGATTACCAATAGACTTTAAGGACAGTGGGAAATCAGTTTAGATGGAGACTTTTCGGGGCCAATTCGAGGAACTAGCTACTTAACTATGAAATCAATTCATATATGGTAATTTATTTTAAATAATTAAATATTTTGGTATGTTTTCCTATGTATGATGGAGGAATTGGAGGGGTGAGGGTCGTGACGTTTTTCTGAAAACAGTCAGTCCTAAGTAGCTTTTCCAGGTTATTCTATATTAAAGTCTATACGCTATGGTTTAGGCATCTGCACCATTTTAAATTTATCACATTGTTGGAAACTTTTTTTTATACAACAGATGGATTACCAAAATTGATTTTTTAAATAATATCATTTTAAAAAGGATGTAAAATGGACTGATATTTATCTAATATTTCATTAACACAATAAAAAACCTTTATCCAGTCATGTATGCTTTTAATAAGACGTTTCGACATTAAGTGTCATTTTCAATTATTTATATAAAAAATTCTTATATCCTTTCATCTTAGTTAATAACTTGAAAAAGTTACAAGTTATAAATATCTGTAAATTATACAAATACAACAATGAATACAAATATATACAAAAATATTTATGACTTTTTCGAGTTATTAACTAGGATGAAAGGATACAAGAATACAAACCAAAGGCCTACATCAAAATAAAACAATAATTACATAATATCCTGAAAGTAAGTAACTAAACAGGTATGTTTTGTATGTAGAGAATAAGAAAATGTGATACAAAATTAAAATAAGAGAACAGACATATTTACAATAAAAAGGAATAAGCTTTTGGAAAAATAAGTGATTAAATAATAGCATCTGATAATACAAAAAAACAATGGCATTGTTATGAATGAGGAATATTTACAGTAGTTCATCAATCGATCAATTTGAATATATCTATAAATTATTTATTGATTATAAAGCATCTGATTGGGAATTTAGAAGATGTATGAAAAATTTATATTTAAATGAGGTTAAGACACATGGCGGATATCGAGAGGAAGAGAGTTCCAAAGAGAGATAGAACGGGCTAGAAAGGAACGCTCAAAAGTTTTGGTTCTGTGTGACCGGATATAAAGATCAGAAGGGCGAGATCTTGTGCCCTGGGATTGGATAGAGGATTTGAATTGTAGGAGACTATAGATATAAGATGGATGTTGTGAGTTGATAGTTTGATATAAGAAAGAACCAAGGAAGTAATGTCTACGGATAGAAGGGAAAAGGCACTTTACCTCAGCGTACCGGCGAGACACATGAGACCTCCTCGGGGCGTCGAAGACAAATCGAAGCGAACAGTTTTTATATAAATAATTGAAAATGACATTTAATGTTGAAACGTCTTATTAAAAGCATACATGACTGGATAAAGGTTTTTTATTGTGTTAATGAAATATTATATAATAATATCAATCATAATGACATTATCAAATGTATTAGAATTTTCAATATAATTACAGCTCAATTTGGAAATAAGAATATTTGTCTCTCATTGACAATAATTATAGTACTGTAAATAAATAATTGGGATAAACTGAGATCATGTAATGCATATAAAATGTTTCTATTACAATTCATTGGAACCTTTAATATTTAGATATTACCCTTTACAAACCTAAATGTGCCCTGGCCGCCATCCATCCATCCGAGACATGGTCTTACATCTCATCTACTTAAGTTCTAGCCTGTAAATTGCTCTCAATATCTTTCTTTTAAACATGCCAATACGCTCAGGCTTTATGAGCTATTAAATATATTAATTTTAGTTTTTTGGGAAAGGAGTTGCTCTGAGTTGCCGATCCGAAGGTTCTGTTAGTGACCAGAGATGGGTCCTATTGGATCTAGGACCTTCTTGGGGCTCACCCAGCCTCAATAATATAGATACCCAAAAAAGGGGGAAAATCTGGGGGTTGTAGTGGTACAGTTTTTTTTTTAATGTAAATTTTTATTATTTTACGATGACAGGATGAGGAATATATTCTGTATTAAGGATATACAAGCATGTTTTACTAATCGCCAGGATAAAACAAACAAGATCCTGAACAAACAGCCGTTGAAGCCAATCCTCTGACACCCGACTTTTTTAAAAAGCAGTCATATCAAACCGATAAGGACAGGAAAAATGTTTGTGTAGTATTATAGAGCCCCATTTGATCTTTAACGATTATTCGACTCTATTTGCATGAGTTATCAAAGGACCCTTTCCTGCGCTGCTCGGGGGGTGCATAAAATTTAACAGAGAAAAAAAAATGTTAGTAAACATTGGGCTTTTAATTGAAAAGGGTCCCGCGTTTGTTTCTTTATTTGTCCTTTTCTCTTAACCAGTTGATGTAGCCTGTAAATGGCCTTTTAAATTGCACGTGAGAAAATATTTGTTGTTACCGTTTAAATAATCAGGTACGGCAACCATACAACTTTACAAACCCCAATTCATTTACAACAAATTATTTCATTTACTTTACTCCCGAAAAGAGGGAAATAAAAAGGAAGTCGAAAAAAAATTAGTTAGTGAATCATATAATTAGTAATGGTATATACACTTATCTTAATGATAATGCCACGTTTACCTTAATACACTTGTAATTTACCTTAGGACTTAGTAATTGGCACAAGACACTACTGTAAATCATAATCGAGTTTAAATATTACGTCTATATAGCTCCTTCAAAAAACAAATTCAACTTATTTTTCAAGAGGGGTATTTGAATCCTTCATGTCAGTTAAAAAACAAAATTTGGGTTTGGGTCATGCAATTCATTCCTATTGCAATGATGATATTGAAATTTTTTTTTTTTTCATAAGTTCCGTAAAACTTCACGTTCAAACATGATACAACTTAAATGATTTTTTTTAAAAAAAATTTGGAAATGGAATATGAAATATGCCATTCCTGATTTAAAAATTTTCAACCAAAACAATTCCTACTGAAAGCTTAACTCAAAAATGCCAATGTTGTTCTTTTGAATGATTGATATATACGAACGTTATAAAAGTATGTTAAAAATTGATTTGGCTTATATTAAAAAAAATTAAATTATATAAAAAATTGCCATTTGTCTCCCAAACATCGATTTTGAAGGCACTTTCTTCCTTAGAAATCGATTGTTATGTAACTCCGGCCATTGCTATTCAGCCCTCAAGTCCTCATCAAAGAACTCTCCCTTCTGCAACTCACCACCACCCCCCACCACCACTCTCCCTTCATCAACTGAAGACATCAATTAAATTTGTCCGGATCAGTGGCGCCTCCACGTGACCAAACACACACAATTACCGCTGCCACTTCGCCTTTATCCACAACCAGAGAATTTTTTTTTTTTATGTTCCTACTAACTTCTTGTCAATCGCTTGTTTTCGCGCATCATCGCACACTCTGTGAGTCACTGCCTTGGATCTCTGTAGTACCTTCTTTGAGGGGTTATTTAATCTTTTTTTCATTTACTTCGCACCCGAAATGAGGGAAATAAAAAGGGAGTAGAAAAAAATGTAGTTAGTGAATCATCTGGAGGTTTGGCTGGTTTTTGGTTGATTTATTTTCTATGAAGGGGAGAACGGAAATTCATTGGTCACTTCCTTATTTTTCTAATTGTGCCTTTCTACAGGAAAGTTCTTGTGAGCGTTTGCCAAACCAAAGTGAAACCAATGACTGAACCAATGAAACCAATGTCTTTCTTTTTACAACTGAAAAGATAAATAGAATAGTTTGTCGAGGTTTTGTATAAGTTGGTTGGAATATAACGATAATTGTTGGAAATGTTGGAAAAACTATAGCCACCTGGGAGGTTTCATCGAAAACGCTTCCTAATATCTCTTATCTATCGATCTATCTACACATATTACAAAACAAAGTCCTCGGCCGCGTCTGCCTATCTGTTCGCGGTATTCTCAATAACTACTGCACGGATTTTCACGCGGTTTTCACTAATAGATAAAGTGATTCGCCAGGTAGGCTTAGATATATAATTTGTCGAGGTTTCGTGTAAATTGGTTGGAATATAACGATAATTGTTGGAAATGTTGGAAAAAGTATAGCCGCCTGGGAGGTTTCATCGAAGTCGCTGCCTAATTCTTTCTGAGATATAACGAAATAATGCATGGCGGTATATTCCTTTTTTAAAGATCTACTAAAAAGTCCAGGATAGTATATATCTATCTTTTAAGGACAGCTTACTATACCTATTTTATCTTTTAAAAAATTGATCACGTACTATTTAGATAGATTTAACGAGAATTGATCGAAAGCTATTTAGACGAGTTCAGGATTAATACTTATCAACTTCTATACTTTTGTTACCTTAAGCATTTCATTGGCATCATTAGAATATTTCCTCCCATATAATTTAATCTTATGGGTTATCGCAAAAAATTTCATGGGCATGAAAATAAATTTCTCAACATCTATAATGCTAACGGAGCTGCAATTGGGCTCAAATTATAGCAAATTTAATCTTCTTTAAAAATGAATATTTATGTTTTGTCCCCAAAACGCACAGATTAGGAGATACAGGCCAGAAACTTAAATAACTCCGAAAATGTCTAAGTTTTTCGGCCACCAAAAGTTTTCCCGTCGGTTTATTCGGTTGCAAACTTGGATTTACTCTACTCTTACATGCTCTAACAACATATAAAAAATGTAGCATTTTCAAGCGTCTCTGCTACGACCGAGGCATAATCAATAACAATGGCCGACACATATAACTTAGGGGTATGAAAAATAGTTGACATCCTATTCTCAGACCTAATGAATATACACACAAAATTTCATAAGAATCGGTCAAATGTTTTCGGAGGAGTTTTGTTACAAACACTGTGATACGACAATTTTATATATTAGATATTTTGTTTTGTTTTTATATTTATAATATCTACATAATTAAATACATTAGACAGACAAAACATGTGGGGAGGATATGACTTACTACCCGTGCAAAGCCGGGTCTCTAGTAAATTATATATTTCTATTATCTAGTCATGCTTTTAGTGGTGTAACAGTTTATCGGCGTTGCCTAGCAACGGATCGAGAAACTACCTTTTGTTTTGTCTTTTTCCGTCATATTGTATTTTGAAAGATTCGCAAAGCCCTAAGCCACTGTTCCTACACAAAATATATCACCAAGTTTGAATTTAAATGGAATACATCGTTTCAAAAAATAAATAAATGCTACATTTTATTCCAATTTGTTTATTTTATGTCTGTTATTTCAATATAGAGAATGTAGACATTTTTGAAGTTTACTCCTTAAGGAACGATTATCATATTTAGCCCGCGATGAGGAGTAAAATATAATTTTAGCTAAATGTGGTGCGTTACGTTCCTTTCTCCAGAATATTGTATTATTTGTTTAACATAATAGATGGAAGTTGAAGGTTTAATTCCGGGACTAATCGGGAAGAGACGCGTGTTGTATCTATGCTAACAGTGTATTCTATTGCTTTATTATCCAAGTGTTGAAAAGCGATAATTTTTTAAAACCTCAAATTAAGGTTAGGTTTGTTTGAACTACTTAAGAAGATAAATATATAACCTCAATGTTACCTTTGAGCTTAGATTTTTTTTATGTTTTGTTTTCAGAATAGATGTACAAATGTTTTAAATGGTCAGGGAGGAGGTTTAGTCGATAAATTTTACAGTAAAATATGAATATATTGAGAGACGTTACGTTCCTTTGCGCTCCTCTCACTTCGAGGTTATGTTGTGTATAACAGCAACCTATCCGTCAATTTGTGTTGTCCAATTGTAAAATTGAAAAATACTTACAGCGAAACCAGTTTTAGTATGAAATCATTTATGGTTGGTTCTTTCAAAGATAAAGACACAGTGGATATTTGTTTATTCGCTTAACGTCACTTAGTAAAGATGACATTTTACTCTTAATTCTACACAGTAAAATTCTTGAAAAATGAACTTAATTTAGGGCACTATTTAGACTTTAGTTCTCGCAGATTACTCGGGACGACTAGATATGGTACAACTATTGATGCGATGTTTTCTCGATTCATAACCCAAGAAACTTCTGACGTACACGTATTATATTTTAGTTACCACAAACCTATTGTCACAATGTTTAATACTGATGATAATACTCGGACTAAATATTGTAAAAATCATGTTAAATGTCATGGTAGAACAAACGAATCTTCCCACGAATGATTCATATAAAAATATTAACAATTATAATTATGTGAAATAGTTGATGATATATATTTAATTGGATTGAAGTAAATATTTTTAAAATGCTTTGATTATTTTTTAACATGCTTTCATTTACCCTCTTTTTACATAATCTACACAATGCCAGTTCTTAAGGAGTAAACTCCAGTCTTGCGTAGGAGCTGACACACACATTTTTTTTAGACAAAGGATGAAGGGAAATTTCTTATAAATTATAAAATTAAAATAAAACAATAAACATTTCATTATTTTATTTAATGCATAATTTCAACATCCCATAACAGTAATAAGTGCTTAGACATATCTTAACTGGTTCACTAGGGGATACAAAACAAGTACTAAACTGAACTGAATTTTTAGAGTAATATCGGGTTACATCTTCTGAACCGTTAAGTACCTGCTGTCACACTATTAAATAAACAGTTGAAAAATGGGGGCTGGTCCGCCGTTAGTCGGACAGAGGATATTCCCTGGGATGTAAAAAAAAGTGGCTTTTAAACGTAGGGGCCAGGATATCCAAGGGTGGATGGCTGCTAGCAGAGGAAAACACTAATTCCAAGATTTTCCAGGCGATCATACATTTCCTTGGGTATGTCGGATCAATCGGTCCTACGGGGAAAAGCATAATGATTGGGCTTAGAAATAATGACCATTCCCTTTGATCCTTGACTTCGAAGAAGTCAAAATAGATGCTATGGGGACTTCTTACTCCGAATAGCCATCCGTGGATCTAGATTGAATCGCAGTACATAAACCAAAATTTATCTACTTGTGATTGAGTCAGAACCAAAACGATTCGTAGGGATCTAGCTGTACGATCGGTGCAGAATATCCTGGAAAAGCGACAATCAAGATGGTATGAGTACGTCTGCAGAGTGGATGGTACTCGACTAGGCGGTTTTTGGAATTTAGACTGGAGGGCAGACGTCCTTATGGCGGACCCTGGAGTATGTATTGGGAATTAATTGGAAAACTGGGGGCGGAGGTGGGAAGACTTGCAAGGGATGAAGTTCGGTAAACAGAATGGACAAAGGCTACAATTCCACGCTTAGGAATCTAGTTAATTGAACAAGAAGATGGGAAGTCTGTTGAATTTTACTCAAAAGGAATTGTTATGGAGCTGTGGATAGCCAGCCATTGTACGGTGAAAAGAATGGCTAGTAGAATGAAAACACATTTTCAACTACAAAAGCTAAAGTAGTGGATGTAATTTTATATAATTTAAAACGATCATTTAATGGACCAATACAATCAATCGTTACAAATTTGATCAATATCAGATGCAAATAAGATGATATAATTATAATAGAAGTATCATATGATAATATAATGATAAGAGCCGTTGGAGAGACAAATGACTGAGCGACTTTAATTATACATACAATATAAATTAAGTATATTTCATCATCATCATCATAATCTTGCCCTCTACCGCTGCTTAGTGTTTGGATGAACTCTGAAGAGCTTGACCCAGGTGTCCCTCTCTTGAACTAATTCTCTCTTCCTGCTCCAGTCCAACCCTCGCTTCCTGAACGCCTCCCGCATGCCTTCTTCCCAGGTGGTCAGTGGCCTTTCTCTTGGTCTTCTTCCGTCTACTCTCGTTTCATATGTTATCCTGGCCGTTCTCTCCATGCTCATCCTCAGGAGGTGCCCAAACTATCTTAGTTTATTTTCTTCAAGAGTGGTTTCTACTGGCTGTACCTCGAGGTTCGATCTTATTGTAGTGTTACGGATCGTATCTCTCCTGGTTCTTTATTCAACCTTTCTTAGGTATGATGTCTTGTAGACGGATATCTTCGTCACCTCTCTTTTGTTGAGGAAACCCTTCCGGACTGCGTTGGACAATCTACCAGCTGTTCCCAGTGCGTCACCTCTCCATCGATATAACAGCCTTCGTTGATCCAGGCACATAGATATTTGTGTTACGGTCAGAGCGGGAAGGAGGACTGGCTGAGAGGATTAGGCAAACAATGGGATTAAGCGGAAGGGATTATAGAATGGCGTAGAGCCTACTGGATCGGGCTAGGCGGTTCTCGGTCTTGTTCCGAGAAATGCCCCACCCCAACCTACCTTGCCTATATAAAAAGGCCAGCTGTTCGGCCAGCGAGTCAGTAATAAGCCAGTGAGTAATAAGCAGTCGTTAACTAGTGGCAGTGTGTGTGAGTTAGTTAGTATTAGTATCCTGTTCTAGGACGGATCCCTTCAGTCTCAATATTCTCATAACATTCGCATGCATTTGGCCTTTATCTGGATTTATATCCATATTGATGCTCGACAACTCTTCTTGCATGATATTTACCTTGTATTGTAGACTTTAATTATACATAAAATATAATTTAAGTATATATATCAATGTATAGTTAACCCTTATGGTAATAATTATAACAAAACCTGAATTGCTATAGCCCATCATAAGGATCGGGCTTAGCACATGGTAGACCTTGTTCTTTCTAAGGCTACACCTACATTGGATCCGAATCGGTGCGACGTGATTTTATCACATACGATGGTGGGGTATATACCTTATAAATATTTTACTTTACATTATAGTAAAATATAAATGTATTAAAAATAATTAATAAATAATCTTAATTTTATAAATTTAAAGAACCAAATGTTATAACTCTCGATATATTTCAGTCATTTGGTTTGCTAGCGACGTCTCATCGTATCACACCGGATCCAATGTAGGTGTAGCCTAAGCCAACAATTGAGATTTCTTCTCTGTAAGATAAATTATTTTTGGTAGCTATTATTCACTCTTGTGCGTGTTTTAGACTTTCCTTGGTCTCACTCAGCCTTTATAATGTGGGTACCTTTAATTGGGAGAATAAAACATGGTGGTTGAGCGTGATATCGAACAATTCACCTACCTGCATAACCGTACTAATAGGAACTGAATCTAAAACCTTTCATGGATTTTTTTTTTATCGTTCCCCATTACCAATAGTCCTATCGAGATCGTATATGATTTTTACATTTATTAATTACTATTTAAGTTTATAATAAAACACTAAAACATTTAATATCCTCTTCTTCTATTACACAAAGCATTAAATAAAAATTGAGTAAAGACGGTCTCAATGGAAAAAAGCTGATCTCAAACTCGAGACCTACTTACTGAGATCGCTCTTTCAGATTTAATTTAGTTTAATCTCGATTCCTATATCGATCGATCGACTTAAAGGGATCTGTCAAAGCTAATAATCGTCCGTTCTATCTAATAAGGATGAAGAGGTTAGTCAGAAGGACGACGAGGAGAATATAAGTAAGAAGAAAGAAATTGCATGAAAAGATTTAAAGGGATTTAATCGAGTAGGAGGGGGGCTTTTGGTAGAATTTCATTACCCTGAGGAGACTGTAATATCTGCTCCGAGGAATAGCCTTATTGTTTCCTCCCGTTGCCTCCTTATTTACTGTCTTCACTTTATTAACTATATTCTGTTCTTCTTTTATTAAATATACCCTCCACTCTCTCTCTTTCTCTCTACCCCGCCCTCTAATCCTTCCTCGTCTTTTTATTTTCATATTGGGGACTACGCCCCTTCCTCCTACAGGAGTTCTTGAAGACTTCCTCTGGAAACTGCCGGGGATCCTATATTAAAAAAGGTACTAAGTCCCTGTACTGTTTGAAGAAACCTTCCCGAGTCAGGAGTGTAAGAATATTAAAAAATGAGGATGTAGAACTGTTTGAAATTAAAACAATGAGAAGAAAATTGTCTGAGACGCGACTAGTAGATGATTCTGTTAAGTTAAAGTTAGCCTCATCAGATAATGGTTGTAACTGTATATAGGTTATATTATTCATTCTTTTAATTTATTTAAAATTACAAGTAAAACGAGTTTATGATACTTAATGGCATGATAAAAAGGTAAGTTGAGAAACAACAAAAAATAACAAATTCAACTTAACCTGGAATCCTCATACAAGACTGAAAAGACAAGAAACCGCTCGACGTTTCAGGCTACTTCAACACTTACTAGACAAACGCTCTAACCTTCCAATTAACTACAAAAGACTCATCTACATGACCATCATACGACCTATTTGGACTTACGGAGTAGAGCTTTGGGGCTCCACTAAGCCATCCAATTCCTCTCGTATCCAATCCCTACAATCCAAAATCCTTCGTAAAATCCTCAACGCTCCTTATTTTGTTAAAAATACCGTCATCCATAACGACCTTAATGTCCCATTTGTTGCTGATTTGGCCCGAACCCGGTATCTTTCCTTTCATAACAAACTTCAATCCCACTCAAACCCTCTAGTTTCAAACCTAGCTTCCTCTTCGATTCCCGATAATCCTCCGAGGCGTCTGAAAAGAAGATGGCCCCGTGACTTCTTAGTTGAACTAGTGATTTGAGTACTACCAGTGGGTCGTTTCTCAACTTGCCATTACTCATGTCATTTTGTATCACATAGCCTATTTGCTTGATGTATTTTTTTTTAAATACAGATGTAAATATCAATAAATAAATATTTAAAAAAAAACTTAGAAGGTCACAAGGGCAACTACATTTCCGACTCTTCGGAGTACTAGAAATTGAAAAGGTTGTTAGGTTGGAAACTAGTGGGTTTGAGTTGGAATAAGGTTTATCATGAAATTACAGATAAACCTTACTCCAACTCAAACCTATCAGGTTTATCAGGTACGGACCAAATCAGTAACTAAAGGGACATAAACGTCATTATGGATGACTTTATCCGTAACTAAGTAAGGATCATAAAGGATCTTATGAAGGATTTTGGATTGTAAGGTTTAGCACGAGAGGAATTGGATGGCTTAGTAGAGCCCCAAAGCTCCACTGCATACTTCCAAATGTCTCTTATTATAATCATTAATATGAATCTTTTGTATTTAATTGGGAGCTTAGAGCGTAAAAGTGTTGATGTAGCCAAAAACGGCGTGATGTTTCTTGTTTTTTCAGTCTAGTATGAGGATTCCAATCAAACGTTTGTTCAGGTGTAGTCCTGAGTATTAGATTTTTTAAAAGTAATACAGGTTTTGGCACCATTCTTCACTGATATCGTTATAATATTTAAAACATAATATCATACAGGAACCACTGTACAATCGTAATAAATTGTCATAATAATAGTTGTGAAAGTAAATTTACAAATTTAAACAGTTAAGTGCAAGCCTGAGTTCCAAGTGCGCCAAGATTGAATAATTGAGAATAAAAAATAACTATTAACCTAAGCCAAAGTTTGAGTAGTGAAGTAATTTGACTGAGATCACGTTCAATCACCAAGTTTTTTTACAGTGATAAAGATCATTTACAGTTGTAAAATTCATACTAATAATAATTAAAACTTTAAACATACTCTCTTAAATTGCCACGGTCAATATTTTTAATCCATTCATCACGAGTTTCTTCTGTTTTTTTCAGGGCTTATTCTGAAACTTAAAACATCAATCACTTGTATAACTACCTGAAATATTATAGTTATTGCTCAGAGTGCCGATAGATGTAAAAACTAGACTGATGTTGATAATTTTAATTTAAAAATGATGAAATATAAATAATTGAGACTATAATTAATTTATAAATTAAAAAACAAAGTCCTTCCGAAGTTTTTAATTTTCGCTTCTTTCAGCAGTCCTAACGACTCCGTTTTTTTCTATTATATTCAATGATGTGATTGAATATGCGGGATTTGAAGATCGCAAGGGTTCCGGAGCGAAGAATAATTGAAGAAATGGAGACCCATAAGGAACCATGTATTTATGTATATGATAAAGGAAAATCATTAATATGATGTAAAGTTCAATCTAACTAATCCACATGATCCGGTTGACTTTAAGTCCAAAGCACCAAGTAAGAGGGCAAAGTATCAACTTCCCCCTCAATATTTACTTTGATACGAAACGTTGTTTAAGTGAAGTTGGAACGGACCAATCTGTTTTATCTTCTATAGGCCTTTATCATCGTTCCTCCACTTCCTAACTCCTCACGAGCTCATCCCTCCCTTAATATCCGCCCTCTCTTGACAGAGCTAAATGCTCGAATGATTAAGGAAAACTTTGTCTCCAAACAATAATACTCAATATAAGCTCTCCTGAATTGAGCCTAAACAACTGATTTAAGATATTAATTAAATTTGTCAAGACTTAACGATTTGAATAACATTAAGCGGACATATCATATGAGGGATATTTCAGAAATATAATTTGGTTTGATTAGCCTCTATAAGAGAAAAAAAATGTACTACTTTGAAGTTTCTTAGGTTCAATACAAGGTAGAGGCTGTAGTGTTTCCATAACAATAGTTTTCAGGGACCTGATTGGTCCGAGATTTCGCTCAACCATCGGATAATAATGCTAATAAGTAAACAAGAATACAAAGAGTTTGGTAAAAAAAAATTAAGAATGTTATTGGGAAAGAATTAATTATTTAAGTGTAAGAAAAGGATGTAATGGAAGGGAATACAGATTTTTTTTTATACTTATGTGATAAAAATACAAATAAAATTTATAAATTATATCAAAAATTCAGTATTATCAGTTATTTCTGTAATATTAACACTCGATGATGTTTCTGATGGTATCAATGTTACAATAGGCCGATGGTAACTAAAATAATTAACGAAAGTGTAACTTTTAACGTTATCGAGGTGTCTTGTAAATACTGCATCTATTGTTGAGCCATATCTTGTTGTAGATTCCCTTGGATTATGATTAATATACAACTTAAAATTTTGTTGAAGAAACGTAATCAATGGTGCTGACATTTACATTAAAATCATGGGTAATTCATCTACCTAAATTTTCGTTTAAAATTCTTGAACCACTTATACTGTACGGAAGTAAATTACGGTGTAAAAATGAGATGATATCTTTGATTTTTTGGTTAGATAAAATATATACAACAACCATGAGTATTTGTATCCCATCATCTAATGTAATTTGAGAAGCACATTTAACTAGGCATTCAAAGCGTAATTTTTTAAGGATAATAGTTTTATTAATATTAAATAAATGTTTAATATTATTATTTTAAATAAATTAAATTTGAGCACATTTAATGTTCAATTAAATAATAAATTTATAAGCATGAATGAAAAGCATAGCCACGGGGCTGCTCGAAGTTTTCGCATCACGGCATCAACAGTTGCCCTCACACACCAAATACGCCATTAGATGTTTCACATCAAAAATCATCATGTTTGCTTGTTAATCGTCTCTGAGCTAAGGTTCTTGGTAGTATATATTTGAATACTAGTGTTGTTTCATTTGATTGTCTTCGGTCTGATATGCACTTGACCTAATTTCTAATCTTCAAAACTGGTCTAGGGTTAAGTACATGGTAGATACTGTTTCTAAGACAACAGTTGTGCAGCCTGATAACTTGGCACCAAATCACGCTCAACCGCCAGGGGTACCCACTTTATATAGGTTGGGTAAGCCCCAGGACGGTCTGCAGATATATATCTTTTAACAGATTAAAGAATTTATCTGCCACTGCCAGATTTGAACCCAGGACTTTGTGCATAACCACTCACCACTCTACACACTGAGCTGGTCCGCCCTTAAGTTAACCTATATCTGCGGCTCTGGTGAATTCGTGATTAAGTAGAATTCAGTCCAAAGAGAAACAACTGTATTGAGGGAAGCGAAATTGTGTAATTCTCGTGATTTTTGGCTTGAAATGGAGTTGTATAAGCAATAACTCCTTCTCAAGCCATTGCCTGAATTAGCCTCTTTTTCAATACGAAAATAACAATATTCCGCTTAGGGAGAAAAGAAACTCAATTCAGAGAAAATTCGACTTAACCACTCATTCATCGGTAGATATTGTTACGAGCTACTGGGTGTAAAATGAATTAAACTACTCCTAAATTCAAAATACCAATATTTATTATCAAATTAAAAAGAATACAATGAAATTGCTTAAAACAATTATATTATTAAACTAATATAAATTTACAATAACAATATTCTAAAGATTAGAACATAGGCCTAACTGTTATCTAATTACTAAAATAATATACAAATTATATAAGATATTGCTAGTACTAAATAACTGAACTATTTACATAAATTTGTACAAATACAATAAAACTTAACAAGAGTTTATAACTACAAATTAACACTTACAGTTCACTAATTAAATCCACCGACCGTAAGACTCTCCAAATATGAAAAACTGACACACAGTAATAAACAGAAACAGTTTAATACACTTGCGTAATGTTACAGTTCACTGATACACTAAGTTGGCGAGACTCACTTATCACTTATCACTGAATAGTTCATCACACTGACTTAGTACTGACTGATACTAACCCACAAGGCTGAAGCGGAAGGATTTTTGAAAACTCATCCCCTACCATGGAGAAAATACTTCATTTTGAAGCGAATACTTTATTTTAGATTTAACTTCTAAATTTAAAATAAAGAATTAGTTGACTGAAAGATCAGAGTAAAGGAAGGAAATAGTTGGGGGTGCAGTCAAATTAAACACTAAATAACTACCCACTTATTTAGTGTTTAATTTGACTGCACCCCCAATTTCCTTCCTTTACAATAATAATAATCTTGTTCAATATTTTGCAAAAGGAGGCCAATATATACAGAATTATGGTTTACCTGAACCTTCAAGGGGTGAAGCTATGTTGCATTATCATGAGTACCGTGAACTTAACTACGAGCCCAATATTCTGGCCCAAATAATATCATCAAACGAAATTAAATAAAACAACAATCGCGAGTTTATATTTATATAA
Source organism: Troilus luridus (assembly GCA_964056705.1). Lineage (NCBI taxonomy): Eukaryota > Metazoa > Arthropoda > Insecta > Hemiptera > Pentatomidae > Troilus > Troilus luridus. The sequence goes on along the minus strand of OZ057412.1, from coordinate 195,332,351 downwards.
GTAAATATCTGAAATATTTAAATATTCTTTTCGGGAATAATATTTCCACAAAATATCCTGCTCATCCGTTGTATTGATGATATCCGGTAACATGTACAACAAGGGTACATCGTTAGCCGAAGGGCAGAAGAGAACTAACAAGGCTCTATATAAGGGCTATCAGTTGTGGCCCTCAGGGTCTTTCTGAAAGTCAACAAGGTGGAGGGGCGTCTGTCTTAGGGAGGGAGGGATCCTTCGTATGGGGGGGGGGGGGTCAATATTGAGTATGAATATCTAGTGGAGCGGGTATAATATTATATGCATGTACTATATACGGTTATTTGTATAATATCCTCTATGGAAAATAGGGGCGGAAGGATTGAATAGAATTATTAAATCATGGAACATTTAAAAATAAATCATTTTCCAACTAACGTGATTTTTTTAATGATTTACTTTTTATTTTATTATTCATTGAAATTTGCAACTGAATTATGCCAATACAACAAGTAAATGGTAGGAATGGCACATATTGGCATGCCAAAAGGTGAGTAGAGAAACTACCCAGTGGTAGTTGATAGTGGTAATACACAAATAACAAGTGAAATTTAGAAGGCCACGAGGCCATCTTCTTTTCAGACGCCTCGGAGGATTATCAGGAATTGAAGAGGTTGCTAGGCTTGAAAATAGATGGTTTGAGTGGGAATAAAGTTTTGTCGTGAAAAGATTGATATCGGATTCGGACCTAATAAGTAACAAATTGGACATTAAGGTCATTATGGACTACTGTGTTCCCAACAAAGTAAGGAGCATTGAGAATTTTACGAAGGATTTTAGAATGTATGGATTGAATAGGAGAGGAATTGGATGGCTTAATGTACTGCTATGATTGTCATATATATGAGTCCCCTATAATTAATTGGGAGTTTAGAGCTTTTGTCTCGTAAATGATGAAATAGCGAGCTGTTTCTTGTCATTTCAGTTTAGTTTGAGGATTCCAAGTTAAGCGTTTGTCAAGGTGCGCAGGAATCAGTAGGATGTTATTAAATCATTCAGGACTACAGGAAGTTGTTGGTTTACTACGAAGGGTAAAGGTGATTTAAATGAGTAGGCCTCACTGTGAATGAGGCAAAAACCAAGTATATGCGAGCATCTCTGCAAGGACAGGATCAACAGGATACCCATATAAAAATCGGAGACTTCACATTTGAGTGGGTAAATGAATTCATTTATTTGGGCTCTCTGGTGAACTCTGAAAATAATATACAGCAAGGAATAAACACTTCTGCTGCATACAGTGCTTCTGGGCATTATGTACATATTAATGATTGTATAATTTTTGTTTGTACATATTGGAACATATAGGTTACATCATGAGCCATCCAGCTGGTGAGCTAGATTTACTTATTTGGGTAATTTTTGATTTTGCTAGTATAGCATTTACTATCTCCAGTTACTATTAATGTACTTCTAGACTTTTTGGTCATGATATGAGAATATATATTACGTTTTGGAAAATTACAACGATTTTTATGATTTTCGTTGAGTTGAGTATAGATTGTTTATGACCTAATATTCCAAATATCCTCTCCTATTTTATGGGATACGTGTATTTATGCAGAAAAACTGTCTGTCGTATTATATTATGAGGAGATAGAAAATAGGGATATGTTCGAGACTAATAAATAGTAAGAGTAAATTTGATAGTCATTGGTCAGAGATGACATACTATTGCATTAGTGGAAGATTTTTTTAAAAACTATTCAAATTTAATAAAGACTTTTATCATGTTGTACTTCGAATACTCTCTTTGTCATATACTGAAGTACCACATCTTGCGGGGAATCCTACTCATAGAAAATAATTGAAGGCCATGAAGAAATTCTGGAAGATATGAGATTAAGGAAACATTCCGCCTCTTAAGAAAAAGCTGCTGAAGAATTTTTAATATCGCAAAGAAACGCAAGTATGCTAATAAGGTTTTGTTTGCTCGGAATTATTTAAACGGCATAAGTTAAGCAATTCCTTTTCCTTATTAAACTGAAACAATGGAAGCTCACAATAGCTAAATATTTCAGATGGCTTTTGCTAGAGTTTTATTTAATATACCTTTATCATTTATAAAAAGTTAATATTTCTTAAAGTGATATGCGAATAATATGAAGATATGACATTAACGTGACGTGAATAGGTGGAATCAGGATGTGGCGATAGGACCTGCTAAGTTACAATAAAATGAAGTATACATAAACAAAAAATAAATAAAAAAATAATGACCGTAAAACTTACTTCGATGTGAATTTGTTCTTAGTTCAGCGAAATCTGAAACAACCTTCAGTGTTCGATGATCAAAGTAAAGATAAGGCTTCACAGGCTAGATTCTAATTTACAAACTACACATTTTATTTTTTTAATTTATTTATTGAAATTTGTAGACGTATAAAAATAAAAATTTTATGAAATATATATAATGGCACGAGATAAAGACAAGCAGAGATACCACCCAGTGGTAGTGCTCGAACGAGGACATTTTCTTTTCAGACGCCTCGTTGGGTTATCAGGAATTAAGAGGTTACTATGTTTGAATCAAGTGGGTTTGAGTGGGAATAAAGTTTGTCATGAAAGATTGATATCGGATTCGGACCAATGCAGTAAGAAATGGGACATTAAGGTCATTTTGGATTACTTTGTTTGTAACAAAGTAAGGAGCATTGCAGAATTTACGGAGGATTTTGGATTGTAAGGATTGAATACGAGATCTATTATCATTAATTGATTAATTGATATTTTATAATTGGGAGCTTAGATCGTTTTTCTAGTAAATCTTAAAGCATCCTATACCAGCGATAGGTTTGTTGTCGTTTCAGTCTTTTGTGAGGATTCCAAATTAAACGCTTGTCACGTTGTACTCCTAAGTACTGGATCTGTTCTGCAGGAATCAGTGGAATGTTATTAAACGATACAGGAGGGCAGGAAGTCATTGATTTACGACAGAGGTTAAAGGTGATTTGACGGGATTCGTTGGGTTTTAATTTAACCCTTTTACGCTCGGGTTTTTTTCAAAAAATGTAACTAAAACATCAGGTTTTTTTATTTTGCATTTAAAAAGTTTATATATTGTTTAAAAAAAAAATTAAAAATAGAACAAAAAATAGTTTTATTATTTCAATATTACATATATAAAATATAAATGAAATAACAAATAAAAATTAGTAACTTGATTTTGTATGATATATATAAAAACATGGCTAAACATTGAAAAATAAATCATTTTCATTTTATTTTATTATATTCATTCATTTATTATTTCAAAAAACACCTACAGAAAATTGTAAAAAGTTTTGTGAACTATAAGAAAAGAAGCTATATGCAGAAGCCGGTACAAATTACAAGTACCGACTGGCAAGCACGATTTGTCGTATGTTATACGAACATATCGAAACCTGCGAGCAGCAGTCGTGTTGGTGCTTTAGAGTGCTGTTCGTTCAAAATCATACACCGGTTAAACCTTAATGTTGTACGTAACCAATTTTTAGAAGATATAATAGGGATATTATAGTATATTTTTTAAAGCTAACCTTAAAAGATAGATATATACTATTGCGGACATTTTTGTAGATCTATGTGAGGAATATTCTAACATGCATTGTTTCGTTATATATCAAAGGGATTAGGCAGCGTCTTCGATGAAAGTTCCAAGGCAGCTATACTTTTTCCAAAACTTCCAATAATTATCGTTATATTCCAACTAATTAACGCAAAGCTTTAACAAATTTTATATCTAAACCTTCCTCATGAATCGCTATATCTATTAGTGAAAACCACATGAAAAAACGTGCAGTAATTTTTGAGTTGATCGTGAACAGACAGACAGACGCGTCGGAGGACTTTGTTTTATAATATGTATAGATGTTCTGTGAATGAATAAAAAAGAATATATATTAGAAGTGAATTACTATGTCATTCCTTTTTCCGAAGATGAAATTGCCGGTATTTCTTCGGTTGTTAACTAATAATGTTTACTACGGAAAAACAGAGGGGAATTTAAAGATACTGATTTAACATAAAAAAATCAAGTGAGAAATAATTCTGGCAGCATGAAGAGGGTGTCTCCGTAAAAGTCCGACATTGGTTACAAATTAAGATATGTAATAGAAATATTTGAATTTTATCTTCCAAAATTAGATATTTGGCAACTCCAAGCAGTAGTTCCCAGCATACGCCCTTAATCCTGGGCTGATAGGATGAAGAGGAACACGGACACAAGGTGGCTGAGAGAAGGGGCAAGTTTTAATAGGCGTTGTTGTCGAAAAAGTGCAGAGCGCCCCTGGTGGCTAAGTTTCATCATTAGTCTCCTCCCCCACTACTCGAAGCTTCTCTTGTTAAATCCTTTCTATTCTCGCAGGCATCTCGTCTTATACCTCTATGGATCTCTTTTATTTCTACTCTCTTTTCATGACGTCATAAACATAAACTACCCGGAGGTTTATTCAGGGTTACTGGTAATTAGTGGCAGAACCGTTAAGAGGTGATAGTATGGGGCAATTCCAGTGGATATTACTATGATACCTACTGTCCTAAAGTTAACCCTTTCCAAGATATCCCTACTTAAAGAATTTTACAAAATAAATCCTATTTAAAATCTTAAAATAGTTATAAATCCTAAAAAATGGTCTTTCTAGCCCATTTTTTTTGTTTTGGAACAAAGATATTCTAAATAAGGAATTTTAATAGTCAAATCTTCGTAATTGTCGGTATATTACGCGAAAATCGTATAAAAAAAAACATAAAACGAAAAAAAAACTTGCATAATCATTAAAAAACATCTACGTTTCATTACCTTTCAAAGGAGGTATTAAAATCAAAAATCGGTTAAGAAACCACGAAGATATTATCTCGTTGGCAAATGGAGAACCCGGGTAGACCCCGAGAACAAAGGGCTCCGAAGCAGGATTTATCAAAAACGCACCGATTAGGAGATATAGGCCAAAAACTGAAATAACGCCGAAAACGTCGAGGTTTTTCCCATCCGTTTTTTTCGGCAGCAAACATGGATTTTCACTAGTCAGGTATGCCCTTACATTATATCAAAAATGCAGCTCTCTTCAATTTATTGAAACCTTCAAGTACCTTGCCGCTGGCCTACACGGGGATTTCCCATGATCGGAAGGGTGGGATGAAAACTTAACTGTATGAGGTTGGACAGCCACATTGCGTGTACGTCAATTATTCAATAAATCTATGATTAAAAAAAAAGCCTGAAAAAATAAATATTAACACCTACCACATCAATTAAATACGTAATTAAAAAGCATATAGTAATGTAAATGGAATGTGCTAATAAAAAATCAGCCATTTTAAAGGGTTTCTTTAAAAGAAAAAAAAATAATAAAGAATTAAATATAACTATAAAATATGCAGTGCCCTCTAAAGTTAGTTGAAATGTTCAGACAAAAATTTAATATTAAATACACTTAATTCTTTATAAACATTCGTATTGTATTTTAAAGTACAATGTTTGAATTATTATGTAAGATGGTCATTGAAATTTTAAATAACCATATTTACAATAAAACATTAATAATGTAATTATTTTTTTAAATTTTCATCGCCGAAAGTTAGTCGAAATGTTGAAAAAAAAATTTAATTAAAGAATAATTTTTGTTCTAGTATTTCGTATGTCCACCTCGATTCTGAATCACTGCCCTCATTCTTCGCGGCATCGATTCTACCAGCTTTTGCAATACATGTTTAGGCATATTCAACCGTACATTGAAGATCTCGCTCGCTCTTGAGTGTAGCGACGTTGCCTCTTGAAGTTGTAGAAATCCTACGGTACATTTCATCCCACAAATGCTCTATGGGATTAAGATCAGGTGACATAGACTAGATATATATTTTTTAAATATTGCATTGCTATTTTAGCTGTATGATTAGGATCAGTATCTTGTTGAAATATAAAATCCAGATTTAATCCCACAGAGCTTTAAAATTATTCTTTAAGATATCACAATCCACATGAGCAGTCATCTTACCATCAATCACATGCAATTGCCCCATACCGAACCACGAAAATAATATATGATTCAACTTACTTTTGGTGGATTAATTTTGACTGTAAAATCTTTGTTTACGTTTGGGCAGTGGAAGCGATAAGAATCTCTCTTCCTTTCCTATGGGGTGTTATAGAGCGCAGTGAGTTGAAATAAAAGCCGTGCTATTTACGTCGCTTGAAAAAAAATCATTGACGACAGTCTTCTTCATTTCAACTACCTTTTGGAGGCCGAGATTACTCTTCAAAATCCGTAAATTCCTACCGCCTACCTACTTTCTCATCCTTCAATCCTATCTCACAAACAGAATTCCAAGTAAATCATAATAATATCTATTCATCCCTCTTTTCCCAATCTGCTGGTGTTCCTCAAGGTAGTATCCTTGGCCCAATCCTTTATACAGTTTATACAGCTGACATCCCAACTCATCCTAATACTATCCTTACCACGTATGCTGATGATACATGTGTATTATCAGTCAACACCAATCCAATTATTGCATCCCAAAGCCTCCAATCCCATATCACTGATCTTGAAGAATGGTGTCAAAACTGGAGAATTAAAATAAACTCTCAAAAATCCCATCAAATCACTTTTACCCTACGTCGTAAACCAATGACTTCCTGCCCTTCAGTATCCTTTAATAATATCCCACTGGTGCCTGTAGAACAGATCCGATACTTAGGGTCGCATCTTGACAAACGATTAACATGGAATCCTTATACGAGACTGAAAAGACAAGAAACCACTCGACGTTTCAGGCCTCTTCAACGCTACTAGACAAACGCTCTAAGCTCCCAATTAATTACAAAAGACTCATCTACATGACCATCATACGACCTATTTGGGCTTACAGAGTAGAGCTTTGGGGCTCCACTAAGCCATCGAATTCCTCTCGTATCCAATCCCTACAATCCAAAATCCTTCGTAAAATCCTTAATGCTCCTTATTTTGTTAAGAATAAAATCATCCATAACGACCTTAATGTCCCATTTGTTGCTGATTTGGCCCGAACCCGCTATCTATCCTTTCATAACAAACTTCATTTCCACTAAAACCCTCTAGTTTCAAACCTAGCTTCCTCTTCAATTCCCGATAATGCTACGGGGCGTCTGAAAAGAAGATGGCCCCGTGACTTCTTAGTTGAACTTGTGATTTGAGTACTACCAGTGGGTAGTTTCTCTACTTGTCATTTTCACATGCCATTATGTATCGCTTAGCCTATTTACTTGTTGTATTTTTTTTTGATACAGTTGTAAATATCAATAAATAAATTTAAAAAACAAACAAACTTCTGGAGGCACTGTATATTATTCGTATTTTTTAAAGCATGGTAAAATAATAACATGTTTTATATAAGAGGATTGTATTTATTCCCAATATAAATAATAATATTATTATGTGTATATACTCATGTATCACAAATATAAAAAAATGAATACACATTTTTTTTTTCCATCTCCGCCCTCATTTTCCACTATTAAAAAACAAAAGGGACACTGTGATTTGGCAAGAGGGAAAAGACTGGAAACGCCCCGCGGCTTCAGCAACGACACCGCTTTTCCATTAGTGACGATTCTTTCCCCTCCTTGTCTCATTTCCTAAGGAGGGCTTTTATTGTCGGGTGTGTGAGTGTATGAGGGAGAGAAAGAGAGGGATAAAGAGGGAGAGAGAGAGTGAGAGAATGGGAGGGAGAGAAAAGAGTATGTGCTTAAAGGAAGAAAAGTGTATACTCGAAGACGAAAAAGAGAAGTTACATTTTCTGTTCCATTTTCATTCAAGATATCATCAACGTAAATGAGAAAAACTCAAAAATAGAAAAACTCTATCTAAACGATTATTAGAATAGAATTAGATAATTGTAACCAACAATGTCCTTAGTCTTAACAAGATACTGCCAAATAATATCTGAAACATAGATCTATGTACAGATCTGTTGGTGAATAAGTGGTTAAGTCGAATTTTCTACAAAATGAATTTCTTATAAATATTCAACCTGAATCGTGTTATTTTCGTATTGAATAAATTCCAAGTTTGGCAAGCACTTGAAAAAGAGTTGTTGCTTATATTGAAACTCTATTTCAAGCCAAAAACTACGAGAATTATTTATAATACAATGACGTATGTCAAAATTGCGAGAACACGGGTGATATGGAATCAGTGAACAGAACAGATTTGTCCTAGGTAGGGAGTGACCCCGGTGGCTCAAATGTTTAGAACGTTGCCACGGTGAGGTGGAGATCCGGGTTCCAATCCCGGCTGGGGGCAAATCTTTTCGCTTCAAAATAAAAATATATGAGAATTATTTAAGTTAATTTAATAATTTAAGTTATTATTATTTAAGATAGAATAAGGGGCTAAGTAAGGCATTGACTTGAAAAGGAGTTATTGCTTATATTACAACTACACTTCAAGCCCAAAACTACAAGACGCCGCTTCCCTCAGTAATATAAACATATATTTTTTTAAAATTTAATTTATTGATATTTACAACTATAATATGATTATAACTAGTAAATCTGCTGATATGTTCATTATGACATGAAAAACACACGTGGAGTAACTACCCATCGGCAGCACTCCAATAAAGTTCTATAGTAGATGGTCTCGAGGCCATCTTCTATTCAGACGCCTCGGAGGGTTATCAGGAATAGTATGGGAAGCAAGTTGAGAGACTAGAGGATTCGAGTGTGTATGGAGCTTATCGTGGAAGGATAGGTATCTAGTTTGGTCCAAATCAGTAACATATGGGATATTAAGATCATGATGGATGAGTTTGTTTGTTACCTTAATAGGGAGCATTGAGGATTTTACGAAGGATTTTGGATTGTAAGGATTGGATACGAGATGAATTGGATGGTTTAGTAGAGCCCCAAAGCTCAACTCCGTATGTCCAAATAGGTCTGATAACTGTCATGTAAATGAGTCTTTTGTAATTAATTGGTAGCTTAGAGTGTTTGCCTAGTAAATGTTGAAGTAGGCGAAAACGTCGAGCAGTTTCTTGTCTTTTCAGTCTTGTATGAGGATTCCAAGTGAGACGTTTATCCAGATGGAGTCCTAGGTAACGTATCTGTTCGACAGGGTTCAGTGGAATATTATTAAAGGATACAGTAGGACAGGAATTCGTAGGTTTACGACGAAGGGTGAAGGTAATTTGATGGGATTTGTTAGGATTTATTTTAATTCTCCAATTTTGACACCATTTTTGAAGGTTTGAGATATGGGATGGAAGAGATTGGGATGCAACAAATGGATCCTTATTAACTGATAACACACATGTGTCATCAGCGTACGTAGTGAGGACAGTGCTTGGATGGGTTGGGATCTCAGCTGTATATATTGTGTATAGGATGGGACCCAGGATACCTCAGTAATATTAAGTGGTCAAGTCGACTTGTGTCCAGAGGGAGTTAACTGTATTGAGGAAAGCGCTGTCATTCTTGTAGTTTTTAGCTTGAAGTGGAGTTGTAATAGAAACAATAACTCCTTTGGTTCTATTATTGTAATACAGTTGTAAATATCAATAAATAAATTTAAAAAAAAAATTTGAATATTTATATATAGTATACTTTTGTAAAATTTTCCTGCTCCAATTAATAATCAATCAAATGAATTTTGATTAATCATTTCTTTCAAAACTGTATAGCGTTTTCATACAATATTAATAATATTTATTCAATTTTAATTTTATTATTATGTTTATGGTATCCACCTAAAAATTTATTAACTCACCTGGGATGTTTTTTATTAATAAATAATTAAATATATTTCTGAAATGTATTTAATTGTTTGGTCTAAAGCAGAAATAATTGCACATATTAATCGTTTCAGACGAAAACAAAATTGAGAGAAAAATAAACTAATGATAAATTTGCTGATAAGGGAACAGCATTGCAAGGTCTCTAGCAAATGTTATTTTCAGCGAACATTCGACAATCTGAAGCAAAAATAAGATAATGACTGAAGTGTAATTAATTAATGACTGAAGACAGTCAGTAAAGGTCATCTAGGGAATTTCCAATCAGTGCGATAAGAATATTAGAATTCAATGAATGTGAGTCATTGATCGAAAACAAATTTGTTAATAAATATTTGGCTGAATTAAAATGTTATTTTCCATCATTTCTAATCGAAGAGGTATAAAAAATTAACTCCCTTCATCCTCAAAATTTGAAAGCCATTCTCAATAGCTCTATTATTTCCATAAATATACAATTAATTAAAATACCTAGATGAAAAAACAAAATAAATCTTAATAATAGACATTTCGTTTGTATTTGTAAGCCCATGTGACATTCAATCATTAATCAATTGTAAATGACATTCGTAATTACTATAATGGAAATTAAATACACTATAATATCGTAAATGTTAATATATATAATACGATTATAAAATATTAAAACCTTAGTAGAAATGAGTGTTTAATAATTTTTCTATTTGCTCCAAGACTTGAAATTTGATTATTTGTTAATCATACTTGTTACGGCCGCTCAGCTTTTTTAAATAACATGTTCATATTTGATAATTTTTTTTGTTTCAATTAATTTGTAGTTTTTTTTATTAATTTAACTTAAATTAAAATAAATCATCTGTAAAAATACTTCAATGTAATATTTGTTCGGATTTAATAGCGAATCTATCGAAAACACAGCTGCGAGACTTTCTTTTTTTTATTTGAAAAAAAGTCGCTAAATCATTGTTGTCTCGGCTAGCGTACCTTATGGACCTAACTTACAGCAGTCAATTTCTTTGTTGGCTTCAATAGCGACCCACGCGGTGCAGTTTACACCTATAATATAGTTGTTTATCAGTGTGTTCATTGCGTTTAAACCAGAAGAGAAATTCTATCAAGAAACCTACTTGAAGAGTGAATCAGGAGGGAACTTCTATCAAGAAACCCGCCTGACCAGGGTATTATAGACATTTTTATTTCATTTTAATTGCGCAATTAAACTTAATTATTGTATAAATTCATTTTTTTAAAAAGTATAATATGGTTTATTGTATTTATCGAAACCTTAATGTATTTTAATTTTTTTTTGTAAGTAATTTGATGTATTTTCTTGTTCTGTTATTAGATTTTCTTGTTTCTCAAAAATCTAATATTTTTGAGGAATGAACTGAAATAGGGCTCGAAGTAAATTCGGATAAGATGGAGTATATGGTTAGTAACAGAAACGGCGGAGAGAGTCTTCTATGGTCACCAGAAAACAGAAATTAAGAGAAAATAAAGACAGGAAATGCTTGTTGTTTCTGTTTACTTTCCCAGCCTTGACGATGGCCTACATCTTAGGCCGAAACGTTAGCACTGTGAAATAAGATTTTCTTATTTGCTTTACCTTTGATTGCACCTGATTAATCGAATTATCCTGTCAACTATTTCTCGTTTACATTAGAATTCTAGTTATTTTTTGGTCTCTAAAATACATTTATATTTTCTCGAACTTTTAAAAATTACAATTTTTAAAACTTTCATTCTTCCAACAGTTCTTAAAATGTGTGAAGCGTTTTAAGGATAAAACCGTGCTATGAGTGTACCCGTTAACGTTGAAAGATGAACGTCTTATGGTATTCGAAAATAAGCTATTGGTTAGAGTATTCGGACTAAAAAAGGAAATAGATTTTTTTATTCATTTTCGATGGATTTGTTCTCTTTGTAAAATGCTGGATTATTTTTGTATAAACTTACACTACCATCTATTAATAAAAAAAACATTGTACCGCTTTAATCCATGAAGGTCTTTGAGTACGTGGTAGAAACTTTATTGTTTCTTGTACTACTCACGATCAACGCCCTATTTTGGGTATCCACTTTATAGAGGTTGAGTGAGCCACAGAACGATCCCAGATACCAAAGGTTCCATCTCCGGCCGCTAACAATTTAGTAGCTGTATATTAATATATCTTCCAGCAATGGGATTTGAACCCGGGACATTCGGCAGAGCAACTCAGCGCTCTCCTACTTCACCACTAGGATGCGCTTGTTGAAGATAAAAAAAAAAACCTTTACCACTACAACCCGTGAACGGGTCTGGGTTTCATTAGATAGTAGAGACTGTACTGTTTCATGGACAACGGTTCTGCAAGGAGGTGACTGGTCCTAGGCCACGCTCAACCGCCAGATTTTTCTCCTTATTCCGGGTACCCCATTTTTATGATATTTTATAGAGACTGGGTGAGCCCCAGGAGGGTCCTAGATCCTATGTGATCCATCTCGGGCTGCAAACATACTAAATATAAATCATGCCCACAGCGGGATTTGAACCAGGATTTCCGTCAAGGAAACTCAGTGCTCAACCACTTCGCCACTTCGCTCCCATTGTTAATTATACTGTTATAAAATTAATGTTAAAAAAACAAAACAAATGAAAATGTACCACTTCGACGGATTTGTGTTCAATACATATTAGGTAGAGAATATTCTGCTACTAAGACAGTTATTGAGCAGGAAGGAGATTTACTCCTGTCATACGTCAGGTTATTCTCCCAGTTAAGAGAACTCAATTTATATAGCCTGGGAGAGCCCCAGGAGAATCTGTTGAACCTACAGGGTCCATCCGTGGATGATAACGGATTAATTACTCTTCCCTGCCGGAAAGAGGGCTTTAACATAGCCACTCTACGCCGTGCACACAGAGCAACTACACTTTAATTTTGCTGTTATTTATTTTGTGTCAGCTTACATTATAGTTCAATATTAACAACGGTTAAAAGCAAATACCTTTTTACCTCAAGGAATAGTAATTTATTTTAAGTGAGGTAAGTGCTACTATATTACACCCGAGTGAATTTTACCTTATTAAACGAAGGTGTTATAAGCACTTTTCTCATGTGTTAAATATTACTTTTTTTCTGCCAACCATTTTAAGGTGAAACTTTAGATTTGTTAAAACTACACTAGCGCTATCTCTTACAATTTTCTATTACTAACCAAAATTATAACTCTAGGACGGTATTTTCATCTTATTTTTGTATAAACTTACACTACCCTCTACTGACAATGCTTAATAAAGTTACTAGCCAGCTAGGAGCACTAGAGTACTAAAGTAGCTACCAGCGAACTACTAAGACTAGTAGAGGACTACTGAAATGCTGAGACAGAGATGAGGAGCAGGAGAGAGCTAATTATTGCGGAATTATCCAATTAATTCAGTGGCAAGTTGTGGTGAGCTTTTAATTGGTCTCTGCTGGCTCCTGGTTCAGCCAATCCCCTCTCTCGGTTACACTCTGCTAGTTAGCCTCAACCCAGTTCCATCATTGTTCTTAAGTTAATATCAAGTTTATTATTTTATTAGATAATATGAGCGTATGGAGAAATAAAAGTAACTAAGAAAGTTAAATATCTAGGAAAAACAATACGCAACAATGGTTTGGAAACAGAGAAAATTACGAAGTTGGAAAAACTAAGCTTCGCAACAGGAAATATTTTCATTTTCTTTATAAGATATTTCTTATATACTGGACTACTCTTCTTGATCTATATAATTTAATAATGTAGAAAAAACCCTTTATCCAGTCAACAATTTGTTGTTAAAAAATTAACAAATGTTGCCTTCCTGCGTTTTTCGGGTCCTATAGATTCTCCCAAGGATCCTTCTCTCTATTTAAAATGATTTTTCTTGTTTAGGGGACAGTTGTCTCTATCCCGTTCAAAATCACTGGTTTTATCACTGTTTTGTAGTGACTTATTATTGTGTTAGAGGATACGTTTTTCATAATGTAAATATTTCCTGTTGATTTTATTATTTTTTAAACATTTTTATTTGATAAGAAATATTTAAAAATTAATAAAATCAACAACTAATATAATAAAATAAATTATAATAAATATAATGACGTATGTCAACAAGATCCAAATTAAATAAATGTTCAAAGAACATTATTCCCCCCGTATACATCGCAAACTTGCGAGAACGCGGGGACGTCGGATCTGTGAAAAGAAAGGATATGACCATGACCGGGGAGCGAGCCTGATACAGCCAGGATGGCTCAGTTGGTAGATTCCCAGACTAGCGATCTGGAAGGCCCGGGTTCGAATCCCGGTCCTGGACATATCTTTTCTTTTCAAATGGAAATATTTTAATAATGTAGAAAAAAACCTTTATCCAGTCAACAATTTGTTGTTAAAAAATTAACAAAATATTAAAAGACGTTTCGACATATATCTGTCATTTTCAATTTTAGTTCTTTACACAGCCTTCTTTAAATTTACAAGTCACAATCATTACTTGAGGTCAAACATATTAAAAAGTTAAAAACATATAAACTCCTGGAACTCAACTTTCCATGATCAAATATATTATATGCAGTTGTTTTTTTTTAATGTAATGCATATTATATATTTGACCATGGAAAGTTGAGTTCCAGGAGTTTATATGTATTTTAACTTTTTAATATGTTTGACCTCAAGTAATGATTGTGACTTGTAAATTTAATGAAGGCTGTGTGAAGAACTAAAATTGAAAATGACAGATATATGTCGAAACGTCTTTTAATATTTTGTTAATTTTTTAACAACAAATTGTTGACTGGATAAAGGCTTTTTTCTACATTATTAAAATATTTTCATTTGAAAAGAAAAGATATGTCCAGGACCGGGATTCGAACCCGGGTCTTCCAGATCGCTAGTCTGGGACTCTACTAACTGAGCCATCCTGGCTGTACCAGGCTCGCTCCCCGGTCATGGTCATATCCTTTCTTTTCACTGACCCGACGTCCCCGCGTTCTCGCAAGATTTGCGATGTACACGAGGGGAAGAATGTTCTTTGAACATTTATTTAATTTGGATCTTGTTGACATACGTCATTATAATTATTATAATTTATTTTATTATATTAGTTGTTGATTTTATTAATTTTTAAATATTTCTTTTCAAATAAAAATGTTTAAAAATTAATAAAATCAACAGGAAATATTTACATTAAGAAAAACGTATCCTCTAACACAATAATAAGTTACTAAAAAACAGTGATAAAATCAGTGATTTTGAACGGGATGGAGACAACTGTCCCCTAAACAAGAAAAATAATTTTAAATAGAGAGAAGGATCCTTGGGAGAATCTATAGGACCCGAAAAACGCAGGAAGGCTACTGGTTAAGATCGGAACAGAAAATATACAGTTAGATGAAAGAAAGACCTGGAAACATGAACTAGAAGACTAAGATTCCATGGGTACAACTACATTGACTACACAAGAAAGTATTTGGGGTGATTACAAGAGCATAGGCGGCGACCTGTGGTCTAGAGGTTACCATAACAACCTACTAAGCCCAAGATCGCGGGTTCGTAGCCCGGCAGGTGATCCTAAGTTTTTTAAAGGGAGTAAAAAAATCCTTGTTTATGCCATCCTTCGGAAGGGACGTTAAATGGGGGGCCCGGGCCTGTACGATGTCAGGCCTAATTAAACCAGTATAGGCAAAATTTAGAACTCCCACTGTAGCATCGTGCAATTAGTCTTAACAGCATAAAGTGACGTTAAATGAACAAACAACAAACATATAAGAGTATAGGAGGGCATGTAAAACAAATGAGAAATGGAACAGAAATGTTTACAATAACAAAATACTGCCTAAAATAGAACAATATGAAGATAAAAAAATTAACAGGAGTCACGGTTCTTGTGAAAAATAAAGAAAAACAAAAGGGTACTGAGCGGTCGAAAGAAAGGAAGCAAAAGCAAATAAAGGAAATTATGAGAAAATATTGGGAGAAAGACGAAAATGAGAAAAGAAAATTAGTGATATTTGGCCGGTCAAAAAAGAAAAAAGATATTTTTTACCAATATTAAATACTTCTACGTTTTAGCCTTTTATCATAAACGAAAAATACCATCTTAAGATTATTTTAAGAGGCAATATTATCTAATTGGTATTGGAAAGTCGAGTAATTATTGATTTTAATCATCCAAAAATAATTGATATTAATTAATTTGTAAGATATTTAATTGATAACAAATTATTCAAAATCAATACCTACGATATCAATTAGTATTTATTAACAGAAATTATACAAATGTCATTTCCAAGAAGTATTTATGATCTTCCGAAAACCTCCGCTAAGGGATTCACGTGAAGCGTGTCTGGAGAAACCTCCCATTGTAGGCACTCCTAGCGTTGTTCATCTCTCTGTAGTAGATCCCTGCTCCAGAGACGGTTCAGTCTCCTTGTCGGATTCTGTGGGAATGTGTCAGTAATGATAGTACCAGTAAATTTGGGTGCCCAGCAAGTGAGTCATGAAATTTTTTTAGTTTTTCTTAATTTTCTCAGTCAGGAGTTGTATGTTGAGATCTTTGTGTAATGATTTATCAGTAATGTAAAAGGGACAATGTGTAATACAACCAAGGAATTCAGAGTGAAAGATTTGAATTGTCTGTTAGTGAGATTTGCTAAGTCTATATCGGTTTAAGTATCATGTTGTATAAATCATTTTATTAGTTAGTGATAGTTTATTTTCATGTTAAAGTAGTCGTCTTAAGAGACCCGCTGATTCAGCATTATCTTTAAGTTAGTCATATATGATTTCTCTGCCAGTCTTCTGTTATTAAGCCCATGGAGTGACCTCTGCGACATGGACCTCTCTTGTCTTCAAGCTTGTGTTGTATCATTAACTGCAGCAAAAGGTACATTTCATTACGCATCATATGACCAAAGTATTCTAATAAAGCTATCCAATATCTCTAGGGGCTTCTGTGTTCGTTTTAGAATGCTTTGTTGCTGACAAAATGCACCCATAAAACTCTGAGCTTACGCCGATTACACAGTATCTCGAATACTTTCAGATGTTTACTTGAAGCATCCCTAACTGTCCATGCATTTGATAACATTGAGAACACGTAACATCTGATTAATTTGGTTCGAGCCTTTGAGTTCAAATTTAGGTTGCATATCACCTATTTTATATAAAAGTACTTTTTTGGCTTATCTATAAGAGACCTGATTTCATTAATAACTTATTGAAATTATCAATGTATGAATTATGAATTAAGTACACACCTAAACACAGCCATTGTTCCAATATAGGACATTTGTGGACATGTAAATAAAAAAATAAAATAAATTGTACCACTACAACCCGTGAGCGGGTCTGGGGTTGAGTACATGGTTGAGACAGTACTGTTTCATAGACAACGGTTCTGCAAGGAGGTGACTTGTCCTAGGTCACGCTCAACCGCGAGATTTTCTCTCCTTATTTTGGGTACCCAGTTTTTATAACATTTTATAGAGGCTGGGTGAGCCCCAGGAGGGTCCTAGATCCTATATAATCCATCTCCGGCCGCTAACATATTAAATAAAAGTCTTGCCAGCAGCGGGATTTGAACCAGTATTTTCGGCATCGCAACTCAGCGCTCGGCCGCTAAGCCACTCCGCTCCCCCTGCCCATTTAAATAAATTCGTATTATAACTTCTGTGCAATTACATTCCAGTATAAATAAAATAAAAAATTTCTCTTAAAGGAAAAGAGTTATAATTAAATAATTTATATCTGAAATTCGTTTAAAAAAACACATTTATTTACTTCATTTTGAATGTTCAGACATCGTTCGATGTGCAGAATCATGATTGGATGTACTACTTCTGTCATCGTGAATGACAATGGATTCGGTTAAAATTACAAAATTTTTCCATATGATTAATAACTTTTTTTCCTCATATATATTTATCCACACATGTCAATTAAAAACAATGACAATCAGCTGATTGGCTGACAGTAAAATGGAATACAATGGCATGAGAGGCATGAAGAAGAACAGTAGCCAGCGGTAGCTCTCCCTTGGCTTGATTCAATTTCCTATGATAACAAATCCCTCATCCACGTTCTTTTTAATCTCCTCCTAGTGTTCTCTGGCATGGGAGTAGAGGCCATTCGTTCTATTAACGGGTTTGAATGTCCGTGTAGTTTTTCTTGAAAGCGGTCGTAGTATGTTCGTCAACCATTGGTATATTTAAGTCAGTATGCAGAGTTTTATTATTGACATACCAAGGTGCTTTGGAGATAAGTCCAAGCACTTTTGACTTAAAAGTTTGAAGTAGATTTCGGTGAGTCTGTTTAGCGACCCCGTAAAGTTGTAATGCATATGTCTAAACTGGTTTTAGTAAGTAAATATGTGTGTTTAATTTCTGTCTTACATCTAATTTTGAGTTTTTCCTGATTAGCGAATACATTAAATTGAGTTTGTGATTGGCGTTTCTTATTAACGTGTAATATGTGGACCCCATGTCATTCTCCTATCAAACGTTAGTCCAAGGTACTGCACTTTATCAGTCTTTGGGGTGGGTGATTTATTAAGGCAAATGGGAATTGAATGGGAGTGATTTTTCGTTGATCAGTCTAATTTTCCATAGTTGGCAATATTCATTCAACTTTTGTAAGCTATGCTGTAAGTTTTGTGTCGCGTTGGTGTTTAAGATAATAACTTAATAACTTTAAGGTTAGGGTAAGTAGCAACTTAATTTCAAAATAATCTTATCCATCACATAAATGATAAGGAAAAAAGTGATACAAAACATATATATGAATATTTTTGTATTATTTAAATAAGACATTACAAAAAATTTATTCACATATATGTACATTATATTATTATATTAAAGATTGCGCTGTTGCAGTTTTTTAAGTGTTTCAATTCCTTCCCCTTCCTCACATCGTACGTAATCAGCTGAAAAATAATAATATAAATAAATATTTGCAAAAAGTTTTCTAATACATATAAATAAATATGTATATATATATATATATATATAAGTTAAGAGTATATAAGAAAGATTTTGGTGTAATAATAAGGTCTAATATTAAAGATATTTTTTGTTCTATTATCGATAAAAAACACATGTTTAATGATTACGCGAGTTGATTGAAATAAAGGTTAGTTTTACTACTAATAGCTCGAGTGTGTCTATTCCATACTTTTCCTTATAGTTAAATGTAAGTGTTCAGTCTAATCATAACTGGTGCCGAAACCCGGGACTTTTTCAAAAATACCTACGCGTGTTTCGAAGTGAAGAAAAAAGAAAAAAGTTTTATTTTTCGGAAATTATAAAATTGAACAAAACATGCCAGAACAGGAAGAAATAACACACAAGTTTATATGGATGATCTAATCGTCTTTAGTCAGGACGAGGAGGAACATGTAAAGCATCTCGCGAAAGTAATGGATAGGGTTCGAGAATTTGGACTCAAATTATCTCGGGATAAATCAAAATTCGGGCTAAAGGAGATCTAATTTTGTGGGCATATCGTTTCAAGGGAGGGAGTGCAACCGGATCCGGACAGGGTAAAAGCTATTCAAGAAGCACCGCTCCCTACGAATGTTCGCGGAATAAGACGGTTCCTCGGCATGATTAATTACTACCGGAAATTTATCCCAGGAATAGCGGAATTGACGCATCCCCTAACCGATATTTTGAAGAAGGGCAAACGGTTTTTGTTGGGCACTGAACAAATGGATAGTATTCGTAAATGCAAGGAAGTCCTGACGACCGGACCATTATTAGCTTTTCCTGATTTTCGGAAGAGCTTTAGAATCACTACAGACGCAAGCGACGTTGCTGTCGGAGCAGTTTTATCTCAAAATCTCGAAGGCGGCGAAAAACCATTGGCATTCGCGAGTCGTAAGCTAAATGATGCGGAGCGGAGGTATAGTGCCATCGAACGAGAGCTCTTAGCAGTGGTTTGGGCAACGGAATACTTTCGACCGTATGTATATGGACGCCGATTCGAACTCTTCACGGACCACAAACCGTTGGTGCATCTAGGAACTTTAAGGGAATCCTCTGCGCGAATTTCCCGCTGGAAGGAACGGCTTGCGGTGTATGATTTTCGGGTGATACACAAAAAGGGTGTGGAAAATGCAGTTGCTGATTGGTTGTCGCGGGAATTAGTAGTCAACGCGATGGATGACGAGGTCGCCCCCACAGAATCATCCGAGAGCGGTCCGGAAATTCCTTTGGTCAGTCAAAATTCAGAAGAGAGTGCAGGTTCTACAGACCGACCGTTAGAATTACCTGAGTCTGACGATATTATAAATAATAAGAAGCGTCAATTAGTTATTAAGACAAAGAAGGGTCACGGAATCGAAACACACGCTAGTGAGTACGAGGGGTTGTTTACTATACTAATTCGTATCCCAGCGACAACAGACGAAAGCGAGCTAGAGCGGCTTTTCACCGAATATAACATACCCGGTAGGAGTCTACACATATACGTCGGTAATCGCGTGGTCATGGAAAAGTTACAACGCTTATGGCGGCAGGAGAGGATAGGTATAGGCTACCCCATTGTTCGTTGCTTGAGGCAAGTGGAAACGGTAATCAACCCGAACATTCAACGACAGATCGTGGCCGATCACCACGTGGGAAAAACGAACCACCGAGGAATGGAGGAAACACTTCGCGCTCTTAAAGGATTATACTTCTGGCGGAAAATGGCTCAAACAGTGCAGGATTGTATCGCGCAATGTACGGTATGCCAGCGGGCGAAATATGATCGCCAACCCCCTGTAGCGGAACAGATGATTACTCCAACGGCGTTTGAGCCCCTGCGGTCGGTTCAGGTCGACTTATACTCCAGCGAGGGACAGACGTGGGTAACCATGATTGATACTTTTAGCAAATTGGCGATGGCATACCCTGTGGAAGAGAAAACACCAGGAGCGATGTGGGAAGGGATATTACAATGGTGTGCGGCGTATGGGGTCCCAGAGGAAATAGTGTCAGACTGTGGCAGGGAGTTTAATAATGCCTTCATTCGGGAGGAGAGTGCGATGCTAGGGGTTACTTGGCGGTTAAACACTCCCCACCACGTTAAGGGCAGGGGCGCCGTGGAACGCCTCCACAATACGTTAGGAGAACACCTTCGATTGTTTAAGCTGGGTCGTAACTTGGATCCATACGAAGCCATGCCAAGGGCGATCATTGCGTATAATAATACCATTCATATGGCGACAGGGCTAACCCCGGTAGAAATTGTATTCGGTCAACGGCGTCGCGACAGGGGGGACCTTTTAACCGTCCACAATAATGAACTGGGTGTGAAAATTCGTAACAGGCGTGAGGAACGTCAAAAACGTTGGGGTAAAGTGCGCGAAAAATTAATTCGCGACAAACAAACTAGGGTTGCGAAGGCCAATGATCGGCAGGTGGTTTATCGGAAAGGGCCGTTGGCGTTAAGGACGTTGGTATACCGGCGGCTGCGAACAGCGCGAAACAAGACAGATCCGAGGTACGAGGGACCATACAAGGTTATTACAATCCGGGAACACAATCTGTTTACAATTCGGGACGTTCACTACCCATTTAAGGTCCGAACAGTACATTTGGAAGAACTTAGGGTACCTCACAAAGTGTCTCACCACCAGTCAGAGGGCGGCGATCAGCAGTGAAACCTTGTGTGTATAATGCTAAGTTGTTTTGTTTTGTTTGATGTATATGTTGTTGTTTTTTTCAGGACGATCATATAGGGTATATATGTATCATAAATAGACATTGTTTTAGTAGTAAGTCATCATTTTCCTTTTTGTGGTTTTGTTTAACTTTTGTATGAGCTTCAGGACAATTCTTGTTTATTCTTGTTTATAGTTAGTACGTAAGATCAATCTAATTTGTATGTATTGCTTTTTTGTTTTGTTATTTTGTTTTATTAATATAGTTCCTCCAGTCGAAGGAACTGGAGGGGGGCAGTTAAGAGTATATAAGAAAGATTTTGGTGTAATAATAAGGTCTAATATTAAAGATATTTTTTGTTCTATTATCGATAAAAAACACATGTTTAATGATTACGCGAGTTGATTGAAATAAAGGTTAGTTTTACTACTAATAGCTCGAGTGTGTCTATTCCATACTTTTCCTTATAGTTAAATGTAAGTGTTCAGTCTAATCATAACTTATATATATATATATATATATATATATATATATATATATATATATATATATATGTATGTATATATATATTTATATTTTAAATATATTTATTGAAATTTACAACTGTATACAGAATACATTAAGTAAATATAATGAAATAAATGATGCCCAGACAAAGGCAAGTTCAGCTTAGAAGGTCACGATGCAATCTTCTTTTCAGGCGCCTCGGAGGATTATCAGGAGTTGAAGAGGTTGTAAGGTTTGAAACTAGTGGGTTTGAGTGGAAATGAAGTTTGTCATGAAAAGATTGATACCGGGTTCGGGCCAAATCAGCAACAAATGGGACATTAAGGTCATTATGGATTACTTTGTTCGTAACAAAGTAAGGAGCGTTGAGGACTTTACGAAGGATTTTGAATTGTAAGGATTGAATACGAGAGGAATTCGATGGCTTAGTGGAACCCCAAAGCTCTATTCCGTAAGTCCAGATGGGTCTAAATACATACATCTATATAATTGAATAGAATAGAAAAGTAACTTTATTCTGAGACTACGTCCCTTCGAATAGCAACCATGAAGAGAAAAAGAAACATAATATATATATGGACACAAGGCTACATGATACAAATCATAAAGCGTGAAAAAGTGACAGGAAAAAAAAATAAACAAATAATAATAATAAGTAAATAAACAGTACGAATCCTGATAAGATATTGAGCAATGAAAGAGAATAGATAGATCAATAACAACTGTTAAATGGATGAGCTAACATGTAATAATTTATTTACATGATGCACATCATCTTAAAAAACAAAATTAAAACAACCAAATAACACAATAAATTATTCAATACATATCATTCTAAGCAAATGACTAACCTGCTTAGGGAGCATCTTTTTGGAAAGGCAGGAGATCTTAATTATCTATCTATATATATAAAAATCTCCTGTCACGATGTTTGTCCGGACTAATCTCCGAAACTACTGGACCGATTTTAATGTATAATTATAATTTATAACAATATAACTATCCATAATTCAAAATAAACTATTATATAACTCATCAATAAACTAATGTTTATATTTTATCAGTTAATAATTTTTTATATTTCTTATTTATAATATATACTCTACTTAGATATAAGATGAATACAATGTAAAATCCAAAATCTTTAGTTCATTTCTTTCATTCATTCATTTTTTCATTTACATTCAAATTTTAACGTACTATTTTTTAAAACTTTTATAACAGCCACAGCTTTTATAAGAAATATAAAAAATTATTAACTGGTAAAATATAAACATTAGTTTAACTTAACAGTGTAATACTAAATAAAATAAAAATACTAAATTAAAAAACCTGTTCCAGTACAGTTCATGAAGTGTCTTGGGCTATGTACATAATTTGTATTAGCTACATAAAGTGTTAGTTTATGATTGTATAATATCTATAAAAAAAGGGGGAACAAGCCATTATAAGTCAACACGTCTGATTTAATTTTTTTTAATGTTTTCCAAAAAATGCTCATTCAAAATGAGTGTGCAACGATAGGGACTAAAAACAAGGACATCAAAGTACGTTAAGATGCCTGGCATATGCGGACGATTTGCCCTTAATGGCGGAGACTGAAAGCGAAGCAATAGAGGAGTTGGACACTTTAAAGGAAATAGCTGAAAAGGCAGGTTTACAGATATCGTTTGGGAAAACAGAATTAATGACTACAGATACAAACTTTCAAAAGAATACAGTAGATACATAGTACGGGGAAAATTATATGTAGCAATGGGTCGAAGAAGGAAAGCATAAAAGAAAAAACAACTTAATTGGAAAGACTAAGCTTCGCGACAAGCAATTTATATAATAAAAGGAGCCTGTCAACAAACGCGAAAATAAGACACTAAAATACGGTCGTCAAACCGGCGATACTGTACGGAATGGAAACCGCCTTAGGGAAATGTTAGAGATGGAAAGAAGAATTTAGGGCCCAAAGAAAACACAGGAAGGAGGCTTATAGGTTGAGGCATAATAAGCAAATATATGAAGAAGTGAATGATTTGGAAACGGACATAAGAATAAGACGATTAAGGTTCTACGGACATATGGTGAGGATCCACCCAAAGAGATTGAATAGAGAAATCTTCTATAAAATGAGAGGATACAAGAGTGCTGGGGGGGGGGGGGTTCACCAAACAGACGAAGGAAGAATGAGAGACTGAGAATAACTCGATTTACTCGAAAATAAATAGATTGGGATGATTATGGGAAGACAATAATTATGGGAAAGAGAGATGCGAGAAAAGGTATAGCGTGGACCGAGGAATGAAGGAAAGAGCATTCGGAAGGAATGAGGAATAGGTGGGAAGAAAGAAGGAAGGAGAGAATGAAGTGAAAATTATGATATTCTCTTGGTCTCTTAGGACGTTCCGTGAAAAAAAAACGAGGGAAGAAGTTAAAGATAAAAAACAAATTTAGGTGAACTGGGTAATCTTGTATTATTCTAGGATTTTTTCTCTTTGCTTTTAGTAACTCAATCGTTTTAAATAAATACTATATATCGAATTATTTTTCTTGGTAATGTATTATGATGGTTGGGTGGGATCTCGGCGTAATCAACTACTTCCACAATTGGTATCTACAATTGTAGCCTCTACCGTATACTGAAACCAAAACTCTTCATGGACTGTAATGAACTAGGTTCTTTAATTTTTTTATTGTAAATGCAGTATATATTGTAGTTAACCATATCTAAAAACTATGTATTAAACAAATCTTACCTTTTTGACACATATTGGCATGGTTGAGCATAAGACAATTTAGAAACAATACTCTGTGCCATTTTCCATCATTTTTCCTCATTCCGCAGACTGGATCAAAATTGTAAAAGTTTGCTATTAATCCGACGGATTCACTACAATTCAAAGAAGTTACCGGTGAGCAGAGCCTGTTGATGCGATGCAGTACTTGATTATGTGTAAAGCAGTGTGTACTCAGTCCTAAAACTTAAGGTAAGAATACACAAATTAGTGTTAAAGGTAGGATGTAAAAACTTATTTATTTATTATTATAAAAAAATTATTGATATTTTCAACTATATTACAATAATACATCAAGTAAATGGGCTATGTGAAGCATAATGACATGAGTTAATGGCAAGTAGAGAAACTACCCACTGGTAGTACTCAAATCACAAGTTCAACTAAGAAGGTCACGGGACCATCTTCTTTTCAGACGCATCAGAGGATTATCGGGAATCGAAGAGGAAGCTAGGTTTGAAACCAGAGGGTTTGAATGGGAATGAAGTTGGTTATGAAAGGATAGATAGCGGGTTCGGGCCAAATCAGCAACAAATGAGACATTAAGGTCATTATGGATTACTTTATTCTTAACAAAATAAGGAGCATGGAGGTTTTTACGAGGGATTTTGGATTGTAGGGATTGGATACGAGAGGAATTCGATGGCTTAGTGGAGGCACAAAACTCTACTCCGTAAGTCCAAATAGGTCGTATGATGATCATGTAGATGAGTCTTTTGTAATTAATTGGGAGGTTAGAGCGTTTGTCTAGTAAGTGTTGAAGTAGCCTGAAACGTCGAGCGGTTTCTTGTCTTTTCAGTCTCGTATGAGGATTCCATGTTAATCGTTTGTCGAGATGCAACCCTAAGTATCAGATCTGTTCTACAGGCTTATGTGGGATATTATTAAAGGATACTGAAGGGCAGGAAGTCATTGGTTTACGACGTATGGTAAAAGTGATTTGATGCGATTTTTGAGAATTTATTTTAATTCTCCAGTTTTGACACAATTCTTCAAGATCAGTGATATGGGATTGGAGACTTTGGGATACAATAACTGGATTGCTTTTGACTGATAATACACATATATCATCAGCATACGTGGTAAGGATAGTATTTGCATTTATTCTGTTCTTTAATATTGAAAATAAAATAACGATTTTTGAAATAAATGTTTATAAATTTTTTAATGATGTATTTTCATTTTACCTTACATTGCACATATAGTGTTCAATCCGCTCTTTGCAATAAAAATTTTCCGCGTAGCGAGCTGCACACTCGGTCTGCAATGATCTTATTTATTTTAATTCACTTACGAATTGGGTGATTTCCATAATAAACATGTTTTTTATTATTAAAAATGAATAATATAAAGAAAAAAAAATTCGAAAAATTATGAGTACTATGCAAATAGTTTAATTAATGTTTTAAGTTGACTGATTAATAAATTGGTAAATATACAACCAATAGAATCCAATTCATAATAAAAGTTAAGACGTTTTAAGAAATAACTATTTGGGAAATTATGTAAATAATTACTCTGGTATTTGAAAATAAATAGAAATATTATGAAAACCCCAAAATATATAAAAACTAACCACCAGCGGAGTAATACACCAGACCGACAATAGTAATTTTATGAAGATAGATGAAGCAATCTCATGACCCCGAACCTACTAGCTGTTGAGGATCTGGGATCTCCACCAAAATATGGGCCATCAACTAGTAGTTTGTGTGAATTAGAGATGGAACATAGTCCTCTAGGTGGAGATTAAGACCCCCATATTTTCTCAGACCTAGACTGGTCTTAAGAGACACCGCGTAAATGTGCATTAAATGGTTCATGTATGTATATGCAATTTTTTTTTTTTTTTTACAAGGTGGAAATCTCAATGGACACCTAAGGCCAAACAAAATCCTCAGATAGTGTGGGACTCCAACCCACAAAACCACCTTGTTGTGCAACAACTGAGCTAGCCCATGAAGTCGGTCATCTTTCATGTGCAAAATCTCGGGTGTGGGATATAGCCCATTGGCTAATCTCCCAATTTTCTTTCATTTGGGATTTTAATTTATTTACATTGCGTAATTCACTTATTTGATGGGAAGCGTCCTAAACTATGCTCTGTATTTCTGGGTTTACGTGGATTTAATTCTTTCAATATGACTATCCGCAAACCTTCCAATCTCTTCTCTGACAGAGTTTCCTTTGAGGTCCCACTGCAAATTATCGTTTCTGACCATGGAGCATCAACTGTACTATGTACTACTTGGAATGTTTGGATTATTTGCATGTTGCTTTTCTTGGTACAACCCCAAAGCTGAATTCCATAAGTGCATACCGGTTTTAGGACTTGTTTGTATAACAGAAGCTTGTTCTCAACTGTAAGCTGAGTAGACACGAATATCTAATAATGCTAAACAACATAAGCAAAATATTCTTCATCTGGGCCCCGGGACATGTGGGTATTGTCGGGAATGAGATGGCTGACAAAGCTGCTCGAGCATCTCTAACCCTCCCAGGTAGAGGCACAGCTAGTCTAACCACCCAAGAGCTTGCTCGCCCCCTTATAGAATGTATAGATAAAAGATGGCAAGCAATGTGGTATGAAAGTCCAGCCAGTAAATTGAAATATATAAAAAGGGAAGTAAAGCCCTGGGCTACATTTAATCGCAGTAAACGCCATGAAGAGGTGGTTATTCCTCGCCTTAGAATAGGACACACCCGGCTTACCCACGCACATCTCATTAGTACACCTCCGATATGCCCTAGGTGTAATAAAAATCTTTGTATCAGACATAGATTTGAGGAATGCTACTCCTAAATAAAAATACTAAATCGGCTCAAAATACCCCCTGATGTTAGAGAAGCACTTGAGACACCAAATCTGAAGTCGACAAAGTCGTGAAATTCATTACAAACTGTAAATTAATAAGCAATATTTGATCCATTGTCCCTGCTATAGATGCATTTGTTGGTTTATCAAGAACAAGATGCATTTCCTTATTATAGATATATTATTTGTTAGTATATGTGTATATATATATATATAAATATATATATATAGAAATATACATATATATATATAGAAATATTATGAAAACCCCAAAATATATAAAAACTAACCACCAGCGGAGTAATACACCAGACCGACAATAGTAATTTTATGAAGATAGATGAAGCAATCTCATGACCCCGAACCTACTAGCTGTTGAGGATCTGGGATCTCCACCAAAATATGGGCCATCAACTAGTAGTTTGTGTGAATTAGAGATGGAACATAGTCCTCTAGGTGGAGATTAAGACCCCCATATTTTCTCAGACCTAGACTGGTCTTAAGAGACACCGCGTAAATGTGCATTAAATGGTTCATGTATGTATATGCAATTTTTTTTTTTTTTTTACAAGGTGGAAATCTCAATGGACACCTAAGGCCAAACAAAATCCTCAGATAGTGTGGGACTCCAACCCACTTAGGAAAAAAAAAAGAATATATATATATATATATATATATATATTCTTTTTTTTTTCCTAAAGATAACTAATTATAGAAATAAAAAATCTACAGAGGTCGATGACCCTAGGATTTTACGCCTCTAAGCAACAACAAACAAACAATCAACTGTAAGCTGTGAATTTCTTCCTAGCAGCCAGTATATTTTTCTAAATTTTATATTCAGCTCCTTTTTTTTCAAATGCTCTTTCCAGTTAAGTCTAGCATCCGATGTCATTCCAAGATATTTGACTGTATTTAAATACAGTAAACAGATATGTAATAACCAAAATAGTCAAGAACTATACACTTGTGACAAAAACTGAACTACTGATATTGTCTTCAAAATTCCATCTTCGACTTTCCTAGCACTTTCTAAACCGTATGAAGGATAAAAACAGATACTCTATGAAAAAAAATACGACTAAATGCCATCAACGTTTCCTCTACACATTTTTATTTATATTATCATTTTCTATACAATTCAATTATGAAGAAAAAAAAACCTTATTCCAGTCAACAATTTTCGTTAAAAAATTAACAAAAGATTAAAAAAAGACGTTTCGACATTTATTCGTCATTTTCAATTTTAGTTATTCTTCACAACATCCTTCAAAATTTACAGGTCCATTCATTACTGTAAAATTAATAAAAGTACACTAAAATACAATAATAAAAACAATTTGTCAAAAATAACCAATAACAATAAGCATAGATACCTTGAGGTCAAACAAATTAAAAAATCAATTATATATAAAATCCTGGAACTCAACATTCTTCCATGGTCAAATATACAATATGCATTACATTAAAAACCAAACTTTGATCTCTGTAATACTAGATCAAATTAAATTATTTTATAAATATAAATATATTAACAAATGTACTCCAAAAACAAAAACAAAGCAAACTATTATAGACAAATATGGTATTTATTTGAATTTTCTATTCAAACAATTAAATTATTAAATTAATCTAAAAACATGAAATATTATTTAAGTATTAATTGGAAAATTTTTATTAATCATCTAATCTATTTGTAGGTTTTGGGTCAGGTTATTTTGCTCCATCTGACCTATTTTTAATGCTTAACTTCCCATACTCTATTTCTTTTTTAATTTTAAAATTATGGAGGAATATAATTTACTTATATCTAGCTCCCTTCCTATCATTAACTGCATTTTCCAAATCAATCATTAACTTCCTCACATTTGTCTCTTAGCTTAGTCAAGCGCTTTTGTCTAATACGACACTTCGCCGCCTTATTTCTCATGGTATTAGTCCTATCCTGAAGTTTCGGGAGCATAAAGCATTGTTTGAATTAACTAGTGAAAAATATGTAAAAGTAGATATTTGAAATTTGGAGCTATCCGATTTTGTTCCTGACTACGAGTACTCCATATAATAAATAAATAAATATGAATTATATTAGAAATACATACTCACCTAGTAAAACTGCCAATAGAGGAATCGATTCCATGACCTAGTTTCGACTTCTCACAATGACTGAGTACTAATTAAAAAGGAAGATCGCGTAAAATCAGAATATTAGTGATAACGTTTATCATATATTGTTTTGTTTACGATTTGCATCATGTTTATGAACAATTGGTTTAAACAACAAAATATTTTTACTCTTATCGCTATGTTAGACCGATTATAGGATTTATATTTTTTTTAAATATCTGATTAAGACAAGACATTTATTCATTATTGCACTGAGTTGCAATACCGGAAATCCTGGTTCAAACCCCACTGCAGGCGTAACCATTATTTAGTCTGTTTGCAGCGGGAGATGGATCATATAGGATCTAGGACCCTCCTGGGTCCCACCTAGCCTCTAAAAAAATATAATCTAATCTATGAACGTGACCTAGGACAAGTCACATCCTAGCAGAACCGCTGTCCATGAAATAGTACAGTCTATACAATGTACTGAACTCCAGACTCGTTCACGGGTTGTAGTGGTACAGTTGTTTTTTTTTAATACATTTATTATTACGTAATGAAAAGCGCCTCAAAATCGAACCATGTAACCTTCTCTCCTCGCAAAGGTTCGTGTCCAGCAGTCAAAATTGACAACGACGAAGTTCCATCCAAAAATTATGTACGTTATCTCGGACTATACTTGAACAAAAGACTTACAGGGAACGTACATACAAAATTAAAAAGACAAGAACTGACTAGACGGTACAAACAACTATCACATCTTCTGGACTACAGATCTTCACTTGACTTACGGAACAAACGACTTATCTACAATAGTATACTAAAACATATTTGGACATATGTAGCAGAACTTTGGAGTTCAGCAAACAAAGTCAACATACACAAGATACAAACGACACAGTCCAAAATTCTCAGAAAAGTTGTTAATGCACCATGGTATATTTCGAATCACACCATACACAACGACATGACCATTCCCACTATAAAATCATATATTCATAACAAATACATGACATTCCACTCATCGACACAATATCACCCAAACCCACTCGTTCTTCCGCTTTCCTGCTCCCTGTTACCTGGACTTGATAGGAAAAGATTAAAAAGACATTGGCCAAGAGACCTACTCACCTATTGATATTTTTACATCATCATCATTTAGAAGATACAGTAGAAAAGCAAAGAAAAACACTCGGATCAAATTTGCTGAATGCGCAATTGCGCAGGTGCAAATGAATATTAAATAGTAAATATATAAATAAATTCATTATTACTTAGTTCTTCATATTATGGACATCTGATAATTATTGTACTTATGAATAATTGAATTTTTAAAGTGTAATAAATAATTAAGTTGAAAACCTATATCACGACGACCTATGAAGGGTCTTAGGTTCAGTAAATTGTAGAGACTGTCCTGTTTCTAGGAGACCGATTACACAGGGAGGTGATTTGGCTAAGAATTCACTCAAACTTCAGGTTTTATCCTGATTAAGAGTACCTACTTTATGGCGGCTGTGTGAGCCCCAGGAGGGTCTGTCTCACTCAGCACTCTCTACACTGAGCTACACATCCCCTAAAGTAAGTTTAAATGAATAACAATTCTTCCCAAAGAAATACATTTTGTTAAAACCGATTTTTTTTTTAAATCTTGATGGAAACCCAAAATATACTTATTTAGTACAGTGGTTGAGGTGTTGATATCATTTAAATGTCGATGCCTTAGCTCACACATGTGTTAAGTGCCGAAAACAAGATTTTACATGAGTCAACTTTGATAATAATTTAACAAAAGAAATACAGTTCAAGTTTAAGCACACAATATATTTTGTAACCTTTACAGCTTCTCTATTAATTTTATATCAACATATGATCTATGACTTCTTGATCACCACATTACGATATTAATGGGGCGTATAAAAAAATGAGCGTTTTATTAAATTTCAGAGTTCAAAAGTCTGTAAATATTTTAATGCTATTTATTATTTACCAACATTTAATAATCCCTTAAGGGCATTCTCTAAGCTTGTTTACAAACACTGGACTTCTTCAAAAAAGCCTCAGTTTAGTTATTTATTTCTAAGAAGAAACATGACAGTGTCCTACTAAATTCTCGTAATGTTAATACATTAGTGGAAAAAAAATTTCACAGCCCCTGAAGCAACTCGTGAAATTATTAAATATGAAGGGGGAGGTGTCCTTGACCACCGCGGCGTTGGTTTGAAAAATTTAGCAGTGGAGATACGACGTTGGAAAGGAAGAAGGGCTCCGGGCGACCATTAATGGATATCGATGAGGTTCTGAAGGAAGCTGTTGAGTCAAATCCGTCCACAAGTACTCGCGAACTTTCCTGGGAGTGTGGTTTGGCGAAAGGTAATGTTAGTCGCCATCTTCTCTCCATGAGGATGGTCATTTTTTTTTTAAACAACCCATTATTTATATAACAAAACCCATTTTTGAAAAATTTGCAAATAACACATTTGTGAACTAAGGCATCGATGTACACCTTAATGTAAAAATAATTCGATCTGTATCACTAGCGTGTTTTTTTTTTACAGTAGATATAGCGCCAACTCATCAGACACATGACTTCATATTCTCTAATAAATGTAAATTGTAAATTAAATTTTTTTTACATTATAAATTATAAAAAATAATACAGCATGGTTTCAATTATCTGAACTAATGTCTCATCTGATGAAAATCTCTTCAATTCAAAAATTATTTTATAGGATTGGCAATTGCCTATTTTTTATGATAAAAATGAGTATCCAATTTTAGATTGTTTTAGAGATTAAAAAACTGATATTTTGCATAAAAAAATGTCTTAGTCTTATTTCGCTCCATTATCCTAATAGCAGTAACAGACCTTATATTTTTACATTTGTAGGTTTTTTCCCTCAATGGATTGCCTGGTTAAGTCAGAGCGTCCCTCCACATTTCTGTATTCCATCAGTCATCGTCCTCAAGTCCCCTGCCGCCCATCTCCTCCTCCACGCAGTCCTTCCACCCACCGGGTTCGGGGTCTTCGTCTTCTTCGTCCGCCTGGCTGTTCCCATAGCAAAATTCTCATCGGCTACCTACGTTCTGGTCCGTACCAGCGCAGCCTGTTCCTTCCCAATCCTCTCCGGAACTCTTTCAGTCACGCCCAGCCTGTCTCTAACATCTTCATTTTTGACTCTATCCAGGCGGGTGATCCTCAGGCATCTCCTACAAAGATCCATCTCTGCAGCTTGTAATCTGGAGTAGAGTCCTGGGTTAAGTGTCCAGGTCTCTGAGGCGGTGCTGAGGGAGGGCTCAACAATACTTCTGAAAATATGCCTTTTATTGTCCGTTGAGATGACTGTGCTCCAGAGAACTGGGTGCAACATTCTAGTGTTCCTGGCAGGCCAACTCTCCTCCTAACTTTGGGTTCCGAATTTCCGCAGTGACAGACCTAAATAGAAATAAGGGAATAAAATGGAGCTTATTCTTTACCTCAACGCATTTTCATTTCCATTTTTCCATCTCATTTTAAGCAATATATTATATCAGGAACAATGGCGTTGATATTAGACTATTTTCAAATTTCATTTATGATTTTATCAAGCCCGACAAAAGACCAAGGAAAAAATAGTTCCTCGATCCGTTACCAAGCAACGCCGATATTATTTTTCGTGGATTTTTTTCAGTACATAGTAGAGACTACAATTGTAGGTACCAACGGTAGTGGAAGCTGTTGTTTTCGCCGAGATCAAACCCAACCATCATAATACATTACCAAGAAAAGAATTCGATATATAGTATTTATTTAAAACGATTGAGTTACTAAAACCAAAGAGAAAAAAAATCCTACACTTTTATTTTATCTTTATCATCTTCCCTCTCTTTCTTCCCACCATTTCCTCATTCTTTCCCTTATTCCTCCCTTTTCCCTTTCTCTAATTCTTTTTCTCGTCCTTCTGTCCCACAAGGACCTTAATTTATTTTAGTCTTTTCCCGTAGTCATCCATATCGAAACGGTCTTGGTCTGTCATTTTCAGTCTATCAGTTCATAATTCATGATCTCTTTGGGTGCATCCTCACAATATGTCCGTAGAATCTTAATGTTACGGGCTACTGGGTGTAAAATGGACTAAACTATTACTTAATTCAAGAATCTAATATTTATTAACAAATTAAAAAGAATACAATGAGATTATTTAAAACAATTAAATTATTAAACTAATATCAATTTACAATAACAATATTCTACTAAACTTATCTAATTTCTAAGATAATAAGATATTGCTAATACTAAATAACTAAACTATTTATATATAAATTTGTACAAATACAATAATATTACACTATAGTTTACAATTACAAATTAACACTTACAGTTCGCTAACTAAAGTCCACCGACCGTAAGACTCTCCAAATATGACAAACTGCCACACAGTTTATTACACTTATTACACGGCCACTAATTGTCACTGTTGCTCACTAAGCACTTATTACAGACTGATACTAACTCACTGTAACTCACGCACTATCACTAGTTAACGACTGCTACTCACTGGCTTATTACTTCACTGCTTATTACTACTCGTCTTAATACTGACTTATTACTACTGACTGCCGGCCAGAACAGCTGTCCTTTTTATATAGGCAAGGCCGGTCGGGGTGGGGATTTCTCGGAAGAAGGCCGAGAACCGCCTAGACCGACCCACAAGGATCTACGCCATTCTATAATCCCTTCCGCTTAATCCCATTGTTTGTCTTATCCTCCCAGCCGGTCCGACTTCCTGCTCTGACCGTAACACTGCCCCCTCCTTAAAAGTGCTCTGCCCCAGAGCATAGTCCGGAGAAATCGGGCGGTTATGAGCTTCCCTCGATGGAGACGCATTTCCTTTCCAGGGGTTGAACGTGCACACCAATATGGCGACTCCAGAGTTGGCGAATATCTGTTCAAGCATGTTCCTGACAACCCTCCACTCCAGGCCGTCATATCCACAGCCCAACTTAGGGATCGCGAGCTTGGTGACACGCAGTCTCAGAAGCTTACTCCGCAGGTCGTCGAGGCTTCGCCGCAGTGCGTCATATGTGGGCTTCTGATCAGTAGCACACTTGGTAACTAAGTAGAACAGGTGTCGGCCTTCGTGCGTATGGTGGAGTGCTTTCCCGACGCGTGGTCCTTGGCGTTCCAGTTCCTCAGTTCCAGCAAACTTCTTCCTGAAGACCGTTGCAATCCCTCGGGAAGTCCTCAGATCTTCGGCGACACAATGGGCCAGAGAATAGTCCGCGGGTAACGAGAAGATATCTCTGTATACTATCTGAGTTACTCTACGGGAACCTAGTACCTTAGGTTGTGCAACTGATACCTTATTGGTCTCCACGTTGTTGAGGTACCTGACTTGCTGGTCTTTTGTCGGGCCATGGTCTCCTTTGTATGGGGCCAGTCTATTAAAATGGACTACCCTGGGTTTTCCTTTTGGCTGCTTCCTGATCCTATAGATGACGTCGTTTATCCTATTGATGATCTCAAACGGGCCATCCCAGGAGTTCGAAAGTTTAGGTGAGTAGCCTCGCCTTCTTCGAGGATCATGTAGCCAGACCAAATCTCCAGGTTGGAATCCACCTTTCTCTGCCCTGATGTCGTAACGCTCCTTCATTCTGTCACTGGCTCCCTGGATGTTTGCACGAACCTTCTCGTGGATATTATCCATCCGCTTCCGTAGATTCGTGACGTATTCCTCTCCGTTAACTTCCTCGTCTGGCTTGAACCCGAATTTCAGATCACAAGGCAAACGAAGTTCTCGGCCGAACACCACATTTGCGGGGGTCTGCCCCGTTGCTTCATGGACTGAACTGCGGTAGGCTAACAAGAACAAGTGAAGATACTGGTCCCAGTCCCGCTGATGGTCGGAGACCACTTTAGACAAATATCGACCCATTGTCCTGTTCATGCGCTCCACCATGCCATCCGATTGAGGGTGAAGAGGTGTCGTCCTGGTTTTCCGTATTCCCAGTGCTTCGCACATCCCGGAGAAGACTGCAGACTCAAAGTTTCTTCCCTGGTCAGCGTGAAGTTCCATGGGTACTCCAAACCGGCTGACGAGCTGCTTCACAAGTACGTCTGCAACCGTGACTGCCTCTTGATTCGGAAGGGCATACGCTTCCACCCACTTAGAAAAATAGTCCATGGCCACGAGAATATATCGGTTACCTTCGTCCGTCAAAGGGAAAGGGCCAGCGATGTCGATCGCTATCCTCTCGAACGGTGCTCCCACGTTGTACTTCTTCATAGGGGCCCTCTTTCTTCTTGTTGGTCCGTTAGAAGCCGCACAAGTCGCACAACGCCTGCACCAGTCCAACACATCGTCCTTAAGGTTTGCCCAGTAAAAGCGTTCACGAACTTTTTCCAATGTCCGGTGAACTCCAAGATGGCCGCCAGTTACACCGTCATGTAGTTCCCTAAGCACTTCGGGCACTTTATTCCTTGGAACGATGAGCTGTAGCCTACGCTGATCTCCTTCCGCGTTCTCCAATGCCCGTTTCAGCAGCCCGTTGTCCACTACAATGGAGTTCCATTGGGCCCAGTACGTTTTTACATTCTTCGACATTGGAGCCACATCCTGCCAGGTCGGTCTTCCTCGCCCCGATATTTTCCATTCCTTTATTTGTTTTAAGTCCGGGTCCTCGTCCTGTTCCTTTGTCACCTCTGCATCTTGCCAACTGTCGATGACAACTGTAGTCCTCAATACCGCTGCCTGCTTCTCTTCTTGTCGAGAACAATGCTTGCAGCCTTCTTCACAAGGTCTTCTTGACAGTGCATCCGCATTCCTGTGGCTCGTTCCAGAACGATGAGCAGATTCAAAGTCATACTCTTGAAGGCGCTCAATCCACCTCGCCACTTGTCCCTCAGGTGACTTGAATCGCAGCAGCCACATTTGAGCCGCGTGGTCCGTTCTCAGCAGGAACCTTCTTCCGTATAGGTATTTATGAAAATGCTCTATGGACTTTACTACTGCCAGAAGCTCTTTCCTTGTGACACAGTAGTTGCGTTCCGGAGCTGAGAGTGCTTTGCTGAAATATCCAATGACCCTTTCTTCTCCATCTTGGATCTGAGAGAGGACGCTTCCTATAGCGATGTTGCTGGCATCTGTGTCTAGAATGAACTTGCCCTCAGGAATGGATAGCTCAGAATAGGAGCACTACTCAATTTGCTCTTCAGCTCCTCGAAGGATGCTTGACACTCGTGATCCCAATGGAAAGTCCTTTTCTCCTCGGTAAGCCTGGTAAGCGGTTTTGCGATGTTAGCAAATCCTTTCACGTACCTCCGGTAATAGGTGCAGAGCCCGAGAAAACTTCTCACCTGGTGCTTATCTCGAGGTACTGGCCAGTGGGTGACCGCTGCTATCTTCTCTGGGTCAACAGCAACTCCGTTGTCTGACACAATATGCCCCAGGTAGTTGACTTGCCTTCGGAAGAGATTACACTTCTTCGGGTTCAACTTTAGGTTCGCTGCACGCAGTCGTTCGAAGACCTTCTCCAGATTCTTCAGATGATGAGAGAAGGACTTTCCCAGCACAATGATGTCATCTAGGTATACCAGGCATACCTCCCAAGAGAGACCTCTTAACACGCTTTCCATCAGTCTCTCGAATGTGGCAGGAGCGTTGCAAAGCCCGAACGGCATTACTGTAAACTGCCAGAGTCCAGTGCCAATTGAAAACGCCGTCTTCTCTTTATCCTCAGGTGCCAAACCAACCTGCCAATATCCACTGCGGAGATCCAAGGTAGAGAAGAGTTTACACCCCTCTAGGGTGTCCAGCGTATCGTCAATCCTGGGAAGTGGATAGCTGTCCTTCTTGGTGACGTTGTTTAGAAGACGGTAGTCTACGCAGAACCTCGTTGTGCCGTCTTTCTTCTTCACCAATACGACAGGAGACATCCAGGGGCTACTCGAAGGCTCAATGACACCATCAGCCGCCATCTCCTTAATAAACTCCTCGGCGTCCTCCCGTTTAGCTAACGGCAGCCTCCGCGGGACCTGTCGGATAGGCTTCGCATCCCCAGTGTTAATCCTGTGCTGGACGATATCCGTTCTACCCCGTGGTCCTGGTCCGATCTCGAAGACGTCATGCCATCGGGTAATCATGTCTTTTACTTCCTCGCTCTGTTCAGGCGAAAGGTCGCGACATGATTCGTCCACAAATCGTTTAAGTTCCTCTGGGAGCCCTCGAAGCTCGGTGGGATGACGTTGCAGTTGACGAACCACTGAGGTAGCGGTGGTACACTCCCCGACCGGTGTTCCTTTCTTCAGCGTTACCGGGAAGCCGTTCAGATTCATTAGCCGAATTGGAGTGGTGCGTCCTACCTTGATGAGAGACCTAGCAACCAGTACGCCGCGTCCGATCTCTTGTTCTTGGTGCCTTCCGGGTTCAACTAGTACACATTGACCCTCCGATAGATGTCCTTCGACCGTCCCATGCGTCACGATATGGCTCTGTGCAGGTAAAGTGGTGTCTTCTAGTAAGAGCACTCGTGCGTAGAGATCCTTTTCCTGCCGAAGGATGACTTCCTCGTCTCCCATCGTCAGCACACCTTTTGACATGTCCAGCTTGATCCCGTATGCGATCATGAAGTCCATGCCCAATATGACATCTTCATCGATCTCTGCCACGAGAGCGCGGTGCTTCAGATGTTGACCCCCGATGATGAAGGTGGCAAATGTCTCCCCGTAGACCTTGGCTGGCTGTCCCGTGGCAGTCCGTAATGCCCAAGGTGTTGGTAAGATCTTCTCAGCTGAAAGTGTCTTCGGGTTCAGGATTGTCATGGTTGCGCCAGTATCCACTAGAAGACTTCGCAGCTGTCCGTTCACCATTCCATCAACGTAGAAGCTGTTCGTTCCGCTTCCTATTGACGCAACTCTGATGGTCTTCCTGGGGCCTTTGACGTTACGGGTTGACAGTTGCCCCTTCCCATCAACCCTACTTAGTTTTCCTGTGGCTTTTCTTGCTTTTTCGATGGACACTTGCTTCTTCTTGGACACCCCAAGTTGACCGCAGCTCCAACAGCGTATCTCCTTCTTACGGGTCCTGAGAGCCTCCAAAACTTTCGTCACAATTTCCTCGACGCTGGGGACCACATTTGGCTCCGCTTCTGCTGCTCGTACTCGCGCATGGCCCCGTACAGACTGCCTAACAGCCTCGAACTCCATAGCCTGGGATAATGCGTCTCCCAAAGTTTTCGGCCTGGCGAGCTTCACTGCTTGCTGTGTCTCTGGGTCCCGAAGTCCATCCAGGAATTTGTCGACAGCCAAGCTTTCGTAGATATCGTCGGTGACCGATGGGTAGGCGTTCCTCACCAGCCGGGCAATATCCGCTTCAAATTCCTGCAAAGTCTCGTTGGTCTTCTGGATCCTGCTTCTCAGCTGTGAGCGATACAGCTGGTCCATGTGGCGGTGGCCGAAACGCATCTCCAGTCTTCTGATCAGCTCCCCGTAGTTGGACCGCTCCGACATGGGTATCCCCTGCAGAACTCCCAAGGCGTCTCCACGCAAGGCCAGGCACAACGCTGAAGCTTGGGTCTCCTGTGACCACCCATGGATCGAAGCCGCTGTCTCGAAGAGAGTCATGTAGTCTTCCCACGGCGTCTTTCCGTCGAATACTGGAATGGTGTTGTGAGCTGGTGGCGTCCCATTATTGGCGGGCAGAATGGTTTTATGAAGACTGACCTCGGGGGAACGGTCGGTGTCGTTCATCGGTGGGTTGCTCATACGTCCCTCTAGAGCTTCTACTCTTTGCCTAAGTTTGCTTTCAATTGAATTCAATTTTTCTCCTAACCTAGATTCTACATCAGCTACTTTATTATCTACATTGGCTAACTTATTCTCAACACTTTCCATTAACTTAGTCTCTAATGTACCTAATTTAGACTCTAGTTTATTTTCTACATTGCTTAACTCATTTTGTAAATTACCTAGCTTATTTTCTACATTGCTTAACTCATTACCTAGCTCATTTTTAACATTGCTTAATTCATTACATAGCTTATTTTCTACATTGCTTAACTCATTTCGTAAATTACCTAGCTTATTATCTACATTGCTTAAAGTTGCAGACAACTTGCTTAAATCGGTTTCAAACAGAGCGTCATCTGGATTCTCCCCTAACTCTACAAAAAATTGACGCAAGCGATGTTGCAGTACACTTTTATTTCCGGAAGAATCCAGATCACGTTCTTCTAATTCCCGTTTTAAATCCGCAACTTTTAAATCCACCAATTTAAGACATTGAGAAGCCATTTTTCATACAGTAGCCCAATAATTACAAAATACAAGACACAATAATAACAATTACACAAAATCCCACTTCTGACACCAATTTGTTACGGGCTACTGGGTGTAAAATGGACTAAACTATTACTTAATTCAAGAATCTAATATTTATTAACAAATTAAAAAGAATACAATGAGATTATTTAAAACAGTTAAATTATTAAACTAATATCAATTTACAATAATAATATTCTACTAAATGTTATCTAATTTCTAAGATAATATACAAATAATATAAGATATTGTTTATACTAAGTAACTAAACTATTTATATAAATTTGTACAAATACAATAATATTACACTATAGTTTACAATTACAAATTAACACTTACAGTTCGCTAACTAAAGTCCACCGACCGTAAGACTCTCCAAATATGACAAACTGCCACACAGTTTATTACACTTATTACACGGCCACTAATTGTCACTGTTGCTCACTAAGCACTTATTACAGACTGATACTAACTCACTGTAACTCACGCACTATCACTAGTTAACGACTGCTACTCACTGGCTTATTACTTCACTGCTTATTACTACTCGTCTTAATACTGACTTATTACTACTGACTGCCGGCCAGAACAGCTGTCCTTTTTATATAGGCAAGGCCGGTCGGGGTGGGGATTTCTCGGAAGAAGGCCGAGAACCGCCTAGACCGACCCACAAGGATCTACGCCATTCTATAATCCCTTCCGCTTAATCCCATTGTTTGTCTTATCCTCCCAGCCGGTCCGACTTCCTGCTCTGACCGTAACAGTATATTTATTATTATCATGATAATATTTTCTTACAACATGGGGCTTACTTCTAAAAATATTGAGTTAAAAAATAACTTATTTATTATACTTTAAAGTTTATTAATATAGTGAGAAATGGAAACATTAAAAAATATATAATAAATCTTTCTATTACATTAAAAAAAAAATACTCAAGCCCCTTGGAACTTCGGATTTATGAAACTGATTTAAAACCAAATTATTTACAGTCTGTAATTAAGATAATTGTATATATCTTTGACTGCGCCGGGTGTATTTTAAGATGGAGTTGAGTATATGAAAATATTTCATTGATTTATTCAATGTATGTTTTAATTATAGTATTCAATAAGTTAATTATCAAAATTTAATTCATAAAGTAAAATATATTCCTTTATTATGTTAAATTTTTTCTGTACATATTTAAATTGATATTATTGATAAATGAGTTGAAGAGTTACTGCTTTTGTTTCCTGTAATCATTGAAATTTTCCATTTTTTTTTTCTTTATTCTACAGTATCAATTTCACTGTGAGTCAGTGTATAATAAAGCAACTCTAACATAATATTATTTAATCCTTGCGTTTCAAACCGTTTTAAACCCAGGATTCTGCGAGTTATCCTGCGGTTTTCTCTACGAGACAAAACCAAACACTAAAATCCCTGAAAGCTGTCCAATAGCATGTACGATGGTATACAATCCTATTTGCCGAGTGGAGATAGGAGTATTCAAGAGATGGATATTTGAAAGTGAATGCGCAATGTATAGTTTTAATTATTAAATATTTTTATTTTGAAGAGAAAAGATTTGCCCTGGCCGGGATTCGAACACGGGTCGTCCGTCTCTCCGTGACAGCACTCTACAATTTGAGCTACCAGGGGCCGTCTCACAATCAGGACAAATCCGTCCTCTTCACCGGTCCCATATCCCCGGGTTCCCGCAATTTTGCGATGTATACCCGAAGAAGAATGTTCATTAGACATTGTTTTAATTTTAGGATCTTTTTGACCTACGTTATATTATTATTTATAATGAGGCGGCTCAAATGGTAGAGTGCTGTCACGGAGAGACGGACGACTCGGGTTCGAATCCCGGTCAGGGT
This sequence comes from Troilus luridus, assembly GCA_964056705.1. Taxonomy (NCBI): domain Eukaryota; kingdom Metazoa; phylum Arthropoda; class Insecta; order Hemiptera; family Pentatomidae; genus Troilus; species Troilus luridus. The sequence continues at coordinate 195,290,562 of OZ057412.1, read as the reverse complement.
GAAATCATTCTCTTCAAAATAAAAATATATAAAAATTAAAACAATTAATAAAAAATTAAATAGTTTTAATTATTGTGAAGAAGTTATGCCAGAGAATATTTGAATTTAAATTATGTAGTATTTTGGAAAATTATACTAAATTCGGAAATATTATACAAAAATAAAATTTAAAAATACAAAATCCTCAAGGTAGTATCCTTGGCCCAATCCTTTATACAGTTTATACAGCTGACATCCCATCTCATCCTAAGACCATCCTTACCACGTATGCTGATGATGCATGTGTATTATCTGTCAACACCAATCCAATTATTGCATCCCAAAGCCTCCAAACCCATATCGCTGATCTTGAAGAATGGTGTCAAGACTGGAGAACCAAAATAAATTCTCAAAAATCGCATCAAATCACTTTTACCTTACGTCGTAAACCAATGACTTCCTGCCCTTCAGTATCCTTTAATAATATCCCACTTGTGCCTGTAGAACAGATCCGATACTTAGGGTTGCATCTCGACAAACAATTAACCTGGAATCCTCATACAAGACTGAAAAGACAAGACGTTTCAGGCTACTTCAAAACTTACTAGACAAACGCTCTAAGCTCACATTTAACTACAAAAGCCTCATATACATGACCATCATACGACCTATTTGGACTTACGGAGTAGAGTTTTGAGGCTCCACTAAGCCATCGAATTCCTATCGTATCCAATCCCTACAATCCAAAATCCTTCGTAAAATCCTCAACGCTTCTTATTTTGTTAAGAATAAAGTCATCCATAACGACCTTAATGTCCCTTTTGTTGCTGATTTGGCCCGAACCCGCTATCTATCCTTTCATAACAAACCTCATTTCCACTCAAACCCTCTAGTTCCAAACCTAGCTTCCTCTTAAATTCCCGATACTCCTCCGAGGCGTCTGAAAAGAAGATGGCCACGTGACCTTCTTAGTTGAACATGCGATTTGAGTACTACCAGCGGGTAGTTTCTCTACTTGTCATTATATCATGTCATAATGTATCACTTAGCCTATTTACTTGTTATATTATTGTAATATAGTTGTAAATATCAATAAATAAATAATAAAAAAAAAAATACAAAAAGGGAGTGGAATTGCTCAGTTGCAGCGTTAAGTTGCCTCCCGGCTTCAAATCCAGCCCTTATAAAGTGGGCTCTTGAAAATATCTGGTGGTTGAGCGTGACAAGTCACCTCCCTGCACAACAGTTGCCGCTGAAACAGTACCTTCTACACGTACTGAACCCAAGACTCTTCAAGGGTCTTAGTGGTACAGATTTTTTTTTGTACACAAAAATGTTTACTTATTGTGCTTATTAAGAAGGTAAGTCACCAGAGATAGTGCGTAAGGGTAATATGCTAAGCATTAATATATTCAGGGTTCGAGACAGGTTTTGACAGATAAATAATTTATTATAATATCTTTAGTGGATCTACCTTGCGGAATCTAAATTCCTTTCAGGGCTCACTCAGCCTCCAGAGGTTCAATTTCCTCCTTGGAACTACCATTAACGTCAGAGCCCTCTCTATGGCTTTCGACCCTAATAAAATTCTCAATAAATTCTAGGAATGACAAAGTTTAACGATATTATTTTGTAAAATGTTTGTGTTTGATTTAGAACAAAACCTGCTTCTTGATAATTCCTGCATAATTTAACACTTTTGTTGTTGTTTGTTCATTTAACGTTACTTTAAGCTGTTATGAGTAATCGGATGATGGTACAGTGGGAGCTCTAAATGTTGCATATCCAGGTTTAGTTAGAATAAGGATTTTTAACGAGTACCTAACAACCCACAGTCTCGGGACCCCCGTTTAATGTCCCTTCTGAAGGACGGCGTAACTAAGGATTTTTTACTCCCTTTATAAAATCCTAGGGCCCCCTGCAGGGCTACGATCTTGGGCTTAGTATTTTATTACGCTTAGTATTTTATTAGGCTTAGTATTTTATTACGCCCCTATTTAACACTTTTTAATCCCCAATTCATTCATATTAAATCAACTTAGGAATGTTTATAGTTATAAATTTGCGATTTTTAATGATTTAAAAAAAAATGTTTTCCAATTGACTAGTTTGTTTAACTATTTGGAAAATACCAAACAATTAACAAACAAAGAAAGTTGTAATATTAACTTTGCCTCAATATTGACTTTCTGTTCGGTTAATTGAACGTTCGGATGATCAACGCTCAACTGTATGTGTTTCTTAATTATTATAGAGTTTAGAAATTAGAAAATATTCAGAAAGAACGAATAATTTATTAAATTTTTCTCAGTTTACATTGTTCAATAAATTTGAAATTAAGGACAACATCATTTCGGCTTATATTTTCATTAAATATGGTTTTATTTATCTTCTCTTTTACAGGTAAATATATTCCTTGTGATTGTAGAGCACAATATAAACAGATTAAATCGGACTGTTGATATTCACCTCTGCTGTATGATGAAGAAGGGTGTCCGGTATAAATATAATAAAAATATGATAAATAAAACTAAAAAGTTACAAGCTTCACCAAGCCGCGACTCCTTCGATTTGCCCTGAAGATGAGCTACAAAGTAGGTCGAAACGTCGGCACTATCAATAAATAAGTCTCACTTATTAGTTGTTTATACTAACTGCACCCCCAACTATTTCCATCCTACATAATAAAAATATATTTATGACCCTCAAAATAAAATAAGTTTTTCTTATTTTTATTATCTACATTGACATTAACCCCCCCCCCCCCCCGGACCGTACTCAACATGGCTCAAGTTATTGGGTCGTTTTATATGAAACGTCGGTTTTGAAAGGCAAATTTATGTAGTAAAAAGAACTGTACGAAATCAAAACATTTTAATTAAAAAATGTATCCACATTTTCTATACATTTTTCTCAACTTGTTATTAAATTTTTGATCCCAGAACTGAAAAATTCAGGGTTAAGTGATGATATAAAGACTGAGAAAGCATTGAAGACTTTCAAAAATTTTACCCTTATGTAGTTGTCCAAAGTTCTGAACAGATGGAAATATATTATCTATGAATTAATTCTGGATAATAAGGTGGGAGTGGGAGAACTTCGTAACCCAGCTCGTTTGGGTTCATAAAAGTCTAGCCTTCTCATGTCCCTCCCCATTAACCAATTCTGTTTTGTTTTTTTCTTGCATCTTAAAAATATCTCTGCAGTATGGTGTGTGTGGTGATTTCACCTCTGGGGCGAAAAGAGAAATGAATAATTATTTATGAATTAATTATTTATTTATGCATCTGTAATCACCAGCTGAAAGTTTCTCAGACCAACGGTCAAAGGTCCGTTCGTTGCAACACCTCTCCCCGAACACGGTGATAATTGTTCTTACAACTTGGGCTGTCTGTTCAATTTTAGTGATAGTAAATATTTAAAAAAAAGAGAGGAATAATAACAGCTGATTAATCTGTAAACATAAGCATATTAAACAACAGAAGTCCGCTTATTCCACTTTGAATTTTAGAAATAATAAAAACAGGAATTTCTTGTGAAACGTCCTAATACAACCAGCTTGAACATTGGCACAGGAGCCGGTTGCATTCCTACTATGTCCCCGCTTTGGGTGTACGTTAACCTGGTGTACTTGGCGGTGCATACCGTTTCATGCATCCTTGCACATCAATGCATGCATACCCAAACAGACACTGTACCTAATGACATCAAGGGTAATCAATTGATTCCTCCTAATTTATTATGGATGGTAAGTACTATTAGCGTTCTTGAACATTTTATCCTAAAATATTTTAAGTATCAGTTCCGCAGGTGTAGGTTCGAATTGAGTTTATTCGTTTCCTTTTTAATATTCTCCAAAAATACAAATTATCGCGAGCTTTAGTATGGAAAAGTAATGTAATTATGGGAAATATTTAGATTTCGGTAAGCATAGCATCAAGAAATGAACATTTTAACAAACATGTATCATCTATATCCGAAACATACAAAATTCCCATAATTAAATTATTTTTTCCATACTAAAGCTCACGATAATTTTTATTTTTGGAGAATATTAAAAAGTAAACGAATACAGAATTAAAACATATAACTCAACTCGATGGGAAATGAATACCATAAATTAAATTAATAAAGTATTTATCAATATAAAGATAGATATTTCATTTGTTTATTTGTTAAATTCAAATTTATTTTTTACTTTTAAATTAGCACTAGAGGAATTGATCCTTATAAAAATATTATATTTTAAATATTGTCAATTTTCATTAATGGGGGATTCCCTTTCCTAACGGCGGATCTACCCCCAATTTTACAAACTATACAACTCGCTACCTTAGTATTACAAGTTTGTATGATAAACATACATGAAAATGAGGAAAACGATATCAAAGATACGGTGTATCGGATTCTTTATGTGACGAAATATTACGGTTATATTTCATTTCTGTCAGGCAATGGGCAGCAGAAGAATAATTCCGTAAAAACAATAAATAAAAAATTAAAGCATGATCCTATTTATTGAAAAAATAAAATAACATACAACTTTGTTACTCCATAGTGAGAAAAAAAAAAATTATCACAGTAAAACATAGAATCTTATGATTCCGAAGTCACACCTACAGGAGTGGCCTACGTGACCGAATTCACGTAGCCGTGATCTATTGGCTTGATATTTTCGGTGCCGCATTGGTTAATATTATTATAAATATTGTGTACATATTTATATTATTATAAATATTGTGTACATATTTATATTATTATAAATATCTAAAACATAAATTATTATTATCCGATTATAATCGTACCTCAAATGGGAAGATAACTGGGACTACAAGTAAGTACAACACATTTTTTTATTCATTTAGTCAATAAGTTGGTCAATAGTTGGCAACATTCGACAATATTCCTTGTTTTGGTTTATTTTGACATGACATTGAAAAACCTTAGAGTTATAGAAATTTAGCGTGCGGACGGGTATTTCTTGACGAGAGAGCTCTAGCGGCCATCACATGGACCTTGTTCCACAAAAAAAAAACCCTGAAAAATGTAACATATGCCCTTCTTCCAGGCAACTATTCAAATATTACTTGAGTTAGGCGACTTTAAAGGCATCAATTGGGAAAAATCGAAGTTACCTTTTTCCAACCTATTATTTAAGACATCTACTGGACTACAGATCTTCACTTGACTTACGGAACAAACGACTTATCTATAATAGTATACTAAAACCTATTTGGACATATGGAGCAGAACTTTGGGGTTCAGCAAAAAAAGTTCACATACACAAGATACAAACAACACAGTCCAAAATTCTCAGAAAAATTGTTAATGCACCATGGTATATTTCGAATCACACCATACACAACGACACGAACATTCCCTCTATAAAATCATATATTCATAACAAATACATGACATTCCACTCATCGACACAATATCACCCAAACCCACTCGTTCTTCCGCTTTCCTACTCCCTGTTACCTGGACTTGATAGAAAAAGGTTAAAAAGATATTGGCCAAGAGACTTACTCACCTATTGATTTTTACCCCATCATCGAAGTTATATGATCATAGAAGAGCAAAGTGAAAAAACATTATGATCAAATTTGCTGAATGCGCAATTGCGCAGGTGCAAATGAAAATTCAATATTAAATAAATAAATAATTATTTAAGAGTTTAGCATAAACAAAAAAGTGTTTTCTGTTCATTTCAATTCTTTAAATAAGTTGCAGGACTTATGATTAACTTAAAATCTTGAATTTTCGATCGCTGGCATATAACTAGTTCTTAATATTTAGTAAGAGCATTTTAGCTTACTATGCTGAATTATGTTTAGCTGTATTTTTTTTATTTTTTTCCTCATGTGCTTAATCTATAGCGTGTTAGAACGTAAAAATTGATTTTACCAAACGTTTTTCCTCAATTTTTCACGTCACCAAAGGATCTTAAGTGAATATTATTTTAAACGTCCTCACAAGGTTTCAGAGATCCTACTAACAATGATGAAATTATTATTACTATTTGGAGCATTACTGGGTAAGTAAATAACTTGTTCCTTAAATTGCTTTATACACTCTATTTATAACTCCGTGTATTTTTAAAATGATTGAGGTGAAGACATATTAATACAATTATAATTATTGTTTTACTTTAACACGATATATTTGCTTAATTCAAGATGATTTCGCTAATGAAACCATCTCGTAGATAGAAGGAAGTAAGCAATTAGACTCTGCATATAATACTTATGTTTTATCTCTTAGTAAATTCACGTTACGTATAATCCGACTGTCACATGGATGTACCCTGTGGGGTCTACCAAGACCCTCTAGCCTCTATAAAGTGGGTTTATATGTGCACACACACATATATATATATTGTTTATGGTTCTTGAGTTTCAGTCAGTTCTTTCAACTTCTTAGGCGACGTTTCGAGACTAGGTTAGCCTCATATTCATGCCCTGATAGTGAAATATGTATATATAATTATCACAGAATTAAAATACTAAGCTAGACTGTTAAGACATAACAAATAGCTATCAAATATTCTGGACTAATATTTTCCTACTATTCTAATTCTTTTAAAATCTTTCTTTGGGTATGTGGATGGGAGGAGGAAGAGAGGACGGCCACGAGTGAGATTGGCAGATGAGGTCGAAGCCGACGCAAAGAAGCTCCTCAATACCAGAAGACAAAGATGAGTGGAGGCGTCTCTTAATGCGGCGAAGGTCCGTACCGAGCATCACTGGCACGATGATGATGATGATGACTAATTCTTTTACTAAATTAAGAGTATGGCGGAGAACTTTGGGGTTCAGCGAAACAGGATCCAAAATTTTATGAAAAACATATAATGTTTCTGTACTTAAATCACACTGTACAACATTCAAATAGTAAAATGTTATATTGAAGACGAATACACAACATTTCAATCGTAAACATATCACCTTAATCAACTAGTTTTTTCGCTTTCCTCCGCTCTGTGACATGGTTAACCTTGATTGGAAAGACAATGCAAAGGACCTATTGATGACCATTTTGTATTGATGACTTAGAATCACGCAACAACTTTATTTCTTTAATATCCTCTGCTTGAGTTTTCTTAGTCTCCAATAATTTTTTATTCGTTCAATGCCATGTTTCCTTTGATCTTCTGTCCAACTTGATCCACATTCCTCAGGTTTTTCTACAACCTGAAACATCCTAAATTTTTTACTTTTCTGGTATATTCACTTCTTTTTAACGTGTGAGAATTTTTATGATTAACATTTCTAAATCATTCCTAACTTCTTCAGTTCGCGCTGTAGTGTTTTCTTTTACCTGTAATAGTCGGATATTTGTTTGGTCATTCCAAAATTCTTTCCACTTTCTGGTAGAGCGGAAAGAAAACTTCTCTACTACTTAGCAGTTTCCAGCCACATTCAGTCTGATCTGCACCCATGATTTTTTTTATATCTCCAGTTTTTTAGACTATAGTTCATCTTGAAGCATTCATTCACAGAGAGGCATTCCGTTTTTACGGCATTAGTTCAATTATAATTATTAATTGTCATATTTTTAATATTCCTGCAGATCAAGAACAAAAGTAAATCATAAACATCATAATCGTAGGATGCGATTTAAGGGAGTTGCATGTGTAATATTAAGGAATGAAGAAAAATTCGATATCTACAATTTTACTATCTGAATCTGAATATATTTCATTAGCCCGAAAACTTAAATTAAAGAAATACATTGTGTTGAATTAAATTGATTCGTTTTTTAAATAAATGTAATTCTATATGTATGAATGTTGATTCACTCATAATTTTTTTTTTATAGTCTTCGGACTCTTTGAGTTGTCCAGCTGTCACTCCCACGATCAAAACACAACAGATAAAACTCCTCCTGAATGCCCAATGTATTGTACGTTGGAATACCGTCCTGTTTGTGGAATGGTGCTTGGAATATTTAGAAGAGTAATGTTTGCTAATCAATGCGCTATGAATAGAGCTAATAAATGTGAAGGTGGTAAGTCTGACACTAGCGATACTTGAATCGTTTATCTAGTATATTTAAGCTCTACAAAAAATACATAAAATCACTTTAAGCTCTTAAGCTATGGGGCTCCACCAAACCATCAATTTCCTCTTGTATTCGATCCTTGCAATCAAAATCCTTCGTAAAATCCTAAACGGTCCTTATTTTGTCACAAATATAACCATCCATAAAGACCTTAACGTTCCATATGTTACCGATTTAGACCATTCCAGATACCTATCATTCCATAATAAACTCCAGCCCCATCCAAACCCACTAGTTTCCATCCTTGCATCCAATTCCATCCCGGACAATCCTCCTAGCCGTCTGAAGAGAAGATGGCCTCGGGACCTTCTATTATAGAAATGTTATTAGAGTGCTGCCAATGGGTAGTGCCTCTACATGTCCTTTCATGTATCTGGTTAGTCATATAGCCCTTGTACTAGATGTATATATTACAGTTAATAAAATAATTAAAAAAAAAAGCTCTTAAGCTCTTTAATTTAAGCTGTATATAAACTGCATAAATAGATACTAGTCATGTATCTAGTCATACATGCCTGAATCATATACCTAGAATATTTAAGCTCTATAAAAACTACACAAAATATCTTTAAGCTCTTTAATTTTAGCTCTATTAAACTACAAAAATACATGTTAGTAAGACTGATACTAGCGAAACCGGAATCATATATCTAAAATATTTAAGCAGTATATTAAGTGTACTACCGTATAATAAAAGAGTTAAGAGTAGTATATATACATTCATATCAAGGATAACGTTTGCGAAATGGGATAATAGTTGGCATAATAACCACTATGCCCAAGGTTGCGGGTTCGCAGAGGCATTATTGCCTTTTAAAAAAAATGCAGGTTATGTTTTCCTTTGGAAGGGACGTAAAATGGAGTCCGCGGACATTTGCGGCGACAATTACTCGTTAGATATCCTTGTCATAATTATATCTAGTTGTCATGATATCATAATGTGGCCTTAAACGAATCAACAAAGTTCTATTTTATAATTGAACGTATCGCTAAACTACTATTTTTATATTATCAATATTGAGTTGGAAATGGGTAATCATAGCCTTTATAAAATGTTAAAAATGTTATTAATTTTAATGATTTTTGTTTTTGTTGGTGAGAGCAGATTCATGCGTGGCGGGGTATTCTTCAAAATTTAGGACTAAGTTTCAAACATCTGCTGAATCTTAGAGACCGGTCGTCTTCTCTCCAACTCTTTTCACAATATTCATGTCTCAAGGCATTATTATTTAAAATATTTTAATTGAAATATTTACTCTCAATCAAATAAAAAAGTTTTTAGTGATCACTATAAATGTTTTATTGAACTTGTAGGGTGGGATAATACAAGTGGGCCGTAAATGTTAAGTTTAACTGATAAAAATATTATATTAAAAATCATATAATTGCGAACAAGTGGCACTAAATTAAATTACAAATTAAAAATACTGATGTAAATACTTGAAATTTTAATTTTTTTTTTCACTGCTCAGACTATATTGAACAAAATAATACAAGTTAAGACATTAGTGGAACATGCGGGATATTTGAGGTACTTTTTGGTAGGAATGTTTCCACTATAGTCTTAACATGTATTTTATGCCTGTTTTGAACTTTTGCACATCAATATTAAAACAATATAATCTGTACTACAGGAAACAGTCGAACCTTGATTAGTGGAATCTCTTGGTGACAGGATTTCAATTCCACTTAAAAAGGTATTCCACTTAAACAAGTATTCACTTATCCAACAGTTGCATAATTTGAATAATGTGTGTTGTGGGGTTATAAGGTCAGAGGGTATTCCCTAGTATTACATTAATTTTTTTTTTGTATTTCATGTATTGATAACCTGTAATGTAATATTAATAACCAAATTTATTTTATATTGATAAAGATGAACAGTTCGGTTTTAGAGAACACCACTCCACTGTCGACCAACTAGCTCGTCTTAACGATTTCATAACACAAGGATTCAACGATAAAAAACATACAGCCATGCTTATGTTAGATCTCGAAAAAGCTTTCGATACAATTTGGCATTACGGTCTTATTTACAAATTAATCTTGCACAAATTTCCTCCATACCTAATACATATCATATATTCCTTCCTTTCTAATAAACAATTCTATGTTCAAATAAACACTTCTAGCTCCAAAGCACTTCCCCTACCCGCTGGACTTCCTCAAGGCTCCTGCCTATCCCCAATCCTATTCAACCTGTTCATATCAGATCTCCCAAAACATACTAAAGTAACCACATCGCTTTACGCAGACGACACCGCTTTGTACACAGCATCATACCGAATCGACACAATAGTGAACCGATTACAACAATCTTTTAAAAAAATCCATAAATTCTGTCAAAAGTGGAAACTAAAAATCAATCCAATAAAATCGGCCGCCATAATCTTCACAAAGCGCAGACCTAACATAGATCAGCACATCATCTTAAATTCCGAACACAGCCCCTGGTCTAAATCCGTAACATACCTCGGTCTAAGTCCTTAACATTCACAGAGCACATCAACACGAAAACCGAAAAAGCGAAAAAAAAACCATCTACAAAATGTTTCCCTATTTTAATAAAAAATCCAGGCTAAGCCCTCAAAACAAACTAATCCTTTACATAACAGTAATTCGCTCATTGATAACCTATACCTCACCTGTCTGGAGTTCAACCTGCGCCACAAATTATAGAAAGTTTGAAAGGGTACAAAACCTATGCATGAGGATTATTAATAATTATCCCCGATACGAAAATATCGACTATGCTTAGAGATCTTGAACTTGCCACTATGAAACAATATGTTTCAGCCCAAACCAAAGCATACTTCCGAAAACCCATTAATCCCAGAAATCAGTAACTATGATAAATATTCGCTTTGACGCTACACGCACAAAAGAACAATGCACTCCTTTCTTAATGAATCACTATTTGGAGGTATTGTAATCTAGTTATCTGTATTTATTTTATAGTTATTTTTAATTGTTTACTTATTTTCTATTTAGATATTATTATTATATTTATTTACTTTATTTTTATCATTTTTATTTATTTATTTGATTATTATTTCTTTTTTAAGCGGGTTTTTTCTACATTTTTCCTGCTATTGTAAAACATATTTATAAAAGATAACTTCAATTAATTAAAATCACTGTTCTTTAAACATGTAAAGGTAGTCCGGAACATGTATTCACACTTATGCTGGTTGTATATGAAAAATTGCAAATCAAATTATTGTTTTATATTGATATTTGACTTATGTATAAAAACTTTTTAATTATTTACTTAAATATTACTATTTATCTTTTGTTTTACAGGTAAATACATGACATGTGATAGCAGAGCACAACATTACAAACAGTTTAAACCAAACTGTTGATGTTACTATGGTAACAATATAACACAAAATATTGTCAAATAAATAATACAATCATTTTAAAAATATACTGTTAATAATGAATAAATTATATTGCCTACTTATTTTTTCCTTGTAATAAAAAACAAATTAAGGTACTAAGTTCAGAACATGTTGGATATTACTATTTCCAAGTCACCGGTTGTGCAGAGAGGTTTTGCCGAGATCCTGCTCAACCCCCATTTCATCATCATCATATTCTGTCCTTTGGCTATGCAGAGTGGCAAGCTCTTCCATCAACTGTGCACTACTTTTCTCGAAATCCTACTTCTTGCTATGGCGTCCACAGCCGGGTCGGAACTTCCTGCCTATGGTACTTAAAAAATAGCAAGCGGGATCAACCACACCAAAGTGGAGAGAAAACGAAGAAGAGGACGATCAATCATGAAGTGGGAAGAAACGGTGAAGAAGGATTTTGAAAATGGAGAACTCCATTAGAAAAGGAGAACTCCATTAGAAAAGGAGAATTCCATTAGAAAAGGAGAACTCCATTGGTGGAAGACCGGCAGAGCTGGAGAAGGCTGTGCAGAATTACTGCTTATGCGGTTCAAGAGGACAGAATATAGAATATATATATATATATATATATATATATATATATATATATATATACGAGGGCGGGTCAATAAGTCTGTGACTTTTTGAATTTCCCACCTCTTAATTGAAATGGCAACACTGCTCCTGTCAACTCTCAGTTGACTCCTGTCTAAATTTGAACAAAGGGCGTCATTTAGTTTGTTTAGGGACTCTGCACCACCCATTTCCATGGTAAAGAAGTGGTTTACTGAATTTTGATGTGGCGGTACAAGTACGGAAGATGCCAAACGTTCTGGACGTCCAGTTGAGGTCTCTACACCCGATTGAAAAAATTCACGATATGGTTTTAGTCGATCGGAGATTGAAAGAGAGAGAGGTTGTGGAAGCCATAGGCATAGCAGTGGTTTCAATTTTGAATGATCACTTGGGTATGAGAAAGCTTTCCGCAAGATGGGTGCCGCGTTTGCTCACAATTGACCACAAACGGAACCGTGTGACAATTTCGCAGATATGTTTGGCGTTGTTCAACCGCAATATGGACGAGTTTCTGCGCCGTTTCGTAACCATGGACGAAACCTGGATCGACTAAAACACACCGGAGACCAAACAGCAGTCAAAACATTGGGTTTTTCAGGGTGAATCGGCGCCAAAGAAGGCAAAGGTGGGTTTGTTAGCCAATAAAGTCATGGGGACCGGTTTTTGGGATGCACGCGGTGTAATCCACATTGAATACCTTCAAAAGGGGGAAAAAATCAATGGCGAATATTATACCAAGTTATTGGGATTCAATGAGGAATTATAAAAAAAAGACCGCATTTGGCCAAGAAAAAAGTTCCCAGGACAATTCAAGGGCGCACAGTTTTCATGGCAAAAATCCACGAATTGGTCCCTCATCCGCCCTATTCACCAGATTTAGCCCCGAGTGACTATTTCTTGTTCCCAAACTTGAAGAAATGGCTCGTCGGAAAGAGATTTGACTCCAACAACGAAGTCATCTCACAAAAAAAAAATGCATATTTTGATGATCTCGACAAATCATATTTTTCGGAAGGGATAAAAAAAATTAGAGAAACTTTGGACTAAGTGTAAAGAACTCAAAGGAGACTATGTTGAAAAATAAAATAACTTTTCATATAAAAACCTGTGTTTCATTCAAAAAGCTACGGACTTATTGACCTTTTGAAGCTACGGACTTATTGACCGGCCCTCAATATATATATATATAAAGCAAACATATTTTTTATTCAAAGTATTTAACGACCTTCGTTAGCACACTCATGCTAACGAAGTAATGTGGGGAGATCACTTCTAAGAATGTTGGCTTACTGATCTCTTAATCTTGATTTCCAGACTGGCCAAATAAAAAATTATTTATGTTTTCTATAGCCGAGAATCGACTGTTTCTGGGGCTCACTCAGCCTTAATAAAGTGGGGACATTTAATCAGATTTTTAAAGAGAATACCTAATAAGGGTTGATTTCTAGCCTAGTTTTACATAGAAGTCTCCTAAAATGTAAAAATGGACAAGGAAAAAAAAAATTTTCAAAACGGTTTTCCTTTCAAGTTATCATGTGTTATACAATATGCATTATGTTCTACGTCATTTTTGAGGTTTCAATAATTTTAATTAATATATTCAGATAAGATTTGAAGATTTGAGAAGCAAACTTGAAATTTTTTTTTGGTAAATAATTTGATCAATTATTTAATTGATTATTGATACCATTAGACTTTTACATCTCCTATTTAATCCATAGTTGCTTTTTCAAAAAATTAACGGGGGTATGGATTAGTGTGCACTAGATGGTTGACTGGATTTTGAAAATAGTTCGTTTTCGGGATGTTGTCATATTGATGTACAGATAAAAACAATCCTGTACCGTTACAACCCATGGGTAAGTTCATGAAATGCGATAACGGTCTAAGGCGATGAGCCTGGTTTTATCCCCAATTAAGGAACCCAATTTATAGTGAGAGGCTCAGAGAGCATTAAAAGAGTCGTAGATCCCACTGGGTCCATCCATGGCTGTTAAAAAAATAAATAATTTATCTGCCACAACTGGATTTGAACCTCCTCAACCTTCAGATGAACATAATAATATTAAAAAAATATTAAGGGAGTGGAGTGGCTCAGTGGTAGAGCACTGAGTTGCCAAGCCGGTAATCCTGGTTCAAATCCCCCTGCACGCATGACTTTTATTTAGTGTGTTTGCAGCCAGAGGTGGATTATATGGGATCTAGAATCCTCCTGGGGCTCACCCAACATCTATAAAATGTTATGAAAATAGGATACCCAAAATGAGGGCGTGATCTAGGACAAATCACCTCCTTGCAGAACCGTTGTCCATGTTGACGAATGAGGCCTAATCTCAAGCGGGCCAGGACAACCTCCTCTGTACGGCTACAAGTAGCACTAGTATTAAATTTATCTACTTTCTCAAACCTTCAATTTCCTAGAATAAAATTCAACTCGGCTGAATTAATATGATAATTAACGTAGTCTTTTTCACCTTTAAAGTCAGTTCGTGTTCTCTGTTAGATCTCGCCATCTTCTCCAGAAGAAACTGTAGATCATAAAAAGAGGCTGTGTTCACAATTGTATCATCAGGGTATTTAAAATTGATTATCGCTTGTGTTAAGGCCAGCTGAAGTAGTACCTTATAAAATATTATTAGTTTTAATCATTAAAAATTAAATCATTGTTTCGTAAAAGAAAGAACATGATCTTTACTCATTTTTCACATGTTTTATTTAGATAATAATTTAAACGTTTATTTCATAGTTGTTTAGAATAGTTTAACTTTAAAGGTAATTGTATTTGTTTAGTGATAAGTCTAATATTTTAGTAAGTAAAAATTAATAAAATAATATATAATGACGTAAGTCTACAAAATCCAAAATAAAATAATGTTCAATGAACATTCTTCCACTCGTATACATCGCAAATTTCGAGAACGCGGGGACATGGGATCAGTGAAAAGAAAGGATATGGCCATAACCGGGGAGCGAGGTTGATTGAGCCCTGGATAGATCAATTGGTAGAGTTCCAGACTAGCGATCTGGGTGACCCGGGTTCGAGTTCCGGTCCTGGACATATCTTTTCTTTCCAAATAAAAATATTTAAAGATTCACAATATAAGTTGGATTGACAGAGTCACCTAATCTTATGCAAGACTGCAATACCTGGGACGTATAATGGGTGGAGTTAAATGTAAATGCAGCTGATAATGCTTGGAAAATTTTAGGGACGAAGCGTGAAAAATCGAAGAGAGTAATCCTGAGTGCTCTGCAAACCAGCTTTTTGGATCAGGAGTATCAAAAATTCTAATCATCCTTAATTACCGAACTTCTGAACAAGGATGGCACTTGAAGAAGGACACGAATATGTGTTAACATACTATTACATAACACAATATCTGGTACATAATGCCAATTATTAATTTAAGAGAAAAACAAACATTCAGAAAGCAGGAAAAATAATTAAAAAATTTAAAGATCATAAAATTTAATTTCACCAAACACTTAAGAATGTGAGATAACATACATTGTTTTAGAAGGATATTTAATAAATACCATTTAAAAACTCTCAGAACGTTCGAAAGAGCACAGCAGCAAACATGAAGTTATTTTTATTATTTGGAGTATTAATGAGTATGTACATTAATTTTTTATATTTATTAATTATTCATTTTCATTAAATAAGAATAATTATTTTTTTAAATTATGAGAAACTATGTATGAAGTTTTTAGCGTGGAGTATTAATTTGATAATAATTCGGAAAGCTCTTTCTTAGTTGAATTAATAATAAAAAAAACATCAAAATAAATATAGAGGTTTTTGTTTACTTTAGAATTTAAGAATTTGTGTAAATTAAATAAAAAATATTAGTTGTGTATACGCTGTAAGAGGAGCTGTGTAGAGCGCTTAGTTGCTGAAGGATCTGGATTCAAAATATTTAGGTTGAACGAGATCTCGGACAAATTACCTCCTTGCATAACCGTTGTCTTAGAATCAATAATATCTCTGATATATACTTAACCAATGAACCATAATCGTTTATGAATGTACTTTTTTAAGTTTTATTTTTTATTTTTATACAGTAAAGTGCAATTTTTTACATTATTAAATATCTTTTGAATATTTTAATTGATTTTGGGATGTCTTAGTAATCATTTAAGATGATTACTCTAATTATTTCTAACATCAGTCTTATGTGTTTACCAATTTACTATTTATAATTTAATAATTAAGAAAAAACCATATTCCAGTTAAAAATTGTTATTCAAAATTAACAAATGATTAAAAAAAAACGTTTTGACACTTATTTGTCATTTTTTAATTTTGAATAACAATTTTTGACTGGAATTTTTTTTTCTTCATTATTAAATTATAACAATCAAGAAGATTGAGTCAAGTATATAAGAAATATCTTATAAAAAAAGAAATATTTTACTATTTATTTAAACCTTCAATATATTATTCATAAATATATAGTGTATCTGGGGTAAGTAAGCACCAAAAGAATTAAAATGAATGTAGGAAAGAAATTCGTTGACTGGTAGGTACTAATATAGGATGGAAATAGTTGGGGTGCAGTCAAAAATTACACAACAAATAAGTGGAAACCTATTATATTTTATGTGTGCCGACGTTTCGACCTACTTTGTAGGTCATCTTCAGGGACAACAGAAGTGGCTACTCGGTGCAGAAGGTAACTGGTGCAGATGGTATATCTTAGGTATAGGCTTCTGCACCGAGTAACCTCTCCTATTGGCCCTGAAGATGACCTACAAAGTAGGTCGAAACGTCGGCACACATAAAATATAATAGGTTTCCACTTATTTGTTGTGTAATTTTTGACTGCACCCCCAACTATTTCCATCCTAAATTAAAATGAATATATATTATTCATACTACTTGAAATACGATTAATGATTCAGATATAACGTGCCTTTAGGATTGTCATAAAATACGTACAGAACTTAAATTTCAACTTATCATGAGAAACAGGGGTGGATTACCTCCATAGGTAGGTCTTCGCCCTGACCGCGACCATGCCCACATTATACCCGAGCGACCTATTTCTTGCAAATGGTCATTTGCTCATTGTGCAAAAACATATTTATTTTTATAATGCCGGATATAAATATATAAATTTTATAAATTTCAACGGATATTTCAACTTTGACCATTCTAGTTTCATTGTGACAACAGTTATAATTTTTCGTGGGAAATTTTCATAATTGAAATACTTTTAACCTAGAGTTTTCAAAGATAATATGGAACCCATAATTGCTGTTGACGTATTATCGTCTCCTCATAGGGTATTACTAGCATGCAATACTTACTTTTTTGTTATTTAATTTAAATGTACGACCAAATAAGCAAAAGTCAGATGATAAAAACTCAATTATTGGCTCTGACTTAAAGTGCGAACTTTATCAAGAACCCAATTAAGTAATTAAAAAAAAATCATTTCATGCAAGAAAAATCAAAATACGCAATATTTATAAGTTAAAATAATCTATAATTATTACAAAACATAGTCCTCAGCCGTGCCTGTTTGTTCGCTGTAAACTCAATAATTACTGCACGGATTTCCATGCGGTTTTCACCAATAGATAGAGCGATTCACAAGAAAGGTTTTGACATATAATTGGTCAAGGTTTTGTGTAAATTGGTTGGAATATAACGATCATTGTTGGAAGTGTAGGAAAAAGTATAGCCTCCAGGGAAGTTTCATGGAAGGCGCTGACATATAATGAAACAATGCATGGCGATATATTCCTCTTTTATAGATCTACGAAAAAGTCAGAGATAGCGGATATCTATTCTTTAAGGATAGCTTACTATACCTTATCTTCTAAAACATTGATCACGTACAATGCGGTATTTGGAAAGCTATTTAGACGAGTAAAGTATTAATCCTTATCGACTTGTATACTTTAGTTACCTTAAGTATTTCATGCGCATTATTAGAATGTTTTATACCATGTAATTTAAATGAGTATCTTATGGGCTATGGCAAAAAAAATTAACGCGCGTGAAAATAAATTCGTTTATAATTTTTTTATTTATTATTATAATATCTACATAATAAAATACATTAGACAGACAAAACTTCTAGGCATAATATGCTTTATTATCAGTGCAAAGCTGGAGCGGTCCGCTAGTAATCCATATAATGTATAGTACTATAGTACTATACATTATATGGATTACTAGCTTCCGTAGTGCTTCCAAACCAACGGTTGTGTAGGGAAGTTGTTTGGCCGATATCATGCTCAATTACCAGTTTTCCCCCTTATTAAGGCTACCGAAGCTAGGAGAGTCCTCCAGGAGGTTCCCCGAATCTCAGACAGTGTTAACAGAATTAATAATTTAGCTGTCAAAGCCGATCACGAAACCTTGGGATCTTTAACCTAGATCTCTATTCTGCCCTTCTAGTAATATATACAAAATAAATTATATTATAAGATCCCTGCTTAATTTTCAATTCCGCCCATTAATTCGTTTTTCAATTAATAAGCATACATTTTGAAAGGCAGCTTCCTTCAGATAGTTTTTTTTTGTTCCACCGCTTTTTTATTTTTTTTTCTAAATATCCTCTAGAAGGTTTTTTTTTTTTTTGGTGGAGAGAGGGAGTTGTATCATATCTTCTATTTTTTTGTGGTGGAAAAAAATAAGACATAAGAAATTTTTTTTTTATGTACAGAGCAAATACTAATTATACTTTTATCAAGAGAGCAAGAATATCATTTTGAAATTAATTATGAATAAAGTAAAAAGATTTTGGCAGAATCAGAAGAAGAGTCTATTAGTCAAACAAATACCCTATAAATATAAGCAGCACAATCAGGCCTACAAATATCATACCAGAAAACAGAGCTCATGACTACTGAAATAAAAATAGCACTTAACACCAAATATGAAAAAATAAAAGTAACTAGAAAATTTAAGTAATTTGGGGGAAATAATATCAAAACAACGATGCTGAGAAAGAGAGCATCCGAAAGAAAATCGAAAAGTTAGAAAATTTAAGCTTTCAAACAGGCAAAATTTTCATTAAAAAGAACCTATCCTTTAATGCAATGTTAAGGCATTACAACGGTGTGATAAAGCCTGTGATTTTGTATGGGATGGACATGATGGGACATGCCTACCCAACTTGGAAAAGCTTCTAAGAATAGAAAGGAGGCTCTTAAGAAAAATCTATGGGCCCAGGAAAACACAGGAAAGTTACAGTCAAAAATCTAACGAAGAGATCTACAGATGAATCAATGAAAACCGAGAGTAGGATCAGAAAGCTGATGTTCAATGGGCACATGGATAGGATGAAGGATGAGACATTGAACAAAAAGATCTTTAGCAAAATTTTTAGCTAAAAAAGTGTGGGAGGATACACGAATCAAATAAGAGAAGAATTAAAGAATCTTCCTGAAGAAGAATGGTCCTTAGTGGCCGGTAAGTGATGGAAAAAAAAGTAAAAAGAACAACATTAAAGGGTTCCCTCATTTCTACTTTTATGTCACGACTTTTGCTGCTTAACATATTTATATTTGTATTTGTTTTTTTATTTGGTTAATCAAGATGTATTGATACCTGTAATGGATCAATACATCTTGATACCTCCAATTGTAATGGGATACAGGGACTTTCAAAATAGCAATAATTCTACATATAATTGGAGGTGTACATCTGTATTTTGACAATTTAGAAAACAACCTGCGTAGAAGTCGTCTCCGGTCAATCCACTACCTAGTTCGTATAACTCTCCATTTGTCCCCAGCGTGGCTTAATTTTCTCTTTCTTTGATTGACAATGACTTTTTTTTTTTACAGTAACCAACCTTACAGTTCTTGCGTTTAAGGAGATTTCCAGGGATCACACCTGGAGAGACTGTCCTCCGGATGAGAGACAAGGCTGCCCAAAGCCTTGTACAAGGCAATATGATCCTGTTTGTGGAATGACGCTGAAAAATGGGGTACATGTGAAGAGAATTTTCCCAAATTGTTGCGTGCTTTTAGAGACTAATCAGTGTCAAGGAGGTAAGTTTAAGGGGATGAGAATTAAAAATAAATTTCATTTAAATAAATTAATCTATAGTAATATTGATTATATGCTGAATTATATATGAATATGTTGATTGACCTTATATATATATACTAACAAGAAAATGGTCCTGGTGGTGGTAAAAAAATTCTCTTATATAAGGAGAACTGTTTATTGGAAGCCGACGTTTCGGCCCACATTGTAGGTCTTTTTCAGGGTTATTATAGTAGGAACACACTTGACACTAGCCCTGTATTGTTAGTGTACAACAGCCCTGAAGAAGACCTGCAAAGTGGGTCGAAACGTAGGCTTCCAAATTAATTGTCCTCCCTATTTAAGAGAATTTTTTTAACTGCAATCGGACCATTTTCTTCCTCGTAAATTGATTATATTCATGAAGTCTGTTAAAGAAATATAAATCTATCTATCGGCGACGTTTTGGGAGTTTATTGTTTTCTAATTAGACCATAAACTGCATTCTTAGCCATGTAGTAACCGAAATAACTTATAAATAGCCGAAACCTTATTCTCGAAAAACTGCCAGACATGAAGATGAAAAGAATAAATTATCGAGACTTCCCCAATATATAATTATGAATCTATTGACTGAACTCGAGGAAGCCGAAAAAATTATACGAGTATTTCTAAGAGAGAGAGAAGTGGTTCAGTGGTATAGTACTGAGTTGCCATGCCGGAAATCCTGGTTCAAATCCTGCTGCGGGCAAGACTTTTACTTAGTATGTTTGCAGTCGGAGATAGATCATATAGAATCTAGGACCCTCCTGGGGCCCACCCAGCCTCTATAAAATATAAAAATAGGGTACCCTAAATAAGGGGGGAAATCTAGCGGTTGAGCGTGATCTAGGTCAAGTCACCTTGCAGAACCGGTGTCCATGAAACAGTACAATCTCTAACATGTACTGACCCCTAGACCCTCTCACGGGTTGTTGTGGTACTGGTTTTTTTGTTTTGTTTTAGTATATACAAGAGATAGTTATGGTAATTGGCAAAGCATTAAAAATATGACTCAAAGATACCTTAATAAATTTATTACTAAACAACAATAAACCCATTTTATACACGAAATTCAAATTTTGAAAATGTGCTGGTCGAAATTTCCGAAAGTATATAAGTTATTGGATGTCAGTATTTAATAAGGAATTTATGACGTCGTAAAAAAAATAAAAACCTGTGCCACTACAATCCGTGAAGGCTTCACTGCGTGGCTGGAATTGTAATGCTTTTAAACCACCACGGTTGTAATGATATCCTTCGGCTGGGATCGTCTGGTTGTTTACCAATCTATAATACCATTATATAAAGGCTGGGTGAGCCCCAAGTGTCTTGAGATCCAACAGGTTCGAGTCTATGTTTTTAAGAGAATAAATAATTTATCCTTAGCAGCCGGTCTCTGAGTGTGGTTTAGTCAATCATCTAAGCAATCTGGAGTCTGATGTGACGTCGTAATTTTCACCTGCACCTTTCTCACTTTGGTTAGAACAGATTGGTTACCACTAGCGATCACTTACTGAAGCTATCTCTGCTTTAAGCAGAAGAGTTATATATTTCTATATTGAACCATTTTTATACATACAGGGTTTTTTCTAGTGTTTCTAAAGTGATGCAACTAAATAATCGTGGTTTTTGAAATATCACTTTATCAAAGCTGTATCAAAATAGCTTCAGGACTTGTCTGCCAGAAGGCACTTGTGTCACTCTTAATGACCTAATGCTTTTCCAAGCTCGTTGATAGTTTTTCCCGTTTTTCCTGAACCGTAGGTTTTTCACTTATGCCACTTATGGACTTTTGCGATATACACTATACACAAAGTGTTTAGTGATGTAGTATGTTATGAGTGTTGCCAAGCTACTGATCAAGATACTACTTATCGTATAGTAATTTGTTGTACTCAAGCAGTTAAATCATAAATATTTTTAAAAATTGGCAAATCGCAAAGGCTTTGTTCCTGACTTCTTTATGCCGTTACACAAAATAGCGCAATGTTGTTGAATTTAAAAGGGAAAATGTATTGCCTCGATATAAAAAATAAAAAAAGCTACACATTGCTCCATTATTTGGAGAACTGCTGTTTTTTAAACATACTATATATTATTTACTCTAATCTATAAAATAACAACAACAGATTTCTTTTCAATGCACAATTCTCAATATCCCAATGCAATACTGAGTACTTCTATTTTAGTAGGTTCTCTAGGGGGATACAACTTAAGTGCGAAACTGAGGTTGGTCCGCCGTTAGGTTAACCTCATCACAGCATTGTCATTTTGATATAAAATCTTTATTTTATTTTTACGTTTCCTGTGTTATTCTTAATATTTATTTCTTTTTCGCAGGAAATTATGTGCAATGTGATAGCCGAGCACAGGAGTACGAAAACTGGAAACCAATCTGTTGAAAATACTCAAAATTGCTTTTAAAAGAAATGTATTTTAATAAATTTGTTTAAAAAATCTTTTTTTTTTATTATTCATTTCCTAGATTTTAATAAAATGCCTTGAGAACAGTTCAATAAAGAAAATCGAGTTAAATTTTGTGAAGGGTGTGAGCTTGCGAAATTATAATTTTCAGTTCCATTAAGTTTTATATTTCATATTATCATAATCATTTTATCCCCGTTTACCGCTGTTCAGTTCGGGGTCACAATTTGTAGAATCTGGACCAGAAGTCTCGTTCCCGGGCCAACTCTCTTCTCTTACTCCAGTCCATATCCACCTCCTGAACGCGACCGAACCTCCTTTGCTTGTGCTTCTCTAGGATGGTCTCAGCCGACTTAACTTTGAGACCGGTCCGTATGGTACTGTTGCGTATCCTATCTGGTCGTGTCCTTCTTTCCTCTTTACGAAGATAACTCATCTCCGTGGTTGGATCCTATTCTTGTGTTTCGAGGTGAGGGTCCACTATTCGGAAGAGTAGGAAAGAACAGGGAAGAACGTCTATTTATAGATCATCATTTTAGTTTTTCTCGTCACTTCCCTTTTACCAAGGAAACCCCTTCGAAGCAAACTAAACACTCTGCTAACTGCACCGATTCTCTGAGAAACATCCTCATCAATGTAGCCGCTTCTGTTGAAATGAGCAGCTAGATATTTGAAATTATCAACCTGTTCTAATCTTTTCCCCTCATTATTCTCCGGGGTTTCTTCCCTATCCTCATACATTTGGTCTTTTACGGTATGATTCTCATGTTTATCGAGGCCATTTCCTCTTGAAGATCAGGACATCCGTGAAAGCTAACACATATTATCATATTGCATTTATTTGAAAAAAAAAATACCGTATAGAGTAATTATATTCTGTATCTATATATGTCATACACATGCATGCATACTCTGTTGATATATCAAAGTAAAAGAAAGTGAAAAAAAAAAAAAAAAGCAATACATGTAGGTTGCTTCACGTCCGAACTGGTATTTCTAGCTGGGACTATGGAAAAAAATAAAATAATTAATTTCATCTAAAGAAAATTAAATAAATCTAAAAAAATATATTCATTTATTGTAATTTCAGTTACAAAAACAAAAAAAATTATTTTATTTTTAATTAAAAATAAATAAATAGAGGCGTTATTACTCTAAAAATGGGAGTGGCATAGTTCAGTGTGTTGAGCGCCGAGCTCATTATATATTCGAAATCTAATACAATAACTATTCCAAACCAGGTATAGCATTTGAAACATAATTTCTTTTTTATAACATACTTTCGCTACTCAATGAGGAATTGAAAAAAAGAAGACCGCATTTGGCCAAGAATAAAGTTCTTTTCCACCAGGACAATGCAAGGGTGCACACTTGTGCAGTTTGTATGGCAAAATTCCACGAATTGGGCTACGAATCGCTCCCTCATCCGCCCTATTCTCCAGATTTAGTCCCGAGTGACTATTTCTTGTTCCCAAACTTGAAGAAATGGCTCAGCGGAAAGAGATTTGACTCCAACGACGAAGTCATCTCACAAAAAAATGCACATTTTGATGACCTCGACAAATCATATTTTTCAGAAGGGATAAAAAAATTGGAGAAACGTTGGGCTAAGTGTATAGAAATCAAAGGAAACTATGTTGAAAAATAATATAACTTTTCATTTAAAAACCTGTGTCTCATTCAAAAAGTCACGCACTTATTGACCCGCCCTCGGTAGATGCGGTAAATGATCATACTTGAAAAATATCTATGAAGTGATTAGAGTTGTTTGATAGTAATTTTTATTGAGGATGGATGATAGAAAACTACCACAAATGACCATTTAATGGTGCCGTGAAGGAAGAAGAAGAAAAGGCATATTCACCAAATTCACGAAGACATGGTTGAATACGGTTCAATGATGAAGTTAGCAGGAAGGCCTGGAAAGAAATGTTGTCATAAAATCTATTTGTAGAAATCTCAAACTTTTGGGAAACTCAATAAATACATAAAGAATTAGGTAATTTGATTTCGAATGAATCTTTGTTAGTTGTGTTTATTTGTTTAATAGTTAGTTTGTTGGCCAAAAGTTAGTCAATGCAAAAGAATTAATGGCAACACCATGTTTTAGAAATATGATTGCATTAATTCTATCTATGCAAAGAGACTTGCTGATACAAAATAGATTGACTATTAACTAAGGACTAACATCATAAATTACGAAGGCAATTCAGAAATTAAGAAACGTTTCCACCTGATACCACCAGGCTCTTGCCAACAGCGCATACATTGGTGTGCTCGTGCTCGGCACCTCAGTCAGTGCCCAGCTGTGACAACACCTCTGCGCTACCCCCTTTTTTTATCTTCAAACTTGAAATGCGTGCTGCAATCCAAAATCCCACCATTTCTGAGATGCGGTCTGTGATTCGTTTTTTTGTAGGCAAAAACTTAAAACCAATAGAAATTCATACTGGAACAACGTAATGAGTGACAGTTCTGTCAGGAAGTGGTGCATTCTGTTTAAAAATGGCCAAACAATCGTTCATGATGAAGAGAAGAGTGGACGTCCGAGCATAGTGACTGACGAATTGGTCGCCAAAGTTGACGAAAAGATTCTTGAAAACCGCAGTTTCACAATAAATGTGCTTTATTTATGTTCCCCACAAGTTTCATGGACTTTATTGTTTGAAATTGTTTCACAGAAGCTAGGCAACCACAAATTTTGTGCAAGATGGTTGCCAAAAATGCTTACAGATCACCATTAATAACAACAAAGGGGGGCGGTTTTGGAGGCCTACCACAGCCATGGTGATCCACTACTGGATCGAATCGTAACAGGATACAAAACCTGGGCGAAACATGTGAATTGTGAGACAAAATTAGTCCAATGAGTATGACAGAGGAATTTCAAATTCAATAAGTGCCAAATTCAAATTCAAATAAAATTAATTTGAATGGTGATTGTGTCGAAACGTAAGATTTTAGTCAATCTTTCACATGTATATAATAAAATGTTTTTCTTGTATTTTTTTTTTTTTTTTTATTCCAAAACGTTCATTTCTTTCTGAATAGCCCTCGTATGAATAGACGTAGTGACTAGCCTCTCAACTGTATCCTTAACTATTTGATACTTCAATCGCATCATACCAACTTCTCTATCTTCCTTTTTCTAACTCTCTATGTATAACTTAGGGGTAGAATATATACTTAAAAGGGAGATAGGCCATTACAGGAAGTTGAATGCTGACAACACCTAAGCGATGTCACACTTTAGGTGTTATAAACTCATAATTATATACAACTCATTAATTATATACAAATAATTGTATTCATATAAAAAAATAAAGTGCCGGCAGAAGTGAAAACTCAAAGAATAACTCACTCAATTATAGTCTGAATTATCTAATTTTTTAACATTAGTCTGTTTTTCACATATACAGGCATTCCAATCAATAATTATATACATAATTTATTTGTATTAATTGTTCTTTTGATGGTGATTTTATAAAAAGATTTTTATTTTGAAGAGAAAAGGATTGGAACCCGGGTCTTCCGCATCTCTATTACGGCACTCTTCCAACTAAGCAACCAGGGCTCGTAAACACTCTACAATGCCCTCTCGGTATATACCATCTAGAGAGTTCGATGACTCAGACTCCATCATTACTACAGTAGACATCACATTTATCCTTTTCGATCCATTCGAAGTCCTAAGTGGCCATGTTTATGTCTCATAAGATATATCTACCTCGACAGGAAAAAACTATTGAAGCCAATTCAATCAGCTTGCAATGATAGTATTATTCGCTCCATGCTCACAGTTATGGAGGACAATATTGCTTCCCTGTCCAATTCACTTTAGCCGACGCGTTCTCATATTGCACTCAATGACACGGTCATTTGAATGCGCTTCGAAGTGACGGTCTCACTCCCAAGATTGGTCTATCCATTTCCGAACCATAAACAGTCCAAATCTCGTCTAATAAATAATCTTGATCATGAAACGGGTGGAGTTATAGCCGGGAAGTAGCCCTTTAAGGCGAGTTTACGGGCCGTGAAATGCGAGAGGCGAAGATTTTTCCAATCCGGACTGGAGCGTTCCATCATGAGGGTGACAAACGAGGTCTTATTGGTGCGGTGCCAATCAGCGACGAGGGTCGGACGGGATTATGACTAACTGCTCTGATTGGTTCGGCCCCACGTCCATTAGTGAATTGGGCGGCCACTGTGTGTCTACGTGTCTCGGCAACCCCGGGGTGTGACGGCGCAGCGAACAATCATTCATTGTGAATAGATGATTGATGAAGAATAAGTAATTATTTGCTAATATCTCATTCACATTGAAATTAAAGAAACTTTCGAAGTATTTTTGTTTTTAAAATAAGGCCATAGAAAAAATATATTCAATGTTTTTCATCCGTCGTAAACCGACGACTTCCTGTCCTTCTGTTTCGTTTAATAACATCCCACTGATTCCTATGGAGCTAGCCGTTTCAGGCTAGTTCAACATTTACTAGATAAACGTTCTAAGCTCCCAATGAATTACAAAAGACACATACATATACAGGACAACTATTAGACCTATCATATTTTTATTTTGAAGAGAAAATATTTGTCCCCGGCTTGTATCAACTCCGGTAGCTTAGTTGGTATAGTCCTGTCACGGTAAGACATAGGACCCGGGTTCGAATCCCGGGCGGAGGAATATCTTTTCTCTTCAAAATAAAAAGTTTTTTTTTTAATATATTTTTTCTACCAATATACGACCTAACACGTACAATACCTAAGTTGGTTTTTTTCAGATCGATCCGTCTCATTTACCAAAAGCATATAAAAAATGACTAAAAATAAATTGTCTCCATATTTAAACTGAAACGAGGGTACAGAAACAAAAATAAAAAAAAACGATTGAACGTGGAATTAACACAGTAAATAAATTATACCAGACTTAGTGCTGTTAAGAAACAGACCGAAATGCCACTTAAAGGGGCTAGGACGTCGCATAAAAACAATCGATATATATCTCTCGACTTCTTATATCGACTCTAAGAAGAGTAATTTATAGAAGACTAGATTAAATCCCTCGGGCCTTATCTCTTCAACTGCAAGATTAAATTCTGATAACTTCTATTTTACTAATTACCCCCCATATTTCACTAGTTTTAGTTGTCCAAGGTTACCAGAATATACTTGTTTAACCCCAATAAATTTAAAATAATTAATTAATAATAAGACGTTCTTCGATTTAATCGTAGTACAATAATTCATATTATAGTCTACTTTAACGCTGAATTAAGGCACTAGAGCATACACAAGAGTCTTTATTCTGGAACTAAGTCTCTTTAGTATAACAAACATGTACAGAGAAAGAAAAATAATACACATTTGGGCATTTGGCTACTTAATACAAAGCATAAAGCATTTATTTATTTATTTTTTATTTATTGAGAGTTTCCCCAAAATAGAAATTTTTAGAGTAACATTTTTTCCAGGTTTTCCTGTCAAATGCGTCCTCTCCATTGAGGCCATATCCTGCCATGTCTTCCTGGACTTGGTTCGTCCAAGAAGTTCGCAGTTTTCCTCTTCTTCTTTCTTCAGGGCACCAGTTCATTGTCACTTTGGATGTTCTATTATTATCACGTCTAGAAATTCCAACTGCCCTTCTCCAGAAATCCATTTCCGCAACTAGAAGTTGGCTTTTATGTTCACTTCCCTTTCCCAATTTCCATATTTCACACCCATATAACATTATAGCAGTTATAATCATCATCATCTTGAACCAGGTGTCCCTCTCCTGAACCACGCCTTCTTCCCAGGTGGTCAATGATCTTCCTCTTGGTCTTCTTCGTCAGACTGCAATAAACTGCTGGTCTTCCAGGTTGGGGGAACAAAAACTCAGCCACAGCATACAGCACACTACACACACCCCACATCACAGAAAAAGGTCAACTTCAGTACACACCCTAGTGTCACCTCCCCTAGGTAGCCGCCCCGGAAGGAAAGCTTGTTAGGGAGCTAGGGGGAGGCAATCCCTCCACCTGACTCGGGGGTAGTTGGCTGAAATCCCTCTCCTTATATTAATATAAATTATGGACAATTTAAGAAATAGAGCTGGACTGATTTTACGGAATTCGACTTGGCATGGGAAGCGGTTTATTTGACTTGCCGTTATAATAGCATGGAACATATTTTTTTTTGTAGTTTTTAGGGTAGGCATACTCCATATTACAGAATTGAGCATGGCAATAGCTTTCCTTCCTTCTCTGGTTCTTCGGGGTATATCCCCTTCAGAGGTTCCATCTTTTTGAAGGATAGATCCTAAATATTTAAAGTTGGTTGCATTTATTGGTTTTTTGATCTGTAATAAAGCATTTATAAAGTGCCAAAAAAGTAAATAAAAATAAAACTTTAAAAAAAATAGATTAAAAGTATGAATCATGACAAGATATTAAGAAATTAAAGAGAATATCATACTTTTAGGGCGGTACCCACCAGCCTGCTAAAGCTGCGATAACATAGAAATTACGGTGAAGCATCTGTTCGAATGTAAGAATCATCAAACAGATAGAATAAATTAGAATATTGAAACGTTCCTACCGTTTAAACAAAACAATAAACTACAGAAAATGCTGATTTTTTTTAAACACTCGAAGTTAATTCAAGAAATTTAAGAAGAATAGTCTTCGCTAATGGCCCCGGAATCGAAGCGATGTTAAAGAAATTAAAAAAGAAGAGAATGCATAAATTAATAACAAGTAAATGCATGTAATAATTTATTTAAATAATGGTTTTGTAATTCTTCTTTACTACAAAATCAATTAATACGGATTCATTTGGAAACTTAGGAATATCTCAATAGGCTGAATATTTCTTAAGGAAAATATCAGATAGAATGAAAAATTTGAGGAAAAAAACCCTGAAACTAGAACATATAAATAGAAAGAAAAGAATTTAAAAAAGGAAAAATGATCAAGTGAGTATGTCAGAGTTTTGTAGGAAGAGGGACAAAGGCTGATTTAAGGGGGGCCTGGAACGTGCCCCCCCCCCAGACGGTATTTTGTGTACTGTAGAGAATCCATTTAAGTATATACTTATAGGCTACTCACATGATCATAGTTGTTAAAATATATGAATAAAATAACAGAAAGGACACGAGTTTCACTGACTGGAATTGCGAAATTCGTTTCATCTCTTTCACGCACTTGCTATTAGCAAAGAACTGCCTTGCGATCTTTATCCACCTTATCCTAATTAAAGTCATATCTCCGCAGCAGGATGACAGAAGAGCGTTTGAATGAACTTCTGGACGTCTTTAGCAGAAAACAAAAGAAAACTGTCTTTATTAAACATGTAATTTTTTTATTGTTTTGATATTTTAAACCTTTCTATTATTACTACAAGTTTATTTTTATTTCTAAGTTATTGTTGATTTTTTAGCCCGTCTGCCCGTTGTGCCCCCCCCCCCCAGGAAAAAATCCTGGCTCCGCCCTTGAAGAGAAACAAAAGACAAAAGAAAAATTACAATGTCTTTTGTTTGTGTCCTAATTCTGTTATTAGTGGCGAATACCGATAGTAATAATAGTTTGTTGATAGCTGAAAGCGAAGCACAAATTGTGAAATCCTGATGAATGAGGATCAAAAGCGAATCACTCATAAAATAAAATAAAATATTTATCGCTAGTTTGTAAAGTTATTGGCGGTTGTTTATTTATTTAACGTAACTTTATTCTAGCATTTCTAATCGGATGATGCTGTAGTTGGATTCCTTAATTTTGCCTATCCCCAGGTATCATTAGGATATGGATCATTAATGTGTACCTGGCAACATACAAGCTCATTTTACGCCCGATCCGAAATACGGCATTACTAAGGATTTTTAATTCCCTTTGAAAAAAAGGCCAGGATGTACGAACAAACAGAACAAGTAATTACCAACGTAAGTACTACACTTCACTATATCATATTCTATGCGTTCTACTTCTCTGTACCATTACATTTAATATATATTTCTAATTACTTCCGGGGAGGATGTAATCAAGAAGGCGGGAATACGGAAGAGGTTTTCGCTTCGTGAGGATGGCATACCTCGGAGTCCCATCATCCTTAATATCGAGGAGGCGGTAAAATTATTCAGAAAATGTGCCGGTGGTTTGCGATGAGGAGGTGGGATAGAGAGAGAGAGTGAGAGAGAGTTAGGGAGGGAGTGACGTATGAGATATAACTAATGTGAATTTAATAGCATTGGTCCCCCCTCTAACTCCCTCCCTCTCTCTCTCTCTCTCTCTCTCTCTCTCTCTCTCTCTCGCTCTCTCTCTCTCACTCTCCCTCTCTCATCGTAGCTCGGGAATTATCATTTTCATCAGAGGCTGGGAATCCGCCATATCACCGCCGACACTTCATTATCTCCCACGAGCTGGAGTTCTTACTGTTTGTGGTTTCAGTTCTGCCTGCCAAATGAATATGTATATATGTATAGCTTTATTTTGCCAAGAAGCTTATGGTATGTAATATCATATTTATAAACAAGTCATCGCGTTTCAGAATAATGTCATAGAGTAAATAAAAGCAAAGATATATGATGACATGAGATAAAGGCAATTAAAGAAACTACCAACTGGTAGTAATCGAACAACGAATTCAACTTATAAGGTCAAGAGGCCATCTTCTTTTCAGACGCTTTGGAGGACTATCAGGAATTGAAGAGGTTGTGAGGTTTTGAACAGTTGGGTTTGAGTGGGAATAAATTATTTTATGAAAGGATTGATACAGCATTCGAGCCAAATCAGTAACTAATGGGACATTAAGGTCATTATGGGTAATTTTGTCCCTAATAAAGTCAGGAGCATTGATGTGTTTTATGTAACAATATTTACAATAATTATTTACATTTTCAAGTAGTTTCGGGTATCAATAACTATTTTTTATTTATTTTGTATTTAATAGACAGGGTATACCTATCAAATATACAAATGTGTATTGTATATTTGACCACGGAAGAAAGTTTGAGTTCCAGGATTATATATATATTTGAATTTTTAATTTGTTTGACCTCAAGTAATGATAGGACTTGTAAATTTGAAGGATGTTGTGAAGAACTACTAAAATTGAAAATGACAAATAAATGTCGAAATGTTTTTAAATCTTTTGTTAATTTTTTAACAAAAATTGTTGACTGGAATAAGGTTTTTTTCTTCATTATTAAGTTATATAGGAAAAGAATTATTTAAAAAAAACTTTCAACTTTATATAACAATAACTTTTTACAACTTATAACAATAACAACAAACAATTTTTTAGGGGAAGCGAAAAGTTCAACAAATTATTGATGTTTGGAGTTATTATTAGCATAATTTGCACAACTATTAAACAACTTTTTAATTAAATATTATTAGTCTTATATCAATGAAATTTTAACCTTTAAACTGCAGTTCCATATCTTATATACAGGCTGCAAGGCGTCGCCTGTCTCGCGCGATACGTCACGATGACTAGAACGTATAGGTTTTTCTCCTACCTAAACGCGGCTAAAGAATTTTTCACTAAAAAAAAAAAAGCCCTCTCCATTAAAACTTTAAGCATAAATTATCACAACGATTTGATCACAGAGCCGATGGAATTATTCATAAGTAAGTAGGAGTTAATTCCGAAGAGTAACATGTAAAGAAGTATTTAATGACAGGACTTTGAACGGGGTGGGGGGAGGGAATTCGAATTCTAACAAAGCATTCGAATGAGTTGGGGCCCTCGGCGAATCAGTCAAAGGGTCGCTGAAAATTGCCATCCAACCCCCCCCCACTTTAAGTTTAAATGGAAAGAGAAAGAAAATGGCGGGTATTTAGCATTCAGGGGCCGTGGCCAGTTATCCTCCTATACACTTTCGGGCCTGATTCAATTTTTGCAGATCCTCAGTCCTCTCCCAGAAGTGTTCTTCAAAAAAAGGGGTCGACCGGGATATCAGCCAACCTTCTTCCCCTCTCAAGTATTTTCGGGTTGGTTACTGGATCAATACTGTACATGAAGAGGGTCCTCTACTGTCTGCATCCGTAGTGCGAATGTCTACTTTATTATCCTCAATATTTTATATTTAATTAAGGTATAGTGAAGCATATTCCTAAAGATGTAATTTATTTAAATTACTTTTTTCCACAAAAAAATTATAACTATTTTTTCCTAGTATACGATCTAGTTATGACTATTTTTTGTCGTGAGCTTAACCGAGGTAGGTAGCTTAGAATGTAGAGCGCTGAATTGCAGTGCCCGAGGTTCTGGGTTAAAATCCGGGTGTGGAAGATTTTATTTAGCCTTTAAACAGATGAGGATGGATCCTTTGGGATCTAGGAGCCTCGTGGGGCTCATGCAGCCTCTATAAAAGATATCCGAAATAAGGGAAAAACCATGTGGTTGAGCTTGATTTCGGATAAATCATCCCCTTCACATCCGTCCATAAAGAGTAGAGTCAACAAGATATGTTGATTGCCATACCGCGACTTTTTTCATCAATCAACAGTAGTAATATTTATAATATTGAATGTGGAATCAGCTCTGCTCGACAGCCATCTATATAATTTAGTAATAAAAAATAAAGGGAACGGAGTGGCTCAGTGGTTGAGCACTGAGTTGCCATGCCGGAAATCCTGGTTCAAATCACGCTGCGGGCAGTTACTTTTATTTAGTCTGTTTGCAGCCGGAGATGGTTCATATAGCATCTAGGACCCTCCTGGGGCTCACCCAGCCTTTATAAAATATTATAAAAATAGGGTACCCATAATAAGGGGGAAAACCTGGCGGTTGAGCGTGACCTAGGACAAGTCACCTTCTTGCAGAACCGTTGTCCATGAAACAGTACAGTCTCAACCATGTACTGAACCCCCAGACTCGTTCACGGGTCGTAGTGGTAAAGGTTTTTTTTAAAATAAAAAATGGGCCGAGGATCAGATTTCACAGGAGGATTAAAGTGTTCTATATCAGTCGATCCAGAATATTTAACAAATTAGTTTTAATCCATTATAAGTTGTTTTATATTTTTCGAAATTCGTAAAAAGGAAGTCATTGATTTTCCCCATTTGTTCAACATTTATCCAATTCAATATATTACAGATATATTTTTATTAATTGTTATTTTTATGGTGAATATTTTTAAATATTGTTGTTTTGAAGAAAACAGATTTTTCCTGGCCGGGATTCGATGAACATTCTTCCCCGTGTATATATCGCAAAAATTGCCGATCCGGGATTTGTGAAGAGAACGGATGTGTGTGACTTGGATACGACTTCTGGTAGCTCAGTGGTTTAGAGCACTGCACCGAAGATGCAGACGACCCGGGTTCGAATCCCGGCCAGGACAAATATTTTCTCCTCAAAACAAAAATATTACAGAAATATTTTATTTTAAGAATACAATGTACTGCAGACTGAATAAGGGATGGGTACATAATGTATTTTCCTGTATCTGATAGAGGTGATACTGATACTTTTAATTGGTACTTTTGTATGCATTGATACTTTTACTAGTCAAGGGTACAGAGTGGATTTTCCTTTTACCTGATACTTTTGTAGTTGAATACAGATATCCCGACTCTTACTCTCCTAATACGCTACACAGAAGCCTTTCTTGGGGCATCAATATTTGTAATCATTTTTAAAGGAAAAAGAGTTATTCACCGAAATAGTAAACTGCACAAGGGATCAAATGTTTGAAATCATGTTTTTTATTGGGTAATTATTTTTTGAAAGCTATAGGCTTGCGTATTCCTAAATAAGTAGTTTAAAAGTTACATTCCAAAAACTCATCCTCAAACGATTGTACCCCATCCTTGATGCAAATCATGTAATACCAGATCACCAGTTTGGATTCCGAGCATCCCACTCCACTATTCAGCAATGTCATCGTGTGGTGGATGTGGTCTCCTCTGCATTAGAACGTGGATCATATTGCTCGGGCGTCTTTCTTGACGTGGAACAGGCTTTCGACCGAGTCTGGCATCCGGGCTTGCTCTACAAACTCCGTAAATTCCTACCTCATACCTACTTTCTCATCCTTCAATCCTATCTCACAAATAGAACTTTCCAGGTAAACCATAATAATGTCCTTTCATCCCTCTTCTCCCAATCTGCTTGTGTTCCTCAAGGTAGTATCCTTGGCCCAATTCTTTATACAGTTTATACAGCTGACATCCCAACTCATCCTAACACTATCCTTACCACGTATGCTGATGATACATGTGTATTATCAGTCAACACCAATCCAGTTATTGCATCCCAAAGGCTCCAATCCCATATTACTGATCTTGAAGAATGGTGTCAAAACTGAAGAATTAAAATAAATTCTCAAAAATCGCATCAAATCACTTTTACCTTACGTCGTAAACCAATGACTTCCTGCCCTTCAGTATCCTTTAATAATATCCCACTGATGCAGGTAGAACAGATCCGATACTTAGGGTTGCACCTCGACAAACGATTAACCTGGAATCCTCATACTAGACTGAAAAGACAAGAAACTGCTCGACGTTTCAGGCTACTTCAACACTTACTAGACAAACGCTCTAACCTCCCAATAAACTACAAAAGACTCATCTACATGACCATCATAAGACCTATATGGACTTACGGAGTAGAGCTTTGGGGCTCCACTAAGCCATCAAATTCCTGTCGTATCCAATCCCTACAGTCCAAAATCCTTCGTAAAATCCTCAACGCTCCTTATTTTGTTAAATATACCGTCATCCATAACGACCTTAATGTCCCATTTGTTGCTGATTTGGCCCGAACCCGGTATCTTTCCTTTCATAACAAACTTCATTCTATTATTCATTCATTCTATTATTATTCTAAATAATATGGATTCGATTATTATAATTGTTTACAATATATATATATATGTAAATATATTTATATATAAAATTGACATAGTAATAGACGTGAGGAAAAGATGTCTTGAATTCTATGGCCACTTAATGAGGCTTCCCGATCACAGACTTAAAAAGAGTAAAATACGTAGCATCCCTTGTTAATGGAGGGCAATGGATCCAAAATTACTGATGAAGATATGAAAACAAGAAACAGTTTTCAAATTAAAGTTGAAAAATGGGAGGCTAAGCAAGAGACAAAAGCGCCGAGAACTGGAACAAAATGGAGCAGAAAGAAAAGCTGAATTCTCGGAAATAATGAAAACCTGGTGGGGAAATAAAAAGAACCTGAAGCCCGAAACGTGAACCATCTTTACTTAGCGTCTTTAACTTTGCCAGCTTTACGACTAATAATAAAAATTATATATATGTCCTACGTATAACTTATAAGATTGATGGTAAATAACACAAGTGAATTAAATTTTTTTATTTGATATTTTATAAACATAAGGGAGAGGAGTGGCTCAGTGGTAGAGTACTGAGCTGCCATGCCGGAAATTCCGGTTCAAATCCCGCTGCAGGCCATGATTTTTATTTAGTCTGTTTGCAGCGGGAGATGGATCATATAGGATCTAGGACCCTCCTGGGGCACACCCAGCCTCTATAAAATATTATAAAAACAGGGTACCCAAAAGAAGGGGGAAAAATCTGGCGGTCGAGCGTGACCTAGGACAAGTCACCTCCTTGCAGAACCGTTGTCCATGAAACAGTACAGTCTCTACCATGTACTGAACCCCAGACCCTTCATGGGTTGTAGTGGTACAGGTTTTTTTTTTTTTATAACAATTATTATTATTATTGTTACCCGCGCTGGGGGCAAAGGGCTGGGAGCGGACAGGGTATAATCGAGGACACATAAGGGAAACTGGGTGAAGAAATAAACCCCCATCAATACTCATTACCTTATAGTCAGTAATAAAATTAACAATTTCCACATGACTTGATCATTATCTACACATAATTCTGGGTGCACTAATGCGAAAAGAAAAGATTCCTATCTGTCTTGTGGCCAAACGCGACGAATGAAAAATAAAATATATAACTGGCTCTATCTTCAACGGACCACCTTCTGGCCTCACCCCAAGTCTAGTCCAATTAACGTAACGAGGAAATCTCTTACCTTCCTCTCTTCTGTTCCGGACACCCGAATCTTCCACGCCTTCTACTCATCTTCAGCCCCATCTCCAGTCAGGAGACACCCACCTTGCCCGCCGGGCAGTGGCTCTATCTCAGCCCGTCTTCACTGCTCCACTCTCCCCGAGAGGAAAAACGGCTGGGTATTTGAAGGCTTATCCGAGCAACGTCAACATTCTTATCCGGGGATCAGTGAGGTGGTGCCATCTGGTGGTCATAATTATCCCAAGCACTCGCGAATTGAATTAAACTTTTTAAATATTGCCTCAGATCGACTCGAAGGGAGCGGAAATGCTGAGTCAGACCTGTGTCAGACTGATGACTTGGCGTCACCGCAAGCAGACAAGAATCTTCTAATAAAAATTGATATTTAATAAAATATATCTGAACTAAATGTTAAGGAACTACACTGCCTTTAACCAAAACCATATACAAAAAGAAAAATTATGTTATTAGTCACAAGAAGAAATAACATTATCAAATCTTATTTGGCATGGGATAACATATACATATATATTAAAATCCTTAAAACCTAAAATCTTTCAAAAACATCTTAATGAAAAGAAGCAACTAAATGCTAATCATTCTCTAAAATACGTAAAACTAATAATAAACTCTTGACTTCAACAGATCAAAAAGACTTCTTTTGGATCGCAAATATTAGAGTACAATTCGTAACACAGATTACTTTCATTCAAAGTGTTCTAATTAAAAGAAATGGCTAATTAAATATAACATTCGCTAACATTTATAGCATTGAACTGAAATCTGCAATTAATGCACATTAACTAAATTTTATTTAAATAAAATTTTTCTTCAGCCCGTTACATTATTTTTTGTCATGTTCCGATTGCAATGTAAGGAATTACACCCTTATATACATTAATTATATATAAATTAAATGACAGAAGGTAAATTAAAAGTTTTGTTTTGTATTACTATTATTTGATTTAATATTTATCTATTTATTTCCCTTTCTAAATAAGACTTTATAACGACCGGTTATTTATTGGTACATTCCATTCTTCAATATGCTATGTACCTTGTAATTACTTACTTACAAATTGAAATCATAAAATATACGATAAACTAAAATGGATACAAACGCACTATAACCTACTTTTGATTACATTTTATGAAAGTTTACAGTTAAAAAAAAAAATCATAAAATGTTCTCATTACTTTATGTTTGTATTACATTCTCCAATTTTATTAAACATTTAAAAATCAATGGTGTCGTTAAGTTAAATAATAAATTTATTTTTAATGTAAAAAGAAATAGGAATTGTACTGTAATTGTGAAGTATGTACTTTGATTAATTGCATGAAAAGGAGAAAACGAATTTTCATAACTTTAAAATTGTAATGTACAGTATGTCCGATATGGATTGGTCAGTATGCTGTGAGTTATGGCAATCCAATAAAGTTGGACAGCACTGCTGAAAAAATAAAGCATTTCCCTCTCTACTAACGAACCAAAATGGCCACATTATTAGACGATGTCCTTTTTAAGAGTTTTTTTAAAATGCTATCTTAAAAAAATTTCGTCATTGTATATAAGCGTTACTAACGAAAGCAATGTGTACTTAGTATGACCAAACCTGAGTTAAAATTAATTGATAGCAAGTCAATGTTAAACGCGAGAAGTATCTTTCCTATACCAACTGTTTTGTTTCAATTAATTGTTTATTTGATAGGTGAATATTTTTAGTAAAAAAAAAAAAAAAAAACTTTCCGAAGAATTAAAACAAACTAGACAATAGGAATTAAAAATTGGATAAAAACAACAATATTTTTTATCCAAATCTTTTATCAAAGATCTGCCAATATTGTATGAATATATTTCATACAATATATAGACCATTTGGAAGATGCTTGTATACGAAAGGCGTTTAGGACTAAAAGAGGACGACTTCACATTTTTCGCTAGTTTAGTTTATCAATTTTGTCAATCACGGCACTTTGCCGCCTTATTTATCATGTTTTTAGTCTGAGGTTTCGGGAGGAACCTAAAGCGTAACTATCGAGGACTCTCAGGGGTAGTTTGAACAGTGGAAAATGAGATGGGACAAATCCTTAGTTAAGAATGGTGATGATCCTAATGCGCGTATTTATTGGACACCTAGTTAGCGCGTGTGTGAGTGTGTGTGTGTGTGTGAATGTGTGATAGCTTTTAGAGTTTATAGAAGCCTGTGGTGTTCGGGTCAGAGAACAGATAGTTCCAATGTTTCAATTTTTTTCTTTCTTCTTCCTCCTGTACCGTATCTTCACAATTCGCATCTTCTTCTCTTCGGACCATGATTTCTCTAGTTTCTTTCTTGGAACCATTCCATTACCAATACTTTTCTCCAAAATTAATGTCTCTCTTCTGCAGCTTCTTCTCTTATATTGTTCTTTCCAAATCTTTTTAGCTTCTTGAATCAAAGTTGTTGTTGATTTCTCGTTCCAAGACTTTCAAAAGATTTTTGAAAATCTGTTTGGCTGCTCTGCTTTCACCCGCTCTGAATAAAAGCCAAATAAAGAAAATCGTACACTTCATTTTTATTGATTTTTCCAGATGTTTATTTTTTAGTTCAAGGAAGTAGAAATATTCTTATAAATTGTTAACCTGATATAAATACATCAACTTCGTACCCCCAAATATGAATAACTACGTTATAGAGGCTCGGTGATCCTCTGGAGGCTCTGCACTTCCCATAGGTTCTAATGGCTGTTAACAGATTAAATATTTTGTCTGCGTTTTCTGCCGGATTTGAACACGGTATCTTCAGCACAACAACTAAGCGCTTTAAACAGTGAGCTATGTTACCTCCCAAATTAAAAATAAATGGAAAAAAGTATCTATAAATATTTGTAAATGTAAATGTGATAATTTCCAAAATCTTCTTAGAACATTAAGTTAAGTTTAAGTGAGACTTGGGTTTCATAATTTTGTCTAAAATCTAGAATGTCGGTTATTATATTTTAATTTTAAATATAGGATGTCAAAAAAGAGTATCGGGGGTTTGATAGTTGAATAAAATTACAAATACAATAAATCAAGTAGGTTGTTTATGTTTCATTTACACACATTGAACTGCAAAATTATTTTGAAAAAACAATATTGTTTAGGTGTCGATCATCACACTCCTCCTATCTCAAACGCAGATTTCTAAGAACGCGTTGACACATTGTTCGTGAGATTTCTGTCATATCTGTTGATATATTCTGGTTCAATTGCGTCAGATTCGTCGGTTTGTTCTTGTATACACTACTTTCCAGGTATCCCCACAGAAAGTAGTCAAGAGGACTGAGATCGGGACTTCTGGGTGGCCAATTAATGATGTCTCTACGAGAAATAACTTTGTTTGGGAATTTGTTTACCGTAGCAATTAATAAGTCAAAAGTGTGGAAAGTGCCCCTGTTCTGGAGTGGAAGTTCTGGAGTTATATCCTTGAAGCTCTTGAAGTTCTTGGGCCAAAAAACCTCTTAACATTTCGCAATAACGCTGACTTATTTACAGTGAGTGTTCGACGCGTTGGTCTTCATAGAAAGACGGACCGATGATTTCTTTTCCCGTCATTATAAGAGCCCAGACTATATAAAGTTGGGTATACAAGAACAAACCGACGAATCTGACGCCATTGAAACTGAATATCACAACTAAAATGACAGCAATCTCACGAACAATGTGCCAACGCGTTCTTAGAGATCTGCGTTTGAGATAGGAGGATTGTGATGATCGACACCTAGACAATATTGTTTTTTTTCCAAATAATTTTTCAATCGAATATGTGTAAATAAAACTTAAACAACATCCTTGATTTATTATATTTCTGATTTTATTTAAATATCGAACCCGCGATACTCTTTCTGGACACCCTGTAGCATGGAGAGAAATGGCACAGTTGTGAAGATGCTCTGGGCTCATATCCCGTTCGTTGGGAGACTTTTATTTAATCTGTTAGCTTCTGGAGATGGATCCTAAGGAATGGATAAAATCTGGTTAAGCTTGATCTAGGACAAATCGCATCCTTGCGCAACAATTTTGGAAGTGGTACAGTTTTTTATAGCATTTTTTAAACAATAGCACTACAGTGTATTATATAACAAGCGCATAATCGAATTTACAACATCCCCAAATATAAAATCTTTTATTTTTATTTATTAATTTTTTACCAGATTGGCATGGTGGGCCTTTACATGGTTGTTATAATATTGGTTTTATTGATAACAATTGATTATGGGGGGGGGGGGGTATAGTCTCGTACAATAGACACCCCTAACTAAATACATGGTTATAACTATTGGTTAACTGTCTAAAAATCTACAAATATAAAATAGCTGGAAGATAAATTTAAGGTAGTTATATCACTTTCTATATATACTTCTACAACCTATAATAAGATGTCCTGCAGTAACCTGGGCTTTCGTCTTCGAGATGATGTCTGCTTTCCTACGTTGTAATTTATTGCTCCTTTAACTGCTGGTAGTTGGGTGTGAAATTTTCTGAATCTTTTTTTTATGTGGTCGTCTATTGTTTCTATTTGTAGTTCTCGGCGCAGTTGACTATTTCTGATGAACCAGGGAGCATCCACTGCGCTTCTTAGGACCTTGATTTGAAAAGTTTGCAATCTTTTTCTTTTCGTAAAGGATGCTGCACCCCAGACTTCACAGCCGTACATCAGTAATGGCCTTAGGACTGTTTTGTAAATGAGAATTGTAATCTCCGGTTTTAATTTAAATATAAAATCTTCATTTTCATAGTCTTTGTGCATACATGGATATAAAGCTTTGCTTACATTAAATATGTTTTGCAGTTATGAATGAACTATAGTTTATTACTGTTAGTATTATAGTTTATTATTATAGTATAGTTTGTAAAAAATGTCAGGATAAGTAATTTGGCATAAATTTATTATTACTTTTATTTCTGTTAACAAATATTTACAATTATATTTAATATTTACAATACACAACAACATCTTATTTACATGTGCTTCTTTATTTTACATCTTTATTAATATTTCCTATCCCAATCCTCGTCATCGTAATCATCATCGTCATATCCTTCGGCATCGTCTTCCCAGCCGTGGTCATCATCGTGCTCATAGCTGTGATGCGACAGCTTGTGCTTGTGCTTCTTGATGTGCTTGTAGACCACTTTGGTGTGGTGGATGTCGTGCTTTATAGCAGGGACATGGATTCTTACGCGAACACTGTGGAAAAAAGAGTTAATGATATTTATGATGGAATAAACAATGAAGGTTAAATAACTAATATTTTTGTCAATCATAATTTAAATATTTTTTATTTTTATTTTGAAGAGAAAATATTTGTCCTGCCCAGGATTCGAACCCGGGTTCGAGGACAAATCTTTTCTCTTCAAAATAAAAATATTTAAAAATAACCACCATCAAAAAAAGAATAAATAAAAATAAAACATAATTTAAATCAGTTATACAAGGAAGACATTGGACATATTCAGTGAAATTAAAAAAGTTTGTATATGTATAGGAAATGCTGGTTATTATTCGGTCTCGACATTAAGACTAAGCTCGCGTGTTTTGTCCCGAAATCTAAAAATAGTTAAAGTAGTTAAATTAAATGTTAATTTAAATTAATAAATTATTTCGTTAAGGCTCTCATCTGTGGTCGAACGTGCTTACTTAACATTTCACATGCCCAGTTCTGGTAAAGAGGCCGGGTATTAGTCAAGAGTTTTCCAACTCGAAATTAATCGAGCAATTGATAAAATTACATTTTATTTCATGAATGTCTTGCCAACTTTGTCCGCAAGGAGTAGCAGATCCGGACACGGGGATAAAAAATGTTTATGTCAGCTCGACTGAGCCTTTTTATACCCATTCGGTTTCCCCCATAAGATGGACTTAAGAACTGGTACTTCGGCCAGCAGAGTCGTGGTCCGAGCGGAAGGAAGATGAGCTGTCAAGGAGACTCTATGATTCTGTAGTCTGGCTAGATTTGGGGTGTAGCCAGATGGTAGTTCAGTTGTTGATAGAGCCAATCAGAATTTATAAAATAATTATCCTTACAACTCTTCATTATGGATGTGAAACTTGAGTGCTAACGCTGAAGGATGAAAAAAATCTTCAAGTATTCCAAAATAAGGTGTAAAGTAGAATATTTGGTCCAAAAAGGGATGCGACAAATGAGGGATGTTGGAGATTACATAACGCGGAATTGCCAAACATGGATCCAGTAAATAGTATTCAGGTGATAGCGTCGCGAAGATTAAGATGGACCTGTAAAGTTCCTGGGCGTAGTAACGAACAAATTCCTAAGATGTTAATAGGCGCTGTGCGAATGGGAAGTGTTTGAGAAGACCCAGGCGTAGATGGGAGGATTGCGTTAAGAGGGATCTGGGTTTGGGTAGTGGTCCGCGGACAGACGTTTGTAAGCAGAGATTGGTGGTACATATCGGCATCGAGCCTTCGGGTTCGGAAGCATTATCATTATTATTATTATGTACAGCTTACAGAGCTGTAGATATCGGGTTGGAAACCAACTGTGACAGATAAATTATATACAGAACATTTGTCCGCAAGATTGCATAGCCATCACCATGCATTAATATTTTATATATAGGGAACTAGTTCTGGACATCTCTTTTTGCAGTAAATAATGTTTCTATGGCGGTACCTAGTTGCTATTATGTGAACTATTCTTTGTTATTTTGCTTTAAACTCATCAAAAAACCCAAACCAATTTTCTCTCATGCCAAAGAAAGTGGACGATTTCATTGATTTTATTTCTTGGTGGCTGAAATTTAAAAAAATACTCGAGCTTATTAATGTAATACTTCTTAAGCTAAAAATTATTCCCAAAATATGAAAACAGCATTCGTCATATCAAAACATCCATATTTTTTTCTCTCAACAATTCTTCTGATTTATGTAAGAAAGAGTTGTTAAGTTACCTTCTGCCCGAGCAGCCACTCCTATTGGCCCTGAAGATGACCTACACAGTAGGTCGAAACGTCGGCACATAAAATATACAATAGTTTCACCTATTTTTGCGTGTTTTCTTGACTGCACCCCCAACTAATTACATCCTATTAATTCTTCTGATTATTCAGTGAAGTATTTCAGACCTAACAAAGGATACTCCCAGACAATGAAATGTCTGTGTTTTTACCATCTGTGCAAAAATGAAATGGAAAAAACCCTAAAACATTTCAACCATCTATAACGGAATATAGCATTACTGCTGATAAATATTTTAAAAAATGGACGATGTAAAAAGGACTTGATGACAAAACGGTATTTTGGAACCCAATCACTTCAAGACCAATAATAAATTGTCTCCCTCTTTCTCGATGAAAACGTTGATGATTCAAAAATGCTTGCTGTTACTTGCTGCTCTTCTCTTACACTTCGTGGACACCTAATAAAGGGATGGAAGGAGAAATATAGAAAAAATGTGTAAGAAAATGAATCCAACCATCCACGTATCAAAAATAAAACTCTACTATATTAAACAAAAATAATATAAAATCACACCTAACATCTAACAATAATAATACATTATTGTAAAAATTCCAACTAAAAAAACAGGAAATTAAAAATACCTGTCCACTATTTCGCCTATTCAGGCATCCTCAGGACAGAAAGAGAATAACAGCAAAGCAAAACATGACTAATGCAACCAAAAAACACACATCCCCAATTTTTTGGGTTCATTATTCACGTTTTGCTTTGCTGTCTCTTTCTGCCCTGAGGATGCCTGAATAAGCGAAATATTGGACAGGTATTTTCAATTACCTGTTTTAGTTTAGAGACTTAAGTTTTTTAGTTGGAATTTTTCCACTAATGTATTAACATATGTTAAATCTCTCTGTTTGACCTTCCCCTTTTTCAATCTAACAATAATAATAATTATAATAGTACTAAAGAACAAGATTTAACATAAAATAACCGAAATTCCCAAAGCCACTAAAAAAATAATAATTTCAATTTAAAACAAGATCCATGGATCCATAACCATAATCCTGTAGGC
This sequence comes from Troilus luridus, assembly GCA_964056705.1. NCBI lineage: Eukaryota > Metazoa > Arthropoda > Insecta > Hemiptera > Pentatomidae > Troilus > Troilus luridus. The sequence goes on along the minus strand of OZ057412.1, from coordinate 195,246,070 downwards.
ACTAATAATAATTACAATTTAAATAAAAGATTTCCCATCTGTTTTGTGATCGAAACTCTATGAACGAGAGATGAAATATTTAATTGTCTTGATTGGCTCTATCAACAACTGGACTACCATCTGGCTACACCCCAAATCTAGTCAGACTTCAGAATCATAGAGTCTCCTACCTTGACAGCTCATCTTCGGACCACGACCCTGCTCGCCGGAGTACCAGTTCTTAACTCCATCTTATGGGGGAAACCGAATGGGTATAAAAAGGCTCAGTCGAGCTAACATAAACATTTTTTATCCCCGTGTTTGGGATGTGCTACTCCTTACGGACAAAGTTGGCAAGACATTCTTGAAATAAAATATTTTATCAATTTTTAGATTAATTTTGAGATGGAAAACCCCTGACTAATACCCGGCCTCTTTACCAGAACTGGGCCTGTGAAATGTTTAGTAAGCACGTTCGACCTCAGATGAGAGCCTTAACGAAATAATTTCTTAATCTAAATTAACATTTATTTTATCTACTTTTCTTTCTATTTAGTTTGTTACATTAGAATATTTTTTTTTAGTCTGTTAAATGATAAATAAACTGATCTAAATTTATTCGGTAGGGATTAAATTATTAACCATATCATCAAAATTTAATAGTGGATTTACGAACACTATAATTAAAACTTATGAGATGTAAATAGAATTTTTTATTATATACTTAGTAAAAAAAAAAAATTAATATTAGAAGAACAAGCCGAGAAAGTTGGATTCTAAATCTCCTTTAAAAAAACTATGTTTATGATGAACATTAAGACAGCCCCTAAGAAACCAAAAACATCACATGCCAAAATTAGTAAAAATTTAAATATGCCGGTGAAATAATACAACAATATATGTATATCAGAAAAGGAAGGCATTTACTATTCAAGAGTTAAGAAGATGAAAGCAACTCCTTCACCTCTCTTAAGATATTAACAACAAGAAGTCCTTATCCATTAATGCTAAACTTAGGCACCGCTCAACAGTAATCGCCAAGAAGCACAGTATGTGGCAGAATATTTGATCCTGAACAAGAAAATGTTGATGCTTGATCTATAAATCATAGAGAAAAATTTTGGAAACTATTATCATGGGTAGAATAACAAGTTACTATGCCCAAAGTCTCGGGTTTTCATCCCAGAGAGAGTGGAGTACTGAAAATCCTTGTTCAAATCCCGCTCCTGGCAAGTCTTTCGTATTTAGTTTCTTAGCAGCCGAGATGCATCATATGGGATCTAGGACCCTCCTGGGGCACACCCAGCACATCGGCAGTGGGTACTCTTAATTGTGGAAACACCTGGCGTGATCTCAGACACCTCACTTCAGTCTCTACAACGTACTGAATCCCGTTCACGTGTTGTAGTGGTACAGGTTTTGTTGGCCCCAGGATTATTAGTGTATTAGGTACTCGGTAAAGATCGCTATCCTAATTATACCTAGATAGGAAAGTTCAGGATTCTCACTGTAGCCATATAAGACCAACTATTGATAGCACCATAAAGTAAGGTTAATTTAATTATAAAACTGAACTTCTCTGAATTAAACACAAACATTTTTATTACCTTAGTAAAAATTAAATAATGGAATAACAAAAGAAACGAGATTGAAGAGATTGGAACTCAAAGAGATAATGGAAAATTTCATACATATTAAGATAGCTTTCACACTTGTAATCAACTGCTTATTAGCGAGCAGTCAGCTGTAATTTACACTTATCTTGTGCACAATTAACGGTGTTAATTGAGGCGTTATTTTCGAAGGAGTAATTAACGTTACACCATTGCTTGTGTAATTATGGAGGTGATTGAACTGAAAGAATACGCATTATCTTAGCAGTATAACATCCTACGCATTATATGCGAAAAGTATAACATCCTAAAGAAATCTATAAAAACAATTATTATTAATTATTTAATAAAAATAATATTTACGTTGGTCGTTGGAGTCCAAATTATAATGATAAAAAAATAACCAACAACCAAGGTTTGTAGTCGAATAAAGATGAGAAGTACGTGAACGAACTAGTTCGTTGAACTAGATCCGGAAAATGAACTATAAAGAGCGCTCTCTGTTTTGATGAACTATAGTTCTTTTTAGTTCACACCACTCACCAGCTACCACACTCCGACAGGGACTGTCGGCCTCTGACCTACGATCGAAAGACGAACTACTGAACTAAGTAAACTAGTTGAACATTTCTAGTTCATTTGACCTCTCAGTTTCTCCCCCTTTTTCCATAGTTCAATTCCTCTCTTTGTGTAGTACATTTCTAGTTCTTTTGAAAAATGAATTATCTAGTTCATTTGAACTAGTTCATTAGAATGAACTATCTCAGAAGGAGCGATCCAGTAAAAGGAACTACTTTGCCCACCTCTATTGTCAAAAATGCGAACAATCCTCGACTACATTGATTCACATAAATGTAAAACAATCTTAGAACGTATATGAATGCCAAATATTGTTTTAAGTATATACCAGTAATTGGTAATTAACATACATAACCATAATTTAATAGAAATAAGAACAAAATAAAATATTTTTAAAAGAAAGTAAAAAAAAACAACAAATTAAAATAAACATCCTACAATGACATTCATTATATTTTGTAATAAAATCATATATTATTATTTCTCATCATCGTTTTATCATTATTATAATCGATCACTTTATCATAAAATCTATAAAATTTCTTCTATAAATAAAAATACAATTTGTTTTAATAAAATTTTATATTTATATAACTTCTGAATACGAAAAAAAGTATTTTTTTTTGTTAAATATATTTGTATACCATTACCTTTAATTTAACAATGTTTTCCATTCTTATTATGTCTCACCTATTTGATGCGATGTACCACACTCTTTACTCGTTATCAATAGTCACTTCATAATTTATTTTACTCTCTGTGTCTCTTTACATTATTATCAATTCTGTACATCTATCTCTGTAATGCATATATAATTTTATTATAATTTTATCTTACTCTCTGTTTTTTTCCACATTACTATAAATTCTGTAATTCTTTCTTTGTATTGCAATGATTTATATAGTCATTTTCTGTTCCTTTCTTAGCCCTGAAGATGGCCTACACCGTAGGCCGATACGTTGCCACAATTAAAAAATAAGTTTCAGTTATTTTGTGTTATCTCTGACTGCACCCCCTGACCAATTCAATCCATCATTAGAATTACCCAGTAAACTATTTTCTACTCAAACATGAAATAAACGACGTTATACGGAATGGCTCTAGCATATTTTTGGCTTACAAAATCAAGTTATTCCGTTTGATAAGTTATATAACATTTAATTATTAAAAATTGTATCTTAAGGTATATTTTTGAATATTAGTTTCGAATAAGGCCATTGGAAAATTTAGGCATAATTCGGAGTTGCACAGCAAGCACCTAGCTAATAAATATAAGTAAAGCTTTCTCTACGATTGAGATGGGCTTACAAAGTTGTGGTGTTTACTAACGAATTCCTAAAAAGTTAATAGGCTCTGAGCCAACTAATGTCCGTGTATAGACCGTAGCGTAGATGGGGGGATTACTATAAAAGTGATTTTACGGAATTGGGTTTGTATGATAATTCTTTGATACAGTACTTAGAACTATTTCTTTAACTTTCAGGTTCACTAAGATTTTTATTACTATTAGAAACAATTTAAATGGCGTTTTTGCTTAGTTTTCATGATGGAAACTTCCCCCTAAGAATCTTGTTGGGATTTTATCTGGTTGTAGATGATTTTCAAAAGGTACTACGGAATTTAAGCGTTTTCTGGGTGTAAAACTGTAGTTGTAAGATTAATTAAAAAAAAAATAACTTTATCACTACAAGATCCCTTCTAGATGACGGCTGTTTACAGAATAAGTAGTCATGAGCTACCGGCCTCGAAATATATATTGGATATTAACAATAGTGCTAAATTTAAACGTTTTTACTCTCCTCAATCAAAATCGCCTAGATTTTGGCCGTTGACATCAATAGACATCAATACCGTTTTTAAAAATTCCATTAATGTAAGTATATTTAAAAACTGAAAAATAAATATATCTAAATTGCATTACTTATCAAAGTAGCCAAATATACATTAAAGTAATCAATAAATTAATTAGTAAATGTGTAAGTATACTCAACAGTAATTCGGCCAGAAGCACCTTATGCAACATAATATTTAATTCTGATTCTGATCAAGAAAATATTGATGCAAGATCTAGAAATCACTGAATGAAGAATATCAAGAAAAATTTGAGACCGATTAAGGAGATCCAATATAGACGCCAAAACCAGGAACTCTAAACGCGCATAGAAAAAAACAGACACAATACGGAAACGAAGAATTCAGTTCATTGCACCTGCCAACGATGAACTCAAGAAAGATGACTAAAAGAAAATTTCTTTCTTATTCAGATATCTCTTCCCCCTTGCAGTGTAGAGATTTTGCATAAGGAGCTTCACCTGCCTCTGTCAAGGGTTGCTCTCCTGGCTTTCGCCCATCCAATCCCTTTTTCTTTAAGGATATTTTGGAGGTTGTTCTTCCAGGTCACTCTCGGCCTTCCCCTGGGTCTTTTACATGTTGGTGTATCCTCCATGGCATTCTTCGCTGTCCGAAAGTCATCCATCCTCATTACATTTCCGAACCACCGAAGCTATCCTTTTCTTGATTATCTGATTAAGGGGTTCAATTTTGAGTGGGGTCCTTCATCGTCTTGTTCTGTATCCGGGTCCTCTTGGTCTTCCCCTCTATTTTCCTCAGGTACCGCATTTCCATGCTTTGGAGTCGGCTACTATCATACGGAACGTATGTCGAGGGGTAAGCCAATTTAGTTTCTTTTTTGACTTCTTTCTTAATATAAACTTTTTATTGATAGCAGAAAACATCCTTCCTGAAGCGGCAATTCTCATTCTGATTTTATTATTTAATTTCCCATAATACTTAAAGGTATGGACCTAATGAATAGTCTTCCCATTAATTTGAATACTCGTTTTCTTTTTCGTTCTGGATACTGGCAAACACTTGGTTTCGGAAGTACTAATACCCATATTTATTTTTGCCAATTCTTTTTTCCAGACATTTAAATTTTCTTGTAGCTTTTCTTCACTGTCAGCCAATATTACAATGTCGTCAGCAAATGCAAGCGATGTACAGTTTATAGTTTGTGACTTCCAATATAAGTACCTATATAAGTAGTTAGATTTACTAATCTTAAAAGCTAAAAATGACCAACACATGGATTGAGGAGACTGAAAAAGACATTGTAGAGCTCGGAGTCTCTATTGGTGGTGTTAGAGAGTGTACTTCTATTGGAAAAGAATTTTAGACTTCAAGAAAGGCCAAAAAGAAGCAGAGGAAATTGGACAGAAGAAAGAAAACAAAAACACAGGGAACGAATGAAAGAGATATGGGGCAGAAGAGAAGAAGGGAAGAATAGAAGAAACAAACGTTTCTTTTTGAAAGTGTCAAATCTTGTTTTTTAGACAATAAGATTTCTATTGTTTTTTCTGCCAAAAAAGATCTTTTAATAAAATAAAAAGTGCACTACTATAAGCGACGAGAGCAGTGATAGAGCTTTTACTATTATGCAGGGAATAGATTTCGCCGAGATCACTCAGTTGAGGGTACCCACTTTGTAGAGGCTCGTTATGGTCCAGGAGGGTCTGTACAAATGATTAAGAAATAAAAAATCTATTATTTACTTACTGCTCGTGGTCACAAAACACTCCCGTCAAGCCTATGATAACAATTGCAATCAGAACGAAATTTATCTGTGAAAGAAATTAAAATCAACATCAAAACTCTAAACTAAAAAATTAAACATAAAAATAAATATGTTTTCCTATAATAATTTAAATATTGAAATAAGTTTACCGTCTTCATCACTGAAAGGTCTTGAGCAAACACTAAAACTGCAAGGAAGACGTTGCTCTCTTTATACCCAGTTAGGTATAGTGAACCTAGAACCCCCCTCCTGCGATAAATGATGCGTTTCTTATTAGGCCATTATAATCACCCATGATCATTGATTAGTTAACGGCCTACCGAGTGCGTTGTAGTGGTTATATCATGGAAGAGTTATGCGTATATTAACAGTTATCTATATATATAAAAGAGTTCGTCCTGAATGAAAAGACCATCGCAGAGCCAAAACGGCATAAGCTACAGACTTGAAATTCGGACAGTAGGTACATTTTATGAAGCCAACGCGGACCAAGAAAGGATTTTTGAAAATTCGTCCCCTAAGAGGGTGAAAAGGGTGATAAACGGTTGTAATAAAAAAAACTCATTTTTTAAAGCAAGCACAGTGAAATTTTCGATTTAAAAAACGGGGAATCGTAATATGTTAGTTAGAGATGTGAAAATAAGCTTTACATTATAACATAATAATAATTGTATTCAATATTTATATATAGACTTTATTGAAATATTACAATCCGCCACTTTTAGGCAATAAGTAATTGCGCTAAATAGTTAATTACTCACAAATTACTCATATATATTATAATTATAACAACTATTTGGAATTATGGAGTAGAGAGTTTTGGGGTTCCACTAAGCTATCAAATTCATCTCGTATCCGATCTTTACAATTCAAAATACTTCCTAATATCCTTAACGTGCCTTACTTTGTTGCGAATAATGACATCCATCTTAATATGGACAAAAGGTTAACTTTTACTTTCCACACTGATTATGTGTACGATAAAGCCAACAGGGTTCTGTGTACTGTATCCATACTTTAACAGGAATTCTAAATTAAGCACAGATAATAAGTTATTAATACATAATTCCTGCTAACGACCTATACTTAACACATGCATGTCCAATATTTAGTTATATGTCTAAAACTAATTATAAAAAATTAAAATCATTCCAAAACCTTAGAATTGCTGGAAATTATGCATAAAGAATTATGTATACCTTACATTAATGTATTCATCAATAAACTGTGCAAGCAATGCTTTTTTTAAGTGCTAACCCTCTTATAAAAAATATTGGGAACTATACAAAAAATAGTACATAGCGATATGTACAAAAAAGAACAAAGCATTTTTTATAGTAGAATACCAATTTCTTTTCTTTTATTGCTATTGTTTATATATATATATATGTGTGTGTGTAAATAAGTTATTAAGAATGTATAGTTACACATTATGTTTATTCTTCTTCTGATTCTTTATACATTTAAAATTTCATTTAAATTTGTCCAATGGTAATTGTTTTTAAGTTTAAGACTGGTTTCTTTAGTACAGCATATCATTTATGTGAATTGTGGCAAATTATGTAAGAAATAAATTAATAAAAAAAATAAAATGTCTTCCATAATGACGCCAGTGTGCCATATGTTGCTGATTTTTCCCGAACCCGATATTGATTCTTTCATAGCCAACTTTATTATTCCTCTTCAATTCCAGATAGTCCTCCAAGGCGGAATAAAAGAATATGGCCTCTTGAATCTATTATTCGAGTACTACTTTTGGGTGGTTTCTCTTCTCCCCTTTACCTACTTACCAATATGTATATTTCATAATACTATTTACTTGCTCTATTATATAATATTATAAATTCCAATAAATAAATGAAAAAAATGCCCTGAAGGGTCTGTTGTTCAGTACATGATGGAGACTGTAGTACTGTTTCATAGACAACGGTTGTGCAGGGAGGTGATTTATCCTTACGCTCTACCGCCAGGTTTCCCCCCTTTTTCCGATTACCCACTTTTAGAGGCTGGGTGAGCTCCAGGAGGATCCTAGATCCTGTATAATCCACCTCCAGCTCCAAACAGACTAAATAAAAGTCTTACCTGCAGCGGGATTCGAACCAGGATTTTCGGCATGACAACTCAGTGCTCTACCACTGAGCCACTCCGCTCCCACAATAGTATTAAAACTCTAAAGAAAGAAGTTGCCTATTAAACATAACTAGATATTACCTTTAGTTTTTATTTAAAATCTTCAAAATATTGCACGTATACCTTTGTGTGTAATAAGTTGTCGTACAAAGCAATACAAAACTTGTTCTCCTACAACCCAATAAGGATCTTTGGTTGGTACTAATAAGATTAATAACTACAATCTAATCTTCAATTAACAGCTTTCACAATCCCATTTGGTAAGTGATCGAGTCGTTAATATTGGATTGTCAAAAAAGGCAGGTGCGCTCTATTATCAGATGAAACTGTTACCTTGCTAGAGCCAGAATATTGTCAGATTGTAGTAGATAAGACTCCTACATTCAAAATCTTTCTTCAGCTCATGTTGGGACTTATTAAAAAAACTCGGCTCAATATATTGGTTAATTTTAGCAGCGTAAACAAATCCTGTCGAGACCTCTATTTTTCTATAGGATTTTGTTAGTCTCTATTCGGTGATGTGCTCTATGGGAGCAATTTGAATAACCTCTTTCGATCGAGTGAACATTATTTTCAAGACAAGACAAAAAGTTTTATTTTAAATTTATTTATTGAAATTTAACATACTTTTTAATTCTTCAATCTTATTTCCAAGACAGATTCTTCTGTACTTCTGTGGACTCTTCGATTTCCTCCTTCTTTCCTCAATACAGAAGAGTACCGCAAGGCAGTACTTTAAGCACTATTCTCTATTCTGTATATACCTCTGGTATTCCAGAGCACCCTTGCACAGCATCTTTGGGTGCGGTTTTGAAGTTTGGTGAGTGTATATTGAATTTTCAATTTCTGAAGTATTGATTAGCCTTATATTGTATCTAACCTTATCCAGCTGGGGTCTAGTAACCTTCCTTATGATTCAGTAGTTGCATGTGAGCCTTTGGAGGTGGTGGGATGTTTCTTGGGTGCATTATTCATGTTTTGCTTTGCTGTTATTCTCTTTCTACCCTGAGGATGCCTGAATAGCTTAAATATTGGACAGATATTTTCAATTTCTCTTTTTAATTTTGGAGACCTAAGGGGACTTCTTTGGAATATTTTCACGGTCTTAATAAAAAATATTGAAATTTACAACTGTATTATAACAACATAACAAGTTAAAACAGTGATAGGAATGGTCCCTAATTACAAGGATAAAGGAAAGTAGAGAAACTACTCAGTAGTAGTACTCAAATAACAAATTTGAAACAAACTTTTCAGAAGCCTCGGAACCCATCCTAACACTTTCATCTCTACCTATGCTGATGACACATGTGTGTTATCAGTTAATAACGACCCATATATTGCATCCCAATCCCTTCAATCACATTTATCGAGCCTCAAAGAATGGTGTCGGAATTGGAGAATTAAAATCAATTCTAACAAGTCCCATCAAATTACCTTTACCCTTCGCCGAAAACCCACGACTTCCTGTCCTACTGTATCCTTTAACAGTACTCCACTTATCCCTGTTGAACAGACCCGCTACCTAGACTCAACTTAGACAAACGTCTTACTTGGAACCCTCACACAATAAGGTGTTATAATATAGGTTATAAGACCTATATGGACTTACGGAATTGAACTATGGGGCTCCACCAAACCATCAAGTTCCTCTCGTATTCAATCCTTCCAATCCAAAATCCTTCGCAAAATCCTAAACGCACCTTATTTTGTCACAAATAAAGCCATCCATAATGACCTGACCCTTCCATATGTTACCGATTTAGCCCATTCCAGATACCTATCATTCCATAATAAACTCATAAACCCCATCCAAACCCACTAGTTTCCATCCTTGCATCCAATTCCATGCCGGACAATCCTCCTAGGCGAAGAAAAGATGGCCTCGGGACCTTCTATAATAGTAATGTAATTAGAGTGCTGCCAATGGGTAGTGCCTCTACATGTCCTTTCATGTATTTATTTATTCATGCAGCCCTTGTAATAGATGTATATATTACAGTTGTAGAATACAATAAAAAAAAAGAAAATGAAAAAAAAAAAAAAGGAGCCTTGGAAGATTATCAGAAATCGAAGAAGTAGCTTGGTTTGAAACAATTAAGTTCGAGTGTGAATAAAGTTTGTAATGAAAGGACTGGTATCTAGTCAATTGGAACAGTGAGGTTATTATGGATGACTTTATTTGTAATAAAGTAAGGAGCAATGAGGATTTTACGAAGGATTTTGGATTGTAAGGACTGAATACGAGAGGAATTCAGTGGCTTAGTGGAGGCAAAGCTCTACTGCGTAAATCGAAGTTGTCTTAAATCAGTCACATATATGTGAGTCTTTTGTAATTAATTGGTAGATTAGACCGTTTGTCTAGTAAGCGTTGAAGTAGCCTGATGGAGAAAGTTAAACGTTTGTCAAGATGCAATCCTAAAGACAAAAGAAGATTGGTTTCTTATAAATTCGTTTGCAAATTTTACAAAACTCGAGCGTGGGAACAGATTGGTTCCTATCCTTCCATCACTGACTAGTTTTTAAAATCTATTTGTATCTTAAAATTACAGTTTATTTCAATAGTAATATTAATATTTTAATGGTAGTATTACCTTTTGCATCTTTGTAATACGGACTTTAGAATATGTTTAATTTTTTAAATACGATGTTTTAATCTAGGATCAGTGTTTCAGAGGTATTAAGAAAAATTCAAAGAATAAGGCAAACTCTCCCCTGCTTTCTTCGCGTCTTCGCCCCTAGATCATCCTGCTTTTATTATGTTTGTCTTTCGACTTGTTCAAACAAAGTAATCCAGTCAATTTTGTCATTTTACCAAACAACATGGCACCACCACCAGATTATACAAACAAATCTAACAAATTATATTTGTACTACTGGGTAATCTTCGTTCGTACATGCGATACTTAGCAGACTGTTTAACATATAAATATAGTATCTGCTAAGTTAATTACACTAACGAATCACTTTTATTAACATTGTTAGAATACATAAGGAAAACACCATCATATTTATATTTATTTTCTTGTCTTAATTAATATAGAAGGCGGAGGGACTCACTGGTAGAGCGCTGAGTTGCCATGCCGAAGGCCATTGGTTCAAGTCTCGCTCGCTGATTTTTATTTTATCTTTTAGCGGCCGGTCTAGGAACCTGTGGTCTCATCCAGACTCTTTAAAGTGGGTACCCAAAATATGGAGGGAACATCAGGCGGTTGAGCGTGATGTAGGACAAATCATCTCTCTGCTCAACTATTGTCCAAGAACAAGTATAGTCTCTACCATGTACTGAATCCCAGACCCTTCACAGGTTGTAATGGTACAGGTCCTCAAGAACGATACTTTGCTATATTTTGCTATGTAGAGGGATGATGCCGTTGACAAACTATGAACTGCGTGTGAACTTGACCATCATCGTTTTGTTAAAATCTCATTATTTTTATCCATCCCCGGATATTTTAGTTACCGTAGTATAATATATATATGTATATATATATATATATATATATATATATATATATATATATATATATTTTTTTTTTTGTTTTTTCTTTTCGGTTGGCTCTACAGACCTTGTAGATCTTTAGCTGCCTTTACCAGCCTTCTCCACCTCTGTCTATCCTGGGCCGCTGATTTCCAGTCTGCTACATGAAACTCCGCAGCATATTTGTTGTCCGTGTCTATCCATCTCCCACGTGGTCTCTAGGCAACTATTGTGGCATTCATAGTAGAAGGCATTCATAGTGTGTAGAGACGTCTTGACGGATTACTTCGACCTACATCAGCCCCGCAGGTGGCCTTAGTTTTTTTAAAGGCTGTAAAAATCCTTGGTTATGTTGTCCTACGGAGGAGACGCAATGTTAGATACCTATATAGAAATACACTCACTCCTTAAAAAATAAAAAAGTGAAGAAAAATATTACAAAATGAAAAGTTAAAAATAAATAAAAACAAGCAAACTTCCTAAAATTTGGGTAGCATTAAATTTTCTAAAAACTAAAGACATTCATTGGCGAACTACTCTATCATCCATGATAGTTATGGGGCAAAATTATTGTTCTTTTTTTAATGCTGTATAATTATTAATAGTTATTTATCGACGTAGGAACTAAAGAAAATCATTATTCCCTCAGCTGTAACTTTTTACCCGTGCGAATGCCAGGGAATAATTATCTTTACTCACGAGGCCAAGCCGAGGGAGTAAAGTATTGCTGGGAATAATGATCAATTTAGTCCCGAGGGGCATACAAGATTTTATCTCCAGATGGGATGTGAAAGGCAAACTATACGCTATAATATTTTATATTATGTTATGTTTTACAATAAATTAAAAAAACTGAAATTTAATGTGCAATTATTACAATTTGGAATTGTTAAATTTTCACCCATTTTTGAAGTCATCGTACGTTTTATTACAAATCTGACTTGATTTAGCTGGCAATAAATTTGAAATAACATTATTTGCTTCTTGTACAATATGTGGTGGATACATAACTTACACAACCTGAACACAAATGAACTTCTGTTTATCAGTTTTGGTGTTTTGAAACAACAGCTGATTTTAATGGCCGGTGTGACAGGTGTACCAACCTAACCCTGAACTTTTTCAGTACAAAACCTACATTATTTAGACGAATTAGGTTGTCATCTTTTTACTTTATTCCCTAGGAAATAAAGTCGACTTTTTGACTCAATTTCTAATGCAGAGGCCTAATTAATTGAGCCCAAAACGCATGTTTTTGTACCAGCTGGAGATAAAAACAATTTTTCAGGCAACCTGTACTTGCGTGAATCAAGGGACAAATTGGAGTACATCCGAAAGAAATGAAATATTGTATTAATAAAATGGATGTAATGACTAAAAGATTTATTGATAAGGCCAGTTTGATAACCTTACAAAAGATTATCTGTTTTAATCATAAAAATTAAATATTTTGTTTGTAAAAGAAAGTGCGTTTTCTTATTTTTATTTTTCACATTTTTTAAAACAATATAATTTAAACGTTTATTTTCATAATTTGTTAAAATAAATCAATTTAGACATAACAATATATATATAGTTATTTACAATTTTCACAGAAAATATAATACAAAGAAGGTATTTCTTCCAAATGACTACTTTTCATTCCAACCATGGCCGCCTTCGTTGGAGTACTCTACGTGATGCTTATCGTGTTCTTCGATTCTTCCACCTTCGTGACCTCCAAACCCTCCTTTGTCTCCTCCTTTGCCTCCTCCAAAGCCACCCTCGTGTCCTCCAAACCCACCTTTGCCTCCTCCAAAGCCACCTTCGTGTCCTCCGAACCCGCCTTTGCCTCCTCCAAAGCCACCTTCGTGACCTCCGAACCCGCCTTTGCCTCCTCCAAAGCCACCTTCGTGTCCTCCGAATCCGCCTTTGCCTCCTCCAAAGCCGCCTTCGTGTCCTCCGAACCCGCCTTTGCCTCCTCCAAAGGCGCCGTCGTGTCCTCCGAACCCAACTTTGCCTCCGCCAAAGCCACCTTCGTGTCCTCCGAATCCGCCTTTGGCTCCTCCAAAGCCGCCTTCGTGTCCTCCGAACCCGCCTTTGCCTCCTCCAAAGCCGCCTTCGTGTCCTCCGAACCCACCTTTGCCTCCTCCATAGCCACCTTCATCATCTTCAAATCCTTCTTCGTGCCCACCGATTCCACCTTCATCTCCACCGAATCCACCATCGTGCCCGCCGAATCCACCTTCATCGCCGCCAAATTCTTCATCGTGTCCTCCAAACCCACCTTCATCGCCACCGAACCCTCCTCCGAAGCCTTTATGTCCACCTTCATCACCATGATGGTCGTAATGTGACTCCTTGTGGTTGTAGTTCTTTATGTGCTTGTAAATGACCTTTTCGTGATGGATCTCCTTTTTGATAACTGGTACGTGGATTTTAAAGTGAACACTGCGAAAAAATATTTCAGATTTTATAAGAAGTGTTTGTGAATAAGGCATATTTTATATATATTTAAATATTAAGGAATTGATAGTGATTTTATGACATTAATTAATCATAACTGAATTATTTTAATAAGGAAGAAAATAGTTGGGGGTGCAGTCAAATAAAACACTAAATAAGTGGGTACTTATTTAATTATGTGCCGACGTTTGAGTCTAGCTTAAGCTTCCAATTGTTTTGTTATTTTGTTTTTTTTTCTTTCTTAGCCCTCAAGATGGCCCACAATGTGGGTCGAAACGTCGGCACATAATTGAATAAGTAACCACTTATTTAGTGTTTTATTTGACTGCACCCCTAACTATTTTCTTCCTTACTCTATCTTCCATTCAACCATCCCCTTGCTTCTCATGAATTATTTTAAAGTCAAGGATGTCTATTTAGTAGGGATTATATAAAAACATTAGTAAATGGATCTTTTAAAGATTTCAGCATTGGATATATTTCTAATATAATTTGCTACAATTCACAAAAGTAATATGCTGTACCAAACAGACCAGTCTCAAACTCAAAAACTTAGTAGACAAATTTAAATGTATCTATAAAGAATCACATATACAATGAAAGAAAAAAAAACTTTTAAAGATTTCAAAATAGCTGGATCCCACAACATTCTCGAGTATGTCCAAATGGGTATCAGGCAGAACACATCTTAAATGAAAACAAACATTTTAAATTCCATAAATCATAACGGGTGGGGCAAAAGTCCAGCTACCTGTTTGATTTGGACGTCTACATAACACAAAGGTTAAAGCTAAACTGGGCTGAACGTCACGTGACCAAGATTAGGCGGAATAAAAATGGTAGCGGGAATTTTGCCCCACCCCTTATTTTAAATTACTTACTGCTTCGTTGCCAATACAATAGAAATGCAGGCGAAGACCAAGCTAATTAACAGTTGTGTCTGCTGCATCTGTAATAAAAATATTAGTATTAATATATTTTACAATATTTAATTGTATAATATTAGAAAGTGGGTTCTGCCTAACGGCGGACCAACGCCTATTTTATAAATTATACAACTGTAACTTTTAAATGTGTTCATTGAAATTTACAACTGTATACTGAATACATCAAGAAAATATAATAAATGATGAACCATGTCCTGAAATAAAGGCAAGTAGAGACTCTACCCAGTGGTAGTATTAGAAAAAAAAGTTCAACTTAGAAGGTCACGAGGCCTACTTTTCAGACGCCTCGGAGGATTATCAGAAATTGAAGAGGTTGCTAGGTTTGAAACTAGGAGTTTTGAGTGATTCGGGTCAAATCGGCAACAAATGGGACATTGAGGCCATCATGGTTTACTTAGCTCGTAACAAAGTAAGCAGCATTGAGGATTTTACGAAGGATTTTGGATTTTAAGGATTGAATAAGAGAGGACTTTGATGACTTAGTGGAACCCCAAAGCTCTATTCGGTAAGTCCAGATGGGTCTAATGATTGTCATGTATAAGAGGTATTATTAATACTGCTAACAGGAAATGGAATCTGCAAACCCTACTAGGGCTGAACGAGCGACTATAGCGCCCCTACCCTTCATTTGGGGGAAAATCCAAGTATTTGGAGTATTCTAGGCCTAACCACCTCCCTACTGTTCAGCAACAGTAACAATCATACCATTTACCCACCCCAATACCAACCATTCCTACTGAATGTTTTTGATATCACTTTTAATTTGGTATGAACACTTTATTTACATTATCAGGTGACGTGTATTCCTCATTCAATTAGCTGAATGTTTAGTTTGTTTTTTTAAAATTTTATTAATTCTATCTATACTAATATTATAAATGCGAAAGTAACTCTGTCTGTCTGTCTAGTATTAATGTCTAAAATTAATACTATTTTATTCGGAAGCCAGTGACTAGTACATTATCGGATTGAAAAGAATAGAATCATGACGGACTGATTCAGTGTAGGCACCCTCGAAAATTTCAGTCATTTGTTTGCTCAGCCCACCATCGTATGTGATATCATAGGATCGGATTCAATCGGATCCAATATAGGTGTACCTTTATACGTATATTCGTTATAGAAGCGTTTATTTACTTTTTTGAAATTTAATATTAATTAATTTTTTCATGGTACTGTGTAATTAATAAGTATTAATTAATTAATTAAAATAGAGTCTATACTAATATTATAAACGCGAAAGTAACTCTGTCTGTCTGTGGGACGTTATCACGGCCAAACCGCTGGGCCGATTGTGATGAAATTTTATACAGCGATACTTTAAAGTCTTAAGATGGACCAAGACTACTTTTTAATGCGATAAAAGGGTTGTAAGGGTTTGAAATAGGGGATGCAAATTTGTATGGAAGGCTACAATTTTTTTACATGTGTTCCTGTATTCAAGTTTATTCACACATGATATACGTATATTCGTTATAGAAGCGTTTATTTACTTTTTTGAAATTTAATATTAATTAATTTTTAATGGTGATGTGTAATTAATAAGTATTAATTAATTAATTAAAATATAACTTTGAAAGATTTGAACAACAACTACTCGGTGGTAACAAACTATTCGGTGGTGCTGTTCTATTACTATCAGGTGATTTCCGACAGACATTTCAAGTCATCCATCTACTCTACTTTTGCCGATGAGATTAACGCATGTTTAATACAATCGTTTTCATATCGAAACACTTCGATTGACCATAAACATGCGAGTACAATTACAAAATGATCCATCAGCACAAATATTTTCAAAACTATTGCTGGATATTGGAATCGGTGAAATAGAACTTCATCCAAATACAGACTCCATCAAATTGCCAGAAGATTTCAGCACTGTTGTTCAGACAAAAATGAATTAATTATAAGTATCTTCCCGGATGTACTAAATAATTACATGGACCATGATTGGCTCAGAAATCGTGTTATTTTGGCAGCGAAAAATTCTGATGTTGACGAAATTAACTTTCAAATACAACAGTTGTTACCGGGTGATCTAATGTCCTTTAAATCTATATTATTGTTGATGAAAACCAAGCCCTAAATTATCCAACTGAATTTTTAAATTCTCTCGATATTCCAGGAATGCGACCACACAATCTTTGGTTGAAGATCGGTTCACCCATTGTTCTTCTGCGTAATTTAAATCTGCCTAAATCAAGGAATGGCATGCGTTTGGTGATCAATATCACCGGAAATGTTATTGAAGCAGCCATGTTGACTGGAATCTTTAAAGGAGAAATCGTTCTGTTGCCACGTATTCCAATGATACCATCAGAACCCATAATACTGTTCAAAAGGCTTCAATTTGCTATACGCTTGGCTTTTGTTAATTAATACTCATTAATTACACATGACCATGAAAAATTAATTAAAATTAAATTTCAAAAATGTAAATAAATGCTTCTATAACGAATATGTATAACATGTGTGAATAAACTTAAATAAAGGAACATGTGTAAAATAAATTGTAGCCTTACAACGCTTTTATCGCATTAAAAATTAGCCTATGTTCATCCCAATACTTTAAAGTATCGCTATATGAAATTTTATCACAATCGGCCCAGCGGTTTGGCCGTGATAACGTCTGTGACAGACAGACAGGGCTACTTTCGCATTTATATTATTAGTATAGATTAATTCCTTATGGCTAAAATTAAGTAGAAGTCAAAGTTATGTGTAAGTTTTGGCACATGGCGAAAACCCATGAAGGGTCTTGGCCTCAGTATTAGGTAGGGGCTTTACTCTTTCTAGGGTAACGGTTGTGCAGGGGAGTGATTTCTCCTAGATACGCTAATCTATACAATTATGGGTGTCAACATCATAAAGGGTGGGTATGCCCTAGAAGGATCTGTAAATTAGAGTTTGTACATAGCTGTTAACATATTAAATAATTTATCTGCCACAGCTAGATTTGAACCCGGGACCTTCAGAATAGAAACTCAGCACTTTACACACTGAGCTTCCTTTCTCCCTTATTTGACAATTACAAGTTGTCTCGTTTTTTTTTCGAGGCCTGTAGTTGTTGTACTTCTCTTGTTAATTAAAAAAAGGAAAATCGCGGAAAGTGGGAGTGAAAAATACCAATTTCGTAGAGGCGTAACTCAGAATCAGTTACAGTCACAGGCCTTAGCCTGTGCTTAAATTAAAGCTAATTATATTTACTGCCTTGACTTTCATCGTAGAACCACTCCTCCGGCCGGTGTTCCTCAGGAAAGTCGTCCAAAATTTAAAATTTGGACTTTTTGGAAAAAAATACCACTTTTCAAAGGAGCGTAACTCAGAATCTATTAAAACTACAGAGCTGCAATTGGGCTCAAATTATAGAAAATTTAATCTACGTTAAAAATTGATACCTCTGGTTTTTTCAGAAACGCACCGATTAGGAGATATAGGCCAAAAACTGAAATAACTCCGAAAATTTCGAGGTTTTTCGGCCCCCAAAAGTTTTCCAATCCGTTTTTTCGGTAGCAAACTTGGATTTCTACTAGTCAGACATGCCCTTATAACATATCAAAAATGCAGCTCTCTTTAATTTATTGCGACCCTCAAACAGCTGGCCTATTATACTATAACTCCATTTCAAGCCAAAAACTACGAGAATGATACGATTCCGGTTATTTGAAAGCAGTTAACACCCTCTGTACTAAATCCGACTTCACCACTTATTCGGCAGTGCTATAGATTTATTAACTATACATATACTACATATAAATTAACTATTTTTTATCATTCAATCTGCTGTAATTACTTTATATATTCGATCAGAAGGATTCATCTCAACAGATAAATGGGAAACTCTATTCAAGTTTAATTTTAAATTGTAAAAAAAGATATATAAATTAAGTATTTTCGAATGAATTATTACATTTTTAATTTTTAAACTGATCATAAGAAATTAATTTACTCGATTCTTGCTGGGAAGTCCTAATATGGGTCTTAAGAGTTTCCAACAAAAAAAAATTAATTTCACAATCTGGTCTGCCTAATCTCTTACAAAAAACGATGGTATCGGCATTATTAATGCAGTAATCAAGATATTTCGTTCACGTTTTTTTTTCGTATCCGTCGAATAAATTGGGAACTTTCATTTTGACTAGACTATGTTAGAAACCTGTAGGTTACCAAAATCTTTCCGATTCAGCTTTCATTGGTCGTAAAACCAATTTATCATCCAGCTAAGGTCGTTAAACTCTACTTCCTGCCATAAAAGTAATATAAAAAAAAATACAAGCCACTCATTTAAATGTTTTATTGTTTCAGCAACAGCAGCGGTTGAAGACATGTGTAATAGAAGCCTCTGTTTAGCAGACTCGATTGTATGTTATTGCATGACAGTTTTCAAGCAATCATCAAGCAACAAAATTATAGAAACTTTTTTATTTGCTTCAGTAAAATTAGAAACTGTAACAGAATTGATAAGGAGTATAATAAATAAGACAAAAGTTTATTAAAAGATATTGACATGCCCTTACAACATAAAATTCAGCTCTCTTCAATTTATTGCAACCTAAAGCCCTTTTTTGGTAACCCTATAAGAAATAACTACTTTACAAACCAAGGAAAACAAGCCCTTTATCGACCACGAAAATAATACAATTACGGAGAATGGAAATAGTTGGGGGGGCAGTCAAAAATTTACACAACAAATAAGTGGAAACGATTTATTTTTTATGTGTGCCAACGTTTCGACCTCCTTTGTAGGTCATCTTCAGGGCCAATAGGAGTGGCTAATAACACTTTTCACCCTATGATATAAATGTTTTTCTTATTTATCAACTAGAGAAGTACCCTCCAACTACCATTTTTCAAATTGTATGCCTTCTTCATCAGTAATGCTCATTTTTTTAATAATCCACCTTATAAATTAAAAAAATATGACACGGTGATCATTACAACCTTTTAAATACAATATTCATTTTAGAAACTGTTGTGATTTGCAGTGTTCATTCCTGGGCATCAATCACAACAGTTTCTAAAATGAATATTGTCTTTGCGATTTCATATCGTGACTGCGATACAAAACCAATTTGAATTAGTTGTTTGTAACTTATACATATCTTTAAGTTGTCTATGGAGTTTTCAAGCCAGGATCCAGTGGATTGAGCTCGTCATTATTATAAGACAAATGAATAATTAAAATATGGTTAAAGAAAAATGTTTCGATCTCAATATAGTGAGCAACATTAATCTAATGGGAATCAAATATATATATATATTTATTAAAAAGTATACAACTTTTTTTCTCTTTATATTTGTATCCGTACCGGTTAAATAAAAAGCATATTGGCTGTCAGTAAAATAAAACAAAAGAGGCATGAATCTTCTTCATGACCCAGCTGTAGCTCTCCCGTGGCTTCATTTAATATTGTAATGATAACAGATCCCTTATCTACGCTCTTAGTGTTGTTGTTAGTCCCCTATCAGTGTGTATGTGTCTGCCAGACGTTAATATTATTTCTAAGTTCCTTTTTATTTTTATTATATTTTATTGTAATTACTTAAGTATTTTTATTTTGAAAGGAAAATATTTGTTCTGACCGGAATTCAGAAGATTTGGTCCTCCACATCTCTAGCGCGGTACTTTACCAACTAAGCTACCAGGGCTCGCAACCAGGCCAGACAAATCCATTTTCTTCACCGACTCCACACCCCCAGCCCTCGCAATTTTTGCGATGTACATATGGGACAGAGTGTTCATTGAACATTACTTTAATTGGGATCTGGTTGACGTACTAGGCCAGCGCCCAGGTACCAAAAAAGGGGTTGCAATAAATTGAAGAGAGCTGAATTTTTGATATGTTGTAAGGGCATGTCTGACTAGTGGAAATCCAAGTTTGCTGCCGAAAAAACGAATTGGAAAACTTTTGGTGGCCGAAAAACCTCGAAATTTTCGGCTCTGTAGCTTTAATAGATTCTGAGTTACGTCCCTTTAAAAATTGGTAATTTTTTCCAAAAAATTCAATTTTAAGTTTTGGGCGTCTTTCGTGAGGAACACCGGTTGAAGGAGTGTTCCTACGATGAAAGTTGTAGAGAATGAAGCTGTAGTAAATTTAATTAGCTTTAATTTAAGCACAGACCGAGGCCTGTAGGCCTAATAGATTCTAAGTTACGCCCCTTGATCATTTTTTCCAAATAGTCCAAACATAGGCTAGCTGCCAGATGTTTGAGGGTCGCAAAAATCGAAGAGAGTAGCATTTTTGATATGTTGTAAATGCATGTCTCTTGAAACCTCTTTGAAAATTTATTGCGACCTTGAAGTACCTGGCCGCTGGCCTATACGTCAATTTTTATTTTATTGTGATTACTTAAATATTTTTATTTTGAAAAGAAAAGATATGTTCTGGCCGTGATCCGAACTTCCGCATCTCTAGCGCGGTACTCTACCAACTAAGCTGCCAGGGCTCGTAACCAGGTAAAGTACACGTAAATCTTTTCTTTTCAAAATAAAAATATTTAAATAATTCACAAAAATAAAAATAATTCATAATTAATTCATGGCTGTTAAAAGTAATAAATTATCTATCATTTAGCTACGTTTTAAACTATCCTGCCCCAACTGCTCTCTATTGATATGCTCTAGAAATTGTTCCCTACTTAGTGAAAAAAATTTTTCCATCAGTCCAAGTATTTCTCTTAATTATTAAAGGACATCTTACTGGATAGAAAAGATATATATTCATTTTTTTTTTTAAAACCCTGCTAAAATGTTATAGTATTTATAAAATAAATTAATAAAGTATATGTAGCATATATACACAGCTGTATGTGTTATTTATCGTCAGATACTAAAATGAATTTCAGTTGAAACCTTCCAATGCCTGAAATTGGTTAGAAACAACCAATATAAGTTAATACTAAAATAAAAATAGAAATATGCATCAGAATAAACTAAAATTTAGATACTTCTTTTGTTTCAGACTAATTTAATATTTACTATACAAACGCTCTAAGCTCCAAATTAATTCAAAAGACGCGTATACATGATTACGGAGTATAGCTTAGGAGCTTTACAAAGCCATCGAATTCCTTTCGTATCGAATCCTTACAATCTAAAATTTTTTGAGACGAATAAAACCCGAATCCGATAACAATCCTATCGTAACAAACTTTGTTTCCTCTCAAACCCACTAGTTTCAAACCTACCTGCTTTTTCAATTCCTGATAATCCACCGAATTTTCTGAAAAGAAGATGGCCTCGCGACATTCTAAGTTGAATTTGTTATACGAGCCATTATATATCTTTCATTAAATTTAGTTCATGTATTATTATTATGCAGTTGTAAATTTTATTAAATATATTTAAAAAAAAAAGGATTTTTATTTACAATATAAGAAGCTGTACTATTAATGTAATAATTATTACAATTGACAATTAAACATTTGTTAAGACTTTCATACTTAACTAGTAGGCGTATGTTACATTATCAGCTCTCACAAATAACCTTTGTATACATAAATTATTTTACATAAAATATATTTGTATCTATAAATATGTATTATATATTATTGTATGAATATACCTCTTAAAAATATGGCTTTCTCCAAGTGTAGCTAATGACTGACTGTTGGTTGACTTAGATTGTAGACTGCCTTATATATACCCCACTAACTGTCCAGCTGCCCCACTACCCAACACTAGGGATGTTAAGCAGATATCGATATATCTACATATATATCGATATTTTTATACGATACACTACCATGCATATCGATATTGTTTAAGTATTGAAAACAACCATTTTCTCCTATTACCAAGAGGCTAAGAAATATCACTTATACTAAGGGATCTAAATTTAGATTTAGTTATAATTTATCGAGAGTATTTAAGTATGAATGAATGAATTAAGCCTTTACTATAAAGATAAACAAAATAAATTGTTTTACAAAAAACTACTAATATTTACAAAAATATATACATATTTGCTCTTTATAGGCCTTCCCTAATGGGAGTGTGGTCTAACTTTCCGGAGTGACCAGCTCTATTGGGAAGTGAAGTTCGCCAATAATTCCTGTCATTTAACTTTATTTAACATATATATACATATTAATTAAATTAACATATACATTTCTAAATTATCAATAAACAACATTCTGAAATCCCTATTATGTCCTAATTGATTTTCTATAGGGGATTTTCTAATTCTGTCAATCTTCACTGTATTTAACTATATAGTAGTTGAATTATGCTCGATACATTAAAAAATATTCTGTGAAAGCAAGGAAGAGGGTTTTTTTCGATTTAATTGCTGTATTAAGTTGAACGAATCAGCATGTTCCAGATTTGGAATAACTTTAGTAGCACATTAGTGGCTAAAACACAGGATAAACAACAGGATCATATATTAACATTAGGAAATTTTATGTTTTATATATACACATATATTTTTATACTTATAGTAAGACTTAAGAGGGTAAGGTAAAGCACTCCGACGTCATTTTTTTATGCTTCCGTCTTCTTTTCTGCATATATTCTTTTTCTCTCTTTTGTTTATAAGGTTCCTGTTTTATTCAATGTTTCCCTCTATACATTTCTATCCACTTTTCAACCTTGTTTCCAAACATTTTTTTGTCAGTGGCATCACTTCGTTCTATTTTCGTTAAATCTTAATCTGTTTTTTAATTGGCCAATCCATGATGTGGTTGATTTGGCTTTTTTAAGTAACAAATGCTGTATGTTACAAATGGTTACTCATTTGTAACTCGAAAAATTCTTACCATGATGGTAAGACGTTTTCGAGAATGTGAATTTATTTGACCATAAAATTTTAATCGTCGTTTTTTTATGGCTGATCCTTTCGGATATTTCTGAGGGATTTTGTCTTGACCGTGATTTTTACCATTCTTCAGTAAATTTTGGGGCTAAAAATCATTCTCATAATTTTGCGTCACATCTTATGTGAAGTTTGAGATAAATATAACTCAATTTTGAGAGATTAATTTTAATTTCAAAATGAATACATAAAATTAAATATTTAATGTTTTTAATAAATATGGGAGATTTCGAAAAAAAGATCTTGGAAAAACTTCGACATTAGTTAGGCATTGAAATCATATTGAAATATAAACTAAATGCCGTAATATATTATATGAAATACTAAATATATTTGAAATAATATACAAAATATATTCATTCATTCAATTATTTATTCGGCGTTTCAACTCGATTTTAAGTTTTGGCCTCCTGTACCAGCTTCCACCGATTGTCTCGATCCTGTGCCGCCGCCATCCAATTCCTCACAACAAACTCCATCGAAGCAGAGATCTTCTTCTGCTTCTTGTTCGCCATATATCGCCTCTGTCATTATTTTCTTTGGCAGGTCATTCTCGGACATCCAACGTGCCCACAACCTACCGAGTTTCATAAACTGGACCACATCTGATTCTTTAAATAAATCTTTCACCTCCTCGTTTGTTCGGTGTCTACATACCTGATCCTCCTTCACGGCTCCAGAGTTCAAAAATATATTTTTTGTTCATTAAATAACATAATTTATAGGAATCACCTTATAATATACTACTAAGCCCAAGATCGCGGGTTCGTAGCCCGGCAGGAGGCCCTAGGATGGCGTTCTCTAGACTGTGGGGTGTCAGGTACTCGTTGATGAAAATACCTAACCTTATTGTACCTTGTTAGGCAAAAATTTAGGACTCCCGCTTTAATAAAATAAATTATAAATTGATTTTATGTTTTTTAACTAAGAAAATTATATAACAGTAATAATTAAAGAAAAAGACAATCATTAGACAAAAAAAAAATTCAGAGAAATTTTTTAAAATTTAGAACAGAAAAAAACTATCTTAGGAAATAAATGGAAAAATCTCAAACTATAATCTAAAAATGAAAAAAGTGTAAAGAACAAATGGTATTATTAAAATATATAGACTACTTTGATCTTGTCCGGTTTGCACATTAAAACAGTTTCGAGTGAAATAATTATGGTTATAAAAATTCATTATTTGATTCGATGCTTATTTAATCGATTACTTGATGTAAGCTACAAATAAAAAAAACCTGGGCCAC
Source organism: Troilus luridus (assembly GCA_964056705.1). Lineage (NCBI taxonomy): Eukaryota > Metazoa > Arthropoda > Insecta > Hemiptera > Pentatomidae > Troilus > Troilus luridus. The sequence goes on along the minus strand of OZ057412.1, from coordinate 195,221,253 downwards.
TACAAACTATGAAGGGTCTTGTAAATGGTAGAGACTGTACTGTTCGGAGGTAATTTGTCAGAGATCACCCTCAAACAGTCGGTTTTCCTCCAATTGAGTGTACCCACTCAATAGAGGCTTGTTAGGCCACAGAAGGGTTTGTATATCCAGAAGATATATTTTATAAAAAATAGTTTCCGCTGAATAATGTTTTATAGGAATGTAATAACTTCGCTCTCGTATTAATGATATGAACAACAGGTGAAAAAGGTGAGGGTCATGTGGTTTGCTATAAAATGTAATAACAAATTTTAAAATGCTAGGTTATTGTCTTCAAAATATCCACTCTATTTACGTATACGCTCTACAGATCAACCGAAACGTAGGTGGGAAGATTATGTTAGCCCTGACCTTGAACGATGCGTTTTCGGTGGTATTCGGAGCGAGGAATGCTCGCGAAGGTTGTTTTTATGATTATTATAATAATTATAATTATTGTTCGTCAATAGATCTCTCTTTTATCAACTATCTGTAACTTTATTGCATAGTGCGTCAGGTAGTTATTATAAAAGGCAAATAGAAAAGAAAATTGACGTGAAATCTCTTCTAATAATTTATTAGATCAAGGAATGGTGCAGGCATTTTTTTCTCTATTATATTTAAACATTTTTATTGATTTTATATTTTATCTGCGTTCCTTAGCAACGGATCGAGGAACTGATTTTTGCTTAGTCTTTTGTCGAGCTCGATCAGTCAAATTATAAATATTTTTAAAATTTGCAAAGAGTAAAGCCACTGTTCCTGACTTCTTTAACCCATTGGAGAGAACGTTATTTTTCGAACACGGTCCCCAGGAGTGAAATTTTTTTTCTTTATATTGTTCATATTTAATATAAAAACATGTTTACTATGGAAATAACCCAATTCGTAAGTGAATTCATATAAATAAGATCATTGCAAGATGGGTGTGCAGCTCGCTCCTTGGAAAATGTTTATTGGGAGGAGCGTCCTGAACTCCATAGGAGGAGCGCGTGTAAGGTAATATGAAAATCAGAATCGGACCAGATTTAAAAAAAAAATGATAATGTTTACCTGAAAATGTTGACCATACTTTCTAAAATAATGAGTATGCACCTCTAGGTGCTTATGGGCACCCGATTTGGCAGGGGTTTGAGGTTGAAAACGTACTCTGTTCTAAATTAAATTTACTGAAAATGGTAACAAACATTTAAAACAAATATCGCTATATAATAATTAGTTTTTCAATTATTCGGAAAAAAATTTATTATTGTTATTACATACTCACAAAGCTAACCTCCAGGGGAAATCTCTCTGTTCTGGAAACCTCTCTGGAGGAAACCGATGAGAGAGTGATTATCATACACACATTTTGTAGGAGAGGCATGGAAACTAAAGGTAACATGTTTTTTAACCTGAAGATGGCTGTGGAAGAACAGAAACTGAGACATAACCAGAATTAAATGAAAAATAAAATGATGCACTATAGGTACTTATGGGAACAGACGGGTTAAAAAATCTATAAACATTTATTTCAAAAATAGTTAGATAATATAAAATCGTTATTTTGCTTTTAATAATAAAGAACAGAATATAATGAAAAGAAAATTTGAATAATGAAAAAAACCAACAGTAAAACCTATGCCAAATTTTGTTTTCCTATCCTTTCATTAGTTCAAGAAAAATCTTATTTCGACGACTAGTTTACTCAAAATAACTGATAATTGCACATTACTGTTAATGAACACACCATGTGCCGTCTTATGTCCTCGGAAATCAATTGTACACAAAAAGTGGTTAAGCCGTTACACAATGTACAAAACCATCTATTAAACATAAATTTAAATGTAAAAAATTTATAAAAGACTCATCTACATGACCATCATACGACCTATTTGGACCTACGGAGTAGAGCTTTGGGGCTCCACTAAGCCGTCGAATTCCTCTCGTATCCAATCCCTACAATCCAAAATCCTTCTTAAAATCCTTAATGCTTCTTATTTTGTTAAGAATAAAATCATCCATAACGACCTTAATGTCCCATTTGTTGCTGATTTGGCCCGAACCCGCTATCTATCCTTCCATAACAAACTTCATTTCCACTCAAACCCTCTAGATTCAAATCTAGCTTCCTCTTCAATTCCCGATAATCCTCCGAGGCGTCTGAAAAGAAGATGGCCCCGTGACTTTTTAGCTGAACTTGTGATTTGAGTACTACCAGTGGGTAGTTTCTCTACTTGTCATTTTCACATGTCATTATGTATCGCTTAGCCCATTTACTAGATGTATTTTTATAATACAGTTGTAAATATCAATAAATAAATTTAAAAAAATATGTAAAAAATATGATGTATAGATTTAGAAAATAAAACAGGGTACATCTTATTCCAATATTGTTATTTCAGGAATGCTATTTTCAATGAGAGTAAGAGAATGGAGTGAAGTAAGATTAACGTTTTTCTGATATACTGTAATTTTTTATCTATAAAAAAAAAAAATCATTACAATATATAATGATAAATTCTTAATGACTCAAAGCAATACTAAGCACTCATGTTTGAATAGGCTCATTTAAGGGACACTTAAATAAACGTTTACCTAAATACCAACTCAAGTAAAATAAAATTATTACCTATTGGTATGAATTTATTGCTTGGCGAGATAAGGACGACTAAAACACAAAGAATGAGTAAGTATGGTCCATAAAATACGTGTATGTAGATTTTATGAATACACTTATAAAATATCCTAAGTTTTGAATGAAGGGTTTTGGGTTCATTACATGCCATCACATGTAGGACAACGGTTATACAAGGAGGTGATTTGTCCGAGATCAACCGATAGGCTTTTCAGCCAAATTAGGTTAGCCAATTTTTAGAGGCTGTAGATCCTCTTCTGTTTTTAACTGCATATAACGGATTAAATAATCTATCTGCTACAGATTTGAACTCGGTACATTCATCATATCAATTAAAATAATAAAATATGTAAATTATTAATTTTTATAATTTCTTTTGATGGCTTATTGTAAATGACGTGTTTAACATCTTGAGTACTTCGAAGAAATTCGAAAACGATTTGCAGAACTAATTACTAAATTACTTTCGTTCTTCAAACTGGTTTTGGGAGACAGCGGACAAACAAAACATAACATGTATTTACGAATATCCAAACCACTTCCTAATTCCGCTTTCTACCAAAAATTACACAACACACTCCATCCGCCTTCATCAGCTGATGAGTGCCTTGGACGTAACCGGCCGGAACTTGCTACCATTTCACGGGCACTGAGTTCGTGCGTTGCATCTGATGCACTCGTATGAGGTGCATTCTTTTACAGTGTAACCTCAAGTTATGTTGTTCTTTATTCATTTGACGGTACTATAACGCTACTGTGGCTAATTACCTTATTACAAACAAATTCTGTTAATTCCATATAAAGTTATCCATTCATCCAAATCCTCTAGTGCATTCTTTATCCAGCACCACTCATCCTTATAATCCTACCCGGAGGTTATAGCGGAAGAGACCTACTGTAGATATGGCATTGGAGTCCTGGCAGTAGCCAGCTTCTTTACTTACTTCCCGAGTGTCTGTCGCTCCATTGTCTTTTTCAGTCCACTGTTCTCAGCAGTGACGCGACTGGAAGGGAAGCGCTGGGATCTCAAGTGATCTCGTTTAGTTCTCCACACCTGAAGCTGGGTTCGGATGTCCCTAAGGCAGTGTGTAAATAATGTATATAGTTTGAGTATTTATAACATAGATCACTAATATTGTCCTTAATGTGGCAGATTGTATCTATTGTAATCTAATAAAAAGATTAATAAAAAATATAGCTAATCAGATAATAGCTCCGTAGGAGTTCTGAAGTTCGCCTGTTCAGGTATACTTGGGATATGGATATTTAACGAGTCACAGCATGGGATCAACCGTCATTTTACGCACTCTTCGAAGGACGCCATAAACAAAGATACCTCCAGCTTGCTATCTGGAACAGGATAATGGGCATACAGGTAGTGTCCCTCATGGTTTATTACCTTTACTCTTAAGATAAGAGCTGTAGTTTGGATGGAGCGGCCAACTCAAGATGCAAGGAACTGGATGAAGCAATGGTTGAGAAAGAGTCCCAAGTAGCGTCCCCTTTTTTTTGTAAGTAGTTTTATAAGTTATCTTGTAACCACGATCAGCACAAATAAATATAATGTTATTCAATGAAACTAAAAAGAATCTTTATTTGATAAACAACTCCTGTCAAGTCAACCACGTGAACCTTTGAAGGAGAAAGGGATATGCCTCAATCAATGATGAAGAATTAATATATATTAAGTATAATGACCTCATGATGGTAACCCATTTTATTATTCAGATCAAAGGACCCTTGAAGGACTCTTCCTTGAAATCAAAATAATATTTCAGATAAGTCATTATAGCATGATATATGTGCTGAATTGTACAGGAAACATTTGTCCATAGGATTACGTTAAGTGTTGTTATGTTATTTTAGTTTATCTTTATGTTTTTATTATATCTTTATTTTTTTTTGTATGGTCCTGCTAACGACCATATATGATATTTCTTTCTCGTTTTCAGCTTTGGTTTTTTTTAAAAACACTGGTGATTGTTTAGTTCCATCCAGACATGGTACCTTTCCAGAACATCCTCGCAAGTTATTCACATCTTTTGTTAATCTTTATCTACCTCTTCGAGTGTTTTGTCTTATTTTCTTTAAAATACGTAAAAATCCGGTCAATCTTATGGGTTTCATTCTGCAGTTTCCGTAAAATGCAATTCTCCTATTTCTCATAACCGTCGTCTGCATTCTGCTTGGTCTTTAATTAAATCAAGAATTTATGTTCTTATTTTACCATTATTTATTTTGTACTATCGGCTTGTTCAGGATAAATACACCAACCTGGACCTTGGTCAAGTTGATGATGATTCATTTAATAATTAATTTGAAATCATAAAAAATTGTCCTTTACCGCATTCTGAACTTGTTGAAGCTCCCAACTTACTTCAATTACTTTCATAGATTTCAAAGACCACAGTTTTACTTCCACTGGTTGGTATAAATATTCCTCGTAGTAATTTTTTCCCTCGACGTTATCATCAGCAGAGCCGCAAAATTCGATGACGTCGCCTTGCTTTATTTTTGTCACCTAGTGGTATGACTGGCCTATTATGGGGGGGGGGTATTTTTATGTTATTTTACTATGCTATTTATTATTTGTTAAATTTTAAGCATACAACACAGGTTTTTCTAAAGTGACGAAACTAATAAATCGGTGTTTTTGTGTCATGACCATGAAAGAAATTGGTTCGTACCTCTTTATCACTCATCAAAACTAACTTCAGAGCTTGCCTGTCAGAGGGCACTTGTGTGACTCCTAGTGTCCTGATAATATTCCAAGCTCACAAATACATAGTATTCTCGTTTTTCCAAAAACGTAGGTATTTGACTCATGTCACATTAAAAAAACTAGTGCGATATATAGTCAGTTATAAATCTGTATTTATTGAAGTTGACCTTTCTTATATATATATATATATATATATTTTAAGAGAATAAGATTAGGTCTTGCCCGGGATTCGAACCCGGGTCACAAACGTCTCTAGCGTGGTGCTCAATCCACTGAGCTAGCAAGGCTCGCATTCAAGCCAGATAAATTTATTCTCATCACTGATCCTATATCCCAATGTTCTCGACATAATATTTTCTCTTAAAAAAAAAATATATATATATATATATACATATATATATATCCGAAAATCTATGGGAAATCAAGAATTATGTGAATGTTTTGGCTATGAATGTTCCTTGGAACGTTCCTATACCAAATAAGCGTTTATTTGATCGTATACACGTGGGCTTTTCAGAAAGTAAGGAACGTTTAGGGATTTAAAAAAAAAAACAAGTTCAAGAAAAACATTTTGTTATATAGATGTGAAAGGTGACTAAAATACTACTCTTCACCATAATCACCATTCAAATTCAGGCAGTTTACATAGCGGTGGGCAAGCTTTGAAATTCCTGTGTCAGAATTCTGCTGCCTGTGATCTGTCCACTTAGTGACGCGTACCTGGAGCTCCTCATCGTCGTCGAAACGCTGTGTTATTAGCCACGTCTTCATTTTTCGGGATCAAGTGAAAATCACTTGGAGCAAGATCAAGACTGTAGGTGGATGAGAATAAACTTCCCAGTTGAACGAGTTCAGGAGATCTTCCGTATGGTTTGCCCTGTTACTTTCTCGAGCGTAGTGCAACAATAAATTCTGAGCGGTACTTCCAAACATTGCAAAACCTTAGGAGAGATGTCCAAAACAAGCGCTGAGGAAAACTGTCATCCAAAATTTTGCTTTTCCATGACAATGCCCGACCGCACATGAATTATGAAATTCCTGAACACAGATCATCCTTTGGTTCATCCAACCTTTGGGAAAAACCTCAAACATAAATTTGTACCTAACGATTGTTGAAACCTTAGAGTTGAAATAACATAGGCACAATAAATTAAATGGAAACGGACAAAGATACGGGATTTCAATGTATAATGGGAAGAAAAACAAAAACAGGTGCGTACATAATAATTTTATATGTAGCAGTTACTTTTGAATCAGTTAAATTTGTCATATGTAAGGCTTAAAGATATTACATCGTGGGGGTTTAAATGTCGGACGGGCATTGCATAGTTATTAGAAATCACTGTAATAATACTATGATGATCAAAATGGATATGAACGAAGATCATCCTGAAGCTCACCCAGCCTTTATAAAATGGGTACCCTTAGTTCGGATAAGTGCGATCTCTGACAAATCACCTCCCTGCACAAACGTTGTTTCTAGAAACAGTACAGACACTATCATGTACGGAACGCAAGAGCTGTCAAGGGCGGTAGGGTACAGTTTTTGTTTTTTTTAATGCTGAAAAGTATTAGTTGACCTTGTATATATGTGAGGAAGAAAATGGTCCGGGTGGAGGTAAAAAAATTCTATTATATAAGAAGAACTATTTATTTGAAAACCGAAGTTTCGACCCACATTGCAGGTCTTCTTCAGGGCTATTATAGTAGGATCAGTAGGATCAATTGGCTCTAGACTGGAGTCAGTGTTCAATGATTCATTTCTAGAACAACAACGATACCCACTTTATTATGGCTGGATGAACATATGCTGGATAGATGTTTGTTTGTTTGTTCATTTAACGTCACTTTATGCTGCTATGGCTAATCGGACGATGCTACAGTGGGAGCTCTAAATTTTGCCTATCCAGGTTTTATTAGGATAGGGATTTTTAACGAGTACCTGACATCGTACAGGCTCGGGACCCCCGTTTAACGTCCCTTCCGAAGGACGGCGTAACTAAGGATTTTTTACTCCCTTTAAAAAATCCTAGGGCCACCTGCCGGGCTACGAACCCGCGATCTTGGGTTTAGTAGTTTGTTACGCTAACCACTAGACCACAGGTCGCCCCCTGCTGGATAGATATATCCTCAGTTTCAGCTTCAATTTCACAATCTAGAAGTTCCAAGGAAGATTCATAGGCATAATCCTGATTTCCCATTGAATTTCGGAAATGTTTTAACAAACAAAATACGGACGACATACCTAAGGGTTTTTTTGCTTTCTTTAAAAATCCTGAGGCAACCTGTCGGGATGAAAATCATGGCCATAGTAGGTTGTTATTTTAACACGCTACCATTATAAAACTATTTTATAATATTAGGATACATAACTCTTTAAAGTACTGTAGAAACTGATGTACCAATATTACAAATAATAAAGAAAAAAAAAAAGGATTCTTCTGTTAATACAAACAAAATAAAAATTAACATATAAATAATTAAATAAAAGCTTGATTAATACAGAGATATTTATCTTATTTCTGGATAGAATTAACATTCTTCAAGAGAACGGAAATAGACAAAGAGACAGGAATCAAGTTTAGAAAGGTAAGGAGAAAAAAGGGTAATAAAAAAAACAGTGACTTTTTAATGAGTTTTAAAAAGTAGCATTTACTTTTGAATAAGTTAAATTGGTGAAATGTAGCAGTTATATTACTACGGATTTGGTACCATTACAGTTAATTGGATTAGAAGTAATCGAGTTAGAAAATACTCAGATAACATTGGTTGGACTAAATTAGATATGATTGAAGCAAGAAAATACTTCTATTTAGTTTTGGAGTAGTTGTAACAGAGGAGCAGCTTCTTGTATTTTCAGTCCCGTTGGAGATTTATATTTTATTATCTTTTCGAAATCCTAATGGAAATAAGACGTTTGTCCTCCAGAATTAACCATATCTTATCTGATATGGCTGGATGAAGATAAGATATGGCTGGGTGCAAATGTCTTCAGCATATCTTGTAAGATTCGAGTAAGAATCTGATGGTATTTTAGATATTCTTAAGGAAGCATTCATTTATTTTAATCTACAAATATATTAACAAAAAAAACACAATAAAACAGTACTAATTTATCCCTGTAGTACTACTTTATTTGGTCTTGGGTTCAGTGCATTATATTGTAGAAACTGTATGCACATTTAAGCCAACTGTTGTGCGCCCAAGTGGTAAATATTATACATTTCAATGTATGCATGTGTGTTAATGCGTTTTATACATACTTTCAATAATTTGTTTAATAAATTGCATAGGAATGAAGATTAGTTCCAAATGTGGTTGACAAAAAAATTTTTTTTTTAAACGACTGAAAATATAATGGATTTTTCAGATTTTATTGGATATATTTTCGTCCAAGCATCATTTAAAATATATATTTTTCAGGAAGTAATATGATTTATAATGGTATTTCGTTCTGATTTAGGAAAGGACTAGGGATAAAACTATTCATGACAATTTAAATAATATTTAATAAAACGTATTTACATGTAACATTAACTGAAACAATAACAAATTATGTTAAAAGGTAGACTTAGTTGGCTACGACATCAAACCCTTCCATCCTTGGTCGTTTCCTTCTAACTGATGTCCATCGAAGTCGAAGTTGTCGATGCTGACTACTGAACTTCCTAGACTCTTGCTGTTGCTGTGACTTTTTCCAAAACTACTCAGAGCGCTGCTGGGTTCGTAGTGATCGCTAGATACTCCTGAACTACCTTCATGGTCGTAGGAAAAGCTTCCAAGACCCTCATGATGGGTATTTAGTCCGCTTCCGAGTATACCGTGATCGGCGGCGAATCCTCCGAAGTGCTCATTTCCAAAGTGGTGACTATGGCTGCTTCCTCCAGAACTTCCAAAGTGATGACCTTGGCTGCGCCCTTCAGAACTTCCAAAATTAAGATCATGGCTGCTTCCTCCAGAACTTCCAAAGTGATGGCCTTGGCTGCTTCCTCCAACACTTCCGAAATTAAGATCATGGCTGCTTCCTCCAGAACTTCCAAAGTGATGGCCTTGGCTGCTTCCTCCAACACTTCCGAAATTAAGATCATGGCTGCCTCCTCCAAAACTTCCAAAGTGATGACCATGGCTGCTACCTCCAGTGCTTCCAAATTTATGCCCATGGCTGCTACCTCCTGAACTTCCGAAATTATGATTACTTCCTAGACTTGCAAAATGTTTACCACTGAATCTTCCGCCCATGTAGCTCTTCAGACCACCGCTAGATTGCCCTCCACCAAGATGTTCATGTTCATATCCTCCTCCGATATTTTTGTGAAAGTGGTTATAATGTTTTTCGTCATGCTTATATTTCTTAATATGTTTGTAGATTACTTTTTCGTGATTAACTTTTTGTATAATTTCCGGAACATGAATTCTTATGTGAACACTGAAAACAAAATTGCAATATATTACTTTCAGGACTAAAACTAATTTATATTAAAGTATGTGATCATTGGTTAATTATTTTATTAATGATAGTTTCGATGTTTAGTAAAGTAAGAATACTAAAGAAATATAAAAGAGGTAAATGCAATACTACAGAATTTTATTAATCGTCAGAACCTTTTAAATTAAATAAATTATAATTAAAATATGAAAAATATTGATGAATAAATATTAATGATTATAGGGGAATACACAGCGCGGAATTACAAAGCCTGCACCCGGTTAATATTATTCAATTAATATTTAAATATTTTTATTTGAAAATAAAAGATATGTCCAGGACCGGGACTCGAACCCGGGTCTTCCAGATCACTAGTCTGGGAATCTACTATGACCACGAGCGAGAAGCGTGCTTGATTAGGGCCCAGGATAGCTCAAATGGTAGAGTCCCAGACTAGTGATCTTGAAGACCCGGGTTCGAGTCCCGGTCCTGGACATATCTTTACTTTTCAAATAAAAATATTTAAAAATTAGTAACAAATAAAATAAAATAAATTATTTTCAATTAATAGTGTCACAAATATTAAGGTGGACTTGTAAAGATGCTAGAGTTAGTAACGAATTAATTCCTAAAAAGTTAATAAACACATTTTTAGATCTGGCAGATTTAGGTTTGGGTAGTGGTCCGTGGACGGAAGTTTGTAAGCAGAGATTGGAAGAATCGGCATCGAGCCTTCGGGTTCGCTAAGCCTCATTATTATTATTATTGTTAGTATATGGTGAATAAGGCCCTAATTATTAAAGAATAAATCATTATTCCATTCCAGGTTAAGACGGGATAGAGACATGGTGTTAGGATTTTTTCTATTAATAAAACCTTTTTAATTAGATACCAATAAGTACGATGCCACACTTAAGGGCTTTAAGTAGTAGTGATCTATGAACACTCAAGCTGTATACTTTTTTATTTAGTGATGATTTTTAAATTGGTTTTGGATAATATTATGAGCATCTTCTGGATGAATTATCATCAAATGCAGAAATAGGAACAACAAGCAAAATTGTGAAGGTTAAATGTTTGGCTATTGCTTACGATCTGGCCTTTTTTGCAGAATCCTCTGTAAATTTTATAGTATAAAGAAACGGAATATCTATGTTTTTCTCAATTTTTGCCAGCGATTGATTTGCTAAGCTGTATTTTTTTAAATTATTCTTAGACTTTAAATTAATTAAAAGACTATAAATTCTCTGGCGATGGTCAAAAAATTATAGTCCAGGATCCATGGTCCATTTTTTCACTTGATTAGTATCAAGCTGAATCTTCGTGAATAGCTTCGTTTCGATGAGCGAAAACTCTCGATTGTGATAGCTGCGAAAAGAGGCAGCAAGGATAAAATATGGCGATTTGACGATTCTCAAAAATGTATTACTGACTGGTTTTTTTTTGTTAAATCTCAAGATAATTATCTAAATTATTTGAAAAAATATTTGTCCTACAAAATGTATGGTTTGATCAAATACTCCCCCTCTTTCCAACGTGTATCGATAACGAGGTCATCAAAAATGATTACTACCCAGCATTATTTTTTAATTCTTCTTTTTTGACTTCGTTATTGATACATATTGGAAGGAAGAGACTCTTTGATCAAACCATACATTTTATAGGACAAATATTTTTTCAAATAATTTAGATAATTATCTGGAGATTTAACAAAAAAAAAAAACCAAGTTAGTACTAAATTTTTGAGAATCATCAAATCGACATATTTTATCTTTGCTACCTCTGTTAGCTACCATAATAGAGAATTTTCACACAGGAAATTGTTGGGCGTCTCATCGAAATTTGGCTGGATACTGAAGTGAAAAAATGAACCATGGATTAGGCAGAAACTTTCGCCAAAAATAAAAACCTTTTTACATAATCGGGTAAAATTCTTTAACTAAACATTTCTTAAAATGTTTATATTAATATTAAAAACATATTTATTTAAATTTACTCACTGCTTTTTAGATCCAAATGCTGTACAAAAGCTGAAGGTTACAGCTAACAGAAAACAAAACGCTATCTGAAACAGAGAGATAGGAAATTATTTTGTTTATGGTTATAAAATATAATCAATTTTATCAAAGTACATTTATAATGAATGTATTGTTTGGGGGTTGAAATTTATTTCTTCCAATCCTGTACCCTGAACCCTTTTAGGGTTCAGTACATGGAAGAGAAAGTACTGTTTCACGGCCAACGTTTGTGGAGGAAGGTGATTTATCCAAGATCACGATCAAAATTTTCCTCTTTATATTGGGTACCCACTTTATACAGGCTGGGTGTGTCCCAGGAGGGTCCCAGACCCTATATGATCCATCTCTGGCTGCTAACAGACTAAATAAAACTGAGCCACACCACTCCCTCCTTTTCGTCAAATACTAGATCTTAATGGTACTACACGATCAACTAACTAACTTTTAGTTAAATTCAAGAAACAACTTTTGTATTGTCCTTCTGTGATGTAATTTTCTCCAACTATAAATTTATTATTTGCAACTGTGGCTTTAACGACTTCGCGATAGGCTTAGTCATTAGTATTAACGTTAATTAATTAACATTAATATTTCCGTTCTTTGAGCACATACTTCTATCATTCTTTTGCTTTGAGCTTCATTTGTCTCTTGAAACCATGTAGCACCACTCTTCATCAACATACTGCTCATGAATTTAGAATCTACAGAATACCTGGTTTAGCATATCGTATGTTGCATATCGTTTGTAATTCATGCTAGCTTCCGATTTTTTTTCATTTCGACCGACTTGGGACCGGAGTTGTATGGAGCTGCACAAGACATGCGGAGAATCATCGAGAAGCCCTATAACGGGTTGTAGCGCCACAGAATAATATTAATAATAATTTTACTCATTCCTTTTTTGTTAAAATTCGAAATTTATTTGGTAGGTCTGTCTGAGTTCATCATGTATTAGACTATTGTTCTGTAGCTTTTTTGATAAATAAAATTGGGAATTTTTTTTTTTGGTAAGGACACATAATTAACTTGAATAATCAGTGAAAACTTAATTTAAAAAATAAACCTTTTTGGAACAAGGATTGAAAAAGTACGAATCAAAAAATAATATTGATTTTTTTTGTTTGAATAATATAAAAACGTTTTTACTTGTGTAATATTTTATTGGCGTTGCCTGAAGATGAAAAAATTAACTACTTTTTGTTTAGTCCTTGGTCTCGCTTGATCAGTTTAATAATTATTTTCAAAGTGGAGGTCAACAATTTCTCTTAAGTTGGGATAAATGTTTATTAAAGAGCCAACGTTTCTACCCAGATTAGAGGTCTTCTTCAGGGCTGTCGAGGGGGGTTGGGGGACCCGGTATAGCTCCTTCATTAGCTACTCACATAACTGAGCCCTGAAGAGGACCTGCAATGTGGGTCTAAACGTTGGCTCTTTAATAAACATTTATCGAAACTTGAGAGAAATCTTTGATCTCCACCCGGAACATTTTCTTCCACCTATATATAAGGTCAACTATTATTATTCAATTATTAATTTATATTTATTAATTGTTCTTTTGATGGTGATTCTTTTTAAATATTTTTATTTTGAAGAGAATGGCTTTGTCTGTCATGGATACGACCCCTGGTACCTCAGTGGTTTGAGCCTGCACTAGAGATGCAGAAGACCAGGGTTCGAATCCCGCCCAGGACAGATCTTTTCTATTCAAAATAAAAATATTTAAAAATATTATTATTAAAGATTATTTTCGAAGATTGGCAAATCGCAAAGCCACCGTTACACAAAATATAGTACTGTTTTGAATTCAAATGGGAACAATTTAACGCAATTATTTAAAAAATAATAAAAGCTATATCTTATTCCAGAACATATTTCTATTAGGTTTATTATTTCAACACGGAGTATGCAGGGAAATAAAATTGTTAGTGTTCATATAAACCAAAAATTATTTTTTTATCCGTAAAATAAACCTAAAATAAAAAAAATAACCAATTTTAGTTAATACAATACACTCAATATATCAAAATATTAGGGGATTACAAAATAAATATTAAACTTCTACAATAATATCGGAATAGTTCTACTAAAATGTTGAGTACCTACTGTAGTACTATGAAGTAGGTACTGTAGTACGATTAAATGAACAGTTTTATAATTTGTAAATGAGGGTTGGTTCAGATAACAATTTTCCCCAGAACGTATTTATCCATTCAGAGCTAATATATCTTTTAAATATTTTTTTGTAATACATGTATAATGCATAAACAATGCATCAAGTGAATAATACCCCGAGATAAACGGAAGTCGAGATATTACCCAATGGTAATACTCAAATAAGAAATTAAACTTAGAAGGTCACGAAGCAATCTTCTTTTTAGACGCATCGGAGGATTATCAGGAATTGCCAGGTTGGAAACTAGTGGGTTTGAGTGGGAATGAAGTATGTCATAAAAAATATTGATATCGGATTCCGGCCTAATCAGTAACAAATAGGACATTAAGGTCCTTATGGATTACTTTGTTCGTAATAAAGTAAGGAACATTGAGAATTTTACGAAGTATTTTCGATTGAAAGGATTGAATACGAGAGGAATTCGATGGTTTAGTGGAGCCCCAAAGCTCTACTCCGTTAGTCCAGATGGGTCTAATGTCATGTGTATGAGTCTTTTGTAATTAATTGGGAGCTTAGAGCGTTTGTCTAGTAAGTGTTGAAATAGCCTGAAACGGCGAGCTGTTTCTTGTCGTTTCCGTCTAATACGAGGATTCCAAGTTAAGCGTTTGTCAAAGTGTACTTATAAGTACTGGACCTGTTCTATAGGAATCAGTGGGATATTGTTTTAAATATAAATATTTATTTGTACATTATAAATATATTATCTTTTGAATGTATATCTAGTCTGCGAAACAATTTATTTCCGTATAACAATGATTACTAAAAAAATGTTGTTAGTGTTATATGTTAATAAATATTAATTTATTTTTCAAACTGATTATCTAAATGCAAAGATTTGATATTTGATGATAGATATAACCAAATGGAAACATCACGGTAGTGAACTTAAATAACTGTTCCGAGTTCCTCGAGTTAAATTATCTGTAAGAAGAATTGGCCACGGTGACTGAAGCGCTATTAACTTAATGAGACCTCGATGACTGTTATCTGATGAGAGAACATTGATGCTCTTTCTTTGATGAGTCAATTGTGTATCAGATGAAAGTGCTTAGTCCGTGGGAAGGTTCGTGGGATTCCCTGAAGGAAAATCAGGGCAAATCGGTCAAAGGTTTGTCTAATCCATTATAATTTACGAATAGTGTAAAGTTGATCTGACTTGCCTGACTGTATCCCCATACCATTTTAAACCATTAGAATTATCCAGTCAAAACCTGTACCACTAAAACCTGTGAAGGGTCTGGGGTTCAGTACATGGTAGAGACAGTACTGTTTCTTGAACTACGGTTCTGCAGGTGATTTGTCCTTGATCACACTCAACCGCTAGATTTCTCCCCTTATTTTGGGTACCCACTATATAGAGGTTGGGTGAGCCCCACGAGGGTCCTAGATCCCATATGATCCATCTCCGGCCGCTAACAAACTAAACAAATAAATTTAACAGACTTTATATGAAAAAAACAAAGTCTTGCTGCCAGATTTGAACCAGGATTTTTGGAATGGCTACTCAGTCCTCTACCACTGAGCCACTTCGCTTCCTATTATCTAGTAAACGGTTCATCACAACATATGAACAAAACTAATTAATTCATAAATCCTGTCCTTCAGTTCATTAATAAGTATAATAATTTTTCAGAATAATGTCCAAATTTGAAATTATTATCATTCTAGATTTTTGATGGTGAAGCAAATTTCTCTAGGATTTTTATTTTTACAATGAAATAAAGTAATTATAAGCATTAAAAAACTAAAGAAATTATTATAGAAATAAAAACAAATAATAAAAAAAGTAACAGTTAGAACAGAATCACTTATATTATAAATTGATAGTTGGGTGAAGTTGGCCAATGGTCTTTGGTCACTCTGTTTGGGACAAAACTCTGCAAAATTGAAAGAGTTCCACATGTTTAAATATCTCGGTAAAACAATTGAGGAGAATGAAATAGAGACAAAATCCAACGAAATTAAGTTTCAATAATGGACACTGCATATCAACACATCAAACATATTTACAACAAATAACGTACGAGGGCTATTCAGAAAGTTAGGAACGTTTTGGAATAAAAAAAAAAAGTACAAGAAAAACATTTTATTGTATAGATGTGAAAGAGGGAGTAAAATACTAATTTTTAATATATCACCATTCAAATTCAGGCAAAATCAGGCACTTTTCGTATCGGTGGACAAGCTTTGAAATGCCCGTGTCATAGAATTCTGCCCCCTGTGATCTCAGTGAAGCTTACCTGGAGCTTCTCATCGTCGTCAAAACGCTCAGTTGCTATCCAGGTCTTCATTTTCGGGAACAAGTGAAAATCACTTGGAGCAAGATCAGAACTGTAAGGAGTGAGGAAAAACTTCCCAGTTGAGTTCAGGAGTTCTTATGTACGATTTGCCGTGAGAGGTCGGGCAAAATTTTGGATGACAATTTTCCTCGGTGTTTGTTTTGAACAGTACTGTAAAAGGTTGTGCAATGTTTTATAGTACCGCTCACAGTTTATTGGCTCTATCAGGATAATTATCATAAGGATCAGCTGGATCAGGGGAATTATTTTTATACAGGAAGTAATAATTAGAAACATTTTAATCCCGAAATTGGTAAAGGAACACTACCTATCGGCTAAAAAGTAAACAAAAAATCAAACACTACTTTAACATTCACAGGGAACAAGATATTTTAAGATTTTATGGACCCACCAAACACTGAGATGATGCGATAATAATAAACCATACATTATTTATAATTAAAAAAAAAAATCTTGCATCAATGAGATCTAACGTTCAAAAACATGATCCGATAATGTTTATGTATCCAACTCCATTTTCTTCCTCGTTCCAAGGATCTCGTTGCTAAAGGCATGCGGGTAGTATCTGTCAGATTGAAGGCGTTTTATTTCGATTGATTGAATAACTCTAAAATAAGAATATACTATGTTTATATTTAGCTAAGTGTGTAGAGTCCTTAGTTGCTCTGCTGAAGGTTAGGAGTTTAAATCCGGCTGAAACAGATAAATTATTTAATCTGTTAACAGCCACGGATGAACCATGTGGGATCTACAGATCCTCTTGGGGGTTACACAGGTTGTATGGAGTGATCTCCGGCAAATCATTTCTCTGCTCAACCATTGTCCCCTGGGTTAGAACAATACTTTTCTAAATGGACGCTTGACCTAAACGTTCAAAAATGCTGCGTAAAAATTGTCACTCTTAGACGCCCTTCTGACCCACCTGAGCTAATGCTCAATGGCAGCAACCTCCCGTGGAATAAAGATGCTATAAAATATTTTGGAGTTTATTTAGATCGTCGTCGCACCTGGAACCAGCATATCAACACTAAATTAACACAGGCCTACGCAAGAATAGCTCTACTTTGTCCGATAATTTATAGAAAATCCAGATTAAAACCAGAAACAGCCTTATTAATTTATAAAACCATACTTAGACCTCTACTAATGTACGGTTGTGAAGTGTGGGGTGCAGTGTCTACAACAAAGATAAAAAAAATTGTAAACTTTCCAAAATAAAATCCTACGGATCGCAGTAAACGCGCCTTGGTTTGTACGAAACTACACCGAGAGCTAAAACTAGAGGCGATAGAAGACTTTATTAAAAAGCGTTACACCAGATTTAAGACCGGATTACCAGCATTCAACATAGGCGAACCTATTTCATCCCCAAGACTAAAATTGAGGCTCTTTAAAAATATTTTGATGTGAAATCTACTCGTTTTAACTCACCAATCATTTTAAAAAATTGTAATATAATCCTGTCATTCTTTTATATGAAAAAAAACTATTATATATTTATATCTTCTCTTGTAAATAAGCTGATAATGTACAGTTAGGGGTGTCTCTTGCACGAGAATAAATTTTACTTCATGTCAAAATTTTTTTTTTTTTAATTTATTTATTGATATTTACAACTGTATTACAATAATACATCAAGTAAATAGCTATGTGATACGTAATGACATGAGTTAATGGCAAGTAGAGAAACTACCCACTGGTAGTACTCAAATCATAAGTTCAACTAAGAAGTCACGGGGCCATCTTCTTTTCAGACGCCTCGGAGGATTATCGGGAATTGAAGAGGAAGCTAGGTTTAAAACCAGAGGGTTTGAGTGGAAATGAAGTTTGTTATGAAAGGATAGATAGCGGGTTCGGGCCAAATCGGCAACAAATGGGACATTAAGGTCGTTATGGATGATTTTATTCTTAACAAAATAAGGAGCATTAAGGATTTTACGAAGGATTTTGGATTGTAGGGATTGGATACGAGAGGAATTCGATGGCTTAGTGGAGCCCCAAAGCTCTACTCCGTAAGTCCAAATAGGTCGTATGATGGTCATGTAGATGAGTCTTTTGTAATAAATTGGGAGCTTAGAGCGTTTGTCTAGTAAGTGTTGAAGTAGCCTGAAACGTCGAGCGGTTTCTTGTCTTTTCAGTCTCGTATGAGGATTCCAAGTTAATCGTTTGTCAAGATGCAACCCTAAGTATCGGATCTGTTCTACAGGCACCAGTGGGATATTATTAAAGGATACTGAAGGGCAGGAAGTCATTGGTTTACGACGTAAGGTAAAAGTGATTTGATGCGATTTTTGAGAGTTTATTTTAATTCTCCAGTTTTTACACCATTCTTCAAGATCAGTGATATGGGATTGGAGGCTTTGGGATGCAATAATTGGATTGGTGTTGACAGATAATACACATGTATCATCAGCATACGTGGTAAGGATAGTATTAGGATGAGTTGGGATGTCAGCTGTATAAACTGTATAAAGGATTGGGCCAAGGATACTACCTTGAGGCATGTCAAAATTTAAAATCCATTTTTAAAAAAAACATGTAAGGCTAGGAATACCCGATCTGTAAATAAAGGATATATATTAACGTTGTCCCAGAAACGTTAGAGTACAGTTTCTATCAAGTAAATACTCTGCCTAAGTTCCTTCATGGGTTGAAGTGGAAGAGGATTTTTTTATTAAAATAAGTATATTTGATCCTTTTAACCAACATTACTCATTGATCCACATTCATTGCAATATGTACACTACTTGCAAAGACTGGAAGTGGTATTTGAAGTATTTAAAGAATGAAAGTGGGGTCAAATATGGTATTTGAACTGACTTATGTAGTTATAAAAATTCTTCTTCAAATTGGTATAAGTATGAGTCCTACATTTTCTCGAAATTTCTCCAAAAGAAGTTTTAAGAACTGACTAACGCCCGAGAACCACAAGTATATAAATATAAAATGTATATATATCAACCATTTTACCTGTCCCATAGCGGGTGTTGAGATGAGATACATGAACTGATGTCCAATGGAAACGAGCAGAGGCTATATACACCTCTTCTGGAAGAGCCCCACCCGGAGGACTTCCGCTTGATTTGGCTTTTGGCTAATTGCCATGATGAGGATGGATATGCAGATCGCAGTGGCCGTGGTCAGGATCTTCCCCAGGAAATTCCTCTTCAGTCGATACTCCTTCAGCGTGGCCATGGTCCTCCGGTTCGATGGATTTAACGTCATTACATTCCGGGCAAGCCACAGAGGCAATATAGAGGAAGTGATGTTAGAGAGAAGAACTTGTGTGCATTATTAATTAAGATTTACACCTGAAGTTATTTGTGGTTAAAGCTTGAACTTCTTTTTTGAAAAAAAAAAATATTTTGTATAGACACTAAATGTGACATCATTTCAATAACATAGAGAAATTTAAATTACTTTAATTAGAAAATATGAAATATGAAGGCTCATTTTATGCAGCTTGACAGAGAAATATGTGATATATGAAATTATTATTTGAGGAAGAAAATGGTCCGGGTGGAGGTAAAATAAATTCTCTTATATAGGGTGAACTCTTTGTTGGTAAGCTGACGTTTCGACCCACTTTGCTGGTCTTCTTCAGGGCAATAATAGTAAGATCAAACTTGACACTAGACTACAGGGTTTTAAACCCGATACGGTACCCTGTTAGTGAGCCTATTAATTCATTAATACCCAGTAAATATAATTTTGAGACATCGATTATTTTAAATTGATTAAAATAATGAAATGTTTTTACTTATGTTTGTTAATAAGAGAAAACATTATAGTGCCTAAGATAAACGTCTTAATTTTGTTTCACTCCATCCTCTTTACCCTGATAAGAGTCCTGAAATAGAAGGATATAAGGATCTGTTCTTTTTATGTTGATCTATTTTTAGAAAGCTTTTGATAGAGCTTTCCTTATCCTATCCTTCTCCCTTTGGAACTCTATGCCTTCTTCCATTCCTCCTTCCAATAATCTTTCAACCTTCCAATCCCGTATATTCAATCACCTTATTTCCTTACAATTCCCATAAAATCGGAAATAGCATACTCAGTTTTCAGATTAAAATTTTCCAACTGATAAATGAATGTTGTGTTTTTATTTATAAATAAGTATATTTATATCATTATTTATATATATTTATAATTTTTGACGCTTTACTCATCCAGTTAGGTATTTTTAAAACAAGTTATATTAGTTGATACTGTTCAAATTTTTCTTTCATTTTCTGCTTTGTATGTTTCTACTTGATATATGACATTGTAATTTGCATACATATGTAATCATCTATTGTTTCTCTCTACATAATTACTGTTATCTTATTTCTTTTATTTTTATTTCTTGTACTCTGTGTTTGTTTGTTTTTTAATTCTTAAAATGTAATTCCTAATTTTTTTCTCATTTGATATTTTAATTGTATTAATTAATCAAATATAATTAAATTATACTCTAAGTAATAACCACATATATATTAATACCTGCAATGTTATTCTAAAGGGACTTGTCCCAGAATAAATAAAGACTTTATTATTATTATTAAAATTATGACTTTTTAAATAATCATCTGATGTTTAATGATTTTCCAACCTTCAAAATTGACAAAATATATACTTATGTGCACCATTGTATAAGTCAATAACTATATAATGTTAAATATTTAATTTTCGGATAATAAATAAATACCTTTAAATTAGACAAGCTCCGTAACGTTCGGTTATCAGTAAAATGGATAATACTTCGTTACAAATTTTGTTAGCTGTAGGTAAAAAGTTCTTTCGGTGAAATTAAATCAAGTTCACTAAATTACCGATATTCATCGTAGATACAGAAATAATGATGTACAATTCCTTAGTTGTTGTATTAATTCAAATTTTGGTTTTTGCATATTTAGTTAGCGTCGCAATATGCTACTTTTTCTTATTGGATTATTCTACAGTGGTAATCCTAAATTTTATATATACTAATCCTAAATTAGGATAAGGTTCTTTATACCAGATCCATCACAGGCTCAGTACCTCCACTTTAAGTCCTCTCTGAAGGACGGCTTAGCCAAGGATTTGTTACTCCATTAACGAAAATCCCAAGCCAACCTGCTGGACTATGAATCCGCGACCTTGGACACAGAAGGTTATTATGCTAACAAATATACTTAAGGAGACATATTTCAACTGTTTATGTTTGTTGAAGGTAGAAGTTGATACTTACAGAATATTCTTCTTTCTTTCTTTCTTATTCATAATTCTCTTCTATTTTGAGATCTAGAGATTTTCCATAAGGAGCGCCACCTGTCTCTGTCAAGGGCTGCCCTCCTGGCTTTCGCCCATCCAATCCCTTTTTCTTTAAGCATTTTTCGGAGGTTATTCTTCCAGGTCATTCTTGGTCTTCCCCTGGGTCTTTTTCCAGTTGGTTTAACCTCCATAGCTTTCTTCGCTGTCCGGCGGTCATCCATCCTCATTACATGTCCGAACCATCGAGGGTGTCCTTTCTCGATTATCTGATTAATTCCTAGGGCAGTCCTTATCGCCTTGATTTGTATCCTCATGGTCTTCCCCTCTATTTTCCTCAGGTACCGCATTTCCATGCTTTGGAGTCGGCTCCGATCCCAGTGCTTTATGGCCTAGGATTCACTTCCATAAGTGAGAATAGGAACGTCGAGCGGTAAACAGCCAATTTTGTTTCTTTTGTAACTTCTTTCTTACTTAAAAACTTTTATTTATAGAAGAAAACATCCTTCTATGGCGATTCTTGCGCTGATTTTATCATTTAATTTTTTAATCTCACTCATGGTCATACCCAAATACATAAACTTACGTTTTTTTATAAATTACAGAATATTTTCATAAATATTATATTTTGAGAATGAACCTAACACTATTTAAGATGATAATGGAAAATACACAATGGAAGCTATTTTGAAAGGATGTAAACTGTATTGCATTATCTAATAATTCATTCACTCAATGAAACCTATTTCCAGTCATTTTGGCCATATAACTTTATTATGTGGATACGATTCGACTATATGTCATTTACAATCCATCAAGAAGTCATCTTTTCTCTGTAAATTATTAATTACATACAATCACAACAATATAAGAAATATACATTTCTTAAAATCGTCCATAAATAGAAGTAAGTATAGATACCTTTTTTTATTATTCTACTACAAAAACACAGAGAGATATCCTAGCATTATAACCTCTCAACAGTTACCTAGATATCCCCATTTCAGTCCTTCCTGACTTATTTAAATTAAGAACGTATAAAAATATATTAAAAATAAAATAATAAACTTAATAAATTTTACGTATAGATTTTTTAATTTGTAATTTAACTATGGTAGATTTAAATGAGAAAAAAATTTAGTATGTAAATATAAATAAAATATAGTATAAATAGAGACCAAAGTTGAAACTATTAACAAAAGGACCATGGAGGACAATGGACCTCAAAGAAAGGAATTTTAGCAAATGACAATGAATAATAAAAAAAGGTATCTATACTTACTTCTATTTATGGACGATTTTAAGAAATGTATATTTGTTGTATTGTTATGATTGTATGTAATAATTTACAGAGAAAAGATGACTTATAACTCTGCTTAGATGTTAAAGATGCTCTTGATGGATTGTAAATGACATATAGTCGAAACGTATCCACATAATAAAGTTATATGGCAAAAATGACTGGAAATATGTTTCATTGAGTGAATGAATTATTAATGGAAGCTATTTAAAAACTCCAGCAAGAAAACACGTCTTATTGAAGAATTGTTTTTTTTTTTAATTTATTTATTGATATTTACAACTGTATTACAATAATACATCAAGTAAATAGGCTATGTGATACATAATGACATGAGTTAATGGCAAGTAGAGAAACTACCCACTGGTAGTACTCAAATCACTAGTTCAACTAAGAAGGTCACGTGGCCATCTTCTTGTCAGACGCCTCGGAGGATTATCGGGAATAGAAGAGGAAGCTAGGTTTGAAACTAGAGGGTTTGAGTGGAAATGAAGTTTGTTATGAAAGGATAGATACCGGGTTCGGGCCAAATCACCAACAAATGGAACCTTAAGGTCGTTATGGATGACTTTATTCTTAACAAAATAAGGAGCGTTGCGGATTTTACGAAGGATTTTGGATTGTAGGGATTGGATACGAGAGGAATTCGATGGCTTAGTGGAGCCCCAAAGCTCTACTCCGTAAGTCATGTATCATGTAGATGAGTCTTTTGCAGTTAATTGGGAGCTTAGAGCGTTTGTCTAGTAAGTGTTGAAGTAGCCTGAAACGTCGAGCGGTTTCTTGCTTTTTCAGTCTCGTATGAGGATTCCAGGTTAATCGTTTGTCAAGATGCAACCCTAAGTATCGGATCTGTTCTACATTCACCAGTGGGCTATTATTAAAGGATACTGAAGGGCAGGAAGTCATTGGCTTACGACGTAAGGTAAAAGTGATTTGATGCGATTTTTGAGAATTTATTTTAATTCTCCAGTTTTGACACCATTCTTCAAAATCAGTGATATGGGATTGGATGCTTTGGTATGCAATAACGGGATTGGTATTGCCTGATAATACACATGTATCATTAGCGTATTGAAGAAATTTAATTAATATTTTCCATCTGTTGTCTGTAATAGATTCAAATTTTCTTGTACTGAGGGAAATGTTCGCACTGAACTGCAAATCTTTTTAAAAACGTTGCTTAATTAGCCCAGAAACAATCATTAAAAGAAACTCTTCCCTAACCTACTAATAATAAAAATATAACAATACTACCATAAACTTGGGCTCAGAACATATTAGAGACTGTTCTGTTACTTGGATAGAAAGGTCAGATTTAATTTTTTATCTGTCACAGTTGGATTTGAACCCGAGACCTTCGGGTAGTCACTCAAAAATTTATAAATACTAATTTATTTACTCCTTATTTTATTTTTATTTTATAATAATTTCCTCCTCGTATTAAAAAAAAATTATTGAAGTGTAAAATTAATCAAGAAGGAAATAAATAGTTTAAGCCGTGTTGGGAATATATTGAAGTATGCCTCTCATATCCAGAAATACCATAGCAAGGCTTAAAAGCATTTAAACCTGAAATTAGTGGCGAAGACAGAACTACGTAAGCGCTTACCTGATTCAAAAGCGGGCGGTTAATTTTAAGTTTAAGTGCTTTCAAGCGTAGAGCATTTCCAAGTCCATTCATAAAAGTATCTCTCATATATGGAGGACTTATTAACTACTTGTCGGTCATATTATAGAATTATGTTGTTTCTTTAGAATTCTGGAATGTAATGATGTGACAATTGAAAAGATAAAACAAAAGACTAAATATAGATAAAACATATGTTAGAGTAAGCTTGTACTTGTCTAGTAGCTACATTCACCACATAGCTATTCTACATATGTATTATACATGTATATTCTACACACACAGGCATATATATTTATATTTAAATAAAGTATAAATTATAAAGTTAAAAACGTTTAATCCACTTGAAATGGGAAACCCTGTATATGTATATATATACACATATATACACACCACAAAAGTTTGATTTATTATTAGTTCTTTTTTATTTTGTATTTAAAAATAACTACCAGTATTTTAAATATCAGTATTTTAAAAATAAGCCTTCCTTTTGCTGAATTTCTATAAGTGGAAATAATTAACTAACAGATATAACAATTATAAATTACTGTTTAAACAATTACGATGTACCAATGTACAGTAAAAAATAAATACAATTCACCAGTAATGTGAATTAGATTCAATCTTCTTAATATTAAGATCTATACAGCATATGAAATAAACTCTACGTATGGGAGATAGAAAATAACATTGAAATTACACACAATAAATAAACAATTATATAATGAACCCTAAACTTAACCACTACTACCCTTGAAGGGTCTGGGGTTCAGTACATGGTAGAGACTGTACAGTTTCTTGGCCAGCGGTTGTGCAGACAGGTGATTCGTCCTAGATCACGCATAGAAGCTGGGTGAGCTCCAGGAGGGTCCTAGATCCCATAGGATTATGAACAGTTAAGATGAACCCAAAATTTAATTTTCATAGTACTCTTTGTTGTTATGTTCTAAAATACCATTAAATATAGTAATGTGTTTCACGTTTTGGCCTAATTTATGTTGTATATTTTAAAACAAACATAACATAAGGCAATTTAAAAAAAATGTATTTATTGAAATTTACTACTGTATATTGAATACATCAAGTAAATACAATTATAGATAAATAATGTCCCGAGATAAAGGCAAGTAGAGAAACTACACAGTGGTAGTACTCAAATAAAATTTTCAACTTAGTAGGTCATTAGGCCATCTTCTCTTTAGAGCCCTCGGAGGATTATCAGGAATTGAAGAGGTTGCTAGGTTTGAAAATAGTGGGTTGGAGTGGAAATTAATTTTGTCATGATAAGTAAGGAACATTGAGGATTTTACGAAGGATTTTGGATTGTAAGGATTGAATACGAGAGGAATTCGATGGCTTAGTGAAGCCCCAAAGCTCTACTCCGTCAGTCAAAATGGGTCTAATGATTCCCATGTATATGAGTCGTTTGTAGTTAATTTGGAGCTTAGAGCGTTTGTATACTAAATGTTGAAGTAGCCTGCTGAGCGAGCTGTTTCTTGCCATTTCATTCTAGTATGAGGATTCCAAGTTAAGCGTTTGTCAAGGTGTAGTCCTAAGTAACGGACCTGTTCTATAGGAATCAGTGGGGTGTTATTTAACGTTACAGGAGGACAGGAAGTCGTCGGTTTACGACCGAGGGTAAAGATGATTTGTGGGAATTTATATTAATTCTAGTGTTTTGGCAACATTTTTCAAGGTCAGTGATATAGGATTGATTGCTGTATAAACTGTGTAGAGGATTGGGCCGAGGATACTGCCTTGAGGAACACCCGAAGGTTGAAGAAACTGGGATGAGTTGACGTTATTATGATTTACTGAGAGTGACCTGTTGGAGAGATAGGATTGGATAATGAGAAAGTATCTAGGAGTTAGGAATTTATGGAGTTTGTGAAGCAACCCGGGGCAACAAGGCAAAATAAATTAATTAATGCATTTTTACTATTACAAGCTGGAAGCGAGGTAGCATAATATGTTACGGTGGTAAAGGTATTGGGTTCGAGACTGGATGTGACAGACAAGTTATTTTTCTGACTACAGCCGTGAATCGACTCAATGGGGCCTATAGACCCTCTTTTGGTTCACCCAGCCTCTTTAATTAATGTGGTCCCTCTTAATTGGAGGCAGAAATAACATGGCGGATATCACATTATTTTATGGAGTTAACGTTTTAATTCAGATACACTTAGGTCTTTTTCTGCCCTTGCTCAAACAAATTTACTGGTAATCTATACATATCATTAAACAAAGTCCTCACCCACGTTTGTTCGCGTTAAACTCAATAACTACTGCCCAGATTTTCATGCGGTTTTCACCAATAGATAGAGTGAATCACAGGGGAAGGTTTCGATATACAATTTATCTAAGTTTTGTGTAAACGGGTCGGAATATAACGATAATTGTCGGAAATGTAGGAAAAAGTATGGGAGGTTTCATCGAAGGCACTGCCTAATGTCTTTGTCATATGTCATATGTTATATATATATATATATATTTTTTTTTTTTTTTAAGGAAAGCTTACTATACCCATTTTATCTTGTAAAAACATTGATCACGTACAATGCGGTATTTGGAAAGCTATTTAGAGGAGTACAGTACTAATCCTTACCAACTTACATACTTTAGTTACCTTAAGCATTTCATGCGCATTATTAGAATATTTTATACCATAAAATTTAAATTACTATCTTATGGATTATCAGAAAAACTTAACGCGCAAGAAAATAAATTTGTATATAAAAAAAAATTTTGTTTTGTTTTTATATTTATAATATCTACATAATAAAATACATTAGACAGACAAAACATATGGCCATAATATGTTTTAACTACCCGTGCAAAGCCGAGGTCGCAAGTATATTATTATTAATTCATTTTAACAATTAAAAAATCAAAATCGTAAATAATTAACAAACTATTTGTATATTACACGTTTGAAGTAATTATCTTTAAAAATATTTTTTCAATATTAACGATTCGAAAAGATAAAAAAAAAAAAGAAGTCGGATAATACATTAATCACAAGCTTCTTCTGGTTTCTACCGAGTATTTAAAATTCTCTGCCGACGTTTAGCAGGCCATACTGAAATCTTCCACTCGCTGAAAAAATTCTCACTCGAGTAGAAGTTTACTTACGTGTTTATTGTTAAAAATCGAAGATGAGGAAAGAAATCTTTAAATTGAAGTTGTCGGTTTGTTTTTTGTCGTTTATCATTCTAGCTTAACATTTTCTCTATAGCAAGAAAAATTAATTTCACACAATTCAAGGATAACCCTTAACTTGGTAGAATTTTATTTTTTTTAATATCAAAATAATATTAATATCACTTAACCCTTATGACCTTATCAGGTCTCTGTCCTAAAAATCTTATAAGGGTAATAAAAAAAATCACATCAGAATGTAGCAGATCATCACAGGATTAACCTCAGAAAGGAATGTTATCATTCGCTATATATATTGTTTCAAAATTAAGGATTTTATAAGATCGTGTCTGAGCTTGAATAAAAAAAATCATTTTCAATTAATATGACAAATCCTTCTTATGTATGTATATAAGTAGATAATGTTATAGTTATACAGATAGACGAAATTTGTTTTTTCAAGGGAAATACATAGAGGAATCGAGCCATATTTTTCAAGTTACCTTTTCACTTGTGAAAAGTTTTATGAGAAGTTTAAGTTGAGATGAAACTGAAGAGACTTGTCTCTTGACAAGATTCATCTACGTCAATTTCTAGGCGCTCTCAAGTCTTCTTATATCAATTTAAAGAGGCTCTGTCCTACTTTCCTGCTAAAATACTTACAATGCTGCTACAATACTTACATTGAAAAAATACTTGAGAATTTGCCACCTCGAATATTTTGGTACTTTTCTAGAAGGATACTTAGGCACTTTCCGGCTGCTATGTTTAGGAATTTTCGGATGGAATACTTTGGTACTTTCCGACCACGATGATTAGGTACTTTACAAATGGAATAGTAACAATCAAACCAAATCGATCATTTAAATTGAAGAAAGAATTTTTAGTAGTTTTAGTTTCATTTGTGATTATTGAAAAGTATCGAATTTGATTATAATGAAAGGAGTAGTCAAACTTACGTTTTGACTTGTTGGTCAAGTATTGCCGAACCATGAAAAAATAATTTTTTGTTGAACATCTTGGAGTGAGGTTGCTGCCTCTGATTTAGAATATAATCGAATTGAAAGGAAAATTTTATCTAGAATCAGTTCCCTTTGAAGTAACTAATGTGTATAGCAATAACATACATATGGCAAAGAGGCTACATAGTAAAAATCAGATGGTATTTATATAAGTACTTAAAAAGTAAGTTATTTTCAAGAAAAAATATACAATAACAAAAAATATACAAAATAACAGAGTTACAAGAAAAGGAACTATAACAATAAAAGCTATTTGTTATTTATAAAGATATAAGCACTAATTATAACTAATTAGGGATCATCTGTTTAGGAATAGAGGAAATGTTACAAAAGCACGGCTTTGAATAAGGATAGGTAAGAAGCATGGCGGATGAGAGTTAGTTCCACACGCAATTGAAACGACGAAAAATTAACGCTCGAGTATTTTGGTTCTATGGTAACCAATTCAAATTCAAAATTTATGAATTGAGTATGTTTTAACTGCTGATGTGAGGTAAGCTGCATTTGATTTCAAGTTTCAGGTCTTTACGATCAGCGGTTTAGGCTGTGCGTTGATCCGTCAGTCAGTCAGTCATTCAGGACAAAGCATTTTATATGTATAGATGACAGAAATTTAATTATGAAGTGATATTATTTCGAGGATATATTTATATTTTTATTTACTCATAAAGTTTTTTTTTTACACATGTATATGAGGTTTATTGCAGGAGCCAATAAAAGTAAGGGTTTGAGGAAGAAAAAAATAAATTCAATTAAAAAACTACGGTTAAGAATTAAATACATATGTTACACCAATATTATACGCTATACCAAATACATATGTTATGTTTCTGATGTATAATTTAAAATAATAAAATTCTAAATATTTTTCAAAAATATTAAAATATGTTTATGAGGATGTACAAATACGCATGCTGTTTATCTCTGTTTGAAATGACAATTTTAATCATTGCATCCGATCATGAGGATTTAATAAATTTCTTTAAATTATTAATAAACAATTATTTATTTACACAAAATAACATTTTTTTATGCTTTCCTAGCAATAGTTCAGTGGTGGTGTTCATCGTGGTAGTATTTCTTGGTGTGGTAGACATATTTGGTCTTGTACACTGGTACTGGAACCGGGTACGGTTTTGGTACAGGAACTCTGACTTTCTTCACTACTTTAACTGGTACCAACTTCTCGACTGGGTACTCGACGATCTTCTCTACAGGTACTTGTACAATCTTCTCAACTTGTACGGGCACTGGGATCTTGATCGTGTAGGGTTCGAGTACCCTGACTGGGTATGGGATCTGGAAGGGCTGTTTGACGGGATGAGGTACTGGGACCTTGATGGTCTTGTGGACTGGTTCGACGTGGACTGACTCGTGGAACTCCGGTTCGTGGTGAGAACCGAAATTCAGTCCGCCGGCACCTCCGAGACTGAAGCCGTGGTGGAATCCGCTGAAGTCATGGCCTGAATGGCTGTAATCTTCTTCTTCCTCTTCGCTGTAATTAAAGTTTAATTAATAAAAAATAACAATGATAATAAATATCCATTTAATTATTTGATCGGACATACCTAGACCCCAGTTCAAATCCTCTCTTTACCCTCTCTCCATCATTAAGAGGTAAGGCGAAAGAAAAGGTTAGGCAAAGGGCGAACACAAGGAGCTAGAGAAGAAATATACAAAATAATGTAATAATTATTAAACGGTTTACTTTTTGTAGATTAATAATTCACATATTTATTATATATAAATAATATTTAATATACATATTCCCTTTGCGAATAAATAGTATCCTATTGTTACGCATGTTTCAGAAAGAATAGCGACGAAAACCCAAAGAAACTTTTTAAAAGAAAAGATTAACGCCATTATTATTTATTGCTCACCAGGAGAAGAAGAATTGTATTTACGGCGCATTGAAAACAAAATAAAAATACGATTTGTTTAATGATAGGTTATTTAAAAAAAGTCATTAAACTACTGTTAAGGTAACTAATGTGACATTTTTTAAGCGGTATCACTTTCAAAAAAAACATATCATTCTACCCTCAATTAGGGATAGGCACATACTGGATTTTCCTGTATCTTGATACAAGTGATACTGATACTTTTCTGTATCTGATACTTTTACTTGATACTTTATTATTAATTGAAACTTTTACTTGATACTTTTGTAGATGAATACAGATACCCCGACTCTTACCCTTCTAATAAGCTACACAGGAACCTTTCTTGGAGCATCAGTTTTATAGAGAAAATGTTATGCTAGAATGATAAACGAAAAAAAACATGCCGATAACTTCAATTTGAAGAATTCTTTCCTCATCTTCGTTTTTTAACAGTAAACACGTATGAAGACTTCTACTCGAATGAGAATTTTTAGTGGCCAATGGAAGATTGCAGTATGGCCAGCGAAACGTCGGCAGAGAATGTTAAATACTCGGTCGAGACCAGAAGAAACTTGTGATTAATGTATTATCAAACTTCTTTTTTTTTTTCGAATAGTTAATATTGAAAAAAGGTTTTTTTAAAGACAATTATTTCAAACGTGTAATACACAAATAGTTTGTTGATTATTTACGATTTTGATTTTTTAATTGTCAAAATGAATTAATAATAATATACTTGCGACCCCCCCCCCCCCCGACCATTGCACGGGTAGTAAGACATTTATGGCCACATGTTTTGTCTGTCTTATGTATTTTATTATGTAGATATTATTAACATACAAACAAAACAAATTATTTCTTTATTTACGAATTTATTTTCTCTAAGTTTTTCCGATAATCCATAAGATACTCGTTTAAATTATAAGGTATAAAATATTCTACTAATGCCCATGAAATGCTAAGGGTAACTAAAGTATATAAGTTCATTTTTAAAGGAAAAAGAGTTATTCGCCGAAATAGTAACCTGTACAAGGCATCAAATGATTAAATTCATTTTTTTTATTGGTTAATTATTTTTTGAAAGCTATGAAATGGAACAATAAAAAATAGATTTTAACCCTACCTCAAACTTTTGCTACTCACGTTCCAAGAGAGGTAGAATTTGGGCTGTAATACAAAATTTGTCTGTCCGCCGCCAGACGCTATTCTCTTAAAAACGCTATAGCTGTTTGTTTTTTTTTGAACCCGATTTCAATCATTTATGTCAATTGCCTTTACTTTATGGTATAGATATATCCATTAATGAACCCATATTTGCCCGGACATAGTTCTAAACATATAAAAATATATATATTGAATTAATAAACTGTAACCATTACAATTCTTTTGGCGGTTACTTACCCCTGATGAACTGATTATTTATGAGTATTGATACTATTCAATCTATTGAATAGTAAATTGGTAAACACAAGAACATGGCTATAAATCTGGGAAATGAATTTTTTCGAATAATATCTATGTTATATTAATATTTTTTTATACTGCTTCATTTTTTTTCCTGCTGCTTAAATAATCCCAGAAAACTTTTACTGATTTATTTTATATTTCATTTTTTATAATTCTATGACTAACTGAAATATTTATTTAAAACAATTCCGGCACTATCCAAAAAATGAAATAAGCTCCTGAATTATTAGTAATCACTGTAACCAAAAAAAGTTATATCTTTTTAATAAGACTTTTTAACTGAATTTACGAGAATTCATCACTTAAATTAAAAAAGGTTCAATATAGAAATATTTATTTCGTTCGCTTAAAGCAGAGATAGCTTCTGTAAGTGATCTCTTGAGGTAACTAATCTATTCTAACCAAAGTTAGAAAGGTGCAGGTGAAAATTATTACAGCATCGCATCAGACTCCAGATTGTTTAGATGATTGACTGAAGCACACTCAGAGACCGGTTGTGGAAGATAAATTATTTATAACCGTGGGGGCTTAAAAACACTTCATGGATTGTAGTGGCACAGGTTTTTTTTGTCGACGTCATAAATTCCGTTTACTGAATACTGACATCCAGTAACTAATTTACTTGGTTGGTAATTTTGACCAAAATGCACATTTTCAAAATTTGAATTTCGTGAACAAAACGGGTTTATTGTTGTTTAGTAAGAAATTCACTAAGGTCTTTTTGTGTCCTAGTTTTAATGCTTTGACAATTACCATAAGTATCTCTTGTATATATATATAAACAAGTACATGTTAGAGTCTGTACTGTTTCATGGACAACGGTTCTGCAAGGAGGTGACTTGTCCTAGGTCACCCTCAACCGACAGATTTCCCCCTCCTTATCGTCAATCGCCGTGTTCCTATCACTTCATATTTACCGGGAGCTTGCTTTACAATTCTGCGTTGTGTGACCTCATACATTCTCCAGTGGACTCAACTTTTTTTGACTAACTTAGAAAAGGATAGAAATTTACAATATCATTTTTTCGAATACATTAAGACCCTTATATTCCTCAAAAGTAAAGTAAAATATATCTACAGCCCCGGTGGACAAGTGGTTAAGTCGGATTTTGTCCAGAGAGAGTTAACTGCTTTCAGGTAACCGGAATTGTGTCAATCTCGTAGTTTTGCCTTGAAATGGAGTTGTAATATAAACAATAACTCATTTTCAAGCCATTGCCTCACTTAGCCCCTTATTCACTACAAAAATAACTCGATTCCGCTTACTTAAGTACAAGAAACTCATTTTGGAGAAAATTAGACAACCATTTATTCACCGGTGCTGTAGATATATAGTCATTTAATATATTTAAGTAATATATGCATATACATTCGTATTTTGTGTTTGTTTCTGGCTACTTGATCTACTTACTGGGCAAACACCGTAAGCTCCAAATTAATTACAAAAACTCATATCATATTATAAGACCTATTTGGACATACGGATTAGAACTTGGGGCTCCAAAGTTAAGATGAAAATCGTTATTCCTACTCAAACCATCAGTTTCAAAACAAGCAACTTCTCAAATCCTCCGAGGCGTCTGAAAGAAGATGACTTCTAGGCTTTCTAGTTTGAATTTGTTATTTGAGTACTGCCACTGGGTAGTTTCTCTACTTGCCTTTATCTCAGGCCATTATTTATCATTCATTCTATTTTATTGTTTTATTATTATTTTTATACAGTTATAATTTTCGATAAATAAATTACAGAGAAAATAAATAGGCAGTAATAGGAAGCCCATAAAAATGAAAACTCTGGAATAAATGTATTCTTTTTTGAATCTCTAAATCAATTATACTCGGAATTGTTTAAATTTTAAATTATTAACATTAGACTGGCATTTACTGTTAACCCGAACAACAATTATAAACAATTATAAATCCAATGATACACAAGCTCAATACAAAATATGAATAATTTAATTGAAATAATTTAATTAATTCTATTTCCTTTCTAGATTATTAAACAATACTAGTAAATTCCAATACAATTTGATATAATAACATATACCAATTATATTGTCCGTTCCAACAATGGCGGATCTACTATCATAATTGCCGTACAAGAGAGGACGTAGAACGCCTTCCTGTTTTCTCCCTCCGCTAGCCCTAGACAATAATAAAGAGAGTTACATTATATAATCTCACCTTCTCCATCTTCTGTAGTTGATGAACTCACTGATGCTCTAATACAACCATCTTTGGCTTATATACTGGCCTAGTCCCCACCTTTCTCCGAGTTATGCAGTCCCAGCTACGTGTGGCTTCTGTGTGCTATATGCTAATCTTTTTTCATCTTCGGGAATCAAGATTAGAGAATATTGTATGGAAAACATCTGTGTAAGGTATATATAAGAAATAACAAGAAAAAACAATATTTAAGAAATTATAATTGATTGACCGTATATATATGGATGGATGAGAAACAGCTTATTAGTAACCAAACTATAGACTTTTTATTTTTATTATTATATGGTTTTTATTTGATCTTAAAAATATACCACTTCAACCCTTGAAGAGTCTTGGTTTCAATACGTGGTAGAGACTGCACTGTTTCTAGGACAACGATAGTGATTTGTCCAAGATCACGCTCAACAAATAAAGGAGGGTCTACACATCCCAAATGATCCATTTCCGAATGTTAAAAGAATTAATAAATTATCTGCCACAGCTGGATTTGAAATCGACACCTTGGGCACGGCATCTCAGAGCTCTACCACTCAGCAATCCTCTCCCTTTGTTTTATCACATCGAAAGAACAACGTCATATTTAAAAAAAACAAACTAATTTTTCATTAGAGGTATTTGAAAATTCCATGAGTTAAAAAAACAAAAATATAGTTATTGGTACAGCAAAGCATTCCTGTTGTAATGGTGATATTGAAATTATTTTATTAACCATTAGAAAAATTTTTTAAGCTCGGATTTTTTTTGATACAATTAAAATAAGACTTTATAAAAAAATATCATGTTGGAAATGGAATATCAGATATGACAGATATAGTCATAGTATAGGTATAGTCATGGAATGACTCAACAAATGCAAACTCAACAAAACGTCCTCCAAAAAAAAGAGAAACAAAGATTGGAATGCTCACCTCAGAAGAATGAGGGAAGAAAGATTGCCCAATTTAATTTCAAAGAAGTGCTGAATGGATCAAACGGCGAGGAAGACCACGAAAAGATGGATAGAAGGAATTGAGGAAAGTGCCCACGGCCGTGATCTGAAGGAGGAAGATAGAAAAAAATGGAAAAGTGAAATGAACAAAATTATTGGTTAAAGTAAACCTCAACCTGAGGAAACCCTTGTAAAAAAACACAAAAACATATATATTTTTCGTTCCTGAATTTAATGCCTTCAACTAAAAAATCTTCAACCATTACAGTAGCTACCAAATTTGAAGTTATATCGCTGTTCTTTTGAAGGAGTGTTATTAATGGTCAATATCTAAATATTATTTTTCTTTCCTCGATTCGGATATAAATCCAACCTAAATAGGATGAAAAAGTTGTGGTTGAGAATGCTGGCGGACAAGTCTCCTCACTTGTCACTTGTCCTAGAAGTACTACAGTCTCTACCGCGTACTTGTTTGTTTTTTGTTGTTCAGAGGCGTAAAACCGTAGGGTCATCAACGCTGGGTAGATTTTTGATTTTTATAATTATTTCATCATCACATGGGGCTATAGTCCATGAAGGACCTTGGCCTCCTCGAGAATTGTCCTCCACATTGAACGATTTCCCGCTGCTCTGCTCCATGTTCTTACCCCTAGGAGCTTAAGGTCTGCTTAATTATAAAGAAAATTATTTATTTAAAAAAAAATTATACATATCCATTAACATACTAACAAATAATGTAGGTATCTATAAACAGGAAATAAAACAATCGGAAAATACAACAAATTCAATTATAGCAGGGAATGACTTCCTGCCCTTCAGTACCCTTTAATAATATCCCACTGGTGCCTGTAGAACAGATCCGATACTTAGGGTTGCATCTTGACAAACGATTAACCTGGAATCCTCATACAAAAATGAAAAGACAAGAAACCGCTCGACGTTTCAGGCTACTTCAACACTTACTAGACAAACGCTCTAAGCTCCCAATTAATTACATAAGACTCATCTACATGACCATCATACGACCTATTTGGACCTACGGAGTAGAGCTTTGGGGCTCCACTAAGCCATCGAATTCCTCTCGTATCCAATCCCTACAATCCAAAATCCTTCGTAAAATCCTTAATGCTCCTTATTTTGTTAAGAATAAAGTCATCCATAACGACCTTAATGTCCCATTTGATGCTGATTTGGCCCGAACCCGCTATCTATCCTTTCATAACAAACTTCATTTCCACTCAAACCCTCCAGTTTCAAACCTAGCTTCCTCTTCAATTCCCGATAATCCTCCGAGGTGTCTGAGAAGAAGATGGCCACGTGACCTTCTCAGTTGAATATGCGATTTGAGTACAACCAGTGGGTAGTTTCTCTACTTGTCATTATATCATGCCATAGGGTATCACTCAGCCCATTTACTTGATGTATTTTTTTTGATACAGTTGTAAATATCAATAAATAAATAAAATTAAAAAAAACAAAAAAACTATAGCAGGGACAATGGAGGATCAAATATTGGTTATTAATTTACAGTTTGTAATGAATTTCACCACTTTGTCGATTTCAGAATTGCTGTCTCTAAGTGCTACTCTAACATCGGGTGTTATTTTGAGCTGATTTAGTATTTTTTATAGAAGTAGCATTCCTCAAATATATGTCTGATTCTAAGATTTTTATTACACCTAGGGCACTTCGGAGGTGTATCCCTTGTAATGAGATGTGCGTGGGTAAGCCGGGTGTGTCCTATTCTAAGGATAGCAATAGCCACCTCTTCGTGGCGTTTACTGCGATTAGATGTAGCCCAAGGCTTGACTTCCCTTTTTATATATATATATCAATTTATTGGCTGGACTTTCATCCCACATTGCTTGCCATCTTTTATCTATAGATTCTTTAAGGGGGCGAGCAAGTTGTTGGGCGGTTAGAATAGCTCTACCTGGGAGGGTTAGCTGCTCGAGCAGCTTTGCCAGCCATCTCATTCCCGACAATACCCACATGTCCCGGGGCCCAGATGAAAAAGACCGGGTAGTGAACCCAGGAGTAGTGGTACAGGTCTTTATTTTTATATTTGGATTTCTAAAAAATATTCCAATAATTTTATGAGTAATTCCTGTTGCATAATATATATCTTTTGCTATTTTAACAATTCTAAATATACGCAATTTTTGAGAATAGACATGAATAAAAATATTCTTATTTTTATCAAATAATATATTCGTCTGAGGTTGTATCTGAAAATAATATTTTACATAAAACCCTCTAAGATGACTAGTTTCAAAGAGTTTTATGTTTCTTTAGTGGACCTCACTTCACAATACTACGGCTTATCAGATGATGCTATAGTCGTAGCCTAAATTTTAGCTTTCAAGATATAATTAAGGTAAGGTATCTTTAAGGTCATGCTGATTTCACACACGCTCGGAACCGCCATTTTATGTCTCGTCTGAAGGACATAATAACTATCATTTTCACCTTATTTTATTTTATTGTTGAATAAAGAATTATTTTTCGTTCTCTAAACAACAATTTTTTTTTCCTAGTTGTTAAGTACTTTTATATTTGAAGATTGTTTATGTATATTTTGGTTTATATATTCAATATTAGTAGTAAGAAAAAGGTCGGGAAAAAGTTATGTTTAGTAAGGAGAACTGTTTATTTTAAAGCCGACGTTTCGACGTATCTTCTTCAGGGCTAAGTAAACAATGTTCATGTAAATTAAAATAATACACGTAAATAAAAAATATATATATACTCATCTAGGGATATGGGTCAAGATAGTCATCACCCATAGCCCTTGATGACTATATATATTTTTATTATTTATATATGCATCTTATATATATTTCTCCTTAAAGAAGACCTTCAATGTGAGCTGAAATCTCGGCATTAAAATTAACAGTTTTTCTTTCTAAAGAGATTTTTTTTTACCTCCACCCCAGCCATTTTCTTCCTCATATATATATTCGCACGATAACAGGAGCGGTATGGGATGAGACTCTTAACTCATGGTGAAGAAGGACCAATAAAGAATTGCACACGGAAACTGGTCAGGCGAAATCTCAGGATATGAAAGCAAGAAGGCTAAGATGGGCGGGCATGTAGCTCGAAGTTCGTCAGGACGCCTATACACAACTATGAATGCCACAATAGTTGGCAAGAGACCATGTGGGAGGCCAAAGACCAGATGGATGGACAGGGTCAACTAAGATGCTGCGGAGCTACATGTAGCAGACTGGAAATACGCGGCCCAGGATAGACAGAGGTGGAGAAGGCTGGTAAAGGCAGCGAAAGATCTACAAGGTCTGTAGAGCCAACCGAAAAAAAAAATAGAAAAAAAAATATACATATATGATTTCGATGTATTCGTGTTTTGTTTCGTGGCGAATTTCACTGTGGAATAACTTGTTCCACCCTCTGTTGATTTATTCTCCATAATGTTTGGAAGAAGTATTTCGCTACTTAATCATATTTTTATATTATTATTCATTTATTTATTACTAATTATATTATTTATTTATGTATATTTTATTCATAATATAAAAACATTTTTCAGTCGTAGAACAAAAAAAATAAAGTTTGTTTTCAATTCATTACAAAAACGTTCCAACCCAAAGAAGTTAAATAAATCTAATTACTATGTAGATAAATAAAAGAAAATACTACAACCCGTGAAGGGTCTGGGGTTCAGTACATGGTAGAGACTGTACTGTTATGTAGGACAACGGTTGTGCAGGGAGGTGATTTGTCCTAGATCACACTCAACCGCCAGATTTTCTTCCTTATTTTGAGTGCCCATTTTATAGAGATTGGGCGAGTCCAAGGATAGTCTTAGATCCCATAGATTACATCTCCAGCTGCTAAAAGATTAAATAAGTTTTCCAGCTGTTTGAACACAGGACCTTCGGCATGGCAACTCAGCGCTCTACCACTTTGCCACTCCGCTCCCATGTCGGTGAATGAGGAGAGCGTTAATATTTTTGAAATGAACAGAAGAAATGAATAGAGAATTCTGGAAGAGTTTAAGATGGAGTAAAACTTTAATGTAATTTTTTTATAGTTTTTAGATTTGTCTATATGTATTATCTTACTTATTTGTATTATTATATTATTTATAAATTGAATGTCATGAATATATAAATAAACCTGAAAATTTAATTAAAAAAATTATTAATTTAATGAACAGGTAGAGACAGCCCTCATCGGACCCCAATAGTCTCCCATGGTACCTGCAAAAAGAAGAAATGGGGTAGTTGTTGGCAAGAAGAATCTCTGGAACCGCCGTTGAATCGTGAACTCACTTAAACTGCCTTCGCCCTAGACTTAGTTAATATTTCTGACTGTTTGGGCTCCATTCTGGCCGATTTTGAAGGCGTAAAACAGAATTATGCAAAAATCACGATTGGACATCTTAGTAAAAACTGATTTATTTTCAAGCAGGGAAGTGTTACAGACGGAGACAAACATAGTATCAAATTTCCAAAAAACATAAAATGTTTAGTATTTGGAGAGATATATTAAAGAAAATATAAAATCTTGCATTATTTTCTGGACAATTCAACATTTTAATCAATAACTGTATAATATTGGTTTACCTCATTTGTTACGATCTGAAAGTTACATCCTATATTATTTAAAAAATATTCAGATCAATGGATCTTATTTTTCCATGAGAAACCATTTAAGGATTTTTAGTCATAGATTGATTTGTGCTTTTATTTGTTTTAGCTTATTTATTTTAGCCAACAAAAAAAAAAATAATGCTTATGAGTTGATATATATATTTCGAAATACAAGTACTACTCTAGGGCGCTACAACTCGGTGATGAGTCATGGCCTCCTACACAAGAGCGAGAATGTGCTACATCTCATAAAATGGGATGGTATGTTCTCACTGTAAGCGCTTACAATTGGACGAAATCTCGAAATGGGAAAAATGTTGGCAGGTTTTCATTTTTTCTATTTTTGAGTCATGATAAATTTATTATTATTACTACGGTGCTACAACTCGGCGACGAGTCCAGGCCTCTTCCACCAGATTCTTTTAGTCGTCTCTGTTTTGCGAAGCTCCGTCATCCGGTATCCCTCGTGTCTGTGTCCACACCATCCGGCCACCTCAGCACCGTTCCCTCTTCTCCTCGTGCAGTGGAGAGGTTCTGTCAAAACCTTTTTAGGAATGGCCTCGTCTTTCATTCTATCCATAAGACCAGCCCATCGCAGTCTTCTAATCTTTAAGGAGTAAACAACATTTGCTTCGTTGTACATTGAGTAGACTTCGTTGTTTGTTCTCCTTTAGAAGTTTCCATCTAGTGAAGTCCACCGAAGATTCTTCGGATGATTTTTCTTCCGAAGACTAGGAAATCATGCTAAATCAGCTTTGTCATTGTCCGTGTCTTCTATGAAAATACAATACCTAAAATAAAGTTAATATACTGTTTAACTTAAAGAAAGAAGTTGAGAAAATTCAAATTTTTACTGTTATAAAATCTTGGATCCTCGAAACAAGTGATGAATGTAACTGTTTTTAATACCGGAAACTTTTATAACTAATAAAAGGGTCAAATATAATTAATATAAATAGGATATTTTATTAATTTCTAGACTTCTATTATGACGTAAGATCAACCATCTCAATCTTTCCATCATACTTCTACTGTAAGTACCAGATGTTCATTGACAGAACAATATGGCTGATTACAATGAAGCAGTAATTGGAGAATGGTGAAGTTAACTTTTACAATGAGGTTGTATAATGAACTCTTTTGTAACATTCCGTTCTGCATTTCTCGAATCAGTAGAATGGATAATGAGTTTAAATATAATTAGTTTCCATGATATAATAATATCATTTTAATTAAAATAGTAATAATAATTGTAAGTTTATTATTGAAAGATGTGTTTTAAAAAAAATTATTTTATGAAATTTACAACTGTTTAATAGAATACAACAAGTAAATATAACGAATGTATACATTGACATGAAAAGAGTAGTCGGTGGTAGTACTCCAATAGCAAGTTCAACTTAAAAGATCACGATGCCATCTTCTTTTCAGAGACCTCGGAAGGATTATCAGGAATTGAAACTAGTGGGTTTGAGTGGGAATGTAGTTTTCATGACAGATATCCTATTCGGACCAAAAAAGATGTATTTAAAATAACAACTAATAAATATATTTTTAACACATTTTTTAATTTGTGGTTCATTAATAATCTTTCTATATATTAGTGAGTTCTTATTGATGGTAATTTTTATCGGATTTGGCTTACAAGGGATCGAGGAATCACTTTTTGTTATGTCTTTTGTAGTACTCGATCACTTAAATAGTAAACATTTTTAAAAATTGCCGAACCACTAAGCCAATGTGCTTGAATTATAAAATTGCAAAAATATTGCTCTGTTTTAAAAAAATTTAAATGGACTGCATCGATATAAAAATTAAAACAAGCTTCATCACATTCCATTATTTCGGTTTTAGGACAGCTATTTTAAAACATAGGATGCAGTGAAATAATATTATTATTAATTATTTTGTTCATCATAACTACATTTCAAGCCCAAAACCAAGCAGATACTTAGGGAAAGGAATATCTTAGTGAGTAGAGCGCTCAATCCCTAAGCTGAAGGTTCCGGGTTCAAATCCGGCTACAGAGGATAAATTATTTGATATATTAACAGCTACCGATGGATGCTGTGGGATCTAGAGACCCCATTAGTGCTCACCCAACGATATGTGCTAAGTAGTGAGGGAAAAACCAGGTAGTTGATCGGTATCTCGGAAAAATTGCTTCTCCGAACAGACATTTTCCTAAAAACAGTACAGTCTCTATCATTTACTGAACCCAATACCATTCTAGGGTTACAATTTAGCTAGTTTATTTTACGTATATAAAAACTTCCTGTCACGATGTTTGTTCGGGCTAATCTCCGAAACTACTGGACCGATTTTAATGTAATTTCGCATAGTTATGTAACATTGTCCAGCTTAAAATATAGGCTATGTTTAATTTCGATTAATTACCGCGATATTTTTTTTGCGAAATTATATTTTTTTCTAACCTGCTCCATTTCTGATGCGTTGTAAGGGGATATCTGAGTAGTATAAATCCAAATTTGCATCAGAAAAAACTAATGGGAAAACTTCGGGTGGCCGAAAAACCTCTAAATTGTAGGAGTTACTTCAGTTTTGGGCATGTATATCCTAATCAGTGCTTTTTAGGGAAACACATAAATAACCTTCTTTTTTAAAGAAGATTAAATTTGCTACAATTTGAACTTAACCACAGCTCAGTAGGTCAAATAGATCGTCCTATTTACTTGATGTAATATACTAGATAGAGATAAGATATATAGATGAGATCCAGTATACTAATTGTTAACCGGAATCTTAGCTCTACCTAATATTCTAATATATAAAATTGTCGTGTCACAGTGTTTGTAACAAAATTCTTCAGAAACGACTTGACCGATTCTTGTGAAATTTATTCTGTATATTCAGTAGGTCTGAGAATAGGATATAGGATAGATTGATATAAGATGAATAAAATGTGAAATCAAAAATCTATTATATTATTTTTTTCATTCATTCATTATTACTTTAAAATTCAAATTTTAAGTAATATTTTTTAAAACTATTATGACAGCCACAGCAACGCGTGGCCGGGTCAGCTAGTATATATATATATATATATATATATATATATATATATATATAGACACACATAAAATTGTACTTTTCTAGGTCAGAAACACCTCTCTACTTTTCTATAATTCAAAAGCTGCCGTAACCAGTAGCTAGCGGTTAGTGTTGAAGGAAGTGGCAAAACAAATTAGATTAGATATATCGAATGG
This sequence comes from Troilus luridus, assembly GCA_964056705.1. NCBI lineage: Eukaryota > Metazoa > Arthropoda > Insecta > Hemiptera > Pentatomidae > Troilus > Troilus luridus. Next base: position 195,178,307 of record OZ057412.1, on the reverse strand, counting down.
TCCCCTCAAATCTATGCAATATTAAAAAATATTGTGTAACTTAAGCGGTGAGTGGGGTAGTGAGTCGCAACACATCGCTCGGTGGTTGTCAGTCACCAACCGGTAATGAAGGTGAGTTCATGTGTACTTCTTGCAATTTATAAATATAAAAATATATTTGGTCAAATATTAATGTATTCAAATTTGTATTTGTTTAATTGAAAAATGTATAGTTATATTCCTTTACGTTAATTATTATTTATATTTAACAATTGATATTTGTAACAGTATTAATGTAATTGAAGGTATAATATAGTTATATATAGTTATATAGATATATAACGCATGTAATCATTTGAATGTGAGCGGTTTAGCACAGTTGTGCACTGAGTTGCCGTGTCGAAGGTTTCAAATACAAATCCAGCTGTAAATAGTTATTTATTGATTCTGTTAATAGCCACGGATGGATCCTGTGGGATCTATCGATCATAGTGGGGTTCACCCAGCCTCTCTATAGTGGGTACACTAATTGGGAGAAAACCTGATCGCGTGATCTAGGAAATTTTACCTCCCTAGAAACAGTCTAGTCTCTACCATGTACTGAACTCAAGAGCCTGTAGCCAGTAACTGTAGCTGTTCTGATTTGATTTAGGTTTTAATAATTTGAATAATAAAGATGACTTTAAATTATGATTAATTATAAAGTATCATTAATCCTAAAGCAAAGAGGCGGAGATGTAAATTTCTGATACCTCAGCGGCCAGGTACCAAAAACTGGCTTTAGGTCGCCAATTAAAGAGAGCTCCATTTTTAATATATTGTAAGGGCATGTCTGAGTAGTTAAAATCCAAGTTTTAAACCGAAAAATACAGATGGCAAAACTTTTGGTGGCCGAAAAACCTCAACATTTTCGGAGTTAATTCAGTTTTTGGCCTGTATCTGCTAATCGGTGCGTTTTTGAGAAAAAAAAAACATAGGCAACTATTGAAAAAGGGAACGGTCAACAGAGACATCAAATAAGTGATAATACATTAGTGGAAAAATTCCAACTAAAAACCTTAAGTCTCTAAACTAAAACAGGAAATTAAAAATACCTGTCCTGTATGTTTAATTTCCTGTTTTAGTTTAGAGACTTAAGGTTTTTAATTGGAATTTTTCCACTAATGTATTATCATAGGCAAATATTTTTAAAGTATACTAAATTTGCTGAAATTTTTACCCAATCGCAGCTCTGTAGCTGTAATAATTTCTGAGTTACGCTTGAAAATTGTTAATTTTGTCCAAAAAGTCAAAATTTTAAGTTCGTGAGGAACACCGGCCGAAGGAGTGATTCTACGATGAAAGTCACAATGATTGAAGCTGTTGTAAATTTAATTATCTTTAATTTAAGCACAGACCAAGGCCTGTAAGTCAGATTTTGAGTTACACCCGTTGGTGATTTTTTTCCAAATAGTCCAAATATTGCCAGTGGCCAGGTGTTAACTCCGAAAATTTCGATATTTTTCGGCCACCAAAAGTTTTCGCATCCGTTTTTTCGATTGCAGACATGCCCTTACAACACATCAAAAATGCAGCTCTCTTCAATTTATTTCGACCTTCAAACACTTCGCCGCTGGCCTATAAAGCATCATTCATATTTTTGATCGTAAGTTAGTGACCTGGGATACTTAGTTATTTTTGATATTACAAATGGAACTAATTCCTATCATTTCGGATCACACAACTTTATTTAGTCCATTCTATCTGCTGCAGTTTTCTCTGTCTCCAATATTCCTTCATGCGTTCACTGGCAGCTTTCCTTTGACCCTCTACCCAACTTAGTCAAACATTCTCTGGCATTTCTTCAATCTGAAACCACTTTGCTCCCAAATTCACTTCCTTCCACCTTGTGAGACTCTTTGATGTTTAACTTTTCTAAATATTTCTTTACTTTTTTAGTACACGTTGTGGTATTCCTTTTTCCCAGAAATAGTCGTATATATAATTGGTCAATCTGTTCAAGTTCATTCTGAGTAAATCCCTGAGGAACGTCAGCCTTCACTTCGGCATAGTATCCGAAATCCTTTCGACATTGAGGTAGATTACTCTGTTACAAGGCAGTTTCTACGTCTTCAGCATGAACTGCAGTATGTCTTCAATACGTGTTTACTAATGCTTTCCCCTGAATAGTCTCTCCTATCTGGTTTATTTTAACCTTTTAATCGGACCAATCCCCGAGTTAAAATACATTATTTCATAATAATTTCCGAATATGAAAATTAACAGAAACGCTTCTTTTGCATGAGACCGAATTATCTTATGGGATGGTACTAAATAAAAATATGCATAGCAGATGGCCCTTTTGTCAAACTTAACCTTCATAATAATTAAACCGAATCAAAGTAAATTATAATAAAAATTCTTAAAATGTTAAACATCATCTTATGTATTAAAAAGCAACTTCTACAATCCATGAATGTCCTAGGTTTTAGGACAGATTACTGCTTCTAAGACAACGGTTGTTTAGGTATTTTTCAATAACCAGGTTACCTCCCAACTAAGGGTACCCACTTTAAAAAGGGTAAAGCCTAGAAAGGTCAGTAGATCACACAGTGTCTATTTTTATTCCACATCCATATTTAAATCCAGAATCTTTAGCTCAGTGTTCTACACAATAAACAAACAATTTCACAATAATAAATACTACAATTTCACAATAATAAATAATACGATTTCACAATAATAGATATACTGTATTATAAATCGCATAGCTGCAATAACTAATTAATTGAAAGCGTATCGTTGCATTTGGACTTTGCCACTCACTCTCTTCTCATTACTTAACAGATCACTGGTTATGTAGTGATTTAATTCCATTCATATATTGACCACTAACAAGCTTATGAACATTTAACTCGGTATTTTAATAATCTTATATAATTATTATTGTACTTTTATTATAAGGGAGCGGAGTGGCTCAGTGGTAGAGCGCAGAGTTGCAATCCCGAAGATACAGGGTTTAAACGGGCGACTTTATTTATTTAATTATTAATTTATTTATTATTTGATCTGTTAGCAGATTAGATAAAATCGGAGCTCCCCCACCATCTGTAAAGTGGGTACCCAATATAAGGGGAGAAATCTGGTGGTTGAGCGTCTAGGACAAATCACATCCCTGCACAGTCCTTGTCTAGGAAACAGTACAGTTTCTACCTCCTACTGAACCCCAGACCCTTCACGGGTTATAGTGGAACAGGTTTCTTTTTCTTTACTGCTATAACGATATTAAAAGTTTAATGGCCGCACGACTATGCAGTCAAATGTCGCCAGAGACCGACAATATTATTAATTGTACTGTATTACTATATTGTTAGTTTTGCAACTGGCGTTTATATCGAGTCTTGAAATTTATCAACAAAGATAGAATCAAGAGACATTGGAAATTCAATCCAAGTATTTTTTTTTAAACTAATACAATTATTTTTTCTTCTTCTTCCCCCCGATGAGGCCGGCTGAGGACCACGTGCCAATTTCAATTCTTCCCACTTGGCTGTCCACTCTTCCGTCCCTTCCAATATTCCTTCATCCTTTCACTATGGTGTTTCTTTCTGTCCTCCGACCATCTCACCCCAGGTTTCCTCCTCACTATTCCCTGGAATCCTGCCATACTCAAGATCTTCTTTCTAAAAATCTCTCTGCCCATAGTGTCGTCTTACCTTATATCGTTTCTTTCCAAATCCTTCTTTACCTCTCGAATCCAGCTAATTGTTGACTTTTTCTCCCAAAGGTACTTGAATATCCTTTTTATTAATCTCGAATCATCCATTCTGAAAACATGTCCAAAAAATGATAGCCTCCTTTTTCTTATCGTTTCTGTTATGTTTTCTACGTCCCTGTATATTTCATCATTAGATCATAATTTCCATACTTCTGTGGTTTTCACTGGGCCTAGAATTTTTCTCATTAATCTTCTTTCGAGTAATTCAAGTTTATCTACTCTATAGTTTAATACTAAGCATTCACTCGCATATAGGCATTCTGGTTTCACAACTGTAGAGTAGTGTCTTATTTTAAGATTTTTAGACAAACACCTTTTGTTATAAACTTTATTAGTAATGGCAAATGCTCTTTCCATCTTGTGTACCCTTTCTTCTATTGCAGATTTTTCTAAACCATTTTCTTGGATTACTTCTCCCAAATATTTGAATTTCTTTACTTTCTCTACTCGACCAATATCTGTTATCAAATACTTTGGAGCGTTCTTAATGTTTGTAATAAATTTTGTTTTTTCTCGGAGATTCTCAACCCTGTTTTGCTGGCTATTTCTTCTAATAGGTTGATTTGTATTGTTGCAATTGTAATGCTGTCCGACAGTACAGCGAAATCATCTGCAAATGCTAAGCAATTTACTTCACACTTTACTTACAATTATTTCAATATTTTCTAAATATTTTTATGTTGCTTAAGATGTGCAATTTTTTCTATAAGTAACCCCGACAACCTTAATATGTATATGTAAATACGTATTCCAAAACTTAATTTAAATTTTATTAGAGGTTTTTTAAGACATGAGTTTGGAGTTCGAAGTTCAAAGTTAGTTCACTCCAGTACTTGAGTAGTCAGAGGTCCAACTGTTAACAGCCGCTGTTCCAAAAACTACGGTGATCTCTGTACCTCGAAGTAATTATGAATCAACAATGTTCCATCCTAAAATTCGAATGAAGCTATCAGACATTTTCTTATAAACAAGTCATCGCGTTTCAGAATAATGTCATACATTAAATAGAACGAAAGATATATGATGACATGAGATAAAGGCACGTAAAGAAACTACCAACTGGTGGTGATCGAACGACGAATTCAACTTATAAGGCCAAGAGGCCATCTTCTTCTCAGACGCCTCGGAGGATTATCGGGAATTGAAGAGGAAGCTAGGTTTGAAGCTAGAGGGTTTGAGCGGAAATGAAGTTTGTTATGAAAGGATAGATAGCGAGTTCGGGCCAAATCAGCAACAAATGGGACATTAAGGTCGTTATGGATGACTTTATTCTTAACAAAATAAGGAGCGTTGAGAATTTTACGAAGGATTTTGGATTGTAGGGATTGGATACGAGAAGAATTCGATGGCTTAGTGGAGCCCCAAAGCTCTACTCCGTAAGTCCAAATAGGTCGTAGGTGGGAGCTTACAGCGTTTGTCTAGTAAGTGTTGAAGTAGCCTGAAACGTCGAGCGGTTTCTTGTCTTTTCAGTTTTGTATGCGGATTCCAGGTTAATCGTTTGTCGAGATGCAACCCTAAATATCGGATCTGTTCTACAGGCACAAGTGGGATATTATTATAGGATACTGAAGGAAGTCATTGGTTTACGATGTAAGCTAAAAGTGATTTGATGGGATTTTTGAGAATTTATTTTAATTCTCCAGTTCTGACACCATTCTTCAAGATCAGTGATATGGGATTGAAGGCTTTGGGATACAATAACTGGCTTGGTGCTCACAGATAAAACACATGTATCATCAGGATACGTCGTAAGGATAGTATTAGAATGAGTTGGGATGTCAGCTGTATAAACTGTGTAAAGGATTGGGCCAAGGATACTACCTTGAGGACTCGTTATTTTTAATCAAGAATTTGTTTTTCTGTCACTTTCCATCATTAAAACGTACCGCAGAGGTATAGCTCAATAGTATGCCTCAATAAGTAAACCTGGGCGTGTACTTATTGGCGTGGATATGAAACTACAGAAGCTAACAGAACTCTTGGTTTTTATTATGACAATCATCACCATCATGATTGGCGCTGCAACCCGCTTAGCGAGACTGGGTTTTATATATATAGTAATTTGAGGTTTCACTCTTGGTTAAATATTATCAACAACATGACAAACTCCCACATCCGGAGCGGCTAGCTAGTGAAGATGACCTTAGGGTATGCACTGTAAATGATCTTTTTGTGTTGTGTTGGGGTGTTGTGATGTGCTGTTAGAGTGTAGATGTGTAAATATCAGAGTTCTGTTCCTCCAGAGGGCCAGTACTAAGTTACATTTTGTTTTAAATAATCAAGCGTCCATTATTGATTGATAGGAATTTCTATCACTATATTTTTAAATGGAAAATAGGTATTTTCATGGTATTTCTTTTAAGAGAAGATGGTACAGGTAGAGTTCAGATTAATTTCTCAAATAGCAAGAAACTGTTTATTAGTAACATGAAATATTCTTACTGTTTGACTATTTACTTTGAACTCCACCTCGACGACCTTTCTTCCCACCTTCACATCTTTCTTATTTACCATTAAAAATGCCAGCAAATAGTAATTTTACGTTCAATTTCCACAGAACCAAAATTTAAATTTTCAATATTCGTTTTATATATTGTGCTCAGTGAAATCTGTTGATGCGCTACACAAACATTTTCTTTGCTTACTAACAATTAAATTTTAAGCCTATATTTGCACTGCTATCAGTAAACACCGATATAATTATTTCATCTCGAACTCTTCGATATCTTATCAGAGAATGGGTTCAAAACTGGATGATTAAAAATAAAATCTCCTAAAGTTGATTTCTTCGTAAACCAATGACTTTATATAATTTTAAGCTTTAAAGAAAACAAATATTATTTATTTACTCTGTTGATTTTGCGTTGCTACGAGTAATTATTGAAGATAATTACTCAAATTATTATTTATTTTAATGTCCTAACTTTACTTTGAATTGGGTTATTTTCTATAGGTTGCGTGTTTACCAATTTACTATTCAGTCAACTTAATATCTTAATAAAATCATCAATATGGTATTCATAAATATATATTGTATCTGGTTAAGTAAGCACTTATATAGAAAATACTTTCTTAATACAATTTCTTGAACATCATTTGGTAAATTCATTAAGACATGAGCAATAATGATTCAGCTTGATAGAGGATCGCCATAAATAATTAATTGGCAGAGTTTTAATCAATGTGTTAGCGGCCGGAGATGGATCCTATCGCTACCTATCGATATAAAGTGGATACCAAAAATAAGGGAGGGGGGAAATTTAGCGGTTGAGCGTGATCCAGGGCAAACCACCTCCCTACACAACCCTTTTCCAAGAAACAGTACAGTATCCACCATGTACTGTAGTTCAAACATGATCCAACTCAAAATATGAAGTTATTTTAAAAAACACCACGAAAAGTAACAACACATCACTTTTACTCTTAGACGTGAAACATGCCCTCCCATTTACCTAACAACTCACCCATCCCACAGACAGATAAAGTACAATACCTTGAACAAACATTTGATAGGAGAATGACGTGGGGTCCTAACGTTTGGCGTTAAAGATTTAATGCCAATCACTAAATCACAAACTCAAATTAACGTACTCGCTATTCAGGAAAAACTCCAAATTAGATTTAAGACTGAATTTAAATACGTATACTTACTTACTAAAACCAGTTTGGACATATGCATTACAAATTTACGGAATCGCTAAACAGACTCACAGAAAACGACTGCAAACTTTTTAGTCAAAAGTACTTAGACTTATCACCAATGCACCATGGTACGACAATAGCAAAACTTTGCATACGGACTTAAAAATACAAACGGTTGACGAACACATACAAACGTACTACAAACGATTTCAAGAAAAACTATACGGACAACCAAACCCAATGATACAACAAATGGCCAAGAATCCCATGCCTGAGAACACCAAGAGGAGACTAAAAAGAACGTGGATGAGGGACCTACTACAGTAGAAAATTAATGCAAGCCAATGGAGAGGTACCGCTGGCAACTGTTCTTCGTCATGCCTTCCATGTCATTCTGTATTATTTTCCAGTCAGCCAATCCGCTGATTGCTAATTACTTGTTTTTGACAGGTGTGGATGAAAATATAAAGAGAAAAAAAAATTTTAAATATAATAACAGGTAGGTCGTTCCTGAATTAAAAACCTTCAACTAATAGAATTCATACTGAAGCCAAACTCAAAAATACCAAATTTTGAGTTATGGGTGTGTTCTTTTCAAGGAGTGATAAAGAAGGTCAATTAATATTATTCAAGACAAATAAGTTTTTGTATGATTTTTTATTATCAAATTCGTACAAGAAAATAGTTGAAAATAATTGTAACTTCCTCTTCCCTCGAACATTGGTTTTATTCTTCTTCTTCCCGAAGGACGAAATCAAATAAGGAACTGTTTCGCTGAGAGGGGAACAGGACAGGGACTGAAATATTTAGCAGAAGGGTCCTGGCACAAGGAAGCACCTGGGAAATAATAGAGGACTCTCTGCAGGAAGCTCTGGAGAAAATTCTATCTTAGCCTTCCTGTACAGCAACTCCACCAGCTTACTCCAGATTCAGCATAAACAGATTCTCTTCATATCTCGTTACCTTCTACCTACCCATTTTCCCTATTCGCCTTATGGAGGTGCGCCGTTAGGTCATAAAGTAGCGGACTCATGAGGGTCTTAGAGGGAACCCTTGGCAGATTTCATTTTGTCTGGGACCATCTCCTTCTTGCAGAATGAAGTTATTTTACATAAAATTTGTTTCGCATATGTATAATATTTCCATATGGATAAAATTTATCTAGCGCAAAAAATAATAAAAAAGAAAAAAACAGTTTAAAATAGGAAGTCATGAGAACTGCTGAGAGAAGTGAAAACTCAGAAATTCAGAATAACTGTGTTTTTTGTCGAATTTCCAGATAAATTGATTCTAAAGTATATAAATATCAAATTTGTAATTTAAAATAATTAACATTAGTCAGATTTACACGTATACTGGCACTCTGAGCAATAATTCTATAGATGTTAACGTACTTTATATAATAATAAAAACATATGATGGGCTGCACAAGATCAATTCAAAAATTCAATGCATATTAATTGTAATATAATTAGTATACATGTATATTATTATCCCCTGTCCTTACATATATCGATATTTTTTTTAAATAATTTATTCAATGAAATTTACTATTTTTTATTTAAAAAATTCTTATAAACTGGACTCATTACATAAGGAGTTTATATTGAGAAATAGAAAACCATTTTCCAGTCCAATTTAATAAATTTTGAGGCATCTATCCTTAAATTGTTACTAGTTATTTTGGACCCTTTATAAAGTATCCTTAATTACTAATTTAGTAAATTGTGTTCATCCATTATTTAAAATTTAAAAAAGTATTAGAACATAAGATGCCTCGTGCTCTATAAACAAACCAGAAAGAGTAAAATAACCTGACCCTATTACCTACTAATATATCTTATTAATTAAATTTTCCATATAATAATCTTATAACTTTTCATAATTTAATTAAATGAAATAATGAAATATTTAAAAAAAGAGCTTTTGTGTTGTTTTATAGATGTTTATTTTGAAACATAATTGAATATATTTATTTTTTTTAAACCTATGTTGATGACACATGTGTGTTATCAGTTAATAACGACCCATATATTGCATCACAATTCCTTCAATCACATTTATCAAGCCTCGAAGAATGGTGTCGGAATTGGAGAATTAAAATCAATTCCAACAAGTCCCGTCAAATTACCTTTACCCTTCGCCGAAAACCCATGACTTCCTGTCCTACTGTACCCTTTAATAGTACTCCACTTATCCCTGTTGAACAGATCCGCTACCTAGGACTCAACTTAGACAAACGTCTTACTTGGAACCCTCACATAAGACTGAAAAGACAAGAAACAGCTAGACGCTTCAGACTACTTCAACACATACTAGACAAACACTCAAAGCTTCAGATCAATTACAAAAGACTTATTTATGTGACTGTTATAAGACCTATATGGACTTACGGAATTGAACTATAGGGCTCCACCAAACCATGGCATTCCTCTCGTATTCAATCATTGCAATCCAAAATCCTTCGCAAAATCCTAAACGCTCCTTATTTTGTCACAAATAAAACCTTTTTTTTTCTCCCTACCTGCCATATCTGGCATACGGGTTTCGGCAGTGGCAGTTCATAGATTGAATAATTATTCTCCAACCGCCTGATTTGAACCTACGGCTCTCAGCATAGCACTCCTACACACTAAACATTATATGTATTATTATCAATATTAAAATTATAATAATAAGCGAGCACGGAAACTTATTACTATATTATTTTAAGCAAGAAAACGAAATATGTTGAAATAAATGTTTCCAAGAAGATTGGCCAGATTTTTTTTTTTTTTTTGTAGGTATTGTCATTTTATCGCGCATTTTATAGTTTTTACCGAACTTGAATCCATGGTATAATTATAATATAGTATTTAAAATAACTACCATTGGCCCAAATATACATTTTAAACAATATTAATGAACTTAAGTTCCATGGTCGATGGGTTCAACCAAGACGCGAAGCTAAACACATAACTCACTCCCTCTAGTACCCCTTGTTTCTCTGTTCTCTCTCTTTTTTTTTTATAGTTTTTTTCTTCTTTTTTCGAGAGTTTTCTGTTTTGTTTGTTTCGGCGCTATGTTTATGGCTTAGTTTTAAACCTTCCCTTAATAAACACAACAGACCGCATTGTAGTTAATGCCCTAAACTCCATCCATTTCTACCCCATCATTGTTTTTTTGTTGGGTGGGATTAGATTTGTATTCATTTCTGTTTGCGAACAAGAAACTAAAGCTAATTGCTAAGGCTAAAACCAACTGCATTCAGGTGTATTATTACCTAAAGAATTAAGAGAACACATAATCCATACATATACCTTTTTTAATGATGTCATCATTCATTATAGAAGAAAATGAAATTACGTTAATCTAACATAATATTTTTATTATAAATTTACCAATAAGGTCAAATTTTAATTAATTATTTAAATTGACTAACTTAGTCGACCGACTAATGAATAATGATAGACGACCGTATATATATTTGGATGAAAATGGTCCGGGTGGAGGTAAAAATTTTTCATAAGTTGGGAGAAATGTTTATAAAAGAGCCAACGTTTCGGCCCAGATTTCAGATCTTCATGAGGGCTGATGAGAGGGGGCCAGGAGTAGTTTCGTCACTATCTTCTCACATAACTATTGCATAAACGTTGGCTCTTTAATAAATATTTCTCTAAGTGTGACAACGCTCCCCCCCTCCCGCCCCGTCAGCACTCGACAGCGCTGAAGAAGACCTGCAATGTGAGGCGAAACGTTGGCTCTTTATTAAACATTTATCCTAACTTAAGAGAAATTGTTGACCTCCACCTGGACCATTTTCTTTCATATAAATTATTGTTAGTTTCAACTGTTAGGTGGTTGAACAGATATTGTCTTAAATTCCAGGCTTAGAAACAATGCAGTTTCTACCATGTACCGAGCCGAATATCCATCTTGGGTTTTTGCAGTCTAGGTTCATTATAAGGAATAAGGGTACTTGTGTATTAACCAGTTCCCACGGACTGTAATCTGCTGTTGTATTTTACCTGAAAACTAATAATTCTAATACTGGTAACACCAACATTCTTATTCGCATTAATGGAATTTACATTATGTAATAATAAAATGCTACTTCAAGTCACCTCTAGCCAAGTTCATCTTCTTATATAATTGTTTTCCCAAGTGTTTCGACGAAAATATTCAAAATTATTATCAAATAGATTTTGACAAGGACGGAAATGGTCCTCGTAAAAATCCATTTGGTGATAATTTTCATTATTCCGAGCTTCTGTAAGTATTTCATGGAATAACTTCAAAATATTATTCTGCTCATCATCATCATCACTGGCACTACAACCCGGTACGGTTCTTCGCCGCATCAAGACGACGCCTCCAATCATCTCTGCCTTGCGCCAGGGTCTGCCAATCTCTGGTGTTGAGGAGCTTCTTTGCGTCGGCTTCGACCTCATCTTCCCATCTCAGTCGTGGCCGTCCTCTCCTTCTCCTCCCATGCACATACCCAAAGAGCAGCCTCTTGATAGCTGTGTCCCCGTCCGTCCCCCTTGAACTGATCCATCTAACAGAGTTGCTGATAATAGGATCATGAAGTCAAGTCAGAATACAGGGAGACCTGTCAGAGACTTTCACGACCACAAAGGGCCTGAGAACGGGAGATGGCCTATGTTTAAACTAGCTCAAGAGAAGGTGATAAGGGACTCCGAAGTGCAAAGAAACGGTACGATTTTCACCAAGTCAGTCCAAATTCTAGCCTACGCAGATGACATAGAGGTCATAGCAAGATCACAGGGACTTGAAACGAGCCTTTTTGGCTATAGATGCAGCAGGGCGAAAAATGGGTCTTCAAGTCAACCAAGCAAAGACCAGATACATGGTTGCTAACCCTCTAAGGCCACCACCACCTACTCTTAGGTTGGGAGGATACAACTTTGAAAGCGTTAATAGTTTTGTGTATCTAAGTTCCCTAGTGTGTGCAGACAATATCCCCTGTCACGAGGTTCAGAGACGAATAGCGACAGCAAACAGGTGCTATTTTGGCCTAGCCAAAATACTAATAAGTCATTAGCTGGCAAGAAAGTCTAAGATCGCTCTGTACAAATCTTTAATTAGAAATGTACTGACATACGCCTCAGAGACATGGCCTTTATCACGTACAGATGCAAGAGTTGGCAGGTTTTTGAGCGAAACGAAAACAAAATATTCTGCTTATAGGGAATGGCAAAAGGAACAAAAAAAAAAACTCAAAATTAAATTTAAATCTACAATAAACAAATGTAATTAGGTAAAAACAATAAACAAGGCAAAAACAATTGAAGAACGCACACACATATAATAGACCAGCGGCCAGGTATCAAACAAGGGCTATAGGTCGCAATGAATTGAAGAGAGCTGCATGTTTGATATGTTGAAAGGGCATGTCGGAGTAGTGTAAATCCAAGATTGCAACCGAAAAAACAGATGTGAAAACTTTTGGTAGCCGAAAAATCCTCGATATCTTCCGACTTATTTCAGTTTTTGGCCTGTGTCTCCTAATGGGTGCGTTTTTTTTTTTTTAAAAACATAAGTGACTATTTTTAAAGTATATTATAAAATTTTAACCCAATTGGAGGTTTGTAGCTGTAATAATTTCTGAGTTACTTTTGAAAATCGGCAACTTTTTCCAAAAAGTACAAATGTTAAGTTTTGGCCGACTTTCGTGAGAAATGCCAGCAGAAGGAGTGATCGCACAATGAAAATCATAAAGAATGAAGCTGTAGTAAATTTAATTAGCTTTAACTTAAGCACAGAACGAGGTCTGTAAGTTTAATAGATCCTGAGATAGCTTCTTTTAAAATTGGTAATGTTTTCTATTAAAAAAAATTGCGAGTTGCATTTTTGATATATTGTAAGGACACGTCTAAGTAGTGTAAATCGAAGTTTGCAACCGAAAAAACGGATGGGACAACTTTTGGTGGTAGTACATGTGTGTATAAATAAATATATTGGTTTAGTATATATATATTAGTACATATATGTATGTGTAGGATCGTAACACTGATCTAGTTAGATATTTTTTAAAAATAAGTGTAAATCACTGGTGGTATTGCTTGAATTTTTCTTCATTATTTTTTTGGTTTTTTGCTTGGCATAAAATGTGATATATATGTAACTATCAATTGTTCCCTTATATAATTATTGTTATCTTATTGCTGTTTTTTTTCTTTCTCTTTTTCTTACATGATTTTAAAAATATTGTTATTAGAGGTAATTCACATTTTTTTCATTAATGCTTGTAATTCATTCTCACTTATTAAATTATGTGTAATAATTAATTAAATGAAATTATTTTACACTCTAAGACATTATAGCTTATAAACTAGTACCTGTGTTGCTATCCTAAAGGGTCTTGTCCCAGAAAAATAAAGACTTTATTATTATTAAAAGTAAACATTACTTATTATAATATATTTATTTATGGAAAACTATTACTAAATGAATAATAATTAGCAAATACTTATATCATATATATTTTATATTGGTATTCATACGGAATACTTTATTACTTAATTAACTTTATTTTCATTTTTATCATTATTATCACTATAGTAATAATACTTAGATCATTTCATAAAACACGACATTTAATTATGACAAATAAAATACTTTTTTTCCCATGTCTTGTCCCAAAAGATAATCAGAATTTATAAAAACATCATCCTTCCAACTCTTACGGGTGTAAAATTTGGCCGTCAGCACTGATGGATGAACAATGTCTTCAGGTATATGAAAATAAGGTATTAAGTAGAATATTCCGTCCTAAAAAGGATGAGACCACTCAAGAATATAGGAGATTACACCTGTAAAGTTGGACCTGTAAAGTTGCTGGGGTTAATAACGAACCAATACCTAAGGCGTTATTAAGCGCTGTGCCGACTGGGAATCGTCTGAGGGATGGACCGAGGCGTAACGGAATATAGCGTTAAGACATATCTGGCGGATTTGAGTTCGGGTAGTGGTACATGGACAAAAGTTATTTGGTAAGAAGAGATTGGTGATATCGGCGCCGAGCCTTTAGGTTCGCTAAGTCTTTTTAATATTAATATTGTATTTTCATCTGTCATCATCCTAATTATGGAGATTCTGATTCTTTTCTTCCTTATATTTCATTATTCTCTTTCAGAAACCACATCATTCTAATTTCTTAATTTCTCAAAATGCCTTAAAGAATTTTATTCCAAAGTACTATTAAGATTTTCCAATAATGAAGTACAATTATTGAAGTATTTGCTAAAAACATTTACACATGTTCTGTAGCATTTTGTCTTAATACATACCAAATAGAAAATCTTTCTGCATTTATCTTGAATATATAATTGGTAACTTGACATTATGGGTGAACCATTTCCGCTGCCTGACTTTCCGTCTGAAGTTCGAGGTATTTCGCCACAGCAGATGATGTTAGAGGTGAGTTAAGGTTGAATACAGGTTATGTCAATACTTTATAAATCGATAGCTATCGAGTGATTCATATATATTGTAAAGTAAAAATAACCTCAAAGAATTAATGAATAATTAAAGAAATTATAGGGTGTTTAAAAAAATGACCGTTTTTCACCCAAACATTTCTTTGATATAAATACAGTTAATACAAAAGTTTAATCCATTGTTATCTACCGTGATTAACCATTTTACAGCCTATTGCTCGATCCCACGCTGGTACCATTCATCAGTATAGCTGTCAAACAACTATTGGACCGCTATTTCAACTTCAGTATAATTATCAACTTTTTTCCCTTGAGGAAAATGGGCAATGCAACGAAACAAATAGTAATCCGATGGAGCGAGGTCAGGACTGTATGGTGGATGAGGCAGGTGTTCGAACCCATGAAAGAAAAGTTTAAATTCTTTGATCCGACGGGAATCGTGAGGACCAGTCTACAGTACTTTTCGCAATGGAGCGTAGATGGCGACTAACAGTATCATTCGACACACCATACTCCCTGGCAAGTTCACAAGTACTTGTGGATGGATTTGACTCAACAGCTTCCTGCAGAACCTCATCACTATCCATTGGTGTTCCTCCGGAGTCTTCTTTCTTTCCAATGTCGTATCTCCGCTACTAAATTTTTCAAATCAACTTGTCATTCATATTTAATATTTTCACGAGTTGCTTCAGCGGCTGTAGCCCCCCCCCCCTGTAATGTCATAAAACTACGAGAAATTTGTATTCGAGGCTGTTTTTGAAGAAGTCGAATGAGATTAAATAAGCTTATAGAGTACTCTAATGGTATTATTAAGCATTAAGCAGGACTAAAATATATGGAATTTTAAATAAAGGATATTTTTCTAAATTCTAACTTTTTTTGTTTTTATTGTTTTCTTTTGTGGATTTTTTTGTGGCATTTGTTTTCTGATGGAAAATAATAGAAAGAGTTGAAATTTGTAACGCCAACAAAAATCAATCCAGATTGACACAGTTGGAGAATTAAATTTTCTCAAAATATTAATTGAACGAGAACTCTTGCATTAGATATATATTTTTCTCTCTAGAATATCAGAACTATAAACAATATTATTGAGACATTTTTATTATTATAAAAAATAAAAGATTAATATTTAGTCTACTCCTCTCCTACCGCCAACGGTGTGAGGATCTCTCCTGAAGAGCCTAACTCACGAATGTCTCTCCTGTACCAATCGTCTTCTCCTTCCCCATTCCAAACCTCTTCTGTCAAAGGCCTCCTGGATTGCGCCTTCCCAAGTCTTCTTTGGTCTTCCTTTCGGTCTTGTACCTTCCACCTTCGTCTTATATACGGCCTTTGCCACACTGTTTTCCGCCATTCTGGAAACGTGGCCGAACCATCTCAGCTGATGCTCCTCGATGATATCCCCAGCTGCCCGAAGCCACACATTGGACCGTATTGTTATGTTTCGCACTCGGTCTCTTCTGTTCTTCCCTTCCATTCTTCTTATATATCGCATCTCCATGGCTTGGATTTGGCTCTTGTGCTTTTTAGTTAGAGTCCAATATTCACTTGAATAGGTGAGAATCGGTAAGAAGGTGTTTTTATGAACTACTTTTTTTGTGTTTTTTGACACTTCTGTTATCCCGATGAATCCTTTTTTGAGGGAATTAACACCTGCTGGCAGCTTTTTTTCGTTCTTTTATTTCGCCATCTATCCAGCCGTGTTCCTTAAGGTGTGCACCGAGATATTTAAATCTTTGATTTTATTAATTATTTATCTATTATTTTTAGTTGGTGTTACGTTGATGTTATGTTATATTATGGTTATGCCGTTGGTGTTACCGTTTGATGTAAAGAATATGAATACAACATTTTTCTTTGGGCTTCTTTTTATTTAATCAATTTGGACCTTGGACCGAAAACCCCACAACTTGGTCACACTCTCCTAGACAATTAAAAACAAGATGATCTCCTGAACTTCTTTTAAAAAAAAACTTATATCTGTTTATTTGAAGACTGCCAGCACTTACTTGCCATTGTATATTATTCATATTATTTGTAATATATCGTAAGGAACTTACTGTAACGATTCATACATATATCTATCAATGGCCTATAATTTTTAGTTTCTCCAAGATTGTTATGTAATAAATTTACCGAAAACCATAGTTGCCACACTGTTTTCCGCCATTCTGGAAACGAGGCCGTACCATCTCAGCTGATACTCCTCGATCGGACGATGCTACAGTGGGAACTCTTAATTTAGCCTATCCAGGTTTAATTAGGATAGGGATTTTTAACGAGTACCTGACATCGTACAGGCTCGGAATCCCCAATTTACGTCCCCTCCGAAATACGGCATAGTAAAGAATTTTTTATTTCCTTTTAAAAATCCTAAGGCTACTGCCAGAATACGAACCGGCGAACTTGGGCAAATTAGGTTGTTATACTAACATTATGATTACCTGCATTAATATTCATTAGAAAACATCTTTTTTTACTGCTTGGAAATGTAATGGAGAGATTTTGAAAAATAAGAAAATAAATGGTTACGTTTGCATATATTTTTTAATTTGGTCGTCTTTTGTCTTTTCTCAATTTTTGGATATTAGAATTCGTAACCTTTTACAACATTATGTTTGTAATCTAAACGTGCAATGTTGAAATCAGATTTCATTTTGAGAAATTTAGATGTATCATGATTATAATAACTTATCAGGCCTAATAAAATCCCAATTACACCTCTGAGTTTTTACAGGAAATGGAGTACGTTGTAGAAGAAATGTACGACTTCTTACCGAAAGTGGACATTCCAGACGATATCAGGTTAAAGTTAATGGACATGTATATTAAAGATCTGGAAAACTTCAAAAATAGGCCGGATTATTTTCAAACATGGATTGACAACTACGAGAAGGCTCATGAAAAGAAAAAAAAGCGAATTCCTGATGTAATAACTGAAAAAGTGGGTAATATAAGTGTATAAAAAGTAATAATACAATTATACACAGCAATAAGCACAATTCAAAGTTTCGGTCTAACTTTCATAAGTTCTGATAAAATATCTGAGCAGTACCTTAGAGCAGTACCTGAACAGCACCAGTCACGATTAAGCATTCGTATACACAGAAATGATTAGGTTTTTTATAATTTATTTTATTTTATTGGTTATTGATTTTATTAATTTTTAAATATTTTTATTTGAAAATAAAAGATATGTCTGGACATATCCCGAACCGGGTCCTGGACCAAGACTCGAACACGGGTCGTCCAGGTTGCTAGTCTGGAACTCTACCAAGGATAGCTCAATACTCTAGAATAGCTCAATTGGTAGAGTTCCAGATTAGCAATCTGGACGACCCGGGTTCGAGTCCCGGTCCTGAACATATTTTTTCTTTATTCTATATACTAGTGTATATAGTTTATCTAATGTAATAATTGTGATAATAATTTAATTTTTTGATAGTTTATTGTGCTCTCAGTATACTCAGATTATAATTAAATTTAAAATAATTTATATTTTTAAAAATTAACAATAATTAATAATTAATAATTAAATCGATTTTTTTTTGTCAACTTAGTTTCAGTTTTAATTCAAGTTTCCATATTTATTTATTCATTACCTTCATTTATTTTAAATATTTCTTTCACTTTTGTTATTTTCTAATTTGTCGTCAATTATTTAATAATTTAACCTTTTGTTCAATTTATTTCATAAATTTTAATTCTAGTAATTTCTGTGAAAGTATTTTATTGGTTTTGTATTGTTCTGTTTATGTTTATTTCTAATGAAGGCTTCAATTATTAAAGTTCTTATCTCGGTCTTGTTTATAATTTTACATTCCGTGTAAAATATGTCAAATATTTTGAATTTTATAGGCATATTTCCATCTTTATTTTCTTATTAGTAACTCTACTATAATGCTTCACGAGAATAATTTTTACTTGTGACTTTGCCGGTACCCAGGGACTGTTATCCTCCATTGCTTATAAACTAAACACTGATAACAACTAACTTCTTATTCATATTAATAGAAATTGAAATATACAAAATTTATTGATCAAATGCAAATTCCAGACCCCTCTAGCCACATCCATCTCTTGTGTGAATGTTTTCGCTACACTTTTGACGAAAACATCTCCATTTCAATCCTTGTCAAAATTCATTTGATAATCTTTTTCACGTAATTTCATCTCTGGAAATACTCGGAACTTCTGGGATTTTCAAAAGACGGATGTCTCAAAAGTTTTATTCTGTTTCTTTTAAATAGGAAATAACAAAATAAATAAGGCAAAATCACAGTATTAAATTTAATAAACAATCATAAGTACCGAATAATTTTCCTATTTTTGTTCTTATGTAATAGTGGCTTAATTTTTGTATGACATTTTTTTCAACAGTACTGCTATTCTCACTGGATATTATCCCAGAATAAAGATTTTTTTTTTTTTTCCTAAGGGTTTCATCATATTGAGGTTTTCTGCAACCAAAAATTTTACGTTCTTCAACCACAGGTTTTCTTCCATCTTGTACATCTTCCTCCGTCAGACCATGGACATGCGTATTTTCCTCAATACTTTCTATCCATATTTTTTGTAGTCCTCGCCGGTTCTTTCCATCTGGACTACAATTGAAAATTAAATTGGGCAATCATTCTTCAATTGTTCTGAGATGACCATACCATCCAAATCTTTTTTTTTCTCTATATTTCGAAAGGGGTTTTGTTGAAATTGCATTCGTTCTATAATTTCGGCATTAGTAGTTCTTTCTATTCTGGATACCCTGACAGCCCTCCTCCAATAGTCCATCTCAGTAGCAAGTAGCTTTTTTCCAAGAGCAGTGCTTATTATAGCTAGGTCTTTGCTCCATATAACCAATAGGCTTTCAGGTGTGGACTTATATATGAGCTTCTTGGTATTTTTCATCACATTATTGTTGACCGAGACAAGTATACAAATTGCTTTCCGGGTTGTATTTATCCTTTGTTTTATGTCTTTTTGGAATTTTCTGTTTCTTACCATTATAGAGCCCAAATATTATTAGTATAATTGACTACACAGAGATGATATGTATATATTTAATGTGTTCCTCAATTCACAGAATAGGATCGACAAGATGTTCGAGTACGCTGAAGTAGCCAAAAGGAGAATGATGGAAGATGAGTACCCAATGTACCTTAGGTTGACGATTCAGCATTGCCTCCAGATGTTGTCCTTCAACCTCCAGCGCAAAGCTATCAACTGTACCAGGTACCGTATAGTACCACTGATTTCCGTAGAGTAAATAAATAAATCTAGTTACCTATATTTAATAAGAATTAATGTAAGTAAAAGATGTACACCAAACGTGTTTCATTTTAATAACAATATAACAAGTGAATATAATGGCAGGGATAAAGGGAAGTAGAGAAACTACCCAGTGCTATGTAAATTCCGAAATAACAAATTCAACTTTAAAGCTTATGAGGCCATCTTCTTCTCAGACTCTTAGGATTATTGGCAATTGAAGAAGTAGCTAGGTTTGAAACTAGTGGGTTTGAGTGTGAATAAAGGTGGGTTTGTCATGAAAAGATTAATATCTGATTCTGGCCAAATCAATGGGACATTAAGATCATTATGGATTACTTTCTTCGTAACAAAGTAAGGAGCATTGAGGATTTTACGAAGGATTTTGGATTGTAAGGATTGAATATGTACTGGCACTGGCGAGATTCTCCTTAACCAGCTTACATTGATGTTTAATGCCAGTGACGCGGCTGGGAAAGGGCCCAGAGGCCTCCCGGACTCCTGCTTTTCCCTCATTCCTCGGGAAGAAGCTTAGTTCGGGAACCACAAGCAAATTGTAAATAATTTAATTATGGTATGAATGAGAGCAATTATTTTATTTTAAGACTTTATTTTTATTATCATTTACGCAAGTATTTTTTATTTTTTTTATTATCCGCATGTTTATATTTTTATTGTATGATTGCATAGCTACTTAGCGCTATTACTTATTGTCTACAAGTGGCAGATTGTAAAAATATTTCAATAAAGTGTTTTGATTTGAAAAAAAAAAGATTGAATACGAGAGGAATTCGATGGTTTAAGGGGGCCCTCAACTACGTAAGTCCAGACGGGTCTTATAATAGCCATGTATATGAGTCTTTTGTAATTAATTGGAAGTTTAGAGTGTTTGTCTAGTAAATGTTGAAGTAGCCTGAAACTGCGAGCTATTTCTTGTCGTTTCAGTCTAGTATGAGGATTGCAAGTTAAGGGTTAGTCAAGGTGTAGTTCTAAGTACCGGACCTGGTCTACAGGAATCAGTGGTATGTTATTGAACGATACAAAATGAAGAAAGTCATCGGATGGTAAATTTTATTTGTGGGAATTTTTTTTTTCAAGGTCAGTGATATGGGATTCATTTTTAAATATTTATTTTTATAACTACGACCGGTTAGATACATTTTAATAATTATATCCTTACAGGAACATGTGGAGGGCAGTGAAGATTATTGTGTTAGGGACAGAGAAAGAAAACAAACATGACGGTAAGTTCTTGGTCATGCTTGGGATCCTCAATCTAAAGGAGGCCTTAGCAGCGGAATTTGCTAGAGCCAAAGCATCATAGCTTTATTAATCCATTGAATGAAGCTATCATGCATGTTTTTGTCAGCTATCATATGTATTATTAAAATTAAAATTAATCATTGTTTACGTTGAATTTGAAGTTTACGATATAAATATTGAATATTTAATTAATATACCCTAGAAGTTAAAAGTGGCCAATGAGAGACTGGAATGAGAAGGAAGGTATTGTCAACGCTCCTGATTGGTGGTTGACCCCAACTCGACCAGCCAACCACAAACTACTACAACTTGTTTACCCTGTTCAAACCGGACAAACACTGCATAAGCAATAATCCTTTATACTTCCAATGCTCACTAACACCTATTTTTTAATTATTATTATTTCATTACTGTTTTTGAAGGGATAACTTTTTTTTAGACGCGTTGTGATGTTTTGGGAGTAAAAACTAGGTTTGCGTCAGTCACATGTACGACATACTCGTGACGTTTTGCGAGAGACTGGCGACGCCTAGCGGCATGTGTATGTAAAACTCACACACATTTGTTTTAATCAACTGACGAGGAGATGGAACTGATTCGGAATGAGATTGGCTATTTTTATATGAATAGATCAAATGGTCTAAAATGGAATTGGAAACCCAGTTCGAGTTTCATCACACAATATTCTGAAATTAGCAAGACGCCAAATCGTGAAACAGAAAAAAAATTAATGAAGATTTATTAACCATAAAAGAAATCACTCCTTTTGTTAAGAACGTGGTAAAAATTCCAAAAAACAAGCGAAATCTTTCATAAAAATGCAATAAAAAAAATGAAAATTAAGAATTCGTATTCCATTCTAACTCGTTTA
This sequence comes from Troilus luridus, assembly GCA_964056705.1. NCBI lineage: Eukaryota > Metazoa > Arthropoda > Insecta > Hemiptera > Pentatomidae > Troilus > Troilus luridus. The sequence continues at coordinate 195,156,085 of OZ057412.1, read as the reverse complement.
ACAAGCCCTTTTGCTTGAAGTGGTCGTAGAAACTGAGTGTCAATTGCTTGAGATAGTTAAATTTTTAAGCGGATTATGCATATTATGAATATATCATGGTGGCTTAAACATGTCTCTAGTTGTTGGATCGGGTTTTGAAATTGAAAGTTCTATAATATTTTAGATACTTGTGATTTAGTAGAACGCCATGGACTATTATTATAGCCTTTAATAAAATAATATTTATTGTAAATACGTACGTACGGACGATCTGGCGTCACTTTGAAACTAGTCATACTGGATTTAGGGACAGTCTAAAATTTATCGCGAACAAAATAAATCTTTTTTATAAGTAAGGGAAGGAAATTGTCCGGTTGGGGGTCAATAAATATCTCAGAAATAGGGAGAAATGTTTAGTAAAGAGCCAATGTTTCGACACACATTGCAGGTATTCATCAGGACTAAGTGTGCAAAATACAGACAAATGAAGATTACTAAATTAACATTACTGAACTATGGTAAATATTAAAGTTTAAATGTATTAGCATCAAGAGTCTCAATAACAAAGGGATAGAAAGGTAGTACAAAAAGTAATAAAGAATAAAATAATTAATACGAAGTAATAAAAAATAAGGTATTAAAAATTAAAGAATAAGGTAATAAAGATACAAATTAATTTTTAATTTTAACATTTACCATTGTAATTTTAATTTTGATTTTTATTACCTTATTCTGTAATTTTAACTCCTTTATTTTTTATTACTTTGTATTACTTTTTTTATTCTTTATTACTTTTTGTACTACCTTCCTATCGCTATGTTATTGAGACTCTTGATGCTTATACATTTAAACTTTAATATTAACCATGATACAGTCATTTTAATAATATAGTGATTTTCATTTGTCTGTATTTTGCATGTTTATCCTGAAGAAGACCTGCGATGTGGGTCGAAATGTTGGCTATTTAATAAACATTTCTCTCTACTTTTGAGAAATTTATTGATCTCCACGGACAATTATCTTTCACTTATACATACAAGGTAAACTATTATGATTCAAGATAAATCTTTTATAGCTTAAAAAAAAGTTCAAAAACAAAAATGGAACTATAAATTAATGAATAATTTGACAAATTTAATGTATAATAACATCTATATTATAGTCTTCTTTTAAAAGCTTAATAGAGGCATTGATATGAAAAAGGTAATAATAAAATAAATAATATGTGTGTGTCAGCTCCGACGCACGACTGGAGTTGACTCCTTAAGAACTAGTATTCTCCTTAGTAACTAGCAGTAGATTATGTAAAAATAGGGTAAATGAAAGCATCTTATAAAATAATCAAAGGATATAGAAATATCTATTCGTAATATTTACATCATTCCAATGAAATATATATCATCAACTATTTCATATAATTATAATTGTTAATATTTTTATATAAATCATTCTTGGGAAGATTCGTTTGTTCTACCATCAACATTTAACATGATTTTAGTCCGTGAACAGTATTATCATCATTATTAAACATTGTGACAATGGGTTTGTGGTAACTAAAATACAATACGAGCACGTCAAAAGTTTCATGGGTTATGAATCGTAAAAACATGCATCAATAGTTATACCTTCTCTAGTCATCCCGAGTAGAAATAAAGTCTAAATATAGCCCTAAATTAACTTATTTTTTCAAACATTGTACGGAGTGTAAACTTTCATCTTTCCTTAGTGAAAATTAAATTTACTTTTCACTATTAAAAAGTAATGAAGAACCAACGATAAATGATTTCATACTAAAACTGGTTTCGCTGTAAGTATTTTTCAATTTTATAACACGAATTGTTATGTTGCTGTTATAAACATACATAAGCTCGAAGTGAGAGGTGCGCAAAGGAACGTAACGTCTCTCAATATATTTATATTTTACTGTAAAGTTTATCGACTAAACCTCCTCCCTGACCATTTAAAACATTTGTAAATCTATTCTCACAATAACAAACCATAAAAACCATCTAAGCTCAAAGGTAACATTCTAGTTCAAACAAACCTAACCTTAATTTGAGGTTTTAAAAAATTATCTTATTTCAACACTTGGAGAATAAAGCAATAGAATACACTGTTACTATAGATACCACACGTATCTCTTCCCGATGAATCCCGGAATTTAACTTTTAACTTCTATCTATTATGTTAAACAAATAATACATTATTATCGAGAAAGGAACGTAACGCACCACATTTAGCTAAAATTCGATTTTACTCCTCATAAAATTTTCATACCGCGGGCTAAATATATAGATGCAGATAATAAAAAAAATTAAATACTTGCGAAAATGATAATAAAAAGAATGTCTAAAAAAAAAAAAAATAATTGCTCATATTCATACTAGAATTTCAATTCGCCAAGGGTTCCCCCAGCTGAGCTTTTTCCCCAGGAATGAGGGCAACGCCGGAGTCCGGGAGGCCCATGCTCCCTCTCCAAGCCGCGCCGCTGGCATTAAACGCCATTGAAAGCTGGTTAATGACGTATGACATCAGACACACAGGCCGTGAGTGGAGAATATGGCCAGTGCTAGTACTCCAAATAACATTATTACAACAGGTCTCGGGGCCATTGCCGATTTAGACGGCGGGGTGTGTTATATGGATGTGTGGAACTGCATAATGACTGAGCCAGGGGATCGGGGATGACAAAGTTTTGGTGAAAGTTTGAAAATTAAGTAGGGATGATGTCGAGGACGAAAGGAATGCTGAGATCATTATGGAGGGTTTTATCGGAGATATAGTAAGGAGCATTGACAATAATTCTCAGGACTTTGGATTGAAAGGATTGAAGAATAAAATTATTTGTCTACTATATTCTATAACGAGAGAATAATAATTAAATTATGTACCATTGGTTTAAAATGATCTTCCCATGCGGTGTATAAATTTACCATCGGGCTAGGGACTGTACTCGGATCCAGGCTTATATAAAGATGATAAGAAAGGACCGAGAATCGAACCCAGGCCTGTGGCTGACACCGCCAAATGAGACCACACATCGTCCGGCATGTGCGCCCTCTATTGTGTACTTGTTCGGTCGTTAGGACCTCTGGTTCTCCTTATTGTAGAGGAAATCACACACTCGATTCTTCCTTTATCTAAGGATATCGGCTTTAAGTGGAATCTATATTAAATCCTCTTCTTTCTCTATTATTACAAGAAGAGAGGCCATTTACCAACTCCTATGCCAGAACAAAAATAAAGACATACATATTTTTCTACGGCTTAAAATGAACCCTCAATTTTAAGTCACAGAAGTATATGCATAAATAATCATAAATGTATGTACTCAGTTCTAGAATGATGGTACAAATTATCAGCCAATTTGGATCTGTACATAATACTATTATGCATGTTTTGAACATACATCATGTATGAAAATGAAGTCCCTATATATAAATTCCAGGGAGCGGAGAGGCTCAGTGGTAGAGCGCTGAGTTGCCGTGCCGAAGGTCGTGGGTTCAAGCCTCGCTCGTTGGCTAGACTTTTATTTAATCTATAAACCAACCAGAGATGGATCCTATGGGATCTAGGACCATCCTGGGGTTCACTGAGTCACTATCGAATTCGGTACCCAAAATAGTGGGGGGAAATCTTGCGTTGTCAGAAATATCCGATGTTGGCATTACCTTAGCGAAGACGGACCTCTTTCATATGCAAAATATCTTCTGATTTTCGTATCTTGTTGCAGAAAGAGTATTTGCAAGCCAATAAACTTTTTTTTTATACAACTCTTTATTTTCCCGCTGATCTGCATGATCCGATAAAAACTTTCTTCAATATTACTCTGTAATTAAATTAGTTTTGGGTACTGTCCAAGGCGTCCTAAGCATTCCTCTGTACAACTAAATTTCTAATACTGATGTTTATTGTTGATAATTTCACTGTCCATCCTACGAGTCAAGTTGCTGATGAGTCTTGTGTGAGAAATAGCTTAAAAGAATAAAAAACTATGTGGCGCTCAAACCTTCCCCTCACACTAAGTCTAATGAAGTATTTGGTTACTCTAATATTGCCACTACCTTCTGGGATCCATCCTGACCTTGTGGCCAAAGTATAGATATATGAATACTTAGGTGAAAAACTTAGGCATTGATATTAGCCAAATACCTTTACTGGAAACTCCAGATCGCGCAAATATCCCGACGGTCAATTAGTTCTCTGAAGTTATACCATCGTTCTAGACATCTCCTCACACAACCTTTATGTAAGCTCCTCGTATCATCTCTCATCTTTCCCCACTTTGACTCCTGTAGTGTGGTATACGAAGACCTTTCTAAAATGCTAGAGGACAGATTAAAGCGAATAATGAATTGCTCTTTAAGATCTGTCCTTGGCAGTCCATGGCGATCGCTCGTATCCCACCATTATGATAGGTTAAAGTAGCTCTCCCCCCCCCTTCTAAGACAATATTTCCTCGGTTCATTCTTATACCAATCCATTAACTCCACGAACGCACCATGAAACAAGATCTTTTTCCTCTTTCCGATCTCTATTCTCAATCCAACAGAACCAAAGCATTCCACAGTGTGGAACTCAATCTCTCCTATCATCCGCCATGGTCCCTCACTATCTTAATTTAAAACCTTGATTTTCCAACATCTCCTGGCTTCCCATAAAGTTGCTCTCTAAGCAGGTTAGTCATTTGCTTAGAATGAAATGTATAGAATAATTTATTGTGTTTTTAGTTGATTAAATTTTGTTTTTTTAAGAAGATGCACATCATGTAAATAAATTATTGCATGCTAGCTCATGCATCTAACAAAAGCTATGGATTTATTTATTCTCTTTAATTGCTTAATATCCTGTCAAGATCTGTAATGTTTATTTACTTATTATTATTATCATCTATTTTTTCTCGCATTTGCGGGCTCAAAACAGAGATGGGGGACTAGTCCAACTATCTGCAGATATTATTTTTAATTTTTCTTCATTAAACGTTCAGAAATTTCCTGACGGTTCTAGCCGTGTCAAGGAGAACTGGCTGTTGAGCCTCATTTAGAACTTCAAGCGGAAGCCCCAAAATCTCAACGCCCTCCACCGTTGATTTAGGACCCAATCCATTGGTGGAAATTACAATAGGTGTTACCACCACGCTTTCCATTTGGTAGAGTTATTTTATTTCAGCAGCTAGTTCCTGATATTTTCGAAGTTTCTCTCCCACCGAAGAACTGACATTATTGTCATTAGGGATCGCAATGTCAATATTAGTTGCTTTTCTATCGTCTTTATAAGGAGCATGTCTGGTTTATTATGGCGCACACTATGATCTGTTATAATAGATTCATCCCAAGCTTAAGGGGACCTTTTTGTAGAAATCTATTGGGATGCCGGCACGCCGTGAAATATATCTATAAGACAAGAAACATCAAGTCTAGAAACTGGCAACCCCAGTTGTTCGTCACGCATAATGAGAGTTAGTGGCAGCCATCTTAAAGAGATGTGTTGTGAGTAAGTCCAGGACTATCCAGACTGAAGAATGGGGAGCAGAAGAGAATCGGGCAAAGAAATGCCATGAAAACAAAAGCCACCTCAACCTCAACCTCCACCATGTATCATGTATAATTTAATTTTCTTTCATTAAACTGTTTATCAAAGGTTCGATAAAAGTTATGTTTTAAGCTTCATACAGTCCACTATACTCTTTGAATACAGAACCGGCAATCACACAATCTCTGGTAATATCCTCATCTTAAAGGGAATTCCTAGATTGAACAATACTTGTAAAATGGCGTCTTATTATTGAATAGGTGGTATTTCACCACCAGGGCTTGATGCAAAATGTTCGCCACATTGTTATGCCTCTGGAGATACTCGGTACTAGTAAACACACCCCATCCTCCAGTGATATATTGGATTGATTCCAGCATTGCCGAGCATGTTCGACATTTATCCGGTGTTGATGTGTCGTTTAGAACATGCCAATCTATATGATCTGGTGGCGATAACTTGACCTTGAATGGCGATCACAAACCCCTCAGTCTCGGAGACTATCTTGCCAGCCTTTACGCAGTCAACTGACATCTCCTTGTCAATGGAGCTATCGTTTAACTTGTGATAGAAACTCCCAAGTAAAGATTTTGTCTTCGATTCCGTTAACCGTTTGTTTATTATTATTATTATTTGTTTATTTGTTTTAAAAAAAATTGTTTTCTGTCACTTTTTATACGCTTTATGATTTGTATCATGTAGCCTTCTAGTCAGATATATATTATGTTTCTTTTTCTGTTCGTGTTTTTTATTCTAAATGGACTTGGTCCCAGAGTAAAGTTTAATATAATAATTTAATTATATTATTTTTATATAGAGATATTTTTTTATTCATTATGTAGTTTATCTAGGTAAACTCTAGTCTGGGACGAGTCCATTGAGTCTGAAGATAAGATGCTCTCTTCAATGTCCTCCTCCTCGTAGCCTCGATGAGTTCCCCTTCCCCCCTCAAGAACTCGAAGAGGGTTCGAGGCGATTTAGGATTGATCGCTATCTCTTCGGCAATGACCCTTCTGAGTCCAATCTTCTTTACTGCCATTGGGCTCATTCAGCCAGACAGTTCGTTAAAGTAGAGTGTGTCAGTTTATAATGTTGTCGATTTAATGGTATTTTATGATAGCACTTTGAAATGTTATTTTGTTTATTTATTTTATAGTTTTCTGTCATCGGTATTGTTTATAATAAAAATTTAAAAAACTCGGCACAATTACTACCAGGGAAGGGTATCAAACTTAATACATTATCGCACATTATAATATGGTTCATTTATAAGTGAAAAAAAGTATAAATAAACAAATATATATATTTTTATGAAGTTATGTATAAAAATAATCTAATACGGAAAAAAAAAATATATGAGGACCAGCAGGAAAGAAGAAAGTAACAGACATATCGAGGGGGGTGGGTATCGTTTCGAAAGAGTGCGGCAGTTTAAGTATTTGGGCACGGTTATCTCTGAGGATAACAAGATTAGAGAAGAAATTAAGGCAAGGATAATTGTTGGCAATCGATGCTACTGTACTCTAATGAAAATATTTTGAAACCGAGATATATCCAGAGCTTTCAAAATAAGAGTGTATCGTACTGTTCTTCAACCGGTGGCCATGTATGGAAGTGAGTCTTGGACGTTGAAACGCAACGATGAAAGGCTGTTTAACATGTGGGAAAGAAAAATCCTCAGAAAGATCTTTGCCCATGCAAAAGAAGGAGACCGCTGGCGGATGAAGACTAACGAGGAACTTAGAAATCTATATGGTACACCAGATATTGTTGCTACGATTAAGAGTGCCAGGTTAAGATGGTTGGGGCACGTGAAAAGAATGGAAACAAGTAGACTACCAAAAATGATGATGGAGGGACACCCTGGTGGATGGAGGGGCAGAGGAAGCTTGGACTTCGTTGGCTGCAGGAGGAGGACCTTCGGACGTTGGCAGATGGAGAAGGACAGCCGAAGACAGGTCGGAGTGGAGGAGGCTCACTGAGGAGGGCAAGGTCCTGCAAGGACCAATGCGCCGTTAGATAGATAGATGTATAATTAGATAAAAAAATAAGTTACAGACAAAATTTTTATTTTATTTACAGTTAGTTGAATTAATTTTAAATGATTTATGGGAAATATTTATTTTTCAAACATAGTTATCGTGAACAGTTTCGTCACATCCAGTAAAAAAAATTTTAAATTTGAATTTAAAAAGTTCAAAAAAATAATATTTTTTAAAAAATTTAACATGAAAATTTAATTGATTGCTTTTTAAAAATATTTTTATAAAAGGAGGCACATAATTGAATTATAAATGAGCAAAGTTTAGAAAGATTTCTTTTCTAAAACACATTGTGTCCATAATTGATGAAGGGAAGCTATTTTCTGTGTAACCATCAATTATAATTACTTGTAAACATTTGTATTTTATCAGCAGCTAATATAATAAACAAAAACAAAACAAATTAATACAAAGAAACAAAAACTTTAGAAAAATAACCCTATTCCTAATTATATTTTGTTAACAATGTGGCTACACCATTATGTACTTTATTGTTTTCAGTTGACTATACAGTGAACGACTGAGGCTTACTTTTACCCTCTTACTGTAACGGATGAATAGCAGACAGAGTAATTTTATCCAAATTTGTCATTGGAAATTTCCATTTCCCAGTATTAAGAAAAATATCTGACTGCTGTCCAACGGGCCTGTATAGCGCCTGACTATGGGCTAATTTACAAAATCTGACCTCTTCCGGTAAAGGAGTCTGGAACGTTTACAGAAACTGGGTGTAGAAACTGATTGGGTTGCAACACCTGATTTTGCTGGGGGTCGATCAGATTTGTTTTTCCCTAAAAATACAATTTCTTAATGTTATCACAAATTTAATTTATACTTCATTACAGTATCCCCACCTTTCCAAAAGAGGTGACTATAGTCGCCTCTTTTCACCAAGTTTACTGCTATGTGTGACACTATTTGAAACATTAGGAGTACCTTAATATATAGATTTAGTGGGATTGAGTTTAAATTTGCCTTTCGTCAAGGTAGTATCATTGGCCCAATCCTTTATACAGTTTATACAGCTGACATGCTAATACTATCCTTACCACTAAAATTAACTCTCAAAAATCGCACCAAAACACTTTTACCTTACGTCGTAAGCCAATGACTTCCTGCCCTTCAGTATCCTTTAATAATAGCCCACTGGTGCAGGTAGAACAGATCCGATACTTAGGGTTGCTCCTCAACAAACGATTAACCTGGAATCCTCATACTAGACTGAAAAGACAAGAAACCGCTCGACGTTTCAGGCTACTTCAACACTTACTAGACAAACGCTCTATCCTCCCAATTAACTACTAAAGACTCATCTACATGACCATCATACGACCTATTTGGACCTACGGAGTAGAGCTTTGGGGCTCCACTAAGCCATCGAATTCCTCTCGTATCCAATCCCTACAATCCAAAATCCTTCGTAAAATCCTCAACGCTCCTTATTTTGTTAAGAATAAAGTCATCCATAACGACCTTAATGTCCCATTTGTTGCTGATTTGGCCCTAACCCGCTATCTATCCTTTCATAACAAACTTCATTTCCACTCAAACCCTTTAGTTTCAAACCTAGCTTCCTCTTCGATTCCCGATAATCCTCCGAGGCGTCTGAGAAGAATATGGCCACGTGACCTTCTTAGTTGAACTAGTGATTTGAGTACTACCAGTGGGTAGTTTCTCAACTTGCCATTACTACATGACCATCATACGACCTATTTGGGCGGTCGTATTATGGTCTACTCTACGGAGTAGAGCTTTGGGGCTCCACTAAGCCATCGAATTCCTCTCGTATCCAATCCCTACAATCCAAAATCCTTCGTAAAATCCTTAATGCTCCTTATTTTGTTAAGAATAAAATCATCCATAACGACCTTAATGTCCCATTTGTTGCTGATTTGGCCCGATCACGGTATCTATCCATTCATAACAAACTTCATTTCCACTCAAACCCTCTAGTTTTAAACCTAGCTTCCTCTTCGATTCCCGATAATCCTCCAAAGCGTCTGAAAAGAAGATGGCCACGTGACCTTCTTAGTTGAACTAGTGATTTGAGTACTACCAGTGGGTAGTTTCTCAACTTGCCATTACTCATGTCATTTTGTATCACATAGCCTATTTACTGGATGCATCTTTTTTTTTTATACAGTTGTAAATATCAATAAATAAATTAAAAAAATATATATATATTATTCAGATCAAAGGATCTGACTTTTCGTTGATCATTGTTTGGGCAGTAAAGCCAACATAGCCGTACACTAGCACCACACAGGAAACTCCTGTTAGGTTCAGACACGGCTACAAATGAACAAGAGCTATATCTCTTAACCCGACAGGAAAGCGATCAGTGCAGCCAACCGCTGACGATTAGTATTCCCTCCAGATAGGTCGGATTAAGGCGGAGCGGCGGCAGATAGGAGGCGAAGGAGTGAAACAATCTTAATCCGGGCCGGGACAGATACGAGATATCAAGCGGAGAGACAATGCCCGGGGCCCCCTTCCTGTTATCTGGCAATCATTAATTAGCACTCGTAGGACAGAAAGGCGGTCCGGATCAACCGCGGCGATAACTCAACCCGCCTGCTATTAATTACGGCTCGCTATAATTTGTACCTGATACAAAGGAACTAAGCCCGTTTTGTACAGATTTGACTTGTGAATACTAACGACTTTATTTAAAGTCTATGTAAACTATGAAGTCTAGCAATAGTCTACAATGGGGTACAGTCTATAACATTGGAGAACCTCCTGGGAGTAACCCAGCCTGGTGGTTTTTAATAACAGTTAATATAAACAGAAATGTTAAGAATGTAAAGAAAGATAAAGACTAAAAGATTAATTTAACCCGTCAGTTCCCAAATGTGAACCTCTTATGAACTTTAATATTTTTTTACTTACTTATGCTAGTTGATCTCTAAAAAGAATAAATAAACAAGTTTTAAATTTTTCTATGCCTTAATTAAGCCGCTGGGATGGTGCCCCCTGTAGGGTGCATTGGGCGTCCGGATAACAAAATCACTCAACTCCATAAACTAAATCAAATTATCCTGAATAATAGAATTGAATCAATTTACTCATTTTTAAATTTATTGTTGTGAGATGTAGGGATATAAGTTAACAAAAATCAATATAAATATAATTTTTTTTATTTCACTTACACATACCTAAAAGTAAAAAATATCATGTCGTATAAAATAAAATCAAGGAACTACTAAAAATAAAATAAATCCAGCCTTATTAGCAGTGTTCACAACTGTAAAATATTCTCTGACTTTCGAAAATTTATCATTTTTTGGGAGCTTATTGTTGTCACAAAGATGCAAGTATTTTTGGATTTCGGGGAATTTATTTCTTCTCACACTTTGGGCTACTGTTTTGTTATAGGTATCACTTTGAATCTCCCAAAACACTCTAATATATTTAGGTGTCATGTAACCCGTAAGTAACAAGATACTTACAAAATTTTTTTATTTCTTCTACACTAACGTTCAGAGCATGATTGTGCCTCAGTGCATAAATGTTAGACATTTCAACTAGTAATTCATATATATCTAGGGAAAACATTTTCTTAAAACATTCCACCGGTGTCAAATGTGGGCCTTGATCGTAATGTGAATGAATCTTCATTTTCCTCCCACTTGGTTTGAACCTTTGCTCTTTTGGGATTTTGAGTAGTCTTTCTTGTTTGTTTTCTTTTAATTTTTGTTTTTTGCTTTGATGATGTCGAGACTTCTTTTGTCCAATCTGAGTCATGTCTGCCTGGTTTGTGAGACAAAATTTCTTCAGCATTGTCAGATAACCGTTGATTTGTTTCAATAATAGGGTCTTCGTCCTGAGGAGCAGCCAGTTCCACCTGCAGCCTGAGTGACCAATGCACCCTACAGGTGATGCTCACTATTAGATTGGCTCTGAAGTTTTATTTTTGGTGGCTTATATATAATATTGGTGCCATTTGTTCCAGAAAATGCCCACCTAACTATAAATGCAAAAATAATTTGAGTACTTAGGTTTTTCTCATCTTGGTGAGTGAAAAGAGAAGAAAACTTGTCAACACCAACAGAAACCAGAACACTACTGAGTTTGAAAGATTATATTGCCTAGACCACACCTGATATCAGCTCCAAATGTGTCCTACCCTCTGACCTAGTTCCAGTAGCACACAAAAACATCGCTATAACCTCCAAAAAAACTTTTTTTTATAGCACTTAACAAAAAAAGTGACTGCACCCTAGGGGGTGCATTGGGAACTGACGGGTTAAAATAACTGATGATAAATAATAAGAAAGGAAAGAAATCTAGAAGAAAGATTAAACCAGAGCAAAATAACAAGAAGATGATTTAGTTCTAAAATATAATGGTTACCATCTTGTTAGTAAAATTACAAATAATCTCAACCAACGCACAGCCTAAACCGCTGATCGTAGAGACCCGAAACTTGGAGGGTGTATTCTTTGTATGACGTAGGCATGCGATAAGAAAGGCTTTTCCGAAATTCTACCCCTAGGGGGGTGAAAAAGGGGGACAAAGTTTGTATGCTTGCTCACGTGTTTCTTTCTCGCAAGATCTTTATATTTTCGCTTGACAAAAAAAATCAAGTAACATAGTTTCTTCGCGCTGTTGCCGTAAGACAAGTAAAACCGTTATACTAAGTAATCCTTTTCAATAAATTCAATAAAATTACATACTAATCCTTTACTGACACGAACAACAGTAAACTTCTGTCCGTCCCGTTTGTTAAACAGTGTCAATGTATGTTTCACGGCTGTGCTGATCCGTCTGTTATGAAATTTGATATGGATAATCTCAAGCCTGGGGAAGGACATAGGCTATATTTATCAACACACCACACAGACAAAGTTTATATAAAGCTGTAACCTGATTGACTAACACACCCAGCGGTCAACGCACAGCAGAAACTACTGAACTCAGCATCTTGAAATTCGCAGATAGGTTCTTTATAGCTTAAATGAGCACTAAGAAAGGAATTTGGACAGTTCCACCCTCTAGGGTTTCCCCCTTATATGGGCTCAAAGATGGTATGGGAGCCGTCTGTTTTGAAGTTAGACATATTAAATTTCGGATGTACGAGTAACTTATAATTTTTTTTTTTTTTTTTTCTCTCCCTCCAAGATTTATTTACAATTAATTACAAACTATAATTATTCTTATAACTATGAGCTTCTATACAAACTAAAGCCTTCTATTACCTTCCGGTATTTTAAGGCGATACAGTGGGCTGAGTCCGCTGATGGCGGTTTTTACTCAAACCGGCACGTGGCCGCTGGCTCTATACATTACAAACGGGGAGGGACCGTTTAGCTGGATTGGGAATAGTAGTAGAATGAAGAAAGGGGATGAAGGGAGAAGGAAAAGGAAGAGAACTAATAGTTGTAAAAAAAAAGTAATTAAAAAAAAAAAAATTAATTATTTATTTAAAATGCTGCAGACAAATTCTACGCCAGCGAAGGCGTGGGCAAAAACTAGTAGTATATAAATAAAATTTATACAAAGTGAAATAACAAAAAATATGATTACATTACAAAATATAATAAATCCATATTGGTGAAAGAAGAAAGGAGTTTTAATTTTCTAATTTAGCAAAAAAATATAAAGAAATTATGGTGTAATTTCATTTTAGTTCTTGATTAAATTAAAATCAACTACCTCCACAACCGTTGGCTTAGTATCAGTACAGTACTAGCGTATTGTACCCATAATGCCTTGTAATGCTGCAGATTTTTTAAAAGTAAAATAAGTGAGCCACATTGAGAGATTTTTGGTAGGGGAAAAACTGATACATTCGCGTCACCGACATGCTCGTAACGTATTCAGCGTGACAGGTGACTCCTGGCGGTTTATGAGTTATACAATTTGTATTAATCAACTTCAGTTTAAAGGAATGAATTTTATTGATATAAGAATAATATGATTTAACTAAAAGGTCGTTCAATAGTTGTAAAAATAACTAATAATACCTTAAAATATCAATAACGTGTTAAACTTTTCGTTTCCCATAAAAGATTTTATTTTCCATAGCTAAATGTCTAGTTTTAAGTTGTGAATGGATGGAAATACATAAGGGTCTGGATTATATAAATAATAATTATTATTCCAATTAAGTTTTATTGATTTATATCTCGTATTGAGCTTGCGCAGCCTCTCGTACGTTTTCATTTATAAATAAGGTACTTTTAATTAAGGCCAATATTTGTAATTAACTTTCTACATGATACAAATCTAGTACTGAGGGAATATCTAGGTGAAGCATCAGGATCGACTGTGCCTCATGATCGAAAATTATATAATACAAAATTACCATCGATGCAGTATTTATACAAATACTTATCTTATTTTCAGTTACCATAAGATGAATTATATAATGAAATGATCTACGTAAATATTTTTAGATTACACTGATTATTTTACATCGAAAGGAAAATAAATAATTTATATAACAAAGATAAAACATCTGAATTTTCGTTTCAGATAAAAAAGAAAGAAAGAAAACAGCTTGGGGTTCCCTTCCATAATGTTTTTGAAAGTAGCCTCCAGGTTGGAGAAGTGTCCTGGAACCACCCTCTTTGTTTTCCTTCCCTAATCTGTCCTTCAGGACTGACTGTGGAGGTCCTAAAGAAGCAGAGGAGCAGCGGTAACCATGGCAACCCCTCCACCATTCTGTAACTGGATGGCTCTCGGAATCCTTATCTCTGTAGAAGGGTCCTGCGGAGGTAGCTCTGCCTACATAGTCCTGCGCTACTTTCCGCTTCACTGATTCTCTCCAGGATATTCGATAATACTGTTTAAGGGAACCAAGAAATAAACAATAAAGAAATATAAATATATTTTAGCTGATCCGGCAACGCGTTGGCGTGGCTGTTATAATTGTTTTTTTTTTAAATTACATTAAAATTTGAATTTTAAAGAAACAATGAATGAATGAATTAAATGGATTTTATATATTAAATTTTATTCATCGTATATCTAAGTATAGTGTATAATAAATAAATAATAGTAATAAAAGTAATATTGTTATAAATTATAATAATATCATTAAAGTAACTTTGTGACAGATTTGTATTTGATCGTTAGGTAATAGGTAATAGGTAAGATTCCGGTTCTATAAAACCTACACAGCTGCGGTTGGGCTCAAATTTGATTTACTTTAAAAAAGGTTAATTAGGTTTTTTCCCCCAAAACGCACCGATTAGGAAATACAGGCCACAAACTAAAAAAACTCCGAAAATGTGGAGGTTTTTCGGGCACCAAAAGTTTTTCCATCCGGTTTTTCTGATGGAAATTTGGAATTACACTACTCAGACATGCCCTTAAAACATATCAAAAATGCAGCAGGTTAGAAAAAAATATAATTTTGCAAAAAAAAAATATATCGCAGTCATTAATTGAAATAAAACATAGGCTTTATTTTAAGGTGGACAATGTTACATATCTGTGCGAAATATGTATAAATCTCCTGTTACGATGTTTGTTCGGGCTAATCTCCGAAACTAATGGAGCGATTTTACTGAAATTTAGCAGTAGATATGTATCATTGTCCACCTTAAAATAAAGGCTATGTTTTTATTGCAAAATTATATTTTTTTCTTTTGGTGGCCGAAATACCTCGACAGGAGATTTATACAGGAGATTTATATATATATATATATATATATATATATATATATTTCATTATAAAAAGTAATATATAATAATAATGAGGTTTAGCGAAGCCGAAGGCTCGATGCAGATACCACCAATCTCTGCTTACAAATTCCTCTACGCAATCCTCCCAGTTACGCCTCGGCCTACCCCTCAGACCCTTCCCAGTCGGTACAGCACTTATTAGTATCTTAGTACGGCACTTATTAGCACCTTTTTTACCAAGCCCGGCAACTTTACAAGCTCATCTTAATTTTCGCGACGCTATCACTTGAATAATATTAACTGATTAATAATATATACTGACTTTTTTTTTTATAATATATTTATTGAAATTTACAACTGTATACAGAATACATCCAGTAAATATTATGATTGAATAAATTTACATGAAAAGACAAGTAGAGAAACTAAGAAGTCACGAGGCCATCTTCTTTTCAGACGCCTCGGAGGATTATCAGGAATTGAAGAGGTTGCGAGGTTTGAAACTAGTGGGTTTGGGTGGAAATGAAGTTTGTCATGAAAAGATTGATATCGGATTCCGGCCAAATCAGCAATAAACGGGACGTTAAGGTCATTATGGATTACTTTGTTCGTAACAAAGTAAGGAGCGTTGAGGATTTTCCGAAGGATTTTGGATTGTAAAGATTGGATGCGGGAGGAATTCGACGGCTTAGTGGAGCCCCAAAGCTCTATCCCGTAAGTCCAGATGGGTCTAATGATTGTCGTGTATATGAGTCTCTTGTAATTATTTGGGAGCTTAGAGCGTTTATCCAGTAAATGTTGAAGTAGCCTGAAACGGCGAGCTGTTTCTGGTCATTTCAGTCTAGTATGAGGATTCCAAGTGAAACGTTTGTCAAGGTGTAGTCCTAAGTCCCGGATCTGTTCTACAGGACTAAGAGGGGTGTTATTAAACGATACAGGGGGGCAGGAAGTCGCTGGTTTACGACGATATACTGACTTTAATGTATTTTTTCTAATCCTAAACTTCCTTGTTACAAAACCATTTTATTAAACCGTCGTAAACCAAGTTATTTTTTAAAATCCCTTAAGTAAATTTCCCTGCATTAAAAACAAAATAACAATTCCTAAGAAGTATTAATGCAGTTTAAAATTGCAATATCTCTATTCACTTTTGTACAGTTTATGTAACACTTTACTGTTACTAAAACTTTTAGGTGACATCGCAGAGGCTTAATGGCATCTTATCTTTGTCATGGGAACTTCGTAGCAGCGGTAGCTTATAGTACTTCGTAGTCATATTTTATTTCATACGAATATTTAATAATTTCTGTTACCCTTATTATTTTTATCATCATTGTCCTTTATTAATATCCCATTGACTCCTGGAGAACAGGTTTGGTACTTAGGATTACATCTTGACAAATGTTTAACTTTTAATCCTCATACTAGACTGCCTCCAATGTAAACCAACGACTTCCTGCCCTCTCGTATCGTTTAATAACATCCCACTAATATCTGTAGAGCAGGTCCGGTACTTATGACTACACCTTGACAAACGCTTAACTTGGAATTCTCATACTAGACTGAAACGACAAGAAACAGCTCAGGCTACTTCAACATTTATTAGATAAACGCTCTAAGCTCCCAATTAATTACAAGAGACTCATATACATGACAATCATTAGACCCATCTGGACTTACGGAATAGAGCTGTGGGGAATTCCTCTCGTATTATTCCTTACAATCCGAAATCCTTCGTAAAATCCTCAATGCTCCTTACTTTGTTACGAACAAAGTAATCCATAATGACCTCAATGTCCCGCTTAATGCAGATTTGGCCCGAATCCGATACCAATCTTTATATGACAAACTTCATTTCCACTCAAACTCACTAGTTTCAAACCTTGCAACCTCTTAAACTCCTGATAATGAGGCGGCTGAAAAGAAGATGGCCTAATGACCTTCTAAGCTGAACTTTTTATTTGAGTACTACCACTGGGTAGTTTCTTTATTTGTCTTTTCATGTCAATGTATTCATTCATTATATTTACTTGATGTATTCTGTATACAGTTGTAAATTTCAATAAATACATTTAAAAAAATACTAGACTGAAAAGACAGGAAACTGCTCGTCGTTTCAGGTTACCGCAACACTTATTAGACAGACTCTCTACACATAGAATTAATCACACAAGACTCTTATACATGACTATTATAAGACCAATTCGGACTTACGGAGTTGAGCTTTGGGGCTCCACTAAACCATCGAATTCCTTTCGTATTCAACCCTTACAATTCAAAATCCTACGTAAAATCCTCAATACTCTTTACTTTCTTACTAAAACAATCATCCATAATGACCTTAATGTCCTATTTGTTATTGATTTGGCCCGAGGCCGATATAAATATTTTCATATCAAACTTTATCCCCACTCAAAACCACTAGTTTCTGACCTAGATGCCTCTTCAATTCCTCGTGACTTTTTAAAGTTGAATTTGTTATTCGAGCACGACCCCTGGGTAGTTTCTTTTTTTGCCTTTACATATCTCATGCCTTTTTCAATCAAATCATGTATTTAAATAACTCAAATAGCTTCTGGTTTAACTACAGAACCATGATGCTTGAATTTGGCATTCATTGAGAGATTTCTTCTTATATGTTGGGCAAGTGACTGGTTGTCTTGTACAGATACCTTTATTTAAATTTAAAAAATATATTTCAGTAAAATTAGAGATTTAATTCTGTCTCCTTCTTTTGCATCATTCATTACCTCTTACGACTCCCGTGGGAGGGATCGCTCAAAGAAAAATACATTAAATGATAACAATCCCCGTACCAGAGGTAATAAAATTTATAATAACTGTCTAATTTAAAATTCAAGATTCTCTCAAGACGAAACTGTTAAAACCCGGGCAGTAAAACTTTTATCTTGCGGTCTTAATGAAATCCCGTGTATGTTAAACAAATAAAAAAATACAAGAGCCCATTTTACTGAGCCGAGGTAGCTTATAAGAATATATATAAAGTTTTCCTTGGTGATAAGAATCCTAAGGATTTTCCTCTTATCAGAGGAAAATCCAGGGCCAGGAGGAAAATTAATAGTCTGGCAGGTTCGGGAGAATGCCCAAGTACAAAAGAACTCGGACAAGAGAAGTCGTTATAGTCTGCTGGCTACTCTGTTTTCATTTTCGTTTATTGTCTTCATAATTTATTATAGAATATGTGAATATTCTATTCCATGTATGTGTTTTGACTTAGAGACGTGGGTTCAGAATCCCGGCCAAGACATAATATTTTCTCTTCAAAATAAAAAAATAATATATTAATTTACACTCAACATAAAAAAAAACCGGACAATTAGATTTGGTCTTATAATTTTGTTAAATACATATGTATATTAATATTTTAAATTTATGGTAAGAATGGAATAAACACCGGAGTGCATCGTGATTGGTCGACTTCGCTACCCCAAGCTCCGGCCTTCTCTGGCCAAGGCATCAGCTCGGGCTATGTCAACATTTGAAAGAACCATTATTCTGGACCAAAATAAAAAAAAAACATGACTATTAATCACAGAAAAGGCTTGGCTAATAAATTAAAGATGCTTAAATGTGCAAAAAACTACTTACAGTTTAGAATAGGTCCGACAGGTAAATCAACTTCAAGACAAATAAATCAAATCTGAGTTTTATTTAATTGTTTACTAATCCTGAAGGGATTAGTTCAATGGACTTTGACCCTACATTCTCTGTAATAACTAGAATACCCACAAAAACAAATACATTGCTGAAAATTAGCTTTTAATACAAAAAATATGAAGTGTCCGGTTTTTTTTGCTGTTGAGTGTATAATGAAAGATGAATAATGACACGATATAAAGGCAAGTAGAGAGAAAAATTTAAATCTATTTAATAAAAATAAAAACACCTCAACTGTCGTTCATTTATTCTAAAACTAAAACTCTATCGTAGCAAATTAAAAGTTCAAACAGTTGGACAAAAGATTTTTTAAACGTCTATTTTTAAAAAAGGGAGATAAGATAATAAAAACTGATATGACATAAATATCAACTCAGTGAAGGAGTAGTCAATTTCATAATCCGTTCAGAATACGTTTAAAAAAGTCTGAAGACTAGGGCTTCAAACGAAATATACAAAGGAAAACACTATAGCGCATGCGTAAACGAAATTTGATATTTGACTATATATGTACTAATCCTTACAATCCCTGAAAATATGATCAACATTTTTTTTTTTTTAACTTTTGTAAGTAGCAGGATATTTGATGTTATATCTATTTCAGTGGAGATACAGAAAAAAATTATAGATTTATATACATTTTGTTAAACAATTATAGACATAGGCCTAATTTATATATTTACATACATTCATATAACCAAATTTATAGATTCATTTACATTTTAATTATATACGATTATAGATATAGATATTTTCGATTTTAAATTTGTATGCTATTTTCTTTATTATATTATTTCTTTATTTTTTATTCTTTACCAGAACATACATAAATAGATTATATTTATTTTTATGTTATTCTGTAATTATTATATTATTCAAATAGTGTAGCTCTTTGGCTAGATATAACTTTCTTAAACTTTGTTCTCATATCTTATTCTTAAGGGACCTGGTACCAGAATAAAATTATTTTTCATGAGAAGCGAGGGGATGGTTGACAATTAGGTTTACTAATCCTGAAGGAATTAGTTCAATGGACTTAGACCCTACATTCTCTGTAATAACTAGAATACCAACAAAAACAAACACATTTTTGAAAATTAGCTTTTATTACGAAAAATATGAAGTGTCCGGTTTTTTTTGCTGTTGAGTTTATATTTAAATAAAAATCAAAAGAGCAATAAATAAAAAAAAATATATATATATATATATATATATACATACATAGGACCTGCCATCGGTATAGATGCTATTGTATACAGAATCAAATAGGCTGAGATCCAGAGGGGATTACTATTCAGGAGGCAGAGGACGGACAGAGATGGATGGCTCGTGACCCGGTGACCGTGAGCCGTCGATATGTAATTTCCTACCAACGCTCCCAGATGGCGCTAATTTCCTCAACAGATGACAATTCCCCCTTCCCCCAACATGGAGGCCCTAAATTAGTTGTAAAATGGCGGCGGATCCGATTATAGGACCTTTTTGAAGATTGTTCTCAAAAGCCCCGGGACTCGAACTACCTCGGACGCTCCAATAAATGCTAATCCATTTTAGCCTTTGTCGGAAAGAAAGGGATCTCAATTTATCGCATTTCTGTCCTTTCTCTTTCTCTTTTCCTCGTCTTCTCCTCACTTCCACTTTCTTATGAGAGAGAAGTTTCGTCCCTTTAGCCTCAGCGAGGGCTAATAAGCCAGGAAGTTTCCTTATACGATTTCCACTGATAATGAAAGACATCTACAAGTGTTAGGTTTTATTAATCCTTTTCCCTTTATCGAGTATGTTAGAAGTGTCTTTTTTTACTAAGAGGTAGTCCAAATCGTTCTTACACACATATATATAATAGAAAAATAATTTTAAGGAAGAAAATAGTTGGGGGTGCAGTCAAATGAAAACACTAAATTTGTGGTAGCTTATTTAATTATGTGCCGACGTTTCGACCCACTTTGTGGGTCATCTTCAGGGCTAAGAAAGAAAAACAGACAAAATAACAGAACTATAAAAATACATTGAGGACTAAGTATATGATAAATGAGAAAAAATATATATGTAGAGAGGTAGACATTTAGAACAAAATTGAGGGATATATATGAATAAAAAAAAAAAATTACAGAGAAAATGTACAGAACGGTGGTGATGCCAAAAAGATTTTTTTACAAAGATAAAAGAAGGAAGTAAACAGAAAGATATTTTAAAAAAAGAAAGAAAAAGTATAAACATCAGAGGTGAGAAGTAAAATTATGGAAAAGGTAGTAGAATATATAAAAAAAAACTATAAATTTTATAGTAATATATATTACATTTTATAGTTTTTTTATATATATTCTACTACCTTTTCCATAATTTTACTTCTCACCTCTGATGTTTATACTTTTTCTTTTTTTTAAAAAACTTTCTGTTTACTTCCTTCTTTTATCTTTGTAAAAAAATCTATTTGGCATCACCACCGTTCTGTACATTTTCTCTGTAATTTTTTATTTATATATATCCCTCACTTTTGTTCTAAATTTCTACCTCTCTACATATATATTTTTTCTCATTTATCATATACTTAGTCCTCAATGTATTTTTATAGTTCTGTTATTTTGTCTGTTTTTCTTTGTTAGCCCTGAAGATGGCCTACAAAGTGGGTCGAAACGTCGGCACATAATTAAATAAGCTACCACTTATTTAGTGTTTTCATTTGACTGCACCCCCAACTATTTTCTTCCTTATGTCTACTTTCCAGTCAACCATCCCCTCGCTTCTCATGAAAAATAATTTTATTCTGGTACCAGGTCCCTTAAGAATAAGATATGAGAACAAAGTTTAATAAAGTTATATCTAGCCAAAGAGCTACATTATTTGAATAATATAATAATTACAGAATAACATAAAAATAAATATAATCTATTTATGTATGTTCTGGTAAACAATAAAAATAAATAAATAATATTATAAAGAAAATAGCATACAAATTTAAAATCGAAAATATCTATATCTATAATCGTATATAATTAAAATGTAAATGAATCTATAAATTTGGTTATGTGGAATGTATGTAAATATATAAATTAGGCCTATGTCTATAATTGTTAAAAAAACAAAATGTATATAAATCTATAATTTTTTTCTGTATCTCCACTGAAATAGATATAACATCAAATAGCCTGCTGCTTACAAAAGTAAAAAAAAAAAAAGAAAAGATTTTGATCATGTTTTCAGGGATTGTAAGGATTAGTACATATATAGTCAAATATCAAATTTCGTTTACGCATGCGCTATAGTGTTTTCCTTTGTATATTTCGTTTGAAGGCCTAGTTTTCAGACTTTTTTTAACGTATTCATTTAGAAAAAAGTTATTTTGAGCAAATTGATTATGAAATTCACAACTCCTTCACTGAGTTGATATTTATGTCATATGAGTTTGTATTATCTTATCTCCCTTTTTTAAAAATAGACGTTTAAAAAATATTTTGTCCAACTGTTTGAACTTTAAATTTGCTACGATAGAGTTTTAGTTTTAGAATAAATGAACGACAGTTGAGGTGTTTTTATTTTTATTAAATAGATTTAAATTTTTCTCTCTACTTGCCTTTATATCGTGTCATTATTCATCTTTCATTATTGTTACTGGATGTATTTTATTATACAGTTGTAAATTTCAATAAATAAATTTTTATTAAATAATTTAAACTTTTGAAAATTCAGGCATTAGTTTTGCAATTACATATGTGTAGTGTATTAGGTATTTTTTTTTTTAAATTTATTTATTGATATTTACAACTGTATAATAAAAATGGATCTAGTAAATGTGCTAAGCGATACATAATGACATGTGAAAATGACAAGTAGAGAAAATACCCACTGGTAGTACTCAAATCATAAGTTCAACTAAGAAGTCACGGGTCCATCTTCTTTTCAGACGCCTCGGAGGATTATCGGGAATTGAAGAGGAAGCTAGGTTTAAAACCAGAGGGTTTGAGTGGAAATGAAGTTTGTTATGAAAGGATAGATAGCGGGTTCGGGCCAAATCAGCAACAAATGGGACATTAAGGTCGTTATGGATGATTTTATTCTTAACAAAATAAGGAGCATTAAAGATTTTGGATTGTACGGATTGGATACGAGAGGAATTCGATGGCTTAGTGGAGCCCCAAAGCTCTACTCCGTAGGTCCAAATAGGTAGTTTGGTATTTAAAAAAATTAAAAGTCTTATGTTTTTAAATTTCTATTAACTAAATACTTAACGAGAAGCGAGGGGATGGTTGACTGGAAGATAGACGTAAGATAAAAAGATGAGAGAAAATAGATAAATAAATGCACCTAACTTTATAAAAAATAATATTAATATGAATAAAGAATATTTACAATAATTCATTAACCAATTCTGAGAAATAAGAGCTATTAAATATTATTGTTTAAAGATCGTCCGTTTGGCATTTTAGGAATGATCTAGGAAAATCTTGGACTCGAATGTGGTTAAGGAAGATGGATGACGAATATAGGTAGGACGGTCGAGTAAGGAACGCTCAAATGTTTTGGTTCTTTGGTGACCGATATAAAGGTCGGAAAGGCAAGATCTAGTGCCCTTGGATTGGATGGAGGATTTAAATTGTAGGCGACTATAGATATAAGAGGGATGTTTGGTATAAGAAAGAACCTAGGAAATAGAGTCTACGGATGGAGGGGAAGAACTACTTCAACTCAACGCAGAGGTGAGACACTTGAGACTTCCTCGGTGTATCGAAGACAAACCGTAGTGAGAAGTTGATAATTGGCCTCGATCTTTGAGCGTGTTAAGGATGTCCCCATATACCACACAGCCATAGTCAAAGTGTGGAAAGATGATAGAAGTAATCAGGAGTTTACGGAAGGATAGGTAGTGTTAGAAGATGCCTCTCCCAACTAAAATGAAAATTCAAAACTTATTTATAACTTTCATGAACAAAACAAGAAAGACCTGCAGGTTCTTTTCCTCTTTACCTCTCATCTCTAATTTCGTAACTGGATTCTTCGCTATAGTCACAATAAGTACTACTTTTTGGTATAATATAAGTACTGAAATACTTGTTATAATAATATAATCACTAAGTTAACTCGTTTAACTTATAATAAAGCTTCGTAACAAATATAATTTTAAGTGATGTAGTTTATTTATCAATAAAAACAGATAATGGGCTGCACTAGCTACGTTCCTACGCTCGGAGTTAATCATTCTTTTAGTCAGATAACGTTTATATATTTCTCGGGAGTAGTGTCTTCAAATTACGAGTTATTGGAAAAATACGTTCATTATAAAGGGGAGTTTTCGCTTGAGTAAACATATTCAGTACGTTCCTGTAAGCGCCTGCGCCTTAGGAATTCCACTCATTTCTTTCTATCGAGAGTGAATTATTTTACGTAGCTTCCGGTACATGAGGCTATCAAGCTTACAGAAGGATGGGAAATAATTAGGCAGTGACGCGTAGATCGCTGATGAGATCTTTTCTTTTGACAAAACAATCTTTCTTATACAAAATATCGTCCTCTAAATTAAAAATTTAGTTTTTATTTCATTACATAATAAGGATAAAAGTTATCATATACTGAAAGGTTTCATAATATTTCTCCTCCACGACCGTTGAGTATCCTAACCCGACGTGTCATTGCGGGCCAAGAAGACACCGAGTGGCTACAGCTACAGGGCTACAGCTACAGGGCTACAGCTGATGATGTAGCTGACTCGCTCGAGTACACGAACCACAGCCTACTTTAATTAGTCCATCAAGCCCCGGGTCGGTTCGGATTAATACCTCCATTAGTGGGTCGAATTAGTAGCCCCTGGGGGTTACCTGGTTGGCTGTGAGGGGTGAGTTCTTGCACACGTTGGTGGGGGGGGGGGGGGGGGGTTGGAAACCCGCTTCTGAGTTATGGAGTCATTCCAGCTGAGGTTAAGGGTTCGTTACCTTCATGCATTAGGGTCCTAAAGAATTAATTTCTGACTAAAAAAGTATCATCTATAGTATATCTTCACATAATAAATTCTTCTGTGCGTGTGTATGTCACTGAACTCCACTTAAAAGGTTGGACCTATTTTAATGAATATTTTTGTTTGTGTTCTTGAATGCTTTAGATTCACAATTACAGTTTACTTAATTTTGTCGATGTACTCTATAACCTCAATGATTTACATTACGTCCGGAAGGCAGCGCTGCGATCTCGTAATGGAAATCTTGGGTATTTTTCGTTTAATCCCCGGATCTATTTTTATATTCAAGATAAACACATGTTATGAAAAAAATAACTATATATATATCATCCGGGGATTAAACGAAAAAAAACAAAGATTTCTATTACGAGATCGCAGAGCTGCCTTCCGGACGTAATGTAAATCATATATATATATATATATGACATTATATATCTTTAATAGTACATTAAAGCCAAAAAAGAATTTATATATATATATATATATATATATATATATATATATATATAAATTCTTTTTTGGCTTTAATGTACTACATGTAGCCATTGAGTCTGGCCCACTTAATGTTAATTTGGTTAGTAATTACTTGAAATAAAACAACAACCATAATTATTATAGTCCGACCTCTATAATATAAGTAACATAGTATATAGCATATTGTCATTTCATTACAGTTTTTTATTTTTTATTATTTTATTTTTATTTTATTTTTATTTACAGTTATATAATACATTATGTAAAACTTCTTTTTTTTTTTTTAAATTACCACTGGTTTAATAAATAAATGAACAAACTTTAAGTTAGGACAGAATAGTATTAGTTGTAACAACAGAATAATAATCCTCTAAACAAATATTCCTCGACTCACATTAATAAACCATAATTATAGCCTGGATTCCGAATTTTTACATATCAACTGCAGATAGAAAGAAATGTTGTTTAATTTTTCTACGCTGTCCATAGTGAGTACATTTTGCAATGATAATTCATCATCATCCTGAACAACATATTTTTGCAGAAATTGTTTCCTTCTGTTAACAAAAAATTTACAGTGCAATGTTATATGTTTTAAACTATTGGTTATGGTTTCATAGCACCACTGACATTTTTCATCAGTTCTGAGAATACAGGTGTGGTTCTTATAAAATATTTTGAAGCATTCAGGATTTGAAATTCTTAATTGACCCCGGTTCTTAATTTTCCTATGTTTATCTTGAATTTTAAATTGAAAAAAAAAATAACTACGTTTAATAAGAAAAACATTTTTGTCTTTATACCTCTGTCACCACATAAATTCAAACAAATACTAGTCCAAAAGGGATCTTTTAGTTCCTGCCAATATCTTATTTCTTCTTTTGGCTGTAGCCCATAGCGACTCAATTGACTGTGTGTTCGCTCCAGTTGACGTATCCACGAAATGTTCTGAGTGTGTTCTAGCGTGATTAGACTGAATAGAAAAAAAAAGATAAACAATTATAATGATATATTAGTAGAATAGAGTCGGGAAATTAAATAATTTGGCCAGATACTGAAACATGTGGAGTTTATTAAATCTAAATATATTTACAAGGTTAGGCATTCTTTACGCTTAAAGAAAATATATAATAATAATAATGATAATGATAATAATGTTATGCAAAGAAATTATTAAATATGAATTTTCAACTCGAAACTATTTTCTAATAAACAAACACCTACACTGGGTGACAGTGCCATATGGCGTGGAATGTATAATCTTTATTTCGTACGGTGAATGAAAATTATTGTCTTTGAGGTTGATGGTGGCCGGTGAACAGCTCAAACTGAATTATTTAACACAATAAAAGTCAAATTTCAAATTATGGATGAAAAAGGAGAAACGAAGTTGAAAAGTGTTAAGAGTATAAAAACAAAAAAAAACCTGTACCACTACAACCCGTGAAGGGCCTGGGGTTCAGTACATGGTAGAGATGGTACTGTTTCATGGACAACGGTTGTGCTAGGAGGGAATTGTCCTAGATCACGTTCAACCTCCAGGTTTCCCCCCCTTACTGTGGGTACCCACTTTAAAGAGGCTGGGTTAGCCCCAGGAGAGCCCTAGATCATATATGATCCATCTCCGGCTGATAACAGACTGAATAAAGTCTTGCCTGCAGCGAGATTTTAATCAGGATTTCCGGCATGACAATTCAGTGCTCTACCACTGAGCCACTCCCCTCCCCTAAGAGTATAAAAGATGATTTAAATAAGAGAGAGAATAGATAAAATTTAAATTTGGTTCTACTATAAACTACCGCGAAATTGTATACAAATGATATTAATGTTAGATACTGAAACATGTGGAGTTTATTAAATCTAAATATATTTACAAGGTTAGGCATTCTTTACGCTTAAAGAAAATACAAAAATTATAATTTTTTACAAAGAAAGAGAAAAAAAAGGAATGATTTATAATAATGATATGCAAAGAAATTATTAAATATGAATTTTCAACTCGAAACTAATTTCTTGTAAACAAACACCTACAGTGGGCGACAGGGCCATATGGTGTGGAATGTATAATCTTTATTTCGTACGGTGAATGAAAATTATTATCTTTGAGGTTGATGATGGCCGGTGAACAGCTCCCTCTTACTAATTGAATGAAAAGGCGAACTTACACTTGAAGCGAGAATTCGATTCCTGAGCTCTGATTGCCTCTGGTGCTAGGCGATCTAGGGCTATGGGCGAATATCAGCAATATCCTCCATGCGGTGAACGGCGAGGTTAGCTTTAGTCGAGCAGAGCAGAGATATGTAGATAGCTTCCAGTCTGAATCGGAATTCAAGTGATGTGCGAGATGACGGAGTCGGGGAAACAAAGTTCCCTTTATCTGTTGCCAAGGTAACAAATATAAACGAGACCCGTGGATATTTAAATTTTAATTTATGAGATTGATTTGCGACTGAACAGAGTGGTTGATTGTGTAATGTTTGTACTTATATCCTACTATTTTTTTCTATTTTTATTAGGCCTTCCATAAATCAGACATAATAACTGTTTGGAGATGAATGCATTCTTTAATGCATGCAAATAGTGTTGTTTCATTCCCGTGAGGCACTTCATAAATGAAGCATTCTTTTGTTTCCTAGTATATCCCACCGATTTCCTGTAGATATTTAATTATATAATCCAAATCTTTAAATTCTTTATATATCCTAAAAAGTGCCATTATACAAATTGCAAATACTAAGCATATACATATGCTTTATTAAATAGTTAATATAATCACATTTATATATTTCTTATCATAAATAATTAGAGATGCGGAGATTTAAAAAAAAGATCTCTCACAATAGGAGAATACCTTCACACAACATAGGCTCAGAACCTCCATTTTAAGTTCCTTCTGAAGGACGTCATATAAAGGATCCTTTGGCTACCTGCAGGGGCTGCGAACCCACGACCTTGATCTAGTTCTACCAATCAAATAGAACCCTAAATTACTTTGTTATTAATTTAAGTTAAGTCAATTCTGTTTTGGTTTTATAAATTATTAAAAATTGAAAGGTTTAAACCGAATTATTTTCTAATTTAATTACTGACATATCAAATTACTCAAACTGAATTATTTAACACAATGAAAGTAAAATTTCAAATTATGGATGAAAAAGGAGAAACGAAGTTGAAAAGTATTAAGAGTATAAAAAAAAAAACTCTGTACCACTACAACCCGTGAAGTACATGGTAGAGACGGTAATGTTTCATGGACAACGGTTGTGCAAGGAGGGGATTGTCCTTGATCACGTTCAACCGCCAGATTTCCCCCCCCCTTACTTTGGGTACCCACTTTAAAGAGGCTCGGTGAGCCCCAGGAGGGTCCTAGATCATATATGATCCATCTCCGGCTGATGACAGACTAAATAAATGTCTTGCCTGCAGCGAGATTTGAATCAGGATTTCCGGCATGGCAATTCAATGCTCTACCACTGAGCCACTCCGCTCCCCTAAGAGTATTAAAGAAGATTTAAATAAGAGAGACTCTCCAGAGTATAGATAAAGATTTAAATATGGTTCTAAGATAAACTACCGCGAAATTGTATACGAATGATATTAATGGGGACGAAGACATATGTGAAAAGGGGTGAAATTTATTTTCGATGATAGGCTAGGAAAGTTTCCAAGAAATTAATAATTATACTGGGATACGGCTTAAGAACTTTGCTACCTCGAAAAACCCATTAATAAAAAATACGACATAAGGACATTTATGTATATGTATGTATAAAACAACGTTGATCGCTGGCCCAACAATTCTACATTACTAATTTATTTGTGTACATTAAATGAATTCATTTCGTGTTAATATTTATTCAGGTAATTATTCCACAGGTTGTTGCTTCGAGTTGAATCACTGTAGGTTTTGTCACCAAAAATACATGTTGTCATGAAACTTTAGTATGAAAATATAATGTAATTATGGGAAATGTTTATACTTCAGCAATCATTTAATGTAGAAATGAACATTTCAAGAACATATATTAACTATATTTCATAATTTTTGTTGAAACTTTTATTTTTTGATGAAATGATTACTGAATTCTACTTATTACCCATAATTACATACTCTTTTCCAACCATTTTGGAAAAAATATATGTTTTTTTATTATTTATTTATTGATATTTAGAATTATATAACAGTAATATAACAAGTAAATTGGCTGAGTGATACCCTATGGCATGATATAATGACAAGTAGAGAAACTACCCACTGGTTGCACTCAAATCGCATATTCAACTGAGAAGGTCACGTGGCCATCTTCTTCTCAGACACCTCGGAGGATTATCGGGAATTGAAGAGGAAGCTAGGTTTGAAACTGGAGGGTTTGAGTGGAAATGAAGTTTGTTATGAAAGGATAGATACCGGGTTCGGGCCAAATCAGCAACAAATGGGACATTAAGTTCCTTATGGATGACTTTATTCTTAACAAAATAAGGAGCGTTGAGGATTTTACGAAGGATTTTGGATTGTAGGGATTGGATACGAGAAGAATTCGATGGCTTAGTGGAGCCCCAAAGCTCTACTCCGTAAGTCCAAATAGGTCGTATGATAGTCATGTAGATGGGTCATTTGTAATTAATTGGGAGCTTAGAGCGTTTGCCTAGTAAGTGTTGAAGTAGCCTGAAACGCCGAGTGGTTTCTTGTCTTTTCAGTCTTGTTGGAAAATATTAAAAGGGAAATGAATCAACAGTAACTCAACTTGAAGCGACAACCAGTGGAATATTTACTGAAGTATGTTCAAATGTTCTTAAAGCTTCAAAAGTAATCTTGATCCAAAATCACGAGCTGTACTATGGAAAAAATAATGCAATTATAGGTAATTATCATTCCATCAAGAAATAAAAGTTTTAACTAACATTTTGAAGTATAGATGATATATGTTTGTTGAAAAGTTCATTTCTACCTGAAATGATTATCGATGTATACACATTTCCCATAATTACATTCTCATTCCCATACTAAAGGTCATAATAACTTGTATTTTTGGAAAATATTATAAGGGAAATTAATAAACAGTTAAAGCTTGCAACTCAACTCGAAGCGACAACCTGTGGATAATTTACTGAATTATATATATATATATATATTCTGGGGGATCTTCAAATATTCCCAAAGGTTCAAAACTATTATTTTCTCCAAATCTGTAGGAATGAAAACGGTTTTCTATTCTTCTTTTTATTTCCAATTTTTTCGGATGTTAAATGATTACCAATTCATGGTAATCGAAGGGACAACCTGCGGAACAGATGAATATGGTATAATAAGAAATAATAATTAGTAAAACTTATAGAGTAATAATATTGATCGGAAACTTTGATAAAAACCGCTTAGTCGCCATAGTGCACAATATTGCATATGACAAGGATATATGTTATTCAACATAATTGGATATGAATGCAACAAGTTTCGGACTAGTGACATCGGGAAGACATCAAATATACATAAGGCACCCTCCCAACCTGTGACTTCTCCATAAAATATGCATCACAAACATCTCCCTTCTGGGCCCAATCCAATTTCAACGCATCTGCATTTCTTTCTCCATACTCTCTGGGGGAGGGACATGGTTCTGTTATATCTCGAGATTGAATATTTTTATTGTTTGAAGGAAAGATGTTTCTTTTGTTCAACTCGTGTATCACTATATTGGTAAACTTTTCGCTTAATTATTTCGATAAAAATATTTGATAATGGCGTAATATGGCCTACTAGTCCAAAAATAGATGATTTTCAATCAATGTAAGGTTAAAATCTCTATCAGCTCTTGCAATCTATACGTATCATAAAACAAAGTCCTCCGCCGCGTCTGTCTGTTCACGATAGACTCTTTAGCTACTGCACGAATTTTTATGCGGCTTTCCAAAAAAAAAATAGTGTTTCATTAGAAAGGTTTCGGCTATATAATTCGTCAAGGTTTTTTCGTAAATTGGTTGGAATATAACGATATTTAATAAATATTTGTTAATTAATATTAGAAATATTAGAAAATAAATGTTTGAAATGTAGAAAAAAGTATAGCCTCCAGTGAGGTTTCATCGATCACATTGCCTTATCCTTTCTAGTCTACATCTATACATATTATAAAACAAAGTCGCGTTTGTTCGCGGTGAGCTGAATAACTACTGCACGGATTTTCATACGGTTTTCATCAATAGGTATAGTGGTTTACCAGGAATGTTTAGGTATATAATTAGTTGAGGTTTTTATTGTAAATGGGTTGTAATATAACAATAATAGTGGAATTGATGGAAAAAGTATAGCCGCCTGGTAGGTTTCATCGATAACGCTGCCTAACGCCTTTGTTATATAACCAAACAATCCATGGTGGGATATTCCTCTTTTATAGATCCTCATAAAAGTCAGTGATAGGATATATCTATCTTTTAAGGAAAGCTTACTATACCCATTTTTCTCCAAAAAAAAATTATCACGTACAATGCGGTATTTGGAAACCTATTTATTTAGACGAGTACAGTATTAATCCTTATCAACTTATATACTTTAGTTACCTTAACCATTTCATACGCATTACTTGAATATTTTATACCATATATTTTAAATTAGTATCTTATGGGTTATTGTAAAAACTTAAGCCGCAAGAAAATACATTCGTATATAAAGAAATATTTTGTTTTGTTATTTTTTGTTGCATTTTTTTGTATTATTATACAACAAATTAGTTACCGGTCAATGGCATTAAACCTATTGTTTAATCGAATTACTTTTCAACAAGGAATTTTCATTAATGCTTCCCTGTCGTCAGAATTGTAAACTTCCTTGTCCTTCCCTCTTTTGTGACATGTATATGTACTAGCTCTAAGATTAGTAGAGGTAGGAGGTAGGGAAGTAGACAGTAGTTATGTAGTTGATAAGTTATAGTGTGAATATATAATAAGAATATAGTCTGTAAGTTAGATCTAGTCCACAGCCCATACGCTCTAATGTTAATGAATAGTCAATAAGTCTACATGTTAGTTCATAAGAATGTATCTTTTTTATATCTAGAATATCATATTATATCGAAAAAGGGAACGGTCGACAGAGACATCAAATAAATGTTAATACATTAGTGGAAAAATTCCAACTAAAAACCTTAAGTCTCTAAACTAAAACAGAAAATTAAATATGTCCACTGGTTTTTATAAATTCTCTTTTTTTCATTTTTTCATATAGTTTTTTGTGTTCTGTTCTTGTGTTGTTTGTTACTATTATTTATTTTATTTTGTTTTTCTGTTGGGTTTTTTGGGGTTTGGTGAATGTATATTGATGTTTCAAATCTGGTGTATTTATCAGCTGTTTTTATCTAACCTTAGCCAGCTGGGAATCTAGTAACCTTCCCTATGATTCAGTAGTTGCATTTGAGCCTTGGAGGTGGTGGGATGTGTGTTTTTTGGGTGCATTATTCATCTTTTGGTTTGCTATTATTCTCTTTCTGCCCTGAGGATGCCTCAATAGGCGAAATATTTGACAGGTATTTTTAATTTCCTGTTTTAGTTTAGAGACTTAAGGTTTTTAGTTGGAATTTTTCCACTAATGTATCACATTATATCTATTCATCACTGAATAAATATACATTTCTCTTACCATTCGTCCACCATTTTATAACTAGCGCTCGAACAGGCACATCATCATCAATTACCGTAGCACTGTTTCCATAGAAAACTTTAAAAGACTGCTGAACTGTACTGAACGAGGTTGTACCTTTCAGGTGCCCGAGCTTCAAGTTTTCTACAGACTTCTAGGACATACTCATCGAAGGGATCCAGAAGAACGATGTCTACAGCTGGATTCGCAAAATATCTACAACTGTAGCTCTGAACACTGTTTCAAGAACTTAGAAGGACTTGAAACAGTGTTCAGTAAATAGTAAGGTCTTCTACAGCACGTTGGCTCGCTTCTCAGATGCCCATAGCTTCTAGGATCATCGGCAGATTCACCTAAGATATCTGCCACTATCTCATCTGGATTCATCCTCAACGCCACTCATCACTCGCTTTTCATCTTTCTATAAATATATATTTCTCTTACAAGTCGTCCACCGTTTTATAACTGATTGGAAAAGTCCTTCATTAGAGGCGGTGTGTTAAATGAATCATTTATTTCTCCACAGATTTTTTTTTAATATTCTTTTCTTCTCTATCGATTTCTCGAAAATTCCATTTTTCTTCTTTTGATAATTGAATTATTAATGAGAGGGCTGGAGAATCCCAAGTGCATATTTAATTAGCACTCTCCTTCTTTCGTTATATAATTTTTAATTTTCCTCTTCTTTCCTTTATTATACACTCATTTAAAACTCAATTATGGGTTCCGATATTTGAATAATAATAATTTATCGGAGTGATTTCCTCCTTCAAGAACTAAATAATGTTGAATAAGGTATATTAAATGTATAGAAATCGGGGCCACCTGTGTTCTTGTGGTTAGCATAACAACCTACCATACGATTTTTAACGGGAGTAAAAAATCCTTAGTAACGTCGTCCTTCGGACGGGACGTTAAACGGGGGTCTATGTTAGATAATCGTTAAAAATCCCACTCCTAATTAAACCTGGATTGGCAAAATTTAGAGCTCCCACTGTAGTATCGTCCAATTAGCCACGGTTGCATAAAGTGACGTTAAATGAACAAACAAACTAAACAATGTATCTTTATATATATATATATATATCTTGTATATCTCTTATTAGGATACAGCCAGACCTGTAAAAACAGAAACGACATTAAAGTGAATATTTCACACACTATTTATAAAACTATTCTCCTTAAACTGTTCAATAAAAATGTAACAGAGGGTAACCTTCCCGGTTTTTATATTCCAGCTGTTACCATAGTAACCATATTAGAAACATTTAAAAGGCTTTTGGTGTACGTCTTTTACATGAAATATTAGAAACTAATGATAGAAAAAGAAAAATTTAAAACTCCCAATGTTTTATCCGTCCGGTTAGCCGTTTAGTGACGTTAAATAAAGGAACAAAGTTTATAAAACATATATTTGGGATCACCTGTGGTATCCCGTACAAGCGTAACAACCGTCCGTAGACTACTCGCTAAAGATCCCTGTCCTAATTACACCTGGATAGGGAATTGGTAGCAAATATAATATAACAGAACTAATATTTAGGAATGGAAATTTCTGAATCTACCACAGACAGATATTCTCTAAGAAAAATGTTAAATATCCAGTCATGACGACTCGGGAGGGGAGTGGCTCAGTGGTAGGGCGCTCAGTTGCCTTGCCGAAGGTCGTGGGTTCAAATCCCGCTGCTGGCAGACTTTTATTTAGTCTGTTAGCGGCCGGAGATGGATCGTATGGGATCTAGGACCCTCCTGGGGCTCCCCGGCTTCTATAAACCTCCCTTCACAACCGTTGTCCAAGGAACAGTACAGTCTCTAACATGTAGTGAACTAATGGTTGCAGTGGCACTCCTAGTTTTCAATGGTAAGTGAAAACTCAAAACATTTGAATAACTGTGTTTTTGTTTGAATTTATAAATCAATTATATTCTGAATTATTTAAATTTCTTATACTACACAGATCTCTAGTGCTATGGCATAAATCCTCTTCTACTTAAGTTTATGTACAAATGCATGTAAAAGACGCAGGCTAAACGTATTTCATTTGAATGCGACTGATACGGTTACCATAGTAACAGCTGTGAGAGAAGAACCCGAGAGGTTATTCTGATATGTGTGTTGTTTTTTAGTTTAAATAATACAGTTTTTTTTATTTTTTTATTATTTACTTATTGATATTTTCAACTATATCACAATAACATAACAAGTAGGCTTAGTGATACATATTGACATGATATAATGACAAGTAGAGAAACTACCCACTGGTAGTACTCAAATCGCATGTTCAACTAAGAAGGTCACGTGGCAATCTTCTTTTAGACGCCTCGGAGGATTACCGGGAATTGAATAGGAATCTAGGTTTGAAACTAGGAAATGAAGTTATTTATGAAAAGATAGATAGCAGGCTCGGGCCAAATCAACAACAAATGGGGCATTAAGGTCATTATGGATGACTTTATTCTTAACAAAATAAGGACCGTTGAGGATTTTACGAAGGATTTTGGATTGTAGGGATTGGATACGAGAGAAATTCGATGGCTTAGTGGAGCCCCAAAGCTCTACTCCGTAAGTCCAAACAGGTCGTATGATGAGTCTTTTGTAATTAATTGGGAGCTTAGAGCATTTGTCTAGTAAGTGTTGAAGTAGCCTGAAACATCGAGCGGTTTCTTGTCTTTTCTGTGTTGTATAAGGATTCCAGGTTAATCGCTTGTCGAGATGCAACTCTTAGTATCGGATCAGTTCTACAGGCATAAGTGGGATATTATTAAAGGATACCGAAGGGCAGGAAGTCATTTGTTTACGACGTAAGGTAAAAGTGATATGATGCGATTTTTGAGAATTTATTTTAATTCTCCAGTTTTGACACCATTCTTCAATATTTAAAATTTAAAGGTAATATTTAACACTATTTACAAAACTATTATCTTTGAACTAAAAAACCAACACACAAATCGGAATAACCTCCCTGGTTTTCTCTCACTGCTGTTACCATGGTAACCGTATCTGTCGTATTCAAATGAAATACGTTTAGTGTACGTCTTTTACTTGTATTCAAACGCTTCCCTTTCTTCTTTGTTTCGATTTATCTTCCTCTAACACCGAGAAGTTCAAAGAGACTCGGAAATGCGATACAGATTCGGAACAGGGAGTGATAGCTGTAACCGGATCATCCAACGTAAGAGCACTGGAGTAGCTACACCTGCGGCACTCAGCTCACACGTGCTCCCACCCTACAACCTCTTCGATCAGCCTCCATTTGCCCGTTTATATCGGGAGGGGTTCCTTACGTTCTTTAGGAAATCGAGAAAAGTTAACTAGGTATGATCGTTCTGAAATATATAAGGTCGTTTCATATTAAATGTCCGTTTGTATTAGGAAGAAAATAGTCCGGGTGGAATTAAAAAAAAGAATGTTTTATTGGAAAGCCAACGTTTCGACCCACATTGCATGTCTTCTTCAGGGCTAAATAAAAAAAATACATACTAATTAAAATTAGACATGGTTAATATATTTATATTTTTATCCACACCTGTTAAATACAGATAATTGACAATCAGCTGCTTGACTGAATGTAAAATAATTCAGAATGACATAACAGGCACGATGAAGAACAGTAGCCAGCAGTACCTCTCCCGTCGCTTGATTTAATTTCTTATGTCAACAGATCCCTCTTAGTGTTCTCAGGCATGAAAGTTTTGGTAATTTTTTCAATCAATGGGTTGGATGTCCATGGAATTTTTCTTGAAAGCGTTTATAATCCAGGATCCATGGTCAATTTTCGCACGTGATTAGTATTAAGCTGAATCTTCGTGAATAGCTTCGTTTCGATGAGACGCCCAACGATTTCCTGTGCGAAAATTCTCG
Source organism: Troilus luridus (assembly GCA_964056705.1). NCBI lineage: Eukaryota > Metazoa > Arthropoda > Insecta > Hemiptera > Pentatomidae > Troilus > Troilus luridus. Next base: position 195,119,307 of record OZ057412.1, on the reverse strand, counting down.
ATTTTGGTAGCTAACAGATGTAGCAAGGATAAAATATGTCGATTTGACGATTCTCAAAAATGTATTACTAACTAGGTTCTTTTTTGTTAAATCTCAAGATAATTATCAAAATTGTTTGAAAAAATATTTGTCCCATAAAATGTATGGTTTGATCAAAGAGTCCCCTCCTTCCAATGTGTATCGATAACGAGGTCATCAATAATGATTTCTAACCAGCTGTTTTTTTTTCTTCTTCTTTTTTGACTGAATAGCGGATACATTAAATTTAGTTTATGATTTAGTGATTGGCGTTTCATCTTAAAGTGAGGAACCAATGTTGTTATTCTGACATATGTTAGTCCAAGGTATTCTACTTTATCTACCTGTGGGATGGGTGAGGTATTAAGGTAAATGGGAGTGCATGTTTAAGACCCTTAAGCCTAAGGGATGTGCAATGATTTCAACACATGTAATGTGTAGTGAAGTCCTAACATACTGGATTTGTGAAATGTCGTATATGTGTTATGTACAATAGCGGTGCCACTATTGATCCCTGAGGCGCACCGGTTATGATCGGTCTTATTGAGGGTATTAAAGAGAAGACCTCGGTGCCAGATCTTTTCATGGTAAATAATTAAAATAATTATAGTCATCAAGGTATCTGAGTGAAAAAGAAACAGGAATAATTGTAGAGTATTAACAAATAAGTATAAAGAAGGGAATACAAATCAATCTAGTAGAGAAATATTTGGAATATTAATTATATAGAAAAATTGTTGATAAAATACTGCAAAGGCTACTCAAATGAAATAGATAATAATAATGTTGTATAAATAATACCGACATGTAGTAACATGACATGTCGGTATTATTTAAAGCTAAAGTGTAGAGGAGTTTACTGATAAATTATGGAAGTGTTAGAGTAGACAAAAGATAATTATACAAGTGTTGTAATAGACGGGCAAGTAAGTAAGTGTATAACACATCCTTCCAGGATCAGATCAGAATAATCCTGGGGTATCTCATGCCTGCCGTTAAAGGCGACTAAATGTGGAAGAGTTGGGCCGGCGAACTAGTAATGGGCGATAGTCGATAGTTACTATCAATATATTGGTAGGTCTTGCCAATCGATGGTCACTATCGGTAGTGTCGACCTATCGATAGTTGTGATGTCCCTGTCCAGTGTCGAGTACTTTTGAAATTAAACACGGAATTCCTAGAGCTCAAGAGTTCTCTTCTATATAACTTTGATGCCGCACCAGAAGTGTCCTTATTTACTTCTCGGAAATAACTAATCACATAAGGTTGGGTGTAAACAAACCAAATTCGCGATATTGAGCATCGGCTCTTCTAGGATTTTATAACCTTAACTTCTTCTTTAACAAGGGATCTTTTCCTTTTAACTGTTCAACTAGAAATGCAGTTTTTCTTTCGGGAAATATGTGGCTCAAGGAGCAATACTTGACTCTTGAAATTAACTATTTTGTTATTTTTCTTTTCTGAAGATTTGATTTGTTAATTTTTATTGTAAACATCTAAATTGTAAATACTTTTTTAAAATTAAATTAAACTAGTTTTTTTTCTCATCTTTATGGTATATTCTTATAATTTATAATCCGGCAACTTTCAAATAGTAGGTAGGTAATTGAGTTTAATTAAACTAGTTGAATTTCTTTATGGAATAGGTTTGGAAAAAAAAGAAGCAGCTATCGAAAAACTTTCGATAGTTTTCAGTGGATATTATCGGTTAATGATAGTGCTAACTATCGATTGTCGCCCAACCTTACGGCGAACCAACCTGTGTACAGTATGTTGCTGAAAATCTCAAATGCCTCGAATAGGACTAATAATTTGTTGATTGCTGGTGCAAGCAGTTACGTTGACTTCAGGGCGGCAGCTAGGAAGGGCTCATTATAAATAAAGATAAAACAATGTACGTGCTCTCATTCAGTGGATATCTTCTAAGAAGAGGATCCAGTTTTGAAAATGTAAAACATTTAAGTATCTTGGCACCATTGGAACAGATGATTACAAACTGGAACAGGAAATTAAGACTACAATTCAAAAAGGTATGTCAAATTTATCTACATCGGGAGATGTCCGAGGACTTACATTTTCCCGAATCGGGCTGTCCATGTACCAAACTTCCGGATTGTCAATAGCCAACTGGAAAGCCACAGAGGAGAGCGGAATTCAAACACGCAGTATTTTTGTTTGTAAGCGCGATAACCCGCTCAAGTTACTAAAACTTTGCGATTGAGCATGAACTCGGCCGAATCACTTACAAGGATAACCGTCATAGAAAAACAACTGTCTCTATCATGCAATGAACCCGATACCATTAGTAGATTTTAGTGGGGTCAGTGTTTTTTAACTAGAATTTAAATGAATAATTAAATATTACACATTAATACTTTTAATCCTTACTACGTCGTAATAATACTTTTAATCCTCTTTCGTACCACGCCCTCTTTCGACAAACGAAATTCCTCAAAATTAGAATGGGTATATGAAGAAAACAAACAAATATTACCTTAAAAACAGTTTGATACTTTTACTATTTCAAGGCAAAAAATTATTTTTAATTTAAGATAAAGAAGTACTAGAAAGAAAAAAATAACCAACATTAAGTGAGAATTTTTTATTTTCAACTGGTCTGGCGCCCGCCTGACTTGACTTCACGCCCCCAGGTTGGGAACCGCTGTACAGGTATTTTTCACGCTTTATTTCGTACATAGTTTCTTCGCAAATACCTGTCACAATAATTAACTGATTCACTTATAATAAAGCTTTATAGTGAAATTTACAAATATAAATTTAAAAAATGGTTCTGGAATCATAATAAAATAATTATTTTTACTTTTTACCATTGGTATCGCATTTTCTCCTTGTACTACTTTTCATCCTGGAGGGAGAAAGAAATGGTTTTGGGGGTACACATACTCAAAGCATACAGTCGTTGTCAGGGCCGTGGAAATATCGACGGAAGCAAGTAGGTTGGGAACCCCCAGGAGACCGGAAGTGGGATCGTAAACCGACAGCAGATAGCAGCACTGTGGCTGAGTACCCAGGGGGGGGGGGGGGGGGCGGGGTGTTTTCTCCTCTACCCGTCCGAAACATTTTATGTCCATCCTCAACTTCCAGATCTTCCTGCCAAGTGTAAAAAATCCTGTTCTTGTTTGCTACCTTACGTATCTTATTTGTTTCTAGCATATTTCTGTATAGTTCCTCCCCTATGGAATGCCGAAGGATATCGTGGTTCCATTCAAGTATAACATTAAATAAAAAAAATATATTTCCAAAGAAATTTTAAGATAATTTATGCAGCTAAAGATGTGGTAATTTTGGGAGAGCGGTTATTGTATAATAACAAAAAAACATGTAAATGGCAGGAATGATACCTAATGGCATGGAAAAAGACAAGTAGAGAAACTACTCAATGGTATTAATCTAATAAAAGTTTCAACATGACGAGGCCATCTTCTTTTCATACGCCTTGGAAGATTATCAGGATTTGAAGAGGTTGCTGGGTTTGAAACTAGTTTTTTAGGGAGAATGAAGTTTTTCATGAAAACCCTGGTATCGGGTTCAGGCCAAATATGATCAACAACATGTGGGACATTGAGGCCATTATGTATGATTTTATTCGTAACAAAGTAAGGATCATTTAGGATTTTACGAATGATTTTTGATTTTAAGGATTGAACACGAGAGTAATTCGATGGCTTAGTGAAGACCCAAAACTCTACTCCGTGAAATTTAGTTTCTGCGGATTCCCTGGATTATTCACTGGATTTATTCAGTATGCAAACACGTGTTTTGTGTAGATCCGTACTGTGTTCGTACCTTAAGGCAGACTCTACACTCGTCGTGCAGCTAGGTTTCATTTCTTTGCTTTGTTATTTTCAAAAATATAGTTGTGATACTTTATCTTGAGCCTCAAGAATTGGAAATATAGAAGTGATCATGGTATTAATAGCATTTTGTTTCATAACCAGTTAATTTTCACGTTTTGCCAAGGCAACTTTGGGATAGTCTAAAAGTTACCATATAGTTGAGCCATATGTAACACTATTTGGAACAATATGAGTACCTAAATAAATAGGTTAAGGAGCATTTTTTGTTCACTTTATGCTGGAATGGCTAATCGGACGATGCAACAGTGGGAGCTCTTAATTTTGCCTATCCAGGTCTAATTAGGATAGGGAGTTTTAACGAGTAACTGACATCGTACAGGAACTGACATCGACGGCATACTAAGGATTTTATGGTCACCTGCCGGGCTATGAACCCAAGGGGCATTGACTAGGTAGCTTAAATGTCTCATAGGGTCTGTACCTTAACCCTTAAAATACAGGCTAGGACAGTAGTGGCAAGGAGCGGGCAACTCAACATGTAGACTGTCATATAGCAAAAGGTGCAGCATTTTCTGTTTTTGTAAGTAGATTTATAACTTAACTTGTAACTACGATCAATAGGCAATAAATCAAAAGGATCATTATTTACTAAACAACTCCTGGTCAGTCAACCTTTGGAGAAGAGAGGGATATGTCTCTTAATCATTAATGATATCGAATTACTATATCTGAAGTATAACGATCTCAAGGTGGCATCCCGTTTTATTATTTAAACATTATTCAGATCAAAGAATCTGACTTTTCCTTGAGATCATTGCTTGGAGAGTGAAGATGATATATCAGTTCATTTTTTAAGGACTTTATTGGATAATAATGCTTAGAAATCCTAAAAAAAACCTTGGGATCAGGCCTCCATAACCTACACTAAAGAAAATTGCCATGAAGCCTTGTTAGCAATGAGAGATATTAACACTATTGGTCCGAGTACGGAATCACCAGAAACTAAAAATTTCCCCAAAGTTACCCATTCTGTCCTAAATTTACTTTCTCTTATCATTTAGATTAATTTTTACCTTGCCTTCCTCGAAAATTTGCCTCCACTTTGAACGATCTTCCGCTGATCTTCTCCATGTTCTTACCCCCAGGAGCTTAAGGTCTGCTTCCACATCGTCCAGCCATCCCATTCTAGGCCTTCCTCATCCTCTTTCTTCATCTGGACGTCCCTCCAGAATCAGCTTTGGGAGCCTTTTTTGTCCATTCTGTGAACGTGCTTTGCTTTTTTAATACAAGAAACTATGTCTGGTTCTCCATATAGGTCATTAAGTTCTTGGTTCCTTTTATGCGGAAACAATTTCCTTCCATGGTTGGGCCATGCACTTTTTTAAGAATCTTTCTCTCCCATGTATTCAATAATTTCTCATGCTGTTTGGTTAGAGTCCACGCCTCCCCACCATAGGCAACGACAGGACGAAGTATCGTCTTATAAACCCTTATTTTGAGGCTACGGGGTTATGAAGCTCTATAATTTATAAAGCTCTATTTCGAAACACGTTTCTGAGGTGCATCTGTTACCGTTTTCAATCCTCGCCTTTATTTCATGTTCCAGTCTGTTGTTTTTTGTAATAATGGTCCTAAGATACTTGTGTTTCTAAAATGTCTTAACATTTTCAAAATTGCACCCTCTTCCTTGGAGATATCCACTGGATGACAGTTTCCTGGCTGAGAGCATGCATTTTGTTTTATCTTTATTTATAATGAGCCCTGCCTTCTTAGCTGCCTCTTCACATTCCCATAATGCTTCCAAGAGCACGTTTTCATTTCTTGCTGTGATGACCACATCATCAGGATATGCGAGGTGTTGGTCACTTGCTCTTATTGGATATAGAAACATTTATATATATATATATGTATATATATATATATATATTTTTTTTTTAAATATATTACTCAATTTTGTTATGGTTGTGAAAGAGAATACAACATACTAGCCAAATTACTTTAACCTTTGCTATGATTATTTCGGAGTCAAGTGTTGTCATGGTTGAATACATCATCTTTGTGATTGAATAGTTCTGAACGTTTCTGTCGTCAGAACCGATTTTGTTAGGTGTGTGCCGAGTACTTCGTATTAATCGATTTTCCTGTTGGAATCCAATCGTAAAATACGGGGTGTATAAAAAAAAATGAAATTTTTATCAAATTCCAGAGTTAAAAAGTCTGTAAATAATGGCGATTAACAGTATCTTTTGACACACCAAACTCCCTGGCAAGTTTGCAAGTACTTATGGACGGATTTGACTCAGCAGCTTCCTCCAGAACCTCATCCATATCCATTAATGTTCGCCCGGAGCCCTTCTTCCTTTCCAACGTCGTATCTCCACTGCTAAATTTATCAAACCAACGCCCGCAGTGCGCTTGTCAAGGACACCTTCCACTTAATTTGTAATAATTTTACGAGTTGCTTCCGGGGCTGTGAAATTTTTTTTCCAGTAATGTATTAAAATTACGAGAATTTCGTAAGACACTGTCATGTTTCTTCTTTGAAATAAATAACTAAACTGAGGCTTTTTTTGAAGAAGTCCAAAAAAACTTGTTGTTAGTAAACAAGGTTAGAGAATGGTCTTAAGGGATTATCAAGTTTTGATAAATAATAAATTGCTTTAAAATATTTACAGCACTTCACTGTTAGCTAACAAAATACAGCTACAAATGAGCGAATAATAAATAACAATTTTTAATTAATTAACCATAACGCCATAAAAATTAAAGAATAACAAGAAGAAATGTTTATTATTTGTTTTAAAATCAGTTAAACGCTTATTATGCAAAAAACATTCTTCGGACACACAGATTTATAGGGGAGCGGAGTGACTCAGTGGTAGAGGGCTGAGAAGCCATGCCGAAAATCCTGGTTCAAATACCTGTGTTGGGATGATTTTTATTTAGTCCATTAGCGGCCGGAGAAGGATCATATGGGATCTAGGACCCTCCTGGGGCTCACCCAGACTCTATAACATAGGTACCCAAAACAAGGGGAAAAATCTGGCGGTTGAGCTTGATCTGGGACAAATCACCTCCCCGCAGAACCGTTGTCCATAAAACAGTACAGTCTCTACCATCTACTGAACCCCAGGCACGGATATATATATATATATAAAATTAAACTTATCATTAAAATCAAGTTATATTATATTTTTTCTTCTTGACTGTTCTATTTACGATACAAATATCTATCATAATTTTCCGATTTTCAATGCTAACATAGCCAGAAAGGATACCTGAACATGGACAGAAGACAAAACTAATATCTCCACTGTTAGCTCAATGAAAGATAAACTCCTGATTTCGATGTTTTATTTGTTTTACTAAAATGAGTTTCGATAGCAACTTGTTTTATTAGTTCCTCGCCTGTATTTTAGTTCCGTTCCAAAATATCCCCCCGAAACAACACTAACTACTTCAAACCTTTACTTCATTCATAAAGTTGAAATAAGTTTATTTCTGAAATTAATATAATCTGGCATTAGCTGTGTAAAGTGTTGCTCTTATCGTTTAGATAACGGGTTTATTCATCACGATAACACTATGAATAATAATTTCTTTTTGAACTTATAAAGTATTGTTACGATCAGAGGGACCGACTGAAGGGATTAAGATAAGCCGCAGGAATTAAAGAATAGTGTATAACCTTCTGGATCAACCTGGATGAAACCAGACAATCCTTGGATTCCGAGAAGTGCCCCGCCCCGATCTACCTTGCCTATATAAAAGGCCCGCTGAGTCAGTAGAAGTCAGTGACAGTGGAAAGTGACAGTCCGTGTGAGTGACAGTGACAGTTAGTGTCAGCCAGTGGCAGTGTGATAAGTGATTAGTGAGTGTAATAAACTGTGTGTCAGTTTGTCATATCTGGAGAGTCTTACTGTCGGTGGACGTTAATTAGCGAACTGTAAGTGTTAATTTTTAGTTATTAACTATAGTGTAATTTTATTGTATTTGTACAAATTTAGATAAATAGTTAAGTTATTTAGTATTAGTAATATCTTGTAGTATTTGTATACAATTTTAGTAATTAGATAGCAGTTAGGCCTGGGTTATAATCTGTAGAATATTGTTACTGTAAATTTATATTAGTTTAACAATTTGATTGTTTTAAATAATTTCATTGTAGTCTTTTTAATTTGTTAATAAATATTAGTATCTGGAATTTAGTAATAGTTTAATTCATTCGTTTTACACCCAGTAGCCCGTAACAGCATTAACTATTTTCCGTCTGATTTAAATAGTATCTATTAAATTTAACTTCACTGAAGAAAGGTTAGAAATAATGACAGTTAAATACAACTCATTTTAGATAAGTTTTAATGAAACTTATTCGGCATTTCGGTTTCGGCATTGAACGTTCGGGTTCGCTAAGCCGTATTCTTCTTCGACATTAGACGGTCTCCATGAAACCTACCTCCTTATCTCGTGTAACATCTTCTTACCACTTGTATCATTTGAATTATTTGTGTGTGGATTATTAAATTGTTTTTTAGAATTTTGTCTTGTTAATTTTGTTTATTTTATATTTAAGTATTTATTACATTTAATTTTTACTTTTGTCTGGAGATGATATATTCCTAGAATATTTATTTTTAAAAAGTAGTTATTATCAATCAAGGATCATACAAGGATGCATGGATAAAACAAAATAAACGCGAAAGTAAATATAATCTATACATATTTTTTCCTGAATGACTGATCTACGTTTCTGTATTTTGTTTTACAGTTTCCTCGTCTTCACTCAACAGTACCACAATGAGTAGCTATTAATCGTCCTAAGTCTCATTGTTGTTTTAAAGGAGCGATATATTAGCAATAGAAATAATAAGAAATAAAACAACAACAAAACACAAAAATTAAAGCCATAAATGCGCCGTGACAAAGTGTACGCAATATCTGAGAAAGCAGATGCGCTTGAAAGATGGGCATACCAAAATGGCCCTAACGTCTCGGCTAATATCGTTATTATTGGCCCGTTTGAGTTATTGTATATGTTTTTAGGGTGCTTCGCCCTGTTTATATCAGCATATATAATATCATATATCAGCTTTTTTAATATCAGGAGGAGATAAACCTTGGTCAGGAGTTGAAAAATCAACATGCAGTGTCTACACAATCATAGTAGATTTATCTCCCTTATGAGTTATATTTAAACTAATCTTGTTTTATAATATGTACTTGTGTATTAGCCAATCTCCAGGGACTGTTATCTGTCATTGTTTATAACCTAAACACTGATAACACAGGTCTGCGACGTAAAAATTGGAGCATAATTAACTAGTGAGTTTAACATAATTTTTTGTACTGATTACGGGAAAAATAGTGAAAAAATCCATCACCCCTAGGTAATTCACAAATTTCACCTGAAAATTTCATACATTAGCCTCCGGTGTTTCATTTTCATGGTACCGATTTAGAGAAAAGGAATTTGTCCCTTTTTTTTTTTACAAAATAGGGTGACCTAGTTTTCTGCAACAATGTACCTGGAATCATGGAAATGTTCAAAATCACGTATGAAAGGGAGGAATGGAGACTTTTCATCGATTCATCAAAAAGGAGTTTGAAAGCTACACTTCACAATGGTTACCGATATGCTTCTGTGTCTTTTAGACACTCAGTCTATTTGAAAGAATTCTCCGAAAATCTTGAGTTTGTTCTTAATAAGCTCGGCTACTCTGACCATAAATGGACCATTTGTGGGGATTAGAAAATTATTTCCATGTTACTAGGTCAACAATGTGGTTACACAAAATTTCCATGGCCCCTTTGTGAATAGCCAGTGTTCTGACGTAGAAAAATACTATGTCAAACAAAAGTAGCCAATCAGAAAGGCTCCAATTCCAGGAGTTAAACATGTTGAAAGACAAAGCTTAGTGGATCCTAAAAAGATCCTACTTTCACCACTTCATATCAAATTGGGGCTAATGAAACAGTTTTTGAAAGCATTACCCGAAGAAGGATAGAGTTTCAAGAATCTTTGTGAACAGTTTCCAGGTATATCCGATGCTAAGCTGAAAGAGGGAGTCTTTGTTGGGCCTGACATCAGATAACTTTTAAAAGATGAAAGATTTGTCACTAAAATGGAAATGGAAGAAAACAATTGCATGGAATTCATTTAAACTTGTTGTAACAGGGTTTCTTGGAAATAAATCTTTGGTTGCTGAATTGTTACAAAACATGAGTGTCAAAGTTCATTTCCTTGTCTCACATCTGGACTACTTTCCAGAAAATCCTGGGGCTGTTAGTAAGGAACAGGGAGAACATTTCTATCAAGATATAAAAGAAATGGAGCGCAGATCGCAGGTCCACAGGAATCTCAACATGATGGCAGACTACTGTTGGATGTTAAAAAACGACAAATTCACAAGAGCACAGCCGAAAATGTACCAAAAGAATCTTTGATGGAAAAAGAAAACGTTTTTACAAAGACTTATAATAACTTTCCAACACATGTGCATCACTTTTATGCTCTTTTTAGCTAGGTATCTTTTTATTTTTTTGGTTTTACTTCAGGTTAAAATAATAAAAACATCCAAAATTTTCCGTTTATTGTACTTTTTCCAAAAACTTCAACTTTATTTGGTAGGAAACATAAAGTTGTCTTTATAATTAAACATAATTATTTTGTAGCAAGTCTTACAAATAATTAGTGTAATTCAGATAATAAATACGGGTTAGTATTTATTCTGTTCCCCTTTAATGAGCTATCAAGATATATAGAGTTCCTTAGTATTTACTTTGATATATTAAGTGCTTAGTATTGAATATTATAAAGAAATGTTGTTTTTTTTTAATTACAGGTTAGTTTTATGAATAAGACAATAATTCATAGTTCATAAGAAAACTGGCTCAATTTTATTTCATTCCATTCTCTTTATTGAAATGATAGTCGTAAAATCTAAATTTAGTTTCGGGTTTAGCTTTTTTTATTTTTAAGTTGTATTCATTTCTTCCATTTAATTTTTAAAAAAAGTTTGATAAAATTACGAATAGTGGCTTTATGATATGCATTTTTTTAAATAATTGGAATTTAAATAATCGATTAAGACAAAAAACAAAATATAATTCCTGTATCCGTTGCTAGGCAACGTCAATTTATAATGTTGAGGAGTTGTTGTTTATAGTCCAGGATCCATGTTCCATTTTTGCAATTGATTAGTATCAAGCTGAATCTTCGTGAATAGCTTCGTTTCGATGAGACGCCCAACAATTTCCTGTGCGAAAATTCTCGATTGTGGTAGCTAACAGAGGTAGCAAGGATAAAATATGTCGATTTGATGATTCTCAAAAATTTATTAACAACTGTTTTTATTTTGTTAAATTTCAAGATAATTATCTAAATTATTTGAAAAAATATTTGTCCTACAATATGTATAGATTGATCAGAGTCCCCTCCTTTCAATATGTATCGATAAAGAGGTTAAAAAAGAAGAAGTAAAAAAAAACAGCTGGTTAGTTATCATTTTTGATCCTTGCTACCTCTTTTAGCTACCACAATCGAGAATTTTCACACAGGAAATTGTTGGGCGTCTCATCGAAACGAAGCTATTCACGAAGATTCAGCTTGATACTAATCAAGTGCAAAAATGGACCATGGATCCTGGACTAGTAACGTTTGATAATAAATAAATATAAATATAATAGTATAATTTAGAATAACAGAAAAATAAAATTTGGTATAACCATTATTTAGAGATGTGCTGATCACATCTAAGTCATATAGCGCCTGTTGCCTTACATAGATTGTTCTTGCTCTTCTATGTGTTCTTGATAAGGTTAATGAAATAATACATTTTTTTTTATTTTTCTGAAAACCGCTCGTGTACAGAATTAATAAAATTATATGTTTGAGTGGAAAATAGTTGACTGGTTAATCATAATATTGTTGAATTGAATTGTTCAGGGGGTATATTTGTCAACGTTTCAGCCTAAGATGTAGGCCATCATCAGGACAACTAATAGTGGGTGACTGACTAGCCTGAGCTGACGCGTCAAATTATAGTCAAATATAATTATAGGTCAAATTATTTTAAGCCGAAACGTTGGCACATTAAAATAAGTTTTGTTTATTTTGTGTTATCTTTAACTGCACCTCATAACCAATCAAATACATTGTTTGAATAACATTACAATTTACTAATTTTCAATTTTTTCTCATACTGCAACTGCCCATGGAGGGTATTATATAGCCCATTGGAGGGTATCATACTGCAACTGTATATGGAGGGTTCTGTACGAGATAGAGACTGTACTGTTTCTACAAAGGTCGTGTAATGAGATTGTCCCATCATGCTCAACCACTAGATTTGGGTACGCGCTTTATAGAACCCGTGTGAGCCCAATGAGGTCCTAGATTGAATAGAAACTGCTAGCAGCAGGATCTCAACTCAGGACCTTCGGCACGGCAACTCAGAGCTCTACCACTGAGCCACTTCCTTACTTGTTTTCAAATCTATCAGAATTTACCTTTACGATTATGATATTAGAAGTTGAGACAATGATACGATTATTCCGGCAATGTTATAGCGGTGAAGGAGATGAAATAGAGATATGTCGCCACAATGCGGACCCGATCTAAGTAATTAAGAGACTGGCATTAAGGCTTAGTTTGCATTAAGGTCTCTATTCAGAACTTGGCTGTTAGGGACAGTTATGGAGCTACTAATGGAGCACGGGTAATGCGCACCTAACCAACTTCGTCACCCTCTCCTCTTCGCCGCACTCCCTCGGGGTCTTCTCATCCAGGGGTCCTGTCGGGAGAACACGATATGGCCAATTAGAGAAGACAAACGCTGGGAGGAATTAGCGAGATCCAATTGACCAAAGTTGAAAGGAGGGAAACTTACAAATTATTTTCCCCCGAAGATGGAAAACGAACCCTCTATTCCAATATCAAAGCGGGAAACTGATCCTCGGAGGTAATGTCATTATACTGTTGTGATCTCTGCAAGAGAAGATCAAAGCCACGGGTTACTCCAGAATCTTGCTTTCTGTTCTCAGTATTAAGAATAAACTGCCTAAAAGTTTTCTATTCTACTATTAACCCAATTAAACGGCGGAGTGGCTCAGTTGTAGAGCACTGAGTTGCCGCGCCGCAGGCCCCGGATTCAAATCTCGCTCCGGGCACTTTTATTTAACACTACCTAAAAGGATGAGAACAATACCCGTCTCGTATCTGCGAGGCACAGGAGTAGATAATGAGGACAATTTTATTGAATCGAACTTTTTGGATTTCCCAAAATGTAAAGGTGCACATTCAGCTCAAAATTAAGAATTCTAATTATTAAAGAGGCTTATAAAAGAAATAACCTTTAAGAAAATTAGGTCATCAATATTGAAAAACTCGGGACCTGGAACAATATAAAATTCACGAAAAAGATTAATTAAAAAATATAGAATAGATTAGTTTTTAGAAATTTTCACTTTAGGTTTATTCCAATCGAATTTTTCATTTGTCACCATGTTTATATTTTCAAAGATGCACCCAGAAGTAGGTAAAAAAATTATCTAAAAAGAAATACAGTTGTTCAGAACATTTATCTAAGATGGAAGTGCTAAAAAAAACACATTAAAGCATGGATAAACGCGTCGTATAGGTTAGATAAATTATGCTTATCAGGTAAAAATTTCAATTTTACAAAAATAAATAAAATCACGAGGTAACACAGCCAATATTAAGGTCCCATTGGACCCAAGATATGGGTCCAATGGGATCTAAGATCCTCCTGGGGCTCACCCAGCCTCTGTAAAGTAGGTAACGAAAATAAGGGGGGGGGGGAGTTTGGCGGTTGAACATGAGCTAGTACAAATAGCCTTCGTGCACAACCGTTGTCCAAATAATACAGTCTCGAATACGTAATGAACCCAATAGCTTTTATGGTTGTAGTAGGTTTTTTTTAATTAGAATATTATTTTATGATTAGCCGGGAATTCTCATAATGATGAATATATTGTAAACAGAAATAAATTTTTCAATATAATTGAATACGTTACTTATATATCTTAAAGCATCCTCAAGGTAGTATCCTTGGCCCAATCCTGTATACAGTTTATACAGCTGACATCCCAACTCATCCTAATACTATCCTTACCACGTATGCTGATGATACATGTGTATTATCAGTCAACACCAATCCAGTTATTGCATCCCAAAGCCTCCAATCCCATATCACTGATCTTGAAGAATGGTGTCAAGACTGGAGAATTAAAATAAATTCTCAAAAATCCCATCAAATCACTTTTACCGTACGTCGTAAACCAATGATTTCCTGCCCTTCAGTATCCTTTAATAATAGCCCACTGGTGCCTGTAGAACAGATCCTATACTTAGGGTTGCATCTCGACAAACGATTAACCTGGAATCCACATACAAGACTGAAAAGACAAGAAACCGCTCGACGTTTCAGGCTACTTCAACACTTACTAGACAAATGCTCTAACCTCCCAATTAATTACAAAAGACTCATCTACATGACCATCATATGACCTATTTGGACTAAAGGAGTAGAGCTTTGGGGCTCCACTAAGCCATCGAATTCCTCTCGTATCCAATCCCTACAATCCAAAATCCTTCGTAAAATCCTCAACGCTCCTTATTTTGTTAGGAATAAAGTCATCCATAACGACCTTAAGGTCCCATTTGCTGATTTGGCCCGAACCCGATATCTATCCTTTCATAACTAACTTCATTTGCACTCAAACCCTCTAGTTTCAAACCTACTACCAGTGGGTAGTTTCTCTACTTGCCATTAACTCATGTCATTATGTATCACATAGCCTATTTACTTGATGTATTATTGTAATACAGTTGTAAATATCAATAAATAAATTTAAAAAAAAATCTTCAATAAGACGTGTTTTCTTGCTGGAGTTTTTAAATTGCTTTCATTGTGTATTTTCCATTATCATCTTAAACAGTGTTACGTTCATTCTCAAAATATAATATTTATAAAAAACGTAAGTTTATGTATTTGGGTATGACCATGAATGAGAAGAATCATTATCCTTTCATAACAAACTTCATTTCCACTCAAACCCTCTGGTTTTAAACCTAGCTTCCTCTTCAATTCCCGATAATCCTCCGAAGCGTCTGAAAAGAAGATGGCAACGTGACCTTCTTAGTTGAACATGCGATTTGAGTACTACCGGTGGGTAGTTTCTCTACTTGTCATTATATCATGTCATTATGTATCACTTAGCCTATTTACTTGTTATATTATTGTAATATAGTTGTAAATATCAATTCATAAATAATAATAAAAAAAAAACTTAAAGGAAACTCACAGAGAAGACCAAATGAAAAAAATGACTGGCCCCCAAACGAAGTATTAACTTTCCTCTAGGCGCACTGCTCATTCTTAGGACTTATTCACAATTAATAATACAGATTCAAATTATTCATGGGTCACGTTTCTATTTCTAACAATGTTTATATTAGACAATACAAAACGGTCGTCGAACCGGTGATACTATACGGAATCGAAACTGCTTCCCTCCCCATCCTAAGAAAGTGTTAGGAATAGAAAGAAGAATCTTAGGAAGAATTTACGGCCCAAGAAGACACTTGAAGAGTATAGGTATTCCTAATAAGGAAATATACAAAGAAGTGAATTATTTGGAAACAGGCCTTAAAAATAACACGATTAAGGTTCTACGGAGGTATGGTGAGAATGCACCCAAAGAGATTAAATAGAGAAAACAGATGAAGGAAGAAACTGAGAGATTTGAAATAGGAGACCAAGACTGTTTCGATAAGGATGGGAAAATACTTAAAGAAATTAAGGTCCTTAAGGGAAAGGATTATGGGAAAAAACAGAATAGCGTAGACGTAGGAAAAAATGAGGAAAATGGAAGAAAGAAGGAAATGGGGTGTGAAAATAATGATATTCGCGAGGCCGTGAAAAAAAAACAGTTTCTATTTCTAACAATGTTTCTGATAAACCCAATTTTTAAAAAATATTTTTAATTCAAACGAAGTGAAAAATCAAATCACAAACAAAATAAGCAATATTCTTATTTTCCAGCAACAGAGCGCTTAGTTGCCATGCCTAAGTTCCTTGGTTAGAATCCAACCACTGGCATACTTTTGTTTAACCTGTTTGCGGACCGAGATGGATCCTATGAAATGTATAGGACCCCCCTGGGTCTCAACCTCTATAAAGTTGGTACCCAATTGGACATGTCTCAAGGATATGCGGTACAGGGGACCCGAGGAAAGCAATCAGTGAAGTTCTGCATAACACTAGAATACCCAGACAGCTGATATAGATCTAACAATACCTTGATCATTTGTACTTTTTATCATTTGATAAAACAAGACTTTTATCTATGACTAATAAAATTTATTAGGGGATGGAAAACTTCGACTAGTTAAACATAATTATTCTTACATGGAATCCTAACTTTTAAACTACAGTTGATTAGTACAACTTGTGTCATGCACAGGCCGCTAGGCGTCACCAGTCTCACGCAATACGTCACGAGCCTGTCAGTGACGGGAATCCATAAGTTTTTTCCCTACCTTAAGTCCCCAAATGCGGATAAACAAGTTTTTTTTTTGTTTTTTTTATTTAATTCAATGATATTTACAACTATAATGGTATTATATCAAGTAAATGTGCAAAAATGTAGAATATGACATGAAAACACTTGTGGAGAAACTACCCATCGATAGCACTCCAATAAAGTTCTATAGTAGATGATCTCGAGGCCATCTTCTTTTCAGGCGCCTCGGAGGGTTATCAGGAATAGTATGGGAAGCAAGCTGAGAGACTAGCGGATTCAAGTGCGTATGGAGCTTGTTATGGAAGGATAGGTATCTAGTTTGGGCCAAATCAGTAACATATGGGATATTAAGATCATGATGGATGAGTTTGTTTGTGACATAATAAGGAGCATTGAGGATTTTACGAAGGATTTTGGATTGCAAGGATTGGATACGAGATGAATTGGATGGTTTAGTAGAGCCCCAAAGCTCAACTCCGTATGCCCAAATAGGTCTGATGACTGTCATGTAAATAAGTCTTTTGTAATTAATTGGTAGCTTAGAGCGTTTGTCCAGTAAGTGTTGAAGTAGGCGAAAACGTCGAGCAGTTTCTTGTCTTTTCAGTCTTGTATGAGGATTCCAAGTGAGACGTTTATCCAGATGGAGTCCTAGGTAACGTATCTGTTCGACAGGGTTCAGTGGTGTATTATTAAACGATACAGTAGGTCAGGAATTCGTAGGTTTACGACGAAGGGTGAAGGTAATTTGATGGGATTTGTTAGGATTTATTTTAATCCTCCAATTTTGACACCATTCTTGTAGGTGTGAGATATGGGATTGAAGAGATTGGGATGCAACAAATGGATCCTTATTAACTGATAACACACATGTGTCATCAGCGTAAGTAGTGAGGACAGTGCTTGGATGTGTTGGGATGTCAGCTGTATATATCGTGTATAGGATGGGCCCCAGGATACTGCCTTGAGGAACACCGGCAGACTGGGTGAAGAGGGAAGAGTAGGAACAATTATGGTTTACTTTAAAGGTTCTATTACTGAGGTAGGAACTGATAATAAGGAAGTAAGTTGAAGGTAAGAATTTACGGAGTTTGTACAGCAGTCCTGGATGCCAGACTCGATCAAAAGCCTGCTCTACATCGAGAAAAGCTCCCGTGCAGTACATTCCGCGCTCTAATGCAGATGAGACAACGTCCACCACACGATGGCATTGCTGGATGGTGGAGTGTGATGTTCGGAAACCAAATTGGTGATCTGGGATTATTTGATTGGATTCTATGATAGGATGAAGACGTTTCAGAATGAGTTTTTCAAGTATTTTCCCCATTATGGGCAAGAGAAAACAAGTTTTAAATTTAAAAATGTAATGGCATATCAAATCCTCTATTAATAAAACTGATCAAAAGGGCTTTAATTTATCCATACAATCCTACCAAGAAATTCCACGAGAGATAAATTATCTCCACCTCTATGTATTTCGGTGGGGTGAAAGTCCTTGCTAAAAACCTATTACGATGCTCCTCTTTTGGCTGAACGGGGGAGGGACGACTCCCGATGTACGGGATATCGAACAGGGCATAAATCTAAAGGCCACGCCTACGGCAATATACACCCTGGCCAAATTCGCCTCTCGTTAGATGTCCGGTTCCCCCCGACTTGGGTTATAACAGAGAAGGCATCCTCCATTTATATTTAACAACAATATACTTCTTATTTTATTTCAATTGTAAAAATAGTTATTAATGTTAATATAAAGAAATATAGAATAGGCAATTAAATAAACAATAATTTTTTATTCAGTTAAAAGGCATAAGCTTCAGGAGATTTCTTGATTTAGAGAGTTAAATGTAAACAGCCTGAATTTATCATTAATTGCTTTAATTGTGCTGCTATAATTGTCTTTAATATTTCCAGACAAGATTTTTTTGTCTTCAAGATAATGCACAACTTCACAAGAGTAAACATTGATGGATTCCATGAGAGAGGAATCAAGCAATTGGTACACTTCTCTTTCTGCAGACCTGAACCCCGTCGAGAATTTTTGGAAATGTCTCTCGAATAATGTTTACTCAAAAGGAAACGTTAATTACGATGCAAATCTGAGAGATGGGATTCAGAAACGAGCGAGAGTTATAAATTGGAAAATGTCACATCTTTTGAAAAATCTGTGCCTTTCTATAATCAAATTACTAGAAAGGAAAGGTGTCTCAACAGACTATAAAATGTGATTAGTAAAATTATTTACCCATTGTTATTTACCCATTGTAAAATTATTTATCTCTGTTGCATAACAGTCAATCCTCTGTAAAACTATATCTTCTTCCAATTGTGTTTATTTACATCTAACAAAGTATGTACAGAATAAATTGTTTAAAAATTAATTGTTAAATGAAAAAAATGTACACTTTCATATATCGTGGAGTGTTCTTGCCAATATAATTAAAACTGTACCACAGTCACGGGTCAAAAAGATATAGAGAATTTAAAAAAAAAATGGAAGCAATGTAAAGTTCCTTGAACTCCCTTCTTCTTTCACATGTATTTACTATATTACATATATGTACTAGCTCTAATACATAGAAGAGAGTGAAAGGGAATATAGAGTATAGAGAATATGGTATGGTATGGTTAGATTGTAGAAATGGTCCGGTACTTAGGACTGTACCTTGACAAACGCTTAACTTTGGAATCCTCATACTAGACTAAAACAACAAGAAACCGCTCGCCGTTTCAGGCTATTTCAACGTTTACTAGACAAATGCTCGAAGCTCCCAATTACTTACAAAAGACTCATATACATGACAATCATTAGACCCATCTGGACTTACTGTATAGGGCTTTGGGGTTCCACTATGCCATCGAATTCCTCTCGTATCCTTACAATCCAAAATTCTTCGTAAAATCCTCAATGCTCTTTACTTAGCAACGAACAAAGTAATCCATAACGACATTAATGTCCCATTTGTTGCTGGTTTGGCCCGAATCCGATATCAATCTTTTCAAGTCAAACTTTATTTCCACTCATACCAACTAGTTTCAAACGTAGAAACCTCTTCAGTCCCTGATAATCCTCCTAGGCGTCTGAAAAAAAGTTGGCCTCATGACCTTCTAAGTTAAACTTTACTTGTGTTTATTCATGCCAATATGTACCATTCATCCTATTTACTTGTATTAGAGTGTTATGAAGAAGAGAGTGGGTCAGGTAAACAAATGCTTCTTTGGGATAAATCGAAATTTAAAAAGCAAGCTCTTGTCGTGGAACACAAAGCTGATTCTATATAAAATGCTCCTTCGGCCTGTCCTTCTATATGGGTCAGACACTTGGCTCATAAAGAAAGCCGATGAAAAATTGCTTCAGGCATTTGAAAGGAGGATTTTTGGCGAATTTATGGACAAATTAGAGAGGGATATAAGCATGGGAAAGACATACCAATGCGGAGCTGGCAAGTCTATCCAAGGCTCCGGATGTGGTCAAAACAATAAGGCTTAGTAGGTTGCTGGGGCTGGCCAAGTGGCCAGAATGGCAAGTGATGAAGTTCCCAGAAGAGTAATAGATGAAAAGATTCAGGGCACAAGAAGAGTAGGGCTACCCACAGTGGAACGAGCGTTTTGTGAGGACTGGACATTCATTAATATCTCCGCTTCTGGATCTCCTAGAATAAGGCTATTGCTACGGTTTTAAAGCTTTTTGAAGGGACTATTTAATTATATGATAAACAGGATCAAACCTTTTAGAGTAAACGTGTAAAAATTCTAGATTTGATATTTCGATATTAGATTATTTAGTATCTAACATTGTGGCATTTATTGTACCTACATACTACGAGAATAGGTACAATACAGTATTCTATGGAAAGGCAGATACATAGGTATTAAATAAAGTTACACAAAGGAAAAAGTAACAAACCAAATAATTTAATTATTAATAAAACAATTGATAATTACTTTTGTTAGTTAATATACTAGGTATAATTGATACATCAAAATTATAATAAATGTAAGTGCCTATATAAAATTGTTTTATTTAAATAACGAAATCAAAATTAAATAATCAAAAATTAAAAACTTGACGATTTGTTGTAGGGACTATTGCGCCTATGTCCACCATTACACATATGTCGTTACAAATACCACACGCAAACTGAGTTTCATTGTTAATACTATTGTGTTAGATGAGGGTTGTTCGGACAAATGAATGTAAACAAAAACTGAATGTAAAAAAAAGAAAAGTTGCGAAAAGTAGACGTCAATATCAACAGAAATTCTTTTAAATTAATTCTCAATGCCCATAAAATAAAAAGAAAAAATCATTTTCTCGGAAAATAGCGTCTAGTAGCAAAATCCGACTAATGTAAAAAAAACTTCAAACATTCTAGTTATTTACTGTGAAGGTAGTTTTTTGGGCGATTTTGTGCGATTTTCGATATTGATTATTTAATTTTATCACCCAATTTTCAACGAAAAATCCCAGACGTTTGAAATAATCCCAAGTTTTATTTGCCTAAAATATCTTATTATGGATGTGTTTTTTTCCAGTAGGTGGGAGATTAATTTAATGCATTACCTCAAACATTGGATTGCTTTAAAAATATGAGTTGTTAGAAAAATTTATATTTCAATACAGAATTTTTTATATAAGGTTTAATTTCACAATTAATTTATCTATGGATTTTGTTAAGAAGAAGTATAAAGTATAATTTAAGATCAAAATAAAGGACAAATTTAGTTATTAGAGAATTGGTCCAATGTCCAACAAATACGTTGGTTCGTTCCACTGTACGACCCAAGCTGCGACGGCTGAATGGTGTCAGTGAGGACTCCAGAAGTCTATTAAATGTCCGGAACTGGAAAGCCGCTGCACTGGACAGAGAGAACTTGCGGAAACTTATCGAGGAGGCCAAGGCTCATTGATGGACTGTAGAGCCATGCAAGAAGAAGAAGTATAATACAGTTGTAAATTTCATTAAATAAAAAAAAAATATAAAGTGTTCGAAATACTGGGAAAATAAAGTCAGTCGAAATAACCAGAGGTTTATTATTCGGTCCTAATGCCAGAGCCTAGGAGAGAGCGGCGTCCGCTGAGGAATGCTCTGCCTTCCAGATTTTAATTCCGGATTAAATTAACTAAATAGGCGGGATCTGTGCCAGATTACGCTAGGCTGAACCCGAGGCTCAATGAGCCTTGTAATTTAGAACGAACGAAAAATAAACCTCATTTTAGGGGCTTCTTTCCCCAGCCAGAACTTCTTTTAATATCCCTAAGCTTACTCCATTAGCTTTTAATTCCCTCCAAATTGCTTTCAGATAAATCTCTGACGCCGATGATAAGTAAATCGATTATTAAGGAAGGTTATAATGATGCTATGAAAATATGAATCATCAAGATGAAAAGCGTACACGCATTCGTGGTCCGATAAACTACACTACATGAGGTTTCAGAGAAAACCGAAGAGTTTGCATTGCTATATACTTTATCTTAAATATTTTATTTTTTATTAATTGTTATAATTATTAAATATTTTTATTTGAAAAAAAAATCCACGGCCGGGACTCGAACCCGGTTCGCCCACGTCTCTAGTGCCAGTGCCTACTTCGTACCTCGTTCAGACAAATCCATTCTCTTCACCGATCCCATATCCCCGTGTTCTCGCCATTTGCGATGTATACAAGGGGAACAATCTTCATTGAACATTACTTTTAATTAGGATCTTGTTGACTTACGTCATTATATATTATTATATTTTATTTGTCTGACCGAGGTACGAACCAGGATGATGGTTTTATAAATTCTTATATTTAGATTTCTACTAATGGTAACAAGCATTTCCCGCCTTTAGTTGCACCTTTATTACCTCTTGAATTTCGGTTTTTCCAGTTACTATAGACCCTAAGTACTTAAACTTCTCCACATGATCGAACTTATTCCCTCCTAGAACGTATATGCTTAGTCTTAAACGAATTTACTTCCAGTCATGTTTCTTTTCCTTCAATCATCAGCGTTAAAAATAGAAAAATATGCATATTTAAATGAAATTTACAAAAATATGAGTAAAAACATGTCATTAGTTCTCTCATAATAACCTTCAGTACGTATTAGTAAGAAGATACAATATTTTCAAAGGATAAAGGATATATTTTAGTTTATTTTTATATTATTACTTGTTATAGTTTTAACAACTACCACCTGAGCTACCCTGGTTCGTACCTCGGTCAGACAAATCCATTCATTTCAGTGATCCCAAATCCCCGTGTTCTCGCGATTTGCGTTGTATACAAGGGGAAGAATGTTCATTGAACATTACTTTTAATTAGGATCTTGTTGACTTACGTCATTGTATATTATTATATTTTATTTGTCTGATTGATTGTCTGTGATTGATTTGTCTGACCGAGGTACGAACCAGGATAGCACAGGTGGTAGAACACCACGACGGAAACATGGTAGACACGGGTTCAAATCTCGGCCATGGCCATATCTTTTCTCTTCAAAATAAAATTTTTTAAATTATAACAATTAATACAAAAATAAAATAAAATAAATTATAATAATATATAATCATGTAAGTCAACAAGATCGTAATTAAAATTAATGTTTAATGAACATTCTTCCCCTTGTATACATCTGTCTCTTTGAATATATGGGATCTTGTATACGAACCAGGGTAGCTCAGGTGATAGAGCACCACGATGGAAACATGGGAGACCCGGGTTCGAATCCTGGCCCTGGACATATCTTTTCTCTTCAAAATAAAAACATTTAAAACTATAACAAGTAATAATAAAAAAATAAAATAAAATATATCCTTTATCCTTTGAAAATATTGTATCTTCTTACTCATACATACTGAAGGTTATTATGAGAGAACTAATGACATATTTTTACTCATAATTTTGTAAATTTCATTTAAATATGCATATTTTTCTTTTTTTAACGCTGATGATTGAAGGAAAAGAAACATGACTGGAAGTAAATTCGGATAAGACTAAGCATATAAGTTCTAGGAGGGAATAAGTTCGATCATGTGGAGAAGTTTTAGTACTTAGGGTCTACAGTAACTGGAAAAGCCGAAATTACAGAGGAAATAAAGGTGCAACTAAAGGCGGAAATGCTTGTTACCATTAGGTCTCGACATTACTAAGTTTGCGTCTTTTGTCCCGAAATTTAAAAATGAGAATTTATAAAACCATCATCCTTCCAACTCTTCTTTACGGCTACGAAACTTGGCCACTAACGCTAAAGGATGAACAACGTCTACAGATATTCGAAAATAAGGTGCTACGTAGAATATTCGATCGAAAAAGTGATAAGACTACATTTGGCGATTAATTTTTATTTATATAGAATCTTCAAGATTTTCGCTATTTTCTCCAGTAGTGGCCATAATATATGGAATCACTGCTTTATTTTCCTGATGCGTGTTGTTTTGAATTCCCTTTTGATAGTTTCTTCATGGAAAGCAATTTTTGATCATAGCTTCCATTAAATCTTTCTCTTCGAGATTACATGTACGTATCCAAAGCATCCACTGTTTTATATCACCATTCATGTTATTTTTGATAATTGCCTAATCTTAGGCCAAAACCACGACACAAAAATTTATCTTATTTATGTTTCCTCTTTATTTTGTTATATAAATAATATTCTATATTTGTTATCAGGGGGTCGTAGATCATATTTTTATAAAAATTAATAGATAAGCTTCGAATTTACCAAAATATAAGGTGTGTTTTTAAAACTGGAATTGGATTTCTTGTTTTAAGTTATTATTCATAAAACATGGTGTCAGGTGTAAACTGAGTTATTTTACAAAGTAATACAATTAAGTATATTGCTAACAACATGTCTGCGGAGGATATTAAGCTTAGAGCTGTATTGCGTGGCCGACTTACATGAATGAAGACATTTGTTGATTCTGAGAAACTGAGTGCAGGTGAACTTTCAGATTTACAACTTCGCAGTGATAATGTTAGTGAAATATTTAAAGCTTTTAACAATGTGGCTATAAAATCAGAGATTGATGATACATGAGTTCTTTTGAAGATGATTATTTTTATATAAGAGCTAGCTTAAAGAAAATAATTGGTGAACGTAGAGAGAGCTAAACAGACCATAATTTGGCCGTTGATAAATTCAGACATAAAAAATTACATTAAGAGTTGCGAACTCTTTGAGCAACCTCGAAATAGTTATTGGACCTTTCGATGAGAGCTCCGAAATGGATAAGGAAAATAAATGTCTGATTCAATTTTACCAGATCGCATGTCATTTTGATTGTAACCTTTTATTAAACTATTAACATAAATCAATTTTCATAAATTAAATAACTAATATTTTTGAGAATGAAAAAACAAACAATTAATTTAATTAAAAGAACAATTTAAACGCTTTTATAATGAGAAAATGAAGTTACTCATATCAACTAAATTATCAACAACTAATTAATAACAAAAAGAAAACAAATATTATTTAATCTTACGATAGTAAATTTAACTCTATTAAATTACAAACAAAATCTATTACAAAATAATGAATGTTTATGCGGTTTTCTGATTGCAATGATATAATAATGAAAACTCTTATCTGTCTCTCGAAGTAGTTTTCAGTAGATGGTAGATTCTCGGCAGGGCGAGCTGGATGTTGATGACAGAGGATTTTCGTCGGCAGGGCGAGCGAAGATGGTGAAACAATAGACGATGATCGACTGGGTCAATTCGAATTGGTCGAATAGATGACGAGGTTTAAACTAATTACACCTGCAGGTGGGCAGCAAATTAGTATCTTCTTCAAATTCACAAAAACAACTTTGGGCTCCTCTAGAGCATACGATGTGCACGGCTAATGGCTCGCGTCAACACTGTCTTGCTCGGTCTAGCCGGGCGAACAAAAGCCGCTCGACTCTCTTTCGTTTTTCTCTCTTCATTTGTAACATATGTTTTCACACTTTCTACAGATATTACACTTATAACTAAACAAATAAAATTACTTTTAAAGTTAAATTATTCTAAACAACTATGAAATAAACGTTTAAATTATTATAGAAAAGAAAATGTGAAAAATAAGAAAAGATAATGTTCTTTCTTTTAAGAAAAAATGATTTAAATTTTTTATGATTAAAACTGATAATACTTTATAAGGTTACTACTTCATCTGGCCTTAATATGAACCTTGCCAGAAATTTGTGAGGAAACATCCTAAGGAACCGTTATTGAGTCACCCCACGCCCGAGAGACACCCGGGAAAGACTTTTTGTGGATATAATGACGTACAAAAGCTTTGATTATTTGATAGCAGTTCATTCATTTTCTTATTGGATTTAAGAAGCATCACTCAAGAATAAGTCATCAGAAGAGATTATACAGAAATTAAAAGTAATGTTTTTAAAATTTTTTTTTTATTATTATTTCATTCAATGATATTTACAACTATAATGGTATTATATCAAGTAAATGTGCAAAAATGTAGAATATGACATAAAAACACTTGTGGAGAAACTACCCATCGATAGCACTCCAATAAAGTTCTATAGTAGATGATCTCGAGGCCATCTTCTTTTAAAATTTAGTATACCAGAAGTTGTGTTTGCGATAGTGAACCGTTTGCGTCAGAACGATTAAAACAATGTTCGGAAGATTGTTTGAAATTTTAACGCTTAGTCCTAACCACCCCCAATCAAATTCTTTTGCTGAACGAGGAGTGGGGATAATGAAGTTGGAATACAGAAATACTCCGTTATAGCACATTAAATTATCACCATCGCAATTGCTAATGAATCGGATCTGTAGGGCGAAATTACCAACTACCGGTGACAGCCTGTGCACAATGGAAAACTTTAATGTTCAAGATAAGTTACAACAACTCGCAAAGCGGTACTTCGATAGAGGAGCTCGACTGTTGGAGGATTTGTATCCCAATAATAAAGTCTGGATAGAGTATCCTGGTAAAGATAAAAAACATACTTATACGCAGTAAACACGATGTAGTCCCGCGATCGTATATTATATTGGATGAAGATACAGGACAAATAATTCGGAGAAACAGAAGACATCTTCGGAAAAGATTTGGGCGTGGTTTGGAGGAAAGAGGTCAACAACTAGAGGGGAAGATAGAACCAAGAGACCGAGACAATTGCCTTGTAGATTTAGTCATTATTGTATAAAAAAAAAAAAAAAAAAAGATGTTATATAAATAATATTGTATATTTGTTATCAGGGAGTCATAGGTCATATGTTTATAAAAATTAATAGAAAAGCTTGGAGGTTACCCTAAATATGTTTGTTTTTCAAACTGGAATTGGATTTCTTGTTTTAAGTTATTATTGATAAAACGCATTTTATTCAAGCATATTCTCCAAATAGGGATAATGGTGACTCACCAGGACACAGATTTCATCCCGAACAAAAAAAGTCGACAAGACGCCTAGAAGTGACGCGGGCAGGGGTGCCCTGACAGTAGGGTGGGACGCTTCATTAGATCGGGGCAAACCACATCCTAGGCAGCTGCGGAGGATCTGTCAATAGAGCATTCTGCCTGTCCGGCAGGATGTAAAGGAAACCTAGAAGAGTCTGGCATGTCAGAGCAGGATCAATATTTTCATTTATGTCCAGAGATATATACATGTTCCTAGAATATTTATTTAAAAAAAAGTTATAACAAGGATCACAAAGGACACACATACACAAACATGCATGTAAAATAGTTTATAATTAGGTTGGTTATGTAGGAGTAATAATGCAACCTTCAACCAACTAGTGAAGTACAAGCTTTTTCTAACATATGTTTTATTTATATAGTGTTTTGTTTTATCTTTTCAATTGTCACATCATTACAGTTCAACAGTCGAAAGAAGAATTATTAATTCATTTTATCCAGCTATTTTCCGGCTACTTTTTCCTAATTGTATTTGCTTATTAATGTTTATTATTTGTTATTAATTTTTTTTCTCGTTGAATAATTTGTCTACATTAATATATATATATATACGTATGTGTGTGTGTATATAGTCGAGGGGGAAAATTATTAGAAATGAATGAATATGATTATATAATAATGAAATTATATAAAATAGTTTTAAATGAATAGTTGGTACTTGTGTATTAGCCGGTATCCATTATACCTACCTCCTTATCTCGGATAACCTCTTCTTATCACTCGTCTCATTTGAGTCATTCGTGTGAGGGTTTTTTAATGTCTTTGTCTTACTAATTTACTTTATTGTCTGTAATTGATGTAAATTTCTGTTTTGTTTAATAAATTTAATTCTGTGTTTTTCTTATTCCTCTTGTTATTGCTTATTTAAAATGTACAGAATTTTGATCAGCTGTCTTTAAGGGAAGAAGTTCGAAATACTTCCAGGCATTTGGAATAATTCCAAGGACGAAAAAGGTCATCAAATTGATTTTGACAAGGATAGAAATGGAGACATTTTTGTCACTTAAAATGAGGGACATGATTAGTGGGGTCTAGAATTTGCATATTATAACTAAATTTTGTATATTTCAGTTTTTATTGATACGATTAAGAAGGTAAGTGTTTTCAGTATCTGAACTATCAGTATTCAACTTATAAACAATGACGGATAACATTCCCTGGGTACCGTTTAATACACAAGTAGTTATTATTATTATTAGGGAAATAAGACGAATTTAATATAACTCACTAGACAGATGATTAAACTACATAAGGTACATTAAAAAGTTGTGTTTGTTTTCATTCTTTACCTGCCAACTGCTATTTATAAATCTAAATCCTGATTTGAGTTATAAAAATAAATATGAACAGTTAAGATACAACATTCAGTGTTTGGTACAAAAAAGATAAAGCTGCGATATGGAATTTGTTTCCCTTAGAAATGAAGGAATTCCCGAAAGATAACTTCCGAGGCGACTGGTAATCATCCTAAGGGCTAGACCGAGGCGTTGGTTGATCCTTTGAGGCGCCTGTAAGGAAGATGGGCTCGTGAATTCGAATATTACCAGCGAGTAGTTTTTCTACTTTCCTATATCTCATGTCATTGTATATATTTCATTTTGTTTACTAACCTCCATGGCATTACTCGCTGTCCAGCAGCCATCCATCCTCATTACGTGTCCGAACCATCGAAGCTGTCCTTTCTATATTATCTGACTAATGGGTTCAATTTTGAGTGCAGTCCTTATCGTTGTAAATTTCAATAAATAATGTAAAAAAAATTATTCGGACTATAATTCATTTATGGATGGCTCAAAGGTGTTCCTTCCTGACTCACATCTTCTATCATGGCAGACCAAACTCCATCAGTATAAAACATAAGTCCGCCCAGTTTTGTTGTATGGATCGGGGACTTGAACAATGACCGAGGTGATTGAGGATGCTCCTAGTCATTGAAAGAAAAATCTTCCGAAGAACCTTCGGTGCAGTTTATCTAGATGGAAACTAGCGAAGGAGAACAATCAAAGAAATCTACTCCATTTGCAATGAAGCAGATGTTTACTTCTCTAAGATTAGAAGACTGTGATGGGCTGGTCATATGGATAAAATGGAAGATAAGCCCGTTCATAAAAAGGTTTTGATAGAACTTATTTATGACAGGAGAAGAAGAGGGAGACCGAAACTGAGGTGGTCGGATATGCTGACATAGGTGCGAGGGATATCCTGGGAATAAGGAGCTGGATGACGACTGAAAAAAACAGTCTGGAAGAGGCCTGAATTCGTCGCCGAGTAGTAGAACCGCAGAGCAAGCAGTAGTGGTAATTCATTTATAAATTCTTTTCTTTTTTT
The DNA here is from genome assembly GCA_964056705.1 of Troilus luridus. Lineage (NCBI taxonomy): Eukaryota > Metazoa > Arthropoda > Insecta > Hemiptera > Pentatomidae > Troilus > Troilus luridus. The sequence goes on along the minus strand of OZ057412.1, from coordinate 195,090,171 downwards.
TTTTTAATTTATTTATTGAAATTTACAACTGTATACAAAATACATCAAGTAAATAAAATGAGTGAATACATTGACATGAAAAGACAAGTTGAGAAACTACCCAGTTGTAGTACTCAAATAAAAAGTTCAGCTTAGAAGGTCACGTGACCATCTTCTTTTCAGACGCCTCGGAGGATTATCAGGAATTGAAGAGGTTGCGAGGTTTGAAACTAGTGGGTTTGAGTGGAAATGAAGTTTGTCATGAAAAGATTGATATCGGATTCGGGCCAAATCAGCAATAAACGGGACTTAAGTTCATTATGGATTACTTTGTTCGTAACAAAGTAAGGAGCATTAAGTATTTTCAGAAGGATTTTGGATTGTAAGGATTGCAAACGAGAGGAATTCGATGGCTTAGTGGAGCCCCAAAGCTCTATTCCGTAAGTCCAGATGGGTCTAATGAGTGTCATGTATACGAGTCTCTTGTAGTTAATTGGGAGCTTAGAGCGTTTATCTAGTAAATGTTGGATTAGCCTGAAACGGCGAGCTGATTCTTGTCGTTTCAGTCTAGTATGAGGATTCCAAGTTAAGCGTTTGTCAAGGTGTAGTCCTAAGTACCGGATCTGTTTTACAGAACTTAGAGGGATGTTATTAAATAATACAGGGGGGGGGAGGAAGTCGCTGGTTTACGACGGAGGGTAAAGGTTATTTGATGAGATTTGTGAGAATTTATTTTAATCCTCCAGTTTTGACACCAATTTTCAAGGTCAGTGATGTGGGATTGAAAAGTACGGGATGCTATAACTGGATGAGTGTTGACATATAATAGACATGTGTCATCCGCATACGTGGTAAGGATAGTATTAGGATGAGTTGGGATGTCAGCTGTATAAACTGTGTAGAGAATTGGGCCAAGGATACTGCCTTGAGGAACGCCGGCAGATTGAGGAAAGAGGAGTGAGTAGACATTATTATGATTTACTGTAAATTATCTGTAGGAGAGATAGGATTGCATAATGAGAAAGTATGTAGGAGGTAGGAATTTACGCAGTTTGTAAAGCAACCCGGGGTACCAGACTCGGTCGAAAGCCTGTTCGACATCAAGGAAGACCGCTGGACAATACAATCCACGTTCCAAAGCTGAGGAAACAACATCCACCACACGATGGCATTGCTGAATAGTTGAGTGGGATGTTCTGAATCCAAACTGGTGATCTGGGATAATGTTATTTGCATTTAGGATGGGGTACAATCGTTTCAGGATGAGCTTTTCCAGGATTTTACCCATTGGTGGTAAAAGTGAGGTAGGGCGGTAAGAGGAAGGGTATTCCGGTTTCTTTGAATTTAAAATAAATAAAAAAAAGAAATAAAAAAAAAGGAAACAGATGTTCCAAAGTTTTGAATTTTCACTTCTTTTATTGTTTGTTTTTTAAAATAGAAAATGATTGGTTAGTATCGGCATCGAGTCTTACGGTTCGCTAAACCTTTTATTATGATTATTAAAATATCTTTCCTATTAAACAATATGCTTTTATTACAGCTTGAAGAGTGCGGACAATGGAGAACTCCCTCTCACGTGCACTTGCCAAGTTTTTTGTTCCGAAGAGTGAGATATAATGGATTCTACAGCGGCTGATTTATTCCTACTGACCGCACCCCCTCCCTGTTAATAAATAGCTCTTCCGTCCTCTACTTGTGGGGGAATTGTTAGCTCTTCACATGGGGGAATCCAGGGGCATGTCTTCTTTATATATCGGTGCGCACCCCTGCGGAAGAGAGTGGTCAGCATTGTTTAGTCCTGAATTCGTTTAGCTGCTAATACAGTGAGTGTTAGTCAACATTATACTCACCGTGTATAAACGAACAACGAGGTTCAGCCTGCGTTAAATTCGGATAAACCACTAAAAAAAAAGGTAATTAACTAACTATTAAACCTGTAATTAATTTAATAAGTTTTATTGTTAAGGGGAAAAATCTCATCAGAGATCGATACGCTGCAACCCAATCAGTTCCTAGGTTCAGTAAACGTTGCAGACTTGTGTACTGGAAGAGGTCAGATTTTGTACAATAATTTCTTTTCAATAGAAATAAATTAGCCATATTTCTTGTTTAATTTTGGATAATTCCAAGTCTTTCTTAATATTTTGGATCCATTCCACTCCATTAACAAGGTATGCTACGTAATTTACTATTCTTTTTGTTAGTCTGTGATCGGGAAGGCTCAGTATGTGGCCGTAGAATTCAATACGTCTTTTCCACATGTCTATCTATATGTTAGTATATTGAGTTCATATATTAATATTAGAATACTAAAAGCTTGTAAAGGCCTAGGGTTGGTACAAAACCTTTACAATAAAAAATGTCAATCTCTAAATACAGAAAAAATAATCAAATAAATTATTATTAGTGAAGAGGAAGAAAATGGTCCGAGTGGAGGTAAAATATTTCTCTTTTATAGGAAGGACTGTTTATTTGGAAGCCGACGATTCGACCCACATTGCAGGTCTTCTTCAAGGCTAAATATACGATATTATTTCATGTAATCCTTCATAAAATCTGTTGTTATTTTTTATGAAATTCCTATTAGTTATTCCTTGTATCTATAAAATTTCTATATGTGTCTACAATTCCTAATTTAATTTTTATAATTTTTTATTCATTTTTAATTTTTTTTTTATTTACTATAATTCTGTTTTATAGTAAATTTCAAATTTTCATTTGACATTTTGTTGGATTTTAACAGTATTTCTTTGTTATTACATAATTCAATCTGTACCATGTATTATTCTAATTTATTTGTATCTTGTATACTTAATCCTGAAGAAGACCTGCAATGTGGGTCGAAACGTCGTCTTCCAAATAAACAATTCTTCCTATATAAGAGAATTTGTTTACCTCCACCCGGATCATTTTCTTCCTCAAATATATAACGTCAACTAATAATTTACAACATATTATCATTATTGAAATATCTCAACCAATAATTAATAATAGTTTTAAAGGAGTATATAATAAGGAAAGATGAGGAAATTTGAATAATCTAAAATTTAAATAACTAATACTATAGTTGAAGAATGAAGTAAGCTTCGAGTTTTCTGTCGGCATGACTTCATATTGAATATATTTTTTTTTAACTTTTTAAGTAAGAGACATGATATGTATGTTACGTTCCTGGTCCTCGAGAAGAAGACCCATATTAAAGAAAGAAAATCCCGCAGCACCTCCACAGGAGTGAATCAGCGGGAAATGAAGCGGCAAATTTCGGGATCTCCTCCACATCGTGTTCAGATCCGCGGAAAACCGGGGCCTCTCTTCGGCAAGTTCCTCCGTCATCTGGAGGCTCTTCGATCCGAGCCCTGCCTCTTCGACCATATTGATTCTGTCCCCTTCCTCAACGTTTGCACTCCCAACTTGAACCAAGATCGTCGGAGCGGAAAATTTAATTCGCGACAACCCTCGACACTACGGGCAGTATTGGAGGAGTAATGACTTTGATAGGTTTACGAACAAGAAGACTAGAGAGCGCTGAACAAAGTTAGTAAAGATTATCTTCACTCAGCTCCTCGCCAACTTTAGCAAGTCATTAATATCTATCTACGATGGAGGGAATGATTCACCTAAGGTCTACGCTTGTAACATCTGATGAACTTTAGTAATTGCCGAGAAATTCCTCAATTTGATTTTTTATACGAAATAAATTAAACATTTGAATTTTTAAACTAATAGTCCTTATTTTAAAATTAAAATTTACGGAAAAAATTATAAATCTAATAATAAACACTTTCATTTAATACTTAATCGTAATAATATTTTAGAGAAAAACGGTTACAGCTGATCCAATGTATGAAAATAAACGTATAAGAAAGTTATAAAAATATGAATAATTATTAATACTAAACAAGATGTAAATGTATAAATGTAGAAGAAATTAATAGAAGGTAATGAATGTAAAATCACGTTAAATAGCGTGTACATGTTAGATAATTTATGTGTGGGGAGTAATAAACATTAATTATATTGATACAAAAATATACATAAAGAACTCATGTCATCACCCTCAAGTCCTCCTCTAAATCACCGATCCATCGGTTCCTTGGTCTCCCTCTTTTTCTTTAAAGGAACCTGGTCCCTACCTTCTATCTTCTAATCATTTTATTAGTATTTATTTTTATATCAATTAAACTCTCAATAAAAGCCAACAAATTTATAAGATCAATTTTATAAGAAGTATATTCTCTAGATTATACTTAGTAACTCGTTAAGTCTGTTCCTGACATGCAGAATTTGAGATAAGATCTAATGTTATTAAACTAAAGCAAGAGTATGTACATTTTCCTTACCTTTTAATGAGCCAACTTTGCGAAGTAGAACCATCAAACAAGTTCTTAAATTATTACTCCACATCTTCCTTGATAATGGAAGGGATACCGCATCGGGATGTATGTGGGTTTAATATTCAACCAGTAATGTTCCCACAAGTTTAAAATCCCTTTAGGGTGTTTATCATCCTGAACAACATTATTAGAAACCTTCGTGAAACTTTTCCTGTTTTTCTTTCATGTAACTGATGGTGATGATATTTGGCAAGACTCTGACTTCGTTTGGATGAATCTCGCCTTTTTAGAAACTTTAAACTACCAAAATCCTAACTCTGGCTATTGTAGATTTATATTGTTGTGGAAACGGTTAATAACATACAATTTTTGTTTGTTTATTTAAGGTAATTTTATGCTGATATGCCTAATCGGACGATGCTACAGTGGGGATTGTTATTTTAGCCTATCCAGGTATAATTATGATAGGGGTTGCTATGTTTTGGGTGGATAAATATGTTTAAATAATAATAATAGTAATAAATGCGTTATACATTCTGGGACAAGCACCTTTAGAATAACAATACAGGTATTCTATACAGGACATTTAATTAATTAATACAATCAAATTAATTATGAGAAATTCGTCGTAAACCTGCGACTTCCTGCCCCCCTGTATCGTTTAACAACATCCCTATAAGTCCTGTAGAACAGATCCGGTACTTAGGACTACACCTTGACAAACGCTTAACTTGGAATCCTCATACTAGACTGAAACGACAAGAAACAGCTCGCCGTTTCAGGCTACTTCAGCATTTACTAGATAAACGTTCTAAGCTCCCAATTAACTACAAGAGACTCATTTACATGACAATCATTAGACCCATCTGGACTTACGGAATAGAGCTTTGGGGCTCCACTAAGCCATCGAATTCCTCTCGTATCCAATCCCTACAATCCAAAATCCTTCGTAAAATCCTCAACGCTCCTTATTTTGTTAAGAATAAAGTCATCCATAACGATCTTAATGTCCCATTTGTTGCTGATTTAGCCCGAACCCGGTATATATCCTTTCATAACAAACTTGATTCCCACTCAAACCCTCTAGTTTCAAACCTAGCTTCCTCTTCGATTCCCGATAATCCTCCGAGGCGTCTGAAAAGAAGATGGCCTCGTGACCTTCTAAACTGAACTTTTTAATTTGAGTACTACCACTGGGTAGTTTCTCTACTTGTCTTCTCATGTCAATGTATTCACTCATTATATTTACTAGATGTATTTTGTATACAGTTGTAAATTTCAATAAATTAAAAAAAAAAAAAAAAAAAAAAAAATTATGAGAAATAATTAATGGGAAAAATTTGTGAAGTACCTCCAATGATACTATTTAAACAATAAAAAAAACAGAGTACAAGTAATCCAAATAAAATATAATTAATATAACAATAATTATATAGAGAGGAACAATTGATAGTTACATATGCATTCAAATTACAATCTTAAGTAGAAAAAAAAACAAAAGAAATATACAAAAATACAAACAATGATAATTCTAGTAGGAAAGAAATTCGTTGACTGATAAGTACTAATGTAGGATGGAAACAGTTGGGGGTGCAGTCAAAAATTTACACAATAAATAAGTGGAAACCTATTATATTTTATGTGTGCCGACGTTTCGACCTACTGTGTAGGTCATCTTCAGGGCCAATAGGAGTGGCTACTCGGTGGAAAAAGTGCTGGAAAGTAGGTCGAAACGTCGGCACACATAAAATATAATAGGTTTCCACTTATTTGTTGTGTAATTTTTGACTGCACCCCTAACTATTTCCATCCTACAATAATAATTATAATTTAAATAAGTCTATATATTTTTTAGGATGCCAGAGTAATCATTTTTATATGTAATTACTCAACTTATTAATTTAATTTAATGTCCTAACTTTATATAAAATTGAATTATTTCCAGAGGTTGGCTGCATGTTTACAATTTACTAATCAGTCAACTTAATACCTTAGTAAACCAGAAATATAGTATTCCTAAATATATAGTGCGTCTGGGTTAAGTAGCTCCTGGACAATTGTAATGAATATAGGTACTTTACTAATGCAATTTCTTATCTGGACTATAATTTCGTCGCTGACAAAACATTACCGCCTATGTATACTTTAGGTGATTTTACAGTAGACTTGGCCATTTTTTTCAGAACTATTGAAGAGAAGTATAAAAAAATCATACTCATATATATATATATATATAGACACATAATCATATAGACCTTGATACCTGCCTTCCTTAGTGTGCATTTCAACCTGTAGAATTCTTTACCGTTATTAACTCAATTTCATAAAAATTTGTAGACAGGTATTGTTTTGACAGCGACGATTTAAAATATACATTTTGATAAGAGTAATATTGATTCAGATATAATAGAAGATTGCCATACGTACAGAACTTAAATTAAAACGTATCTAGTAAATCGGGGGTTCATTTAGAGATCTTGAAGTATGTCTTCCCCAGGTCTGGCCGTTTCACTGAGACACGTCACATTCCTTATCTTCAGCTCCTTCTAGAAATGCCTCACCGACGATTTCTTCCTCATCTCATTATCAAGTGAGACTCCTTAAGTTATGTCCTAACCACCCCGGTTTCATGTCTCTTTGACCCTCTCACCAGTGGGTCTTGAACCTGCCTGAGTGACCTCTTTCTTATAACCGTCATTTTATAAATTTAAATTTATTTTTATACCAACGTCCGGAAGGATACATTGCAGAATCTCTAGCGAGTCTGTCTTTTCACAGGCTTTCCTCCGAATGACGACGTAACCAAGGATTTTTCAACCCGTTGAAAAAATTCTAGGACCACCTACTAAACTACGAACCCACGGCGTTGGACATAAAAGGTGATTGAGATTACCACTACATCACAGGTTACCCCAATGACCCATGTAATGCATGGAGTGCAATTATCAGAATTATACACATTAGTAAGCTTAAAATATTCATTATTTGAAGACAATGTGGCTGAACTTAAGCTATCTTCAGGATTGAGAGAAAAAAAATAATATAAACCGAGGAATATGAAAGACAATAAAACAGCTTTGTTTTGAAACTAATGGGTTTGAGTTGGAATAAAGTTTGTCATGAAAGGACAGGTATCCGGTTCGGGCCAAATCAGCAGTGAATGGAAACCTGAGATGATTATGGATGACTTAATTCGTAATGAAATAAGGAACATTAGGCCTTTACGAAGCTTTACAAGGTATGATATACCCCGTGGCGGCAGCGCTGTCAGAACGCGGGCCAGATCCAGGAACTACTGTGATTTAGCAATACTCACCGGTTAAGGTGGCCTCGCGCTATGGTCATTTACCAGTCATGGAGCTTCTCGTCGAACGCGGTGCTCCGGTCAACTCCAAGGATCGAGCTAAGAGGACCGCTATAGCCTGTGATAGGCGTAAGAACCACACATATGTAGTAAACTATCTGAAGTCCAGGAGCGTGGTCGAAATACTGTAAAAAACTAAGCTGTCAACGTGTCGCCCAACAATTCTAGTTAAAATAATCATAATAAAAATATGTATTTAAGAAATAATACAAAAGCCAACGTGGTTCATCTCTCTGTAGTAGATCCAGGATTCTGTGGTAATGTTAATGTCAGTGTTCGTAACAAAGTAAGGAGCATTTGTAGTTTAAATATATATTTTAGCACTTGCTAAGTCCAGGGGCGCGGTCGAAATTGTAAAATATCTAAGCAGTCAACGTTTCGCCCAACAATTTTAGTTAAAATAATCGTAATAAAAATATGTATTTATGAAATAATACAAAAGCCATTTGGCACATTGTATCTGCGATCTTCTTTCCAAAACCTCCCCTAAGGGATTCACGTGGAACCGTGGATGGAGAAACCTCCCGTTGAAAGCACTCCTAAAGTGGTTCATCTCTCTGTAGTAGATCCAGGATTCTGTGGTAATGTTTATGTCAGTGTTCGTAACAAAGTAAGGAGGATTAGTAGTTTGGATATATATTTTAGCACTCGCAGTAGGTAGTTTGTTACTATTTCATTATATTTACTTTACTTGTATATTTGTTATTTACAGCTCCAAATATCAATAAATTAAAGGCAAAAACATTAACAAAACCCTTATCCCATTCTATTCAAAACTCAAAATAGACACAAGGAGAAAGGAAAAGCTACTTTGGGAAAGCTCTCTACCAAACGACTATCTTATAAAAATGTCAGAACGATGGTGTTTTTTTAAAGAAGCCGATTGAGATTCAGGAACCACCGTTCGAGGCACTACAAGAATCTGCTTTTAGCTGTGTCGAAGACGTTATACATTTTTAAATAGAGGAATCAATTATTTACGAGTTTAGTGAGTAGAATTTATTTTTTCAATCTTACTAAGTTCCTAACAAAGTTTCCTTTTAAATTGAATTACGATTTAAATTATGCAAACAATAAAAATCACTGCAGTTTTACACATCAGGATGAAAAGCTGGTAACTTCTAATATCAATAATAAAATTTTTCAAAAGTTTAATTAGTTTAGTAGAGCAATTCGTTACGCTTACGAAACTTTAGGGTCAGAGCCGGATTCAAAACATAAGAAATGAGGGGACAAAGTATCTTGTTAGATGAAATTGCTAGACTAAAATGTGAAATGCGCCTGTATTTTTTTAGTATCTTATGGCAATTTGGGAATCCTAGTTAACTACAATCGTTGGGCAGGTAGTTTTCATTTCGTTCCACTGTTTTCATGATTTTTTTTTTTAATTTTTGTTTTCATGAAACTTTTTCTTGTGCCTCAAGAACGGTGAACATTAGAATACCTTCCGGTGTGCAAACGCATTAGTTAATGCATTCTTAAATGTTTAATATAGAAGTAAAATTTGTATTATAAGGGTTTTTAAATATATTAGGACCGCTTCACAAAGAGACATAAACAATTAAAAAAAGTTACCCATTGTATACAAGAAGAAAAAGAATATTTCGCTTTTATTTCTAATAGTAATACAAAATACAATATTACAAAACAAAATATCAGATGTTGTTTTACTTTTATAGTATTTAAATCTATCAGTGCCGTGTCATCACAATCCACCCTGTCTTCCGCTCACGCAGTGTGAGGTTTCCTTCTGTATAGCCCGGGCCACACCGTACGATCCTCTACCATTCCTCTGCTTCTGTTCCACTGCAGGTTTCTCTTTGTGAGGCTTTCCTTAAACCCATCTTCCCAGGTATGTCGAGGTCTTCCTCTGGACCTTCTTCCTTCAACCTTATCCTCGTCATCTTGGCCAGCCTGTTGTATTGCATTCTTAAAACTTGTCCAAACCAACTTAGAATGCTTTCTTCAATGACTTTTTCTGCAGGCTCCACTCCGAGGCTTGTTCTAATGATCGAGTTGCGGATTCGGTCTCGTCTTGTTTCCCATTCTATCTTCCTAAGGAATCTCATTTCTGAAGCCTGGATCCTACTTTTATGTTTGGTGGTTAATGCCCAAGATTCTGAAGAGTATGTTAATATGGGGAGAAAAGTAAATTTGTATACCCTCAATTTGTGTCCTTGGATACTTCTCTTTTATTCAGGAACCTTTTATTTAGTGCATGGAACAATTTACCAGCTGAGTTGATCCTCTCCCGGATTTCATTGTCCATGACTCCATTCTCATCAAGGTGTGCTCCCAGATATTTAAACCTTCTCACCTGTTCGATGGGCTTGTACTTGATTCTTATCACTCTCGTTTTTCGCCGAGCCATCCTGCCATACTTCAAATATATATAACTTAATTTTATTATACTCACACACACACACACAGAAATATATATGTATATCCTAATTTTCGGGAGCGATATGGTAATAATATCACACATAAATGAAACAGTCTAATAAAAATTTATATTAAATTCTCTATAAAAAATCTATTAATGTACCTTGTATGAATAAGGAAACCAAAATGAAACTAAAAACTGAAAAAAATTTATTAGAAAGTGTTCATTAAAACACGTAAGGCTACCCAGATAGAGAGTTGGTAAGCCTTTAGTAGTGCGCATTGGAAAATAAGATGGCGTGGAGGAGCTGGCACATGGGGTATACTTTAACTGTGTAACTAAAGCGTTAACAGATTATGTTAACAGCACAGTAACTCAGTATTATACACACTACTCCGCTCCTGTAACCAATAATTATTATTGGTAATACTCTGTTATTATATTTGGCGGGCAATACCTAAACGCCCATGCAATATTATCGGACAATGTTCCTGAACAATCAAATGTACATCTGCTGTGTTATCTGTTAAAACTCCTGTTTCCTCTTCTAATTCGAACTTGATGTTCCCCCTTTGTCCCCGCTATCTCTGACATCCGGACAAAACCGACCGACTCTTGCTGTCAAAATGCTGCGGTACTCTCCGTTGGTGCTTTGCATGTGTGTTGCTCTGGCCTATTGTGCACAAATGGTAAGGCGATATTTACACTATATATACTTATATATTGTTAAGGGCTACTAGGTGTAAAATTAATTAAACTATTACTAAATTCAAGATGCAAAAATTTATTAACAAATTAAAAAGACTACAAAGAAATTATTTAAAACAATTAAATTATTAAACTAATATCAATTTACAATAACAATATTCTACAGATTATAACCTAGGCCTAACTGTTATCTTATTACTAAGATAATAAACAAATAATATAAGATTTTGCTAATACTAAATAACTAAACTATTTATATAAATTTGTACAAATGCAATAATATTACACTATAGTTTACAACTACAAATTAACACTTACAGTCCGCTAATTAAAGTCCACCGACCGTAAGACTCTCCAAATATGACAAACTGACACGCAGTTTATTACAATCACTAATCAATTATCACACTGCTGACACTAACTGTCTCTGTCACTCACACGGACTGTCACTGTCCACTGTCACTGACCGCTACTAACTCAGCGGGCCTTTAAATAGGCAAGGTAGATCGGGGTGGGGCACTTCTCGGAAGATCCAAGAATTGTCTCGTTTCATCCAGGTTGATCTAGAAGGTTCTAGACTATTCTTTAATTCCTTCCGGCTTACTTAGTGTTTATATACTCCCTCTCCATACAACGGCATACTATTTCCCATTTTACAAATCATAAAACAACTATTCACTTAATTGTACTTTGCCGGTATTCCGATATCGGCATTATTAATTTATTTTTCTCTCTATTTTTTTCATATCATACGATCAATATGTGCAACGATTTCTACCCTATTTTATTAATACAGGATATTTCGACCTTTAAATTATTCGAATTTTAGTTGTATGTAATATTCGTTAATTATTCACAACATAATAATAAAAAATAACAATACTGTATAAAACTCTAGGAAAATTATTAAGAGAATTGAGTAATCTGCGGGCATGTTTGATTAATCTAAATTCATTATAATTTAATGATTGAAGGCGGCAAATTTAAACAAATCCTTCAAATATTTAAATGAAATTCTAAGCAAAATTTGTTAATTTAAAAAAAATAATAGCAAATAAATAATTACAAGTTTTAAAATCAACTACAGTTACAATCCCAACGATTCCTAAAAACTAAAATTATTTTTATTGATACTTGAATTAAATTAATTAATTAAATTTAATTAAATGATTACCGATTTGCTCATTACCCATAATTACATTACCTTTTTCTTACTAAAGCTCACAATAACTTGTATTTTTGAAAAATATTAAAAATGTAACGAAAAATCAGTTAAAACTTGTAATTCAATTCGAAGTTACAACCTGTGGAAGAGACACCCAATCAGAACAGACAAGACACCCATATAAACAGTTAAAACTTCCTGTAACTTAACTCGAAGCGACAACTAGCAGAATAATCACAGAAAAATGTTTTAATTTTATTACTTAATCACAAAATAACTGAATTCTCTGCATTTAACACTACTAATATAAAATCAATATATTGGAATAAGGTGTACTCGTAGGTAGCTTGTTTTATTTTTAAATGGATGCATGCCATTTTTGCCATTGTCTGTAATGACCTAAAGTAGTCAAGCATATTCTCTTTGTTATTTTCTTTAATGGCTAAATAAGAATATCATTTTACATGAACCTCTTTCCCTACCACCATTTTAATATATAAATCCTTAATACGTTTGGATCTCTCTAAGTATAAAAATCATTCTGGAGATTTCAAAGCATTCAGATATAATAGTAGTAACCATTGCGAAAAGTGATTAAAAAATAACTTTTTCCTGCAACCATTGAAAAATGCTATACATCATTCAACTAAACCTGATGTGGAAAGTCCCACTTTCCCCCACTAGTGAGGGAAAACTACTTTCCTTCACTAGTGAGGAAAAGTAACAGCCACCTAGATCGAATTTTACAATCAGCACTCTGTTACTTTAAATGTTAATTATAATATTATTCATTTTATATTCATAAAATGTTAAAATAAATAATTTTAGAACTATTTTATATTTAATTCAAGAATGGTTGAATTTATTTTGAAGCGAATTTATAGAAATATTTAATATAAACTTAAATGTATTAGAACCTTCACACATCAGAAATTTGGAGATCTAGCATTAGCATTACCCACTAGCGGTAGTGTAGTAATAACAAAACTTAATTTTTAAATGGTTGCAGGAAAAAAGTACCATTTAACACGTGAGAAAAGTGCTTATGACATCCTCGTTTGATTACCACACTCGCCTCCACCACGCTCGTGTGGTAAAATTCACTCGGGTGTAATAAAGTGTCACTTTCCTCACTTGTCAAATAAATAACTATATCGCTAACAAAAACATTTTATTTTCGATTGCGTAAAAAGTAATATATATATATGTATATATAATAGTAACCATTGCGAAAAGTGATTAAAAAATAACCTTTTCCTGCAACCATTGAAAAATGCTATACATCACTCAACTAAAACTGATGTGGAAAGTCCTACTTTCCCCCATATATATATGTATATATATATACACATAAAAAGATGTATAAAATTAAATGTTCAAAAAAAGACATATAATGCATTTAAAAGCATATATTATATAAGCTTATGTTTTGATCAGGTTAGTCCAGTGTCTACAGTACTTTATTACTAAGCTGAAGGTCTCTATTTGCAAACTGCCAATGACATGAACTGTTAAATCTGACAGGTCTCCCGATCCCGAGTGGGTGGATCCTGTGGGATCAGCAAACCTCCGGGAATGCATCCAGGCTCTATAAGATGGTTCTCCTTAATTAGAGTAATGTAAAAACCTGGCTGGTGACGAAAAAAGTTGTCATAGAAACAATACAGTCTTAAACAGGTTCTGAATCCTTTACAGGATAAAATGCAAGAATAATTGTACTTGATGGTGTACAAGATCATTTAAATTTAATTTAGAATCGCCTTTGATTAGAGACTGATTTATCAATTGTACAAGGACATCAAGCCTTGTACACATTATAACATTTTACATTACATTCACTGAAAATTACTCGAGAGGTAATTTTCAATAGATCTACATGAACATATTTCGTATGATCGACAATTTTTAAAGTCATATTTTTATGACTGCAAGTTTTTTATTAATTCATTTTTTTCAGGGAGCATTTGACGTGGCGCTCAGACATTTCGAAGAATGCTCTGACATCGGTAGTGGAGATATTCGACTATTTGTGAGGATGAAGAGGTACAATAGAACAACACCTGCTGCTGACTTCAACCTCACTCTATTGGTGCCTTATGACGATCAGATATCTGTAAGTATATATACATACACACTAAGCGCTATGCTGACTGGATAGCGCTTGAGTTGTAGATCAAGGTGTAGGTGGGAAGATTGCGTTAAGAGTGATGGGTTTTGGTTTGTAGTGGTCCGTGGGCAGAAGTTTTTAAGGTGGGAATGGTATCAAACCTTCGGGTTCGTTAAGCCTTATTATTATCACTATATATATACAGCCATCTTATCCACCAAATCACGTGGAAATTAAACGCCACATAAAGAGACTGAAAAATAACAAGGCTCCTGGTGAAGACTCCATAATTGCGGAACTGTGGAAACAAGCCCCGGAAGAAGCAATTGACATCTTAAATCAAACTATTGTAGATATATGAGAAAAAGAACAGCAAACAGAATACTGGAAGCTAGCTTTGATCCATCAGTAGCCTACAAGATCCTGTCACTATCCATCCTTGAAAAACTAGAACAGCAAGACTGAGGGGTATCAAGGAGGTTTTCGGAAAGGTCGATCAACTACAGAGCAAATACTCAATCTAAAAACCATAATAAGGTACCATATGCTGAGAGGTCGAACCTATGTGGCGACATTTGTAGACTTCAAGAAAGCACACGACTCCACCGACCGTGATGTGTTACTTAACATACTTGCAGAAATGGGAGTCGACGAGAAACGGTTGGCAATAATAAGGGATTGCCCAATACTATTTTGAATCACTTGTTTCAATGATGTGTAGGATTAATGGTTCGGCCAGGTTAGATTATGGAACAATTTCTTTGCAATCCCATCAAACATTTACCACTACCTTCCTTGGTGTCAGTACCGGCTTCTAACCGTTTGTATAGATTTTTATTGCTTCGACCAAGATCTTTTTCGCACATTAATGTCGTATGTGAACCATTTTTCGTGGGATGTAATCAATCACTCGCTTAAAAAAATTCTATCAGTTTTCAGCAGTAATTCAGAAATCAAAATTAAGCCAATCCCTGGAAAGGACATATGTAGCGATAGTCTATTCATAATTATACCTGCATGATTTATGTTAATAGACCTCGATCCAATTTTCAAACATTAATTAAACAATATTAATCATACAAATATGGATCAGCAACAACGTGTAATATTTTAATAATATACCTTCTTGTAATGGTCTCTATAAAAATATCGTAGAAAAAAAATTCCTGAAGTGGAATACCTGTTTGACAAAGTTAAGTGGGATCCAGAAGTCAAGTGCTTGCCCTTCTAGGCCCCTAGCCTAACCAAACAGACCGACATCTTAGACAGAAAATGCTTTATGGACTTCTATTCCCTCACTTAAATATATGAATAGAAGTATATACAATATATATCTTTGTTTTAAACTGGATTATTTTTAAGAAGTTAGTAGTGTGTTTACAAATTTATCAATAAGTCAACTTAATACCTTAATCAAACCATCAATATAGTATTTATAAATATACAGTATATCTGGGTTATGTAATCACCTAAATAATTATAATGAATATAGTTCATTTAAAGACACCTGAACCACTACAACCCGTGGGTCTGGGTTTCAGAACATAGAAGAGACTATACAGTTTCAAGGAGTCTTGCCTCCAGTGGGATTCCGCTCCCTATACTTTAGTAATACAAGTTTTTAATTTGAACATGATTTAATATATAAATTAAGAAAAGTGCAAAAATGATTCAGATAAATAGAGGATTTCCATAAAATACAAACATAAATCAAAATTAAAAAAAAACAAAAAATGTTCACGTAGGCTTCCACGGTCATTATTATTCTTCTTATATTCAACTTCCGGGATGGACCATGTCTTGTTGATGTTATGAACCAAGCTTTCGCTCATCGTGCTGTGAGCTTCTTCAGGGTTAGTCAGTTAATGAAGAGCGGATGGTTGGAGTCGGGGTATATATTCAATATATATATAGAGGATATTTTCAAGAAAGAAAAATCGGCCGTAGCAGAACACTTTTACAACACCAACCACCACATACCCTTTGAAAACACTACCATCCTTACTAAAGATTCTAATTACCATCTCCGTAACATAAGAGAAGCTATCGAAATTGTCAAACAACCCAACAATTTCAATAGGGAAGATGGCTATAAGCTCAGTAAAAACTGGTATCCGGCCATCCAACGCAAGACCCATACACTACCTCACCATCCACATACAGATGAACCCCACCCCACCGAACACACACGAACACACCCGAACACAACACGACCGACACAAGCGAACCAATGAGAAGGCTATCTTCGATCCAGACCACGCCCCCCAGGTATAAATACCCTGACTCCAACCATCCGCTCTTCTTTGAGAGGCTGAAGGCCTGTGAAAATCCTTTATTTAAAAATATAGTGTCCCCTCCCAGACCAGGGAGGTGGCAAGGTAGTGCCCCTTTGGTCGACGTCCTCTCATTGGCCTAGGGTAGGGGTCTGGACACTCTTGTCCAATCACCCACTTCCTTTTCCTCCTTCCTCTTCCCTCTTTCTTCTTCTTCATATCCCCTAACCTCGATAAGCGGTCTCTCGCCGACTTTGACTTGTATAAAGCCAGCGGCCTTGTGCCGGTGATAGAGTACACGCCTTCAGCGGTCTCGGATTATGTAATTTCTTAAAATACCTAAGGTAAAAAAAGAAACTAGTTTTAAGTGATGTATATATTATTATATTGTTGTATATACTGCAAAAGTTGTAAATATTTGTTTAATAAAGAGATTTGAAACAAAAAATCCGCTCTTCATTAACTGACTAACCCTGAAGAAGCTCACAGCACGATGAGCGAAAGCTTGGTTCATAACATCAACAAGACATGGTCCATCCCGGAAGTTGAATATAAGAAGAAAAAACAAAAAACTTATTACCCTTATAAAACTACCAATACTATAATAATAAATGTATGGTCATAAGATTTAAGTGCACAGTTCAATCAATAAAACAAATATTATATACAAATTGTAACTTATAATTAATATACACAATGAGAAATGACTATTAATGATTCATATTGAGGGGCACTTTCAGGGTCAGGTCTGTGGTAAGAGCATGTCTTGGATCAGGTCATCTAGTACCAAGCCAGCTTCTCCTACTTATCTCTCATCAAGGAATGCCCATTTTTACATCTAGCTATATATCTCCCTTCCTAAGTTCTATTACTTCCTGTAGTAACAGATCCCAGCGGATCCATCCCCGGCTAATAAGAGAAAAAATAATTTATTTGGGGATCTAGAAGGCAGTGACCGCTATATACTCAGCTATACATCTAAATCAACTATCTTTAAAAAAAGTATAATTGAACTTTACAGATGGATATCTTATGATTACTCATGGGTAGATACTGGATTTTCCTGTATCTGAATACAAGTGATACGGATACTTTTCTGTATCTGATACTTTTACTTGATATTTTTGTAGTTGAATACAGATATCCCGACTCTTACTCTTCTAATAGGCTACACAGAAGGCTTTCTTGGGGCATCAGTTTGTGTTATCATTTTTAAAGGAAAAATAGTTATTCGCCGAAATATTAGCCTGCAACAACAAGGCATCAAATGATTAAAATCATGTTTTTTATTGGTTAATTATTTTTTGAAAGTTATGGAATTGTACAAAAAAAAAATTTGTATATATATAATGTTTAGGAACTATATTCTATGGTAAATTAAAGCCCACAATTTGATTCACAAAGTAGATACAAAAAAATAATATACCAGTTTTAAGTCGTATGTTATAGTAATAAATAGCATAAGGTAGCATGAGGTAGTGAATATATTCGTGAATACTGAATAGTGCTTTTAACAACCAAGGCCTTGAATGCAGCTCTCGTATCTATCTGGTCTAGCAGGTAGCAGCAGGTGCGGGAGTTGAGATAGTAGTAGATACTGACTACTAGTTGATACTGACTAGTCAGTGAATACAAGATCTAGAGAGAGGTGATGTGACCTTGGAAGGACATCCCACCCCATCGCTTGACTCGCGTAGTCAAGTATCCAACAGATACTCGTATCGGGTACATTTTGATCGTATTCGGTCCTTGTATCCACTACTTTTCAGTATCATCTACATGATTATGATGTTGGTTATTACAGATAAAATTATTTTTCAGATAATGTTTTCCTTGGCTCAATTGACAAACGGTGGATTCAAACAGAATTTCTTCAGCCAAAAGATACCAAAGGCTTGCGCCACTCCGACCCAGCTGGTACCAGATCTCTGGAAGCAAATACTGTCGTCTATGAATGTCACTAAATGTCCTATACCAAAGGTAATAGTTGAAGCAGCACTATTATAATATTAAATATTCTGTTAGATCAAATAAACAATATTACCATACTAATTGTAATAGTGGGAGCGGAGTGGCTCAGTGGTAGAGAACTGAGTTGTCATGCCGAAAATCCTGGTTCAAATCCTGCTGCTGGGAAGACTTATTTAGTATCTCAGCAGCCGGAGAGGGATCATATAGGACCTTGTACCCTCCTGGGCCTCACCCAACCATTATGAACTGGGTACCCAAAATAAGGGGGAAAAACTGGTGGTTGCGGGTGACCGAGAACAAATCACCTCCCTGCACAACCGTTGTCCATGAAACAGTACTGTCTCTACCATGTACTGATCCCCGGGCCCTTCACGGGTTGTAGTGGTACAGGTTATATTTTTATTTTAATAGTGCTTCGAGTAGTCAGTTCAAGCAACTTCGAGCATGTTAGGTACTTTCGATGGTTAGTTGACTATTTCGTGTTTCAGTTGATAATTCATCCTAGGTTATGTGTGACCCACAGCCTTACTCCCTGGATCTTGATTGATTAATAATAATAATAGTAAATTATTTAAAAGTACTTGCACACTCAAGAGGTAGAGCACTTAGTTGCCATGGCGGAAATCCTCGTTCAAATCCCGCTGCGGGCAAGAATTTATTTCGACTGTTTGCAGCGGGAGATGGATCATATAGGATTTAGGACCCACCTGTGGCCCACCCAGCCTCTATAAAATATTATAAAAATAGGGTACCCAAAATAAGGGGAACAATCTGGCCTAGGACAAGTCAACTCCTAGGAGACCCGATGTCCATGAAAAACAGTTCAGTCTCTACCATATACTGAACCCCAGACCCTTCATGGGTTGTAGTGGTGCAGGTTCTTTTTTTCATGATGAGGACAAAGGGAGAGTGGTAGTACCTAGGTAGCGGTGGAAGGGCGTGGCTTACCTATGCACGTCCGGAAGGGTCGACTACTGCGCAGGTTGTTTTGTAAATTGTCAGGCTATAGCAGCTTGGGCGACCCCTCCAGGCCATCTGAGTTCCAGCAATCGATATAATTCGCGACTAAGGATTTTCATGGTCTATAATTCTAAATCTCCTATAACTAAACAAAAAAAAAAGTTTGCTTTATTTCTTATATCATCAATTTTATTTCTAAGAACTATTTCTCTTAATCGTGAAATATTGAATAATTCTTCAATAAATACTTATTAAAAAAAAAGCCTAAAACTCTAAAACGCATAAATGTCCTTGGGTCCAGTAAGTGGTAGAAAATGTACTGTATCTTGGACATCGGTTGTGCAGATGGGTGATTTGGCCTGGACCACGATCAACCGCCAGATTTTCCTCCTATATTGGGTATCCCCTTTACAGAAGCTGATTGAACCCGGTAAGGGTCCTAGGTTCCAGCATCAGATTATATATAATTCTGCCATGGAGCGGGATTTGAACTCTGACCCGTACATTTCGCAACTCTACCACTAAACCATTCCGCTCTTAATTACATATAAATATTATATACATATATAATAAATGTTTGTTAGATGAGCACATATTATTTTTTTTGTTTATAAAAATTTCAGGGATTTTATTCAGTCAAAGACTTTACAACGAAAGATGAACTATCAAAAATGAAAGTTTTCTTCTACAACAAATACAGATCCACTCAAACCTATATAAGGCGCGGCAAAATAGTCGGCTGTATACATATGTTTGTTGATATAGTGCCGAAGAGAAAACATTAGTATTACACAATTATTGTTTTATATACAAAATATTGTAATGATTTATTTTGTATTTATAATTAAATATACTGAACATCTGTTTTTTTAATATTGTTACATTAATTTTTTTAGCATTGTTATTGTGATAAAAGTGAAATAAAAAATGATTTGTACTACATAGAATAAGGAAGAGTTTTTTTTTCAACTGTATTTATCTTTTTTATGTTCATACATCTACAGGTCCAGTGAATTATTAGCTAAGCCTAATTTTTTTCAAAATTAGTTTCTTGTACTTAAGTAAGCGGAATGGAGTTTTTGTCGTAGTGAATAAGGGGATAGGTAAGGAATTGACTTAAAAAGGAGTTATAGCTTATATTACAACTCCATTTAATGCCAAAAACTACGAGAATGATACGATTCGGTTATCTGAAAGCAGTTAACTCTCTCCGGACGAAATTGGACTTGGCTACTTAGTCACCGGCTGTAGATATTATCCTTCTTATGTATTAAATGCACTATTATTATTTTTACTATAAGTAATCCTGAAATTTAGGCCTAATCTTCTTTCTAGGTATAATATTCATATTGAGTTGATATGGAAATACTGCTGGTTTTCACCATAGATAAGTGGTAAAAACAGTTCTATGCACACTTAATGATGATTCCTTACATATTATAATAAAATGTATTCGGTATCTTATTTATAAACCAAAATTAAATAAATAAAATCATTTAGTGTGGCTACGATAAAATCCCTCCAGGTAGGGGCAATCCACAATCATTATTATGTATTTACAGAAGTCATAGTTATGAATATGAGAATATGTTTATGATTATATGGATATTTATTATTAATATCGTTAATAAATATAAATTATACTTGTTAATTAATTATGATACGGTTATGAGATCATGATGGCAAATATTGTTGAGTCTAAAGACATAGTAACATTGATACTTCTATGTTCGAATCCGATCTGCGCAATTTTAAAATTTATTTAATGGCAAACGGATAGAATATCAGCTCTTAATAACTGCAAATCTATACCTTGAAGAACTTGGTGTGATTTTTTTTATTCAATATAAGGATAAAAAACGCTCTACTAAAATTTAAAAAATTAAAATTAAGGATTTTAAATGTTCAGACATTTTCTGAAAGATTCAAAATACCTTGATTAGTAAGTTATTACGACTAAAAACTTAAATAAAATAACTTAATGCAACATTACGTTTCCTCGTAAAGGAGGTATACTAAAGTAGTGAACTTTGAACGCTTTTTCTACTTAACCTATGAAGGATAGAAAAAAATGTTACATACATTTTCCTCATATTTTTTATTGTACATTTCCGAAAAATTAAAATAAATGGGGATCAAGAGGAAACTACATTTTTTGATGGTCGACATTGACCGTTTAAAGTGAAAAAACAAAAAATCTTTTTTTATTCCTTCAAACTAGGCCTGAATAACTACAACCTTTTACCTGAATTGTTTTTCTGAATTTTTTTGGGTTTAAAAGTTAAAAACGTTTGATCCCCTTGAAATGGGACACCCTGTATATATATACATAAAACCTAATCTTTGAATAAAGGTGTTCAAAAGTTCCAAGTGAATTAAAAAAATCAAAAATTGAGTATTGGTGAAACAAAGAATTCATATTGTAATGATGTTATTGAAATTCTTATATTAACCATTCCAATTATTATTCCCATAAATCTTCAAGTTCAAACTTGATACAACTGAAATTATGACTTTGTTAAAAACCATTTTGGAAATGTGATTTCAGATATGTAGTTCCCGAATTAAAAATCTTCAACGCACGATTTGAATAAATTTATTACTCGTCGGGAACTTTCTAGAGAGCAAAATCTTGTTTCATTTGTATACCGCACCTTTAAAAGAACAACTAAAAAAATAAAATAATTTATCAATAGAGGTATTTAAAAGTTCCATCTGACTTAAAATAATGTCCTTCCCTATTTGTTGAGGTCAAGGTAAAGGCTATGCCGCATGATGTGTAAGCTGCCAATAATGTAAGTGTAAGGCTACACCTACATTGGATCCGATTCGGTGCGACGTGATTCTATCACATACGATGCTGGGGTGTATACATTATACATATTTTACTATACATTATAATAAAATATAAATGTATTAAAAATAATTAATAAATAATCTTAATTTTATAAATTTAAAGAACCAAATGTTATAAGTCTTGACATATTTCAGTCATTTGGTTTGCTAGCGACGTATCATCGTATCACACCGGATCCAATGTAGGTGTAGCCTAAGCTATCTTCTTTCGTCTCGGCCAGCTAGGGACTTCGTTATTTCAACTGTTTTCTTCCTTGGCCTTTAAAGTTTGCCCAGTACTTTCGCATCCGTTCTCGATGTTTTTCTATCCTTTCTTCAGTCCGCACCTGCCTGTTTTGAGCTTGGGCTTTTCCTGGAAAATCCGGAATGCTTGAAGTTTTGTCCTAAGAGGATCACGTTCTTGAATATCCTCCCAGGTAATTCCCACTTCTTGCAGGTCTTTTCCTACTTCTGTGAACCATTCTCCTTTGATTTTCTTTCCTAGAAACTAGGGAAAGATTCTGTTTGTCCATCTCGCCGGTTTCATTCGTGACATGTGACCATAAAATGTGATCCTTCTCTTCCGAATTACATCAGTTATTTTTTCAATCTGCATACAGAGTACTTGGTTGTACCGTTTTCTGGATTGACTATTTCCCTTTACCGGACCCAATATTTTCCTCAAAATTCTTCTTTCTCTAACTTCAAGGTTCTCCATCAGTCCGGTTCATTGTAAGACATTCCGCAGCATGTAGGGCTTCCTGTCGAATAACTGTTTGATAGTGTCTGAGCTTGGCATTCAGGGATATTGACTTCTTGTTGTAGATACTCTTGGTCAGATTATACGCAGTCTCCATTTTTCTGATCCTTTAGGCGAAGGCTCTCTTCTCTGAGATATAGGCCCTATCCATTCGCCTAAGTATTTGAACTTGTCTGCTCGCTTAATTTCGTTTAATCCCACTCCAAGTTCTTTGGGTGCTGACTTGATGTTGGTGATGAACTTTTTTTTTTCGAAGGAAATCTCAAGACCTGCTTTTTTCGCTTGTATATGAAGTTGATTGATTTGTTCTAAGCTGCATTCAACGGATCTGAATAAATTGCGAGATCATCTGCAAAGGCCAGACAGTCCACTGTTAGCCTCCTGTCCCTGTATCCCAGTCTGACCCCGTTTTCGATTCTCGATCTATCCATTTCTTTGTGGTACTCACGGATTACTTTCTCAAGTACGCTGTTGAAGATTAGAGGCGAGATCCCATCTCCCTGCCTCACTCCAGTCCTGATTTCGAAGGCATCTGAGATCTCTCCCATGAATTTCACCTTGGAGGTCGTGTTGGTTAGGGTTTGCTGAATTAATTGATCTTGTTTTAATTTGTTATCTATAATATTAAAATAAAAAAATTACTTTTACCTTTCTAATTCATATATTAAATTGGGGTAACTGTATAATTAATACTAAATGAGACTCCAGCATATTATTTAGCAAACAGAGTGACATTGCTGATGGGAGATATTATATAGAGCTGCCTCCGAATCCAATTCATCACAGCTGGTGTCCAATAGAATACACTACTAATGCACTCAGCTGCCTCATCACCAAGTTCCGGGATGATGCCGCGATATCAATTAAGATAGAACGAAATTTATGTCATGTTTATCATCTAATGCACGATCATCATCTGGCTATTATATACAAGGACTGTTCGTATTGTATCTGTAATCATTAACCGCGAGAATTATTGAAACAATCGGCTAATTTAATTTTTTTTAAATGTATTTATTGAAATTTACAACTATATAATTGAATACATCAAGTAAATATAATTATAAATAAATATTGTTACGAGATAAAGGCAAGTAGAGAAACTACCCAATGGTCATACTCGGTTACGAAATTCAACTTAGAAGGTCACGAGGCCATATTCTTTTCAGACGCCTCGGGGGGTAATCAGGAATTGAATTTGTCGGATTTTAAAAACTATGGATTCGGGACAAATCAGTAACAAATGTGACGTTGAGGTCACTATGGATTACTTTGTTCGTAATGTTACGGGCTACTGGGTGTAAAATGAATTAAACTATTACTAAATTCAAGATACTAATATTTATTAACAAATTAAAAATAATACAATGAAATTACTTAAAGCAATTAAATTATTAAACTAATATAAATTTACAATAACAGTATTCTAAAGATTATAACCAAGGCCTAACTGTTATATAAATACTAAAATAATATAAGATATTGCTAATACTAAATATCTTAACTATTTACATGAATTTGTACAATTACAATAAAATTACACTATAGTTTATAATTAAAAATTATCACTTACAGTCAGTCCTCTAATTAAAGTCCACCGACCGTAAGACTCTCCCAATATGACAAACTGACACACAGTTTATCACTTATCACTGACTAGTTCACACTTCCACTGGCTGACACTAACTGCCACTGTCACTCACACGGACTGTGACGTAAGTCAACAACTTTAGTACTCATTTACTACTGCCTCTGGGCTGAAAAACCTGGCCTTTTACATAAGCAAGGTTGGTCGGGGTGGGGGACAAGATGGCTTAGATGAGCCCCGAAGCTCTACTCCGTAAGTCCAGGTGGGTCTTATGATTGCTATGTATATTAGTCTTTTGTAATTAATTGGGAGTTTAGAACATTTATCTTGTAAATGTTGAAGAAGCCTGAAACGGCTCATTTAATTTAAAACAAATTTTAACATACGTTTCGATGTAAAGTCTAGGAAGTAACTGAAAAAAGTGGTAAAACGACTCAAATCAGAGATTTTTGATGTGACAAATTCTTTAGCCGCGTCGTGCGTTTTTAGCTGTTGAAAAATGTTTAGGTTAGCGTCACCAACATACGAGGCATGCTCGTGACGTGTGAGGTTCTGGCTCTTTCATTCGTTATTTAAATAAAAAAATATATCGTCTTCTATTCGGTCAATTCAAAGTTAATCAGATGTGTTATTCTAAATAGTATGGCTCAGTGGTAGAGCACTGAGTTGCCTCGCCTTAAATCCTGGTTCGAATCCTGCTGCAGGCAAGACTTTTATTTAGTTTGTTAGCAGTCGGAGATTGATCATATAGGATCTAGGACCCTCCTGGGGCTCATCCAGCCTCTAAAAGTGGATATCCAAAATAAGGGGAAAATCTGTTGGTTGAGCTAGAACAAATCATTTATTTAGAACAAATCACCACCCTCGTACAGAGATTCACGGGTTGTAGTGGTACAGGTTTTTTTTTATTCCTTGAACGCCTTTAGATTGGAAGACTAAGAAGTATTGTTCCAAACGTACCTGCGACATAAAATAAAGAATTGTTGATATATATAATAAATCTAAAAGTTTTTTCGGTTTTGGTTATTTTTGAAGCTTGATAAACAACTAAATATATACAATTGAATAAATATAATCAGTTTATTTACTGTTGTATTGATGTTCACAGGCTTTGAAGTTTCCGATAAACATATTTTATCGCTGTTTTTTTAGTGTATTAGGCAGGTACATAACAATAAATTTGTTATTTTATCATCAATATTTAATTTATTATTACATGCTCGAGACGTGTGCGCGAGACTGGGGACGCGTAGAGGCACAAGTATGAGATAAACAATTTGTTGTAATCAACTTTAATTTAAAGGTTATGATTCGATGATATTTAACTAGAATGTCGTTTTATAGTTCTGTAATTCATATTTATAATAAATTAAAACTTCGATAAAGAGTCAAGATTTTTGAACTGTATTACAATAATATATCAAGTAAATAGGCCAAGCGATACATAATGGCATGTGAAAATGACAAGTAGAGAAACTACCCACTGGTAGTACTCAAATCCCAAGTTCAACTAAGAAGTCACGGGGCCGTCTTCTTTTCAGACGCCTCGCAGGATTATCAGGAATTGAAGAGGAAGCTAGGTTTGAAACTAGAGGGTTTGATTGGAAATAAAGTTTGTTATGAAAGGATAGATAGTGGGTTTGTGCCAAATCAGCAACTAATAACATTAAGGTCATTATGCATGACTTTATTCTTATTAAAATAAGGAGCATTGAGGATTTTACGAAGGATTTTGGATTGTAGGGATTGGATACGAGAGGAATTCGATGGCTTAGTGGAGCCCCAAAGCTCTACTCCGTAGGTCCAAAAAGGTCGTATGATGTTCATGTATATGAGTCTTTTGTAATTAATTGGGAGCTTAGAGCGTTTGTCTAGTAAGTGTTGAAGTAGCCTGAAACGTCGAGCGGTTTCTTGTCTTTTCTGTCTCGTATGAGGATTTTTTAATAGTTAAATGCATTATTTTATGAAATAATTGAAAGTACAAATGATCTAATTATTCTTGAACTGAACGATGATAACAATTGTAAAAATGAAAATATGTTGTAGTAAGCTTTTACAGCCCATCATATTAATTAAAATTTCATGAAATGTTAACAATTTCAATTAAAAAAATATGAAATTTAAATAATTCTGTCTAACAGAGTTATTGTTTTGAGTTTTCACTTCTATCGGCAGATTTCATTTATTGATAAACATTTTTAAATACTGCCTATTTAAATTTTATTTTTCTAATTTTCGAATAATCTTAATCATAATTAGCACAGTTTACTTGATAAATTTTTTGTGTTCAACCAGCTCACTCCATTTAGTTTCAATGGAACAATCATTAGTTTACCATCTTTCTATTATCCCCGATTTCTTACTCCTTTCCTAATCGGAGATTTTGATTGTTTGCCTTCTTCTCAACTCAAACCTCTTCATTTTGTCTTGTCTTATGCTCTTAGCAGTTTCATCCCTGAGCATATCCTGCGTAATCCCGAATTCTCTCATGTCTCTCTACATCCTTAAACCATTTTTTTTCTTTAAATACAATTATTGATTTCATAAACCTATTTGCAGTCATTCCGAGAATATGAAATCAATAGATATGGATAATTATTTTTTAAATTGATTTGGGTGTTCTTTATGTATGCATTGGCGTTCCAGAATTTAGGGCCTACAATTTTACTTTATATATTTCGATCTTTAACACCCCACCTTTCACTCAGGCCCTTGTTTCTGATGGGCTACTGATCTGATCTCTTGATTGATTGAACTCATGATGTTAATTATTGAATCATTTTTGAATTCCATGACGAGGGAATGAAACACCATTAATTTTTTTAATATTATATAAAAGTTAATTACATAATTCATAAAAAATAATGAAAACTGAATAGAAATAGGATAAAATTAAATTAAGAGAGTTTTAGCTAATTAATTATTTTAGTATTAATAATAGGTTGGGGAAAAAGAAGTCCATTATTTTTGCTTGAAATTCAAAACTATATTTCAGATGTTTCGGATTGTCCGATTTGGGTCAAATATGCACCGTTTTGTTGTATAATTTGTTGCCCTTTTAAAGGTAGCTTCATAATGGCTCTCTCATAGAAGTCTTGGTCCTTATTGGCGATAAACTCTAGTTATCCATTATCACAATATTGTCTTGATCCCAATTTCTTACCATTCAGGAAGTTTTGCAATGCGAGAAAAAGGTGGTAATCGCTTGGTCCCAGGCCCGGACTATTTGGTGGATGCATTAAAACTTCCCAACCAAGGTCCCGGAGTGGCGAGTCACTACAGACGTGTGTGGCCTTGCGTTGTCCTGATGGAACACAACACCTCTTCTGTTGGCCAATTCCGGCCGTTTCTGGTCAATCGCTAACTTCAAACGGTCCAGTTGTTGACAGTAGAGATCTCAATTTAGCTTTTGGCCATACGGAAACAACTCATAATAAATGATTCCTTTCAAGTCCAACCAAATACACAGTAGAACCTTCCTGGCTTGGACACCCTTTGAGTTTCACCACGCTTTGACCACGATCATTTTCGTACAATATTGTCGTACGTTACCCATTTCTCATCCCCAGTAACCATCCGTTTAAGAAATTGGTCGATTTCTTCATGCCGTTTGCTCAAGGCTTTGCAGATGGAAACTCGATACATCATGTTTTGGTGTTAATTGGTGTGGAACCCAAACATCGAGCTTCTTTTTGAATCCGGCTTTGCGCAAATGGTTTAAAACTGTTTTATGGTCGATCTTTAGCTCTTTGACAATGCTACAACTACTAATACGCCAGTCAACTTCGATTATATCTGTGATTTTATCAAAATTTTCGACTAAGGGCCTGTGCGAGGTGCATCTTTGCATGGAATCGACAAAACCAAAATTTCACGTAGTTACAGTATCGGCACCATAAACACCATTCACAATTTCAGCGGCCTGGCTTGCATTTTCGCCTTTATCAAGAAAAAAATGTAAAATCTACCGAATTTTCTCTTTGTTGACTTCCATTGTTAAAATCCTGTATCTCACATTTGAATGGAACAAACGAAAAACAGCCAAAGAATTTGCTTAGTGCGAAATGTCACCTTGATTATAAACTTGCAATTGTTTTATTGATACTTTACGAGATATTGATCACTACAACCATCTACCGAGAAAATAATGGATTTCTTTTTCACCAACCTATTATTTAGAAATTAATAAATAATTAATTATTTGTAGAGATGCACCGATATACTCAGGGTGGCGCAATAGAACGTGCATATTGCATCATCTTTTTCCGCGGAGTGCAAAGCGCGCGGGGGAAGGGGACCCTACATCGTTTGATAGGCGGGCTCATGGAGTTTTAGTCGCTATGAGTCACTTCGACGGGAAGCGTCGCGCATTTTGCGTACGCGCATATTACGAGAATCATCAATGGTTTCGTAAACCGTCAAAATTGTCGTTACTGGTACAGTGAGAATCCTAAACTCAAACATCAGAAACCACTGCACAGTCCTAAAGTGACAGTATGGACCGCAATCTGTGGCAGAGGAATTATTGGTCCTTTTTTCTTTGAAAATGCGCGGGAGCAAAACGTCATTGAACATTATTGAAGAAAGTTTTCAATAATTTCCGTTTGCGGTTAGAGGAGTGCCGTCGAAGAGAAGGTCATCATTTGGATGATGTAATTTATAAAAAATAAACTTCAATTATTATATTACAATGCCTCATTTTTATTTTAACTATACCTTTTGTATTTATTTTTTAATATTTTTTTAAAATTTGCACGTTCTATTGCGCCTGTAATATGGAAACTCGAGTTAATTATTCTATACGATTGTAATAATATGATATAAGGGGCATTAATTAATTGATATGTTGTAAATATTGTGTTAATTAGAACCAATTGACCAAGACCGTGGATATAATTGAAATACTATCGGTCAACCTGACCCACCTAATTATCGGCAAGTGAATTAATTGTAAACGTTACACTGTTTGGCAAATGTTAACGCAGAGAATGATTTAGTGCTAGTTATATATTACTGAGTTGTGAATGAAGTTTGATGTCTGTTATGGCAGGCGGAGGTAAATCATACGGTGTAAATTTTACATAGCATCGAGATGGAGGTCATGTATTGAGTTGCACCAAAATCCGGTTTTTATCGACCAATAATAGAAATAACTAGATACATCATAAAACCGACCAAGATACATCATTTCTTCAATTATTTTTATTTATTTCAAACGACTTATCTATAAGAGTAAACTAAAACCTATTTGGACATTTGGAGCATAACTTTGGGGTTCAGCAAAACAAATCCACATATACAAGATACAAACAACACAGTCCTAAATTCTCAGAAAAATTGTTAATGCTCCATGGTATATTTGTATTCACACCATACACAACGAAAATAATATTCACACTGTAAAATCATATACTCATAACAAGTAATGAACATTCCACTCTTCGACAGAAAATCACCCAAATCCACTCGTTCTTCCGCTTTCCTGCTCTCCGTTACCTGGACTTGATAAGAAAAGATTAAAAAGACAATGGCCAAGAGACCTACTCAAATATTGATATTTCCATTCCAAAACTTGATGTTCCTGTAGACAATTCTCTACAAATTCTTGGATCAAATTTGCCGGATGTGCAATTGCGCTGGTGAAAATGAAAATAAAAGAATATACAAATAAATAAATACATTTTTATTTATTTATGATTTTTATATTAGTAAAATTACAGAGTTTGGTTAGATTTTTTTTAGTTTGGATTCAATGCAGGACGAATATCCTGATCGTATGAGCTTAGATATTTACTTCTAGACTCTGCATACAATGGACAGGCATAAAGTATGTTCTTTAAATCGTCAAGTGAATTAATAGGTTGTATCATAAAAAATGACCGTTTTATCAAATTCCAGAGTTCAAAAGTCTGTGTGTCAGTGTCCTACGAAATTCTCGCAATTTTTAACGATTACTGGAAAAAAAATTTCATAGCCGCTGAAGCAACTTGTGAAATTGTTAAATATGAAGGGGGAGGTGTTCTTGACCAGCGCACTGCGCGGCGTTGGTTTGAACATTTTAGCAGTTGAGATACGACGTTGGAAAGGAAGAAGGGGTCCGGGGGACCATTAATGGATATTTGGAGGTTCTGAAGGAAGCTGTTGAGTCAAATCCGTCCACTAGTACTCGGGAACTAGCCAGGAGTGTGGTGTGTCTAAAGATACTGTTAGTCGTCATCTTATCTCCATGGGGATGGTGAAAAAGGCCAGTAGACTGGTCCCTCACGAACGTACTCCTCAACAATCAGCAAAGAGGCTAGAAATTTGTGAAAATTTATTGAAAACCCCTTCTGATATGAGATTTTATCGGAAGATTGTTACGTGTGAAAAGTGGGTTTACTGGCGAATTCCGAACTTTGTACCGAGAACAAAGTGCTCTATTTACATATTGTTCGTATAAAATTTCTTTGTATTTATTTATCATTTTGTTTTTATGCTCCAACACTAAATGGAGGTCTTGCTTAGCCCACATCCAGCTTTATCTGAAGTCAGATTTTACACTCAATAAAGATACAGCCACGATGATGATACTAAAATCAAAAGCCAATAACAAACCTTAACATCAAGGGAACACAGTATGATGTATCTCCTATCACAATCTGTACTTACAAATTTCTATCCAAAAATATCACACAAACCGTCTACGTAAACTTCCCATCTACAGTCAGGTCCATCCTTCACTCCCATAAGCTCTGGGTTTCGTATCTTAAAGAATCCGTTATTTCCTGAGCACATCGTTACAAGCCTACATCAACCTTAGCAATGCTTCAATTATATTAACCGAAAACTATAACGTTAAATCAATTTAGTAGCGAGATCAAAACAGGTGTAATTTACTATTATTTGATTAGGACTATTCTACTAATTAATTACATTTACCTTAATGATTTTATTTCTAACTTAATCCATGGTTACTATCAACTACTGATGAGAGTATTGATAATTTAATTAAGTTATCGAATTTGACTAAATTGTAAATTCTTGAACACACAACCACTTTTGGAAAGAAACCGAATTTTGAGTTTTGTGGGCATCGAAATATATTTTCAAAACTAACTCAATGACAGTATGAAATGAAGGACATGGTGCGTAGCTATAGTATCCTTACAATTCAAAAAAATCGGAAATAATTAATTAATTTTAAAAAATTAAAATTTTACTATTGATAATTTAATGTACATTAAATTGCCAGTTCACTCATCCAGTTAGATTGTATTTTTCTTTCATTTTGTTTTTGTAATTTTACTTGGCATAAAAGATGTATACAAATGTAACTATCAATTTTTTATCTCTATATAATTATTTGTATCCTATTTCAATTTTATTTTTATTTATTTTACTTATTTTTTTATTAATATAATATTGTCATTGGAGGTAATTCGCTATTTTGTTCTATTAATTCAATTCTTTCTCATTTGTTAATCTCATGATATTAATTAACTAAATGTAATTACATTATAATCTAAGGCTTAATAGCATATATATTAATACTGGTATTGTTATTCTAAAGGGACTTTAGAATAAATAAAGACTTATGAATATAATGAATGGCATCCCTCGTGGGGACTGAAAGGGGGTTTCAATGGCACTTAGTGGCTAACATGGTTACACTAATGTCAATATGTGAATCGTGAACATCACAAACAAAATAATGAGTGAACAAAAACATAAAATTATTTAATATATTGAATTTATTTCACATTTTTACTACAAAAATTAACAGTTAGGGTGAAAAAAACAAAACAACGTACTGCCGTTTATTTTGTTTAGTGAAGTGAAATGGAATAAATAACTTTTCTTTAAAAAATAAGTAAAAAACACATTAAGAGCCTATCTGAGACAAACAAAGAACGTTTGAGTGCTCGAGAGTGGACGCGCATTAGATCTGTTTATTTTATCAAGCGCCTCGAGGCCGGATTTTTTTCACTCGTTTTTCTTTGTCTCTTTCTTTCTTTTTTTTTATATTCTTCAACTCCAGAACGGAGGGAAAAGTTGTGATGCAAACCTCTTCAACAGTTGTCCGAAGTTGGGACGTCATTTGCCTTCACAAGGACACTCCCTCAATCCTAGTGTCTTTCCTCCCCTCTTGAAACCCGGAAGATTCCTTTAGGGTATGAGCTGTCAGCAACATCTGCGTATTTCAGATCTCAACTCCCAGAGGAATCTAAATATGAAGAAAGTATTACTCAGCAACTGGAATACGTTTCCGTTTAACATATTTAATTTGAATGCTAAATCATAATCTGAATACTGACTGACGTGGAAAGTAAAGTCAGGATAATCATATGTTTGAAAATAAATTATTACAATTGATTACAGTATTGAAACCTATTGGAATTTATATGTTATACCAATATAGTTATATGCTTGACGCAATATTCAGTTTTGAGTTCAAACCTACATTTTTCTGCTTTTATGTGACAGTTTCTGGAACATTAGGAGTAGTTGAATAAATAGTGTTAGGGGCATTGAGCAGGTAGTTTAAATGTCCCTTAGGATCGAAACTTTTACCCTTGAGAAACAGGACGGCAGTCGTTAGCAATTCAACATGCCGGACTGTCACATATAGCGAAAGGGTCACTGTTATATATCGATTATGCCCTTAGCATATGACAATCGATTTATTTTATGAACATATGGTTGCAACTTGCTAATAATTAGATATTCATTCGGTTGCATAAAATATATGAAGTGTTTCAATACCTTGTCTTTAATAATTAAAGATATAGTAGTTTGGCGACGAGGTGTAAATTTAAACCTACAGTGCTTCGATATATTTTTTTTTCCTTTTTCATTAATTTTTTTTTTTTAATTATTTATTTATTGATATTTACAACTATATTACAGTAATATAACAAGTAAATTGGCTGAGTGATACATAATGACATGGTATAATGACAAGTAGAGAAACTACCCACTGGTAGTACTCAAATCGCATGTTCAACTAAGAAGGTCACGTGGCCATCTTCTTCTCAGACGCCTCGAAGGATTATCGGGAATCGAAGAGGAAGCTAGGTTTGAAACTAGAGGGTTTGAGTGGAAATGAAGTTTGTTATGAAAGGATAGATACCGGGATCGGGCCAGATCAGCAACAAATGGGACATTAAGGGCGTTATGGATGACTATATTCTTAACAAAATAAGGAGCGTTGAGGATTTTACGAAGGATTTTGGATTGTAGGGATTGGATACGAAGAGAATTCGATGGCTTAGTGGAGCCCCAAAGCTCTACTCCGTAAGTCCAAATAGGTCGTATGATGGTCATGTAGATGAGTCTTTTGTAATTAATTGGGAGCTTAGAGCGTTTGTCTAGTAAGTGTTGAAGTAGCCTGAAACGTCGAGCGGTTTCTTGTCTTTTCAGTCTTGTATGAGGATTTATTCATTTTTAATTTTCAAATTAGGTTATTGTTCCATTAGTTTTTTTTTCAAAAATTTATGTTTCCAAGTAAGTTTGTCATTTAAATCACAATGGATGCTAACCAGTTCAAACAGTTTCTAGAAATGCAACAACAGAACTTCAGAATAATGATGGAGCACTTTTCATCTAATTCTTCTCAATCTACACCGTCACTAAGTATTGCGAGTAAATTTGATAATTTCGATAAAAATAGAGAATCATTTCAACAATACATCGAATGATTCAATATTTTTCTTGCTTGAAAGGCTATTTTTTTTATCTATTCTACCTAGGAAGGAAAATAAGAATCAAATTAGATCTGTTGAAGCCTCCAAAACTAACAACTTCCCTTGACACCACCATCATCGCAAATCTATATAATGTGGGATACCGAATTCAGTCTAGATGGTATACATCTTCAAATAAACCAAATTAGAAATTGGGTACAATAATCAAGAAACTTGGAAAGCGACACTACATGGTCGAACATGATGATGGCTATCGTCTTAAAAGACACATTAACCAATTATTAAAGGTCTCTATACGTAAGAAGAAAATGACTTTTGACCTCTCGCATCCAAGCATCATTATGCTACCTCAACATGCAGGACCACATGATACCTCAACCAAATGATCACAGGCCAGAACCACCACAGACCTTGGAGGAGCCTCAAGAGCAAATCAGCGACCACCGAGAACTTCAGCCAATTCTTAGAAGATCAGGGGGAGTTCGAAGATTGCCACCTAAATTACAGGATTATGGTTTTTCAAGTTAATTAAATACTTTAAAATATTGCTGGAGAACTTGCTAATAATTAGATATTCATTCTGTTGCATAAAATACGTGAAGTGTTTCAATGCCTTGTCTTTAATAATTAAAGACATAACAGTCACCATTTTATTTCTTTGTAAGTAGATTAAAAAAAACAAAAAAAAACTTTATTTGCAATTTTACATATACAAGCAGCACAAGTGTGAATACATGTTCCGGACTACCTTTACATGTTTAAAGAACAGTAATTTTAATTAATTACAGTTACCTTTTATGTATAAGTTTTTCAATAGCAGGAAAAACCCGCTTAAAAAAATAATAAATAATTAATAATAATATAATAAATAAATATAAATGATAATAATAAAGTAAATAAATATTACAATAATAATTAAATAGGCACTAAACTTGCTTCGAGAGGAACAAAACGAGAACCTAACTGAACAGAGTCTTACTGAGTCATGGAAATGTAAACAACTTCACGGCAGATTTTACAACGCCTTAAAAACATCTGGAATAAATTTAGCAGCATCTGTCCAATGGTTGAAAAATGGAAGTATGTTTCCAGAGACAGAAGGATTCCTTTTAGCTATACAAGATCAAGTAATGGCAACGCGTTCGTATAGGAAGTATATCTTACAAGAGGCCATTGATGATAAGTGTCGTCTTTGCAAATCAACAAATGAATCAATACAACATGTGACCTCAGGCTGTCAGGTACTAGTGGGAAAAGAATACCTCCAAAGACACAATAATGCAGCGAAGGTCATTCATCAAGCAGTTGCTAAAAGATGTCATCTAATTAAAGATCACCAACCTTTCTACAGATATCACCCTGAAGCATTATTAGAAAGTGGTAGTGTTAAATTATATTGGGACCATACGATGATAACAGACCACCATATATCTCACAACAGACCTGACATCGTGCTTATTGACAAGGCAGCAAAGAAAGCACAGCTTATTGAGATAGGAGTTCCTTCCGACGATAACGTGCACAAAACAATAGGAGAAAAAATTCGGAAATATCAGGAGCTTAGCGAAGAGTTGAAGCATCTTTATGGACTGGTGAGGGTTGTAGTACTGCCAATTGTAGTGTCTACGAATGGACTTATCCCAGAGGAAACAATAAGATCCTTGAAAATCCTTGAATTGAACAAGGAAGTTGAAATACTACAAAAAGCAGTGTTGTTGGGAACTGCTAGTATTGTACGGAAATTTCTAAATATCGATAAATAAGACGATTGAGCTTGACCTTGGCCATGGTCCGGTTAAGACATATCAACCAGCAATGCTGAGAAGAAAAATTAAATAGGAAATAAATAAACAATTTCAAATAAATACAGATAACTAGATTACAATACCTGCAAATAGTGATTTATTAAGAAAGAAGTATACGTTTTGTTCTTTTGTGCGTATAGCGTCATAGCGAATGTTTATCATAGTTACCGATTTCTCGGATTAATGGGTTTTCGGATGCTGGAGTTTTTACGAAGTATTTTTTTGTTTGGGCTGAAACATATTGTTTAATAGTGGGAAGTTCAAGATCTCTAAGCATAGTCGATATTTTCGTGTAGCGGGGATAATTATTGATAATCCTCATGCATAGGTTTTGTACCCTTTCAAACTTTCTATAATTTGTGGCGCAGGTTGAACTCCAGACAGGTGAGGCATAGGTTATCAATGAGCGGATTACTGTTTTGTAAAGGATTAGTTTGTTTTTAGGGCTTAGCCTGGATTTTTTATTAAAATAGGGAAACATTTTGTTTTTTTTCGCTTTGTAAGTAGATATATAATTTATCTTGTAAATATGATCAGCACACAATAAATATAATGTTATTTAATGAAAGGTAAAAGGATTATTATTTAATAAACAACTCTTAGTCAGTTAACCACCAGTTTTGAGTAGAGAAGGATGTTTATCTTATTCGCTAGTTATAGAATTACTATATATTATGTATAAAGATCTCAGGATGTCATCTCACTTTATTTTTAAAATATTATTCCGATCAAATCAGACTTTATCTTGGGACCATTGCTTGAGCGTCGAACCCAATATAACACTACGACAATTTATTCCTTGCTTAGCTATATCTCCTTGTGACAGAGGCAGAGCCCTCTATTATCTGCCCTGGGCCCCAAAAACTTGAAGAAAATGTGTTACAACAACTTCAGAACAGCTAGAACCATGTACTCTACTTATATCTAGATTCACCACATCGCTATGGAGTAGAAAACCATCAGCAGGCAGCCAACAGGGTAAAATGAAAGACAGGAACCACCCAAATCAACACATTTACAGATTTTCAAATAAATTACCACCATTATAGAATAGAATAGAATAGAAAAGTAACTTTATTCTGGGACAAAGTCCCTTTAGAATAACATATATGAACAGGAATAAAAAACATAATATTTATCTGGCCAGAAGGCTAAATGTTACAAATCATAAAGCGTGAAAACATGACAGAAAACAATTTAAAAAGAAATATATAAACAAAAATAATAGTAAGTAAATAAATAGTACAGATCTTGACAGGATATTAAGCAATTACAGAGAATAGATAAATCCATAGCTTTTGAAATTGAATGCATGAGCTAGCATTCAATAATTTGTTTACATGATGTACAGCTTTTCAAAGAGCAGAATTAAAAGAACTAGATAACACAATGAGTTATTATATACATTGTATTCTAAGCAAATGACTAACCTACCTAGAGACTATCCTTTTGGGAAGCTAATAGATGTTGATACAGCAAGAATTTGAATAACGATAGAGAGGGAGTATGACGGATATTAGGAGGGATTGAGTTCCACATTGTGGTGGAGCGGGCGAGAAAGGAACGTTCGAATGCTTTAGTTCTGTGTGAACGTATATAGAGATCAGAAAGGCGGGATCTTGTTTTATGGTGTTGAACTGATGATTTGAATTGGAGGAGACTGTAGATATATGAAGGGTGTTGAGAGTGAATGGATTGGTATAAGAATGAACAGAGGAAATATTGTCTTCGGAAGGGAGGGAAGAGCCACTTTAACCCATCATAGAGGTGGGAGACGCGCGATCGCTTCGGAGTACCAAGCACAAATCTTAGAGAGTATATATAAATACTTTAAAATATTGCTGGAGAACTTGCTAATAATTAGATATTCATTCTGTTGCATAAAATATATGAAGTGTTTCAATACCTTGTCTTTAATAATTAAAGAGACAACAGTCACCATTTTATTTCTTTGTAAGTAGATAAAAAACAAAACAAGAAAAAAAACTGTATTTGCAATTTTACATATACAAGCAGCATATGTGTGAATACATGTTCCGGACTACCTTTACATGTTTAAAGAACAGTAATTTTAATTAATTACAGTTACCTTTTCTAAATAAGTTTTTCAATAGCAGGAAAAACCCGCTTAAAAAAAAAATAATAGTAGTAATATAATAAATAAATATAAATGATAATAATAAAGTAAATAAATATTATAATAATAATTAAATAGAAAATAAATAAACAATTAGAAATAACTATAAAATAAATACAGATAACTAGATTACAATACCTGCAAATAGTGATTTATTAAGAAAGAAGTATACGTTTTGTTCTTTTGTGCGTGTAGCGTCGTAGCGAATGTTTATCATAGTTACCGATTTCTCGGATTAATGGGTTTTCGGAAGCTGGAGCTTTTTCGAAGTATGTTTTTGTTTGGGCTGAAACATATTGTTTAATAATGGGAAGTTCAAGATCTCTAAGCATAGTCGATATTTTCGTGTAGCGGGGATAATTATTGATAATCCTCATGCATAGGTTTTGTACCCTTTCAAACTTTCTATAATTTGTGGCGCAGGTTGAACTCCAGACAGGTGAGGCATAGGTTATCAATGAGCGGATTACTGTTTTGTAAAGGATTAGTTTGTTTTTAGGGCTTAGCCTGGATTTTTTATTAAAATAGGGAAACATTTTGTTTTTTTTCGCTTTGTAAGTAGATATATAATTTATCTTGTAAATATGATCAGCACACAATAAATATAATGTTATTTAATGAAAGGTAAAAGGATTATTATTTAATAAACAACTCTTAGTCAGTTAACCACCAGTTTTGAGTAGAGAAGGATGTTTATCTTATTCGCTAGTTATAGAATTACTATATATTATGTATAAAGATCTCAGGATGTCATCTCACTTTATTTTTAAAATATTATTCCGATCAAATCAGACTTTATCTTGGGACCATTGCTTGAGCGTCGAACCCAATATAACACTACGACAATTTATTCCTTGCTTAGCTATATCTCCTTGTGACAGAGGCAGAGCCCTCTATTATCTGCCCTGGGCCCCAAAAACTTGAAGAAAATGTGTTACAACAACTTCAGAACAGCTAGAACCATGTACTCTACTTATATCTAGATTCACCACATCGCTATGGAGTAGAAAACCATCAGCAGGCAGCCAACAGGGTAAAATGAAAGACAGGAACCACCCAAATCAACACATTTACAGATTTTCAAATAAATTACCACCATTATAGAATAGAATAGAATAGAAAAGTAACTTTATTCTGGGACAAAGTCCCTTTAGAATAACAGATATGAACAGGAATAAAAAACATAATATTTATCTGGCCAGAAGGCTAAATGTTACAAATCATAAAGCGTGAAAACATGACAGAAAACAATTTAAAAAGAAATATATAAACAAAAATAATAGTAAGTAAATAAATAGTACAGATCTTGACAGGATATTAAGCAATTACAGAGAATAGATAAATCCATAGCTTTTGAAATTGAATGCATGAGCTAGCATTCAATAATTTGTTTACATGATGTACAGCTTTTCAAAGAGCAGAATTAAAAGAACTAGATAACACAATGAGTTATTATATACATTGTATTCTAAGCAAATGACTAACCTACCTAGAGACTATCCTTTTGGGAAGCTAATAGATGTTGATACAGCAAGAATTTGAATAACGATAGAGAGGGAGTATGACGGATATTAGGAGGGATTGAGTTCCACATTGTGGTGGAGCGGGCGAGAAAGGAACGTTCGAATGCTTTAGTTCTGTGTGAACGTATATAGAGATCAGAAAGGCGGGATCTTGTTTTATGGTGTTGAACTGATGATTTGAATTGGAGGAGACTGTAGATATATGAAGGGTGTTGAGAGTGAATGGATTGGTATAAGAATGAACAGAGGAAATATTGTCTTCGGAAGGGAGGGAAGAGCCACTTTAACCCATCATAGAGGTGGGAGACGCGCGATCGCTTCGGAGTACCAAGCACAAATCTTAGAGAGCAGTTCATTATTCTCTTTAATCTGTCTTCAAGCATTTTAGAGAGGTCTCCATATACCACGCTACAATAGTCAAAGTGGGGGAAGATGAGAGAAGATACGAGAAGCTTACGGGAAGATTGTGTAAGGAGATGACGAGAACGATGGAACAACTTCAGGGAACTAATTGTCCGTCGGGATATTTGGGCGATGTGGGATTTCCAGGAAAGGTTTTGGTCGATGGTGATGCCTAGGTTTTTCACCGAGGAGGTAATCGTGATAGGATTATCGTTTAGGAGTAATGTTGTATCTAATTAACATTATATATTTTGTTAACATTATAGTGAATAGTTACATAATACATTTTATTTATAAAAGATTTACCAGTAATTAACAGTCCACTATACTAGAGCGAGAATATACCATATCCGATTAAAAGAGTATGTGCTTGCAATGAGACAAAATCTCCTAATAGGAAAAATATCAACAGGTTTTCTACTATTTTTGAGACATGATAAATGTATGTTTATTACTACGGGGCTACAACTCGGTTACGAGTCCTGGCCTCCTCCACCAGCTTATTCCAGTCTTTTCTGTTTTTTTGCAGCCGTCATCCAGCTCCTGACTTGCTTCTCTCTCCACACCATCCGACCAACTCAACGGTCTTTTTAGGAATGTCCTCATCTTCCATTCTAGTCTAATGATCAGATTATCGCAGTCTTCTAATTTTTAAGGAATCAACAACCTAGTACATGTAGTAGCTTAGTAGTACATTGATTAGACATCGTTTTTTGTTCTCCTTCGTCAGATCTCAACCAGATAAACTCCACCGAAGTTTTTCAGAGGATTTTTCTTTCATAGACTAGGAGATAAATGTATAACACGTTAAATTCTTTTCAAAATTCGATTTTCTCTAAATCAGTTTATTTAAAGCTGTCATTATATTCACGGATTTTGGTATCCAATACATGTACATATCTTACCGCTGTTTATAACATTCAAATTTAATTGTTTTCTTTCGTGCTACACTTTTTATGATAAATTATTTTATGTTACTGGCAATTACTCAAGTGCCCGTCGGAAAAAAAAACAATTTTCTCCATCATAGCAAATTTTGGAGTTTATATTTAAACAAAAATTGTTTTTTTTTTGTTTTTTTAAGTATGTAATACATTGATTCGTTTTTCATCCTTTGTGAGTATCGATCTTATCAGAGCTATCCGGCCAGAAAGACCAGAGATGGAGGTGAGAGGCCGAGACGTAGACAGATGCCTTGGAGGAGAAGTGTTTTTCCCGGGAATGCTATTCGTTTATCAGGCAGGCGGGGATCATCTGTAGCCGATGGTTCGGGCGCCACTCCTTCAGTACCGCTATCAATTCCCCATTCTGTACCTTGTCGTATCCCCCCACATCGTCGCTTCTTTACATCCGGGAGCTGTCACCGAAGCCCTCCCCTTCTTAGAACTTTCTTAGGGGAGGAGAGTAGATATAAGTCTCGTCTAGAACTTACTTCAAACATAGCTTCGTAAAGTAAGATAGTTAATATGTTTTTTTATTAAAAAAAAATACAACAAACATCAAAATCATCGTGATTATTCATTTAATGAATATCGGTGAAAATATTTAGGCAATATTATTTCATGAAGTGAAATAAAAACTGATCTGAACAATTAGAAAATAGATAAACAATTAATTGTTGCTTACAATACGCGAACATTGCTTTGGTGTAATAACAATAAGTGTCATAAAATCTTCTGTTGTCAATTTTCAGAGAAATAATATTTATGGAGTTAATATACGAATCGAGAGTGTGATACAAATAAAATTTGAGATCATCAAGTGAATATGAAACACCGACATATAGAAAATGGTATATAATATACCATATCGCCTCCTGAAAAAATAAATGGTCTTTTAATGCATATAAAAACCTACTTCAAAGTATAAATTAATATGTTTTGGTTTTTTAGTCGATTGAGATAAGAATTTTTAACCTATTAATAAGTTCATAAATTACCTTTTACTATTGTTGAAGGTTAGACCAATTATGTACAAGATTTCTTTGAAGGTAGAAAACGATATAGATTTATTACATTTCTGTGAGCTTAAATAACGGTAGGAACCTGTACTACAACCCATGTATGGTACTGGGTTCAGTTCAGGGAAGAAATCACACTTTTTCCAAACCAAAAATTAAACCAATTTGGATGAAAGCACGCTCACCCACCAGGATTTTTCCCTAATAAAGATCACCCAATTTATAAAGCCTTAGCTAGATCCAAGAGAGCTAGATCCTGATCGCTGTAAATCTAATAAATAATTAATCTCCCAGATCTGGTTTCGTACTCTGAACCTAGAGAGCAGTAACTCAACTTCCTACTTAATGAAGTATCCCACTTGTTAATATTGATACAATTTGTATTTCATTTTTATGTCATTATTGTGTCCATATCGAGGCCGACCCCTGTATCAATTTTTTTCATCTGCATTTATATCTTTATACTTTGGTTTCCTTTATTATAAATAATTTTTTACCTGGGATACACAGCAAGGTGATAACATGTAGCTCGAAAATGATCGGCTGGGTCTTGTGCTTAGTACCGATCAAGTGAGTCGATCACAATAGCTAGAGGACTTCGCTCAGGGGGAATGTTATTCCCTACAAGTTGCTTTCATCCTGAGCCTCTTCTCGATATAGTGCAATCCCACTGCAGCCCGATGCTGCAGGTCTGCAGGACCCCCTCATATCCAGTGCCACGGGGCGAGAAGGGAACGAATGCTTCACTAGCCCGGACAACCCACAAATAAATCGAAAACATAATATTATATTTATAGCATGTTTTGTATGCTATTTTTATTTTTGTATACATTTCACATATTAAATTTTATTTTATCGTAAATTTTTTTTTTATTCAATCCTACGATTAATATATCCTCAACGGTCCAGTGTTTAATTATATTTAAAGCCAGTTTTTACTAGAAAAATTTTCAGTCTTTCATAATATTATTCCTCTGAGATATTTTGGGCAATTAGAATCCTCAATAATTAATCGAACTTACTCCACCCCCTCCATAGTAAAAGAAGTATTAATTATATAATAAATATTTTATCTGTCACAGCCGGTATAGAACTTGTGATCTAGAGCTCAGGAATCCAGCACCCTATTTATCAAAATAAATAAAAAAAGCAACTGAAATTCATGTTAGCCAATGCTATTTCAAAATCTTGGTGATACTGTTGTAGGGGCGAATAAGTTCGAACATGTGGAGAAGTTCAATTACTTAGGGTCTATGGTAACAAAGTATGAGGAAATACAGGCGCGATTAAAGACAGGAGATGCTTATTATTCGGTCTCGACATTACTAAGATCGCGCCTTTTATTTTTGGATGAGTATCTTCAGGTATTAAAAAGTAAGGTTTTATGTAGAATATTCGTTCCGAAAAAGGATGATACCACTGGGGAATATAGGAGATTATATAGTGCGGAATGGCGAACATGGATCCGGTCAATATTATTCAAGTGATAGCGTAGCGAAGATTAAGGCGGGCCTATAAAGTTGCTGGGCTTAGTAACGAACGTATTCCTAGGCTGTTGATAAGCGCTGTGAAAGATCTGAGGAGTAGACCGAGGCGTAGATGGGAAGATTGCGTTACGAGTGATCTGGCGGATACGAATTTGGGTAGTGGCTCGTGGACAGAAGTTTAAGCAGAGATTCGTGGTATCGGCATCGAGCCTTCGGGATTGCTAAGCCGTATTATTATTAATATTTTTCAACTAACGAGTAATGGATCAGAATATA
Organism: Troilus luridus; assembly: GCA_964056705.1. NCBI lineage: Eukaryota > Metazoa > Arthropoda > Insecta > Hemiptera > Pentatomidae > Troilus > Troilus luridus. The sequence goes on along the minus strand of OZ057412.1, from coordinate 195,046,471 downwards.
ATATTTTTATATCTGTTAATCGATTTTACAACTAAATAATTTAATAGTTCCTAGCGATAAAGGAGAAACTAGAGAGAAATTTTACGAATTTTCCTCTCGTATCCTGTAAACGGGTGAGTGGATTTCTCGGTTCAAAAGATTTTCCGAATGCCTAGAGATAAACTAAATGGAAAAAAATAGTGGTTCATTTTCCAAATTTTTGTTTATTATTCCTCTTATATATATCTTATACCAGTGAGATTATCCAAGTCTAATTGTTGCCAACTTACTAATTAATAAATAGTATATTATATTTAGAATATTGTTAGGTGGTGTTTATAATTAAATATTGTATGAATTTGTAACAAAAAAATAAACATTACAAATAAATTATTGTTACGGGCTACTGGGTGTAAAATTACTAAGATCAAAATACTAAAATTTATTAACAAATTAAAAAGACAAATGAAATTATTTAAAACAATTAAATTATTAAAGTAATATAAATTTACAATAACAATATTCTACAGATTATAACCTAGGCCTAACTGTCATCTAATTACTAAAATAATATAAGATATTGCTAAAACTGAAAAACTTAACTATTTACATAAATAAACTTACACTATAGTTTAAAACTAAAAATTAACACTTACAGTCCTCTATTTAAAGTCCACCGACTGGAGTGATACTCTCCAAATAAGACAAACAGACACTCAGTTTATTACACTCACTTATTACTTATCACACTGTCACTGGCTGAAAGTAACTGTCACTGTCACTCACACGGACTGTCACCGTTCACTGTCACAGGAGTCAACAACTTTACTACTAACTTACTACTGACTGCTATTGACTTACTACTGGCCTTTAATATAGGCAAGGTTGGTCGGGGTGGGGGACACCTAGAATATTCCACGCAATTCGCGATGTCTCTAGACAGATCGTGAAGTTTATACGCCCATTCTTTAATAACTTCCGGCTTATCTTAATCCCTTCATCCGGTCCCTCTCTCTCTCTCTCTCTCTCTCTCTCTCTGATCGTAACATCATTTTTGTTATTAATTTTTGTAATTGCATTACAATACAAACGAAAAAAACAAATTTCAAACCCATTTTGACTTTCACCAAGAACATGTCATTCATTAGACTATAAAATTATTTCTATTAAAGTGGAAGGTAGTTGACTGGATAATTCTAATAATGGATTGCAATGGTCAGGGCGTGCTGTCAAAGATAGCACAAAATAAGTTGTTTGCGTTTCTTTTTCTTTTCTGTTTCTCTTCCCAGCCCCGAAGATGGCCTTCATCTTAGGCCGAAACGTGGGCTCAATAAAATAAGATTTTTTTATTTTGTGTAAACTTTGACTGCACCCCAGACCAATTCAATCCATTAATAATAAAATTATTTCTTGAGTAATTTGTGTATGTTCTATTATCTTCACAGATTTCATTTCACTGTTGTTATTGTTTAATTTTTCTTCAATAATTTTATGATATAACTTTTTTTGTTCATAAATAAAACTGCAATATTATTAGGTACAACATTTTTGATATTGTTATTCTCAGCCCTGATGGTGGCCTAAAAATTAAGCCGAAACGTTAGTACAATATTATAGCATTTCCAAGTCTATTTAAACCTTTTCCAAGTCAACTGTAACCTTTTACAAATCAAATGTAACCCTTTCCAAATGAGTTGAAACCCTTTCCAAAGCAAATGTAACGCTTTACATCTCAATTGTCACCCTTTTTATTTCAATTGTAACCGTTTCCATTTCGAATGTTGCCCCTGAAAATGTTTTGAAAATATACAGTACAGGGGAATGGGCAAATTTAGGGCCTCAGAACTCACCAGGATAAAATCATCACAACCTGTTTCTTCACTACTCTTGTTAGGACAAAAATGAGGGAAATAATTCAAAAAAACAAAAAGTTGATTTTTTTTAAAGAAGTAAATAAAAAAAAAGTTTATTATTTTCTTTCCAAAACTGTGAAGATACTGTTATTAAGTTCAGATTACTTATTTTTCCTTTTTTTAAATAAACTCTCTCAGATACAAAAAATCAACTATTTGTTTTTTTGAATTATTTCCCTCATTTTTGTCCTAACAAGAGTAGTGAAGAAACAGGTTGTGATGATTTTATCCTGGTGAGTTCTGAGGCCCTAAATTTGCCCATTCCCCTGTACTGTATATTTTCAAAACATTTTCAGGGGCAACAATCGAAATGGAAACGGTTACAATTGAAATAAAATGGGTCACAATTGAGTTGTAAAGCTTTACATTTGCATTGGAAAGGGTTTCAACTCATTTGGAAAGGGTTACATTTGATTTGGAAAGGGTTGCTTGTGACTTGGAAAAGGTTCAAATAGACTTGGAAATACTATAGATATGTTGTACTTATATTTGTTACATTGACTGCACCCTACCATCTACAACATGTTATAAGATATGTTATGAATCATTATCAAACTAGAATAATATAATTTTAGAGAGTCAATTACCGGCCAATCTATAAACATGACCAAAAATTCATATATTTCTCTTTTTTATTGTTTCATATATTGTATCTTCATCTTCAAGTGTGATATTTCTTCCGAAGGTCGACAATCATAAAGACCATTCGAATCTTGGATATGGGAGATCTGAAAAGATATTTTGTAGGACACTCGAACTAGATTATAATATTTTTGTAGTAATAAATGGCATTTTATCCTCTAAATTTCCTACTTGAGTAACCTAATTCATCATTGATAGGAATAATAACAATGACAGTTAGGGAAGTTTTGATGGGATCGTATACGCGATATTTCAGCAAATATTTGTTGTGGACATATTTTTTGGAAGCATTCCGTTCGGTAAGCATTTCTTGTATCAGCTCCATGAATCATGTGTGGAGGGATACACATCTGTCGTCATATAAAACTAGGGATACTAGTCTGCAGCTGGTGTGGCTGTATCAGATAGGGATAAGCTAAACAATGCAATATCAAGAAGTGCAATATCAAGTAAGGACATAAATTTATGCATAACCATTATATTGTGCATTATTATAATTATATACATGTATCTTAAGGCTATTCACGCATTGTGATTTTTTTTGTTTTGCGAAATAGTTATGAGAGGCTGTCTATTAAAAAACAACCTCCCCCTAAAAAAAAAGGGTACCAATAGAGCCCGTGAATGGACTTTGATTCAGTATATAATATGGAGTGTAATGTTTCTACGACAACTGTTGTACAGGGAGATGATTTGTCAGAGATTACTCTCAACCGCCAAGTTTTTCCCTCAAATAAGAGTATCATACCCACTTGAAGGCTGAGAGCCCAAGGAGGATCCTTGAATGTTAACAAAATACATAATTTAAATGCCACATCTGAATTTAAACTCTAATCCAGCATAGTAAGTCAGCACTCTACACATTGTTGGTGTTCATTATATTTTATAAGAATTGAAATGAAATTTTGGTTTATACTTATTGCGAAATTTTGTAATTGTTTATTTATGTAGGCATTATATATTAAGCGGTGACGTTCCCTTCTTAAGAACAAAATTTCTGTCGGAATGGTCAAAAGTGATTTTTCAATAAAATTTAAAAAAATTGGGACGAAAAGTGATTGAGGCTTCCGAAAAACCACCTCCATCAAATGAATGACAAAACCATTGCTTGGATCCCTCCAAATGGACTAACGTCAAGATAATGAGAAATAATCAGCAAGCCAAGAATCGGGCATAGAAAGTTGACTCATCACCAACTCTTTAAGACCAAATATCAACCGGCCTAAGTTGTTGTAATAGTAAACTTACAGTAAAGCATCTTTTTGAGTGTAAAAAGCAGAAAAAAAGAAGTACAAATTAAAAAGAGTTTACCGTTAAAAAAAAAAATTACAGAATACGCTGGTGTATTTAAAATCCACGAAGCTAATTCCAGAAATTTAAGAAGAGCAATCTTCTCTAATAGCCCCAGCAGTTGGAGCGAAGGTAAACAAAGTCAAATTATATATCTTGATAATATATATCTTAGATATTAATTTTTTTTAAACCGTACCCATAACATATTACGACCCATATAGGGTTCAATGTGTGGTAGAAACTGCACTATTTCTAGGACAACTAGGGTTATCCAGGGAGGTGATTTGTACGAGATCACCCTCAACCTTCAGGTTTTCTGCTTTATTTTGGGTACCCACTATATAGAGGCTGGATCAGCCTCACGAGGGTATGTCGGATTTGGACCCGAAACCTCTCTGATCCGGGTGGGATATCCCGACTGTTATTTTTCCCCAACAGTTCAGGATACATTTATGGAGACTGTGTGATTACCTATTAATAGATTAAATCTTTAATTTTCCTTAGCCGGATTCCAACCTAGAGCCTTCTGTTCACCTACTAAGCGCTTACACACAGTTAATAAATAAATAATAAATGAAAGGCTTGACGAACCTCAAGGCTCGATCCCGATACCGCCAATCTATGTTTACAAACCTCCTTCAACGGAGGACCACCCAAAACAAAACCCGCTAGGTCCCTCTTAACGCAATACTCCCACCTACGCCTCGGTCTCCTCCTCAGACGCTTCCCAGTCGGTACAGCGCCTATTAACTTCTTAGGAATTCGGTATTTACTAATCCCAGCAAATTTACAGGCCCATCTTAATCTTCGTAACGCTATCACTAGAATATATTTACTGCATGCTTAGCAATTCCTCGTTACATAACCTCCTATATTCACTAGTGACCCATCCTTTTTTAGTCCGAATATTTTACGTAACACCTTATTTTCGAATACCTGAAGACGTTGTTCATCCTTCAGCATTAGTGGCCAAGTTTCACATCCATAGAGAAGAGATGGAATGATGGTTTTTTTATAAATTCTGATTTTTAGATTTCGGGAAAAAGGACGCGAGCTTAGTCATTTCGAGACCGAATAATAGCAAGCATTTCCCGCCTTATTTCCTCTTGAATTTCGTTTTTTCCAGTTACCATTGACCCTAAGTACTTAAACATCTCCACGTGTTCGAACTTACTTCCTCCTACAACAATATCACCAGAATTTCGCCCTTTCCTGCCACTGAGCATATACTTAGTCTTATCCGAATTTATTTCCAGCCTTATTTCCTTAGCAGGATTCATTAACGTTTGTGTATTTAGCTTTATAGTTTCTTCGTCCTCACCCAACAGTACCAAATCGTCCTCAAACCCAAGCTCTGATATTTTACTATTCAAGTTCAAATTCAAAACTCTTTTGTCAAACCTTTTTAATAACGTACTCGAGTGTTAAATAGTACAGGTGATAGCGAATCACTTTGTTTTAACCCTGAACGAACCTCAAACTTCATCGAAAAATTATTACCGATTCTAACCTTGTCGAAGGTTTCGCTCATACACATCCATACCAGGTTTATTAATTACACACAGTTAAACCGGATTTAAATACATTAAGAATTAATAATTTTACATTAATTCGTATAGGAAAAATTAGTATATTTTAATAAATCACTATTTGCAGGTATTGTAATCAAGTTATCTGTATTTATTTTATAGTTCTTTTTAATTATTCATTTATTTTCTATTTAATTATTATTATATGTATTTACTTTATTATTATCATTTTTATTTATTATTATATTAGTATTATTATTTTTTTATTTATTTTTTGTCTTAAGCTGGTTTTTTCTACATTTTTCCTGCTATTGTGAAACTTATTTATAAAAGGTAACTGTAATTAATTAAAATCACCGTCTTAAAACATGTAAAGGTAGTCCAGAACATGTATTCCCAAATACTGCTTGTATATGTAAAATTGCAAATAAAGTTGTTGTTTTTTTAATTAGTATATTATATTCTAGAAAAAAAAAATAGTTGAAAGAGCAATACATATTACCAACTGTTTCTTTCAATATAATAACTATTCCACAGGTTTCTTCCTTGGAAGTCTACTATGTTCCTTAAAAGGAAAATTCTGTTACAGGAACAATTTATCGGATAGTGCTCCTACAGACCTGGAAGAGGAAATAAAATAAGAAAAGGGAAGAAGTTGAGGAAAACAGGCGTGGAAACACGTGTCGAAGAGCAGAGGTGGTCCTGCATACAAACACCAGCCTCCTCTCACCCGCAGCCGGCAATCCAATAAGCCAAGTCCCCGGGAGGGAGGATCAACTTATTAGTTCGGTATGTGGGGTACTGTCCCGGTATATGCGTGTATATATATATAAGAGATTATATATTACAAATATATGAGTATTTATTATATATAATATTTATAAGCTTGGAAGTGGATTTCCAGATTGTGATGAATGGTAAATCCTCTCTTTTTTTTATAACTTTGGTAACTTTGGGTCACTTTTGTAGGTATAAGCTGATTCTGTCTTTGTTTTTAAAGTTAAAATGCAGAAATAATTATAAATATGTAGGTTCATTATTCTTCTAATGAAAAATATTTAATTGTAGAAACAAGACTATTCGTTACTTACGGAACTACATCATTAAATATGTAATTTTGTTTCCCCATTATATATATATTTCCATTTATTTTATAATAATATATATAAACAATCTAATTATAGAAAATAGCTGTAAAAGTTATAATTTGATCGTTTAAAAATATATCTAGTAATAAATAAGGCCTTGATTTAGTAGTAACATACTTTTATAGATAAAAATAATTGAAAATTAGCATAATAAAATGTCTTAATATTGAAAAGGGGAGCGGAGTGGCTCAGTGGAAGAGTTGGCATGCCGGAAATCCTGGTTCAAATCCCGCTGCAGGCAGTTACTTTTATTTAGTCTGTTTGCGGCGGGAGATGGATCATATGGGATCCAGGACCCTCCTGGGGCCCACCCAGCCTCTATAAAATATTATAAAAATAGGGTACCCAAAATAAGGGGGGGTCTGGTGGTTGAGCGTGACCTAGGACAAGTCACCTCCTTGCAGAACCGTTGTCCATAAAACAGTACAGTCTCTACCATGTACTGAACCCCCAGACTCGTTCACGCGTCGTAGAGGTAATGTTTTTTTTTTAATATTGAAAAGGGAAAGGTAAAAATAGACCTTACATAAATGTTAAGACTGAGGAAAAATTCCAACGAAAAGCCCATAAGTCTCCAAAACTATTCAGGCACCCTCAGAGTAGAAAGAGAATAACAGCAAAGAAAAACATGAATGATGCACCCAAGAAACATCCCACCACCTCCAAGGCTCAAATGAAACTACTGAAAGGAAGGTTAGATAAATTATTAGTATTATTTATTTTATTTTCCTGTTGCTGCTTTTTGAAGTTTGGTGAGTGTATATTGTATTTTCAATTTCTGAAGTATTGATCAGCTGTTTTTGATTTAACCTTATCCAGCTGGGGTCTAGTAACCTTCCTTATGATTCAGTAGTTGCATTGGAGCCTTTGGAGGTGGTGGGATGTTTCTTGGGTGCATAATTCATGTTTTGCTTTGCTGTTATTCTCTTTCTACCCTGTGGGTGCCTGAATAGGCGAAATATTGGACAGATATTTTAAATTTCTGGTTTTTAGTTTTCGAGAATTAAGGGCTTTTCGTTTGAATTTTTTGAGTGGCGTAATAAAATGTCCATAAAATAATTAAATTGAAATCTTTAAATATGATTTATGCCAAACAACAATTATTATCCATAGTTACTGATTTCTTATTTGAGAACTGAGTTTCTGAATACTTTCCTGCTATTTAGATGTTTTCAAATACATTAAATTAGTTATTTATTTGAGAAATGAGGAAAGTGCCACTTTATTACACCCGAGTGAATTTAAACGAGGGTGTAATAAGCACTTTTCTCACCAGTTAAATATTACATTTTTCCTGCAACCATTTAAAAATAAAGAAATTAAAGGTGAAACTTTAGATTTGTTAAAACTACACTAGCGCTATCTCTTACGATTTTCTATTACTAGCCATGCAAATTATAACTCTAGGACGGTTTACTCATTGAAACATTTATTTATTATTATTTAGAAAATAATATTCTGATAACACATACAAAAATAAAATTATGATATCTTGATTTGTATTTATATTTCTCTTCATATCTGACTTTAGATGTTTTTGGTAAAAGTTGATTTATTTCCTGTTCAGCCTGTTCTTTTATGAATGGAGGAGTAAATTCTATGAATTCATCACTATCTATTTATGTTTTTTATTTTGTTTGTGGTCTCATCACTGTTTGAATGGTAGGTCTTCAAATTACTGATGTGTGAATGTTCTATAATACATTTAAGGTTATGTTAAACACTTCTATAAAATGGCTTCAAAGTAAATAAAATCTATCTTGAATTAAAAATAAAATAGTTCTAAAATTATTTATTTTAACATTTTAGGAATATAAAATGAATAATATTATAGTACTGCCATTTAACATTTAAAATAACAGAGTGCTAATTGTCAAATTGGATCTAGGTGGCTGTTACTTTACCTCAATAGTGAGGGAAAGTGGTTTTCCCTCACTAGTGGAGGAAAGTGGTTTTTCCTCACTAGTGAAGGAAAGTGGGACTTTCCACACCAGGTTTAGTTGAGTAATGGATAGCATTACTCAATGGTTGCAGGAAAAAGGAATTTACTAAACCTATAATATCTTGCACAGACTCTTTTTTGCAAGCATTTTCAAATTGAATGTTTAAAAAGGTAATACAAAAAATAAGGTCAACCATTGGTTAACATAATGCTCATGATCTCGGTTGTGCAGCCCGGCAGGTGTTTTAGGATTTTTTAAAGATAGTAAAAAACCCTGACTTCGGTCCTTCGTAAGGGACGTTAATTGGGTTCCGAGCCTCTGCGGTGTTAGTTACTCTTTAAAGTTAGTTAGTTACTCCTAATCATAATTAAATCAGGATATTCATAATTTAGTACTGCCATTGTAACAACGTCATATTATCCCTGACGTCATAAAATGAAGATAAATGAATAAATAAACAAAAAAAAGTAAATAAATATATATTTATCTTAACATTTTAATCCATATCAAGTTTTTTTTCCCCTTCATATTTTACTACCTATCACGCAATGAATTCACCATATTAAAAGGATATTTTTAAGAAAACGTATTTTTTACTAAAACTTACATTTTAATTACTTGTCATGATATCAGCCTTAAAAAATTAAGTTTAAAAAAAAAGAAAGTAATAATGAGATATCAAACTCTTGAAGTATTAAAATTTAAAAGTTTAAAATAATACATAAAAACGGAAAAAATAATAAAAAAGGATGGATTCCATCATTAACAATTTACACACAAAAATAAAAATAATCGAAAATATTGAAAAAGGGAACGGTCAACAGAGACATCAAATAAATGTTAATACATTAGTGAAAAAATTCCAACTACCTTAAGTCTCTAAACTAAAACAGGAAATTAAAAATACCTGTCCAATATTTCGCCTATTCAGGCATCCTCAGGACAGAAAGAGAATAATAGCAAACCAAAAGATGAATAATGCACCCAAAAAACACACATCCCACCACCTCCCAGGCTCAAATGCAACTACTGAATCATAGGGAAGGTTACTAGATTCACAGCTGGCTGAGGTTAGATAAATTATTACTATTATTTAAAAACAGCTGATAAATACTCCAGATTTTAAACATCAATATACACTCACTAAACCTGATGTTTCAAATATTATCAAATGAGTATTTATCAGCTGTTTTTATCTAACCTTAGCCAGCTGGGAATCTAGTAACCTTCCCTATGATTCAATAGTTGCATTTGAGCTTTGGAGGTGGTGGGATGTGTGTTTTTTGGGTGCATTAGTCATCTTTTGGTTTGCTATTATTCTCTTTTTGCCCTGAGGATGCCTGAATAGGCGAAATATTGGACAGGTATTTTTAATTTCCTGTTTTAGTTTAGAGACTTAAGGTAGTTGGAATTTTTCCACTAATGTATAATCGAAAATAGTTTCTATAACTCATTCTATAGTGTCTTGACCTAGAGGACTTGATGTTGTCACAGAACGTACCAGAAATTATTACCGTAATACACACAAACATTATTTTTGTATTATAGCATACATTGGTATAGATCTCGCTTTAAAAAAAAAAAAAAAAAAAAAACTGTACAACTACGACCACAGTTGTCCAGGGAGGTGATTTGTCCTAGATCACGCTAAAGCACTAGAATTCCCACCTTATTTTGGGTACCCATTTAATAGAGGCTGGTTGAGCCCCAGGATGGTCCTAGATCCCATTTGATCCATCTCCGCCAGCTAACAGACTACATAAAAGTCTTGCCCGTAGCGGGATTTGAACCAGGATTTTCGACTTGGCGATTCAGTGCTCTACCCCTAAGCCACTCCGTTCCCCCTTTATTTTTAAAAATATAGTATATATTTCTTTGCTATCGGATAACTCATTAAATTAAATTATATTTTATATTAAAAACAAATTTAAGAATGTTGTCACGTTCCAACATTGCTGGATTTTACTCGCGTAAGTTATTCCTGTCAGCTGAAACTAGACAAATGAGTCACTTACTTCCATCTCGCCTTCGGAAAACTAAAGGTATTTATTACATCTCCAATCTCAGTAGGAATTCGACTTGGAATCCTGTCAACTTGCAGGTAGTTCGGGAAGCTGGAAAATCTGTTGATATTCCACATAACTGTGTATCTGTGCCATATTTTAAAAAGATTATAGATAGATAATCAAAGCGGAAACATGCCATCCCTGTGTTTGATGTGATACTCAAAGGCTGCAATTGTTTCAATCTTTATGTAACAAAACCTGTACCACTAAAGCCATAATGATTGGCCAAAATAAATCAATTCGTGGATTTAATTATTAATATTATAATCATTAATGTACAATGGATCAGGATTAATTAATCAACAAAAGCATTAAAACAAATTAAATTTATTAGTAAATCATTACTTTAATTTTATAACCAAACTCTTAATATTCCATATGTTACTGATTTGGCCCAAACTAGATACCTATCCTTCCACGACAAGCTCCATACGCACTTGAATCCGCTAGTCTCTCAACTTGCTTCCCATACTATTCCTGATAACCCTCCGAGGCGTCTGAAAAGAAGATGGCCTCGAGATTATCTACTATAGAACTTTATTGGAGTGCTACCGATGGGTAGTTTCTCCACAAGTGTTTTTCATGTCATGTTGTACATATTAGCACATTTACTTGTTATAATAGCATTATAGTTGTAAATATCATTAAATTAAAATGAAATTTTTTAACCAAATACACTTATTCTGAAGTCTACTACTTAATGAATATATATTGCTATGCTTACACAAATTATTCAAATTAGTATCATTGTTATGTTATAATTATGTAAAATTAAATTAAAACTTATCTGTAAATAAGGTTAACATAAGACACTTAATGAGGTCTAGGTTCTGTGGAAGGAAAACTCTCAAAACTGGTCATCTATTGTAATAATGATAATAAACCATTTAGTTAATACAACGTAGACAAATCAGAGGTAAATAATGTCTTTCTTACATAATTAATACGCTTTTACAAAGTTTGGAGCTATTATACACACATAAAAATCAAATGTCATTGAAAAAGGTTCAGTCCCTACACGGGATGTCATTTATTATTTTTTAGTCTCAGGTATTTTTTATACAATTTTTTTTAATTTATTCATTGAGTAATTGTTCAAGTCAATTGTCCAAAAATTATTTTATATTACCTAATTCTGAATTTATTTAACTGGAAACAAAGTTCTTAATAGAGTCCCTTTTTAAAGGCTATTGTGTTCTTACTAATATACTATTTATTCAAACTTTGTCGATAACTGGAAGCATTTATCATTTATGTTCTATTATTTATTATAAAATATGAATTTTATTATCTCCAAAATTATTAAAAACAATGTAATTTATTATGAAATTATCCTTTTTATGGGGAGCGGAGTGGCTCAGTGGTAGAGCACTGAGTAGCCATGACGGAAATCCTAGTTCAAATCCCGCTGCAGGCAGTTACTTTTATTTAGTCTGTGTTGCGTCGGAAGATGAATCATATGGGATCTAGGACTCTCCTGGGGCTCACCCAGCCAACTTTGTATTTGCCCTGATAGCGACAGAGCGTACTTGATATCGCAGCTGTTATAATTAAAGCCATATGAGGCTACAGTTTTAATGGACGGTTATAATTGTTTAAATAATATTGTGTGTTAAGTAACTACAACAACTAATCTCCTGAAAGATGTAAAGAAACATGAAGTAAAGGCTTTATGAATATTTGATGAAGTATTTTAATTTTTATCCGGTTCAAGGTCTATAGGGTAGCGGGACGTGAAAACAGACCAGCGAGCAGCATAGTCTACTGAGGTGTCACCCTTGACCGGCACCTTAAACTTTTTTTTTTTTTTTTTTTTTTTTTTCTTTCACCCTACCTGCCATTGCTGGCATACGGGTTTCGGCAGTGACGGGTTGATACGTTGGGTTTACGCACGCCCGCCACTGCCATAAAAACTCTTTATTTATATAACTTTATTTATAAAAATTCGTACACAACTTGGGGGGGTTACCATTTAATTATGAAGTGGAACAATTTTAGCTTTCTGTGGTGCTGCCCGGTGCACGGATGTGCACCTTACTGTTGGGGCAGCACCTTTAGGACTCCTGGCCGGTCTGCATCCGTCCGGATGCCGTCCAGCCATCCTGGTCCGCCGCATCCGTCCGGTCCTAATCTCCATCTCTCTCCTCCGGGGGTGGTTCCCCGTCTGGCTCCTCGTCTGGTAGCTCGTCAGGTGGCTCGCCGAGGGGCCAGACCCTGCTAATCGTGAAATGAGCAGGCCCGACCACTTCCTTCCACCCGTAGATGAACTCCCGGAAAAAGGGGTAGTTCTCCTTCTCCATCAAACGGGGGAAGTCCTCCTCGGCGAGGGCGAAGATCCCGGTTTTCCTTGACAACCTGGCTCGGTGTCCTTCCATCGCGGTGCAGGCGAGCACTACGTGCTCCGCAGTCTCAGGGACTCCACAATCCGGGCACCGGGGGTCGATTTCTCTCCTATGCTCACTGAGCTTACCCCGGAACCCGCTGTGTCCTGTAAGGATCTGCGAGACCCAGTAGTCCGGGAGGACCCACGTCGCTGCCAATCTCGACTGGACGGTGGGGAAGTACTTCCTCAAGGTCGAGCCCTTCTGGCTTCCCACCCACCGTCCGTTCCACTCGTCGATCGAGTCCTCCCTCAATATCCTCTTCCATCTGTTAGGGGTCTCGCCGATCCTCTCTCGGAGTCCCTCCGGGAGCGCCGCCAGCCCCTGCCTCTTAACCTCGTATTTCAGTGTATCCTCCCTGAGGACGAGGTCCAGGGGCATCGCTCCGGTCAGCACCTTCACCGCCTCGTGCGACACCGTCCTATAGGCCTTCGATACTCTCAGCAGAGCCAGTCTCTGGATGGTCGCCAGCCTCCTCCTATGCGGTTGCGTGAGGTTACGGCTCCACGCAGGGGATGCGTACCTCAGGATACCCAAGACCACGCCTTTGTAAATGGTCATGGTTGCCGGGTACCTGAGGCCCCAGAAAGCACCCCCTATTCTTCCAAGTCCATTAAGTGACAGGGTCACCCTATCTTTCAGGTATGCCAGGTGAGGGGTGGCGTCGAAGTTCCTTCTGAACCTCACGCCGAGGTATGTCACCTCCTCACCCAGCCTAACTCTCTCTCCCTGAATCTCCATAATGATAGGGTGAGCCCTGTCGGTGGAGCCTCTTAGGAGTATGGCCTGGGTCTTGCCTGCGGCCATACTCAACTTCCGCCTCACGCACCATTCCGCTACGAGGCTGGCGCATCTCTCCGCTTGAGTCTTCAATCTGGCTCTGCTATTCTCGGCCACTAGGACTGCCAGGTCGTCGACGTAGGCCGTGGCAAGGAACCCTTCGTCTTCTAGCTCCCCCAGCAACTGATCAAACACGAGTTTCCACAGGGCCGGCCCGAGGACCGACCCTTGTGGGCACCCTCTCTCTATTCGTCTTTCCACCTCGTAGTAGCTACCTCTTACCCTGACACTCCTGTCACTCAGGTAGCTACTTACGAGGGAGTACAGGTTGCTTGGGGTGTCGAACTCCTGCAGCCGCCGGAGTACACAGGGCCACCATACACTGTCGAAGGCGGAGGATATGTCAAACAGCACGAGCATGACGTACTTCTCCGCCCTCTCTTCCACGTCCCTGCGTACTCTCAACAGCGCATCTGTGGTTCCCTTGCCACGGGTCGAGCCGAACTGCCGTGGATGGCTAGCTGCACTGAGGACCGGCCTTAGGCTGGTGACTATAAGGCTCTCCAGGACTTTACTGACGACTGGGAGGAGGCATATAGGCCTGTACGCCTTGGGCGACTCCTTATCCTTGCCTCCTCCTTTGTAGAGGAGTCTCAGGTCCGCGATCCTCCACTCACTAGGGAAGCGACCCTGGTCCAGACACTCATTGAAGATGCCCAGAAGGTCATCCTCAATGAGGGGGGCGCTTTTCCTCAGGATCGCGGCATCTATCCCGTCGAGTCCTGGGGCTCGGCCGATCCTCTGTCTCTCCACGGCAAGACGTAGGTCCCATATATCCCATGGTGGACAAAATTCGGTACCGGGAGGGCACACCGTGGTGCGTCTAACCATTTCGTCTTCTTCCGTATCCTGGGACGGATCATCCCTGGGGTATGTATAGTCAATATACATCGCAGCTGTCTCCTCCAGGGTGGTTGCCTGGGCCTCTCCAACTCTGATAGCCGCCATCATGGTCAGCGGCTTCACCTTGCCCAGTGCCACCCTGTACGGGATACCCCAGGGATTCTTCTCAGACTCCTTGACGATGAACTCGTCCCAGGATTCCTTCTTCTGGTGACGCACGCCGTTTCGGTATGCCCTATACTTACCCTTCGTTTCCTGTCGAAGTGCAGGTCTCCTCTCCTCGTCCCTGCACTCCTGGTACCTGCGCCTGGCCCTGTAATACTCCCTCTTGAGGAGCGTCAGGGCAGGCGTCCACCATGGGACCGGACGCGCTCTCGCTCTGCGGCGCTGGAGGGTCATATTGGCCGCTTCTGTGATGGCGCCCGTCAGCTCCGCTACTCTGCGGTCTATTACTGACTCTCCCACTTCCATCGGCGCCATCTCTTCCCATTCTCTATCGACCAATATTCCCTCCAGTTCACTGGAGAAAGCTCCCCAGTTCGCCGTACGGGTCACGAAGCCCTTCTCGACCGGAAGGACTTCGCCTTCCTCCTCTACCACACTGAAGGCTATGACCCGGTGGTCGGAGCTCGTGTCAGACCGTAGGGTCCAGTCCGCTATGCGCCTCGCCATGGTGGCCGTGGCGAGTGTCACGTCTATCCAACTCTGGCCCCTGGCTCCAACGAATGTGGGACCAGAGGGCTCATTCATCACAATGAGCTGACACCTCGCCACGGTTTCGTCCACCAATTTCCCTCTGGCGTCTGTGCGCACCGAACCCCAGGCCGTGCTCCACGAATTGGTGTCGGAACAGACCACCACACTCCTGTAACGTTGTGCGATGGCCTCCACGGCGGCAACGTTCTCCTCTATCCGCTGCTTCGGCGGCATGTATGACGAGACGAGGGCGAAGGATGTCCTCCCCCATCTGACATAGCACGCCGCCTGATCCGCCGTGGTGAATTGCTTCAGTTCCATAACATCGAGGTTTGGATTGACTATCACTATAGCCGCCCTGGGCCTCCTCTCGCCACTGCCCATTGCGACTACCCTCGACACGACACCGAATCCGGCGACCACATTACCCTGACACCACGGCTCCTGTATAGCCATGATGTCAGCCTTCCTAGCGAGAGCTCTCAGCTCGTCCGCGACCACTCGTCTTCGGCCCATATTGACCTGCAGAATCTGCAGCCTACGCATAACGGGTTCTCTTCGCCTGCTGGACCATCAGCTCCAGGTACGTCGGGCACTCCCTGCTACCCGCGCAGTGACGGAGCTCCTTCCTCTCTTTGCCGTTGGCCTTGCAGTGCCTACATGTTGGAGGGAAACTTCTGATCTTAACAGGGCAGTCCTTTTTCTTGTGCCCGTTTCCCTCGCACCACCTGCACGCCATCTCCTTCGTGCAGGCCTTCGCCATGTGGCCGTGCTCAAGGCACTTCAGGCAGACCAGGGGGTCGAGGTAGTCTCGGATGGTCAAGCCCCACCACCCACTACTCATACTCTCCGTTGACAGGATCATCAGGGCGGACCTCATCACTTGGTGAACCTCTACCACCCAGTTCACCGTGAGGCCCCCCCTCGCGGGAGTGGCGAAGCAGGGTCTAAGCCACTCCCTCCTGTCCTTTTCTTCCACCGGCTTATCCATGGCAGCTTTGTCCCATAGGTATCTTTCCAAGGTTTCCCCGTCCCAGTACCTGGGGACGCCTCTTACTTCAATGCGGGGCCTTCTCGCCGCCGCTAATCTGGCGCTCAGCCCCTTCTCCTTTAAGGCGTCCCACTCGAGGAGCCTCTTTGCCTGGTCAGCCCCTCCGGTCCGGACCAGGACGGAGCCAGCCTTCGTAACTCTTACCATCTTCACGCTGGCTCCGATCTTCTCGAGCTCCTCCCGGGACGGAAGCTGCTCATGGATCTTCCCGGGCTCCCACCCTTCCGTGTTCCCTGTTAGGGTCACGTAGGTGGGAGTATCCTCCGACTTCCTCGGCACCGCGGGAATGCTTGCGAGGACTCCAGCGAAGGTGATCTTTATGACCTTCTTCTCCTTCACGTCCGCCTCCTCTTCATTCTGGGAGGTCGGCTTGTTCTTCTTCTTCTTCCCCTTCCTCTTCCTCTTTACCTCTTCCCAAGGTATTTCCTCCTCTTCGCTGGAGTCCCCCTCCACGTTCCTCCCGCGGCACATCTCCCTTCCGCCTTTCCACCTCTGGGGCATTGGGGCCGGTTGAATGTCTACGGATCTACCGGCGGCTGCCTCCTTCTTAGTCCGGGGCTCCCCAGAAGGTCCCGCCTTCACCAGCTCCTCAGGGGTTTTCGCCTTCTTCCTCCCCTTCTTTCCTTCGGTATGGAGGCCCACCTCTCGGTCTCCCATTTCTTCATGGCCTCCACGTCCTCTATGATCCCCTGGACCCTTCTTATTGTGGGGGAGACCAACTCCTTCCTTTTTCCGTACTCTGAGTCGATGACGTCCCCTACTGCCGTTGCGACAACGGGGCCTACAATCTCCGACATTTTAGCAGCGATGATCTTGTGAAGGTTATCGCTGCTAAGTGCCTCCTTGACCACCTCCCCCACAATCGCAGGGACCATAGTCCATTGGGCCTGTAGCCCCACAATTATCGCCACTATATCCCTTACCTGGCCATTGATATACGTCTGGGCCGCCTGGGACATTCCTTTCCTGACCATGTAGCTCGTAATCTGGTCCCAGATTTTCTCCCCTTTCCTTCTAGGGTCTTCGGTGTCTGCTCCGGGCGGGGAGTTACTTTCCTCCCTTGGCCTCTTGCTCCTCCTATTGGAGTCCCTCTTCTCATCAGCGTCCGTATCCGCAGTATCGGACGCTGACGCTGACGGCCCTTTCCTAGCGTCCTTGGACACTTCTGCGGCACCTTAAACTAGCCTACCACTGCAGGAAGAAACTCAGATTGGTTAGGACCAAGTCTTACAGACTTAACCACCTGCTTACATCTCCTAACTTATCCCTCCGCCTCAAGTTGACCATCTACAAGAGCATCCTAAGACCGGCACTCCTTTACGGAGCACCGCTAATAGGTAACATCACACCGGCAACAGGGAAAAAGCTCCAACAGTTTCAGAATGGCGTACTGCAACGCATAGTGAGAAACACAACAAAAACGGACCTCCTACACACTACTCTCGACATACCGACAGTTACAGACTTCATTAAACGTAGACACATTAAATTTTTCGACAGCCTGAAATACTGTACTAACCCTCTTTTTCGGACACACCCCAGCAGGACGGCCACAAACGTGGCAAGATCACGTACAAAGTCTCAGCCTGAACTGTGAAATTCATAAAATAAACAAACGAAAGGACACGGTGAGCCCCATCACCGGAAAAATCTAAAGTTAATAAATATAAATAAATAAATTAGAACCTTCCACCTTCTCATCCTCCTCTTACTGTACATCGTACAGTACAAGAGATACCTCTCCATCCTATCTTCAATTCTACTTAGAAATCTTCAAACCCAAAGGGGCTAAGAAAAAAACACAAAGAAAAAAAAATCCGGTTTATTCAATATATTTAATTTTATTTAGGCCTTCAATCATCTTCACAAGCTGAACTACACTCGGAGCCGCCGGAAAAAATTAGTTTTGAGTACCGACAGATGTCAGGCCGAGTACTAGTAGGGGTTCCGAGTCGAGCGTTGGATTCAATACGTTTATCGTTCAAGGTGGCAAACCTATATCCGAAAATATTGTTACAGAAAAAATTCTGCATCGAAAGCGACTAAATGCGGAAAGATGCCGCAGATATCGTCAGAAATGCAAGCGGCTAAAATCGGGCGCCAGTTCTAATCTAGGCACAGGCGGCAGTGATACGAGTACGAGTCGAGATAAAAGCATTTACTTATTTTAGTTACCATAAAATGTTAATTTCATTTATAAACTCTGAGACTCGAGGCGAAGATGAAGTTATTGATAGAATAATTGAAGTTGACAAGGATTCAATGGTTTAAATAAATATTGCTCTTGCTTTTTGATATGCGTTTATCATCTAAATTATTGTATTAATTATGTATTCCGTACGCAAATAGAAATTAAATTTTATAATTTAATATATTGTCTACTATTCCCGTTATCATTCCCGTTTTTCAATAATTATGTTAAAATTAAAAACGCAATTTTAATACCCTAAATCGAATAATTTTCCAGAAATTTTTAGTTAAATGCCTACAAACCGAAAAAATGTTTCACTTGCTTCATGGTTTCAAAACTACACAACTTTTTTTGTGTGTTTATTTACAATGTGGTTTTAATTACAGTCATTCTCATTTTATAACTTAATAAACCCTTTGGTTAATACCACGTACAGAATGTAGAGGTAAGAAATGTCTTTCTAACTTAATTAATAAGGTTTTAGGAATGGTGGAATCATGTCAACCGTAATAACCATTAATTAGGTGTCATTGAAGCAGGCTCAGGTGGCTCAGGATCAGGGGATGTCATTGTCGTGCGCCAAAATGGCTTAGTCCTGACTGTCCTAAAGCAAATATACAATTATTTATTTATAACTTATTACTTAACTTAAATTATATGTATATAATAATTATTATATATGATATTATATTATTACCAAGTTATTACTTCATTTATATTATTAATTATATAATAAAGAATGTATGCATAATTATTTTTTTTTTTTAATTTTGAACTGGTCTCGCCCCTCCCCTCCTGCCATTTTTTTTGAGATTTTAATTGTATTTAATTTTAAATTATATACATACATTTTAAACATTGGTGGGATAATCCCTTACAATGAGAATGATTTGCATACAGGGTTGTGCATAATTATACATTCTTCTTAAATATATCTCATTTATGTAAGTTTTTTCTGTTCGTATGTACGTTACTGAACTCCTCCTAAAAAGATAGGACCATTTTTTTTAAATTTTTTTGTGAATACTCAAGCAGGACTGCACATGATTTAGATTAACAATTCGATCAAATAGGTAATGTATTTAAATAGTTATATTAATTTAATTAATGTGGTTCTATTCAACCGCCAGCGCTTTTCGATGATCAGATGACATTATTTCAAAAATTATTATCTTTTCTTGTGTGAACTTGTTATATCTTTCTTTGTCTATAAATTTCTTAATAAATTCATAATGCAATATCAAAAAAAATATCCAATTAATTCTCTTACCTATTCATCGAATATACGAGATGTGCAAATTAAGTAACGTGACTGATTTTTTTCTAATTTAAAAAAAAATTTAAAAATTCAGATTGGCTCCTTAAAAGTTGGGAAACCACAAAGCGATGGAGACGATTCTTTCTTTCTTCACAGCAGAGCTGGAATTCGTTGACAGGTATAGAAGTAAGTGAATGTGAAAGCAGACTAAAAAATCTACTAGGATTTCAGGATGGAGAAAGATCAGAGATGGTTGGACGAAGCTGCACAGAGAATCAAAAGAAACATCCCAATAAACGCATGGAAGAATATTGGAGGTAAAGAAAACTCCAGCAGAAGAAAGGAAAATATAGTTATACCGTGATTAGAAGAAGCCAATACAAAAAAAAAGGTAAGTTTATCAAGTGTAACTTAAACATTATGTGGCAGGTAGTATTGTGTAACGGGCTGAGTAAAATTAAATATTAATAATTGTTAGAAGGTTCTCATCTGTATACAGGATGCGCTGAGCAAACAATTCGTAGGCACAATTCGAGAAAGGAGGCCCGATATGACTCAGGCTTTTGTCACTTCTAGCCGACCTTAATCGAATATTTAATAAAATTAGATTTAATTCAAGAATGTTATTGCTAATTTCGCCCACCTGTGGCATCACCTCCCGGATCCAGGGGCAAAATGTTTGCGCTAGCTGAAATATGCATTGAAATATCCGACCGTTTTCCCTCAAAATTCAGAGTTGAGAACTGTACTCTCGGCGAGCAGAGTCGTGGTCTACCGGAAGGAAGATGAGCTGATGAGAAGCCAAATGGATTCGGACGATAAGAATTTTCTGTTATACTGTAGTCAGACTAGATTTGGGGTGAAGGCAGATGGTAGATCAGTTGTAGGTAGAGCCAGTTAAGTATTTTCTTTGATGTTGGCGCGTTTCGACCACAATACAGATGGGAATAGTTATATTTAAATTGTAATTATTATTAGTGCTTGTAGAATTATGGTTAGAGAGGACGGAGCTTGTTTTAAATGGTATATGGTTTTAGTTCTTATGTCATTAGAGAATTATTATTGTTATTAGTAACTATCGTGATAATGGTTATTCTTAAATTATTATTTATGTTTTTTTTTGTTGACTAGGAATTTAAATGTGTAATTATTATTTTATAAGTGCCTTTAGGATCATTCTTATTAATAGTATGAGTGTAATTTTTATTTTAATATTGTAGAGATTAATTTTATACGAGGATGTTTTGGGTTCATTACTTTACCAAGTTTCCCGATATGTCCTCGACTATACCCAGTCCTCACCTAGCCCAGCCATGGACAACTTTTAGGTGTCCATAAGGTCCAAGAGAAGTGTCGCAGGTAACAATTGTTTTTGTCCATACAATTTTTGATTTCATAAATTCGTAATTCTCCAATATGCTTACTAAAGAAGAGAAAAAGAGAAAAAAAATGTACTCATCTATTGGTGTAATCGCATATGGTCGTTGGAATACTTCAAGTGAACATTCTTCTAGGGACGACCCTCTGTCCCCCTCCTCGGATCTTGAAATTTTTATCACTGCCAAGGATATCCCCTTTCATGGAATTTCTTCGCTAGAGATATGCATGAAAGAAATATCAGTTGTCCGGAATAGTCTCAGGGTCGTTTATCATGACCCTACTTTGGCTATTGTCAACTTTATCTCATTCAAAAGATGATTCAAGCAAATAAATCACTTTTTATGTTAAAGGTGTTTCATCAAATTGATACTGACTCCAAAAACACGACAAGAAACCAAGGAAACTCAACATATATAGTTTTCTTTGAAATTAATTGTTAATTTGATTTAGAGTGGTAATCATTTCATTTTGATGTAACATTATTATTTTTTTTTTTTTTATTTAATTCAATGATATTTACAACTATAATCGTATTATATCAAGTAAATGTGCAAAAATGTAGAATATGACATGAAAACACTTGTGGAGAAACTACCCATCGATAGCACTCCAATAAAGTTCTATAGTAGATGATCTCGAGGCCATCTTCTTTTCAGACGCCTCGGAGGGTTATCAGGAATAGTGTGGGAAGCAAGTTGAGAGACTAGAGGATTCGAGTGGAAGGATAGGTATCTAGTTTGGGCCAAATCAGTAACATATGGGATATTAAGATCATGATGGATGAGTTTAACATTATTAAACTGTAAATGTTGTATTTTCTTTTTCCTAATTCTTTAATTACTTGGTCTGATTATTGCGTGTTTCAGTTCTGAACGCATCATTAACAATCATTTTATTATTGGACTTTTACTAGATTAGGATTTGCCGTTTCTTTTGAGCAAAAACAATTCGTAAGGAGTAAATGAATCGTTTGTTAAACCGACAAATGCGTTTTATTCAATTTTTTTGTATTTAATAATACTCTAGTTTTTTGTTGACATTGAAGTTGCATTTGCTGATTTGAGTTACCCGGTTACTGTAATTGAAGTGATAGCATAGTTCTTAGCATAGTTGAGATGGGTTTGTAAATTTGTTGGGTTTAGTACAAACATATTCTTAACATGTTAATAAGTTCAGCCCCGAAGCGTAGGTGGGAGGATTGCCTTAAAACAAACGCATTTAGTTCCAGGTAGGACAGATAAGTGAATGATCTGTCCATGTACCTTTCTCACTGCCCAGTATCGCTGCGTCCTCTCCCATTCCCTACTCCTTTCCTCGTCGGATATTCTGATCGTTCATTTAGTTCGTGTCTCAAACTACATCCTCTTTTCTTAAACTTAATTATGATCTTATCAGTTTCATCCCTAAGCTACCACAATGTGAGGTTTCCTTCTGCTAAGCCCGGACTATACCGGTATGATCCTCTACCATTTCTCTTCTATTCCATTCCAAGTTTCTCTTTGCTAAAGCCCACCTTCCCAGGTATGTATGGGTCTTCTTCTGGTCTTTCTTTCATTAACCTCAGCCTCGCATGTCATCTTGGTCAGCCTGTTGTTTTCCATTCTTAAAACATGTCTAAACCATCTATTACTGTTTTCATCAATGAGTTTTTCTACAGGTTCCACTCAGAGGCTTGATCTGATGATCAAGTTGCGAATTATGTCTCGTCTTGTTGTCCCCTCTATATTCCTAAAGAATCTCATCTATGAAGCCTGGATTTATTTTATGGTTAATGTACAATATTCCGAAGAGAATGTTTAAACACTATATGGAAAGTATTTCCGCTGCATAAATGGCTTTCGGTTAAATCACTGTATCATAATGGCTTATATTTAAATTATAAAAAGAGGGGCTTTTTATTATTTTATTTTGATGCGCTAGAAGGCTACATCGATCTTGTCTTTTCTTACTTCAATTGCCTTTTTTCTCGAGGGCATTCCATCTCAACCACTCTCGAAGTTACTTAAAATTCTTGACTATTTCTATTTTTTGTTGTCCCAAATTTAAAGAATGGGCTTTTAATGCTTGTTATTATTTTGATTGGTAATTATTCCACTGCTTGTAGCTTTTGATAGCGGCCATTTTAGTGACGTCAGTGTAACGTCGACACGATCTACAGCACGACCTTTCCCCCACCATTACTCCTCCTTTCCCAATGTTTTGGTAAACAATTGTAGTTATTGAGATCGTTAATATAACAAGGATATGGTGATTGCAGGGGAGATGCAGTGATACTTTTTAATTTCTATAAAAATATAATAATTATAAAAATTAAATAATAAGTGTAATAAAAATATATTGTGATCATTTAATAGATTAAAATTGTATTAATTTATGTTATTAATATCGTTATATTTATTTATAATAATTATGATTAATGTTAATAATTACTCTCTTAAATTGCCTCGAGCAATATTTTTAATCCATTCATCAGGTGTTTATTCTGGTCGGTTGCCAGAAAAAAAATTTTACTACACGATCGAAATCAGAAAAAAACACCTGATGAATGAATTAAAGTTAATCATATGACGAAAAAGGAGCGTAATAATGAGAAAGGTAATACTTTCGTGAAGAAATGAACGCCTCAACAAACATTTGGAAGTATAGCGGAATATATAAGATTAAATTGTTTAAGGTATATATATATATATCACTGACTATACTGGAGAGAAAGATCGACTGAAGTCACTAAAATGGTTCCTACCAAAGGCTACAAGGAGTGGAATAATTACCTTTTGGTCTTTCCATAGGAAAAAGTTTTGTTATTGAGTAAATGAGCTAATATAACAATATTCATTCATGAATAGTTATAATCCAAGATGACGCACGCCTTCAGACATGTAGCTCTATATCCAATAGCCAGTAAATTAATAAGGACCTAAATTAGTGTTGACTGGAGCTAACAGGACGGATTAGTTCAGAGCAGTCTTCCGGGGGAGGTCCTGCCATGGAGGGGGGTTAATAAGGTAGCAGCGCCTCCAAATATTTGTCCAGCCGGATCCTTTGATCCTCGCTGTACAGATTGCCTCCTCCAGAGGTTTTTAATTTCACTCTTAGCCTCTTGTATGTCGAATCGAACCCTCTTTGTCCCTCCCTTGGGTTTACTCAGTCTGTGTTCAGTCCTTATTGTGTTGTCTCCGGAAGGGTCAGTTATTTTATAGTGTTTGTGTTTCTTTTGTGTGATTTGTTTACAATTATTTTTTTGTCCCTTGGTAGAAAAAAGATCACAATAGTAATTTGACAGAGATAATTAAAGTCGTTTACAATTTATTTTGTCTCTATTATTTGATTAAACTGATTAATTCTTGTAATAATAATAAAAGGTCTTCACCCAGTGCGTTTACCTATCGGAAATCATTGTTTGACTTTAAAAATGCCTACATATTCAAATTAAATTGACAACGTCAATTAATACTAATTGGAATAAATAATTGACTGTAGGACTCTAAACCAAAAAGTTAGTACTCACCGTAGGTGAGTGGATAGCATAACAACTTTCTACGCCCAAGGTTGCGGGTCAGGAGCTAAAAAGGGTTTTTAGGGAGTAAAAATTATTTTTGTCCTTTGGAGGAGACGTATAACGGTGGTCGCGAGCTTGTTATGTGTCAGATACTCGTAAGAGATCCCAATCCTAATTACGTCTGATTAGTCAAAATTGAGAGCTTTTAATCACAAAACCCTGAATTTTTCTGTAACGGGCTGAGGGAAATTAAAAAATATACATATATATATTTAGTTAATGTGCATTAATTACACCTTTTAGTTCAATGCTATAAATGTTTGTTATATTAACATCGAATGAAAGTAATCTGTGTTAAGAATTGTACTCTAATATTTGTGATCAAAAAGAAGTCTTTTATCAGTTGAAGTCAAAAGTTTAGTTTTAGTTTTACGTATTATAGGGAATGATTAGCATTTAGTTTCTTCTTTTCTTTAAGATGTTTTGATAATAAGAAATTTTAGGTTTTCAGGATTTTGTAACTTAATATGTACGTATATGTTATCCTATGTCAAATAAGATTTGCTGAAGTTATTTCTTTGTGTGACTAATTACATAATTTTTCTTTGTATATGGTTTTGGTTAAAGGCATTGTAGGTCCTTAACATTTAGTTTAGATATATTTTATTAAATATGAATATTTGTTAGAAGGCTCTTGTCTGCTTGTGGCGACGCCAAGTCATCAGTCTAATACGGAAATGACACAGCATTTCCGTCGCCTTCGAGTCGATCTGATGGAATATTTAAAAAGTTAAATTCAATTCGCGAGTGGTTGGAATAATGATGACCACCAGGTGGCACCAACTCATTGACCCCGGGATAAGAATGTTGACGTTAGCTCGGACAAGCCTTCAATTACCCGACCGTTTGCCTCTCGAGATTCGAGCAGTTGAAAACTGGTGGAGTGCTACTGCCCGGCGGGGAGGGCGAGTTTGTCCAGCCTGGAGGCTGGGCTGAAGAAGTGTTGAAGACTGGTACCAGTGAGAAGCCGAGGGACCTGAGCAAGAAACCAGATGGAACTCTGCTTTATAATGCAGTCAGACTTTTATTCTGGGTGAAGCCCGCTTGTAGCGTCACTCAACTCTGCCAATTAACCATTTTCCTTGTCATTCGGCGCGTTTCGGCCACAAAACAGATAGGAATATTTTATTTAAGTGTAATCCTTATTAGTATATATGATTATTGTTATAGATGATGGATCGAGTTTTATTAATTAGCGGTTATGAGGTAATGATTGCTGATGGGGAATATTTAAATTTTTAATTATTATTATATTAATGCCTTATTAATAATAGTTGAATATAATTTTTATTTCAATATAATAGCATTTTATTTTGATAGATAAATGTTTTGGGTTTATTTCTTCCCCTAGTTTCCCTAGGTGTCCTCGACTATACCCTGCCCTTTCCCAGCACCTTTCAGGTGTCCTCGAAGTCCTAGATACGAGCAGTAGTTAACATTTCAAATCCTGGGGTGAAAATTTTTGATACCTTACTGGGAAAAATTTATCAAAATGACGGGAAATATTTTGAATAAAAATGTTTTGATTTCATAAAGTTGTTTTACTGTCTTTCCGATGGGAAATGGACCTTTCATATGAAATGACTCAATAGTTAAGTGTATTCACTTTATTAAAGTTGGGTGAACCCTAGGAGAGTCTCTACATCCTTTTGTTCGATTCACGGCTTATAAAAAAATAAATAATTTATTATACTGCCTACCTTTTGATCAATAGGCAGTGAATGGCCTTACACATTGAGCTACTCTGTTCCCTTAGAATGATGAGAGCCCAATTATATTGCCTAATTAGATGATACCATAATGATGATCCGAGGTAGCTGAGCCCTTATAGTGTCCTCAATGGTACCCCAGAAGCTCCTTAATCTTATTATCATTTCGGCTAATCAGATTGGATGGGGCCGTTGCTTCCTGTATTACTGTTGGCTAAATCATAAGATTTATTATATTTATATACTAGCGACCCACCCCAGCTTTGCTCGGGTAATAAGGCATATTATGCCTACAACATTTGTCTGTGTAATGTATTTTTTTCTTATCACGTACCGGCCACTAAGGACCACGTGAATATCATTGGTTAGGCTTCTTTGGGAGTCTTGATTTTCTTTTTTCCCCATCTCAGCTAATGTACTTTAATATATACAAAATTAAAAAAATTAAAACGAAACCAAATATTTTTTTATATACGAATTTATTATCTTGCACGTTAGATAACTGCATGGGATTAGGCAAGCAGCCTCTTCGGTAAAACCCATCGATATTCCAACCCATTTAAACAAAACCTCTACAAATTATATACCTAAACCTTCCTGGTGAATCACTCTATCTATTGGTAAAAACCGCATGAAAATCCGTGCAGTGGTTATTGAGTTTACCACGAACAAACGCGGCCGAGGATTTTGTTTTATAATATGTATAGATTTTATTATATTTATTTACTTCATTATATTATATTTATTTATAATATAATTGTCATGAGATGTTATTATAAATGCATCCTATTATTTAGTAAGTTTAAATTAGAATTTGTGAAATCTCTTTGTTTTTGAAGCTTGATTTTTCAATTAAGTAAACAATTCCCTCTGAAGTAAGCGGCTGATTCCTTGCTACATACTTAGGCATATCGAGACATTTGGTTACGTAAAGTTGTACTTCAAGGTACAACAAATATTTAAATAACTTTAGTTTTCCTTACCGTTGTAAAATTACTGTTTGTTTACTAAATTCAACCTCACTTTATGCTGGTATGGCTAATCGGACGATACTACAGTGGCAGCTCTAAAATTTAAAGTTAAGAAAGATTTAGAAGAATCTTATTTTAGGAAAGACAACACTGTGGACAGAAAGAATTTTAGGAAGAGGGTCTTGAGTATGGAGGGATATCAGGGAAGATAGAAGAAACACAAAAAAAGAATATTGAAAAGAACAGCAGAGAAAACAACAGGTTGGGAAGAATTGAAACTGGCAAGTAGGCCTCTTGTAGGCCCCGCCGAAAATAAAAAGAATAAGAAAATAATGACTATTATCATGTTTCATTAATATGTTTTGTTTTAAAACTCATTCTTTTTTTAATTTATTTTATTTTATTTGTTACTAATTTTTAAATATTTTTATTTGAAAAGAAATGATATGTCCAGGACCGGGACTCGAACCCGGGTCTTCCAGATCGCTAGTCTGGGACTCTACCATTTGAGCTATCCTGGGCCCTAATCAAGCTTCTCGAAGGTTTCATCCGGAACAATTGTACGTGCTTATTGCATTCTCTTTTTCATAATTTTTATTTAGTTTTTAAATAATTTTTTTTTTTGTATTTCCTTAGGTTTAGATGTGCACATTCATATTTTAGTAATTGTTCTCTCTTTTATTTTTACATTATATATCTATTATTTACTCATTTTGTATTTCCTTTCATTTGTATTTATTTGATGAATTGTTTTATAGCCTCAATATATATAGTGTGGGGAATAAATTTATCTGTTTTTTTTATTGAGTTCACGACCGAAAATAAGCTCGTGTAGGAAGTTAACGAATTATTATTAGGAGCCCCTTCTTCCACATATTTTTGGTTTAAGATCATTCTAATCATTTAAAAAAATAATTATTAAACAGTTATTATATACTTCGCACGTTCGAATACTTTACTAATTTTTCATTGTCTCATTTTTGGTGTTAACCTTGTTAGTTGTAATAGCGGAGGAATAACAAGTTATAAAGTCTATCATCCGCAGTAAGGGAGCAGGCAAAGGGGAACCTTAAATCCCAACCTAAGCCCGACCTGGCTATAAACCTAAATCAGGCCTAGCTTCCCTATTTAGGGCCCTTTTTAGTAGCCTGATAAATTATCCGGTAGGCCTCTTCGGCTTCGAACCATTGGCTAAGTTCTCACTTAGGCTCCCAGCATCGGCCAAGTTGTTTCATTTAACAACACATTACACTGGCTAATCGGATGGTGCCTATGATGGGGGTCCTAAATTTTGCAGATCCAGGTTTAAGTTGGTTAGGGATCTTTGACATCGCTCAGACTCGGGGCTATTATTTTACATCCCCTCGGAAAGACGGCACTGCTAAGAATTGTTTACTCCTTTTAAAAATTCATATGGCCACTCCGGGCTGCGGGGGCCATAATAGGTTTTTAAACTTACTACTGCACCACAGATAGCTGGGGCCTATGATAGTGATGGGCTTAATTGCTACTTTTCAGTAACAGCTCTAACCGTCACTGTGATTTGTTTTACCTGTGATTTCTTAACTGCTACCAACAGTGATTGCGTCGGCGTACTTAATTACACATCTTGAATATAAAGATCACAGAATACGCATTATAAGGATAATAATTACTTCGACACTTGTATAATTCACCA
Source organism: Troilus luridus (assembly GCA_964056705.1). Taxonomy (NCBI): domain Eukaryota; kingdom Metazoa; phylum Arthropoda; class Insecta; order Hemiptera; family Pentatomidae; genus Troilus; species Troilus luridus. The sequence goes on along the minus strand of OZ057412.1, from coordinate 195,017,401 downwards.
TAATCCTATCAATATACATACAGATGGCATTATTTTCAATATTCTATATAACGTAAATTTTCTTCTTATGGTTTAACCCATTCAAGACGACGATTTTTTTCGAACAAGGTCCCCAGGAGTGACATTTTTTTTTCTTCATATTAAAAATCAACAATAACTTAGAAATAAACTATACGCGGTGGAGTACTGTGGGGTCTTCGTCAACCCCAAACATGAATTTTCACGGAATTCGGGAAACAAAGACAATTTTCTCACCTTGTGTAGCGAAACCTACTCGTCCACAGCTGGAATACCACTGGCAGGACAGGTACTCAAAGTCTTAAACCTTGGAGATAATTTTGGGGGATAAGGGTGCATTTCAAAGCATCCTGGGGTCGGCCTTAACCCCACCGTTAACACTTTTGAGGGTTAAAAATGGCCTTAATGACCATAAAAATTTTTTTTTTAGTTTTTTCGCCCTGCCATTTTTATTTTTAAATAATCGAATAATCCGTTCAAACTGAGGTTAGAAAGACTAGCTTGGCTGTGCTGCAATCGGTGACATATTCTGGAACTATTCATGTATACTGGCTACATTGAGCACTAAAAAGCTAACAGGAGTACATAACAGATGTACATAACATTAGCCATAAAAGAGTTAAGTTACACTTTATTCTAAAAATAAAGTTGACGCTTGTACGAAGACAATGTCAATCCATAAATTGATGACGAAATGTTAACCACCCCTAACCACCCCTAACCACCCCTAACCACCCCTAACCACCCCTAAAGTCGCTATAGAGATAGGCTATTTTATACAGGCTATTTGGCAATGTGAGAGAGTTGTTGGTTCAACCTGTTTTACATACTATTATTATGTTTATCATTAATCATTAACTTAGAATAGTTAATAAATTAAATAGGAAATATAAAGTTGTGAAGATGAGGCTTGTGGAATGGCACGTCAAAGGGCTTTATAGTCGGCTACTTGGCAATGTTGTAGGGTTTTCGGTTTAAACATGCCCTAATAATGGCCAGCAATATCTTTTGTGGAAATTTACGTTGGCCGATATTCAATATCTCTTACTTATTGAACGCAGGCCCCAGAACGCAGCTCTAAAATATTGCCTCTATGCTAGCCACCGACAAATTGGTTTTGGCCAACCTCTATGCTTCCCCTCCCCAACTTTATACACATCTCCACTTCTCGCTTGTCTTAGGCTATATTAAGTCATCTAAATACTTTTTTCATTCAAAATATTTATATTTTAAAATCTGTTGAATTTTGAATACATTCAACGTAGTGATTAGCAGAACATTGGAGCCCAATTGAAAAGAAGAGTCTTTGGAAGAGTTGAATTGGTTGAAAGGTTGTTTTTTTATATGTTCTCGAAGCCTTGTATATGTTAGTCTTTACTTCATTAAGTCTGCTATATTGGCTTCACTGCCCAAGCAATGATCTCAAGAAAAAGTCAGATCTTTTAATCTGAATAATATTTAAATAATAAAATGGGATGCCACCTTGAGATCGTTATATTTGAGATATATTAATTCTATATCACTAATAAATAAGAGACATATCCCTCTCTTCTCCAAAAGTTGACGTTGTTGACTGACCAGGAGATGTTTATTAAATAATAATAATTATTGAATAACGAAAAAGGGAACGGTCAACAGAGACATCAAATAAATGTTAATACATTAGTGGAAAAATTCCAACTAAAAACCTTAAGTCTCTAAACTTTTTTTTTTTTTATTATTTATTTATTGATATTTACAACTATATTACAATAATATAACAAGTAAATTGGCTGAGTGATACATAATGACATGATATAATGACAAGTAGAGAAACTACCCGCTGGTAGTACTCAAATCGCATGTTCAACTAAGAAGGTCACGTGGCCATCTTCTTCTCAGACGACTCGGAGGATTATCGGGAATTGAAGAGGAAGCTAAGTTTGAAACTAGAGGGTTTGAGTGGAAATGAAGTTTGTTATGAAAGGATAGATACCGGGTTCGGGCCAAATCAGCAACAAATGGGACATTAAGGTCGTTATGGATGACTATATTCTTAACAAAATAAGGAGCGTTGAGGATTTTACGAAGGATTTTGGATTGTAGGGATTAGATACGAGAAGAATTTGATGGCTTAGTGGAGCCCCAAAGCTCTACTCCGTAGGTCCAAATAGGTCGTATGATGGTCATGTAGATGAGTCTTTTGTAATTAACTGGGAGCTTAGAGCGTTTGTCTAGTAAGTGTTGAAGTAGCCTGAAACGTCGAGCGGTTTCTTGTCTTTTCAGTCTTGTATGAGGATTCCAGGTTAATCGTTTGTCGAGATGCAACCCTAAGTATCGGATCTGTTCTACAGGCACAAGTGGGATATTATTAAAGGATACTGAAGGGCAGGAAGTCATTGGTTTACGACGTAAGGTAAAAGTGATTTGATGGGATTTTTGAGAATTTATTTTAATTCTCCAGTTCTGGCACCATTCTTCAAGATCAGTGATATGGGATTGGAGGCTTTGGGATACAATAACTGGATTGGTATTGAATGATAATACACATGTATCATCAGCATATGTGGTAAGGATAGTATTAGGATGAGTTGGGATGTCAGCTGTATAAACTGTATAAAGGATTGGGCCAAGGATACAACCTTGAGGAAGTCTCTAAACTAAAACAGGAAATTAAAAATACCTGTCCAATATTTAGCCTATTCAGGCATCCTCAGGGCAGAAAGAGAATAATAGCAAACTAAAAGATGAATAATGCACCCAAAAAACACACATCCCACCACCTCCATGGCTCAAATGCAACTACTGAATCATAGGGAAGGTTACTAGATTCCCAGCTGGCTAAGGTTAGGTAAAAACAGCTGATAAATACACCAGATTTGAAAAATCAATATACAAAAATCAATTTTGTAAGTAGTTTTATAAGCTATTTTTGTAACCATGGTCAGCACAAATAAATATAATGTTATTCAATAATATTAATACATTAGTAGAAAAATTCCAACTAAAAACCTTAAGTCTCTAAACCCAACAGGAAAACAAAATAAAATAAATAATAGTAACAAACAACACAAGAATAGAAGACAAAAAAGTTAGTTAGAGTTGCATTTGAGCCTTGGAGGTGGTGGGATGTTTGTTTTTTGGGTGCATTATTCATCTTTTAGTTTGCTATTATTCTCTTTCTGCCCTGAGGATGCCTCAATAGGCGAAATATTGGACAGGTATTTTTAATTTCCTGTTTTAGTTTAGAGACTTAAGGTTTTTAGTTGGAATTTTTCTACTAATGTATTAATATTATTGAATAACATTATATTTATTTGTGCTGACCATGGTTACAAAAATAGCTTATAAAACTACTTACAAAAAAAGGGGTACTCCTAATTACCTCAGAAGGTTCAATATTTGCCCTCGTAGTGCAGATAAGAAAACGAAAAATTTATGTACTAGATGCAAAAAATCTGTTTGTTCGAGTCATCTGAAAGCTGTTCGGTATTGCATGTCTTGCTATGATAATTGAGAATGTTTTATTCATTTTCTCATGTATGAGACTGGTTTTCGACTACATTTTGCTTAGAAAATTTAATGTAAGTTTTATTTTTTGTATTTTTAATTTTTTTATTGTGAAAGTTACCTACTTTTACTGCCTATGTTTTATTGGACATTTTTCATTTACTTGAAGGCACTGATACCATCGCACCTCGAACCTTAAAAAATAATTTGGGGTATGTGAAGACCCCACCGTACCATGTATGTCCTCCCAGCTCACCGTCAACATTGGAGGGTTAACAGAAAAAGTCACACGAGATATTTTTTAAATTTTATTTTGACACTTTGGGCATGAAAGGTTTAATATGATTCACTAAAAGTCTGTTTTTTCAGGAGGCCAAGACTCGAAATCGATTAGTAGCGGCGAACGAGTCTGTTTTTCGCAGTTAGGGCATGAGTATAAGAACTAAATAGTCCTCAATATGAAGTCAAAAGATATAAATCACGTATTTCAACGAGAAATTAATTCGAAAACTGAAAAAAAATATATATACATATATTTAGTAAACTTGCAGACTCATCTACCGCAAAAGAGTGGTCTATCGTGAAAAAATGTCCTCAAGCTCGAAAGATATTTGTCGAATGGGTACGCTAGAGCGCAGGAGCGGACAGAAGCGTAGTTAACATGTTTACAATAGCGGAACTTAATCTATATACTGATTTTTTTTCAATAATTCATAGTTTGAAAAGTCTGATTGAGTTGGTCTGAGCGGAAGATAGAAGAATTCTGGAGGGATAAGTCTTCCTTTTTACTGTCTGAGTAAATTGAGGGTGTACCATATGATGATTGAGCCAACCAATTACTAACCAGATGGGAACCTTTTATCATATTGTAGTAATTATTGTTATTAGTGCTATTAAGATTATTGTTATTGACCCTTTTTATGTGTATCTTTTGTTTAAATAGAGTACTGTTTTCGGTACTTGTGTATATAAACCACCCCCTGTAATGGGCAATCTTGTACGCATGCGCAAGCAGTTACATTTTATAACAGTTATTATCTAACAGTTATATTTGATAACCTTTTTAAATATTTTTATTGGGGTTAGAATTTGCATAACATAATATGGAATATAATAATAATGGAAATAAATAAATAGAAGTGATAATAATATAATTGAATATATAACAGAATAATGAAATATATAATAGAAATAAAAGTAATAATTATAGAAATAAATAATGGAATATATCATCAACAATCTAAAATAAAACCACCCATAACCACCCCTAACCACCAAACAAACAACAAATCAGCAAAAAACAAAAATGAGGATACAACTCTAGAACACACGAGGAAACAAAGATGAATGAATCTGTCAAAAATGTAACTGTTAGAAATATAACTTATAAATTGTAACGGCTTGCGCATGCGTACAAGATTGCCATTTACCAGTGGGGTGGTTTATATACACAAATACCGTGTTTTCTTTAGATTTGAGGTCCATTCTTATAACAAACCATCAACTCATAACATCCGTCTTACATATATACTCAACAATTCAAATCCTCTTTCCAATCCCAGGGCACAAGATTTCGTTTTTCCTATTTTTTTGCTCGTTCCCACAGAACCCAAACATTTTACCGTTCCTTTCTCGCCCGTTCTACCACTCTTTGGAACTCACTCCCACCTGATATCCGTACTACCTTTTCCATATTGTAATCCAAACTTTTCCCACATCACCTTAATTCGCAAACAGATGCTCTCTAATCAGTTATAGTTAATAGCTCATATCCGTCAGTTGTAATAGATGAATTACTGTAAATATTATTCACTTGCGAAGATATCATTTTTAATAATGTTAGTTGCTTTTATTTCATTTTTTTACTCATCTTAATTCTTATTATTTTATATTTTTATTCTATTTGATTTTCTTTATCATAACATATCTTTTAGTTTATAATTATTTTCATACACTTTTTCATATATATACATATACATTTCATAAACATTGTATCATTCTTACAATGTAGCCCTTTGGCCAGATATTCATTTAATTATCTACATCTATATCGTACCGTGCGTAATTATAAAAATAAATATATATTTGCATAAAGAGGAAATGACCGTTTGTAAGAAATGTTAGACCCCATGGTATAGGTGAGTCAAGAGATACCAAAGAGGGAGTCTAAGACTCCACCTTTGAAAAGAAACTCTCTGAAAAGATACGGAAGGAGGCGCAGGAGTATCCGATGGCGGCCAGGCCGAGACCCTACCTACATGCGTAATTTACCCCTGTTTCATAAGATAAGTTGTAATTAAGTTCTGTATGAATTTTATCCTATGAGGATGATATAGATATAGTCGGACACAAAGAGATATACAGCATGCGTTTCTTGGTTTGGAAGCTGGACGGTGAATGGTTCTTCAAGTAAATTAGGCAAAGACCAAATTTATGCTTGCTAGCACTTCAAGGCAACCAAAACCCTCTATCACGTTTGGCACCTACGCGTTTGAAAGTGTCGACAGTTTTGTCTACCTTGGCTCTTTGGTCAAAGCGGATAACTCAACTGGAGCAGAAGTTCAAAGAAGAATTTTGACCGCTAATAAATGTTATTTTGGGATGGCAACAATTTTAAGAAGCCATCTGATATCAAGAAGAGCCAAGGCGATACTTTACAAGACGTGCATAAGGCCTGTCTTAACTTACGGATCGGAAACCTGGCCTCTGTCCAAAGCAGATGCCAATAGTTTACTGCTCTTCGAAAGAAAAATATTAAGAAGGATATATGGAGCAGTTAGAGTTGGCGATCAATTTAGACTCAGCCAGAATGCAGAGATATATCGGATGTATCAGGAGCTAGACGTGGTTCAGCTTATAAGAATAGCTAGGCTAAGATGGGCTGGACATGTGGCCAGAATGGAGGACAACGCTACTCATAAGAGAGTGCTATTCTGGTATGTTGGCGGAAAAAGGAAACGCGGACGGCCAGGATTAAGATGGGCAGACGAGGTCGAGAAAGATGCAGGTAGCATTGTTGGATCTAGAGCTTGGAGGACCTTGGCACAGGACAGAGAAGAGTGGAGGCGACCCTTGATGACCCGTACTGGGTTGTAGAGCCAGTGTTGATTGATGAATTTTATAGAAATCCTCTATATTATATCTGAATCATTAATCTTATTTCAAATTGTATTAATATATAAAGTATATTCATTCCAATTCCAATTGGTGCTTACTTAACCCAGATTCAGAATATACTTGTGAATAATATATTGATGGTATAATTAATTAGTAAATTGGCAAACACACAACAGACCTCTGGAAAAGAGTCCACTCAAGAATTAAGGTAGGACGTTTGAAGAAATAATAATTTGAGTAATCATTTAAGATGATTAATCTGGCATCCCAAAACCACATAGAATATTTAAAATATATTTAATAATATAAATTATACAATATATATATATATATATATATATATATATATATATATATATATATATATATATATATATATATATATATATATATATATTTATATCATAAAGTTCCCTCCTCCAGAGTTTGTGATTAGCGGGCTGACCCGAGCGTTGATGCGGACGTCACCTCCAGCCCACCATCTTTCATCAGTTGATTGATTGCCGCCTACTAACAAGTTACGAAGTTGATAACTAGTTTGCCCGCGCTAACTAGCGTCTAGTTTGTAACGGCTAGCTAATGCTCTCTCGCGTCAACTTGTGCTCCATCCGCCATTCTTTGTCTTGTAGCTATAGTCTGATCCTAGGCGTCAACATGCTTCTCCAAGTTTAACAGGAGTCCAGGATATTGTAGCTATTTACATTGTCCCAGGTTGTTGTAAATACACACACACACACACACAAACACACACACACACACACACACACACACACACACACACTCACACACAATATATATATATGATTCTCGAGTTTCAGTCAGTTCTTAAATTTCCTTTTGTTCTAATTTGTAAATTATACAGCCTCCTATGTAATTTACCAAAACGAACAAAAACACTTTCTAACCAAAAAAACCTAAATGAAACCAATCCTAAAAAAATACTATACATGCCCAATATACCATCACAAACCTTAAGTGTGTACCAACACAAATATAGTTCTAATTCGATAATAAAAATCCCAATATCACATTAGGAGAACATACAACAGAATGCTCAAATAAATTAATATATTGAGGGTAGGAAATTTCTTTAGAAAAGAAAAGAGGTAATGAACTGAACAGAAGAATAAAAATAGGATGGCACAAATATTGGTCCTTGAAAAATATCTTTAAAGGTAACTTCACAATTGAATTAAAAGAAAAAGTACTACAGTCTTGTATCTACACCTAAATCCTGTATGGCGCTCGACTTGGGCATTAACAAAAAAGGAACAGGCGAAACTGGACTCCATGGAAATGAAACTTTTAAGGAGTATGATGGGAATCCGAAGAATTGAGAAAATTAAGAACCGAGATATCCTAACTCGTGTAAAAGTTAATGGTCTCAGCAAGGAGGCCCAAAAACTGAGATGGAGGTGGGCTGGACACCCAGCCAGAGTCAGGGACGAGGGATGGTCGAAAAGCGGCACCGAGTGGACTCCGATCGGCCAAACGAGAAGCAGGGGAAGACAGTACATGAGGTGGAGGGATGAAATTACCCGAAGAGTGGGAACTAACTGGATCAAAGTGGGCAGGGACAGAGACTGTTGGTCTAGAATTGTGAAGAGTCTATAAAAGGGAAAAAGTTTTGTTCTGTTTTTGTGGTTTGTAGTGAGTGTTGTTTTATAGTGAAAGTGGTAGTAATATAGTTTTATTATTTATTTATAATTGGTTTTAAAATAACGATTTTGTTTTGTTTTTTATAGTAATAAATAATGAATTATGATTATTTCATTTTATTTCATAACTACTTATTTATATTTGTTCTAAAAGAATGTTTTTGTTTTTTGTAATCTGTGACGAGTATTTGTTATTTTATTTTATATTGTCACAAAAAACTATATTTATAATATTATTGCATCCCAAAGCCACCAATCCCATATCACTGATCTTGAAGAATGGTGTCAAAACTGGAGAATTAAAATAAACTCTCAAAAATCCCATGAAATCACTTTTACCTTACGTCGTAAACCAATGACTTCCTGCCCTTCAGTATCCCATAATAATATCCCACTGGTGCCTGTAGAACAGATCCGATACATAGGGTTGCATCTTGACAAACGATTAACCTGGAATCCTCATACGAGACTGAAAAGACAAGAAACCGCTCGACGTTTCAGGCTACTTCAACACTTACTAGACAAACGCTCTAAGCTCCCAATTAATTACAAGAGACTCATCTACATGACCATCATACGACCTATTTGGACCTACGGAGTAGAGCTTTGCTACTAAGCCATCGAATTCCTCTCGTATCCAATCCCTACAATCCAAAATCTTTCGAAAAATCCTTAATGCTCCTTATTTTGTTAAGAATAAAATCATCCATAACGACCTTAATGTCCCATTTGTTGCTGATTTGGCCCGAACCCGCTATCTATCCTTTCATAACAAACTTCATTTCCACTCAAACCCTCTGGTTTTAAACCTAGCTTCCTCTTCAATTCCCGATAATCCTCCGAGGCGTCTTGGTGATTTGAGTACTACCAGTGGGTAGTTTCTCTACTTGTCATTTTCACATGTCATTTTGTATCGCTTAGTCTATTTACTAGATGTTTTTTTTTTATACAGTTGTAAATATCAATAAATAAATTAAAAAAAATAAATAATCGAAATGTTAAATTTAAGAAATTATAGAAATGCCATTATGCACATAGTGCATTTGGGATTTTCTTTCCAAAACCTCCCCTAAGGGATTCACGTGGAAGCGTGTATGGAAAAACCTGCCATTGAAGGCAATCCTAGCGTGGTTCATCTCTCTGTAATAGGTCCTAGCTCCAGAGGCGTTTCAGTCTCCTAGTCGGATTCCGTGGTAATGTGTATGTCAGTAATGATTGTGCTAGTAACTTTGGATGCCCAGTAAGAGAGTCATGATTTTTTGTAGTTTTTCTTAAACGTGTCAGTTACGATTTACCATTTGTATTCAGGTCTTTGTGTAATGCTTTATTAGTAATTTAGAAGGGACAATGGGACTGAAAGATTTGAATAGTCTGTAAGTGGGATTTTGGGTATGAGCCCGTGTGGGGTGTTGTGTGTTGCGTGGCATAAGTCTATTTCGGTTTAAGTAGCAAATTCTTTATGATAATTAGGAGTCGGTGATTTAATATTTTCTTCAAATTAGTCACATGTGATGTCCAAGTCAGTCTTCTGTCCAATGAAAGGGCCGTGTATTTAGTATGTATTTGTTTGACCAGTTGTGTATTCTAAAGTGTTAGTAGGGGGTGCCAGTCTTAACGTATATGTGTAAATATTGGTTCGATTTTTATATGTTAATTTTTATTCGCCATTTATCGAGTCGATTTTGTAATGAATTTAAGTGTGTATTTAGGTTCTGAGAAGCTGTGTTTGGATTAGAATTGGTCAAAAGTATGGTAGTATCGTACGCATATGTTGCCAGTAGTGTTTCCGGCGTCTGTGGGATGTCATAGGTGTATATTGGTATTTTTTATGCTCTTAAATATATTTTAAATATTCTGATTGATTTTGGGACGCCAGATCACTCAATTTATTATTCCTATGCCTTAGCCTTAATTGGATTCTTTAATTGGCACTTAATGTTTCAGATATATATATATCTATATTGAGGATTGCCATACATAACAGGAAATAAATTTATCTGTGAAACAGGGGTAGATTGGGTTTATTGGTAGGCCTTTGCCTGGCCTCCTCCGGGTCTCGCCGTCATCGGATACTCCTCTGCCGGCTCTGTCTTCCGCGTCTTCCTCGCTCCTTCCTCCCGGGATCTGTGCAGGGAGTTCTTCCAAAAGTGGAGTCCTCGACCCCCTCTTTTCATATCTCTTCACCCATCTTTACCATTAGGGTATGACCCTTTTTTCCTGATCGACCTATAACTTTTCAAACCAAACATTGCTCTTTGTGTAAAAACATATTTGTTTTTTTAATGCCGTCGGGTACGATACATAGCTACATAGAGAGTATACAACTGGACCTAGAATACTGCCCTGCGGCACTCCTGCATTTATCTGAGAATATTCGGAATGTTTACCGTCCTGATTAACAATAAAAAAACATATCCTCAAGATATGCTTTATGACTAAATAATATGTGTTGCGGTGGAACTATTTGTAGTTTGCACAGGAGACCATCGTGCCAAAATTTTCGATAAACGTTCAAGAAAGCAGCTGTGCAATATTCCTTATTTTCTAGTACCACGACAATGGTATATATCACTCTATGAAATTCTTAAATAATATTTAAACTGTGAGCATAACAAGGGTGATTGTAATAATAAAAAGAAACCAATATCATTATCACTCTTGAGCCTTGGGTTCAGTACTTGGTAGAGATTGTACTTTTTCTTAGACAACGGTTGTGCAGGGAGGAATACCTCAGGTTCTATCACGTGCTGTTAACAGATTAAATTAATATAAATCTGCGACAGGAGTTCTTGAACCGGGGATCTTCGGTACGGCAATTCTCCGATCCACCCCTGAGTTTTATAAATAATAATAAAGCCTTTATTTATTCTGGGGCCAGGTACTTTAGAATAATATGTAATACAATCCATGAAATATGGGCTATAATATCTTAGAGTGATATAAAGAATATTGAGTCTATTGTTAAGTGCGATCCTACTATAATAGCCCTGACCTGGAATGTGGGTCGAAGCGTCGGCTTTCAAATAAACAGTCCTCCCTATATAAGAGAATATTTTTTGCCTCCACCTGGAAAATTTTTCTTCCTGATATAAATAATATACAATGAAGATTACAGTAATCGTTCATCCATCAATTAACATGTGTTAATCATAAAAGTGAAAACAAATTCTGATGTTTTTGGATTGTATGTTATTGAAACGACGAGGGAAGAAGGTTTTTATACAATTGGGGAGTCATTTTTTATTTTTTGAAATATTTTAAAAAGAGTTTAGAAATTATAAGGAATTCATTTTGTTAGATTATTTGAAAATTTTAAATCCATTTCTTCCAATAGCGCATAACTTCGAAATACTAAAAATAAGCTTATAACTTTTTTCCCTCATTTTTAAAACTTCAAAAGATTTCGAATTGAGAATCAAATCAGTATTCATTGGCTATAAGCGGATATAAAATGTGAAAATTAAATAATAAAAAAGGCATTGGTATTTATCGCGAATGGAATTGAAAGAGTAACTCGGTAGCGTGGAGTCTGATCACGTAGAGAAGAGCCATTGGGAAAGCAGAGGTTAAGCAGGAAGTGGTGCTTACAGATGTGGCAGCAATGGCCACGAGCTCTCTCCAGTTAATATTGCAACTCTATATAAAATATTTCTCCAGCTCTTTTCCGCTGGAATAACTGCCCTGGAACATTTACTATCCAGCAGTCCTTTCTTGTATAAGTTTAGTGCCTCGGGAACAATGTTATTGAGTGAACAGTTTGAGAGCTATAAAACATGATATATTTTAGAATAATGATATTCTCTCATCCCATTCCATACAAATATTATATAAACAGCTTAAAACATCTAATATGGACAAGTAGCTTTTTTACAGCTTTAAGTATTTTTAAATTTGATTATTGCTAATATTAAACAATAATTTATAAATAATAAATATGGTTGGTATAAAAAAATAATAAATGTATCGATTGAAATCTGAAAAGAGAAAGTTTTCGGGACAATGTTGGGGTTTCCATAAAGTGTGTACCCTATAATGAGGTGAAAACCTGGCGGTTGAGCTCTTTCTAGGACAAATCATCTCAATGCTCCACCATTTTACTAGAACCAGTTCAGTCTCTACCATGTACTGAACTCTCGACCCTTTTTTACGACTATTGTTAAGTTTTGATAATTATTAAACGAATGATTTACATTACAAAATATGATGCTACGGATAATACATCAAATAAAAAAACTTGGCAAATTTTTTTAATTCAGTACAACTACCACTACTTCTGCCATAAAAAAAAACCTGTACCACTACAACCGGTGAACGAATCTGGAGTTAAGTACATGGTAGAGACTGTTCTGTTCAGGCATATGATAGTGTGGAGAGGAATGAAATGTACAAAGGACTGAAGAACCTGGGACTGAAGAATGCCGCTGAATGATACCAGGAGTAGAGTAAAGATCCAGGGAAAGCTTTCAGAAGGATTCAAGGTAAATAAAGGACTAAGACAAGACGATCCTCTCTCACCTGCGATATTCAACCTGATTCTGGAAGTAGCAATCAGATCTATAAAGACGAGCCCAAACGGCACAATTTATAATAGATTGACGGAACATCTAGCATATGCCGACGATGTGCTTATATCGGCCAGAACAATGTCAGCTTTATCTGGGGCTATGGAAGAGTTTGAGGGGGCATCAAGGAGACTTGCCTCATTGTAAGCAATGTCAAAACAAAATATATGATAACGACGAGAAGCGGGAAACATAAGCATGGACCAGTAAAGATCGGAGACCGGGAATTCCCTGGATGTGAGTCCTTCAGACACCTGGGAGGGATGTTGTCAAGAAACAACGACATGACAATGGAAGTCAAGGCTAGAATTACAGCGGGCAACAAGTGTTTATATGCTCTACGGGAGGTCTTGAAATTCAGGAATCTCTCCCGTAAAAATAATCTTAATCTACAAGACAATCATACGCCCCGTTGTTACATATTGCAGCGAGACATGAGTCCTAACAAAAGCAGCCAAAGATTCCCTCAAAATTTGGGAAAGAAGAGTATTAAGAACAATATATGGCCCTATTAAGGAAGGCGATCAATTCAGATTGAGAAGTAATGCAGAACTGATGGAATTGCTAGCGCAGCCACTTAGCCATGGTCATTAGAAAGAGAAGGCTTGGCCGGTTAGGTCATATTGAACGCATGGATCCGAAGAGACTTCCTCGAAAAATGGTGTATGATAATCCGGGAGGAAGGAGAAAATGCGGGAGACCCCGATTGAGATGGATGGATAATGTAGAAGAGGATCTGCGTAGGATGGGAGTGCGGATATGGAGGAGGTTAGCTTCAGATAGAGCGGAGTGGAGCAAGTTGTTGGAGGAGGCCCAGGCCCTACAAGGACTCTAGAGCCAGTCTGTGAGTGAGTGAGAGACTGTTCTGTTTCATGGACAACGGTTGTGCAGGGAGGTGATTTGTCCTAGATCACGCACGACCCCCCCCCTTGTTTTGGGTACCCTATTTAGAGGCTGAGTGAGCCGCAGGAGGGCCTGATCCAACATGATCTATCTCCGGCTGCAAACAGATTAAATAAATGTATTCTAAAGCGAGTAATGTAAAGACTAAAATTTCAATATAAAAAAAAAGTTTGTATTCAGTATTTGGAAGAAAATAAAAGAATTATTCACAGTGATTTTAGACATGGTCACATCACACCTTCCAAATTAGTCTAACTTTCTTTAAAATATTAATCCAGGTCTTTTCCATTGGAAGAATTTTTATTTAATGCTCTGGAACGTTTACAATTGGCGGTCCATTTTCTATTCCAACTCTCTATTAAATATTTCTTTGACTCTTTTCCGTAGTAGAAATATTTTATTTATTGCTCTGGAACATTTTCTGTCGGCATTACTTTCTTTGATAACGTTCTGTTGGCTATAAACTATAAAATATTTGAAGAGTAAGTCACAATATTATGGTTTCACCTGTTTCATCAAATCCATAAATGATTTACGACATATCACTATTATTAACTTAGTGATCATACATTACCATTTCAATTATTTGCATTTGAATAAATAAATAATTCTTTTATTTTCCAGGGAGAGGAGTGGCTCAGTGGTAGAGTACTGAGTTACCATGCCGGAAATCCTGATTCAATTCCCACTGCAGGCCATGATTTATATTTAGTCTGTTTGCAGCGGGAGATGGATCATATAGGATCTAGGACCCTCCTGGGGCCCACCCAGCCTCTATAAAATATTATAAAAATAGAGTACCCAAAATAAGGGGGAAAAATCTGGCGGTCGAGCGTGACCTAGGACAAGTCACCACCTTGCAGAACCGTTGTCCATGAAACAGTACAGTCTCTACCATGTACTGAACCCCAGACCCTTCATGGGTTGTAGTGGTACAGTTTTTTTTTTTTCCAGAGGTATAAACATTTTTTTATTGCTCTGTAACATTTATTACATTATTATATATTACATAATTTATATAAAAAATATAGGATTCTAAAAAAATTAATTAACTAATAAAAATAGATTTAGAGTTAGTAAAAACGGATCGCTATAATGTGACGAAAAATACAAAGACATAAGTCCATAATTGAAAGCATATTGCTATATGGAGCAGAGACTTGGACGGTAACGTTGCTCTAGGAAAAAAGCTACTTGCTACTGAGATGGACTATTGGAGGAGAGCTGCCTCGGTATCTAGACTAGAAGGAAGGACTAACTAACGCCGTCAACAAAACGTCCTCCAAAATATAGAGAAAAGAGAATCGGAATGGCTTGGTCATTTCAGAAGAATCCAGGAGAAAATATTGCCCTATTTAAAAAAGAATTTTCAATTGGAGTGCAGAAGGGAGAAAACGGCGAGGAAGAACACGAAAAAGATGGATAGAAGGGATTTAGGAAAGTATTTTCGCCAATGGTAGATATCCAATAGGAAGATATACAAGATAGAAAAAAATAGAAAAATGAATTAAAAGAAAATTTTGGTTGAAGGAAACCTCAATATGAGGAAACCCTTAGGGAAAAAACGGATCGAATATTTTCGACATTAAATTACTAGGAAGTAGAAATATTTATCAGTTCATATTATATCTACAGCCCCGGTGAATAAGTGGTTAA
Organism: Troilus luridus; assembly: GCA_964056705.1. Lineage (NCBI taxonomy): Eukaryota > Metazoa > Arthropoda > Insecta > Hemiptera > Pentatomidae > Troilus > Troilus luridus. Next base: position 195,001,998 of record OZ057412.1, on the reverse strand, counting down.
TTCTAGTTTTCTCCAAAATGAGTTTCTTGGACTTAGGTAAGCTGAATCGAGTTATTTTCATAGTGAATAAGGGACTAACTAAGGCATTGGCTTGCAAAGGAGTTATTGTTTATATTACAACTCAAAATAAAACCAAATGGAATGATACGATTCCGGTTATCTGAAAGCAGTTAACTCTCTCTGGACAAAATCCGACTTAACCACTTATTCATCGGCGCTGTAGATATGATCAATATGAAATAAAGTTGTCAAAGATTTTGAACAGCATAAAAATAATTTTTACAGTTATTATTATAATTTTAACAACAACCAACTATAAACAGTTAATGTATTGCTATATTCTTTGATCTGAAACCGTAATTTATCATGAATTAATGCCAACAATTACGTATAAACAACAAATCTAATTTTTCTCTGATTTGTCATGCAACCTAGCGATATCCAGCTAAAAATGAGCATTTATCAATACAAATTTCACTTCAGGAATCATTTTTGATACAATGTTGTACAGCCAAATACACAAACAACACGAAATATACCTGAATTATTCGAATACTCAAAAAAAGGGTTGTTGATTTTCAATTAGCGCTTGTAAATTGAGATATTTAAAATAACAGCCTCCCACCTCGCCCGCTATTGAGAATTGTAATTTTTATTTTCATTCTCTTTTTTTATGGTTTGCAAAAAAAAAATGGTTGTAGCGACTTTGGAAAAATAAGGAATATTTTTCTTACTGCAGAAAATAAATTAAACGGAATATTCCAGTTCTAACAACATTATTTACTACCTCTGTAAATTGAAAAAAAACTTATATCCCAACTAAGATTGGTAAAGGAATCCTGACAACCAGTTAATACTTTTCTCTCAGTTCCAGTAATTTTATTAATAATTATAAAGAAATATATTATAGCTGCTTGACTAAATTACAATCAATTATAAAGTCATAAAAGAAAAAATGGAGGGAAAATTAAAAAATATAACTTAAATTCAACGAAAAAAATAATAAAGAAAAAAAAGTATATATTTTAACTAATTTAAAATTTTTATTATTAAATAAAAATTAACAGAAACTCAAAAGGAGTCTTAAAATAATTATTAGAATGCTAGTCAATGTTTGTCCCATTCAGTTATCATTAGTAGATGCACCATAAACAATTTCAGATCAATGAAGCACATCATTGACAGCAACAGGCCAATGCAACTCACTAATAACAGGCAGCAGCATCTTACCATGAGAACATATGCATGCCCAATATTTAGTTATATGTCTAAAACTTATTACACATATTCCAAAACAAATGCCTTAGAATTGCTAGAAATTATGCATATTACACTAAAGTATACTATATATTATTGTATTTATTTACAAACTATGTAAACAATGTTTTTTTAAGTGTAAAAACAATAAAAACCTCACTTATAAATATATTGGGAACTATACAAAAAAATAGTACAAAGCGGAATGTACATAAATTAACAAAACATTTATTATTGTAGGATACCAATTTTTTTTTATTTCATTGTTATTGTTTATATATATATATATATGTATATAAGTTACTAAGAATGTATAGTTACAATTTTTGTTTATTTTATTATTATTCATTTTTTTTCTCTGTTGGAAGTTTTTTTTATAGAATTTTTCTTTCATTGTAAATTATGATTCTGCACAGATACATTTAAATTTGTACAATTGTTTTTAATTTGAGACTGGTCTATTTGGTGCTTGTACTTTTATGAATTGTAGCAAATTATACAAGAAATAAATAAATATAATAAAAATAAAAATCTTACCATGAGATGAATTTTTCGCTTAATCTTTAGGTTGTGCTGGATAGTTATGTGATTATCATTCCGAAATGACGAGCATTCTTGATTTTGTGACTTGATCTTTCATTATTATATTATTGGCACGACAGACTCATAAAGAAGTCCTTGGCCTGCTCAACCGCTCTACCCCAATCGTCCCGATCGCATGCTCGAGTGATGGAGACCTTGCTCAGCCTCAGATCTTCACAGACGGCATCCTTCCATCTAGCTTTGGGCCTTCCTCGAAGTCTTATTCCATCCGGATTTCCTTTATCCCGCTTTTTAGCTGTTCTTTCTTCTTCCGTCCTATATTGCGTTGAATCCTGATGAAGCTCGATATCATTAGGTCTCCATATAACTCACTTAGCTCCTTGTTCCTTCTGATCCTGAGTTGGTCGTTTTCTCGAACTGGGCCGAATATTTGCCGAATAACTCTCCTTTCTAATCTATTCAGCTTTTCCTCGCTGGATTTATTCAGTGTGAGGGTTTCCCCAGCGTAATCACGGTTTTATATATCATCAGCTTGGACTTTAGGCTAAGGAGCTTACTTCTCAGGAGCTTTTTTTCATTAATAGTACATATTTATTAACAGAAATTATACATATGCCATTTGGCACATATTGTATTTGTGATTTTCTTTCCAAAACCTCCCATAAGAGTTCATGTGGAAGCGCGAATGGAGAAACCTGCCATTGAAGGCACTCCTAGCGTGGTTCATCTCACTGTAGTAGCGTCCCTGCTCAAGAGACGTTTCAGTTTCAGTTTCAGAGACGGATTCTGAGGCAATGTGTCTGGCAGTAATGGTTGTATCAGTAATTTTGCGTGATTCATGAAATTTCTTGTAGTTTTTCTTTATTGTGTCAATCACGATTGGTATGTCCAGGTCTTCGTGTTATACTTTAATAATAATTTAAAAAGGGCAGGCATTAAGTAATATAACGAAGGCAATTTTTATGAATTTTAACCTAAATCAGTAATGCTTTTTTAATCTTAATAAATCGAAAAATATTTTTTTTATAGCTCCTACAAAAAAACAAAACAATACCAGAACTAAAAAAAACTAATTTTTCTATATAAGTATTTAAAAGATCCATGTCTTCGTAAAGCAAAGCATTGCTAATGGTGTAGCCGTATTGAAAGTTTAAATATGATACAACTCAATATATGTAGTAAGTATCGTACCGGGTAGTATTATAATATGTTTTTGCACAATGAGCAAATGACCGTTTGCAAGAAATAAGTCACTCAGGTAGAATGGTTTGCCCACGTGGTCAAGGGAGTGAAGAGATACCAAAGATGGGGAAGGGTCCAAGACCTTTGAAAAAAGACACTCTCTGAAAGGATCCCGAGGAGAAAGGAGCGAGGAGACGGAAGAAGGAGGCCGAGGAACGATAATGAGCGCAGGAGTATCCCAAGGCGGTCAGGGCGAAGACCTACATATGGACGTAATCAAGCCCTGTTTCACAAGATAAGTTTTAATATAATCTCTGTATGAATTTTATAGAAATCCTCTATATTATATCTGAATCATTAATCTTCTTTCAAACTGTATTAATAAAGTATCCATTATAATTCCTTTGGTGCTTACTTAACCCAGATGCACTATATATTTATGATATTATTCATTGAAGGTTTAATTAATTTGTAAAATGGTAAACACATAAAGAACCTTTGGAAAATAATCAAATTAACAATACAGTTAGGACATTTGAAGAAATAATAATTTGAGTAATTACTTAATATTATTTAAGAATATATAACATAGCATATGACTTCATTAAAAGAAAAAGATGTTGGAAATGGTCGTTATAAAGATGTAGTTCCTGAATTAAAAAGCTTTAATGCGAGACTATAAAGGGTCTTTTATTGCAAATCTTGGATTGGTAAATACAATTTAGCCTAAGAAGGCTATTTACAAAAATGATTAGTCGTTTAAAAGTATTTTATTATATAATTATTTAAATATTATTTAAGTATTTTATGTTTAAAACAATCTAAAAAAAAAAACTTTCTTTGTAGGCATTAGAACTTATAGAGTACAAAACAGTTTTAAAAATAAAAATATAATGATTTAATTAAGACATATCAAACAACCCAAGTAAAATGTTTCTAGAATTCCAAGAAATAAAACTGCTATGATAAAAGAAGACATTTAATGTGATTTTGTTTGGTAAACCAAAAGGATGAAAAATGATTTTTCAATGATGGGATCACAACATGTACAAATACTTTTTTGTCATCATCATCACTTTTATCTAATTCTAATTTAAATTTTAATTAATCTAAAAAGGTAAACTGAAGTACTACCGATGACTGTCATATTCAGGCATTTCACAATATGATACAGACAGGAGTACATTTTACAGGTTTTCTACGTTGAAAAGCCTCCAGTTTTTATAATATAAGTACCAACAGTCACTTACAATAAACAATATAAACGATTATCAAGGCAAAAACAATACGGATACAATTTAATAACGCACACAGAAATAACTCAAATGAGACGTGTGATGTGAAAAGGTTATAGGAAAATAAGGATATCGTCGCCGTCAAAGCAATACCGTATATCTACAACTTTTGGTGAAAATGAGTTAGTAACGGTAACGCATTCTACAGGTTGAATTACTCATTATTAAAAAAAGCTTTAAAGGTTGAACGTAATGCAGTCCTGTAATTAGCAATTCAATACATAAGAAAATATGACATATGACGCGGTTTTTTCTCTCTCCTGTAAAATCGCCCAAAGTGTACCCAGGCGGGATTGTTTTTGACAGCGACTATATGATGATACGGTAAGGACGAATGCTTTATGCAGACCGGCTGTAATACACAAGCACCAAATTTGTCATATAGTTCATTGGTCTAATTAATGAAATTTTAGTCAAGGACTGCTGCAGAAAAAAAAATTTAATCCTCTTTAAGAAATCATTGAAAGGAACATGATGGATTTTAGGATCCTTTAGGATACATATCCATGTCCCCTCTCACGTTGAGCGCATGGATATTTCATTGATAGCTCTGGACCCTGGCGTTCTCAGAACACCCTATTCAATATTTCCACTCTTCTTGCACCAATGGCAGGTCCAGGCCTAATCACTTTTCCCATTACCATTTACTATCTCGAAACATGGAAGGTAGTATGTAATATTCCATTATCTCAGAAGCTACTAATTCATCTTTTATTTATATGAAACTAAGGGAATATATTTCTAGGCGACAAAGGTACAAATATAGTATAAGTTTCATAATAATATTTAATGAGTAAAATTTAAACTATTCAAATTTCCTTTGCCTCTCAATAGCTTTGTCTCTCTCTGCCTCACTCACTCTGTATCTTTCTTTACGTTTTTAGGATCTGCTTTTCATACTCAAGAACATACTTTGCTATAATTACTTCGCATCTTGGTTGTCCAATTATCTATCTTCAAAGCCTTCTGATAAATAAAAAACTTGTACCGCTATAACTGTGAAGGGTCTGGGATTCAGTACATGGTAGAGACTGTACTGTTCCTTGGACAACGGTTGTACACGGAGGTGATTTGTCCTAGATCACTCTGAACCACCAGATTTTACAACTATAACAACAACAACAAAACAACTTTATTTGCAATTTTTCATATACAAGCAGTATTTGTGAATACATGTTCCGGACTACCTTTACATGTTTAAAGACAGTGATTTTAATTAATTACAGTTACCTTTTATAAATAAGTTTCACAATAGCAGGAAAAATGTAGAAAAAACCAGCTTAAGACAAAAAAAAATAATAAAATAAAAATACTAATATAATAAATAAATAAAAATGATAATAATAAAGTAAACAAATATATGAATAATAATTAAATAGAAAATAAATGAATAATTAAAAAGAACTATAAAATAAATACAGATAACTTGATTACAATATCTGCAAATGGTGATTTATTAAGAAAGAAGTATATGTTTTGTTCTTTTGTGCGTGTATCGTCGTAGCGAATGTTTATCATAGTTACCGATTTCTCGGATTAATGGATTTTCGGAAGCTGGAGTTTTTTCAAAGTATGTTTTTGTTTGGGCTGAAACATATTGTTTAATAGTGGGGAGTCCAAGATCTCTAAGCATAGTCGATATTTTCGTGTAGCGGGGATAATTATTGATAATCCTCATGCATAGGTTTTGTATCCTTTCAAACTTTCGATAATTTGTGGCGCAGGTTGAACTCCAGACAGGTGAGGCATAGGTTATCAATGAGCGGATTACTGTTTTGTAAAGGATTAGTTTGTTTTTAGGGCTTAGCCTAGATTTTTTATTAAAATAGGGAAACATTTTGTAGATGATTTTTTTTGCTTTTTCGGTTTTCCTGTTGATGTGCTCTGTGAATGTTAAAGACTTATCTAGAATTAAACCGAGGTTTTACAACTATATGCTTTTGTTTAAATTATATACATTTAGACGTATATCGCGTTTTATATCTATATTGAAAATGCTTATCATAAACTTTTATGAAGTACTTTTTTTTGTTATTTTCCAGACCATTTAATTTCCTATGAGTGCTCTAAAACAGCTTTATTATTGAACTCGTGTGGATACATGTGCACATGTCTACTTTTTATAATCTTATATAGGTTCTTGTTTTCAATTAACGTATATAAAATTATATTTCCGAGATTTTTAAGGGATCTTTTTGGCAAATTGATTACGGAATATATTACAAGCAGTGTAATAATATATTACAAAAATACAACAAATGCATTTTATGAACTAGTTTTATTATTTTATTATTATGTTATTAAGCATTACCCGTAGGAGTTTTCAATGTCTGTAAAATAGTGCATAAATCACTAAATTACAAATAAATTTATTATTATCTTTATCGATAGTGTCTTTATTGAGCTACTACCTGCTATGTTTTGAGGTAGTAAATCATTACCTTAGGCTAGCAAACTTATAATAAAAAAAAAACAATTATTTTTAGGAAAACATTGGTTAAACATAACATAAAAAACAATTGAATAAAAACCTCGGCAAAAAAGAAGAAAAATTAATGTTATATTATATTTTGCTATATAATGGTTCGTAATACTCTCTAAGCAGGTTAGTCATTTGCTTAGAATTTAATGTATAGAATAACTCATTGTGTTATTTAGTTCTTTTAATTCTGCTCTTTGAAAAGCTGTACATCATGTAAAGAAATTATTGCATGCTAGCTCATGGATCTAACAAAAGCTATGTATTTATCTATTCTCTTTAATTGATAAATATCCTGTCGAAATCTGTACTGTTTATTTACTTACTATTATTTTTGTTTATTTATTTCTTTTTAAATTGTTTCTGTCATGTTTTACACGCTTCATGTTTTGTAACATTTAGCCTTCCGGCCAGATAAATATTATCTTTTTTTTCTTGTTCATTTATATTATTCTAAAGGGACTTAGTCCCAGAATAAAGTTACTTTTCTATTCTATTCTACCTGTTCAAGTCCATAATGCCTTATTAAGCTATAGCATATAGCATACGATGTGCACGCCTAGAGGCTCGTTCCAACAGACTGGCTTGATGTAGCCGGAGCGCACAAAAGCCGATCGACTCCGCTTTTATTTTTCTCTCTTCACTTTTATAACATATGTTTTCAAACTTGTGACAAATATTAGACTTATAACTGAAGAAATGCCTATTTATCTTTTAGATCAATAGTCAGGTCTCAAGACTGAAAAGAACACTTACTAGACAAACGCTCTAAGCTCCCAATTAATTACAAAAGTTTCATCTACATGAACATCATACGACCTATTTGGACCTACGGAGTAGAGCTTAGGTGCTCCACTAAGCCATCGAATTCCTCTCGTATACAATCCCTACAATTCAAAATCCTTCGTAAAATCCTCAATGCTCCTTATTTTGTTAAGAATAGTCATCCATAATGACCTTAATGTCTCATTTGTTGCTGTTTTGGCCCGAGCCCGCTATCTATCCTTTCTTAACAAACATTATTTCCACTCAAATCCTTTAGTTTCCAACCTAGCTTCCTCTTCAATTCCCGATAATCTTCCGAGGCGTCTGAAAAGAAGATGGCCCCGGGACCTTCTGAGTTGAACTCATTGATTTGAGTACTACCAGTGGGTAGTTTCTCTACTTGTCATTTTCACATGTCATTATGTATCACTTAGCCTATTTACTTGATGTATTATTGTAGTACTGTTGTAAATATCAATAAATAAAAAAAAATTGAATTATTGTAAACAATTATGAAATAAACGTTTCAATTATTTCAAAAAAGGGAAAATAAATAAATAAATGGTTTAATATTTTATGATCTATCTATGCCCCTCTGGCCTTAACAGAGGAGCATTTTAAAGCGTAAAATCCTGCAATATTTTCCAGACAGTATTCTTTATGTATACGTATTGTGTTCATCCCATAATATCTCATAACTTATAAGCAGCTTTAGAAATCATAACTAACCCTAAATCGTAGCGTATTCGTGACTACAGAAACTTTATTGTAGTGATTGTAAGAGACATTGAAGAGAGGAAGTAGAGAAGCCGATTGGGGAAGGGGGCCCGAATCAATCTAATTTATGACAATTGTTTTATAGCTACGTGATCCGTTTGCCAAGGGGGCCACCCTCCTAATAAGCCGAATTGAGTCTATCCACAGCGTCCGAGGGTCGCTTTAACTGAGCAACGATTGTCATGTTTTGGAGTGCCTGTAGTGGGATTTTCGTGTTATCGAGGGGCTTATCATTGGTCATAAATTATCATTGGTGGTTCGGTTATTAAAAAAAGTAACTGTTATTAAAAAGTAACACGTGATTAATATAAAGTAACTATAATTGTTAATTATAGTTACAATTGTTAACACAAATGATATGGTTTATTCTAATTTCCAAAATGAAGCGATATCTTCCAATATAACCTCAAAAAGGTCTTTTCCCATATTCCTTTGTCTCCACATAAATTCACAGAGATATGAATCCAACATTGTTCTTCTAGTTCCAGCTTCTATTTTTTTTTCTTATTTTGGCCGCGGCCCATAACGATTCTATCGACTGTGTGTGCGCTCCAGTTGAAGGATCAACGAAATTTTCAGAATGGTTGACTGTATAATGCTTAAAATCATACCCTTCTATTCTTTCTATAGTGGAATAAGCTTTCCATAAATCTGATATTATAACACTTCCTGGAAGAATACATTCTTTAATGCACGCTATTAAAGTATCTTTGTTCCTGTTGGGCACTGAATACATAAACGATTTTTTCGTCTCCCTGCAAATACATCCAAAAACCCATTGGTTGGGATATATTCGTCCGACATTATGTTTCCTTCTTGTAAAACAAGACTCGTCAATTTCGACGGTCATACCATATCCTCCTATTTTGATAGGATTTTTAAGTAGCGAATCAGCACAAACCTCCCTCAAATAATTTTTCCAATTTGTTACTGTTTCTGCAGACATACTCAATTCGTCTTTACAAAATAACGTTGTTGTATATTTCTTGGTCCATGAGTAAATAAAAAGAATTGCATTATTCAGAGGATATTTTGAACCGTTGAACCACGTACCTTCCCTGAGTCCTACTTCCAAAAGACAACTTGCATTGTGACACCGCCATCTGTACCGGTCATCTCTCTTGCGCAACTTCATAGAATGTCCATTCCGGCATAGTTTTTCTTTATGGATGAGGCCTTTTTCTTGTAAGAATGCGATGGTTCGGTCCAAATCTTTAAAATCTTCGTATAACCTTAACATAGCCATTATTAGGTTTTAAACGAAACTAAGAAATGTAGTCATATGTTCTACTGATATGGAGGTTGTAACTATACCACGTGTTACTTTTTAATAACAGTTACTTTTTTTAATAACCGAATTGTGCATTAAACGAAAAAGACCCGTCATTTCTTGATAATTCATTGTACATATCGTGAAGTTAATAAACAATTAGTGACCCCGGGTAGTAGAACATATCATGCTTACATATTTTGTCTGTCGTAGGATCGCAACACTTTGGTGCGTCGAATATGTAGATCAGATTTAAATGTTATATAATGTCTGCACTACATGAAGTATTTTAATGTATTTTACTATGTAGATATTATTAATAAAAAAACAAACTAAAATATTTCTTTATATACGAATTCATTTTCACGCACGTTAATTTTTTGCGATAACTCCTAAGACATTCATTTAAATTGCATGGTGTAATATATTCTAATAATGTGCATGAAATGCTTATTATAACTAATGTATTTAAGTTGATAAGGATTATTACTGTATCCGTCTAGATTGCTTTCCAAATATCGCATTGTACGAAACCAATTTTTTAGATATAATGTTAACGGTATAGTAAGCTATAATTGAAAAATAGACATATGCTGTCGTGAACTTTTTTGTAGATCTATAAAAGAGGAATATTCCACCATGCACTGTTTTGTTGTTTCTCAATAGGATTAGGCAGCGTCTTCGATGAAAGCTCCCAGGTGGCATTACTTTTTCCAACCATTAAATTATTATTATATTCCAACACATTTACACAAAAAAACTCGACAAAATATATACCTAAAGCTTCCTCATGAATCACTCTATCTATAGGTGAAAACCGCATGAAAATCAATGAATTAGTTTTTGAGGTTTCACGAACTAACAGACAGACGCGGCGGAGGACTTTGTTTTACAATATGTATAGACATAGATGCACATGATAAGACTATTGCCATTGAAAGGTTTTGAAGTTAGTTAATCGAAATATTGGTGTTTTAATGTTACATTACCCTGCTATGGCTAATCTGGCGATGCTTGAGTGAGACTCTTAATTTTTTCCTATTCAGGATTAATTGGGAAAGAATCTTTAAAGAGAACTGACATCGTACAGACCTCCATTTAACGTCCCGTTCGGAGGTCATATCACTGGTTATTTCTTCATAAATCATAATAAAAAATTATTATATTTGTAGTATAATATAAATCATAATATATGTGATGAGACTACATTGGCATGATTTGAACTAGGAATCGAAATATTCGTGTTATGAAGCTACCAACCACTGTTTTGTAGTCGGTGTATCGGGATATTTGTGTAATCGAGAAACGTACTAGTGGTCATTTCTTACAAAAAAAAATTAAAATCAATGATTTTTTACTCCCTTCTAAAAAATCCTAAGGCCACCGCTGGACTACCAACTACACCACCTATGTCCTCGAAAGATATGTAACAATACAATAATACAGCGATAACTCCAATCTACTTGTTACAAATTTTATAATAATTCAGGTTACCTTTCTGAGCCACCAATTTATAATTTTTGGGGGTACATAAAGTAAAAAGTAAAATAAAAAAAATAATTATATTATAATTTAACATTTGTCATTCCAATCATTCATGCTCATATATATAGTGTATAAACTTAATGATTGAGTCATTTCATCATAAATATTTTCGTTTAGTTTTTCATATTTCCCTATATTTATCTTTATATATTCATACATGCCAATATGGGCCTATATTATTATCATACTTATTACTTACGCTTATTGTTATTATGCGTTCAAAAGAACAAAGCATATACTTCTTTCTTAATAAATCACTATTTGCAGGTATTGTAATCTAGTTATCTGTATTTATTTTATAGTTATTTAATTATTATAATAATACTTATTTACTTTATTATTATCATTTTTATTTATTTATTTTATTATTATTACTATTTTTTATTTTTTTTTTTAAGCGGGGTTTTTCCACATTTTTCCTGCTATTGTAAAACTTATTTATAAAAAGTAACTGTAATTAATTAAAATCACTGTTCTTTAAACATGTAAAGGTAGTCCGGAACATGTCTTCACACTTATGCTGCTTGTATATGTAAAATTGCAAATAAAGTTGTTGTTGTTGTTGTTATTATGCGTTATGTATTATATCATTATGAATGATCTTCAACTAAGTCTGAAACGTTGGAATATATTGAAGTGCATGTGAAATTACTGAAATGTTCATTTACGAGGGTACCACTCAACTAACAATAAATATCTATCTTTCAATTTATGAATCGTAATTCTTGTGCTAATGACTATACATAATAAAAAAACAAGTACCACTTCAACCCATGAAGGGTCTTGGGTTCAGTTCGTGAAAGTACTGAGCTGTTTTTATGTCAACGTTTGTTCAAGTTATTTGTCTGAGATAACACGCACAACCGCCAAAGTTTCCCTCTTATTAAGGGTACTCATTTTCTATCTATACCGATTGTTAACAGCTTATTTAAATTATCAGGCAAGGCCGGATTTGAACCCGGGACCTTAGGCTCAGTAGGTCAGCGCTCTACCACTGACCTATCCCTCTCCCTACTAATAAGAACATGCATTTCATAGCGCGCCTTGTGAATTTTTATTGAGAGAAATAATAATAAAAGGTTTTAATTATTTCTGCGCCCCAATAAGGCTGCGTGTAATTTCACTTAAGCATCACATGGGAAATTGCGCCCGAATGAAGAAAAATACCAAGTGATAGTCTGAAAGAGCCGAGGAAATGAAATTTTGAATATACGAGGCAATTTCAGAGACGGGCAGCCGGAGGCATCAAAATTGCTGTTTATCCGGACCATTTCACCAGCCGACATCGCCTTCCTCCACTCAACTGCCTTTAATAAAGACCAGCAACTGCTGCCTTTCAGTAAGTGTCGTTGGGCTCTGTCTCTTAGCAACCTCGAATCTGAGCGTCCCTTCGGGTTCTGGATGAAAATCCGAATTTCAAAAGATACGCTTTCCAGTACTTCTTTCAGGTTTTTATGATATATTAATTTGATTCTTTAAAAATCGAATTCATAATATAGAATTTTTAATTCAGATTCACTCTTTTGACCGCGAGTCAAGATAAACCAAAATCTTAGCGCCAAAAGAGACGTTTGTGTAAAATATGTTTGCATGTACAAGCAGTCTTTTAGTAAATAACAAGAAATATTTTAATAAGAAATTAATTACAAACATATTCGAATGAACTTTATTTATAAAAATTCTCGTCCATTTCAATAATTGTGACTTATAATTTATTTTCTGAATTGAAGTACGTTACTTTATAGCGTCTTGCTCTCGTTAGGTTCTCACTTGTTGGTGGTAGAGACCAATGTTCAGTACTAGCTTCTTAAGGAAACATGTTCTTTACTAATCATTATAAAAATAAGTTATAAGAGCGATACAACCAATTAAATACGTTGTTATACTAAGTTTAGGTGAAAGTAGCAAACGAAAATACATTAATCTGTTAAGACTTATACATTATATCTGTTAATACATTTATCTGTTTATAAAGTATTATTAGTTTTAATCATAAAAAATTAAATCATTTTTTCTTAAAAGAAAGAACATCATCTTTACTTATTTTTCACATTTTTATTCAATATAATAATTTAAACGTTTATTTCGTATTTGTTTAGAATAATTTAATTTAAAAGGTAATTTTATTTTGTTTAGATATAAGTGTAATATTTGTAAAAAGTTTGAAAACATATGTTATAAAAGTGAAGAGAGAAAACAAAAGAGAGTCGATCGGCTTTTGTTCGCTCCGGCTAGACCGAGCCAAGACAGTGTTGACGCGAGCCCTTAGCCGTGCACATCGTATACTCTATAGGAGTCCAAAATTGTTTTGTGTGAATTTGAAGAAGATACTAATTTGCTGCCCACCTGCGGGTGTAATTAGTGTAAAATAAGTCATCGATTCGACCAATTCGAATTGACCCAGTCGATAATCTCAACCTCTATTGTTTCACCATCTTCGCTCGTCCTGCCGACGAAAATCCTCTGTCGTCTCAACATCCAGCTCGCCCTGCCGAGAATCTACTATCTACTGGAAACTACTTCGACAGACAGATAAGAGTTTTCATTATTATATAATCTCAACTACAAAACCAGATAAACGTTCATTATTTTGTAATAGATTTCATTTGAACATTTTATTTATTTGTAATTTAATAGAGTAAAATTTACTATCGTAGGATTAAATAATAATTGTTTTCTTTTGTTATTAATTAGTTGTTTGTAATTTAGTCAATTTTAATAACTTCATTTTCTCATTATAAAAGCGTTTAAATTGTTCTTTTAATTTAATTAATTGTTTTTTTCATTCTCAAAAATATTAGTTATTTAATTTATGAAAATTGATTTATGTTATTAGTTTAATAAAAGGTTACATTCAAAATGACATGCGATCTGGTATAATTGAATCAGAAATTTATTTTCCTTATCCATTTCGGAGCTCTCATCGAAAGGTCCAATAACTATTTCGAGGTTGCTCAAACAACATCATTCCAACCAATTGAAAAAACTTCCGAAGAAAGATGATCTGTCAAAAGATAAAAGCGAGTAAGATAAAACAAGAAATATGATCACGTCTGAAATTGCAAACTATTCTTCAGTAATCAGTTATTTCAGTCAAATTTATTTGTTTTTGGTTACTTGTGATTTTTTTGTTAGTAAGTCGAGTATTCGAACAGGTTCGAATCCTGCTGTAGGAACGATTAACATCCATACCTGGACTAAGTGGGATCTGAGAACCAACTTAGCCCTCAGTCAACATCTATTAGGTGGATATCCATAATTATAAAAAAACCTGGTGATCGAGTAGTCGAAATCACTCCCTGGACAACCGTTAAATCTCTACGATGCATCGAACCCATTCAGGGTTGAAGGCTTATGATATTAATCAACAAAAATAAATCAGTTTCTTTAAATAATAGGGCATATTACTGAACACAATTAAGTTACATAGTTAAAGATGTATATCTCAACACACTAATTAGTCTCTCCAGTTTAGGATCATCTAAATACTTTATGAGGAAGAAAATGGTCCGGGTAGAAATCAAGAAAATTCCACTAAAATTTAGCCCTGAAGAAGACCTCCAATGTGGGTCGGAACGTTAGCTTTACAGTAAAATGTTCTCCCTATATAAGAGAATTTTCTTGACCTCTACCCGGACCATTTTCTTTCTCTTATATTCAAGGCCAACAAATAAATACTTTATGATATAAACAATATATTTTTCGGATCGTGCCCACTATTTAGACGTAATAGACCATCACAAGCGTTAGGTGTTGCGGGTATAGTATAGTCAACGCAGTAATATCAATAGGGAAATTATTATCTGATATTATTTTTAAAAAATCCAAAGAAGAATTCCAAATATTCCTAATTCTTATAATATTAGATATTATTTTCTGTTGATATTTTGCCAATTTTACTTATCATTAGTATACCGATCTCCGATGCCATTTAATAGTATCAGGGGAATACTACCGAACGTGCAATTTTTAATTATTTTATCTTATGTTCCTAATATATAAGTGGCACCCGATTATCTCAACTATGTCAACTGGTAAATGTTTGATTAGACCGAGACATATGTGGGAGGATTGCGTTAAAAGAGATCCGGCGGGTTTGATTAATGGTCCGTAGATGAAGTTTGTAACCAGAAATTTGTGATATTGGGATCGAGCCTTCAGGTTCGCTAAGAATAATTATTATTAATGCTATACTTTGTATTTATTTGGAGCAATTAAACTATCCTTGAGGGCAATTCTTCTCTAGTTTTTGATTAATTCCAAGAATTTTAGAAGTACTAAAATTACTATTGTACTACTAAAATAATAATTAATGATATTATAAAATTATTAATGATATTATTTTCTGATAGGTTTTTTTGGTAATATAATTGATTATTTATATACTGGTCTTCAATACCATTTATTATATGAGGGTTATACTATGTAATATTCTAGATGATGCAAAATTTACATCTTTATTTTTTTTATTTTCCAAATATATTATTAATTAATAAGTGAGAATTTTGATACTCTAAATTGGAAAAGGAAACAACAATAACATTTAAAGTATTGTGTTTTCCCACTCCACTATTTAGCAATGTCATCGTGTGGTGGATGTGGTCTCCTCTGCATTAGAACGTGGATCATATTGTTCGGGCGTCTTTCTTGACGTGGAACAGGCCTTCGACCGAGTCTGGTATCCGGGATTGCTCTATAAACTCCGTAAATTTCTACCGCCTACTTACTTTCTCGTCCTTCAATCCTATCTCACAAACAGAACTTTCCAAGTAAACCATAATAATGTCTATTCATCCCTCTTTTCCCAATCTGCTGGTGTTCCTCAAGGTAGTATCCTTGGCCCAACCTTTATACAGTTTATACAGCTGACATCCCAACTCATCCTAATACTATCCTTACCACATATGCTGATGATACATGTGTATTATCAGTCAATACCAATCCAGTTATTGTATCCCAAAGCCTCCAATCCCATATCACTGATCTTGAAGAATGGTGCCAGAACTGGAGAATTAAAATAAATTCTCAAAAATCCCATCAAATCACTTTTACCTTACGTCGTAAACCAATGACTTCCTGCCCTTCAGTATCCTTTAATAATATCCCACTTGTGCCTGTAGAACAGATCCGATACTTAGGATTGCATCTCGACAAACGATTAACCTGGAATCCTCATACAAGACTGAAAAGACAAGAAACCGCTCGACGTTTCTGGCTACTTCAACACTTACTAGACAAAAGCTCTAAGCTCCCAATTAGTTACAAAAGACTCATCTACATGACCATCATACGACCTATTTGGACTTACGGAGTAGAGCTTTGGAGCTCCACTAAGCCATCGAATTCCTCTCGTATCCAATCCCTACAGTCCAAAATCCTTCGTAAAATTCTCAACGCTCCCTATTTTGTTAAGAATAAAGTCATCCATAACGACCTTAATGTCCCATTTGTTGCTGATTTGGCCCGAACCCGGTATCTATCCTTTCATAACAAACTTCATTTCCACTCAAACCTTCTAGTTTCAAACCTAGCTTCCTCTTCAATTCCCGATAATCCTCCGAGGCGTCTGAGAAGAAGATGGCCACGTGACCTTCTTAGTTGAACATGCGATTTGAGTACTACCAGTGGGTAGTTTCTCTACTTGTCATTATATCATGCCATTATGTATCACTCAGCCAATTTACTTGTTATATTACTGTAATATAGTTGTAAATATCAATAAATAAATAATAAAAAAAAAAAAAAGTATTGTGTTTGACATGTAGTTCAGAACAGTAAAACTTAACTCAATATCCAAAGAAGGCCCAAACACGAATTGCCTCTAATTCACGTACAAGATAGAAGGAGGCCACATAAACGAGCCTCTAGAAGTACAATAAGAAGTAGAGGCCCCTTTTAGCGATTGCAGAGGCAGGATATGTATGCTAACGACTCAAACATATTTTTTAATTCCGGCTTTCCCCTAGCACAGACATTAATATCCCCGAAATCCCCCTTTCTTTGAGATATGGGATCCATTGTAATATACTTGGGCTTCATATCAACCATCCTTTTCCTGAAAGATCATTCTTTCTCGTTACGATCTCTCGCAAAAGTAGGGAATAAAATTGTAAGATAACCACATATTAGCTACTAGGATAAGATGTCTGCGAATTATGATAAAGCCCGTATTGCAGAGTAGAGTGTATATTTTTCTTATCTCTTGAGCCTAGTTGTTAAAATATAAAAATGATAAAATACTTTGTTCGAGCTTCCCCGAAATAGTAGGACTTCTCGATAAGTCGAAATATATAAGGGAAAAATAAAATTCCTGATTCAATGTTCCAGATCACATGACATTTGACTGTAACCTTTTATTAAACTAATAATATAAATCATTTTTATAAATTAAATAAATAATACATGTGATATAAAAATAACTAATTGAATCTAAACGTTTATATAATGGAAAATAAAATTACTTATACTAACTAAATTATAAATTACAACTATAAATAACAACAAAAAATAAAACAATTTACAATTTTCTCTTACGATAATATATCTAACCCTGTTTTAATTCCAAATAAAATGTTTGTCAATTGCAAAATAAATGTTTATCAATAACACAATCATAAATGTTTTTCTCGTTGGCCAGTTGAAATATTATAAAACAAAACAATAACTTCCTTATCTGTCTGTCGAAGTAGAATCTCGTCGGGAGGGCGAGCGAGTTGAGATGCCAGAGGTTGAGACGTTAGACTGTAGACAATTCGATATGGTCAAATTGATGAAGAGGTTTAAACTAATTACACCTGCAGGTGGGCAGAGACTTATTACATCTTTAATAGTCCTAAAACAACTCTAATATGGTTTAAGATGTGCACTTTAAGAAGCTCATGCCAACACTGTCTGGCTAGGCATAATCAGAGTGAACAAAAGCCGATCGACTCCACTTTTGGAACGTTTTTTTTTTTTCTCTTCACTTTTGTACCATGTGTTTTTAAACTTATTACTAAACAGACGCCTATTTCTTATTGCCTACTAAAATAAATTATTCTAAACATATATGAAAATGAAGGTTAAAATTATTCAATTTTCAAATTGTTTATAGTGAAAACTAATAATATTGTATATGCTTACTACATAATCTGGCCTTAACAACTGTAATAAAAGATACTTAATGGAGTATGAGTATCATTATTATTATTACTAATATTAGTCATTTAGAATCCTATTATTTTTATTACAACATATGAAAATAATATTATCAGTTTTTTGGTACATTTTATAGTAATTAATTTAAGTAATCTAATAATGAGTAAAACCTAGGTTTTGGTTTCTGATCCAATGTAATGGAATCCATTTAACAAAACTATCCAAAAAATGAAGTTTACCTTCCTCACTGGGAGTAAAGTCAACTCAGATTTCTGAATTAACATAATGTCCCTCAAAACCATATCATTTAAGATTTAATAAAAGGATAAAGGGAGTGGGGTGATGGAGATAATAGCGGACGAGAATTAAGGAGAAGATGAGAGAGAGAGAGAGAGAGAGAGAGAGAGGATGAAGGAACGGGCAACAATCTTGTAAATTGTTTTAAGTTGGGGCAAGTTGTTGGGAGGCCCCCTCCCTCGGAATTACTGCCTAAATGCCCTCGCAATGAAATAAGTTTCCCGATTTATACAATTTCTCCTTAATTTTATTTCCCCATCCACCCTAAGAAAATGAGTTACAGGTGAATGGTGGAATAGCCCTTGGAGTTTCCTATTGTAAACCACTTAGCGAAGTCCACTTATAAAAGATATCTTCTCTTCATATGGCCTTTAGTATACGAGGTTAAGGATGAGCTTTGAAGTATAAGCCGATTATAATGTTCCCTCTTTGAATTTTCACGTTATAAAGGTTTTTCAGTTTTGTAATGAGGAAAGAAAACACTGGATATATAAGATCTATTTCCGTTAATTAATACATTTATATATGTAAGCATATATTTACAGCAACGGATAAGAAATAGTTAAATCAAATTTTCTCCAACACGAGTTATTTGTATTTAGTAAAGCGGAATCCTGTTATTTTCAAGTGAACAGGGGGCTGTTAGCAAGGGGGCTACATTTCAGGGGCGACCTGTGGCCTAGTGGTTATCATAACAAACTACTAAGCCCAAGATCGCGGGTTCATAGCCCGGCAGGTGGCCCTAGGATTTTTCAAGGGACGTAAAACGGGGGTCCAAAGCTTGTAGGATGTCATGTACTCGCTAAAAATCCCTATCTAATTAAACCTGGATAGGCGCTTTAGAGCTCCCATCGTAGCATGTCTCGCACCCTCTCTCTCTCTCTATCACTCTCTTACTCACACTCTCTCTCTCTCTCTATTACTCTCTCTCTCTCTCTCTCTCTCAATTTTAGTCAAGCAATTTTCAGGTTCAGAACCGGCCAAAGCCACGAGAAACAAAGCGGCAAAGTGTCGTGTTAGACGAATTTGACTAGACTAGTGAAAAATGCGAAAAAGGCAAGTTTCTTTTCACTGATCCCATGTCCCCACGTTTTCGCATTTGCGATGTATACGAGGGGAAGAAAGAGTATGACCATGACCGGGGAGCGAGCCTGATACAGCCAGGATAGCTAAATTGGTAGAGTTCCAGACTAGCGATCTGGACGACCCGGTTTTGAGTCCCGGTCCTGGACATATCTTTTCTCTTCAAATTAAATATTTAAAAATTAATATCCTCCTTTATATTTTATTTTTTGTACCTTGTTTAATCAGCCCTGAAAAAGACGTGAAACATTCAAAATGAGTCGAAACGTCTGTTTCTAATAAATAGTTTTACTATTTAAGAAATTATTTCTATGACATCCATCCGGATCATATTCTTCGCCATATTTATACGGTCATCTATTTTAACGAAGTAGATTTTAGAGAAAGAAAAATAGATGTATATTTGCCTTACAGAAAGTTTTTAAATATAAGAACCCCTCAAGAAGGGCCAAGGAAATCATTTATAAAACTATTATCCGGCCTTCTGTCACTTACTGCAGCGAAACCTAAAAAAAAAAGCCACTGGAGGAAGCTTTTAGAGTTCTGGGAAAGGAAGGTTCTGAGAAAAGTTTATGATGGCGAGCTCATGAGAATGAGGAAAAATGTCGAGCTAACGGAGTTGTTTGCAGAGCCAGGCATTATTTTCTTCACAAAACAGAGAAGGCATTGGCAGACAGGGAACATTGGAGTAGGGTGTTGGAAGAGGCCCTGGACATACAAGGACTGTAGCTCTTGTCTGTGAGTGAGAAATAGAAAAGCAATATACGTCTTGAAGGTTTGATCTTGACCTGAAAATTATAATTATTATAGATGTATGATTATTATCGTAATGGCTAATGATTAAAAATGGTTATGATATATAATGATTATAAAAAATAAGAAAAAAATCGTTTGAAAATCGCCTCCTTAACGGACAGCATAAAGCGCTACCAGTAACATCAAGTTCTTGGATGGGTGCACATGTGTGTAAGAATAAAGATTAAATAAAGGACTTCTATCTCTTGCATTATTAATTTAGTATGAACAAATTTAATAAATAAATAGCAATATTTATATATAGAACATGTTATAAATATGTACTGCAAATAACAGAGATGTTGGTTGATCCAACAATCACTGAAGTAATTAAAAAAAGAAGTACATGGTAGAGGCAGTACTGTTTCATGGACAACAGTTCACCTTCCATGCAGGGAGGTGATTTGTCCTATATAACGCTCAACCGACAGATTTTCCCCTGTTATTTTGGGATAGGCTGGGTAAGCCCCAGGAGGGTCCTAGATCCTATATGATCCATCTCCAGCTGCTAACAGACTAAAAGTAGCCTGCAGCGGGATTTGAACCAGGATTTCCGGCATGGGAATTCAGTGCTCTACCACTGAGCCACTCCGCTTGTATCCACTTTATACAATTAATATATCTATTTATTTTTAAATGTGATGTATAGAATAGTATTTATTTTATTTTTTTTATTGAACGTCCTCACCATGTTGGGAATAAATACTGAATCCTTAGCATTAAAGTGTGTCAGATAATTTTATTTTTCAGTACTAATAAATAAATCAACAAAAATAAATCCTTAACTTAATGAGGAGAGTAACATAACGTGAGCATTATGAAATCGCTCGTTCAAGAATACATGAAAATTGGATTTTTTAAGCTAAGCCTTCAGTAGCATTTTTACTTGTGGGATCTTTTTTAATTCAGGAAATACATATCTGATAACTCCAAAATGTTTTCGTTTTAATAAAGTTTATTAAAAATATAAAAATTAAGGTAGCTGTTATAGTGTTCAGGTTCGTGGGGACCGGCTAATACACAGGTACCCGAATAGTAATTGATCACATATGTAGAAATTGACCATCCCTGTGTGCATTTTGACTAGTTTTAACCCTGGAATACTATTTGGGGTACACCTGTACCCCAGTGCTTCTATTAAGAGTTCCTTCCGGTCGACAAACTGCGCTACAGTTCTGTGATTTACTGTAGTTTCATGTCTTCACAAGACAGTATGGGTGTGTCATAGAAGCGTTGATTGAGTTGTTTTTTACCAAGTTATTTAACCTTTGGGGCATAGGTGTACTCCAGTGTAGCACAATTTGACAAGTGGTGTAAAATTTTCCAGGACTTAGATTCTATATTTGGGTAACTACAACGTTAAATTGATTAATACTTATTTTTTAATCAATGCAGTGGATATTTAGAGTCAGTGGCTGTGATTTTCAATAAATTGAATTTTTTTAGGCGTATTACAATGACATCTCAAAAAATGACATTACAGGATATAATTCTATGTTACTGTTAAGAGGGAGTGCTGCAGCTGACAAAAAAATATTTACAAACCGAAGATCTTTCCTAAAAAAATTGGCCCTAGATCTGATTAGACCTCAGACGTCAAGGCGATTGGAAAACCCAATTTTAAGACGAGAACTCCGTCAAACCATCATCCGTATTTTAGACGTGCCATTGGTAGACGAAGCCTGAGGAAGTCTAGAATCCACACTAGGACGGTGTAATTTCTGTCCTTGGTCTCCATACCGAAAACCTAGGTTTAGATGTGCTCTATGTAAAAAATTGATTTGTTTGGAACATCAAGAAAAAGTGTGTGCTTCATGTATTCAGTAATTAGTTTATTCTCATTAGGTATTTTCTTCATTTTTTTAATGTATGGCTTAAGAGTTTTATATTACATAAAAAAAAAAAAATGCTCTTAAAACCGTCTTTTTATTTGGGGTACACATGTACCCCAGTGCAGCAGACCCGTTAGTAGAAATAAGTGTAGCATTCTAGGGTTAACAAAAGTCGCTCCATCAAAAGAACAGACATAACTAAAAAATTGGCATGTTTTAGCTAAACCTTCAATAGGAATTGTATAGGTTAAAGCTTTTTAGTTCAGGATTATCATATCTGGTAATGCATTTCCAACTTTTTTTTTTTATAACTTCATATTTTGAATTGTATCATGATTGAAGTTTTATGAGAGTAATATCAGAAATTTAAAAAAAAATTCAAGATTTTAAACAATTTTTAATGGTTGATAGAAGAATTTCAATACCATCATTGCAGTAGGAAAGGAATGATTTTAACAGCCAAATTTTTATTTTTTATAGTCACATTTTTATTTTTATACACCCATCCTCTTACCGTCTTATCTCTCTTTTACCTTGCATGGGCAAACTACTAGAAAAACTCATCTTCAAACGATTGTACCCCATCCTCGATGCAAATCACATAATACCAGATCACCAGTTTGGATTCCGTGCATCCTACTCCACTATTCAGCAATGTCATCGTGTGGTGGATGTAGTCTCCTCTGCATTAGAACATGTATCATATTGTTCGGGCGTCTTTCTTGACGTGGAACAGGCTTTTGACCGAGTCTGGCATCAGGGATCATTTCCAAGTAAACCATAAGTATGTCTATTCATCCCTCTTTTCCTAATCTGGTGGTGTTCCTCAAGGTAGTATCCTTGGCCCAATCCTTTATAAAGTTTATACAGCTGACATCCCGACTCATCCTAATACTATCCTAACCACGTTTAGTGATGATACATGTGTATTATCAGTCAACATCAATCCAGTTATTGCATCCAAAGCCTGAAATTCCATATCACTGATCTTGAAGAATGGTGTCAAAACTGGAGAATTAAAATAAATTCTCAAAAATCGCATCATATCACTTTTACCTTACGTCGTAAACCAATGATTTCCTGCTCTTCAGTATCCTTTAATAATACCTCACTTGTGCCTGTAAAACAGATCCGATACTTAGGGTTGGATCTCGACGAGCGATTAACCTGGAATCCTCATACAAGACTGAAAAGATAAGCTCTCAATTAATTAAAAAATACTTACATACATGACAATCATAAGACCCAGCTGGACATACGGAATGGAGCTTTGGAGCTCCACTAAGCCATCGAATTCCTCTCGTATCCAATCCCTACAATCTAAAATCCTTCGTAAAGTCCTAAATGCTCCTTATTTTGTTAAGCATAAAGTAATCCATCATGACCTTAATGTCCCATTTGTTGCTGATTTGGCCCGAACACGGTATCTATCCTTTCATGACAAACTTTATTCCAACTCAAACCCACTAGTTTCAAACCTAGCTTTCTCCCGATAATCCTCCGAGGCGGCTGAAAAGAAGATGGCCACTTGACCTTCTTAGTTGAACTTGTGATTTGAGTAAGACCAGTGAGTAGTTTTTCTACTTATCATTATGTACCATTTAGTCTATTTACTTGTTGTATTATTGTAATACAGTTGTAAATATCAATAAATAATTAATTTAAAAAAAATTATACACAGATGTTATATTATATATTAGAAGTATAATAACAGCCAAAATATTTACTGATCTTGAGCTGTTTACTTTATATAAATTAGTATTGGATTATAAAAAGAAACATTCAAGAATATGTACATACAATTTTAATCATGTAGTCGATGACGATACGTAACATCAGGTCATTTTTTTTTATTTATATCTAAAATTAGTTTCGAGGCAAGGTCAGTCCATATCAACTTCCCTTAAAAATGAAATAAAGTTTAAAACTACAGACAATTGACAAAGTTTCCTTCGTGACGCCGAAATAAAAAAAAAAATATTCTGTTTCCATCGAGAGATACAATAGTTTTAATGGAAAAATAAAAGTATGTTGATTAGAACTGGTCCAGATCAAGCATTTCACTTCTCTCTTACTTTTAAATCTAATATATTTATTATTTCAAATTTGACTAGAACAATTTAAAACCTTTTCTTGTTTGTTAATTGAAAAGGTGCGTAAATAATGAATTAGTACTGGAATGGGATTTTAAATTCATCTGACTGTATCGAAACTCATTAGTGGGAACAATCTAGTTTTTAACTGATGGTATATCAAAATCAATATAAAAAATGGTCCGGTTAGAGGTCGAGAAAATTCTCTTATGTAGGGAGAACGTTTTATTGGTAAGCTAACGTTTCGATCCACATTGCAGGTCTTCTTCAGGGCTAGTTGATGGGCGGGCGATGACACCAGACTTAAGTCAATCATCAGATTTTTGGAATTTAGATGTTTTTGAAGTAAACTGGACGTGCATTTAAACTCTCAAAAAAGTAAATATTTTCAATTATTATATTGACAATTCAGAATTACAAAGCATAGTCTAAAAAGTGATTAATTCATCATAGAATATAGCTAACACGTGATATGGTATTAGAAGGGTTAACGCGGAAATGGAAGAAAGGTAGGATTTAGCCGCAATTCCGATCCGACAGAGGAAAGGAACAAATACAGGAGATTGCTATAGAAGAGAAGGGAGAACACAAAGAGATAGCGGCTGGGAAGAATGTGGGCCCCCTTTGTGACCGGCCCGCATGCCTAGGGTGTGGCAGTACAAAGGCCACGTGTGGGGCACCAGAATACCGTTCTATGTTGGAAGATGATGTCTGTATCAAAGCTGTGTTCTCAGTCTATCTGCGGTTCGTTTGTGTGCAAAGAAGTACGTTAATGTCTACTTTGGTATCGAAGGTTTGGCATAACTTGTGGGGATTCAGATCTCTAAAGCCGTAAAATGATTTAAATACATACATAGAAAATTTTACAATACTTGATATTATTGATATTTATATATTGATATATACTTGATATTAAATGACCACGAAAAAAAATGTTGGTCATGGTTTGTAACTGGAGGCAATGTAAAAGTATGGTAACAACAGCTGATTATTTCTTTATCTTTTTACTAGCGACCCGCCCCAGGCTTGCGTAGGTAGCCTGACATATTATCCCCACATGTTTTGTCTGTCTGATGTATTTTATTATATAGATATTATAAACATAAAAACAAAACAAAATATTTCTTTATATACGAATTTATTTTCTTGCGCGTTAAGTTTTTGCGATAAACATAAGTTATTCATTTAAATTATATGTTATAAAATATTCTAATATGAATATTTACCTGAAATGCTTAAGGTAACTAAAGTATATAAGTTGATAAGGATTAATACTGTAATCATCTAAATGTCTTTCCAAATACCGCAATGTACGTGATCAATTTTTTAGAAGATAAAATAGGTATAGTAAGCTTTCCTTAAAATTTTTCCAACATTTCCGACAATTATCGTTATATTCCAATTCATTTACACAAAACCTCGATAAATTATATACCTAAACCTTCCTGGTGAATCACTCTGTGAAAACCGTGTGAAAATCAGTGAAGTAGTCACTGAGTTTATCGCGAACAGACTGACAGACGCGGCCTTGGACTTTGTTTAATAATATGTATAAAGTATTATATCACTTATTATATTATATACTTACGATTACTGAGCTCCATTAAGTAAAATAACTCCATTTTTTTATAATAATAATAAAAGTAACAAAAATCACAATAAAAAATATTTGAAAAATTAAAATAAGAGCGAAAATAAATTTGAGATATATTATTTTCATTAATGACACGCAAACCCTAATCAAATTTTATTAACAACTAACGCGCCTTTGTTTTTCTTTGATTGGAGTCAAATTCTTGACAGCTGGGGACAGAGTGGTTTGTATGGGAAAGTGTTGTTTTTATTATTTTCCTCGTAGTTTTTACGTTTGTTCTCTCCATAAAAACCTTCTCTGTGCCTTAACAAAAATATGAAAAAAAAAATTAGCCAATTTGGTCGAGCCGTTCTCTAGTTTTGCGCTTAGCAACACATTTGGCGATTCATTTCAATTCATATAGATATTATTGTAATCCAAAAGGTTCTACCTCTGTAACCACAATTAACAAATTAAAGCTGGTAGATATGCTTAAAAAAAATACTGCAATAATAAATGAATGTCCTTTTGTTTTTTTATGCATGCTTGAAATGGTAGTCAATTGGACTAACATTAAATGTTTGCAATGAGATATGCGCAAGTATATGTTGTAGATATGTATGCTTTTGTATATAAATAATAAAATGTATACAAAAAATTACCGTTTTTTCAAATTCAAGATTTCAAAGGACTGTAAATATTTTAACTAACCAATACGTAATAATCCCTTATTATGACTTATTCAAAAAAAGCCTCAGGTTAGTTTGTTTCAAATAAGAAACATGACACTGTCCTACGGAATTCTCGTAATTATAAGGCATTACTGGATACAAAATTTCACAGCCACTGAAGCTACTCCTGAAATTATTAATAGGAAAAGGCGTTCTTGGCCAGCACACTGCGCGGCGTTGGTTTGAAAAATTTAGTAGCGTAAATACGACGTTGGAAATGAAGAAAAGCTCCGGGCGAACATTAATAGTTATTAATGAGTCTGTGCTTGAAGCTGCTGAGTCAAATCCATCCAAAATTACTCGCGAACTTGCCAGGGAGCGTGGCGTGTCTAAAGATACTGTTAGTCGCCATCTACGCTCCATTGGAAAGGCGAAAAACTGCTGTAGACTGGTCCTCAAAATTCCTGTCGAACCAAAGAAAAGCTTAAAGAACTCGATGAGTTCGAACTCCTGCCTCATCCAGGATGTAATCAAACTTCTCCTCCGGATCCTGCAATCCCAATCAATGCCCATATTTAATGAATAAGGTTGTCCAATCAATAAGTTTTATTTTTATTTTTTACTTCCTCAAGGTAGTATCCTTGGCCCAATCCTTTATAAAGTTTATACAGCTGACATCCCGACTCATCCTAATACTATCCTTACCACGTATGCTGATGATACATGTGCATTATCAGTCAACACCAATCCAGTTATTGCACCCCAAAGCATCCAATCACATATCACTGATCTTGAAGAATGGTGTCAAAACTTGAGAATTAAAATAAATTCTCAAAAATCTCATCAAATCACTTTTCTCATCAAAATCCTATACGTCAGTTATGGTAAGGCATATAGGATTAGAAGCTTAGAATTATAGCCTTATCGGATTGTACTATGTTCTTATTATTATTGAATTCTTTATCTTTAGGCTAGTATATATAGAGCCCTCAAAATAACAACAGTCAGTCTATTCTAAGTCGCAGTCTGTCACTATGTCCGATTAATTATTGTTATGTTGTGTTCTTCCAAATAAATCTTTTTAAAAAGTAAAGTTCTCTGTCGAAATACATAACTGTCGTAAACCAATGACTTCCTGCCCTTCAGTATCGTTTAATAATATCCCACTGGTGCCTGTAGAACAGATCCGATACTTAGGGCTGCACCTCGACAAACGATTAACCTGGGATTATCATACTAGACTGAAAAGACAAGAAACCGCTCGGCGTTTCAGGCTACTTTAACACTTACTAGACAAACGCTCTAACCTCCGAATTAACAACAAAAGACTCATCTACATGTCCATCATACGACCAATTTGGACTTACGGAGTAGACCTTTGGGGCTCCACTAAGCCATCGAATTCCTCTCGTATCCAATCCCTACAATCCAAAATCCTTCGTAAAATCCTCAACGCTCCTTATTTTGTTAAGAATAAAGTCATCCATAACGATCTTAACGTCACATTTATTGCTGATTTGGCCCGAACCCGGTATCTATCCTTTCATTCCCACTCTAACCCTCTAGTTTCAAACCTAGCTTCCTCTTCGATTCCCGATAATCCTCCGAGGCGTTTGAATTAAAGTCATGGCCTGCAGCGGGATTTGAACCAGGATTTCCGGCATGGCAACTCAGTGCTCTACCACTGATCCACTCCTCTTCCCTGATAGATATGTAGGAAATAAAAACAAATCCCATTATGGATAAAAACGTTCATCATGTCAATCGATATAAAAATACTAGAAATGAACGAAAGAGATATATCTTTCTGGTTAAGATTTGTATCCATTATTTTATAACTAGTACGGGACGGAGACAACATGTCTCCCTATACTAAAAAAATTACTGAAAAGGATCCTGAGGAGAATCTATTAGCCCAAGGAAACACAGGAATACTATTAACCAGGAAATCTACAGGTAGGAAATACCTAGATTCTAAGAACGGACCAAGGCAGACTTATCAAACAAGCCTTTGACAAAATTCGTGAATACAAGTCGATATGAACTAAAGAAAAACGCAAGGTTATTGCGTGGTCAAAGAAAAGGAAGCAAAGGCTCGCATAAATGATAAGAAAATATTGAGAGAAAAGAAACACACAAATTAGAAAAAAACTAATGATACTCGCTTGGTCTTAAAAGGCCGTTTTATGAAAAAAATTGATTTTCTTTAGAATACTATATTTTATTCAGAATCGATTGTTAGGCATTAATTCTGATTGATCTCCTGACTAGCCTGTACATCTTGGCAATCTCATTGGAGGAAATATCACTGTTACTTAATCTGGCTTCATTAGCATCCTTTTCAACCACAAAAAGGGATTAAAGCTTTGATTGTGATTATCGAACCTCACCATTAACAGATTATCTTCCTATTACATATGGTATGTAACTACGGAAGATTAGATAATTACAATGCTTCTCGTTCAAGTATATAGGAAAAAGAAAATTAACAATTATCCTTTAAAAAATTGCTTTAGTTTTAAATATTGTTACGGGCTACTGGGTGTAAAATGGACTAAACTATTACTTAATTCAAGAATCTAATATTTATTAACAAATTAAAAAGAATACAATGAGATTATTTAAAACAATTAAATTATTAAACTAATATCAATTTACAATAACAATATTCTACTAAATATTATCTAATTTCTAAGATAATAAGAAATAACTAAGAATAAAAAGAATAATACTAAATAACTAAACTATTTATATATAAATTTGTACAAATACAATAATATTACACTATAGTTTACAATTATAAATTAACACTTACAGTTCGCTAACTAAAGTCCACCGACCGTAAGACTCTCCAAATATGGCAAACTGACCAACAGTTTATTACACTTATTACACGGCCACTAATTGTCACTGTTGCTCACTAAGCACTTATTACAGACTGATACTAACTCACTGTAACTCACACGCACTACCACTAGTTAACGACTGCTTATTACTGACCCCTCGGCAAAACAGCTGGCCTGTTTATATAGGCAAGGTAGGTCGGGGTGGGACAATTCTCGGAAGATAGAGAACCGCCTAGCCCCATCCAGGCCGATCCAGATGGCTCTACGCCATTCTATAATCCCTTCCGTTTAATCCCATTGTTTGTCTTATCCTCTCAGCCGGTCCTTCTTCCCTCTCTGACCGTAACAATATGCATCCATTTTCTAAATAAGCTATTCTGGGAAGCGAAAATATTCTATGATAAATATTTATTACTTTAAGAACTTTATACCTATTTGGACTAAATACTAGTCATCTTAATGGACTTATCCAATCCTTACAATCCAAAATCCTTCGTACAATCCTTAAAGCTCCTTACTTTGTTACGAATAAAGTCACCCATAATGACTTACTTGTCCCATTTATTGCTGATTTGGCCCTAATTTGATATCAATCCTATTGTGAAAAACTTTATCACCATTCAAACCCACCAGTTTCAAACCTAGTAACCTTTTAAATTCCTGAGAATTCTCTTAGATGTTTGAAAAGAAGATGGTATACCTTTTAAGTTGAATTTGTTATTTGAGCGCCAAGTAGCTTCATTACTTATCATGCCATTTTTTATAATTCATTATATTATTTTTGTAATGGGTTTTAGTATATTACAAAAAAAGAAAAAAAGCTTTTTGCCTGGATACTTTGAAGCTATTTGAAATATTCTGAGTAAATATAATCCATAACAGTGAAGCGAACCTCAGGCGGTAGGCACTCCTGCTGAGGCAGGTGTAATGAAATGTTCTGAGCCTTGGCAGACATGGACAAGCCTATAATGATTGGATCATGAGATGATATGCGGGAGGGATTATCATTGTAAATTATAAAACAAGCCCATTACCAAACCATGAGACATTCAGAAAAAAAGACA
The DNA here is from genome assembly GCA_964056705.1 of Troilus luridus. Taxonomy (NCBI): domain Eukaryota; kingdom Metazoa; phylum Arthropoda; class Insecta; order Hemiptera; family Pentatomidae; genus Troilus; species Troilus luridus. The sequence continues at coordinate 194,971,494 of OZ057412.1, read as the reverse complement.
TTCAGGAGTATTCCTATTGCTTAGTTCTTTTTCAATTAATACCGCAATGCCACCCTTTGCAAAATTGCGGTAAACTGTTGAATTCAGAATCTGTAAAGATGGCCAGGTATTATGCTACGAATTATAAGGGAACTGCCTGTATCGTTAGAAAATTCTTTAATTTTTCAAATTAATTATAAAATGAACTAAGCCTGATTATTGAGAAATGCAAGTTAATTATAAGGACAGCTAATATAATCGTAAGAGATAATCATTTGTGGAAGAAAATGGTCCGGGTAGAGGTCAATAAATATCTCTAAGATGTGGAGAAATGTTTATTAATTAGCCAACGTTTCGACCTACTTTGCAGGCCTTCTTCAGGTCTAAATATGCAAAATACAGACAATTGAAAATTAAAAAATAGGTTAAAAAATGCTAACCTTGGTAAATACAAAGGTAGTAAAAAACATACTAAAGAATAAAACAGAAAGTGTTAAAAATTAAATAATCAGGTAATAAAGATAAATTTTTTTTTTTTTTTAATTTATTTATTGATATTTACAACTGTATAAAAAAAAATACATCCACTAAATAGGCTATGTGATACAAAATGACATGAGTAATGGCAAGTTGAGAAACTACCCACTGGTAGTACTCAAATCACTAGTTTAACTAAGAAGGTCATGTGGCCATCTTCTTTTCAGACGTCTCGGGGGATTATCGGGAATCGAAGAGGAAGCTAGGTTTGAAACTAGAGGGTTTGAGTGGGAATGAAGTTTGTTATGAAAGGAAAGATACCGGGTTCGGGCCAAATCAGCAACAAATGGGACATTAAGGTCGTTATGGATGACGGTATTTTTAACAAAATAAGGAGCGTTGAGGATTTTACGAAGGATTTTGGACTGGAGGGATTGGATACGACAGGAAATCGATGTCTTAGTGGAGCCCCAAAGATCTACTCCGTAAGTCCAAATAGGTCGTATGATGGTCATGTAGATGAGTCTTTTGTAGTTAATTGGGAGGTTAGAGCGTTTGTCTAGTAAGTGTTGAAGTAGCCTGAAACGTCGAGCGGTTTCTTGTCGTTTCAGTCTAGTAAGAGGATTTTAATCCTCCAGTTTTGACACCAATTTTCTAGGTCAATGATATGGGTTTGAAGAGTACGGGATGCTATAACAGGATCAGTGTTGACAGATAATAGACATGTGTCATCCGCATACGTGGTAAGGATAGTATTAGGATCAGTTGGGATGTCAGCTGTATAAACTGTACAGTAAGTAATAAAAATAAAAAAAAAAAAAAAAATACAATTAGAAATAAATATATAAAGTCAGAGGTAATGAAAATGAAAAATACAGTATGTAATAAATAAAGTAAGTAAGAAACCAAGTAATAAAAATTAAAATGATGATTAGAAACGTAGTAATGATGAGTAGTAAAAGAAGTGAGAAATACATTTTACTACCAATGAGGACGATAATGTATAATGGATAGATGTAGTACAATATGTATTAAGCGGTAAGACATAGAAACATTGGCTAATTTATAAACATTTCTCCACATCTAAGAGAAATTTATTGACCTCTACCTGGACCATTTTCTACCACATATATTATCAAGGTCAACTATTATCATTCAAAATAAATATTTATTATTTTAATAACTTTATTTGAACCATTTTATTATCGTCCTACATCTTCTGGAAGGCTACGTCGCACGTGACCTGAAGTCAGTATAATTTTGTTCATTTGATTTGTCTAAACCTTTTATTTAAGTGAAAAACGTTTCTATGATAAAACGAACTGTATTCAAGTGTGCATCCAATGAGTACCAAGGTTGTATATTATATTCCAAGGTTCAGTTGAGTGTAATGGTCGATAAACACGGTTTAAAAACACCGATTAATTTTCAAATTTCCCTTAACTATTCAGCATAGAAACGGGCACTATAAAATACAAACTTTTTAAAATAATAGTCAAAAGAGATAAAAATTATTACTTAAATTTGTTTAAGTCATAAAAACATAATGAGAGTCAAAATAGCATCACCAAGAGAAGTTCTTATAAATTCCACGAATATAAGTATTTTTCAATAACCCCTTGCTCGGTAGCTTTCTTATGATTAGAGCGGTACTGGGAAAGAACTGAATCGATGTTGATTATGGTACATTAGCATATTTACCATAGCAGAAGAAGCGGAGGGCAGACTATATAAGAGAAAGGATCCACCGAAGATAGTATCAGTGCACTTCAAGATCTGGCAGCATGAACAAGGTAACTAACCATCTTATTCTCATAGGCGGGTAACAATTACTATACAATTAATACTATGTGTATACACACACATACACTTAAAACCAGTTTATTAACAAGGTTTTACAATTTTTTTAAATTATATTTAAGATGTTTTATTGGAGTTTACTCCTTAAGAAACCATTTTAATATTTAGCCCGCGGTATGATAATTTCAGAGGAGTAAAATCGGATTTTAGCTAAATGTGGCGCGTTACTTTACTTTCTCAATAATATTGTATTATTTGTTTTGCATAAAATATTTTTTGATTATTTTTTAAGATGCTTCATTTACCCTCTTTTTACATAATCTACACAATACTAGTTCTTAAGGTGTACAATCTAGTTGTGCGTCGGAGCTGACACACACATTTTTAAAAATCTTAATTTTCTATAACTATCGCATAAAATCGCTATAATATTTAAAATAAATTGACTTCAGCCGTAAATATAATATATAATGTTAAGAATATAACCAATACTATTAATGGCAATGTTATTAACTAGATTTTGCTATACAATTAATTTTTCAGACACAATTCTTTTATTTACCCTAAGTTTTTTTCTAAATGGGAGAGGAGTGGCTCAGTGGTAGAGTCTCTGCCATGCCGGAAATCCTGGTTCAAATCCCGCTGCAGGCCATGATTTTTATTTAGTCTGTTTGCAGCGGGAGATGGATCATATAGGATATAGGACCCTCCTGGGGCACACCCAGCCTCTATAAAATATTATAAAAATAGGGTACCCAAAATAAGGGGGGAAAATCTGGCGGTTGAGCGTGACCCAAGACAAGTCACCCCCTTGTAGAACCGTTGTCTATGAAACAGTACAGTCTCTACCATGTACTGAACCCCAGACCCTTCATGGGTTGTAGTGATACAGATTTATTTTTATTTTTTCTAAATATCGCATTAACCTAATTAATTTAATATTAATAAAGTCGGATTTTGTCCAGAGAGAGTTAACTGCTTTCAGATAACCGGAATCGTATCATTCTCCTAGTTTTTGCTTGAAATGGAATTATAATTATAATATAAGCAAACTCCTTTTCAAGCAAGTGCATTACTTAGCCCCTTATTCACTACGAAAATAACTCGATTTAGCTTACTTAAGTACAAGAAACTCATTTTGGAAAAAGAATAGACTTAACTAGCTATTCAACGGGTCGGTTCTCTTCACCGATCTTATATCTCCCGTGTTCTCGCAATTTAGCGATGTATACACGAGGAAGAATGTTCATTGAACATTACTTTAATTTTAAGATCTTTTTGACTTACGTCATTATTATTTATAATTTTTTTATCATTGCTTTAATTTTTATATATTTTTATTTTGAAGAGAAAAGATTTGCCCCCGGCCGGGATTCGAACCCGGGTCGTCCGCCTCACCGTGGCAATGCTCTAGCCAGTTGAGCTACCGAGGTCGTCCCCCCACCTAGGACAAGTCTGTTCTCTTCACCGATCTTATATCCCCCCTGTTCTCGCAATTTTGCGATGTATACACGAGGAAGAATGTTCGTTGAACATTACTTTCATTTTAAGATCTTGTTGACTTACGTCATTATAATATTTATAATTTTTGAATCATTTATCTAACTATCGTTTAAATTCAAAATCAAGCAGTTAACAAAAATGTTCATGTAACCAATTTAGTTTCAGAAGGTCTTTATATTAATTATTGATAATTATTATAGATAATTATTATGAGAAAGCTAAGACATTTTTAATAGGAAAACAATTAATCGCTATGTTCCAGTCGCTGCTGTTGATATTCGCGTGCGTGTTGTTCATGGTCGATGGACATGAGGAATTACGGAAGGAAGAAAGAGTCTCTTCACAACAACTTCAACCACACTCGACTCAGCATTTGGATATCTCCAAGGAAATAAAGTAGCTATAATATATTTTATTACTGTTAAACCATTCTATATATGTATATATTAGTGAAAATACTCGCCATCAATTACTACAAAATGTTGCCAAGTACTGACTGAGTTAAATATTCCAGATTTAAAAAAAAATTTAAATCACTTGTATAAACACTAAGAAAATTCAAACTTAGGATCAAATAGCATTATGTAGAGGTTCATTACTCATTATAACCTCATACATTCTTCAAAAAAACAACGAAATAACTACAGATTGGCATTTTTCAATTAAGCCTTCTGTTGCAATAGTATCGGATGAAGCTTTTTAATTCAGGAACAACATATCTGAAATTCCATTTCCAACATAGTATTTTTTTAAGTGATATTTTTCGTTTTATCATGTTTGAACTTTTTTTATGAGAATAATGCTATTCGTTAAAATCAAAATTTTTTCGAGCTTTTAAAATGTTTGTAGTGCTTAATTAAAGAATTTCAATACTATCATTACAATAGAAATCCTTTCCTTTTCAAATACCCAAATTTTTATTATTTTTTAACTCACATGAAATTTTTAAATACCTCTTTTGAAAAAATTGTTAAAAAATCAGGTAATTATAACATTGTTCTTGATGGAGTGCTATTAGACAAACATTGCATAGCGCAATACCTTTAATTTCATACATTTTTTCAATTCCGTTTGATTTCTGGTTCAGTTTCAAATAAATTTGTAATGTATTTAAACAGTCATTTGACTTGGTTATTGTTTATTTTTATTTTTGAATGCCTATAAAAATGAAAATTATATCATTTGAACGTCTATTCTCAATATTTTGAATTAATCTACATACAATTTTTATTCTTTATTTGCTAATGAATATAATATAATATAACAGTGGGTGGCTCAGTGGTAGAGTGTTCAGTTACCGTTCAGAAAGTCACAGGTTCAAATCCAGTTATGACAGATAATTTATTTAATTTGTTAAGGGTTCTGGATACCTTCTTAGGGCTCATCCAGCCTTTAAAAGCCCAGCCCGGTAAATCACCTCCCTATACAATCGCTATCCTAGAACAGCGGTTCAGGTTTTTTTTTAATATAATAGACCAAATGCTACTGTCTGGAAGTAAATCAATTAACACTTCGCATAAAAAATAAAAACCTAAAAAAATAATGAGATATTAATAAATATACAATAATTCTAGTGTCTATAATAATGATTACTAAGATTTAGTTGGAGGTATTCCACCATAACAAAGGAGCGGAGTGGCTCAGTGATAGAGCACTGAGTTGCCATGCCGGAAATCCTGGCTGAAATCCCGCTACGGGCAAGACTTTTATTTAGTATATTTGCAGCCGTAGATGTATCATATTGGATCTAGGACCCTCCTATCACTCAACCTATAAAGTATTATAAAAATGGGATACCCAAAATAAGGGGGGAAATCTGGCTGTTGAGCGTGACCTAGGACAAGTCACCTCCTTGCAGAACCGTTGTCCATGAAACAGTACAGTCTCTACTATGTACTGAATCCCAGAGTTTTTTTTAAGAACTAAAAGAATATCAGTAGCAGACACGCTGTTGTCTTGTAGTGAGACGGTTTTGGTGTTTTAATGGAATAATTACTAATGGAAACAATTATTAAAAATAATAAAAAATCATATCTACTAAAAGCTGTAGGATTTGTTGGTCGATAAATATAGAATGGGCGAAAAGTAAAACTTCAATCAGAAACTAAATATTTAAAAAAAATAAAAATTGCCGTGGGGCTCACTTTAAACTCCACGCATATAAAATGTGAATCTTTTGTGAAATTAAAAGAAATTTTCTTAAAGAAGTAATATAATATTTTTAAAATTTATTTTCAGTGGAAATTTGACGTTTGAAAGGGAAAAGAGGATGCCTGAGACAAAGAAATCAGACGACGTATCATACGGATACGCATGGAATATCGGAAACGGTGTGAGCTACATGAAGATGCAAGTTGGAAAACCAAAGAACCCAATACAACACAAAGTTATCAATTCCTTTCAAGATAGAGGGCATAGTTATGTTCAGAATCAAAATGACAAAACTGGCTACGAAAAGCTTCATAATGATTTTCTCAAAATGAGTCAACAGATCGCCTCTCAAAAAAACAAAGATTTATTTGCGAAAACTAAAGAAAATCCTGGTATTTTTGGAATGGGAAACCAACAGTTCAAAGATATAAATTTCCCAAGCTTTGCGATTAATACTGATCAAAGCAAACTTGTACAAGGATCACATCAATTACAAGAATTTAATAACAAACTGAGACAAGAGTATGATAAATTCAATAAAGACGTTCAATTCTCAGGCTGGCCGCAACATCAAGGCTTCAGTTTGAAGGAATTAAACACGGCACAGAATGTGAAAACTCTGCAATCCAATGGTAAAGAAAACGGACCAATTAGTGTTGAGAACAAACCTATTAATGTTTTAGAGGTCAGTCAAGGATTTTTAAAAAGTCTAGAAAACGGACAGAATTTTCCACTCCCAGGAAATTTGAATGGTGCATACAAACGCCCTGAATTACCTGTGCATGTAAGTAACCTTGGAGGAAACGATAAAGCTATGGAAGAGAATTTTCGAGGACTGAATTCAGAGGAAAATGCATTCAGATTTATTAATAAGGAAGGCCATGGAGGAGAAACGGTTCCTCAAAATATAAAAATCGAACAAAAACAAAATCCAAGCATTAAAGATGCAGTTTTTGATTATATTGGCGAAACGAATTATAAGAGTGAAGGTGGTGAAGAGAGAACTACACCAATAGATGGAGCCTGGAGTACCCAAAACGTATTTAATAATCATCAGTCTAATATTGAAGGGCCTGGTAATAAACAAGACTTTGAAGAACCCAGAGAAAACATGCAAAAAGTGATACCAGAAACGTTACGTGCTCCTCAAATAGAGATAGGAAATCAGGCAGGAATGTTTCAAATTAATCATGAAAGTCAAACATTAGGAAATAATTTTCCTGGATTTTTCAATGGAATGCATCCAGCAATGAACCAAAAACTGATTAACGATCAGGTAGAGAGAATAAAGCAGATACAGCAGAAAGTAATAGAAAATCATTTCCCCGGTGCTGGAATATATGACGTTCTTGATGGAAATGTACAACATGGATTTAACTTCCAAGGTAATCCGATGGGAGCACAAGAAAACGTAGGACTTTGGAAGCAAGAATACAATGGAGGCAGTGAAGAAAATAGAGGAGCATTTGGAAATGGTGTACAAAATAACCAAGAAGTTACGAACATTGATCATAATATGCAAAAACCTATACCTAATGTTGGTACTCCAAGCTTCAGTCACTTGAGGTTTGGGCCGTTGGGAGAACAACAAATACACAGACCTCTCATGAATAATAATGCTCATAGTTTTAATTTCGTCCAAAATCAGTTTATTGATAGTCATAAAATGCCAAACGAGGAAAATACTATTGGAAGCCAAAGGCAGGTTGAAAGAGAACAAGAAATGCATTGGAGGCCACAACGTTATTCTGAAGAATCTAATAACCAACATGTGGATCTTCAAAACGATACTTACGAATCTCAAAAGGTTAAAAGTGAAGATTCCATAAAAGGAAGTGATGAGAGAAAAGGCAGAGAAATCAAACATGGTTTCGAACACGAAGGAAGTGTCGGTCAAGAACACCAAGAAATTAGTCAAGATGATCATGAAAAAGAACATTTCTACGGAAATGGAGGACAAGAAGAAACAAAACCAAGCCTGGCAGGAAACGCTTATTCGCAATTCCATTCGTACACTCACCAAGAACCTCAAGTTAAAGTCATAACTAAAGCCATACCCGTCCACAAGGAACTGAGGATCCCAGTACCGCAGATGGTTCGCCATCCCATTCTGATACCGGTTCCTTACAAGGTCCTGGAACCGTACCATATCAAGATACCCTTTCCAGTGACTGTTGAGAAGACAGTGGAAGTGCCCGTGGAGAAAGTGATACATTACCCCGTCGAGAAGCCGGTACCGATGAAGGTAGTCAAAGAAGTGAGGGTTCCTGTACCTAAGCCGTACCCCGTCAAAGTACCGGTCTACAAGATCAAGTACGTACATCATAACAAGAAGAAGCATGAATGAGTTTTATTGTTGTTTGTTATTGTTTGCACTTGTTATAAAACTTTGTTATAAGACTGAATTGTAAATACTTCATTGTTGTTATTGTTATCTTTCTTGTATTATTAAAATATTTAAAAACTAGTCTTGAATTATTATATACAAACAAACATCTTTATTCACCGAACTTATAAATTATGGCGTTTGGTTTCAAAATCTGGAACATCAATTTATTTTCTTAATCCCAGAAATGGTGTATTAGATGTGTCTGTTTCAAAACTGTCTAGATCCTTTAAAAATCAATACCAAAGGATTCCATTTTCTATCAAAAGTGGTTGGTTACATCCATTTCATTAAATGTAAATTTTTGATGTATAAAAAATAAAAAATAAATATATATTGAGTCGTTTTTAAAAGTGTCTATATTATTTATTTTTTATTAACCATAAACTAACCAGAGTTTCTGATCTAAGTTGGTTAAATCCAACATTTTTAAGTCAATGAGATTTGAGAAAACTTGTCAATACTTTTTATTGACTATATTTACAATGAAAATCATAAAAATTATTGTTAGAAGTGAATTGTTAGCAAAACAACGAAAAGTAAGAAAAAACAATTTTTTTAATCGATAATTTTTTTTAAATTAAAACTTTGTTGATCAGTACCGACCAATTTTTGAAAATTGACATAACCGGTTTTGAATCCAAACGCCTCAATTATAAGATATGTTTATTGTTGATATTTTCAACTGGTAAAAGAAAAGCATGCTGTATTTGGCATTATAAAATCGTTTTTTTTTTTCAGCGATCTTAAAAACACAAGAAAAAAGTTTCATTTAACAATAATTAAGTTATTGGTTTAGTTAACTCATGGGTAATTACATTTATTTACTTTTTAACTATTTGGTTCATGAACTTTTTAGTTGTTACAAAATACTGAAAAATATGATACATGGTATTATTCAGTACTTAATTATTTTCTTTGCACAGCCGACAAGTTTCAATATTCTTAGTATTTTTTTTAGAACTATAAAATTTCATTTTATTTATTTAGTCTGTTTGCAGCCGGAGATGGACCATAATAATAAAGTCTTTATTTATTTTGGAACAAGTCGCTTTAGAATAACAATACAAGAATAATGTAAAAACTAAAATGTCTTAGAGTAAAATATATGACATTAAATTAATTAATTACAATTGATATTAATAGATCAGGAGAAAAAAAATCAAAAATTAATTTACAAAAATTTATAATTTACCTCCTAAAACAGTAATTAAAGAAAACTATTTCTTAAAAAGAAGAAGCAATAAAGGGCAATAGAAGTAAAATAACAATAATTATAAACAGAGAAATAATTGACAGTTACGTATATACGTATACACATACACACACACATACACATACAATTTTTGGACATAAAATTACAACGAAAAAATAAATAAGATAATGAAAGAAAAAATATAAACAAAACTAACTATGATAACTATAAAAAATAAAATAAGTAAATACAAAAATATGTGACTGGAAGTGTGAACAGCCAAATTAGCATAAAAAGAAAATGTAAGTATATACACACCTCACTCACATACAATTATACAGATACACACATATGTACCTAATACATCATCCATCCATCACTTATAAAATTTTAATCTCAAACTGAACAAACTATTTCCGATTTTTTGGGAATTCTAAGGAAATTAGGTGATTGAATAAGCGTTGAAAGATTATTGAAATGATGAATGGAAGAAGGTATAGAGTTCCAAAAAGATGAAGATCGGATAAGGAAAGCTATGTCAAAAGCTGCTGTTCGGTGGGATACTGTATGTAGATCTGAGAGCCCAGAACGGGTGTTACGGGAGTGGACTGTGGTTTTGAAATGAAGGAGATCGAAGATGTATGATGGTCGGCGGGATTGGATAACTTGGCAAAGAAAGGATGCTAGGAAATACTTACGACGAAAGGAAGGCTAAAGCCACTTCAACTCTTCGTAATATCGGGCGACCGGGACATCTTGCAATTAAGCAACTGTTTTAAATTTATAGGATCTAGAACCCTTCTGGGGCTCAACCAGTCTTTAAAAGTGGGTACCAAAAATAAGGGGGGAAATCTGAAGGTTGATCGTGATCTAGGATAAACTGCACCACCGTTGTCCATGAAACAGTACGGTCTCTACCATGTATTGAACCCCAGACCCTTCACGGGTTGTAATGGTATAGGTTTTTTATTTGCATATCACTATAAATCTTTGTGAAGTAATTACACCTTACAAATTATTTATAGTAAAGTCGTGTATATTTATGTAACCATCTCAATTTTATATACACTTCAAATGGATACCTGGCAATAAATTAAAACAATATACTCCTCTTTAAAATAATATATCCTAGGTAGCTTAGAGACAGGCTCCAGTGATATTTGGTTACTAAAAGGGACGCAGGAGTTGCTGGTCCTTATTAAAGGCAGTTGAGGAGCGGAGAGGGTTATGACGATATTACATCATAAGACAGTCGAGTCATACCTGATGTCATACCTTACATCTGCTATAACTCGCTGACTCACCAATATCGATGACTGCTATGGAATTCCTTCTAAGTACGTTTTAATGATCATTTTCGTTCACCATCAGTAAGATGATGAGTGTTAAGGCAATCTTTTGAGCAATATTGCTTAAATACATTAAATCCCATAATAACAGGGTATTTATCAATTATAATTAAAAATAAAATATGTAATTGCATTTTTTATGCTTTTATTTTATTTATTTTAACTGTAACCTCAACTCAAATCCGTTCCCTTTTTATATTTTGTTTCCATAAATAATTTTATAGTACTCTAGTTTGAACTTCATCCTTTTTTCTAGTATTCATCTAAAACTATAATTAAAAAAAAAAAAGAGCATTGTGGACAGAATCAAGAATTATATACTTTTTAATATTTATTTTATGAAATTTACAACTGTATTATAGCAATATAACAGGTAAATATAATCTCAGTAATAATATATATTGGCATTGATAAAGGAAAATAGAGAAACTACCCAGTGGTAATATTAAAATAACAAATTCAACTTAGAAGGGGGGCGACCTGCGGTCTAGTGGTTAGCGTAACAAACTACTAAGCCCAAGATCGGGGGTTCGTAGCCCGGGAGGGTGGCCCTAGGATTTTTCAAAGGGAGTAAAAAATCCTTAGTTACGCCGTCCTTCGGAAGGGACGTTAAACAGGGGTCCAGAGGGGGTCAGGTACTCGTTAAAAATCCTTATCCTAATTTTAAAAATAGGCAAAATGTAGAGCATCGTCGGATTAGCCATAGCTGCTTAAAGTGACGTTAAATAAACAACAATTCATAAGCTAAAAATTCAACAATTTCAATAGGGAAGATGGCTATAAGCTTAGCTAAAACTGGTATCCGGCCATCCAACGCAAGACCCATACACTACCTCACCATCCACATACAGATGAACCCCACCCCACCGAACACACCTAAACACAACACGACCGGTACAAGCGAACCAATGCGAAGACCAACTTCGATCGAGACCACGCCCCCAGGTATAAATACCCCGACTCCAACCATCCGATCTTCATTAACTCACTAACCCTGAAGAAACTCACAGCACGATGAGCGAAAGCTTGGTTTATAGCACCAACATGACACGGTCCATTCCGGAAGTAGAATATAAGAATAACAACTTAGAAGTTCCCGAGGCCTTCTTCTTTTCAGATCCTTAGTAGGTGGATTATATAAGTAAATAGTCACAAAACAGATACAAAATAAATATACATCATTTTAATTTACGTGATTTTTTTTAACCATCGAGCCTTTATGGACTACGCCTGTTTGAGCTATTCTATCCTTTTCTTCCATTGTCTCCCCGCGTTTTTGCATTCTCTCCTGCCTTCGAAATTGCGCCCGTTTTTACTTTGGTCTTTCTTGTAAGTCCTGTAACATTGTGAGGTTCCTTTCTAATTGAAGAACGTGCTTCTATATCATCCGGAGAGACCTCGAGTTCTTCGATGCCCTTTTTAATCTAATTAATCATGTGTTTTTTGTCTGCAAGGATCCGTTCTTTGTAGGTGCCCATAGAATTGAATTCTTCGTTTCTCATTCTTTAATTCTATTATTGTAGTTGTTGTTTTTTTTTTACTATATTACTTTTAGTGTATTTACTCACTGTGGAAGTAATAAATTTTGCATATCCAGGTTTAATTAGGATAGCGATATTTAACGAGTACCTCCATTTTACGTCCCTTCCAACGTAACCAAAGATTTTTTCATCATCATAGTCGTTCCTCTCTACCGCTCTGCAGTGTGAGGTTTATTTCTGTATAGCCGTACGATCCTCTCCTTCTATTCCATTGCAGACTTCTCTTTGCAGTCTGCAACTGTTAATTTGAGAAGATTAATACCATCTTCCCAGGTACGTCGGGGTCTTCCTCTGGTCCTCCTTCCTTCAACCTTAGCCTCGTATGTCATCTTGGCCAGCCTGTTATTTTCCATTCTTTAAACATGTCCAAACCATCTTAGACTGTTTTCTTCAATGACTTTTTCCGCAGGGTCCACTCCGAAGCTTGATCTAATGATCGAGTTGGGAATTCGGTCTCGTCTTGTTTTCCCCTCTATCTTCCCAAGGAATCTCATTTCTGAAGCCTGGATTCTACTTTTATGTTTGGTGGTCAACGCCCAAGATTCCGAGGAGTATGTTAATATGGGGAGAAAAGTAGATTTATATACCCTCAACTTTATGTCCTTGGATACTTCTCTTTTATTCAGGAACCTTTTATTTAGTGCATGGAACAATTTACTAGCGGATTTCATTGTCCATGACTCCATTCTCATCAAGGTGAGCTGTCAGATATTTCAAGCTTCTCACCTGTTTGATGGGCTTGTCCTTAATTTTTATGACTCTCATTTTTCAGTGATGCATCCTGCCAATTCTCATAACCTTTGTTTTGTCAGGGTTTATTTCCATATTGATCTTCTCTAGCTCATCTTGAAGAACCCTGATATTGTAACAAAGATTTTTTACTCCTTTAAAAAGTCCTATAGCCAACTGCAGGGCTGCGAAACTTAGGCATTTTATCTTGTTAAGGCAACCACTAGACAATAAGTGACTCCTGTTTCTACTCAGTACTTATACCGCAATTAAGTATAAGAGAAATGTTTCTTTAATTAACTTAGTTATAGTAACTTATATCCTTCATACACAGCCTTCCTCTTAAGAGCAGAGATCCATTTATACCTCCCACTTCCCCTCTCTCTGTCACTACCAATCCTGAGGTAAGTAAGGCGAGGTAAGGCGAGGTAAGGGCGACTCCTGTACTCTACTGCACGCTAACTGTTTACTTTGATGCCATATTCCTCCTGGAGGTGCATTAGCATAGCCGCCCTTTAGTAAAAGGGCCATTTGCATAGAAGAGGGTCCGTCTGTCATCGCTTAATCACGCGCGTCAGATCGTGTTTTCCGTCTTGGCGAAGGCGTCGGCTCTGGGCTTATATATCGTCACACACTTGTATCGTGCATGCATATATCGCTTGCTATTCTACCCAGCAGAACCAACTTATAGACTTACATTCTAGATGGAAGTTAAAAATCTGGAAGGGTTTCAGGATGAAGTAAGACCAGAGAAGTTTGGACGAAGCTGGGTTCATAAAAAAACGTGCAAGTAAATGCGTTATGTAATTATGAAAAGAACAGTAGATACATTGAACAGTTCATTAACTGGATAATAATCTTAACATTAAAATGTAAACATGAAGTAATAAGGTTATAATTGAAGAAAACCTAACAATTGCTGGAACCTCCTCGCCACGTGTTTTCACTGGTTGTCATGGATACATACAGAGTGAACTAAATATTTTAAGAATAAGACTTTATGCACGGAGGAATATTAGAGATAAAAAAAACAAACAACAGGTGATATGAAAATAAAGTTAAAGCGATTATATATCAACATTTTTACAAACATTTAAATATAAATATAAATTTAAATAAATACATATATATTTAACATATAAAATTTACTTATACTACTGTCCACTTGACAGCAGAACGACCCAAAGTTCACAAATCATACAATTGTTTAGAATTATATTACATAAAAAAATCATGTCATAATAAATATGGCAGCGAAAAACGAGTATCATGTAATAATCATGTAAAGCCATGAAATAAATCATTGTCATTATAATAATGGATTCTATTGGTTAGGGGGTGTAGCCAAATATGACACAAAATAAGGAAAATTTATTTTTTTGTCATTAACGATTTTTTTTATTATCTTATTTTATTTTAACTTTTTCTTTGTTATCTTTGACTGCACCCTGACCAATTTTATCCATTATTAGAATTATCGAGTCAACTATTTTCCACTTAAACATTCAGAAAAAAATTCAGAAATCCATATCATAATAATTGTTTTTGATCGATATGAATCTAATTATTTTTTGCAAATGGAACCCAATTATTCTGTATTATTATTTTAAATAAAAAACTACAACTCACGAGCAAAATAAAATCCACTTACACTCTCAGTGTAACTTTCAGTTAAATATTGTACGACTTGGTAAATTCACCTTGGTATATAATTTGCTCCACGACCATAGAAATCAAACCGAACAAATAATGACTTTGTTTTAAGAAAAACGGACATACGAGTATAAACCTGGTGTACATATATATCCCTATATTCGTCATTTTTACACCTACAGTGTAATAAAAATTCTGAATGAGAGTTTGTTATTATTATTAAGAGTGTACCTACGAGTTTAACAGCGGACCAATCATTTTTGTTTCACTTGTATAATTCTTCAACTCATTAGAACTCGCATTTTAAAATTGTTGTACTATGCATTTTTCTGTCTACTGAAAGTAAAATAAAAAATATCTTTTTCTGATTAATTCAAACTTTTATGACCCATTTTTTCATTCCATGTAATATCAAACATTACACGATGATCATTAAAACTTTTATATATAACAGATTCATTATATTATGAGAATGAAATCAGATAAATGGCTTTACTGGGTGTTTATAGCTGGGAAATCATATCTTATATGTCAATGTAATAATTAACATTTTTAATAATTTTACAGTTTATTTACTATTGACATCATTAACTTAATGTTTGAAGAAAAAAAACTGTATTTTTATTAATTAATTTATTAAAAAGTAATGCCAGTTTGGTCTGTACGGTCTTTCTTTGAGGAGCAGTGAGCATCCTTTTTGCAATGCATACAAGTTATGGGGGACTGTATATGCAAGATTTAGTAGGCGCAGAGGTCCACTACTAGTTGTAATTTGACAGAACTTAGCCACATTTATAGTTTACCAAACAATTATTATTAAAATATTTTTTTTATTAAGTAATATACTTATGTAGACTTTTTATCAATAAACAAAGTCAGTTAAATTGTTTTATTGAAATATAAATTTAATAATTAGAATCTTTCCACTCAAAAACCTTCTCTTAAAATGTACATTGCACGATATATCAAGTCATATAAAGTCCTTTTTCCCTGTTTAACAACCCTCAAAACCAAAGTACAAATTTAAAAAAATATTTGTTTAGTACAGCTCAAAAAATATTTATTTCTATAATATGTCAAATATTAAATAATCTTTTTTTTACTTTCAGTAGACAGAAAGATGTATAATACAGCAAATTTACAATGCGAGTTTAAGTGATTTGAACAATTATACAAGTGAAACAAAAGTTATAGGTCCGCCGTTAGGCTCGTAGGTATAACGATTCATAGACCAAATCATATACCAACTTATATCGTGTAGCAAGTCGTACAATATTTAACTGAAAGCTTAGAGTTTTTATAAGTGGATTTTTTTATGCTGGTGGATTGTAGTTTTATGTTTAAAATAATAATACAGAATCACATATTTGAATATGGTGATAAATGATTAATATTGGCGTGATTGAAAAAAAAGGAAAAAATTTGTAATTATAGCTAATTCTAACTCGTTCCCAGTATTTTGGATCCATTTCCCTCCATTAACAAGAATTATAGATCATAGATTTTTTTTATAAATCTATGACCGGGAAGGCTCATTATGTGGCCATAGAATTTAAGACGTCTTTTCCTCATGTCCATCTCTATGTTAGAATATTCTTCAATTTTAGCTGTTTTCTGTAATCTATACCCTTCTTCGGCCCATCTTGGTCCCAGAATTTTCCTAATTATTTTCTTTTCCTCTTACTTTTCAAGGCATATTTATAATTTTTACAGCATCACAAGGAGGGTACAAAATAAGTACAAAGTGAACTTCAATGTCTAGAATAATATCGGGTTAGCTCCTCTAAAACTTGAAGGTACCACAATGTAGTACAACGACAAAGTAGTAAAACTGGTAAAATTTCTAAATTTGACACTTTAAACTTTTAAAGTTACTGTAATAATTATTTTTCATTATTATTTAAGTGGGGTTTATTAATCATTCTAACCTATTAACTGATACTTTTTGACATAATATTATGAGAATTAAGCAAAACTATTTAAGCTCTTAGTGCTTAATTTTCCCCAATGCTTAGCCATTAGCCTACAAAGTGTCGTTGGAATTAATTGACAGTTGAGTTGGCTGGGTCTTATTAGAAGCGGATAAGCGCCTTTCTCATTCACTTAGCGCAATTGCAGCGCCAGTTGATTCACTGGAACTTGGTAATGAGACACGGTTATCTTGATTAGTAACCGGTTACAGCGGTAACGGATATTAAGTCCAAGTCTGATTAATTTCGGGACTCCGACCGATCACAAATACATGTTGATTCACAAACATAATTAATCAAAACCAGATATGATTGGAGATAGAAAAACAATTTATTTTATTGTTAACCCCAGCTTTGCTCAGCTAATAAGGCATATTATGCCAACATAATTTGTCTGTGTAATATTTTTTTTTATCACGTACCGGCCACTTAGGACCACGCGAATATCGTTGGTTAGGCTTCTTTGGGAGTCTTGATTTTTTTCACCATCTCAGCTAATGTACTTTGTTATAGAGAAATTATAAAAACAAAACCAAATATTTCTTTATATACGAATTTATTATCTTGCACGTTAGATAATTGCACGGTGGCCCTCCGTCGTAAACCAGCGACTTCCTGCCCCCCTGTATCGTTTAGTAACGTCCCTCTAAGTCCTGTAGAACAGATCCGGTACTTAGGACTACACCTTGACAAACGCTTATCTTGAAATCCTCATACTAGACGGAAACGACAAGAAACAGCTCGTCGTTTCAGGCTACTTCAACATTTACTAGATAGACGCTCTAAGCTCCCAATTAATTACTAGAGACTCATATACATGACAATCATTAGACCCATCTGGAATTACCGAATAGAGCTTTGGGGCTCCAATAAACCATCGAATTCCTCTCGTATTCAATCCTTACCATCCAAAATCCTTCGGAAAATCCTCAATGCCCCTTACTTTGTTACGTAAAGGTCGTATTTTTTCTGGGAAAACAGCTGTACCTGCAGCTGTATTACTTGTATTATGAAGGTATTACAAGTCGCACGTGCTGTTACCAAGGGAATGAATGAAATATATGTATGTTTCACATTGGTTTTATGGGTGTTATCAAGTGAATATTCGTGATTTTTAAAATGGATGTTATTTAGCGAGGTATGTAGAATCAGAAAATAAGATCATATATCCAGTGATGCCTTTCAATGTTATTTTAATAATTTTTTGTCGAATGATTGATATTGTGCACACTTTTTTCATAGGAGATGTATAAATTAGTAATTTTAATATACTTCCGGACTTTTCACGGGTTTGATTTTTGACTTTTCTTTTACGTTAGAGTCTTGTTTCCTAGTTTTATCAAAAACTAGGTGCCAAAACATACATTATTTGAACAAAAAGTCAGTTGTTGTAGAACCAAACGAGGTTATTATTTTCACTCTTTTAATTTTTTAACATTTCACTTGTTATAGCCTCCTCTGGATTAAACATCATGACCCGACAAGCTGTTTAAAAGATGGCTAAAGACTGTATAGGAATGGATTTTGCACAGAAGTTGGATTTAGTCGAGGAAAATATTGAAAAACAACCTACATTCTCAGAGAAACAATTGCAACAGTTTCAGCAACTGTTTTCAAGACTCAAATGGGATATGAAATCAAAATGGCAGGCTACTAAGTGTACAGAAAGTGTATTTTTTAAGAAATAGCATGATTGATTGCAAGGAACCATTGAAATTCCTATAAAACCATGTTTATCTAATTTGGGTCGTCCTAAAAAATCATTCCAAGATTTGACTTGGGCTACTAGTGGATGTGCCTAAAGCTACTTTTGACAACTATAATGATGGAAACTCCAGCAGGAGGTTCTTTGCTAACACCGAGGTTAGTAAGTATCTCCAAACATAACATGTATTGACAGAAACCTTTTCGACGGATTTGTGACTATTTTAGAAGTGTTTAATTGTGGTCACAAAATAGTTACTAAAAAATTCGCTGCCTATTGTCATGATACGGGTGAGAGGTAGATCGAACTGTACTCATGGTATCCGAAGTCACCTACACTACATAAAATATTAACACATGGCCCAATTATTATTGATCATGCTTTTCTACCAATTGGTAATTTGTCATAGGAGACACCGGAAGCAAATAAAAAACATTTACGGCAATACGGGGAAAGATATTCCAGAAAATTTTGTCGCATTCAATGGAATACGGATGTTGTGAATATGTTTTTATTGACACCTGATCCATATTTGAGCTGCAAAAGGCCCAGATCCCCAAAAATGTCAAAGTCTTTCAAGCAAGAAACCATTGAAATGTTGCTCCCATGGGGCCCTTGTACCCAATTTGAGGTCATCAGAAGATGAAATGACTTCTGATGAAGAAGGATGGGATGATTTCTCAGACTAATATTATTTATTAACATTACACGTACTGTCATACCATTATTATGTACCTATTTTAATTTGTTTTTAATGTAATATAAAAAGGTTGTGTTTAATGTTTTTCTTAGTTTCTTTTATTCCCTTTTTATAGTTCTAACCTCTATTATACTAAAGTTATGAAATAGCATCAAAACTTAAAACTTAAAACTTAAAAATAATATTGATTTTTCAAATACCCCTATGTGCGTTGCTACCCAATCAGTTCCCATGCGCAATTATGCTAGACGTTACAGACTCTTGTAAAGGAAGCTAACTGTTTTTGTCATGATTGAGAAATAAATAGTCACTCACGATCGAAAGAATTAGTTAGTCGAAAGGCTCCACTAGAGTTCACCAGCGCACAGAGATGTACTGAATATGTTTTACGCAAGTGGGAATTAACATATATGATCAGCTGATTTTTTCAAATAAAGAAGAGTTTGAAGACGGATTCAACCGGAAGAGAATTTTCCCTACCTGAGCTGAAGAAAGATGAATTCGAAGATTATTATATTAATTTGTTTTCTATAGTATGACTTCATTATGACAATGAAACCACTTGATCATTTTTCTAACCGATCGATTAATAACCAGATGTGATTGTTAATCTTGTTAATTGAGTATTAGATTATAGTTATTCGTACTATTAAGATTATTACAATTGACAGTTGTTGGTTGTATCTTTTGTTTGAATATAGTAGTTTTTTTTTTTTATGATGTTTTGGGTTGGTTTCTTTCCCAGCTTTTCTGTTGGTACCTTTGACTGTACCTTGTTTCCTACCCAGCTCTTTCCAAATGTCCAAGAGGTCTAAGAGCGGAGTGTAGGTAATAGTTTTCCTTTTGTTTTTGTTATTTGTGCTGATAAACTTACATAGTTCTCTGTTCACTAGATAGTTATGAACATTTATTGAGTTGTTATAAACAACAGGTTATCTTACTACATTCTGGAACCAGTATGTTAAATAAACTTGTGACAGGCAATTATTTATTACAGTTAATAGGCAGTATATAAATAAAAACATTGACTGAGAATTTTAAAATGTTTATTTATATAAATATTTATTCTTATAAATCGCTATTAGCAAGGTCATTGCCGTAATTCATAGATAAGGTAATAAATGTGAACGTAGCATCGTTCGAAAGTTCCTCAAAGGTAAAACTGAAAAGACCTTGGACTCGATGGGGAAGAGATGACCCTTTCACTAAAAGCTGTGATGTAAAGCATTACGTAAAATTATCCACACTATCTGATAAGTTTCCAGAACTTGGCAGTAGCGATTACATAAGCCTCAAGAACTGTTCCGCTCTGTCACTGACCCGTTACTATCGCTGGGACTTGTGGAGATCTCCTTGAGTAGAGGTTGTTCACTCTCGGTCTCAGTGTACCTGTGGTTGTAGTCAAAGTAACTTGAAGCACCTTTATAACCTTGCTAAATACCCGTTGCTTGTTCAGTTCCATTACTGATTTGCAGGTAACATAACAGAATAAGGCGTAAAATGTTCTAAAAATATTTAAATTTTATCGTATGCAATTTTCATTAGTTCTCTACATGATTTTAATGTTCCTAATTCAATATCTATAGAGCCGCAACATAATATAGTCTCATGAATATCTGAAAAAGGGGAATTCCATCACTACGTTTATATAAAAAAATCATTTTTTTATTAATAATTTTTATTCAATCAGAATAAAAAATAAATAAAAATAATGAATAATTAAATAAAAATAAAATAAAAATGTATATATAAAGATAATAATATTTAGAGAAAATAAAAAGTATGAGATTACTGTATTAAGTTTTCGTCATTTCCTATTTTTCAAAGCCATCGATACATTGGGAGTTGTCCTATTTTATGCATCGTTCATTTTTAAAAGGTACAGCCTTCGAAGATTTGGATTATTGATAAGCCCTCGTTGCACTTTTAACATGAAAATATGTATGTGCTTAGGAATATTTATCATAGCTCTGACACAAAAAATGCTTTACTGCCAATTTGCTTTAACCTCGACTTCCTGACCATGGCACCTAAGTCTCAAAATTGTATCAAAAGTCTCAAAATCTAACTGTCTTAGTAAGTATTAAGTAATCGTTCCAATTTTAGATACAGTCCTATTCAAAAGTAGGCTCTGTACGTACCTTTATGAAAAACAGTCAACGGCCGATTTCCTATCAACGAGATCAAGATTACTGTTCTGTTTAGCAAGCATATACATCGTCGCTGTCAAAACAATACCGCCTATCTTCAACTTTTGGTGGAAATGAGTTAGTAACAGTAACGGACGTATTAAGGTCAGGAACATGGCAGAGAATGATTTGTTGATACTTCTCTTCAATCTTTTTAGTAATAGTTCCAAAGTTGTATAGATATAAAATAGATTATAAAATTCCAAGTCTACGAACGGTGAGTGGTTTTTTTTTCCTCCTGTAAAATCACCCAAAAGTGTACTCAGGTACAGCGACGGCGCACAGTGGAACGAATCAACGCATTTGTTGGACATTGGACCAATACTCTAATAACTAAATTTGTCCTTTATTTTGATCTTAAATTATACTTTATACTTCTTCTTAACAAAATCCATAGATAAATTAATTGTGAAATTAAATCTTATATAAAAAATTCTGAATTGAAATATAAATTTTTCTAAAAACTCATATTTTTAAAGCAATCCACAGTTTGAGGTAATGCATTAAATTAATCGTGCACCTACTGGAAAAAAACACATCCATAATAAGATATTTTAGGCAAATAAAACTTGGGATTATTTCAAACGTCTGGGATTTTTCGGAGAAAATTGGGTGATAAAATTAAATAATCAATTGCGAAAATCGCTCAAAATCGCCCAAAAAACTACCTTCACAGTAAATAACTAGAATGTTTGAAGTTTTTTTTCTATTAGTTGGATTTTGCTACTAGGTGCTATTTTCCGAGAAAATGATTTTATTTTTTTATTTTATGGGCCTTGAGAATTAATTTAAAATAATATCTGTTGATATTGGCGTCTACTTTTCGCAAGTTTTCTTTTTTTTACCAGTGTTTGTTTACATTCATTTATCCGAACAACCCTCATCTAACACAATTGTATTAACAATGAAACTCAGTTTGCGTGTGGTATTTCAACGACATATGTGTAATGGTGCACATAGGTGCAATAGTCCCTACAACAAATCGTCAAGTTTTTAATTTTTGATTTATTTAATTTTTATTTCGTTATTTAAATAAAACAATTTTATATATGCACTTACATTTATTATAATTTTGATGTATCAATTATACCTAGTATATTAACTAACAAAAGTAATTATCAATTATTTTATTAATTTTGTTTAATAATTAAACTATTTGGTTTGTTACTTTTTCTATTGTATAACTTCATTTACCTATTCTCATAGTATGTAGGTACAATAAATGGAACAATGTTTGATACTAAATAATCTAACATCGAAATATCAAATCTAGAATTTTTACACGTTTATCCTAAAAGGTTTGATCCTGTTTATCATATAATTAAATATTTCCTTCAAAAAGTTTTAAAACCGTAGCAATAGCCTTATTCTAGGAGAACCAGAAGTGGAGATATTAATGAATGTCCAGACGCTCCTAATGCTCGTTCCACTGTTCGGCGACGACATGCTCTTACAAAATACAATACTTTCAATTTAATATTTTATGACTTATCATTCTAAACAGAACTGCCTTAATGTGTGGTTAATCATCATACATTGATATAGGAAGATTAAAAAAATACGTTGATTAACCTTACCAGCCTTAACTTCCTATTTTCGTCATCTTGAATTCGCTAATATTCACATCAACTGTATGACTAGATCAACTCAGTGCATAGGCTATTCTATTATTATAAGAGAAATTTGTTTATTCTGTTATAAGGTAGGAAGATCTTGAAGACATAAAACTTACTTAGGTTAGGCATCAACTTCTGCAATATAAGTATCCCTAATTAGTGTTCCTAAATAACTGACCTTATATGTTTCATTACATAATGAATATAATTAATTGGTCATTTCGTTATCTTCCGTAGGCCATATTTTATTTGTTACACTGTTCTATTATTAGATAGTTATAAGAAGGGATTAAATTAAAACAACTGACAAAATAATAATTTTTTTTAATAAAAATTTAAATTAGAAAAATACAAATAGAAAATATTTTACAATTTTCAGTCTTGATTGAGAAATTATGTGATGCATATTTTATCAAAGATCTGTGAGATAAGATTTATGATATTTTTTATTCTTGATATTAAAGCTTTAATTACATTTTTAGAACTATCTTTGAAAATATACATAATTTACAATATGTTTTATAATATTTTTATGTATTTATATATCATACAAACTTATTATTTTATTCTGAAGGTCGATCCATCATCACAGGTTTACCAGAAATATTTTCGAAATGTGTAGTCCAAATTGAGGCATGCTTTCTCCATTGTGCGCACTTTACCATCAAAGGAGTCGAAGATTCCGGAAGTTATTCCGACAAATTCGAACTGCCCACTGGTAGGTAAACTGGCACTAAAATAAATTAATCACAATTTATTTATACAAAATGAGCATTATTTATAATTAATAAATAATTATATTATATTTCACCAAAAGTTATGATTTATAAAAATATTAAAAACCACCTGAACCCATATTCTAAGAAGAACTAGACCAGTTCTATTGAAACTAGTGTTTCATATATATAGCTCCTTATCTTTTATCAATAACTCTTTAACAGTCAGTGGAATTAGTGAAGTGATTCAGGTTAGTAGTTAAAAAAACTGTGTAATTAATCATGCATTGATTTATATAAATTAATTTCTTTTTGTTACACTACTGTATTTCATTTTTTATATGATTATTGTATTTATAAAAACTGCCATATGAAATTAAATAAAACACAGTATCCATTGCCAACAAGATAAGATCGTGGACATACAAATCACAAAACTAAACTCTTTCTGATTATGATTCTTGATAATGTGATAAAAATAGGTGATGAATAACCTAGAACCTAGCTGTGCTTACGGAGTCCTTTCATGAACCTAAAGGTTATCAGATTTCCTTATCGATCCTGACTTTATTCCAGACCACCTTAACATGATCAGATGACAGAAATTAGTATATATAAAGTAGAAGATCAGGTATTGTTTACAGTAGTGTGATTTTATATGTATATATATATATATATATATAAAAGACTTACACACTTACACGAAACGTTTTTTGAATGTTACTGATTTGGTTACTATGGCAACAGCTGGAATTTAAAATAGGGAAGGAAGGTTACCCTCATTTCTGTTGAACAATTTAAGAATAATAATTTTCTAAATAGTGTGTGAAATATTCGCTTTAATGTCGTTTCATATTGTTGGCAAATTCAAATATTATATTTCTGTGTTGAAACAAAAACTAAATTGAGTTTCTCTGTTAAAAAAAGAAACGGGACTAAAGTGAACATTTCACGGACTATTTACAAAATTATTATTCTTAAACTGCTCAAAAGAAATGTAACTCAGTGTAACCTTCCAGTTTTTTAATCCCAGCTGTTGTCATAGTAACCATATCAGTATCATTTAAAAGACGTTTCGTGTAAGTTTTTTACATGTATAGATAATTGAATGTTTATTGACTATGATGAAAATAAAAATAAAATAAGCCTAGTGCATTTTCGACAGACAGGAACTAGTTTTTTCTTGGTTCATCTTGTCCTTAAAAAAAAATACGAATATAAATATGTTTTAAATTAATATATATTTTCTATATTTTAATTATAAAATAGCATAATGTGGCAGAAACGTATTAGAAATAATAAATGGAATATATCAGTCATATTTATCGGAGAGTTTTTTTTTTTTGTAGAATAGATATAGTGAACAATACTTAAACCTGGTGTAAGAGTGATAACCATACCTTTTTATCTCTATTGAGGATCTAGGATGCTAATTGCAATGGGATTTCATCCCGATACAGATACAGTATAGAAAGATTGTTAGGCCCATTGTTGGTCGTTGGGAAGAAATCTAGTGAATCGATCTAATGGGCTAATGGTAATGGGACTATGGGTAACAGTGGAACCGTGATAATAGATACTTAATGATGATACTTGTATTCAGCAGTATCCTTCCTTGATAACTTGGTTCTAAGGGAACTATCGAATTTGTGTAGATCCAAGGAAAGTGGCACTTCAAGGTCATCAGCCACTCTATTGTTTTGATAAAATCGAAAACTATTAAAAGGGTAGGGTCATCTCTCTTACACCTCTGTATTCGATGTCCCATTTGTTGCTGATTTAGCCCCATCTGATATCAATTTTTCCATGAAAAACTTTATTTCTATTCCACTATTTTCAACATTCCTCTTCATGTTTCGATAATCCACTGAAAAGGAGATGACCTCGTGACGTTCGAAGTTCAGTACGTTATTTGAGTACAACCGGTAGGTAGTTTGTCCACTTGCCTTTATCTGATGCCAATACGTATTATTCATTCTATTTACATGTTTTTATAATTAAAATACAGTAGTATATTTTAATAAATAGATAAAATAAAAAAAGGAACTACACCCGATAATATATAACGTTCAATATAAATCATACTCACTATCAAATTGTTTTTTACTAGTTACCTTGCTTCTGGTGAATTAGTGGTTGTCCCGTTCTTGCTGTCTTCGCCATACACCAGCGAGGTGGCTACCAAGAACAACAGCAACACCTGGTAATAAAGAAATAATTACCGATAATCAGGATCAATTAGTAAATGAACTTAAATAGCATCCAAATTATACCTAAATAAACAGTGATAAACTTCGATATAATGATATACAGGTAAGTCGTTTTATTAGATTATCTTCAGATACAAAAACTGAACTACAGTGAAGTAATAACTGTTACCTCACTCTTCACTAATGGGATATGTGCCTTCGCGAATCTATTTGAATATCTCGTTCGCGATTGATTCGACAGGCAATATGCTAATGATACCCCGCAACTAGTAGTTTTGTGCAAGTTTTGTGCAATGAGGCATCTGTGTGCGCAAGGATTGTAGCTTGAACCAGTTTGCCCCCAGGGCATCATCCGAGAGGTCTAGGGAATGTCCAGCCTTCATAATTAGTGGCATAATGTAGTAAAAGATAACAATTTTTTTTATTAAAAAAATGAAAATAATTAACTAATTTATTAAAAAGATTATTTGATGGCGTAGTAAATCAGGGAGCGGAGTGGCTCAGTGCTAGAGCGCTGAGTTGCCATGCCGAAGGTCCTGGGTTCAAATCCCGCTTCTGGCAAGACTTTTATTTAAACTATTAGCAACCGGAGATGGATCCAATGGGATCTAGAACCCTCATAGCGCTCACCCCAGAGTTGTACTGGTACGGCTTTTTTTTTTAATAGGATATAAGGTGATATCGATGTGGCTAGATCCAATAATTTCGAGAGACTATGCCGCCATTTTCTAAACTATGTGCTGAACAGGAAAGTCTTCAGTGAAGAGTTCTGCACGGCACTGGGACAGTTGGACGCCCGAGGCTAGTTTGGATGGAGTGGTAACTGATGCTAGGAGCCTCCTTGGGACCAGAGTTGACTGGAGAACTGCTGCACAGGACAGTGCCAAATGGCAGAATGTTATTGAGGAGGCCAAAACCTGACATGGATTGTAGAACCACGTAGTTATAATAAATAAGGTATAGTGGCTCCATATAGAACGTAAAGAGAAATTCCTTTACTTTTAAGTTACTTAAATTACTACAATCCATGAAGGATCTTGGGTTAATTAAAGTAATTTTGAAGTTATTTCACAGTATTTAATATATTTTTAATAAAATATGAGCTTATATTTTTAGAATATTGTTAATATTCCCGTATCAGTTCTTCAACTGCATTCACTCGATATATTGTATAGCGTCCGAAAACCCATTAATCCAAAAAATCGGTAACTATGATAAACATTCGCTACGACGCTACACGCACAAAAGAACAAAACATATACTTCTTTCTTAATAAATCACTATTTGCAGGTATTGTAATCTAGTTATCTGTATTTATTTTATAGTTATTTTTAATTGTTTATTTATTTTCTATTAAATATTATTATTATATTTATTTACTTATTTTGTATTTCTCGGCTTGTACCGGATAAATACACCAACCCGGACCAAGGTCAAGGGTATGGTTCGTTTAAAAGTTAATTTGGAATATTTAAAAATTTTCTAACGATAATTATTATTATATTTTATTATTATCATTTATCATTTTTTCAATTATTATTATATTTTTTTATTATATTTATATTTTTTCAATTATTATTATATTTTATTATAATCAATTATAATTTTTATTTATTTGTTATATTATTATTATTTATTTTTTTAAGCGGGTTTGTTCTACATTTTTCCTGCTATTGTAAAACTTATTTATAAAAGGTAACTGTAATTAATTGAAATCACAGTTCTTTAAACATGTAAAGGTAGTCCGGAACAAGAATTCACAGTTATGTTGCTTGTATATGGAAAATTGCAAATAAAGTTGGGTGTTTTGTTTTGGTTGTATAGCGTTAGTAACAGATGTATTATTTTCTAAATATGAAAAAAAAGGAAATTTCAAATAATTCATGGAATTAGGGATTCTTTATTCTTCAATTTTTGAATTAAGTTTTTTTTTTCAATTCATAAGTGCAGTAAGTCGCTTGGAATACAAAAATACCCATGCCGTGTTTTCGATACAGTAAATGTTAACACAGTAACCTGTCCTAGTAACTGTCATCTCCGTTATTATCAGAATTATCGTAGCATTGACATCGTATAGACGAACTAAAATTTGATTTTATCTTTAAGAACTCACTTGGCGTTCCTATGGCTAAATTTGGTTTATCATTAAGTTCTCGTTTGCTTGTTTCTTTTGTTATGAATGTCCACTAACAGAGAATATTGGATTAACGATGACCTAATCTTTGAGTATTGGTTTATGGTTAATGAAGGAAAAGAGGGCGTCCCTAGAAGAGATGGTTGCAGAATGTACAGGACTTAGGTAGCGAGGCTGGACCAAACGAGAGATTTTAGAAGTTGTAAAATAAATCGTTATATAAAAGATATTGCTATGAATATTTTAAAAACGCGTTTTCTTCTTTTTTTATCCTTTACTAAAGCATTTTTTTGAAACGTCGGCACGTAATTAAAATAAGTAACCACTTATTTATTGTTTTATTTGACTGCACCCCCAACTATTTTCTTCCTTACATCTATCATCCAGTCAACCATCCCTCGCTTCTCATAAAGCATTTTTTATTAACAATTTGAATAGTTCATATTATAAAATTACTTATTAAATATTGGTGCATCTGATCTTAACGTAAATAGTAACTGATCGAGAAATAAATTAGTAAACATCATTTATTTCGTTACTTTTTTTTTATATATGTCAAATTATACCAAAGCAGTAATGGAAACAAAAGATAAGTCAAATATTAAAAAAAGAATACAATAAATAAATTGTTAATCACATTTCACTATCTGCTTATCATTATAAAAATTAATAAGTTGTCAAAATTAGTTTTAATTTAATTTAAAAAAAAAAATATTGTGTTGTAAACCTGTACTTCACAATGTATCAAACCTCTATAAATCGGGGTGAAAAGCCTAGCGGATGAGAGTGATCTTGAACGAATCACCAGCCTGCACAACCGATTTCTTACCCTTCATGGGTTGTAGTGGTACAGATGAACCCAGACGAAGTTATATATATATATATAATTGTTTAAAAAAAATATTAAGCATTCACCCCCTTCAATCTCACATTTTAGACATTTTTGAACAGATTCTGTAGTTATAAATGCCATTAAATTTGTATATGATAATTTAACTAATATGTAATAATTTTAAATTAATATTAACTATGAACTATGGTACCCCATTTTGGTAATTATTATGCCTATTTAAAAATGTACACCAAAAATGTAACATGCCTCTATAATATGGGAACAAGAAATAGAGTGAAAAGTCTTGAAGTAGATCGTGATCTTGAACGTATCACCACCCTGCGCAACCGTTGCCCTAGAAACAGTAAAGTTTCTGAAGCGTACTGAACCCAAGCCTCTTCGTGAGTCATAGTAGTATATTTTATTTATGTTTTTACATCTGCTATATACATATTTAGGGCCAATGTCAATATTTTCAGATTTTCTGTTATTTAAATCAAAAGTTTCCAATTTAGTAATTCTAAAAAGTCCATTGCCTAGTAACAAACTAAAATAGGTTGTATTTCGATTATAATGTGAGCCAATGTCATTCCTAGTGTTTTCTCATTCGTTTCTACAAAGCCCTATGTTGACATTGGTTCTTTTGGCATTTTTGACTTTGGGTCTTTAGAACCAAGCCACAGAACTATATGGAAAGATATATCCGAGAAAAGGTTACTGAAAAAAAATAGGTAATTTAAAAATACAAATCCTAAAATTGCTACCTTGTATTTGAATTATTTACAGAACCTGTCGAATATTTAATTAATAAATAATAAGAATAGAATATTTATTTAATAATAATTAAATATAGATTTTCATTTTTTATAAATTTGTTATATCAGTTGTATATTTGTTTCTATTATTTTATTTTTATCTTTAATAATATATTTTTTAATAAAGGTTACCAACTGCATGTTAAAAAGTTTTAGAACGAGGCGAAATTTCAAATTTCGATGAGGTCAAAATATTTTTTTTTTTTCATTCGATTAGTTCGATACCCTCCGAGGGCTCGCCCAGCCTCTATAGGATGTATATGTAATTTTTTTTCTTTTTTAATATATACATATCTGCTATACAACTTTGGACCAACCAAAATAGACGGAAATCTGAGAATATATTTCTAATGGGAGATATTTTTCTTCACAGAGCACAATGATATAATACTGCAACAGATGTGATTTGGCATAGCTACATTAAACTATAATATAAAATCATAGCTAAAATGCAGAAATCCCATCCAAAAAGTTTATTGATTTTATTTTTTATAAATACTAAATCAGTTGATAATTGATATTCGACTTATATCTGCATAAATTTATATAATGTATAACCGTTAAAATATTAAACAATTTTATTGTTTATGATAATTACAATTATCACAAAATGCAACGACGAAATGACCCCTATCACTGAACTCGTCCACCAACTGAAGACGCACTTGACACTTGATTATTACTTATTTTCGTATACGCACATATTATTATATTTTATATCTAAATGTATTGCATTTAATAATATATATTTATTCTGTAAATAAGACACTGTTACTACCTTGGACATGGCTGGAGGAAGAGACTGACACACTGAGGCCTGCAGAGAACTGGACGCTGTTATATAGCCGCGAAGGTTACCCAATCCCCGGCCACTGCAGCGGTGAATTTCTCCACCAAAGTCCGCAATTATCCTTCAGAAGCCTCTCAGCGGCAAAATGTCATAGTTCGAAGTTGTTCCTTTTCGGTCAATAATTCGCTAGAAGGGCCGAATTAAGAGGGAAATAATTGTACTTTTGAGAGTATCACGAAGTTAAAATTACTATTTGCTAAGTTATGAGTTAGTGGTATACATTAAATATAATTTATACTGCACTGAGTTAATTCATTTACAAAATAAATAAAAAAAGTTGAATAATACCATCTTCCAACTTTTCTTTTTAGATGAGGATGAACATCTAAAGATTGTCAAAAATAAAAAGTTGTGTAGAATATTTGGAACGAAAAAATGATGAATCCATTGGAAAATTAAGGATATCGCAAAATGCTGATTTACTGACTATACGCCCTTTTAATATAATTTATGTCATATAGAGAATATTGAGATCGAATGTAATATTGATGGGCTTAGTAACGAAAATATTTGTAACAATGAGTAATGCCAACTGGTAAACCTATGAGAGATTATTAGAGATAGACCGAGGCATAGCTGGGAAGAAAGGAGTGATCTGGCAGATTTGGGTTTGGATTGGTGGTATCGGCGTCGAGCCTTCGGGTTCACTAAGCCTTTTTATTGGACCATAAATTCCTCATAGTGGATTGAAATGATCTGTTAAAATTCAACAGCATATGGCCTCACATCCCCTCTTCAACCCCTGAAGATGCAGGCCAAAACGTTGGTACGTTTCTTGACTTTTATTGCATGCCGGTCCGACCAGTTTCTGCAGACGATTCAAGTATTCAGGAGAGTACTCGAATTGTTTTGTTGTACCAACTTTATATATAAATTTTTTTTAAATAACAATCCTTCAAACATTTCTTTATGCATTTATATTTTATCGTTGAATATTAACCTTTTAAGGAAATCTAAACTAAGGTATTGCTTAGAAATTATTTTCCAACAAAGGATGAGTATTCATCAACAAATTTTGTAGATTGCAAAGCTTGAATTCAAATAATCTTATTGAAGGTTCTACATAGCGATTGTTTTTGTTAAGTGGGGTTTATTAATCAACGAATTTATATAAATTTAAATACTTCTGAGCCAATTGGTAATGCCCGAAGCTCGTGCTGAGAAATAGGTGAGATCCCTTTAAAAGCAATCTAACGTATTTAGGTGTGAGTAAAGTAGTCCGTGGAAGGAAGTTTTTGAGCAGCGAGTGTCGGCATCGAGCCTTCGGTTTCGCTAAACCCCTTATTATTGGTATGATTATAATAATATATTATACAACTATATAGAGAGCAGTTAGTTTCAAGTATAAAATTTTTAAGTATAACGACCCACATTACAGGTTTTTTATAAAATAGTACATGTACAGTATTGCCTTAAAAATATTAGAATTGAGTCCTGCACTTCGGTTCCCTAAACTTCTTCATTCCTTCAGACCTGGCTGACCTTTCATCCATAATGGTGTATTTTTTCCGTGCAGCTGTTTTTAATTTAAGTCTCGTATCCATACTCTTCAGAATTCTCTTCTCTTTTCCACCTGTCATTTGTATCATTTTAAAATTCAACTCTGATCCAGTTATAGCATCCCGTACTCTTCAATCCCACATCACTGACCTTGAAAATTCGTGTCAAAACTGGAGGATTAAAATAAATTCTCACAAATCTCATCAAATCACCTTTACCCTCCGCCGTAAACCAGCGACTTCCTGCCCCCCTGTATCGTTTAATAACATCCCTCTTAGTCCTGTAGAACAGATCCGGTACTTAGGACTACACCTTGACAAACGCTTAACTTGGAATCCTCATACTAGACTGAAACGACAAGAAACAGCTCGCCGTTTCAGGGTACTTCAACATTTACTAGATAAACGCTCTAAGCTCCCAATTAACTACAAGAGAATCATATACATGACAATCATTAGACCCATCTGGACTTACGGAATAGAACTTTGGGGCTCCACATAGCCATCAAATTCCTCTCGTATTCAATCCTTACAATCCAAAATCCTTCGGAAAATCCTTAATGCTCTCTTACTTTGTTACGAACAAAGTAATCCATAATGACCTTAACGTCCCGTTTATTGCTGATTTGGCCCGAATCCGATATCAATCTTTTCATGACAAACTTCATTTCCACTCAAACCCACTAGTTTCAAACCTCGCAACCTCTTCAATACCTGATAATCCTTCGAGGCGTCTGAAAAGAAGATGGCCTCGTGACCTTCTAAGCTGAACTTTTTATTTGAGTACTACCACTGGGTAGTTTCTCAACTTGTCTTTTCATGTTAATGTATTCACTCATTTTATTTACTTGATGTATTTTGTATACAGTTGTAAATTTCAATAAATAAATTAAAAAAAAAAAAAATTCAACTCTTAAATTACCTTTAATCTCTATGAACCAGTTGTTCTTGGTTTTATTTTTCCAAAAATAATCGAATAATTGTTTTTCTAATCTGATCTTTCATAATTTTTGTATGTGACTGAAAAAGTCAACTCTTCTTGCGCGCATTGTATTATTATATAGACCATTTAAGTAGGCAATCTCCATTGGCAGTATATTTGATGTTTTTTATTGATGGTTGTCGGCATGGTTCTCTTGTCTATTTTTTTGTAGTTTATCTATAGTTGCTTTGTTGTTCAAATTAAATATTGGGTTTCACTAGTATAAATTGCTTCAGGATTAACTACAGAACCATAATATTTGAATTGGCAATCATTGAGAGAGATTTCTTGTTATATGTTGCCTTGCAAGTGCCTGGTTCTGGTTTTAGTTTTGCTGTTCTGTATTCTATCGAGGATTTACATTCCAAGTTATGATTTCTCCAAGATATTTGAACCTGTTTACAATCTTAATTTGTTTGTTATTATTTAGTTCAATGGCAGGGATTACTATCTTGAAGATTTTCATGATTTCCATCTTATCAAATAAAATTTGTAGTCCCACTTTTGCTGCTACGTTTTCTAGTTGTTCAATTTGGAATGTAAGCTCTTCCTAGAGGTATTTTATGTTGAAAAAACTTCAAACCTTATCCCTTGCCTCGGGTTATGCTCCTGGCTGTTCCATTTCTATGCATGAAACTGTTCTCTCATGTTCCTCTCTGCTTCCTTAAACTAATTTGGTATAGTTGTTTTTTGTTTTTTTATTTCTAAGAATTCCGATTCAATATATATTCATTCCGTGATGCTTAGCACTTGCCTAGCAATAAGACAGTATTTGTTTGATATTTCAAACTATCTAAACCTCCCAGCTGTTTTTTTTTTTGTATATCAAAACGAGAGTTCACTTTCTCCATGACTAGAAGTGGATGATAGCCGTGCACCACTTTTTACTACTCTTGGCGATACACAGTTTTTTTAACTTATCTTTTCACTTTTTTTTTTTAATTCTAGAAGAAATGATAAAAAAAGTTGTATAAGAAGGACCGTAACTTATAGATGCGGAAAATGTGATGAAAGGATTCCACGAAACAGATTACAAGTCTGGTTTATACTGGGTGCTGTAGTCATAAAATATATCTGTAATAAATATCTGATATTTTGGCATTAAAATCATCTTAATTCCGACTGCTTTATAAATAATAATTTAACGTTGTATCAATGACCCAAGTAGCTATCATTTTATACCCAATTACTCAAGAGTTAGGAATTTTAAAATTCTGATTTTTTCTCTTGCTCCGGAAAAATCCGGATATATTATTTCTTCTCCACATCCATCTAGAATACAATGAGGAAGATAATAATACACATAATACAATATTACACACACAATCTAGAAGATAATCTCCAACATCAAGAAATGCATATTGTAACAAAAAAACTTTAGTGTTGATATTAAATTTTGTGTACTTATATAAGGTACCTTTTTCATTGCCTCTTTGATTTATGTTCTTTCTTATATACATTGACAGAGCCTATACTTCAATTTGTTCTTTCGTTTGATTTGTTTTACTGCTCTGTTCAAAATTATCAAATTCGAAGAAAATTATATTTAAAAAAAGACGAGCACACATGATAATTTTTAAAAGTATTACCCAATGCCATTAAACAATTTCATTATAGCCTATAGTTTTATATGTTTTCTACCAGTTATTTTGTGCCCTGTTGAAGACATATCTTAAGTAAGGAATACGAAAAAAAATTGTTTATTTGTTAGAGACAAATTCTAGGCATGTTAGAGACAATATCTGACAGGGGTGTGAATAAAATATTTAGTTGGAAAGAAATGATTTATTTCTTCTAATCCTTTTTTATAGACTGGCTTCATGATTATTCAATCACTTACGCTCATTCAATTATATAAATTAATTAAAACACTTTAACTTTGGCTTTGAAAATAGTTTATATATAAGCTAATCAAAAAAAATAAATTTTTTTCAAAATATTTTAGGCGTAAATCATTTTCAGCCAAACGAAGCCGTAAATCAACCAAGAATAAATAATAAATTATGCAATATGTATATTTAGTATATTTTAAGTATACAGGAGTTTTGAAATGCTAAAGAGGAAATAGAAAAAACAAATGTGTGATGTGGTTAATTTATGATTTCCTTATTTACCTCTTCAACTGTAAATAACAGGTAATATAATTTAATAATTTTTATAATAACTTAAGTATTTTTAAATAATCTGAAACATCGCTAATTATGAATTACATCAAATTATATATCATAAGTAAAGAATGACATCAATAGGGACTATGAACGCTTTTTTCATGTAATAATTACGTGGATATTATGAATAAAATTTTAAGTAAATCTTTATGTGAGACAGATACATATGTATGATTTTAGATATAGACATACACTAAACATAGACAGGTTATGATCACAATCAGATTTATAGAAAGAAATTACATGAAAGTCTTGTAACAATATAAATTACAACTGTAAAATGTTGCTTTTTTTGTAACGAAATTGTGTAATTTTAAATTAAAACTATATAGTTGGCATTTATAGCAGAGAACTGATATCTTAAGATGCAGGAGTGTAAAGCTTAGCTGTAAATTTGGAACTTATTTTGGAATAAATGTTTCAAATTTAGAAAAAGGACTTCCTCCATTTTTTTCTTTTTATAAATAAATAAATAGGACAATAAAATTATAGAAATAAATCGTGACAAAAATAATTTAAAATTATCATAGTAGTCAAAACAATTATTCTCAAGAGACATCATTCTTTTTATTGCAAAATTTTGAATGATCTAGTTGAATTTCAATGTTCTTGATATCATAGGTGTCTTAAAAACATTTAAAAAAACAATTATATTTAATAAGATTTTGATATATATTGTTTTTGAAAGAAGACTAAGATCTGAACAGACGAGATTCCTGGACTCCATCTTGGGCGAGTAAATATTTGCTAACCTATCAATCATTTAGGGAGCGGAGTGGCTCAGTCTTGATGCCGGAAATCTTGGTTCAAATCCCGCTGCGGGCAGTTACTTTTATTTAGTCTGTTTGCAGCCGGAGATGGATCATATAGGATCTAAGACCCTCCTGGGGCTCACCCAGCCTCT
The DNA here is from genome assembly GCA_964056705.1 of Troilus luridus. NCBI lineage: Eukaryota > Metazoa > Arthropoda > Insecta > Hemiptera > Pentatomidae > Troilus > Troilus luridus. Next base: position 194,935,441 of record OZ057412.1, on the reverse strand, counting down.
ATAAAATATTATAAAAATAGGGTACCCATAATAAGGGGGAAAACCTGTCGGTTGAGGGTGACCTAGGACAAGTCACCTCCTTGCAGAACCGTTGTCCATGAAACAGTACAGTCCCAACCATGTACTGAAGCCCCAGACTCGTTCACGGGTCGTAGTGGTGCAGGTTTTTTTTTTATTATCAATCATTGGCACCGATTGCATTTTAAAATCACTTAACTATAAAGAATTATGTGGCGTCTTACTTCTCATCAGAATTTGAATCATTAATTGATAGAGTATTTGTTAGTGGATTGAAGAGTTTTTCTTAATTCATCAATCGTAATGATATTGGGTTGTTCGGGAAAAAATGTAGGATTTTTTTTAAATATCCCTCCAAATAGTTAACTCAGCCTTGAAGACAAAGAACTGCGTGGAAGAACATCGAAGCCAATTGGTCATCGACGGCTGAGTTGCTGAGTTCGATTTTCCCTGCCATCTATCGAACAATTCTGGGATTATCTTTTAAAGGAGCTAGAATTCCAGTTGACTTCTGGTCTCCCTTCAAAGCGAATGAATCGTTCGCCATTTACTAATGTTTTCGTTGTAGTGGGGCTCGTGATGGGTCTAAAATAAATATTAATTAATGAACGGTCAGGTAATAAATATTGCATAAAATTAATTATGTGGTTGAGGCAGTGGTAAATCCCTTTCACACAAACCTCTTTGGTCACCCAGTTTTTGTGACCTTCGTTGTCAACTCACTCCCGTAACGATGTTATACCAAAGCTCGGAGAACATCGTCATCAAGAACAGAATTTATTCCACGACCTTCTTTGTCTTCAAGGCTCAAGTTTCCCTCCCGAAATCTCCGGAATCGTTGAGCAGTGGATTCACTTACACTACCTTCGGCCCATGCTTTGGATCTAGTTCCGACCAAGTTTAAATACGTAAAACAAAATAGAAAATCAAGCTTTGACATCACAATAAAGACTGAATCATTTCCAAGTATCAAAATGTCAAAGAGGTAAACAAAAATTTTTGCTTGAAAGAAAATGCATAAGTGTTTACTACTATAAATGTCAAAATCCAACAAACATTAAAAGTTTACTATTTGGAAGGTTTTTTAAAATAAAAAATAAAATCCTGCATTATTTTCTGGACAATATATATCATAAATTTAGGAAAAAAGCATATCGGATATTACATTACAGATGGTGATGGAACGCACAAAAAATAAACAATCGAAGAGATTGGTAACCTCTTGTGTAGAGATCACAACAAGGCCATACAAGTATTTGTTTCTTGTGAATAGTCTGGGGATTGGAATTCAAGGAGTTAGTATATATATATATATATATATATATATATATATATATATATATATATATATATATATATATATATATATATAGGTAGGGGGACGGAGTTGATAAATTGGTATATGAAACAAAACATGAATATGAAATATAGATATGGCAAATATAAAATATGGTACATGAAAATATAAGTATACTTGTAGACTTACTTTTACTAACCTACTTAAGTTTAGTGCCGACTTCTAACCAAATAAGGAATGATGATTATATATTAAACATGTTAAATTATAGTAGTTAATACTCAAGTAAGTAAGTGGAATGTTCTATTTATTTATTACAACATTTCCAAATTTATTATCTTGGACAAATATGATGAATTTATTTTTTTATAGATTTAATGAGATGTTTATATTTAAAAGGGCGCAGGTAAAAAACCAACTAAGTCAAACAAATTAAATGTTGAGATAACTATGCCATCTGAATCGTCAAAGTCGTTCTTTCAACTTGCCGAGGTTCGCGCGGGAACAAACAACGCAGTCGCGGGTTATTTAGGTATTTTAGTTCGTCGTACAGGAGATACGCTTTCTTTTATAAACCTACCAAATAAAAAAAATAAATTGAGAATATATATTAAAAATAAAGTAATATTTAAATAGCCTTTTCAACAAAACATACATGAATTACATCGGTTCGGTATTTTTTACAATATATTCTTTTTTTTTTTATTTAATTTATTTATTGATATTTACAACTGTATAAAAAAAAAAATACATCTAGTAAATGGGCTAAGCGATACAAAATGACATGTGAAAATGACAAGTAGAAAAACTACCCACTGGTAGTACTCAAATCACAAGTTCAACTAAGAAGTCACGGGGCCATCTTCTTTTCAGACGCCTCGGAGGATTATCGGGAATTGAAGAGGAAGCTAGGTTTAAAACCAGAGGGTTTGAGTGGAAATGAAGTTTGTTATGAAAGGATAGATAGCGGTTTCGGGCCAAATCATCAACAAATGGGACATTAAGGTCGTTATGGATGATTTTATTCTTAATAAAATAAGGAGCATTAAGGATTTTACGAAGGATTTTGGATTGTAGGGATTGGATACGAGAGGTTTTACAATATACGGTTTAAATGTATTTTTAATTTCCGTAGAAACAGACTTTTCTGACTATGTTGGTTTTTCCCTTGCACCCTTCATTTATTTTATTTTTTATTAGTAACTCCATTGTTTTATTTACTGAGAATTTTTTTCTTTATTATTCTTGTGGGGAGCGTCTCATTGGTAGAGCGGTGAATTACCGTTCCGAAAGCCCCGGGTTCTGATCCGCCTGTGGAAGATAATATTTAATCTGTTAACAGCCAAGGATGGATCCTTTGGGATCTGAGACCCACCTGGGGATAACCTAGCCTATATAAAGTGGGTACCCTAAATAGTGGAGATACCTGAAGGTTGAGTGTGACCTAGGACAAATCATCTCCCTGCACATCCGTTCTCCAAGGAGCATTACAGTAATTACCATTTACTGAAACTAAGGTTCTTTATCAGTTCCAAAGGTTATATGTTATTATTATTATATTATTTATTAATTTATTTTTGCCTATATGTTTCTTAATAGAAAGGATTTTTACATTGGAAATCTTGAGGGCCATTGTCCAAGAATAAAAATATTTTTCTATTCTATCCTATTTTATTTGTATATTATTATATTTTTTAACTATTTTATACAACTTGGTTGTTTTACTTCTCTGAAAGATTTCGCCACAGATCTTGATTCAGCCAGTCTCCTTCTCTAATGGCGGGTCCACACCAAACCAACAAAACAAAACCGACAACAAAACAGCAACACAAGAAAACTGCAATTTTCGAAAACAGAAACAAATTGTCAAGTGCTGTCCACTTATACGAAAACAATAATTGTTATTAATCTTTCAACTTTGTGATCGAATCTGCTATAATGTGGCGTGCTCGAAATTTCGCAATACAAAGAAACCATGACTTATTTATTATGGCAGTTGGTTTTGTATTATTAAACCAAAAAAAGAAGAAACGTTTTTGGGTTAAACGGAGTTTAAAGAACCGGCAAAAAAACTTTTTTGAAGAATTACTGGAAGAGTTACGAAAAGATGTTATTAGTGGAGAAATGCAATTTAGCTTTAAAAAAATTTTAAGAATGACCAGTGCTGATTTTGAAAATTTATTACAAATCATCAGACCCTCGATACAGAAGAAAAATGCAAATTTTCGAAATGCCATTAGTGCAACAGAACGCTTAGTGATTACTTTAAGATTTTTGGCCACCGGGGAGTACTACCAAAGTCTGATGTATCTTTTCAAAGTATCCAAACAGCCAATATCAGTAATAATTCCAGAAACCTGCGATTCTCTCATAAGTGCTCTAAATACGTATCTCAAGGTAAAATTAACATTATTAATAGCTGTTAAAAAGTAAAGTAGTCATTTTGGAGACAGGAACGATACAAACTAAACCACGAATTTATTTGATTCTTCGTGCCGAGGGCGTGCAGACTAGACCAACAGAGGTGCCAGAAACTCAGAAAAAACTTCAACGCTTTGATATTTACCGACACCCGCCGGGAAAATAAAAAGTTGTTGAAAACACCAAAAAAACAAAATAGTTGCCTTCATTAGTTGTCTTCATTTTCTTTGATAATTGTTGGGAAACATTGAGTTGCTGATTTGTTTTTCTTTTGTTGCTATGGTGTGGACCCGGGATAAGATCTCTCGCTGCCATGCTCTCCGGCACATCCTGCAACCATCTTTTTTTTGGTCATCCTCTTTTCTTCCTTTCCGTTGGGCAATAGTCGGATATTGTTTCAGGCCATCGTTCCTCTGCTGTTCTTTTTAAGTGACCATACCATTTCAATATTCTTGTTTCTACTGCGAAGAGGATCATTGTTTCTTGGTCAACCAGTTGTCTAATTGTTCTATTAGGGACGTGCTAAATTCTGGAACTTCGTCGCCCCAGAAGTTCATCTACACGGCCAACAACTTCCTTTTCCCCTTCTTCGTAATTGTCCACGTTTCGAATCCGTAGAGGATAACATATTCAACCAACGTGTGAAACATAAATTTTTTTTTTTTAGGTTAACCTGTTTACTCAACAGAACATGGTTAAGACACCCAATAATTTTTCTGCCTTTTACAATATATAGTATTATATGTATATTATAATACTATAATTATATTTATATTTAAAATTTTTGGAATAAAGAAAGATGACAAATGAAATTATTGGAATAGTTTGGAAAAAAATAATAACTGATTCGGATTTTTGCGTATTGTGTATCCCAAACTAAGACACTGTATTTAAAATGAGAATTATTTTTCCACTAAAACATTTATCACAGATAATATAAATGAAGCATTTTATTTTTTTATTGCCGGTATTTTTTTTTTTATTAGTAACTTATTAATAATATTTTACGACAAAATATATTTTTTCTTATTATTCTTTATGAGTTCATTTCTTTATTATAATGAAATTATTTGTTGATAGAAATAATTCCTTGTGTACTTTTCGTTTATTCTTAACAGGAATAAACATTTGTTTTTCTATTTTTTTATTTATTCGGGGTTTTTGAAGAATTAATGTATATTATTCCGATACCCAAAATCTTTCCCCGCCAATTTTTCCTATCCCCCCATTCTTCTTCTTCTCTTACATCCTCCATCCATATCTTCTTCGGTCTTCCTCTCTTTCTTCTATAGTTTGGTTTATATAGGGAGAGTTTCTTTGGCCATCTATTGTCGCTCATTCTCATCAGGTGGCCAAACCGTCGGAGCCTCCTGGTCTCTATTTTGTATAATTTATTCTTCTCCTGCCCTATAGTTTCTGTTATAACACTATTGGGTATATGTTGGAACCTTGAGATGCCACAGCTACGTCTTAAAAAGGTACGTCGTTCTCTGTTGTATCTTACTATATTTTTCATTTTCTGAATAAAGAAAGATGATAAAGGAGTTGTTGGAGTATTTAGAAAAAATAATAACTATATCTAAGATTGCTTTATTTATATTTCATACAAAGGCAAGGTAATTAGATATTTTTTATATTTTCTTAAAAACTTATATTAAAGACACTTCCTGTTTTGCCATATATATCCACGGGTTTTTTTAATTTTTTAAAAAATTACTATCCATAAAATGATTGCATGGATCCTACCTTGCCGATGGAGAGATCGGTTGCACTCAAGTTCCTTCATTAATTGATATCTGTTATTCAATATCTTCGTAATTCGTGCAGTTTCGTAAGTTGGCGTGAGGAGTACTGACTGCACCGTACTGCGCAGTTCAGCGATGCTACGCTTACGATCATAGTTGGGAAAGTTGTTCGTACTTCAAGTACTTTCATGCGTTCAGTCATTTCGGAATATTCAATTAAATTACAACAGAATCCTACCAGGGAGATCCAGGATCTATTTTTTTCGAAGAGGGATGGAAAGTCAAGTAACAAAAATTCGAGGATGGAAGACATTCATAAATGTATTTAAAATTTAAATAATTAATAACTCAGCATTATTAAAAAAAAGTTGCTTATTTTATAGAAAAAATCATTGTTATTGGAAAACGCTCCTTAATAATTGAAAAGTTCTTACTAACGAAATACATTTTTTCTGTCAAGAAACATAAATTAAAATATGAAAAGGGAATCAGGAATAATATAAGAGTAATAAAAAAAATAAAAAATAGTTTTCATGAAATAATGTGGTGGAGTTACTACAAACAAAATTCGCTTCGTTAAAAAATAAATTTAAACATCTCATTAAATCTACAGAAAGAAAAATAAGTCATAGTAATCGAAGATATTAAATATATTTAATGAAAAGGTGAAATGAGTGACGAGTATTAAAGATCAAGATTAGCTCAATCAGATAATATTATTAATTATTTCGTTAATATTCAGGTATCGACCCAATGTAAATCATAATAGAATATAATAGAAAAAAAAAGTATTCTATGACCATGTATTTTAAAAATAAAACTGTTGTATTATAAAAAAAAATGTTTATAAAATAAAATAAAGAAACCTACATATATATGTATATATGTATATATAACCTACATATATATGTAATTATATATATATATATATATATATATATATATAAATAAAGTTATAAGGACAAATAGACGCTAAACATAAATAATATGTTCATAGAGATTAAGGTTGTTGTTATTAAGTTATAAACACTATTTACTATATATATGAGAGCTGAGATAAATAAAGTTTAGTTGTTATCTTGAGTCTGTGTCGTCTATGTCGAAACCCTATTTTTTTTATAGTGTTGTTTCAGTCTAATTATAACTTATATATATATATATATATATATATATATGTATATATATTGATACATGACGCAACTATCATCTAATGAACGAATCATTTATCTAAGAAGAATATAGAGTCATTCCTTAATTAATATAATAAACCTGGAAACAAAGACCGGAGGATGTAATTGTTCCTGGAGAATCAGGAAAATTCAATGACGAAATCTGATATCATTGGAGAGTTCAGGTAAATGCCACTAGAGCTCGGCATTATCACCTATCCCTTCCAGATAAAAAACAAGCCACTAGATCTCATAACTTCGAACAAGAATGACCATCTGAAGCCTTCATACAGAAACGTACATCTTTCTACCCACAGAGCAATCTTCATAGGAACATCACAGCGAAAGGATCACCTCTTCTATTAAATGCAAGTACTAGATTTAAACATTCTGCAGAATAACTTTGACAAATACAATTTTTTTTAGAGCTCATTAAAATTAAATTAAATAAATTCAAAAGCGCTATATAAATATAATATGTTAATTGGTTATATCTTAATTATAAGGAGATTTGATAGTAAGAAATTGGTAAACATATTTAATATTTGATGTAAATTTTCTAGTTCAATTTCTTTTATTTGTTCAGTAAATTGTTTTTAAATTGAAAACAATTTGTATATTTATTGCTTTCAATTGGGGTTAATAATATATCAGTGTTAACAAAATGTATTTCGCCTTATCTATTGATTTCCTCGTGTTGATTCATATTTAAATTCAAATAAATGATAAAAGGTTTATTAATAGTTAATAAAAGTGATTAATCCACTCAAGGTAAGATTTTCATTCTTCATGGTTCTTTCTTTTTTTAATAAATATAAAAAAAATAAATATTTATGGACTCCTTGGGCTTACACTGACGCTATAAAATGAGCATCCTTATTTCGAAGGTATAACAGTTGAGCATCATATCAGCCAAATCACCTCCTTACACAAGGATTTGCTTAAATGGTAGTCGTCATGATCTGAACCCTTCAATGGTTTGTAGTGGTATAGATTTTTTTTTTTCGATCTTTGCAAGAAATTTCTAATTTGTATGTATATTTTTTTAATTTGAAAAACGATATTGCTTCCTAAGGTTCGGTTCATTTTTAATTGCATTAATTAATTAATACATTAAATACCGTTGTTAAATACATTAATACTATTATTATTGTTTTGGTACAAACCTTAGATGCCAATCTAGTAGACGTACGCTGAGGTAATTGTTATGATTATATCTGCTCTAACGACCAAATTATAATGAAGAATTCATGGGCCCACATGATGTCCTCTTAAATGACCCTGTCGATATAAATTTTTTTTAAATTCGCAATGTAAATTATAAACGGTCATCGCTATATGACTTAAAGGATGGCGCAAATTTATTTTAAACGTATTTATGAGATAACCGCCTTTGGAATATTAAAATTTTTACAAGGAATTGTAAACTTTTGATTTCTCTCTATAATCTAAAACAATAATATCTACGTTTCGTAAAATTATAAGACTGCAATGTTGTTAAGTGTATGCGGTTAATATATTACAAGGCCCGAGATAAAAAAGGAGTAAGACACTCAAATTATGTTACGAGTTAAAGATAACATAATTTACTTTTTAGAATATTGATTAATCCAATTTTATTTTATTTTTATTTAAAACTTAAAAGTACAGAGTAAATTGTTAGGGGAGAAATTACTAATAAGCATGCAAAAAAAGTGCCTTAAAAAAACAAAAATTTCTGTAAAAAAACTAGAGTAAAAAATATCTGTTTAAAACGATGTACCAAAAGTATGTAATAAAAACTTTCAAATAGAATTAATTATTAATTTTTTCATTGAAATTTACAGCTGTATTATAACAAAACAGATACATGGCAGGGTTGATACATAGAGACATGGATAAAGACAATTATAAAAACTACCCAGTGGTTATACTCAAACATAATAGAATTAGACTGAAGAACAACGCCAAGAACTTGTTTTGAGAGAGAACGAAAATTTTTTTTATGGGACTTAAGCTATTTTCTTTAGAATTTTTCCAAAATATTTTTCTTAGGTTTAAAATCTAATAACCTTATTTTTGTGAACTTACTTTATAGATATACTTATATTTAAAAAAAAAATGTACCACTACAACCCATGAACTGGTCTGGGGTACAGTACATGGTAGAGACGGTTGTGCAGGGAGTGGTTTGTCCTAGATTACACTAAACCCCCGGATTTCCCCCTTTACATTGGGTACTCACTTTATAGAACCTGGGTGAGCCCCAGTAGGGTCCTAGATTCGGCAGATAGCAGGCTAAATGAAAGTCTTGCCGGCAGCGGAAATCGAACCAGGACCTTCGGTATTGCAACTCAGTGCTCTACCACTGAGCCACTCCGCTCCCATAGATATATAGTATACATACATTAATAGATAAAATTGTAATATACATCTTCATCGACTGGACAGAGTTTATCCTTTCTATGTATCTTAAGAAGCACAGATGGGCTTTCTAAGGTGCATTAAGAAAGTGCATACAAGACCCCCGTCGCCAACTTGACGACCAGTTGCATTCACTTCACAACAAAGGACTCGAAAATAATGCCGTTATATAATTCCGACAGGGAAAGTCTACGTTTCCTCTTGATATAAAAAGATGTCCGTCCTATTCAGGAAGGTAAGGAGCGCCATGTTTGTGAAGAGATGTGATGGTGAGATGGTTATACCAGTAAAATGCATAAGTGTAATTTAAAAACATAAAGTTACTGTTTCAGGTAGTTAAACACTTACTAAATGTTCTAAGCTCACTATTAATTACAAAAGACTCATATTATGAATATTAAACTGATTACATATGCCTATTATCAGTCAACATTAATCCAATTATATCATCCGATACTCTCTAATATCACTCAGATTGAAAAATTGTGTCATAACTGGATACATTTTGGAGACCATCAAGAACATAAAAAATACTGATTTTCTTTAGAAAAATAATATAAAAAATTAATCTCTTACAAATAAAACATGCAAAGTTCCTAACTTATTAAAGTTTTTATTACTCTTCTTATGATTTGTAGTAGAATGACATTGATTACGAGTCATATTCCTTTCTTTAAATCTAACATAGAAATTTACTTAAACTATTCCTCCTTCAGATATTTTTAGAAAGTTGAGAAAAATAAAACGCATAGAATTAATATGGCGATCCTGACGGTTACCGAAAGTTATCTTCCATTAACGACATCATTATATTGAAATATCCCTTCAGAACTCTAATTTTACATAGAAATATATGAGCCATAAAACTAAACATTTACATAGCTGTGTCATTCTACTTTAGATAACCTCTAACATTATCAATCAGGTAATGATCAATCAATAGGTACACACTCGTCATACTCACACTCTTTTCAAATAAGTACCAGCTGATAACATTCGATAATATTGAAAACCGAAACATGCATTATTCAATTTTCAATAATTTTAAAATAAAACCTTTTTTTCTTCTAGTAAATTAGTCAATCATTTAAAATGGGTCACCTAAATTTGCCCCACCAATTATACATACAAAACATTATATTTTTAACACTATACCTAAAAAAAAAAAACCTGTGCCACTACAACCCATGAAGGGTCTGGGGTTCACTACATGGTAGAGACTGTACTGTTTCATGGACAACGGTTCTGCAAGGTGGTGACTTGTCCTAGGTCACCCACAACCGCCAGATTTTTCCTCCTTATTTTGGGTACCCTATTTTATAATATTTTATAGAGGCTGGGTGGGCCCCAGGAGAGTCCTAGATCCTCCTATATGATCCATCTCCGGCTGCTAACAGATTAAATAAAAATCATGGCCAGCATCGGGAATTGAACCAGGATTTCCGGCATGGCAGCTCAATACTCTACCACTGAGCCACTCCTCTCCCTTTTAACACTATACTACATTTAATACTACATTAAACATTATATTAATATTATATAAATTATGTAATTTTGTTTTAAAAGCTAATAACAGCGCCTAGCCAACTATCGCCATTGTTCCTGTATAGTTCAAATCACGAGAACTTTAACTGTTGTAATTCCAATTTATATTTACCTATCAATTTGTTACACGCAGGAAAGTTTTAATATATTAGAGGGATCGACTTTTATTTAAAAAAAATACTTTTCCAGTTTATTAAGAATATTTGAATTTTACTCAGTATTATCACTTATATACAACGGTTAGATATGATAATAATAACGTTTGTACAATCCTGGCATTCCCAGACTTCGGGAAACCATTTGCGATCACCACAGACGCCAGCGAGTATGCACTGGGGGCGGTTTTATCCCAGGAAAGTGAAAAGGGGGAACGACCCGTAGCATACGCGAGTAGGAGACTCACAGATGCGGAATCTCGTTACAGCGCACTCGAGCGGGAATTGTTAGGCATTATATGGGCGGTGCAACACTTTCGACCATACGTATTTGGTAGAAAATTTAAGGTACATACAGACCACCGTCCGTTGCTCTGGGTGGGTAATCTGAAGGAATCTTCAGCTCGAGTTACAAGATGGAAGGAGATCCTCAGCCAGTACAACATGGAAGTGGTGTATAAGCCGGGGAAAGACAATGTGGTAGCGGACTGGCTCTCTCGTGCATTACAGGTCAATATGTTGGAGACGGAGGGTGCAGAAGCGTCGGAGGAGTTACAAAGGTTTGTACGGGAATGGACACCAGACGGAGAAGGAGGACGTGTGGATGACCTCCGAGGCAATGAGGAATCATCAGAGGACGAGTCAGGAAATGAGAGACCGGTTGAGATGGAGGAAATTGATGACATTGTCAACAACAAGTCCCGGCAGGTCATCTGGAAAACAAGGACTACGGGGCTTGTGAAAATGGAGTTTTCCAAGTATGACAAACATTCCGTCATCACTATCTGGTCACAACCTGGAGTTCGGGAAGAGCAAATGTGTCGTGTGCTGAAGGATGCCTCTAAGGCGGGAGCGACCCATTACCTGTATGTTGGCAATGCGACGGTGTGGGATAAGATACGCAACTTATGGCGCCTCGAGAAAATAGGGATCGATAGGATGTTCATCCGATGCCGGTCGATGGTGGAGACCATTCGGGATCAGGACCAACAAAAGGAGGTAACCACGGCTTATCATCAAGGCAAGACGAACCACAGGGGTATCAATGAGACGTTGGCAGCTTTAAAGAGAAAGTATTACTGGGTAGGGATGCGGAAGACGGTAGAAGAGATAATAAGGGATTGTCACATCTGCCATACGGCCAAATATGACCGCCACCCTCCTGTAGGATTACAAACTGAGACGCGGACACCCACGGTACCCCTGACAGAGCTTCAAATAGACACCTTTACGTGGAGAGGTTTTAAATGGGTAACAATATTAGATACGTTTAGCAAAGCGGCCATGGCCCACCCAGTAAAAGAAAAGTCGGCGGCGGCGGTGAATGACGCTCTACAGACGTGGTACCAGTGTTATGGGGTGCCAAACACGATCTCCTCGGATGGGGGCAGAGAGTTCGATAACGCGCTCTTGCGACAGGAGATGAAAAGGTTGGGAATCGAGTGGCATTGGAACACGCCCGGACATCCGAAAAGTAGGGGAGGGGTTGAACGTCTCCATAATACGTTGGGGGAACACCTCCGAGTGTTTCATGCGGATAAAGGGTTAGAAGCGAACGAGGCGATGCCCCGAGCAATAGCGGCATATAACCATTCCATACATATGGGCACCGGGTTTTCCCCTTTCGAAGCTCTTTTCGGGTTACGCGCACGAAGGAGAAACGAGGAGGAGACGGTGGTGGACGAGGGCATGGCCGAGCAATTAAATGCAAACAGAGTAGAGCTCGAGAGGCATTGGGGCAAAGCACACGGACGAATGGCCGCAGAGAAGAGTAGGAGAGTGGCGCGTGAGAACGAGGGAGTAAGAGATGTCATGGGTACGATTAAAATAGGTACTATTGTTTATAGAAAGATCTTGTCGAATCGTGCGAAGGAGGTCCTCAGGTATGAGGGTCCATTCAAAGTGATTACGATTAGGGAGCACAATCTTGTCACTATTCAGAGTCTGGTTGAGCCCAGGAAACGGAGAACCGTTCATATTGAACAACTTAAGGTTCCGGCAGGGGAGGGCCGATCATAAAATTGTATTTATTTCAGTTTATTATTGGATATATTTTTTTTTTTTTCTTCTCTGTTTCTATGTAGTTTTAGGAATTTAGCGATATATAGAAGTATATAATTTTTTTTTATGTTTTGTATGTTTTGTTTCTGGTAGAGTTTCCTTGTCATTGTAAATAAAGTTTAGGTATAAGCCTTATATTGTATAATATATCCAGTGATGCTATAGAGTAAGATAGTATTAAGTTGGTCTTGTAAGTTGTAGAATTTGTTTATTTGTGACGATTGAGTTTAGCTTATACTATGTTGTTGTGCCAGTATTCTTTTTTTTTTTTGTTTTGTTTTTTGTTTTTTAGAGTTTACGAAGATGTTCGTAAACTGGCAGGGGGGAGTTAAGATGGGACTAAGAGCTGTATATCCACTAATACCAAATTCTTATAAACAAACATTGTAAATACTATATATAGAGAATTATAAGAGGAATAAAGTCAGTGTTTAACCAGCCTTCAAGTGTGTTATTTGTCCCTTAACCTTCTTTTTTTTTATGCTTTGGAGTGGTGAAGTCTTTAAGTTATATATATATATATATATATTATATATATATATATATGTTGTAACGTCTTCAACATTTGATATATAAGGTCTCATATCAATAAATAATAGTATAATTTTATGTGTTCTATAAAACAGTTTAAGGAATAGGCAACATTTAATAAAATATTAAAACTAAAATAAAATTGTTAGTTAAAATATGTTAATAAACAATTTTCGTGATAAAAGAAAAACCGAAATACTGTAGAAAAACAAAACAAAACCTGTACCACTACAACCCATGAAGGGTCAGGGGTTCAGTACATGGTAGAGACTGTACTGTTTCTTGGACAACGGCTGTGCAAGGATGCAATTTGTCCTAGATCACGCTCAACCACCAGATTTCCCCCTTATTTCGGGTACCCACTTTATAGAAGCTAGGTGAGTCCCAGGACGGTCTGAGATCCCATAGGATCCATCTCTGAGCGCTAGCAGATTAAATAAAAGTCAACGGGATTTGAATTCAGGAGTTTCGGCACGGCAACTCTGTGCTCTACCACTGAGCCAATCCGCTCATTATTGTATTAAGTTTGAAAAACCAATATTTAATTAAGACTGTCTATATATTCAATCCTTGTTCTTAATTTAATATTCAACTGTTCAAGGTTCAGTAAATAATTCAAATATGAAGTGGCAATTTTAGGATTTGAATTTTTAAATTACATCTTTTCTTGATAGTTTCATTTTCTCGGACCTATCTTTTCATGTATTTTTGTAGAGATTTAATTACATCACTGCAGAAAAGAAGTAGAAAATTAAAATAGAACAATAATTGAAGTGGCTATCCTATTCTGTCCTAGCTGTAATAGAACTTCTCTAGAAAACACTTTTTCTTATAATTTGATTTTTAATTCAAAAATATTTTTCGCTCTTGCTGTTTAGTTTTTAAATACCTTTGTTAATTTCCAGAGATTCATCTTCTGAAACATTATCAAATTAAAAAATATAACAAAACAGACAACTAAAGAGATAGTAATCAATATCAGATATATATATATATATATATATATATATATATATATATATATATATATATATATATATAATTTTTAACATTTTTATAAAACATTTTTTTTTTATATTTTAATAAGAATATTTGGAAGATTAAATGAAATATATCGGAATAGGAAAGATTTGTCCTGGCCGGGATTCGAACCCGGGTATTCCGCATCACTACTCCGCCCCTTTTCCCAATAAGCTACCAGGGGTCGTAACCAAGCCAGACAAATCCATTCTCTTCACCGATCCTATATCCCCATTCTCGCAATTTTTCCGGTGTATATACGAGGGCGCATGATCTTTTTTTTATCTTAGTTGGTAAAGTGCCATTAGTGCTGCGGAAAACCCGGGTTTGAATCCCGGTCAAGACAAAACTTTTCTCTTCTAAATAAAAAAATATTAAAATAAGGACCATCAAATAACAATAAATAAAAATAATTTAGAAATATATATATAACTATAGCTCCGGTGATCCAGTTTCATGTACCTAAGAAAGTAGAATTGTGCTATTTTGGACATTTATAAGAGGGTAAGTTAGAAATACGCTTGAAATGGAGTTATTGCTTATATTACAACTCCCTTTAATGCCAAAAATTACGCTTTGACACGATTCCGCTTCCCACAATACAATTTCTGGACGATATTCGACTTAATGGCTTATTAAACGGAGCTTTAGATATATTCCCATTATTTTAAATTAACTGTGATTATTAAGAGTTACTGCCATTTATAGAACGAAAAAGTTGATTAACGAAATGTATCGCTTGATTTTGGCAATCAAATTAAGTCTAGGAATAAAGCATATACTCATAAAATCTTATTAAATACATTATTTGAATAATAAACATCATGAAGAAATATTGGAGACTGAAGAAACTTCAGCTATGGAAAGAATAGAGATAATGTTGTTACTCGATCCTAAGTCAATTGGTCAATCCAATATTAAAAAATAAAAAATAAAAAAACGATTAGACAATGGGGCAGGGCATGAGGCTCGCATGAGTGAGGAAGATTTGCACATGAAGCTGCTGACTGAGCCTCGGTACAGGACAAGAAGACGAGGAAGACCCAGGGTTAGGTGGAGTGACGGAGTGGCGGCTGATGCAGGGAATATCCTTGGTGTGCGCAACTGGATGGCAGCTGCTCAGAACCCCAACGATTGGCGGAAGCTGCTGGTGGAGGCCAGGACTCATCACTGGGTTGTTGGGCCGAATTAGTTAGTTAGTTAATAGACGATTTTCAAATATTTTTTGAACATTGGGTACTAGAATTTTATTCTTAACTTTACTGAAACTTAAGGATAATGAATTCATAGATTTTCTTAATACAAATATCTGTTATTCAACACTTAATAAAATATATTATAATAGACATTTTTCTCAAATAGCCTTCCAACATGACCACAGGTAAACTAGAAAGCCTATAACTATCCTAGACCCACAAGATTACCATAAATTGTGGCACTATCTTCATATCCATCTTTTACTTTCAACTAATGCTTTTTGTGTCAAGAGCAATCATGTTCGTCATAGATATGAAAGTACACGTCCAAACATGACCTCTCATAACTATATAATATGATCAGACAATTTCAATGCCGATTTATTACTAAAACGAACCTTAGGTTATAGGTCATATTTACGCAATACATAGAGTAAGTATGTATTAGAAAAAAAAAATACATCGAGTGTCAACTAACCGAATCTCGTCAGATGTAGAACAGATAATAAGAATTGGCTTATAAAAAGGAAAATGTCCAACAACCCCCGTGTTTATGTTAAAACATTTTTAAATAGCCAGTCACGAGAACTGCCGACAAAAGTATAAACAAAAATTTAGAATAACTCTAATGTTTTTTAAATTTTTAAATAAACATAGTCTGAATTATTTAAATTTCAAACTTATAAATTTAAATTAACAACATCAGTCTCGTTTTCACGTATACTGATACTCTGAACGATAATTATATACATTTTCAGGTAGTTTATTACTAAAGCATATAAAATATCCACAATTTAATTGAAATATTAATATATGTAAGGAAGAAAATAGTTGGGGGTGCAGTCAAATAAAAACACTAAATAAGTGGTTACTTATTTAATTATGTGCCGACGTTTCGACCCACTTTGTGGGTCATCTTCAGGGCTAAGAAAAAAAAACAGACAAAATAACAGAACTATAAAAATACATTGCAGACTAAGTAAATGATAAAATAGAAAAAATATACATGTAGAGAGATAGAAATTTAGAACAAAAAGTAAGGGATATATATGAATAAAAAAATTACAGAGAAAATGTACAGAAGAAGAATAAAATGTAAGATAATAGACTCCTAGGGAGTTTACATAAGTGAAATGAACGAAGGTATAACGAAAATGATATTAAAGAGTAAATAAAGGAAAAATAACAGTAGAAAGTCAAGATATAAATATAGAGTATAACAGTTTTTAAAATGCATACCTATAGAATGAAGTGGTATAAATATATGACGTAACGATATAAGGAACGTATAGAAATATAAGTAACAATATGGTATGAGCATGGAAATAGAATAAAATATGATGAAGTAGTGATGTTAAATGCTAATGAAATCTTAAATAATAATAACAATGAGGGATGCCAAAAACCTAATATGAGAAAAAAGGTGTGCAAAATGGAGAAGGAAAGGGGTGAGGAGAAGATATGAATATTAAAAATGTACATACCTATAGGAGGCTTGAGCAAGACTAGAAGCGGTCTAACTGACAAAAAAATACGTTATGAAGGTGTTGCCAGCGATATCTGACGGCCAAAAATATGACTAACTTTTTTTTTTGAGAACAATTTTTTAATTTTATTTTAATAGTAATTTTTTATTGACTATTTTTCAGAAATATTGACTATTTTATTATATTTAAATGTGTATCATGATTATTTTATAGAGGGCCAAGAAAATTAATGACTAAATTAATGGGAAAAGGTAGGGGGGTGATAACACCTCTTGACATAATATCCTACTGTTTTATATACAATCAAAAATTACTATTAAAATACATTTAAAAAATATATCTAAAAAAATAAATAAAAGTTAGTCATATTTTTGGCCGTCAGATATCGCTGGCAACACCTTCATAACGTATTTTTTTGTCAGTTAGACCGCGTCTAGGCTTGCTTCAGCCTCCTGCTACTACAGGTATGCCCATTTTTAATACTCATATCTTCTCCTTACCCCTTTCCTTCTCCATTTTGCACACCTTTTTTCTCACATTAGGTTTTTGGCATCCCTCATTGTTATTATTATTTAAGATTTCATTAGCATTTAACATCACTACTTCATCATATTTTATTCTATTTCCATGCTCATACCATATTGTTACTTATATTTCTATACGTTCCTTATATCGTTACGTCATATATTTATACCACTTCATTCTATAGGTATGCATTTTAAAAACTGTTATACTCTATATTTATATCTTGACTTTCTACTGTTATTTTTCCTTTATTTACTCTTTAATATCATTTTCGTTATACCTTCGTTCATTTCACTTATGTAAACTCCCTAGGAGTCTATTATCTTACATTTTATTCTCCTCCTGTACATTTTCTCTGTAATTTTTTTATTCATATGTATCCCACACATTTGTTCAAAATTTCTACCTCTATATTTCTACATATATTTTTTTTCTATTTTATCATTTACTTAGTCTGCAATGTATTTTTATAGTTCTGTTATTTTGTCTGTTTTTCTTTCTTAGCCCTGAAGATGACCCACAAAGTGGGTCGAAACGTTGGCACATAATTAAATAAGTAACCACTTATTTAGTGTTTTTATTTGACTGCACCCCCAACTATTTTCTTCCTTACGTCTATCTTCCAGTCAACCATCCCCTCGCTTCTCATGAAATATTAATAATACATAATTATATTATTTATAGGGAGCAGAGCGGCAAGCGGGAGAGCACTGAGTTGCCATGCCGGAAATCCTGGTTCAAATCCCGCTGCAGGCAAGACTTCTATTTAGTCTGTTTGCAGCCGGAAATGGATCACATAGGATCTAGGACCCTCCTGGGACTCACCCAGCCTCTACAAAATTTCATCAAAATAGGGTACCGAAAATAAGGGGGAAAATCTGGCGGTTGAGCATGACCTAGGACAAGTCACCTGCTTGAAGAACCGTTGTCTATGAAACAGTAGTCTCTACCATATAGTGAACCCCAGACCCGTTCACGGTTTACAGTGCTACAGGTTTTTTTTAGTATTATTCATACCTTGAATAATTTATTTGATAAAACATGACACTTAATTCTAACAAATAAAATATTTTATGTACAACGAAATGTTCAAACAGTTATTGAAGTATGAAATGTAAAGCTATTAAACTGCATTTTAGATAGCTATAATTATTCTTATACAGTGGGATTCTAATCGTTGAACTAAAATTGATTAAAGAAGTTATATAGCATATGTACTGAATACTAGGCGTAGCCAATTTCAGGCATGTTGACGCGAAGGTAAAAGTTTACCCCCTACCAAAAGTCTTAGTATAAATAACTATAAACTTAAATAAAAATATCTGCTTACATTGCAAGATTTATCAAGATTGTGGCACAGAGAAGGTTTTAATATTAATTTCCTTCAATATTAACTTCTTCACGGCAGTTAAGTGTCTAATTATTTTAATTATAGCCGTAAGTATTAAATAATAAAATTTTAGAGAAAGTACTCTTCAAACTAATTTTCTAGATATGAAAGTGCCAATATTTCCTCGTTTCTTTTCATTTCTGATAATTGAACGTTCGAACAATTGAAGTTCGGTTAATCAATCTACTGTATATCACACTAGCATTTAATAACACTTTGTGTTAATGAACTTGAAATTAAATGAAATCATATTTATCTAATCCTATACCAAATAAAAACTGCTATCTTTGACTGACTGATTTCTTATTTTTATTAATCATTAACTGATAAGATATAATATAGAACGTAATGTCAGTAATATTATTGAACTAGTTTAAAATTAAATTCTTTTTCTCGTCCATTTTTAATAATTTGTTTACTAACTTAAAAAATATATTTAAATTTAACTTAATTAGTATAATACAGTTGTAAATTTCATTGTATGAATTATTAAAAAAAAAGACTTATTAAATTTTCAATTTTATTTTTAATCAATTGCCTTGATATATGACGATTGTCAAGGTCTCACAGCAAATATACATTTTAATATAAAAAATATTTACATATTTTTTTCTTTAATGACTATTTTATTAATATCATTTCCAACTAACTTTTAAACAAAAATACCTTAACTATCGCAACCTATGCAGGGTCTTACGTTCATTACATGGCAGAGACTGCTCTGTTTGTAACACCTAGTTATTCTCCTTCAATGAAGCGAAAGGTATTATTGCGGTTTCTAAAAAATTTACTAAAAAAAAGTATTCTGTTCCACAAAAACCATTGAATGTCTTGGATTCAGTATATTGTTTACAACCATTCAGTATTCAGATTGTAGATACTATACTGTTTGTTAGACAACAGTTGTGGAGGAAGGTGATTTTCCCGAGATCTGAATCTACCGCCAGGTGTTTACCAAACTCATGGGTGCGCGTTTGCAGCAAGAAACATTTTATTTAATTCAATGATATTTACAACTATAATGGTATTATATCAAGTAAATGTGCAAAAATAGCAAGAAACATTAAAAACAACTCCAGTAGTAGGTTTAGTGTAGCAGACTTGAACCTGTGTTTATTTATATTGGCTACCTTGTAAAAGTCCGCCATATTGTTTTGTCAACTTAAAGGATTCATTAGGTATTTATCTACTGTTGTGACCTCGACATGCAATTCAAAATCTGGAGAATAGAATAACAAAGAATTGTAATAAAAGAAGACAACATTTGTTAATCGTCCACTGTAAGTTCATCCTCAACTGCTGTTAGACAATCTTGAAGTTCTACGTCACAGTTATAAACCAAAATTTCATATGATCTCTGAATTTAGACATGGATTTTTTTTAAGTAGTGAAAATAAACAAAGCGTACAGATTCACTGTATACCGTGTAACAAAATGTACTACAATGTATCAAGCTTAATACTGCAGTACTGATACTGCTTAGACAAGAGTGTCAAATTATATTAAATTATCAAGTCAAAATTATTTATTTAGACAAAGCTTCGTAACTATAAATAGAAAATAGAAAACCGTATCAGATGGATATCTCTTCAGCAATTTCTAGTATTACTTTTTACATCTGATCTGACTAAATACTAGAGATAAAATACCACATCTGTATAAAAAAGTATATATTTCAACAAAATACAAATAATATCACATAGCCATATTGATTATCAGTCTTTACATTGATAACAAACAGTACGAAACAAAGAAAATATTAACAATGAAAGTGCATTTTTCGTTTTTGGAAAAAAATCAGTCCCACCATCCTTTTGATTTCTTGGTGTGATAGATATATTTTATCTTGTACACAGGAACTGGAACCGGGACTGGCTTGGGTACAGGAACCCGGACGGTCTTCACGACTTCAACAGGAACAGGTTTCTCGACCGGAAATGGTACCTTCTTTTCCACAGGAACTTGTACTATCTTCTCTACTTGTACTGGTACTGGTATTTCAATAGTGAAAGGTTCGGGGACCTTCACAGGGAAGGGTACAATGAAAGGGCTCCTGACCGGATGAGGTACTGGCACCTTTAGGGCTTTGTACACAGGGAATGCTTTGATGGTCTTGTGTATCTTCGGTTCTTGGATGATGAATGTCTGAACGCCACCATGTTGCTGATCCCACCCGCTTCCAGCAGAAGCTCCTCCTTGTTGATGATCCCACCCGTTTCCAGCGCTGCTACCTTGATCGGAACCTACTCCGTAATGATATCCGCCGGAACCGCCTCCCTGTTGCTGATCCCACCCGTTTCCACCAGAACCTCCTCCCTGTTGCTGATCCCATCCGTTTCCAGCAGAACCTCCTCCTTGTTGCTGACCCCAACCGCTTCCAGCAGAATCTTCTCCTTGTTGCTGACCCCAACCGCTTCCAGCAGAACCTCCTCCTTGTTGCTGATCCCATCCGGTACCAGCGGAACCTCCTCCTTGTTGCTGATCCCATCCGCTTCCAGCAGATCCTCCCCCTTGTTGCTGATCCCATCCGTTTCCAACAGAACCTCCTCCTTGTCCCTGATCCCATCCGTTTCCAGCAGAACCTCCTCCTTGTTGCTGATCCCATCCGTTACCAGCAGAACCTCCTCCTTGTTGTTGATCCCATCCGTTACCAGCAGCGCC
Organism: Troilus luridus; assembly: GCA_964056705.1. NCBI lineage: Eukaryota > Metazoa > Arthropoda > Insecta > Hemiptera > Pentatomidae > Troilus > Troilus luridus. The sequence goes on along the minus strand of OZ057412.1, from coordinate 194,913,817 downwards.
TCCTCCTTGTTGTTGATCCCATCCACTTCCTCCACTGCTTCCTTGATCGGAGCCACCGCCATAATGATATCCAGAGGAGGCGCCACCTTGTTGCAGATCCCATCCACTCCCACCACTACTTCCTTGATCGAAACCACCTCCTTGCTGCTGTGTCCATCCATTGCCACCAGAGCTTCCATGATCGGATCCGCCGCCATACTGTTGCCCTCCTGAAGGTCCATCCCATCCATTGTTATCAATGGCATTTCCAGAACTGCTTCCGTGATCCGATCCTCCTGCGCTGGTAAAACTGGCGTAGGTATGTCCATCATTGCCTCCACCGTTGCTTCCACTCCATTGACCACCACCTCCAGAAGCACTTGCACTGTATCCACCATTGCTGTCGCTCTGCTACCCCCCACTGCTTCCTCCACTTCCTCCATGTCCTCCGGATTGTCCGCCGCCCATAGCTTGCCAACCACCTCCTCCTCCACCACCTTTCGCTCCACCAGCTCCTTGGTAAGAAATCGTTCCTAAATATGTCTGTACGAAGCTTGTCGCAGGACCTCCACCAGCACCACCACTATTTCCACCAGAGCTAAAAAAGATAATCGTTAAGCTTACATTAGTTTATATATGATATTTTTTTATTACAAATTATATATAATTTGTGAAATATTTATAGTTATTGAAAATGTCTAGTATATAAAAAAAGCTACCTCTGTCCCCAAGCGCCACGGACCTGCCTGGTATAGTTCTCATCCCCGTTCGCGGCGACGATTCCGAAGAAAAATAGTATATATAGCTGAAAAAGTTAATAATAACATATTATTAATGAAACATTAAACGATATAAGGGTAAATATATATTATTTTTTATGTTTTTTCTTTATTTGATAAATTAAAAAATATATATAACGTATTTTAAACACTATGTAATGAAAGTTTTATGTAACATCAAGTCTTTCTATGCGATGATGATGACAAAAATTATTGAGGAATGTCAATAGAGAAGTTAAAAAACTGCTATATGCTTTCTTTTCCTCATGTATAAGTGTATGTATATATATATATATATATATATATATATATATATATATATATATATATATATATATATAAGCTTTGCAACAAGAGTATTATAATAAAAAAGAAAAATGTTGATACGATAATAAAGTACCTTGTATTTAGTTTATCTATGTAAATATATTCATTGTTGGGTATCCACAATATCCAATAAATCCATTAGCACCAAACTGTTTACAACAGTATAACAACATAACTATCTAATTTTATATTGAGACACAATATATTTTTTTTTTCAGTTCATTACTTTAAGTATACATTTTTTCAAAAATTAAAATACAATGAGTATAAAGGTATAAAGTATTTATAATAAGCCCTAACTAAATGTTTATCTTTAAATACAAAAATTAAACCAACAACGTTATATGCCAGCGAAACCTAGACACTTAATGGAAAAACATATGAGATGATTATAAAAATTCTGGGACCAAGATGGACCTAAGAAGGGGTATAGATTACAGAAAACATCTGAAATTGAAGAATATTCTAACATAGAGATAAGCATCCACCGTGTCTTAATTTTCATGGCAACATTTGACGCCTTCCGATCAAAGACTTACAAAAAGAATAGTAAAATAAGTAGCATGGTATTTGCAGAAAGACATGGTATTTGCCAAAATCACTGATCGATACATCAGTCAAAACATGAAACAGAAAACAAGAAACAGTTTTAAACTTGAAGTTGAAAAATGGGAGGCTAAGCCAGAGACAAAAGTGCTGAGAACTGAACAAAATGGAGCGAAGAAAGAAAAGCTGAATTCTAGCAAAGAATGAAAACCTGGTTAGCAAAAAGAAGAACCAGAAGCCCCAAACGTAAACCACCTTTACTTAGAGTCTTCAACTTTGGGTGCTTTACAGCAATTAATAATTAACCACATCTTTGCCAGGAAATAGTTCATTGTGTTGCATTAGACCATGATTACTGTGAGAAAAATGAATACCCAACGTTTATAAAGAATATATATATGATTAGGTTCTTGAGTTTCAGTCAGTTTCTTTCAACTTCATAAGGCGACGTTTCGAGACTAGGTTAGTCTCATATTCATGCCCTGACAGTGAAAAAATGAGCTTTTAGTAAAAACATTAAATAGCAGACTAAAATAAATATAGATGACACGTGTAAGTTGTAATGGATAGGGTGTACTTACAAGTTCCAAAGAATTAATCAGTTTATCATCAATCAGTTATTTTGCAATATATCATAGAAAGTTTATATTGCCAAAGCTATGATCAACGAATAAGTAATCTTTTTTTATAGAACAGCAGTTTTATTAAATTGTTGAATCATATTAGACTATTTATTATTATATCACTAAGAATTAATTAAATTTGCATAACACGAGCTTAGACCTTGAACATCCGATTTTTTGTTTACAGCGTGATTTTTATATTTCTCTATAGTTATCATTTCTTTTATATTTCGTTTGAAGCTATTTTTCTCTTGGTGTCTAATATATATATATATATATATATTATAAATTATAGATAAACATAAAATATAATAGATATTATAAATATTAACATAATTATCTTCAAACAGTAGGTAGTATTATTGTTCTTGTAGCCAGGGTCCTCTGGCCTTTCCCAGATCCGCTTCCTTTCCCTTATTTCATAACATCTCATTTCCGCTAAAGTAACCATAAAGTCAAAATACTTGAATAGAAAGTAAATGTATGAATATAACAGTGAAAGGTTTTGTACGAATAGTATGTGAAGTTTCTTAAAGATAATTTCTAGTTCAGAAGTGCCATAAATCATATGAAAAGAAAGTTCTTCTATCTATCATACAATGTTCTTACGCCATAGCAAGATAAAATATCTTTATTGATCGGTTTGTTGGAACATTTCAGTCTGATATGTATATTATATTTTACTTTTACCATCCAATCAAAAAAAGCTCAATTTTCTCCTTAAAAAGTGGATAACCATTACACCCAATAGAATCAACCTGGTTAAAATTCGACTCCCAGAAGCGAAGATATTAAGAATATAAATAGTCTTTTTGAAAGGGTTTAGATATATTCATTTTTATTCTTTCTCTATTATGTTGTTAATAAAATTGCCAATATGGTTCTAAAAATATTAATTTTTATAAATTCAATATGAATAATTAATAAACCAAATGTTAATAAATAACAAGCAGTGAAATAAATTTTCAGTCTTATAGTAATTAAAAATAAATGAATATGATTTAATTAACCGATAAGTATTGCGATTAATCTCTAAAATGTAAAAGGTTATAATTGAGAAGAAAACACTAATTCTATCTTCGAGATGAACACAAACAACTGTAATTATCAGTAATTGTAATTCAGTCAATTAAAGAAGAGAAATTTCAGCCAGTTAGATAGAACCAGATTGATCCTATGTAACTTTGGCTAGGTTATTAGCCTAAGGAATATTTAAGTATTTACACACTAAGTAAAAGAATTATTTTTTTATTAAAAAAAAATTAAAAATATATAATATTCCCTCATTTCTGTAGAAAATTTAATAACAAGCTACATCTTATTCCAATATTACGATTTTAGAGATGTTATTCCAATAAGAAGATGCCAGTGAAATAAGATTAAAACACCGTTGTTATAAATTATTAATTAAATTTTTTATCAATAAAATTCACCTAAAATATAATAAGAAAAAAAACTGTACTACTCAAACCCGTGAACGGGTCTGGGGTTCAGTACATGGTAGAGACTGTACTGTTTCGTGGACAACGGTTCTACAGGGAGGTGATTTGTCTTAAATCATGCTAAACTGACAAATTTCCCCCCACCCTATTTTTATAACATTTTATAGAGCCCCGGCGAGCCCCAGGAGTGTCTAGGAGTGTCCTAGATCCTATATGATCCGTCTCCAGCTGCAAACAGACTAAATAAAAGTCTTGCCAGCAGCGGGATTCGAACAAGAATTTACCTCATGGCAACTCAGTGCTCTACCACTGAGCCACTCCCCTCCCTAAAATATAATAAGAACATTTTATTATTTCATTCTATTTATTGAAAATCCTCATAATCTCAAAACAGTAACAAGTGGGTACTCATACTATAATAGGCACAAAAGTAAGTTATAAGATGAATTTCAATTTCCAGAATAATATGGTATACGTTCAACTAACGTATGTCGTACTATTAAATATATAGTTTGCAAAATTGGGGTTGGTACACCCTTACATGAACAGTTGGTACACTCTTAATTATATAAACAAAAAAATCTGTACCACTACAACCCGCGAACGAGTCTGGGGTTCAATACATAGTAGAGGCTGTACTGTTTCATGGACAACGGTTATGCAAGGAGGTGACTTGTCCTAGGTGACGCTCAACCGCCAGATATTTCCACCTTATTTTGGGTACCCTATTTTTATAATATTTTATAGAGGCTGGGTGGGCCCCAGGAGGGTCCTAGGTCCTATATGATCCATCTACGGCTGCTAACAGACTAAATAAAAATCATGGCCAGCAGCGGGAATTGAACCAGGATTTCCGGCATGGCAGCTCAGTACTCTACCACCGAGCCACTCCGCTCCACCTAGTCTTATAAACAATTTTTTATAAAATTAAATAGGTATATACTCGTATATAAGAAAATTTTATAAATTGATTGCTCATGATAGTACTCAAGTATATCTCTTGATTAAAAAAATCAATGGTAGCCCTCGATTATTATTTCTCTCATCAATTATAAATACTAAAAATACTTTAATAAATCAAGTATCTAACATATAATGTTTAAATGAACATATATATTTATAAAAATTATAGAATTAAGGTTTTGAATAGGCCTACCTCCAAATATTTTAACTTTAATTTTTTAGTGTAAATTATTGAAATATTGTTTATAATACTTTCCTATGGCAACTACACATGTCCACGGTAGCATAATTTATAGATATTATGCAGTATCGCGAAGACGGTAGTTATTCGGGGGTATTAGACTAAACTTGAGTAAAAAAATCCGTAGTTATAGCGTCCTTCGGAAGGGACGTCATATGGGGTTTCCCGTACCAGTACGGTGTCTCTGGTACTTGTTAAAGATGCCAGTCCTAATTAAACATAGATAGACAAAATTTAGGGCACCCAATGTAGTATCGTCCGATTGCCCATTGACTGTATATAATAGTGTTAAATGAATAAAAAAATTACAAAGATTTTTACCAGAATATATTGACTTTCTTCGTTTATTCCCTCGAAATCTTAAGGATATGATTTGTAACCCTATAAGCTTAAAAGAAAACACGCTTGGAATAGTATATTTTTTGTTTAGTTTAAATATGGCATTAAATAATGTAATATTCCTTCGTTAGGACTTTATTTATATACTTTATCATTATTTTAAATTATAAATTTAATTTATGTTTTCCGCATTTTCCTTTTAAAGTAAGCATAATAATTTACTACGATTTAGAGCCTTAGCTCCCAAAGCGGTCCAGGTGGACCACCAGGGGTCGACGGGAGACTCGACGGGTGTCTACGTTGGCGTGAAAAAAAAAAGGTTTTAATAATAAGAATCAGTTTGCCGTCGGATCTTTACTTCATCGCAATAATTAATTAGGTAATCATATTCTGTTAAAATAGCTATATCTTGTTGAGTAAGACCGCCTTTATGGTTATGGTTACCTAATCTTCACATTTTTTGTCGAATTTTAGGAATATGGTAGAAATGTAGCTGCAGGGGGTCCACCGGAACCAGCTAAATTTTCAAAGTGGTCTATGAGAAAAAAGTCGGGGAACCTCTGATTTAAAATATGTTGTACTAAGATTTATAGATCTTATCCGAAATAAACAATTGTGTATAAATTGTATATGTTATATATGTATAAATATTGTATACATATATGATATATACAATATATATACATATATATGTCTAAACTCACCTTGCTCATCCTGAGACAATGGGATGTACTGATGGTAGAATCTTTCCTTTCTAAGCTTTTATACTGTGCAATCCCCTCTCACAAGTCAAACCGACCATGTATGTATCATTTGTACTCTTGTATAATAACATAATTACTAATTATAATTGTGTTCACTTTTTAAAAAATCTGAGGAGTACACTTAATTACTTCCTGAAAGGCCTATTAAACTGTATATCTGTTGTCAAAGAAATTATTTTGAAGAAAAAATAAAAATTAAATTCTGAGTGTTTTTGTAATGCAAATAGAATTTACAAGCCATTATAAAAAGCATAAAAAATTAAAGTCAATATATTGGGAGAGATATGGATTTAAAACCGTAATTCTATAACTTTTATGAATACATATTTTCGTTTAAACATTATATGTGAAATACTATATTAAAGTATTTTTTAGTTTTTATAATTAATTAGAGAAATCGTAATCACGGGCTACCATTGATTTTTTTTTGTTATCAAAAGATATACTTAAGTACCATCATGAGCAGTCAATGTAATTTATAAAATGTTCTGTTTGTTCGTTCATTTAACGTCACTTTATGCTGCTATGGCTAATCGGACGATGCTACAGTGGGAGCTCTAAATTTTTGCCTATCCAGGTTTTATTAGGATAGGGATTTTTAACGAGTACCTGATCGCACAGGCTCGGGACCCCCGTTTAACGTCCCTTCCGAAGGACGGCGTAACTAAGGATTTTTTACTCCCTTTAAAAAATCCTAGGGCCACCTGCCGGGCTACGAACCAGCGATCTTGGGTTTAGTAGTTTGTTACGCTAACCACTAGACCACAGGTCGCCCCTATAAAATGTTCTTATTTACGAGTATATAACTTTTTAATTTTATAAAAAAATATTTTACATAGCTAGGAGTGTACCAACTGTCCATATAAGGGCGTACTAACCTCAATTTTGCAAACTATACATAGTTTCAAGAATGGGAAATACCGTTTTGTGGTTTTTTGCTAGACGTCTAAAATCCCTTGTCATGTTGCGGGATTTTAAAAGGAATTTAGAGATCATGTAATGTATTAACTATGTTATATCAACTACACTTTTTATTTATTTATTGATATTTACAACTGCATTACAATAATATAACAAGTAAATAGGCTAAGCGATACATAATGACATGTGAAAATGGCAAGTAGAGAAACTACCCACTAGTAGTACTCAAATCACAAGTTCAACTTAGAAGGTCACGGGACCATCTTCTTTTCCTCGGAGGATTATCGGGAATTGAAGAGGAAGCTAGGTTTGAAACTAGAGAGTTTGAGTGGGAATGAAGTTTGTTCTGAAAGGATTGATAGCGGGTTCGGGCCAAATCAGCAATAAATTGGACATTAAGAACGTTATGGATGATTTTATTCTTAACAAAATAAGGAGCGTTGAGGATTTTACGAAGGTTTTTGGATTATAGGGATTGGATACGTGAGGAATTCAATGGCTTAGTGGAGCCCCAAAGCTCTACTCCGTAAGTCCAAATAGGTCGTATAATGGTAATGTAGTCTTTTGTAATTAGTTGTGAGCTTAGAGCGTTTGTCTAATAAGTGTTGAAATGGCCTGAAATGTCGAGCGGTTTCTTCTCTTTTTAGTTTCGTATGAGGATTCCAGATTAACCGTTTGTCAAGATGCAACCCTAAGTATCGGATCTGTTCTACAGGCATAAGTGGTATATTATTAAAGGATACTGAAGGGCAGGAAGTCATTGGTTTACGACGTAAGGTAAAAGTGATTTGATGAGAATTTTGAGAATTTATTTTAATTCTCCACTATTGACACCATTCTTCAAGATCAGTGATATAGGATTGGAGGCTTTGGGATACAATAACTGGATTAGTGTTGACAGATAATACACATGTATCATCAGCATACGTGGTAAGGATAGTATTAGGATGAGTTGGGATGTCAACTGTATAAACTGTATAAAGGATTGGGCCAAGGATACTACCATGAGGAACACCAGCAGATTGGGAAAAGAGAGATGAATAGACATTACTATAGTTTACTTGGAAAGTTCTGTTTGTGAGATAGGATTGAAGGATGAGAAAGCAGGTAGGCGGTAGGAATTTACGAAGTTTGTAGCGCAATCCCGTATGCCAGTCAACTAAATTTATGATTAACTATGTTGTTGATATATAAATATTATAATTCAACTCATAAAGGGTCTTAGGTTTAGCATATGGTAGTGACTATATTGTACAATGACAACGGTTTCGCTGACCGGAGATTTGTCCGAGATCACACTCGACCACCCACAATTAAGATTAAGTCCACATTTAAGAATACGCAGTTCACAGAATTTGGGACTGTCCCAGTATGGTCTACTTGTTCCGTAGGGTCCACTAGGGGCTGTTAACAGATTAAATAATTAATCTACCACAGCTGGATTTGAACGCGGATTTTACCATTCAAAGTAATTCTTATGTAATTATACATAATTTTAAATCAAGATTTTATTTCTGGTTGAAGGCAATACTCAGATAGAAGTAAATGAAATCTCACAAAGAAACCATTGGGAAAAAATATATTTGTACACTAACGGAGTATACCCTGCCCACCTGACGGCGCACTAATACCCATTTTAAAAATTATTCATCGATTTACTTCACTTTACTAAATTAGTTTCTTAACGTTTTAGTATTGGTAACAGATATTATTATAACATTTGAAGTTGAGGTAAGTATTTATTTTGTACATTACCAATGAGCCTAACATATGAGTATCCACTTAGCAGCTTTGAGATATTTAGAATTTTTCATTATAAGTAAATGAAATGTTTCCTTTTTAATTTTAAGTTTGTTTAATATATTGCAGAAATAATTCATAGCTTATAAGCTTTATGTTTTAATCTTGTTCCACTGCTTTCTCTGTACTGAAATTACAGTCCTTGATTCGAAATATTAGAATAAGCTGTAGCTTTCTTAACCCTCCTAATACTGGATGGCGTCACCAACGACCCTCGAGATCCTCTTTTTGACTCTCCTTAAGTCAAAAACAAAGTTATGCTCACTTGTGTCTAGGAGATTTATCCTTGGACTATTTGTAACACGAAGAGTAGTATCCTGACAAATTTCATGTACAAAATAAATCACTCTGGATTAATGTTTTCCAAAAAACGAGTGGGGTCCTGGAACCACCTCATCCGGTAGCTACTGTCAGCATTTTTTCAGATCGCCGAATTCACTGACTACGACTTTTAAGGCTCTTTATATAATTTCCTAGAAGAATATCTCCAGTTACAGTGTCAGTTGGTCGGTATGGAATCTAGTTACCGCCGCTAGTTAAGTAAATATTTTATAGAAGACGTACAAACTTTGGTGTTCTTTTGTTGGATTTCGCTCACTTTATTTGTTTTTCGCTTTTTTTTTTCGGAAGCTACGAATTCTTTGATGTGTGTGTAGATATTTCTCAGATGAATCAGGTACCTAATAAACGAAAGAGAGAAAGGTTGGGGGGCTAGATTTTTCAGAACTCTACTTGCAGAATTTCTGTCATTTGCTTGTTATCACAGTGGAAACATCGTGAAAAATGATATTAAGAAAAAGCCTAACATCATTGCCCATTAGAGGGGCACGGAAAGAGGTGTGGAAAATCCTGGCAGAATGATTAGTGAGTATACCTACCTGTCAGCGGCAAACTAAAAGGTTGTTACTAGAGCTTTTTTAATTTATTTTTTTAAAATTATTTTATTGAATTGTACAACTGTAATATATGCATCTAGTACAAGGGCTATATGAATAAATAAATACATGAAAGGACATGTAGAGGCACTACCCATTGGCAGCACTCTAATTACATTTCTATTATATAAGGTCCCGATGCCATCTTCTCTTCAGACGCCTAGGAGGATTGTCCGGGATGGAATTGGATGCAAGGATGGAAACTAGTGGGTTTGGATGGGCCTGGAGTTTATTATGGAATGATAGGTATCTGGAATGGGCTAAATCGGTAACATATGGGACGTTAAGGTCATTATGGATGGTTTTATTTGTGACGAAATAAGGAGCGTTTAGGATTTTGCGAAGGATTTTGGATTGCAAGGATTGAATACGAGAGGAATTTGATGGTTTGGTGGAGCCCCATAGTTCAATTCCGTAAGTCCATATAGGTCTTATAACAGTCACATAAATAAGGCTTTTGTAATTGATCTGAAGCTTTGAGCGTTTGTCTAGTATGTGTTGAAGTAGTCGGAAGCGTCTAGCTGTTTCTTGTCTTTTCAGTCTTGTGTGAGGGTTCCAAGTAAGACGTTTTGAATCTTTCATATACTGGTGCAGTAAATGCATTCCCTCTTTTGAGTGATCTGCATTCGGAATGGAAAAACGCTTATTACCAACGGTTTTTTTTACTTGAACTACGAAAATAAGAGGCTGCACCCATGATTCAGAATTACAGAATTAGTTACAAGAGAAATGGGCGAGGTGTTACTTATTCCCAAGAAAAAAGTAAACCTTGTTTGTAATTTTTGCAATAAAAATATTTGTTAAGAGTACAGAACCACATATTCATGCATTCATTGTAAGTAGGCATTTTTGGTTCTCTTGGAACATGTTCATAGTTTACTAAAGCGAGTTATTTCCAAAATAATTAAATTATACATTTTGAGAGTTCAACAATTATCAGCATTATTAATGATGAATGAGTGAGCGGAGTGGCTCAGTGGTAGAGCACTGAGTAGTCATGCCGGAAATCCTGGTTCAAATCCCGCTGCAGGCCATGATTTTTATTTAGTCTGTTTGCACCCGGAGATGGATCATATGGGATCTTGGACCCTCCTGGGGCCCACCCAGCCTCTATAAAATATTATAAAAATAGGGTAACCAAAATAAGGGGGAAAACCTGGCGGTTGAGCGTGACCTAGGATAAGTCATCTCCTTGCAGAACCGTTACAGTCTCTACTACGTACTAAACCCCAGACTCTTTCACGGGTCGTAGTGGTTACAGGTATTAATAATGACTCTTAGGCGGATGATATCATCGTATCTGATAGCAGAAAATGATGGGGTCTTCCAGCGACCCCACCTGGTAATACGTGTAACTTTTTTCACCCGAATATTAGGAATTCGATGTATTCCTGTTTTACTATTTAAATAAAAAAATTAATGTTATATTCTTCTGTAAAAACATTATGAAGTAAAGAACAGTCGATTTGTACTTTGCCAATTTGTAAATTCAATTTGTAAATAATTGTTATTCAATTGATCGAGCAATACGAAAGGCTATGCTATAAGTAGCTCTTCGAACCGATTAAACAGCTGTTGCGGATTTGACTAAGCATATGACAACAGCTTAGTTTCGACTATAGTTTTCGGTAATTATTTGTTTCTATTAGTAATAAACTTTGATTTGATAATAAAATTCCAGTCAGATATATACCTGTCTTCCAAAAAAATAACAGATTTATCTACAATAATGTGTAGTACTTCAAAATTACAAAGCTACATTCAAAATTAAATATATCTTATATGTATACACAATTGGTATTTCAATGTGATGTTTGGTGAACTATTAAATTATAATTTTCAATAATATTAGTTGACCTTATATATATGAGGAAGAAAATGGTCCGGGTGGAGGTCCAGAAAATTCTCTTATACAGAGAGAACTGTTTACATGGAAGCCGACGTTGCGACCCACATTACAGGTCTTCAGGGCTAAGACTAAAGACTACAAAAACCCTTGGTCTAGTGTCAAGTACGATCCTACTATAATAGCCCTGAAGACGACTTGCAATTTGGGTCGAAATGTCGGCTTCCAAATAAAAAGGTGCTCCCTATATAAGAGAATTTTTTTGACCTCCACCTGGACCATTGTCTACCTCATATCAAGTCATAAGTTTCCAGAACGAGAATGGCTGTCGTAGATATCTTTTTTATTTTATTAACACCCGTGAATCGACACTGTGTGATCTGGAGATCTTCCCCTCTTTAATTTTGGTACTTATTTGGGGAAATATGTGGCGGTTGATGCTTAAGCATTCCTTATATATAGCCACTTGATAAATCAGTTTAGAACTTTAACTGAAGTACCACATGTTACTTACATTAAGATTGCGTGTGTTTTTTATCCTGTACAACTTTCAATGAAAATATATGATGATATGTATTAAAGAACCACTTCCGGTGATTATATGAAGTAACCAAAAGGAAAGGTGGACAGAAGATTACAGCAAATACAATATTTAAACTTTCTTCGGCTAAAATTGTTTGAGGAACAGGTGTAAGAATTATAGAAAATTGTTCTCGGAAAGGAAAGGAAAAAAATGGACACCTATATTAAACATTTTCGTGTTAATAATTCTTTAGTTACTGAATACAAAACGGTTCTTAAATATTTATGACTTTACTATTTAATTACCATAATATTTTACATAAAAATCAAATATGTCAAAGTCTATTATTAAAAATCCTACTTATATAAACCTTTTTCAACATTCATGATAGATTTGACTCTTTAAAATATTTTGAAAAGAAATTATTGTAGTCCCGAGTTAATCGACGGAAGATAATTATGATTTTTTTTTTATTTCCTTCTTCAGTACAGTTCGTTATGTTTTCGTTATGTTTCTATCTTCAAAAGAATTTTAAATATTACATTGAATGTTCTGAAATATACATTTAAACCATAATATATGCTTTCAAAGGGGCGACCTGTGGTTTAGTAGTTAACATAGCAAACTACTAAGCCCAAGATCATGTGTTCTTAGCCCGGTGGGTGGCCCTATGCCTTGGTTATGCCGTCCTTCGGAAGAGACGTTAAACGGGAGTACCGAGCCTGTACGATGTCAGTTACTTGTTAAAATCCCTATCCTAATGAAACCTCAACTGGCCAAAGCAGCTTAAAGTGACGTTAAATAAACAAGCAAACAATATAAGCTTTAAATGTCCGAAGGAAATGGACTATTTACCATTACTTGAACCCAATTAATTTTAGTAATGACCATTCATTTATAAAATTATTTTTATATATAAAATAAAGTTACTTATGTATATTAAGGGGACGTATCAACCAATTGTATAATTGATCAAATCACTTGAACTCCCATTTACTGTTCAATGATTATTTTATTCAGGGTTGCCATGCAAAAGCATCAGAGGGCACTCACCACGGCCTCTATAGCTCTTTAGATAAAACAATAGATTACCTTAGCCATTTGAAAGTAGAAAAAAAAATTAGCTTAGTTATGAAATGTAGAGGGGAACTTCTGAATCTAAATTACAAACCATTTAATTCATAAAATACACAGCTATGCTCAATGTGTAATTTGAATGAAATTGAAAATAGTTAAAACCTTATAGAAAAAAATATTTAAACATGAGCGGTTCACAAAACTTAAACTAATAGATATTGTGAATGGGGAACATTTAATAGGTTTATATAATTTTGTATGAAATGCAGGTCGATATAGAAATGTTTTAATTTAATTATTAATGTCAAAAGGAAATTTAATTTATTTTTACATCTGACATACTAACCCACCCTAATACCTTCATATCCACGTATGCTGATGCCACATGACTGTTATCAGTTAATAACGACCCATATATTGCATCCCAATCTCTTCAGCTCAAATACAAAGCTTCAGATCAATTACAAAAGACTTATTTATGTGACTGTTATAAGACCTATATGGACTTACGGAATTGAACTATGGGGCTCCACCAAACCATCGAATTCCTCTCGTATTCAATCCTTGCAATCCAAAATCCTTCGCAAAATCCAAAATGGTCCTTATTATGTCACAAACAAACTCATCCATCATGATCTTAATATCCCATATGTTACTGATTTGGCCCAAACTAGATACCTATCATTCCTATAGTTTCCATCCTTGCATCCAATTCCATCCCAGACAATCCTCCTAGGCGTCTGAAGAGAAGATGGCCTCGGGCCTTCTATTATAGAAATGTTATTAGAGTGTTGCCAGTGTGTAGTCCCTCTATATGTCCTGTCATGTATTTATTTAATCATATAGCCTTTGTACTAGATGTATATATTACAGTTGTACAATTCAATAAAATAATTTAAAAAATGTATATATATTTTCAGTTTTGTTATTATTTATTAGTTCAATAAAACTCTCGGCAGACGGAATAAAGTATCATGCTGTGGTTGCTAAAGGTTGTAAATAAAATTTAAAAAACACTGTAAATAATTTATTAATAAAAGAGCATTTACATATATCTATATATCTATCGATCTATATCTTTACCGGTCAATACAAGCAGTGATACAAACCTTGGACCAAGTTAAGCTATTTTGACGAACCAGTTTGCCTGGGAATACGTCATCTCGTCTGCAGGTATTTGAGTCTCAACTTTAATTCCATTTCGGTTGGAACAGTTGTATGTTTTGACAGTAAAGCTAGGTATTTCAAATCCAAAAAGTTTCACTTCCAAATCTTCTTCTTTTAACATAATTATAAAATAAAAATTAAACTATGCTCAACAGTGTTAAATGTTAATATATTATATTTAATCTATTATATAAATACCCATTTTTCAAAAGAATAATACCTTATTTAAAATACTCAAGACATTATTTTTCGTTTACGAATGAATTGTTCCATATTGTTTATTTAGCTATCTCAAAAACAAAATGAGAAATGAACAGGACTTACAGGTATTTTTCCAATAGAATCAGATTGAAGAGAAATGTAGCAATTCGGTTCTAATATGAGTGTTACTTTGTGATCTCCTTTCAATACAATTTATGCTAATTTTTTTTAAGCTGTTGCTGTGAGATGAGCTACTAATAATAAACATTTAGAAGCGAGGGGATGGTTGACTGGAAGATAGACGTAAAGAAGAAAATAGTTGGGGTGCAGTCAAATAAAAACACTAAAAAACTGGTTATTTATTTAATTATGTGCCGACGTTTCGACCCACTTTGTCAGGGCTAAGTTTTTCTTTTTTCTTCTTTTTTTCTTTCTTAGCCCTGAAGATGACCCACAAAGTGGTTATTAAGTAACCACTTATTTAGTGTTTTTATTTTACTGCACCCCCAACTATTTTCTTCCTTACATAAACATTTAGTTGAAAGTTTTTTTTAATCGTGGTTTAGCATAAGGATATTTAATTAGTTATGAATTGGAATTTGTAAGATTCATCTTTTTTTTTTTATTTCGGAACATTGTAAAAAAAAAAAATTGCTCTTTTTAGTTGATTTATAATAACTACCTCTAATGTTTACTGATAAACGCTATATTTTTTAATGTTCTTATTTAATCTGTTTTATTTAATTCAGTTATCTGAAAGTTTGTTGTTTGTTTGTTTGTCTCTTTAACGTCACTTTATGCTGTGGCCGATTCAGGTTTAATTAGGATAGGGATTTTTAACAAGTAATCGTGCATGCTCGGGACTCCCGTTTAACGTCCCTTCCGATGGACGGCAAAACCATGGATTCTTTACTTCCTTAAAAAATCCTAGGGTCACCTGCCGGGCTACGAACCCATGCTATCCGTCCGATCAGATGCTACAGTGGGAATCCTAATATTTTCCT
Organism: Troilus luridus; assembly: GCA_964056705.1. Classification (NCBI taxonomy): domain Eukaryota; kingdom Metazoa; phylum Arthropoda; class Insecta; order Hemiptera; family Pentatomidae; genus Troilus; species Troilus luridus. The sequence goes on along the minus strand of OZ057412.1, from coordinate 194,898,340 downwards.
ATCCTGGTTTAATTAGGATAGGGATTTATAACCATTGCTAGACATCACACAGATTCCGACCTCCCATTTAACGTCCTTCCCAAAGAACGGCATAAACAAAGCTTTTTTACCCCCTTTAGAAAATGCCAGGGCCATCCGCCGGGCCGCAAACCCATGGCATTGGGCACATAAGATTGTTATGCACTGGTCCCTGAAAGTTTATTTTCGTTGTTTTGCATAGCTTACCTCATTTTATACCCGCATTAATTTTTATCAAAAGTTTTGAAATTCCTCCAGGATATAATTACACTTCTGAAAACACTACAGCTTGGTAACATATTACTATCTGACCCCGATTAAATACGACAGTTTAGAGTTGTCGGGTTTTACTAAGATTCACAAATGACTCCAGCGCTTTACCTGGGTGAGGAATTTGATTAATATATATATAACCATTATGCAATATATAATTGGCTGGAATTTTATTGTATAATTAGATTCAATTATAAACAGAAAAATCTGAATACTTACCATTAATTATTGCTGAGCTCGAGTATTTAATCGAATCCGCAGAAGATGTTTTATCTTTCTATTATATAAAAAGTTTTAATGATGTACCTATGATGTAAAGTATTTGATGTACCTTGCCTAGCAATAGATTTAGAAACTACACACACATATATAAATATATATATATATATATATATATATATATATATATATTTATATAAATAAAATAAACACAATACAATGCCATTGATACTATAAGCTTAACTCATGTCGTTCTTTTGAAGGACTGTTATGATAATAATATACAAATATTTTTATTTTGAAGAGAAAAGATTTGCCCCCGGCCCATCCTCCCTACGGGATGCGCTCCGTAAGGAGATACCCCTGACAGTTTCATTGCGCCTTAAGGTTTTACACTCGCGCACACGCTAGACTTCCGTGTTTCAAGACGGGTCGGACAAGTTCCCGAATCTGTGTTAGAAGTTTTTTATAGAAGTTACTTATTAGGATAGTCTGTAGGTAGTTTTCTCCGGAAATTATCCTTATATATTTTTTAATCTCTTTTTATCAAATACAGTTTTAACTTTTTTGGGTTATGGTTATTTTTAGTTAAAAGGTTTTTAGAAATTGGTCTGGTAGATCTTAAAATCCGGGCATTCATATCAACTCTTAAGCTTTCTGTTATATACCTAGTTAATAGATAAATAGAGAATTTTGCCTCGATAACGAATCGTAAGCAGGTCTTACAAGTTCTCTCTTTGCAAATTATGTTTTTGTTTATAGCGACATATTGCAAAACCTAATTCTATATTAAAATGCTAAATATTTATTAATATAAGTATATATAAAAAAGTCTCCTCATTTTATTGAAATACTATTCCAAAATTAACATATCGATACTATTCATCAATCTAAGTAAATACAGTACATATTTATTCATCTAGCCTATGTAGATAGGTAAAAAAAGAAATAATCCAGAGCGAGAAGGCTAAAAGAATGTTGTATGGAGCAGTGACATGTACGAATACACAGCCTTGATGAACCCATGGCAACGGAGTCTGCTTAAATCAATAAAATATAAAATTAACCATTATTAGTAAGTCGTAGATTTTTACTAATAAACATGTATTTAAATTCTTTCACAGGTTAAAAAAATAATCAAAATTTGTATGAACAATGCCTTAATCTTCGGTCGCTATTTTTTGAGCCAATCCGCTCCCTTTTCCTCTATGAAGATTTGCTATTTAAGAAATGCGTGGTTAAATGGTTTCATATATTTAACATGACATCTAGCCAGAGTCAAGTACAAGAGATCGTCGAAAAGCAGTAACGAGTGTGTTCCGATCGGCCAAACAAGAAGCAGAAGAAGACAGTATATGAGCTGGAGGGATGAAATTACCCGAAGAGTGGGAACCATCTGGGTCAAAGTGGCCAGGGACAGGGTCTGTTGGTCCAGAATTGTGAAGTCTATAAAAGGGAAACAGTTTTCTTTTGTTTTTGTGGTTTGTAGTGATCGGTGTTTCTTTTATTTTGTATTGAAAGTTGTAAAAATATAGTTTTATTATTTATTTTAAAAGAACGTTTTTGTTTTATTTTTGTAGTTTAAATTAAATATTGTTTATTTTATTTTGTTTTATAATTTGTAAAGATTTAGTTTTGTTATTTACTTATATTTATTCTAAAAGAATGTTTTTTTACTTTATTTTTGCAGTTTGTGATGAGTGCTGGTTATTTTATATTGTTACTATTCAGTAACATTATATTTTGGAGCTTGACTCCATATTACCGTCTAAGGGAGAGGCTTTTGTCTTAATATGATAAGAATAAAGCTTTACTATTAAATCACCTCACCCATCTTCCATAAAGTAGATAATCGTAATTGAGGTAAAAACCAGGTTGTTGAGTGCGATCTTTTCTAATCACACCTACACAACCGTTGGCTTTGAATTAATTCAGTCTTTTTCTTTTTTTAGTAAGCACTAGTAAATGACGTGAAAGTATTAATAAAAGATATGTAGTTGAAAGAAAGTGATATAAGATATCTATCATCACGAGGATAATCCTCATACCACGCCTGCATTTAGATGCACTACCTTCTAATCATCTAACAGCACTTTGGTGGAGGTCAGAAATATGCTGCATACCTCACTCTCTCGGTATACTGCTATCTTGTTCTAATTAGCAAGGCTTGCTATGGGAGAAGGTAATTAACAAGATTGTGCAATAACTGAGGAGGAGAGTGTTAAAAATTAAAGTTTCATTGGCAGAGAACGTCCTCCTTCGTAAAGGCTAGGACGGGGTTACATTAGGTTCGGCCGTTGCGGTTCTGTAATGCCGTGTTGCTCCACAGCGATCAAGCAGCGCCACAATCGACTCGATATGCAATCCTTTCATTATACCTTTCTAATCTCATACCAAACTCATTTACTGCCTAAAGTGCTGCGATCGGCAACCGATTAGCTTTTTCAAACTTTTAAATTCCGAAAAATATAAACAAATTTAAATATATTGAAATTATTTGGACCGTTTTGATAAATACATCCACTACACTACTATATCCAATGTGACATACTCAAAAAATACTTTCCAGTACTCCCGTGTGCATACGGCCTTAGAGTGACACAAGTGCTTTCTGACGAGCTCTGAAATAGGTTGATAAAGTTTTGATGTGTGATTAACTGATGACCCATTTCTTTCATGGCCATAACTCACCGACGAAAGAACACCGATTTTTGACTTTTAACTTTAGAAATACTTGTGCGATATAGTATGTAAAAGAAAATCATTAAAATACCTAACAACACCATCATACGTTCTGTGAGTGTATCTGTATTCTATAAGTATAGATGTTTTATAATTTATTGCAAGAATGAAAAAAATTCAAAACAGTTTTAGGGATTACATTTTTTTAATAAAGAAAAATGAATCAAGAGCCAGCCAGGATTTGGCTCTTATAAAATTTCATAATTACATGTGACGTCATTGTGAAATTTTAGTTAAAACATCGAACAATACTTAATCCATCGAACTATATTTTAGTCATATGACCAAGTCAGGTGGTGATGGCTTTAAATTTGTATTTATATTGTGTAATTATTGTATTTATATTGAATATTAATACATAAAATACCATTGTTTTTTAATGATGGGGCATCAAAATAAAGCTTGACTGTTCAGAAAAAAATCTGGACAAATTAAAATGATTTTGTTTATTTTCAAATTAAATTACAAAAATTGTCTTTGTAGGAATATATTATTTTATGTTTTTACTAGAACTTTAGAAACTAGAAGTCGCACATAATTCACACAGGATAATAAAAATTAGCTTATTAGGAAGAGATTGCTCTCGTTAGCTGGTTGTTTTCCCAATAATGGGTCCTTATTTTGAAGAAGCTGGTTAAGCACTATATGTATCTGCAAATCCCTCAAGATCGATCAATACCCGTTAACAGTGAGCATAATTTACAGCCTTATTGGAATCCTGGAAGCATGAGCACAGCAACTCAACACTCTACTCAATAGCTACACATTTCTCTTAAATAATGTAGTATTAAGAATAAAAATTGAGAGTTTTCAAATAAATAATATCCTGTCTCTTCTAAGCAGTAATGGTCACAAACATCTATTATTTGAAAGCAGGAAGTAAATAAAGACGGAAATGATCATTCGGTATAAGCCGAGTTGTGACGCAAGTTCTTTGACCATATTATGAGGGTCTTCTCGCTTCCTTAATATCTTTGTCCTAGATTGATGTTGGACGCTGTCAACGGGATAGCATTATCAAGATCTGTCTTCTGAAGAAATTCCAGAACACTGTCGATGAATAACTTTCTTATAACAACACTTTTCACCCAAAGCTTTATTTATATTCTTTGATGTCTGAGCATCATAAGGATTAATTTTGAAGATATATATATTATAGTTATATAATATTATATATAAGTTAAAAATATTTAAAAATTGGCAAATCACAAAGCCCCTGTTACTGGTTTCGTTAAGCTCTGTTTTGGTCTAAAATGGAATGTTTATTTAAGAAATAAAACAGGCTATATGTTATTTAAATGTTTTTATTTTATTAACTGTTATTATTTTTAAATGGCTGGAGATGCTGTTGTGCTATTTCCAGAATTCAGCACGTCCCTAATAGAACAGTTAGGCAATTGGTTGATCATGAAACAACGATCCTCATCGCAATAGATACAATAAGAAGGAAATGGTATGGTTAAAAAGAATAACAGAGGACCGATGGCCAGAAATAATCTTCGAATATTGCCTTAAGGAAAGGAGGAAAACAGGACGAATAAAAAAAAGATGGTTGGAGGATGTGGATGAGAGCATGGCAGCGAGAGGTCTTAGGGAAGGAGGCTGCCTGGATCGAGATCTGTGGCGAGACCTTTTAGAGGCGTAAAACAACCAAGGTGTTAAAAATCGTTAATAACAAAATATATATCAATATTCCGATTAGCCAAAACAGCACCACGTGACGTTAAATAAACTGTAGAAAAAATTAAACTCTATAAAAAGTATTTTCCTATTAACTACAATTGTTTTTTATCTATCAGACAAACAAAAAAATTAATTAAAAAAATCATTTTATTATTTTATTTAAAACCTCTAACTTATAAGCATACTTGAGCTTATAACAAACACTGCTAGTAGATAGAAGATAAGAATTTGTTTGGTATCTATGGCAGATATTTGCTGGTAATTAACAGGCAATGATTCATTCTTAGCAAGTACCAAGATTCTGATTTATCCTGTGACTAAATATCACTCACAATATGAACTTTTGTACTTGATGACGGCTGAACCAATTACTAATATATATATATTAGTAATTTAATTAATTATAGCTTCCACTAGAAAGAAGGATAGCGATTTATATTAATAATAATCTCTATTTTATATTTACATTTTAATTACTAGGGAATACCCCGTGTGAGGCTAAAGGCGGACCAACACGCATGAAGTTAAGTTTTATGTTTGCTTGTTATAATTAAGTTTTTTGTTTAATTTTGATTTAAGAACCCTTAAATTACAACCTATTTCATCGCTAAAATTTCATTTAATTCAAAATGAAATGCCATATTTTGTTTTATGATGTTCCTAATTCCTCTTTTCGTGGTCAAAGACATTTTTTGTTCTTTTCAGACTAATCCATAGACCTATTCATCTGTTTTTTTCTTTAAATCTGTATCCTCATTTGTCATGTATGAAGAATTGATAATCAGTAGTTATTGCTTGGTCTCCTAATAATAATTCGCTAACCTTCTATCCGAGTGAATTCAATAAAAAAACAGGTAAATTTATTCCCCAATTACTTAAATTAAGGCTATTAAAGAATTCATCAAGTAAATGAAACCAAATTAAGAAAATACAAAAAAAAGTTATTTGAAACCTAAATAAAAATTATGAGAAAGAGAATGGAATAAGCACGTACAATTAATTATTTTTACAAAAAAACCTTGATAGTCCAGGATCCCTGGTCCATTTTTGCATTTGATTAGTATCATGTTAAATCTTCGTGAATAGCTTCGTTTCGATAAGACGCCCAACAATTTCCTGTGCGAAAATCCTCGATTGTGGTAGCTAACAGAGGTAGCAAGGATAAAATATGTCAAATTGATGATTCTCAAACATTCATTACTAACTGGAAATTTTTTTTTTTGTTAAATCTCAAGATAATTAACTAAATTATTTGAAAAAATATTTGTCTTACAAAATGTATGGTTTGATCGAAGAGTCCCCTCCTTCCAATATAAATGGAAAAAAAAATCAGGTGGTTAGTAATCATTTCTGATGACCTCGTTATCGATACACATTGGAAGGACTCTTTGATCAAACCATACATTTTGTAGGAAATATATTTTTTCAAATAATTTAGATAATTATCTTGAGATTTAACAAGAAAAAAACCAGTTAGTAATAAATTTTTGAGAATCATCAAATCGACATATTTTATCCTTGCTACCTCTGTTAGCTACCACAATCGAGAATTTTCGCACAGGAAATTGTATGGCGTCTTATCGAAACGAAGCTATTCACGAAGATTCAGCTTGATAGTAATCAAGTGCAAAAATGGACCATGGATTATGAAATTAACTATTTAATAAAAAATAAAAAAGAATGAGTCTTAAAACAAAAAAAATATTAATTTTTAAATATTTTAATTTGAATATTAGTAACAAATCAAATAAAATAAATTTAAAAATATTAATAGTCTGTGAATCAATAAAAAATAACGGAGTTCTTGAAAAGTGTGAGGTGAGTTCTCAAAGATGATAAGTTGATAATTCGATATGTTGAGGAGTAGAAATAACTAAATGTCTCTTGCCGGTAAGTCCAAGGTGAGGTGAAAATAAGCAAACAGTTTTATTAGTGAGATTCGACTCTGAAGAAGGCACAGAGAGTGGCAACAAAACCAAATGTTGAGTCGCAATCAACCTTCTCACACGAAAACTGGCTTGAGACTGATCATGTTTTGTTTTTTCAAACATCACACTTAATATTAAAACATATGTTTTCAAAATTACTCACAGAATTCTTTTATTTCCTTTTAATAAATTTTATTATTATCAGAATTATATAAAACAAAGAAAATATATCTGGTTTTTAATGTAAAATTCATTCGTTTGGAAGTAAAAAAAAAAAATTGCTATTGATACCCGACATCGGTTCTATCAGTGAGGGGTTGGATTGCCCTGTAGTTTTTGTTTGCGTTTGCGGTATGTTTATGTTCGTCTTCGTTGGTGTATTTTTAAGCCAGTGAGTAAAATCCTGTTATTGAAATACCATGATTATTCTGTTGAAAGATTATCTATATTTTTTTAGAAAATATTAAAAATATTGTTTTCCCTTCGTTCTGGTCAACTAGGGACCACTTGCAAATTTCCATTCCTTCTCAATTGCCGATTTCTTTTCCTCCAATACTTTCTCATCCTTTCGCCATTTCTCTTCTTTCTTTCTTCTGACCACTTCGTGCCTGTTCTCTTATTGCTTGTACCCTGGAATAACAAGTCCAACACTATCTTTCTGAAGGCGTCTCTCTGTGCTGCAGCTTTTGCTGTGTACCTCTAAATCTTTTTTAGTTTTTTGGATCCAGCCTTTATTTAATTTTTTTTTCCCAGAGATACTTAACACATATTGAAAATTAAAGATAAGTACATTTTAAAAAATAAAAAATAGTATTTAATTTAAAAATTGATTAAAATGCAGACTTGTTTAAAAAATATATGTCCAACTTCTATATAAGAAAGGTTTTGTTTTTTTAACATGTTATGACTTAGCATAATTTTTTTTTTTTTAAATTTATTTATTGATATTTACAACTGTATTAAAATAATACATCAAGTAAATGGGCTAAGCGATACATAATGACATGGGAAAATGACAAGTAGAGAAACTACCCACTGGTGGTCTTTTCAGGCGCCTCGGAGGATTATCGGGAATTGAAGAGGAAGCTAGGTTTGAAACTAGACGATTTGAGTGGAAATGAAGTTTGTTATGAAAGGATAGATAGCGGGTTCGGGCCAAATCAGCAATAAATGAGACATTAAGGTAGTTATGGATGATTTTATTCTTAACAAAATAAGGAGCGTTGAGGATTTTACGAAGGTTTTTGGATTGTAGGGATTGGATACGAGAGGAATTCAATGGCTTAGTGGAGCCCCAAAGCTCTACTCCGTAAATCCAAATAGGTCGTATAATGGTAATGTAGATGAGTCTTTTTTAGTTAATTTCGAGGTTAGAGCGTTTGTCTAGTAAGTGTTGAAGTAGCCTGAAACGTCGAGCGGTTTCTTGTCTTTTCAGTCTAGTATGAAGATTCCAGGTTAATCGTTTGTCGAGATGCAACCAAGTATCGGATCTGTTCTACAGGCACCAGTGGGATATTATTAAAGGATACTGAAGGGCAGGAAGTCATTGGTTTACGACGTAAGGTAAAAGTGATTTGATGCGATTTTTGAGAGTTTATTTTAATTCTCCAGTTTTGATACCATTCTTCAAGATCAGTGATATGGGATTGGAGGCTTTGGGATGCTATAATTAGATTAGTGTTGACAGATAATACACATGTATCATCAGCATACGTGGTAAGGATAGTATTAGGATGAGTTGGGATGTCAGCTGTTTAAACTGTATAAAGGATTGGGACAAGGATAAATGCATAAATGAGGAAGCATAAATTTAGTGTCCTGAGTTTGTCTGTAATAAAATATTTAGTTTTTATTTTGATTCAATCCTCTATCGATTATATTTGGGCACCCAAAATAAAAGGTAGAAAAACTTGTGGTTGAGCATGATCTTCGACAAATCACCTCCTTCACAAAGAAACAGTACAGCCTCTAACTTGTACCGAACCCTAGATCCTTAATTTATCGAAAATCGACATTAAAATCAAAATGGATTGCTTAACCTGTTTTCATATTTCTCCTAATTCTTTTAACACATTTCATAGATATACGCATCTTTGCTCTTTTCAGATTAATCCATATTGATAGTTTTGTTTAATATTTTTAAGACAATTCTAAACAATTTTATTTTAATTAAAAAATGTATTATATAAAAAGGTAATTTTTTTTCCTAATATTTATCCGACGTCTATATTAAGAACGTCTTTCTTAACAATGTTAGCCTTAGAGTTAAACCTATTTACTTATTTGCATTTGATTTCTGTATTTTATTTTTTGGATTCAGGGTTTCATAAATTAGAACCTGTATTATCAAACGAATGCCCAAATCCAAATGAAGCACTATTAGGTCTCCCTTAATCTTTTACTACTTTCCACAGACTAAGTCCTTATAGTTTTATTTTTCATATTAATCTATAAAAACCGTATTACTTTCTTTTTTTTTCTGAATGCTTGCGATACTTGAGTACAGCTAGATGGCATATCATGCGCGCTATCCCAAACACTCACTTCTTTGCTATTCAATTTCCCCCAAGCTCTGGAAATTACTTTCTAAGGAAGTTCCGAGCGAGTGGAAAGTAGCCTGCGGTTAGGAAGCTAAGAGTGAAGTGACCTCTCAAGTCAGCAACCGCCTGCTCCATACAATGACGTGCATAGATGGTATACCTGTATTGTAACAAAATTATGAGTTTATGATATGAAACACTAACGTTTATTAATTTAAATACATAAGAAGAATGAAAGGAAAACATTAATCAAGTATTACATAAAGTTTATGGATTTGGAGACCCTTTTGACATGTAAATGGTAAGATATTTTCATTTAATGATCATGTAATAATCATAACACATTTTTTCGTATATGTAAATGTAATATATCAAATTTGTAAATGTATTCTATCAGACTGATGTAACTTTCTGGTTGCCTGTAAAATGATTTTGTGCTTTCTTAAAAACACACCTACGAATAGTAAATTGTTTGTCTGTTGGACTTTTGGCTTTTATAAATGTAAATACCTTGTAATCCTCTTTCAAACAAAAAACCACGATACAAGTGAAACTTTTTTTGGTTTGTAGGCATTTAACTAAAAAAATTTGGAAAATTATTAGACTTAGAGCATTAAAATAGCTTTTTTAATCTTAACTTAATTATTCCTCAAGGTAGTATCCATGGCCCAATCCTTTATACAGTATATACAGCTGACATCCCAACTCATCCTAATACTATCCTTACCACGTATGCTGATGATACATGTGTATTATCAGTCAACACCAATCCAGTTATTGCATCCCAAAGCCTCCATTATCATATCACTGATCTTGAAGAATGGTGTCAAAACTGGAGAATTAAAATAAATTCTCAAAAATCGCAGCAAATCACTTTTACCTTACGTCGTAAACCAATGACTTCCTGCCCTTCAGTATCCTTTAATAATATCCCACTGGTGCCTGTAGAACAGATCCGATACTTAGGGTTGCATCTCGACAAACGATTAACCTGGAATCTTCATACTAGACTGGAAAGACAAGAAACCGCTCGACGTTTCAGGCTACTTCAACACTTACTAGACAAACGCTCTAACCTCGAAATTAACTAAAAAAGACTCATCTACATTACCATTATACGACCTATTTGGACTTACGGAGCACAGTTTTGGGGCTCCACTAAGCCATTGAATTCCTCTCGTATCCAATCCCTACAATCCAAAAACCTTCGTAAAATCCTCAACGCTCCTTATTTTGTTAAAGAATAAAATCATCCATAACGACCTTAATGTCCCATTTGTTGCTGATTTGGCCCGAACCCGGTATCTATCCTTTCATAACAAACTTCATTCCCACTCAAACCCTCTAGTTTCAAACCTAGCTTCCTCTTCAATTCCCGATAATCCGCTGAGGTGTCTGAAAAGAAGATGGCCAGGTGACCTTCTTAGTTGAACTAGTGATTTGAGTACTACCAGTTGGTAGTTTCTCTACTTGCCATTATCTCATGTCATTATGTATCACATAGCCTATTTACTTGATGTATTATTCTAATACAGTTGCAAATATCAATAAATAAATTTTTAAAAACAAAAAAAATCTTAATTATTGAAAAATGGGAATGATAATGGGAAATCAATAGTAGACAAAATATTCATTTATAAAATTTAATTTCAATTTGCGTATTAGAGTACGGGATACATAATTAATACAATCATTCAGATGATAAACGCATATTAAAAAGTAAGAACAATATTTATTTAAATCATTGAATCGTTATCAACTTCAATTATTCTATCAATAACTTCATTTTCATCTCGAGTCTCTCAGTCTATAAATGTAATTAACATTTTATAGTAACTATCACCTTGTATCACTGGCGCCCAATTTTAGCCGCTTGCATTTCTGAAGATATCTGCGGCATCTTTCCGCATTTAGTCGCTTTAGATGCAGAATTTGTTCTCTAACAATATTTTTGGATATAGGTTCGCCACTTTGAACGATAAACGTATTGAATCCAACACTCGACTCTGGACCCCTACTAGTACTCGGCATGACATCTGTCGGCAGTCTACTAATTTTTTCCGGCGGCTTAGAGTGTAGTTCAGCTTGTGAAGATGACTGAAGGCCTAAATATAATTAAATATATTGAATGAACCAGATAAAAAAAAAATACTTCATCAAATATTCACATGAAATAAGTAATGCGACATGCAATAGATGAACCAAAATTTTTGGGGCGATAGGAAAAAGTTTGTGGTTAAATCCCTTAAAGTACTTAAATACTTTCTGACACGCTAGAAGATTTATTGATAAAGTATAATTGAGTATTCATTTAGATAATAAAAAAGAAAAAACTGTACCACTACAACCCGTAAACGGGTCTGGGATTCTGTACATGGTAGAGACTGTACTGTTTCATAGACAACGGTTCTGCAAGGAGGTGACTTGTCCTAGGTCACGCTCAACCGCCAAACCCCCACTCCCTATTTTGGGTACCCTATTTTTATAATATTTTATAGAGGCTGGGTGAGCCCCAGGAGGGTCCTTGATCTCATATGATCCATATCCGGCTGCAAACAAATTAAATAAAAGTCTTCCATCATTTAGATAATATTAGTTGTTATTGTGAATATAAGTTCGACCATTGTATGTATTATTTTAAAGTAGTTTAAACAGCACAAAAACATCCTAATACAAAACTTCCTTATAAAAAAATAGTGAAAACAATTATATATTATCAGATAGAAATAAGAGATTGGAATGTGTTAGTAAGTGATCTTCAAAGGATATGACTGAGAGGAAGTCGATGTCCTTGGTCCTTTCCCTAACTATAAAAATAAAATTATTAAGTATAAGATAAGGAAAAAAATAACTTTATTAAGTTGGAAAATTCATTTTAAAATAATGGAAAAAAGTGTGAGAAGTCTACTTTTAGTTTAAAACTCGGTTTTAATTAAACAGAGTTTTATGATCTTGCAATTTCTTTTGAAATCTAAATGAAGTTTGAGTTTAAAAAAAAAAAGTTTAAAATTAAACTCGATATTTCCCCAAACTAATTGCTGCAATATTCACAATTAACTCCAGCTAAAGTATTAATATACTCGTATCATCTGTATTTTATAAAAATAAGTAATCAAGGAGATATTTTCTCGAAGAAGATGTTCACAGAATAACTTATATATTAAATAAATTTCAACACAAAACAATACAATCGATACTATAAGCTTGATGAATTTGAAGGACTGATATGATAAGACCTGTAACCCGTGAACGAGTCTGGGGTTCTGTACATGGTATAGACTGTACTGTTTCATGGACAACGGTTCTGCAAGGAGGTAACTTGTCCTAGGTCACGCTCAACCGCCAGGTTTTTCCCCTTATTTTGGGTACCCTTTTTTTATAATATTTTATGAAAAAATGAAAAACTGATTGCCGGGTATCAACAATTGATTTTTAATTTTTTTTAATAGATAATATCCCTATATTTTGTAAATTGGTCGACCTGGGGCGTTTTCTCATACGTCACGTACCTAGTAGCGACCAGTCAGTCAGTGACGAGAGCTAGTATAGTGTGGTCAGGGGGGAAGTAGACCACTCAGTATTGCTCATCTCTCGCTACTTTCTTCCTGAGACTCTTCTCGGCTCACTTTGGACACATTTTGGTCCATTTTCGCGTGCCCCTCTTCCATGTACCACGGGAGGGGACACCGGGTCGAGAGGAGGGCACACTTTGCTAGCACTGACTCCCCAGTAGTCTAAAAATAGTTGTATGTATATGTAATCATAATCTAATTTTTTTTGTATTTGAACTCTAAATTTTACAATATTGATAATTATAAAATTTATATTGTTATTTTTGTTTTTTATACAAATATACCCAAACCTACTGCTGGTGAATTACTGTATACCTCTAATTCATGTATTTGGAGAAATTACCACCCAACCAGATTTGTTTTTTATTAAATTCACGACCGGCAATTTAGCTCGGATAGAAGGTTTGCGAATTATTATTAGGAGCCCCTTCTTCCACACTGATAGATATATATATATATATATGTATAATTTTCCGCTCGCCGTTTCAAGCTACTTCAACATTGACTAGACAAACGCTCTAAGCCCCCAATTAAATACAAAAGACTCATATACGTGACTATTAAAAGATCAATTAAAACTTAACGGAGTAGAGCTTTTGGGCTCCACAAACCAATCGTATCCGATCCTTACAATCCCGAATATTCGTATCATCCTCAATGCTCCTTACTTTGTTACCAAAAAAGTCATCCATAATGACTTCAATGTCCCATTTGTTCCTGATTTGGACTTCTTTCCCGCTCAAACCAACTAGTTTCAAACCTAGCAACCTCTTTAAATCTTGATAATCCTCCGAGGCGTCCGAAAAGAAGTTGGTCTCGTGACCTTCTTAGTTGAATTTGTTACTCAAGTACTAATAGTGAGTTCTTATTCTACTTTCCTTCACATGTCATTATATGTCATGAATAATATCTACTTATTGTATTACGTATTATATTTGTATATTTAAAATGAAATTCATCAATAAAAAAAATAAAACAATACATCTTATTCCAAATTTCCGATTTGAACCCTTTCATGACAAACTTTATTCTCACTCTAATCCACTAGTTTCAAACCTAGTGACTTCTTCAATTCCCGATAATCCTCGGAGGCGTCTGAATAGAAGATGGTCTCGAGACCTTATAAATTGAATTGGTTATGCCCTGCCACTGTGTAGTTTCTCTACTTGTCTTTATCCATGCCGCAATGTAACATTCCTCCCATTTACTTGTTGTATCGTTATTATAAAGTTGTAAATTTCAATGAATAAAATAAAAAAAATAAAAATGTGATGGTGTAAAAGTATAAGAAGACTACTTTATCATTAAAACTCGATTTTCGATATAAACATCGATATTTCTCAAAACTAATTACTGTACTAATTTCTTTGAACACCTCCTAGATTATTTAATATATTGTTATCATATCGGGAGCGGAGTGGCTCAGTGGTAGACCACTGAGTAGCCATGCTGGAAATCCTGGTTCAAATCCCGTTGCAGACAGTTACTTTAATTTAGTCTGTTTGCGGCGGGAGATGGATCATATAGGATCTAGGATCCTCCTAGGGCTCACATAGCCTCTATAAAATATTATAAAAATAGGACACCCAAAATAAGGGGGGGAAATCTGGTGGTTGAGCGTGACCTACAAGTCACCTCCTAGCAGAACATTCATGGCGTTGTCCATGAAACAGTACAGTCTCTACCATATACTGAACCCCAGAATCGTTCACGGGTCGTAGTGGTTACAGGTTCAGGTCTTATCATATCAGTCCTTCAAATTCATTAAGCTTATAGTATCAATTGTATTGTATTTTGTTGAAGTATATTTAATATATATTTCCAAGATATAATAAGTCGACTTTTTTATAATTATGTTATATTGAGTTGTATTATGTTTGAATCAGAAGTTTTGTAGGAATAATAACATATGCCAAAATACTAAAAAGTTTCAAGCTTTTAATAATATTCTAGAGGTAAAAAATGAATTCCAATACCATCATTGTAATAGGAATGCTTTGCTTTACCGATACCCAAATCCTTTTTACCCAAAAATTTAATTTTGACAACATATGAAACTTTCAAATACTTCTATTGAAAAATTGGTTTTTTTTTTTTGTGACATTATACTTTTGAAGGATTGATATCATTCGTGATATTTTAAAAAAATTCAAAGTGAACATAGAGATCCTTATTTTGTATCTTTTCACAAAATAATGAAAAACTTCTATAAATATAATTTTATTCTACGAACAACAATATTTTATAACCAGACGTCAACAAGAAATAAAAAGAAAACAGAGAAAATCCTGACAGAGGGAAACGCGCTTACTGAAGACATTCAAGCAGAGCTAATATATTCAGAAGGAAGCCAGCGGGAGATAGACAGCATAAAGCTTGGCCAACCGTTTAGAAGGAGATATGGTTTATCTGTCCGCTTCGGTTCGTCGGAGATGAACCCTAGGCTCTTCTGCGAGGATCCTGGCAATTAGTTCTGATTTACCACTGTCATCTCTAGGTCCTCTGGAAGTTCTGGAAGTCGGGAAAAAAAGAGAGATATGATCTAGAAGGAGTTGGACAAGCGAAGAGAGTTGCACCATTAAGCTTAATTGTAATGTCAAGATTTGTAAGTTAGTCTCGAGTCAAGAAAAGAAGTATTGATATATCACTTTTGTTATGACTTCTTAATGGTTGTTTAGTTTAATCCTTTCGTAAATATGTATATTTTTTTTCTTATTAAAACACTTATTTAGTGTTTTAATTGACTGCACCCCCAACTATTTTCTTCCTTACATCATCCAGTCAACGATCCCTCGCTTCTCATATATTTTTTTTCATTCGTTTTGGTCAACTAGGGACCAAGTGCCAATCGACAACCCAAGTGATTTTCAAAAATCGTTTCAATGAAATCTATCAATCTTAAATAATGGGCTACCACTAATTTTAATGGAAAAATATTTTTTTAAACATGAAATTTTTTAATTCAAAAATTGTCAGCTTAGATTTCGCGCCAAAACGATTAGTTTTGATAATGATATCATGTGACGTCATCAGGCTTGTTTTCAGTTTATCTACTTTTTAGCTACTTTTCCTTTCAACAAAATTGTTTTTGATACATTTTTAGCTTGTTTTTAAAAAATCTCTAATAAAGTTGAAACAATTTTACTTTGTCTATTAAATAAATAAATCACTTATTATGTCTTACAAATACTGCTGTTTTCCAATTTGTGAAAGCCCGACAAAATAAACCCCAGATAAACTGTTCCTTAAAGTTCCGATGGATCTAATAAGAAGAAAAAATTCGTTTTCTCTGATGAGAAGAGGGAGCGGAGTGGCTAAGTGGTAGAGTTGCCATGCCCTAAATCCTGGTTCAAATCCCGTTGCAGGCCATGACCTTTATTTAGTCTGTATGCTGCCGGACACGTATCATATAGGATGTAGGACCCTCCTGGGGCCCACCCAGCTTCTATAAAATGTTATTAAAATAGGGTGCCCAAAATAAACGGGATTATCTGGCGGTTGAGCGAGACCTAGGACAAGTCACCTCCTTGCAGAACCGTTGTCTATGAAACAGTACAGTCTCTACCATGTACTGAACCCCAGGCCCTTCACGATTTGTAGTGTTAAAGGGTTTTTTTTCTGATGAGAAGGAAGGAAAACCTGGCTCCTTCTACAAACTGTTATGGCTGTGAAGATCATTTTAATGTAAGTTTAAGCTTTGTACTCTTCACTTCTCCTGCACCCTAAATGTTTCATTCCCTATGTTTAAATAAGATGATTGTCAGGATTCAAATTATATGTCCAAATCATCCTTAAAAGATTGTTATGGCTTCTTATTACAGAGCTTCTACATTGAATGTAGTGTAAAGTTAGAATAGTTTCTGCAATAACTAGTCAGTGTATAGTCCATGTAAACTCTCTTATAAAGAAACCCCATTTTCAGAACCCGTGAGTTTGATCTTTTTTTTTTCTCTTTTGTTCCCGGTAGAAGAAGTAGAAAATATAATTAAAGATAAATTAGTATGGGCTCAAACAGCTTTGAAAAAAGAAGCAGTACCAAGCAAATTCAATCGCCAAACAAAGAGGATCCTAGCACATTCATCCCAACCAAGACTTCTTGGTGTCAAAAGAATGAGGCAATCACTAATCGGTGATGTATTTACTTCTTTACATTCATTCAAACAAAGGCATAATAACAATAATGGTAGTAATATAAGGACATTGTAATCATTAATGCCTGCAGGCCTCCTCTGCGCTAGATCATACCTCCAAATTCTATTGAGGTCCTGTAAAACAATGGTTTAATTCCCGATAGAACACAGATGAGGCCATTTGTAAGTTACTTCAAATATTTTTCCAACTTAGTTCCCCAAATACTAATTTTATTCACAGCCCCTACGAGCGAAGGGGTAAAAACACATTTAACAATTTGAACATATGTTCCTATGGAAGAGAAAAACAAAAGCTGACCTAACTTTTGTTGGGTCAGCTTAACAAATAACTAACATTCCCACTGTGGCCAGCCCTAAAAATTGTCCAGTAGCCACCCCCCCAATTTAGTGACCAATCAGAAGGGAAGGACATTAGCCGGAAGAGGAAGAAGTATTAGAGGAGGAGCGGAAGTTGCCCCCTCCCGAGGACAAACAGCTAAACCTATGACAAAGTTTTTCGCGCCATAAATAGCCAAGAGTTTGCTGCCGTTAATTCCGGAAGTGGCCGCTAATCCCGAGCTTATAAGTTGCCGACCAACTGCCACATCTTACAGCTCCATCCGACCACCGGATCTACCGGAGGAACATTTATTACATGGCTCTTCATCCCTGAGGGACCAACATCTCTTCGGTTTAAGCAGCAATTGGAGTAAGTATCCATTACGGTATTTACTTAACAAACAAAGTATGTAGACCGACCATTTTTTCAAGCAATATGACTAAGTGTGTGGTTAGAAACAGAAAAAAGGGGAGCGGAGTGGCTCAGCGGTCGAGCGCTCAGCCGGTTAAAATCAGCCGCTTACTGACAGACTTTTATTTACTCTGTTAGCAGACGGAGATGGATCTACTGAGGCTCAACTAGCTTGTGGGTACCACAAATAAGGGAAAAAATCTGGCGGTTGAGCGTAATCTAGGACAGATCAACTCCCTGTAATTTGTCTCAGAAATTACCTCCCTGCACAATCGTTCTTATAGGAAAAGTACAGCCTCTGCCATTTACTAAACCTCAGGCCCTTCATGGGCTGTAGTGGTACATAGTATTGACTCTACAAGTATTTAGGGTCAATGGTAACTAGAAAACACTAACTTTATGAAGAAATAAAGGCGCAATTAAAGGCGGGAAAGGCTAGTTATAATTCGGTCTCGACAATGCTAAGCTCCTGTTTCCTGTTCCGAAATCTAAAGATCAGAATTTTTAAAACCATCATCTTCCTGACTCTTCTTTATGGATGTGAAACTTGGCCGCTAACGCTGAAAGATGAACAACTAGGTATTCGAAACTAAGGAGTCGCGTGGAATATTAGGTCGAAAAAGAGACCACTGGAGAGTTTAGAAGATTACACAAGTAATTGCGAAGCTTGCACCCAGTTAATATTATTCAAGTGCTAGCGTCACGGAGATTAAGATGGGCTAGTTGCTGGGCTTAGTAACAAACGAACTCCTAAAAAGTTATTAAGCGAATCGCCGACTGGGAAGCGTCTGAGGGTCAGACCGATACGTAGGTTGGAGGATTGTGTTAAGAGTGGTCAGGTGGATTTGGGTTTTAGTAATAGTCCGTGGAAGGAAGTTTGTAACCGGAGATTGGTGGCATCGGCATCGAACCTTCGGGTTCGCTAAGTCTCGTTATTATTATTATATACCGCTACAACGCATCCATAGTCTAGAAATGTAGCACGAGTAGTTGTAGGGACTAAGTTGTTTGAGGTGTGATTTGTCCGGGAAAAAAACCCTCACCCGCAAGGTGGTATCCATGTAATAGGGACTGGCTGAGCTCCAGAAGGGTCTCCCAAATGCTCAGATCCCAAATGCTCTATCACCGGCTTTTAACAGATTGATAATTTTTTTACTACTGCTTAGAACCCCTGATAAATAATTACAATAACAAAAAATATTAGAACGAAAAAAATAGAAAGACGCAGAATTCTAGACAAAATATGTAATGGAGAATATATATGTTATGATAACACAGGTCTGCGATGAATAAATTGTAGCACATTTAACTAATTTCATCACCCCTAGATAAGTCACAAATCACGAGAGGAATGGAGACTTTTCGTTAATTCATCAAAAATGAGTTTGAAAGCTGTACTTCTTTACAATTAATAACCGATATGATCCTGTCCCTGTTGGACACTCAGTCCATTTGAAAGAATGCTCCGAAAATCTTGAGTTTGTTCATAATAAGCTCGGCTACTCTGATCATTAATGGACCATTTTTGTGGATTTGAAAGTTATTTCCATTTTACTAGTTCAACAAAGTGGTTACACAAAGTTTCCATGTTTCCTCTGTGAATGGGAAAGCCGTGACAGGTAACAACGCTATATCAACCAGACGTGGCCAATCAGAAAGGCCTTTATTCCTGGAGTTAAAAATGTTAAAAGACAAAGCTTAGTGGATCCTAAAAAGATCTTACTTCCACCTCTTCATATCAAATTGGGGCTAATGAAACAGTTTGTGAAAGCATTACCCAAAGAAGAAGAGTGTTTCAAGTATCTTTTTGAACAGTTTTCTGGTACATCCGATGCTAAGCTGAAAGAGGGAGTCTTTGTTGGGCCTGGCAGCAGAAAACTTTTAAAAGATGAAAGCATTGTCACTGAAATAGAAATATAAGAAAAAAATGCCTGGAATTCATTTTAACTTGTTATTATAGGCTATCTTGGAAACAAAATAGATCCAAATCACAAAACTTTGGCTGCTGAATTGTTACAAAACTACAAAATGTTGGGCTGCAACATGAGTGTCAAAGTTCCTTTTCCTGGGTCTTTTTCGTTTAATGCACAATTCGGTTATTAAAAAAAGTAACTGTTATTAAAAAGTAACACGTGATTAATATAAAGTTTATTCTAATTTCCAAAATGAAGCGATATCTTCCAATATAACCTCAAAAAGGTCTTTCACCATATTCCTTTGTCTCCACATAAATTCACAGAGATATGAATCCAACATTGTTCTTCTAGTTCCAGCTTCTATTTTATTTCTTATTTTGGCCGCGGCCCATAACGATTCTATCGACTGTGTGCGCGCTCCAGTTGAAGGATCAACGAAATTTTCAGAATGGTTGACTGTATAATGCTTCTAATCATGCCCTTCTATTCTTTCTATAGTGGAATAAGCTTTCCATAAATCTGATATTATAACACTTCCTGGAAGAATATATTCTTTAATGCACGCTATTAAAGTATCTTTGTTCCTGTTGGGCACTGAATATATGAAAGATTTTTTCGTCTCCCTGCAAATAGCACCAAAAAACCCATTGGTTGGGATATATTTGTCCGACATTATGTTTCCTTCTTGTAAAACAAGACTTGTCAATTTCGACGGTCATACCATATCCTCCTATTTTGATAGGATTTTTAAGTAGCGAATCAGCACAAACCTCTCTCAAATAATTTTTCCAATTTGTTACTGTTTCTGCAGACATACTCAATTCGTCTTTACAAAATAACGTTGTTGTAAATTTCTTGGTCCATGGGTAAATAAAAAGAATTGCATTATTCAGAGGATAATTTGAACCGTTGAACCACGTACCTTCCCTGAGTCCTACTTCCAAAAGACAACTTGCATTGTGACACCGCCATCTGTACCGGTCATCTCTCTTGCGCAACTTCATAGAATGTCCATTCCGGCATAGTTTTTCTTTATGGATGAGGCCTTTTTCTTGTAAGAATGCGATGGTTCGGTCCAAATCTTTAAAATCTTCGTATAGCCTTAACATAGCCATTATTAGGTTTTAAACGAAACTAAGAAATGTAGTCATATGTTCTACTGATATGGAGGTTGTAACTATATCACGTGTTACTTTTTAATAACAGTTACTTTTTTTAATAACCGAATTGTGCATTAAACGAAAAAAAAACCTTTTCCTTCACCCACATCTGGACTATCTTCCAGAAAATCTTGGTGCTGTAAGTGAGGAACAAGGAGAACATTTCCATCAAGATATAAAAGAAATGGAGCGCAGATACCAAGGTCAATGGAATCTCAACATGATGGCAGACTACTGTTAGATGTTAAAATAGGATAATTCACAAGAACACAGCCGAAAAAGTACCAAAAGATGCTTTTATGGAAAAAGAAAACGTTTTTACAAAGACTTCTAATAACTTTACCACATGTGCATCACTTTTATGCTCATTTTAGCTAGGTTTCGTTTGTTGTTTTTTTTCTTTTACTTCATGTTAAAATAATAAAAACAAACCCAAAATTTTCCGTTTTTCTGTACTTGGTCCAAAAACTTCAACTTTATTTTGTGGGTAAGCCTTACGTGATAGAAAAAACCCAATGTCATTTATGAAATCAGCGCAAAAACTACATAAAGATCAGTTAACTAAATCAAAACAATTTTTTTTGCAGACCTGTGTAATCCATAACATTTCAATTTTTTTTAAACTAGATTAAATTACAGATAACACTCACGGATACCTTAGACATATTATATAAAGTGAAAATTATCCCTAATCTTTCTGGTCTATGAGTTACGAAGATATATAGATAGTACATGTGAGAGGTAACATATGATTTTCTTGAAAGTGATTTCAAAAATAGTCTTCAGTTTAACAACAGTTAATTAATTCTGATAACACTTTCCATGGGCTCAAATTATAACTGATAATGATTTTTTTACACTTTCTGATTTAAACATTTTTTCCTTATTATTCCATTGTTACATAAAAGTTTATTATAACTTAATTATCATACTATTAATCATATTTTGTTATAACGAAATAAAACAGGGATTTGAATTTTAAAATATCTAATATGATCAGCTCTTTAAGATAAGGCCAATGAATAACATTGAATATGGAAATATGAAAGTGGTTGTACAATAGAAACTTGAAGACTTGAAGATTGGAAAAAATAGTAAATGAATCCTTTTGAAAACTATATAAATATATATACAAAAATAGGGAAGCATAGGGAATAAAATGAATTTTAAAAAAACCTGAATTATAATAATTTAAATATGAAAGGTACCTAAAGCCTTTAATAGGTGAATGAACTATTAAAGACTATAATTGAATTGTGATATTATTTTTATTATTATTGGATGCTTTAATAGAATTCATATATTAATTTTTTTAATTGTTCTTATTTATGTATCTATGTATATATATTTATATTTATTTATTAATTAATACTTTAGAGATACGAAAAATAAATGAGATTGTTAACACAAACCTTGGCAGACGGATCACCCATTGTCTAGTGTTCTAGTTAAGTTTTAATGATTTTTTACTGTATATATATTTCTTTGTATTTTTTCCAAATAAACACGTTCAATCAATCAATCAATATCTATATATCATAATATAACATTAAAATTATAAGCAGTATTCAATAAATAAAAGTATAAAACTACTCGGTTAAAATACTTCCTTGCACAAGCGTTGGAACCGTGGTATCCTTACTAACATACGCAACCCAAGACTTATTTTTTATTTTAGGTTACTGTGGTCCAGTTACACTAAATAAAATCTATCACATATACATTTGTGTACCATATACGAGCTACCTCTCAGCCGTCTTCCCCTTGAAATGTTACAACTGTAGATAAGTCTGTATTCAGTACCAGAAGATTATTTTTTTTAAATATTATTTGCATTATTCCTTTTTTTTTCAAGAATCGTAAACTATAACACCTATGGCAGATATGTCCTATCTTTTAGATTATTTAGTTATTATTTATTAGGTTTATCGCATATAACACTTTATTCATTTTTGAGAGTTTCTTTAATAATCACTTTAAAAAAATCAAAGGGCTTTCCAACTATCCTCTTAGGATTATTGTAAAATGTGTCCAGGATAAGATTACATTAAATGAAATAAACGATCAATCAGCCTGGTTTCAAATTCTTTTTTTGAAGTAAATCGATTCACTAAATCTTTGCATTATTGCTCAATGGAAATTGACAAAATTCATATCTGAAAGGTCTCGATAAGGAAATTCCTGGACTAATAACAGAGTAGTGTCATGTGAACTAGAGTTCTGATCAAATTCAAGAAAAAAAAAACTAGGTCATGAAAAGTCTATCTATATTGGTCAAAGTTTATTTTTGCCTTTGACGTTTGGGTCAAAGCCTGCTTTGGACCCGAAGAGAAGACACATGGTACAGTTGGCATCGTGTCCATTAGATCCTGGGGGGGAGGGGGGTCTTTTATCAAATTAGCTCCTCTTCGATCAGTCACTGTCGTTCACTAATGACTGGTCAGAATCACTCCCTGCTCCAGTTCTTATTATCTGTCTCCTACTTGGAGCATCTTCTACAGCGATTCTCTCTCTTACCATTAGTCTTCTCCAAATGGTCTAAATATACCATCTAGTAGATTGTTAGGTCTTGATAAAGATTTAATGATATCATCAATTTAAAAAAAAAAAAAACTACGAATAGTGTAAAATGGGCCGGGTTACTGATTTGAGGATCGCAGTAAAAATATTTCTTTCCATTATAGAACCCCTCATCCCTAGAAATAAAACTCAGAATGTTTCTCAGTATAGCTCCTTCTTAAGTTTCAACAATATTTTATTCTGAAATGTGGTAATGTTATCACGGGATGGGATAAAATGATTAATTAACCTAAAAATAAGTTAATTTGTCATGCCTGTTAAATCATTTATTGGTTATTCAATTAATAATATATATATTTATGTATGAATAAAGAAAGATTGTAATCACTTCTTTAATACAACGCCAAAATAGAAACAATGAAATATTTCTTATTGGTGAGAGGTCCAACAGAAAGTTTCGAAGTGTATTAGGTTCCTGTTTAACAACATACATATTTTTTTTAATACAACATATAAATGTATACACAAAGAAAAATAAATCTGTACCAATACTACTCATGATGAGCCTTGGAGTACATGTTAGAGACTACATTGTTTCTGAGACAACGGTTGTGCAGGGATGTGATTTCCGAGATCATGATCAATTGCAAGGTTCTTCCCCTAATCGAAAGTACCCACTTTGTGCAGGCTCTATTCCGGGCTGTAATAGAATAAATAAATTATCTGCCGGATTTGAACCCGAGACCTCCTCCAGGGCAAGTTAGCGCTCTACCACTTCAACTTTTACCATTTACCGCTCCCTTATATACATATATGTTCATAATATAAGTAAGGAAGAAAATAGTTGGGGGTGCAGTCAAATAAAAACACTAAATAAGTGGTTACTTATTTAATTATGTGCCGACGTTTCGACCCACTTTGTGGGTCATCTTCAGGGCTATAGGAGGCTGGAGCAAGACTCATCAGAGTACTACTCTACAGAGTACTACAGAGTAGTACTCTAGTACTATACATTAAAGTAGTACTCTGATGAGTCTTGCTCCAGCCTCCTATAGCCCTGAAGATGACCCACAAAGTGGGTCGTAACGTCGGCACATAATTAAATAAGTAACCACTTATTTAGTGTTTTTATTTGACTGCACCCCCAACTATTTTCTTCCTAACGGCTGTCTTCCAGTCAACCATCCTCTCGCTTCTCATGGTTCATAATATAATTTGAAAATATACATACTTTATTTATTTTTGTTTACTTAATGGACTTATTAAATATCAAAACTAAAATATTGATCTTTTATTTATTGTTCTTCTGATGGTGATTATTTTAAATATTTTTATTTTGAAGAGAAAAGATTTGTCTTGGCCGGGATTCGAACACGGGTCGCCCGCGTCTCTAATTTACGAAACTTTTTACAATATATAAAAACATAAGAATGTATATTTACAACATTCTTGTGCTTATTTTACGTTGTTGTTGTTTGTTCATTTAACGTCACTTTGCGCTGCTATGGGTAATCGGACGATGCTACATTGGGAGCTATAAATTTTTCCTATCCAGGTTTAATTAGAATAGGGATCTTTAACGGGTATCTAATATCGTACAGGATCTTGGCGCACTTACTACGTCCCTCGGTAAGGATAGCATAATCAAGCATGTTTTACTCCCTTTTAAAAATCCTAGGGTCACGTACTCGCGATTTTGGACATAATAGGTTGTTATGCTAATCACTGCACCATAGATCGTTCCTTACGTTTTGGCATTTCAAGGGTTATTTTTCTTTTACTGTGTTATGTTTTTTACTGTGACATCTTACCTTAGCTTCTTTGACAAGGAGGGACCATTCTGCTAGTAGGGTGGTATATTATAAAATATAATTATCCCTCAATCTTATTGCATATAAATATATTACATTAAATCAATTTTGTTTTAGTGAAATATTAGAAGTCAAATGACTTTACTATAGATTGCTGTCCATTAGAAGCTTTGAACTAAGTGTATATATTTCTCGGGCCTTTGTAGCTTTTGGCGCGGGCGGGAAACAATGGGCGGACTTGATTCAGTATCATTAGTACGCCGCTTGACTACCAGAGCGCTCTCTTACCGCTCCATTGAAAAGTCAGCTCCATTGTACTACCTCGTCCCATCTTACATCCATCTAGCTCGATTAATTACTCAGTATCGATCTATCAAGCTCAAGTACTGAATGGATTTCCGCTTTTGAATTTTTGAACTAATTAGTTTCTATCAGAATAAAGACTTATATAACCAAAATAAAATTATTTATTTATTTATTCTTTAATTTTCATTTGCACCTGCGCAATTGCGCATGCAACAACTTTGATCCAAGTGATACTTCCTTTACTTTTCTAGAGGAACATCGAGTTTTGGAATGGAAATATCAATATTTGAGTAGGTCTCTTGGCCATTGTCTTTTTTAATCTTTTCCTATCAAGTCCAGGTAACAGGGATGTGAAAACAGAAGATCGAGTGGATTTGGGTGATATTGTGTCGATGAGTGGAATGTTATGTATTTGTTATGAATATATAATTTTATAGTGGGAATTATCATGTCGTTGTGTATGGTGTGACTTGAAATATACCATGGAGCATTAACATTTTTTCTGAGAATTTTGGACTGTGTTGTTTAACCCATTCGAGACGAAGAATTTTTTCGAACACTGTCCCCAGGAACGAAATTTTTATTTTCTTTATATTGTTCATTTTTCATTTTATAAAAAACATGTTTACTATGGAAATCACCCAATTCGTAAGTAAATTAAAATAAATAAGATCATTACAGACCGGGTGTGCAGCTCACCCCTCGGAAAAGTTTTATTACGACGAGCGGATTGAACACCATTTGTGCAATGTAAGGTAAAATGAAAATACATCATTAAAAATTTATAAACACTTATTTCAAAAATAGTTAGATAATATAAAATCTTTATTTTGCTTTCAATAATAAAGAACATAATATAATGCAAAGACAATTTTTAAAAAGTAGCAAAAAGATAACTTTTATATTTTTTGGTACACAGTAAAGCTAATGCCGAATTTTGTTTTCCTGTACTTTACAGATTTTATAAGTTCAAGAAAAATTTTATTTTCACGACTAGTTTACTCAGAATAATCGATAATTGCACATAACTGTGATTGCACACAATCTGTCTCGAATGGAAACAAAATTATCCTTTTTTTTTGTTTAATCAAGAAGGCATACTAGTAATTATTTATTAATGGGTAATATTAGGCCATCACATCTTTAAGGTGCAATTGTATATATGTTGAATAATATTAGAGGACCTTGTATATATACACCCGGACCATCGGGTGGAGGTCAAGAAAATTCTATTATATAGGGAGAACTTTTTATTCGTAAGCCAACATAAGTCAGTCCAATGTCAACACCCGGCCATTGAACTAGTCCTAAAAAGACCTGCAATGTGAGTCGAAACGTCGGCTTACCAATAAAAAGTTCACTCTATGTAAGAGAACTTTTTTACCTCCACCCGTACCATTTTCTTCCTGTTATGGTTTATAGATTTGTTCACTATTCAATGAAATTTAATTTATCACAATTATTTATAATTTAGAAAAGCAATTCTATACTTAATGTACTTTAGTTAATTAATTAATATTTTGAGGTTTTAGTTAATCTCTGATTCCGCCATGCCGGAAATCCCGCCACAGGCAAGACTTTTATTTAGTCTGCTAGCAGCCGTAGATGGATCATATAGGATCTAGGACTCTCTTGGGGCTCACCCAGCCTCTATAAACTATTATAAAAATAGGGTACTCAAAATAGGGGGGGAAACCCTGGCGGGTGAGCGTGACTTAGGACAAGTAACCTCCTTGCAGAACGTTGTCCATGAAACAGCACAGTCTCTACCATGTACTGAACCCCAGACCCAGTAGTTGTATAGGTTTTTTTTCTGATTAATTAGTTTTAGTTCATCAAAAAATTAAGAATTTACTGAATAAATTAATTAATTATTCTCTCTCTGAAACGCGATGAACAATACGATTTTAATGATATAATATTAAATATTGTAAAGTTTAACTAATAATAAATTGAATTATTTTATATTGAATGGGGTAGTTCAGTTAGTATAGTGGTTGGTTCCTAAATACTAAATACTGTTACATTTTATTTGGTACTGTAATGGTACTTTTTATATATAATGCGCAAAAATAATTAGGGATATAGCTAATTTTGTAGTATATATATATTACCTAGCATATATATTATTATATATTTAATAGCTACATAAATATTTAATGTAGAATAATTCCTGATAAATATTAATGCTTTTTTATAATAAAATTAATATTACAATGCGAGGCAAAGCAAATAAAACAAAAATAATGTTATCCATATTCGTTTTTGCGCAGCTTAGTTTTGCCCTCAGCCCTGCTGATGGCCTTAAACTGAGGCTGAAACGTTGCCACAAAATAAATATGTTTTTTGAGAAACGAGGAGATGGTTGACTGGAAGACCTGAGTAAGGTAGGAAATAGTTGGGGGTGCAGTCAAATAAAACACTAAATAACTGGGTACTTATTTATTATGTAATAAGTAAATAAGTTTTGACCGACGTTTCGACCCACAATGTGGGTCGAAACGTCGGCACATAATAAAAAAGTACCCACTTATTTAGTGTTTTATTTGACTGCACCCCCAACTATTTCCTACCTTACTTATATGTTTATATGTACTATTTATATGTATTACTTATTTGTGTAAATTCTTTTTCTTCCCTCACGACATATTCAACAGATTGCTTAAAATAGAAATCAGATTACAATTTATCACACATACTTAAGAAATATAGACAGTTTATGAAACAAACGACATCATAAATAATAATTTTTTTTTTATTATTATGTGTCTAATTAATACGAAATAAAAAATAAAGAAGTATATACAATATATACATATAAGTATATGATTTTTCCACTTATATATAATACAATTCAAAAATAGTTTAATTCTGTCACTTGGTGGCTTTATAATAACAAAAATGTACAAATCATATGTTTACATCAGTGTCCATAAAAATAAATAACAACAAAAAATAAATTATCACGAAAAAAAAAATTAAACGACATATATTAAACCTAAACATATATTAAACGAAAAATACATAGACAATTAAAAGTGCGAGAAAAAAAAAGTGATGAGGTTCCTATAATATTTGCACTGTACGATATAACTCATTATATAAGTCGAATAGATATAAATCAATAATATATAAATTTCTATATTCATAAATTTCTTTTTCGATACTTTTTTTTTATATATTTCACAATAACAATGTCTTGCAAGGTTGTAAATTAATAAAAATTGAAATGGCATTGATTTATAAAAATGTCATTATCTAATATTAAAAAATTATTTTTCATATCAAATTTGATCAGTGACACATTTTTTAAATACTTTTCAGAAGGCTATACACAACATGTAATATACAGTATAATAACTAATATTATTATGTCATTTAAATAATATTTAAATTGAATGATTATCAAACATTCAATTTATTATTAACTTCCATAGCGACCGAAAGTACATCAGTGTCTTTGATGTCATCTACATAAATGATATTGGGAAAAACGTTTAGACTGATTTCTGGAACGATTTTTGGCAAACTGGCATGTGCCTGAACAGCAAGTTCTCTGATGCTCTTTGCCAAGTTCATTTCGCAAAGTAAAGCGTTCTTGGGTCTTTGGGTCAGAGTCCACGAAAGAGTGAAGAAGTGATCTTTCGAATTTTCCCTCATCTTCTTCATCTGGTCCTTCATCATTCCATCCAACACATCCGTATTGGAGTATTCGTCGTACAGGTTGAGGTTGGACTCGTAGAAGAAGCCTTGGCCTACCCTGTGCCAGAGTTTCACTTCGGATTCGTTCACAATGTACAATACGGTACCTTTCGTACCGTTATTCGTAAAATGGTTCAGTGTCAGTTTGTCCAAGCGTACTTTATCGTCCTTATCGTGATATAAGTTATGAGTATTTTCCAAAACCCAAAAGATTCTTTCCCATTCCATCATACTGAAGAACCCGCAGCTAGCTAAGTCAAGAGAGTGTGACAACTTAACTATGACTAGTTCGTTGTGATTATCGATGAATTCATTGATCTCTTTGACGATGGATAGCATCGACTGCCCATTTCCTCCGATGCATTTTCCTCCAGGAAGTTTCGCGTAGTGTCCTGTCAGGAAGCTCTTTCCGTTCACGATATCTGGCCTGACGTCGAAGTACCTCGCACCGTTCTCAAGCTGTCCCCTGATCGGGAGGCTCTGAGTCAAGACGTTACAAGGATGGGCCATTGAACTTCCCGAAACGAAGTTGCTCATTCCTGCGTCGTGGGAACCAGGCATGCATACCTCCTTCAAAGGTCTCTTGCCCAATGTGCCGATGTTGTCTCTCATCCAGTTAGCGCCTTCGATTTGTCTTTTAGGGAATTGGGAAAACTCCGTTGTTGTAGTCGTACATATGCATCCTGGCAATGCAACTAGGATGAGTAGGTATTGATATATCATGGCAGCGAGACTGAAAAACAAAAATGAAAGATCAATGTGAGAATTTAAAAACTAAAAAATGATACTTATACAAAACCTTACCTCATCGATTCCCTCATAATATTCCTTTAATGACCCGTGTTTATTTTTTAATTCTTTTTTTTTTCTACTTCTAACCTCTTCAATTATAAAAATCTCGTGCAACAGCTAATCATTATTATTTTATTCTGCGGTGCTATTGACAATGAAGGTATTTGGCCGCGTTATCATCTTAAATAAGTTTTGTTCCTCTAATGAAATTCATGGACAACGAAAAAAGACTGGGTGGAGAAACAAGGATAGTCAAGGACTCATATGCAAAATTTGGTAAGGAAATTAACCCCAAGCATCGTCATTTAAAAATATAATTACACACAACAACTAATAATAATAATCCTAATGTCACTAATAAAAGTAATAACTACAAATTAAACAAAATTCACCGCCCTATCTGCTTAGTGATCGAAACGTCACAACTAATAACAAAGAGAAAGAAGAATAATTAAGTTGTCATAATTTATTAGCTCTATAATCAACTGAACTACCATCTGGCTACACCAGGAATCTTGTCAGACTATAGTAAAATACAGATTTCTACCTTGACAGTTCATCTACCTTCCGGTCGGATCCCGGCCCTTCGATGATACGAACATTGACTCTTAGGAGAAAAAACGCTCTTGAAAGGCCTAATTCCTGCTGACATAAACATTTTTAATGCCCCCCCGTAATATGCTGAGTCCTAGTGGCCAGATTTTGCTAATTTCATTCTGCCTCGTGGGAATGATTTAGAATCCTAACAAATTTCTAGTAGAGGAGGTGGCTAGATCTACAGAACAGAAATGATGAGAACCTTAACAATATAATTTCTTAATCTAATTACAAATTTAATTTATATTTCTTTTTGAGTGGAAAATAGTCGACTGCATAATTCAATCCACCATTATATTTCTTTTTAGTTGATAAAACTTGGATTAACAGAGATAGCAAGTAGAGACACTACCTCACGCTCCTGCGTATCATCGTATCCATAGCTCCATAACCTGTTCTTTACGGACGAACTCAGGTGTCCGTTGTTTCATATCACAAATATTCGGGTTCAACGACAGTGAAAAATTGGTCAAGAGCCAGGGATTAAAGCTGTTCAAGGTCAGCAGGCGCACGAGAACCTATATTTATTTCCCCGAAGCAAAACATCTCAAGACCGAACCTCCGTGCGACTATTCATCCTGGAGTAAGGTCATCTTCAAACTTCCGGTCGTTACCATTGTAGTAACAAAGCCCGAGCCCAGAGTTGGAGATAATCGTGGATTCCTGGTACAATAATTTAAACTCACAAACTTTCGACTTGTTATCAGGTTAACTTTTGCATGCTGATTATCCGTTAGGCCTTTTTAAGCCAACAGAACAACACCTATCTATAGAAAAATTAAGCTTCAATTAAACCTACCAACTTTCAAAGATAATTATTCCTCAAAGCAGAAAACCTTATGAAAGAATAAATATTTTTAAGATGAATATTTAAAAAATATATATATAAACAGATTTTACAAATCATACTACTGAGTTAATCTCCAGTTTTTTATAATATAGTTATCGCCATTCGGGTATTATGTACTAAATAGATATAATTAGGTTAGTTACAGCTGAAGATTAAATGATTATTCATAACCTATTGTAAACTATAAAGCAGTTTAACCTATTTGGTGACCTTCCAGGTTATTCATATTAGCCAAAATGCGAGGAGGAAAAGAAAAAAACCTAAACTCAAACTCGTTACTGCAGAATATCGGATCAATGGAATCAAGTAGAAATTTTGGTTCTTTTCTGTTAGCCAGGCGCAAGCGAAAAATCACAATCCTGAGGAAAATGTTCTTTTCATGTGTTCTATTCTCAGAATTAATTCAAAACCAAGCAAGTATTCCTTTTTTCTCCAGTCTTAATTTTTGTACAAAAAAAAAAAAAATGAAAGTTTGGGATTTAGATATAACTGAAAAAGATGCAATCCCTGTTTTTCAAGAGAAAGGTATATTGGCAAAGAAAGCAAAATAAGATTTGAATCTGTATGTGGCAATGAAGCTGTCTTTTTGTAACGCAGTACGTTGGCGGTGCAATCGTTTGTCATGAAGCACGAAGAAGTTCGTGATTCTAATCGTCCAGATTGAGTTTTCTAAATCTTTAAGATTTTTTTACGGCTGGAGCAAAGAGATGACATCACTCAAATTGTGTAAAAAACAGCTGGATATGAATCATAGTTGATGATTGGAACTGCTACTTAAGTTTTTTAAATTGTTTTTTTTTTTTTTTTTTTTTTTTTTTTTTTTTTTTTTTTTTTTTTTTGGCGTGCCAACTTTAAGTCATTAACGCCAGTGGATAATGAGATTTTGTTGATATATATATATATATATATATATATATATATATATATATATATCTGTACCTCGGAGGGATACAACACTATGTCCATTTTTTTCCATATTGACTTTATTACAGAGTTAAAATCAGCTAAAATATTTTATAACAACTGCATGATGTAAATAACAATAAATAGAATGTTCTGGTAAAATATTGTTTCAACATCTCAATAAATAGCTGTGCCAATAACACTTTTTGTTGAAAAAAAGTTTAAAACTCCTCTGCTGTAAAGTTATGAAAATGGACATAGTGTTGTATCCCTCCGAGGTACAGATATACACCTTTAGTAAATATCTTATTTGGAGTTTATGTTAACGTATTTATTTAATCCTTTATTTACTTTAACTGATAACGTGTATTGATATATTAAAGCTCCCTTCCACCTCCCAGGCGAACGCCCCCCCCACCACGGGACCCCGACCGGACCACAGGCACCAGTGGCAGCGAGGTCCGACAAACTCTCTTTACTTAAGTTTACTCTCTTTACTTACTCTCTCTACTTAAGTTTGTGTAGAAGTATTAGCGGAATGTAAGCAAAAAAAAAGCTTGCATTTCATGATTCTGATCGCGTGTTGCATTCTTTGCCAATATAGCTTTCTCTTGAAAATTTGGGATCGCCTCTTTTTCAGTTCTAGCTAAATCCCAAATTTTCATCATTAATATTTACAAAAATTAAGACTGATGAAAAAAAGGAAAACGCGGTTTGTTTTCGAATTAATCCAGAGGATAGAACACATGCCCCCAAACATTTGCGCCCGGCTAACGGAAAAAATCATGTAACCACTACGACCCGTGAACGAGTCTGGGGTTCAGTACAAGTAGAGAATGTACTGTTTCATGGACAACGGTTCTGCAAGGAGGGGGCTGCGGCTAACGGATACGTACCGAAACTTTTAAAGGAATGGGAAAATGGATAGAGAAGAAATAATTCTAATATAAACAAAATTAAATGAATCCTCGTCGAATGGAAAACTAGCAGATAATCACAGAGAGATATTTACATCTAAATAACAGTTGATGATTACATGAGTATTTTTTACGTTAATCAGATCCTATATATGCAAAAGCTGCTGGGTGAATACGATAGTAAAGCATATACATATAGTTTGGAATAAGTATCGATTGGCTTTAATATAATCGCAATCCAGGAAATCCTTTCCAAGATAACGTGTCAAAAAGTCAAGTTTTGAAACAATCGATATATAAAAAGAGATGCCAATAATGATACTTATCGATACCTAGAATGGTGGTAAGCGGAATTGTTACAAAATCTAGAATGTTCACCTGACTTACAACTGTTATACATACCTCGAAATAAATGCCGTAATCTCAAACGGATTGTAGTTAAGTTTATAAATATACAAGATACAAATAAATTAAATAGTATATGGTAAAGAATAACACTATATGTAATATATTGATAGAAACTAGATGTATTATATTCTATCAATATACTACATTTAGTGTTATTCTGTACCATGTATTATTATAATTTATTTGCATCTTGTATTTTCAGCCCTGAAGAAGCCCTGCAATGTGGGTCGAAACGTTGGCTTACAAATAAACAGTTCTCTTTATTTAAAGAGAATTTTTTTGATCTTCAACTGGACCATTTTCTTCCTCATTTATCGACTGAATTTAGTCATGTTTAAGAAGAGTCAGAATTATAAAAACTATATTCTTTATTTAATTTGTCTCCCTCCAGAGTTAGTAAAGTATATGCACCGTGGTACCAATACCATAAAGGAATAGGGATTTATTCCCTAGTTTCTTCGAAAGTTTTACTTAGCTAAGCCATTGAATGCTTATTCTTATAATAATTATATATCAATCTGACTCACATTGGCACAACTTCATTATTGTATAATACAATAACATTAATTTGGCTTACTGTCTCTGAAATTCTTTGCAATAGTCCCTACATTTTGATTGTTTATCCTCTAGTAATTTCTTTAACAGTTTTTCCAACATTTGAATTGAACCTGGTTTAGATTAAACAGTGTTTGCTATTTCAATGATTCCCTCATTGAATATGGTAAATATCATTAAACTGTAAGTTTTCTTCTTCTTTAATGGCACTACAACGCCACCGGTCATCCCTGGTCAGAGCAGCCGCCTTCCAATTCCTTATCCCAAGGATAGACCTGCATCGGCAGCGACGCCGTCCGCCCAACGCAATTTGGGACGTCCATCTGGTCTTGGTCCATGGATCTGTTCGGTGAGGAGCTTCTTAGGAATTTGGTCATCCGTCATCCTCGCCAGATGTCCGGCCCAGCGTAATCTCCCAACTTTTATAAATCTGACCAGGTCGGCTTCTTGGTACAACATTTGTAGTTCCGCATTGTTCCTCAGTTTCCACTCTTGATTTATACACCATGGACCAAATAATGTTCGGAGGATGCACCGTTCTAACCTCAGCAAAGCCAGCTCTTGATTCTTGGATAGTGTCCATCATTCAGAGCCATAGGTACGACTTATTAGTTATTGGGCGGTATTTCAAAAAAGTGATCATGGGGCGTAGCAATGGATGTTAACCATACAAGGTTTGATTTTCCATCTGATCAACGTTTACTGACAGAGGTCATCCATGGACGGAGGAGAATCGGCGACCGCGACTTGATTGATTGGCTGAAGAAGCGAGGAACTTCGGAGTCCACAACTACGAGTAGATGGCAGTAGCTTTCAACAGGGACTACGGGCAGATGCTGATTAAAGAGGCCTGGACGCGTCCACATGTTGTTGCGCAATGTCAAGAAGAAGAAGAATATAAATAAATGCCACAATTCCGGAAACAGCATCGAGCCTTAACATCGGCATCGAGCCTTCGGGTTCCCTAACCCTAATTGTTAATATTATATCATAGTCCATAAATCATATTGCGAAGAAAGTATTCCTCGTGTTGGTTAAAATAAATTCTCGAATGTCTAAAAATATTTTTTTAGAAACCGACATTTCTATCCATTTTGGAGGTCTTCTTCAAGGTTGAGTAGTATCGAAGTGTGATTAGGGATGGATAAGATTGTATTTATCGTATAATTTGTAGCCAATACTGAAAAGTAGTGGATACAAGGATCGGATACGGTCAAAATGTACAGATACTCAGTAGAATACTTGACTCGCGAGTAGTAGCAACGGGGAGGTCCTACCAAGGTCACCCCCCCCCTCTCTCTTGATCTCTAGAAGTGGATACTGACTAGTTGTATTCACTACTCAGTATCCATGACGATTGGGGTGTTCACTACAATCTCTACTCCCGCACCTGCTACCTGCCAGACCAAATAGATACGAGAGCTGTATTCAAGGCCTTGGTTGTATTCACATTAGAAGCATCAGCTATTCAGTATTCACGAATACATTCACTACCTCATGTTACCTAATGCTATTTATTACTATATCATACGAATTAAAACTGGTATATTTTTTTTGGATCTACTTTGTGAATCAAATTGTGGGATTTAATTTACTATAGAGTATGGTTATTAAACATTATATATATTTGTACATATTTAAATAAATAAACTTTTTCTCCATTTTTTTTACTTTCAACAGCAACAAATTTTACATCATTCTAAAGAAGAAAATTAGTTTCACAAAATTAAAACAAATTTTGTATTACAACCCAAATTCTACGTGTCTTGGAACGTGAATTGCAAAAGTTTGAGGTAGGGTTTACAACTTTTTTTTGTTAAATTCCATAGATTTCAAAAAACAATTAACCAATAAAAAACATGATTTTAATCATTTGATGCCTTGTGCAGGTTACTTTTTCGGTGAATAATTCTTTTTCCTTTAAAAATGATAACAAAAACTGATGCCCCAAGAGAGGCTTCTCTGTAGCGTATTAGGAGAGTAAGAGTCGGGATAACTGTATTCAACTACAAAAATATCAAGTGAAAGTATCGGATACAGAAATTATCCGTATCACTTGTATTCGGATACAGGAAAATCCAGTATCTACCCATGACTAAGTGTGATGCTTGTTTTGTTTATATCAATTTAATTTTTAAGTAATTAATGCTATATACATTTTGCTTTATTGATGAATATGACCTACACGGTGACTGAGAAAATCCAGATTCATTTTGAGAAGGGTAGAAAGTTCTAAAATTAAGAAATAAATAGATGATGTGCTTTAAAACTTAAATACTTATCTGATTGTAGATTTATTTTTATTATGTACCAGAGATAAATTTTGGGTCAATCCTATGTTATACGTCGTTGAAAGATAATGAGTTCAGTGAATAATTGGTTTCACAGACAGAATATATATAGCAGAAAATACAAACAATATTGGCAGTGAATTATATAATCAGATTATGCGTGAGCCGAGTCCATCATTGCCATTAGCGAGATACTAATACTATATATTATTATTCAATATCGCCATTATTATTTCTTATTTAAGCTTTTAATTACTCAATTCTACTATTTTGATTAATTCATTAATAATTTTAAATAAAATAATTTATCTTTGTTTTTATTAATGTAGGATCCCAATGAGTGGCAAAGCTAAAAGTCCCAAATTCGTATATCAGATTAAATATTTATTTTTATATTATCGGTTAACAGCCATATATCGACACCGTGGGGTCTGCAGACCCTCTTATGAATTTTCAACTCATGTGTTGATAAATTCATTATTCTTTTTTTTTTTTTTTTTTTATTATTTAATTCAATGATATTTACAACTATAATGGTATTATATCAAGTAAATGTGCAAAAATGTATAATATGACATGAAAACAGTTGTGGAGAAACTACCCATCGATAGCACTCCAATAAAGTTCTATAGTAGATGATCTCGAGGCCATCTTCCATTATTCTAATAACGAATTTTCACATATTTAATTAACCACTTATCTAGTGTTTTTATTTGACTGCACCCTCAACTATATTCTTCCTTACTCTATCTTCCGGTCAACCATCCCCTCCCTTCTAATGAATTTTTACGATATATAGATTCTAATGAGGTGTTTATATCGCTAATTTTGAACGCCAAGTGTCTCTATCTGACCGTAAATACTCTCTCACTCTCTCTCTCTCTCTCTCTCTCTCTCTCTCTCTCTCTCTCTCTCTCTCTCTCTCTCTCTCTCTCTCTCTCTCTCTCTCTCTCTCTATCCATCTATCTATCTACCTATCTATCTATCTCTCTCTCTCTCTCTCTCTCTCTCTCTCTCTCTCTATATATATATATATATATATATATATATATATATATATATATATATATATATATATATATATATATATATGAGCGGAGTGGCTAAGTGATATAGCGCTGAGTTGCCATGCCGAAGGTCCTGGGTTAAAGAATCTACCTAAAATAAAAAAAGTCTTCCTTGATACGAGATAACTGAGAGTGGTAAAGGGCTGAGATGCCGTGCAGAAGTTTCTGGTCTCAATCCGGCTTGTAACTTATTTGATTTTTTTGATGGTTTATTTTTACAACTGCATCGAAAACGATGATCGATATTAATCGCTAAATTTCACCCATCCATCTCAAGCATTTTTTTCCTTTCTCATATCTTTACTTCGAATTGTCTTCGCATCGATCTCCTTAACAATACCGGCCAGATTTAGGAAATTATAGTTATCCCATAAACGACATCAGAATTTAATTTCTCGCTTTAAAATTTTTCCTTTACATTAAAAGACGAAATTACTCAACTAAACAATAATGAATATGAGTTTAAATAGCGCATCTATACACCTCTAAAAATCACCAATAAGCTGCTTCCATAAACAGAGACAAAATCAGTAAACTTTTTGATTGTTACTTAATTTTAACTGGGTTATTTTATCAATATTTTTTTACCAGGGCATTATAGAAAAAAAAACTCGTTACTGATAAAATGAAAATTCTTGAATTGTGGTGACATATTTGATTTATCGGACTCACTAACGTAATTTCGACATAATTTATTCTAAAATTTAAAGTTATTTAGCCATATCTTATTTCTTAAATGTCATTCCCTCGTAGCTGGTTATTAATGGATATTTAGCTTGAAGAACATAATTGATTTAGAAAAAAGAAAACATTAAGTAAAAAACGTTATAAAGCTTTCAAAAGGAGTTGCAGACTATTAAAGTGGAGTATAATGGCTGTCATTTTCCAATCCCGCTAGCTCAGTCAGTTAGCCAATCAGTTAGCAGCCGGAGACGGGTCCTATGGGAGGGCCTTCCTGGAGCTCATCCAGTCACTTTAATGTGGGCATCCAAAATAATGTTGGGAAATCTGGAATTTCAGCGTGATCTAGGGCAAATTATCTACCTGCACAATCGTTGTCCAAGAAACCCCAGACCCTTCATAGGTTGTACATAGTGGTAGAGATTTTTTTTGTAAATGTATATATATATATATATATATATATATATATATATATATATATATATATAAATAGGCGGGTTTTCGAGCTGGAAGATCTTGTACTGATCACATCTTCAGCCTCTCACAACTTATAGAAAAAAAGATGGCCCACGACCGTGAACTCCACAAGATATTTGTAGATTTACACAAGGCCTACGATACCGTACCTCTAGGGAAACTGTGGAAGGCTTTGGAAGATACATCTGTTAAGAGATACCTCATCAGAGCAATTCAAGGGCTCTATAAAAACAACACAGGGGCAATAAAAATAGGAGATAGAGTGTCTAGAAGCTTCCCAATTAACAAAGGTTTGAAACAGGGCTGCTGCCTTTCACCCCTGATTTTCAACATCTATATAGAAAAAGCTCTTAAAGACTGGAAAATATCATGCGGTGGAATGGGTGCTTAAATCGGGGATGATGTCATCTACAATTTGCAGTATGCCGATGATCAAGTAATAATCGCATCGGATCCGGATGACGTGAGCTATATGATGAGGAAGTTGCTGGACACATATTCCAGATGGGGGGTCAAAATCAGTAAAAATAAAACAGAGTATATGGTTTTCAACGCTCCAAATTTACCACTTGAAATCGATGATTGGACGCTCAATGCTTGCAAACAGTTCAAGTACCTCGGATGCTGGCTCTTTTCTGGAGGAGGTAGTGAGGGTGACATCGAACATAAAGTAAACATGGGAAAATAAATAATAAGTACAATTAATTCCACCCAATGGAGTAAGGAAATAAGATTAGAAACTAAAAAGAAGATCTACCATTCCTTCGTAGAGAGCGTAGCCACTTACGGATCAGAGGTTTGGACACTCACGGAAAAGGCGGAGAGTAAGCTGCTTTCCATGGAAATGGACTTCTGGAGAAGAAGCTGTGGTATATCGAGAACCGAGCGGGTCACAAAAGCAGCAATCAGAGACAAGGTCGGATGTCAAAAGAACATCCTTCACCAGATCGGAACTAAAAGGTTGAAGTGGTATGGTCACTTAATGCGTGTTAAGGCCAGATGAAGTAGTAACCTTATAAAGTATTATTAGTTTTAATCATAAAAAATTAAATCATTTGTTCTTAAAAGAAATAACATTATCTTTTCTTATTTTTCACATTTTTATTTAATATAATAATTTAAACGTTTATTTCGTAATTGTTTAGAATAATTTAATTTAAAAGGTAATTTTATTTTATTTAGATATAAGTAATATTTGTAGTAAGTGTGAAAACATATGTTATAAAAGTGAAGAGAGAAAAACAAAAGAGAGTCGATCGGCTTTTGTTCGCTCCGACTAGACCGAGCCAGACAGTGTTGACGCGAGCCCTTAGCCGTGCACATCGTATTCTCTTTAGGAGCCCAAAGTTGTTTTTGTGAATTTTAAGACAGTGTTGACGCGAGCCCTTAGCCGTGCACATCGTATGCTCTAGAGGAGCCCAAAGTTGTTTTTGTGAATTTTAAGTCAGTGTTGACACGAGCCTCTTGACGTGCACATCGTATGCTCTATAGGAGCCCAAAATTGTTTTGTGTGAATTTGAAGAAGATACTAATTTGCTGCCCACCTGCAGGTGTAATTAGTTTAAACTTCGTCATAGATTCGACCAATTCGAATTGACCCAGTCGATCATCTCAACGTCTGTTGTCTCAACATCCAGCTCGCCCTGCCGAGAATCTACCATCTACTGAAAACTACTTCGACAGACAGATAAGAGTTTTCATTATTATATCATTGCAATCAGAAAACCGCATAAACATTCATTATTTTGTAATAGATTTTATTTGTAATTTAATAGAGTTAAATTTACTATCGTAAGATTAAATAATATTTGTTTTCTTTTTGTTATTAATTAGTTGTTGATAATTTAGTTAATATTAGTAACTTCATTTTCTCATTATAAAAGCGTTTAAATTGTTCTTTTAATTTAATTAATTGTTATTTTCATTCTCAAAAATATTAGTTATTTAATTTATGAAAATTGATTTATGTTATTAGTTTAATAAAAGGTTACAATCAAAATGACATGCGATCTGGTATAATTGAATCAGACATTTATTTTCCTTATTCATTTCGGAGCTCTCATCGAAAGGTCCAATAACTATTTCGAGGTTGCTCAAACAATGCGGATGGACGAAAACCGCTGGCCAAAGAAAATTCATAACTATATACCACCTGAAAGAAGAAAGCGTGGAAGACCGAAGAGGAAATGGATGGAGGATATAGAGGAGTGCATGGCAGCCAGAGGCCTCCGTGAGGGGGATTGGATCGACAGAGAGCAGTGGCTTTTGAGTATTGGGGATATGACTCCTTGAGTTGTGAAAAAAAAAAAAAAAATATATATATATATATATATATATTTATATATATATATATATATATATATATATATATATATATATATATATATATATATATATTGTATCTTGATTCTTCATTGTTGTTGATAGTGTTGGTTTCTCATTTTTTAATTATTTATTCATGATTATATTTATTTTAAATGCGTTTGTTTTAGATAATTGGTATTAGTATATACACATTCCGCAAAAAAAATATGAGATGAACATCATTACTTAATTCCTTATTCATTCCTAATTAAGACAGACAATTCTGTTCAAAACGTTGGCTATTATTAACATTTTCTGTTTATTCAAGAATTGTTTTGTTCGCTATTTACTCTTCTATATCAGATTTTCGATCCAATGTAATACCCGGCTTAGTTCGGATATCATCTAAAGGAATTATTGATCCATTGGTTGTTCGGAAAGGCATGTTTTCTTCTCCTGGAAGGGAATACATGACGAAATAGAGGATCTGGGAGTAGAGCAGAGAGTAATGAGATATCAGAGGGAATTTGGTTTATCCCGAAGCAGCTGCTCTGGACCGCGGCCTTAAGCTCAGGACTCGAGAGCGCTCTCTTGGAATCTCTTTATTATTTCCAGCTTCACTCTCTCTCTCTTTCTCTCTCTCTCTCCCTCTCTTCCTCCCTCTTCCCCTTCTCCAGGCCGTTGGGCTAAATATTTCAGGGACCGGGATAAACCAGTCCTCTTTTCTCTTACCCCCGCATATGTTCATATAGCCTCTTCCTTTTTTTTTTGTTTTCTTATTTTCTTTTCGTCTCTCTGTTATCTTGTTTTTCACTCTAGTTAAGAGCATTTCCACATAAAGATTCTCTTTTTAAATAAAAGAAAAATACAATAAAACTTTTTTTATATATAAATTTTCTAAAAACTAATACATGTATTAGAATAAGGTCTTATTAAATAGACAATGTCAATTAAGAATAACAACATCACGTTCCAATAAAAACACACGTTTCTAGCTAAAAGCATAAAATAATTCTTTTGAAACTTTAAAAAACAAAGAGAGAGATAAATATATTTAAAAAACAAATAAGCATAACTAAAATGACTCAAATATTTAAAGTTTTGTAAATTTTAATTTAGGAAAATTTCATATTACAGTACAAGATATAGAAAGAACAAATAAGAGATGAAGTCACAATTGCCTTACTCCAGTCAATCATCAACAAACAACAAATATTTGTAATGTACATATAATTGTCCTCCTGTATCGTTTAATAACATCCCACTGATTCCTGTAGAACAAGTCCGGTACTTAGGACTATACCTTGAGAAACGCTTAACTTGGAATCCTCATACTAGACTAAAACGACAAGAAACAGCTCGGCGATTCAGGCTAGTTAGTTACTAGACAAAAGCTGTAAGCTCTCAATCACAAAAGACTCATGGCATTCATTCTACCCATCTGGACTTACGGAGTAGAACTTTGGGGCCATCGAATTCCTCTCGTATCAATCCTTACAATCCAAAATCCTTCGTAAAATCCTCAATGCTCCTTACTTTGTTACGAGTAAAGTAGTCCATAATGACCTTAATGTCTCATTTGTTGCTGATTTGGCCCGAATCCGATATCAATCGTTTCATGACAAACTCCATTTTCATTTAAACCCACTAGTTTTAAACCTAGCAACCTCTTCAATTACTGATAATCCTCCGAAACGTCTGAAAAGAAGATGGCCACGTGACCTTTTAAGTTGAACTTTTTATTTGACTGCTACGACTAGGTAGTTTCTCTACTTGCCTTTATTTCGGGACATTATTTATCTTTCATTATATTTACTTGATGTATTCAGTATACAGTTGTAAAGTTCAATAAATACATTTCCAAATACATTGTATAGTACTATGGTTGATTGGACGAAGCTATAACGTTCCTATGCTGTTGGTCCTAATTTTGCCTATCCCTATATAATTATTATATAATATAATTATGCGAAAATAATCCTAATCATTTTTACAAAAAATGTGAGAATCTTAGTAAAATCACACTTGACTACCTTGACTTTCACGAAAAGACTACACCATGAGGATGTGGGCGTATTGAGTCTTACGTCAAATGTTATTAATCATCTAGTAATTGTGTAATAATAGTAATTGTGTAATGGTTCAAATCCCGCTACTGGCAAGACTTTTATTAAGTATGTTAGCGGCTAGAACTGGATCATACAGTATCTAGGACCCTCCTGGGGCTCACCAAGCCTCTAAAAGTGGGTATCCAAAATAAGGGGAAAAATTTGATCGTGATCTAGAACCAATCAACTTCCTGCACAACCGTTTTTCATGAAACAGTACAGTCACTAACATGTACTGAATCCCAGACCCGTTCACGGGTTGTAGTGGTACAGTTTTTTTTCACAATTAAAAAAACTAGTTCTACAAGGCTAGTTTCTTACTTTTACTCATCTAAGATGCTAAGATATATTTCAGAAAATTTGGCTCTCTGCCGGGTTAGTCATCGGTTTCTTTGCTGACACATCTTTTCCCTCCATTAAAGGAGTCAGCTTGAGAGAACAAACAGCAGGATATTTTCCCTAAGGATGAAGGAGCCCCCCAAAAGGATAACACTCCTCCCCCCTCAGCGGAAGGAGTCGGGTAGCTAATGAACTTGATGAAGCATATTTAAGGAAGGGTCGGAATGTGCTGGGGTTCGAGTCTCAGGAAAGATTCTTTGATTAAAGAGTCAGTGAGGAGTATAATTATAGCCTTGTAACTTAATATTATATAATTATACATATAATTCGCTATTATAAACAATTATACAATTAAATATGATAAATGAATCATATACCCTACTTAACAAGGGTGATAGGAGAACCATAATGACGCAAAAACATCCAAGGAGTATAGTTTTTCACCCAAACAGGTAAAGATATTTTTTAAATTAATTAATGAACATTAAATTTTTGAACTGTCTACTTACAGATTATTCCTTATTTTCTAAAATCTCCAAGTCTAAAATATTTTTGCATTATTTATTGTTGATATATGATCGATATAGTTTTTATTATGTAGGAGTAAATTTTCCAGGTAGAGGTCAGAAAAAAAATCTCTTTAAAAAGGAGTACTTTTTATTTTAAAATCGTTGACTGTTGGCCCAATTATAAGCCCTAAAGAAGACCTGCAATGTGGATCGAAACGTTGGCTTTAAAATAAATATTCTCCTTTTTCAAAGAGAATTTTTTCTGACCTCCACCCGGACCATTTTCTCCCTAATTTATATTAGGCCCATCAAAACAGACTGAAGTTAGAGAAGGTGCAGCGGCTTGGGTGCTTCACGATCACGTGATCCATGAGTACCACCCCTAGCGCTTCACTTGAAAATATCTTTATATTTTTAACTCCCCTCGACATTCTAATTGAAGCAGAGGCAAAGAAGACAGCATACAGGCTAGTGAAAATAGAAAGGGTCAAAAAACCCACAAATGACTTTGGACACAGATGTGTCTATGACATGATTGAGCGAAATG
This sequence comes from Troilus luridus, assembly GCA_964056705.1. NCBI lineage: Eukaryota > Metazoa > Arthropoda > Insecta > Hemiptera > Pentatomidae > Troilus > Troilus luridus. The sequence continues at coordinate 194,853,724 of OZ057412.1, read as the reverse complement.
CAGAATTGAAAACGCATTTAGACCTAATGTTGAATAAATATAAATTTGAAAAAAGATTCGAAAAATTTGACAGCCGATCTGCAAAAGCAAGAATTACTGCTTTAACCCACCCATTGGTCTAAATGTGTACACGGATCCACAGGAGGCTCGGGATTCTGGTATGATTATTAATATTATTTAAGTTTATTTGGATTTAAATCATTATAGTGATGAATTACTATAAAGTTAATCATGGACGATAAATACAATTTTAATAAAATCAAAGAAATGTTCCAATAAGACAACCAGGTCTAAGTAGCTTTTCCTGGTTTTCCTGTATTAAAACCTACACGATGCTGTGATTAAACCATTCCACTCAACTTTTGTAAACTTATTAAACTATGGAAACATTTATTTGTATACAATACAGAAAAAAGTTAAATAAATATGCACGATAAGGTATTTGTTTTATTTTTTATCTTATCTATACACAGCCTTGATTAAAAATAATTTCATTTATACGATTTACTGTAATCGAGCTTGATTATTTAGTTATTTTAAATAATAATTATTATTATAATAAATCACTAATATAAATATATTTATCATCCCGTATTATAAAGGTTATTTCGAATTAAAAATAGTTTAATTTTTCGAACTTTTCCGAATATTAATGCCAAGATCTAATTTATGTTAACATTTTGTAAATACAACGCTTATACATAATTTTTCTGAAATATAATCAATATAATCACGAAGTTTAATAATAATAATAATAATAATGTCTTTATTTATTCTGGGACCTTTAGAATAACAATACAGGTGTTGTAAGCTATTATGTCTTAGAGTGTAAAATAATTACATTTAATTAATTATTACAAATAATTTAGCAAGTGAGAAAGAACAATAAAAAAAAAAATGGGAATCACCTCAAATAACAATATTTCAAAAACAGATTAGAAGGCGAGAAAAATTAAAATGAGTAAACAATAATTATGTAAGAGAAGCAATTTATAGTTACATATATATCAAATTTATGCGAAGCACAAAAACAAAAATAATGAAGAAAAATTCAAACAATACCACCGGTGATTTTCAATTATTTCCTATATTTCTCTTCTTTTTGTTTAATATCTAACTAGATAATATTAATACATATTAATACGTACGTGGTTGATATCCCACGCACGCATATATATACATACATAATCACACACACAAGTGCACATTATTCATTCATCGAATGATAGAATTTTAACTCAAAACTGATCCTACTATTTCCGATTTTTTGGGATCAGTGGTTCTTGTAGCTAAATTCTATTCTTAAGCCTAAATTGAAGCTAAAAAGAAATGTTGTATGGGATATCAGCATTTAATAAATATTTAAACAATCGATAACAATTACCAAAAATATATTTTTAAAAATCTGAATCAGCCAGCTACCATCATATGTTTTTTCATTATTAATTATACTTTCTGTTAAAAAAAAAATTGTAATTTCATTTTAGAAATATATATTAGTGAACGCTTATATCTACAGCCCCGGTGAATAAGTGGTTAGGTCTAATTTTCTCCAAAATGAGTTTCTTGTACTTAAATAAGCGGTTTCGAGTTATTTTCGTAATGAATAAGGGGCTAAGTAAGGCATTGGCTTGAAAAGGAGTTATTGTTTATATTGCAACTCCATTTCAAGCCAAAACTACGATAATGATACGATCCCAGTTATCTGAAAGCAGTTAACTTTCTCTGGACAAAATCCGACTTAACCACTTAATCACCGGAGCTGTAGATATATTTCATTTATTTACGTGTAGTTGACTAAAGTGACGGGCTCGAAACATTTGAGCCTCTAATTGTATCATTTAATATACGTAGAGTTATAGATATCTCATGACTCAGAATCCTGAAATGTGATTACAAACTCCAGAATAATTTTTTGATAGTAAGCTTGCACAACTTGACTGGAATATGGTTTTTTCTTCGCTATCCTATTATATAAATCAAGAAGATTGAGTCCAGTATATAAGTAAAATCTTATAAAGAAAATGCTAGCACATCTTTAAAAAATTATTTTTCCTAGTATTTTTAATAATTTATAGATTTATTATTCGTTAGTTTATAAACTTTTTTTTTAAAATCTTCAAATATTCGAAAGATATATGAAAAACAGAACGTCTTTAACTCACAAACATAACTTTATTGGGTTAGGCAATACATACAAAATAAAAAACTGTACCACTACAACCCGTGAACGGGTCTGGGGTTCAGTACATGGTAGAAACTGTTTCATGGAAAACAGTTTTGCAAGGAGGTGATTCGTCCTAGATCACGCTCCTAGATTTCCCCCGTTATTTGGGGTACCCTATTTTTATAACATTTTATAGAGGTTTTTTTTATGATCCATCTCCGGGTGCTAATAGACTAAATTAAAGTCTTGCTTGCAACGGGGTTTGAACCAGGATTTTTGGCATGGCAGCTCAGCACAAATGATAAATATGAATTTAAATTATATCTAAAAACAATTGATTAACAGGCTTTTGGACACACTCATATTTTATGCTGTCACTTACAATGAATACAAATGACAATCAGTCATATGGTAATAACACACATGTTTAGATTTATTATAAAAAAATCACCTATTGTAAAATTTTGACCTATTAATACTATTCAGCCATTGATGTATTTCTTACCATAACATTTTTGAATAAACAAATAATTAATAATTTTAGAAAAACTTACCTGTGATTGATCCAAAAGGATACTGAATTATATTGATGTGCTTGTATTGCTTTCGTTGAGAACGTTTAATTTATATTTTTTTATTTAGACTAAATTGATTTTGATGATTACAGGAGATCCCAAATGGTATTTTCGATGTCTTTTTTCTTTTTAATTAAATTTTAATCTAAAAATATTGTTTGAATGGGTTTTAAGGAAAATTTAGAGGTCCAATTTTAATTCAATTAGAAATAAATCTTAGCATGAGAAAAATTCTTATCAGGTATCACTTAAATTATTTATCAATTTGATAAACTAAATAAACAGCTGAAGAAAATAAAAATATTCCCTTTTTTTTATATAATTTCGTATTCTAAAACCTATTTATTGGAGCGAAGAAAAGTGAAAATGTCTTAAGAAACATTTATTAAATATATTATACATTTAATATTTCGTAGAAAAATATGAAAATTTGTTACAACCTATTAGTGGTGATGGATGTTTTATTATATCAGTATGTAGAGCATTGAGTTGGTCCGCCGAAAGTCCCGCATACAAATTTGACTATGGCAGATGGAACCTGAGGTATCTGGAGACACACCCGGGGCTCACCCAGCATAATAATAAATTCAGTACCCTCAATAGGGGGAACCTGGCTGTAGAGCGTGATCCTGTACAAATTATATCCCTGCACAACCGCTGTCCTATTAACAGTCCTAACTCTACCATGTACTGAACCCAAGATCCTTCATGGGTTGTAGTGGTAGAGGGTTTTTTTTTTTTAATTGATTTATTATTATATAAAATAAAATATGACATTAAATAACAGTTCAAATATCACTTAATCCAATATAAATAGAAAAAAAGAGAAATGAGTAGTTGACTTTAATAAGATAATAATGATAATAATTCTTTTGAATAATAAAAAAAATCACAAAATTTGAATAAATAAAAAATAATATTTTTTAATAATAATAAGATAATTTTTTTAAATTTAATTTAATGATATTTACAACTATAATGGTATTATAACAAGTAAATGTGCTAAAATGTAGAATATGACAATAAAACACTTGTGGAGAAACTACCCATCGGTAGCACTCCAATAAAGTTCTACAGTAGATGATCTCGAGGCCATCTTCTTTTCAGACGCCTCGGAGGGTTATCAGGAATAGTATGTGAAGCAAGCTAAGAGCCTAGCGGATTCAAGTGCGTATGGAGCTTGTCATGGAAGGATAGGTGTCTAGTTTGGCCCAAATCAGTAACATTGAGGATTTTACGAAGGATTTTGGATTGTAAGGATTGAATACGAGATGAGTTGGATGGTTTAGTAGAGCCCCAGAGCTCAACTCCATATGTCCAAATAGGCCTGATAATTGTCATGTAAATGAGTCTTTTGTAATTAATTGGGAGCTTAGAACGTTTGTCCAGTAAATGTTGAAGTAGGCGAAAACGTCTAACAGTTTCTTGTCTTTTCAGTCTTGTATGAGGATTCCAAGTGAGACGTTTATCCAGATGGAATCCTAGGTAACGTATCTGTTCGACAGGGTTCAGTGGAATATTATTAAAGGATACAGTAGGACAGGAATTCGTAGGTTTACGACGAAGGGTGAAGGTAATTTGATGGGATTTGTTAGGATTTATTTTAATCCTCCAATTTTGACACCATTCTTGGTGGTGTTAGATATGGGATCGAAGAGATTGGGATGCAACAAATGGATCCTTAGTAACTGATAACACACATGTGTCATCAGCGTACGTAGTGAGGACAGTGCTTGGATGGGTTGGGATGTCAGCTGTATATATTGTGTATAGGATGGGACCCAGGATGCTACCTAATAAGAGAATTATTTTTTAACTTCTCAATATTAATATTAAATGTTATTTTTTACAATTTATTTTTATTTATTATGTATTGTTCTTTTGATGACGAGGCGAGACAGCCTTCTAGTCTTCCATTTTCTTGTGTAATTCCTCCTTGATAACAAAGCCGACTCCTTCCCTAGCATGTTTACCTTTTGGGACACTGAATAAATGAGAGTATATCCCTTATCCAGGCGTAATTCTCCTATTCCGTTCCTTCTTACTTTAGACGTACCTAGAATGTCTATCATGTACTTTATGATGTCGTCCACGAGTTACACTTCCTTTCTTGCGATGGTTTTTATATTCCATGTACCCATCCTTAAGTCCTTTTCCATGCCGCGTTGTTTCCGATGTGTCAGTCCAGTTCCGTGGCTTCTTTGGTTCCTGTGAATCCAAAATACTTCCATACGGGTGATTGGCCCAGCAGGAAGGTCCTAATACCCTAGGACAGCAGGTCTGCTGACTTGTTCACCTTGGTCGGCAGAACGACCCTCCTATCTCCTAGGGTGTGTAATGATAATTTCCTAGATGTCAGCATATATGTAATGTGTACTGTTATAGAGTGAGGTGTATACCCGGGGGAACGTAAGACCCCGTTAATTGCATACAACAATTAACTCTGCGTGATCGACGTACCAAAGCCCTTAAGGAATAGTATGTATAAGTGGGCGAGAATCCAAGCCATTTCTCTTGGAACGAGATGTAATACAAAGGGATAGCTTGAGTTCATTATTGTTCATTGTCTTTATGGACGAAATCCACAAGATATGCAGAAGAAGAACTGCTTGTACTGCAGTCGGTATGTGGAACATGAGGGCATTTCAAGTGCAGGCATTCCTATACGCTGACAACATCGTACTGGTGACCGTTCTCAGGAAAAATTTCAACAGGCCATTATAGAATGGCAAGAAGAACTCGCACATAAAGGAATGAGTATAAACAGCCGCAAGAGCAAAGTTATGAGAGTAGGCAGAGAAGAAGGATATGGGAGAGATGTAGAAGTGATATGCAATGGTGAAGTCCTAGAGAATGTGGACAACTACACATGACTTGGAACAATATTCAGCAAATCTGGGAAAATAGATCAAGAAGTTTCCAACAGTTCTACCAGATTTGAAGCACCATTGTAGGAAAGAGAGAAGTAAGGAAAAATGTTAAACTCCACATATACAAAGCAGTATGTCTCCCTACCTTGCTCTATGGCGGCGAAAGATGGGTCATTCAAGACAAGCTCTTAAGTAGGATAACGGTGGCGGAAATGAAATTTCCTCAAAGAATATAGGGTAAAACCAGGAGAGACTGATTAAGAAACGAGAGAATAAGAGAGGAACTCAATGTACCTTCACTGAAAACCACATTGGAATGCCGACAACTTCGATGGTATAGAAACATGTAGAATGGGGGAAGAGAGAGTACCAACAAAGTGTATAAAGCAAGCCCTATTGGGAGGAGCCCAAGAGGTAGGCCAGGAGATCATACTTGGAGTATATCCAAGGACTAGCTCAGAAAAGAGGCAAGACCCTGGCCCAGCTGAAGAAATTGGCGAGAGACCGAGATGTGTGGACAAGATGGTTGGAGGCTCCTCCACGCTGAAAGGCACAATATGAGGAAGAGAAAGAATAAGAAGTTCTTTTGATGGTGATTATTTTTAAATATTTGTATTTTGAATAGAAAAGATTTGTCCTGCGCGGATATAGAATCGGTGAAGAGAATGGATGGTAGCTCAGCGGTTAGAACACTACACTAGAGATCCGGACGACCCGGGTTCGAATCTCGGCCAGGACAAATCTTTTCTCCTCAAAATAAAAATATTTAAAAATATTCACCACCAAAAGAACAATAAATAAAAATAAATTATACATATAAAACTGACTTAAGTCAACAAGATCCTAATTAAAGTGATGTTCAATGAACATTCTTCCCCGTGAATACATATCGCATAAATTGCAAGAACACGGGGATATAGGATCGGTGAAGAGAATTGTCGGACTTGGATACGACCCCTGGTAGCCCAGTGGCTTAGAACAGGAGAGAAGCAGACAACCCGGGTTCGAATCCCGGCCAGGGTACTTTTCTATTACCATAAAACTAACAATTAATAAAAATAATTTTGTTTCCAATTAGTTGATAGGATGAAGTAATTATTCTAAAAATATTGTTAGAAAGGGTTTTTAACAAAAACTTACACGTTTAATTATAATTCAATTTAAAAAAAAGTTCTTAACATGAGAAATGACGTAACAAAATAATAACATGAGAAATATCAGCCCGGCAAGGACAAATTTTCTATAAAAAAGTTATTTTTTATAATTCAAAATATATTATAAAATGAAATCACTTTGGTTTAAAATTTTTCTGCTAACAATTTTCTTCATTATTCATGGTATTTTTTTCATAGATAACAACTATAGAAATAATAATACATCCTTTTGAAATGAAATAAAAAAGTCAACAAATATATTTGCAAACTAAGCTGAACAATACAAAAGTAATTCTTATATTTTTAGACTCGCATTTTTAATGCATAGCTCTAAGTTACTGAATAACTAAAAATTCACAGAAAACGTTTAACACGAGTTAAATATGAGTGTTCATCTACCAAAATTAATATACTGAATAAAATGAAAAATCTTCAAGTAACTACCCTTCTAGAAGCAGCTCTTCTGCTGAAGTATAAATTAATTTTTAGATTCTCCTAATCAATCAGACATTGAAAGCTCGTGCAATAATCTTCTGTAAACACTCTATACGCGAAGTGTTCTTTAGAATTGGGTCGCAATATGTCTTAAGTGTGAGGAAATTCAGAGAAAATAATCAGGGAATAATTTTATTATTTTTATATAACTCGTGGTTCAGAAATTCTATAAAATTAGCACAACACAAAAAGAGTAATTTATGTATTGTTCGAGACATTTTTTTTGTCATGAAATAATAAATTATAAACTATTGATAGTTATAAATATATATAAATGTGGGTACAGTTGGTCGAGCACACCACCACCCTTCGAGCATGAGACCGTTCAGAAAACTTACAACGACCGGGCGAAAGAGTAATCACCGTGGCCGGTTTACTTCTATCAAGAATCTAGGGCCAGTCTGCTAGGAGGGAGAAATATAGGTCCTCAAGTGCCTTCTAACCCCGAACGGCCATAATCCTTGGATCCAAGCCGATTTGTCACTGGCCTTGGTCCTTGAAGGCTCTTAGCTGAATTTTTATTACTGCAAAAAAATTATATATTTTCATGCACACAAAGATCGTGATTGAGCCGTCGTTTAGTGATAAACAAATCAAGTACAGAAACATGTTAATTTAAGGAATATTGTTGGTATTAAGTAACATCTATAATAAGAAAGCAAACGGTAACCAACAGCTGTTTAATACAAAACGGAAATTTATATGACGATAACCTTTGAATTTATTATGTAAGATGTTATTGAACGATAATTTATTGAGACTTTGTTAGAAATCATGCCAAGGGTAAATTCTTAACCGTAGGTATTTAATAGTTTTCTCTTCGATTCTGAATGAGTATTAATAATAAAAAAATGCACAAAATATAGTTATAATACAAAACTCTACTTACGAGATAATACAATTGAAATTGTCTCCAGGGATAATAAAAAATTAAAGAATAATGATAAAGAAAGAATGAATGTTTCTATGGGAAAAATTATTTTTTACGAGATGTAATAATACTATTATAATATGGGACCTGCAGCATAAGAAAATAAGTACTCTCAATTTGGGGAGAAACTTGCGTGATTTTTGACAAATTACGACTACAGTCTCTACTATGTACTGTGCACTAGAGTGGGCCGAAAAAACACTTTTTTTTTTATTTTGAAGTTGTAATAATATAGAATAGTTGCGAATTATATAGACAAAAAAAAATATTAAAAAATTAAAATCGGTTGACATCTTACGATCCTGTAAAGCCCATTAAGTTCATTTTTTCAAATTTTTGAATTAGATTTTTTCATAATGTAATAGTTTGTATCGTCTTTAAATACAGCCTAGAAACATTGTGTTTTAATTTGGTTTAGATCAGTTGATATCTTCCGGTCGCGAATAAGCCCAAAATTTGCTAAAATTTGGTAAATTTCATATATTTACGCATTTTTGGTATTTGATAAATGATTAGTATTTAAATGTTATATACGTAGTATCTTTTCACACGAACTGATAATGAAGTAGAAAAAAAACTTCAAGGCAAGGCATATAGATGCAAGAAGGAAAATAGTAAGAACATTCACGCCAGCAAAAATCAATTTTAATGAGCAAGAATACCCAGAAATGATTTACTGGATGGACTGTGAATTATCTTTTCCCCATTGTTTCAAGATCGCATCGCACGAGATCAAATCGCACATCGACAGTGACTCAATCCCTGACTGGAACATTACTTTCAAGCAGTTCCCAGTTCACATGCAGGCTGTTGGGTAAAATTCGTCAAGGAAGCCTCAGGAAAAGTTTGTGGAGCTGAATCTCAAGACGGATTTATATGAACCACTCTGGTGCCCAGATCATCCATGTCTAAATTCACCAGGAAATCAGTCTTCAAAGTACCTTCGACTACAATATAAAGAGCAGTACTAATGGACAGTTTCAATTAACATGGACTATTTATTCAGAACTCCGTTTTTCTTTTTTATAAAAGTAAGTTCACTGTTAAAAACTATACTGTACCTTAAACATTTAAGCTTCAAGTTAATTCTAAGTCGAAAATTACTATGCCCGTTGTTACTGTTATCACCTATCATGTCATAGGCCTAACTATCTTTTTTTCTGGTACTGTTTTTCTATAGCATTGGGGCCATTACGCGACTGGAAGTTGTTCATTTATTCACACCATAATAAAACTCAATGTTCTTATGTTCAAAAATAAAAATACTGTAACTATTACGTTTAAAAAAAAGTATATTACAGAGATAAAAAATAGCTCGTAAAAATGTGAACTTTTCAAAATTTTGGGGCTTATCAACTAATCTAAACCCCACTAAAACACATTTTTTGAGGCTGTATTTAAAGACGTTACAAACTATACATTAAATGATTTTTTTTTCATATTTTGTAAATTTTTAGGGCCTATGATCGGAAGATGTCAACCGATTTTGATAATTTCCTTTTCTTTTTTTTTGTCTATATAATTCGCATATTTTCCTCGCTATTACATCTTCGAAATAAATAAAAAAGTGTTTTTTCGGCCCACCCTACTGTGCACATGACCTTTCATGAGTTGTGTAGTCATAATTTGTTATTCAATCATGGAATGACCCAGGATCGATTAAGTTAATTCTAGGCTTTTTTTTTTATCAACATGGCTACTATAAAAATCATGCAATCTTAATGTGATACCTCTCGATGTCCATAGTTTTCTATATTCAATATTTCAATACATATATACCGATAAATATCCTAATCTATTTGGTCATTCCAAAGTTTTCGTTATATAGCAGTTCCATATATATCATAATCTACTCCCCACAACTCTTTGACAGTTTCCAATCAAGGGAATTAAGCCCAATTAGAATCCTCTTCGCTACTTTTTTATTCTTTGAAATATTTCCAGACTCAGAGAGCAAACACACGGAACCCTAAACTCTTACATGCAATATGCAAGAACTGAATACTGGCAGTAAATAGAAGCAAGGTTCCCCCGGGATCCTAAGGACAGACTGAGTTAGTGTTGAAAGTTAAGTCACTAGCATTAGCTATTCAAGGGAAAGGTAAAAGGCAAGTTGGGAAATTGTTATAAATACTCCTCAAACTGTGTGAGAGAGAGAGAGAGAGAGAGAGAGAGAGAGAGAGAGAGAGAGAGAGAGAGAGAGAGAGAGAGAGAGAGAGAGAGAGAGAGAGAGAGATCTCGGCAAAGTTTTTTTATATACGCCCGAGTTCTCGGATGATTTTTGCCACTTCATTTCATAATGCACTCAGGTACTTCTTTCTACTTCTAAAATACATTTCACCCTTTTTTCAAATGTATATTTAAAATTTTTATATGGACTAAAATCTTCAGAATAATTAACGAATATTATTTATAGACCATACGCTGGCCAGGTTGTCAAAAAAACTGAAAAAAATGGCTGGGAGCGCGATCTATGTCAGGACTAAGGCATTAGCAGGGAAAACACAAAAAAAGAACAGCATCAATAGCATTGCCAATGGAAAAAAGAAAAACAGTTGCATGTGACATAAAATATAATAATGAAATATAATGGTCAAAAACAAAGAACCAACTACAAAATAAGTGAAAAATTAAAAAAAGACTTTTTTTTTTTTAAATTATTTTATTGAATTGTACAACTGTAATATATACATCTAGTACAAGGGCTGTATGAACACATAAATGCATGAAAGGACGTGTAGAGGCACTACCCATTGGCAGCACTCTAATTACATTTCTATTATAGAAGGTCTCGAGGCCATCTTCTCTTCAGACGCCTAGGAGGATTGTCCGGGATGGAATTGGAACCAAGGATGAAAACTAGTGGGTTTGGATGGGCCTGGAGTTTATTATGGAATGATAGGTATCTGGAATGGGCTAAATCGGTAACATATGGAACGTTCAGGTCATTATGGATGGTTTTATTTGTGACAAAATAAGGAGCGTTTAGGATTTTGCGAAGGATTTTGGATTGCAAGGATTGAATACGAGAGGAATTTGATGGTTTGGAGGAGCCCCATAGTTCAATTCCGTAAGTCCATATAGGTCTTATAACAGTAACATAAATAAGTCTTTTGTAATTGATTTGAAGCTTTGAGCGTTTGTCTAGTATGTGTTGAAGTAGTCGGAAGCGTCGAGCTGTTTCTTGTATTTTCAGTCTTGTGTGAGGGGTCCAAGTTAGACGTTTGTCTAAGTTGAGTCCTAGGTAGCGGATCTGTTCAACAGGGATAAGTGGAGTACTATTAAAGGATACAGTAGGACAGGAAGTCAAGGGTTTTCGGCGAAGGGTAAAGGTAATTTGATGGGACTTTTTGGAATTGATTTTAATTCTCCAATTCCGACACACAAAAAAAAAAAAAAAAAAAAGACTTAAGCCAAATATTGAACAAAATAAAATTTCAGATTGAAATTTATATTTTAGGCACTGTTAATGTAATTTTGTTTTTTATTGGCCCTCACAATGGCCAGGAAAATTAAACCGAAACAGTGGCACCTAATAATCAAATTTTGTATACGCCTGTATGCAATTCTCGTTGTTTGCTTATTTATTTAATGTCACATTATGCTGCGATATCTAATCGGAAATGTTATACAGGGAGTCCTAAATTTTTCTAATCTAGTTATTATTAAGGATCTTCAACATGTCTGTGATATCGAACAGGCTCCATTTTACGTCACGTCGGAAAGAAGCATAACAATGTTTTAAAAAATGCTAAGGTTACCTTACGTGATGCAAAACTGCGAACCTATTGTTTGATCCTTTAACGCTACTTTTTGCTGTTATGGCTAATAGGGCGATGCTATATTGGGAGCTCTAAATTATGCTTATCTAGGTTTTTTTTTTTTGTTTTTTTTCTTTCTTTTTTTTTTTTTTTTCTCCCGCCAGGATTTATTTACAATTGAATACAAACAATAATTATACTTATAACTAAAGCTACTATATAAACTAAAAGCCTTCTGTTACCTTCCGGTATTTTAAGGCGTTACATTGGGCTGAGTCCGCTGATGGCGGTTTTTACTCAAACCGGCACGTGGCCGCTGGCTCTATACATTACAAACGGGGAGGGACCGTTTAGCGGGATTATCTAGGTTTAATTATGATAGGGATCTTTAACAAGTACCTGGCATCGTACAGGCTCGGGACCCCCGTTTAACGTCCCTTCCGAAGGACGGCGTAACTAAGGATTTTTTACTTCCTTTAAAAAATCCCAAGGCCACCTGCCGGGCTACGAACCCGCGATCTTGGGCTTAGTAGTTAGTTACGCTTACTACTAGACAACAGGTCACCCCTAAACTGCGAACTTTGGCATGGACAGATTTGCAATTCTGCAATTCCATCCACTAATACATTGGACAAAAACAATGAACTATTTTTCTCACCAATATTAAATTAATTTATTATATTGCCCTATTTTAGAAAGTAAAAAATACCTGTAATAAATTACAGCATATTATGAAATTAAAGATAATAGATAATAGTTGTAATAGATAATAGATAGCTTTTGTCTTATTGAGTGTAGAATTCAATTGACCGCCCCCCCCCCTGTAGTTTGTACATTACTTTAATCATTTCATAAAGAGCTGTAAGTTTCTACTATATAGTATATATGATGTATGTTTGTTGATTCATTTACATTCATTCATGATTACGCAATTATATATATTTCTGAAATAAGACGGCAGGTGGACCTATGATTTTTTAAGGGAGTAAAAATCCTTGGTAATGCCGTCCATCGGAAAGGGCCTTAAAGGGTGGTCCCGAGCCTATACGATATCAGGTACTCGTTAAATTTACTATCCTAATTAAACTTGAATCAGGTAAAATTTAGAGTTCCCAATTTAGTATCGTCCGATTAGCCGTAGCACCACAAAGTGACGTAAAATAAACAAATAAAAACCAACAAAACCAAAGTTTATGATAACATGTATTTTTGGAAAATTTTAAGAGGGAAATGAATGAAAAGTTAAAACATGTTGTTACTAAACTCGAAGCGACAACCTGCGGAATAATTACCAACGATTTACATTAGTTACCGTAACTGGTGTAAAATGAATTTTTACTGCCGCAAGGGGCACACTGCCGCTATACACTTGCGATCAAAACAACTCACTCAATACTGAACGAGAGTGGAACCCGAGACGACGAGAACAAACGGAGATCAGATTCCCCCGAGCGGACCTAATATTGACCAGGCTCCCCTTAGCTCCTCAGGATCTTCCCTTATCTTCCAAAGCTCTTCCTTAAGATGTCCTTCGCTATTATCGGCTTGGGATTACACATCTTATCGCAGCATCCCGTCTCTGCTATTGTTGGCAATAATGGACACATTAACTGTTTATAGCTTGTAGTTTCTCCCTAACATTAACCTGTCTGTAATATACATTGATACAATTAATTTTATCTAGCACGTATGTATATATATAAACCTTTACAACTAAAACCTATGAAGAATTCAGGTATGGCAGAGAAGGTACTGTATAAGGCTATATAATAAAAATATTTGGGTGATTATAATCACGTATACAAAATTAAGAAAACCCCTATTTAAATCAGTGTGAAAATTATTATTAAAAAAATTACGATTAAATCTAACAGTTTTTTTCTAACTAATCGAAACATTTTTCCCTTGGTTATAGCAAAAAAAACTCGGTTATCCCGTCCTTCGGAAGATACGTAAAAGATCCCTATCCTAAATATTTCTTCCCTATATGTTTTCTCAACCACCAAGTACCTCCCCCCCCACAACATTAAATGTATATTATAGAGATTGGGTGAGGAACCCGGAAGGCTTGCAGACCCCATAGTGTTGAACCTGGTACATCCTTAGCTGCACTATTTCCAAATCTATTTATCTAATATTTGCAAGATAATCTTGAGCATTAGGAATACTTAAATATTTATCTACCAATCATTCACAGGAGATTAGCCAGTAATGTTTACTTACAGAATGTATCCATTTTTAGTGAGGTGAATATCATTTATCGGAAACGATGTTAAAATTTACTAAATAAAAACTAAGAAATGTAAGTAATAAAAAACAAACGTTGTCGGAAGTGGAAATATTTGTCGACGAAGCGAACTTGATGTAGGGGAGACAATGAGCTATTGTCCGAAGCTGGCTTTGTTCGCGCCGGCGGGAGTTGATATTGTGTCCTAACAGTCCTCCGTCTCTTTGTCTGTCTTCCTCTTCTAGGATATGTTATCTTCCTTATAACTTCTTAACTGGCTAGTTCGGGGGTAAAATTTCATTTATCAAGTTTTCCTTGTTTATTTCGTAACCAAAATATAACTTTGACAGGTACGAAAATGAATCAAGGAATGGAAATAAAATAAAGAATAAAAATGTCCGTAACTTTAGTTTATCTCTCAAAATATTTTCTAGAATAACATAAAATTATATATCTGGATCAGTGTTAGCAAGTAAATAAATTTTAAATTACCTACAAACATATATTTTAAATTCATTGTTCAGTAGCGTAACATTAAAGCTTGGTATATTCAAATTTACTAGTCACCGCCGCCATGATCGGCTATAGCCATCTAGATTAGGAAGGCAGATTGAAACACCATCTGTGGGCCGAATCACGCTCTTCGCTTCATGCTCGCTCTTGACTTCCTGATTGCGAGCTGGAAACATCATCTCTGATCTCCTCGACTGAAGTTAACCTTGTCGTTCATCGCATTGAGCCAGGACATTTATGATATTCACCCATCGCTCTAGGTCGGCTAGCACCGGATATGAGAAGCATGCTCTTGATACCACTACATCGCCTAGTAACCAGATACACTCGGAGCCAATGAAAAGAATCCTTCTCTCCAATTGTAAGTCCACTCTTTCATACAATTAGCAAGAGTACTTGTTCACCGGTCGTCGTCATCCTCAGAGATTTCATTTCAGTCATCTTATAAGATAAAGACTATAAATTCCACTGTTAAGATTTGTTCATACGAAGCATCATTTCCAGTTAATAATTAAGATTTAATAATTTCTTTGCATAACATTATTCATTGTTCATTTTTTGTCTCTTTCTTTGTAAAAATTGTTTATTCGCTGTTTTTTCTTTAATTATCAAATGTCTAACCTTAATATATTTAAATTTAATAAACCACATGTTTCAGTATCTCGCCAATTTATTTAAAACCCCGACGCTATTCTACTAATATATTATATTTCATTATTTATCTTTTTTTTTGTTCTATTCAGTCTAATCACGCCCGTACATTTTGGTGCCGAAACCCGGGAGTTTAATAAGAGCATACATTTTTCTCGGCAGATACTGAACCATTGGTGTTTCACGGCCATATTGCATCATTGTTTACTTAGCTATTCGGCCATATTGTTTTAGGTTACTTCCGCCACACATGTGACTATCTATTCAATTCTATTTAGGTTACAATTGTTTAAATTTAAGGCTCATTATTCAATACTATTATTCATTGTAATTTCTTTCAGCCGTTTTTTATTAAGTGTTAATAGTTTAAAATGGCTAATCGTCGCCAATCTAAAATTAAAAACGCCCAACAAACAATTTTAATAGGATTATTCAACGAGTTCCAAATGTACGCCGAAAAGTGTAAGGCGGCAGTGACTAGGAAGGAAATTCCAGTAGCCAAATTACAGATTGATAGATTAAAGCAGTTAATCGCCGAAATGAGAACATCTCATCAGGCGTTAGTTACCGAATGCATTATCAATGAACGATCTATCCCTGCCGATTTTAAGGAACAACTCATTCAGGCGCAAGACGAAATCATTGATTTAGAGGTGCACATATTAAATCAACAGGAGGCCGTGTCTGTCGGGCCTCGTATACCGGAAATTCGCCTTCCGCCCCTAAATTTGCCCATGTTCAACGGGGATATTACGCAGTTCCAAATATTTAAAACGACATACGTCCCGCTTATACATAATAATAAAGACCTAAATGACGGAATTAAGCTGACCTATCTTAAGAGTTGCCTCTCGGGCGGGGCACTATCCGTAGTAAGCCATTTGGACAATTTAGATTCGAATTACTCCATTGCCTGGGCCGCCCTGATCGCGCGTTATGATAACCTATCTGCGCTCTCTTCACGCATAGTAAACGAAATGCTAGGTTTTCAGCCCATCGCTCGTCCATCACCGGAGGCACTAGAATCCGTTTTAAAATTATTCTCCGAGTTGGGCCAACAATTGAAAACAATATATATTCCGGACCTGGGGGACTATTTTTTGTATTTTTTGGCGTTTCGAAGTCTGGATCCGGTCACCCAGAAAGAGTTTAAATTAGAACATCAGGAAGACTTCCCCACTTTCGCCGAGTTGCTCGAGTATATTACTCGACTTAAAGTTGCCACCGCCTCAGTTTCTGAATTACCACCGCCTAATACTCGCCGCAAATCTCCCCCTAGGAAACAGGAGTCATCCCCAATGCTCCGTAAATCGCCGCCTATAAACCGATTCGCTCGCGCATTCGCCACATCCCTGAAGTGTCCCTATTGCCATGAACCCCACAATATATATCATTGCCGTGAATTTAAAATTTTATCCGGCCAGGACCGTCTTGGATTCATTCGAAAAGAAAACCTTTGCATTAATTGCCTCGGGTACCATACATCGGGGAAATGTCAGTCAAATCAGCGATGTCATCAATGCCAGGGTTTTCATCACACCCTGCTACATCGGGGCATTACCGAATCGCAATCGCGACCGGAATCATCGACTAGCTCACCGCGCGGCTTCACCCGGTCAGAGTCTCCGATTTTTAGGCCAATTCAACCGCACCGCTACTCTGCTCAACGCCGCATCGCTACCGAGCAAAGACACCGATCGTCACCAACAGTTCATACCTTTCATGCGTCGTCTCCACCACCTGGTCAGGAATTACTTAGCCGATCACAAACCCCGGATCATCACTCTCAGGAATCTCTAAGCATTCAATCACCTTATGAAGCTAGCCATTTTGATGCACCTATGAGTTACCAGACTCCCCTGCAGTCTCTTCGTCCTTGCCACCGGACCTCCCATCGCGATACTTGTCCGCCTGAGGAAGTCATAGTTCGCCGATCCCCGGCCTCAGGTATAACCAGATCTCCCCAATGACTTTCTTTTACCGCCGTTTCACCTACCCCCCCTCACATTCGCCCTCAACACTCACCGATCTCTTGTGATAAGGATCCTCGCCATTCATCAGGGGGGAGGAACTCCGATATTTTAGATCACCATTGTAATTCGCCCCCTCATCATCGCCGTTCCGCCGATAATTCGTACTCGCTAGCCTCCCTCATGGCACCATCGCCATTAACCATGTTAGGATCCTCCGGTGGTCTAACCCCTGCACTTCTTCCCACCGCGCAGGTCTCTGTATCGCGCCCTAATCACCACTCCAAATCGCTTCGAGCCCTTCTCGATTCGGGAAGCCAGGTGAGTTTCATCACTAGAAGCTCCGCGTCTCATCTTGGCTTACCAATTTCACCAGCCCCGGTCGGGGTCAGCGTCCTTGGGGGGTCTTCGAATATCACTTGCCCTGGTTATATCACCGCTTCCATTGAAGTCCCTGGTTCTTCTCCGCTAAGGCTCCGGTTATTCGTGATCGAGAACATCACACAAGCACTTCCCATCACGTATGTAGATTTATCTCTGTGGCCACACATGCGGGAACTACCGGTCGCCGATCCGTTGTTATGCCAGCCTGGCCCAATAGACCTCCTTTTCGGAGTAGACGCCCTGCCCCGCATCCTCCTAGGAATTGACTCTCCACCAAAGGGTGGACCCATTGCTCTAAACACCGTATTTGGGTGGTGTTTTATGGGGAATTGTCGCCCTCCTGCGGCCAAACGCCATATCACTTGGTCCAAGGAGGTGAAGGATAACGAAGGCAAGACTTATAGGCCACCGCCTCGACGCCGTCACGCGCCAATTAGGCCTTTGCACAACCATAAACCTAGTCATTCGCCTGTAACCACTGCCGTCGTTCCTGCGCGTCAGGAGTTAACGGCGTTTAACGCCCTCACCAACTTACAACTAAACCGAGACCTTCAACGTTTTTGGGATTTAGAGGAAGTTAACGCCATTTCTCCCCGGTTTTCTTCCGAAGAACAACTTTGTGAGGACTTATTTAGGACATCAGTCTCCCGCGACTCCAATGGTCGTTATATAACACCATTACCCCTAAAATCGCTCGACTTGGGCGAATCTTATTATCGAGCCGTCAAACAATTTCACCGACTGGAAGCGCGCCTTCACCGTGAGCCCACTTTACACGAAGCTTATACCGCCTTCATGCGCGAATACTTAGAATTAGGTCACATGTCCTTAGTTCCGGAACGCGATGATGCGTCCGGAGTGACTTTCTACCTCCCTCACCATCCGGTGCACCGCTCGGACGATCCACCTTCTAAGATCAGAGTAGTGTTTAACGCTTCGGCCCAATCCTCCAACGGGAAATCCCTCAATGACATTTCTTACACCGGACCTAAATTACAATCAGACATTGTCACCTTGATCACGCGTGCTCGAACGCACCAATACATTTTTACCGCCGACATTCGGCAGATGTACCGCCAAATATTAGTTCCTCCAGAACATCAGGATTTGCAGAGAATAGTATGGCGTTTCTCACCCAATGAACCTATCCGCTCCTATCGCCTCCGAACTGTCACGTACGGTGTCAGCTCCTCTCCGTTTCTCGCCATCCGGACTCTTCATCAATTAGCACATGATGAAGAGGCTCGCTTTCCATCCGCCGCCTCCGTTCTCCGTGAAGACACGTATGTGGACGACATTATCACCGGAGCTTCCACGTTGTCGGAAACAATCCAACTACGGGACGATGTTATCTCGTTACTGCAATCCGGTGGTTTTGAACTCCGAAAATGGGCCGCGAATCACCCTAAAATTCTCGCCGATCTAGCCACCGAGCACTGTAGAGTGTGGACCCATTCATTTGACTTCTCCTCCGAAAACGGTTCAACCATCAAGATACTCGGTCTCGTATGGTCAGCAGACACAGACACCTTTTCTTATTTCGTGTCTTCTGATAATCTCCCAGCCACGAAACGGCTTATTCTCTCTAAGCTCGCCCGCATTTATGACCCTCCGGGATGGTTAGTTCCCGTGACTTTCACCGCCAAATTACTAATCCAACGCCTCTGGGTCGGACACTCTGATTGGGATGACCCTGCTCCCCCCGATATCAGCCGAGATTGGAATTCCTTCCAGGAAGAACTCAAAGCCATATCGGAAGTTGCTATCCCTCGCCGTTTCCCTTACTATCAGGAATCTCGTAGTTGCCATCGTCTGGTCGCCTTTTGTGATGCATCCGAATTAGGTTACGCCGCCGCGATATATTTGCATTCCACGTCCTCCGCAGGGGAAATCGCCGTCAGCTTACTCATGGCTAAATCAAGGGTCGCGCCCTTAAAAAAGGTATCTCTCCCGCGATTGGAATTATGCGGTGCTCACCTCCTTGCGAAACTAACTGCCAAAATCACCAGCATGTTTTCTCAGCCATTCGAAGATCTGGTTGCCTTTTCTGATTCCACCGTAGCCCTTGCATGGCTTCGTGGCGAACCACACCGCTGGAAAACATTTGTGGCCAACCGAGTCACTGAAATTCAGGAAATCATACCCCCTTCCCAATGGCGTCACATTGATGGAAAGGAAAACCCCGCCGATTGTGCCTCTCGCGGGCTCTCTCCTAAGGAACTCGCCCAGCATGCCTTGTGGTGGACAGGCCCTTCATGGCTCTCCAACCCGCCATCTCTATGGCCCAAATCACACGTCGACTCTCCACCTGACGTCGTTAACGCTGAACGTCGAGCTACTCAGAAAATTGTTTCTTGCGCAGCACTTACCACCCTTAATCTGGAAGGCCGGTATTCGTCCCTTTCCCGACTACAACGCGTCATCGCTTGGTGCCTCCGTTTCACTCACAACAGCAGAAATCCTCAACGCCGCGCTACTGGGTTCCTTTCCGCCGCCGAACTCTCCATTGCGCTTGACATATTAGTGAAGGGGGTCCAAAGGGTCGCCCTTGCGAATGAGTATCAGGCCGCCGCTGAACCTACATCTAAATTGCATCTCAAACGCACGCTGCAGTTGTTCATCGATCCGCAGGGAATTCTCCGCGTAGGTGGACGAATTCATGAGGCCTCGCAACCGTTCTCCGCTAAACATCCCGCCTTACTTCCCAAGGATCACCCTTTCACCCAATTGGTTATTGATCGGGCTCACCTTCAGAATTTGCACGCTGGTCCGTCTGCCACGCATTCCTTTATCCGCCAGCGATTCTGGATATTAGACGGAAGAAACGTGGTTCGTCGTCGCCTAGCTAAATGCAACAAATGTTTTCACGTCAATCCTCAACCACTCATTCCCACTATGGGGCGGCTTCCCAAGGACCGTGTTACACCCACGTACCCCTTTTCGAAGGTAGGGATCGACTACGCCGGTCCTTATTCCGTTTCCTCCGCTCGCATTAGGGGTTGCCGGGTAACCAAGGCCTATATCTGCGCGTTCGTGTGCTTCACCACTAAGGCCATCCATCTGGAACTCACCTCCGAACTATCCGTGGCAGCCTTCCTAGCTGCCTTCACACGTTTTTGTGGTAGACGGGGACGCCCTTCAGATATCTATAGCGACAACGGGACCAATTTCGTAGGAGCTAGTCGCCAAATCAACGAAGTCGGGCGTTTCCTTCGCCAATCAGATACTCAGGAAGCCATCACTCATCACGCCTCGCGTGAAGGTATCCAATGGCATTTTATTCCGCCAAGTGCGCCTCATTTTGGGGGTCTATGGGAGGCCGCTATCAAGTCCACTAAGCGCCATCTCCGTACTGTAATGGGTACTCAAATTCTGTCCTTTGAGGAGTTTTCCACCCTACTCACCCAGGTTGAAGCCGTGCTCAACAGTAGACCTCTATGTGCCCTTTCGACGGATCCGCATGATCTAGAAGTTCTAACTCCTGGACATTTTCTTATTCACCGACCTCTAAACGCTGCCCCAGCTCATGACCTAACGGAGGTTCCTGTCAATCGCATGACTCGTTGGAAACTCATAACCAAGATCCATCAAACGTTTTGGAAACGATGGTCAATCGAGTATCTCCATACTCTCCAACAACGATCCCGATGGACTGAATCGGCCCCCGAACTGACAATCGGGTCTCTCGTTCTCATCAAGACCGACAATGCTCCGCCCTTGCGTTGGCCCTTAGCGCGGGTTCTCGACTTGCATCCTGGAGCGGACGGCATCGCCCGAGTCGCAAGCCTCCAAACCGCGACAGGTGTCATAAAACGACCGGTCACCCGCCTATGCCCCTTACCTTCTCAATAATGCCACTGTCGTGCCATGGGGGGGGGGATGTTCAGTAGCGTAACATTAAAGCTTGGTATATTCAAATTTACTAGTCACCGCCGCCATGATCGGCTATAGCCATCTAGATTAGGAAGGCAGATTGAAACACCATCTGTGGGCCGAATCACGCTCTTCGCTTCATGCTCGCTCTTGACTTCCTGATTGCGAGCTGGAAACATCATCTCTGATCTCCTCGACTGAAGTTAACCTTGTCGTTCATCGCATTGAGCCAGGACATTTATGATATTCACCCATCGCTCTAGGTCGGCTAGCACCGGATATGAGAAGCATGCTCTTGATACCACTACATCGCCTAGTAACCAGATACACTCGGAGCCAATGAAAAGAATCCTTCTCTCCAATTGTAAGTCCACTCTTTCATACAATTAGCAAGAGTACTTGTTCACCGGTCGTCGTCATCCTCAGAGATTTCATTTCAGTCATCTTATAAGATAAAGACTATAAATTCCACTGT
The DNA here is from genome assembly GCA_964056705.1 of Troilus luridus. NCBI lineage: Eukaryota > Metazoa > Arthropoda > Insecta > Hemiptera > Pentatomidae > Troilus > Troilus luridus. The sequence goes on along the minus strand of OZ057412.1, from coordinate 194,831,678 downwards.
TAAGATTTGTTCATACGAAGCATCATTTCCAGTTAATAATTAAGATTTAATAATTTCTTTGCATAACATTATTCATTGTTCATTTTTTGTCTCTTTCTTTGTAAAAATTGTTTATTCGCTGTTTTTTCTTTAATTATCAAATGTCTAACCTTAATATATTTAAATTTAATAAACCACATGTTTCAGTATCTCGCCAATTTATTTAAAACCCCGACGCTATTCTACTAATATATTATATTTCATTATTTATCTTTTTTTTTGTTCTATTCAGTCTAATCACGCCCGTACATTCATGTTTTAAAAATTGTATGCAAAGAAAGAAATATGTGTAAAATAAAAATATGAAATGAAATAAAAATTAAATTTTTAAATAAGAGGACGATATTTAGAATAAGAAACATCGTTTTTTTAAGGGATCAGATGAGCGATAGAAGCGATGCAACCCAATGGGTTCCCAAGCTCCGTTTTTGTAAACGTTGCAGACTCCTGTACCGGAAGGGGTCGGGTCACGTAAAATAATTCACTCTCGATAGAAAGGCATTAGTTGTTTGGGTCCGCTAGGGCGCAGCAATGTACAAGAGTGTACTGAATATGTTTACGGTAGCTGTAATTATGCTCTATAATGAGCAGATTTTTCCCAATGAGTCAAAGTTTGAAGGACACGTTGAGTGTGAAGGACACTAGGGAATTGGCAAGCCACTGCAACATAGAAACCATGGCTAGTTTCCATAAAGAATACACGTGGGGATGATCAATCAATCAACACTGGCTCTACAACCCAGTACGGGTCTTGGCCTTATCAAGGCGTCGCCACCACTCTTCTCTGTCCTGTGCCAAGGTCCTCCAAGCTCTGGATCCAACAATGCTACCTGCATCTTTCTCGACCTCGTCTGCCCATCTTAATCGTGGCCGTCCACGTTTCTTTTTTCCGTCAACGTGCCCAAATACCAGTCTCTTAAGAGTAGCGTTGTCTTCCATTTTGGCCACATCTCCAGCCTATCTAAGCCAGGCTATTCTTATAAACTGAACCACGTCTAGCTCCTGATACATCCGATATATCTCTGCATTCTGCCTGAGACTAAATTGATCGCCAACTCTAACTGCTCCATATATCCTTCTTAATATTTTTCTTTCGAAGAGCAGTAAACTATTGGCATCTGCCCTGGACAGAGGCCAGGTTTCCGATCCATAAGTTAAAACAGGCTTTATCATTGTCTTGTAAAGTATCACCTTGGCTCTTCTTGATATCAGATGACTTCTTAAATTTTTTTCCATCCCAAAATAACACTTATTAGCGGTCAAAATTCTTCTTTGAACTTCTGCTCCAGTTGTGTTAACCCCTTTGAGCAAAGAGCCAAGGTAGACAAAACTGTCGACACTTTCAAGCGTGTAAGTGCCAAACTTGATAGAGGATATTGATTGCCTTGAAGGGCTAGAAAGCATATATTTGGTCTTTGCCTGATTCACTTGAAGACCCATTCGCCGTCAAGCTTTCTCCAAAGCAAGAAACACTTGCTGTAAATCCCTCTGTGTTCTTCCGACTATATCTACATCATCCGTGTAGGCAATTATTTGGATGGACTTAGTCAGAATCGTACCAGTGACCTGTAATCCTGAGTCTCTTATGACCTTTTCAAGTGCAAAATTGAATAACAGCAACGAGAGTCCATCCCCTTGCCTCAGACCCCCAGTTGTCTTGATTACTTCAGACAAGTCATTCTGGATCTTGACCTGGCTTCTCGAATCCCTCATCAGCAATTCCACAAGGCTTATCAATTCTCTGGGGACATTCATTTCTTCCATACCTTGATACAGTTTCCCGCTGAATATACTGTCATAGGCATTGCTGAAATCCACAAAAAGGTGGTGGGTCGTTATATTGTACTCTCTGGTCTGTGGTGGTTGAAAAATATTTGATCAATACAAGATCTTCCTTTCATAAAGCCACATTGGTACATTCCGATCTCTCTTTGGGCATGGGGGAGTAGTCTTTGGTACGCCACATTGGAGAGGACTTTGTAGAACGAGCTAAGGAGTGTTATGCCACGATATTTGTCACAATGCATCTGGTCTCCTTTTTTGTAAAGAGGGAGGATAAGGCCAATGATACCAGTCACGCGGGAGAGTTTCGTTTAACCAAACAACATGTAGAATATCTCGGATCTCCTTTATCACTTCATTTCCACCAGCCTTCAGAAGTTCATCTGGTATGCCATCACATCCTGGCGCTCGATTGTTCCTAAGCTTCCGAATCGCATCCTCGACTTCCTCATCATCTGGTGGGTTAAGAAGCTCACACTCTTTAAAACGAGTGTTTGATTCTGAATCCGAGTCATCTTCCAGGGAAGGGTTTTGAACATTTCCCAACAAACTTCCGAAGTGTTCAGACCACCTTTCTAGGATCCCTTCTTTATCGGTGATCAATTTGCCACCCTTACCTCTACAAGTATTGGTTCTTGGTTTGAATCCTTTTCTCTGGGCGTTAATTGTCTTGTAGAATGCTCTCGTATTACATATCTACTTAGAACTTCAGTCTTTCTCATTTTTCTTTTTTCTCCTAAGCAGGTGTTTCTCTTCTAATCTTAACATGCTGTATTCAGAAACAGCCTGACGAGTCCTATGCATATTGATCATTTTCTTGTAGGCCCTTGTTTTCCTCTCTGTGGCTTCCTGACATTCTCGATCAAACCATTCAGACCTCTGTAGTGGCCCTTCCAAGCCAAACAATTCTTCGTCAACTTTTTTAATTGTGCCCTTACACTGGGACCGTGTTTCGTCAATTTCGTTCTCTTCAACCCACGTTCTAAAGTTACATCCAACCTTTGTGCGAACCGTGTTTTATACTCTAGCTCCTGCAGCTTCCGAGTATTTATTTTCTGTTCCCCTCTTGGTAGTCCCTCTGATCTTTTGAAAATTTATTATTTTAGCATGTATTCGTGCTACTACCAGCTAATGATCACTGTCCACGTTTGCTCCTCTGTACGCTCTGACCGCCGTTAGTGGAGAACGTTGTTTTTTACTTATAAGAATATGATCATTTTGGTTTTTGGAATGATTGTCTGGAGAAACCAACGTTGCCTAATAGACATTTTTCCTGTCAAACATGGAACTACCATCAACCATATTTTGCGATGCAGCAAAATTGACCAGCTTAGTTCCATTATCATTGGACATATTGGGCAGGCTGTGTCTTTCAGCTAGGGTACAAAGAACTGAATCTCTACCGATCTATGCATGTAGGTCTCCCGAAACTATTTTTATGTCATGACGAGGACACTCCTCGATAGCACTTTTGAGGTCACTATAAAACTCTTCTTTTGCATTTTTTTTTCTGCAACCTCTGTTGGTGCATGACTCGAAATTATTGAATAGTTTCGGAATCGGCCTCTGAATCGTAACTTACCGTATCTGTAGTATGTAACATACAGATACGGCGGTTACATAGCTTTAAAGTCGATTACTAGTTGTCGCATCTCGCCACCAACATAAAGCCTGTACCAAAAATATGTTGATATTTGTGGCAACTCTAGGAAAGAGTGTGACATTTCATCTCCATTATGCCAGAACCTGTCCATATTAATTCTTGAATTACTGCGATATCTATCTTATTTTTAGATAGCTCATTCAATAGCACCTTCAGTGATCCAGGTCTGTATAATGAACGTACATTCCAAGCAGCTAATTTTAAATCACTGAGAACACCGGGTCGATACCTTGAAGACTGTCTAGATCCGAGACTAATTCCTTGATTATTCACAGCAAAGTGTTTTTTTTTCTGAGGGTGGGGTAGCTGGCCCCTCCGCTAAACCCCCAACCTGGAGGACCAGTAGCTGATTGAGACCCTAGGGTCGGGCGATGGGGTCGCTACTTCCCTACACCTCGTCGGCCAGATAACCTAAAAAATAGATAAAACTATCATTTGTCGACGTTTAGAGAATTTTTTTAGATTATAGCTTAACGAGTATAGGAATGAATCTTAAGAAATGAAAAAAAAAAGTATATATATTTATATATATGCTTTCCTTACTCTCCGAATTTTATTTAAGGGTAATTTCTATATACAATTACAACAGTTTATAAAGCTTTAAAATATCCTTGTGTTATCTTTGGGTATAAAGTTATACTTCTCATCAATTTATTTATATTATCAATGTAGAGTATATACCACATACTTAAGCGGTAAAGGGTAGAATGTAGTGATTATTTTATATTTACATATTGTATTTGTAAATGGTATTTAAAACTGTTAAAATTGAGAAAGAAATATTTATTTTCAGCCAGGCGTTCAATAAACTGGACATGATACTTTGATTAATTCACAGTTTTTCTGGTCAGTCAAACCAGCCCTTCGTATGGCGCCCGTACTGTAGTAATGCAATGAGTTACAATTATTAAAGTCTCAATTTTCTCGAACAAATTTAAGAATATTGTATTTTTTACCCTATTAAAATGCTATTTTTTAATTAGAAACGCACCTGCTCTGAGAGATTAGTACTAATTACACTTGCGACAGTACCTCAGGTGCGGATTGTACATTGGGTTGGTAAGGGGGAAGACTCGATTAACCAAGGATTAAACAAAAAAACCGAAAGTTCTGAGTTTTTTAACCAACATCTACCATCTTTGTTAATTAACCGCTATGAAATGGCCAATTATAAACATGTTTTATTATTTGTATTTCTTAATTAAATTTCAATAAAATATTTTTAATTAATGACCATTTACTTTCCTTCTCAAACAAGAGCATTAGTAAAACTATTAAGAATACTTCTTAATAAGCTAAAATAGTAAAACTCCGAGTAATGCCTCTAATTATTTTTATATGTTATTCGTGAACACTGGTGAAAATGTGCAGAATTGTAAAACATGCATCGTGGTAATATTTGGTATTGTATTATAATATTGTGGTAGTATTTATAAAGTTGTTTGTCTTGGTATGTATAAATAATGAAATTCTCTAAAAAGTTAATAATCACAGAGCCGTCTTACAAACCTCTTTCTGGTTGGCCCAGACCTAGGTGGGTAATAGCTTTAAGGGTATCTTAGGGATCAGTTGTGGACGGAGGTTACCTTAACTTCTAGCTTAAAAATAAAAATATTTTTATTTGAAAAAAACCCGGGTCGCCCAGATAACTAGTCTGGAACACTACCAATTGAGCTATCCTGGCTCAATCAGGCTCACTCCCCGGTCATGGGCATATCCTTTCTTTTCACTGACCTCATGTCCCCGCGTTCTCGCAATTGCCCATCTAAACAAGGGGAAGAATGTTCTTTGAACATTTCTTTAATTTGGATCTTGTTGACTTACGTCATTATATATTATTATAATTTATTTTATTTTATTAGTTATTGATTATATTAATTTTTAACTATTTTTATTTGAAATGAGAAGATAAGTCCACTCGGACCCGGGTCGCCCAGATCGCTAGTCTGGAACTCTACCAATTGAGCTATCCTGGGCTCAATCAGGCTCGCTCCCCGGTCATGGGCATATCCTTTCTTTTCACTGATCCCTGTCCCCGTGTTCTCGCAATTGCCGATGTAAACGAGGGGAAGAATGTTCTTTGAACATTTCTTAAATTTGGATCTTGTTGGCTTACGTCATTATATATTATTATAATTTATTTTATTTTATTAGTTATTGATTATATTAATTTTTAACTATTTTTATTTAAAAAGAAAAGATTAGTCCACTCGGACCCGGGTCGCCCAGATCGCTAGCCTGGAACTCTACCAATTGAGCTATCCTGGCTCAATCAGGCTCGGTTCCTGGTCATGGCCACATCCTTTAATAAAAATGTTTATTTAATAAACACTTAATAAAACATTTAATACAAATTTAAAATAAAAATGTTATAGTAATAAAACTTGTTAAAAAAAAAAATACAAATTTAATTACAGGCCTTCTGATTGTTGTATGAACATATTTCGAGGATAACAATGTGCCTTTTTATTTTTTATTATAGGAAAACAAATTACGGGTAATTACGTATTATTAATTTCTCCGAAGATTAAAGTACCCATGAATTCATACTTAAGGAATAGAGATTCGGGGCCCCACTAAGCCATCGAATTTCTCGCGTATTCAATCCTTAAAATCCAAAATCCTTTTGTTACGAGGAAAGTAATCCATAATGACCTTAATGTCCCATTTGTTGCTGATTTGTCCCGAACCCGAAATCAGTCCTTTGATGACAAACTTTATTCCCACTCAAACCCACCAGTTCTAACCCAGCAAACTTTTCAATTCCTGATAATCCTCCGAGGGGTCTGAAAAGAATATGTCCTCATGACAATCTAGGTTGAACTTGTTATTTGAGTAATACCACTGGCTAGTTTCTCTACTTGTCTTTATCCATTCCAATACGCACAATTCCTGCCATTTACTTGTTGTTATGTTATTGTACAGTTTATAAATTTCAATAAATTTTTTTAAAATTCATTCTTAAAAAAAATCTACTTACAACCTTTGGTGGTTTCAGTATATGGTATAGAATTTACTATTTCTAAGCCAACGGTTGCGCAGGGATATAATTTGGCTGAGATTAAACACGACCGCCAGGTTTTCCCTCAATTAGCAATAAGATATAAAGGTTGGATCACCCTCAGAAGGGACTGCAGATTCCTTATGATCCATCTTTGGCTGTTAACAGATTATTTATTGATTTTTACTTGAAGTTTCATAAGTAGAGATTGTGAACAATTACATTTTATTTCATTTAAATATATTTTTTAATAGTCGTGTTTAATCCCGTATTTACAATTACCAAGAATACCGAAATCCAAGACGTTACTTGATTGGCCAATCAGGTGAAGGTAATTAGAATTAATCGGATATCCAGGTTACCTGAGACCGAGTTCGTGTATCCCAGCAACTGGAGAACTGCTATTCCAGTAACCTTTGGATGAACGTAGGGTTCGTCCCAGCAAGTCCCGTGGGAGGAAGATCGACTTACAGGCATCACCGGAGGTGTTCATTTATATGATGACCTACCCACACAGTCTGCTAATTGCGTAATAGCACGAATTTATCTAAATACAATATTCAGGGAGTGTAATGATGATATCGCTGACTAAATGTCAGAGTCATTTATCTGTGGTTTATTATTTATCGGAATAATAAACGTAAGTCGTCAATTCAATGACTTAACCAAGAAGGTGAATGGAATAAAACACTTGTGGATGCATTGAAGAACTGTAATTGAAAAAACATATTTACAAACTTATAAATAACTAAATAACTCCAGGTATCTTTAATTACAAACCTGAATCAACACAATAGTCGATATTCCGCAATAACACACATCATATAAATTTAACAAATGTTCAATCAAGCGAGTCTCTCAGCAAGCAATATCTATTATAACCTTACTCACAACTGTCCCTATAGGTTGTCTTCACGTCTGTTAAGTTTGAATATTCTAACTTACATAAATATTATATTCAGTTAGGTATGAACGTTCAGAATAAAAAGTTTATGATTAAACTTAAAATTATAATTATAATTAAACTATAAATTATTCATATTCCGAAGCAAACAAGGGTATGGAAGGATGTAAAAGATAAATGTATTTATTTATTTATAATAGGGATCTTTAACGAGTATCTGACATCGTACAGGATAGGGAGCCATTTTTCGTCCCTTCATAAGAGCGGCAGTACCAAGTATTTTTTACTCCATATTACAAAAATGCTAGGCCCACTTGCCGGGCTGCGAACCCTCGGCCATTGCCACAGAAGATTCTCATGCTTGTCACTACACCACAGATCGCCTCAAAAAAGGTAAGTTTCTTTGATGTTAAATTTCATTATTGCTAATGATTTTTTATTCTTAGAGAACAGTTTCAGGACAAGGAATAAATTTTACCTGTTGAAGCAATAAAGAGAAAAAGGATCACTTCTAGTAAATATAGAAATTGCACTAACTCAATAAATAATTTAAAGAATTTGATAATCAAAAGGAATAAGTATTCGAAGAAATAATATTTAATATCCAGTAGTAGATTATATAATTTTGCGGACGACATTCAGCAAACAGAAAATCAGTTGTGTAATAAACGGTTATTGACCTTAATAGCGTGCAGAATCGGATGACTAATTTTACTTTAAGAGTGTAATTAAAATAAATACATATATAATAATTACTGGAAAAGGTGTTCGGTAAGGTACGCAGAATTTTATCCACGTCGGGATTTGATAAGAGGGATTGTTATCAGCTGTTTACACAAGTGTATCTAATCACCAAAACCGTCAAGTGGTTTTTATTTAGATTGAATTGATTTGTTTTTTGTTACGTGTTTCTTATGGCGAAGTAGTCGTGAAAGCTGTGATTTTTTATCATAAAATTATAATAGGTTGGGGAAAAAGAAATTCATTATTTTTGCGTGGAATTCAAAACATTATTTAAGATGTTTCGTATTGTCCGATTTGGGTCAAAAGAAGTCTTGGTCCTTATTGGCGAAAAACTCCAGTAATCGATTTTCACAATCTTCTCTTGATCCCAATTTCATATCACTCAAGAAGTTTTGCAATGCGAGAAAAAGGTAGTAATCGCTTGGTGCCAGGTCTGGACTGTATTGAGGATGCATTAAAACTTCCCAACCAAGCTCCCGGAGTATCTGGCGAGTCACTACAGACGTGTGTGGCCTTGGGTTGTTTTGATGGAGCACAACACCGATTCTGGCCAATCACTAACTTCAAACGGTCCAGTTGTTGACAGTAGAGATCTGAATTTAGGGTTTTGCCATACGGAAGAAGCTCATAATAAATTATTCCTTTCAAGTCGTATGTGACCCATTTCTCATCCCCACTCACCATCCGTTTAAGAAATGGGTCGAATATTAATTCCAACCCAAACGGTTGGAACGGAATTCCGTTTGGCCAAGGCTTCGCAGACGGAAATTCGATCCATCATGTTTTCTGGTGTTAATTGGTGTGGCACCCAAACATTGAGCTTCTTTTTGAATCCAGCTTTGTCCAAATGGTTTTAAACTGTTTTATGGTCGATCATTACATCCTGGGCGATGCTACAACTACTAACATGCCGGTCAACTTCGATTATTTCTGTGATTTTATCCACATTTTCGATGACGGGCCTGCCTGTGCGAGGTGCATCTTTAACTTCAAAAATGCTTGAACGGAATCGACGAAAACAAAATTGCAAGTAATTAGCTGTTATAGTATCGGCACCATAAACACCATTCACAATTTCAGCGGCCTGGCTTGCATTATCGCCTTTATCAAAGAAAAGCTGTAAAATGTACCGAATTTACTCTTTGTTCAATTCCATTGTTAACACCCTGTAACTCACATTTGAATGGAACAAACAAAAAAGAGTCAAAGAATTTTTTTAATGTGAAATGTCACCTCGACAACGAGCATAAGCTTGCAATTGTTTGATCGATACTTTATGAGATATCGATCACTACAGCTATCTACCCAGAAAATAATGCATTCCTTTCCCCCAACCTATCATTAAAATATTAGACAAGCGAGAGGTCACCTGTGGTCTAGTGGTTAACATAGCAACCTACTATGCCCAAGATCGCGGGTTCATAGCCTGGTAAGTGTGATAAGATTTTTAAAAATATAAAAAAAATCCATGACTAAACTGTCCTTCGAAAGGGACGTAAATTGGGGGTACCGAGTCTGCACGATGTCACATTCTCATTAACATCACTACCCTAATTATACCAGGATAGGAAAAATTTAGGACTCCCTCTGTAGCATTTTCCGATTAAGCATGGCAGTATAATGTTATGTGAAATAAATAAATATATACACATTAAAAAAGGTGATATTTTTGGCATTTTATACTTTATTCTCAACATTTGTTTAACAAAAAAATACTGTCTTGTATGACGTTACTGATAAGGAAGAATAAGGATAAAAAACACTGATAATTGTCGATACTGATATCAATGTCTGACTACGTCATAATTAGTGTTTAAAAGATATATGACAATTAAAAATATTTCTAAAAGATCCTGCAAAAAATAAATAAATTGTCTTAGAAATATTAGTAATATCTATGACTTAGTCATGTTTGAATTTCATACTTCCTTCTTGTAGGAAACAAAATATAAATATAACGCTTAAATAATCTTGAAAACATATTGTAAATATAAAGATATTAGTTTTTAAGTTTTGGCACTTGATTTAGTAATTTAATTTCGTTTCCACTGAATAACATGCTATTTTTAGCTAGAAATGCACATACTCAAACACATTGGTACTAATTGCGTTAAAGGACCTGGCCAAGCTACCTCAGGTGCTACAGCGTACATATGGTCGGTAGGAGAAAGACTCGATTTACCAAGCTTAAAAACAAAATGTCTTCAATTTTTGATTTAACCAAATTCCGTAATACATGCTGATGAACCGATTTAAAAAATTTTCTGTTTGTTAATTCTTTAATTAATAATTACGAATAATTTTTAATGAATGAACATAAGGTTCCATGCCAAATGGTTTCGGCCAAATCACCAACAAATGGGACATTAAGTTCATTATGGATTACTTTGTTCGTAACAAAGTAAGGAGCATTGAGGATTTTACGAAGGATTTTGGATTTTAAGGATTGATTACGAGGGGGATTCGATGGTTTAGTGGAGCCCCAAAGATCTACTCCGGAAGTCCAGACAGGTCTAATCATTGTGATGTATATTAGTCTTTTTTATTAATTGGGAGCTTAGAGCGTTTGTCTATTAAATGTTGATGTACCCTGAAATGGCGAGCTGGCATATTTAATATTTAATTTTGTAGGCGTCCTTGTAGTTTTGGCGTATTGTTTGTTGATAATTCTAAGGCATTCGACGACTTGTGGTTCAAAAGTATTTTCTATGCTTAAATATTTCTTCTTTTGGTTTTCATTATAATACGGGTGGTATTATTTTCTTTTGATCTATGGAACAGCAAGGGTATATAATTTTATTACATTATATAATAAATGAAGTTTTGCAAAAAAAAAAAATCTTAACGACTTGTATTAACAGTAATCGCCTCTTAGATTTTCCAGTTTGCTTTGTATAATTATTCATAAGATCGAATCCGATCGATGAACTATCATAATGTTTTCGTGATCCGAAGACATCCACTACAGCTTGGCTCGCAACACTCATCGTCAATTCCTTATGAACTGCCGATGGCCTGAGACGAGAGCATGTTCTGATGACACGTGAATAATTCTCGATCCGCCTTTGATGCCGCATAGGATATGTCCCAGGCGACCTTAGGCACGTAGGCCGTCCCCATTAAATAATCACGTGACTTAGGGAGATCTCGGGGGAATGGTCGTCCCTCAGGTGAGCGACGGGGGGAGTGATTGGTCCCATCCCGAGGGAGATCTCTCTCATTGGTCCGAATCTCGACCAATCGGATTCTGTCCAGCATGTCACCGTCAAGGTCGGGCGACTAATCTGTTCGCAACTCCGTATCGTAAATTTTTGGTTCTAATTCCGTAAGTCACCAGATTGGTAACAGGGGTTGTTAAAGTCCCGTCTAGTGACGTCACAATCCCATACTTTCTTAATATATTTCAAAAACATAATGTGCCCGATATTCATTAACGGTATTGATTTCGAAAATTTGACATCAAATCAATATTATACATGGCATGTAAAACATAGATAATCATATAATTTTTGTTAAATTGTAACACTATATAAGTAATTATATTTTTGTATATATTTTTATCATCACATATGTTGTTTATTCATACAGTAAAAATGTATACCAATAAATAATACCATTAAATAATCGGTCCTATCAAAGGGTTACTTTGAAAGGGAAAAAAACAAAACAAAAAAGATAAAGTTTCATCATCTTGAAGAATGGTGTCAAAACTAGAGAATTAAAATAAATTTTCAAAAAAAGCATCAAATCACATTTACCTTACGTCGTAAATCAATGACTTCTTGCCCTTCAGTATCCTTTAATAATATCCCACTGGTGCCTGTAGAACAGATCCGATACTTAGGGTTGCATCTCGACAAACGATTAACCTGGAATCCTCATACTACACTGAAAAGACAAGAAACCACTCGACGTTTCAGGCTACTTCAACACTTACTAGACAAACGCTCTAACCTCCCAATTAACTACAAAAGCCTCATCTACATGACCATCATACGACCTATTTGGACTTACGGAGTAGAGCTTTGGGGCTCCACTAAGTCATCGAATTCCTCTCGTATCCAATCCTACAATCCAAAATCCTTCGTAAAATCCTCAACGCTCCTTATTTTGTTAAGAATAAAGTCATCTATAACGACCTTAATGTCCCATTTGTTGCGGATTCGGCCCGAACCCGGTATCTATCCTTTCATAAAAAACTTCATTCCCACTCAAACCCTCTAGTTTCAAACCTAGTTTCCTCTTCGATTCCCGATAATCCTCCGAGGCGTCTGAAAAGAAGATGGCCTCGTGTCCTTCTTAGTTGAACTAGTGATTTGAGTACTACCAGTGGGTAGTTTCTCTACTTGCTATTAACTCATGTCATTATGTATCACATAGCCTATTTACTTGATGTATTATTGTAATACAGTTGTAAATATCAATAAATAAATAAAAAAAAAAATAAACGTGCCATCATATAACTTTGAGAATGACAAACATAAGCAATAATGAGTAATTTTAACTGCCATAATAAAAAACATTCAATCCAACATTCCAACTATTCAATTAAAAACATTCCAATCGAAATATTGGAATTAGATACGGCTCTTTTTTTTATGTGCATACAATATACATGCTATTCCGAATGTGATATGATATGAAAGAGACGGTTTAATCAGTAAATGAAGCATTGTTTTATTAATGTGGGTTGTTTACATTCTCGTTGAATAAATGCGCATTGGATTTTAGGCTTTTTCTAAATAAGTCTTAACAAGATTACGATCAAGTGTTACATTCAAACTCATGTTTCGACGCCAATTACTAATTAAGATTGATAACTCACTTTATCACAACTTGAGTCCATCACAAGAGAGTACAAAATTTTATAGATTAGTTAAGCAGTAGCAATTGGAACGATTATAAAATACTTCGGCATTATTATATTGTTAATGTTTGAGTGGAAAATAGTTGACTGTATAATTCTAATGATGGAGTCATTTTTTGTGCCGACATTTCGGGCTTCAGGGCTAGGAAAGAAATAGTAACTAACTATATAAATATAGTTAATATGTTTATACTATACTATAGTTAAGATAAATATAGTTGCTTTATAAATATATGATATTTTCTGTGGCTGTCCTAGCCCTGAAGACAGCCTACATCTTGGGCCGGAACGTCGGCACAATAAAGTAAGTTATGCCTATTTTGTGTTATCATTGACTGCACCTCCTGACTTTACAATCCATCATGATATGGTTAATGGTTGTCCGGATGATAATGCGGGATTATATGTTTTCTTTAAAATATCCCTAAAAATTGTAAGCTAAAGATTGTTGGAATTTTGATTTTTATAAATGTAAACACTTATAAATCCAATTTCAGAAAAAATGATTGTTTTACTCTGTAGCATTTTGCTACTTGGAAGTAATTCGGTGTTTATTATGCTGCCAAAGCGTGGTTTTCGCATAATTTTCTTTTACAAGTTCAATCTTCTTCGGAACGGGACACAAGCGGTCAGAAATATCAAAGAAATCTGGGAAGAAGCCAGTATAAGTCCACTGTGCAAGGGCGGTTCCAGAGATTTCTAGAGGACTTCTGGAAATCGTGCAATGACAAGAAGGGAAGAAATCGATGAAATGTTACACTAACTCCAAATAATAAATTTCGACTTTAATTGGGGGTAACATTTTTGAGTTAATGTTTCGGAAAAGACGTACACATGCCCATTAAAAAAAAGTATGTAATAAGTTAGTTTAAGTGTCAAGTCCTAATTATGTATGAGTTGAAGAAAAGTATACTGTCTAGTAATTTTCCCAAATTTTAGAAATTCAAGGCTTTTTTATCTTCAGTTTTTCTATTGCATTGTGATAATTTAGGGAGTGGAGAGGCTCAATGGTAGGGCTCTGATTTGCACCACCAAAGGTCCCGGGTTCAAATCCGGTTGTGGTAGATTTTATTTAACCTATGGGACATTCCTGTGGCTCACTTAGCCAATAGGAGCAAAATCTGGATGTTGAGCATATTCTAAAATAATTCACCTCTCTGCGCAACCGCTGTCCTAGAAGCAGTACAGTTTTTACTCTGTACTGAACTCTATTCTACATGGATCATAGTTGAAGATGTCATTCTAATATTTTTTTTTGTGTGTGAAACAGACAACAAAGGACCGCGCAGACATCATCTCTTTAGCTCATTTTTTCTTCTCCTCCAATAATCCCTCATTCTCTTTTACTGTTGCCTTCTTCTCACATCCATCCATGTCTCTGCTTGATTTTCTCCTCCACAAGTACACGAATGTTATTCAGTCGGCTCCTAAATCTCTCTCTTTCCAGGCAGTCCTCGTAGATTCCAAGTTTCTTAAGTTCTTCTTTCATCTGCTATGTAGAACCACTCTGACTTTTCAGGTTGTATTTCTTATTAAATATTTACTTATTCTTGTAGAATCCATCCTGGTCATATCCTGTAGAAATTTAGTCGTTTTCGTATATATCTTTATTCGATCTCGCTCTGTAGCTATGTGTTATTTTTGAGCCGTATATATTTTATTTTTGTTTGTATTAGGTATTCAATGAATAACTATTGTTATACCCGGGGATATATTGTATAGAGCTTGTTCAGGTATCAGGCAGGATCTGGGCCTCAGCCGGTGAGTGTGTGCTATCTACAGATCTAGCTTCTCTGGCGCACTCTAGCTTAAAACAAAAGAACTCATTGCCTCAGCGTTTCCTCTAGAGTTTTCTGTTCTTTCGCTAAATATTATCTTTCAGACCTCGATGATATCTAGGTAGCGTCTAAATTTTAAATAATTTAAATGAAAATTTAACGAATCCTGAGTATTCTCCTTATAAATATTTACGTTGATACAGAGGAAATGAAAGATTGGGTTTTTGGTATTTTTTTTAAATCTAACAAATCTTAACATACTTTGAAAGTGTAAAAAGAAAGTTAAATACTTTCATTGACTTATTTATCAAACCTTAATTAATCAATATAACATTAATATAGTATTAGTACTTACAGTCTTCGATAAAAAATAAATATATTTAAAGATAGTGGTAAAAATAATTTTCAAATTAAATATATTAATTTATCATAACGAAATCGAGGTAAAACACCACGAATTCAAATAAATCAAAATACCACTAATATAATCTTAAAATAAAAAAAAATGATCTTAAATCACAACCTAAAAAGATAATACTAGTTATTAAAGCCATAAAATAATATTTATGTACTCAGACAAAAAAATAAAAGCAAATCCCCCTCTTCTATATTCAACATTAACAACTCCCTTTCACCCTCAGCAAAATCAAACGGAGAACGATTAGTTTCAGCTAAACAAGAAGATAATCAACAAAAAAACAAATTCAAATATTTGATTGAATTGTACAACTGTAATATATACATCTAGTACAAGGGCTATATGACTAACTAGATACATGACAGGACATGTACCCACATGCACAACCCACTGCCAGCACTCTAATAACATTTCTATAATAAAGGTCCCGAGGCCATCTTCTCTTCAGACGCCTAGGAGGATTGTCCGGGATGGAATTGGATGCAAGGATGGAAACTAGTGGGTTTGGATGGGCCTGGAGTTTATTATGGAATGATAGGTATCTGGAATGGGCTAAGTCGGTAACGTATGGAACGTTAAGGTCTTTATGGATGGTTTTATTTGTGACAAAATAAGGAGCGTTTAAGATTTTGGATTGCAAGGATTGAATACGAGAGGAATTTGATGGTTTGGTGGATCCCCATAGTTCAATTCCGTAAGTCCATATAGGTCTTATAAAATTGTTTGTTTTTGCTTAGAGGCGTAAAACCCTAGGGTCATCAACGCCTGTAGATTTTTTATTTTTTATAATTATTTATCTTAAAAAAAAAAAAAAAAATGTAGTGTATTGTTAAGGTCTTTATGGATGGTTTTATTTGTAACAAAATAAGGAGCGTTTTGGATTGCAAGGATTGAAAATCAATTTGATGGACGAGAGGAATTTGATGGTTTGGTGGAGCCTCATAGTTCAATTCCGTAAGCCCATATAGGTCTTATAACCGTCACATAAATAAGTCTTTTGTAATTGATCTGAAGCTTTGAGCATTTGTCTAGTATGTGTTGAAGTAGTCGGAAGCGTCTAGCTGTTTCTTGTCATTTCAGTCTTGTGTTAGGGTTCCAAGTAAGACGTTTGTCTAAGTTGAGTCCTAGGTAGCGAATCTGTTCAACAGGGATAAGTGGAGTACTATTAAAGGATACAGTAGGACAAGAAGTCATGGGTTTTCGGCGAAGGGTAAAGGTAATTTGATGGGACTTTTTGGAATTGATTTTAATTCTCCAATTCCGACACTATTCTTCGAGGCTTGATAAATGTGATTGAAGGGATTGGGATGCAATATATGGATCGTTAATAACTGATAACACACATAGGTGATCAGCATACGTGGAGATGAAGGTGTTAAGGATGGGTTGGATTGTCAGCTGTATATACTGTGTAGAGGATAGGACAGAGGATGCTACCTTGAGGAATACCAGCAGACTGGGAATAGAGAGAAGAGTAGGAACCATTATGATTTACTTTAAATGTTCTGCCAGTTATAGAGGAGCGAATGATTAAAAAGTATTAGGAGGAAGGAATTGTCGGATTTTGTAAAGGAGACCTGGGTGCCAGACTCGACCAATAGCCTGTTCTACATAGAGAAAGGCTCCAAATGCAGAGGAGACAACATCCACCACAAGATGACATTGCTGGATCTTATAAACATAAACCAAATTATATTTTGATAGAATATAAAATCTAATAAATTATATCTAATAGTAAAAATAACAACACATAATATAATTATAATCATTCTTACTCTTATTATTATATTTTTGAGATGGATACAGTAGACAAATATTCTACACTAATTTATTAATTTAAAAACAAAAATACGGAATAAAATCGCACGGAGCATTTTCGAAACCATTTAACTAAACATAGAGACGAGGAAGAAAGTTGTTCGGGTGGGGGTAAAAAAAAATCTCTTATATAGGGATAACTGTTTATTTGAAAGCCGACATTTAAATATAAAAACCTTTATGAATGCAGGTGAGGAAATAGGGCTGGAAGTAAATTCGGATGGCAAAGTATATCGTTAGTAGCGGAAAATGGTGAAATGTTGGTGATGTTGTAGGAGGGAATAAGTTTAAGTATTTAGAGTCTATGGTAAATATGAAAAACGAAATTAAAGAGGAAATAAAGGCGGGGTTAAAGACAACAAATGCCTGTCATAACCAAGCCTCGCGTCTTTTGTTCGGAAATATAAAAATAAGACTTTATAAAACCATCAACCTTCCAACTCTTCATTACGGATGCGAAAAGTGGTCGCTAACGCTGAAGGATGAACACCTTCATAATTTATTCGAAAATAAGATGTTACATAAAATATTCGATCCAAAAAAGGATGAGACCGATATTCCTGGGCTTAATAACGAATGAATTCCTAAAAAGTTAATACGCGCTGTGCCGACTGGGACGCGTCTGAGGGGTAACCGAGGCGTAGATGGGAGGATTGCGTTAACAGTGATTTGACGGATTTAGGTTTGGGTAGAGTTCAGTGGACGCAGATTTGTAAGCATCAGTTAGTAGTATCGGCATCGAACCTTCGGGTTTGCTAAGCCATATTATTATTATGGACCTTTTAGGATCACGTTACAACTTCATTTCTTTCGTCTCTCCTGCTGGAGTTTTCATTTTCTCCGGAGTTCCTTCTTTCTTAGTATGTTTTCTTTGATCTTCTGTCCAAATTTTTCCAACCTTCTTTGGTCTTTCTTCATTCTGAAACCGTTCAAAATATTCACATTGCTCTTAGATTCACGTCTTCCAAGCAAGTGATTTATAGATTATGTGATGTTCAAGGTTTCCTACCTTCTTTTGTCCATGTTGTTGTCTTCTTCCAGAAATAGACGAATATTTGTTTGATTAATCACTGCTGGTACATCCTATATTGATGCACGAGGAGCCACAACATAGTATCCTAGATACTCTCCACTCTCTGGTAGATTTCACTGTTACTTCAAAGTTTCCATCCGTCTTCAGCATGAACTGCACCCAGAACTATCAATATCATTCAGGTGCCCTCACTGGCAGAGAAGCTTTCCGTTTTTACGACACTGTTATTATTATTATATAAAAGTATTATAACAGTTTTTTATTCATTAACACTTGTTTTTATTCAAATAATTATTTTTAAATTACTAAAAAAAAATTTTTTTAACGTTTTATGTCATTATATAATCAGAAACTAACATCTCCAAAAATTTGGTAAACTAAAAAATAATATATTAAATTATAAATTGAATATTTTGTTTTTTTCTTAAAACTACTATAAATAAATATTTTCGATGTGCTTCTTCTTCTTCTTGCGTTGCCTTGCTCTGCAATTTATTGCTACATTTAATGTTAATTAACAATATCTAATGCTTTGGGGCACACCAAGTTTTTTTTTAATTTAAATTTAGTGAAAGTATAGAAAGATTTATATTTTATTCGTGTTTTTTTTTACATAGAGAGGCTGACCAAAAATTATCCTGTATTGGTGCCCTGAAGAAAGGAGAAGATTCCGACCAAAATCAACCTGGATTAAGCAAGTTCAGTGAGACATGGCAGGATATGTTCTCAACGAAGAAATTGACTTTGACACCAATCTTCAAGGTCTGTAATATACGATTAAAAATTTTGGAACGATATAATTACATTAGTATTGACCGTTATTAAACATGTATTATTAGCATTCGTAGCATGTACACAGACTATTTTGATGTGTTCAAAAGTCACCTGTATAAACAGTAGCGTGGAAGGTGTACGAGATATAACCTCGAGAATAACCTTCTAATTAACAACGAAAAGTATGAATTGTTAACCTTTAGTAATAAACATAATTACCATAAATTGAGAAACTCTTGCATACCTCCCTACTATTAAAAAAAATCTAACGTCTATTAAAGTAAAGCAGAGTGTAGGCTTCAGTATACTTAGTGTAAATAGAATATACTGGAAAAGATACTTAGGCGTAATTGTTTTCAGAACAACTAAAAGTTGTTCATTAAGTTATCAATACTTTATGAGTAATAATACTTTATAATAAGATCTTTTCTATTTACAATCATATCATAAAACAAGACATTTAACTATAAAAAATAAAATACTTTAGGAGTAGAGACATTTTTAACCAGTTATTGATGTTTTAATTTATTATTAATACCAATTGCACAATATTAGACGACCTTTTAGTTAAATATAATTATTCTTATTGCAATGGAATTCTAATCTTTAAACTAAAGTATACCAAAAGAAATTGTATAACTCTTAAAAAGGTGTAGCCAGTCTCGAGCATATTGCTGACGCGAACCCACAATTCCACATAGCTAAACGCGGCTAAATAAGTTTTCACTTTAAAAATAATGGTTTGTTTTTTTATAGATCCTAACCACCAATCTCTGCTTACAAACTTCTGTCCACGGACCATCGCCCAAAGCCAAATCCGCCAGATCACACTTCCAAATCCTCCCACCTACGCCTCGGTCTACCCCTCAGACGCTTCCCAGGCGTTTATTAACATCTTAGCAATTCGTTTGTTACTAAGCCCAGCAACTTTACAGGCCCATGTTAATCTTTGTAACGCTATCACTTGAATAATATGTACTGAAGACATGCTTCGCAATTCCGAGTTATCTGATCTCCTATATTCACCAGTTCTCTCATCTTTTTTTGGACCGAATATTCTACGCAACACCTTTTTTTTTGGAAACCTCGATACGTCACTATAAGCGGCCAAGTTTCACATCCATAAATAAAAGTTGGAATGATGGTTTTATAAATTCTAAACATTAGATTTCGGGATAAAAAATGCAAGCTTAGCAATGTCGAGGCCGAATAATAAAAAGCATTTCTCGCCTTTATTTCTTCTTGAATATATTTATGAATAATTTGGATATTGTTTTCTTTTGAAATAGGAAAAGAACAAGTTTCCGAAAATGTAGCTGGCCCTTCCCCGACCGCTAGGACAAAGCCAGGAAGAAGTGGCTGGGGTGGCGGCGGGCAGGCGTTGATTAGAGACGAGGCTACTTAGCAAAGCAAATAATACCGCAGCGGATCAAAGGAGCTTCGCCCGGGTATTTGGGTCACGTAGTCGCCTCTCTAACTTAGGGGCTGCCCTACTAATAAATTTTATTTCCTCCTCGGGATATCCTCTGAATAGCAATATCAACCCCAAGGATCTAGAGCCGGCCATGACACATCCAAGGGTGACTGTGAGGTGAACAACATTGGTCGGGGAAGAGATGAGGAGAGTACGGCAGCAATTTTATAAAAATAAAAAAATCTATATATACATATAGATTCTCCAGGGATTCTTTTTCATCTTTCATAAAAATGTATTTTATTTTTAATTTATCGATTATCACTTCCTGACCTCCAGTATCGTTTTATAATATTCCATAAATTCCTGTAGAACGAATCCAATTACATCTTGACTAACGCCTAAGGCTACACCTACATTGGATCCGGTGTGATACGATGAGACGTCGCTAGCAAACCAAATGACTGAAATATATCGAGAGTTATAACATTTGGTTCTTTAAATTTATAAAATTAAGATTATTTATTAATTAGTTTTAATACATTTATATTTTACTATAATCTATAGTAAAATATGTATAATGTGTACACCCCAGCATCGTATGTGATAGAATCACGTCGCACCGAATCGGATCCAATATAGGTGTATCCTAACTTGGAATCCTCATACGAGACTGAAAAGACAAGAAACTGCTCGGCGTTTCAGGCTACTCCAACACTTACTATACAATCGCTCTAAGCTCCCAATTAATAACAGAAGACTCATATACATGACCATCATACGACCTATTTGGACTTACGGAGTAGAGCTTTGGGGCTCCATTAAACCATTTAATTCCCCTCGTATCCAATCCTTACAATCCAAAATCCTTCGTAAAATCCTTGAATGCTTTTTACTTTGTTACGAATAGAGTCATGCACAATAACCTCAATGTCCCATTTTTTGCTGATTTTGCTCGAACTTGATCCTAATCATTTCATGAAAAACTTGATTCCCACTCAAACCCACTAGTTTCAAACTTAGGAACTCGTTTAATTCTCGATAATCTTCTGAGGCGTCTGAAAAGAAGATGGCCCCGTGACTTCTTAGTTAAACTTGTTATTTGTGATGCCATATTAATCAATTAATCAACTTATTATTTAAGGTCCTTAAATGTTTTAATGCGGTTCTTTTCCAGAGGTTGGTTGCGTGTTTATCAATTTACTAATGAGTCAACTCAAAACCTGAAATATACCATCAATATCGTATTCATAAACATATATATGAGTTAAGTAAGTATCTAAATAATTACAATGGATATGCTTTTTTAATACAATTACGATAAATATATAGATTAAGCCATGAGCAATAATGATTAATATTGCTATGGTTGCCAGGAAACGCACAAACAATAAAATTTAAACTTATCTGTATCTAAGAAGTACTTCTAGAGTAGCTCTACCGGTTTGTGGTAATTCCGTCTCCTGTGCTTGGTCATCTTCCGGGTACCAAGCCCCCCCTCCATGCTGGCCTCTCATCAAGGAATGTTCTTTTTTGCAGGTATGTAACCAACTCCTAGGTTCTATTGCTTCCTAACTATCTCTCACCATTTAGTACCTGGCTTTAATTGTAACTGTAATTTCTGATAATTCTTAACATATCACTTCTAAAGCCTAATATAGCGAATTCGATACATACAAAGCGAATACAAATATTATAATGCAAACAAATCTTAGCAATCAACGTTTCGCCAACCCAGGCATCATAAGGACATAAATAAAATCCACATCATCGAAGATTCACAAGCAGCAAAGCACATCATACAGCAATGCACAAGATGCATTCTTAAAATGATCAAAATCTGTTCTGGTCTATATTTTTTTAATTTAAAGAAAGTAATTACCAGTTAGTTAGCATAATAGTTTTAACTAGTTGTTAGAAATAGTTTTTTCCTACAATGTAGACTATGTATACTAGAGTTAAATGTTTCTTCAACGTCTATTTGCCTGCTAAGACGTTGAATGAATTGACAGACAGGGGAAGGAAAGGAGCTGTATTGTACATCATCAATGAGGACGGAGTGGACTTGGGCACTCGGCTGGGCAAAGGGTTCTTGTACTTCTCCACCCTCGACCTGCACGGGAAGTACAGCGACACGAACGACGTAACCAAAATGAAGACGAAGCAGATCCAGAAGTTGAAGAGCGAAGCTAAGGACCACTACTTCCTACTGGCTTGGACCCTCACCCAAGGATTCTCGGACGCAGGATTGTGTGCCACCAATACCACAGACAGCATCCTTCAACTATCTCTCAAAGCAAAACGTAGCATATGGGAGATCATTAGCGAAGTCAATGCCAATGCGTTTCCCAACATCTTGTACATTGACAATATTGTTGACTATAGTGTTATCGATGTAGTTATGGAAATCAATAATAGAGTTTATAATTAATAATAATTAGTCAATTATGTAATAACAATAAATAACCAAAAAACTTCATTTTAAACCTAATAAATACCTCAAATGTATAAATAACTTAGCACTTTAGTTACTACATCACTTTCCGAATACCTTCCTGGCCATATGTCAACAGAGAATTTGCTTATCTCTTGGAAAGCTTACGAATTTGTTATATTTTCACTTGTTCTCTTGAGTAACTATTACTCTATGGCGGTACAACTCGGTGACGAGTCATGGCCTCCTACACCTGCTGATTTCAGGTCTCTCTTTTTTTTTACAGTTTTCTGACTCCCAGGATATTTCTCGTGTCTGTGTCCATGACATCCGACCACCTAAGAACCTCTCTTCTCGTGCAGTAGAGAGGTTCTATCAAAAACCTTTTTGGGCCTCATATTGCATTCTAGCCACATGACCAGTCCATTGCGGTCTTCTAATCTGAAGAAGTGTACCTACGATGAAAGTCTAGTGAAATGGAGTTAAATTAAATTTAATTAGCTTTTTTTTTCTTTATAAGATATTTCTTATATACTGGACTAATCTTCTTGATCTATATAATTGAATAATGAAGAAAAAACCTTATTCCAGTCAAAAATTGTTACTAAAAATTAACAAATGATTAAAAAACGTTTCGACACTTATATGTCATTTTCAAATTTAGTAGTTCTTCATACAAACTCCCTATAAAAATCATTACTGTAAAACAATATAAGTACACTAAAATACAATAATAAATAATTTGTCAAAAATAACCAATAACAATAAGCATAGATACCTTGAGGTCAAACAAATTAAACAGTCAAATATATATATATAAACTCCTGGAACTTAACATTCTTCCATGGTCAAATATAATAGGCATTACATTAAAAACCAAACTTTGATCTCTGTAATACTAGATCAAATTAAATCCATTTATGAATATAAATATATTAACAAATGTACTCCAAAAAAACAAAAAAGAAGAAACTATAACAGACAAATATGGTATTTATTTAAATTTTTCCATTTAAATAATTAAATTATTAATTTAAAAACATGTAATATTATTTTGAGTATTAATTGGAAAATTTTATTTATCATCAAATCTATTACTATTAACTACTAAAATTGAAAATGACAAATAAGTGTCGAAACGTTTTTTAATCTTTTGTTAATTTTTTAACAACAATTTTTGACTGAAATAAGGTTTTTTCTTCATTATTTAATTAGCTTTAATTTAAGCACATAACGATGCCTGTAGTTGTTATACTTCTCTTTTTAATTTAAAAAAAGGAAAATCGGGAAAAGTGGGTGTGAAAAAATGACTGGGTGTGAAATTTTCAAAGACCGACTCAAAACCTGTTACACCTGCAGGCTTAAATTCGGTCTGTGCTTAAATTAAAGCTAATTATATTTACTACTTTCACTTTCATCGTAGAATCACTCCTTTGACCGGTGTTCCTCAAGAAAGTCGGGGAAAACTTAAAATTTGGACTTTTTGTAAAAAAAAAAAATCAATTTTCAAAGTGGCGTTACTCAAAATCTATGAGACCTACTGATCTGCGGTTGGAATCTACTTTAAAATGTTTCCAATGGTTTTTTTTCAATAATGCACCGACAATGAGATACAGGCCAAAAACTGCAATAACTCCGAAAATTTCGAGTTTTTTCGAAACCTTGTGGTTCGAAATCACTAAAAGATTTCCAATGGGTTTTTTCGGTTGCAAAATTGAATTTACACTATTCAGACATGCCCTTAAAACACATAAAAAATGCAACCCTCTTCGATTTTTTGCGACCCTCAAACACCTGGCCGCTGGTCTATGTTTGGAGTATTTGGAAAAATTACCAAGGAGCGTAACTCAGAATCTATTAGACCTGCAGGCCTCGGTCTGTGCTTAAATTAAAGCTAATTAAATTTACTACAGCTTCATTTCCAATGACTTTCACCGTAGGATCCACTCCTTCGGGCGGTGTTCCTCACGAAAGTCTGCCAAAACTTAAATTTGGATTTTTTGGAAAAAATTACCAATTTTTAAAGGGACATAACTCAGAATCCATTAAAATGTTTGACAGCTGGGAACAGAGTGGTTTGTATAGGGAAAAAATTGTTGTTTTTATATTTTTTCTCTCCATAAGAACCTTCTTTGCGCGTTAAAAAATATATGAAAAAAAAATGAGCCGAATTGGTCGAGCCGTTCTCGAGTTTTGCTGTTAGGAAGGAAATGGCGATTCATTTATATTATGTAGATTGAAGATAGATAAGACATCAGTTATTCATTATATGATAGGGACCGAACTCGGAATCTATTTCCACCGACTATCCCAACATACACCAACAGTGATAATGATTAATATTGCTATGGTTGCCAGGAAACGCACAAACAATAAAATTTAAACTTATCTGTATCTAAGAAGTACTTCTAGAGTAGCTCTACCGGTTTGTGGTAATTCCGTCTCCTGTGCTTGGTCATCTTCCGGGTACCAAGCCCCCCCTCCATGCTGGCCTCTCATCAAGGAATGTTCTTTTTTGCAGGTATGTAACCAACTCCTAGGTTCTATTGCTTCCTAACTATCTCTCACCATTTAGTACCTGGCTTTAATTGTAACTGTAATTTCTGATAATTCTTAACATATCACTTCTAAAGCCTAATATAGCGAATTCGATACATACAAAGCGAATACAAATATTATAATGCAAACAAATCTTAGCAATCAACGTTTCGCCAACCCAGGCATCATAAGGACATAAATAAAATCCACATCATCGAAGATTCACAAGCAGCAAAGCACATCATACAGCAATGCACAAGATGCATTCTTAAAATGATCAAAATCTGTTCTGGTCTATATTTTTTTAATTTAAAGAAAGTAATTACCAGTTAGTTAGCATAATAGTTTTAACTAGTTGTTAGAAATAGTTTTTTCCTACAATGTAGACTATGTATACTAGAGTTAAATGTTTCTTTTAAGCTATTTAAAATTCTTCAAACGATAGTTTGAATGATAATACCTGTTGTTATTTGCTTAGAAAATAACTAAATAAAACAACAATTGGTTGGCAATGAATGACAAACAATTTTATGTAGTCCCTTGGAATACTTTGTTAGTACAAGTGTTTTCATCCATACATTTAATTATTAAGATTTTCTCTCTTAAGGTGGTCCCAGACGGAATACCGCACAGTTCTTATTCATCCGGTGAGTTATATACATTTTATATGGATTATGATATGTCAAAATTAAATTAGTTTTATTAATTTTAAAACAATTGGGGGGAGCACCATGACCGACTTGTGGCGGTCCAACCCCACTTTTGAACAATTCAGTTGTTTCTTCTGGTTTAGACCGTGTCGGTGAATTTTCTGCCAACGTTTCTACAGACATGCGACGGTCAGTCTCAATTAAGCCTTGAGGAAGTCAGCAGCATGTCTGGCGAAACGTTGGCAGAAAATTCACCGACACGGTCTAAACCAGAAGAAACAACTGAAGTTTTTTGTATAAATAGTGGCCGTGGAAACTTGAAAGAGAATTGAACAATTGTTCAAAACACAATGGGTGTTATCGAATTGTTATGTAGTAAAGCATTCTTTCTTATCAGAACTGATTCTTGGCTTTCTTCTTTAGTCAAATTCAATTTACAATATTGTACATAGTTTTAACCTGATTTTTTTTATTTACTGTAATTTTTAATTTTAAATTTTTATTTTTTTGTCTTTTCATCGGAGGTTACATTTAGGAGATTACTTAAAGCGGAATTTCAGTTAATATTATTACGGAGTATCCAGTTATACAAGTGATAGCGTCACGAAGATTATCCACTTCGGTACGAGCGACGACGCACAGTGGAACGACCGTTAGGGAGGACTGGACATTCATTAATATCTCCGCTTCTAGTTCTCCTAGAATAAGGCTATTGCTACGGTTTTAATGCTTTTTGAATGGACTATTTAATTATATGATGAACAGGATCAGATCTTTTAGGGGGAACATGTAAAAATTCTCGATTTGATATTTCGATGTTATATAATTTATTATCTAACATTGTACCATTTATTGTACCTATATTCTACGAAAATAGGTACAGTACAGTATTCTATGGAAAGACAGATACATAGGTATTAAATAAAGTTATACAAAGGAAAAAGTAACAAACCAAAAAATTTAATTATTAAACAAAATTAATATAATAATTTTTGATTTTAAAAGGTTTTCACAAAATTGTTTGACACTCAGTACATGTTCGGGATTCTCCCTATTAAAATTGACAATATAATCTACGCCATCAGATTTGAATCTTTTTTTCATGACAAAAGCGAACATATCCTCCGAACATTTTCTTAAACTTTCCGTTTTTCTCCGCCTTTGTCTATTGGATAATTGTTCGCATGAATGAGAACGAGATGGCATACTTGCGGCTGTTGATGACGTCGATGAAGGTAGGTCCTGGCTAACATCTTCAGGAACAATGAAATCCAAATTCAACCAGTTTTCATGCTTCTCCAGAAAATAATTGATATTCCTGTGGGACGAAATCCAGCGAGAGTACAAGCTACCACTGAATTTTCTTAATTTTTCCCGAATGCAGAACTTTGCGGTATTTGAAAGTTGTTAAATGTTATCATAAGCGTTGATTAAATTGAAAAAATTGACGATTTATTGTAGGAACCATTGTCGCTCAAATACCACACACAAACTGAGTTTCATTGTTAATACTATTATTTTAGATAAGGATTATTCGGATAAATTAATGTAAACAAACATTGGTAAACAAAAGAAAACTTGCGTAAATAAGACGCCAATATCAACAGAAATTATTTTCAATTAATTCTCAAGGCCCGGAAAATAAAAGAAAAAGAAAAAATCATTTTCTCGGAAAATAGCAGCTAGTAGCAGAATCCGACTAATGGAAAAAAAACTTCAAACCTTCTAGTTATTTACTGTGAAGGTAGTTTTTTGGGCGATTTTAAGCGATTTTCGATTGATTTTTTTAGTTTTATCCCCCAATTTTCACCGAAAAATCCCAGACGTTTGAAATAATCCCAAGTTTTATTTGCCTAAAATATCTTATTATTGATAAGTTGTTTTCCAGTAGGTGCACGATTAATTTAAGGCAGTACCTCAAACGGTGGATTGATTTAAAAATATGAGTTTTTAGAAAAATTTATATTTCGATTCAGAATTTTTTATATAAGATTTGATTTCACAATTAATTTATCTATGGATTTTGTTGAGTAGAAGTATAAAGTATAATTTAAGATCAAAATAAAGGACAAATTTAGTTATTAGAGAATTGGTCCAAAGTCCAACAAATGCATTGATTTGTTCCACTGTGCGACGGCCAAAGATGGGCAAGCAATGCCGAGCGTTGAGTTAACGAGTAGTCGGCGGCCAAGTATTTTTAATTTAGTTCTACAATCGCTCTACGGTTAGCTAGAATTTTTACAACTTACATATATTGTAGAGGAGAATTTTCTATAAAAATATGTCAATTAAAATATTGTGACACGACCCAGTGCAGAGATATTCGAATGAATACTAATTGCACCATTAGAATTATTGCCTCTGTGCCGGCATGGTTACGTGGCCGGCGAGCACCGTACCGAAGTAATAGAATGGGCCTGTAAAGTTGGTGGGCTTAGTAAGGAACGAATTCTTAATGTGTTAACAGGCGCTATACAGACTGAGAAGTGGATAATTAATTTTATATTTGAGAGGACTTTTTATAATTCGAATCTAAATAATATCCAAACAATTATAGAATTGATTACTCATGAATTATATCTTTCACTCATCGGTAGATATTCTAACGAATTGGAGTTATAGTATATATAATTCAAAAACTTGTAGATTTTAGTCTGTAGCAATGGAAAATTACAAAAAGTAAAATTTTATGCGGTATTATTAAAACATTCTTGGGGATAGTGTAATATACTCGTACAGTTTTCGTTCTTAGAGCTAGATTTTTTCATCTTTGTACTTTTTGTAACTATTTTTGTCATAACTTAATGGGCATTCGAGCTTTATAGCTTTGTTAAAGTGAAAATGGTTTAAAACTCTGTATTTTTCTCGGCATTCCTCCAGATATATTTTAGACGCGCACCAATTGATTTTAGCATTTTCTTAATTCCTCAAAGCAGCGCTTTGTATTAATAATGTTTTTCATAAGTAAAATTCATATAATTTTATCGACTCTTTAAATATCTTTAAATTAATAAAATATGAGTTAAAGGGCTAGGTATCTCAGCGCGAAGAGTGCTGAGATGATATAAAATCATATATTCATAACAAATACATGACATTCCACTCATCGACACAAAATCACCAAAATCCACTCATCCTTTCCTACTGCCTGTTACCCAGGCTTGATAGGAAAAGATTAAAAAGACACATTTAATGGCCAAGAGACCTTCACAACTATTTTTATTGCCATTTCCAACTTCCACCGCAATAACAGCGATGCAAATGAAAATTAAATATTATGAGATACATATGAGAACTATTAATAAAAATAAAATCGATTATACATTCCTGATACCACATTTTATGCATAGACCAATAAGCAAACAAAGCTAGATATCATAAATATCTAATAGATATATTCATAAATACAGTTAAATTAATTAATAGTATATTTTTTGTTTGTTTTCACAGGTTTTGGCGATCTGGTACGGATCGAGAGATTAAGAGGCGAATCTCTCACACGAATTAAAGATGGGGCTAAAATTACTTTTCACACTTACTGTGATATCAGCCTTTATCAGCTGTAGTTTAGCGTTCACCGTCAACAAAGCTGCTGCCCCAGTGGATGGTTCTAGCTGGATGAGTGACAACATCAATGCCTTCGGTGGAAGAACGTTGAAGCAGCTTTGTATCCCTGGATCACACGACGCCGGGATGAGCGTGTTTACCAAAGGTACAACGTTAGCTTATCCTTGCAACACCTTGACGCAGACCCTTCCGATCAGAGACCAGCTCAGGTTCGGCGCCAGGTACTTCGACGTACGCCCTGTCCTGGACAAAGGAGTCTACTACACAGGCCACTATTCGAAGATTCTTGTGAGCTACCAAGGCGCGAACGGACAGTCCATCAAATCCATCATGGACGATATCAATCAGTTCATCATGGCCCACAACGAGTTTGTTATGGTCAGGTTGGCCAAGAGTCTCAACTTCGACGAAAGTCGTAAGTTCAACAAGCAGGATTGGGAAAACCTTTTCAAAATACTGGACGGAACCAAAAACCTCTACGTCACTACGGACACCAACGCCTATTTGCCTGCTAAGACGTTGAATGAATTGACAGACAGGGGAAGGAAAGGAGCTGTATTGTACATCATCAATGAGGACGGAGTGGACTTGGGCACTCGGCTGGGCAAAGGGTTCTTGTACTTCTCCACCCTCGACCTGCACGGGAAGTACAGCGACACGAACGACGTAACCAAAATGAAGACGAAGCAGATCCAGAAGTTGAAGAGCGAAGCTAAGGACCACTACTTCCTGCTGGCTTGGACCCTCACACAAGGATTCTCGGACGCAGGATTGTGTGCCACCAATACCACAGACAGCATCCTTCAACTATCTCTCAAAGCAAAACGTAGCATATGGGAGATCGTTAGCGAAGTCAATGCCAATGCGTTTCCCAACATCTTGTACATTGACAATATTGTTGACTATAGTGTTATCGATGTAGTTATGGAAATCAATAATAGAGTTTATAATTAATAATAATTAGTCAATTATGTAATAACAATAAATAACCAAAAAACTTCATTTTAAACCTAATAAATACCTCAAATGTATAAATAACTTAGCACTTTAGATACTACATCACTTTCCGAATACCTTCCTGGCCATATGTCAACAGAGAATTTGCTTATCTCTTGGAAAGCTTACGAATTTGTTATATTTTCACTTGTTCTCTTGAGTAACTATTACTCTATGGCGGTACAACTCGGTGACGAGTCATGGCCTCCTACACCTGCTGATTTCAGTTCTCTCTTTTTTTTTACAGTTTCTGACTCCCAGGATATTTCTCGTGTCTCTGTCCATGACATCCGACCACCTAAGAACCTCTCTTCTCGTGCAGTAGAGAGGTTCTATCAAAAACCTTTTTGGGCCTCATATTGCATTCTAGCCACATGACCAGTCCATTGCGGTCTTCTAATCTGAAGAAGTGTACCTACGATGAAAGTCTAGTGAAATGGAGTTAAATTAAATTTAATTAGCTTTTTTTTTTCGTTATAAGATATTTCTTATATACTGGACTAATCTTCTTGATCTATATAATTTAATAATGAAGAAAAAACCTTATTCCAGTCAAAAATTGTTATTAAAAATTAACAAATGATTAAAAAACGTTTCGACACTTATATGTCATTTTCAATTTTAGTAGTTCTTCATACAAACTCCCTATAAAAATCATTACTGTAAAACAATAAAAGTACACTAAAATACAATAATAAATAACTTGTCAAAAATAACTAATAACAATAAGCATAGATAACTTGAGGTCAAACAAATTAAAAAGTCAAATATATATAAACTCCTGGAACTTAACTTTCTTCCATGGTCAAATATAATAGGTATTACATTGAAAACCAAACTTTGATCTCTGTAATACTAGATCAAATTAATTTCATTTATGAATATAAATATATTAACAAATGTACTCCAAAAAAAAACAAAAACAAACTATAACAGACAAATATGGTATTTATTTTAATTGTTCCATTTAAATAATTAAATTACTAATTTAAAAACATGAAATATTATTTTGAGTATTAATTGGAAAATTTTATTTATCATCAAATCTATTACTATTAACTACTAAAATTGAAAATGACAAATAAGTGTCAAAACGTTTTTTAATAGTTTGTTAATTTTTTAACAACAATTTTTGACCGGAATAAGGTTTTTTCTTCATTATTTAATTAGCTTTATTTTAAGCACATAACGATGCCTGTAGGTGTTATACTTCGCTTTTTAATTTAAAAAAAGGAAAATTGGGAAAAGTCGGTGTGAAAAAATGACCAATTTTCAAAGACGCGTGACTCAAAACCTGTTACACCTGCAGGCTTAAATTCGGTCTGTGCTTAAATTAAAGCTAATTATATTTACTACTTTCACTTTCATCGTAGAATCACTCCTTTGACCGGTGTTCCTCAAGAAAGTCGGGGAAAACTTAAAATTTGGACTTTTTGGAGAAAAAAAAATCAATTTTCAAAGGGGTGTTACTCAAAATCTATGAGACCTACAGATCTGCGGTTGGAATCTACTTTAAAATGCTTCCAATGGTTTTTTTTTCAATAATGCACCGACAATGAGATACGGGCCAAAAACTGCAATAACTCCGAAAATTTAGAGTTTTTTCGAAACCTTGTGGTTCGAAATCACTAAAAGATTTCCAATGGGTTTTTTCGGTTGCAAAATTGAATTTACACTATTCAGACATGCCCTTACAACATATCAAAAATGCAACCCTCTTCGATTTTTTGCGACCCTCAAATACCTGGCCGCTGGCCTATGTTTGGACTATTTGGAAAAATGACCAAGGGGCGTAACTCAGAATCTATTAGACCTGCAGGCCTCGGTCTGTGCTTAAATTAAAGCTAATTAAATTTACTACAGCTTCATTTCCAATGACTTTCACCGTAGGAACCACTCCTTCGGGCGGTGTTCCTCACGAAAGTCTGCCAAAACTTAAATTTGGATTTTTTGGAAAAAATTACCAAATTTTAAAGGGACATAACTCAGAATCCATTAAAATGTTTGACAGCTGGGATCAGAGTGGTTTGTATGGGGAAAACAATTGTTGTTTTTATTATTTCTCTCTCCATAAGAACCTTCTTTGCGCCTTAAAAAATATATGAAAAAAAAATGAGCCGAATTGGTCGAACCGTTTTGCGGTCAGCAAGGAAATGGCGATTCATTTATATTATATAGATTGAAAATAGATAAGACTCCAGTTATTCATTATATGATAGGGACCAAACTCGGAATCTATTTCCACCAACTATCCCAACATCCACCAACAGTGGGATGCTCCCTTACAGTGTAACGAGATCCGCTAGAGGAATTCAGAGTAAGACAAAAAAAATATTTGACAGACAAAATTTCTAGTATATTTACAATTAAGTTTACAGATTCAAAAGATTTATGAGTAGTAATCCAACAAAGTACTATTTTGAACATTTTCATCAAATGCAAAAAAAAATATATTTGAATTCAAACTTGTTGAAAAATTAAATCCAAAACAAAATAAGTATAATTTTTATTACTAATAATTTTTTTCAGTATCAATTGATTTTTACTATATGATTACACATTTAAAAAATTATATCATGAACAAATAAAACATATTTTTATTCACAATATAATTACTTATTCTTATAAAACGTTATATGGGGTCCATCCATGGCATATACGCAATCTTCACATATTATTTTGCTATATTACCCAAATACGAACTCTGAACACTTCCCACGAGGTTTTTTAGTATTCATGTTTAGGGTCGATCAGTATTAGACAAACTGTTGTCAAACTCCCAGAAAATGTGCTTTATTCATGTGCATTTTTATTTGAAAAACAATTTTACTAGTTTTTTTAAATAAAAGCAAACACTTGATTAAGTTATAAATTAGCCAAAGTTGAATTAGTTATTTAATATTTTCTAAAGTACGTTATATCTGAAATTTATGAAGGAATGATATTTCCATGCTTCCTACCGTTATAAATACTTTTAAACATTTGTTTGTTATTAACCCATTCAAGAATATTTTTTTCGAACACGGTCCCGAGGAGCGGAATTTTCTTTTCTTTATATTGTTCATTTTTAATAAAAAAACATGTTTACTATGAAGGTCACCCAATTCGTAAGTGAATTCACATAAATAAGATAATTGCACACAGGGTGTCCGAGCTCGTTCCTTTGAAATTTTTTGTTGCAAGGAGCGGATTGAACACCCTGTGTGCAATGTAAAAAATTTATAAACATTTATTTCAATAATAGTTAGATAAGATAAAATCGTTATTTTACTTTCAATAGCAAATAACAGAATATAATGCAAAGACAGTTTTTAGCGAAGAAATCCAAATGGAATGCAAAAAATTAATTTTTAAGGACATTTTGCAACCCCATGGCCTTATATGGTGAAAGCAATTCTTCTACAATTTCATTGTAATTTGTTCCACAAAAATTGTTGACACACTTTTGTGTTGTTTCGAATGCAGCCCAGGCTCATTTTTCTGTTGCATTTAATTGTCTTTTAAATTCAACCTCGTTAAGAAGATCACGAAATTGGGGCCCGACAAAAATCCCCTCTTTAATCTTTGATTCACTTAATCTGTGGAACTTCTTTTTCAAGTAGAAAAACTTTCGCCTTCCTTGTCCATTTCATTCACAAAATTCTTCATGAGGCCTAATTTGATATGGAGTGGTCGGAGTAGAATTTTGTTTGTTTTTTTAACCAAGGGAGGATTGACAATGTTTTTTTGACCAACTGTATTAGTGCGTTCTCGCCATTTTCTTACTATGTAATGATCTTCTTTTTTCCTGCTGTCCCGCTCGCATAAAAAGCAACAAAACTTAGTGTAACCACTTTGGAGACCTGTGAGGACTGCTTTAACTTTAAGGTCTGCACAAATGCTCCATTTGTACTCGCTATATTTAATTTTCTCAAGCACGAGTTTCAAATCTTCATAAGTTTCCTTCATATGGGTAGAATAGGCAACCAGAATGGATGGCTGTAGGTTGTTTTTGTGAAGGAGCACTGCTTTGAGGCTGAATTTAGAGCTGTCTATGAACAGTCTCCATTTATCTGGATTGGTCGGAAGACCCAGTTCTGTAAGTAAATTGACAAAATGCCATCCGTTGAAAAAAATGTTAGCACCTCTGATTCCTGCTTTCGAAAGGAAGAAGCGATCACTCCTGGTTCCAAAAGATTCCATCGTTTTAGCCCAGAACCAAGTAATTGGGATTTACGTTTTGGGATGTTTAAATTGCTTACGAGGTCATTCAACCTGGCCTGGTTAATGAGTTTTGGCTTGGTATCATTTTCACAAGAATAACTTGAAGACTCCATTTCTTCATTGGTTCCTGGCGATTGTGACCGATGAGAGCACATAAAATACAACAAATTTTAGGTGCCCATGGTTTATCCTGATCACTTACTTGGCATCTAAAGTATAACTCATGTTATCAATGGAGTCAGTGATTTCCGATTACACTTGAATGTCACTTCGCCTCAAATATAACAGAAAAGGTCAGGACCGCTTTTGGTTATTAGATTTGAAACTAAAAAAGTTTTAGTCCATTTCGAGGTTTAAATAAGAGTGTAGACTTGGTGGCGAGTAAACTCTCTGCCAAATGGCTGAACAATAGATAGAGGGTGGAGGAACAGTTAAGTTTAGGAGGAGGACCGGGGGCAGGTACCTGGGGAAGCCCGCCAGTGGGCAACAGTCCCTTCTTTTGTGAATGTTAATTCTGAAATTCCTGAAGCTCTCCAATTTTTTTCATATTTTAAAACATTAGAAAAGCTTCAAAATTAAATAGGTTTATCAATTTTTTGATAAAGTTTTCAGTGATTTTAAAAATGTCTAAAAACACCTAATTTTTCGACCTAAAACACAGATTTTACAAAAAATATTGCCTGATGGAGATTTTCTGACTTCGGATTTGTGTGCAGCACACTTCAAAACATAATGAAACAACATTTTTATTGAAGGGAGGATTTTGATGCAGAACAGGGTGTGCGATCGGTCGGTCTCGAATGGGTTAGCAGCTGTATGTCTTAGGTGGCTCGTCAAACAACCAACGGTCAACCCTAATCAAATCCAATGGTCACTTGACCTTAACTCGGCACCCGCTAATGGTTGCCCTGAAGATGGACTACATCTCAGGCCGAAACGTTGGCAAAATAAAATAAGTTTCGTTTATTTTGTGTTATTTTTGACTGGACCCCCTGACCAGTTAATCCATTATTAGAATTATCTAGACAATGATTTACCACTTAAATTAAAGTAAATATAATTCCTAATAAGCAAAACATATTATCGAATCTAGTAAAATTATCTGATGTACTCTCGCAAACTAACTTTAGCCTATACACAAAAAAAAAAAAATGGTTTAATTTTCAACAAGGTTATGTTCCTCCTAAATTCCGAGTTATAATGCATATATTGGTAATGTGTTATCTCCAGTGATTTTTTTAAGCTCTTGAGTCTTATCAATAGATAAGAAACTCAAACCACGCTTCGTCGAATTTAGTACTGTCATTAAAAAAAAAAAAGTAATCACACTTGCACAAATCATTGTCGGGAAATCTCGGCAATATTTTAATAAACGGATAGGTAAACATAGATAATAACTCACTCCATCACGGTCGATTGTTATTAATTATTACCACATATCTAATTTATAAATAATTTATATCCTCGAAATAACGATGTAACGATGGCAACTCAAAGATAACAAGCTCGTTGAGAAAGTTTACTAGGAAACTGGGGTTCGTCAGAAATATCAGAAAATACAATACTTCATTTGTGATATATAAATACTTAAGATAAAGAAGAAATGTACATCAGTATTAGTTGGGCTGAATCGGAGTGAAGTAAAGACGCTCTTTTTAGTATCTGGATTTCCATTTATTGTAAGTATTTTTTTTTATCAAGGGTTAAGCGTTGCATTTACACTCAGCCTACGGCTTATATAAATATCCTTAAATTGTATTTTACATATTTGCAAATAATTTTAATAATAATATAATAATAATAATAATTTTACTGGTATTATTCCCCTTTTAGCTAAGTTACTCAATTCTTTATGTTAAAACCGTTTTTATATCCTCCAATTATATTTTATTTATTTAGGCATAGCCTACGATAGTTTTCTAGTTAATCTCTTTTCTTTTAGAGCCTCAAATGTTTTTAATATGATGGGTTTTGGGGAGGTTCCAAGAAAAACAGAAAATATCTATAAGAACATTGCACTACTAAGAATAATATAATATTATATAGAGTTATGAAAAGTAAAGAAATATAGCGTCGGATAGATTTATAAAACATATATATGAATAACAAATATTTGTCATTTTGTATAATATTAGTACTGCAATGTCCTTATAGTTATTTTCTCTTTTTCTTTCTTAGCCCTGAAGATGGCCTACACTGGAGGCCGAAACGTTGGCACTAGTAAACAATAAGTTTTTCTTATTTGGTGTTGTTATTGACTCCATCCCCTCACCAATTTATCCTTCATTAGAATCTTCCAGTCAACTGTTTTTCTCTCTAAGGTTGTAATTTTAAAGTTATCAGTTTAAGTCTTAGAGCCTACTTCAGAATGTAATATAAACATTAGGTTAAAAACGGTGAATTTAAATCAATCGCAAAGTTATTACAATTTTTTCAAATGCTCCAATTTAACATTTTTACAATAAAAGCATCAACACTAATGTTTAATTCATCACAGATTACGCTTAATCGTCGAATTTTTTCCTATTTTCCAGAGGCTGGGTAAAACCCCAGAAGATCTCCATCCTTAGAGTCGATTCACTGATATTAAATATTATTATTGGTTAAGGTTCAATATTATATTTAATATATAATAATAATAATTAATAATTCAAAATTATATTAATAATAATATTCAATATATAATATTATTAGTGTTTAGTAAACATTCAACTCAGCCGGATGCGGATTAGATATAAGTAACCTAGCGAACCTAAATATAATTTCGAAAATATAAATTATTCCACAATTTTAAAATTAGCTTGGGGGGAGATTGGAGAGGCAGATTCTTGGATGATGGGAGTATTTTGTGATAAAAATTAAGAGCATTTCAATAGTAAAAATCGGAAAACAGTAAAAATATAAACTTTATTTCAATAACTATATAATAAATAAAATCCTAATTTCTTAAATGAATATAAAGCTTTCTTTAACTATATTTATTTATCTAACTACTTGAACATAAAAATTAATTTAATTATATTATAAAGATATTTTGCATTTGTCATTTGGTTAAGTCAAGTTGGATTTTGTCCAGAGAGAGTTAACTGCTTTCAGGTAACCTGAATCGTATCATTCTCGTAGTTTTGGGCTTGAAATGGAGTTGTAATATAAACAATAACTCCTTTTCAAGCTAATGCCTTACTTAGCAACTTATTCACTACGAAAGTAACTCGACACTGTACAAGAAACTCATTATGGTGAAAATCAGACTTAACCACTTATTCACCGGGTCTGTTGATATAATGGTTATAAAACAAATAACCATTGTTTCCATTTTTACATAACCTGACTCTTTGGGGTCGATTCACCAAAGTCCTGCTTATGTACATTCAGGTTCAAGGTCAGTGATAAAAGAATCTAGATCCAAGGATTATGCCTGCTTTGGGCAAGCAGGCGCAAGAGGACCTTTCATCGTATCACTATGTTTCTTTCATCGTAGCACACATTCCTTGAATCTAACTCCGATTCCCAATGCTAGTAGTACAGAAGGGTCATTACTGGCTAGGCCAGGTCCTTGTAAGTTCCCTCCAGAAATCGTCAGCCTTCCCTCATGTATCCGAGTGGTGGCGGTAAGCTTACATCTCGGGATCGGTTTTGAACCCACAACCTTTGGGTTTGGAAGATGTTGTAATTTGGCTAGTTCGATAACCCCTCGGCCACCCAAACCTAAATATATATATTTATAGATAACTTTTTTTTCTTAAGAGAAAATACCAATTATGATAGGAAAACAAGCTAGTACAAAAAAACGGATTATATTTTATTTACAATATTTTTAATTCTACAAATTAAAAGCTAATACGTTGGATATGACTAATTCTCGTGGTATTTTAGTTTTCTTTTTTGACTATTCGTAAAATCCTGCTCTAAAACGATAATGGTGTAGCAAACTTTTACAAGTTAAGTGTAAAGAAAAAATAAATCACACAATTGGCTTGATAACGCTGCTTGTTTACCAACGTACGTGAAATGATAAGAAATCGTGATAACAACTCTCAAATAAATATCAAGACCAGTTTTTTTCTCTGCAAGGTCTATCATTAGCAGGTGTGCTGTTATTTAATGGTGTGTCAATTCCAAAAAAAAACGTATAATGTTTGTTTTTGTTTCTTACCTAAAAAAACAGTTGTCTTAGTAACTGTTGACATGGAGAAGAACAATCACTAACGGAGAACGTTTTTTGTATGTATCACAGACTAGAGACTTATTTACTTAAGCATATAAAGTGCTTGTTCGATTCAATTTTCTCTACCTAATTTTAAGCAATCCACGTTCTTTTTTGAATTTTTTATACTCCCATTGCGTATTCAGTGTCCGGCCATATCAACTGAAATAGAAAATAAAAATAATTTTGACACTTGGCCATTTTACAATGAAATGATTTATGAAAAAAAAACCAAACAGTTTTGTTTTTTACTAGATTTTTAATTTTTTTAATGTAAAACTATTTTGGTATGAAAAAAACTAAAAATAAATTCTTAATGAATAATTAATTAATGTATAAAAGTGCTTATTTGGAATTCGTTTGTTATTAAAAAAATTAGTATCTTTTTTAAATTGTATAAAAAAGTATTAAACAAGATATTTATTTAATTTTATATTGTTTTTTAGTTTTGTGCACTGAATTAAATAATATTGTTAATTATGTGTAGTTATGAACCAATAATAAACTCACTTCACAATGAATTGTCTTTGTTTTAATAATATAAAACTGATCTACGCTGTTTTTATTATTTGTGTCTTTATTTACAGGTTTGGTTACCTTCAACTTCAGTAAACATGGAGAAAAAATTCTTTATTTTCTTTACTGTCATTTTATCCTGCATCAGCAGCAATTCAGGATTCGTCCAAACCGGAGCAAGTCTCGACAGTTCCAACTGGATGAGAGACAACATTGGTACTTTGGGGAAAAGAACGCTGAAGAAGATTTGCATTCCAGGAGCGCATGATGCCGGGATGAGCGAGTACAGGAAAGGTACTTCTTTAGCAGATCCTTGCAACGTGTTAACACAGAGCGTCCCGATCAGAGACCAGCTCAAGTACGGCGCGAGGTACTTCGACATACGTCCTGTCCTGGACAAAGGAGAGTACTATACAGGCCACTACACCAAGCTGCCTGGGAGCAACTATCAAGGCGGAGATGGACAGCCCATGAAGTCGATCGCAGAGGATATCAGTCAGTTCGTCTCGGTCCACAGCGAACTTGTCATGGTCAGGTTGGCGAAGAGCGTCAACATGGACAAGAGCAGACATTTCGACAAGCAGGATTGGGAAAACCTCTTCCAGATCCTGGACAAAACTAAGAACTTGTACATCGCCTCCAGTGGAAACGTCCAATTACCTGGGATCACTCTGAACGAGTTCACAAACAAGGGTACGAGAGGAGCCGTCCTTTACATAATTAACGAAGAAGGTGTCGACCTGGGATCAAGGCTCGGCAAAGGGTTCTTCTACTTCTCAAGCCTCAACCCTGCCGGCAAGTACAGCAACACAGCCAACCTCGACAAGATGATGAAGGATCAGATAAGCAAGTTGAGAAAGTTGTCCAAGAACAGCTACTTCTTGCTGGCTTGGACCCTGACTCAAGGTGTTACCGATGCAGCGCTGTGCCGGATTCATGGGGCGAAGAGCATCAAAGAACTTGCTGCCATAGCTAACAAAAGGATGTGGGACATCGTCGACAATGTCGATTCAGAAGCGTTTCCCAACATCTTGTACCTCGATGAGATTAAGGATACCAACGCTATCAATGTAGTTATGGAGATCAATAAGAGGGTGGATCTTCCGCATCATTCAGGAGCTTCGACAGTTTACAAGAATGTCCACTTTGTCTTCATTATAATGTTCTTTTACGCATTTAAAAATCTATTAATGTAGTAATTCCATATGTTTCCCTATATCTTGTTGTACGAAAAAATTGTAAATTTTAAAAATAATCAATACTTACATTCAAATGAGTTTTGATATTTTAAAATAATTATTACATCTTATGTCTATATAGTCATGACATTTATATATGTGTGTGTTTTCGTTAATAAAGAGCAAACTGAAAAACCCTATGTAATTATGTAAATTAAACCTAATTATAAAAAACGTACTTAGGTAAGAATTAGTGTAATATATTGTTGTTGTTTTTGTATTGGATTTTTGTTGTTGTACAGTCTATTGTTTGTTATAGTATATTTATTTTGAGTGTGTTAATGGTAAAGACATTTATTTATTTATGACGTTTATTAAGTTGTAGATGTTATAAATATATTTAGTTCAAATCTATTTTTCAGTATTGTAAATAGTATTTTCTATTATTTATTAATTTCTGAAATAAAAAAATTGTATATTCTTTAAATTCTTATGCAAAAACATCCCATATACATGGCCACCTAAGATCCATACTGTATCATTGTATCATTTTTAGCCTTGAAAACAAACACAGTACACATTTTGAGGGTTCTCGTACATTTCCTTTATAAAGGTAGATATAAAATATTGAGATATCCTAATTGGGTTTTATCCATGAATCTATCTCCCTGTCTCTCCTTTATTCTCTCTCTCTCTCTCCAAAGATGGAATATATAATATTAGGCTGCTTCGAATAAGTCATTCTTTTTGAAATGTTTTCTTATCTGCGCTGATAAACGAGCTTCACATAAGTGTTATGGCAATTCGATAATAATTAAATTCAGTTAACCGTCAACTGTTTCGCAGCACATTGTTAAGTCAGTTGTTGTTTGTTCATTTAACGACACTTTTTGCTGCTATGTCAAATCGGACGATACTACAGTGGGAGCTCTAAATTTTGCCTATCCAGGTTTATTTAGGATATGGGTTTGTATCGAGTACCTGATTTCGTTTTACGTCCCTTCCGAAAGACACCTTAACCAAGGCTTTTTTACTTCCTGTAGAGTTATTTTCTAGGGTATTCTATATCCTAAAGAGGGTCGATATAATAAAAAAAAATGCTATAATAAAAACATAAACTATTAAAATAATAAAAAACCCATGTGTAACCTGCAAAAGTGCCACTGATTACATATCGAAAGATTCTGAGTTGGAATCCTGGTCTCAGGATTGCTCAAGCATCCCACCACACCTTCGGTATGTGAGTCCCATCAGCCTACTGGAAGTAACCTGTCCTACTAACTCCCAAAGGCTACACCTACATTGAATCCGGTGAGACACGATGAGATGTCGCTAGCAAACCAAATGACTGAAATATATCGAGAGTTATAACATTTGGTTCTTAAAATTTATAAAATTAAGATTATTTATTAATTATTTTTATACATTTATATTTTACTATAATGTATAGTAAAATATGTCTAATGTATACACCCAGCATCGTATGTGATAGAATCACGTCGCACAGAATCGGATCCAATGTAGGTTGTAGCCAAAGACTAGGCGTAGGTTTTCTAGGTCGCATATCGCAGGGCTACAGGGCTATACAAGAATTTATTCTAGATACACAAGAATGAATTATAAGATACACAAAAAATTATTATTTAAAAAAATATATATTTATTGAAATTTACAACTGTATACAGTATACATCAAGTAAATATAATGAATGAATACACTGACATTAAAAGACAAGTAGAGAAACTACCCTGTGGTAGTACTCAAATAAAAAGTTCAGCTTAAAAGGTCAGGAGGTCATCTTCTTGTTAGACGTCTCGGAATCAGGAATTGAAGAGGTTGCGAAGTTTGAAACTAGTGGGTTTGAGTGGAAATGAAGTTTGTCATGAAAAGATTGTTATCGGGTTCGCGCCAAACCAGCAATAAACGGGACGTTATGGATATTTGGACATATGAAGCACAACTTTAGGGTTCAGGAAAACACGTCCATACGCACAAGATACAAACAACAGAGTCCGAAATTCTATGAAAAATTGTCGGTGCTCCTTGTTTTTATTTCGAATCATACACAATGACATGAACATTCCCACTATAAAATCAAATTTAAGCGACAAATAAGTTTTTCTTATTTTGTCTAATATTCATAACAAATACATAAGATTCCACTCATTCAATTTCCAAAAGCCACTCGTTCTTCCTCTTTTCTACTCTCTATTACCCGGACTTGATAGGAAAAATTAAAAAGAAAGTGATTTAGTGACCTTCTCAAAAACTATTCCAAAGGTTGATGTTCCTGTAAATCAAAGAGAAAAAACAAACACTTAAAAAAAATTTGCTGAAAGCAAAATTTCACGGGTGCAAATGAAAAATAAAAGCATAAGAATAAGGATAAGATAAATAAAATTTTCTATTTATTATTTTATGTGGAAGAAAATGGTCCGGGTAGAGGCCAATGAATTTCTCTTAAATATCAAGAAATATTTATTCAGTAGCCAACGTTTCTACCTACTTTGTAGGTCTTCTTCAGGGCTAAATATGAAAACACAGACAATTGAAAATTAAAAAATTGTTAAGCAAAGAAAAGAAGGTAAATGTAGAAAATGAACATTAAAAAATTTCCTAAGCATGGTAAATACATTATAAAGGTTAAAATGGATGAGATTATAGTATTAATAACCACGTGACAGGAAGGTAGTGAAATACATAATGGAGATTAAAATAATAATAAAACAGAACAGGACTTGTTCAATACAAGACAGTTTTAATATCAGTACTGATTGGTGGACAATAAAGATGGAGGGGGGGGGGGAGAGAACAAGAGATATATATTAATACAGAGCTAAGAGGATCATGTGGGTCATTAATAACCATTACAATGAGTAATAAACACACTATATAAATAAACACTCACTATAAGATAAAATTATGTATGATAAATAATAAATAAAATATATGTAGGCAATAAGATAAGGTAAATGTTAAAAGAAAAATATCAGAAATAAATATAAAGATTCAGAGGTAATGGAAATGAATGAAACCGTAAGTAATATAATTTTTTTTTCTCTTTATATTTTTATCTACACCTGTCAAATACAAAACAGTGACAATCAGCAGATTGGCTGACAGTAAAATATAATACAATGACTTGAAAGGCACGAAGAAGAATAGTAGCCAGCGGTAGCTCTCCCTTGGCTTCATTCAATTTCCTATGATAACAAATCCCTCATCCTCATTCTTTTTAATCTCCTCCTAGTGTAGTAATAACATAGCAGATATTACATAAACATGTCAAATTGTATAAAAAGAGCGAGAAGTAAGTTACAGTAGAAGGGCTGATGTAATATAAAAATAGTGAGTTAAGATGAAAACAGATGAATGCCGTGAAAAAACAAAAAATGATACTTAAAGTTGGGAAATAAATAAATAAACGCCTTACAGAGATAGTGAGCATGGAAATTGTAAAAATAATATAGTTATGTGTTGTATTGTTATTAGGGAAAGAAAATAAAATGGAGAAGAGAGGGTGGGAGGGTGGGTAAATTAGTGAAAGATATTTAAAATAAATACCTGTCGCAAAGGGGGGATGGGGCGTGAGCCCAAACCCTTCGGAAGCTACACTACATCTAACTGAAATGTACAAGGGTTAGAGGAATGTCTTGTGGCAGGTAAAAACTTCCACCCCGAGCCACGTATACAAAATTTCGAAAGAAACGGCCGTTATGGAAAGATAAATGAAAAGTATAAAGCTAGAGAACGTAACACAAAAGCCAAAAAAAAAATACATATACATACACACATACACTCGCATACCTATACATATATACACACATACATACATATATACATAAATACATTCAAGAAGGTAATTGAGAACTATGTTGGAAATGTCTGGAGCAAGGCAATTTCCCATGGCAAGACCTTTGATTTGATTATAAAATTTACCTTGGTATATACTAACTCAGGTATCTTATTGGTACACCAGATGATATGGCTGACCATTTCATCCTAGCCTATCTTGACGCCACTAGTTTATTCACCAATATCCCTATCGACATAGCCCTCAGTATGGTAGAGAAAAACTGGAGCATCGTCCAACCACATACTACTGTTTGTCTCACCTCCTACATAGAATCCCTTACACTGTGTTGTAAATCTGAATACCTCAGTTTCCAAGGTAAATATTATAATCAAATCACAGGTCTTCCCATGGGACATTCCCTTGATCCAGACATTCCCAACATAGTTCTCAATGACCTTCTTGACTCCATCATCCCTTC
The DNA here is from genome assembly GCA_964056705.1 of Troilus luridus. Classification (NCBI taxonomy): domain Eukaryota; kingdom Metazoa; phylum Arthropoda; class Insecta; order Hemiptera; family Pentatomidae; genus Troilus; species Troilus luridus. Next base: position 194,786,880 of record OZ057412.1, on the reverse strand, counting down.
ATTCCCTCAAGACATCATCCTCATTAAGAAATACATGGATGATTTCCTCTTAGTTCTGAATCCCGAAATACTTGCCTCCTATAACTCTTGCCAGCCCCGTCTCAAATTTACCATTGAAACCGAAACCAAACACGCCCTCCACTTTTTCGATCTCCTCATTATTAGAAATAACGATGGTCCTTGTCCTTTGATTGGTACACCAAACTCACATATTCCGGCAGACTTCTAATATTTTTCTCACAGCACCCTTACGACCAGAATATCAACGTAGCAAAAAAAACCTCATCCACCAATGTCTGTCTTTATAAGACACCCAATAAGTACGAACCAACATCGAACGAATCAATAACATTTAAATGCATTTAATTAGAATTTTTTACACTCCACATCCATTTCTTAAAATGTACCGAGTACAGAAGAACTCTTCATACTTCCTTAGTAGAACAATAATATCAAAGTTCAAACCCAAAGAGATAAGAATAAAGAAATTTTAATTAAAAAATAATTGTGTTGTTATTTTTTTAAATACTCGCTCTTTTATATACTGTAACTAGCTTTTGCCCGCGACTTCGTCTGAGTTTATTTTGAATAAAAGCGTTGATTGACGGCAAATGTTTGACAGCTGGGTACAGAGTGGTTTGTATAGGAAAAAAAATTTTGTTTTTATTATTTTTCTCTCCATAAGAACCTTCTTTGCGCCTTAAAAAATATATGAAAAAAAAATAGCCGAATTGGTCGAACCGTTCTCGAGTTTTGCGGATAGCAAGGAAATGGCGATTCATTTTTATTATATAGATAGAAGATAGATAAGATTCGAGTTATTTATTATATGATAGGGACCGAACTCGGAATTTATTAGGCCTACAGAACTGCAGTTGGGCTCAAATTGTAGCAAATTTAAACTACTTTAAAAGTGGTTACTTATGATTTAGTTCAAAAACGCACCGATTAGGAGATACAGGTCAAAAACTGAATCCAAAAACTTCAAGATTTTTCGCCCACCGGAGGTTTCCCTCGTCATTTTTACGGTTTTTCTCTCCACAAGAACCTTATTTGCGCCTTTAAAAAAATAGCCGAATTGGTTGAGCCGTTCTCGAGTTTTGCGGTTAGCAAGGAAATGGCGATTCATTTTTATTATTTAGATTTGAGAATCTTTTCTGAAGCATTTGAGAATTATTATCCCCCCAGCATACCAATTCTTATCCCATTGTTGATCGATTTAAATGAAATGTTCAATTAAATATTAAACGGCATACTTAGAGAACTTTCGATTTTGAAATCCACTATGCAATAACCAATACTGTAATCTCTGGGGGTTTATTTTCCTAAATCAGGAATACAATCATCATGATGTTTAAAATCAAAGGTTGGTTGCTTATTTATAATCTCTAACTTAAAGTATCATATCTCTTTATTTTCAAGTCTGTAGCTTATGTCGTTTTGGCTCTGCGATGGTCTGTCGGTCAGGACAAACTCTTTTATATATGTATATATATATATATATATATATATATATATATATATATATATATATATATATATATATATATGATGAGTAATAATTAAGATAATGAAATTGTTTAAACGAATTATCCAGTATTTATTTCTTTAAATTATTATAGAATTTGTTTTGTTTTGTTATAAAGTAATAAACTTATTTGTACTTATACTCGTGAGTACTAATTACAAATCTTTATATATATAAATATTCGTAGGCTGTTTACTGAAAACCCGAACTGATAAAGGGCTGGCACTCGGCCAAGGCGAAGGGAGGAGAGGTAGAGGAATAGGATATCTGTTACTGGGCGGGAGGGCTGGAAGGGTCGATAAATATCCGGGATGGGTTCGAGCCCCGACTAGTTAGCCCTATCTCCTAGGGCCACTCCTATAAAACAGACCCATCTTATTTCCTCCTCAAGCCCTTCTGCTCCGCCAATCGGCTGCCTCTCTCTCCCTCCAACTTCCTCCCTATCGCCTGCACCTATCCGATCCGCTCAGATGGAATTATCCCAAAATTATTTACTGTAGAAGTTCGGTGAGAAGAATTTGCAGTGAATAAAGAAAAACAGGAAAACATTCTAAGGATAGGTGGAATATTTAAAAATCAGTTAACAATATTAACTGTAAAATATTAGACCTCAAGTACTGACATAGACTGACAACTGGTACCTCGGACCATCTGATTTTTTAAAAATAATTTATTCAATGAAATTTACAACTGTATTACACTAATACAACAAGTAAATAGAATGAATTTAAATACATTGACATGAAATGACAAGTAGAGAAACTACCTAGTGGTAGTACTCAAATAGCAAGTTCAACGTAAAAGCTCACGAGGCCATCTTCTTTTCAGATTTCCTGGGAGGATTATCAGGAATTCAAGAGGTTGCTAGGTATAAAACTAGTGGGTTTGAGTGGGAATGAAGTATGTCATGAAAAGATTGATATCGGATTCGGGCCAAATCAGCAAAAACTGGGACATTAAGGTCATTATGGAGGATAAGAGTAACAAAGTAAGGAGGATTGAGGATTTTTCTAAGGATTATGGATTGTAAGGATTGAATACGAGAGGAATTGTTCTAGTAAATGTTGAAGTATCCTGAAACGACCTGCTGTTTCTTGCCGTTTCAGTCTAGGTATTTGCTAATATTTTGTGAACATACTTTAGAACCAACCTGCCACTTTCAGATTTATTATGGGGATTTCACATGATCGAAAGGATGGGAAATTTCAGATAATAGGTTCCTAAAGGACCCAGGACCCTGTATCAGCACTGTCGTAGTACTGTAGGTGGCCCTAGGATTTTTTAAAAGGAGCAAAAATCCTTGGTTAAGTCGACCTTACATGCAAAAATTATGAGTGATGCTCAAGCATTTTATAAAATAGAGCGAAGAAATCGGTCTTCACACTAACTACCAAAAGACGAAACTAATGACACATGGGGGAAAAGTAAAATGCCAAATTAACAACCACAAGTCGGAATATGTAGATGATTATATCTACCTGGGTCAGATAGAAAATTTTGCGCATTGAGAAGCAAAGGAAGTCCAGAGGAGAATGGCAATAGGTTGGAACAGGCTTTGATCCCTCAAGCACATCATGAAAAGTAATTTAAATATGGAGCTTAAAAGACAGGTCTTTGAAAGTTGCATTAGCCCAGCGGTATCACGAAGGTAGGAAAAGTGACCAAATTATCATGAAGAGTGAAAACTGCCATGATCAAAAAAGAAACAGGACTCGCAGACACAATCAGGCGATTAAGACTGAGCAAGGGAAAATGGGCCGGACATCTTCGGTATGAAGGAAACATATGGTCAAAAATTGCCACTGAATGGTCTCCTTATGGCCAAAAAAGACAAAAAGGGTGCTCAAAGAAAATTTGGAACGATATGTTCAAGATGCTTGCAGGACCACTCTGGTTAAGCTGCAAGGACAGAGACGTTTTAAGAAGAAGTGAACCGAACTCACCTCTCAATAGGACCAGTAACCCCGGGGAGTGCCGACTATTACTCCCGAAAGGGGAGGCCTATGCAAGGAAAAGAAAGAAAATATAAATGATAAATTTTAAAATAAATATTGGATCATGTATAAATATTTGTGGATATTCGTACGATAACGAGTACCTGACGTTAAAAATGCCTATCCTAATGAAACCTGGATAGACAAAATTTACAGTTCCCAATTTAGCATCGTTCAATGAGCACCATAAAGTGACGAAAAATGAATGAACAAACAAGAACAAAACAAAATAACAAAAGAGAGTTGTACAGTTTAATGTTATATTGTCATTATTTTAATTTATATCCACTTCATTGTTTTTATTACTTCTTCGTTTATATAATTTTACATGTTACGTTTATAATTTTTAATTTCCATGACTATGCTGATGGCACATGTGTGTTATCAGTTAATAACGACCCATATATTGCATCCCAATCCCTTCAATCACATTTATCAAGCCTCGAAAAATGGTGTCGGGATTGGAGAATTAAAATCAATTCCGAAAAGTCCCATCAAATTACCTTTACTCTTCGCCGAAAACCCATAACTTCCTGTCCTACTGTATCCTTTAATAGTACTGCACTTATCCCTGTTGAACAGATCCGCTACCTAGGACTCAACTTAGACAAACGCCTAACTTGGAACCCTCGCACAAGACTGAAAAGACAAGAAACAGCTAGACGCTTCTGACTACTTCAACACATTCTAGACAAACGCTCAAAGCTTCAGATCAATTACAAAAGACTTATTTATGTTACTGTTATAAGACCTATATGGACTTACGGAATTGAACTATGGGGCTCCATCAAACCATCAAATTCCTCTCGTATTCAATCCTTGCAATCCAAAATCCTTCGCAAAATCCTAAACGATCCTTATTTTGTCACAAATAAAACCACCCATAATGACCTGAACGTTCCATATGTTACCGATTTAGCCCATTCCAGATACCCATCATTCCATAATAAACTCCAGGCCCATCCAAACCCGCTAGTTTCCATCCTTGGATCCAATTCCATCCCGGACAATCCTCCTAGGAGTCTGAAGAGGAGATGGCCTCGAGACCTTCTATAATAGAAATGTTATTAGAGTGCTGGCAGTGGGTAGTGCCTCTACACGTCCTTTCATGTATTTATTTATTCATACAGCGCTTGTACTAGATGTATATATTACAGTTGTACAATTCAATAAAATAATAAAAAAAAAATAATAATAAAAATAATTTCCATGAAGTCCCTTAGAGAATTTTCTCTTCTTCTACTTTTTTTCATTATTAAATTTTTGTTCAAGGTAATTTATATTTATCATTATTATAAATATTATCTTTTGCAGGGTTAGCAAAACGAAAAAAAAAATTTAAATAATCCAAAAAAAAATTATGTTGTTGTTGTTGTTTTATTTTAAGGGCAAACAACTACAAATGGTTATTATTGCCCTCACTACTGGAGAATATAAATATTTACAGTATCTCCATAATTACAACTAGGGAATATACATATTTACATTACCTACATAATTACATTTATATATTCTTGTTACCTTATTACACTTAGTAAAAATATTGTTACATATTTAAATAATAACATACCATGCTATATTAGGCACATAGTAAAACCATATTAACATATTAAACATATGATAGAAATGTAACTTATATGAAGTTGTTGATATTAAAATAAAACGTTATACATAATTATATAAGATTTATGATATAATATAAAATTTATATTATCTATATAACATTATACACACCGACAATATATATATACATACATATACACACACATACATAAACCCACATACACACATACACATAAACGTGTAAATGTATATGTCAAATTGACTGGTATATATTGGTGTTTTTAATAAATTTTAACGTATTATTTAAACATTGTTCGTTATACCCCAACGCCTTTTGCATCTGCCGAGGTACGCCACACCTTTCCATCACTCCACTGTACCTAGGACAATCCTCGAAGATATGGCGCAACAAATAATGCTTTTATGTGATTGTCAATCAAAGTTCAATGGAATATTGTTATTCTAATCGGACGTAGACACAGATAAGAAAAGGTTTGTTTTCAATTCTTTTCTATTACGGGAAGATACCAAATTCAAATCAGGCTGTTACAGAAAACTATCTTTACTTAGCGTATTCTACTTTGGGAGCTTTACTACTAATAATAATATTACTTTATGTAAAAAATATTACCTGTTACGTAAACGTATTCACATACAACACACGCCCGTGTCCATGACAGCCACACCCAATTTTTTTTTATATTCTATATGACTCAATCGATTTGTGCAATATGAATTATATTCGATTAACATGCACTTTGGCAATTTACTCCGATAGATAGGGCTTGTAACCCAATTCCCGCTCAGACCACGGCTTATCCGATATCTGGCAGGAACAGACCCGCGGCAGATCCCAGGACCATTGTCCGCCGGAGGACAATGCCGCGACTACGACAACGAGACTACAACCGCTAAATATCGAAAATATAATGGCTCTGTGCCCTGCTGTTGGCGGCAGTGGCAGCTACACATTCGCTATATCATTCTTATCGCCGCCTCTACATCCACAACGCTATGCTTTGTGATGTAGGAAAGCATAGTTGCTAGACTCTTCAATAATAATTTTTTTCTAGTTCTATATTTATATATATACAATTACATCAGTTAATAAACTGATCATATAAACCTACTACTTGATTCTTTGATTAGAGATCAATGGGTCGTTTCATACGAAACTGCTTTTTTGAAACAAGTTATTTAGTAAAAAAAATTATGAAACCGTAAAACTCTAATTCAAAATTTTTACCCTTTTTTTTACTAACATTTTTTCCTATTGAGTTTTCAAAATTTTAATCCCTGAAAAAAAAAACCTGTACCACTACAACCCGTAAACGTGTCTGGGTTTCAGTACATGGTAGAGATTGTACTGCTTCTTTGACAAAAGTTGTGCAGGGAGGTGGTTTGTCCTAGATCACTCTCAACCGCCAGATTTTCCCCCTTATTTTGGGTACCCAGTTTAGACGCTGGGTGAGCTCTGGAGGGTTCTAGATCCCATATGATCCATTTCCGACTGCTAATAGACTAAATAAAAGTCTTGCTAGCAGCGGGATAGGAACCAGAACACTGAGCCACTCCGCTCCCCTTAAATTTTTAATCCCAGAACTGAATAATTCAGAGTTTTATGATCAAGTAAAATCTGAAAACGCGTTGAGAATCATTTACATAACTTTTACTCCTAAGGGAGTTATCCAATTTTCTGAAGAAACGGAAATCTGTTGGACGCCTGGCGAATATGACTGAAGTGAGGACTTCGTAACTCAGTTCGTTGAGTTTATTTGTTGTCGGTTTACAGGTTTACAGGTCCCTCCCGATAAACCATTGCATGTTGCATTGGATCAACATTCCTGCAGTACGATGTAGATGTGACGGTTCACCTATGGGTAGAAAGGAGAAATGAATTAAATACTCTTTCAAGTTTCCACGGCCACTATTTATACAAAAAACTTCAGTTCTTTCTTCTGGTTTAGACCGTGTCCCAGTTCTCGACGCTTTTGTCTCTGGCTTAACCCCACATTTTTCAGCTTTAAGTTTAAAAAAATTTCTGGTTATCATCTCTTCATTAGTAATTTTGGCTAATTCCAAGTCTTTCTTAATATTTTGGATCCATTCCCCTCCATTATCAAGGGATGCTACGTGTTTTACTATTCTTTTTGTATCTCCCTAATCGGGAAGAATCATTATGTGGCCATAAAATTCAAGACGTCTTTTCCTCAAGAATATCTTTATGTTATACAAATTATTATTATTTATTTATTCAGGAAAAAATCAAGAAAACAAATAATTAGTGTGTAACAGTATAATTTATTAACTATAGGTCTGTTTGACTCGGTCATATGTTGTTTTGTCAAATGTTTACACCGACACGATCTAAACCAGAAGAAACAACTGAAGTTTTTTGAGAAATGAATTATTCCTGCCATTGAGTACCAAACAGAAAACCGTAATTTATTGGCTGAAAATTTTCTTAATTTCAGATCGTTTCAGCACCCTTGTCCGAATGCTGTGATAATGTTTCTTGCAGATTGGGCTGGCGAGTATCGACTTCGATACTCCACATTTGATAGCATACTAAACAGTAATAGTTCAATTGTAGTGATAGTATATATAATAAAATAAAAAAAGGATTAATAACAGATTGCAATAAATATATTTAAACTTAAACATATTAAACACCAGAAGTCCACTAACTCCACTTAGAATTTTAGGAAAAATTAAAACACATTTTGTATGAAACAATTATTGGAAATTTAATGTGTCGCTTCGATTTCATGAATATAGGGCAAAGAATAGATACAATTTATTAATAAGATCCTAATTTTCTCAAAACATTTAATTTTGAATTGAAATCACCAGAGGCAGATATGAATGTTCACCTTCCGAAGTTGAGTTGAAAATACCCTTTCATATATTTGAGTATGCTACCCGCCATACAATCAAGTTGTGCACTAATGTGTTTACTTGATCCTTACAAATAGTATAAGGATACAAGTCAGTTGTGCTTTATAGTGATTATAATATACATATATGATAATACTGTATTATATAATAGTATAGTATAATTGATATAATTTCTATATAATATATAATTGTTATCCTTTTACTATTTGTAAGGATCAAGGAAATACACTAGCACACAACTTATATGTATGGCGGGTAAGCATGCTCAGAGAAATGAAGGGGTATTTTAATGCATTTCTGGTATTTTATTATAATTTTAACAATCACTTAATACGTTTTGGGTATACTCAAGCCGAAATTAAATGTTTTAGTGAAATTAAGAACTTTTCTGATGATTTAATTGTATTTATGTGACATTTGTTTTCTCGGAAAAAATAAAATACTACTTATACGAACTTTATTTATTGTACTTAAGTAAAATTTCTTATTATACTCACTATTAATATAGTGATCCATGGTCCATATCAAGCTAAATCTTCGTGAATAGCTTCGTTTCGATAAGACGCCCAACAATTTCCTGTGCGAAAATTATCGTTTAAGGTAGCTAACAGAGGTAGCAAGGATAAAATATGTCGATTTGATGATTCTCAAAAATTTATTACTCCAGATAATTATCTAAATTACTTGAAAAAATATTTGTCCTACAAAATGTATGTTTTGATCAAAGAGTCCCCTCCTTCCAACATGTTCCGATAACGAGGTCATCAAAAATAATTACTAACCAGCTGTTTTTTTTTTTACTTCTTCTTTTTTGACTTCGTTATCGATACATATTGGAAGGAGAGGACTCTTTGAACAAACCATACATTTTGTTGGACAAATATTTTTTTAAATAATTTAGACAATTATCTTGAGATTTAATAAAAAATAACCCAGTTAGTAATTAATTTTTATGAATCATCAAATCGACATATTTTATCCTCTTTTAGCTATCACAATCGAGAATTTTCGCACAGGAAATTGTTGGGCGTCTCATCGAAACGATGCTATTCACGAAGATTCAGCTTGATACTAATCAAGTGAAAAAATGGACCATGGATCCTGGACTAATATAAGTATTATAAAATTGTAAGTAGTTTAGTAAAACTTAAATTTTATTTAATTAGTATAAAATTAAAATGTTTATTTAATTTATCCTTGGTAGAATAATATACGTGGAAACGGGGTAGCTGAGTGGGTAGAGTTCTCAGTTACTGTGCCGAAGGTATTGGGTTGGAATCCGGCTGTGTAAGATAAATTATTCAATCTCTAAAAAGCCACAATGAACATTGTATGATGTTCACTCCCCTTGTGTTCACCCAGTCTCTATAAAGTGGGTACCTTTAATTAGTGGAAAACCGGGTGGTTGAGTCAAATCATCTCCCTGCACAACCGTTGGCTTTGAGACAGTACAATCTCTACTATATTCTGAATCCTATTGGGTATTCCCTTTTGGCTTGTTAGTACATGTTTTTTTTCTATACATTAATAAATAAAAATAAATGTATATCTTGTTTTGTATCAGCAATCTGGGAATCTTTTAGATTTCTGCCATTTAGATCTCCTACGACAATCGGTTCTCCAGGTGCATCATCCTATTTTCTTCTGAACACTGTCGAAGAACTCTTCTTTCTCCGTGGCAATAGCATTGTCGTTTGGTCCGTAGGCTACTATAATAGTTTTTAGGATATCCCCTAGTTTGTTTGTTCATTTAACGTCATTTTATGCTGCTATGGCTAATCGGACGATGCTACAGTGGGAGCTCTAAATTTTGCCTATCCAGGTTTTATTATGATATGGATATTTAACGAGTACCTGACATCGTACAGACTCGGGACCCCCGTTTAACGTCCCTTCCGAAGGACGGCGTAACTAAGGATTTTTTACTCCCTTTAAAAAATCCTAGGGCCACCTAGGCGATAGGATATCACCTTCATCCATGTCAACATTCATCAATTGATCACATACAAATTTACATCAGGTTTTCCTCATATATAAAACCTACGCTTCTGCTGAGTATTCTGTTTCCAGTGGAGACTGAATAGAGAAGAATGTTGTCACCAAATTTCGGTTATCGCTAGAAGATCCAGTTTTGTCTTTTTCTTTTCTGTAAAAAAATTCTCTTAATATGAAGAACTGTCTAAATAAACACCTCTTCCTATATTGTTTGACCTATACCCGCACCATTTTCTTCCTCTTTTAATAAAATTGATATATCGCAAAAACAGCGTTTTATCATTGAACTGATTTTTTTTCATTTATTCAAATACGACAATAAAAATGTGATGAAAATTGTTTTATCAATCTAGAATTTATTGGTTTTTAATACGACTAACTTCTGAGTGTTAAAAAAACTATTTACATTTGTTTAATTTTGATTTTAAATATTTGCAGGGTAGATTCCTATTGTTCTAGAACGTATAATATTGCATTGTTTATGTAATTTATTTTTTTCTGAAACGCATACTTATTTTTAAGGATCTGCTAAGCCCTCTGAACGACTAGCTTCTACTTCTGAAATGCATGCCAGTAACTCTTGCTCTTTCTCCCTCCATCCTCTAACGTTCCGGGTTGGCAGTCGTAATATCCTTTTTCCTAGCCATGTCGAATTCCGTAAAAGCTGTCCGGTTGTATATTTTCCGTTACGTTTGATTTGGAAGATTCGGATGGAGAGGGTATCGGGCTGTACTATCCTAGATCAGTCGGGGGGCTCCTTCTGAGTGTAACTGAACATCCCCCTCCTGTTAGGAGGGAACTCCTAGGGAAGGTTGCCCTAGGGCGTGAACTGTAAGTGTCCTCATGTTAAGGATATGTAACCCGTGAGGTCGTTATTCCCCAAGTAGTTACTTAACTGGATGCAACAGTTACCCCTTGCGGGAGAACGAACATATTCTTACTCTAAATCAAATAGTTTGTTGGTAATGAAAGTGATAATCACTAAAACAATCCAAGCTTCTTGAATAAAGCCTAGTAATTATCACGTTCTTAATCTATGTGTTAATATTTCAATTGCATTGAACAATATTTTGATGTACGTCCTGATAATGCCTAAATGTTGATTGGTTTGCTTCTTCTCTTTTTAAGAGACTAAAGGATTTGCTCGTTATTATTAATGGTGTTTTATTGTTTGCAAGTCCTCATTTATACAACAGTTGGTAAACTTGCTCATAAACATTTCTTATAAACTGGAAAACGATTCACAAATAGCGAGAAACTCGCAATATATGTGATAACTCGCTTAACAATTTTTAAAGCTATAGCTATAGTGTAAGTAGACTGCGATGTCGAAAATACAATGATTTACTTAAACATCACAATCTACAAATAATTTATGATTAATATTATTAATAAAGTAGGCAGACTTTTGTGTTTAGGTTTAATTTATTTATTAGTATTTCAGAATTTCTAATAAATAAATAATTGAAAATAGTTATATTCATTTAGTGGGGGTTATAGATGATATTCTTGATGTTGGGAAATGATTACTAGAATGAAAAAAAAAATTAAATTACTCCATTGGTAACACGAATGAAGTTGTTAATCATTGTTTAATCAATTTTTTTACAATTTCCTTCCATCGATTATTCATTTCAACTACTTCCACTTTAGAAAACAAGTGGGAAATATTGAAAGGTTTTTTATTAAAAGCCCCCCCCCCACAGCCTGTCGATAGGGGAAAGTATTTAATCAATCATGAATGCATTGAAACCATTTCACTGTCAACCAAACCCTTGTATTTTATTAAGTGTCGGTTAGCGGCGTGCCCAAATTGAGTAAGCAATTAACACATTTTAATCTGCTTCGGAAATTGGAAATTTCAATTCCCAAGTTCGATATTAGAATCCGATGGATTGTATTAAAATAGGGTTCAATATATTTTAAAGGATTCCCGTTTTTATTACGAAGGACATTGATAAATATCCGATGGCATGTAACTGAAGGACTCTTCGTCGTTCTGAAATCAATTACGTCCCCCCATAATCTAAAACTAACACTGAAAGAATATTAATGATTTTTTTTCATTAATTTATTTATTAGACACTGTGAAAATACGGCGTTTATTTTCTTTAGATATTTCCGTATTCCAGAGAACCGTATGCAGCATTCTGGTAGCCTTTCGGGCTTGCTCCACCTTTCTTCTGTCGTCATGCTTGGACGACCCGGAAGTATCTAAACAAGAACGCAGGTACTTAAATACATTTACTTTTTTACAGGCCTCCCTGTCAACCAGATGCGGACTATTATCAGTATCGCCGATTGCCATATACTCGGTCTTATCAAAATTAATTTCTAGGCCCACCGTTTCGTAGCAGATCTTTAGGGTATACACCACCACTTCAAGGTAGACCTTCCGCCTCGCAAACAAGACCTGTTCGTCAGCGAAGAACAAATACAGTAGTTGTTCGCCAGCAATGAACAGCATTAATAATTTTAGTTATGAACTATTTGCATTTTTCAGTATGAATTATTAAGTTTTTAAGTATTTCAGATCGTTTGTTCATTTAACGTCACTCTATGACTAATCGGACGATACTACATTGGGAACTTTAAATTTTGCCTATCCAGTTTTAATTTAGATAGTGATTTTTAACGAGTACCTGCCTTCGTACAGCTCAGAACCCCCGTTTAACTTCTCTTCGGCGTTACCAAGGGCTGCATAACCAAGGATTTTTTACTCACTTTAATAAAATCTTAGGTTTACCTCCCGGGCTACGAATGGTCTTATATTCGGATATTGTTTCTACTTGTGAGGAGTTTTCCAGTTTATAACAAATAATTGGAGTAAATATATACAGTATTTACTGGAAAGCACATGTGAGAAGTTCGTGATCAAAAGTCTTTTTCTCTAACACGACACTTACAGACGCGAAAAAAAGAAAACGAAGAATTCAGTACTGTAGACATCTGCAAAGAAAAAACTCAAGCAGAATGACCAAAAGAATTTTATTTAAAAATACTTAAAAAACTAAAGATGGCCAAAACGGTTTATGGGGGCAGAATAATGAATTGATGAGCTTTAAGCCCATCTAGGTGCCATTGAAGAGAGTTTTCAACTTCAGATTCAAAATGTTCAATGCTTTCAAGAATTACTAATAAGAAAAACAGGCGATATTAGGATATAACAAATAAAGTCAATACGCAGGAAACAAATGAAAGAGATAAGGAAGAGAACAACAGAATAATGAAAACAAATGTATGCTATAGTGGCTCAATAAAACAGAACATCATATTGGCTATTTATATGTATTTTCTTTCGAAATAAAAAAAACATAATAATAGTACGTAAATAACTAACATTACCAAACACATCTTAATGCCTTTAAAATACTGTTAACTAACAATTTCATGTAACAAACTTTCTTTGCATCTTGCCTGAATATGATCTATTTTTTGTTTTTATAAATGATTAATGGTTTTTGAATAGGTCTCTAGGTCTCTGGGCAAACAAATTCTATTACCGTTTTAATATTTTTATAATCCGAATAAAAGAGAGAATGAAATGGAAAGAACGAAAGGATTTTATTATGTTGAAATGATTTAACAGTATATATTCTGTGTGATTTACATGGAATGTTTATGTCATTATACATATGCTCAAGCAAGTTTGATATATATACATTGGAAGTGGGATAACTCAGTGGTAACACAAAATTCCACTGAGTTACTGTGCCGAAGGTCTTCGGTTCGAATCTGGCTGAGGAAGAATAATAATTCAATCTTTTAACACCTGGGGATGGACCCTGTGTGATCTCCTGTGGCATACCAGCGTCAATAAAGTGGGTACCCTTAGTCGGAAGAAAAACCTGGCCATTGAGCGTGAGCACGGACAAATTACCACCCTCCACGAACGTTGCCTAGAATCAAAATTAATCTCTCCACATTCATTCTCTATCCCGTACCGAGTCCAAAAACCATCATGGGGTGTAGTTGTACAGGCTGTTAAGTTAAACATTAAAAAAAAAAATGATATTTTTTCCGTTGTGTTTTGTTCATTCAGAAGTGATAAAACCTGGGTCTGTTGTAAATTAAACATGTAAAACAGATTACATTACTTGCCATATCTAAGGTTTTAATATAGTACCATTAGGTATCGTATCTTTGCAAATACATACAGTGGCGCTGCCTGAAGTAATAAAGTAGAGAAATAACAAGCAAAACAATTTCCTTCCTCAGTTTACAAACCCTTTGCAAGAGGTCAAACATGAGGTCGGACCTGGGAAGTTGGAGTTAGGACAGGAACCATAAAGCGATGAGGCAGCGCTCCCCAGCGGCCGCCGGCAAAGGCTCGCATCCACCTTCAGGGAGCAGTTCCTGCGGGCAATCACCGCTTTAGGGCCTTTCGCATCAGAGCAGATTGAAATATTATAGGAGAAAAGATAATATTTAACTAAGGGTTTAAAGAGAAGAGGATAAGAAATTAAAGTAAACAAAACTTCGTAACTGTCCTCTATATCCGCAGCTTCTTCTATTTCGGGGTCAAGAAGTTCTAATAAACATTAGAACCATATATTAATAGTCATATATTAACCTGAAATTGATTTATAATAGATTCAATAAAAATAAAATATAAAAATCGCTACCATTACAATCCATGAAGGGTACAGTACATGGTAGAGACTATACTGGTTTTTGGAAAACGATTGTGGAAGGAAGTGATTTTGCCAAGAACCCTTAACTCTTAGACACTCATCCGTTAAGCTTGTAGGCCATACGACCTTTAGATAATACGAGAAGTCCCTTTAGAATACAGGTATTAATTTGTAAGCTATTGTGTTTAAGAGTATAATATAATTATATTTAATTAATTATTACAAATAATTTAATAAGTGACAAAGAATTAAAAATGTTAACGAAAAAAAAGAGTACCTCCAATAACAATATTTAAAAAAACAGATTAGAAGAAGAGAAAGAAAAAATATAGAAATAAGATAACAATAATTGTAAAAGAGAAACTAGAGAAGATATATGTATCAAATTTTATGCCAAGCAAAAAAAATAATGAAGAAAATTCAATACCGTCATGTTTTACAATGATTTAACTTATTTAAAAAAAAAAAGTCTAACTAGATGAGTGAACAGCCACAGAAAAAAATATATATTAGTGTTCGAACAAGGCTGAAGGTAACACACTAGCGCACATCTGAAGTGTACGCAGATTGCCTAACCTGAGAATTGAAGGGAAATTCACGGACATGCTCGAAACATTATGCCCATGTAAAGAAAAATAATTATTATTGATCTACCCCAAACATATTCTGTGGCAATTCATTAAAAAATATGTATACTGCAATAATTAATTTTGTATTCATTAGTTGTTTGATCATGAAATCACTGAACCACTTTATCCCATATGTCTATTAAATAATATAGAATATAGAAATTTTCAAAAGAAAATCATCATCATCACTGGCACAACAACCCGATATAGGTCTTCGCCGCATCAAGACGACGCCTTCAATCATCTCCGTCTTGCGCCAGGGTCAGCCAAGCTCTGGTGTTGAGGAGCTTCATTGCGTCGGCTTCGACCTCATCCGCCCAACTCAGTCGTGGCCGTCCTCTCTTTCTCCTCCCATCCACATACCCAAAGATCAGCCCCATCATAGAAGTGTCCATTCTTGCAACATGCCCCGCCCATCGTAGCCTTGAGATCCTTATAAATTGTACCACATCCGGTTCCCGGTAAATCTGGTACAACTCTGCATTTTGTCTCTGCCTGTACTGGGCGCCATCCCTTACAGGTCCAAATATTCTTCTCAGAATGTTTCGCTCAAAAACCTGCAAGCTTTTTGCAGGTACGTGATAAAGGCCATGTCCCTGAGGCGTATGTCAGTAGAGCTCTAATTAAAGATTTGTTCAGAGCAATCTTAGACTTTCTTGCCAACAAATGACTTCTTAGTGTTTTGGCTAGACCAAAATAGCACCTGTTTGCTGTCGTTATTCGTCTCTGGACTCCCTGACAGGGCATATTGTCTGCACACACTAGGGAACCTAGATAGACAAAACTATTTACGCTTTTAAAGGTGCATCCCTCCAACCTATGAGTAGGTGGTGACAGGGAGATGGCCTATCATGCTTGTTGTTTAACCTAGCACTAGAGAAGGTGAGGACTCCGAAGTGCTAAGAAACGGTCCGATTCTCACCAAGTCAGTCCAAATTCTAGCCTACGCAGATGATATAGACATCATAGCAAATTCACAGAGGGACTTGGAACGGGTCTTCTTGGCTATAAAGGCCGCAGGGCGGAAAATGGGTCTTCAAGTCAACCAAGCAAAGACTAAATACATGGATGCTAATCCTCTAAGGCCAAAAGAAAATAGTAGAGACAAAAACCAGGAGAATTAAAGTAACAAATAAATTCAAGTACCTGGGCGACATTATATGTAGCAATGGGTCGGAGAAGGAGAGCATAAAAGAGGAAATAACTAAATTGGAAATACTAAGCTTTGCGACAAACAATATTTATAATAAAAGGAGCCTGTCAAAAACCGCGAAGATAAGACACTATAATACGGTCGTCAAACCGATGATACTGTACGGAATGGAAACTGCTTCCCTCCCCAGCCTAAGGAAAGTGTTAGGGATAGAAAGAAGAATACTAAGACACAGGAAGGCTATAGGATGAGACATAATAAGGAAATATACAAAGAAGTGAATGATTTGGAAACGTTATTATATTCTATGTTACGATGAATATTCTACACTATTCGAAATATAAACATATTTGCTCTTTGTTATAACTAGAAAACTCGTGTGAAAGGTGGAAAGATAGATATTAAATAAAACTGCTCGAGTCAGAGACAGAGGGAGAAACTTGGGCGGGGAATAAGGAAGTTATATTGAAAGGTTTTAAGGCCGGGGACAAGGGTGGAGTGTAAAGGGGCGATAAGAAGCTGGCCGTAAGCTCCTCTTAAATCCAACTTACTCTTTGCCCAATTAGCGCCAAATCCTCGTGTGCGATCGCATATTCCCTAATCCATGGATTACCCGACCTCTTCGGCCAGATAATCCTATAGTCGATCCAACCTCCTTGTATTTGCTAAACTACTAACTTACTTTTGTTTCTAGGTCTGCCTTCGAAGTTTTGAGGTCGCATTATGGGCTCTGTGTTATCAGTGCGGAAATAAGATAACAAACGTTTGCGTAGGTTAATATTTAAAAATAAATCTCTTGAAACAACTCAGTTTACAAAACTATTCAAACATAAAATATTCAATAACTTTGGGACTAATATTGAATCAATTGAATCGGTCATTTGAGAAACACCTCATATCCAAAAAAGTAAACTTTCGTGAAATCAAAAAAAAAATCAGCTGGTCCATAATTTAACATCATATATCTTTTTCTATTTTTTTATATGTTTCTACAGGGGTTTGGTAACCTAATTCTACCAAACTAAAATGTTATTATTTTAATTTTGATATTTAAAAAAAATATAAACGTTGTTGAAGATGTGTTGTTGCTCAAATGACTGACTAAACGATGTTCTATCAGGTATGAAATAAAAGGTAAAATAATTCAAATTATTAATCAAAATCAGTATTTTATTTTTCAAATAATATGTACACATTTTCCAAACATGCGCATTGGATTTGTCTAGCTTTCACCAACAATTTAAGATGTCTAACTCAATTTTGGCCAAAAATATACATAAGGTGTTTCTCAAATGACTGAGTCAATTAATTGCGACCAGATTAGCATTTACGTGCAATTTTAATCCAAATTAAATAATTGAAGCTGGTTAACAGTTTTTATTCATAAATATTTTGTTACTGATTACACCTTCGTGTAATCAGTAAATTTATGTCATGGTTTAAAGAGTGGGGGGAATTAACTTTAAACTCCTTGGGTACTTGGGAGGGAGAAATGTCCAAAATGTTAGAGCTGTACAAAGATTATTTTATCCAAGTTTGCCATGCAAAAGCAGCAGAGGGCACACACCACGGCCTCTATAGCTCATTAAATAAAACAATAGATTACAATAGATAAAAAAATTAGCGTAGTTATGAAATGCAAAGGGGAACTTCTGAATCTAAATTACAAGCCATTTGAAATTGATTCGCAAAATATAAAGCTATGTTCACTGTGTAATTTTGAAGGAAATTGAAAACAGTTTTCACTTATTGGCAGTGTGTCCCGTCTTAAAATTGTATAGAAAAAAATTCTTAAAACATGAGCTGATCTCAAAACAAAAACTAATAGATATTCTGAATGGAGAGAATTTAATAGGTTTATATAATTTTGTAAGAAATGCAGGTCGATATAGAAAATTTTTAATTTCAGAATTTAATTATTAATGTCGAAAAGAAATTTGATTTATTTTTAGTTTTGTTGTTATTTAGTAGTTCAATCAAACTCCTGGCAGACGGTATAAAGTACCATGCTGTGGTTGCTAATGTTTTAAATAAAATTAAAAAGAAAACCACTGTATATTATTTAATAATAAAGAGCATTTTATTTCTATCTATCTACGTATCTAATCAGTGAATTAATATCGCCTCTGTATCACTATTAGCACATTAAAATTACCCAACATTTCCACTGCTACTCATTGTATATTTCTATATATCATGTAATGGAACCAATGATCAATTAATGTTCTGAGTGAATAAGATACTTATTAATAAAATTAATTGTAATTAGAGAAACATAGAATGCTACCCTAAGATCATCGAAACTGAATTGTAAAATGTTTTTATTATGAAAGTTTTATTATAAAAAGAATTGTTCAATACAATGTAGCTACTGTACTATTTATAGGACAACGGTTGTAATTTGTTGAACGGGAGGTGATTTGGCTTAGATCAACTCCCAGGTTTTTCCTGCAATGAAGGGTACCCACATTATAGGCTGTTAACAGATCAATGGATCTTCTATAGCCATATTTGTATCTAGAATCATCAGCATAGTAACTTAGTCTTCTACACATTGAAATACCCCGCTCCTTCAATTTATAATAATATTATATAAATTTAGCAAATGTAATGTGGTTATAAAATAATTTTCCAAAAATATTTATGTTGAATAAGAAGAGTTGTTTAGTGGCAATTAGTAAATGAAAATATATTTAAATAAAACAAAGAAAAATGTGTGTGTCAGATCCGACGCACGACCGGAGTTTACTCCTTAAGAACTATTATTGCGAAGATTATGTAAAAAGAGGGTAAACGAAAGCATCTTAAAAAATAATCAAAGCAATATTCATTCATAATATTTACATCATTCCAATGAAATATATGTCATCAACTATTTCACATAATAATAATTGTTAATATTTTTATATAAATCTTGGGAAGATTGTTCACCATGAACATCTAACATGATTTTGAACAGTATTTAGTCAGTGAATAGTATTATCATCATTATTAAATACTGTGACAATAGGTTTGTGGTAACTAAAATACAATACGTGTAGAATGGGGTGGGCCGAAGGAACACTTTTTTTTATTTCGAAGTTGTAATAGCGCGGCGTAAGTATAAAAATATCAATACTTGCGAATACAACCAAGATACCAATATTATAGTTGCCCTGCAAAAAATATTCTATTCTCGTAGCAGTTCACATCTTTTTTTATTCATTCATTAATGGGTTCTACAGTCCTTGAAGAACCATAGCCTCTGCTAATTTCTTCCGCCATTCGCCTCTGTCCGCTGCAAGGCGCCTCCAGCAGTTTATACCGATCGCCTTCAGGTCACCCTCCACATCGTCGAGCCTCCTGAGACGGGGTCTCCCTCTAAATCTTGAACCATCATTTGGTATCTCATACATCATCCTTCTTCGAGTTGTCGTTGGGCAATCCTCTCCACATGCCCCAACTAGGGATGGGTAAGGTTGTATCAATCTGATACTTTGTAGCTGATACTGAAAAGTAGTAGATACAAGTATCAGATACGGTCGAAATGTAGTTGATACAATTATCAGATAAGGTCGAAATGTACCGGGTAAGGCAATCGGATACTTGACTCGTGGAGTGGGAGGTGCTACCAAGGTCCCCTCAATCTTGATACTTGTATCAACTGACTGGTCAGTATCAACTATCGGCGAAAGAGCAATTTCGCTGCATCTCCCCTTAGTATTAATAAATATATAAGTAAAAATAATAGTGAACAAGTTTTCACTTATTATCAATATAATCTGTAATTAGTCACTTATGACATATGTAGAATCGAAAATAAACAATGAAATTAGTTAACAGTAAAGGGTGGTTGAAATAACATTTTCCGAGATCGCCTCATAATATGTGATTTTTCAAGAGAAAATTTCGCAAAAAAAACCTCGACCTATGTCCGGGCAAATATGGTTTCATTAATGGATATATCTATGCCATAAAGTAAAGGCAATTGACATAATTGATTGAAATCGGGCGCAAAAAAAAATTGTTCGACGAAATTGATTAATTTTTTCTTTCTTTTTTACTTTTAACAGTAACAAATTTTACATCATTCTAAAGAGGAAAATTAGTTTCACAAAATTAAAATACAGCATCGAAATATGATGAATACTATAACAGCTATAGCGTTTTAAAGAGTATAGGGTGTGGTGGCGGACAGACAAATTTTGTATTACAATCCAAATTCTACGTGTCTTGGAACGTGAATAGCAAAAGTTTTAAGTAGCGTTAAAATCTTTTTTTTTTTTTTCAATTCCATAGCTTTCAAAAAATAATTAACCAATAAAAAACATGATTTTAATCATTTGATGTCTTGTTCAGGTTACTATTTCGGTGAAGAACTCTTTTTCCTTTAAAAATTATAACAAAAACTGATGGGCCATTAGCTCTTTATTGAACCTGATTAATTCACATATTTAAGTGTTTTTTTTCTTTTTTGTCTCTGGGTGGCGCTTTGTGTTTCTCTTATTAAAATTAATCAGATTAATACATGTTTGAAAAATGGGTCTTAAAAGTATAGGCAGGCCTATGGAAGGCAGGCCTATGGAAGGCAGGCCTATGGAAGGCAGGCCTATGGAAGGCAGGCCTATGGAAGGCAGGCCTATGGAAGGCAGGCCTATGGAAGGCAGGCCAACTCTGTTCATGTATCTTTGCTATCTTCTAATCGCCTTAACTTTCGGTATTGTTCAGGTAATACCCCAGGTGTATACTTAGGAATGTATACATTAGGGTTTATTCTATCCGATCAGTTAACTACTCCTATCTTTCTATTTCTCCTTCATATGATATTCCCATGTACAGTAGTATATAAGAACGAAACATAGCAAAAGCTTTCAATAGCCTTAGAGAACAATTGTGGTCTAAAATTTCTTAAGTAACAATCGTTTGAAGCAAATGTAAATTGGATCGAACGCAAGTTATATTTTTTATATATTTGTATTTAGCAGCTAAAATTATTTCCAACCATTGTTGCAGCTTTAGACACACCACAACAAGCATTTAAAAATACATTATTTTATCCTTTGGTATTTTATTTACAATGAGTTGAAACCTCCATTAGACTCTTTAAAAATAAGAAACAAATTGCGCAATATCCCCGCTAAGGGCGAAGTGCCTGTTAAAGCCAACTACTCGAGAAGGGCTGACACGGACATTAGGAGGAACCTCCCTGATTTCGAGGACCCTCCAAGAGGTTGAGGAAGGGAATCCAAATGGGCTTCTTGGGTATTCAGGTCGAGGCGGCCGTTTAAACTTAAAAGGAGCCTAATATGAAATAAAATTCAGGACCCACTTTCCCCGCCATTTGCTCCGGAGGGTATCTACCCTTTGATTAAGAAAAAGGAAAAAAGAAAAGGAGAAGGATATATAAAAGGATTGGAGGGGGTAATGGCCGCCAGGATCTGCATCGGGTTTGTTTAGGATGCGGTTCCTACTCGGGCGTGAAATTGCATTGCAGCCTCCGCCGACTCCTCTGTAGCCTCGATGCCTCCAAACTCCCTTCTCCCAACTCCCAACTTCCTACTTCCAACTCCTTACAATCCCCTCTTGATTCATTATAATGGCCTAAGGGCGATCTTGAGGGTAAGGTGTCGCTTTCTCCCTCTCTTAATGCCCTCCATTTATACGATAACATTAGTTATTTTTTTTAACTATTGCTATCTTTTTTGTTCCATGGCTATTCAACAGAGGTCCAAACCTAACTATGCCAAATTTTCTAGAGTTGATATTCTTGGAAAAAATTAATTTAATTGTTGTTGTTTTGTAATTAAACCTAAAACTGCGTATGGCAATTACTGTCCTCAAAACTAGCCAAAATGTTAATCCCCCCAAAAAAATTTAAATATGTCATGCAATGATAACATTGGAATAACTGTGTTCATCTTTTGTTTTTAATTTATAAGTCAAATACAGTCTGAATTATTAAAATTACAAATTTGTAAATTTAAATTATGAACGATGGAATGAATTAGTCAGAGGTTACAGTCAATGATGACACAAAATAAGTATAACTTATTTTTATTGGGGTGACGTTTCGGCCTATGATGTAGGCCTTCTTCAGGGTTAGGAAAGAAAAAAAGAAAATTAAGTTAAATTAAGAAAGCTCTTTCCTAGCCCAGAAGATGACCTACAACTTAGCCCGAAACGTCGGCTTAATAAAATAAGTTTTACTTCATTAGAATAATCCATTAAACTATTTTTCACTCAAACTGAAATTATTAACTTTTTATTAATAGCTATTTTGATGGTAATTATTTTTTAATATTTTTGTTTTGAAGAGAAAAGATTTGTCCTGGCCGAGATTAGAACCCTGGTCGAAGAGAAAGAATTTGTCTGACTTGGATACGATCCCTGGTAGCTCAGTGGGCAGAGCACTACACTAGATATGCAGACGACCCGGGGTGATTCCCGGCCAGGACAAATCTTTTCTCTTCAAAACAAAAATATTTTAATTATTAACATTATTCTGGTTTTTACATATGTTGACAGAAGTACATTGTATATAAATCATAATATGTGATGGGCTGCACAAACTCAATTCAAAATTACAAGAATGATGGATTCAATTGGTCAGGGGGTGCAGTCAACGATATCATACAAAAAACAGAAACTATTTTTAATTTTTCCAACGTTTCGGCCTAAGGCCTAAGCCATCTTCAGGGCAAATAGTGGGTGTGGTGACTTGTTACACTTGTCAACTCGCTACTAACTCGTAATTTAACACTTGGCTAAATATCGATAATTTAATTTATATGATAATTAGTGTTTAGTTATTTTATTTATCGCTGCGTTGGTATGCCGAAGGTCCTAGGTTTGAATTCCGCTCACTGGCAGACTTTTTTTAATCTGTTGACGAGTGGATATGGATCATATGGGATATAGGACCCTTCTGGGGTACGCCCAGTCTCACTAAAGTGGGTACTCTAGCGGTTTAGCGTGATCTAGGACAATTTACCTCCCTTCACAACCGTAGTCGAAGAAACAGTACAGTCTCTATCTTGCACTGTATCCTTCACGGGTTGTAGTGATACAGTTTTTATATATACATTACTAATACCTTGCATTTGTATTTATATAAATTTCATTTTCATTATTATCATCGTTAAGTTCAACAATACTTAGATCATTTGTACTTTCAATCATTTTATTTTAAAAAATACATTAAGTTAGTACAAATCTAATATAATAATCTTTTAGGTGAAACAAAAATGTCAACCAGTTATTGATGCTTTAAATAATTATTAGTATCGATTGGACAACTATTAAACGACTTTTTAGATAAATATAATTATTCTTATATCGATGTAGTTCTAACCTTTAAACTAAAGTTGATTAAATAAATTGTACACTCATACACATGCCGCTAGGCGTCGCCAGTCTAAAGGATGTTGATGACGCGAACCAAGAAGTTTACCCACTACAAACATTCGTTAATTTTTAAAGTTGTTAAGATTCTACTTCAAAAATATACTGGTGAAGGAGTTCACGATTTTCATTTAATTATATTTTTCATTATTCTACAAGCTGCAAGCGTGTCCTGGCTTCCTCCAGAACCAATCTCCAAGCTCTTCTACCGCTGGCTTTTATCTTATGGTTTTCATATGATTAGAAACCAGTAATTACAAACAGAGAAATCAGATAATAATGGAAAAAGTTTTTTATTTCACACATTAAAACAAATATTCAATAAGATAATTAGAAATGAATAGCGAAATTTCGATCCTTCCACACATGGGCTAGGGTGACTGACTGTTAGCGTAGGCGAGCTGAAGAAAGACTCACGAGGGCGTGGTAGGAGAAGAGAAAATAAAACACTGACAGGCCCATTGAAGGATGAGGTGAGGAAGGAAGCCCAAGATCGATACTCTTCGATGACAGAATATCGATCTTCTCCTTCGATACGATACTTCGATGACAGACCGGCGATGGACAAGTCATTAAAGTCGCGTGCGGCCGCCAGATCATTAACATCATGACTGATGGCCATTATTGATGTGTGTTGATCAGTCGTTTACTCCAAGTCCTCATTCTCTGAGTTTTGTCGTTACTCATCTTCGAGCAGATGTTCTTCTGGTTATCCGAAGAATAGTTATTATCTACAAGATAGTAATCAAGGGAGGTGACGTTTGATTGTTTTATACACCCTTATGTCTTCCCCAGGATATGAAGAAAAATATATGTAAAGATTAATCCTGGAAGCTGAGGACATATCGAATAAGAAAAAGGATCGAATTCCTTATCAATGAAGCGTAATAATAAATAATTATCAGTATATAACAATAAATAAGTAACAAAAAAAGTAAAAACAGTTGAAAATAAAGTAGAAAAAGGCAGGTTATACTCGTTTGGCCTCGTCGAAGAATGCATATCGAAAGGAAAGACAGAGTATGAAAGAAAGATTGAAGATGGAAAAACACATAGGAAAGAGAATTCAAGAAAAAATTTGAAAGAAGACTCCTGGATTGGGATAGGCGGAGGCAAACATATCATTTAAAAAAAATAAAAATAAATATTTAAGAAATAATACTTATGCCATTTCGCACATATTGTATCTGAGATTTATTGAAGGCACTCCTAATTTGGTTCATCTCACTGCAGTAGATCTCTGCTCCAGAGCCGTTTCAGTCTCCTTGTTGGATTCTGTGGCAATGTGTCTGTCAGTAATGGTTGTACCAGTAATTTTGTGTGTTGATCTAGTGATTCATGAAATTTTTTGTAGTTTTTCTTTATTGTGTCAGTAACGAGTGCTATGTTGAGATCTTTGTGTAATAATTTATTAGTTATGTAAAACGGAAAATGTGTAGTCCAACGTAGGAATTGCCTAATGCAGTTATTGTTCTTTCGTTTATCCTTGCAAGAATATTAAGAATATTTTTTTCTGTTTCAATATTTAGAATTAATTTTCTAAAGTAGTTTAAATTATAGTAATATAATAATCAATACTTTAATTCAAGATTACGATCCTTTGAAATATATAGGATAATTCTGTAGGACAATAGCTTCATCATGCTGTGTTATTTTAAATAGTTTTCGTAATAATAATTTAAAAGAATTCTCAATATCATGACTTATCTAGTTAGTAGACTTATCCATGGAAGTAAGAGATCAGATTGAAGCTCAAAGAAAATGTATAATTGATAAGAAGACGTATAATTGGGTAATATCCCTAGGAAATTGATAAAAGACGAGATAATTTTATGATAATCGAAAGCTCGTTCCTTGGCAACAGCCCTCAGCCTTCGGCTTCATTTGTCATAATGAAATTTGTCATAAAATTATGAGGAATTTTTCAATGTCTTAGGGATGTTCAGCGGAGAATTTTTCGACAAATATTCTCATATTGGCCGCCCAATCTTTTAGTATGAACGCCAATTCTTCTAAGCTTCTATGTTCATTTAATTCATAATCTCGTTCGCAGCTAAATTTCATAAATATTCCCCAAATATATTTGTGACTGTAGGTTGTATTTCTGTGATTTTTTCTTTGATAAGCGCATTTATACTTTAAACATTCGCGTAGCCAAAACGAAACATTTTGAAACTTTTTTGAAATGAAGTTGTCAAACTCAACACGTGTTGTCATAGTTATTGATAATTGCACAAAACGACAACATTTGATTGGTTGTTAGAACTGTAAAAAAATTGTCCCTTTAATAATTTTAATTATTTATTGGAATTCAATGTTAAAAAATTACTGTTTAGGATTTAACCGCATTCTTATGACCTACATTATAATCCCTGAAGAAGAGCTGCAAAGTGATTCAAAACGTCGGTTTTTTTTTAAATTTTAATCTTTCCATTTGCTTCGCCGAATATTTTATATATTTCAACATTATAAAAAATTGTGTGAGCTGGGTGAGCCCTAGAAGGTACCTAGATCCTATATGATCCATCTCCGGCTGCAAACAGACAAAATAAAAGTCTTGCCCGCAGCGGGATTTGAAAAAGGATTTCCAGCATGGCAACACAGTGCTCTACCACTGAGTCACAAACTAAGTAACGGCTATATTAAACCTGTATTAATTAAAAAACAAATTGTTTTAAAATTAATTATTGATTTTGTTTCAGTTAATATTTGGTCACAGATTTCTCCAAATTCACATCCCGGAATAAAAAATTCAAGGGAAGTGTAAATGTTACTAATTAAAGAATGTTCTTACAATTATGCAGGTATCCAACAGAGCTGCTTTCGCGCCAATTTTAATTTTTCCAAATGGGGGCCAATGTCTTCTGTACTCTCCTTTTTGCTTTTCAATATCGCATCATTCGAGGAAATTACTATTGGAGTTATGAGCACTTTTTCCAAATGATTAAGTGATTTTAATTCAATAGCAAGTTCCTGTATTTCCTAATTTTTTCGGCTCTGTTATTCACGGCGTTTGGGACAGCTATTTCTATAATTCTGCTAATATTTTCCATTTTATGGATCAACAAAATATCCGGACAGATAATTATTACCCCGTGGTCCGTGATTATTTTCTCATCACAGTAAATTTTTATTTTATTATTTTCTAATAGTTTTTTCCGGCTGATAGCTATAGTAAGGCACTTCCTCTCCGCCCAACAGTCCTAATAGCCTGCATATACTTTGTTGATATATTTTCGCCACATTGTTTTACCTGATCATGTAGTCCCAGCCAGTGCTTCGCACCCATTTGCCACATGCTGTATAGACTAATGAGTTTTCGAGCAGAGGCGACATTTATCCGTGATCAGGTTTTCCTTAAGAATTTTCTTTCTGTATACTCTCGAAGCAATTACCTGTATGGCTAATGTAAACACTTCAGTCTCTCCAAACAGTTGCCCTATTTTGAACCATTCAACTGAGAGCTCACTGTCAATCTCATGCTGATGCAGTTGATGGTAAAATGTGCCATGCAGTTCCTTCTCCTTCCAAATCGTCTCGTAGTGATACTCATCGGTAATATCGTGGAGAATAGGGTATTTCAAATTAAGGGCAGTGTAGTTTTCGTCTACTTGCCTCATCATGCCGATTATTGACGATGTACTTGTCATACATGATGTCGATTATTGATGATGTACTTGTCATGATGTACTGCTTCATGGATTTTACTTGCTTTCTGCATGAGTCTTCCATTGATATTAGCACACGGCCACCCTCTTTTCTGGGTAAATAGATGCCTTTGGGTGATGAATTTTACCATCTGTCATCATTGTGCGCACCATGTGATCCATCTGTCATCATTGTGCGCACCACGTGATCCATCTGTTGTAGTTTCGTTTTTGACTAATTTATTATGCCAAAACTATTTGCTGTTATATTATTATAACTATAATTTATTATAATTTTTGTTATAATGACAATAATATTCAACTAATGACTATTTTATTACTATCCTAGAAGTAAATTACATCAAGTAGAGTAGCAACTGTACTAAATTATTGAAGGAGAATAAAGTGCAATGGGGACTTCGGAAAGCTACCTCATCTTGAATTTATCTTTTTTCTTTATATAAAATTTACATGGCATTGTGAAGGTAGTTCCTGCTAGTGCCCTCAGGGATTTGGCCCCAAGAAAGGAGTCCAATTAAAGAATTATTTCTCGTTTCCTCTGCGACCCCATTACACTGATAGGTCGTATCGATTCTAATATTTAGGGGAACAGTTATCCCATTTAAGGCTTAGTGCCATGCACATAAACACTTATTTAATTCATTACCAGTAAATAATACCATTCAATATTTTCCGATGGCTTAAAATTTATTAGACAAAAAAAGAAGTTATTATCAAATTACATAAATTGATAATAAAACACAAATAAAATAAAAAACATCTGAATGAACTGAATTAAAGATTCTTCTTTACAAAAACTATAAATAATATAACATAAACTATTGGCTTTGTGATTAGTATAACAACCTACAACTCCCAAAGGTTATTCGGAGAAGACGTCAAATGGGGTTTCCAAACCTGTACTCAGATACTCCAAATTAAAATTGGATCGGCAAAAATAGGAACTCTCAGTGTAGCAACGTCAGATTAGCCGTAGATGTATAATGTGACACTAAATGAATAAACTTACAAAAATACATTATTACCAGAGGAAGAAATTGGTCAGGGTGGAGGTCAAGCAAATTCTCTTACATAGGGGGAACTGTTTATTGGTAAGCCAACGTTTTCACCCACATTGCATGTCTTCTTCAGGGCTAAATATACAAAATACAAATAAAATAAAATAGTACATGGCACAGAATAACAGTACATTTAATATTTTGATAGAATAATGTTATATGTAGTAAGTAGTAGAAATAAAAACCAGAGGGGATAGAATTATATATTTACAAAGAGGTAATGTTTAAATCCAAAAATTAACGAATTAAAAATTAAAACAAAGTAACAAATGAAAAATTATCCGACAAAGTATCCAAAAAAGTAACAAATGAAAAATTAAAAAATAGAACAGAATTATAGTAATTTTTTTTTAATTTAGAGTTTCCCCAAAGTGGAGGTTTTCTGCAACCAAATTTTAGAGTAACATTTTTTTCCATGTTTTCATTTGCGTCCTCTTCATTAAGGCTATATACTGCCATGTCTTCCTGGACTTGGTTCATCATCCGTCCTCTTCTTCTTATATTATAGTAGATAAAGATTAAAAATTTATTAAAAAATGTAGTTAAAATTATAGAAGATAGTAATTTTAGAGAATTATAGGCAGAATTATAGTTGATAAGAAATTTAAATACAATTTTTTGTCAATTTTTAATCCTTATCTGTTATACTTCTGTTCTGATTTAAAAAATTTCATTTGTTTATGTTTTGGATACTTTGTCGGATAATTTTTCATTTGTTAATTTTTGGATAATTTTTTATTTGTTACTTTGTTTTAATTTTTAATTTGTTAATTTTTGGATTTAAACAGTTTCACTTTGTCATTATATAATTTAATCAATCCCTTCTGATTTTTATTTCTACTACTTACTACATGTAACATTATCCTATCAATATGTTATATATATATATATATATATATATATATATATAGTTATTCTTTACCATGTATTATTTTAATTTATTGGTATCTTGTATATTTAGCCCTTAAGAAGACCTGCAATGTGGGTCGGAACGTTGGCTTACCAATAAACAGTTCTCCCTATATAAGAGAATATTCTTGGCCTCCTCCCGGACCATTTTCTTCCCCATATATATATAATGCCAACTAATATTATTCAAGATAACCATTATAGCATTGACTATTAAACATCATAAAGGATTTCTAACTTAACTAATAGGCGTAAGTTACATTATTACCACCCATATTTAACCTTCCTATTCATAAAATATTTTATATGATATTATATCATTTATCATGTATAATATGACATTATAAACTTTGATGAAAAATCAAAATCTTGACAGATTCTAAAAAAAAAAGTCAAATTGCTTATAAATGTTTAGTAAAATCTCATTGTTTATCTAAATTTACTACTAATTTAAATAATTAATTTATTTAGTTACCACAATTATTCTATTTAAAATATTTGATTTTATATTTCATTTAAAAAATCAAGACTAACAGATGTATTAGGTCCTTTGAAAAAATTTAAAAAATGACTAAATATTAGGACTTCAAAGTAAACTCTAAGAATGTCTTCCTTGTCTAAAAACTTCATTGTATAATTATATAATTATGACATACATAAATATGTAATGAATATGAATAATTTTCTATACTTAAAATATAAACTACTGTATTATATAAATAACTATTAAAAATATTTATAAATATTTGTTTTTAAAATTATAATAGGCTGCCTTGGGTTCATAACACAGTAAGGACTGTACTATTTCTAGGTCTGGTTGAGCCGCAGGAAGGTCCACTGATCCCAACAGCGTCCATAAATGACCTAATCGGCCACAGCATTATTATTATGCATTCTATAATTATTTTTTTCTGCTTTATAAAATGTTTGTATATGTTATTAATCGGTAACACACGTGAAATCACCCATAAACACACTGGAAATGGACGGTACATAAATTTAGATATAATTTATAAAGTAGGCGATGTCCTTTAAAAAACTTTAAATGCTTCGTTTTAACCAAGTCCCTATGATAAATTAAATGCTATTTCTATTTATTTATTGTTGATATTGATAACAATTAACTTCTTGAAAAGTACGTTTAATTGATAGAATAGCGTTTCAATGATACAATATGAATGAGTGAACAGAGTGTTTGTTGTATTCCGAAATAAGTGCATTTTTAAAAATATTTGAATATTTTTTCTCTAAATTAATGGCCGTTTCATGTTTTGTGCGTATTAAAAGTTATAACCATAATAGTTCTCATCTACAGAAACATTACGCAATACCATCTCATATTCGAAGGACTCTGAAAGCACACACATCCACTAAAGCCCTCGAAGATGATGCGGACAAAGAACGCAGGAGACAACCCCGGTTGATTATCCATCCTCCCTAATTACGTTCCATCACAATTATCTGAAGCAGGCCCTCAGGAGTTTCTCGGTATTGTCTTCGAGTGCCGCTGTCGGGTCGACCTGGGAGTAAGTACTTACTGCTTCAATTAGGGCGTCACAACTCTTTCGCCCCTGCACTGAATGTTAATATACAAGTTGTTTTTTGATGGCTTGATATAACTATTAAATATTTTAATATTGTTTACACAGATTTATTATAAACAAAATATTTTTTCAAGCTGAAAATAATGGTCCGGAAGGAGGTGAAAAAATTCTCTTAAGTAGGAAAAAATGCCGTCCTTGGGAAGGGACGTAGCATCGTACGATTAGCCATAGTAAAAAGTGACGTTAAATGAACGAACAAACGAAGAAATAAATCAAAATATGATATACACGTATATATGAATATATTTTAATATTTATCATATAATTTTTTATTTAGGCCTGAAGAAACCTGCAATGTGGGTCGAAACGTTGACTTTCGAATAAACAGATTTTGACCTCCACCCAGACAATGTTCTTCAGTTTCGACCAATGATTTGGATCATCTTCAGGGCTGAGAATAAAACAAACAGAAAAACTATTTAAAACAGTACCCAAAAAGAATAATAGTTTATATAGACAGAAATGATAAGAATGAAAAGAAATCATGAACATAATAAAACATATATAATGAAGATAATAAAAATAAGTAAAATAAAAAAAAATACGATTTTATTACAAAATTGCTATCCCGGCAGACTTTGTTCTATCGTATTTCATTCATTTTTCTTTATATAGATAATGTCATGCAAATCCTAATAAACTTTTAATAACAACTAACTGTTGTTTTGCATTGATTGACGTCAAGTGTTTGACTGCTAGGAACAGAGTGGTTTATATGGGAAAATAAAAGTGTTGTTTTTATTATTTTCCTCGTCATTTTCAAGTTTTTTCTCTCCATAAGAACCTTATTTGGACCATAGCAAATTTTTTTTAAAATTAGCGGAATTGGTCGGACCGTTCTCGAGTTTTGCGCTTAGCAACAGATTTGGCGATTCAATAATATTTATATAGATATAATTAATTATTCATTAATTAATTAATTATTATGTGGCCCGATAAAATAAGTCTATCCCATTTTGTTCATTTCATTGACTGCTCCCTCTGACTATTAATACTATCCTTAAATTAGTATTAATATTGAACCACTGGCCTTATATCTTTAATGAATCTTTCCTTTTATTTTTTAAAAAAGAATATTACTTGACATTTTAGTAAAAATTGTGAAAGGTAAATAATATTTACCTTTTATAATATTACTACATATATATATTTTAATGTATATATATATATATTTTTTTAATGTATCTATTGAAAATTACAACTGTATACTGAATACATCAAGTAAATATAATGAAAGATAAATCATGCCCGAGATAAAGGCAAGTCGAAACTACCCAACTACCAGTACTCAAATAAAAAGTTCAACTTAGAAGGTCACGAGGCCATCTTATTTTCAGACGCCTCGGAGGATTATCAGGAATTGAAGGTTTGAACCTAATGGGTTTGTGTGGAAATGAAGTTTGTCATGAAAAGATTTATATCGGATTCGGGCCAAATCAGCAACAAAAGGGGCATTAATGTCGTTATGGATGATTTTATTGTTAACAAAATAAGGAGCATTGAGGATTTTACGAAGGATTTTGGATTGTAAGGATTGAATACGAGAGGAATTCGATGACTTAGTGGATCCCGATAGCTCTACTCCGTTAGTCCAGATGGGATTAAGTATTGTCATGTATATGAGTCTTTTGTAATTAATTGGGAGCTTAGAGTGTCTCTCTAGTAAATGTTGAAGTAGCCTGAAACGGCGAGCTGTTTCCTGTCGTTTCAGTCTAGTATGAGGATTCCAAGTTAATCTTTTGTCGAGGTGTAGTCCTACGTACCGAACCAGTGGGGTGTTATTAAACGAAACAGGAGGGAAGAAAGTCGTACTTAACACGTTCAGTGCTGATCCATGATAGTTAGTACTTACCAGCGGGCGCAAAATATTTTTTTTTTCTAACTTATGATTTTTACTATATTTTTAATGTAGAATAAGGGAAAAATAATAAAAACAATTTTTTTTTTAATATTTACCGCTAAAAAACTAATGTCATTCCAGAATGACTTGCGCCCGCGGCAAGAAACAAGTTAACAGCGGACGCAGTAATCTGCACGTTTAAATTGTTATTACCCTCCATCTCGTAAATTAATTAATTAGTTAATTAATAAATACTTAATCAGCCAATTAATAATTCATTAATACTTAAGTAATTAATCAATCAAATTGAAATATAATTCATTTATATTGATTATAAGTTTCAATCAAGTAGACATTTTATAAAAATTTATTATAAAATTAAGATATGATCAATAAAATACTATTTTCAACTTTATTTGGGTTGTTTTAGGAGACAAAAAAAACAATCTTGTTTTTTAACATTTTATTTCAATAAACATTAATATTTATTTATCAACTAAAATTTTTAATTACTTACATACTATCAAAATGCAAACTATTTATATTTAACTATATTAATTTACTTACGTACTAATAACACTATTTACATTTAACCATATTAATTTTATTTACTTACTATTAAAATAAAAAATATTTACATTAAACTATAATAGTTTACTTATATACTATATACTATATACCATTATTTACACTATTTACAAGTTATATACTATTAAAATATTCGAAGATATTTAGAAAAATAAGACAGAAAACTTACCTTTAAAAAGAAATGTTTAAAAGGGGATTTGAACGAGTTTTAAAATTCCTAAACAAGAACGCATTACACGCCTAGAAAAGGGAAATCATACTGAGTAAACATTGCCGTTGAAGAAACGGATTCAGGTAGAAATGACGTCGCAGAAATTCCCCAAACAGAGGTGGGAGGGAGCGAGCGCCCGTCGTTCTGTGATGACACGCGCCCGCCACATTGAAGTATTAGTGTCATTCCAGAACGACGTGCGCCCTCAACGTGTTAATGTACATGTACTTATGTGTGAAGGCTGGTATTAGTAATGAATCACCACAATTTTGTATGCAAATAGTATATACAAAATGTATACACTATCAATATATACAAAAGAAAAGAAATTGAAGGATAAAATAACCTATATACAAACAAAAAAATAATACTGGCCAAAAGATTAGAGAAAAATATTACTCATCTCTAATATGGACACTAAAACATTAGTATCGCTTAGCCTATTTACTTGTTGTATTATTGTAATACAATTGTAAATACCAATAAATAAATAATTTAAAAAAAAATTGAACTATCATGCATGAAAAGCATAGACAAAAAATAAATCAAAAAAAGAATGAGGTTTTCCAAGGTTGGACAAATACCGCTGCGACATGGTAAATGCATTGTTCTTGAGCAAAATATCTTGCTTAAAGAATTTCATTGCAGATGTTGAATTATTTCATGAAATTACATAAAGATTTTTTTTTAAAGGAATTCTTTGAAAATACTGCCGTTTTTTCTCTTGACGTGATATACTCTTGACGTTTGACTACGTATACGTGCAACCAGTAAAGTTCTAATAGTTTTTAAGAAATATTTCGATACTCTTTTTTTATCAATTCAGAGTTTAGATATTATTTATTTTAATAATTTCCTGAACTGACTCCGCCATTGGAACATCTTCCTCAATACAGAGTACTATCTGCTCGGCTATAAATAGCATCCTAAGTAGCCGCCTGGTGGACGATAAGCGAGGAACTGCTGATGGATGGTCCAATGACACGGGCCCAAGAAGTGAGGGGGGTAATAAATAATTTTTTATTTGAGGGGGGCCCTTATTGAACCTTTTGTAAGGTAACCCCAACCTTCTTCAGGACCCTTAAAGGCCGCCTTATCATTCGCCCTTTTTGTTCATTGCGTCGTTTTTTTTTTCCACTATCAGTTTCTTCCTTTTGCGATATCTCATCGTGTTGTTATGGTGTTTTGCATGCTCTGTTTATCGTTCTTTATATTTCAAAAAGTTTTTAGTAATGTTAAAAGCTTATTTATTTATTTTTTTCTATAACATTATGGTATATTATAATTTGTTATTTATTAGTGTTTTTTTTTACAATTACTGCATCAAGATATACAAAATTTTCCCATCTATTACTTCTATCAGAACATTCATTCTTCTTCTTCCTCTCGCAGCCCTCTTGGTGCCATTGCTTCTCTTACATTCTCCATCCATGTCTTCCTCTCTTTCTTCTATAACCTGGTATGTATATATATATATATATATATATATATATATATATATAGGAAAAGTTTCTTTGGTTTCTCTTTCTCATCAGATGGCCAAATATAAAAATTTTTAATTTTCTATTCTAATAGTTGAAGTGGGCAGGATCAGTATGATTATCATACGGGTTTATTTTATTTGTGATTTCATGTTGTTAGAGAACAGAGCATGGCGTTACATGGCATTATAAATTAAATGGTATATTAAATAAGTTAAATGGTAAAGACTAATTAACCGACAGTGCAGTTGGATATAAGATGTTAAAGAGGATCTTGAAGGCGCCGCTAGATGGAAACAGAAGGTCAGGAACAGAGAAAATTGTTAAGGGAGCAAAGTCCAACTCTTTACTGTAGTCCTATACTAGTTGTATATTATTTATTATTTAAAAAAAAAAGAATAACTCTTTATAAATGAGTTGTTCTGACTCAAAAGCAGATAACTTCATCAAATTTTAAAACTTCATTTTGCTTTACGCTACCGATACTTCAGGTTCAGCAGGCTGGCTAAAACCACGAGAAATAAGGCGGCAAAGTGTCGCAACTGTAGAAAAGTCTATAGCTACAGGGCTAAACTCCTGGAAGCCATAATTGAGGCTTGCAGGATAATTTCCTGTTCTTCCTAAGATCTCCAAAAAGTGGTCATTTTCACTGATGCACTCTGTTCTCCAAGCAATACAAGATAGGTCAAAAGCACTGGCAAGCCTAAAAAACCTTGTCTCCGCGATAAATTCAATGACAAACCTTGCTAGAACAACAGTCCTCCAGTGGATCCCAAGGCACTGTGGAATCCTCCGGCAATGAAAGAGCGGACACGCTGGCGAAAGCAGGATCCCTGATGCCTCAGTTTGAACCAGTACTCCAATTTGACGAGGTCAAGGCACTTAATAAGGGTACCATTGTGGGGCGATGGTTAGAAACACATCCCACACAGGGCCTCCACGATGACTACTACAAATTAAGCAGAAGAGAAGAAGTGCTTATAATTAGACTTAAGACTGGGCACAACCGGCTCAAATTGGATATGTACAGGAAGTTCAAAATAGGAACGAGTCCCATATGCGATTGCGGTGAAGAGGAGCAATCAGGTGTCTGTATCCTCCAGTCCTGCCAACTTAAAGAAAATGTCCGCAAACAAATTTGGTTTGGAGGAACTCAAGAGAACGACCAAGTTTTCGTCTTTGTTGACTGATACAATCATTTAAAGGAGAATCGAGGAAGAAGAAGTGTTGTGTTATAAAAAATTTCTTGACTAAACTCGAGAAAAATGTGAAAAAATAAATTAAACCATATGTATAAATGAATGGTATAATTATGTATTATACCATACCTATGTATACCCCACTGGGACTCACCTCCATAAAGTGAAGAACCTTAATTCGGGGAAAACCTTGCGGTTGAAAGTCATCTTGGCCAAATCGCCTCCTTACAAAAATTATTGATTGGAAACAGGAAACTGAGTCTCCTTTCCATAATGGGTACAGTTTGTTTTTTAAAATAACCACCATGATGATCATACCTAACGCTGACATCCTAATCATACAGGACCAATATTGTTGTATGATTATATTGTATACATATATTATACAAGAGCACAATGAGAGGAGAGGGATCCTAAAGCCATTATGTACGCCGGTCGACAGAGGCCTACACCCGTACAAATGTGAGCAGCCGTAGAGCTGAATGGGCCATATCTCCACAGCTCTTGCCGCTTTGTGTCTCTGAGTGTCCCGTTGTCGACCCTAAACGGTTTCCTTCGGGTTTTCCCGCGAGTAATCATTCTTCGATCTCTTATCCTGAGGAGGGGTGAACTTATATCAGGAATCGGATATGATTGAATAAGGCTAAATACGGTCCCCATACGTACATCAATTTGCAACATCGTAAATAAATATTAAGATATAGATGGGAAAATTACAAAAAAGAAACCTGAAGTCCCTAAAAGTAATAAAAAAAATTAAATAATAGAAGAGTCTGAAA
This sequence comes from Troilus luridus, assembly GCA_964056705.1. NCBI lineage: Eukaryota > Metazoa > Arthropoda > Insecta > Hemiptera > Pentatomidae > Troilus > Troilus luridus. Next base: position 194,749,769 of record OZ057412.1, on the reverse strand, counting down.
TAGTCGGGGGCTATAGCCAAGGAATTTTAAAAGAAATAAGTTAAATTTTTTTTTTTGTGCCAACATTTAGCCCTAAATTTTAGGCCATACTCTTCTGTGCTCTAGCGGAGCCTGATTTCTTTCAATCAAGAGTGAATATTTTTCTCACAACATGACGAAAGCTGTCCGTTTCCGTTACACTGCGTCAACAAAATAAGTGTGTGAGAACTGATTGTTTTATTATCTTTATAGTCTATGTTTTATTAGTTCTGAGAGTAAAATTAAACAGAATAACTATATTTGCAATATAGTATCAAAAAAAATATAACAGATTATATAAACAGAAATGATAGGACTTGAGAAATAACAAGGATAAAAAGATATCTTGAAAGTAATAAAACAATCACTTTTCACGAATTAATTCAGGCTCCGCTAGAGCACAGCAGTGTACAGAGGATTTCTCAATATAGCGGTAATCAAGTTATATTATGAGCTGATGTTTTCTTGTAATTCATAGTTTGAAGACTGCTACTCCAGGCTAGAAGTATCTTGGTCTGGGCGGAAGAAAGATGAATTCCGAATTTAGGATTCCAATACTGTAGTCTGAAAATACATATAGATGTACCAAGATAGTAGTTTCATTTCATAACGGAACTAATTCACCATTATGACAATCAAATATTTTGACGTGAATACGATTGACTGTATCGAAATTGGACACAGTTCAGTGTTTCAGCTACATTTCTATCACCTCCAAGACCCACTAAAGGGTCAAAGAAATCATTACGATTAGAGAGGACTGTGATGAAATCGCGCGCAGTCAAGGCAACGCCATTTTCGATCTCAAAGGTCATTTTGCTGCATTTAAAGGTTTCCATTCACTATAACTTTTGACTCTTGAAGCTACGAGGTTCGCTTAAGTTTCAATCGTTAGCTGTCGTAATTAAACAATACCGTAAAATAGTAACAGTGGATATAAAAAGGTGTTAAAAAAGCAAAAATATCATCAAAAAAATATTATGCCGGCCTATACGCTTTGAAAAGCCAAATCCAAATACAGAGATCGTATACGGTTGGAAAGGGGTTCTCAAGAGCGATCGAATGGTAACAATAAGACACCAGTCGTGCAGTGCCGAGGACGTAGAAGCATGAATGCGGCCGAGACATTTCGTATACAGGCCTATAATTATAAAGTAATTATTTGTTTACTTTATTTTTTCTTGATTACATAGATAGAATATTTTATATAAAAAGTACTACCCGTTACGTAAACGTATTTACGTACAAAATACGGCCGTATCCATCCCATTTTTTCTTTTGTTCGGCTCGACTACTAACCAGATGGTAATATGGCTGTTTTATTGGATTGATTCATAATTGTTATTAACAGTATTTCTATAATATTTGTTCTGACTATAATGTTTGTTTTTTTATAGATTTGACAATGATTTGGGTTCGTTTCTTTCCTAAGTCATCTTTATGTGCCCTTTAATTGTACCTTGTTTCGTATCTTTCTAGGAGTCAACGACATCTATAAGAGGACCCACGTGTAACAAATAAATAATTTTATATTCATGCTTTTTCAGGTGCTTAATAATGCAGTAAATACATTTTAAACGAAGATTCGATGAAAAGGGACGACTGTGTCCCTTCTTCCCTTGCATTATTCAAAAAGTTTTTGACGTTTCGAAAAGAACCCTCGACTCACTCCGAATGAAATTTTTTATTGATCGACTTCCGGACTGTCAGAAGTTTTCAAGACTCCCTCGCTTTTAATCACTTTTCTTGGAGACTTTTTATGAAATATTTCTTGGGGGGGGTTTATGATTTTCGCTTTAAGTTAATAATATTGAAAATCTTAAAGAGCTACATTATAAAAGAGTACTTGGATTGTTGTTTCACATATGTTGTTGTTATTTACTAGTTTCATTATCGAAATCGGCAAGGTTTCGGTGCTGCCGAACATCCTGGGAAGTAGGAATATAATATAGTAAGCCTTTTATTGAATACTGATTCAGTGTTTTTGGTTAGGTTAGAGGTTAAAAATGCTGAATATGATTCTTTCTCTTATCACTCATATATATTTTTATAATTATTTTTTATATAAGTGACATATTGACATTCCATTTGATTGGCTCGATGGACAGAAGATGAGACACTCAATGATGTCCTCTCTTCGTGTGAGGTCCATCAGAGGCAGATTGATGGTCATCGTAGGGTCGTTGACATCATTAAGAGGTCTTGTGACATGACACTTCTTAAACATCATACATGTATATATGAAGGGTCTTGGTTTCAGTACATGATAGAGAATGTAGTATTTATATTCTAAGAGAACATTTGTACTGGAACTGAAGGGCTCTTAACGCAATCCTATCGCCGAAGCCTAGGCCTACGTTTCGGGCGTTTACAACCCTCAAGACTGTAAAAATATAATATATATATAATATATATGTTGATATTTATATTATCAAAAATAATATAAGTATTAATGTATTATATTTAATTTATCGTTCACACAATGTTACAATGATATTATCGTGAAAATGTTGAGTATCCTTTAATGTTTGGTCTTAACAATTATGATTATGACATTTAGATGGTATAAAGATTTATTGGTAAATATGAGAACATGATAAAAAGATTTTTTAAAAATTGAACATATAATCATGGGGAATACAATTTTAAACATGATCCGTTAGTAAAAAAATTTATTTTCAATGACACGATTTCAAATTTCATTTCAAAGCTACCCTAATGAATATATATTTTATAATGTTTGATTTAAATTCATTTTTATCTTTATTTAGAAGTATATGATACAAATAACCAGTTTTGAGCAGGAAAGAGTAGAAAAACATCATAAAATATTTAAATGTATCCCTTTAATTAATTACTTTTTAAGAAAGGCCAGTTATTTAGAATTCTTTGCAAATCCCTTTTCGCTCGGGTAACATAAAGAACCTTCTCGGTTTATTCAATTTATTAAATAATTAAAATGTCGTATTAAAAAATTAAGCAGTTAGCCTTTTACAAAAAGTATTTCTATTGAGATGAGTATTAGATTGAAGGCAATATTTCGAAACATTACAGAACCTTTCTATCTGATTAATTTATATTTTAGGTTTAAAAAACCTTAGTCGAAAGGATTTTATTAAATTTATAAAGAGTTTATAAACTTCATGATATTGAAATGAATTCAAATGATAATTCAGTAGCTTACTTCTCTCATTTTCGTTGAAGATTAAACTGAATTTTAAATTAAAAAAGCAATGAAATTAATAAAAATGTTGAAGATTCTTTCGTAATAACATATTTATATTTATTTATAAAAGTAAATTGGGGTATAGAGTAACTCAGTGGTAGAGCACTCAGTTGCCATGTCGAAAATCCTGGTTCAAATCCCGCTGCGGGCAAGACTTTTATTTAGTCTGTTTGATTATATAGGATGGATCATATAGGATCTAGCACCCTCCTGGGGCTCACCAAACCTCTTTAAAGTGGGTACCCAAAATAAGTGGGATGTCTGGCGGTTGAGCGAGATTTAGGATAAATCACCTCCCTGCAGAATCGTTGTTCATGAAACAGTATTGTCTCTACCATGTACTGAACCCCTATAGTGGGTTGTAGTGGTATAGATTATTTTCCAGGTAAAATGGTTTATTAGTTCATTACCAGAACATATGGGCTGGACAACTTCATTACAAAATATTGATTAACTTAAGTGATATATAGCATTTATTAAGTCTATTTGAACCTTTTCTAAGTCAACTGTAACCTTTTACAAATCAAGGCTACCCTTTCCAAGTCACAAGCAACCCTTTCCAAAGCAAATGTAACGCTTTACAACTCAATCACCTTTTTTATTTCAATTGTAACCGTTTCCATTTCAATGGTCACCCATGAAAATGTTTTGAAAATTTACCGTACTGGGGAATGGGGGAATTTAGGGCCTCAACTCTTCATCACAAATCTTGTTAGGACAAAAATGAGGGAAATAATTAAAAAAACAAATACAATGAACATTCTTCCCCTTGTATACATCGCAAATTACGAGAACACGGGGATATGGGATCGGTGAAGAGAATGGATGTTTCAGACCGGAATACGTGTCAGGATAGCTCAAGTGGCAGTAGACCACGACGGATGCGTGGGAGACCCAGGTTCGAATCCCGGTCCTGGACAAATCATTTCTCTTCAAAATAAAAATAATCAAAAAACAAATAGTTGATTTTTTGTTTTTGAGTAAGTTTGCTTAAAAAAAAGTATAAACAAGTAATCTTAACTTAACAACAGTATCTTCATAGTTCTGGCAATAAAATAATGAACATAATAATATACTTGTCTACAAAAAATTAAGTAAAAAATTTAAAACAAAAAGTTGATTTTTTTTTAAGAAGTAAATAATTAAAAAAAAGTAAACTGTAATGCAAAAACTGTTGATAACTTAAGTTTACGTATTTTTACTTTCTGAGAACAAAATGCATTTTTATTTTTTATTTATTTTTTTTAATGGGTTCCTTCAAAAAGGAATAATTATTTATGTTTAATAACAATAATCATTGCTTTTCGAAAATTGTATTAATTTGATTCGTTTCCTGATTTGTCGCAATAATAGTTTTGAAAATAACAAAGTTAAAAATACTGTCATGGTTTATCCCCTTGAGTTCTGAGGCCTTAACTTCACCCATTCCACAGTACGTTAAATTATCAAAATATTTTCAAGGGTGACAATTGAAATGGAAACGGTTACAGTTGAAATAAAAAGGGTGACAGTTGAGTCGTAAAGCTTTACATTTGCTTTGGAAATTGTTTCAACTCATTTGGAAAGGGTTACATTTGGATTGGAAAGGGTAACATTTGATTTGTAAAAGGTTCAAATCGACTTGGAAATGCTATATTAACTAGTATACAGTTATATCATTTGAGGGGTGGAGATGCAAAAAGGGATAAATCCATATTTTATCATTTTTAATTTTTGAAATGTTTTTTCACAAATTTAGCGGTGGTACATGGTTCACCATTCAAAGCATGGCAAAGCCAATCTAATTTATCTAAAAATAATTGTATCAAATAAATAACCATTTTATAGTTGCCTGAATTATGCATATGTTTGTGTTTCCTGAAAAATTTGGATTTACACCCTTTCGCATCTCCACGCCCCATTTATACTATCCAAAAGCTCCTGTGTTTGCTCCCACCAGCAACTTAAAGCAAAATATTTAGCTATGAAAAATAAAATCATTTACAAAAAGTGTAACTAACTATTGGTGTTTTAACTTAATATTATTATAGACCTGGAACAAGCTTATGACAATGTGCCTAGAGAGAGGCTATGGATAGGACTTGAAGAAGCAGGCATTAATAGGGCTCTGATAAAGGCGGTGGGACACCAATACACCAACGACTTATATCAGATTAAATGCGGTAACCACCATTCGGACCCTTTTCATGGTACTAAAGGATTGAAGCAAGGGTGTAGCATGTCACCCACGCTCTTCAAGATATACCTTCACGAGGTAGTGAAACCGTGGTACAAAGCAATGTGGAGATGTTGGGCCGTTCATTGATGGCGAACAGCTACTATCCTTATTCTTCGCTGACGACCAGGTCGTGTTTGCGAGGCGGAAGGTCTACCTTAAAATGGTGGTGTATACCCTAAAGATGTGCTACGAAACGGTGGGCTTAAAAATTAACTTCGAGAAGTCCGAGTATATGGCCGTTGGAGATCCTGATAGAAATGCGCTTCTGGTGGACAGGGAGACTTGTAAGAAAGTAAATATATTTAAGTACCCGGAATCTTATTTGGATAATACCGGATCGTCGGAGTATGACGTCAGGAAAAAGGTGGAACAAGTCCGAAAAGCTACTAGAATGATGCATCCGGTCCTATGGAACACAGAGATGTCTAAGGAAAATAAACCCCCTATTTTCACAACCATTGTCGATTCTATCCTGACTTATTCTTCGGAAACCTGGACTATGAGCTCCCGTCTGTACTTAAAGGTGCAGGCGGTTGAAATGGATTTCTGGAGGAGGTGTTTCCGTGTCACCAGGCTGAATAGACTAAGAAACGAAGAGATTCGACAGATGATGGATGTGAATATATCAATGAATGAAAGAATCGGGACACGCCGCCTAAGATGGTACGGCCATGTGAAGAGAATGGCATTTGAATGTTGGCCGAACCGAGTGCTGGATTAGAGACCCACCAGGGAGGAGAGGACGCGGACGGCCCAAAAGCAGGTGGATGGAGGGAGTCCAGGAAGAGATGGCCGGTAGGGGTCTCCAGGAAAATGATTGGGTGGATCGAAATGTGTGGAGCTCTGCTCTGACAGGTTGAGGCAACCCATGTTGGAACGCCTATAATAAAAAAAATATTATTATGAATCGCACGACTATTAAACGACCTTTTAGTCGTTAGATATATTATTATATTTATAGACTTAGAAATATTATTATATTTATATGAATTTATCAATTAATATCCTATAATTTAAACTTATATAATTAGTATATGATTATTTGATATACCTTGTATTTACATAGATTTTATTTTCATTTTTAGCACAACTTTCAATCATTTCATAAATCAAAACATTGAACAATCACAAATAAAATCCTTTAGGGGTAAAAAAAAGTTCAAACAGTTATGAGTTGAAAATAGTTGATTGGATAATTTAATCCATCATTAAACAGGTAATTTTACATTATCATTATTATCAGTTGCACAACTACTAAACGACTTCCTAGGTAAATATAATTATTCTTATACCAATGAAATTTTAACCCTTAAACTAAAGTAGATTAAAATAAATTTGATAACTGATAAACAGGCCGCTAGGTGTCGCCAGTTTCTAAATACACCACCTTTCAATAAACCTTTCTAAATACATCACGAGCATGTCGCACATGTCGGTGACGCGAACCCATAAGTTTTCCCCTGCTAAAAATCGCTCAAATAATTTAGTTCTGGGTTGTCATTAACTAAAAGACGGAGAAGCTCCTACCAAAACAGCAGATGAATCCAGACGACAATGAAAGGTAATTGCAGCGACTAATCCCACATTCTGTATATATTTTTTGCTTCGTCCTCATTTGGAACGTTTAGGCAGTTCCATTCAAATTACCAGTCCCGTTGGAAAGAGTCCAAACCTTTTTCTGAATCCACTCCAGCAGTAGACAATGAGTAACGCTACACCACCTGAGCAGGTAGGCCTTGTGGTCGCTGAATTATATCTGTGACATCAAAGGGTTTTTTTTTTTGGTTTTATATTTTTTCTCGTTTTTAGATCGAAGAGCAGGTGATCCCTGAATGGAAATATTATCTATTCTCGATTAAGACTGAAAGATGCTATCATTTACGTCTATCTGAGTCTTCTTTGATACCTAACGGAGCTATGTATATATATATATACTGATCTAAGAATCTCCGACAGAACTGCCTTTTGGGACAATTTTAATTTTTCCAAATGGAGGCCATTATCTTCTGTAGCCTCCCTAGAAGACTTGTTCAAGATCACGATTTACCGCAAGGCTTTTCCCCAATTGAGGGTACCCAATTTAGGTGAGCTCCAGGAGAGTCTTAACTTACAATAGCCGGATTTGAAGTCAATACCTTCAAAATGCACCAGTGCATTTGAACAATTCAGCACTCTACGCATTGAGCTTTCTTGCCCCTGGATTTAATGGAAACCACGCATTATCCAGCCTTAGGTATTCAGGCTATTGCGAAGTGGGGTTCGAAATAAACTCAGAGAACATTAAATAAAGTAAGCATTAGCCGGATCAATGTTTCCAATAACTGTTTCTTAAGCTATAATTCTTTTTGGGTGTTGAAGAGCTACAGTGGAAGTCTTGTTACCAAATCCACTCAATGAAATATATTTAATAATTATAGTTAATAATATAGTTAATAACTATAATATTACTCTTACATATTTTTAAATATCAGTATTATTTCCATAAAAACAATTATCAAGATTGCTCTACAATGTCCTATTTAAAATACAATAAAATGTTAAATATGTTTATGGTATTTTTGAGGGAAGTATTCCGAAGTTTTAATTATTATTTATATTTTATTTCGCAACAAAAAAATTTTTTTTATTTGAATTTTTACAATCTGGTCGATTCTCAAATGGGTATTGGTTGAGTATTGATCCGCGTCGAACGACGAATAAATTTATATTACATGAATACATGCAATTAATGTGAATTATTTTATCCAGAATGATGTGGTGTGACGGTTAGCTTAATAACTTTCTATGCCCAAGATGGCAGGTTCGAAACCCATAGGTGGCCCTCGGGTTTTTAAAAGGAAGTAAAAATTCCTTTGTTATGCCGTCCTTCGGCAATTTTCTGACTTGGAGCCATTGGAGCATAAAGTGACCTTATACAGTAAACCGTAAACAAACAAATTGATCTTATAATCATAATTGAAAAATGACATGATAAAATAAAAATATTTTCAAAAAGTAATTTCCAAAAAAAAAAATCATCTATACATATTATAAAACAAAGTCCTCGGCCGCGTCTTTTCGTGGTAAACTCAATAACTACTGCACGGATTTTCATGCGGTTTTCACCAATAGATAGAGTGATTCACCAGGAAGGTTTGGGTATGTAATTTGTAGAGGTTTTGTGTAAATGTGTTGGGATATAACGATAATTGTCGGAAATGTTGGAAAAAGTATAGCCGCCTGGGAGGTTTCATCGAAGACGCTGCTTAATCCCATCTAACGTAGATGAAAATAAATTCGTATATAAAGAAATATTTTGCTTTGTTTTTATTTTTATAATTTCTATATAATAAAATAAATTAGACAGACAAATTATGTAGGCATAATATGGCTTATTACCCGAGCAAAGCCGTGCAGGTCGCTAGTAAAATATAATTTCTGAAAGAAGTTAAGTGTCAAAAACATATGGTTCCGATAACATGAAAATTAAAATCCAGATTAGGTTATGTTAAAGAGGTTTGCCATAGGCTGCTATGGCTCTCTCTCCTACAGACGTCTGTTGCTCTCCAGAAGGCTCACATCGTACAAGAAGCAGTCACGTGCCTTGTCACGCGTGTCACATTATGTCACGATCATCTCGTGCGTCTCTTTCTGGCCGATGGTGTTAGCGGACAAGATGGACTGGCATCCGAGGATCGATTACAAGGATTCGGATGGACAACCTGCGGTGACTCCGACAAAGAAGTTGAAGCTTCTAGAGCACGTCAAGAACTTGTTGGAGGTGAGTCTTGACAATCCTTGTGTATCTAATGTACACTATATCGGTTTTCAGAAGGACTTAAGTGATAATTTCAATATTTTTAACAACTTCGAGAAATTCCTGAAAGCTCCCCTCGCTGTCGTGCTCTCCTCCACATCCTCTCCTCCAACCATCTATTCTTGGGTCGCCCTCTTTTCCTTATTTCTGTAAGGCGATAGTCGATTGTTCCTCCGATATTCTCTTTAAGTGATGATACTATTTCAGTCAATTTGTCAGAATTGAGTGGAGGTTAGTTTCTTCCTAACGAACTAGTCTGATCGTATAGTAATGGACGGTTTGTATTCTGGAATTGGTATAATAATGTCTCCAGAACACCATCTCCATAAGTGTTAGTCACCATTTTACGTGAATGCGGGAAGATGACACCCATTCATGCTTCTACCTCTTTCAGATTTTTTTTCTATGATATCATTGTAGGAGCTATAATCAATGACCCATATGCAAAGAAATTTAAATTCATTTGTTTTTAATACTTTAATTTTCCTGAACACGTAGATCTGGCATCTTTACCTAGCCTGCTACTTGTTGCCAAATGGACTGAACCATAAGAAATTAAAAATACTCCTTTTTTGAACAATTAAGAAAAATTACAATATATATTATATATACTTACAGCTTTTCTAGAAAGACATGAGGTTTATTTTATCAAAAATGTAATTGAGTGTCATCAATGATACCTTCTGATCCTTTTAATGATTTTATAATGGTTATCCAAGAAACCAACTTTTTTTTTTTAACTTTAAATATCTCTCCTATCTCAACTTGTGTAACTATTTTTAGGTTCTATGATGAATTTTCCTAATTATAACATTATGCTGATAATTGATGATAAAAAATTTGCATTTCCGGAAATCAAATCAGCAAAAGCAAATTAAATAATTTATAACTGTTTAAAGGTTTTCAAGTGGACAAGAAACTGCCAGGTTATCCTTCACTAGCAAAAGAGTTATGGATATATTTATTTTAAAAAATAAGGTATTTAGATATAGAGCTGTGATTTTAATGCCGCCCATTTTCTTGATAACGCAATCATATCAATAAAATGAATTAAATGAAACTGTAAACCTTATACAATTATTTAGTATATACTGACATATGGGAGCAGGGAAGCTGAGTGTTTAGAGCATTGAGTTGATGTTCCGAACGTCCTTGATTCAAATAATCATATGGCTGTGGAAGATAAATTATTTAATCGGTTAACGCCCGTGGTTGGACACTGTGAAGGAGAGCTCAACCAACCCCTATAAAGTGGGTACCCTTAATTGTAGGAAAATCTGGCGGATGAGGGTGATCTAGGACAAATAACTTCCCTGCAAAGCTGTTGTCTTGGAAACAGAACTGTCTCTACCACTTACCCAAGACTTCATGGGCTGTAGTGTTGTACAGGTTTGTGTTGTTTGTTTTTTTACTAAAACCTGTACTATATAATACTGTAATCACTTCTGCTAGAGACAGATTTACTATTTAATTCTAATAGAAAAACTGAAAAAATAAATAATAAAAAATTACCTATGTTAATTATAAAAAAATACTGTACCACTTAATAACAGAATAAGGTACAGTACAGCTTCTAATATGGCCATTCTATACTCACTTAATAGAGAAAGGGTGGACTTTGTAGGGTCTGCAGGTCTGACAGGTTCCAACCCTGACTGTTAACAGATTTAACAATTTATCGGAAAAAGCTGGATTCGAACCTGGGAGCCTAAGCACTCACCCACTTTGTTACCTCACTGCCTTCAATAAATTAGATATTCAAGAATATGAAGTCCCTACATACTTCCAAAGGCTACATTATTACTAAAGTTATCTATTCCCTTTAGGTTGGAAGATTGGACGAGGCAGAGACCGTGTTGGAAACCGCCTTAGACGATGCTCGAAGAGCACACAACATGGATTGGACCAACATACTGCTCCTCCTCCTGGCTAAGCTGACCTACAACAAGAAGGAGTACAAGAAAGCCGAGCGGCACTACCTAGAGTTGAACAACAACTTCAACATGCCGCAGGAGCAGACGACGGTGATCAAGAAGTTGAAGGTCCACACGGCCTTCGACCTGGCCAAGATCTACGAAGTCACTAGTGACCATGAGTAGGTGCTTAATATTAAGGAGTAATCATGACAAAATCAATTGACCAACTTAGCACTGTTGTAATTTAGCTTGGGAACGTTGTACTACAGTGCTTAGCCTTGGTTACTGGTCTGCCAACTTAGTTCCAGACTATCGAAAATAATTTATTTATCCTGTTCCTGAGTATTACTGAGGATCACCCAGCCTCTAAAATGACTATCTAATGAGGATTTTATTTCACTACATTTGTTTTTTTGTTAATATTAATAACTAGCTGTCCCGGGAGACGTTGTTCTGCCCAATTACCCTAAAACAAAGGGCTTCCGAATTTTCTCTTACCATCTTTATCGATTGTCGGTGCATTGAAACATCTCGTATGTTTTCTTACAGTAGTTTTATCAGCTCTGATCACAATTTTATGATTACTAGATGACATAAGATCGAGTGTAGTTTTAAACAATGAAATCAATGGATTTTGTTTACGAAACGAAGTTTGTAATTGTTCTAAAATGGAATTCCTCACTGAACTGTTATTTGCGCAACGCTGATCAATTTCTTCTGGTGTATTGCCCATTTATTCCATTTGCAGGAATTTATAGTCGCCATCTGTCACCGGCAACATCAAACCAGCTTTATGATATATTTGGCCTTGTATCAGCAAATTAAACAGAAAAGTTTTATTTTTACCTAAAACTTTACATAATAGGGACTGAACCCTAATAAACTTTTACTAACAACTATCGCGCCTTTGTATTGCTTTCATTGACGTCAAATGTTTGAGAGCTGGGAACAGAGTGGTTTGTATAGGGAAAGAAAAGTGTTGTTTTTATTATTTCCCTCGTCACTTTTACGGGTTTTCTCTCCATAAGAACAATATTTGCTCCTTAAAAAAAAATATGAAAAAAAAATTAGTCGAATTGGTAGACCCATACTCGAGTTTTGCGGTTACCAAGGAAGTGGCTATTCATTTTTATTATGTAGAAGATAGAAAAAATCTTGTCCGATTTGGCTTTCTGGGTGTTTTTCTAGATCAGGATAATTTTTAACTTAACGTACATCATTTTTTAAATTTTAATTTACAATCAGCTTAATCAGAAGAAATTTTTTCTTCTCATTTTAATTTTAAAAAGAAATTGAATTTTTATTGCTTTTTCTTCTGTTTTGTTTAACATTGAGGGTACTCAATCCAATGGAGCAATTCATCCCGGTCTCGACACATCCTCTTTATTTGATCCTCGGTTTTTCATTTTCTTACTCATCTACTATGAATATATTCTTAATTGTATTCATCTTATACAGAAATCTCGGATGAATTCCCTTCTACAGTCGGCCATCTATCACCTTCTATGGTTACCGTACACGTCAATGAGGCAGATGTATCCGAATCACCCCAGTTGTCGTCTAGCAATGGAGGTCTTTAGTTCGATCACATTCCCCTGATATCGCCGCATGCCTCACACGATCCATCAGTATTTTACCCAACACTCTGCGAAGGTCCTGCACGACCTTACGGTCCTGTATGTATGAAGCTTTAAATCATTCCCTACATTCCGAAGACCAACTATTGTAGACCTAGTTAATTAATTCGGTATAAGAAGTAGAATAAATGAAATTATTATATTAACTGTATTTCACAGCAAAGCAGATAAGCTTTACAAGCACTGTTTGGGGCAAATCCAGGTGATGAACGTTGGTTCGGAAGACTACTCCTGGGCCACGAACGTCCTGGAGAAAGTACTAGACAGCTACTCCTTGTTCCTTGCTGACAGGAGTCGCTACAAGGAGGCCCTCACTTACAGGAACAGCGCCTACGCCTTGGTCAAAGTGGTCCACGGGGAAGAGAGCGAGAAGTCCTGCTATTGTCTTAACGAGTTGGGTCGGCTGCATGCCTTAATGGGCGAAGACGAGTCCGCCATGGACTATCTGGCCAAGGCACTCAGGATCGGGAAGAAGCTTCCCATCGCCACTTCCGGTCTCATAGCCATCTACGTTAACAACGGCCTCCTTCTGATGAAGAAGAGGATATACTCCAAGGCCAGGGAGTACTGCGGCGAGGCCATGAAGGAGGCGAGGAAGAGCAAGGATGCTGAAGGAACTGCGCAAGCCAATTCCTGCCTGCGCCTCATCGAGCAGGAGATGAACGCATAGCAGGTACGAAATTTTATAATAATAAAAAAGAATTGTAAATTGAAATTTTATATTTTTTTATTGGTTACTAGCGACCCACCCCAGCTTTGCTCGGGTAATAAAGCATATTATACCTACATAATTTGTCTGTGTAATGTATTTTTTTTTATCACGTACTGGCCACTAAGGACCACGTGAATATCATTGGCCAGGCTTCTTTGGGAGTCTTGATTATCATCATCCCATCTCAGCTAATTTACTTTATTATATAGAAATTATAAAAATAAAAACAAACCAAATATTTGTTTATATACGAATTTATTATCTTGCAGGCTTGATAATAGCACGGGATTAGGCAAGCAGCGTCTTCGGTGGAGCCCATCGATATTCCAAACCATTTACACAAAACCTCGACAAATTACATACCTAAACCTTCCCGGTGCATCCTGGTGAACAAACTCGGGGGACTTTGTTTGTTTAATAATAAGTATAGATTAGCAATCAACACATCGCTCTTTCAAAATAACGCCATAACTCAATAATATAAATTTTTGGTATTGGTTGAATGACATATCTATATTCTATTTCATGTATGCGAGGAGATAGTTGACTGGAAGATCTGAGTAAGGAAGGAAATAGTTGGGGGTGCAGTCAAATTAAACATTAAATAAGTGGGTACTTATTTTATTTATTTTGTACCGACGTTTCGTCCCACTCTGTGGGTCATCTTCAGGGCTAAGAAAGAAAAACAGACAAAATTATAAAAATACATTGCAGTACCAACTAAATGATAATATAAAAAAATATATGTAGAGAAATAGAAATTTAGAACTAAAAAGTGAGGGATATACATGAATAAAAATATCACAGAGTAAATGTACAGAAAGGTGGTGATGTAAAAATCACAATGATAAAAGAAGGAAGTAAACAGAAAGTTTACAAAAAGAAAAAGTATAAACATCAGAGGTGAGATGTAAAATTATAGAAAAGCTAGAAGAATATAGATAAAATGTAAAATGTATGATAATAGACTCCTAGGGAGTTTACATAAGTAAAATAACAAAAATGATGCCAAAGAGTAAATAAAGGAAAAAGAAAAGTAGAAAGTAAAGATATAAATCTAGAGTATAACAGGTAGAAACTTAATTTCTATTACAATATTTATTTTTTTAAATTAAGTCGTATTTCCAATTGTATCATGTTTGAACATGAAGTTGAATGAGAATAATGGCATAAGTTAAAATAAAACAAATTTCAAGCTTTTAAAACTTTTTAATTACAAGTAAAATAATGTCAATACCAACATTACTATGCTTTGCCGTACCAATACCCAATTTTTTTTCTCATACGAAACTTTCAAATACACATGTTAAATGTATGTTTTTTGAGTTATGGCATTGTTCATAAATTTATATTGAGTTCATTACATTTTTCCGCAACTGTGAAGTTTTTGTGAATAAATAGTGTTATTTTTGTTTGTTTACAATAGTGCCAGTTCTTACTGTAAGAACTCAGTGCAGTTGACAGTTGACGCGTCACCTCAGACTCGGGATCCATTACTGGTTTATTTATTTAAACAATACGACAATATTATTTATTACACAATTAAGCCCCATAACTGGCTGCCCTGAAGATGGCCTACATCTAAGGCCGAAGCGTGCGCACATTAAAATAAGTTTTGCTTATTTTGTCGGGTCTTTTTCGTTTAATGCACAATTCGGTTATTACAAAAATTAACTGTTCTTAAAAAGTAACACGTGATTAATATAAAGTAACTATAATTGTTAACACAAATGATATGGTTTATTCTAATTTCCAAAATGAAGCAATATCTTCCAATATAACCTCAAAAAGGTCTTTCCCCATATTCCTTTGTCTCCACATAAATTCACAGAGATATGAATCCAACATTGTTCTTCTAGTTCCAGCTTCTATTTTATTTCTTATTTTGGCCGCGGCCCACAACGATTCTATCGACTGTGTGTGCGCTCCAGTTGAAGGATCAACGAAATTTTCAGAATGGTTGACTGTATAATGCTTAAAATCATACCCTTCTATTCTTTCTATAGTGGAATAAGCTTTCCATAAATCTGATATTATAACACTTCCTGGAAGGATACATTCTTTAATGCACGCTATTAAAGTATCTTTGTTCCTGTTGGGCACTGAATATATGAAAGATTTTTTCGTCTCCCTGCAAATACCACCAAAAACCCATTGGTTGGGATATATTCGTCCGACATTATGTTTCCTTCTTGTAAAACAAGACTCGTCAATTTCGACGGTCATACCATATCCTCCTATTTTGATAGGATTTTTAAGTAGCGAATCAGCACAAACCTCCCTCAAATAATTTTTCCAATATGTTACTGTTTCTGCAGACATACTCAATTCGTCTTTACAAAATAACGTTGTTGTATATTTCTTGGTCCATGAGTAAATAAAAAGAATTGCATTATTCAGAGGATATTTTGAACCGTTGAACCACGTACCTTCCCTGAGTCCTACTTCCAAAAGACAACTTGCATTGTGACACCGCCATCTGTACCGGTCAACTCTCTTGCGCAACTTCATAGAATGTCCATTCCGGCATAGTTTTTCTTTATGGATGAGGCCTTTTTCTTGTAAGAATGCGATGGTTCGGTCCAAATCTTTAGAATCTTCGTATAACCTTAACATAGCCATTATTAGGTTTTAAACGAAGCTAAGAAATGTAGTCATATGTTCTACTGATATGGAGGTTGTAACTATATCACGTGTTACTTTTTAATAACAGTTACTTTTTTTAATAACTGAATTGTGCATTAAACGAAAAAGACCCACTTTGTCTTATCTTTGACTACAACTCCTTACCAATTCAATCCATTATCAGAAATAACTTAATCTATTAGCAAAAGTCGACCTTTTATGAAATTAATAAAAAAACTAATAGCTATTTATAACACAAAAATATTTAAAAAACTATGACGGTATTTTTTTCAAAATCCTAAATAAATATTTTTATTTTGAAGAGAAAAGATTTGTCCTTCCCGGGGGTGAGGAACCCGGGTCACGCGCATCTCTAGCGCTGTACTCTACCAACTAAGCTACCAGGGCCGGTAACAATGCCATACAAATTTATTCTCTTCACCGATCCCACATCCCCAGCACCCGCAATTTTTGCGAGGTACATATGGGGAAGAATGTTCATTGAACTTTACTTTAACTACATAATAACTATGTATGCTTTAATTACATACATTACTTTAGTCTTACCCGGTTACGAGTCCTGGTAGCTTAAGTGGTAGAACACCTCGCTTGAGATGCGGAGGACCCGGGTTCGAATCCCGCCCAGGACACATCTTTTCTCGTCAAAATAAAAATATATAAATGATCACAATAAAATAAAAATAAAAATATTAAAATAAATATTATTTGATCCGGTAAATATGGAGAAGAAAATGGTACTGGTGGAAATCAAAAGGTCACTTAATGCTACTATACTTAATCGGACGATGCTATAGTTGGTTTTCTAAATATTGTCTATATATGTGTAATTAGGAAAGGAATCTATAGCGAGTACCTGGTATCGTGGAGTTTCGTGACAGCTATTTACGTGTCCTCTGAAGGACAGCACAAACATGGATTTTGTTCGCTCTTTTTAAAAGATCCTAAAGCCCTTTGGCTAAAGCGAACCCGCTATCTTGGACATAATAGGTTGTTAAGCTACCCACTACACCACATTTGACCCCATCATTGTTCATTTACGTGATAGTCTTACTGTGAACTTTAATGCCTCTAATGAATATAGTTTTGACTATGACTCCAATATTTCACAACAAAGAGCTGACACGATCTAATTAGTATTCAAGCCGAGATTTGAATCAAACATGGTCTCACCGAGAACGGGAGAGTATGTCGCTTATATGTAAATCCATACTCGGAGCAACGACAAACTTGAGTGCCACAAGTGATTCTACACTAACTGTATTTCAGAAGAGCTGTGATTACATGGCTCTTAGCCAGTCCTATCAAAGCGCCTAACTTCTCATATATACTCAAATTAATGGTATTCATATTTAGCGAAGGGATGAATATTCCTTCAATATCACATTAAAACAATATTATTATCCAACGTAATATATTCGTAAACGATTTTCCTAGCTCTAGAAAAAACAAAAGAATTAGTAATTAGCATGGTTCATAAGAGTTCAGAATAAATCAAACGGGGAGCGGAGGGGTTCACTTGTAGAGCACGGAGTTGCCGTGCCGAAGGTCCTAGGTTCAAATCACGCTTGCTGTTAGACTTTTATTTAACCTATTAGCGGCCGGATATGGAACCTATGGGATCTAGGAATCTCCTGGTGCATACCCAACCCCTATAAAGTTAGTACCGAAATGAGGGGGGAAATCTGCGGTTGGGCGTAATCTAGAACAATTCACTTACCTCCACAACCGTTGTCCAAGAAACAGCACAGTCCGAAAGATGTACTGAGCACCAGAGTCTCTATTGGTTGTAGTGTTACAGGAAATAAAAAAACTAAAACCGAATAATTGATTTTCTTTTATGGAGGAGTTATGGATGTAGGCAGAATTATTATTTTTTTTCTTTTATATAATTAATTGTTTTTATTTAGGGAGGGGGGATTTATAAAATAGAAGGAAAATTTTCATTTGTGCACTTCTTGTTTCATTACAAGCTATAAATGGTCTTGGTTAGGCAGCAAATATATTAATTATCTAAATTTTTTTTAACTACAAAAAATGATTTTTCATGTTTTTATAACGGCTATAATGTTATATCGGTGCGAAGCATGGAAATTGGGGAAGGGAAGCCAAGATAAACTTGTAGTTGCGGAAATGGATTTCTGGAAAAGGGCAGCCGAAAATTCTAGACGTGAAAAGATTTCCAATTCAGTAGTGCGAGAGATTATGGCTGCGCAGAATACCATATTCGAAAAAAATCACAATAAAGCGATTAGAGGTATGGACACCTCATTAGGATGGACAATAATAGAATGCCCAAAATGACAATGAACTGGTGCCCTGTAGGAAGAAGAAGAATAGGATGAGTGCGAATTTCTTGGATGAACCAAGTCCAGGAGGACATGGCAGGATATGGCCTCAATGGAGAGGACGCATTTGACAGGAAAACCTGGAAAAAAAATTTACAATAAAATTTGGTTGGAGAAAACTTCAACTTTGGGGATACACTCAATAAAAAAAAAAAAAAAAAAAAAAATGACTGCCGTATTCCAATCATCTGACAATGTCGCTCCCTCAAAAGTTTAAAAACATAATTTTTCAATATAGGTACTTGAAAGATCCTAATAAAGATCATAAGATGTTTCTTATGCTTCTCTATTGAGCATTAATATTTGGCAAACAGGATTATTGAGATTTTGCTTTTGTTGCTTTAACTTCAACAGTGAAACTTTTTATGAACTAAATAAATTAACTTTTCAATAAATTCGTTATATGTCAAAGGGATTAGGTAGCGTCTTAGATGAAACCACCCAGGCGGTTATACTTGTTTTCACCACTTTCGATAATTATCATTATATTCCAACCAATTTACACAAAACCTTGACAATTTATATAACAAAACCTTCCTCATAAATCACTCTGTCTATTGGTGAAAATCCGTGCAGTAGTTATTAAGTTAACCGCGAACAGACAGACAGAATATGTATAGATAGATTAAGGGATTAGGGAGCGTAATGGATGAAACCTCCATGGAGGCTATACTTTTTCCTACACTTCCAAGAATTATTGTTATATTCAAACCAATTTATACAAAACCTTGACAAATTATATATTCCCAAAACCCCCCTCATAAATCACTCTGTCTATTGGTGAAAACCGCATGAAAATCCGTGCACCAGTTATTGAGTTTACAGCGAACAGACAAACAAATGCGGCCGAGGACTTTGTTTTATAATATGTATAGATGATATATAACTACTACATCTTAGGTGTAATGATCTCAGGGTGACATCACATTTTATTATTTATAAATTATTCAGATCAAACGGTCTCTAACTTTCCCTGATATCATTGTATGGACAGTAAAGCCAATAGAGCAGTATCGTATAGAGAGTATAAGTGTCGTAATCGTCCATGATTATAATATTTTTTTTATGAGTGATTTACAAGTGATATCCCATTTAACATAGGTTCCTTCTTCCTTGGGTACTTTCACATTTATAATTATTATAAATAAACTATATCTTCAGATGCCTGACCGAAGTATAATTACGAACCCAATTATAATCAATCCGACATTAAACAATTTTCACAATTAAGCATATTGGTCTTCTCTTGGAGTAGTTAGAAAGGGACGAGGACAAGAAGCCAACAAGTGCCAGGGGCCAATCACACAAGAAGGAAAAACTGGAGCGAGCAAAAACAGTGGCTGGGACTGTTCCCATTGCTAATGAAATGGCCACTAGAGTCGTGCCTGTAATTCTTTTCTTATACACCCCCCCACCTACCCCTCCCCCCTTCCATTGCCCATCTAAATCCAACATAATTGGACAACTGCCTCTTTTTCAGATATAAAAACCAACTCACCCTCTGTGTAAGAGCCAGTATTAGTCCGTCTTATTATTGCTTGGATAGATTTTTAAAATCCAGTTGGATTAATTAAATATTGCGTAATTAATTTGTTTGACTATAGCCTTAATTTTTATCTATATACTAGCTGTTGACGTGGCTGTTGTAATAGTTTTAAAAAATATCACGTTAAAGTTTGAATTTTAAAGAAACAATGAATGAATGGAAAAAAAATGAATTAAATAAGATTTTACTTTTTATTCATCTTATATCTAAGCATAGTATATAATAAATAGATAATATACAAAATACTTACCTGATAAAATACAAACATTAGTTTAATGAATGAGGTATATCATGGTTGATTTTAACTCATGGCTAATATTTTTTTTAAATTGAAACTATTTATTTCAATTTAATTGAGCGCTAATTGGTGCACAATATTTTTTGTTAATCTGTCCTTTACTAATCCAAATAGTTTAGATGGTTTACTAACACGTGAGCATGCAGCATATAAATGTTCATGGAAGAAACATGGATGTTCTTGGTCCAAACCGCAAATGGACATTGTCTGGCCTTGAGACTTGTTGATGGTCACAGCAAAAGCCAAGCGTACATCAAGTCTTTTGAACGGTACTATGGTGGTATCAATGGAGTACGTGGCTACAGGACTATTTATCCTTCATCAACAATAGTATCGATTGATTCCAAGGACATTGGATCACCTGCTAACAACTGTTAAAGTTAGTTTGGTCATCAGCATTTTTCGCTGCCAATTATGGCCAATGTAATTATCTTGTACATCCGAGAAGACACTCCTAATTAATTAATTTCTTGTCTAAACAACAGTGTTGAAATTTTCAGGGAATTTATGGATTGTGTATTGAAAAGTTTTCTTGTCCGTTTTTTCGGTTGCAAAAAATTCGGTATGAAAAATAGTTTACATCCTATTCTCAGACAAACTGAATATACACAAAAAAATTCATAAGAATCGGTGAAGTATTTTTAGAGGAGTTTTGTTACAAACACTATGAACGACAATTTTATATATTAGATTTTCAACAAAATGACATGAGAAGCACGAAGATGAACAGTAGGCTTGATTTCATTTCCTACAATAACAGATCCCTCAACCAAGTTCTTTTTAGTCTCCTCCTTGTGTTCTCAGTCATGAGGGACATGGCCATTCGTTCGATTAATGGGTTTGGATGTCCGTATATTTTTTCTTGAAAGCGTTTGTAGTATGTACGTATGTGTTCGTCAACTGTTGGTATTTTTAAGTCCGTATGCAAAGTTTTGTTACATTTTCTTCTATATCTAGAATATTGTTAAATGATTTTTTTCTATCTACATCGACCTAATAAATAATTAAACCGAGCAGGCTTAATCCAGGCCGTGGTGAAGATTAATGTTGAGAGAAGGGAGAAGCGAATGCGGAGATTATTCGGAGGGTTAAATATTCGCCAACATGTGCCAACTTGTCCAACTTCTTCCAACTTTATAAATTAATTACTCCTCCAACACACTCGGGCAATATCCATTCGACGAATCGAATAACTAACTGCTCTTGGCAATAACTCTTTAATAAGAACATCAGAACCTAACTTCTTGTATCATGGATTCGGTTACCAGGAACTGGGATCAATTTCTGCAACTCTTCTCAATCGTTAATCGTGCTCACATCGTTTTTATGAGGCGTTATAATACATTTAGGTATAACGAAAAATACTGATACAAACCAAGCCCTCGTATCATGTATTTGGACACCTGGAACTGGGACCAATTCCTGTAACGGTTAATTGTACTTACATCGTTCTTATGAAACGTTACATTATAATTATTACTTATGCATTGAGATTCATTTAATCCGTTTTAAGACAATTAGGCAATTTCTATAAAACGAATCGAATAACAAACTTGTCTTTAACCTTTATTAATATTTAATAAGAACATCAGGACCTATCTCCTCGTATTATGGATTCGGTTACCAGGAACTGGGGTCGAATTCTGTAACGGTTAATTTTGCTTACATCGTAGTTATGAATCTCTATAATGCATTTATTACAAAAAGCACATTTTACAAACTAACTACTGGTATCATAGATCCGGTCGTCAATAACCGGTCAATTTCTGTATCGGTTAATTGTGCTTACATTATTCTAACATATTTATTTAAAAAATCACTGAGACATTGAGTATTATTTCATTAATTCCAAAACTCTCCGACAATATCCATTCATCAAATCGAACAATAAACTGCTTTTTACCATTACTCTTTAATAACACCATTATAACCTAACCCCTCATATAAAGGATCAGAAACTGGGATCAATTTATGTAACGGTTATTATGCTTCAGTTATCTTACAAGACGTTATAAAATAATTATTACAGATAATCCTAATATATTACATTATATTATATTATATAATATTATTTATTATAATATTATAGATGTTCCTACACAGTCTGGCTCTTGTCAAACACAGTGTAATAACGCGATCACAAACTAACTCCTCCAGGATTCGGTTACCATGAAATAGGATCGACTTCTGTAACGGTTAATTGTGCTAATATCGTTCTAATGCGACGTAATGATATATTCATAATAAAAAATCACTGATCACAAATTAACGCCTCGTATAATGGATTCGGTTACCGGGAACTACGATCAAAATCTGTAACCGTTGATTAAGCTAATATCCCTCTTACGTTGATAAATATCTACTAGAGAATATAACTGATAATTTAATAGTTATTTTAAATGTTCCAACAATTTCCTCACTTGTTTATTCAACCAGGACGAAAATCTGCGATTCGGATCGATAAGAAAGTTATCGATTAATAGTTTTTTTTATTTACCTCCATCTCAAAATATTCTAAAATATTTTTGTGTACAGTTCTACAATAAATGTAACATTATAAAATTATACAAGGCATTATGGATATACATAACCAAGTTTTTTTTATGAACTTTAGTTATAAGGAAGTAATAAAAGTTTAACTATAGTTACTCTTTACAATTTATATTATAGTAAATACTTTATTTGAAATTAAATTGTAATCAGATCAGATCTGACATAGTATTTGAACTAAATGGCCACTTTGCGAGTGTATGATCCGTTAGTAAAACCGCTTCGAGGGATGACTGTGTTCATTGCTCATTGGCACGAGATCCGATGAATTTCGGGTTAGTGTGTTAGCAGGGGGATGAAGATAAAGTTTAAATGGCTTTCAAATGATATGCAGTTCGTGAGTTGTTGAGGACCGCTCAATCCTTTGATTGGACTATTGCTTTGGACTCAGTCGCACGTTCGCAAAGCTCTCCGATGTCGACACGATAACACTCCAATACCTGCCATAGATACCAGCGACCAGATACCTTCAATAGATACCAGGGACTAGATACCTTCGGGGATAGATAACATCTTGATCCTGCTCAGATCGTGTAACAGTTTTCTGAAGAAGAAAAATTTTGTATACACGAGATTTTAATTATATTTCACTGTTTCCTCAGCTTGAAATATAACAATAAGATGTAGCTCGTTTTATTTTTTTCCTCCATCGTAAATCAACGACTTCCTGTCATCCTGCAACGTTTAATAATATCCCACTGATTCCTGTAGATCAGGTCCGGTACTTAGGGTTGCATCTTGACAAACGATTAACCTGGAATCCTCATACGAGACTGAAAAGACAAGAAACCGCTCGACGTTTCAGGCTACTTCAACATTTACTAGACAAACGCTCTAAGCTCCCAATTAACTACAAAAGACTCATATACATGGCAATACTTAGACCCATCTAGACTTACGGAATAGAGCTTTGGGGATCCACTTACCCATCGTATTCCTCTCGTATTCAATCCTTACAATCCAAAATCCTTTTTAAAATCCTTAATGCTCCTTACTGTTAGTAATTCATAATGACATAAATATCCCGTTTGTTGCTGATATCAATCTTTTCATGACAAACTTCATTTCCACTCAAACCCACTAGTTTCAAACCTAGCAACCTCTTCAATACCTGATAATCCTCCGAGGCGTCTTTAAAGATGATGGCCACGTGACCATTTAAGTTGAACTGTTTATTTGAGTACTACTGGGTAGTTTCTCTACTTGCCTTTATCTCTGGACATGATTTATCTTTCATTATTTTTACTTGATGTATTCAGTATACAGTTGTAAATTTCAATAAATACATTTATTTTTTTAATTGTTTTCCTATGAATTCAAAAACACTGTTAAATTGTTTGTAACGACTTAAAGAAGTCAGGAACAGTAGGTTTGTGATTTGCCAATTCTTAAAAAGATTCATAATTGAACTGATCGAGCACAATAAAAGTCAAAAGAAAAAGTAGTTACTCGATCCGTTGCTAGGCAACATTGAATATTACGCCAATAAACATTTTTTAATACAAAATATATTTAATAATAGTACCTTTTTACATTAATTTTAGTTTCTGGCTAACATTGTTCATTATCAATCGTCTAAAAAAAGATTAAAATAGTTAGGTACATCTTCTTAAAGTTCCTCCTGCCTTTGCTACTTTTAATCGATGGACTACAAATTAAAAAAAATTAGATAAATTTATTTTTGTACTAGATAATACCAAAGTTCCCGTAAAACATGTACCACCATAGTCCAAGAGTCTAGGGTTAAATGCATGATAGAGACTGTAGTTTTTTGGGAGACAACGGCTGTATAGGGCTGTGATTTGCCCAAGAAAACGCTCAAGTTCTGTTTTTCCCCCCGTAAGAAGGGTAGCAACTTAAGAGGCTGGGTGTGCCCCAGGAGGATCTTCAGATTCCTCAGGATACATCTCTAGAATTTAAACGATTTTGTAATTTATCTGCCAAAGTCGGCCCAAAAGCTTCAGCATGTCATTTCAGCGTTCAACACACTGAGAAACTCGGCTTCATTAATTTTTGTATGTAATTTAAAAAAAAATATATTTTTAATTAAATATGGATAAATGGCTGTAATATTTAGAAAGAGGCATTTATGAAAAGAATGTTCAGGGTTATTGAACATCAAGGAATAATTCATTTCCCCTTTTTACTTGAAGGTAAAACCATCAAAAGCACAGCCGAATCTCGCTATCTCGATTAAAAAAATAATCACGCTCAACTACTATCAATGCAGAGATATTGATATCGTGCTACAAAAACTTATAAAAACGCAACCTGCATTAGTTGTTTGTTTGTTCATTTAACGTCACTTTATGCTGCTATGGCTAATCGGACGATGCTACAGTGGGAGATCTAACTTTTGCCTATCCAGGTTTTATTAGGATAGGGATTTTTAACGAGTACCTGACATCGTACAGGCTCGGGACCCCCGTTTAACGTCCCTTCCGAAGGACGGCGTAACTAAGGATTTTTTACTCCCATTAAAAAATCCTAGGGCCACCTGCCGGGCTACGAACCCGCGATCTTGGGTTTAGTAGTTTGTTACGCTAACCACTAGACCACAGGTCGCCCAAACCTGCATTAGTTAATCGGAACTTACACTAAACTTCATCTCATGTTTGACGAAAGACAGAGCAGAAACTAAACGAGCCGGGTAACGAAGTCTTTCCACAAAGAGATTAACGTGGAAAGGTGTATGGAGAAACCTCCGATTGAAGGTACTCACAGCGAGGTTCATTTTACTCTAATAGACCCTAATATATATGAGTAGTATAATTTAATATAATAATGTAGTTGTAGATTATAATTTAAATATAAATTAATTATCATCTCATCCTTTTAAAGGACCAAGGGTGTCACTTCGCTCTTTTCCTCCGTAATCTCTCTTCCTTCCATCCTCCTTTATCTCGCTATCTCGATTATTCGCTCGGCGAGCCGCGGATATTTAGCGCCTCTTTTGAAAGGCCTCATTTGCATTTTTTAATTTCGTTATTCTATTAACATTTTGTTTAAAAAGAGTGAAGGGGAGCCGCGAGTGTTGCCCGAGATGGCTTTCAATCTGGAAGGGAGTGATAACAGCACATTGGCAATTTTCATTGGCGGTATTGACGAAAGTTTGACGTAAATCACTTTTTTTTCTGCATTAATGGATATTCTTTGATTCGATTTCCAACTGAAAATGGCTAAATTAAATATATCAAAGTTAAATATAATTAATAATGTTTTTTTATCTCTCCATAATAATCGATGGAGAGTCTTGGGTTCAGTACGTGGTAGAGACTACACTGTTTCGTAGACAACGGTTGTGCAAGGAGGTTATTTGTTCTAGATCACGCTCAACTACCAGATTCCCCCCTATTTTGGGTACCCACTTTATAGAGGTTAGGTAAATCCCAGGAGTATACTAGATCTCATAGGGTTCATCTCCGGCCGCTAAAATATCTGTAAAGTAAAAGTCTGCTAACAATCTGGTTTAAACCCAGAAACTTCGGTACGGCAACTCCACTTCCTAATAACTTATGCTTAGAATCCATTAATTAATTAATTATAAATTTCATATTCCTGTAAATCGAGGAGAAAAAATATCATTGAGATCAAATTCACTGTATGCGATACTGCGCATATATAGTATCAGGTATAAAACATCAATAATAATGATAATATACACCTATAATTATAAAAATATTTACCTCATTTTAAAATATATATTTTATTGTTAAATTATTTTTTATTGATTTTTATTTGATGGTGGTTATTTAAATATTTTTATTTTTAAGAAAAAAAATTTTTCCTGGCCTGGATTCGAACCCGGGCCTTCCGCATAACTAGTGCGCCACTCTTCCAACTAAGCTACCAGTGGTCGTAACCAAGTAACCAACCAGACAGGAGATACGGAAAACCCGGTTTCGAATCCCGTGCCAGGACAAATCTTTTCTCTTCAAAATAAAAATATTTATTTTTATTTTAAAAGAAAAGATATGTCCAGGGCCGGGACTGGAACGCGAGTCGCCCACGTCTGTAGAATGGTGCTCTGCCAACTGAGCTAACCTGGCTCGCATCTCGGTCAGACATATCCTTTCCTTTCACTGATCCCATATCCCCATGCTCTCGCAATTTGCGATGTATACAAGGGGAAGAATTTTCATTGAATATTACTTTAATTAGGCTCTTGGTGACTTACGTCATTATATATTATTATAATTTATTTTATTTTATTTTTTATTAGCCTAAATAGAACTAACCCAACTATTCGTACCTATATGTTAACCATTTAATAATATATTACAAAAGTCTCCACTATTGTATTTTACCAGGGAATAAATTGACATCTAAGATGTATAATCAGTTTTAAACGAACCCCATCTGTTCTAATGTTCAATAATTGAATACAATAATAATGAATAAATATTAATAATAAAGGAATTATTCTTTTATTTTTTTTTAATATGAGAGTTTCACCAACGTGTTCTCCAACTGAATTTAATGACTGTATTATTTTCCCGTTCTTCCTATCAACAACTTCTTAATATGCGCCGTATCCTGCCATGTCTTCCTCAACTTGGTTAATCCATAAGATTCTCAGTCGGTCTCTACTTCTTCTCTGAGAGCACCAGTACAGGGTCATTTTTTATATGAGTACCCATTATCTCTCGAACTAACTATATATTCCGTCTGCCCTCCTTCTTGCTGGAAAAACTACTTGTCGTGAAGATGTCAGGTCCATTACTTTCCCCCCCTTAACATAGCATAACCATTAGAGTAGTATCGATTTTTTTTTTGTCGTCTTTAGGATAGTAATACTCCACAGTATGAATTCAGCACACCAATCCTCCTCCTCACTAAATCCCCTTCGAATGTTCCATTTTTTTGAAAGACATATATTAATTAGAATGCAAATGGAAAAAACCACAAGCAGAGCCTTATGTTTCAAATCTGATGTAAAAAACAAACAATTGTCAGTCGACGTTTCGCCCTTACAGGCATTATCAAGACACAAAAAAAAATGCCTGAATGGGCGAAACGTCGACTGATAATTGTTTGTATTTTACACCAGATTTGAAACATAAGGCTCTGCTTGTGGTTTTTTCCATTTGCATTCTAATAAAATTTAATGTTTCGTTTGGAGTTTTGGCTCTATTTTATTGACATATATTAAGTTGTTTTTTTTCTACCTTTTTTCCTAAACATTCCATGTTATGTTCAATTCTGTGTTTCAAAACTCCTTAAACACGGGTTAGTGTCGTCAGTCCTCCCCTAATTCTTTTGAATTTCATCTAGTGGGCTAACTTATACTGATAAGGTCTTATTAACGTATCATATTCTTATTAGGCTCATATAATATGCAGAATAAAGGAAAAAGAAAATAATATAGAAGATAATTCATCATATGATCATGACTTGCTCAACGAAATAAGTTGAATTTTTCTAAATTCTTAGTAACCAAATAAAT
Organism: Troilus luridus; assembly: GCA_964056705.1. Classification (NCBI taxonomy): domain Eukaryota; kingdom Metazoa; phylum Arthropoda; class Insecta; order Hemiptera; family Pentatomidae; genus Troilus; species Troilus luridus. Next base: position 194,721,415 of record OZ057412.1, on the reverse strand, counting down.
CATTTATTCTAGTGCTAGTTCTTGACTTATAAACGTAATCTTTGACAAATCACCTCTCTGCACAACCGATACCCTAGAAAAAGTACAGTCTCTGTTATCTACTGAACCCAATTACTGACCCTTCATGAGGTGTAGTGTTTTGTTTATTATTCAGAAAATATTATTTTAAAGGACCCGAAGATAAAGATAAACATATTTCCTCATATTTATAGGTTAAATCATAATTAAAATCAATACATATTGACGGTTTTATTTTACTCCATTTAATTTTTTTTTTATCATGAACAATCGTTAATAAAAATATGAGGATTACCATTAATTACTCATTAATTTAAGAAATTTAGAAATCATTTGTTAATTTAATTAATTTATGATTTTAATTTGTTTGTGTCATACAGCCTATCTAAGAAATATTTCATTAGTAAAAAAAATAAAAACTGTAAAGCTATTGAATTGGAGTGCTAAAGCATTCCGAGGGGGAATAAGTTAAGAGGTAAAAGATAGGGATATAAAAAGGAAAAAATAAAACTTGAGGGAAAAAAAGAGGGGAAAAGTAAGGAATAGCCGGGGAAGGGAAAAGCACGTACAAGAGAGGACTCACGTCTGCTGCGATGTCCCTGCGTGACGCCCGTTCTATGCCTCCATCGCCCTCTATATCATTTTTACTTCTTCGCTTTTCTCTTCATTTTCCCTTTCTTTTTTAGTGTCCCGCTCAAATATTAATATGGTGTATATTTTGTTTATGACTTTTTTTTCCTTCCTTTTTTTTAAGGGCTATTACAGCTTCCTTAAACAGGAATATAAGATTATTAATGTATAATGAGTTATTATCGAATTACATTGCACTGCTAAAATGGTGATGTAATGATGTATAAGTTAATATTCCAATTAAGATAACAACATAAATATTAAAATATTAAGGGAAAAAAATCTAGTCAGTTATGGAGGTATTACAAACCAATCAGTACCACCCCCCCCTCAATTTTTGTTCGACGTTGCAAACATATGTAAAGGAAAGCGACCTTGTTTGAGCTCCCGCAAGACAGTTGACAGTTGAGACCCTCTCGATGAGAGCCCCGAAATATATATTGGATAATGAAAAAATAAATACTGATTCAATTACACCAGATCGCATGTCATCCTTATGAAACAGTTTATTAAATTAAAAATTAAATTTATTGTATACAGAAAATTAAATAATAAAAGAACTTTGATATAGTACTTAAAGAAATTAAATTAAAAGAAAATTTTAACGTTTTATACAAAAAATTAAATTTACAATTACCATTAATAAAAGAAAAAGAGAACAATTTCAATCACTTAATGTTTATTAAGACACAATAATTGTTTATTTGGCCAATAGGAAACATTAAAGCAAAACAATAAAATTTTCTTTTCTGTCGATGTGGTTGTTCTAGGCGTGAAGATCGGAGAAGTCGATAGTAAAGAGGAAATTTGTCGACAGGGCGAGCGAAGAAGCCAGATGAACTCTTCTCGACAGGGCGAGTGAAATTTCCACACAAATGAAGGGTCGGTTCGCTGTGGTCGAATCGACGACAGGACTGTGACTGTATTGCCCTAATTCCCCAACTGCAGGCGGGCAGCGAATTAGTCTATATCGAGTCCACAATAACAACAGGTAATGTTTATAAGATGGACTCTCTAGGCCAAGAAGACATAAACAATAGCCGATCAAATCCACCATCGGCAAGTGTATTTTTTTTTTTTTTATAAATAAACAGAAAACTGTTTCCTATTGCCTAATGCACTTAATTAATTTTAAACAATTACGAATAAACGTCTAAATTATTATGTTTACAAAATTAATGAAAAATAAAATAAAAGGATAGTAATCTTTCTTTTAAAAATTATTTGCTTTCCGGCCTTAACAAACCTACTTTGCCATATTTTGAGAAAGAGAGCTGAATGGTTCCGATAGAGCGCAGCAGCGGACAGGGGCCAGTAGGGTTATGTTTACGCTAGCAACATATATATATAAACATATATAATCAGCCGATTTTTATATTATGGTAGACTTTAAAGGCTGGCACTCCAGCAGAGAAGTGCCCCGATCGGAGCTAAAGAAAGATGAATTCTGAAGTTAGGAGTCTTTTATAAAAGCCTTACTATTTTCTGAGTGTAGCAACGTAGTATTTTCAAATGAATTTCAAATTGATAAAAAAAAAACTCACTATTAATTAAGAAAAAAATAGCAACCACAACCCATGAAGGGTCTTGGGTAAATGCTTTCTTAAGCAACGGTTTGCAGTGAAGTGTTTTGCCCGTGATGACGCATAACAGATAAGTTTTTCCCCGGCTAAGGGTACACACTTTACAAAATCTGGGTGAGCCCTGCAGGTCCAAGGTGGATCCATCTTACCTGAATAAACTATTTATCTTTTGCAGTCGGATTTGAGAATGGGAGCCTTCACCACAATAACTCAGGGCTCTGCAAAATGGCCTACCCCAATCCAAGTATTAAATAAGAGTATTTTTTTAATAGTTTAATTTTTTTTTTAGTAGTCCTTTAATAGATTGATCCTTTAAAATTTATATTGGGAAAGAGAAAAAACAAAACATTTTCCAGTCAATTAATTTTTCTTTGATTCTTATTTATCTCTTGAGACGTTTCGACAACGTGACATTTTCAATCTTATCACATTTTGTTTTCCGCATCGGTAGCCAATCACTTATATAACTTTATCATAGTTACAAGTCTAAAATATCTGTGGAAAAAACAATAACATCTAAATTATATAATTCGACAATTATAAAAAATCTAATAAGGTGTCCGAAATAACTAATATTAAATTATGTACTCTAGGGGATCATTTATCCATGTTCAAAAAATTACATTAAAAACTAAACTTTGATCCTTGAAAGGCTATATCTCTTTTAAATAATTTTGAATATTTTTTATATTAAATGTATAAAATAATGCTTAAGATCAAACATCTACAAAACAACAATAACTCTTTTTATTGATCCTTTGCAATAACAAGATTCCAACTAACACTTAATATTTTTGAAGGTTCATTAGCGCTTTGTTCTGATATTTTTTTGCTTATATAGAAAAAAGTTCCCCAATTTCGTGTTTTCTATCTAACTTAAGAACGCACGAATGGTATTTTAAAGGAAAGGAGCAAATTCCTTTTTTGCAAGAATACTTTTTTAATTATTTTTCTTTAAAAATACTTTTATTGTTATAATATTATATTCTCAAATTTAATTTATTGTATTTTATTTGTTATTAATTTTTTAATATTATTATTTATAGAATGTCCAGGACCGGGACTCGAACCCGGGTCGCCCAGATTGCTAGTCTGGAACTATAGAAAGGATATGTCCCTGGACATATCTCTTCTTTTCAAATAAAAATTAATAACAAATAAAATACAATAAATTATAATAATTATAATGACGTAAGTCAACAAGATCCAAATTCAAAGAACATTCTTCCCTCCGTATACATCGCAAATTGCGAGAACGCGGGGAGTTGGGATCAGTGAAAAGAAAGGATATGACCACGACCGGGAGGCGTGCTAGATTGGGCCAGGATAGCTCAAATGGTAGAGTCCCAGACTAGCAATCTAGGCGACCCGGGTTCGAGTTCCGGTCCTGGACATATCTTTTCTTTTCCAATAAAAATATTTAAAAATTATTAAATTTACTTTGAAATGAGTGACTTGGAAATAGAAATGAGGGTTGGAAGACTCAGATTTTATGGTCACATGATGAGGATGAACGAGGAGAGACTATACAAAAAAATGATCAACAAAATTATAGGCTACAAATTCAAACAAGGATACTCTGAACAAATAAAACAAGAAACACTGGATTACACTAGGTTTATTAGAAAACAGAACTGATTCCTCAAAAATGCGGTTCTAGTGGTAGACAGAAAAAAATTTTGTTCCAAGACCTGGATAGAAAAAAGAAGAAAAACCTTCAGTGAAACAAGGAAGAAAAGACGGGCAGAGAAAAACCTGAAAGAAAAAAACCTGCATCATCGTCGCGTAGTTCTTCATGGCTGTTATGGATAATATTATGAGATGTTCATTTAAATCAAACATGCGTACTGAATGTATCCTTAGAGGAAACATTTATCTAAATCTAAACAAACTATTAATGAAAGAGAAGTAGAGGGCTCTGAGTGACGGATCTATCCATCTTGAGCAAGATCCATCAACCCGCGGCCATCTTTTGTTAACCCCGTCTTTTTTATCTCCATCCTTCCCAGGATCTTCGAGAGTCATCCTTTCTTCTTCTGTCTCCTTTTTGTGTCCTCATCCATCAGGGATGTTGTCCTTAATGAATTATCCTGGTTAATTGTCCGAGAATTATCAAAAACGTCAGTAATAATCAATATATGAAGAATGGATATGTTGGTAAAAATATATTAAAGTAACCCTCACATCATTTTTTTTATAAAACAATTTACCTCTAAATATAAATTGTATTGTCCCTTTAAGGTACCTATTCCACAGGTTACCATCTCTGCGGTAGGGTGAAGTCAAGTGACGTAATTTACGTAATTTCTACAGTTACTTGACAACGGAGTAAATTGTTTATAAACTGGATTTGTAACAAGGAAGTTTCATCAAAGTTTCCGTGTTCTCAGCAATGAAAATCAGGCTTCTTATGAATTAACCATTACTGGGGATTTTAATCATTCTCAATTAAGACGTCACTCTGTCTGACTGAGGTATATTTTTAACCCCGGAATGCTACACTTAAGTTTACTAACGGGTCTGCAACAGTGGGGTACATAAACTCTAAAAAACGGTTTTTAGAGCTTTTAATTTTTTTTTAAAGTAATATAAAACGCACTTAATTACTGAATACATGAAGCACACAATTTTTCTTGATGTTCCAAACAAATAATTTTTTTACATAGAGCACATTTCACTCTATATTTTTGGTGTGGATTCTAGACTTCCTCTGGCTTCTTCTACCACTGGCACATTTAAAACCCGTATTTTAAACGGACCCGTTTGACGGTGTTCTTGTCTTAAAGTTGGGTTTTCCAATCGCCTTGACGTCTAAGGTTAAATAACTTGTTAAAAAACAACGCTATCAACAATTCTAATGCCACACCCATACTGTCTTTTTAAGACATGAAACTACTGTGAATCACAGAACAGCAGCAAAATCTGTCGACCGGAAACAACACTTAATAGAGGCACTGGGGTACAGTCGTACCCCAAGTAGCATTCCAGGGTTAAGCTGATTTTTTTTCTTACCATTACAATTTTATAAATTACAAAACGTATGAGATCGTGACTAGAAATGGCGTAACATGACGTCTGTTAGTCTGGCAACCTGCGGAATAGGTACCCCCTTTAAAAAATGAAGCTGTATATTTATGTTATCAAATAGTATACTTTATAAAAAAAAATTAAGAGGATGAAAATGGTCCGGTTATGTGTCAAAAAACTTATCTTATATATCGAGAACTGTTTATTTGAAAGCTGACGTTTTGACCAACACACCAGCCATCTTCAGGGCTATTTGAGTAGGATCACGCTTGACACAAGGACTTCAGTCAAATAAACAGTTCTCCCCATATATGAGAAATTTTTCACCTCCGCCCGGACCATTTTCTTCCTCATATTTATAAGGTCAACTAATATTATAATATTTTTATTCATTTTCTTTATAAGATATTTCTTATATACTGGACTAATATTCTTGATCTATATAATTTAATAATGAAGAAAAAACCTTATTCCAGTTAAAAATTGTTGTTAAAAAATTAACAAAATATTAAAAAACGTTTCGACATTTATTTGTCATTTTCAATTTTAGTAGTTCTTCACACAACCTCCTTTAAATTTACAAGTCCAATCATTACTGTAAAATAATAAAAGTACACTAAAATACAATAATAAACAATTTGTCAAAAATAACCAATAACAATAAGCATAGATACCTTGAGGTCAAACAAATTAAAAAGTCAAATATATATATAATTCCTGGAACTCAACTTTCATCCATGGTCATATATATAATATGTATTACAACCAAACTTTGATGTCTGTAATACTAGATCTTATTATTAAATATATTAACAAATTTAGAGTACATTTGTTAATATATTTATATTCATAAATTAATTTAATTTGATCTAGTATTACAGAGATCAAAGTTTGGTTTTTAGTGTAATGCATATTATATTTGACCATGGAAGAAAGTTAAGTTCCAGGATTTTATATATATTTGACTTTTAAATCGTTTGACCTCAAGGTATCTATGCTTATTGTTATTGGTTATTTTTGACAAATTGTTAATTATTGTATTTTAGTGTACTTTTATTGTTTTACAGTAATGATTGGACTTGTAAATTTAAAGGAGGTTGTGTGAAGAACTACTAAAATTGAAAATGACAATTAAATGTCGAAACGTTTTTTAATATCTTGTTCATTTTTTAACAACAATTTTTGACTGGAATAAGGTTTTTTCTTCATTATTAAATATTTTTATTTTGAATAGAAAAGATTTGGCCCAGGCCAGGATTCGAGCCCGGCTCGTCGCCTCTCCGTGGCAGTGCTTTTACCATTTGAGCTACCAGGGGTCGCCTCTCAGGCCGGACAAATCCGTTCTCTTCACCCATCCCATATCCTCTGTTCCCGCAATTTTGCGATGTATACACGAGGAAGAACGTTCATTGAACATTACTTTAATTAGGATCTTGTTGACTTACGTCATTATATTATTTATAATTTTTCGTTAATTGTTTTAATTTTTAAATATTTTTCTTTTGAAGAGAAAAGATTTGGCCCTGGCCGGGATTCGAACCCGGGTCGTCCGCCTCTCCCTGGCAGCGCTCTTACCATTTGAGCTACCAGGGGTCGCCCCTCAAATGGTAAGAGCACTGCCACGGAGAGGCGGTGACCCGGGGTTCGAATCCCGGCCAGGGCCAAATCTTTTCTCTTCAAAAGAAAAATATTTAAAAATTAAAACAATTAACAAAAAATTATAAATTATATTATAATATTATTCAACATATAAAAAAAAATAGTTTTTAATACAGCCAAAATTATTGTGCACGAAAAACATCTGTTCTGTCAAAAACACTGGCTACTTAAATTTTTTTAATAGAATTCCCATGGATTTGATTTTCTTTTTTAAATATTTAAATCCTCTCAATTAACTACTTAAAATTTCATGAACAACAATCACTAAAGATTATTAATTTTTTTTTTGTAATATCCTTATTATGTAATATTTTTTCCAAATTCTTCATTAAATATTATCGATAATTATCTACCTATAGTTACCTTTAGAAATTTATGAATATACTTTTTATATTTCGTCTAATCTCTAAATCTTTTTACTCTCAATCCAAGCCACAGATCCCCGAGGCACAGTCCCAACCTCCACGATATCCTATTTCTCCTCACCACTTACCCTTCTGTGTCAAACTTCCTCCAGAACACCCACTTCCAGTTCCATCACAACCTTCTCTCCTGGAGAACCCCGCACTACATCGACCAACGAAAGTTGATCTACCTCCTCGTCCCCAACGTCGGGCTCAGCACCCAGCCAACACCCCTACTGATTTTCCATCTCAACCTCCTCATCCATATCCAAATCCACAATCCCACCGACATACATTCCATCCTATCTTCCTTCCTGATAGACCTACAACAAACTATCAAACCGCTCATCACCCTCCTCACTAGACTCCCCACAGAAATTCCATTTAACTTCCCGCGATAAATGTGAAGTCCCTAGCTGTCCTCTTATGGAATGCGAACGGAATATAATACCACTGAGACGAACTTGACATATTTCTACATGACAATCAGATTGACATTGCCCTACTGACTAAAACTCACTTCACTAAACGTTCATATTTTTACTTACGCGACTACATCACTTATAGATCTGACCACCCAGACAACACTTCCCACGCCGGTTCTTGCATCCTTATCCATAAATCCATTCCACATTCCCTTATTCCCTCTATTCCAAGTGAGGCGATCCAACCAACCTCTATCATCATATCAACTCGTCCCTTCCATCTTACATTATCAGCCAACTAGAATCCTTATTCCGATCCCTCGGATCACGCTTTATTGCTGGAGGAAACTATAATGCTAAACACCAACGATGGGGCTGCCGAACATCCAACTCTCGTGGCAATATCCTGTCTCATGTCTCCACTTCTCGTAGTTATTCAATCCTCTCTCCCCCGAATCCTACCTATTGGCCAACTTCCCTGAAAAAACGCCCTGATATCCTGGATATATTTGTCACATCCCAGATTTCTCCTTCCCATATATTAATCATATTCCTGGACGAACTTTCCTCAGATCACAGTCCAGTTCTGCTCTCATTACACTCAACCTTCCTTCCTAAGCCCTCCTCTACTTCATTGATTACAGGACTAATTAACTGGGAGCAATTTAGTTACGATTTGCAAAACAAACTAGACTTACGGATTCCACTCAAGACTAAACAATACATCGCAATTGAAATACTTACAGCAACAATAACAGACAGTATAAAAGATAACACTACCATAAACAGAAATAATATCACCCAACAGACTAACCTGCCACAGCACCTTCCCATCTAGCTAAGCGAAAAACGCAGAGCAAGATCGAAGTGGTAGAGGACTCGTTACCCATCAGATAAAACGTATTACACCTAACTGACTAATAAACTGAAAACGGAGATTAGAAACTACATTAAGATGAAATCATAGAATTTACTCGTCCAATCATAAAAAAAACAGGCTGAACAGGCAATAAATCAACTTTTACCAAAAACATCTACAGCCAGATATGAAGATAAATATAAATATAAATCAAGATATAATAATATACGTTTATTTTATTTTTGCATGTGTTTTCAGAATATTATTTTCTAAATAATAATAAATAAATGTTTCAATGAGTAAACCGTCCTAGAGTTATAATTTGCATGGTTAGTAATAGAAAATTGTAAGAGATAGCGCTAGTTTAGTATTAACAAATCTAAAGTTTCACCTTTAATTTCTTAATTTTTAAATGGTTGCAGAAAAAATGTAACATTTAACACATGAGAAAAGTGCTTATCACAACCTCGTTTAATTACCACTCGGGTGTAATTAAGTGGCACTTTCCTCACTTGTCAAATAAGTAACTATTCCCTTACAACGCTTATACACAAAATGTAGTCAGGGATAAAAAAAAAAATTGTACCACTGCAACCGAAGGGCCATGTGTTCAATACATGGTAGAGACTGAACTGTATGTAAGACAATTCTTGAGCAGTAAGGTGATTTTCCCCAGTTAAAAATGTCCGTCTAATAGAGCCTTTGTGTCCACCCATGTAACATGTATTTCTTACACAAGAATTCCTCCACATGTGGAGTATACATTAATATATTTATTGTACAATATTTAATCACATTTTATTTTTATGGAAGATTCTTTACCAACTATTGTTTGATTGTTATAAGAAACTTCGTAAAAAAAATCGTATGTTTTCACTATGCTTTGTACGTATCCTGAGGCAAATCGTTTCTGATGATTCGTGACAATACAACAGCAGTTGATGCCCCTAAAAGTGACATTCGAAACGTCCTGTTATCGAGAACATGATCTGTCTCATCAATCTCGAGAACCTGACGATTCATCGAGGGAGGGTGAGAGAAACAAAAAACTAATATTTCCTGGCTATGTTAATTTTCAGAGAGGGTCATGATGGTTTTATTCAACAGAGGTGAAATCAGATAAGTTGATATCTTAAAACAAAGAGAATCAATGATTCGATATACCTAGTGGTGGTTGTTCTATGGTTAACTATGGTTACTTGGTTACACAAGACACATAGAGTAACCATGGTTTATATGAGTACCTTGGGTAGCTGAATTTATTCCACTTCTCCAACATATTTTTATCAGAATCGTATATATATACTTCTATCAGAACCAGACGAAAATAGTGATATGGTGGAATATGGCACGCGATATATTTGTCGTGGGTATAAAATTTTACTTTTGGATATTTAATTCGTTGTGTAAATTGTGAGATCAAATAAACCAAGAAACATTCATATTTTTTTTAGAATTTCAAATTGTGTTGTTAATTCCTTGTATACATGGACGTGTTTTGCTGAACCAGGATTCAAACATATAATATAACAGATATTTTGTGTTAAATTGAAATAATTTAATGAATAAAATTGAAACAAAATTAAACTTTTTCTTTTTTACTATGATATTTAACTATCCTCATAATAGGACTGAAAAAAATGTAGAAAATAATTAAATACAAATTTATTAGGATGAACTAATAGTCACAGGTCAGATCACAAAAAAAAATGTAAAACTGTGCGAAGAATTCGTTGATTCATAAAATGTTGAAGCTACTACTAAACACCACATCCGGAAAATAAGGAAATAACAAGAAATTTTCTAAGTTTAAATAGCTTCATCATTTGATAAATGTGCTAATAACTCCTGTAGTCATTTCGTAGAACGGCCTGATACTAAAAAGTTGTTGTTTTTTTCGGTTCTTTAAAATTAATTTATTGAAATTTACAACTGTATACAAAATACATCAAGTAAATAAAATGAGTGAATACATTGACATGAAAAGACAAGTTGAGAAACTACCCAGTGGTAGTACTCAAATAAATAGTTAAGCTTAGAATGTCACGAGGCCATCTTCTTTTCAGACGCCTCGGAGGATTATCAGGAATTGAAGAGGTTGCGAGGTTTGAAACTAGTGGGTTTGAGTGGAAATGAAGTTTGTCATGAAAAGATTGATATCAAATCAGCAATAAACGGGACGTTAAGGTCATTATGGATTACTTTGTTCGTAACAAAGTAAGGAGCATTAAGGATTTTCCGAAGGATTTTGGATTGAAAGGATTGATTACGAGAGGAATTCGATGGCTAAGTGGATCCCCAAAGCTCTATTCCGTAAGTCTAGACGGGTTTAATGAATGTCATGAATATGAGTCTTATGTAATTAATTGGGAGCTTAGAGCGTTTATCTAGTAAATGTTGAAGTAGCCTGAAACGGCGAGCTGTTTCTTGTCGTTTCATTCTAGTGTGAGGATTCCAAGTTAAGCGTTTGTCAAGGTGTAGTCCTAAGTACCGGATCTGTTCTACAGGACTTAGAGGGATGTTATTAAACGATACAGGGGGGCAGGAAGTCGCTGGTTTACGACGGAGGGTAAAGGTGATTTGATGAGATTTGTGGGAATTTATCTTAATCCTCCAGTTTTGACACCAATTTTCAAGGTCACTGATGTGGGATTGAAGAGTACGGGATGCTATAACTGGATCAGTGTTGACAGATAATAGACATGTACCATCCGCATACGTGGTAAGGATGATACTAAAAAGTAAAATAGATACTGCAGAATACCTTGACCTCGATTTAGAAATATTGAAATTGGTTCAATAATAATAAACAAAATACATCTATTATATTTATATTAATTAATTAATTTTGTTTAATAATTTATTATTAATAATTAATTTATTTTGTCTATGTAAAGATGTTGTAAATTATGAAATATATAAAATTAAAAAAATCTGTAGGTGGTGGGATTTGAAGCCAGGACTTTGAGCATGGGAAGCAAACACCCTAGATTTCTCATTATTACAATTCATGGAAAATATTCTAAATGATTGAATTTCTTCTTGTACATCAATCCTTCTCTTTGTTATCTATTCCTTTTTAAGATATACGATTATTATTTTATAGAGCCATCCTTCATTGGAATCGCATATTTTTTTTTAATTTCGAGTATCCAAAATTGATGGATATTTTACTTTTCTTATTTCCTATCATGAACACGTCGCTTAAACATTTAGAAACCATTAGAGGATGACAGAAGAATTTCCAATTAAAACAATTCCCTCCGGGAGGGGGGGCGACCCAAACCCGAAGTTGGACCAATCATTAATCACAGATAACTAATTAACTGTTAATTATGCCCGGGGCGGTATCAACTATCCATCAATATCCGTTCGATTGATACGTCGCTCTTCGAACATATCCTACGACCATTATTGAAATTTGTTGTCGATCTATCTTCGGTCAACAGCCGCGGGAGAAGTGTAGGAAGTGCAGTTGCGAATCGTAGAATTATTTTTAAAATAACAATTATTTTTTTTATAAAATATTCAATTTGTGTATGTGAAAACTAACTATGGCGAACTCATATTGAACTTTTTTTTCAGAAAAGTAACTTACCACAGTAACTCAACGCACCACAATCTGAGCTACACCTTTCCCATAATATTATATATTATATAAACAGATAATAAATGAGATAATTCTTTTGTACTTTCTGTTGTAGTTAGACTCATATACATGTCATCGAAATCCTCTCTTATTCAATCCTTACAATCCAAAATCCTTCGTAAAATCCTCAATGCTCCTTACTTTGTTACGAAGAAAGGAATCCATTATGACCTTAATGTCCCATTTGTTGTTGATTTGCCCCGAATCCGATATCAACCCTTTCATGACAAACTTCATCCCCATCATCATCATCATCATCATTACATGGCGCTATGGTCCATGAAGGACCTTGGCCTCCTCAACAATTTTCCTCCACCTTGACCGATCTCTCGCTGCTCTTCTCCATGTTCTTACCCCCAGGCACTTAAGGTCTGCTTCCACATCGTCCAGCCATCGCATTCTAGGCCTTCCTCTTCGTCTTTCTCCGTCTGGACGTCCCTCCAGAATCAGCTTTGGGAGCCTTTTTTTGTCCATTCTGTGAACGTGCCCCAACCATCTCAATCTTGCTTTTTTAATACAAGAAACTATGTCAGGTTCTCCATATAGGTCCTTAAGTTCTTGATTCCTTTTAATGCGGAAACAATTTCCTTCCTTGGTTGGGCCATACACTCTTCTAAGAATCTTTCTCTCCCATGCATTCAATAATCTCTCATGCTGTTTGGTTAGAGTCCACGCCTCCCCACATAGGCAACGACAGGACGAAGTATCGTCTTATATACCCTTATTTTGAGACTACGGGGTACAGCTCTATTTTGGAACACGTTTCTGAGGGACCAATAGCATCTGTTACCGTTTTCAATCCTTGCCTTTATTTCATGTTCCAGTCTGTTGTCTTCTGTAATAATGGTGCCAAGATATTTGAATGTCTTAACATTTTCAAATCTGCACCCTCTTCCTTGGAGATATCCACTGGACGGCCGTTTCCTGGATGAGAGCATGTATTTTGTTTTATCCATATTTATAATGAGCCCTGCCTTCCTAGCTGCCTCATCCCCACTCAAACCTATTTTCAAACATAGCAGCCTCTTCAATTTTTATAATCCTCCGAGGCGTCTGAAAAGATGATGGCCTTGTGACCTTTTAAGTTGAACTTGCCATTTGAGTACAATCACAGGGTGTTTTTTTTTACTTGTCTCTTTATTCATGCCAACAAGTACCATTCCTCCCATTTACTTGTTGTATTGTTATAATAAAGTTGTAAATTTCAATAAATAAAAATCTTGTAGTAATATCCCTAAGGATGTAAAACATAAAAGTTTATTTAGAAATTCTTCATAAATAAATTAACCTCATGGTTATAGAAAAAAACGACCCATAAATCAAAATGGATTCAAATAAAACTCTCAAACTATTCTTCTAAAACTCATAATTCTTTATTTCATGAGTCGAAAAAGAATTTTTTTTTGACGGAATAAAAATAATGAAATACTCAATAAATAAAAAAAATCAATAAGCGTTGACAAAAGTTTTTCCTTTAATTATTTTTATGTTGGATGGAAATAGTTGGGGGTGCAGTCAATGTAAACAACCAATAAGTGAGACTTATTTATTGATAGTGCCCACGTTTCGACCTACTTTGTAGCTCATCTTCAGGGCCAATCGAAGGAGTCGCGGCTAGGTGAAGATGACCTACAAAGTATACATAAGTCGCACTTATTTTGTGTTTACATTGACTGCAACCTCAACTATTTCCATCCTACAATAGATCTTCCAGTCAACGATTTTCTCTCTATCTTTAATTATTTTTATTTTGATGAGAAAAAATTTGTTCTGCCCGGAATTCGACAAATTGCTCTAAACAGCGCTCTAAACCATTGAGCTATCAGGGGTCATATCCAAGCCATTCAAATCAATTCTCTATACATCGCAAAACTTGTGAGAACCCGGGGATATAGGATCAGTGAAGAGAATGGATTTGTTTGGCTTTGATACGACCCCTGGTAGCTCAGGTTTAGAGCACTGCGCTAGAGATGCAGACGACCCGGGTTCGAATCCCGGCCAGGACAAATTTTTTCTTTTCAATATAAAAATATTTAAAAATAATCACCATCAAAAGACCAATAAATATAAATACATTTTTCATTTATTGTTTTAATTTTATAAACATGAAAGATTATAATGGAGGATGGAAATTATTGGGGGTGCAGTCATAAAAAAACACCAAATTAGTGTAGGTGTACTTTGTAGGTCATCTTCAGGGCTATGAGAGAAAAAAACAAACAAAACAAAAATAACTATAAAAAAACTTTAGAGTACCAAGAATATAAAAACATATAGAGTAATAGAAAAGTAAAACAAAATAGTAAATTATATATTATTAAGGATATACGAATAAAAAAATTACAGAATAAATGTACAGAAGGGTGGTAATGTAAACAAAAGAGAAAGGAAAATGACAAGGTAAACAGAAAGATACGAAATGAATTTATACATTATTTACGTGTCATTAAATTCACCTATTTATGCATTTTCCCTCATTTTCCTATCCTCTCTTTCTTAGTTATATTTTTGGCCGTTAAAGATCGTTGATAGCGCTTCCGTCTTGCTTTGTAACGTATTTTAATTTCTCAGTTACACTATTCACCAAGCCGCATCTTCTATTTGGTTCGTACACATTTGATATTTATATTTTCTCTTAATCCTTCTCCATCTCCATTTTTCCCACCTTTTCTCCCTTCATCACATTAGCATCCATCATATTTTGTAATCAAAGAGTTCATAATTATTGAGCATCATCATTTTTATAACTGATCTCCTTTCTCAAACTGGAGTTTTATATCTTTATTTCAATACGTTTCTTCTATATTTCCATCATATTTTGTATTAATATAACTTCATTCTAATTGTATAAATTTATATAACATCCCACACTTATATTTTCAAATTTTGCATCTCATTCAATGAGATTCCTATTCAATACTTTCTACACATTTCTTCTGTATTTATTCTTTTGCATCATATTTTGTATCAATTTTCTTACATTTCACTTATGTAACACTCTAGGAGTCTATTATATTTTTACTTTTTCATTTTGTATCTTTCGGTTTACCTTCTCATTTTTCTTTCTCTTTTTATTTTGTTTGCCTTCTGTACATTTATTCTGTAATTTTTTTTATTATATATATATCCTTCATTATTTTGTTATTTTTGTTTTGTCTGTTTTATTCACTCATAGCCCTGAAGATGAACTACAAAGTAGGTCGAAACGTCGGCACAAATAAAAAATAAGTCTTAACTTATTTGGTGTATAATTTGACTGCACCCACAAACTATTTCCATCATCCATCAGATCTTCCAGTCAACTATTTTCCTCTCTAACATCAAACATTATAGTCAATAAAAAAGCGTTGTCTCTATATATTCAATAACTCTAATTGACCCCGGAGGGGGCGCGCGACGGCACTCAGTACCGTATTTCTTGTTAAACAGTGTCTCAACAGAACCCATAACACCTGATGGTTCCTAACGTGACATGTATTCGTTATCTATGCCTTCTTGATCAACAATGAGCCTGCAGTTCGTGGTTTATTGTTTCTTGTCAGTCGTTAGTGAGAATTTGTCTAGTCATCTCCTGATTGCAGAATTTCGTACAGCGCGCACTTCGAAATGTAATTACACTTTCATTACTTTTATATTTGATTAAACGTTTCTTGTAATTAGTATCATACTTAATTAAAGTATTTAAGCATATACTGCAAACTATTGTAAATTATAACGTCATCAATATTTATATGGCTGAGAAATTGTACCGAGAACCAGATGAAATTATGGCACTTTTACGGCAGCTCAGTGATGAATCTGATGGTGAAAATTTTGATTTCTCGGATAATAGTGAGGGAGAAGATGAATTAATTCAACAATCCAATCATGACAGTAACTCGGAACAATCTAACGTTGAAGAAGTTATTGAAACTATATAGGTAGAAAATTTAGACTTTAATTTTTTTACTGAATTAGAGAATGGATTTGTTTGCCTTTGAAACAACCCCTTGTTGCTCAGTGGTTTAGAGCACTGCACTAGAGATGCAGACGACCTGGGTTCGAATCCCGGCCAGGACAAATCTTTTCTTTTCAATATAAAAATATTTAAAAATAATCACCATCAAAAGAACAATAAATATAAATACATTTTTCATTTATTTTTTTAATTTTATAAAAATCAAAGATTATAATGGAGGATGGAGATAATTGGGGGTGCAGTCATAAAGTGCAGTAAAGGTGTACTTTGTAGTTCATGTTTGTAACGTTGAAGAAGTTATTGAAACTATATAGGTAGAAAATTTAGACTTTAATTTTTTTACTGGCCAAAATTCAGAAACATTGTGGATATCAAACCCTACGGCTATACAATCAAGAAGCAAATAAAAAAATATTGTTAAAATATTACCAGGTCCGACTAGGTTTACTGGAACTTTATCATCTGAATTAGACATGTTTTTGGCCTTCGTGACAACAGAAATGATATTGTGCTATTTACCAATAAGTATATTGAGGTTAGAAAGACATTATATTCAAAAATTATATTGTATTTTACTTGATAAAATAAATTTCTAAATGATTATATTGTAATTTTCAATTCCCTCTTAAATATGGTAAAAAACAAACGATGCGGTACTAAGTGCCGCGCGCGCCTTCAACTGTTACAGACAATGGCGCGCCCGCTCCAGTGTTAATAAGATCAATCAAAAATGTCACAGACAAATATTCTGAAATTTAAACTGCATTTGTAGTGCATTTAAGGAATACAGGGTGTTTCATGAATGGAATGGAAATCAAAATATAATTATCTACTATTGAATGAAAACAGTTAGGCCAATGTCAAATAATTGATCGCATCTCCCGGAAGATCGATAACTGGTTATATTCCTCGGACGTAGTGAGATGTCTTCCAGAAGCCACCCTTGCAGAAGCGGAACGACTCGCCTTTGTGGCGGAGGTAAGAGTCCAGAAGGGCCTCAAAGTTCTCATCAAGCTCCCTTCGTTTTAAACTCGCTAACAATTTAAATTGTCCCCGGGAACTATTTGGCCAACTCGAGGCTTGGGTGAGCCCGGCCCTTACAGGTCTTTGATGCCCGCAGCGGTCCTTTATTGGCTCCCCTCCCGAGGAAATAGTTTCACTTTTAATTGAGATTACAACACAAGAAGGAGGGTGGCGATTAGGTTTTTCCTTCGAGCCCTGCCTTATTACTAGAAGTGAAGGGTCTTAGGACCTCTTTCCTAAAAGTTATATATTTTATAAATAAAGACGTACAGTAATAGTCTTTGAATGCGACTAATACATAAAAAAAACATAAGCCATTAGCAAAATAAGACGATTTTTTGGAAATTTTTACAAAATGGATGACGACAAGCTCTCAAAACAGATCTTTAAGTATCCCTGGGAAAAGAAGTTAACTACAGGCTGACTCCGAGAAATTAAAAAAGATTTAGAAATACACAACATATAAGCAGAAGCTGCATCACAGAGAGATGGCTTCAGAAAGATGGTGTTGTACGTGGGATTCCAGGGATTATGCAATAAAAGAGTAGGCACGAAGTGGTTGCAAAGAAAGAAGAGATGTGGTGAAAAGATGAGAGAATATTGGAATAGAAGAAATCAACTAATGCGGAGGAATTGAAATTGGCACTCGGTCCCTGGTTGGCCAAAAAAAAAAATGATAATAATAATTACTACAATATAATACTTAATTATAAACATCATTTGATTAGTGATCGAGTCCTTCCAAAAACAAAAATTAATAGCCATAATTGGTAGATAGGCTTTGTTATCGAATGAAATTACGGTAAAAAAAAAACCCTACCCTCAGAAATAATCTTCCTCGAAACTCAGCCATATTGGAAAAAAAAACTGTTAATTTCAACTATTCAGGCTGACCCCTGTACGCTTCTGCGCCCTATCGGAGCCATTCGACTAATTTCTTTCGATGGAATGAATATCTATCTCATAGCCATTTCTTTCTTTTAAACGAGTCTGCCATGTCTACAAAAATAATGTCTGGTAACTGATTGCGGGTGCGACGCCTCAATCACTGCGATATTTATTTTTTTCTTAACCACTTCCGTACGAGCGTCGACTATAGTGGACGGCCAATAAGATTTATTTTAAATATTTTTAGCTATAACAATTAATAATAAATAATAAATGACGTAAGTCAACAAGATCCTAATTAAAGTAATGTTTGTATTCTTCCTCTTGTATACATCGCAAATTGGGATAACACGGGGATATGGGATCAGAGAAAAGAAAGGATATGTCTGACCGAGAAGCGGGGCAGGTTAGCTCAGTTGGCAGAGCACCTCGCTTGAGACGTGGGCGACCCGGGTTCGAGTCCCGGTCCTGGACATATCTTTTCTTTACAAATAAAATTTTTTAAAAATTATAGCAATTAATAAAAAATAAAATAAAGCTAGTTTTGTTTTAGTTCTGCAATTGCGGTGTGTAGGGTTAGCTTGACTTTTTACACCTCTACAAATGTTATAGAGGAGACTTTTCTATAAACTTTCCTTACAATTGAACTAACATCTTGCGTTTAATTGTAATTTTAATGTAGTTGTTTTTTTTAAATTTAATCTTGGACACTCGGCAGCCCAAGATGCAATTTTCACCAGAAAAACGTTTGCCTGTCCGACCAAAAATGATTTGTTATATACGTTTCTAAATTGTATTTGATTAATGTTCTCTATTACTTAATTGGAGCATAATAATTTTTCTTTTTTTTAGGATAAAAACTAAATAATTTTAAAATATAAGGTAGTAAAACATTTTGAAAAAACTAATAGCAATTTACGAATTGTGATCAACATATTTATGGTGAGCTAAAACTATAAGCGCTTTAACCTATAGGTCCCAGGTGTACAATATACCTGGGCACCATTTGGTGGTTCAGTGATTGATAGTACCACTAATGGTGCCACAGTCTGGCCAACGCACGCCAAAAAAAAAATAATTTACTTCAAACTTCGGCTAATCGTCTGTTATAAAGGATCCAGGTAGTTATAACTTTAGGTAACGCACGACATTCTTTCCTTTAAGGTTTCGCCTCCAGACATCAGCATATTATGGATTCCAATAAATAACCTTATTTATATTTATATTCTTATAGAAATTAATCAAAATCAATACTTTTATAGATTTATTGATTATAAATTGGTAATTAACAAAAAAAAAGGGCTATAGAAAGTAGAAGCTAGAAGAGACTGAATCTCAAAAATGGATAGAGTTTATTTACCAATTAAGTATAAAACATATATTATAAAAACGTATCACTTTTTATGGTATATATTAGAAAAAAAATAGTACAAAAGGAATGTAAAAAAAACAAAAAAAAACTATATACAAGCGAATATCTACCAAAGAACTAATCAGAGCTAGAAGAACACTTTGGCATGGATTAAAAAGTCGTTTTACGATAATACAGTGGGAGTTCTAAATTTTGCTTTGCCAGGTTTAATTAGGATAATTTACCTGATAACAATTACCTGAAACCGCACAGTCTCGAGACATTTGCTTTACGTACACCACAGGTGACATCCATCTTATGTGTTCAATTATAAAAGAAAATTTGAATATGATAAATACAAATCCCAGCATTCTTATTAACAAAAAAAAACCTTATCCAGCAATCAAGTCCATGAAGGGTCTTGATTCAATACGCGGTAGAGACTGTAATGTTTCTCAGCCAAAGGTGGCTAAGATCAAACTGAACCGCCAGGTTTTCGACAAATTTTTAGAATCTGGGTGAGCTTCAGTATTGAAAATCCCAAAAGGTCTATCTATAGCTTTCAAAAGTTAAGTAACTTATCTTCCTAATCGCTTGATTTCAATATATGAAAGTGGGACATATAAGCATATTGGGTTCTAGGTTTCTGATCTACTCATAAATTATTAGTAAAATAATGTAGCATTAACACTATATATACAAATACATATTTATATTGGCATAAATATGTTCAATTAAAATTATATAAAAGGGGCTAATAATATATTTTATTTCTGTTGTTGAACCCGAAAAAAAAAAGGAGTCAGATCAATTATCAATATGAATATTAATAAATAAATTGATGAAGGTTCCGAGTACGGCTTTGATTAAAATCTCATCGTGCTTCAATATCCTTGTCAATTGAAATAGGATAATAAATTAAGGACTAACCGCATTGATAATAAATCAACAACTAAACTGAACGAGTAATAAATATATATATATATATATAGAAAATAAAACTAAGTACATTGGCTCTGAGTTATATCATTCTGAACGGGCTTCGATACAGGTGTCTAAAGCAGTCAATTTAAAATCATTTTTTTAATAATAGCGTTAAGAAAAAAGTTAAATCCTAACCGATCAAGGGGTTCAGGTAGCAAGTTCTGGGTTTGAAAAAAAAAAAAAAATGCTCGAAAGATTGAAACTGTCGCAGACATGATGTAGGGTCACTGCTGGGTATCTTCATACTGACAAACCGACGAATAAATCCAACGAGCTTTTGAATAATGTGTTTGAGAATAAGTTACCATAATTAATAAGGTCAGGAGGAATGAACAATTACCACGTGACGTTATTCAATATATATGTAAATATGGCGGCTCTGGGGTTATATATGTGTCCGATCGAGTAGCTGCGGGGAGTTTTTTTTTTGTGGATAGTTTCACTTTTACCTGAAGAGGATGAGTCAATTTTTTTTGTCTGTTTTGTTTTTATGATTTTCGGTCTTCTTAATGCGCGAGTATGGAAATTGAAATGGGGGAACTTTAATAGCTGTGTCCGGAGGGGTGTCTGGATCCCCTCACATTAACATTTCGCTTCGATATTTCCGGAAACTTTTAATAGTACAAAAAAAACAACGGAATGTGAAAATTATATTGCTTGTCGATTGTCTTGAAATAATAATAATAAAAAAAACACTTGTATGACAATAAACCATGAAGGGTCGAGGTATCAGTAGATGGTAGAGACATTATTGTTTCCTTGACAACGGTCCTGCAGGGAGGTGGTTTGTCCTAGATCACTCTCAACCGGGAGGTTCATTATCCTTATTTTGGGTAACCACTTTATAGAGGTTGGGTAAGCCCTAGGAGAGTCTTTGATCCCATAGAATCCATTCCGGCCCCCAGCAGGTTAACTTAAGTCTGCTACCGAGAGGGATTCGAACCCAGGACCTTCGGGACGGCAATATAGCGCTCTACACACTAAGGTACCCCAATCGATGAGTTTTTATTCTCCAATTTTTTTTCAAACCCTTCTAGTGTGTCAACCGCGGAACTGAATTGTGTTTACCACTGAGCCGCTCCGCTTCCATAAAATAATAACTATTATAAATAAAATTATGTAAATCTTATACATTGCTCTTTCAAATGAACAACGTGATAACTCAAAAAACCTAATTTTTCAATAGAGTTATTTAAATGCTCCATGTGCGTTAAAAAAATAAGAATTCGTAAACCAAAGTATTCCATTGTCTTGATGGTTCTTAATAACATATATTGTCCATATTGTTTCTTTGTCTTGTTAATATTGTTTAGTGTCTAATGAAACATCTATAGTGTCTCAAATCAAATTTAATTAATTTTTATATATTTTTGTTTTGAAGAGAAAAGATTTGTCCTGACCGGGATTCGAACCCGGGTCTTTTGCATCTCCGGTGCAGTGCTCTTAACCACTGAGCTACCGGGGATCTTATCCAAGTTAGATAACCGTTCTCTTCACCGATCCTATATCCCCGTGCTCTCGCAATTTTTGCGATCTATACACGGGGATGAATGTTCATTGAACAATACTTTAATTAGGATCTTGTTGACTTATGTCAATGTATTATTTAATTTGTCTGACTTGGATACAATACAATCCCTGATAGCTCAGTGTTTCAGAACACTGCACCGAAGGTTCGAATCCCGGCCAGGACAAATCTTTTTTATTCAAAACAGAAATATTTAAAAATAATTACCATCAATATAACAATTAATAAAAATAAATTACAAATTCTATTTAGTATTTTCGAGTTATTAATTTTGTAATTGTCTTTTTAAAATGAAAAACAGAAGCTGTAAAAAACTTGAAGAAGTACAAAGTAATTTAAAAGGTCACATTTTGTAAAAAAGGTCCATCAAGTGAGTTTTGACAAGATGAATTGGCGAGGTTTATGCGGAAAGTGAAGGAAAAACATTTCTATAACGTTTCTAGATGGGTCTAGAATAATTCTAATAATGATAATTATTATCATTTAACTATTACATTTTGTATATTTCAATTTCGATTGGTATAAATGATTAGGTAGGTATTATCAGTACTAGAATTGAGCCGTTCAATGCAAAAATTGATTAACTCCATAAAACAAAAAGTGGAAAAATGCAAGAAAATAGTCTGCATTGTGTTTTTAAAATTCCCTTGATGATATAAATTCAAATAAATATTGTAGAAGCATAAGTTAAGATGTAGCTTTCATCTAAAAGTAAATACAATCAAAAAGAAAAACTAGCCAAAAAGCTATAATCAGAAATGTTTACGTGACCGGTGGAGTTAATCGATTTGGCAAGTGAAAAAAGTAGAAAATTTAAATTCAGTGTTTAAATTTTTAAGTTTCTTATTAAAGGAAAAGTTAATTTTTAGATATTTTATTACAAATTTTCCATAAAAATCAACATCAAGTTTTTTTAAATTATGTCATTATGTCTGATTAATTCGGCATCAGCATCAATGATGTCTTCTTCATCAACTGTATGTAAGAACTCATACAGTCATTTCGATCTCTTCGCATGATTAGATTAAATTTGAATCTTCATTGTAGTCACATTTAAATTGTATAAGGTGTGGTTTGGATCTTTCTAACTTGATAAAATTGATCAATATTTTTATTTTGAACCGGATCTCCGCCTCACCGTGGCAACGCTCTAACTATTTGAGACACCGGTGTCGCTCCCTACCTAGGACAATTCGTTTCTCTTCACCGATCCCATATCCTCCTAGTTAGGGGGCGACCCCGGTGGCTCAAATGTTTAGAGCGTTGCCACGGTGAGGAGGAGGTCCGGTTTTGAATCCCGGCTGGGGGCAAATCTTCTCTCTTTAAAATAAAAATATTTAAAAAATAAAGCAAGGATTAAAAAATTATAATAAATGATAAAATTTATCATTTAAAGCTTGCTAGTGCATTTCAATGGTATTATTGCAACGATTTGCATTAGAGTACGAAGTTAATAAAAATGACCTCTGAAAAAAATTATTTTTTATTTAGTGGCTAAATCATTTTTGTCCTTTAATTGTGTTAACCTTTATTGTTTGGGAAAGGTTTTATAAATAAAATAGTTTTGAATATGCCAAGTGCATTTAAACTTAAATTAAGGTTTTTCAAAAAGTGGTGTTAGTCAATTTGTGCAGTGAACGGCTCAATTGTCAGTATTCAAATCACATGTAACCAACGTTCATCCATATTCCAAATTTTCAAATTCGGGTCACTATTTTAACAAGTCATTTTAATAAAATAAAACCAACCCACATTGTACCATATTGTTCGAAAAAATGTGGTTATTGGCTGCCTGTGCTGTTGCTGAGCTCAATCCTATTTCAGACCACACAAATAATAAACTAAAGATGCAGATGAGGATTTTCATCCCCGAATTTAGAATAGAATATTAATACATGTCCTTATGGTTGTTTGAATAATATTCGAGATACCTCAGTCTCACTAACTTAAGATTCTATTTAAATTCAATTTTTAAATTTGGCTGATTAAGGAGTAATGGATATTTTATTTTACGGTATCATTTAACGTTTTTTGGTTACTTACACTTAAAGGGTTAATATATATTAAAAAAGTACCAGTACAATCAAATTAAAAGCAGTTTTTTAAATTGTCATAATACTACGTCATAATATTGTGTAAATTTGTGAGTGATGGAACTATTATAAAATTCAAATTTCTGGAATAATTTTTCTATTTTTTTTTTTTTTTTTTGTGAATGCATTAAATGTATTCAGGTATGAAGGCGACCCTCCTCAACTATGTAGGCTAGAGCATCTGCCAGCACTGGCTAGGGACCGACTGAATCGTTAATCACTGACCAAATCATCTCTAATACCGATCATTAATATTTATACCGGCCCATACAAATGTCTTCAACGCTATTCAGTCCCTCATTACTTTTTTTTATATGGATTCTCACAACCTTAGGCAGTTGAGAGGGTTGAAGGAAAAAAACATATTTTATTAAATATTATCTATATTTATTTTATATATTTTTAACAAAAAGATAAAGCTTGATAAATTAATGGATAACAGTTAACCAGAACGTTGTTAATAAAAAGACAATGTGATAAGAAGGTATCTCGAATAATAGTGTTTGATTCAAACCTCATACTGGTGTGAGGGTCCCATAAACCTTGTTCATCGGAAAACAATGACATTGTTCTGGTTGCCTTTAGTGTGTGGTGCATCCTTCCAGATTTGGGTCCAATCTAAGGCATTCTATTAAATTATCTAGCTCAAATAATCACTGAAATAACGAACTCAACTTGGAAGGTCGCTAGATCATATTTTTTTTCAAATGCCTCGGAGGATTATCGGGAATCGAAGTAGCTAGGTTTGAAACTAGTCAGTTTGGGTGGTAATGAAGTTTGTCATGAAAGGAATGATATCGGGTCTATATTATGTAATTAAGTTAAAAAGCGAAGAAAAGAATTCTGTTTTAGCCAAGAGTCAAGAGACTAGTGATGCAGGGTAAAGAGGGTTCTCAAGAAGGGGTTATACCATATACCAATAGGGGGATTTTATAAGTAGATAGAAGTTTATGTTAATATGTAACTATCATCTAAATATCTTGAAACATTAATTAAATTAAAACCTATTATTTATTTGATATCAAGGGAAAGAGTAGTGGACCGTTGAGTGCTAACCCAGGGCTAAGGCAGGGTGACGCATTGGCACCGCTACTGTTTAACATAGTCTTCCATAGAATAATAAGCAGGACAGGATTGGATCATGGTGCCACAGTATTCACAAGAATGGTACAAGTACCAGCTTACGCGTATGATATGGCCATTAGTGGTAGATCACTAGCCGGTGTAGAGGAGGCTTTTATAAAGATATACCAAGAAGCTAAATACATGGGTCTCAGGATCAATAAGAATAAAACAAAGATGATGTGCATCAGGAGAAAAGATACGGTCCCAGAACAAGTACAGCTCGGAAACTCCATCTTCCAGGCTGTACCTAGCTTTTAATATCTGGGATCTACTATAGCTGAAAGCATCGACAAAGAGGCTGAAATAAAGAACAGACTGGCAGCAGCAAAGAGAGCGTACTTCTCCCTCGCCAAAATTACAAGGAGTAGTAACTAAGCCGTGCTAAGGAAATGAGGATCTACAAATGCATCATGCGGCCAGTAGCATCCTATGCGTGAGGCGTGGACTCCGATGCACAGAAGGTGGACCGCTTCGAAAGATAGATCCTATGACGAATAATGGGCCCTACCAAAGAAAACGGATCCTGGGGACTACGTATCCAGGATATCAGCCTTTCTAATTTTGTCAAAGTTCAGAGAGAAAAATGGCTCGGACACGTTACTAAGATGGAGGATGGGAGGTGTCCCTCGGAGGTGTACAAAAATACTCCAGTCGGGACCTGACCTAGGGGAAGACCTACATCTCGGTGAAGGGACAATGTACTAACAGACGTTAAACAAGGAGGAATGGACATAACCTAAGCTTCAGATAGACAATCCTGCGCCAAAATAGTTGAGCTGGCCAAGGGCCTTTTTAGGCGTCTGTCGTGTCACAAGAAGAAGAAGTAACAACTTTCCGTTAATCATTATCAACAGCATTACAACCCTCGAATATTCTTCTGTCTTATAGTAAAATACAATGAGTAGAAGAATATAATAGAATTTGTATGTGTATTTTAATAATTTTCACTATTCAGCAATGTCATCCGTGTGGTGGATGTAGTGTCCTCTGCATTAGAACGTGGATCATATTGTTCGGGTGTCTTTCTTGACGAAGAATAGGCTTTTGACCGAGTCTGGCATCCGGGCTTGCTGTACAAACTCCGTAAATTCCTACCTTATACCTACTTTCTCATCCTTCAATCCTATCTCCTATTAGAACTTTCCAGGTAACCCATAATAAAGTACTTTCTTCCCTCTTCTCCCAATCTGCTGGTGTTCTTCAAGGTAGTAGTATCCCTGGCCCAATCCATAATACAGTTTATACAGCTGACATCCCAACTAATCCTAATACTATCCTTACCACGTATGCTGATGATACATGTGCATTATCCAATCCAGTTATTGCATCCCAAAGCCTCCAATCCCATATCACTGATCTTGAAGAATGGTGTCAAAACAGGAGAATTAAAATAAATTCTCAAAAATCCAATCAAATCACTTTTACCTAACGGCGTTAACCAATGGCTTCCTGCCCTTCAGTATCCTTTAATAATACCTCACTGGTGCCTGTAGAACAGATCCGATACTTAGGGTTGCACCTCGACAAACGATTAACCTGGAATCCTCATACTAGACTAAAAAGACAAGAAACCGCTTGATGTTCCAGGCTACTTCAACACTTACTAGACAAACGCTCTAACCTCCCAATTAACTACAAAAGACTCATCTACATGACCATCATACGACCTATTTGGACTTACGGAGTAGAACTATGAGGCTCCACAAAACCATCGAATTCCTCTCGTATTCAATCCTTGCATTCCAAAATCCTTCGCAAAATCCTAAACACTCCTTATTTTGCCACAAATAAAACCATCCATAAAGACCTTAACGTTCCATATGTTACCGATTATGCCCATTCCAGATACCTATCATTCCATAATAAACTCCAGCCCCATCCAAACCCACTAGTTTCCATCCTTGCATCCAATTCCATCCCGGACAATCCTCCTAGGCGTCTGAAGAGAAGATGGCCTTGACCTTATATTATAGAAATGTTATTAGAGTGCTGCCAGTGGGTAGTGCCTCTACATGTCCTTTCATGTATTTATTTATTCATATAGCCCTTGTATATATTACAGTTGTACAATTCAATAAAGTAATGTTTAAAAAAAATATATATTTATTCTGGACTCGGTGTTTCGCATTACATGAACAAAATCATTCTGCACGACGCTAACACCAAAAATTGTGAAGCGTTCCACATTTTTTCCTCTGTCTACTTGCCGTTTCAGGTTACCTCAACATTTAATAGACAAACGCTATAAGCACCGACTATTATCAAATCTATTTTGGACTTAAGGAGTAGAGCTTTGTGACACCACTAAGCCATCGAATTCTTCTCGTAACTGACCCTTAATATCCAAAATCCTTATTTTTTATGAATTAAATTATCCGTTGACGTACTATTAGTTGCCGATTTGTCTTAAACCACATATCAATCGGAGTTTTTGGCATGTCAAACTTTTTTTCCTATCCAAACCCACCAGTTTCAAACCAAGCTTCCTCTTCATTTCCCGATAACCCTCCTAGAAAACTGAAAACAAGATGATCTCTTGTCCTTCTTTTAAAAAAAAACTTATATCTATTTATTTGAAGACTACCAGCACTTACTTGCCATTGTACATTATTCATATTATTTGTATTTAAATAAATATTTTTGTTAATATATCGTAAGGGACTTATTGTAACGTATCATATATTCATCTATCCATAATAGCCTATGATTTTCAGTTTCTCCAAGATTGTTGTGTATTAAATTTACCAAAAAATTAAAACGTATGGAATCACTGTATATTTTGTAAATTGTTATAATTTTAAATATTTTTAATTATAATGTGTTTTTATTTATTGTTCTTTTGGTGGTGATTATTTTTAAATATTTTTATTTTGAAGAGAAAAGATATGCCCAGAGCCGCTATTCGAACCCGGGTCTTCCATATTTCCGTTGTGGTGCTCTACCAACCCAGCTATCCTGGCTCGTAGATGTATCGGTCAGGCATATCCATTCTCTTCACTG
The DNA here is from genome assembly GCA_964056705.1 of Troilus luridus. Lineage (NCBI taxonomy): Eukaryota > Metazoa > Arthropoda > Insecta > Hemiptera > Pentatomidae > Troilus > Troilus luridus. Next base: position 194,693,211 of record OZ057412.1, on the reverse strand, counting down.
ATCGCATATCCCCGTGTTCTCTCGATTTGCGATGTATACAAGGGGGAGACTTTTCATTGAACATTACAATAATTAGGATCTTGTTGACTTACGTCATTATATATTATTATAATTTATTTTATTAATTGTTATAATTTTAAATATGTTTATTTTGAAGAGGAAAGATATGCCTAGGGCCGGGATATATTTATATTTATGGGATATATTTTATAGAGTTTCAAGTGAAAAATAGTTGACTGGATAATTGTAATAATGGAATGAAATGATGAGAGAGAGTAGTCAATGATTACATAAAATAAGGAATACTTCTAAAGTTTCGGGCAAAGATGTAGGCCATCTTCAGGACTGCCCCGAGGGGGGGGAGAGCGATCTCAATCCAATTCCATCAAATTTCTAACCATATTGTGTATTCATTGACTGCACTTCCCAGCCATTTTATAGCAGTATGTAGATTTTCAATAGGTGATAATATTTTTAAAAATTATATTACTTATAGAAATAATAAATAGGATAGTTTCATCGTGATATCAACAGTTAAATATTAATAGTGCTCATAATGTGATTAGTTTCTTTCAAATCGTATCCTCCATTATCGAGTTCTCAATTTCTTCCATAACTCTCTTCGTAATGTCCTCTTTCGCATATTGAAGCCCTCAATCCTCTCTTCCACTCTCATTATTTCTTTCCCTCTGAAGCCATCAAGGTAGCGCTATAATCGGGAAGTGCTATCAGGAAGGCTCTTGTAGCGAGCTAAGAGGCACGAACCATTATAACCCAACCCGTTTTAAACTCCAACGAGGGTCGCGTCCATTCCGCGAAGCGCCTAACCTCAAGCGACCCCTATTTTCGTGTCATAGAACATATTTACGAGGGTCTTCTAATATAACTGCTCTTCCTATCTCGCAATTCTTTAGTTCTTAGAGGCGCGCCAATCCTCTTTTATCTCGCAAACGCTTACCACAGCAAAATGAGCAGTCACTCTTATCCCCTGCAATCTTTTTTTCCTCATACCATTTTTTTAACTTAAAGGTTATGGAAAAACGGTTTCTACCGTAACTAGTTAAGTGCAGTCACAACGATAGTGGAACGAACTATTAATTAAAAACCTTGTACTTTGTTCGATCCTTAAAGGGGGAAGAGAACGGGTTGTAATTACAATTATGGATTCTTACCTCCCATCTATTCCGAAATAATTCTAGTCAATGTTAAATCATCGAATCATGTAATGCTGTGGTAATACCAATATACTTAATACGGAAATATTCAAATATCGATCAAAGATTAGTTGAGAGAACAAGAATAAAAGGGGAATTTTGTATTTCCTTACTCTTATCCTTGAAAACCATATCCAGGTTGATGGGCAGAGGGTGGATAGAGTTGAAGAATTTGTGTACCTTGGATCCCAGGTGAACCAACAAAATAATATTGGGGCAGAAGTCGTGAAACGGATAATATTGGTGATCTTCTGTCTAAATCCTCTAAGATCAGACTGTACAAAACTCTCATCCGACCAGTTCTCACATATGCCTCAGAAAAATGGACCCTGACCCAAGCACAAGAACTCACACTTCTGAGATTCGAAAGGAGAGTCCTTAGGAGAATATTAACGGTCCAGTTTTGGTGGATGGGGAGTGGAGGCCCCGGTCCAACAACAAACTGAGACTACTTTATAAGTAGTACAGATTATAAAGTTAGCAAAAATGAGGTTGGCCGGACATGTAATTAGGATGGTGCAGGATGAAATCCCAGCCAAAGTCCTCAGGGAGTGAATGTATGGTGTGAGAAGAGCAGGCCGACCACGACTTCGGTGGGAGTACAATTGGAGGGTAGCAGCACTTGATAGAGAAAACTGACAGTCGATGCTGGAACAGGCCAAGACTCGACTACAAGGGTCGTAGTTCCAAATGATGATGATGACTCTTATCCTTATTCTTAGCCATGTTCTCCTTCATAGATCGCCAATATTCATCATTTCTTTCCTGAAAGCTTGCTTTAGTTTTTCCTGAAACTTTGTTGGACATTTAGTTCTATCCTAAGACATTTGCATTCTTGAATATCCTTACTGGAGCAGGTTGATATTTATGAATATCTGGGAACGAACTTCAGTCGAGATGGGAAGATAGACCAGGAGGTTATGCATCGAGTGCGTAAAGCAAACCAGGTTTTCTTACTGATTTCCAGAACTCTGGTGTGCAAGCAGGTGGTGAGCAAGGAGGCAAAGCTTCGCATCTTTAGATCTGTCTTGGACAAGAATGCCCAACGAGTGACGTCAGCAGAAATGAGGTATCTCAGAAGAGCTGCGGGAAAGACGAGACGAGACTGCGTGAGGAACAGAATAATTAGAGATACCCTGGGAGTTAGAGATGTGAGGGATGTCATAGAGGAACGTCAGCTCAAGTGGTATGGGCACGTTTGCAGGATGGGGGACGAGCGTAGAGCAAGGTGAGACGCCCGAGAATCACATTTAATAGTTATATGGATAGACTCAGGCTTCGAAATTCGACCCTGGTGGAGATGAAAAGGAAGGCCCAGGATAAGGACACATATCAAGGTGGTCCGAGGCTACTCCACGCTTAACAGCACAAAGGAGATAAAGAAAGAAGAAGAATATGCTTACAAGTAATCTCGATCTCTAGTAAGTTCTTTTCTACCACTTAGAAGGCGAGATTCAGGTTGGCATAATCATATTTTCTTTAAAATATATCAAAATGTATTTCATCAATCATATGGGTTACATGTAACCAAGCAATAGGCCATAAAACACAAATCTCCATTTCCTTATAACATAAGATATTTCCCTCACATAAGATATCTCACCTTTTTTCTCTAAACAAGGTGTTGATCTCGAAAAATCTCTGCAATCCACCTCAACCAAAGACGACCAATTTAACTATACATCCAATAATGATGAATTATACAACATGCCTTTGACTATGAGGGAACTCAAAACCACCCTCAACGAACTAAAAGGAAAATCACCAGGTCCTGAAGATCTAACATATGAAATGATAAAACATTTGTCTGACGAATCACTGGACAAAATACTTGAATTATACGACAAAATATGGAACAGTGGCGTTTTTCCCAACCAGTGGAAAGATTCCATAATCATTCCAATATTAAAAGTTGGTAAGCCCAAAAATGACGTGGCTAGTTACCACCCAATTTCATTAACAAATTGTCTCTGTAAAATCTTAGAAAGAATGGTCAATAAGCGAATGATTTGGCTACTTGAGGACATGAATGTACAGGACAATTTGCAATGTGGCTTTCGTAAAAATCGCTCGACAATCGACAATCTTGTTAGAATCACAACGGATATTCAAAATGCCTTTGTCGACAAGGAACACTCAGTGGGTATATTCTTTGACATTCAAAATGCTTTTGACACAGTAGTGCAAAACAATATTCTAAAACAGCTGCACCATTGGGGAATAAAAGGAAATCTTGCAAACTTCATCAAAGGATTTCTCGGAACGAGGTCCTACAGAGTGATGGTTGGTGGAACTACGTCCAATAAAACATATATTAACAACGGTGTACCTCAAGGCTCCGTATTGAGCACGACCTTGTTTTCGATTGCAATACGAACAATCACTGACTGTTTAACGCAAAACGTCAGTGGTTATCTATTTGCCGACGATTTTGCCATTTTATGTAAAGCACCCGACCTCCAGTTCATTAAGATTTGCCTGCAAAACACTGTGAATAAATTAGCACTATGGTCTCAAAGGACTGGCTTCAAGTTTTCAACAAGTAAGACACGCTGTGTACATTTTAGCCGACGCAGAAACCCTGGGAATCCACCACAAATAGTTTTAAGTAATACCCCGTTAGTGTACACCGACAACGTTCGATTCCTAGGTCTCCAAATGGACAGCAAGCTTACCTGGTCAAGCCATATAGAGCAATTACAAATCAAAACTGTTAATAGAATGAAACTACTGAAAAAACTAGGGAACACCAGATGGGGATCAGACAGGAAAACAATGCTCCGCATTTAAGAGGCACTGATCCTAAGTAAAATAGACTATGGCAGCTTTATATATGCATCTGCCACTCATAGTAGGGTTAAGAGACTAGATGCACTCCATCATGCTGGTATACAGATTTCTACTGGAGCCTTCAGAACAAGCCCAGCACACAGTGTCTGCGTCGAAGCCGGAATCCTTCCACTTACATATCGTCGCCAAAAACAAGGAGCTAAGTATATAGCAAAAATATACACGCAACCTGAAAATCCAGTTTACTACTCTTTATTCCAAAGAATAAACGAGAACAAGTAAAGGAGGCTGAAAAATCCCTCCCTCCCATTGTGGTACAGAATGAGAAATGTCATCTCCGAATTAGTAAAATACCAGCCAACAAATGCTCAAAGAAAAAAGCTAGCTCCATGGACGTTATCACCTCCACACATCAACTGCAAAATGTTGAAATTTTCCAAGGCGAGAGAATGTTCCCCACAGGAGATTTCACAAGCCTTCCTTGGTGAACTGAATAACTACCAATTTAACAAAATCCTGTTTACAGATGGTTCTCGTACCAATGGCTCTACGTCGTGTGCTGTGTATACTGGCGACACAACTTTTAAGTACAAGCTCAACAGTAATTGCGGCATCTTCACAGCTGAATTGACGGCTATTCTTAAGGCTCTCCAAATAACCCTTACAACAAAAGATCAGTGCCCTCAAAGCAATGGCTAACACCTTTTCAGATAATCCCCTCATACAGGAAATTTACCAGGCCTTAAAACAAATAGCAGACTCGTTAAGAAAAATAACTTTTTTTTGGGTCCCCAGCCACTCAGGAATACTTGGAAATGAGAAAGCCGACAAAGCAGCATCAGAAGCCCATTTATTAGAAGAAATAACGCTTTCTTATATCCCACCTTCAGATTTATTCCAACAAATAAAAACAAATATCCAAAGCGAATGGCAATGTACTTGGACATCGCTAGAAGACAATAAACTCAAAATAATCAAACCGACTATCAGTAGCTGGGTATCATCTTCCAGGCAGTGTAGAAGAGAAGAAGTAGTTATTACTCGCCTTAGGATTGGTCACAGTCGTTTGACCCACGAATACCTGATAACAAAGAAAGACCCACCTCAATGTACACTGTGTAAGGTGACAGTTACAGTGCGCCATATCTTCGAGGATTGCCCTAGGTACAGTGGAGTGATGGAAACGTGTGGTGTACCTCGGCAGATGCAAAAGGCGTTGGGGGATAACGAACAATGTTTAAATAATGCGTTAAAATTTATTAAAAACACCAATATATACCAGTCAATTTGACATATACATTTACACGTTTATGTGTATGTGTGTATGTGGGTTTATGTATGTGTGTGTATATATATATTGTCGGTGTGTATAATGTTATATGGATAATATAAATTCTATATTATATCATAAATCTTATATAATTATGTATAACGTTATATTTTAATTTAAACAACTTCATATAAGTTACATTTCTATTATATGTTTAATATGTTAATATGGTTTTACTATGTGCCTAATGTTATGTTATGGTATGTTATTATGTAACTATGTAACAATATTTTTACTAAGTCTAATAAGGTAACAAGAATATATAAATGTAATTATGTAGGTAATGTAAATATGTATATTCTCTAGTTGGAATTATGTAGATACTGTAAACATTTATACTCTCCAGTAGTGAGGGCAATAATAACCATTTGTAGTTGTTTGCCCTTAAAAAAAAATAAAACAAACAACATAAGATATTTTTTGTACTTGAGTATGTAATTCACTGTTATTCCTTAGGCCAACAATTTTCCTCAAGGTCTTTTTTTCTTTGATTCCCAATTTCTTTACAAGGTCTTTCTTATTCATAATGAGGCATTTCATCAATATTTTAATTAATCAATATTATTAAATTTGAACCTTTGGTCAAAACTCGCAATAATAATGAGCCTTGCATTAAGTTGTAAATATTCTAGCTGTTTCTTAACCCATTCTCACTTTATTCAAGCGTGAATTGCTGGCTTCTTTCTAAAAAAGATTTTTTCCACTTACTAAGATATTTAAACTTTCCAAGGAAATTATTTAATTATTTTTAATTCAATTTTAAGGGAAACTTAAGACTCCAGCTACTGCCAGATATATTTAACATATTGATTTAAAAGGGAATACCAAAGAAGTTAATTTTATTATTGTTTTAACAACCAAATCTGGGATCTGCATGGCCAAGACATTCATTAAAGTCACCATCCGAATTAATATAAATAATTATATTTCAATATATTGAAAAAGGGAACGTTCAACAGAGACATCAAATAAATGTTGATACATTAGTGGAAAAATTCCAACTAAAAACCTTAAGTCTCTGAAACTAAATAAGGAGTAGTTGCATTTGAGCCTTGGAGGTGGTGGGATGTGTGTTTTTTGGGTGCATTATTCATCTTTTGGTTTGCTATTATTCTCTTTCTGCCCTGAGGATGCCTAAATAGGCGAAATATTGGACAGGTATTTTTAGTTTCCTGTTTTAGTTTTAGAGACTTAAGGTTTTTAGTTGGAATTTTTCCACTAATGTATCAATTATATTTCAATTTCTATTAACATAAATATATTTTTTTTAAATGTTTTTATTGAAATTTACAACTGTATACTGAATACATCAAGTAAATATAATCAAAGATAAATCACGTCCCGGAATAAACACAAGTAGAGACTCTACCCAGTGGTTGTACTCAAATGAAAGTTCAAGTTAGAAGGTCACGACGCAATCTTCTTTTCAGACACCCCGGAGGATCATCAGGAATTGAAGAGTTTGCTAGATTTGAAACTAGGGGGTTTGAGTGGGAATGAAGTTTGTCATGAAAAGATAGATATCGGATTCGGGCCAAATCACCAACAAATGGGACTTTAAGGTCATTAAGGATTACTTAGTTCGTGAGGAGCATTGAGGATTTTACAGAGGATTTTGGATTGCAAGGATTGAATAGGATATAAATTTGATGGCTTAGTGGAGGCCCATAGCTCTTCTCCGTTATGTATTATGTATATGAGACTTTTGTAATTATTTGGGAGCTTAGAGCGATTGTCTAATAAATGTTGAAGTAGTCTGAAACAGCGAGCTGTTTCCTGTTGTTTCAGTCCAGTATGTGGATTCCAATTTAAGCGTTTTTCAAAGTGTAGTCCTAAGTACCGGACCTGTTCTACAGGAATCTGTGGGATGTTATTAAACGACATAGGAGGACAGGAAGTCGTTGGTTGACGACGGAGGGTAAAAGTGATTTGACGGGATTTGTGAGAATTTATTTTAATCCTCCAGTTTTGACACCATCTTTCAAGGTCAATGATATGGGATTGAAGAGTATGGGATGCTATAACTGGATAAGAGTTGACTGATAATAGACATGTGTCATCCGCATACGTGGTAAGGATTGTATTGGGATGAGTTGGGATATCAGCTGTATAAAGTGTGTAGAGAATTGGGCCGAGGATACTGCCTTGAGGAACACCAGCAGATTGAGGAAATATAAATAATTAGGTAGGTATTATCAGTTTCCAAGGACACAAAGTTGAGGGTATATAAATCTACTTTTCTCCCCATATTAAAATACTCCTCGGAATCTTGGGCGTTGACCACCAAACATAAAAGTAGGATCCAGGCTTCAGAAATGATATTCCTAAGGAAGATAGTGGGAAAAACAAGACGAGACCGAATTTGCAACTCGATCATTAGATCAAGCCTCGGAGGGGACCCTGCAGAAAAAGCCATTGAAGAAAACAGTCTAAAATGGTTTGGACTTGTTTTAAGAATGTAAAATAACAGGCTAGCCAAGATGACATACGAGGCTAAGGTTGAAGGAAGAAGGTCCAGAGGAAGACCCCGAGGTACCTGGGAAGATGGCATTAAGGAAAGCTTCGCAAAGAGAAGTCTGGAATGGAATAGAAGGAGAGAAATGGTAGACGATCGTACGGTGTGGTCTGTCCGGTCCGGGCTATACAGAAAGAAACCTCACACTGCAGAGCGGTAGAAAGGAACGACTATGATGATGATGATTATCAGTTTCAGAATTTTCGGAGTTCAGGTTATTACAAGTACCCTAATTGATAATTTACTCATAATTTTGGACTTAGGCATATTATTTTTTTACACAAATAGAAATCAACATATGAACAAAGTATATATTTCTTCGAGTGAGATAATGACGTTAAAAGTCTAAGACTTGGACAGGACTAATCCTTAAATGCTAGTATCGTTTGTAATCCCAGGACACGTTCCGACTTAGCTAACTCTTCGGTGTCGAAGTTCTCAAGCCTATGTCTTTCTCTGATACTGGAAACATCTGGTGTTTATTATATAGGTCATTTCTTCAGGTAAGGTCATAAATATTTTATTTTACTGATATACTGGTATCTAAATATTGTAAGTGTAATCTAAATATCTAACTACTGCATGCTAAATTTTTAATTAATTTTCTTTGAAAATGTTTCTATAAAGAATGATTTTGATGATTCGAGTAATATACCCCTTCCAGTTGGATTTCATGTAGTAACAATTCAATACATTGCTTCCAGATGATATATATGCACTTCTAAAACACTAGATTTTTAAAAAAATTCGAATATATAGTTAAAATAATACAAATCACAGATTACCGTTACAAGTTTTTTGTTTAATTTATTTAATGAAATTTACAACTCTATTAAATAATGCTAGTAAATATTATCAATGATAGGTATTGCCAAATGAGTAAAAAGAAGTAGAGAAACTATCTAATGTTGGTACTCAAATAATTTTTATCTCCAGCTGGTACAAAAACATATGTTTTTGGCTCAATTAATTAGGAATAAAGTACGTCTTTTCTCCCTTGGCATTAGAAATTGAGTAAAAAAGTCAACTTTATTTCCTAGGGAATAAAGTAAAAATATGACAACCTAATTCGTTTAAATAATGTAGGTTTTGTACTGAAAAAGTTCAGGGTTAGGTTGGTAGACCTGTCACACCGGCCATTAAAATCAGCTGTTGCTTCAAAACACCAAAACTGATAAAAAGAAGTTCATTTGTGTTCAGGTTGCGTAAGTTATAGACCCACCACATATTTTACAAGAAGCAAATAATGTTATTTCAAATGTATGGCTAGCTAAATCAAGTCAGATTTATAATAATACGTACGATGACTTCAAAAAATGGCTGAAAATTTAATAATTCAAAACTCGGCTTGGCCTCGTGAGTAAAGATAATTATTCACTCGCATTCGCTCGGGAATAAACTCGAATTGTACCCGAGCGAATGCGAGCTGAGGGATTAATGATCTTCTTTAGTCCCTAGGTGCATAAATAACTATTTTTTTCAGTTTTTAAAACTAGCAACTATATTAAATGATGCAAATAAATATAATGAAATACCTGTAATGATAATTAATTAAATGGAAATATATAAAAAGCCCACTGGCAGTGCTTAAATGACGGATTGAAGTTAGATGGTCAATAGGCCATCTTCTTTTCTGACCCCTAGGAGGATTATCGGGCATTGAAGAGGCTAGGTTTGAAAATAGTTAGTTGGAATAGAAATAAAGTTTGTCATGAAAGGATTGATATCGGATTCGGGCCAAATCAGCAACCAATGGGTTTCTAAGGTAATTATGGATGTTAGTTTATTCGTAACAAATTAAGGACCATTGAACAATTCACGAAGGATTATGGATAGTAAGGCATGGATAAGAGATGAATTCGATGACTTAGTGGAGCAAATCCTCCGTAAATTTAAAACGTTCTTATAATATTCATGTGATAACAATAACAGTAAACGTAATTATCGTAACATAATCATCTTTAATATTAAATACTCTCTTAATATATATAATTTAATAATTAAGAAAAACCTTATTCCAGTCAACAATTGTTGTTAAAAAATTAACAAAAGATTTTATAAAAAACGTTTCAACAATTTATCTGTCATTGTAGTTCTTTATCATAACCTCCTTTAAATTTAAGTCCAATCATTTATTGTTTTACAGTAAAACAATAAAAGTACACTAAAATACAATAATAAAACAATTTGTCAAAAATAACCAATAACAATAAGTATAGATACCTTGAGGTCAAGCAGAATTAAAAAGTCAAATATATATAAACTCCTGGAACTCAACTTTCTTCCATGGTCAAATATATAATATATATTACATTCAAAACCAAACCTTGATCTCTGCAATACTAGATGAAATTAAATTCATTTATGAATATAAATATATCAACAAATGTACTCTAAGAAAAACAAAAACAAACTATTATAGACAAATATGGTATTTATTTAAATTTTTCCATTCAAACAATTAAATTATTAAATTAAAAACATGAAATATTATTTATTCTAATCTATTTGTAGGTTATGGGTCAGGTTATATTGCTCTATCTGACCTATTTCTAATGCTTAACTACCCATGCTCTATTTCTTTTTTAATTTTAAAATTATGGAGGAATATAATTAGCTTATATCTCCAGCTTCCTTCCTATCATTAACTGCATTTTCCAAATTATCGTTTATAAAAAGAGCCTCCATATATTTACGCCTTAAAGTATTATTTTCTTTATGCAAAATTTTAGGATTACTGAAATTGAAAGTATGTGACTCTTTTTTACAGTGTGTTGATAGTGCTGTGTTAGTTTTTGCTTTTAATTTAAGATTGCTTTGATGGTGATAAATACGGTTTTTGAGGTGTGCAATTGTATGTCCTATGTATAACCTGTCATAATCATTGCAAGTGAGTTCGTATATTAAATTTTTTAACAACAATTGTTGACTGGAATGAGGTTTTTCTTAATTATTAAATTATATAGATCAAGAAGAGTAGTCCAGTATATAAGAAATATCTTATAAAGAAAATGAATACTCTCTTAATTTGCCACGGTCAATAATTTGTATGGAGTCATTAAATATTTCTTCTGAATTTAACTGTGTTGTCAAATTTATTGCCGACGTTTCGCTGGGCATACTGCAAGCTTCCTGAGGGCTTAATCTGGGACTAAATGGAGCCTACCTTAAGCCCTTAGGAAGGTTGTAGTATGTTCTTCCTCCATTTTGCTTACATGACCATACAATCGCATCTTGGTTTCCCCCATGACAATATGCAAAAGCTTGTTTGCAAAAACGTCCATTCAATTTCCCAAAGACTATTCTCTTTGGTATCCTGTGTTTTGGCATTCTTTCCACATGTCCCATTTGGCTTTCTTTATCAATCCCACTATGACATGCTCTCTATACAGTGACTGCGCAGAGATTCTTCTTCTCAACACCGCATTTTCGGCCGCTCTCCCCATATTCTTAATACTATTTCTCTTCCCAAGGAATTGAATAACTTCTGATTGATTGGTCAGGGGCCATGTCTCGCAATCATACACGACTGCTAGTCTTACTATCGTTTTATATGTTTGTAGTTTCATTATTTTTAAAAGTGATTTGAACTGCATCACTCTTTGCTGTGAGGACTAACAGCTATTCCCTGATGTTATTCTAGCTTGTATTTCCCCTACTCTGTTGTCAACTGTAACCACACTTCCCGGATAATTGAATTGTGTTACAGCTCTAAAATTGTTCTCTCTGAAACACACCTTTCCATTCGCCACCTTTTCCAACCATTATAAACCATTTCTATTCCGTAATACTTTTAAAAAAAAGTCGTTGTATATCATATAATTATTTCATAAATCGTATATAATCTGACGCATATTCTACATCATAAATATAAATGTATCGATCAAGATGTACTAGAAAGATGACAGGACAAGAAGGAGGACGATGTAAGGGAAAGAATGGTCTGGATTTATTTCCTTGCCAGGAGAAAAAGATGGAAGAATTAATGACGGCCTGGGGAAGAACGTCACCCGATTTGTCAGGAAACCTTAACGCATAAGGGGACTCCGAAGAGAAGGGAACTGGAGAAAAATTGAATACGTCGCTTCGAAGTAGAGGAGCAGGAATTTCCACCGGCTTGCCAATCTTTCTCCTGCCACGTTTTCTCTCCTTCTCAAAGATTTATTAGTAATATAGTTCTTCGAAATAATATTTTTTTGAAAATACTGCATAGTATGTGTATGTAGTGTTGAATAATGGTCTATTTTGTTTTCGGACTGTGTATGTATATGTATTCATTATATATTTTTGTGTGTTTTCGCACTCAACTATATCATTAGATTGCTTAATCGCTGAATCTTTGATGAGCTTCACAATTAAATATAAAATTATGAAATATAGAATCAATATGCAATAAGTTTATTATTGTGTTAATTTAATATTATGGGGGAAATATAGAGTTAGAGAAATAATTCCTCATTTAGTGATATGCATCTTAATATAAACCGAAGTAGGATTTATTAGTAATATGGTCTTTGTGCTTTGTCGATCTCACAAAAGCGTTTGACCGTGGAAGGACAACTGATATCTTGCAAGCCTTAAGAGAAAAAGAGATGTATAAAGGTCATATACTTGCGGTCGAAAGTTTATACCAGAAAACCAGGTGTGAAGTAAGATTTGGCAATTACACTTCTCAGGAAATTGATTCACTATTGGAATCCGGCAGGGATGTAGTCTAAATTCCTTCCTGTTCAGTTGGTCATAGATTCAGCTCTTCGAAAGACCCAGTCAAAAATGAGGAAGTTCCACCAATATGCCATATGCCAATCTGAGCCCAATAAGCTTCTCATTGTTGGCATTTGCGGATGACATTGTTGTTTTCTCAGAGAATGGCAGAAACCTCCAGCACAATGCTAGCAGATTAAAACAAGAGTTGCTGGCTATAAATATGACCATAAGCCCTAATAAAACAAAAGTGATGAGGGTAGGAAAGAAGCCAAGGAGAATAATGAGAGTCATTAGAGTTGAAGATAAAGTCATAGAACAAGTGGAGAACCTCAAATACCAAGGGGCGCATCCAAACGAAAACGTATACATCGATTTGGAAGTGAACGAGAGAATGTGCCGCTAGCAGGATGTTTGAAGCGGTTAAGAGATGATTTCTTAACCGAAGAGAAGTAGAAAAGGAAACGAAAGTGGCTGTATTTAAGTCAAGAATCCTCCCTATCCTCACGTGTTCTACAGAATCATGGATGATGACAAAGAAACACCAATCCATAATACAAGCACCAGAAATGAGATTCCTCAGGAAGATAGAGGGTAGTACAGTCTCTACCTTATATTGAAACCAAGATTTTTCATCGGATACAGTATTTAAAAAAAATATTTATATTCCATCTTGCACATATCAGGACTTACGGAGTAGAGTTTTGGGGCTCCACTAAGCCATTGAAGTCCTCTCGTATTCAATCCTTACAATCAAAAATCCGTCCTTCAAATTTAGCAACCTCTTCAATTCCTGATGATCAGCCGAGGGTCTGAAAAGAAGATGGCATCGTGACCTTCTATGTTCAACTTATTATTTGTACCATTGGGTAGTTTCTCTACTTGCCTTTATCTTGGGACATTATATATCTTTTATTATATTTACTTGATGTATTCAATATACAGTTGTAAATTTCAATACTTTAAAAAAAAATAATCTTGCGGATCAAAGTCGGCAATCAAATATCAGAAATAATTGTCATAAGAGTAGGAAAGATTTTAATCATAACTTTTTTTTTCTCGTAGACTCTTTACTACCTAGCTTTTATGATTTATTTTAAGAAATAATTTTAATAATATTATCTTTTATGAATCTGGTGGTCAAGATTTGAACTAATAGTACTTCTTTTCGTATTGCCCACTTCAGATCATAAGGGCGACCTGTGGTCTAGCGGTTAGCGTAACAAACTAACAACCAAAACATAATATTTCCATAACAGTCAAGATAAGTAGAAACCAATATATATTGGTTTATAGGTTTATATGTACATATATGTATATATATATATATATATATATATAACTTAAAGGCTTCACCACTCCAAAGCATAAAAAAAAGAAAGTTAAGGGACAAATAACACACTTGAAGGCTGGTTAAACACTGACTTTATTCCTCTTATAATTCTCTATATATAGTATTTACAATGTTTGTTTATAAGAATTTGGTATTAGTGGATATACAGCTCTTAGTCTCATCTTAACTCCCCCCTGCCAGTTTACGACCATCTTCGTAAACTCTAAAAAACAAAAAAAGAATACTGGTACACCAACATAGTATACGCTAAACTCAATCGGCACAAATAAACGAATTCTACAACTTACAAAACCAACTTAATACTATCTTACTCTATAGCATCGCTGGATATATACAATATAAGGCTTATACCTAAACTTTATTTACAATGACAAGGAAACTCTACCAAAAACAAAACATACAAAACATAAAAAAAAATTATATACTTCTATATATCACTAAATTCCTAAAACTACATAGAAAAAGAGGAAAAAAAAAAATATCCAATAATAAACTAAAATAAATACAATTTCATGATCGGCCCTCCCCTGCCGGAACCTTAAGTTGTTCAATATGAACGGTTCTCCGTTTCCTGGGCTCAACCAGACTCTGAATAGTGACAAGATTATGCTCCCTAATCGTAATCACTTTGAATGGACCCTCATACCTGAGGACCTCCTTCGCACGATTCGACAAGATCTTTCTATAAACAATAGTGCCTATTTTCATCGTACCCATGACATCTCTTACTCCCTCATTCTCACGCGCCACTCTCCTACTCTTCTCTGCGGCCATTCGTCCGTGTGCTTTGCCCCAATTTCTCTCGAGCTCTACTCTGTTTGCATTTAATTGCTCGGCCATGCCCTCGTCCACCACCGTCTCCTCCTCGTTTCTCCTTCGTGCGCGTAACCCGAAAAGAGCTTCGAAAGGGGAAAACCCGGTGCCCATATGGATAGAATGGTTATATGCTGCTATTGCTCGGGGCATCGCCTCGTTCGCTTCTAACCCTTTATCCGCATGAAATACTCGGAGATGTTCCCCCAACGTATTATGGAGACGTTCAACCCCTCCCCTACTTTTCGGATGTCCGGGCGTGTTCCAATGCCACTCGATTCCCAACCTTTTCATCTCCTGTCGCAAGAGCGCGTTATCAAACTCTCTGCCCCCATCCGAGGAGATCGTGTTTGGCACCCCATAACACTGGTACCACATCTGTAGAGCGTCATTCACCGCCGCCGCCGACTTTTCTTTTACTGGGTGGGCCATGGCCGCTTTGCTAAACGTATCTAATATTGTTACCCATTTAAAACCTCTCCACGTAAAGGTGTCTATTTGAAGCTCTGTCAGGGGTACCGTGGGTGTCCGCGTCTCAGTCTGTAATCCCACGGGAGGGTGGCGGTCATATTTGGCCGTATGGCAGATGTGACAATCCCTTATTATCTCTTCTACCGTCTTCCGCATCCCTACCCAGTAATACTTTCTCTTTAAAGCTGCCAACGTCTCATTGATACCCCTGTGGTTCGTCTTGCCTTGATGATAAGCCGTGGTTACCTCCTTTTGTTGGTCCTGATCCCGAATGGTCTCCACCATCGACCGGCATCGGATGAACATCCTATCGATCCCTATTTTCTCGAGGCGCCATAAGTTGCGTATCTTATCCCACACTGTCGCATTTCCAACATACAGGTAATGGGTCGCTCCCGCCTTAGAGGCATCTTTCAGCACACGACACATCTGCTCTTCCCGAACTCCAGGTTGTGACCAGATAGTGATGACGGAATGTTTGTCATACTTGGAAAATTCCATTTTCACGAGCCCCGTAGTCCTTGTTTTCCAGATGACCTGCCGGGACTTGTTGTTGACAATGTCATCAATTTCCTCCATCTCAACCGGTCTCTCGTTTCCTGACTCGTCCTCTGAGGATTCCTCATTGCCTCGGGGGTCATCCACACGTCCTCCTTCTCCGTCTGGTGTCCATTCCCGTACAAACCTTTGTAACTCCTCCGACGCTTCTGCACCCTCCGTCTCCACCATATTGACCTGTAATGCACGAGAGAGCCAGAGCTACCACATTGTCTTTCCCCGGCTTATACACCACCTCCATGTTGTACTGGCTGAGGATCTCCTTCCATCTTGTAACTCGAGCTGAAGACTCCTTCAGATTACCCACCCAGAGCAACGGACGGTGGTCTGTATGCACCTTAAATTTTCTACCAAATACGTATGGTCGAAAGTGTTGCACCGCCCATATGATTCCTAACAATTCCCGCTCGAGTGCGCTGTAACGAGATTCCGCATCTGTGAGTCTCCTACTCGCGTATGCTACGGGTCGTTCCCCCTTTTCACTTTCCTGGGATAAAACAGCCCCCAGTGCATACTCGCTGGCGTCTGTGGTGATCGCGAATGGTTTCCCGAAGTCTGGGAATGCCAGGATTGGTTCAGTTTGCAACTGTAACATGCACCTTCTGATCTTTGCTTCAATTTCTGGCGTCATCTTAACTGTGCGCCCCTTTCGCAGCAGTTCGTTCAAAGGAACCAAGTTCTCCGCCATCTCCGGTACAAAACGTCGGTAGTAGTTGAGGGTCCCTAATAATCTCCTGATCCCCTTCACATCGCTCGGCATCGCCATCTTCCCTATTGCTTCCACTTTTCTCCCATCTGGACGTACCCCCTCCCCCGAAATCACATGTCCCAGAAAATTAATCTCCGTTTGTCCCAGAGTCGATTTTTCTGGCGACAGCTTCAACCCGAACTGCCGGATTCGCGTAAACACCCGTCGCAAATCTTCCAGATGACCCTCCTCTGTCCTACTAAACACCAGTAGATCATCCATGTAGACCTGGCACATGTTCTCGTCCAGTCCCCGCAAGAATTCGTCCATCAGTCTTTGAAATGTGATGGGCGCATTTTTCAGTCCAAACGGCATACGGGTGAATTCATAATGCCCCCTTTCGAATGTAAACGCGGTTTTGGCCTGGTCCCTGGGGTGCATCCGGATCTGGTGATACCCTGATTTTAGATCGAGCGTACTAAAGATTGAGGCTCCCCCTAGCCGGTCTAAAATATCCTCTAATCTGGGAATGGGGTATTTCTCGTCGCGCGTATTTTCGTTAAGCTGCCGAAAATCGACTACTACCCTATAGCGCTCCCTAGATTTCCCAGCAACCGGTTTCTTCTTAACGGCCCATAGTGGGCTATTAAACGGCGACTTGCTATCCACGATGATCCCCTGCCGCTTTAACTCCTCAATCTCCTCCCGGATATGTCCTCGTAACGCTTGTGGGTACCTCCGCTCCTTTACATAAGTGACCTTCTCCGACTTCAGATGGATCTCATGAAGCGTCTCCCCCGTCGCGCTCAGTGGGTCTCCCTCGCGAAAAAATATATCCCCGAATTCCTCCCTTACGGCCTGTCTCCAGTCTGCACCCTTGGCAATTACTCCAACGCACCTAACACCCCCTTTCACATCCTGCACCGTTTTATATTTCTTGTTCCCGATCCGGACTACCCACTGACCCCCTGTACTACGAGCTCTCAACCCTAATTTGCCAAACGCATCGCATCCCAAAATCCCCCCATACTCCCGCGGCATGATTTCCACAACATGCAGCGTCAACACCTCTCCCTTCTTTCCCCACCTATCTAGGGCTAAATCGATTTCCCCTTCTATCGTACAGGGCCCACTCAAAGTGACCACTTTACATTGACATGGCCTAATGTCTGGCTGACTCTTACCCTTAAACAACAACTTTAACTTGTCCTTACCCACTAGTGTACAAGAACTCCCTGTGTCTACTAAACACCTCCACCCCCTGTAAAACTCAATAACAGGCAACCTGTCACCCTTCTTTACCGCACTATTCACAAAAAAAAGGTTGCCCCTCCGCTTACACCATCCTCATTCCCTTCTTACCTGCTCGGCACGCCTCCCTGTGCTCCGTTGTTTGCTCCTTCCTCCGGGAGTTCCTCTGCCACTAGGTTCGCTGCCTTCCGTCTCCGACCCTGAGGTCTCCGAGGATCTCGCAGATTCCGAGATTATCCTGCTCCTCCGTCCCAGTCTGTGAGCATTGATCTCCATCGGCTCACCTCTGTCGTGCTCTCTGCGCCGTATATATGGGCATTGTCTGGCCATATGTCCCTCACCTTGGCATTCGAAGCACCGCGTACGTGGACACTGAGCTACCAAGTGCCCTGTTTTGCCGCATTCGTGGCATCTCCTTTCCTCTCTTCTCCCATTCTTCCTCTCAACCACTTGCCTTCTTTCTCTTGGTGGCTTCTCTCTTCTCACAAACTCTCCCTCTCTTCTTCTTCCTGGCTCCTGTCTGAATCTGCTTCTGCCTGTTTCGTTCCTCCGGTACGACACCCTATTCCACCCTGGTTCTATCACTTCCTTCTCTTCCTCATCTCGAGCACTCGCGTCTACCATCTCTTGTGCACACTCCATAAATGTTCTATCTCTGGGTAGACCGTCCTTCTTTCCAGTGTCCCTAGCCAGTTGCACCTTCAGGACCGTGGTCATAAATAGCATCCACGCTTCGACAGCACCGGTGTCCATGACTTCTCTCAACTTCTCATTTATCTTATTAAGCTTAGCGAGAAGTCCTGCAGCATACTGTCCATTCGACTGGTTTGCTCGTTTCATCTCCCGAAACATCTGCAACATGTCCTCTTCTGGGGCCCATCGCCCCCCTCCGTAAGCCTTTTTTAATCTATCCTTGATTACCTGCCACGAGGTATCCTCGTCCGCTTGGATCAGATTTAACACACTCCTTCTGACCCTCCGTGCTAAAGCTACTCGTAGCCTTTTGGCGTCCGCTTCCTCCAAAAAGTCCGCTGCAACCTGAGACTGAATACTGCTGATGCCGTCGCCGCCCTTGAGAAAGTGATTTAATTCACCTATGTCTCCGTTGAATTTCTCAAGGTCCGATATCTCCCTTCTCAGATCTTGTGCATTTGCCTTCCTTAACTTCATTTTTTCCAATTCGTTAGTCTCTTGCGCTATTCTGTTTGCCTCCTGCGCCGCTAGGTCCGCCCTCGCCATTGCTAGAGTTGTTGACGGCAATGGCGGAAACTCGGGATTCACCTGTTCAGTCTGCGGAGGCTCCAACGTTAACGTTGCTGGCCTAAGGATTTCTCTTTGCTCATTCATTTTAGTAAAATTATCTTCAAACCAAAAGAACTAAATGAAAATAAATCTAGAGAAAGAGAAAAAAAAATCGTAGAAAACAAACCTCACTAAACTGCAAAAACGTTCCCGGGTTTCGGCACCACTTAAAGGCTTCACCACTCCAAAGCATAAAAAAAAGAAAGTTAAGGGACAAATAACACACTTGAAGGCTGGTTAAACACTGACTTTATTCCTCTTATAATTCTCTATATATAGTATTTACAATGTTTGTTTATAAGAATTTGGTATTAGTGGATATACAGCTCTTAGTCTCATCTTAACTCCCCCCTGCCAGTTTACGACCATCTTCGTAAACTCTAAAAAACAAAAAAAGAATACTGGTACACCAACATAGTATACGCTAAACTCAATCGGCACAAATAAACGAATTCTACAACTTACAAAACCAACTTAATACTATCTTACTCTATAGCATCGCTGGATATATACAATATAAGGCTTATACCTAAACTTTATTTACAATGACAAGGAAACTCTACCAAAAACAAAACATACATATATATATATATATATATATATATAAACATATATGTATATAAACAAAAACTCAGGCCTTGATCACCAACAGGTCTCCATTAAAGAACAACCAACCAATTATTGTTAAAACATATCCGTTCTTTTTAATTCTATAGTATTATTTTATTGTACATTGTTTTAACATTCAATACTATTATATTTTAATTAGTATCTTTAAGTTGTCTTTATTTTATTTCCTTTATCTGTCATTCATATATTTAAAGTATCATCGTGTACCATTAAAACCCAAGAAGGGTCTTTGGTTCGAGAAATGGTTGAAACGGTTCTATTTTTGAGTTAACGGTTGTACATGATGATTACACTGGTCAACAGTATTTTTGCTAAATGGATAAATGTGGCTGTCTCATACGTATTTTGCTATGGTAATTCCGAATATGATCATCAAAATTGTCCATGGGGCTCATATTTTGTGTAATTTTAAGTTTTGTAAAAAAAAAAAATGTGATATTTTATAGCTATGAACGCTGAATTCTTGGATCACCTCAAAGTGTTAGGACTTTTGTTAGGTCTTCAATCAGGTTATACAAAATTTGTTTGTATTCTGTGTGAGTGGGACAGCAGAGATCGCAAAAATCATTATATAAAGAAGGAATGCCCCAAAGGAAATCTTGTACCTGGAGAAAAAAAATGTACTTTTCGAACCACTAGTAAACACAAAAAACGTTTATCTTCCACCATTGCACACCAAACTCGGTTTGACGAAAAATTTTGTTAAGGCACTGGATGAAATTGCCCTGGATTTCTATTTTTAAAGGCTACATTTCCTCGAATCAGTGATGCAAAAATAAATGTTGTTCCACAAATAAGGGAGCTTATGAAGCATCAAGACTTTGAGGAATGTTTGAATAGAGCCGAAATAGTAGCTTGGATTTCTTTTAAAAATGTTGTGAAAGAATTTCTTGGAAATGAAAAAGCAGAAAACTACAGAGAGCTAGTTTCTGATCTTCTACAAAATTACAAGGCCTTAGGATGTAATATGTCTCTAAAAATACATTTTCTAGACTCGCACTTGGATTTCTTTCCTGAAAATCTTAGGGCTTTGAGTGATCTCATCCAGAAATATCCACTCTGTAGAAACGATACCAGGAAAGTGGAATCCAAATATGTTGGCAGACTATTGTTGGTCTATGAAAAGGGGTTTACCAGCCGCAAAATACAGCAGGAATCATCAAAGGCTACATTTTGATTTAAATTACGGTATGAAAGCTGATTAAATAAAATTGCTTGTTTTAACACTATATTATTTTTTTATAATTTTTTAATCATTGCATGCAGAGAGCGGTTGATTAAGCAAAATATTAAAAAATAAAAACTCCTGGTGATTTTATATTGTTAAATTTTTATATTTGTCTATAACTACACGGGTCGCATAAAAAGCGATCAATTTGCAACAAAAGAGAATTTTCGCTTTTTATGACATTTTGTAACTAGCGACCTTTATGTTAGTTTTTAGTCAACATTTACAAAGTCACAATAAAAGACCATGCCATTTTTCTACTCAATATTTTTCATTCGAGCATTTTTTTACTTTTTCATTTTATTTCAAACTGCCAGGCTCAATCGTGCCCGACTGATGACATCATAAATCGCTACTGGGAGGCTCGACGTCGAATGGTTGAGGAGCCACGTACGGGGGTTGGATAAATAAATAACTAAATTTTATTTCAATGCTCATGGCTTTTCAAAACAAGGTCCTAAGAATCGCAGTGGATGCCCCCTGGTTCATCAGAAATTGTCACCGAGAACTACAAATAGAAACAATAGACGATGACATAAAAAAAAGGTTCAGAAAATTTCAACCCAAACTACCAGCAGATAATGGGGCAATAAATTACAACGTAGGAAAGCAGACATCATCTCGAAGACTAAAGCTCAGGTTACTGCAGGACATTTTATTATAAGTCGTACAATTATATATTTTTAGTGATATTACTGCCTTAAATTTATTTTACAGCTATTTTATATTTGTAGATTTTTAGACATTTAACCAATAGTTATAACGATGTATTTAGTTAGGGGTGTCAATTGTACGAGACTAAACCCCCCCCCATAATCAATTGCCACCAAAAATTTAAACAAATCAATATCATAACAATCATGTAAAGGCCCATTAGGTCGATCTGGTAAAAAATAAAAAAATTAAAATAAAAAAAGGGTAAACTCATACAATCTGATACTTCGTTTTCGGATTAAGTATTCTACGTTTTACCTTCCAAAGACAGATTTATATTAGAAAAGTGGTTCTATAAATGGCAAATCAGAATAAACGCCTCAAAATCGAACCATGAGCCTCTCTAAGCAAAGCTTCGTTTCCAGCAGTCACAATTGACAACGACGAAGTACCTTCCAAAAATTATGTATGTTATTTCGGACAATACTTGGATAAAAGACTTACATGGAACGTACATACAAAATTAAAAAGACAAGAACTGACTAGACGGTACAAACAACTATCACATCTTCTAGACTACAGATCTTCACTTGACATGGAACAAACGACTTATCTATAATATTATACTAAAACCTATTTGGACATCTGGAGCAGAACTTTGGGGTTCAGCAAAAAAAGTCCACATACACAAAATACAAACAACACAGTCAAAAATTCGCAGAAAAATTGTTCATTCCACTCATCGACACAATATCACCCAAATCCATTCGTTCTTCCGCTTTCCTACTCCCTGTTACCTGGACTTGATAAGAAAATTTAAAAGATACATTGGCCAAGAGACCTACTTAACTATTGATATTTGTATTTTAAAACTCGATGATCATATAGAATAGCAATGAGAAAAACATCGTTACTTCTTAAATAGAAAATTTTTTGTAGGGAAGTATCAGTATTAATTTCTAAATCAATAACTAATAAAAATCTAAAAATGATATGTCTAGTACCCACTATTGTTCAGGTAGGCCGATGTCTATTCATTTAGTTTTTCTTAAATTTTTAGGTCATTGTTAAATGAAATATGCTAATATTTGGTTGTTACTTTTTTCAGCTGGGAGAATTTCCATAATTTACCTTTTACGTAATGGTACATTATCTTTGGAACAATGTAACATCAGTAGTTACTCTTGAATATCGCTATGAATATGATTATGACTATGATGATCGCTTCCAGCGAATTTGATCGCAATGATTTTTTTTTCCTCCATTTGAAGGAATATGAAATTTTTGATAGCCGATTAATGGTTAATGCAGGTCTCTATAGCATTTTATTACTAATCGTTAATTTTTATGACTATAATAATAAACTAACCTGTGGCTATCTTTTTTAAAAAAAAGTTCGAAGACAAAAGTTTCGGACACTTTGAGAACGTCTTTTGTTTTGCCTCGACGAACGCAAAAAACCCGTACCCCGCTGCGAGTACATAACAAATGGCATCAGAACCCTAGGGGACACATCAGTTCCTAGAACCAGGGTACTCCGAAGGTACTCCAAGGTGGTCCGTGGTCCATTAGGTTGTGGTTCCGTTACCTGTAGTCCCTCTGTTTGCAAACATGGCAGAAGATACGGCAATCATTGCGGTACCTTTCGAATCGCATCTGTCACTTCTAGTTCTGACAGGTCGGTGCAGGTGTTTAGCTCCTTACCCTGTTACCTGATATATGTTTTTGTTTCTAGGTCACAATCAGTTCGTTATAAGAAACATCAGCTAAAAAATTAGGTTTTCGTTGTGAAATTTAGTAACTCGGAAAAAAGTATGAAATGAAAAGAAACTGGTTGAAAAACATTTTAAAATAACATGTTACTTTCTTTATAGATTAGGATGCAGAGTTTTAGTGCTGAAGATCCCGGTTTTGAATTCGGCTGTGAAATACAAATTATTTAGCTTTACTCATTTATGTATATGTATATGTATTTTCTGGTTATATCGTCCAAAAAATTTGAATAACAGGAAATTGAAAAAAAAAAAATTAGATTAGAACAATAACAAAGTATCATCCTTCAAGTGGTGCGGGGAAGCTATGAATGTATATATTGAAATTTACAACTGTATACTGAATACATCAAGTAAGTATAATGAAAGATAAATCATGTCCCGAGATAAAGGCAAGTAGAGATACTACCCAGTCGTAGTACTCAAATAAAAAGTTCGACTTAAAAGGTCACGAAGCCATCTTCTTTTCAGACGCCTCGGAGGATTATCAGGAATTGAAGAGGTTGCAAGGTTTGAAACAAGTGGGTTTGAGTGGAAATAAAATTTGTCATGAAAAGATTGATATCGGGTTCGGGGCAAATCACCAACAAACGGGACATTAAGGTCTTTATGGATTACTTTGTTCGTAACAAAGTAAGGAGCATTGAGGATTTTACGAAGGATTTTGGATTGTAAGGATTGAATACAAGAGGAATTCGATGGCTTAGTGGAGCCCCAAAGCTCTATTCCGTAAGTCCAGACGGGTCTAATGATTGTCATGTATATGAGTCTCTTGTACTTAATTGGGAGCTGAGAGCGTTTGTCTAGTAAATGTTGAAGTAGCCTTTTTAGGCTAAACAAACCAAAAGTGGGTAGCTAAAAAAACAAATAGTGGGTATTTAATAACAAATCTGCTATAATATATATATATATATATATATATATATATATATATATATATATATATATATAGAGAGAGAGAGAGAGAGAGAGAGAGAGAGAGAGAAAGAGAGAGAGAGAGAGAGAGAGAGAGAGAGAGTGGGGGGGGGGGGGGTGAGTGAGATAGACAGACTAGGGGATGCGATAACTCGTTTATTCTAGTTATCAATAGGCGAGCTGTTTCTTGTCGTTTCAGTCTAGTATGAGGATTCCAATTTATGTGTTTGTCAAGGTGTAGTCCTATTTATGTGTAGTCCTAAGTACCGGACCTGTTCAACAGGAATCAGTTGGATGTTATTAAACGATACAGGAGGACAGGAAGATGTTAGTTTACGAATGAGGGTAAATGTGATTTGATGAGATTAGTGGGATTTTATTTTAATCCTCCAGTTATGACACAATTTTTCAAGGTCAGTGATATGGGATTGAAGAGTACGGGATGCTATAATTGGATCATTGTCGACTGATAATAGACATGTGCCAACCGCATACGTGGTAAGGATAGTATTAGGATGAGTTGGGATGTCAGCTGTATAAACTGTGTAGAGAACTGGGCCGAGGATACTGCCTTGAGGAACCAAATTTTAAAACCACATTCCTTATTTTAAAAAATTCTTCTATGCACATTTCACACCTAAGCAACTCTCAAAAGCTTGTAGATACTCGTATCTAACTTGAAGCATCCATAAGTGTCCATATCTCTGATACCTGATGTCTATGACAGCACTGAAAACACGTAATATTTTAAGTACCCTCATTCGAGTACTCTGATCCGGCCGGTGGAAGATTTAACACGACTTTATTTCAGGTATTAATGAAGATAAAGGACATACATCTCTTATGAAATTAAAAAATAATAATTTTGTATTAACGATTTTAGTTTAAACTTTCCAATAATGAGACTTTGTAAATAATCAAAGAAAAGAAAACCTAAATATTTCAAGTTTTCTGTAATTAATAATCCATCTGCGGGGCGAAAGACAATAATGGATTGTCTCATTTAATATGTGCTTAGAACCAAAGAAAAATAAATGTAAAAACAGAAAGGAGTGTTGTGACAATGGATGACTTGTAAACGAAGAACGTCTAAATAATATACGCTGATAACACTATAACATCTATTTGCCGCCAGTAAGAGTAATAAAAATTGATCAAAGTGAATGAATTTAGTGAACGACTAAGGCTTATTCGGCCATATAGAGTTCAGCGATGGACGTATACGTCCATTTACACAAGATAGAATAGAATAGAATAGAATAGAATAGAAAAATAATTTTATTCTGGGACCAGGTCCCTTTAGAATAACAGATATGAACAAAATTAAATGACTATATATCTGGCCAAAGGCCTACATCAAAATAAAACAATAATTACATAATATCCTGAAAGTAAATAACTAAACAGGTATGTTTTGGTAGAAAATCAGAAAAATAAAAATAAAAAAACAGACAAATTTACAATAAAAATAAATAGGCTTATAGAAAAATAAGTGAATAAATAATATCATCTAATAATAATAAAAAAATGATATCATTATGAGTGAGGAATATTTTCAGTAGTTCATCAATCGATAAAGTTGTATATATCTATAAATTATGTATTGATAATAAAGCATCTGATTGGGAATTTAGAAGATGTAGGAAAAGTCTGGATTTAAATGAGGTTAAAGAAGACGCATGATGGACATCGACAGGGATTGAGTTCCAAAGAGAGATAGAACGCTCAAAAGTATTTGTTCTATGGGAACGGATATAAAGATCAGAAGGGCGAGATCTTGTGCCCTGGGATTGGATAGAGGATTTGAATTGAAGGAAACTATAGATGTAAGATGGATGTTGTGAGTTGATAGTTTGATATAAGAAAGAACCAAGGAAGTAAAGTCTACGGATAGAAGGGAAAAGCCACTTTACCTCAGCATAACGGCGGGACACATGAGACCTCCTCGGGGCGTCGAAGACAAATCGAAGCGAACAGTTCAAACAATACAACTCAAAACTCCTAGAAAAATGCAAATTATCCTTGTTTTTTTTTCGGTTCAGACTATACACGACCAATTACCAATATAAAACGAAAGACATGAACATTCCAACAATAATAATGTATTCACACCAAATGCACATTTCACTCTTCAAAATATTACCATAATCCTCTTATTCTTTCTCTTTCTTCCTCTCTCTTACCCGGACTTCCTGTAAGAAGATTTAACAGACAATATCTAGAGACCAACTCAAAGACCCATAATAACTTATCAAAAAAAATTATCGTACGGAGAGGATCGTATGGTGTGGTCCGGGCTATACAGAAAGAAACCTCACACCGCAGAGCGGTAGAGAGGAACTACTATGATGAGGATGATGAAAAAAAATTATAATCCCTGCAAATCGATAAGAAAATTCATTGGTAAGAAAAGAATAAATAAATAATTAAAGTGAAGAAAGAAAAGGGCCAATTATTTATTAAAATTATCTTGGACAACATACAGATAATAAATAAATTCATGCAGAAAAATAAAGATAAATTAAACTTACTACCAGTTTAAGTATATCCCTCAGAGCTAGTTTGTCTTGCGGGTTTTAGTATCGTCTGGTCTGCAGGCAATTTCCAGCGATGATCCTATAAAGATGGTTTAACCCAACAGATTTTAATCAGTATTTCAACATCAGTACTTCTCTTATCTCTATTTTTTACATAATACTTACTTAAGCTTTTGTCCCTGATTTCATCTATAAATTTTGTGTATGAATCATTTTTTTCTTGGAATAAAACGCCATACCATACATAATGTATATATAATGTTTAAAAAAAAGGAAACATTGTCGAGATCGTTTTAATATTTTTCAATTAACTTAATTCAAAATGTTTCCTTTTAGGCAGCGGAGTGGCCAGTGAATTCTGAGACGCGATGCTGAAAGCTAGGGGTTCAACTTCCGCTGTAGAAATAACCATTATTAATCTGGAAAATAACATTTGATGGACTCTGTGGGATCGACTTGGGCTTACCCAGTCCCTATAAAATGGGTACAAACGATGTCCCTCCACAACTGTAGTCCTAGAAACAGCGTAGAGTCCCTACCATGTACTAAACACAAGTATTTTTATCTAAAAAAAAAATTTCAATAATATGAAACTTGGAACGTATCATATTCGTAGGTACCTGTTAAATTAATAGAGAAGGTGTTGAGGCGTCTTAATTTGATAATCTTAAAATGTACTATCCTTACCACGTATGCTGATGATACATGTGTATTATCAGTCAAACCAATCCAGTTATTGCATCCCAAAGCCTCCAATCCCATATTACAGACATCGAAGAACGGTGTCAAAACAGGAGAATTAAAATAAATTCTCAAAAATCGCATCAAATCACTTTTACCTTACGTCGTAAACCAATGACTTCCTGCTCTTCAGTATCCTGTAATAATACCACACTGGTGCCTGTAAATCAGATCCGATACTTAGGGCTGCATCTTGGCAATCGATTAGCCTGGAATCCTCATACGAGACTGAAAAGACAAGAAACCGCTCGACGTTTCAGGCTACTTCAACACTTACTAGACAAACGCTCTAAGCTCCCAATTAATTACAAAAGACTCATCTACATGACCACCATACATACGACCTATTTGGACTTACGGAGTAGAGCTTTGGGGCTCCACTAAGCCATCGAATTCCTCTCGTATCCAATCCCTACAATCCAAAATCCTCAACGCTCCTTATTTTGTTAAGAATAAAGTCATCCATAACGACCTTAATGTCCCATTTGTTGCTGATTTGGCCCGCTCTCTATCCTTTCATAACAAACTTCATTCCCACTCAAACCCTCTAGTTTCAAACCTAGCTTCCTCTTCGATTCCCGATAATCCTCCGAGGCGCCTGAAAAGAAGGGGGCCACGTGACCTTCTTAGTTGAACTAGTGATTTGAGTACTACCAGTGGGTAGTTACCCTACTTGCCATTAACTCATGTCATTATGTATCACATAGCCTATTTACTTGATGTATTATTGTAATACAGTTGTAAATATCAATAAATAAATAAATAAAAATAGGCAATAGATAAATACCCTTATGCTTAGTGATAAGTTTAGAAAAACGCGTGTTACAACAATGGAGAAAGAAAAACAAAAAAAACACATGTTACATAAGTGGAGTGAATCGGCTTTTGTTCACTCCGACTAGATCACTACAGTGTTGGCAGTTTCTTAAAGTGCACATTGTAAACAACATCAGAGTTTCTTTGGGACTTGAAGAGAAACTAAGTCGTTGTCTGCAGGTGGAATTATTTAAAATCTCTTCAACGATTCGACCACTTCGAACTGACCTGGTCAAGGTGAGACCAACATCCACGCTCGCAGTATTAATTATTTAATTTATTAAATTTATTTATGTTATTATTTTAATACAAGGTTACATTTGACGAACTGGAATAATTGAATCAGAAACTTAATTTTTTTCCTCGTCATTTTCGGAGCTCTCATCGAAAGGGATAACTATTTCGCTGAAGCAAAACTGGAGGACTGGCTACAAATAGACAAAGTAAAATATCAAATGGAAGATAAGGGGAAGATATTCCCAGGAGGAGATGAGGACAAACGACACCTGTATAGGGCAGCCATGAATTACCTGCTGGGGGGCGCTGTTTTATTGTCGGGGGGATGGGGCCCTTTAAATAATTTATACAGGCCCCAACCCTTAGGAGAAGATGCTGAGGAATCCTTCTCCCTACCTGAGTCTCATTCAGGATCTCTCAATCATACTCTGTATCTCTGCTGGAGAAATCTCTGATGATCTGATATGTTTATGTCTTTATGTGATAACATAATAAGTTACTTTTGAGACTATTTTTCAGAATGAATACAAATAAAACTGATGAAGTTATCCTGAATATTTTTTCCGAAAATTTTTATAGCCAAAAAATACCAGAAATATATAAGGTAACAGATAAAAGCTGAAGTATATGGATATGGACTCACTAATGTGTGGAGTATTCATTAATTGATCTTTATGTTAAGTTTTTTTTTAAATTTATTTATTGATATTTACAACTGTATTAAAATAATACATCAAGTAAATGGGCTAAGCGATACATAATGGCATGAGTTAATGGAAAGTAGAGAAACTACCCACTGGTAGTACTCAAATCACAAGTTCACCTAAGAAGTCACGGGCCAATCTTCTTTTCAGACGCCTCGGAAGATTATCGGGAATTGAAGAGGAAGCTAGGTTTGAAACTAGAGGGTTTGAGTGGAAATCAAGTTTTGAAAGGATAGATAGCGGGTTCGGGCCAAATCAGCAACAAATGGGACATTAAGGTCGTTATTGATGACTTTATTCTTAAGGAGCATTAAGGATTTTACCAAGGATTTTGGATTGTAGGGATACGAGAGGAATTCGATGGCGCCCCAAAGCTCTACTCCGTAAGCCCAAATAGGTCGTATGATGGTCATGTAGATGAGGTTTTTGTAGTTAATTGGGAGCTTAGAGCGTTTGTCTAGTAAGTGTTGAAGTAGCCTGAAACGTCGTGGGGTTTATTGTCTTTTCAGTCTCGTATGAGGATTCCAGGTTAATCGTTTGTCAAGATGCAACCCTATTTATGTTAAGTTATATTCCAAATTAATACTATACTCATATAATTAATACTAATATTAATAAAGTTTAGCTTAAACTACTTGAAAATATAAATATCTACTTCCTCATTAGTGCTGGGGTTATCAAACCTCAAATTATTATCATCATTTAATTAGTAATCGACACTATTAGAGAACTTGAAAATTATTATATTTGTATTTTTTTAAACAACTGATATATAAATTTAACTAAAGTTATATGGCTTAGCACCGAATTAATTCCTAAAAAGTTAATAAGCACTGAGTAGACAAGTAGACTTGGGTAGATCGAGGCTTAAGTGGAAGGATTGCATTAAGATAATTTTTTAAACAGAGTTTCGTAGTACCTATCGGCTTCAAACATTTGGTATAGCTAAGCCTTATATTATTGTTAATATAAATTGTTAAAGGATTAAAGCTATTAGTGTTAATAGAAGAGGACAGCAAACATTATAATAAGTAAATAAATAATTATAATATATTGGCTTTTAGAAAGCAATGTAATCACTTTACACTTTATTTTATATATATATAAATATATTTATATAAAATAAAGTTATAAATATATATATATACAAATAAACAAGTTTATCTTTTTTTTTTCATGTCAACGTTTAGGGCTAATTTTGAGGTATCATTAGGACTGAAATTAAAACAGAAAGAGTAAACATATACCTATACACAGTGCAGTACTAAAGAAATTAAAACAGGTTAATTTTATCAAAGATGATAGGAATGATAAGTAATAAATGCAAAGAGGAAAATGAATTATAAGAAATAACAAGAATGGAAAGAAATCCGGGAGAAAATAAAACACAGAAAGTAGAAATAAGAAAACAAATAATAAAATTACAAGAAAAATGATTTTACGACAAAATTAGATCAATATCATGTTACTGTTGAAATCACTAAAATGTTTTATTGTCTTCTAGATTTCTTTTCGTTCTTGTTAATTCTCACCAATTAATTCACAATTTATATGTTTCTCTTTGTTTTTCTTTCTTATCATTCCTATGATTTCTGTTTAAATTAAATTTTCATGGCGATCTGTGGTCTAGTGGTTAGTCAAAAAACTGACTAATCCAAAGATCACTGGTTCATAGCCCGACAGGTGGCCCTAGGATTTTCTAAAGGAAGTAAAAAATCCTTGGTTGTGCCGTCCTTCGGAAGGGGCGCTAAATGGGGCCCTGAGCCTTTAAGATGTTGGTTACTCGTTAAAAATCCCTATCTTAATTAACCCTGGATAGAAAAAAATTAGGGTCCCCACTGTTGCATCTGTCGATTAGCCATATCAGCATAAAGTGAGGTAAATTGAACAAACAAACAATTATCCAGGTATACTTTCTTGAATACTGCACTTTGATATAGTTTTATCCTTTTCGTTTTATTCTCAGTCCTGATGATGGGCTAAAAATTATGCCGAAACGTTGGCACATTTAAAATAAGTTTTTAATTTGTGTAAAATTGATTGCCTGCACCCCGACCGTTTTACGCTCTTCTGATTATAAAAACTAACTTTTTGTTATTTTCGACGCCTATCTTGAGATTCTTATTGAGATTTCCCCTTCATCGTAGAAGCCTCCCCTAAGCTCCACTCCAAGAACAATGTTTTGACACCCTAGAGGACATACCATCGCCCAGAGCAATAAATCTGCCAGCGAGGGTGGTCCTACCTGCAGTCCCTATTTCCATCTGAAAGGCCTCCTCTGGCATCTGTCCTTACCGCAGGCTGCTCTGTTGTGGCCAATGCTGTATTATCTGTTCGCCCAAAACAGCTCCTTCTGGTCTCCCTTTAATGCCTGTCTTTATCAGCATAACTCTGTTATTCCATAAATACTTCAGTAATTTATACAACTTTAATTTGGAAAATGTTCTATTAATAACTTTTTTTTTTTTTAAAAAGGTAGCCATTAGGACTGCCGACATAAGTGAAAACTCAAAAGTTTGGAATAATTGTGTTCTCTTTTTAATTATAGACTATTGCTCAAAATCAATTATAATCTGAGTTTTTTAAATTCCTTATTTGAATTAAATTTTTAATATTAGTTTTCAAATCGTTTATTTATCAGGCACTACGGCTATAATTGAAATAATTATAATAATAACATTACTTACTTTATATTCATATTTAGTATTATTATCATTAAGTTCTACAACACTTGATCATAATATGATCATTCCATAAAACCAGACATGTAACTATTACAAATAAAATCTTTTATGGGAAAACGTAACGTTACCTAATCACTGATGTTTTAAGTTGTTATTGATATAAATTACGCGACTTTTTAAATAAACGACTTATTAGATAAATATAATCATTCTTATATCAATCGAATCCTAAGCTTTAACTAAAGTTTATTAACATAATGCAGGCCGCTACGCATCGCGTCTTCCGCAATGTGTCAGGAGCATCTCGCTTAGGCTGCGACATGAATCCAGAAAATTGTCCCCTATCAAAAGTCGCTAAAGACAATTAAAGAAGTTTTCGCTCCAATAATAATAAATTCTTTATTTAAACTCGGACAATTCCCTTTAGAATAATATAACAGAAAATTGATTATAAGCTCTAGTTTCATGAAGAAAAATAGCAGTAAGAGTTGAATTAATATATTTAACTGTAGGTATATGTAATGTAATAAATTATATTAAATTAATTATATCGTTAAATGAAACATATAATTTAAATAATTAACGAATAATAAATTATGATTTAACTCATAACAAATAACTTGTGGTCGGGCTTTTTGTGATAGTACATTTGTTGAAAAATGTATATGAATTTAATTTAATCACAGCTGAAATAACCGCAAATTTAAAAATGCTTTCAATTTTTTCTGTAACGTTTTATTTTCTCAATAGAACTTCTAAAAAATAAAGGAACTTTGATCTTACTAAAAATCTATCTAATTTATTGTTTTGTTTATGTTTGTACTTCTTAATTCCATGAATGAAAAAAGAAAACAATTAACATTGATAACCCTTATAGCTTAATAACCGTCCATCTATAATAAAACGTTTAGCTACGCGACTCAAAGTTTGCGAAAGCTTATTATTAAGTCACTAGACCACAATGTGTAAAAAAAAAAAAAAAATTAGTTAACATTTACTATAGAGATAAAAAAGGTAAGAAATATTTACGTTAATATAATTTAAAAATCAAAAAAGGAAGCGTCCGATGGCAACTAAATAAACTGTTTATATTTATATTAATTCTTATTTTTATGGTAATTATTTTTAAATATTTTTGTTTTGAAGAGAAAAGATTTGCCCTGGCCGGGATTCGAACCCGGGTTGTCTGCTTCTCAGTAGTAGGGTCGTATCCAAGTCAAACAAATCAGTTCTCTTCACCGATCCAATATCCCCGTGTTCTCGCAATTTTTGCGACCCCTCGTAGCTCAGTGGCTTAGAGCTCGAGTACGGAGAAGCAGACGACCCGGATTCGAATTCCGGGCAGGGCAAATCTTTTATCTTCAAAACAATTATAATTAAAAATAATTACCATAAAAACAACAATTAACAAAAAAATCTATAAATAGTATATTGACGTAAGTCAACAAGTTCATAATTAAAATAATGTTCAATGAACATTCTTCCCCGTGTATACATCCCAAAAATTGCGAGAACATGGGAATAAGGATCGGTGAAGAGAACGAATTTTTCTGACTTGGATACGACCCCTGGTAGCTCATTGGCACTGCTACGGAGAAGTAGACGACCCGGGTTCCAATCCCGGCCAGGACAAATCTTTTCGGTTCAAAACAAAAATTTTTAAACTGTTTATAAATAATAAAAATTTCTTTCATCCATCTATTCCCGAATTTCGGTATTATATGAATATGAAGTATAGTATAATGTATTTTAACGATTTAGGAATGCTCAAAAAACAAAAAGGTTTGTAAATATTAGAAACAAATATTATTTGTTTTCTTTATTATTAAACATTTGTGAAAGATATAATTTTTACTTATCTAAACCCTTCCTTTACTTTATCACAGTACATGAAGTAATAGAACAAAAAATATTACACTGGTTGAACTCTGAATTTCATTTTTTTTCTAAATAGGGAGCGAAATGGCTCAGTGGTAGAGCGCTGCAGGTCCTGGGTTTAAATCCCTCTGTTTAGAAGACTTTTATTTATTTAGCCTTTATATAACAGCAGGAGATGAACCATAAGGGATGAGGACCCTCCTGGGGCTCCCCCAGCCTATATAAAATGGATACCCGAAATAAGGGGGAAAATCTATAGCACGATCTAACAAACACAACAAAAATATCTCCCTGCATAACTGTTGTACAAGAAAGATTGCAGTGGTACAATTTTTTTTAAATATAGACCATTAATATAGTTGCTACTTTTATATGCATAGGAGTATAAAGGATATAATAAATTTTCATATATAGTGAAATAGGACCTTAGATATGAAATCTTATAAAGGTGTTAATATAAGATTATACGATATGTTCTTTAAAAGGCGAGTAAAGAGCTCTTGTAAAATAAAAAGAAGCAATTTTGGCATTACTCAAAGAAGAGGAGGAAAAAGGATTCCTTTACCTGCAAAAGGGCAAAGATCTGAAGAAGGGCCTTCATGAAGTTTCATAACCCTTTCCTCGAAGGCTGTCCAGATGTCAAAGATGTCCTGGCTATTTGGACAGCAAGCAGCTTCAGGCAAATAGCATTCGTCTCTGTCACAGGTCCCCAAAGGGCCGTTTCTTATGTTTGTAAAGGATTTGAAAGAGATATTTATGAGTTTCCTATCGATATCTATATAGATATTTATTTGGAAAAAAGAGCTCGAATCATTCGTTTTTCCTAGTTACTCGCTAACAGTTATGAAAGAAATGAGCCTGTATCTATTTCTAAAAATAAACAATATAGCTATTGCAACTATCATATACCATCTTACTCTTTAAA
The DNA here is from genome assembly GCA_964056705.1 of Troilus luridus. Taxonomy (NCBI): domain Eukaryota; kingdom Metazoa; phylum Arthropoda; class Insecta; order Hemiptera; family Pentatomidae; genus Troilus; species Troilus luridus. The sequence continues at coordinate 194,658,500 of OZ057412.1, read as the reverse complement.
GAAAGATTTGCATTTTAGTTTTAAATGTACTAATCGCCGTTTCAGGCTACTTTTCAACATACACTAAACTACTCTAAGCCCCCAATTAATTACAAAATACTCATATACATGACTGTTATAAGACCTATAGTCGTGTTCATAGAAATTGGATCACTTAAAAATAATGGAGGATCTCCTTAGATCAATGTTGTTCTTACTTTTTGATAATTTTAAAATGTTTTGCAAAGGAAAAGAGTATGTTATAAGGCGTGAAAAATGATAAAAACCCAAACAAAAAATAAATAATATTCATAAAATGATAAAAAAAATTGTTTAGTGCTAACGAGGAATTTAGGAAAAAATTGTTTTTTACGTATTCATATGAATTTATTTGAAAAAATTTATTTTACTTTTGACAAAAGTATTTTGTCGAACCGCCATTAGCCCTAATAACGGAGTCGATAAATTTTTTTATGATTTCGTTACTTATCTCCTCAGTACACTCCTTTTCTATTGCCAGTTTTACCTCTTGTTTATTCTTAGGCTTTGCAATATTAATTTGTTTTTTCATAATCATCCACAAAATTTCTATAGGATTTAAATCAGGGCTGTTGTCTGGCCATGGCAGCGTGGAGATCTCGTTTTCTGTTAGGCATTAAAAAATAAGGTATCTTACAGCTAATACATTTTTAAAAATATGAAAAATGAAGTCTCCGCAGTGTGCAAGATGGGAATCCATTGAGAGAATCAAACTCTCTTCCAAATTTTTTAAAATATTTTTCTGCACCAACCGTCCCATCAATGAAGTTTTTTTTGCCAATTCACAAGCAGGATAAACATACCGAGACCATCTCACTTGCCGGATGTTTCACTGTTTCTATAGTACAGGATTCGTCAAATGTTTCTTATGGCCAACGTCTTCCGTAAGGAGCACCATCAGAACTGAAGATATTAAATTTACTCTTATCTGAAAATATCACTTTCATCAAGTCATCAGGTGTAATATTTTTAAAATTCTGCGCCCAATTTAGGCGAGATTGTTTCATTTGTTTGTTAAGAAATGGCTTTTTGGATGGTTTTCTGGTCCGCAAACCTTTTTAGGATAATCTCATCACCATGCGATCTAAACGCTCATCTGTCTTCATTTTCCTTCCAGTCCCTTTCTTTCGCTCGGTAGATCCCTGGGAAAGATTTTTGTTTATTATTCTTAACACAGTGGATTGGTTGCACCTCACCCTCCCTGCTATCTCACGTGAAGAAAGTCCAGCTCCAGCAAACGTTACTATTTTAATTTTTTTCGTCATTAGAAATTTGTTTGAAACTCAGTCTATTGGACATATTAAAAAGAAATATATGCTTAATATTGGATAATCTGGGCACAACTAAACTATGAGTCACTGATTCCATCTCACTCTAATACTAGTGGGTAAACAAATACAATCGTACTATTTGTTTACACATTTAGGATCAAAAAGGTAACAATCATAGGTGATGCGAATTTCTATGACCTCGAGTAGAGTCTAAGTAGAGACTTAGATTTACGGAGTAGAGGTTCGAGGGTTCACCAAGCCATCGAACTCCTCACGTATTCAACCCTTACAATACAAAGTCCCTCATTAAATCCTCAATATTGCTTAGTTTGTTACGAATAAAATCATCCATAATGACATTAATGTTTCATTTGTTACAGATTTGGCCCGAACCCGATTTCAATCATTTCATGCCAACTTTATTCTCAGTCAAACAAGTAGTTTCAAACAAATCTAGTTATTCAATTCCCGATAATCCTCCTAGGCGTCTTAAAATAAGATGGCCTCGTGATCTTCAAAGTTTAATTTGTTATTTGAGTACTAGCACCGGGTAATTTCCCTACTTGCCCATATCGATGCCATTATATATTATTGCTGCCGTTATATTTACTTGTTGTATTGCTATAATAATTTTGCTCTAATGCATTTATAATGGAGAATACGTCAAGTAAATATAATGAAAGATAAATCATGTTCCGAAATAAAGGCAAGTACAAAAAATACCTAGTGGTAGTACTCAAATAAAATGTTCGACTCAGAGGGTCACGAGGCCGTCTTCTTTTCAGACGCCTCCGAGGATTATCAGTAATTGAAGAGATTGCGAGGTTTGAAACTTGTGGGTTTGTGTGAAAATGAAGTTTTTTGAGATCTAAATAAAAATTTGGACTAACGAAAAAAACAATTGTACTATTCCCAGAACGAACAATTGAACAAAGCCACGACATTCATATCTTTCTTATGCTCGGCTTTTTAACTATTTCGCCTTTATGGTATCTTTCTCCTCCCATTGTCTGTTTCAATTGCAATTTTTTGACAATTTTTAATTTTTTTATTTTTCATTTCTTCCTATATTGTGGTATTTAGCCACATTTCGAAAAAAAAAAAACAACTATTCATTTAGCTATAAAATAAAATTTTAATTATAGTCTAATTATACCAATAAGTGTTTTGTTTTATTTAATTCAGCATTGCTTCTATCCCTACTACTTTCTCAAATTTATAATTGGTTGAAATATTTTCGAAAAAAAATCACAATTTTTTTTAACGAATAATTATTTTTTATTATTTTTATTTATTTATTTTTCTAATAATACGTACTTTATATATTGTTATTACTTTATTTTTGATTTTTTTTTTTTTTTTAACGCTTCTCTATTTTTTTCTAATATTCTTTAAAACAGAAATCGATGTAAAATCAATATTATTAGTTTTACAACAAAATATTATAATAACTTTTTAAATAATTTATAAGATAATATCTGATTTTAAACAACTACTTAATTGTTACTTCCAAAGCATAAGACAATATTTTAATAGAAAATACTTCATTAAATATTTACAGGAAAAAATAATTGGTTAAAGAATACTTAGTTATTTAATTTTAATAAAAAATACCTCTTAATTAATAATAAATTAATCTTGGAGGATATATCTATAGTGCATTTTGTTTAAATCTATTTAAATTTAATTAAAGTGGTTAAAATTATAATTAAAACTTAATAATGATAATTAATTTTTTTAATGTACCTTATTAGCTATTATTTGTACAAATAAAAATTGATTTACATGTTTCTGAAAGTTGTAATTTGAAAAATACTACTTATTTCATTTTATTACTTACATTACTTATATTCAAATTAAAAATTGTTTTTTTATTTAGTGTGACTTATTTTAATTGTTATATCTTTATTTGGTGTAATAATTAATAAAATTAACAATATTTGTTTGATATTACGTGATACGGAATAAGCTCACCAGGTAGAGCTAGTACGTACAGTAAGTTCGGAGCCAACCGACAGATAGCGCGGTCAGTCCGAATGAACGTCTTACCTGATCCGAACACTCTACAGTGAATTAGTGAAATTATATAATTAAAATTTTTCTTTATTTCAAAATTAGATATGTTATTTTATATTATACTAAAATAAATTTCTAATATCAAATCGGTTTGTAACTGTTAATAGAACAATTTTCGTAAGATAACTTTTAACTATTCTACGTGAAAGTTATCTATTTTCGATACTAAAAATGTTTACATTTTCGTTTGGTATAAATTGAAAAAAAAATATTGTACCAAAGCAGATAATTAAAAACTAATGAAGCATAATTCTTCTCTTTATTTATAATTGTCAAATTATCATTTTTTCTTTTTAGAACTTATGTAAAGGACCCTGTAATATATATATATCCTCTTTGGGCTCATTCAGTCCGTATAAGGTACTCTGATTGGGAAAAACCCGACTAGGCACAAATCCTTGGAAAACCGTTGTCTTTAAAACTCTGTCATGTATAGATCTTGGACTGGTGAAGAAATAGTGTAATCCATTGGTCAAAAGATGAATATTACCTATATCATCCAAAAATAATAATCCCTTTATCATGGTAAAAAAAAAAACATATCTCACTGACTATAAATTTATAAGCATTAAATAATTTTTCTTTGCTGCTCATTCGTTAATAAATGTTTATTTATAATAATGTTTTAAAAAATTTATTTATTTAAGTTTGAGTGGGAAATAGTTTACTTTAATTTTTACTCTTTGCTTTTTATCACTAGTTATTTCATAATTTATCTTGCTCTCTGTATTTCTTTACATTATTATCGATTCTGTTATACTTCGTTCGTACTGAAATGTTGTATATTGGTATTTTTTTATTCTTTCCTAGCCCTGAAGATGGCCTACATTACAAAATTACAAAAAATAATTTTTTTTTTGTTTTGTGTTATCTTTGACTGCTTTCCCTGACTAATTCAATCCATTATTAGAATTATCCAATCAACTATTTTCCACTCAAACATAAATCTATAGATCTTTGGCAGTAGAATAAAAAAAGTCTACTCCTTTGGTCAAATGTTCAATATTCCCTTTATCATCAAAAGTAATAATATCTTCATCATAATGAAAAAAAAACATATCTCACTAAATAATTATTTATAAACATTGGAAAATAATTATTTTTCTTTGAACTTCATTAATAAATGTTTAATTATATGTTTTTTATATTTATATTTATTTAGATGTTTTATTTTATTTTTACAAGAATTATTCCGCAAATACTAGGTATTCGGTGGAGATCTAAACACAATGACGATGTGTTACAAACGCCTGAAGCACATGGGGCGGGCGGGCCTCGGGTTTTTTGCACCAACACCTGGAACACACTCGGCTCTCACGCTGCAACCCGAAGCACACGTTTGTCAACTATTGATCCCAGATAATACAGATCGTATCTGGCGATTGTGCTAGAAATGAAGTATCAGCAATAATTTTTAACACTTTTAAAAATTTTAAGATTATATTTAATGTAATTAAATATAAACATCATTCATTTTTAATTATTAAGAAAGCATAATAAAAAAGAAAATAATTTGAGTGGTGTTATTAGTCCCAGTTGGATCTAAAAACAATCGCAAATTTTTAAAAATCTTTTTAATGAATATTATTTCATATATAATTCAAAAGGTCTATAGTCTTAACAATATCACACTTTGCGTAGCGCTAATTGTTTAAAACACGATTTCTGCCCTTATTACTATGTAAATTCAAATTTAAACCCTTAAACTTGGCACTTAAATGAAATGGACTTATCCCATTTTCAAAAATAACAGCACATATGAAAGACTATGACCTTACACATTAAATTATTCTTTACACTTATTACAGAAACTCTAAGCTTATATATAATTTTTTTTTATTCTTCTTTTCAATGAGGCCTGCTAAAGACCTCGTTCCAATGTCAATTATTTTTGTTTTATATAAATCAGTTTGTATTTACACTCTTTCCTTTTTAATAATTATTTTATTAGAATATACTGAACATATTGGAATTATGATGACTTTTTATTATTAAAAATGGGTTTCATTAACACATTATTCTAGAAATCGAAGTTCGGTTCCGTATTTATTTTTTACCCGCCTTAATATATGTATATATACATATATATCTGTGTGTGTGTGTGTGTGTGTGTGTGTATTAAAATATGTGCAATTACTTTGAATTGTTTTGAGATATTGAGAATTTTATAGATAAAATAATATTTTCTTGTCCATTAGAAAAATATGTGAATCTAAGTAACTGCATTGTCTTTATTAAAATAAAACAGTCCTGAAATCAAGAAAATGGAATAGGATGTTGCCTGTTTTATTATTTAAATCTATGCATTCCATTTAAATTCAAAAACAGTGCGATATTTTCTTAAATAAGTCAGGACCAGTGGCTTTATGATTTGCAAATTTAAAAAATTGTTATAATTTGACTGATAGAGCACGACAATAGACTAAGCAAAAAGAAGTTTCTCGGTCCGTATTACATCGCTAATGCTGATAAATTATTATTTTTAAATGATAAATAAAAGAGATATTTGCCTATTATTCAATTTTAAATATAATTAAAATTTAAATAATTGAAATGACAATACTGTTAGACTTTCGAATGTTGAACATTAGTGAGGTAAAGGCGAGAATCTGAAAAATTTAAAAGTCATTAGTGTAAGTAAGCCTTTACTTGAAGACTGTAAAGAAAGCGAGTTTTGGAATAGAGCCAAGAAGATTCTCGAAGAGTGTACAGATGATAACCAGACAAGTGACAAATGGCGGTAATATATCTTGTCCACCATCACGGTCCTCATTGCTCCATAATCATAGCTTGTTAATATATAGCACATGTTTTTTATGTATTAATTAATTCATTTTTTTGATTAACTTCAGTTGACAAACAAAAAGAAATACTTGATAAAGAAATCATAACATCAAAGCACCTTATGGCCTCTTGTTCTTAGTAAGTATCTATAATTATACAATAGAAAAGAATCAATTCATTTGTCAATTTTTTAATTATTAATAAGTTAACAGATAAATTTTAATATACTAACGAAAATAAAAGGTTTTTATATATATTTTTTATACACATTTAGATATTTTAATATTTTTCGGTAATATATGGCAAGAAAAATTAAAACAATAAAAAATGATTAACTAAGTTAACTAAAAATAATAAGTTAACTGAGAATGTTAAGATATTATTATCGAATAAAATATTTTATTTTTACATATTTGGATATATTACCTACTATATATCAGAAATGGATTTTTTTTTTTTAAATTACAAAAATAAATTATTAACTGTAAGAACAAATTTAAGTATAGTTATTATTACAATTTTAATTATTCATATTGTTTTTCCTTTTCAAGTAAGACTTTGTTTAAATGAAGATATTTTAGCATAAAATTGATGGAAATTGGTATAGTTAATAATTTATTTTTTCAAAGCTAATTCTTTTTTTCTTCAAAATGACATTTTTTTTTGCTTTCATTGCTATAAAAAATAAAAATAAAAGTTCAAAATATTGAAATAAGTAAGCTCATCAGTGCTTATATGTGTTAGGGATTCAAAAAATTGTTTTTAAATAGCTTAATGATTGGAAAGATTTGACTTGAAGTTTAATTTAAACTAGGAAATGCTAGAATATAGAAAAAAAATCATATGAGTGTTGCTTAATAAACCAAATTGCCTATTTTTTGGAAATGGAGTTAAATAGTATGGAAAAATAGTTGAAAAAGTAAATCACTCATGGCATGGGTAAATGTTAACTGTATTGTTTTTATTTTTCATTTCAAATAATAACTTAAATATGAATGATGGTTATTTTTATAAATAGTAAAAGATTTTTAAAGATTATTTTTTGAGAATAAATATTTTATCAGTTTAGATAATGACAACAAAGTAAGTATATAAAAATTGATTTATAATAAAGAATCATATATGAATGATAATTTTTTGTTATTATTATTGGTGAAATTTTTTTCAAAGTTGTTCGAACTATTTCAGTTTTCGTAAAAACAAGAGAAGAAGAAAAAATCAGTTTGAAACGTATAATAAATTAATGTTAGATTTTTTTCGTTTCGAACCCTGATATTTTAACTATTTCGAGGAAAATATTTTATTTGTCAAAATAATTAGAACTATATTGTACTGTTTATTTTGGTTATTATGAAATCGATTATATAAAATAATTAATAGTCTCACCATTTACTCGGAATATTAGGTATTTATTATTCACATCAGCTCTTGATATTTTGACAATAATTAAAACAATTTTTTAAAATTCATAATTGATAATGTAAAGATCACTTCGGTACACGCGATTTTTAATTTTAAAAAATAATATATTGTAAGATGTGTTCGAATTGACGTTTATTTATGAAAATTCCGTGATGGATCTGTTTGGACTGGCAGCACTTAGGGTCAAATGTGCCTGAGGTAACGCGTCGAGGATCAGCACACAGGGGCAGTGGACTTAAGAATAATAGGATCAGCCAACGGCGACTGAGCCGAATAGAGGAGTGGGGGAAGTGGAGGGGGGAGTAGTGGGGAGAAGGGATAGTTGGGAGGGGGCTGTGCTCCGCGCGGTGCTGCTACCTGGCGGCGGCCGGCGCAGGCAGCTACAAAGCCTCGGCACTCGGAGTGGTCTCTTCAGTCTACCCGCGGACCTCGATCAGTACGGACCTCTGTCGAACGCGGGCATTGAGTGTGCCGTGTCAGTGTCAGTGCAGTGACATGTGAGTGCCATGTGCGCGCTACTCCTCCTATTGTCCGCCCTCTCTGTGGCCGCCGACCAGTGCCTCGACGGTGACGGCGCGGTCAATTGTCGCTTCCGCTCCCTCGCCGAAGCGACCTCCTTGAACCAGTTGTCCGAGGGACAGAACAAGGTGCGACTACATTGTGATCATACCCTACCAGTGGAGAGTCCTCTCAAGCCTAGGAATTTCCATCGGCTCCACTTCATCGAAGAGCTGTCCATCACGGACTGCAAGGTCTTGGAGATACCTACGGACGCATTCGACGGCCTCAGGGAGCTGAAGACGCTCACGATAAACACTAAGAATGCAGAGTGGGGTGCCGGTAAGTCTCTTGAATTTTCTGTCGGTAGCTTCGACGGTCTGAGACAATTGCAGACCCTGGAGATTGTCGACAGTAATATTCATACGGTACCCGAAAATGTGTTTTGCAGTCTTGGAAATTTGCAGACTATAAATTTGACTAAGAACAGTATCGAAGAAACGGAATCGCTAGGGTTCATGTCAAAGCGAACCCGAGAAGCGGCCGAGTTAGGGGTCACAGTGTCGCGAATTGAGTGTAGCGGTGGGATGGACCTCAGGAATCTCGATCTCTCCTACAACAGCATCCGGACACTACCTGGAGGTTCCGGGCTCTCTGGACTTCGCCGTCTGCAGAACCTCTACCTTCAGAACAATCATATCACGGAGATCGGGGAAGACGCCTTCTCTGGCCTTACGTCTCTAAAAGTACTTAACATGTCCAATAACAGGCTGGAATCTCTTCCCGAAAAACTCTTCAACAGTTCCCGAGATATCAGAGAAATCCACCTCCAGAATAACTCTCTTTACGAACTGACTCGCGGAGTTTTTCACCGCCTCGAGCAGCTCATCATCCTCGACCTCTCGATGAACCAGCTGAGCAGCAATCAGGTAGATGATACCACATTTATCGGGTTGATTCGCCTCATCGTACTCAATTTATCTCACAACGCTCTCACCAGGATCGACGCTAAGACGTTCAGAGATTTATTTTTTCTTCAAATTTTAGACTTGAGGAACAATTCTATTGGTTTCATCGAAGATAATGCGTTCCTGCCTCTGTATAATCTACACACCTTAAATATCGCAGAGAACAGACTTCACCACATCACCGCTCATTTTTTCAACGGACTTTTCGTTCTATCAAAATTGACTCTAAATAATAATTTAATTGTGAACATCGATTCTCAAGCTTTTAAAAATTGTTCGGATCTCAAGGAATTAGATCTGAGCTCGAACGCGATACAAGAAGTCCCGGAAGCCCTCCAGGGTCTATCTTTTTTAAAGACTTTAGATTTGGGTGAAAACGAAATCAGTGGTTTGAAAAATGGATCTTTTAAAAATATGAACCAACTCACAGGACTTCGTCTGATTGACAACAATATCGGAAATCTTACGAGAGGCATGTTCTGGGATTTGACCGGACTTCAAGTTTTAAATCTCGCTAAAAATAAAATTCAACAAATTGAGCGAGGCACATTCGAAAGGAACGTTGAAATCGAAGCCATCAGATTGGACGCGAACTTTTTAACGGATATCAACGGAGTTTTCACAACTTTAGCCAGCCTGGTGTGGTTGAACTTATCCGATAATCATTTAGTCTGGTTTGATTACGCTTTTATCCCGAGCAATTTGAAGTGGTTAGACATTCATAACAATTTCATTCAGCGCCTTGGAAATTATTACAAAATTCAGGAAGAACTCCACATTAAAACTTTAGATGCCAGTCATAACAGAATAGAAGAGATAAACGATTTGTCGATACCGAACAGTATCGAAGTAATGTTTATCAACAACAACCTAATCACTACAATTCACCACAATACATTTTTCGAAAAAAGTCACCTCGCTCGTGTGGATATTTATGCCAACGAATTATCGAAGTTGGAGTTGAACGCCCTTCGTCTGAGTCCGATTCCACAGAATAAATCCGCTCCGGAATTTTACTTGGGCGGAAATCCATTTTTGTGTGATTGCTCGATGGATTGGCTGCCTGAAATCAACAATATCTCTCAATCCCAGCGACAGTACCCCAGAGTCATGGATTTGGACAATGTCATGTGCCGTATGACTTATTCCCGCGGAACAGTTCACATCTTAGCACCCGAAGCAAAATCATCAGAGTTCTTATGTAAGTACGAAACACATTGTTTTGCCTTGTGTCAGTGCTGCGATTTCGATGCTTGTGATTGTGAAATGATCTGCCCGCAAAACTGTTCTTGCTATCACGACCAGACATGGAATACGAATGTAGTTGATTGTTCGCGGCGCAGAAGTGATCTTATACCGCGTAGAATACCTATGGACGCAACTCACGTATATCTCGATGGAAATAATTTGAAAGAACTTCAAAATCATGTTTTTATCGGAAGAAAAAATATGATGGTGCTTTATGTGAACGCTAGTAGGGTAGAGACTATACAAAATAGAACTTTTAACGGACTCAATGCTTTGCAAACTCTCCATTTAGAAGACAACCTCATCTCGGAACTCAAGGGTTACGAGTTCGAACATTTGGCTCAGTTGAAAGAACTTTACCTGCAGAACAACCTGATCGCCCACATCGGCAACTTGACCCTCCTGCCACTCAGGTCATTGGAAATACTTAGGCTCGAAGGGAACCGTTTGGTGACTTTCCCTGTTTGGCAACTGACCCTCAACACTTATCTAGTCGATATCACCCTCGGCAATAATCTGTGGTCATGCAAGTGCAAGTTTCTCACCGAACTCCAGACCTGGGTCGCGGACAACAAACAGAAAGTATCGGATACGGACGACTTGTGGTGCTACGGTAACGACACAAAGCCGCCGCACCGCCGCCTCATAGATCTCAATAATACAGTCTGCAGCGATTTTTTCGCTGGAAGCTCCATGATTCAAAATATTATTGTTTCTGATTACTTGCCTATGGTGATAGTGACTTTATCGGCATTTTTGATTGTGATATTTCTGACTGTCATGATGTTCATTTTTAGAGACCCTATACGAGTATGGCTTTATTCGCGGTATGGTGTGAGATTGTTTCATTTCAAAGCGAGTTCAGCGAAACATTATGGAGAAGATAGAGAAAAACTGTATGATGGTTATGTAGTGTACAGCCCTAAGGATGAGGAGTTTGTGCTACAGTCGATTGTGGCAGAGTTAGAACACGGTACGCCCGCGTTTCAACTTTGTCTCCATTACAGAGATCTACCACATCACGCTGTTTCGAATTCACCTTATTTGCAACACGCAACTTCACCTGTGGTTGTAGAAGCGGCCGAGGCTAGTAAGAGAGTGATACTTGTGTTATCTAGGAATTTCTTACAGACTGAGTGGTCCCGCTTCGAGTTCAGGTCAGCCCTTCACGAGGCCCTCAAGGGTCGGATATTCAAGCTAGTTCTGGTCGAAGAAGGGAGCATCATCCCCGAAGCCGAACTGGACCCGGATCTCCGGCCTTATCTGAAGACGGGGGCCAGGATCAGGTGGGGCGAGAAGAGGTTCTGGGAACGGTTGAGGTACGTGATGCCGAGCGGCGACAACCAGCGCAAGTCGTGCAATTACAGGCGCAACATCAACAACTACAGCCTGGACAGCGGCGTGCACCGGAGCCCCAGCCACCCGCACCCCTGCCAACAGGACAAGAAGCTCTTCAAGCCCGAGCCGACGGGGTACTCCTCTAGCAGCACGCTAAGCAGGACGCAGCAGGAGGACCCTAACTACAGCTCCGCTACGACGGCTACTCCTTCCCCGAGGCCGTCGCATAGGCACTACTCCAACGACAGGCCGACGTCGGAACACATCTACTCGTCGATCGACTCCCCGGAGTATCCTCCGTTCAGGCAGAACGGACAGCCGTGGCGGGAGCCAGCCGTGCAGGCCTACTTGGTCTGATCGCCGCTCAAGGTACCCACTATTGTTACCCGGCCCTTTTGCACTGACTTAGGCTGTGATATAGTTAAGATAGTTTTATGTACTGACTGACCATCCTAGAGATTAACTGTTCACTACGACTGTGAATCCAGTAACCTTTTCTCGAATCCCCATTATTTTTTTTATTTTTTTTATTAATTTATTATATTTTTTTTATTCCCTATGTTTATATTTTCTTTTAAATTTAAGTTCCTAAAATTATAATTTTTTTTATTTTATAAACATTTATATAATTTTTTGTATCATACAGTCAGTTGTACATTTTTTAATGCTTAATATTTGTTGAATTGTAAAGAACTACTCGGTTAGGGAACGAATGTTTCAGCCATTTTAACTATAATTGTGTTCTGTGATAAAGTTAGAAAATTATGTAATTCTTCATTGGCTGATAAATGTTTGAATTGACAAATATATATATATTATATTGATGACTGTTTTTAAATATTGATTTTGTAACTAGTCTATAGGAGCTACACTTTTATATTTATCATATTATATAAATGAATATATTACTCAATGTGTAAATATTATACTTTTTTTTTTTAATAAGAACTATTAAATATGAAGTGATTGTAAAAAGTACTTATAAAGCTGTAAAGTCTGCCTGTATCATCATGTGTATCTTTTGTACATTATTGTCGTAATAACGTCTTGTAAATATTTTTGTAATATTTATAGTGTCATTTATTCTGTGTGTGGCTCACGGTGCCAAAACTCGAATAAAAAAATATTTCGAAATTAAATCCTGTCTTTTTTTTTATATATTTTTATATTTCCCCCTTTAATTTTTTTTTATTTAGTTATTTTTTTAGTTTTATCTTAACTCCTAGTTTTTTTTTATTCCAATTTCTTTCTTTCTCATATTATATATTCAAAGTGGTCCTCCAGGAGGCAAAGTGTGCCTTGACCTCTGTAAGGAATTATTATTCCAAGATGGCGCGCCCCCCCTCCTTCGAAAACAGACGGCCATACGGCGGTTTGTAAAGACTATTCTCGCGTTTATTTTCATTCTAATCAGGTTTCGAACCCACACCCACACAGATCTCGACCCACTGTCTTAATCGTCCTATCGTTTGTTCTCACGAAACTTCCTAAAGTCATTAAACATTTATGAGTTGTTTATTGTTTATAACCAACAATGGTATTCTGTTTGTAAACATCAAGTCTCTTTTATTTTTTTATTAGATATTAACAATTAAATAAATATATATATTTTTTAATTAATCAAGGCACACTGAGCTCTCTGGGATAAAAAAATCTTTCCCGTTTTGTCCTTCCTAAACAAAACTAGAAGACATTGAAGACAGTCAGTCAATTCCCCTACTGACTGAACATTATTTATTTATTTTTCTATTAAAAAAGTAGTAATGCATATTTATATTAATGTATTTGGTTGATACAATGGATTCAATACCATACAAAAATATATAATAAATTAAATACAATAACGATTATATATATATATATATATATATATATATATATATTTAAAATGGTATTATTAATAAAATCTAAATGAAAAGTGAAAGTGGTTGTAATGCATAAGTTATACTATGGCGTATATTTCACTGAAAGCAGTGAGAAGCCTTGACAATAGGTTTGATATTCAGTCAGAACATTTATCACTGATCTCTCCCCTATCATCAAACCACAACTCAGTCTTAACACTGAATAATAGTCAGATATATTTAAAATATACTATATTAACTTTTGATTTTTTAAAAATATTTTTTAATAATTTAGAATATATAACATAGATTTATTAAATTATAAAAGTATTTAAATAAATTTGAGTTTACGTCATAATGAAGTAGTTCAGTTCTTAGTTCATTATACATTATATTTATATATAACATTTTTTTTTTAATTTAAGTTAATAAATAAAACAAATTAAAAAAAACACAGTTAGAATAAAAACAGTTAAAGATAATTTAGAAAAATATATTATATTAACTATATATTAGAATATAGATAAAAAAGTAAGGTCATCATAGCTGTATGTATCTATAAATACAGAGAAAGAGAGAGATATTTCAGTGAAGAGTATTAACCTATGAGTAACACGATTACGAAAACAATATTAGTTAAGATAAAAACTGTCATAGAAATAATTAACTAAAAATTTAATTTCACATTTATTAATAAATTACACCTATAATTTTTTCGAATGAACATCACAAATACAACATGTGCCAAAGGGCAGTTGTATCATTTCTCTCAATAAACATTTCTTATAATAATATATATTTTGAAAAAATTATAAAATGCTATCTTTTAAGCCTATTACGAACATATTGAAAATCAGTTATCAACGAGCATTTTCGATTCTACGATATCATTGCTCTTTAATTTGTCATTATGTTCTAATAGATGTTTGTGTTACAGTGTTAGTTTAATCCTCACTATTAACTGAAATGTAAACAATGTTAAATGAATATATTTTTAGATGCATGAATTATAAAACTAATTTTAGTAACATTTATTTGTAAATTCATTCTTATAACTTAAAAAATAATTCAAATATACTCATATTTTTTAAAAATATGTTTTAAAATTAAAATCATATTGATTAAAATGTTTTATTTATTTCATCATAAACAGTAAAAAATATCTAAAAGTCTCGAATCTCATAAGACCGTTGGGAGAATATTCAATATTTTATTATAATTTTTTTAAAGTATATATGTTTTTACAATTATACTAGTTACATAGCTATTTTATTACAGTTTGTTAATAATTTTTTCGCTCTATCATTTTTTTTCCCATTTTACTTTCATTAGGTAGATTTCAGAATCGTAGCTCGAAAATATAACGTATTGATCAATCTACTATTATATTATTAACAACAATTGTTTCTCAAAAAAATACGTATTATTTAACTCGTTTATTAAAACAATGTTTCTTTAAATACAAAAAAAAAAATCAATACATACCTAACTATTCTGTGTTGTAGCTCTTTTAAAATCGTCAGTTACCTTCCTTGTTCTGTTGCCATATGACTATTTTAATGAATGAAGATTGGAAAGAGGAGCATGTTATTATTAGCTGGTAAAATATATGTAATAAACATTGTTCTCTGTTAATAAAATACCTTTTTTTTTTTTTATTGTTGGTCATTCATCGTCAGTATAATTCGAAATGTCGAATCTAAAAATGTTTCTATGTATATTCGTAATGTTACATTATAGGACGTAATACGTTTTGTTCCTGTCATAATAGCATCTACATATATGATATATTACATTGCTAATAAAAAATCCGAAAAACGACCAAGTCAATTAAGCAGGCCTACTTTACCCATCAGAATTCTAATTGAACATATTCAGTTTAACAAAAATGTTTGTTAAACCTCTTTAACTTTGGAATGGAACTATTTAAAGTTGCATAAAAAATTCTAAAGGATCTGAAGAAAATTCTCATCAGATCTGATAACAGAATACTATTTTTTTTTTTTTTTTTTTGGCATGTCATTTTTCGTCAGTGTTTTTGAAAATGTCGTGTTTATGTGAAATTGTTTGGATCTAAAAAATGTTTCAATATTCGTAACGTTGTAAGATGATAAAAGTTTATCCCTGATTTACAGGACGTAACCTTACCTCACCAATAATAGTTTGAATTTGGCATACTACAGACTTCCAAAAAAATATGATAGAGCATTTAATTATTAAATGAAATATAAAATTGGATAAAAAAATCCAAAAAATAAGAAAAAAATTTTCATTAATGAATTTTTCGTATTCATAATTCAACAATATTCTTTTTCATAACGCTCAAATTAAAACCACATTCGTTCAATTCCTTTTCTTCGCCTTGTAAAAAATGGTTACTAATCCATAAAAAATAAATAAGAAACATGTTTGCTCATGATAAAAAATTCTAATAAAGTACAAAGCCCTATTTAAAGTATCTGGTATATTATGATTTATAGGAAAATGATATTAATATTGAGTTATTACGATAATGATTTAAATTTATTTATTATTAATTATAATATACTAATTGTTATCTTTAACTTGAGACTTTTGTTATAACTCCTCCTCCGGAAAAATGCTTAAGGACTTATAACAATTATAAGCGAAACGTCCTAAAATAGTCGAAATTAAAATAACAAAACACATTGTAATAAATAAAAGCTAACAATAGTAGAATATATTGGTTTAATTTATTTTCCCGACTGCTTGATTGAGCATCATTTGTTGCCGCAAGACAGCAATAGATGCCGCTGCTATCGGTGCCGCTTCTATTTCTGACCACGTACATTTGATTTAATAAAGTGGTTGTTATCAGTTGAAATTAAGTAATTGTACGAGCACGTACAGCAAATATTTTGAGATAATAATCGAACTTAATTAACGGCCATAGATCCTAATATATGATTATATTTATCTAAACAGATTAATTTATTATAACAGAGATACATACTAATTACTATGTTATAACCCATTATCAATATACAAAACAAGTAAAATTATGTATCAAAAAAGTTGTCAATTATCATATACTGTGCATATTTAAGTATATATGTAATTGAATGACATCTGAAAAATAGCGAAATAAAATAAGATAAAAACTAATTAGGTACTATGTTACTACTCATTATAAAAATATAGAATGTGTAACATAAAGTTTTCAAAATTAAAAGGAAAAGTGTTAACTTGTGTATAGGAACATACTGTGGATCTAATGCTCCTTCAAAAGAACAATCCCATAAATTAAAAAATATATATTCAATAGATGTATTTAAAAGTTCCGTGTGCGAAAGAAAAAAACAAATATTTGGGTATTGGTTCAGCAAAACATTCCTATTGGAATGAAGGTATTGAAATAATTTTTTTTAAACCATTACAAAATTCTTAAAACCTAGAAACTTTTTTGATTTTAACCTACGTCATCATTCTCATAAAGTTGCAAGTTAAAACATGATACGACTCAAACTATTTAAACAATAACTTTATATGTTGGAAATGGAATATCAGACATGCAGTTCCTGAATTGAGTAGCTTAAAAATGACTATTTATGAGTCATGTTGTTCTTATAAAGGATCAATATGTGGATATATAACTCAATGAAGACTTAAAAATAATAATTTTTACCTAGCTTTGATAATATTAAACCTGTGTAGTCTAGTATTAATGGATAAAAAAATGTATCATTCTAAAACCTTAAGACATAAGTATGTTTTTATAATGTATTTAACAAAAATAATTTAACCATTCGGATTCAATAAAAATATGTTATTAGTAGTTGTCTAAATGTAGTGAAATATATAGAATATTTAAAAATCGAATATTTTACCAAACATAGGATTTTAATTTTATTATGAAATATTTTACTTCATATGCAATGTATTTAAAAAAAATAACAAATCTACATGTCAAAAATTCATCAGCACCGAATTAGAGATATCCCACAAAATTCACAAACTTTTTAGTCTCATTATCGGACGATTTTTGCATACTACGGTGGATGGTCATTTTAAAAACGTTTCAAAACGATGTCGCTAAGAGTATCGTCCAATAAGAACCACAATAATTATTTATTGCAAAATTTAAAATAATAAAATGTTGCTCTTCATCCCGAATTAGAATAAAATTCTAAACAGAATAAAATCTTAACAATAAACTTATTCTAAATATAAGTGTAAGTTATTATTATTATAAGGAAGAAAATAGTTTTGGGTGCAGTCAAATAAAACACTAAATAAGTGGGTACTTATTTAATTATGTGCCGACGTTTCGACCCACTTTTTGGGTCATCTTCAGGGCTATTGGAAGCTGAAGCGAGACTCAGTCTGTACAGTTACAGTACACTCAGTCCATACAGTCTAGCGTCAGCTGAAGATGACCCACAAAGTGGGTCGAAATGTCGGCACATAATTAAATAAGTACCCACTTATTTAGTGTTTTATTTGACTGCACCCCCAACTATTTTTTTCCTTACTCTATCTTCCAGTCAACCATCCCCTCGCTTCTTATTATTATTATAAATACTGAAGATAAATAATTCATTATTAATAATTTCGGGGTTATTTATTTTATATTCTTAAGGGAGGCTTTCAAAAAAAGAGCACAAATACTATAGGTGTTTGTCTAAATTTTCCAATAAATATGAATTATTATTATTTTTATACAGATTATTTACACATAAATGTATAGTACTTGATTTCTAATATCTAGTAAAAAATTTCGTAAATTTTCATTCTTCTCATTAACCGGTATAAGTATTGAACTCTTAAGTCGTTTCTACTAATAATATTGGTAAATAGATAAATTTAATATTTATTAATCATTATTAATCTGTGGCAAGCGCGTATGAAAGTTTTAAAATAATATATGTTAGAAATTTTGGTTTTAATAATGCACGATATAAAACTTGAATTAAAAATGAAAGCATTAAAATAATATTTATATATTGTCATAACGAGCTCATTATTTATTTCATTTATTTCTCTTGTATTTGGTAGAAGGGACGACGTCCTAATAATTTAAAATAATGAATTTAAATATTGATTATGCTGATAATCATATAACTGATCTTTATCTATTTATATATTTATACAACTAATGCTAATCTGCAAATTATTGTAAAACAAATAAATAGATAAAATAAAGTGTATTTTTATTAAACTCTGCGATACTAACAATAAATTTAATGTTAGATAACAAGTGCTAAGTAGCTAAATCTCAACGAAATTTGAAAATTGGCTAGAAGAATATTTCTGATCCGATCTTCAACTTAAGTTATTTGAACATTTTCCAATTTTTTCTTCAGCTCAGAAAAATCCCTTGATTTTTTTTTCAATCCTTTCCTGAACTTGTCGGTTTGAGTGATTTTGTTCTGAATCTGTTTCTTTTTTCTTAAAAGGCATAAGACTAGAAATTAACCGAGAGGACTTACATGTAGACAGGCTCTCGTATCCTGCCCACTTCCTCTATAAATATGAAAATATAACATAAAAAATATTAGACATAGAATATTTTGGGAAGATAATATCATATGTCTAATTATTTGAACATGCTAGCCAAATAAGTATTGGCTACTTAATTAGAAGACATTTATACAAAACTAGCTATACTTTCTATATTTTTTGTTTTGAAGACAAAAGATTTAAAAAAAATAACCATTAATAAAAATATCTATAATTTCATCCCAGAATCATGCATACTAATCTAGTCAATATTACACGATGTCAATGTTATATATACATTGTCAATGTTGTATATACATACAAAAGCTAGGTTTGTATGACTTTAAAACATTAATGAATCTAACAATTAATATCTATAATATCGGTATTTACCACTGTTTTGGAATTTAAACGGAAAAAATAGAATGCACGTATTTTTAAAAAAAAAAAGCTATTTTTTTCCGATCATTTAAACTAAGGAGTGTTATTTCCTTACTGAGTAGATATTGAAACAGATTAAGACATTCTTTTAAACAATAATTATAATTATAAGACAAATCTAAAAAAAAATCAAATAACTAAATATTAATTTTTTTAATTAATACAAAATACTCAATATCTCAAAATAAAATATAATAGAGAAATAAGAAATCTCCGCATATATTTCTTTAATCGTGATTTAATATCTATTCACTAAATACCTACAATGACAACCTTCTAGTAGCAACATAAAAAGAGGTATTAAAGGAGAATCGCTTTTCTGGATTCGCTCTGATATGAATTATTTACCCTCCATAACGATTATAGCTAAGAAGCTCGACTTCCTTAGAGGGTAGGACAAGCTGAAAAAGAAACTGGGCGAGCGAGCTTGTTGCATTAAGGTTCCGTGTACTTGCTCAACATTCCTCTATGTCTTCACGAGGAGCTATCAACTCATAGTATTGAAGTATTTTCCTCAAATACCATTTATTAGGTAATTAGTAATAGAAAAATAATATTTTTTTTGGTAAATGTTACTCGTATGTGTTAATCACATGACTCGAAAAACCTATGATTACTTGCTTCGAACTTCTGCTTACCATTATATTGCTTAATTTATTTATTTATTGAAAGTTCCAAACGTATTATAAAAATAAAACTTAGGAATGATATATGATGAGATGTAGATAAAGGCAAGTATAGAAACTTCTCACTGGTTGAAATGTTAAGACAGGCTTGAAACTCGTGGGATAAAGTTTGTCTTGTCGGGTTTGAGCAAAATCAGCTGCAAATGGGTAATTAAGATCATAACGGATGATGATCATGGCATTACATACATTTTTATTAATAATTATGATGGATTGAATTGGTCAGGGGGTACAGTCAGAGATAAAACAAGATAAGTGAAACTTATTATTATAACAACAATTATTTATTTAATTGTGCCAACGTGTCTTTCTGAATTTTTATTAATACATTATAAATTATTAGTAACTTTTACTAATAAAACTTATAAAAACTTAATTATTTACGGCATAAAAACTTAAAATAGATAATAATTATTAATGAATATGAATAAAGTATTATTCAAAATTAAAAATTCAGACATCAAAATAAAATAAAAAAATCTATGCGATAGTTGCTTATGTAGGATGGAATAGTTGGGGGTGCAGTCAAAAATTTACACAATAAATAAGTGGAAACTTATTATATTTTATTTGTGCCAACGTTTCGACCTACTTTGTAGGTCATCTTCAGGGCTATGAGAAAAACCAGACAAAAACAAAAATGACTATAAAAATACATAACAGTACCAAGAATTTAATAAAATAAAATAAAATTTTAATAATAATATAGATATATAGAAAAATTGAGCGAAAAAAGAGAAATCAAGTTAAACAGAAAATTATAAAATGAAAAAGATATAAATATAATGAGTGATATATATAAGTATGGAAAACTTAGTTTAATAAAGATAGAATTGTATTTTGGAAAAAAAAAGGTATGAAAATAGATTCCTAAGGAGTTACATAAGTAAAATGAAAGAAATTCGATTAAAAAATATGATACCTAAGAATAAACACAGAAGAATATTATAGAAAGTAAAGAATAGGAATCTCGTGTATGACAGGCAGAGAAGTAAAATATAAATATAAAATTTAAAATATAAGTATCAGATGTTATATAAAAGTATACAATTGGAATGAAGTTATATTAATGTAAAATATGATGTAAGTATAGAAGAAACTATAGATGAGAGATATAAAATATGAGTTTGAGAATGGAGATATATTATAAATAATTATGATGTTCAATAAACATGAACTCTTTGATTAAAACTATGATGGATTCTAAAGTGATGATGAATGAAATAGGTGTGAAGAAAAGAGATGGAGAAAGATGAAGAGAAGATATAAATATTTAAAAACTGTACGAACCCAATAGGAGTCGCTACTCGGTGCCTACTCGGTGTCTACTCGTTGCCATTTTTATAATCATTTTGTCTGTTTTTTCTCATAGCCCTGAAGATGACCTAAAAAGTAGGTCGAAACGTTAGCACACATAAAATATAATAAGTTCCCACTCATTTATTGTGTAAATCTTTGACTGCACCCCCAACTATTTCCATCCTACATTAGTACTTACAGGCAACGAATTTCTTCTCTAACAAGATAGTTGCTTATATAGTAAAGCTTCAGACGTCAGTAAAAGTGTTTTTTTCTATTGTAACATTTTATATTTTTTGCTATAATTTTCTATAAGTATAACGCTCATTGGTCATAAAAAATGTTTTTATTTTTTATTTAATTTAATGATATTTACAACTATAATGGTATTATAACAAGTAAATGTCCAAAAATGTAGAATATGACATGAAAACACTTGTGGAGAAACTACCCATCGGTAGCACTCCAATGAAGTTCTATAGTAGATAATCTCGAAGCCATCTTCTTTTCAGACGCCTTGTAGGGTTATCAGGAATAATATGGGAAGCAAGATGAGAGACTAGAGGATTCAAGTGTGTATGGAGCTTGTCGTGGAAAGATAGGTATCTAGTTTGGCCCAAATCAGTAACATATGGGATATTAAGATCATGGATGGATGAGTTTGTTTGTGACATAATAAGGAGCATTGAGGATTTTTGCTCATAAAATAAAACACTATTTAATAAATTGGTGTGAAATAGACGATTGTGATCAATACTTTTGTTTAATACTCATCTTGTAGTCTATGTATTTTTTTTTTCTTAAACTTATGAAACATCGTTAAGGCTGGTTGCTCCGAAAGAATAAAAAAAACACAAAAATTTGTACATATTTAATTATTAAAAATACAAACATCTACCATTAAAGCCCATGAAGTGTCTTGGATTCAGTACATGATAGAAACTGCATTGTTTCTAAGACGATTAATGGGCAGGAAGATGATGTTTCCATCATTTTCCTAATTCTTAATTTCCTAGTTAGGTTATCCTGTTTCCTCTAATTAAATGTAACCACTGTATAGATGCTTGGTGAGCCTAGAAGGGTCTATATTTACCACAAAGTTCTATGTACGGATGTTAACAGATTAAATAATCTGTCACAGCCGGATTTGAACTCGATAAGCTCAGCATAGCAACTCATCACTCTACATACTGACACATATGCTACTCGGTCCCTATTTAATTATTATATTGTTTTAAATGAAATATCAAAGAATATGGCTGTTTGATGGTTCTATGACGTTTCAAACGTTAACATACTGTAAATATGGTTGAATAATTTAATTTAAATTATTAGCTTTTAACTATTATATATAATTGACGCGCTGTAATATCCAGGTGAGCGCATAAACGCAATTTATTGGATGTTAACTCACCACTCCTGCGCAGTTCTACCGTTAGCTTGTCATGGTCATATTATTGGTCATTGACACCTTGCTTTTATTCTTATGATATACAATGTACAGTTATTCCTATTCATATTATTATAAATAGTTTACTTTATTATTATTACGTATAATTAATTATCTTAATAATTAAAAAAATATATATATTTATTGGAATATAATGAAGTCAAGAAACTAACCAGTGGTAGTACTCAAATAAAAAGTTCAGCTTAGAAGGTCACGAGGCCATCTTCTTTTCAGACGCCTCGGAGGATTATCAAGAATTGACGAAGAATCTATGTTTGAAACTAGAGGGTTTTAGTGGAAATAAAGTTTGTATGGAAAGATTGATATCGGATTCGGGCCAAATCAGCAATAAACGGGGCATTAAGGTCATTATGGATTACTTTGTTCGTAACAAAGTAAGGAGCATTGAGGATTTTACGAAGGATTTTGGATTGTAAGGATTGAATACGAGAGGAATTCGATGGCTTAGTGGAGCCCCAAAGCTCTATTCCGTAAGTCCAGACGGGTCTAATGATTGTCATGTATATGAGTCTCTTGTACTTAATTGGGAGCTGAGAGCGTTTGTCTAGTAAATGTTGGAGTAGCCTGAAACGGCGCCATAATCATTTTAAATTAAAAAATAAATTTACAAGGATTGTAGTTTTTTTGGGCGAAAAAAGAAAACTAATACCTACTGAGCAGCTTAAGGTAATTTTTTTTGAGAACCTATTTAACCTCTTTTCAATAAAAAAAATATATTTTAATAATGAAGAAAAAACCTTATTCCAGTAAAAAATTGTTATTAAAAATTAAGAAATGATTAAAAAACGTTTCGACACTTCCTTGTCATTTTCAGTTTAAGTAGTTCTTCTTACAACTATCCTTTAAAATTTACAAGTCCAATCATTACTTGAGGTCAAACGATTTAAAAGTCAAAAGTATTTAATAATACATATTATATTTGACCATGGAAGAAAGTTAAGTTCCAGGATTTTATATATATTTGACTTTTAAATCGTTTGACCTCAAGTAATGATTGGACTTGTAAATTTTAAAGGAAGTTGTATGAAGAACTACTTAAATTGAAAATGACAAGGAAGTGTCGAAACGTTTTTTAATCATTTGTTAATTTTTAATAACAATTTTTGATTGGAATAAGGTTTTTTCTTCATTATTAAATTATATAGATCAAGAAGATTAGTCCAGTATATAAGAAATATCTTATAAAGAAAATAAAAAAAATATTTTCATGTCTTATTAACGTACAAAAACTAAGATTTACCTAGCATTTACCTATAATCGAAGAGTAATACATTAATATTTTAAATACTTATACCTATTCAATGTTAGATTCACAGCTGATAATATATAATAATATAATTAAAAATATTTATTTAAGAAATCATACAAATGCCATTTGGCACATATTGTATTTTCGATCTTCTTTGGAAAACATCCCACAAGGGATTCTCGTTGAAGCGTGTATGTAGAAACCTCCCGACAGCTGATAAAATAGAACATATCTATTTAAGTTAGGCTCGAATCTATGCTCACCAATTATTTGTACAATGCATTAACTCACTGATTCTTGGTGAGTTCGATTCCGGCTGAAGACAAGCTTTTAAATTTCTGGTTATATATATGAGGAAGAAAATGGTCCGTGTGGAGATAAACAATTTTTTCTTAAGTAGGGAGAACTGTATATTAGACAGCCAAAGTCTCGATCCACATTGGGGGTCTTCTTCAGGGCTAAATATACAAAATACCCAATAACAACAGACAATTTAAAATTATATATATATTAAAATACATGTAGGCATCAAGGTATCTGAGTTATAAAATATAAAGTTGAGGGCAACCTTTTGATAATTAAACAAATTTTTGAGTATTAACAAATAAGTAATAAGAAGGTAATACAAATAAATCATAAAGTAATCACAAATAAAAATAAGGCAATAAAAATAATTAAATTTTCTTCCATGTAACAAAGTAGTATAACATGCATATCGGCTGTAAATTCTGGGTTCGTAACCGGCTTTGGCAGATTTTTTAATTATTATAATTTTAAGTATTTCATCATTGATCAGTCTTGGATCGATAGAATGAATCCGCAGACGCTTCACCAGTTTCTTTAATGTAGTCAATCTTAATTGGGGAACAAAGAGGTTGATCTGGGCTAAGATCACCTTTCTGAACATCCGTTATCTTAGGAATGGTATAATTTTGGTAACTTAGTAGCTACTACTTATAATATTTCAGGATAGCACTATTGTTGTGAAAAATAATAGGTAATTATTCTGTAGGTTGTCACTTCGGGTTGTGTCACAACTAATAATGTTTCATTCGATTCATTCCAAAATACAGACAATTAAAATTACCTATGGTAAATATTAAAATTACATTTTTTTTTTTTAAATATTGCAATTCATATATTTACCATATCTAATTTCAATGGTCTGTATTTTGCATCTTTAGCCCTGAATGAGATCTTCAATGTGGGTCGAAACTTTGGCTCTCCAATAAACAGTTTGTTTGTTCGTTTAACGTCACTTTATGCTGCTATTGCTAATAGGACGATGCTACAGTGGTAGTCCTAAATTTTACCTATCCAGGTTTAATTAGGATTGGGATTTTTAACGAGTATCTGACATCTTACAGGCTCAGAACTCCCGTTTAACGTCCCTCCCTCCCGAAGGACGGCATAAGCAAGGATTTTTTATTCCCATTAAGAAATAAACAGTTTACAACAGACAATAAACCGTCCGGACCATTTTTTCCCTCATATATATTTATAAGGTCGTTCAAGATTAACCAAGAAATATCATCCATATTTCGAAATGTTAATTGAAACTTTTATTTCTTGATGAATTGATTACCAAAATCTACCCATTACCCATAATTACATTCTCTTTTCCATAGTATAACTTGTATTTTTGGAAATTATTAAAAATAAAACGAATAAACAGTTGAAACGTGCAGTGACTCAACTCGAAGCGACAACCTGCGGAACAGATACCAAATATTTTTTTAGAAGGATATCTGCAAAGTATTGTATATAATTCTCAGTATTTTTTTTTAAATGCCAAAATAACTGCTATGTCTGTTACCTTGGATACCGGACGTTTTAATTATTCTATTTCGGATCTGGTTACTCTGTACACATCTTCTACCCAAACTCTTCTTCTTCAGATGACCCTTAAGCTTCCCAGATCCTGACCAAGGAACGGTCACTGCAAGAGTTCCTGGAACGGCAGAGTCCTGCAAATTGCAGCAATCGGAATGCACCCGAGATATGTCAGCGACGTCGCGTATCCAGCTTTTTCTCAGAGACCCCTCCTCAAATTTGATTCCCAGAAATAATTAAGGGTCCGTAGATAAGTACGCGGTTTTTAGAAGGGCGCACCCAACTGCTCCACAAATAATTGCGTTGCGGAAGCTTTTTCTCTTCTCTCTTTCTTTCTTTTTCTTTCTTTTTTCTTTTTTTAACTTCCTTAATATATTATCTTCCTTTTATAGTTTATTTTCAATTTTTCTTATATTTCTTATATCGTCATTACATCCTTGTGTTTCTTCGTTGCGAGGGGAACTAATCCAAGAGGGGAAATGTTGCACTTCTAACAATTATTTAATTACATAGATGGCGTTCACCTCTGACATTAAATATAAATGCTTATTTGTTTTGTGCAGAAGAAGTGTGTGTGCTTTTGAAAAGTGATTAGATTGTAAAGGTGAGAGAAAGAAGAAACATCTCTAGAGGAAAAAGCTTTAGAAAGTTAACATTAGTAAATTTTTTTTTTAAACAAACCTAATATTTCGTTTGTTTGTTTATTCATTTAGTGCCACTTTATCAGAAGATACTGCAGTAGGAGTTCTTAATTTCGCTTATCCAGGTATAATTAGGATAGAGCAAGGCTCGGACTAGCCATTATACGTACCTTCCGAAGGACGGCACAACTAAGGATTTTTTACTCCCTTTGAAAAATCATAAGAGCAGATGCCGGGCTGCTAATCATGGGTACCGTAGGTTGTAATGGCAACCACAATACCAGACGTGATTCCAAAAGACTTCATTGTAAGCCTGTTAAAGTATGTATAATGAATTAATATTGACTGTATGTGAATCTAGAGTCATTAATAGTATAAATTGTAATGGGCAGAACCATATTAGCAGCAGAAGTTCCAAGTGATGCAAATCTACTGATTTATAGGTTTACGCGGCTAACATTGATTTGCCATGCCAAAAGTCCTGGATTCAAATTTGACAGTAGCAGGTAAACTATTTAATATGCTAACACACGAGGATGGGTCCTGTGATGAGACACTTGATGCTTACCCAGCCTCAATTGGGAAAATCTCGTGGTTCTCGGACAATTCACAACCCAGCACAACCATTGTCCTAGAAACAGCACAGTCTCTACCACGTAGTGAGCTGAAGACTATTCATGGGTTTTAGTGTTACAGGTTTTGGGTTATAGGAGATACGAACTTACGAAAACGATGGAACTATTAAAGTAAATTCAGGAATTGTTAAAATGAATACTTCCGTTGAAATAGGAAAATTGAAATTTTCTGCGATAAGAATACTTCCTTTTATTCGGACAAATTAGCAAAAATACATCGATCTATTTAAATAAAATAATAATATATTATTGTATAAAATGGATCATATAAGGTTCTCAACCTTCCTTAAGGTATTCTAAGCGTGTATGGAGAAACCTCCCGTAGAAGGCACTCCTAGCGTAGTTCATCTTCCTGTTTTCGTTCCCTTCTCCAGAGGCATTATTGTAATAATAGTGTAACTATATATCTACAATTATTAGGCAAAACTGTTAAGACAGGTTATGTAAGGTGATGAGCTCTTAATCTACAGTTAACGCTAGGCTAATCACCCTACTAAAATCGAATACAGGTATCAGGTATCCACTTTCTAGAACCTTGGTGTGCCTTACGGTGTCTCCAAAGCACAGAGGCTTTCCTTACCATCGTGTAAGATTGCTTCACTTTACTGTTTGATATATACAGGTTAATAAAAAAATATTAGGATTTTTATCATTATCTTTCAATTGAGCATCTAATGAAATCTATATTGTTTAAGATATATTAAAAAAACACGAATTTGAACCTATAATTGTCCAAATATATATTTACAAAATTTAATATAACATCTGTACCAATCTAAATATGATATACTTAAAAAAAAAAAACCTGTACCACTACAACCCGTGAACGGGTTTTGGGGTTCAGTACATGGTAGAGACTGTACTATTCCATGATTATGCAAGGAGGTGACCTGTCCTAGGACACGCTCAACCGCCAGATTTTCCCCCCTTATTTTGGGTTCCCTATTTTTATTATATTTTATAGAGGCTGGGTGAGCCCCAGGAGGGTCCTAGTTCCCATATGATCCATCTCCCGCTGAAATAGAGACTAAATAAAAGTACTGCCTGCGGCGGGATTTGAACCAGGATTTCCGGCAAGGCAACTCAGTGCTCCACCACTGAGCCACTCCGCTCCCTATTTATATTTGAACATTTTTTTTTCAGTCGTGTAATTACTATTTAAAAATAACAAAATTTAAAAATATTTTTTTTTTAAATGCCAACTGAGAAAAATATTGCACATTGAACATTTACTCGTATTAAGATCGTTGTTTTTTGTTGAATAATATTAGCTGAGCTTATATATATGAAGAACACGATCCAGATGGAGGTAAAAAAAAAAAAGATCTAAAGAGTTCTCCCTATGTAAGAGATTTTTTTTACCTCCACACGGACCATTTTCTTCCTGATACAAGTTTTAGCTGCAAAAACATTTTAAAAAATTACCCTACCACCTCAAGAAATAATCACTACAAAGACTCAGTTCAATAGCCTAATATTTTTTTTGTTCTCAGGTATCGCAATTAAAGTTATAAGATATATTGGATTCGTTAAAAACAGTACATATAAATTTTAATCTGATTAAAGCAATTTTTTTACCTGCATTACCGCATGGAAAGTTAAAAAAAATATATTCACTATATATTTATTTTTAGGAAATAAACTTCTTATGTAGATCGAATCAAAAACTAAATTATATAAGGCTGGGGATGGAGATATGTAAACATGTCTTTATTACCATATGAATGATTGTCATTTGTTATTCATTGTAAGTTGTAGTATAGAAGGTATAATTGATTTTTAAGATTTTCATTAAATATTAGGGTTAATCGATTGCTAAAAACAAAATACATATCTTTATTAGGTTTGGTATTACCTGGAAACAAATAATAAATATAAAGTAAATCATCCTTGTTCACGTAGGCTTCCACGGTCATTATTATTCTTCTTATATGCAACTTCCGGGATGGACCATGTCTTGTTGATGTTATGAACCAAGCTTTCGCTCATCGTGCTGTGAGCTTCTTCAGGGTTAGTCAGTTAATGAAGAGCGGATGGTTGGAGTCGGGGTATTTATACCTGAGGGGCGTGGTCTGGATCGAAGTCGGCCTTCCCATTGGTTCGCTTGTGTCGGTCGTGTTGTGTTCGGGTGTGTTCGTGTGTGTTCGGTGGGGTGGGGTTCATCTGTATGTGGATGGTGAGGTAGTGTATGGGTCTTGCGTTGGATGGCCGGATACCAGTTTTTACTGAGCTTATAGCCATCTTCCCTATTGAAATTGTTGGGTTGTTTGACAATTTCGATAGCTTCTCTTATGTTACGGAGATGGTAATTAGAATCTTTAGTAAGGATGGTAGTGTTTTCAAAGGGTATGTGGTGGTTGGTGTTGTAAAAGTGTTCTGCTACAGCCGATTTTTCTTTCTTGAAATTTTTGACGCAAGATATATGCTCTTTGATTCTTTTTTGGATGGTCATTCCTGTTTGTCCTATGTAGACCTTGCCGCAGGAACAGGGTATACTGTAAATGCCTGGGGTACGTAGCCCCAACTTGTCTTTGGGATTCTGTAGGATGTGGGCTATTGTTTTGTCTGTAGAGAATGCGGTTTTGATGTGGTGGTTCTTTAGGATTCTGGCAATTTTTTCCGAAGTACCTTTAATGTAGGGGATGGTCGTCTGAGTTACAGGTTCATTGTCTGTTTGGTGTTTGTCTTGTTTTTTGTGCTTTCGTTTGTTTTCTACCCTGTTAATGGTTTCTCGGTCGTATCCGTTCTTTAGGAGAGCTGTTCTCAAGTGCCTCTTCTCGTTCGGAAGCTGGGACGATTCAGCTATCGTTTCGGCTCTGTTGAGTAGAGTGTTGATAATTCCTTCCTTCTGAGCGGGATGGTGATGTGAAGTGGCATGAAGGTATCTGTCTGTATGGGTCGGTTTACGGTATACACTGTGTCCTAGGTACTTGCCTTTCTTTTCAACCAGGACATCCAGGAAGGGGAGTTTGCCATCTTTCTCCAACTCCATGGTGAATTGAATGTTAGGGTGGATGCTGTTGAGATGGAGCAAGAATCTGTCCAATGCGTCTCTTCCGTGTCTCCAGATGGCGAAGGTATCATCCACGTATCTGAACCAGCATTCAGGCTGTTCGGCTGCAGTAGAGAGTGCTTTATGTTCAAAGTCTTCCATGTATAGGTCTGCTGCTGGTGAGCTTAAAGATGATCCCATCGCTGTGCCTTCCAATTGTTTGTAGTAAGCTCCATTGAATAGGAAATATGTCTCCTTCATGCATATTTCCGCTAATTGGTACTCTTCTTCACTTAGTAAGTTCTTCATGAGCTTCAAGACTTCAGCCAACCTGTACGGGGAGGTTACTGTTCAGCATATGAAGAGCCTCGATAAACTACGTTCGAAGAAGATGAGACTTTTGGCACAACTCACGTTTCTCAAGAGATGCCGAGATTACAACGTGATTCCCAAATGCGCCAACCTAGACAGAAAAGGATCCAGCCCACGCATTCAAAACACACTACGCCGATCATCTATGGGACTACTGAAAGCAAGAATCAGCGACACCCGATCCGAACTGGCCATTGTCGAGAAGAAGTTGTTACAACACCACACGCTCCTAGCAAACCAGTTATCAAACGAAGATTGGAACAAGATCGACCTCCTCACTTGGGAACAAGCGGATTGCATCTTTCGGAAACAAACCGCCACCCAAAAACGGAAATACCAACAACTAACGGCCAAGAAGACTAGCTGCATTGACTACAAGGATTCACTCAAGAAGACTGTAATCAATCTCACTGACGAAGTACTCCCAGACGAAGCCGTAAGCGTCCTCCAGAAGGGATTCAACTACGCCATCGCCCCAAAGCGTATACCTGTAGAGAAGATTGTTACCAATATTGAAGCCTGTATTAAGAACATTGACCAAGACACTGCTGAAACTATCCGGCAGGACATCAGTCATGTCCTACGCAGAGCCAAGCCACCAAGACCCAACCTCTCCAAAGAACAATACAACGCACTGACTACACTAAAGAAACGAGACGACCTTCTCGTGGTTCCTGCAGACAAAGGAAACGTCACAGTCATCATGAAAAAAGACCAATATTTACTCAAGATGAATGATATCCTCAATGATGGCACATACGAGAAACTAGACAAGGACCCAACAATTGACATTAACAAGAAAATTCACACTATTATTAATACCAGCATATCTAAGACACTAAAAACCAAACGACTCACAATATCCGACCCCACCCCACCAAGAATGTACGGACAACCCAAAATACACAAAGACGGCATTCCTATGAGGCCTATAGTTAGCACCATTGGCTCGCCTACATACCACCTCTCCAAATACATCTCAGACATAATCAAAACCCACACTGGCAAAACTAAACACAATATCCGTAACTCTAAACAATTTATAGACACCATTAAGACCATCCAGATCAACGAACATGACATCCTGGTGAGCTTTGATGTCAAGTCGCTATTCACTAAAGTCCCGGCTGATGAAGTCTTGAAGCTCATGAAGAACTTACTAAGTGAAGAAGAGTACCAATTAGCGGAAATATGCATGAAGGAGACATATTTCCTATTCAATGGAGCTTACTACAAACAATTGGAAGGCACAGCGATGGGATCATCTTTAAGCTCACCAGCAGCAGACCTGTACATGGAAGACTTTGAACAGAAAGCACTCTCTACTGCAGCCGAACAGCCTGAATGCTGGTTCAGATACGTGGATGATACCTTCGCCATCTGGAGACACGGAAGAGACGCATTGGACAGATTCTTGCTCCATCTCAACAGCATCCACCCTAACATTCAATTCACCATGGAGTTGGAGAAAGATGGCAAACTCCTCTTCCTGGATGTCCTGGTTGAAAAGAAAGGCAAGTACCTAGGACACAGTGTATACCGTAAACCGACCCATACAGACAGATACCTTCATGCCACTACACATCACCATCCCGCTCAGAAGGAAGGAATTATCAACACTCTACTCAACAGAGCCGAAACGATAGCTGAATCGTCCCAGCTTCCGAAGGAGAAGAGGCACTTGAGAACAGCTCTCCTAAAGAACGGATACGACCGAGAAACCATTAACAGGGTAGAAAACAAACGAAAGCCCAAAAAACAAGACAAACACCAAACAGACAATGAACCTGTAACTCAGACGACCATCCCCTACATTAAAGGTACTTCGGAAAAAATTGCCAGAATCCTAAAGAACCACCACATCAAAACCGCATTCTCTACAGACAAAACAATAGCCCACATCCTACAGAATCCCAAAGACAAGTTGGGGCTACGTACCCCAGGCATTTACAGTATACCCTGTTCCTGCGGCAAGGTCTACATAGGACAAACAGGAATGACCATCCAAAAAAGAATCTTTTTTTTTTTTTTTATTCTCTTTATTTCCAGATCGGCTATTCCTAGCCTTACATGGTTTTTTTAATAATGAAATTTTAAGATTTAACACTTAGTGAAAGTGTGGGTTTCGTCTCATGCAAGAGACACCCCTAACTGTACATTATCAGATTATTTACAGAGAAGATGTAAATATATAATAGCGTTTTTTCATATAAAAGAATAATAGTAATTTGAATATAAAGCATGTAAATAAGTAAACAAAAATAACATTAATGTAATAATAAACAGAACTATAGTACTATAAAACGGAAAACTGAAAGAAAACAGGATTATATTACATTTTGTTAAAACGATTGGTGAGAAACGTTATCTATTGAGATCACATGAGAATATCTTTCAAGAGTCTTGGTTTTAGTCTTGGGGATGAAATAGGTTCGCCTATGTTGAATGCTACTGCTCCTTGGACTGCTGGTAATCCGGTCTTAAATCTGGTGTAACGTTTTTTAATAAATTCATCAATCGACTCTAGGTTTAGCTCTCGGTGAAGTTGACTGTTTCGTACAAACCAAGGCGCGTTTACTGCGATCCGTAGGATTTTATTTTGAAAAGTTTGCAATTTTTTTTTCTTTGTTGTAGACACTGCACCCCACACTTCACAACCGTACATTAGTAGAGGTCTAATTATGGTTTTATAGATTAATAAGGCTGTTTCTGGTTTTAATCTGGATTTTCTATTAATTATGGGATAAAGTAGAGCTAGTCTTGCGTAGGCCTGTGTTAATTTAGTGTTGATATGCTGGTTCCAGGTAAGGCGACGATCTAAATAAATTCCGAGATATTTTACAGCTTCCTTATTCCATGGGAGGTTGCTGCCATTGAGCACTAGCTCAGGTGGGTCTGAAGGGCGTCTAAGGGTGAAAATTTTTGCGCAGCATTTTTGAACGTTAAGGTCAAATTTCCATTTTAAAAAGTATTGTTGCAACTCATTTAGATGACTTTGAAGTGTGTTCCTGGCTATTATTATGTCATCACTCTGCGAGAATACTGCTGTGTCGTCAGCGAACATAGCTATGGAGGTAAGTGGAGACTGTGTGATGTCATGAACATAAAAGTTGAAGAGGATCGGAGAGAGAACTGAGCCCTGTGGGGTACCGCCACTGATCGGTCTAATGGTTGAGTTAGTGTTGTTAATTTTAACTGTATATGATCGATTGTTCAGAAACGAGCATATGATGTCGTGAAGGAATTTTGGAGTATTTGATTTTTTGAGTTTGTAGAGGAGACCGGTGTGCCAAACTTTATCAAATGCTTGTTTAAAGTCTAGGAATGCAACTAGCGTGTGTTTTTTCATTTCAAATCCGTTGACTATGAACTCTGATAATCTTGATAATTGGTGTGATGTAGAATGGTTGAGTTGAAAACCAAACTGAAAGTTTGGGATAATGTCTATAGATTGAAGATAAGTAGAGAGGCGCATTTTAATAACTGATTCGAACAGTTTTCCTACGATTGGCAGTAGACTAATGGGGCGGTAGCTGCTTAATTCTTTGGCATTTTTGCCAGGTTTGTTTATAACCACCATTTCTGCTCTCTTCCAAGTATCAGGAAAATATCCTATCCTTAAACAGCTGTTGAAAATTGCTGTTATCAGAGCAACTGCTTTCCTGGGTAACTTTTTTATTGCAATTGCTGGTATCAAGTCGTGTCCGGGACTTTTCCTAATTTTGAGCTTCCTAATTAGTGACTGGATTTCTTTAGGAGTGGTGAATTCCACCGGCAGTTGTACTGTTGGTAGAGGTGACCGTAAAAACTCTTCGATTTCAACGTCTGACCGCACTCTATCGGATTGTGAATTTGAAAATGTTAGCTGGAAATAATCGGCAAAGGCTTCGGCTTTATCCAAGTCGCTGGTGATATACTCTCCGTTAATTACTAGACTAGGGATATTTACTTTTTTATTTAAAAGGCGTTTTGTAGCTTTCCATAATGATTGGTCTCTTGGGTCCAGGTTGGAAACATAGTTTTTGTACTTGGATATCGTGAATTCCTCTAACTCCTTTTTTACGGCGCGTTTTAGAAAGTTCCATTTACTTTTGTCTTGAGGATTCCTGGTTTGCATCCATCTCCTCCTTGTTTTATTTTTTTCCTTTATTTTAAGAAGAATGGAACTAGGCACACTGCTTGTGAGAGTTATCCTTTTTGTACGAAATGTTCTTGTGGTTGACTGCTTTAAGCATTCAGCTATGGTTTGCTGCAGTTTGTTTATGCTTTCATCGATTTCTTGTGGGCTTGCGAAATGATTTTTGGGACAAACATTATGGTAAATCAGGTGTTTATAGGTATCCCAGTCGATTACTCCTTTAATAAGAGAGTTTCGAGTAGGAGTTTGTTGAATTTCGGTGCTGAAATGAATTAAGACGGGGATATGGTCAGAGTTAAGAGCGGATAATGTTTGAACTGTTATCGGTAGATTGATATTTTTAGTTAACACTAAGTCTAGGATATCGGGTGAACAACCTCTTCTGTAAAATGTTGGTTCACTCGGAGCGATAATATGGATATTTTGCCTGGAGCAGATGTCTAGCAATTTGTTTCCGCTCGAATTCGTTTTCCGGCACCCCCAGTAAATATGTTTGCTATTCATATCACCAATTACTATTGTTTGTATATTTGGTTTAAATAACTCGAGAATTTCTTCTTCTCTGATGTTTTTGTTAGGTGGCTTGTAAACAGCTGTGACAATGGTACCAGGAGATGTATCTAAACAAATTGAAATGGCTTCAATATTAGACACATCACAAATAACATTTTCTGAAAATCTGATGTTGTTTTTTACTATGAGAGCCACACCGCCGGAGGCGGTTGCACTGTCTCGGTCGTTCCGAAGAGTTTTGTAGCCAGGTATGTTAAATTTGTCAGTTCGGCAAAGATGAGTTTCGGAAATGCATGCTATATCGACAGAGTTTGTTTCTAGAAATATTTTGAATTCAGTTTTTTGAGAGGAAATACCATAAGCATTCCAGTTTAAAATTATTAATTTTCTTAATTCAGTAGCCATAAATGCGTAGAGAGCGTAGTCTTGATAAACGATGACAAAAATGCAAATAAAAATAATGATAATAGCTGGTCTTGTAGGAATTAGTAACATTAGATAGATTGTTGTTTCCTTTACGGCCCATTTGTAAATAACGTGGTAACAAGGGAACTTAACTGGCTAATTATTTGTGAAAAGTAAGGTTTTATCGCCTCTATAATAATGTTCATGATTTTTGATAAAACGTTTTCAGTGCTGTTACTTTCTATGTTAGTTTCTTGAACATTTTTTTGATCAGGCGTTAGGACGGAAGAATATTTCAAATTTGGTGTAGTTCTCCTGGCTGGCTTGCGGTTATCAACAGTTTCAGTGTTATTCATATTTTCGACTGGAGGTGAGTTAATTATTTTTTTTTTAATATTTTGATAATAGGAGCAACCTTTATAATTGGCAGCATGCCCTTGGTTACAATTAACACAGTAAGGTTTGTCTGTGAATTTTAACGGGCATTTAGAAAAATGGTGGTTTTCCTTACATTTAATACACCTAGGTTCTAAATGACAGTAATTTTTTGTGTGACCATATCTTTGACAGTTAGTACACATGGGTATATCTTGATTTTTATGTTTTGGTTCTACAGATATTATAGCTGAAAAAATATTAGTCATATTAAAAATATCTTTGGCCTTTTCATTATTAACTAGTGAGACGGAGCAGAGAGGTGTGGGATTTTTTTCCTTATTAAGAATTCGCGCAACATGTAGAACATCTAAATGTTTAGATTTTAATTCTGCTTTTAGTTCTTCTTCTGTTATAGAATATGGGACTTTTCTAATAACTACATTAAGAGCTTTATTTTTTTCCACTGAATAAGTATGATATTCAATTTTTTCACTATCATAATATTTAGTTACTCTCCGGAAA
The DNA here is from genome assembly GCA_964056705.1 of Troilus luridus. NCBI lineage: Eukaryota > Metazoa > Arthropoda > Insecta > Hemiptera > Pentatomidae > Troilus > Troilus luridus. Next base: position 194,621,998 of record OZ057412.1, on the reverse strand, counting down.
TCTTCGATAGATGAAAGCATAATTTTAGTGTCTTTACCGATTAATTTTGTAGTGAAAGGGTTTAAACATAGTGCATTTAGGTCCTTTAACAATGCTTGATAGTTATTTGCATTATGTAAATAAATTGGCGGAATTATCGCTGTAACAGGCTTAACTGTATTGTTACGGGTATCAGTAACCGTGTTGGTGTTTGAAGTAGGATTATTTCGATCTTCAAGATTGATTTCTTTTAATAATTGAAATTTGTTACTTACAGTTGTAGGTGGCATTTCCAGATAATATTTACCAATTTTTTTAGCTGGGGATAGATTTAGTGGAGAGCCTTCGAAATTACGTTTCTTTGAGGTAGAATCGTCCATAAACTCGTCATCTGGTTTAGGAGCATCGGTCTCAGAAAAGGATGGTGAAACACCTACCTCATCGTCCCTCATCATTAATTATGTTCCATTACACATAATTGAAAAATAAACAAATAAAATAAACAAAATATAGTTATGAAGAGTTAGTAAAATGTACTTAGTTCTTCACGTCACAGTATAACCGCACTCTATCAAAGTCAGAGGCCAACTGGAAAAAAAAAAAAGAATCAAAGAGCATATATCTTGCGTCAAAAATTTCAAGAAAGAAAAATCGGCTGTAGCAGAACACTTTTACAACACCAACCACCACATACCCTTTGAAAACACTACCATCCTTACTAAAGATTCTAATTACCATCTCCGTAACATAAGAGAAGCTATCGAAATTGTCAAACAACCCAACAATTTCAATAGGGAAGATGGCTATAAGCTCAGTAAAAACTGGCCATCCAACGCAAGACTCATACACTACCTCACCATCCACATACAGATGAACCCCACCCCACCGAACACACACGAACACACCCGAACACAACACGACCGACACAAGCGAACCAATGGGAAGGCCGACTTCGATCCAGACCACGCCCCCCAGGTATAAATACCCCGACTCCAACCATCCGCTCTTCATTAACTGACTAACCCTGAAGAAGCTCACAGCACGATGAGCGAAAGCTTGGTTCATAACATCAACAAGACATGGTCCATCCCGGAAGTTGCATATAAGAAGAATAAATCATCCTTTTTTTATTAATTATTAATTTATTAATTATTAATTTGGCAGCGCTCTTACCAATTGAGCTAGGGGTCGCCTCAAAGTCAGGACAAATCCGTTCTCTTCACCTATCCCATATCTCCATGTTCTCGCCATTTTGCGGTCTGTATACGAGGAAGAATGTTCATTGAACATTACTTTAATTAGGATATTGTTGACTTACGTCATTATATTATTTATACTTTTTTATTAATTGTTTTAATTTTTAAATATTTTTATTTTGAAGAGAAAAAATATGCCCAGGCCGGAATTCGAACTTAAGTTAAAAAAATTAAAACAATAAAATAAAAAAATTATAAATAGTGTATTATGGTTCAGTTCATCGTCCTGTTAGCGGAAGATTGTGCAAACACATACCTTTTTCCATAAAAAATATTGTTGTGATTACAAGAGTTTGGTTGGATGAATTCGAGAAAAAGAAAAAAAAAAACTTAACAGGAAAAAAAGATCTGGAAAAAAAATCTGAACTTTTGTTTGCCTGGTGCTTTATCAGTTGCGATGCACCTCTTCTTTTAACCTATTCACCTTTTTCATTCATAAAATGATAATAAATATTTTATGCCCACTTTTTTAATGGATTAATGCACAAATGAAGATAATTGACTAATAAATATTTGTATTTTTTTATGTATTAATTTCACGTATGCTCCATAAGAAGTTTCGGGACATTTTTCTAGGCTTTTCAAGAGCACTAAATGATAAGCCAAACTGTTTCTATTAGGTTCACATTAATCTAGATCCCACAGTGTAAATATATATAATAAAATTAAATTTATAAATTGTATTTTTATTAACCTACTTTCATGCAAAAGTATAATAACAATATTTTTATTTTTAATAGAATAGATTTGTACCGGAAGACCCGGGTTCGAATCCCGGCCAGGACAAATCTTTTATCTTCAAAATAAAAATAACCACCATCAAAAGAACAATAAATAAAAATAAATTATAAATATAATAACAATAGCTTTAGTAAGATATTTATTTATTATTATATAATAACTTTATTTTATATGCTATTGTTCACAATACGTGACTTTTGGCAATTTTCAATTTTTCTAAACCTCATATTTTTGACAAATACATATTTTTATTAATTAATTCATTATTATTGTTACATTCGTTTATTTCTTCCACCCCCCCCCCTCCACAAAATATTCATATTAAATACTTTAGTCATAGTTTATTAGCTGTATTTATATTATACCTAAACCGTTCTGTGAATTATTATTTGACATTAATTAGAGTAATTGAATGAAGACAGATGAGAAACTCCCTCTATTATTAATATTAAATATTATTTCACCGGATGGTCACTGTTATCAATGTACATATACATATTATTGGACTGTGTTGAATTATAAAATGTATCATATAACTGTATAAAAAAAAAAATAGTCTTGGTAATTATAAGGTGGTTTGAAAAGATTTAAAATCATAGACAAAAGGCATCGTTATAATAATAATTTTTGAAATTTATTAATATTTAACAATTTTCTGCCTTATCAGGAATTTGACAAGGAGTCGCATTAATCATGTGCTGTAGGAGCATACAACAATTTTCACTCTATTATATACTATTACTATAATAATTATCGCGAAGCGTGTACATAATAAGCTCGAAGTTAATAGCAGAGTTGAACTTCGTATAAAATCGATGATATTACACTATGAACGTGATTTCATTTTAGTATAATAGTTTAATTAAATTTTGAGCATGTGTTACATCGTTTTTGCTATTTAACATTACTATTTTAAATAATAATAAATGGTTAGTGTACCTAAGCGCGATGCTGCCTTGCAAACTTGCCTACAAAGTACACTACTACCCTAACCTAAAGCAGCAAGATTCTTAATCCAATCCTCCCATCTACGCTTTGGTCTACCCTTTGGACGTTTACCTGTTAGCTCTTAATTCAGTATTGCTCGAGGAGAGGTTGAAGCGAATTATGAACTGTTCGCTTCGATTTGTCTTCGACGCCCCGAGGAGGTCTCATGTGTCTCGCCGGTACGCTGAGGTAAAGTGGCTTTTCCCTTCTATCCGTAGACTTTACTTCCTTGGTCCTTTCTTATATCAAACCATCAACTCACAACATCCGTCTTATATCTATAGTCTCCTACAATTCAAATCCTCTATCCAACCCCAGGGCGCAAGATCTCGCCCTTCTGATCTGTATATCCGTTCCCACAGAACCAAAACTTTTGAGCGTTCCTTTCTAGCCCGTTCTATCTCTCTTTGGAACTCTCTTCCTCTCGATATCCGCCATGCGTCTTCTTTAACCTCATTTAAATACAAACTTTTCCTACATCTTCTAAATTCCCAATCAGATGCTTTATAATCAATAAATAATTTATAGATATATTTTTATAATTTGTAAATTTGTCAGTTTCTTAATTTTAACTTTGTATCACTTTTTCTTATTCTTTACCAAAACATACCTGTTTAGTTATTTACTTTCAGGATATTATGTAATTATTGTTTTATTTTGATGTAGGCCTTTGGCCAGATATATAGTCATTTATTTTGTTCTTCTCTGTTATTCTAAAGGGACCTGGTCCCAGAATAAAAGTATTCTTCTGTTCTATTCTATTCTATTAATTATCTTCTGAGGAATACTTTTATTACTAATCCTATCAATTTTAGAAGGCTATCTTAGCGATGCTATCACTTCAATGATATTTAGCGGGAGTATACACTATAATCTCGCATTATTTAAATTATCATATTTTGGCGGAATATTTTACATAATACATAATTTTCGAAAGCTTTAGGTCGCTGTTCATCCATGTTCCATACCAATATACAAAGTTCAAAAGGATGATAGTTTTAAACATTTTAATTTTTAAGTTCTGAAACGCAAGTAGGACTTTAACCTGGCCTTAATTTCCTCTAGAATTTCGTTATTTCTGTTGTTATTATAAGACCCTAAGTACTTAGAATTCTCAATATGTTCAAAAGAATTACCTTCTGTATCAATATCACCAAAAATCATTGGTCTTTCTTCTACCCTATATGGTTAGAATGGTTTTATCTGAATTTGATTATTATGGAGCATTAGAATTTAGAATCATAGCGCCTTTATTCATAGATAGATCGATAGAATTCATAAACAAATTTTAAATATGAATATATTCTTGCATCGAAATAAAATAATTTCAACATATTCTAGGGTAAACACCAGTTCATAAATTACATAGCTGCGTTTAAAACGCATTGTAGTCTTAACGGTTGGGTCAAGAAGTAGCTGGATAAGGTCAAAATGGCGGACATTAAACTGGCAGGAAACCCTGTTAGTAAGGAAGGACATTCGTGTCCTGTACCCCAAGGGTCCTGTACAATCCTCCAAGTCGTTTCTCTTGTGGGAGTTGTGGCTCGAGCAGTCAGCTACTTGCAGAACAGCGTATACTGTAATAGTTTAAATTTAAGAAATTCTTTGGTATATGTACTTCTATAATATTCAATTGATATATTTTTAAAATAGAAAAAAATATTGCTCCAATAGGTGGTAGAGAAGGAACGGAGTGGCTCAGTGGTAGAGCACTGAGTTGTCATGCCGGAAATCCTGGTTAAAATCCTACTGCAGAACATGATTTTTATTAAGTCTGTTTGAAGCGGAAGATGGATCATATAGGATCTAGGACTCCCTATAAGGGGGGAAACTCTGGTGGTTAAGCATGACCTAGGACAAGTCACCTCCTTGCAGAACCGTTGTCCATGAAACATTACAGTCTCTACTATGTACTGAACCCCAGACCCGTTTACGGGTTGTAGTGGTAGTTTTTATTTTTAGGTGGTAGAGAGCTTAGAAAAATTTAACGTTTTTGCTGAGTGCACGATTTGACCTAGATTCTCCGAAATGGTTATCATTTAGCAGCCTTTATTCAAACCTAATGTTCATTTGGCAAATAATTTATAATGACGATCAATCGGTAACATTTTTAATTCTTTATTTTGAAACAATGAAAACAGGGGGAAGTGGCACAGTGTGTAGAGTTCTTAATTACTATCCTGAAGGTTTTGAGGCCGGCCGTGGAAGATGAGTTACTTTTTATTTTAATAGCCCCGGATGGACCAAACATCATCCATTGAATCTACTGGGGCTCATCCAGCCTCTAAAAACAAAATAGAGTACCCATAATTGGATGAAAACATGACGGTTGAGAACCGTTCTAGAAATAGTACAGTCCATATCATGTAATTAACCCAAGGCCTTTCATGGTTTGTTATGATAAAGGGTTTTTTTTTTCAACGATTAAAAAAAACATAATAAAATATGCTCAATGCAGTAACATTAAGCACTCCTGTTATTGTTGATTTAGTCAAAACGTCAGACGTATGTGAACGCTAAAGGGCCATTAAGATAATATTTTTTATCTATTTATAAATACCTTGGATTTTTAAAATTAATAATTTTTTTTTAACTTACTTTTAAAATATTTTGGTTCCTTTGAGCCACGAGAGCCGATGAAGGAAGACTGGATTCCTGATGGGGGCAAGATAAAGCTAGACGTCCCATCCGTCATCCTCAGGGCTACCTGTACCTCCAACCCGTACCTCGTACCCCGTACCCGGTACCCGAGCGACCCAGGGCAAAAACCTTTAGCTCCTGGCGCCGCAGTCTTTAATTCAGAACTACCTTCTGTAATGGACTTCCGATACTCCCTCATATTATCGTCTAGGACCTCGTAGATATTTTAGAGCACTTTTTCATTTCTTTTTTTTTTTTTTTTACTATAAAACGTCCTTAAGTGCAGAAAATTGGGTCGATTCGGCAACATGTGTTTACCGATCATGGCCATATATTTCGTTAACAACCTATTCTAGTTTCCTCTACGGACTAATTGTGGATCTATATTTCATATACTGTAAAATTATACAGCAATATATCACAATATTTTTTTTTTTTAGTTCCTGATCTATATCGGTGTGCAAGATAATATAATTTTAGTTCTCTACTACCGAAGTAATCTTTAATAGCTATAAGTATGGTCTCGCAAAACGCTCTGAACACTTTGCCAGATGCTTTTTAGATATTTTAGTCCCTTAAAAAATAATTATTTTTAGAATTTTTTTTTCTTTTGCGTTGAACGTGCTTATCAAACAGCGAAGTCAATACTAAAACGTAATGGGCGTGAATCTCAAAATCACAAAACCTGAGTCTATCATTCTGAATTAGCGAATGAAAATGATACACTTTAAGAACAATACACTTTTTTTTTTTAAATTACAGAGAATAAAATAATTAAAAACTACCTTACATAATTTGCATATAAGTAGAGCATATAAATAGAAGCGATCGTATATTCCGGATATTATTTCCTTTTGAACGCTACGTAGTTTCACCTGCGTTTGACTAAAAAACTCTTCTAATTATTTGAGGTGCTAGATAATTTTGTAATTCGTTAAAAACCCGTAGCACTGCAAGGTATGTCTTGGATTCAATAAATGAACGAGACTGTACTGCTTAGAAGCAATGTCCTATGCAATTATGGAATTTGGCCAACATCAAGCTCAACCGCCCGGTTTCCATCAATTAATGTTTCTGGAGGCTGGATGAGCCTCTGGAAAGCCTGCAGACAGTTTTCAGAATAAAAAGTTTGTCTGCCTGAATTCGAACCCAGGCTCTTCACAATTATTGATTTACATTTAAAATTAAAACTGGTATGCACAATTAAAGACAGCGTGCTCTTTGCCTTATTTCTTCGCTGCAAAACCGTTCTCGTAGAGAATTATATCCTTTATAGTTGGATTTACAGTTGTAAGATCCTTTATTTACTGATTATGGATTTATATTTAATTACTATTATTAAGTAATTTCACAATCCTCGTACTTTTCATAAGTAACGTATTCTATTTAAAATAAAATAAAATAAATAAATGAATAAAAAAAAACACAATAACCTATATAGGGTCGGGTTCAGTACCTGGTAGAGATTGTGCTGTTTCTTTTATAACGGTTGTGCAGGAGTTGATTTGTCCTAGATCACGCTCAACCCCCAGATTTCCCCCCTATTTTGGGTACCTACTTTAGAGAGGAGGGTCATAAATCCCTTGGGACCAATCTCCGCCTGCTAACAGATTAAATAAATGTCTACCAAGCAGCGGGATTTGAACCCTTTTATTTAAACTATGCATTAGATATTAATTTTTTTTTTCATTCTTGCCAAACAGAAAACTATTCTCGTGGGGTTCGATTCTATGAAATTGCTACTGTCAGAATAGAAACCAATTTGTACCACGAACTGACTAGGGACACATTTCCAGGAAAAAAAAGAGGGCTTTTCATTAATTTTCCCCAATTTTTAACTCGCAATTTATCTTGACAACTTTTAAAATGAAATATCGACATATATTGACTTGGCGGATTAAAAATAAGTTCATGCCTGGCCTAAAAAGCACAAATTCCTGGAGAATATGAAATTTCTTAATTAATAGGAAAAAAAACATAGACATTTTAGGTGTTGGATGATACATTTTCTTATTGTTTAAACTACCTATGTTAATATTTTCACACTCCAGAAGACAGAAAAAAATTAACATTTACTTCCCTATCGCACTTTTTAAGAAATTTGTTATAGTTATTTTAGTGATTTTAATTCTCTGAGCTCTCTATATCTAGCTTTAGTACTACTAATACTCTTCTCAAAGTTATTATAATATTATAGTTAAAATAATATAAATGATATCGTAAATGTAAAAGTTGACTTTCTAATAAATAGTTCAACCCTATTTAAGAAATTATTTTGCTGACATATCCGAACAGTTTTCTTCCCCTTATATATAAGACCAACTAATAATATTGAAAAAATATATTTTATATAGATATTATTTAATATATTTAAGTATAGGTATTATTACGTATACATAAGTGGATTGAATTCTAAAATCGAAGATTTAAAAAAAAAATATTTATTGAAATTTACAACTGTATACAGAATACATTCAGTAAATATAATGAAAGATAAATCATGCCCCGAAAAATAAAAAGTTCAACTTAGAAGGTCACGAGGCCATCTTCTTTTCAGACGCCTCGGAGGACTATCAAGAATTGAAGAAGAATGTAGGTTTGAAACTAGTGGGTTTGAGTGGAAATAAAGTTTGTCATGAAAAGATTGATATCGGATTCGGGCCAAATCAGCAACAAACGGGACATTAAGGTCATTATGGATTACTTTGTTCGTAACAAAGTAAGGAGCGTTGAGGATTTTACGAAGGATTTTTGATTGTAAAGATTGAATACGAGAGGAATTCGATGGTTTAGTTGAGCCCCAAAGCTCTATTTCGTATGTCCAGATGGGTCAAATGATTATTATGTGCATGAGTCTTTTGTAATTAATTGGGAGCTTGGAGCTTCTGTCTAGTAAATGTTGAAGTAGCTTGAAACGTAAGATTTTTAAACATTAATTGCAAGGATGGATATAATATAGATTAGAAAGTTATAAGTGCCTATTTTCATTAAAACTCATTTGTATTTTTTGTTGTTTTTTTTCAGTTATTTATAATTAGAAATTTTAGTTTCCCTTAAACAAACTGAACAAAAATCACTTAATAAAAACGTACTTGCTAAATTAATTAAATACTTGGCGATTTTTAAAAATTAATTTTAGGTATTTGTATTATACGGATTTTAATTATAAATGAAGTTTAATCCTATTTAAATCTACCATTGTATGCGAACAATATTATCACGAATGTGTATAATCTGTATTATTTATCAAGTTGTTATAATTATGGTTATTTTGTTTTTTTGGGTGGGTTGACTTTCTGAGATACGGGACCAGAAGACCAACCTACTTTCATTGTTGAGATATATGGGGAAAAACCTTATGGTTTCGCATCACCGAAATGCGCGACATGTTCGAGATGTTTCGCCTGAGTTTTGCAACGAGTATGTATAATTATTTCACGGAGTGCCACTATATGTGAGAACTACGCTAATATTAATAATTTAAATTAAACCTTATGAAATTTTTATAATTCAGATTACTTCTGATAAAAGGGTTCAAATCCCGCTGCTTGGTAGACATTTATTTAATCTTTTAGCAGCCGGAGATTGATCCTATGGGATCTATAAATCTCATCTCTAAAGTAGGTACCCAAAATAGGGGGAAAATCTGGAGGTTGAGCGTGAATCTCTACCACTTACTGAACCCGACCCTAGTAGTTATTGTGTTTTTTTAAATTCAATTTATTTTATTTTTAATAGAATACTTTACTTGTGAAAAGTACGAGGATTGTGAAATTACTTAATAATAGTAATAATATCAATTGATTATATTATGCGTTAAAAAAATGATTAAATATATATATGCATAATCAGTAAATAAAGGATCTTACAACTGTAAATCCAACTATAAAGGATATAATTCTCTACGAGAACGGTTGTGCAGCGAAGAAATGGATTCAGAAATTCAAAAAATAACGCAGTTATCCCAAAGTTATGAGATTTCACTACTGCAGTCCTCATTTAGTTCTTTTTTTTTGTTCTAGCAACATTATTTAAGAATGAAATAGAAGCGTCAATTTTAAAAGTACCTATAAATTTTTTTTAATTAATGAAATTTACAACTGTAACTGTAACTGTATCTAGTAAATAGGATGAATGGTATCTATTTGCATGAATAAAGACAAGTAGAAAAACTATCCAGTGGTAGTACTCAAATAAAAAGTTCAACTTAAAAGGTCACGAAGCCATCTTCTTTTCAGAGGCCTGGGAGGATTATAAGGAATTGAAGAGTTTGTTGTAACTGGTTGGAATAAAGTTTGTCATGAAAATATTAATATCTGATTCGGGCCAAATCTGCAATAAATGGGACAATTTGGATTCTTAGTTCGTAACAAAGTAAGGAGCATTGAGGATTTTACGAAGGATTTCGATTGCTTAGTGGAGCCCCAAAGCTCTACTCCGTAAGTCCAGATGGGTCTAACGATTTCCATATATATAAGTCTTTTGTAATTAATTGGGAGCTTAGAGCGTTTGTCTAGTAAAAGTTTAAGTAGCCTGAATTATTTTTTTTTTTTAAATACGTTTGTGTATTATGTATCAAAAATTAATTTTTATGATTATTAGCAGTAAGTAATGCTGCTTACACAAATCTTGAATGATTTCTCCAAGTAAATCCTTTTTCCTTAAGCCAAGGTAAACCCGGAGCTTTAAGGAATTAATTTCTTCTTCATTACAAAGAGCCGGGTATTGAATTAATTTTAACTTCCGAAATCTCATTTAACGCTCCCTTATCCTACCATTTCCCATCTGTCAGAATTATACCTTTAATAAATCGGAATAAATTCCCAGGCACATTGTGACGACGGACTATGGAATGAATACCAGAAGATTGTGTCGCTCTGGTTGCTCGAGTGTAATTAATCAAGGCAGTAGCCGTCGTATAAATCCTCGCAAGGCCTAGCTTGGAGAGGGCTTACACTGGATGCACTCTTGTGAGAATATTCCTGGAGCAATAATTGTCTAGAGTATCATTAAAATTAATAATATTCTCTGGAATTTTATTTAAACATTTTAGAAATAGTAGAAAAAAAAGAACGTAATCAACAAATGAGGACACATTATTTCAAGTTAAAAAAATGTAAATAAATAATATATAACCTCAAAAATAAATATATCATAAATAAATAAAATGTTTACCAATCTCAGGGTCTTGGCTTCAAATACTACTGTAGCAGATAAATTATTTAGTCTGTTAACAACCTTATGGGATCTACAGTTCTCCTAGGGTTCACCAAGCCTCCATCAAGTGAGACTGTTAATTGGGTGTAAAACCTGGGGGTTGTGTGCGATAATATCATTTCTCTACATAACATTGCAGTCTCTACCATTAACCGACTAAGATCCTTCATTGATTTTAGTTCAGTTTTTTTTTTTTTTTTTTTTTTTAAGTGATTATTGTAAATCAGTATATTTTCAGTTATTTAATTTTTGTCATTTGTACCTTTTTTTTTTTTTTTTAAATATATTATTATTTATAATTCTTAGTTTATAAAACCTAGCTTCCTCTTCAATTCCCGATAATCCTCCGAGGCGTCTGAAAAGAAGATGGCCCCGTGACTTCTTAGTTGAACTTGTGATTTGAGTACTACCAGTGGGTAGTTTCTCTACTTGTCATTTTCACATGTCATTATGTATCGCTTATTCCTTTTACTTGATTTATTTTTTTTTTATAGAGTTGTAAATATCAAAAAATAAATTAAAAAAAAAAAAGTTTATAAACCTGCACATTGGATCGAAACGTAGAGGTACAGCTTTTTTTTTATTTTTTTTTTTTATATCTCCCTGAGTAATAATTGACATAAGATTCATCCTCTCTACACTCACAATCATTGGCATTAATTGGCGGAATTTAAAGAATAAAACGGATTATTATTAATAAGCTGTTGAGATAATGAAATATTCATCCCATCATAATCAACTATAAGAAGTAAATTACGGTCTTATTACCTTTTATATTTATACCAAGCAATCTCTATCAATAGACAGAGACAATAAGAAAACAGCATCAGGAAAAAAAGATCCAAGTTCCCAATAAATTTTCTTGAAATTGGTTGAAAGAAACTCAGGAAGACCTCAATGCTTTTACACTAAAGAAGTTCAGAGGAATAGGCGAGAAATTTATAATAAACCATAAAAATTAAGATAAGACTACCGGAAAGAGGTTTGTGGGAAGAGAGAACCAAAAAAGACAATTACATTTTTGGTGTTCTAAAGGTGTACTTAATGTGGTATTCCGTTAATAATAATTAATATAATATATCTTGAATAACAATAGTTGATCTTAAAAACGAAACTGATAATACCAGAAATACAAGATAGTAACAGAAATTATTACCTTCAAACATACAAACTTTATTTTATGTTATTGCATAGATTGGTATAGTCATCGCTTTATGGTTTAAAAAAACCAAAAAATGTACCATTACGACACTTGAACGGGTCTCGGGTTCAGTACACGGTAGAGACTGTACTGTTTAAAGGACCACGGTTGTGCTCGGAGGTGATTCGTCCTAGATCTCGCTCAACCGCAAGATTTCCAACCTTATTTCGAGTACCCACTTTATATGGGCTCCCATATGATCCGTCTCCTTCTGCAAACAGACTAAATAAAAGTCTTGCCTGCAGCTGAAACCAGGATTTTCAGCATGGCAACTCTGAGCTCTACCTCTGAGCCATACCTCTCCACAATTTTATATATACCAGGAAGAAAATGGTCCGGGTGGATGTCGAGAAAATTCTAGTACATGGGAAGAACTGTTTATTGGTAAGCCAACCCTTCGCTATTGTCAACCCCCGATCCTACCAGCCCTGAAGAAGACCTAGGATGTGGGTCGAAACGTTGGCTTTATAAATAAACATTTCTTCTTACGAAGAGAATATGTTTTTACCTCCTTCCGGACCAGCTTTCTTCCACATATATATATTTCAGTATTTGTAAAATATCGACATATATTATTTTGTTCTCAGTGTTGGTATTGTTTTACAGCGGCCATGTTGAGCGGAGGTAGACATGCACCGAGAAGAGGAAGGTGTGAAGTCTCTCGCCTTGTTTGGTCTTTTGTTTGATCAGGTCCCTTCTACAACCCTTCGGAATGGTTTTGTCTAACCTATTCAAATAGAGTTTTTTAACGGATGCTTCATTGTACTTGTATGGGCTTTTAATTGTGTATTATTCACCAAATAAAAAAATACTCAGGCCCAAGTTTGATTTATTTTTTTCTTTATATTTTACATATTTATTTATTGCATATTATACAAATATTTATGTTGAATAATATTAGTCGATCTTGAGTAAATGAGGAAGAAAATGGTCAAGGTAGATGCCAAGAAAATTCTCTTATATTGGGAGAACTCTTAAATCAAAATCTTAATCTCTTTACGTCATGTTATTATTCATTATTCTTCATTACTAAGAATAATGAAGACTAATGTAGTCTTGCTCCAGCCTCCTGCTCCACTAGCCCTGAAGATGACCCACAAAGTGGGTCGTAACGTCGGCACATAATTAAATAAGTAACCACTTATTTAGTGTTTTTATTTGACTGCACCCCCAATTATTTTCTTCCTTACTTCCTGTTTAGTTTATTCTTATTATTTTTTGTTATCGCGTACATTTTATTGGATAATCCATTATACCTTTATGTCTTGTTATTACTCACCACCTGTTTAAAAATATTTTTTGTTATTCCTTACAAAATTTGTCAATTAATTTTTATAGAATTCATAATTGACCTCTAAAAAGATCCATGGTAGGGATGGGTAGATACTGGATTTTCCTGTATCTGATACGAGTGATACTGATACTTTTCTGTATCTGATACTTTTGTAGTTGAATACAGTTATCCCGACTCTAACTCTTCTAATTTCTTGGGGCTTCAGTTTTTGTTATCATTTTTAAAGGAAAAAGAGTTATTCGCCGAAATAGTAACCTGCACAAGGCATCAAATGATTAAAATCGTGATTTTTATTGGTTAATTATTTTTTGAAAGCTATGGAATTGAACAAAAAAAAAAATAGATTTTAACCCTACCTCAAACTTTTGCTATTCATGTTCCAAGACACGTAGAATTTGGGTTGTAATAAAAAAATTTTTTGTACCCGATTTCAATAATTTATGTCAATTGCCTTTAAGTTATCGTATAGATTTATCCATTAATGAACCCATATTTTTCCGGACATAGGTCGAGATTATTTTTTTTGCGAAAGTGGCTCGTGAAAAGTCATGTATTAGAAGGCGATCTCGGAAAATGTTATTTCAACCACCCTTTACTGTTAACTAATTTCATAGTTTATTTTCGTTTCTAGATATGTGATAAGTGACTAATTACAGATTATATTGATAGTAATTGAAAACTTGTTCACTATTATAATGCGATACTATTATGAAGTACGATTATGTGCATGGAATTTTTCGGTGATTGATCCCTGATCGGAAGTTTGTTAAAGGTAGATGGTATCGGCATTGAACCTTCTGGTTCGATAAGACTGTTATTGTTAAAAACTATACTTATCAAAAGTTCAACTGATGTACAGCACATATGAGGCGTTCAGGATGAAAACCGGATAACTCCAAAATTTCAAAAAATGACTTTTCAAACTTCTGCCATTGTTTATTTAAGCATTTTTCTCTGACACCACACTTCATCACCTCATTTCTCATGGTTTTAGTCCGTTTCTGAACATGAAGTTTAAGTAATATAAATTGCTTGTAATTTATTGACAAAAATGTGAAAAAGTCAAAATTGGAAAGTTCTGTTTATCCGCTTTTGATGATGATCGCCTCATATCTACTGTCCATTCATGGATCTTTTGATGTTTCCAATTAATAACAATAATGGACTTAACGAACTTTAAGGTTCAATCCCTATACGATCAATTGCGGATCACAAACCTCTGTCCAGGAATTACAGTCCCGGTGAATAAGTGGTAAAGTCAAATTTTGTTCAGATCTAGTTAACTGTATTGAAAATAGCAGAATGGTATCGTACTTGTAGTTTTCGGCTTGAAATAGACTTAAAGTATAAGCAATAACTCATGTTCTAGCCTCTTAATTACTACGAAAACAACACGATTCTGCTTCTCTAAGCACAACAAAATCATTTTGGAGAAAATCTGCCTTAACCTTTACGAGGCTGCAGATATCCAACATATAATAGTAACTTCTCAAAGAACAATTAACCCATATCCACCCTTTGTTGATAATCTGAATTGGGGTAAAACATGGCGATTAAGAGTGATTTGACCCTAATCACCTCCTTGCACAACCGTTGCTGTCCCTATCATATACTGAACCCAATACCTCCAAAAGGTGTAGAGGTATAAATTTTAAAGTATATGAAATAAAGAATTACAACATACAGTCTCGGACCAATTTTTATTGTCCATAAAGTCTATTTCAATTAATTTAATTGATAAATCAGATAGTAATTCTTGAAAAATAATAGCTGACCTATTATGATTTGATCCACTATGAATCCACTTTTATATTAGTGGATGATTAAAGAGCCAAAGTTTCGACCCACATTGGAGGTTTTCTTTATGGCTAAATATGCAAAATACATATAATTAATAATTAATATGACATATGGTAAATATTATGGGGAATAATTGTGGAGTATTTATAACTAAGAGACAAGGAAGTTCTCTCTTTGTACTTTTACATGCAAGGTACTGATGTAAAAGTGTAAAAAAAAAAATTAAAAAAAGTTGAATTGACTAATCTTTGTGGCAATTAATTTATCCCATGCCACCAAAGGCAGACAAATTCCATCATAATTTAAAATACATAATTCATAAAACTTTTTCGAGTATCCCTGAAATTATATTGTATGTACTCTTTTTCCTCCCCCCCCCTCAGTAACCCCTTGTAGAGACCGTTAATTATGACATGCACACCATGCTTAAATAAGCACATTAAATTTGATTCAAATTGCGTTTCGTGTATAAGCAATTAAACAAGATGGAAGAAATCGCCATAATGAATTGATTTATGTTTAATAAAATTTCTAAATATCGAAAACATTTAATATTTTAAATATTACTGCTATAATGAAATATTTATGGTATTATTAACTATGAAAAAGTTTTAATATTTTCAAGAATAAATGAGAAGAAAAAGAAATAATAATAAAATCGATTACCTAATGGATGCACGATGTTAAAATTTTAATATATATGTATAGTATATTTGTATGTTAATTTGTATTAATTTCGGTGAATCAATCATTAATACTTTTAAAAATAAAATTTCTTGTCACTAAATAATTTATACTTAATAAATAAATACATTCATGAAACAAACACCTTACATCCGCAAAACAGCTGTTGAGCGTATTCTCGGCAAAATCACTTCCCTGCGCAACCGTTGACTGCACTGAACCAACATTCCTGATCTCTTGAAGAGGTACAGCTTTTCGTTTAACATCAAGTCACTATTGGCTTGCACTAAAAATAAAATTGTTGTTAGAAAAGAACAAAATTAGAATAATATAATAATAAAATATATTATAATTAGAATGATATACTACTCATGATAAAATCTTTGTAATCTAAGTACAAAGCTCAAATTAATTAAAATGCAAAGATTTGTTTTTAAACTTCTAACATTATTTAAAAAAATTAATTTCATTGGTAATAAATTTCTTTATATTTTTTAAATATGTTAGTATTATTTTTACTTCTACATCCTCAATTCAATTTAAGTATGAGTGTTATATTTTTACCTTTAAAATTTGCTGTATCGGAAAATTAAATTTTTTAAATAAAAATAATATAAGTTATAATTAAAATATTTAATTACCTTAATGGTTTCATTCTGTTATGATGCTATAACATATTTATTATATATAGGTATATCTAAAATACAGTAAATTCAGCATTCTTAATTTAATTAAATATATATTCTATATTTATATATATTTTATGAATAAAGATGCATACCAAAAGCAATTATTTCAGAGAAGAAATATTTTATGATGATTTTATAAGCCTGTGATTTACACTTGAGAAAAGCAGAAAACTGACTGAATATTAGAAAGGAAGTGGGGACTTTGTTTTGACCGGATAATAGAGTTATAGAGAATACTCGATTCAGATTGGCTGTCACTTTGTACCATCTCTGTTTCAAAAACATCGCACATTAGTCTCCCGGATACCGCGGATGGTGAAGGTGCTCAGTTAAATTACTTATTTTAAAATTTAAAATTTGTGAATTAATTTTGAAATAGTGTGAGGGCTAAGTGATAAGTGTTATAATAACAGTGTGTGTTAATTATTTTATTCATATTCTAATTTATTTTATTAGTTTGGTCTAAATAGTGTTTCAGTGAAAATAATTCAATAGATTCATTAAAAGGGTTTAAACAGGTACTAAAATTAGCGTTTACATTTGTAAAGAATATTATTAATATCACTATATATGTATATATATATATATATATATATATATATATATATATACTAATATTATATATAATATTAAATATTATATTATACTGATCTAGTATTTTATACTCTATATATACTAATACTTTAAATGCGAAAGTAACTCTGTCTGTTATGCTTTCACGCCTACACTACTGTGAACCGATTTAAATGAAATTTGGTACAGAGATGGTCTAGAGCATGAGAAAGGACATAGGCTGCTTTTTAATGCAAAAAATGGGTTGTAAGTGGTTGAAATAGGGGGTGGTTTAATATGATCAATTTAATTTGAAATGAATAATAAACAACAAATAATAGAAGCCCTTCCAAATTTAAATTCAGAACAGAGATTAGTTTTTGACACAATAGTTCAAAATGTTGCTAGTGGCGAAGAAGGTTTGTGCTTTTTGGATGCTCCGGGAGGCACTGGCAAAACCTATCATTTAAATTTACTATTAGCCCAAATCCGGATAGAATAATTATTAAATTATTAGTATATATTATTATTATCTATTATTAAATTATTATTATTTATTTTATTATTAGACTATTTAAATTAATTTAATGAAAATTAAATTAATTAAATTATCAGGTTAAACAAATATTAAAATTTTAATTGGTATTAACCTTAAAGTACATAAGTATCAAGGTATCTGAGTGGTGGACAATAAAGATGAGGGAGGGGAGAGAACATGAGATATGTATACAGAGATATAGTATTTTGCTTATTTAGCCCTGAAGAAGCCCTGCAATGTGGGCCGAAACGTTGGCTCCTTTATAAACATTTCTCCCACCTAAAGAGAAATTTCCGACCCCCACCCGAACCATTTTCTTCCTCATATTTTATTTATCCATTATTACAGCATATACCTAATTTCATAAATATTACCTAACTCTTAACTGTTTTGAGTAACATAATTTTTAACCATGCATTGAAATATTATGGACGTGATGTCGAGTTGAGATGTGCGTTCTTATTTTTTATGATCCGCATAAATTAAATAATAGAATATTTAAATGACTTCCGTCATGTTATTAGACTGGGACATAGTTCAGATAATTGAGAGCCTAGGGCCGCTATTTCCATAGCTAGGACGACTCTCCTACCAAACCGATTATTACTTTATCATTATTAGGTCCGTAATGAGCGGGTTCGAGCCACGTCTGCCCGATTATAAATAGAAATAATTATGATTTTTTCCTTCCCCATCGAGCTTCCTACAGAGCAGCGGGCCCTATCAACATATTACTACCTGCATTGGATTTAATAGAAGGCAGCCACGTATTTGCCCAAGGGTAGCCATGTATTAGTCCGGAATAACTTACTCCTAGTGACAGGGTTAGGGAATAATTCCGGGAGGATGATGCCTCAATTTATTCATGATTTTTTTCAGTGAATTAAAGTTTGAATTCACCCAATAAAAAATACACCTTGACAATATTAAAGGATATTTTCTTTAAAGGTAAACAAAAAAAAAATAGACGCCGTTTCCGACTACAGCAGGACTTACTGAAGATACGTTTAAAGCTCCCAATTAATTACAAAAGACTCATTACTAGGATAAGGCCTATTTGGATTGAGGGAGTAGAGCTTTGGGGCTCCTCTCGTTTTCAATCCTTTCAATTCAAAATCCTTCGTAATATCCTCATTACTACTAACTTTGTTACGAATTATGTAATCCATAATGACCTTAATGTTCCATTATTTGCTGATTTTGCCCGAATACGAAATCACTCCTTTCATGAAAAACTTTATTCCTTCTCAAACTCAGTAGTTTCAAACCTAGCTACTTCTTAAATTCTCGAAAATCTTCCGAGGCGTCTGAGGGCTCATGACCTTCGAAGTAGAATTTTTTATTTGAGTACCACTGGGTAGTTTCTATACTTTGTTTTACCCCGCAATTATATTTACTTGTTGTATTGTTATAATCAGTGTCTCAGAGCACTGAGTTTACAGGCCGGAAATCCTGGTTCAAATCCCACTGAAGACAAGACTTTTATTTAGTCTCTTTGCAGCCGGAGATGGATCATATAAGATCTATAAAATGTTATAAAAATAGGGTATCTAAAATAAGGTGGAAAAATCTGGCGATTGAGCGTGATCTAGGACAAATCATCTCCTTGCAGAACCGCTGCCTATGAAACAGTACAGTCTCTACCATGTACTCAACCCCACGGTTGTAGTGATACAAGTTATTCTTATAATTCACTTGTAAATTTTAATAAATAAATGTTTAAAAAAAACTAGAAAAATCGTTAGCACATTCAGCAAATTTTGCTTGTATTAGTTGTATGGAATCTAAGGTGCTTAAATGGTGTGTTTCCGTTGCTAAATAATACAACATTGTATATTCTGTTATTTATGGCTTAGTGGTGCCATACCCGAAGTATATATTTTATGTATTTTCCGATTTCGTTAGAAATCTTATATATTTTAAATACTTTCTAATTATGTCTACGTTTCGAATTTGATCCCCCTTCTTTAGAAAACTATTATAAAATTCAAACTCTATTTAAAAACAAGCCATTTTGTTGAAATTCCAAACATGACCATAAATACATGGCCACCTTATTATTCAAAGATGGTAACATAAATTTAATTATTAAAAAAAAATATTATTGGATAATATCTCATGACTTGTAAATAAAAACAGCTGTTAGGTATAAAAAAATAGACAAAACTTTATTATTTTATATAATATTTATTATTATTTATAATATTTTAGTATTGGAATTTTATTTAAAACCGGGTAGGTGGCCCTAGAATTTTTTAATATAGTAAAAAATTCTTGGTTATACTATCCCTCGTTCACGTTAAACGCCATCCCTAGGGACGTTAAAGGGGAGTCCCAGGCCTCTGTACGGTGTCAGTTACTTGTTAAATATCCCTATCCTAATTAAACCTGGACAGCCAAAATTTATACCTATAACTGATGCATCGTACGATTAACCACAGTAGCATAAAAGAGACATTTAATAAACAAACAACTTTAAATTCGCATATTTTCAAATTCCATTTTTTCCAACGTTATTGGTTAAATTGACCCTTAGAGTTCTCAGAAAAAAAAAATTGGCGTGAACCTAAAGTCCCCCATGCACCCAAAGAAAGGTCCCACATATTTCCCACCACAAACCCCTGTCAAAAACTAATTTGACGTGACCAGCCAAGATGCTATCCACCCACCTTCGTTTCGGTACCTCCCTTGGGATGCTACTGTCGGTTTAACACAACCAGCCCTTGTTAAGGCCGGATTTTTTTTTTGACTTGTTAACTTTGAAAGCCTATTTCGTTAACAGATGTTTTTACTCTTTTAAATTGACAGGTACCTTTCGGCATTTCTTTTTTAATTGTGTAATTAATAGGTATTTGCTGTTGTGAAAGGAACTGAAATAATTGAACTTGCCGTACTGCAAGCTTCTAATATATCGGAAGAAGGTTAGAAAATAAATTTAACTGGTTAGCTTCACTTCGAACAAATATTATTTCAACTAGATTAATTTATTTCTTTAAACCATTTGTTGAATATAGACTTGAATTGCTTCTAGATAGTAGGTACTTTTATTATTTTTCATGGCAAAAACAAAAAGTAATAGAATGTACACCACCAAATTTTCTGTCATTTAGAAAATTCGTTCAATAAGAAAAGAAACTAAGGATTGGGTAAAAAGATTTCTCTATTTTAAGGATAAAAAAAATATTGAGACACGAAAAAACAGAATTCGTTTCGGTTCCAAAGCTGTGAGAAAACGGCTCGTTGAAGCCCGATTTTATGGGTAAAACTTGTAATCAACAGCTGCAAATTTTAATTGCTAAGGAGTTTTGTTTCAATTAATCGTTTTACTAAATATTTTTAAAATTTATTTTTATTAATGCACTTCATCAAACTGCATACGATTAATTGAACCACTGAGTAGAAAAAGGAAATAACTCGATTTTTTTTAACTTGAACTTTTAAATAAATAAATAGTTCATACATCCTAAAAGTATAAAATAATGTTCTTTCAGATATATATATATATTAACATTACCCATGTATGATAGTATATTTTGCATGCTTAATGCTATTTTGTAAGATTAACAGAAATCTATTTAGAGAGTTCTTTCTGTAAAAATAGATTTCAGCCACTTATTCCCTTTTTGCACTCAGTGGTTCAATTATAGGTTAATATCAATAATAGGTTTTGTGTAAGAATTCGATATGAATAGGATACGATAAACACATACGCACACACACAAACAAGCGAGCGTCCACTCATGCACACACACATATCCTCACTCTCACACGTGTGTATGTCACATGTAAACATATGACTTCTTTGTAATCTTCTTAAACTATTTAGTCCAAGATCTATGGCCTATTTTTGCACTTGATTAGTATCAAGCTGAATCTTCGTGAATAGCTTCGTTTCGATGAGACGCCCAACAATTTCCTGTGCGAAAATTCTCGATTGTCGTTGCTAAAGGAGGCAGCAATGATAAAATATGTCGATTTGATGATTGTCAAAAACTTATTACTAACTGGGGTTTTTTTTTTTGTTAAATGTTAAGATAATAATCTAAATTATTTGAAAAAATATTTGTCCTACAAAATGTATAGTTTGATCAAAGAGTCCCCTCCTTCCAATATGTATCGATAACAAAGTCAAAAAAGATGAAGTAAAAAAAAAATCAGCTGGTTAGTAATCAGTTTTTATGACCTCGTTATCGATACAAGTTTGACGGAGGGGACCCTTCGATCAAACCATACATTTTGTAGGACAAATATTTTTTCAAATAATTAAGATACTTATCTTGAGATTTAACAAAAAAAAAACCCAGTCAGTAAAATTAATTTTTGAGAATTATCAAATCGACATAGTATACCCTTGCGACCTCTGTTAGCTACCACAATCGAGAATTTTCGCACAGGAAATTGTTGGGCGTCTTATCGATACGAAGCTATTCACGAAGATTCAGCTTGATACTAATCAAGTGCAAAAATGGCAATGGATCCTGGACTAATTAATGAATGCCACAAAAAAATAATACAGAATCTAATCCATCTGAAAATTTAGCACATAGTACTGATCAGTTATTATATATTACTGAAAACTGGGAAATATAAAAAAAGAATATGTTTACTAAATAGAAATCTGAGTATATGAGTATGATTCCTGTACCTCCATTACCGTAATGTAGGCCATTAAAAAAAATTCACAGTTAAAAGGATGAGTGTCACTATCTATTTATCAACTGTATATAAAATTAATATTTTACTGTATTAGTATACAATACAATTATGCCCCTTTTAAAGTTTTTAAAGGGAGTAAAAAAAATACTTGGTTATGGACATATTTGTTATGTTTCAGGAAATCGTTAAAAGTCCTGGTTAAGCAAAATTAAAGATTTTCCACCACTCACCTTTAGTTATAGTAGCTTAAAGTTACGTTTATTATTCAAACAACAAATAAACCTTCTTTACTGGGTACTATAAAGTAAAAAAAAAAAATGTATCAAGCGTAAAATTTGAAGTATTGTGTTTTTTATAAATGAATTAACAGAAACAACTTTATTATTGATTGAATATTTTTGTTCTTTCTGGCGTGTGTATATTAGCATTTTTTCTGATGTATTAATTTTTTACTCCACAAAATACAGACTCAACTGTAAGCTGTTATTTTGAAAGTGTTATAAGTCCATTTTTTCATATTAGCGATACCTACAGTTTGCAATTTGGGTTACATTAAAAATATCGTTGTAATTAGCAAATAGTTATGTTAAAATACCTACACATCATTTAAATTTTATTATGAAACAATAATAATTAAAATCATTTAAGATAATAAATGATTTACTCTGATCAAAATTGACTTATACTGTCAAAAATAACAGCTCAATTATTACTATTTGAGAGATTCTATACTTTTTAGAATCTTAAAATAACAATTGTAATATTCATTTATTTAGCATATTCCTTCTCTTCTCTACTTTTTTTTTTGAACTTCTCATCTCATCAAGAAGTTTCTAATGAAAAGAAGAACCCTACTAATTCTGTAAGATGGACTCGAGAGGCAAGAGGGGAGATAGGTTAAAAGAAGTGGGGAGGAAGACTCTTACTAAAATGAAACAGCCTTACTCTCTTATCAGATCTTACTTTTGGAAGTAATTAAGAGCAAAAAAAAAAAAAAAAAGCTAAAGGGAATGGGAGCGAAACGAGAAAAAAGGGGTAAAAGAAAGGAGAAGGAACAGAAACGACTTTTGGCCGATGTTGGCCGCGGTTATCTTCATTAAGTGGGTACCCGATCCTTACTAGCGTGCTTATGACATCTACAATACAAGGAATTTAAATAATTCAGTAAATTGTCTATATGATTTGGATAATCAGTTACTAATAATAAAATGCTGAGTGTACTCAAAGTCTCTTGTCGACAATATCAATCGCTGTTTCATCAAACATCCTGAGATTACCACCCAAACTCAAATACAGTGGCGGCAAAAAGTATTTGCACGCCCAGTTTTTATGAAACGATCGGTCATAAGGGAAATAATAATCCACTGAACTGAAAAAGTATACTTAAAGTATATTTGCACACTTACGATTATTTTTTTATTTTGAGAATAAATATAAATTTAATATTTCGTAAATATCCATTGGCATCAATAATTGCCTGTAGAAGTCTGGGCATGGAGTGGATCAAGTTTTTAACCACGTCAAGAATGATTGTTCCCCATTCTTGGACCAATACATGTTTCAAATAGTGCCTTCCAGTGATGTGATGCTTTCTCCCATTCTAATGCAAGATGTGTCATAAATTTTCTATAATATTTATGTAAGGTGATTGAGAAGAGGTGTGCAGCTGTCTTCGCACATTAAATATTTACCATTTCTTGGTTTTGTTGGCAGTGTGTTTTGCATCGTTGTCCTGCTGGAACACATATCGATCCATGATATTCAATTTGGGTACTTGCATGCAGGTTATGGTGCAAAATGTTCCCATAACCCTCAGCATTTAAAATTCCGTCAATGGAAACGAGATTTCCCACACCGCGGTATGAGACACACTCCCATACCATAACATGTCCACCACCATGTCTAACTGTAACAGAAACATTTTGGTTTTTCAATTCTTTCTTAAGCCGCCTCAAAATACTCTTCCGCCCATCGGACCCGAGCAAATCGAACTTGCTTTCATCAGAAAATATGACATCGTCCCAAAAGCTAAGCAATTTATGTAAATATTCTCTGAGAAAAGCAAGACGCATTTTACGGTTGATTTCGTTTATATAAGGTTTCTTTCGAGGTACTCTACCATGCAGGTCTTCAAAATTCAGGCAGTATCTGATAGTCCTGTCACTAACCTGAACACCAGTAGCTGTATGGACCATATTAGCCAGGTCTCGAGAACTTACAGAGGGATGCTTCATAGCTTCTTTTTTTATCTTTCTCCTCATCCTGGAATACAACTTTTTCGGAAGCCTTTTTCGCTCACTGTTTTCGGTTGTCCTCTTACCTATTTATGACGTACCTGACCGTGGAAAAATTTGTACTTAATAAATCTGCAATCTGACGATATGATTTTTGTTGACCTTGCAACAAAACATTTTTTCGCGAGTTCCGAAATTCAATTCAGTTGTTTTCGGCATGATAGTTAACCAGTGACTAAAAAAATTAATTTCTAATGCTTTAGAATTGTGGGAAAACATTAGATAGAATAGATAATACTGTTGTAAGAATTAATAAATAGTAAACAAAGGATATTAGTGATACTACACAAAGGGTGAAAATACTTTTTGCCAGAGGATTTCATTATTTTTTTTATTTATCCAAATAAATCTAAACAGTTAATTATGGTCCACATATAAAATTGTTTTAGTTTTAAATATACTTTTTATTAATGTTAAGTTCAGTGGATTATTATTTCCCTTATGACTGATAGTTTTATAAAAACTGGGTGTGCAAATACTTTTTGCCGCCACTGTACAATAAACCACTCTTAACAGATTTTAAAATCATGGATAAAGGACATTGTAATCATGACTACTAAATTTTCACTCTATTATAATCACTCATTAATAATTAATAATAAAAAAAACCTGTACCACTACAACCCGTGAACTGGTATGGGGTTCAGTACATGGTAGATACTGTACTCCAGGAATTCAGGAAAAAAGTGTTTATTATTTAAAATGGCTGTATTTTAGCTGCAATCTGTTGAATGTAGCAAGTATGACTAATAAATATTCATATAAACAGCTGGAAACAACTGAGTCAATTAAGACTTATATTTCTGGCAAATAAAAGTTGTTTTTTCCATTAAACTAAACAGTAAAATGTATATTGTTCAAAATGAAAGCACTCAAAATAGTTTTAGATTAAGTATTAGTTTTTCGCTTAAAAAAATAGTAACTACAACTCCACGATCAATATAACTGAATTAAAATGGTAATTGATTTTGGTTATCGTTTAAAAAAAAATTGGGACAGAAATTATCCTCAATTATGACTGACGATTGAAAAGATTAGTTGACTAACGTCCCCGCTTCAGCGACATTAACGGCAAAACGAATTCGTGATGGAATGAATTAAAGATTAACGGCACAAAAGAGTCTCTTTAATGCGTATACTGTAGAGTTAATGGAACAAATATAAAAATAAAACAAATGAAATTCTACACCCTTTACCAAAAAAATAGCAATAGGGTTTTTTTAGTTCATTT
Organism: Troilus luridus; assembly: GCA_964056705.1. Lineage (NCBI taxonomy): Eukaryota > Metazoa > Arthropoda > Insecta > Hemiptera > Pentatomidae > Troilus > Troilus luridus. The sequence continues at coordinate 194,596,239 of OZ057412.1, read as the reverse complement.
TTGTATAATTATGCTCTCCGATTTTGTTTTTAGAAATATTCTTCATAAAAACCTGTGATTAAAAAATGAACAAAATTTAACACCATAGAACACAATAAAAGTTGAAGTACCAAATTAAATTTTGTACTCAACAACGAGTTATTTGACTCCACAAGTGACTAATTGTGGGATTAATTAAATTATTTTACTTAAACTCTGTTAAGAAGGCATTAAAGAATTCACCGTTACCCTCCTTGGTGCATTTGGGTGGCATTATTTGCAACGATTTAAATTAGGGTATGGAGTTAATGAAAGAGACCCCTGAAATAATTTATTTATAATGTAGTGGCCAAAATATTTTTAATGATAAAGAATATAAACAACCAAGTGTTTTAACAATAATTTTTCAAAAGGTGGTGTTAATCGATTTGTGCAAATGTCGAGGCCATCGAGAAGATTTTGTGCGTAAGGCTTTTAAAATTATTTTATTTTTTATGATTTATTCAATGTAATTTACAACTGTATTGTATTTCCGACGCCTCGGAGGATTATCAACGATTGAAGAGGTTGTAAAGTTTAAAACTAGTGGGTTTGAGTGGGAATAAAGTTTGTCGTGAAAAGATTGAGATTGGATTCGGCCCAAATCAGCCACAAATGTGATTTAAGGTCATTATGGATTACTTTGTTCGTAACAAAGAAGGAGTATTGAGGATTTTACGAAGGATTTTGGATTGTAAGGATTGAATAAGAGAGGAACTCGATGGCTTAGTGGAGCTCCAAAGCTCTACTCCGCAAGTCCAAATGGATCTTAGGGCTCTAAATTTTTAAACTAATTATTGTCTGAATTACTTAAATTTAAATTTTTGTAAATTACTAACATTAGTCTGGTTTAAACATATACTGGCACTCCGACCAATAATTATATATATTTTCAATCAGTTTATTAATTAACCAAAACATATGATGGGGTACACATGCTCAATAGAAAATATAAATACAACTTAATTGAAATAATAATTAGTATACAGTTATAATATCTATATCATCCAAATTATTGTGTATTAGCTAATTAAAACATGGCATTTTACTATGGCAAATGAAACCGTATAACTCATTCACAAGACGCAAAGCGTAGCTACTTGCGCAACACGTTACGAGCATGTCGGTGACGCGATCCCATAGGTTTTTCCCCTTCGAAAACAAAAAATCACGATATTCATTAATTCACCAATATAAAGTTAACTGTATGCCCAGTTTTTTAGCATGAAGAAATTACTCGATTTCGTTCCTTCAGATGTTCCAAAGGCCCGGATTCAATTGCGGTGCCGCCCTGATCAACTAACCAATCCGATTACGAGGCAGACAAAAAGACCAAAAAAAAAAAAGGAAGAAATGGGAGGAGGGAGACGAACACAAGATGTCGAGGACACAAAGGTCTTGTGTGCGGAGGTTGGATTCCAGCCGAGGAAGGTAATTATCAAATAAAAGGATCTGCTCCCATGCGCAAGCCGGCTGCGCAATAATCTCACACCTTTGTGTCCCCGCTCCTTCGTATTCGTCTTTTTGTCATTTCTCGCCTTTCCTTTCCTCCGTCGGATTCTTGCTCATTCTTTGGCAAATTGTTAAGGAGCATTCCTCGTTTTGCCTTCTTCAAAAAGCATTTTGTTTATTGGGTCCTCCTAAGAACCACACTCATTTTCTCGAATTTTCCCACAACCTATTAATTTACTTTCATATGTAGTTTCATCGGTCCTGCAATTTTTGTATATTTGTTATTGCATTTTTGACTATATTTGTTTTTAAAGTAAAAACTTCTTTAGCTGGATTCAAAGACTTTTGGTAGGGGACAAACTAGTGTGATCGCGTCACCAACATGCTCGATATACTCCAGACGCATCGGGCGAGACAGTCGACACCTGATGAGTTATACAATTTGTTGTAATAAACATTAGTTTGATGGTTAGAATTCCATTAATATAAGAGTAATTATATTTAACCAATCGTTGTGCAAGGGAGCGGAGTGGCTCAGTGGTAGAGCACTGAGTTGCCATGCCGAAAATCCTGTTTCAAATCCCTCGCTGACAAGAACTTTTATTCAGTCTGTTAGCGGCCGGATGTGGGATTATTCATCATCATGGGATCATATGGGATCTACAACCCTATTGGGGCTCACCCAGCCTCTATAAAATGGATACCCAAAATAAGGGGAGGAATATATAGCGATTGAGCGTGGTTTAGGAAACATCACCTCTCCAGTGGTCCAATTCGTACTAATAATAGCTTGAAAAAGCCATAACATTTTCCATAAAAGATTTTATTTTTCATATTTAAACGTCTTGTTTTATGAAATGGTTGAAATTATCACTAAGTATGTTTGAACTTAACGCTGATAATAATGCTAAAAATGAAAATAGAGTTTATGTAAATACAAATGTTAGGAATTAATAATAGAACTATATAAAAATTATTATTTCAATTAAATCATAGATATTATGTATTGAGCTTATGCAGCCAAATATATGTTTTGACTTATTTAATAACTACTTGAAAAAGTATATAATTACAGTTCGGGGTGTCAATATATGTGGAAACCAGACTTTTTAAATTTTAATAATTCAGACTATAATCGATTTAGAAATTCAAAAAGAGTTTTCCAAACTTTTGGGTATCCACAACTGTCATGTTTTCACGACTGCCAATTTAAAATTTTCTTTACAATTAAACTGACTATTCTTCAGTTCAAAAACAGCTGTAGGAGATAATAAACGGTGATTCGATTTTGTGGGATTTGTGAAAGGAGTAATAATTATTAACGAAAAAACCTATGGGATGAGCATGCTGTTACCTAAATCACCCCCTTGTACAACCGTTGACCAATACACGGTACAGTCCTTCTGTGTACTTAACCCAAAACCTTTAATATTTTCTTTCTTAATATATAGCAGAGCTGCAACTCAATATGTAGAGCGTCGAGTTACAAATCTCAAGGTTCCGAGATCGAGAACAGCTGTGGAAGATTAATTACTTATTAATCCTGTTATTAATATTATCGAGCTGTTAATAGCCTTAAAGTGGTCTGAAGACGCTTTTAGGACTTATCCAGCCTCTAAAAAGGGGATACCCTTAATTTTTGGGAAAACTTCTAGCAAATGAGAATACCAGTTGTTCGTTTTGTACATCCCTTGGCTTGGAGGTTGTACAGTCTCTATCATATACTGGAAAGAATACTCTATATGGAAATAGAAGCACAGGCTTTTATTTTGAAGATCTTACTTTGATATACTGGTTTACCCATTTTGTTAAAATTGTGTGCTTTAAAATATGACGAAACATTTTTTAATTTTGCAATTTTTAAAACAGCTTTTCTTAAGTTAGGGAAAGCTACACTATTCTACTACTAACTACTACATATTTATTAGTAAGAATTAGGAATATCATCTGACATATATAGTCGTAGAAAATAAAAGAGAATATGTGTGACTGCTGCAGATAATATAAAACCTTTTTTCATTATTATATAAATGAATAGGGTGCTAGATTGGTAATCTCAATACCTAGTTCAAGACCATTTGTGATTAATAATTTAATTGAGCTTATATATTTGAATGTGGTTTCCATTTTTTTTATCGCTTAACACTTAGCAAAGAGTGATGTTTTAAACTCATATAGCTTTTATGTTTTTTCTATGAAATAATAATAATTAAAACCACTTAAAATAATAAACATTTTTTTTAGATCCGATTTTTAAAAAGCGTGAATCGACTCTGTCGACCTGAAATGTGTGTGTGGATCTTAAAAGAGAAATGTTAGAGCCTTAAAGGTAAAATAAGTTACTACAAAATTAAAAAAAGGCCAGTTTTTGTAAATTAATTATTTTTTAATTTATCATGAAAATCGATAGATTTGTTTTTGTATTCTCGTTAAAGTCCCTTCAGGGTTTCAACCAGCCTCTACAAAGTGGGTACCTTTCACTGGGGAAAACCTGAACGTTGTACAGTAGAATCCCGATAATTCGTTTGGTCAAGGGGCTGAAGATTTGGTACGAATTATCGGGAATACAAAATAAAAAAAATACGTATTAATACAATTTTTTGAATCTATCAAACCGTCTATCACTTGCACGAAAGTCTTCAATTTCCATTTTTCTGTGAAAATTCGGGCTTTTTCCCTTCAAATATTACCTCCAACTGTTACATTTGAATTCCTTGCTTGTACGAACCACCTTTTTTAAGTTCTCTACAAGTCTGGGAAGTGATTCTGTCCTTGTTCTTCAAAATTGATGTGATCGTGGAAGCAGGGACGATGAAATGCTTGGATACGTCAATTAGCTTACAGCCACTGGTCACGGCATTTATGATTTGTTGTTTCTCTTCAATAGAGAGGCTAACGTATTTTGGAGGTATGATTACGTGTCACAACGGTAACAAAAACGAGACTGAATTGTAAATAAAAGTGTGATTGTAAGAAAAGCTTAATAAAATTCCTCTTCTCATTTCCTTTGAGTGAAAACAGTACGAATTACTTATGCGATTTCTAAGAAAACTTGTCTCCCTCACTCGCTCTCCAGTAAAAAAACGATAGGATCTACTGTGCCTCTAAACAGTACAAACATAGTTGTGTATAAAAACAATACAAATTGAGGGATTTCCTAGAAAGGATTTATTCTCATTCTGCTCCCTGCCATATTTGCTTCACTGTTATCTCCCTCCCTTTCGAAAACAGTACAAAGTAACGAGATTTTAAAGCTGGAAATACGAATTATATGATGTCATAAGTCACCTCGAGCATAAAAATAATACGAATTACCGAGGGGTCTGAAATGCATTGATTTTATACCATTTATCGGGATTTTCTCTGGGGACCGACAAATTTGTACGAATTAGCCGGAAATACGAATAATCGGGATACGAAATATCGGGATTCCACTGTATAGGCCAATCCACCCTCCTGCGCAACCGTTGACGTTAGAAACAGTACAGCTCCTACCATTGGTATCCTTTGTTGATAAGCTTCCTATCAGCTGATATCAGGTCGCTTTGGTTCCTCTCTGATACAGGCTCAGTTAATCCCTATAATTGGTACATCCCGCCTGTTAGTCACCCTACAATAGCTATTCAGTCGTCAACTGAAATTTATGGTCCGTCTGTCAGAACTTCCTTATATATTTTAATTTATAATATAATTTGTATTTGGCAGTAGCTCTAGCAACATAATCTGTGTTCGATACATTTTAAAGCTTAAAGGCGTATATGATAAAAAGTATGACCACGAAAGGCTCTATGCTTGTGTATAAAACCCCTAAACCTCGAAAAATCTTTTTAAAAAGTTCTACTCTATCTTATATTTAACATAGATATTTATTAATTATTAACATAATATTTTAAATATAAGATATTTAACATAGACATTTATTAATTATTAACATAATATTTTAAATATAAGATATTTAACATAGACATTTATTAATTATTAACATAATATCTTATATTATTTATTTTAAAAATAAATAAATGTGGCGTGGAGATGCAAAAAGGGGTAAATTCATAATTAATCATTTTTAATGTTTTAAATATTTTTCACAAAGTTGGCGTCCTCTTTACGGAGGTACATGGTTCACCATTCAAACCATGGTAAATCCAATCTAATTTTTCGTTCAAAGTTTGGGTTGAGATGATTGGGATAAATCCAATTTATTTAAATTGCTTAAAAATTTGTAATTTTGAAAATCTGAACGATTTTGTACAGATGTGTTTCTGATGTGGTTTGAAAACTTTTGATCCAAAAATAATTGTCTCAAATAAAATATCACCTGAATAAAACATATTTTTGTGTTTCCTGAAAAATTTCAAATTTGGATTTACCCCCTTTGCCTCAAATACAAAATAAGCACCACTAAAACCCACGCCTTGGATAAATGTCATGGTATTGTTTCCAAGCCAATGGTTGTGGAAGGAAGTGATTTACTCGTTGATCACGTGTAACCATCGTATACAACTTTGACATCCAAAATCCTTAATGGTTCTTACTTTGTTAGAATAAAGTCATCCATAATGACCTTAATGTCCAATTTGTGGCTGATTTGGCCCGAATACAATCTCAATCTTTTCATGACAAACTTTATTCCCACTCAAACCCACTGGTTTCAAATCTGATAACCTCTTCAATTCCTGCTAATCCTCCGAGGCGTCTGAAAAGAAGGCCACCTCGCGACCTTAGAAGTTGAACTTTTTATTTCAGTACTACCAATGGGTAGTTTCTCTATTTGCCTTTATCTCTGGACATGATTTATCTTTTATTATATTTACTTGATGTATGTGATTATACAGTTGTAAATTTCAATAAATGCATTTTTTTTTTAAATTTAGAAAAGGTGGCAGTTATTCCAAAGTTTTGAGTTTTCATTTCTGTCGGGAGCCCTCATGACTGTATATTATTTTTTTAAATTATTATTATTATGAAGTTACTATATGTTCTTACTGCCCAAGCTAATACAACCCATTATGGGATATAATACTTATTATGTCATAAATACAACGAAATCTGTGTTTACGAAATCTGAAATTAACTACAGTTTAAATCAGAGGTTCCTAGACTTTTATTCTCATATACCACTTTCAATATTTAGCTGGTTCCGGTGGACCCCCTGGAGCTTCATTTTTACCATATTCCAAAAACTCGACAAAAAATGTTAAGATTTAGTAATCACAAGGAGGTCTTACTCAACAAGATATGGCTAATTTAACAGAATAGGATTAACTAATTAATTATTCCAATGAAATAAACAATGTACTGAGAGCAAACTGATTTTAAGTATTAAAACCAAATTTTTATCACGCTATCAATGACCTTAATGTCATTTTTGTTGCTGATTTGGCCAGAACTATTGATATTGGGTGGAAAACTTTCTTGACAAACTTTATTCCCACTCAAACGACTAGTTGCGAACCTTCCTCATCAATTCCTGATAATCCTCCGAGACGTCTGAAAAGAAGATGGCATCGTGACATTCTACATTGAATTTGTTATTTGAGTACTTGTTGATAGTTTTTGTGTTTGCCTTTATCTCATGCACTAATGTACCATCCATACTGTTAAATTAATTATTAGTTATAAATTCTTATTAATACATTTTTAAAAAAAGGGATACTGACAGATATTGTAGAAACCAGCCACGATAGCTTTAGTTATGGATTTCCTGATCGCGGATAATTTAAAATTTAATCATATTATTTCTAAATTGGGAAAGATTCGTGAATGAATAGTTTGTTTTAGCAATACCAAATAAAGTTATAATTGTTTATAAGAAATAATAAATAAGCCTAGAGAAGCCACTAACATGTTACCCCAGGAGGGACCGGCCCTAGGAAACCTCTTCAACACAAAACCCTCTCCCGCCCAGACCAATATTTACACTATCGACCAATTTACAAACAGCTCCCTCTATTGGCAAAATGTATTTTAGGAACTTGACCATTCCTTTAATAATATCGTATCAATTTTTTAAAATGCTATAAAAATCTGGTTATATATAGATATCTATGTCTTGAATATACATTTGCGGCTAGGATCAGTTTCAAGGATTTTCCTATAAAAAGGCTATTAAATAACTAAATAGCTTTTATCCAATTCAGGTATAGACACATAAATATAAATCAAACTTAGCACATCTCAGGTAACTTGCCTAAAATAACTCACCTAATCCGTACAATACTCCAAGATAGTTTAACAAGATTACTACGAATCTATTTATCTATTATAATTGTTTATTAATCTATTATTTTTATTTATTTCAATAATTTTATTACAAATAAAAATAAAATAAAAAATTCTAAAGTGTTTTTTATCGCCTTAGACAGTTTTCTGTTGTCGGAAGTAGGGATGGGTAAGGTTGTATCAATCTGATACTTTCTATCTGATACTAAAAAGTAGTTGATACAAGTATCAGATACATTCGAAATGTACCTGATACTTTTGTATCGATTGATACAATTTTCAGATACGGTCAGATTGATACAATCAGATTGATACAACCTTACCCATCCCTAACGGGGAACCGCCAAAACAAACCAAGGTCATTTTGGCAATAAAATTACATCGTCTAACGGATTTAAAAAAAAGTTATTATCTACTATTAATCACGGTCCTTTTAATAATAAATAAATAATAAGCAATAGTCAACCACTGATTTAAGCTCCCCTGATTTGATTACCGGCGAAAGACCAATTTCGCCGCATCTCCCATTAGTATTAATGAATAAATAAGTAAAAATAATAGTGAACAAGTTTTCACTTATTATCAATATAATCTGTAATTAGTCACTTATCACTTTTGTAGAAACGACAATAAACTATGAGGTTAGTTAACAGTAAAAGGGTGGTTAAAATAACATTTTCTGAGATCGCCTCCTAATATATGATTTCTCACGAGTTACTTTCGCAAAAAAAATCTCGACCGATGTCCGGTCAAATAAGGGTTCATTAATGGATATATCTACAGCATAAAGTAAAGGCAATTGACATAAATTATTGAAATCGGGTGCCAAAAAAACAAAAAACTATAGCGTTTTAAAGAATATAGCGTGCGGTGGCGGACAGATACATTTTGTGGTACAACCCAAATTTTACGTGTCTTGGAACGTGAATAGCAAAAGTTTGAGGTAGGTTTAAAATCTATTTTTTATTGTTCAATTCCATAGCTTTCAAAAAATAATTAATCAATAAAAAACATGAGTTTTATAATTTGATGTCTTGTGCAGGTTACTATTTCGGCGAATAACTCTTTTTCCTTTAAAAATGGTAACAAAAACTGATGCCCCAAGAAAGGCTTCTGTGTAGCTTATTAGAAGAGTAAGAGTCGGGATATCTGTATTTAACTACAAAAGTATCAAGTAAAAGTATCAGATATAGAAAAGTATCAGTATCACTTGTATTCAGATACAGGAAAATCCAGTATCTACCCATCCCTAGTCGGAATACAGTATTGAACAAAACCTCGTTATTTACATGTAATTTGACAATATTTGTTTTTTTTGTGACATTAATTGGAATTTTTTAGGTAACCCTTCAGTAGCCGTTGTATTGCTTGCAGCGTTTTAATTCAGGAAGCACATATCTGATACTTCATTTCCAACATGTACTTTTTTAAAATATATATATATAGTGATATTTTAAGTCGTATTATGTTTTAACTTGAAGTTTATTGAGACCAGTGACATAAGTTAAAATAAAAAAAGTTGTAGTTTATTCAGTTAACGTCACTTTATGCAACTATGGCTAATCTGTCGATGCTTAAGTCGGAGTACTAAATTTTCAAATCGAGGTATAATTAGGATAGAAATATTTAAACAATACTTGGCACAGCACTGGGTTGTGAAACCCATCTTACGTTCCTTCTGTAGGACGGCATGACCAACGACTTTTTACTCTCATTAAAAAATCCTAGAGACATCTGGTGGGCTACGAACCCGCGATCTTTGGCATAGTAGGCTGTTATGCTAACAACTAGACAACATGCAACCTTATCATTTCTGTGTATATAATCCTGTATAGTACTGCACTGCTTATACAGTTTTATGTTTTATTTAAATCTCAGCCCAGACCTTAGGTCGAAACGTAGGCATAACTTTGGCACAAATAAAATAAGTTAACTTTTTTAATCATTTCTTTAATTTTTAAATATTTTTATTTTGAAGAGAAAAGATTTGCCCCCAGCCGGGATTCGAACCCGGATCTCCGCCTCACCGTGGCAACGCTCTAACCATTTGAGCCACCGGGGTCGCTCCCTACCTAGGACAAATCTGTTCTCTTCACCCATCCCATACCCCCCGTGTTCTCGTAATTTTGCAATTTATACACGAGAAAGAATGTTCATTGAACATTACTTTTAATTTTAGGATCTTTTTGACAGACGTCATTATATTATTTATAATTTATTATAATTGTTTAATCTTTGCTTTAATTTTTTAATATTTTTCTTTTGAAGAGAAATATACGGGGGTTAAGGGACCAGTGAAGAGAACAGATTTGTCCTAGGTTGGGAGCGACCCCGGTGGGTTGTGTATTTTAAAACAACTATGTAATGTACCCATTGTCCACTAAATAATCTATAAATATTCTAGGAAAATTAAAATATTTAAATTTTAGAGAATTTTTTTAATTATTGAATAAATTAATTCGTTTTATCATCTCGCGTAATATCGCGAAATAATTCAGCTTAAGTATTTTTTTAGCGGTTGTTACAGCTAATATAAAAATTACTGAAATAAAATACCTCGAATCTGTTGACTCGTTGTAACTGTATTAATTAGTGAGCGAGGGTATTGTCTGCAGGTCGTTAAGTAGCCGGCCAACAAGGACCTTCCCGCCGTGTCTCGAATCCTTAATTCAGGACTTTTTTCTCTCCTTTCTCGGTTATCCTGTTGTCCTTTCTCACCAATGGCGCCTCTTCTTTACTCATTGCTTCTCTCCTTTTCCTTTATTATTCTTGTTTTTCTTTTTTATTTATTATTCTTCTTATGCAATTAAGCTTCAAACTAAGTTGAATGGTATTAAGAAACGTCACTAAAAAGTCTCTATTCATAGTCGCTTTTTATATACCTTCATCTAAACTAATGGATACATCCTCCTTCCGTTCATGTATTTAACGAGTTTATTTACTTTTGAAAACCTTTTGGTTATCCCTTATGGAGGTAGCTCATTGTATAGAGCGCATATTTGCAGAGCTATTTAATTTTAGCTGTCCCGGCAGACGTTGTTCTGTCCTATTTCCCAAAACAAAGGGCTTCCAAATTTTCTCCAACCATTACAATGGCAACTTCATCGATTGTTCGTGCATTGAAACATCTCGCATGTTATCCTACGGAACTTTTACCAACTCTGATTAAAACTTTATGATTATCAGATCCGGTGCAGTTTTAAACAATGTATTCAATTGATTGTGTTGATGAAACAAAATTTGTTCTACAATATACCTCTTCACTGAACTGTTATTTTTTATTAAGGGATCAAGAAAAGTTTTGCTTCAATTATTCCCCTCTTAATTTTTACGCCTTTTCTCTCAATAAGAACCTTCTTTACGGCTTAACAAAAATAAGAAAAAAAAATTGGCTGATTTGGTCGAGCCGTTCTCGAGTTTTGCGCTTAGCAACATATTGGTGATTCATTTTTATTTATATGGATACACAGCTGGGAACAGAGTGGCTTGTAATGGGAAAAGAAAAGTGTTGTTTTTATCATTTCATTAGTAATTTTTCGTTTTTTTCTCTCCATAATAACCTTCTTTGTGCCTTAACAAAAATATGAAAAAAATAATTAGCTGATTTGGTCGAGCCTTTCTCGAGTTTTGCGCTTAGCAACACATTTGGCGATTCATTTTTATTTATATAGATACATCCAGCCACGGATCGACCCTAAGAGATCTGCAGCTCCTCCTTGAGTCGACTCAGCCTCTTCAATCGAACCATTTTCTCTATGGACATCATTAACTCTTTTTTTACTTCTAAAGAAAAAAAAATAGTTTCGTTAATCGATCTCTTTCTTTTCATTAAATTTGTCTAAAAGGAATTGATCCTATTGTTATTATATCAAAAAAACATGTACCCCTATAACCCGTGGTCTGGGGTTCAAAATAGACAGGTGTAGCCCCAGTGTTAAAGGTTCCGTGTTCAAATCCTACAGTGTCGGATAAATTATATAATCTGTTAACGGCCACGACTGGACCCTGTGTCATCTACAGACCAGCCTCTACAAAGTGGGTACCTTTAATTGGGAGGAAACCTAGCGGTTGAGCGTGATCTTGGACAAACCACCCCCCTTGCAAGCGTTGTCTAATAAACAGTATAGACTCTATCGCGTACAGTAACACAAAAATTGGTGTTTTTGAGTTGTTGTTTGTTCATTTAACGTCAATTTTTGCTGCTATGGCTAATCGGACGATGCCACAGTGGGAGCTCTAAATTTTGCCTATCCAGGTTTAATTAGGATAGCGATTTTTAACGAGTACCTGACATCGTACAGGCTCCGGACCCCCGTTTAACGTCCCTTCCGAAGGACGGCGTAACTAAGGATTTTTTACTCCCTTTAAAAAATCCTAGGGTCACCTGGCGGGCTACGAACCCGCGATCATGGGCTTAGTAGTTGCTACGCTAACCACTAGTCCACAGGTCGTCCCTGCATATTTGAGCTAAACATTCACTATGGATTGTATTGGCTGAATGTGTTAAATTCAGGACAAATATATCATATACTCCATTTCCACCATTTTCTTTTTAATAAAGTCATATATTTCACCATGTTAGAACTTGAAGTTTTATAAGAATAGTGACATAAGTCAAAATAAAAAATAAAATGATGTTTTGTTCAAATGTTTAATAAAAGAATTTCATTACAGAAAATACAATAGGAATGCTTTCCTTCACCAAAAACCAAATTCTTAATTTTTTTAAACCCACTTGAAACTTTTAAATACCTATATTGAAGAAGTAGTTTTTTGTTTTTTTAAAAGAGCGATGTAAGAACTTATATTTTTTTGGTAGTAAACGGCTATTAATTATATTACTCGCTTGTGTTTCTATTGTTAAAAACGGTTCCTCGAAAATAGCAATTACAGAGAAGACCCGTTACTCAGGAACTAGGAGGTTCCAGTTGCAGAAGCAGGCCGGAGTGCTACCGGTTTTTGAACAGCTTGCTTAATTATCTCCAGGAAGGTGCAATTATAGCTGCCTCTGCTGGAGGAATCTCCTCACCATCAGTGTTCTTCTCCAGAGCTCTGCTATATTATTTTATTATATATTATACAGAGCTATTATTATATTATGTTGAATGGGGGAGCTAAGGATCCGGGTAGAGGTCAAAATACTCAAATAACTATTGATTTGAAACAACATTTCGACCCAAATCGAGGTTATTCTTAACATTAATGCCCAAGTTATTTTGCAGTTCGCATCCCGGCAGATGGCCCTAGGATTTTTCAAAGAGAGAAATATTTTTGATAATGCCGTACCATGGAAGGGGCGTGAAATGGCTGTCCCGAGCAGGTCAGGTATTCGTTAAGGATCTCTAACGTAATTACACCTGGATAGGCAAAATTTAGGGATCCCTCAAAAGCATCGCCCGGTTAGCCATAGCAGTATAAATTAACGTTAAAAGAGGAAACAAACAACAGCTAAATATTGGGTCGTTTCATTTGAAATGCCAGCACTCAAAGGAAAGGTTTTGTATAAGGAAGAAAATAGTTGGGGGTGCAGTCTAATAAAACACTAAATAAGTGGGTAATTATTTTATTTTGTGCCGACGTTTCGACCCACTTTGTGGGTCATCTTCAAGGCTAAGAAAGAAAACCAGACAAAACTATAAAAATACTTTGCAGTACCAAGTAAATGATAATATAAAAAAATATATGTAGAGTAATAGAAATTTAGAACAAAAAGGTTTTGTAGTAAACAAAAAACATTAAAAAATGTAAAAGATTTTATTCAAAATATTTACCCACCTTTTCTTTACATTTTTCCAACGTGTTATCAAATATTCAATCCCAGAACTGAAAAATTCAGGGTTTTGTGATGAAATAAAGTCAGAGAGTCATTTAAAGTTTTTTTTTCCAAATTACGGAACATATGAAAATCTGTTGAACATTAGTCTGGATCATATGAGGCTGTAGGAGGCCTTCGAAAAAGGTTTATAAGTTTTTGTTGTATTATGTCAATACCACAGCAGATCGATGTGGGTGTGATGGTTTCACCTCTGGGTAGAAAGGAAAAATGAATTATTTATTTGTGATTATTATGCAAATTTGTTAGAACAACTGCGAATAGTCTGTTCGTTACATCCTTTTTTAAACGCGGTGGTAACATTTCTTGCAGCTAAGGCTACCGAGTGTGAAAATAGAGTTTTATAGTAAATGGCACACTTAACAATGTTCGTTCAATTGTAGTGATAATAAATATTATATAAAAAAAAAATAAGATCACTCATCATAATCTGGAAACATAGTGAGCAAAAGAAGTCCACTTTGAATTTTACAGATAATTAATAAGGATATTTCATGTAAAAAAACAATCAATGAAATATTTCATTATTATTTTCAATTATAGTTCTCTTTCTTCACCAGAACTCTTTCATCCTTGGTTGGCCAGTTCTTCCGCTGAAAAAAATCGTCTTACTTATCATAGGGCAAATGCCCACATGCGCAATCTTTCTTCGAAACATTTCTCTGTCTTTTATGTTGTCAATTCTGATCCCACACTTGGCGAAGTTCTGCTGGACTTCATTTAACTTGTTTTTTTTCCTGTTTTCCTGCTATGTGAGAATTCTGTTTAATATGTTCATAAAAAAATAGAATCCCCTTTTCTTAATTATGTTGGTGATTTTCAATGATATTTTGACGAAAGATCTTTAACTCATTTTAAAAAGCACTAAGTCAACCTCCAAATCTGCGAACTCGCGATCTTGGGCATTGTAAGTTGTTAGGCTAACTACTAGACCACACTTGACCCTAATTCAGTAATCAATTTCAATAAATAAACTTTTTAAAATTAAAAAAAGATTTTATATGAAAAATCTGTTGGCTACAATGTTCACGTATAAATGAAGTATAGATGAAACATTTGTGGATTTACTTAACATTCATCTTTCCATAGATGAATAATATACACGGGTATATTTATTATATATATATATATATATATATATATATATATATATATATATATATATATATATATATATGTATATGTATTAAACTTAGTTTTCGGCATTTTCCTTTACAGCCACGGTAGCGCTCGCGTGCGGGAGTACGTGAGGTGTTTTAAGCAGGTGATTGCTTAGCGTGCTTGGAAGCGATCCTTCAAGCCCTGCTTAGCCCCAGAGCTTAAGCAGTTTTCCACCCACACTTCCACCACGGCTTCTGTCACCGGCTATTATTCCAAGCATTAGTTACTTCGTCTTCGAGCGATAATGTATTCCTACTTGTGTAACCAATTATTCCCGATTTATTATACTTATATATACAGGCTTTAGTTTCATCGGCAGTTCATATACTAGTTCAAATATTTATTTATACGTCCACATAGGAAATTACAATGTTGATATAGGAATATTACGTGTCTCAGAAACTGTAAATAGTAGGTATGACCCTCGACATTGCTGTGGACTAACCCTCATAGTTTCAATCGTATATTAAATTAATTCAAATCACTCTAACTCAAAATTCCATAAGTGCTATATTGCAAATTTACCTTTCTTTCTCAGAATGAGTTTTTCTTCAGTCCAATTTCATTTTAGTATTTTTATTTCACAATGTTTACTTCATTTTCGTACACAGATTTAAACTGAATATTTCTTTTAGAGGGAAGAACTGGGCGGATTTCAAATGAATTCTTCAATTGGGTTGATATTTTTATTTGAAAGCGAACGTTTCGACCCAGCTTCGACAAGATTAACAAGATAGAAACAAATTTTAAAAATTGTAAAGAAGGTATTTGTCTCGTTTCCTCCAATAGACAAGTATAATTATTTCTAATTTTTTTTTATCTATTCTTATTCTATACAATTTTTATGTATCATTTTAATTTTGTTTGTATCTTGTATATCTAGCCCTGAAGTAGATCTCCAATGAACGTCAACTTTTAAATAAATAGTTCAAACCTATTTAAGAAATCATTTGGCATCCATCCAGTCAGATTTCTTCCCTCTAAAAGAAATATTCATTTTAAATCTGTGTACGAAAATGACGTACAAATTGTGTAGTAAAAACCATAAAAATGAATCTGACTGAAGAAAAACTCATTCTGAGAAAGAAAGGAAAATTTACAAAATCGCAATTATACAATTTTGAGTTAGAGTGATTTGAATTAATTATTATACGATCGTAACAATGAGGGTTGGTCCACAGCAATGCAGAGAGGTGATGCATCCTAGCTATAATTAAATAGTATTTGTAGTATGTGTATCTCACCCTGATGAAGACCTGCAATGTGGGTCGAAACGTTGGCTTGGAAAAAATTGTTCAACCCTATTTAAAAAATCATTGTCTTGATAACATGTACTAATTCATAACATGTACACCTGGACCAATTCTTTCCCATATATTTGAGGTCAACTAATATTGTTCAATATTTCTTTTTTATTTTGCCCATTAAAGAAATTTTTTATTTTTATGGTATGCTTAGTAGTGATTTTCTGCCCTATACTTTGGTATATATATATATATATATATATATATATATATATATATATATATATATTATACTGCTAACCTTACATTAATTCCTTTTCTAGATCGGATTTTTGTAATACACTACCCGCTCAACACTGCAGACTAGTAACTTTATTAGGTGCTAGATTCTTGTTTCTATTAGTCTTTAAAAATAAAAACTTAATCAATGTTCATTAGATAGAATAATAATAATAAAAAATATAATTAAAATACTGTTGGTCTTGTATTCAGTACATGTTAGAAACTGTTATATTTCTAGGAGAACGGTTTGCTCAAGGAGGTGATTTGTCGCATATACCACCACTGGGTTTTCTCCTTATTAAGGGTACCCACTCTAAATGGGCAGTACGAATCCTGGTAGGTTCACAGATCTCATTAAGGTCAATCTGTTCTTTAACCGATTAAATAATATATCTGTCATTAGCGGATTTGAACCCGGTATCTTCAATTCAGCAACTCAGCGCTCTACACACTGAGGAACCCCCCCCCCCCCCGTAAAAATCTACTATTCACATAACCTTTTCTTAACTACTGCTGACATACCGTACCCTAATATTACTACTACTATGATCAGTAGCTGGTATCACCTGACAGATTCCATTGGGACAAACCTGACAAGGCAGGTAGAAATGCGTGGGAAAGAGTTCACACAACCACCTGCTTGGAGCATGCACAGACCTGTCTCCGTCTTATCCCAATATTATATGTTACACATTATATTATATGCTCTTATATTAGACAGATACAATTATTATTTAAGATCATACGTAATATTGAAAAAATAAATACAAAACATAATTAAAGGCTGCTAATTTGAAAAAAGACAATTTATCACTTAAAAATATTGTAATGATGGCATTGACATAGTTTTATTAACTTTTTTATTTATAATTTATACATTAAAATTTTAAGTAAATGACAGGGATTATGTACCATTCCTGAAGGATTTTGGATCGTAAGGATTGAAAACGAGAGGAGTTCGGTGGCTTAGTGGAGCCCCAAAGCTCTACTCTGTAAGTCCAGAAGGTTCCAATGATTGCCATGTATATGAGTCTTTTGTAATTAATTGGGAGCTTAGAGTGTTTGTCTAGTAAATGTTGAAGTAGCCTAAAACAGCGGTTTCTTAACCATTAAAACATTTTTAAAATACTGATTTTTTAGTTTAATTTATGACACTATTCCCACAAAACTTCAAGTTCATACACGATACTACTAAAAATATGACTGTATTAAAAAGAAAACATATGGAAATTGATCTTTATTTATTTTATCTCTTGCCAAATTCTTCTTACATTAGGTACATGTATGGTTATCTTAATCCTCCACAATGTACCTGTATATATTTTTATATTTGATATAAATTATGCGAATATTGTGATTATTTTTTGTAGAAGCCATAATTAAACTCTAATTTGATCCTCGCTTGAACTTAAACGATGAATTCTCTTAATACATCTTGAATAATATTAGTTGAATTTGTATATATGAGGAAGAAACTAGTCTGGATGGAGGTCAAGAAAATTATCTTATATAGGGGAACCAACGTTTCGGCCCACATTGCGTTCAGTCTAGTATCAACTCCCGATCTTACCAGCTCTGAAGACCTGCAGTTCTCGACCTCCACCCGGATCATTTTCTTCCTTTAAAATTAATATACATTAATTGTACAGATAGCTAGGCTCTCATTTTTTTTATTATTGCAATTTAACAAAATTTATTTTAATGGTTAAACGTATTTATTTTATTTACAAGTAATACGATCTGTTATTCGGATAATTCTGGTTATTTTTTAATAAAACACGGTTCTACTTTAATAAGGAAGAGAAAATATTAGGTGGCACGTGGTTTACTTGTTATAGAAAACTTAGGAAGAATTCCAGACGGGTTTGTCACCCGAAGGAGGGTAACCCAAGAAGCCGAAAAGCATCTTCGAATTCAGAAGCTGGGATGGGGGAGGTGCGGGTGTATCGAGTTACGGTAGCCCGAGTTGCTGAAAAAACTCGAGGCAAAAAATAATAACGGGAATCTAGGCGTACTGTACCGGCCCAACATTCGTGGCCATGGAGTTTTTATTTTTATTTTTTTTCCATATTATAATCACGATAAACTTTCTATATTAAAACCCTTTGAAGCGTATAACTATATCATTGAGATAAAAGTTAGTCTACCAGGCTAAAGTTATAAGTTTCACCTAAAGAGTAAAACGGGCGATTTATCATCTGTAAAAGGGTGTTGTGTTCATTTTATTTTTTACATGAAATTCAATTTACTTGCATTTTAAGGTCAGCAAGAAAAAACTGTGGTAACCGTTCCGTAGGTTGTCACTTCAAGTTGAGTTACAAGTTTTAACTCTTTTTTTCATTTTTAATACTTTCCAAAAATACAAGTTATCGTTAGCTCTAGTACGGAAAAGATGTAATTATGGGTAATGAGTAGATTTCGGTAATCATTTCAATTAGAAATAAACGTTTCAAGAAATATGGATGATCTATGCTTCGAAAGGTTAAATTTTTATTTCTTGATGAAATCATTACTGAAATATACTCGTTACCCATAATTACGTTGACTTTTCCATACTAAAGCTCATGTAATTTGTATTTTTGGAATATACTAAAAATGAAACCAATAAACAGTTACAAATCAACTCGAAGTGACAACCTGCGAAACAGACACCAAAACTAATATTTAACAGAATATAGAATTATACTAGTTGATATATAACATATATATCCCCATGATTCGAGTTTTTCTTGCATGCTATTAGTTAGAAAAGTTTTATTTTTATATTTCACACATTTAACCTATATATATATATATATATATATATATATATTTTATACATATATACCCTTGGACGTGATTGATAAGTCATTAGTGATAAAGCATGACGTAAGGTATTTTAATGAATTTTCTTTACATATATTTTCATAAGGTTTTTAAATGTCCAAATATTTTCTGAAAGATTCAAAATACCTTGATTGGTAAGTTATTACGACTAAAAACTCTTAAATAAAATAACTTAATGCAACATTACTTACGTTTCCTCGTAAAGGAGGTATACTAAAGTAGTGAACTTAGAATGATTTTTCTACTTAACCTATGAAAGATAGAATATGTTTTGTATTGTACATTTCATAAAAATAAAAATAAAAGAAGGTAATGAGGAAACTACATTTTTTGAAGGTCGATATTGACCATTTAAAGTGAAAAAACAAAAAAAAAATTATTTCTTCAAACTAGGTCTGAATAACTACAACTTTTGCCTGAATCGTTTTTCTGAATTTTTTTTGGTTTAAAAGTTAAAAACGTTTGATCCACTTGAAATGGGACACCCTGTATATATATATTTATGTATGATAACATAGCCTTAAGTCTGGTTTTAAAGACTGATAAGAAATTCATACTATTGAAATAATTAATTTATAGGGAGATGTGAACAAAAATATAATTAAGGAATGTAATAGGATATAATCAATATTGAAGCGGTACATTTTCAGTTACTGAAATCATTAGTTTATTGACCTAACTATATATATTAAAAGAATTGAATGTTTCGATTTAGCAAGCGTTCATTTAGCCATTATCCCCCCCCCCCCTCCGACTTCCAATCCATTTTTAAAATCGACCCTGATACTGGATAATGTACTCCCAAATTGGAGGTTCCTAATTGTGGACAATTCGATAGCGGTAATGAGGCCAGCAATAATTCATCCTGTAATTAATAAAGGAATTCAATTATATTTCTCCCAATGGCCGCCAGGAAAATATATTGTTAGGGGCATGTAATCGTTCCCTCAATTATTTATCTCTTCCTATTAAACTACCAATGCAATTTCCTCCCAAATATATTCATTAGAGAATTATATATTCATATATCAATTAGTACTCTTTCGGTTGATATTAAATGTATCAGTTAGTAGCCAATACGTGGCTTTGTCGGACATGCTTTGTATCAGGTACATTTCAGTTGATTGTTTTCGATTGTCTATTGTCATTTTTTTTTTTAATCATTCACCTAGCAACGGTCAATTATCAATTATTTATTTTCTGGCATTGCGTGCTTTTTTTTTTTTTTTTTTTGGTGCTTCATAGAACAGTCTACTTTCATTATTTTCTTTATAGATTCTCTTTACTCTATATTTTTATCTGAATTATTTTAGAAACTCTTTTTCTTGAACAAATCATTTATCTATTGGATTTTTACTTTGGAGGAAACAAAGATCAATTTATTTAACTTAGTTTCTCTTATCCTCAATAGCTGATAGGAAAAGACATAAGTTATTTTTTTGTAGTATCACAAATTCTTTCTACTTTATCCAATATTTATTTATTGAAAAATTATATAAACAAACTTTTAAACAAAAAAAAATTCAGAAAAACGTTTCAGGTAAAAGTTGTAGTATGAAATGTACAATACAAAACATTAACATTTATAAAATAACAACAGTGGCTGGAAAATGTAGAAAATTAACCATTTTGTCTATAACAGAAGGTTTTAAAATGTCCAGAAATTGTCTGAAAGATTCAAAATACCTTGATTAGTAAGTTATTACGACTAAAAACTCTTAAATAAAATAAATTAATGCTACATTATATTTCCACGTAAAGGAGGTGTACTAAAGTAGTGAACTTTGAATCTTTTTTCTACTTAAACTATGTTACATAAATTTTTTCCATCTTATGGATTGTACATTTCAGAAAAATATAAATAAATGGAGGTCAAGAGGAAACTACATTGTTTGAAGGTCGATATTGACCATTTAAAGTGAAAAACCAAAAAAAATAATTTTTATTTCTTCAAACTAGGCCTGAATAACTTCAACTTTTACCTGATAGTTTTTCTGAATTTTGTTTTGTTTAAAAGTTAAAAATGTTTGATCCACTTGAAATGGGACACCCTGTATATATATCGATGCCTTAGTTCATATATGTATTAAGTGGTGAAAACAAGATTTTACTAGAATCAACTTTGATAATAATTTAACACAATAAATACAGTTCAAGTTTAAGCACACAATATATTTTTGTAATTTTCACAGCCCCTCTGTTAATTTTATATCAATGTATGATCAATGACTTCCTGATCACAACTTTACAATATTATTTATATAACAAAACCAATTTTTGAAAAATTTGCACTTGACAGATTTGTGAACTAAAGAAAGCATCAATATATTTGTGTGGATGTGCGAGTGTACACACTTTATTTAAAGTTTATCATTTAGAATTAATTTTATCTGAATCTTTTCAAACACTTTGCCTAAAATTTCCCTTATAATTTTTCTTCCTTTTTTTTTCAAATTTTTAGCCTGGCCTTTTTTGCACAGACGTAGGATTTCAGGACGTTTTTATCATAACTTTTTAGATATTAAACTTTGTGTAGATCCCTTTCCTTACTAAAACCCATTATAATTTTTGGAAAAGTTCGCATTGTCAAATTCTCAAAAATATTTATATACAAAAGTGTGCATATATTTAAATTTTTTCACTATCTTTAAAAATAACTAAGAATTTTTGTTAATTAAGAGCTCTTTGCCTCTATTTACCGATACTGAAATAAAATAATCGGGCTATAGGCTTATTAATTCTATGTAATTACCGTCAAATGTCGAACTCCAAAGCGAATTCGAACCGCTTTAAACAAAGTTAGCAGCTTTCAATTATTTTAAATACTTCATTAACTTTAAACTGAATAATATATATTATAAATTATTTCATTAAAAGTTAACGGCATTTATTTTGGTTTCGATTAATTATTACTGATTGGATTAAACGCAAATTACCCTAATTTTAGGCTGAAACTAATTTTTAATTATATTTAATTATTTCTACTTATTTCTTTAGAAGAATTTATCCTTAATTGTAAATTAAATGTTGCTTTAATTATAATCTCATTTAGCTCATTGAACTACTTAATAATTTCATTCATGATATAAACTATAAATTAAAATTGACACTATGATCTAACATAAATTATTTATAGATTATTGTTTTTTATATGTTATTAATTTTTAAATGTTTTTATTTGAAAATAAAAGATATGTCCAGGACCGGGACTAGAACCTGGGTCGTCCAGATCGCTAACCTGGAACTCTACCATTTGAGCTATCCTAGCCCAATCAAGCACGACGACCCGGGTTCGAGTCCCGGTCCTGGACATATCTTTTCTTTTCAAATAAAAATATCTAAAAATGAATAACAAATAAAATACAATAAATTATAATAATTATAATGACGTAAGTCAACAAGATCCAGATTAAAATAATGTTCAAAGAACATTCTTCCCCTCGTATACATCGCAAATTGCAAGAACGCGGTACTTGGGATCAGTGAAAAGAGAGGATATGGCCATTACCAGGGAACGTTGATTGGGTCAGGATAGCTCAAATGGTAGAGTTCCAGACTAGCGATCTGGACGACCCGGGTTCGGGTCCTGGTCCTGGACATATCTTTTCTTTCCAAATAAAAATATTTATAAATCAATTATTTATGTTTTGTTTTTTTAAAGTTTATAGCAAAAACAAAATTGTCATTATTTCTATTAAGGGATGTTCTTAAAAGTAGCGTGATCAAATATAAAAACTCTCTTTTTAAATTTTTAAATATAATATTGTATCTTCTATGAAGGCATAGTGAACCCGAAAGCTCGATGCCGATACCACCAATCAGTATTTAGAGACTTCTGTTCACGTAATAATATCCAAACCCAAATTCGTGAGATCACTTTACGCAATCTTCATATTTACGCCTCGGTTTACTCCTTTGGCCTTTACCATTCTACAAATCGCTTATATTTTTTTAAATAAGTCGTTTGTGGCTCATTCCAAAAAACTTTACATAGGCGATCTTAATTTCCTCGCAACTTTATAACATATAGGTTGTATAGCTACAACTTGGGTTCAGTATATTGTAGAGACTGTACTGTTTCTAAAAGTATGTTTGTGCAGGGATGTGATTTTTGTGTTAACGTTCAACTGCAAGGATTTGCCAGGACCCCAAATAACTAGCAGGGCTGCCAGATCCGACATGGTTCTAACACAGCTATTATCTAATTAGCAGATTATGTAATTATATAAGCAAATCAACTAAGAGCTCTACCCCCTGACCTACCCCGGGCCCTCGTAATTGACAGGAATAATATATAATATGCAAATAATATATATATGCTTAAGAGCTGAATATGTTTTTTAATAGTTATCTATTTTTAAATATTATATTTAAGAGAATCTCTGATATGCGTCTGTGTATTAAACCTAATACTGTTTGTGGGTAAGATATTCTCAATAACTCTGTATAATCGCCTACTGTCCTATTGTATGAAACGCGAATGAGAAATTAATAAAAATACTTAATTGGAATACGGTACTGCTCGGTAAGTCGTCATCGGACAATTTGGCAATAAAGAGAGGACTTAAATGAAATTGGCTTACCTAAAACTTGTCAGAGCTTCCTCTCTTTATTGACGTCTCGCAGGTGAGCTCACCGTAGCGTACGTCAAAAAATGCCTATGAGAAATAATCCAAAGAAGGAGTTTCTAACATGCGGGAGAACTGACTAAAATACTCAGACAACGTTCACATATAGAATCATAATAATCAAACATATAGCTGTATATTATTGTAAGCGGTTAACAAAACGACTAATTTAGGATGCAGTGTACAAAATACCCGGAATTATTTACAAAAAAAAATTTGAAATCATAAAAAACCCAATATAGAACTAAACACCTATGTTGAGAGAAATATTGGAGAATACCAAGGAGGCTTTAGACCTAACAGATCTTACTGTAGATCAGATTTTTTCCCTCAAACAGATGTGTTTCCAGTATTTAGGAAGCCGTATAAACGAGAATTTGGATGAGGAGGAGGAAATCAGAGCCAGGATATAATCATGTAATAAAGCATGTTTTGGGATATCAAAGCTCCTGAGAAGTAAGCTCCTTAGCCTAATGTCCAACCTGATGATATATAAAACCGTCATTAGGCCAGTAGCGACATACGCTAGTGAAACCCTCACACTGAATAAATCCAGCGTGGAAAAGCTGAATAGATTCGAAAAGACAGTTCTTCGGCCCAGTTCGAGAAAACGACCAACTCAGGATCAGAAGGAACAAGGAGCTAAGTGAGTTATATGGAGACCTAACGATATCGAGCTTCATCAGGATTCAACGCATCAAGTGGCTGGGCCACATTTAAAGGATGGACGAAGAAAGAACAGCTTAAAAGCTATATAAAGGAAATCCGGATGGAGTAAGACCTCGAGGAAGGGCCAAAGCTAGATGGAAGGATGCCGTCTGTGAAGATCTGAGGCTGAGCAAGGTCTCCATCACTCGAGCAGGCGATCGGGACGATTGGGGTAGAGCGGTTGAGCAGCCCAAGGACTTCTTTACGAGTCTGTAGCGCCAATAATAACAATACTGTTTTTGATTTATAGTCGTACATTTTTAAATAATCATTATTTTTTTATCGTTTGACATTAACCACTTTGGAACGGTTTTCGCTGGCCAGATAGCCATCCCCACGGCTAGCACTGCCACTCATAATGTGGTGGCACATGTGATATTGAGCCACAACGATGAATCCGTTTCTTTCATTTTACTAGAGTTCCTCGTTTTATATATTTCATCTCTCTCTCTCTCTCTCTATATATATATATATATATATATATATATATATATATATATATATATATATATATATATATATATATACGTGTATGTATGGATATAATTCGATAATTTTTCAATGATACCTATTCCTTAAAATTAATAAATGAGAGATATGAATTGAAATAAAAAAGCGAAAATTTGGAAATTTAAAATGTCATTATTTCACATTTGGTACATCATGTACCTGGTACATGATATCAAAGTACTGTACAAATTCCATTACTTATATTTGATTGGGAAACAAAGATATGAATTTTTGAAAATGAGGAAATAATTCAAATGGTCACATAATCCTAATAACTTATTATGCTAAGTAGTGAAGCATAATTGTAGAGGTCTAAAAATGCTTAACTACTTGGCTGTCGATTATAGTCTACGCTCGTATCGAAGTGGTTAAGGTGAATCTTGGTGTATTTGCATATTTGAGGGAAATGGAAACGTGAGTATTTTTATTTTTTGGGAAACCTGCCAACAATGAGAATTTCTATTAATCCCTACATAAATTAATCGATTATTATTTTTGGCATTTAGTAAAGTATTTTTGGGGGGGATTTTTTAGTTCGATCGGTATGTTGTGTGTTACTAGGCCTGAAACTGTATTTATATGAATGAATATACGTTCTGCTGTGATAAAATGTTCTCCGTAATACTTTAAAAGTTTTTATATTTTGAAACTGACTTTTTGGGAGGTTTAGATGTTTATTGGC
This sequence comes from Troilus luridus, assembly GCA_964056705.1. Lineage (NCBI taxonomy): Eukaryota > Metazoa > Arthropoda > Insecta > Hemiptera > Pentatomidae > Troilus > Troilus luridus. The sequence continues at coordinate 194,570,673 of OZ057412.1, read as the reverse complement.
GACTAAAAGTGAAAGAGGTGCGCTCTTTCTGTTAGAGGAGAAATCACTAACTGTATATAGAGGTTATATATAGTAAGGTCTCTATATACCTATAGGAAGCCGCGCTATAAAATATTCAGCGTAGACTGCTCTGGCTAGGGAATACATTACTCCACCTGGCCCTTAATGTGCTCTTCTCTTCCCCGACAGATCCTGTTAGTCCTCCCAGGATCTAGCCTGCTTTAGGATAAGCTAAGGATGGGTTTAAACTACTTCGGAGCAACTGGAATGAATAAAATCCCATGTCCTACTTCGTAAACAACAGGTAGTCCAGTATACAGGTGTACTGTAATAAACAAAGCTACTAAATAATATGCATTATAACGTTAAATATCAATAATATAATATTAATGATAATTATTACTCAACAATTAATAACACATTTATATACATAGTTTTACGTCGTTTGTCCTGCTCGCCAATTAAATTATAAACATTTTAAAAAATAGCTGATCACTAAATCAATGTTCATGACTTCTTTAAGCCATTACGAAATATATAACACTGTTTTTATTTAAATGGAATGCATCAATTTAAAAAAAAAAAAAAAAGAAGATACATCATAAAGATACATAAAAAATATATATAATGAAAATAAGAATTAATAAAATTCGAAAAAATATGTAACAATTTCTTTGGTGCACTGAATTTTGATTTTATGCATTATTGGTATTTTATTTTCAGATTTCATTGCTTGCATTCTTTCCTTTACAATTATCATAATTATTTTATGAAAATTTAATTATTTACAAAGATTTTAAGAATTAAATTAATGTCATAAATGTAAATATGAAAGAATTTTGTTCATTGATTTTATCAGATCCAATCAACATCTTTCATGGCGTGCATCAGTCTGATAATGAACCTATACGCTTGTCCTACCAGAGAGGTAGCCACTACAATAGCATTGTAGATCCCCACAAAGCAACTATCGGTGTTGGGTTAGGACTTCCAAGCTTTAATCCTGGATCAGCAGAAAACAATTTGTTAAATGTGGCAATAAGACAGAGTGAAGAATTGCAAATAGAACAGGTCTGTAATCTTAAAAAAAATATTTGTTAATGTTCTCATGAACTGTTATACTATATTATTATTATATTTGTAACTGAAAGTTTTGATGAAGTTCTGAACATTTGCTTGTTTATGTTTTGGGGGTTTTTGGTGGCAATTTAATGGACAGTTTAGCCATCTCATATTTTCCCCAGAAAAAAGTCAAATTTACCAATATAAAATTGTTTAAACAGTAATGTTAACATGGCGTGTGACCTGACACCTTGTATTAATATTAATTAATTTCATTTTAATACAAAAACGCAGTTAAATAAGATTAAGACATTTTCATAAAAACTATAATTTATTTTTTGATCTTAAAAAAAAAACGAAAATAAAAAAATAAAACATTTCATTACTGTATTTAATACAAAACACTCTATATCTGAAAACAACAAAAACTGGGAGCCCATATTTTAATAGGCTTACTAGGGGGTACAAAGTCAGTCATCATTGGGGTCAGGGGGTCCCAAGCACCAAAAGAATAAAGCTAAAATGTACATACTTGAGATTTGAGTGGAAAATAATTGACTAGATAATGGGTTGAATTGGTCAGGGGGTGTGTCAGTGATATTATAAAAATAAGCAATACTTATTTTAATGTGCCAACTTGTCGGCCTAAGATGTAGGGCTTCTTCAGGACAACCAGCAATGGGTGACGGATCTGAGGTGACGCGTCAAACTATCAACTGTCCACCAGGTTGATTGGCGTGAAAATATTAGTTAAAGATCACAGGTCGAAACCTTGCCACATTAAAATAAGTTTCGGTTATTTTGTGTAATCATTGACTGCACCCTCTGACCAATTCAATCCATTATTAAAATGTTCATCATGTAAGTGATTATATGTTAGTTTTAGCTAGTATGTATACTCTTAAAAACAATCGGTGTGCCCCAGCTGGTGTTTTAATTACTATTTACTATAAATATAAAATTACTATTTACTAAAAATAATAACAAGTAATAGCAATAAGTAGTAGTACGTTTCTTTCAGAGGTTTTTAAAAATAAAATAATTATTTTTGTGCTCCAGGAGCAGTAAAGGGATCAAAAAAAAATTAGGAAATATATTAACTGTTTTGTTAATAATTTGTTTAGGTATGGATCAACATCATCAATATAATTTCTGTCGTTACTTTTTCATTCGTTGGTAAATCTTTAAAACTAGAATATTAAACTTTGAACCTAATTTTCTCTTAATACTAATCCATAGATAAGAAAAATAATTAATACAAAAAATTTTTTAGAAGCTCTAAATTTTTTTTTTGTATTTAATTTTTTTCCGAGGGAAAAAACAACAGAAAGAATCATTTTTCAGATTAAAACGGAAAAACAAAAAGAAATTAAGTATCCTATATTGTTACCTACTCCTAGAACAAAGGAGTTTTAATATGATTATCTCTTTTATTATTTTATCTCAACAAAGTTCTCTATTTTTATTAAAAACCCTGAATTTAATTTAGCTTTTTTTCGAGCCAACTGTGCAGTTATTAATTTCTGAAATTTATTCAACGAAGCCAATCTTTTGGAAATCGTTTACGTTTTCATTCTTACATTATTCTGTTAATGATTTAAACTATTTTTAATAGCCCTAATAATTATTTTTCATGCTTTTCCGTTATTTGGTGTTTCAACTACAACTTAAAGGAAATCAGAACTACTGAAATAGCAATATCCTTTTACAACATTAAGAGAAAATAGTCATTTTTATTGCTGCATAAAAATTAAACCTTAAGCGGTTCTGTACAGCTCGCTTTTACATCTTCATCCAGGGCAGTTATCTCTTAATACAGTAATAAAAGAGCGAAACCGTTAAAAATCTAGGCGCAGATGAAATTACTAGGATTATATAATTTTTTTTTTATTTACAACTATTAACCGTAATTATTACTACCTACCTCATTCTAGTACTAAAGCGATTTATTAATCCTTACTGTTCTGCATCAATGATTGAGTAACGTCGAGTTTCTTGTCTTTTCAGGAGGATTCCAAGTGTGGCGTTTATCCAGATGCAGTCCTAGGTAACGTATCTGTTCGACAGGGTTCAGTGGAATATTATTTAAGGATACAGTAGGACATTCGTTCAAACTACTTAAGGATGATATGGACCAAGTGGGGCTAACAGACCAAGATTCTTTTGACAGAAATGAATACAGAAGGACGCTCAAGGCAATAAAAGTTCTTGTGGGAAAAAAGCGCCCCAAAAAGGGTCTTGAGTGGTCTGAGGAGAGAAAACATAGGTACCCAAAGCTCATGAAGGAAATATGGGAAAAGAGGAGACAGATGAAGAAGAAGCATTAGTTATGATATTCGCGTGGTCTTTAAGGCCTTTTCGTGGGAAAAAAATATAATAGGATATAGCAGCATATTATTTTTTTGTTCTGTACCTTTTTACATTGTTAAGAAATTAAAAATTATTTCTTAAGTATCTTATGAGGTATTCAGATAGTTTCCATTTATTTCTTCAGCTGATTTTGAAATTCGCCCATGATCACCTGAAATATATTTCCTTTACTGAATGGAGTGTATTGTTTAATCATAATGCCTTGATATTCAGTTGCTATTAGTAACGAAAGTATTTTAATTATCTATTGCGGCTTACACGATACGGGCACACCTTAGTAATTAATAGCTATAATGGAAAGGTAAATTGCTAAACATAGAGCTCTTGTAATTAAACGAAAGGTCCAATCATGTTGGAAACATATTAGAGCAATATATACTAGTATAGTTTCTTCGACCCCGTACAGACTCTCAAGATTGCTACCATGTAAACTTATAGGTCGCACGACCTTAATACTTGAGCAATTGAAATTTATACCTGTGGTATTTATAAAGTATATAAAAAAAAAATTATATTTACTGTTGTCGACTACTGTACACGAACATTCCGGTGAAAAGGTCACCTGACCAAGTCACAAATTGTAGAGAAATAGGTCGTAATCGAGATATTGCTCGGGTTATGTAAGCCTTATAGATGTTTATAGCCGCTGGGTTATTAAGCTCAGCGGTAAGTCTGTCTTTTGTTTATTAACTAGTAACTAGTCCGAGTTAGAGAAGGATAAAAATTAAGTTGTAGGTTTTAAACTTCATAAAAGACACGAATTTTAATGAAAATAGGTTAATTTACAGAATTGCCAAACCTCACATGTGAGTGTGAGACATTCATAAATTGGAAGTACTTGGTATGGATTGTACTTATCCTGATCCAACGGTTGTGCAAGGAGCTGATTTGGTCGAAATCAAGCTCAGCATTCAGGGGTATGTATATAATTAATGGAAAGCGAGAAGGTAGATTCACGGAAAGTCAATAGAAAAAAAAATTGTTTTATTATCGAAAGGAAGCGGAGTAAATCCCGCGACAGATAAATTATTTAATCTGTTTACAACTACGGACCCTCAAGGTGTCTTACCCAGTCTCAAGAAAGTTTGTGGCTGGAAGCCTGACGGTTCCTCGTTGTTCTAGATCTATGACCCTCCATGGGTTGTAGTGTTACAGGTTTTTTCATTTCATTATTTAATTTTTTATCATCAATTACAAATTATTACAAACAACAGTTAATCTATATATATATATATATATATATATATATATATATATATATATATATATAAAGTAAATAAAAGAATATACAAAATAAAAACATGAATAAATGATTAAAAAAAAATTATGTCATTCTTGTAGTTTTTGGCTTGAAATGGAGTTATAATATAAGCAATACCTCCAATTCAAGCGAATGCCTGAGGAATGCCTCTTATTCGAAATAACGCAATCAGCTTCCTTTAGTACAACCTTATTTTGTAGCCAATTCGAACCAATTATTGGGTTGTCACATATGAAATGTCCGATTTTTTAAATCTTAATCTTTAAAGAGAATTGAAGCGTTGCCTGTTGATTCCCAGCAAAATATTTACTATCTATGATAAGCACATGTTAATCATCTATTTGAAAACTGTGTTTGTTTTTTTCCCAATTAGGCATACAGATTTTACTATAATTTTAACCGTGGCCATGGGAACACGCCACGTTTTTTATGAGTAAAAGCTCGGTCATTCCGCTCCCCAAGCAGCAAGAGATATTAATCATGCGTTTGGTGAAGGAAGTGCTAATGAAAGATCCATCCGTGGTTTGTTTACAAAATTTTCATCAGGAGATACGGCATTAGAAAATCTGCCCCGTGGACGGGAAGACCCTCATAAACCAGTCAGAGAATATGCGTCAGAGCTAGGCACAAGACGTACGACAGTTTCCAGGCATTTAAAATTGATCGGAAAGGCAAAAAAGCTCGATTCCTGTCTAGAGACATGTGTTTGTTTGCTTGCTCGTAAAAGAAACGAACCATTTCTCGGCCGCTTAATAACTTGGGACGAAAAGTGAATCGACGCCGATCTGGTCTATGGTTAGATGCCGATCAGTCTCCCGGGCACATGCCAAAACAGAATCTCCATCCAAAAAAGTTAATGGTTACTGTACGGTGTTCTGTGACCGGGGTCATTCATTTTTCTTTTCTACCAAAGGGAAAAACAATACTGCCAAGAAATTGACCAACTGCATCAAAATTCGATCAAGCAACAGCCGGTTCTGGTAAACAGGAAAGGACCTATTCTCCTTCACGATAACGCCGACCTCATGTTTCAATGCTGACAGGGAATAAATTAAAGGAGTTGGGCTATGAAGTCTTACCACACCCCCATATTACCCTGATTTATCCCTACAGACTACCACTTTTTTCGGAGTTTGGACAACTTTTTGCGAGGAAAATTGTTTACCAATGATTTAGACATTAAAAATCCATTTTCTGAATTCCTTTCATCACGTGACTCAACGTTTTTCGAATCTGGGATTGAAAACATGGTAAGCCGTTGGCAAAAGTCTATCGAAAATTATCGTAAATATTTTGAATTAAAAAGTATGTTAGATTTGATCTCAAATTTTTATTTTCTTCCGGGTTCTATAAAGGGTCATTTCATGTGTGACAACCCAATATACCAAACACCGGGGCTGCAGTTATAAGAATGAGAAAAATTTATTTTTATTTTTTTTTTATTATTTATTTATTGATATTTACAACTGTATCACAGTAATATAACAAGTAAATTGGCTGAGTGATACATAATGGCATGATATAATGACAAGTAGAGAAACTACCCACTGGTAGTACTCAAATCGCATGTTCAACTAAGAAGGTCACGTGACCATCTTCTTCTCAGACGCCTCGGAGGATTATCGGGAATTGAAGAGGAAGCTAGGTTTGAAACTAGAGGGTTTGAGTGGAAATGAAGTTTGTTATGAAAGGATAGATACCGGGTTCGGGCCAAATCACCAACAAATGGGACATTAAGGTCGTTATGGATGACGGTATTTTTAACAAAATAAGGAGCGTTGAGGATTTTACGAAGGATTTTGGATTGTAGGGATTGGGTACGAGAAGAATTCGATGGCTTAGTGGAGCCCCAAAGCTCTACTCCGTAAGTCCAAATAATTCGTATGATGGTCATGTAGATGAGTCTTTTGTAATTAATTGGGAGCTTAGAGCGTTTGTCTAGTAAGTGTTGAAGTAGCCTGAAACGTCGAGCGGTATCTTGTCTTTTCAGTCTTGTATGAGGATTCCAGGTTAATCGTTTGTCGAGATGCAACCCTAAGTATCGGATCTGTTCTAGAGGCACAAGTGGAATATTATTAAAGGATACTGAAGGGCAGGAAGTCATTGGTTTACGACGTAATGAGAAAATTAAAATTAAATGACAAAGACTTAACTTTTTAATCAGTTCGTATAACAAAATTTCTTTTAAATATTCGAATATTTCAGTGATATGAGTGCTTTTATCATTTAGTAAGTTTGACAAATGATGTGAGCCCGGTAACTATCTACTGCCTGCTCTCAGTCATTAAGTATTTAGCAGACATTAAGGAGTGGTTTTTCATCTTCTTCTCATTTAGGGTGGAGGAAGGGCACTGTACTACTAATCTGTGGGTCCTTGCTCCGATGTAGTAAATTATAATTTTACTTATAAAATTAAATTATTTTTATTATTAGTTTTGAGTCGATCGCGTTGAAACAGCAAACCTTCTTGGGGCTCACACAGCTTCTACTATGAGGTTATCCTTAACTAAGGGAAAATTCTGGCAGTTGAGGATGATCTTGGCAAAAACAACGCTACACAAATGTTGGCTTAGAATCAGTAATATAGTCCAATGTAATGGAACAACATTTTTCTTCCATGTATTATTGGCAAGCAGGCACAAACTCTTTTAAAATATCCATAGATCAAAATTCGTGTTTTCATCCGAACTCAATTATAATAATTTATTAACCCTTAAAGTGCCCGACATCATTAATCTAACGATCACTAAATGATGATTGTTTAACGTAATATTTACGCTGACATGGCCAATCTGACTATGTTTCAGAGAGAGTCCTATTCTAGTATATTTCTTATTGTGATATATAATGAGCAATTAACGCACCACTGATTCGGATATTAGTAATCTGTATCACTACAATCCGTAAAGGGTCGTCATATTTAAGAGGCTATACGCTTAAACAAATATTATGATGATTTGTCTGTGATCACGCTCAACCTCCAGTTTCCCAACAATTAAGGGTATACACTTTATATAAGCTGAATGAGCCCAAGGAGGAACTCTCGATCTCATCCCCGGCTGTAAATAGATTAAATAATTTATTTGCCACACCTGAATTTGAACCGGGACTAACCACCCCGCTCAAACGATGGGACAACTTTGTGTCTTTTTCTAATATTTAAAGTTCGGACGGTTTCTATTAATTAAGAGTATTTTAAAGGAGATAAAAAAAAAAAAAAATCTATTGGTTATGTCACAAGTAAGGATTAATAATCCTGTAGAATAGGTCTAACTCCCTTAGCCGTCAAGGTATCAGGAGGAAACCTACACAAGAGCTAACAATGATAGACACCCTGGAATCCCGTTTTAATCCTCATTCCGAGGGATTATTCCCTACACGACACACGCCCCCGCCAATCAATCCCCCCTCTTCCCCCCAAAATCCTTCCCGAAATCCCCGAAATCCCTCCCCCTATTAAAAGTATTACCTCCCCCTCCCAACGCAGTGACCAATAAGGGGGGCATCTCTTGTTTATTGCCGCAATTAGCGAGTCCTGGGTTCTCCTACTTGGGCCAATTTGCCGGCACCATCATCACTAACACCCTTCCTTACTAGTTAGTGCCGCTTTAAAGTTAGCAGTTACTAAGCAGTGTCAGTAGCTGACGGTTGTTCAGTAGTAATAACAATTTAACTGTTGTAGTTAAATTGTTACTACTAACTTAACTATGTATATTATTTAGTAACGATTAACGGTGCAGAATATCATTTTGGGGAGGGGGATACCTTAGTGTGTGGATCGATGAGGTGCGTTGTTGAAGGTTCTGGGTTCAAATGCAGCAATAGGCATGGATGGATACCATTAATTAAGGTGAAACATGGTGGTTGAGCGTGCTCTCAACCGAATCACCTCCCTACACAACCGTTGCCATAGAACCATTGCAGTCTCTATAATGAACTGAATCCAGAATGGGTTGTAGTGATTGTGTTTTTTATAAAATTATATCATCAATACAACTAAGAAAAAATGGTTGCTGGTGTTCGAGACAGGCGGTGGTCGTTATTTATTTTCTTAAAGTCATGAATCGTTTCAAATACAGTAATGACGAATTTAATCTGTTTACAGCTATGGAAGGTCGTGTCGGATCATCCAGCCTTAATAAAGTGTAAGCTTAAAGGTAAACATGGCAAATCTGGAAACACTTACTGAGCTCAAATAACCTCTCTAAAGTGGGATAAATAATAGATAATAAACCTTATTTAGTATAAAAGCTGGTGTTTGAGAGTCATATAGGCCAGATCAATCATTTGGTATATTTTCTTAACAGTACGTTCCTACCATAAATCGAAAAAGATAATACACGGAGAAATCCAAACAACGCACGCAGTTTTTAACCACTTCGGTACGGCGCTCTCCGGCCACGTAACCATGCCCACGCCCGGCACTGAGGAAATAATTGCAATGGTGCCATTAGTATTAATGGAGGATGGAAATTGTTGGGGGTTGCCGTCAAAAATTTACACAATAAATAAGTGGAAACTTATTTTTTATTTGTGCCGACGTTTCGACCTACTTTGTAGGTCATCTTGTGGCTGCTCAGTGCAAAATATAACTAGTAATTCGTACTTACCAGTCCATTAGTATTCCAGTCAACTCCATTTTTTATTATTATCTCTGTACTAGGTCATGTTAAAATATTTTAATTGAAATACTTATTTATAGAAAAGTCTCCTATACAATATTTGTAAGTTGTAAAAAGTCTAGCTAACCGTACAAACTGCATTTGTATTAAAAATTCCAAAAAAGTAAAAATACTTGGCCGTGCGTGCCCATCTCTGGCCGTCGACTATAGTTGGACCTCGTACGGAATTGATTAATTATGTAATCTCTAAAGCATCCTATATATATCGAATACAATTTTTTTTTATTTGTTATTGATTGTATTAAATATTTTTATTTGAAAAGAAAATATATGTCCAGGAGCGAGACTCGAACCCGGGTCGCCCAGGTCACTAGCCTAGAGCTCTGCCAATTGAGCTATCCTGGTTCGCCTCTCGGTCAGACATATCCTTTCTTTTCACTGATCCCATGTGCCCCCGTTCTCGCAATTTGCGTGTATACGAGGGGAAGAATGTTCTTAGAACATCATTTTAATTTGGATCTTGTTGACTTGCGTCATAAATATAATAATATATATGACGTAAGTCAACAAGATCCAAATTAAAGTAAGGTTCAAAGAACATTCTTCCCCTCGTATATATCGCAAATTGCGAGAACTCGGGGACATGGGATCAGTGAAAAGAAAGGATATGTCTCTGATCGAGAGGCGGACCAGGATAGCTCAATTGGCAGAGCTCCAGGCTAGTGACCTGGGCGACCCAGGTTTGAGTCCCGGTCCTGTAGATATCTGTTCTTTTCAAATAAAAATATTTAAATATTTTTTGTTTAATTGCTTTCAAAGTTATGTCTCCAAAATATACATTTTTACGGAGGAAAAAATACCAAGAGGAAAATATAGGTCAGAAAAAGTAATGTTTTATAAAAGCCTATTTCACAGTAACCCATCAAGAGTCTTGTGACCAATACATGGTAGTGATTGTATTCTTTTCAAGACAACGGTTAAGCTGTGACGTAATATGTTCGAGATCATGCTCAAGAACCTGGTTTTCTTCTGATTACGGATCCTCGATTCTTTCGGATCCTCATTTCAGGGCTATTGACTGAATAAAAAATTAATCTGCTACAGCTGGCCTCGAACGCGGAATCTAAAGATCAGGAATCAACGTACTAACCAAGCCCGTTCCTCAATGGGAAAATAAAAAGATTTTTTCCATAAGTAGGAATTGCTTGAGATTTATAAAATCTTTTTCTATTCCCTTATGATTTTTATCTCTTGTACCGTTCTTGCAGAAATTAATAAAAATATAAGAAACGAAGATTTCTTTAATAAGTAGAATAGTGATCATCGCTCCTTCCACGTTATGTACTTAAATAATTATTTTATTTATACTAAATAGAAATTTTCGTAATTGAACCTCTCCATCTCCATCTTAGTAAACTTCACTGTACTACGGACCTAACACTTGCCGACACACGAGACGTGCTCATTACGTTCGGTGTTAGCAAGTTGTTACGATTTCCTCCCCTTCTGGCTTCTCTCCTCCGGAGTCTGGTTTCGGTAACAGGAACTCTCCCTCAGCCACCAATCACCCCACGACGGAGGGGTTGCCGAAGATATTGCTGTAGACAAGTTCATTTAGGATGCATTGCCTGAGAACGATTGTAACTGAATATTTTATGCGATATCGCCGGAAATGTTTTACATTACAATTAAATTCAATAGCGAATCTGAATGAATCGATACTAAATCAGTTCCTGATAGTGCTCATTACAACTGGCTTCACATCTCTGTTCTGAAGAAAATAATCAAATAATATTAATATATATTTTTTACGGTTTGCTCTGGTCATCCTGCAGATATAAATTGGTTGCGTGAGTAAAGGCAGCCTGTAGGTGCATTAACTCACGCACCTCGCGTTGTTGCGAACCATGGTTTCCATGGCACAGCAGTAGGCTGACAGTAGCTCCAAAACCAATTCCTTCACCAGTGTTCTTCGAAGCGACAATACTCGGGTTAAAGTACAGTGACAGATTGCGTGCGGACCTATATGTCTACATATCCAAAGAAACCATCCCTGGATCATACTGTGCGGCTAATGGTATAATGGAAAACACAAAGTGTGATGTGAATTACGTCCAGTAGTCTGAAGGGCTTCACATACACGATGGATGCTTGAGGAACTCATTCTCAAAATCTTTGGGCTTGTAAGCCCAGATGCACTTTTGGAAACGCGTTAACCAACTCAGCCATCCTCCTCACCCCATGTATATATTTATACATAACTACTTCATGACGACATATAACATCAGGGTGAACATACTAAAATTTGGGGAATATACTTAAGGATTATAATTTATAGATGAAGATACATATACGTGTATGCATATACATAGAGACATAAATTGAACACCATACATAATACATTAGTGTCAGAAACACCCAGAGATTGATCAAACCGTACAACGGTAGAAATTATTGTATAAAATAATAATCTAAACAAGTTCATAGCCAGGAAAACACATAAGTTGACGAAATTAAAAAGATTTTGAAGTAATATAAGTTTATTGGGTTCCTCAACATTACATTTTATAATTAATCGTTTTATTAGATTTAATTTATAAACTTCCTCAAGGTAGTATCCTTGGCCCAATCCTTTATACAGTTTATACAGCTGACATCCCAACTCATCCTAATACTATCCTTACCACGTATGCTGATGATACATGCATTATCTGTCAACACCAATCCAATTATTGCATCCCAAAGCCTCCAATCCCAAATCACTGATCTTGAAGAATGGTGTCAAAACTGGAGAATTAAAATAAACTCTCAAAAATCGCATCAAATCACTTTTACCTTACGTCGTAAACCAATGACTTCCTGCCCTTCAGTATCCTTTAATAATATCCCACTGGTGCCTGTAGAACAGATCCGATACTTAGGGTTGCATCTTGACAAACGATTAACCTGGAATCCTCACACGAGACTGAAAAGGCAAGAAACCGCTCGACGTTTCAGGCTACTTCAACACTTACTAGACAAACGCTATAAGTTCCCAATTAATTACAAAAGACTCATCTACATGACCACCATACGACCTATTTGGACCTACGGAGTAGAGCTTTGGGGCTCCACTAAGCCATCGAATTCCTCTCGTATCCAATCCCTACAATCCAAAATCCTTCGTAAGATCCTTAATGCTCCTTATTTTGTTAAGAATAAAATCATCCATAACGACCTTAATGTCCCATTTGTTGCTGATTTGGCCCGAAACCGCTATCTTTCCTTTCATAACAAACTTCATTTCCACTCAAACCCTCTGGTTTTAAACCTAGCTTCCTCTTCAATTCCCGATAATCCTCCGAGGCGTCTGAAAAGAAGATGGCCCCGTGACTTCTTAGGTGAACTTGTGATTTGAGTACTACCAGTGGGTAGTTTCTCTACTTGTCATTTTCACATGTCATTTTGTATCGCTTAGCCCATTTACTAGATGTATTTTTTTTTATACAGTTGTAAATATCAATAAATAAATTTTAAAAAAATTTATAAACTGGCTGTTGCTAAAAACTACCAATAAGAAATAGCTTAATATATATACCTATTTGTATTGTAAAATATATGTACCTATTAATATTTGATACCTATTTTTTTTTTACTGCCAATATAAGTAGTTTTTTCTTATTCTTGAGATTAAGTTAATACTTGTTAAACAACCTTTTGACTGGGGTTCTAGAATTAATTGTTTTACAATTCAAACCCTAACGTTAAAAAACCCTGTTCCAATAGAACCCGCGAAGGGTCTGGGATTCAATACATGGTAGAGATTGTACTGTTTCTTGGACAACTGTTGTGCATGGGGGTGATTTTTCCTACATAACGCCCAGCCAAAAGATTTTTCACCATTATTTCGGGTACTCACTTTATAGAGCCTCAGTAGGATCCTAGATCCCATAGGATCCATATCCGGCTCCTAACAGATTAAAGTCTTGGCAGCAGCGAGATTTGGACCCAGGACCTTCAGTATGGCTGCTCATTACTCCACCACTGAATCGCTCCCATAACGTTGAAAAGTAGGCTTTTATATAATCACACCAATCATTTATGGAAGCTAAGATCAAAAACTAGTCTAACATAAAAATAAATAAAGCTGAAATATTGTTGATGCAAAAAGGCTATTTTTATGTTTTATTGTACTACATTAACCTTAATGGCAAGTAGGTTACCATTGCGGTTACCCTCCCTGTTCCTCCTTAGAGCCGATTCCTTATCTCTACCCCACCATCCCCTATCGTAGACAAGGACAGGCCTAATCATATCCCAGGACTTACCCTTCATTAAGCAGATACAAAGCAGGGATGAGGCAGGACTTATGGGCCTGAGCTAAGCAGATCTTGCTTTATAACTCATTGAGCCGTGGCTATCTGCTTTTCCTACCATCCATCATCAAGCATTAATGACTTGGATGTCTATCGGAGTCCGGTATCCGGATCATTTAATGTCTCTGTCTCCTCAATGGTGGTATATCTGAATAATCATAAGACCAAGGGTTATATTCGACTATCGTGTAGGAACTGAGTTATGTGTAAGGAGCGAATACTCATCATCTATGGAATATATGTAATATTTGCGGTTTTGGAAATGAGGAATTTTTATTTTTTTAGGACCACATATATTTTCTGACTATCCAAAAAACAACCGAGTTATTCTTTTACGTCTAAAAATATAGAATACGTTGTCATTTCTTAAAATGAATAAAATAAATGATTATTTACGCATATTTAGTTTCGAAATAATTCCTAAAATAGTCGGTTTTAATATTGATAAAGACCTATAAAAGCAGGCTATACCATATATAACAAGATTGAACATAGTAAACAATTCAGGTTGAACATTGTAACATTTTTCGAAATATGCTTAAGGACTGTAGTTTACTCGCATAAACATTCAGACATAAATTGAGCACAAAAAATACAAAATAATTATCACAAGTTCTCTGAGACCGAGCAAAATGTACTATGTTAGAAATTAAAAATGATTGATTTGATTGACTGGCTTACTATAGAAATTGTTTTTTATTTTTTGTACAGTACTGTACAATATATTTAAAATGATTATTCCACTATTACGTTCTGTAATATGTACATATTGTACAGTTAATAAATTTAACCAGAAATACATTTTAGATGAAATGGGAAAAAAAAGAGACCTTAAATAAATGTTAAGCTAGTGGAAAAATCCCAACAAAAATCCCTTAAGTCTCCAAACTAAAACAAAAATTGAAAATATCTGTCCAATATTTTTTAAAAGTTAAAAAAAAAAACAAGCATTTATTGTATTTATTTTGGCTATTTGAAAACTCTTCTGTAAAAAAATAATGCCAGTTTAGACTTAAATAAAATACAATAGACTATATATATTTACTGGGTAGATTCTCTACTTGTCTTTATCCATGACAATATAAACTTATACATTCATCTTATTTACTTGTTGTATTAGTATAATACAGTTGTAAATTTCATTGAATAAAAAAATAAGAAAAAATATATAAAATCATTTTTACATATTTATTTTGTAAAAGTTGACTATAATATGTAATCTAAAGCGTGTATGAATGTAAAGGGACTACGTGTAATGTAATATGGTTCATTATGTCACTCATAAATAATTTTAGTGAAATATTTATTATTCACCTAAAGCATAATAAATTATTCTACTTAAAAATTATTATGTATAATACTAATATTTTTTTTTTTTCATTTTTCAGGTAAGAACAGTGGTGCTTATCTTTACAACTTATAAATGTAAGTGTTTGGAATTATTATCTTATTTAAATAATTGAAATATTGATTTTTGATCAGAAAATGAGGATTAATTTGAATAACCAGGTCTATTTAGAAACCAAAAAAAAATGGAGGTATGGTGTGATTTTTTTTATTCGAATCATGAGTTCTTTAAGCAGTAATCCAACTGAGATAAGAAGTTTTAAATACTTATTTTTTAATCGCTTCTTAATTTACGAGTTCAAAAGTAGACGAAAATAAATGGAGTAAGTTCATTCTATTTTTTTTCTTTTATGTTATATTAGATTTACAGGATCCTCGCACGGGAGCTAGCGAAAGACACTTTTACGGAATGATTTATTGCACTTTACCACGACAATCAAGAATCCAAGGATTAAAACAACTTAGAATAGAAATTTAACTTTATTTCTGCTCCGCAGTTATTTGTTTTTTGTGTCACAGTTTTCTTTATCTTAAAAACCTACTTAATTATCTTAAATCCCGTGAATTATTTTGGATTTAATATAAACCACTCGAGGATAACCTCAACATTCGATTAGTTTTCGAATATTATTTTTCCCTATGCAGAAATTTATAATTTGTAGTAAACATTTAATAAATATCTAATTTAGACATCCCATGGCTTCCTGGTACGCCAAATAATCGGTGATTCAATAAATTATTTTTAATATTTTTTTTTTTAAATTTATTTATCAAAATTCACAAATTTATTAAAATTATAATAAACAAGCAAAAAAAAAAATTTATACGTAATGAGGTGGATATAAAAGCAAGTAAAGAAACTATCTAGTTTTTCATACTAAAACAAAAATTTCAGCTTAGAAGGTCAGGAGACAATATTCTTTTGTGACGCTTTGGAGGAATATCGGGAAATGACAAGCTAGTAGGGATAGGTAGATACTGGATTTTCCTATACCTGATATAAGTGATACTGATACTTTTGTGTATCTGATACTTTTACTTGATACTTTTGTATCAATTGATACTTTTACTAGTCATGGGTAGATACTGGATTTTCCTGTATCTGAATACAAGTGATACTGATACTTTTCTGTATCTGATACTTTTGTAGTTGAATACAGATATCCCGACTCTTACTCTTCTAATACGCTACACAGAAGCCTTTTTTGGGGCATCAGTTTTTGTTATAATTTTTAAAGGAAAAAGAGTTATTCGCCGAAATAGTAACCTGCACAAGGCATCAAATGATTAAAATCATGTTTTTTATTGGTTAATTATTTTTTGAAAGCTTTAGAATTGAACAATAAAAAATAGATTTTAACCCTACCCCAAACTTTTGCTAATCACATTCCAAGACACGTAGAATTTGGGTTGTAATACAAAATTTGTCTGTCCGCCACCGCACGATATACTCTTTAAAACGCTATTTATGTCAATTGCCTTTACTTTATAGTATAGATATATCCATTAATAATCCATATTTGCCCGGACATAGATCGAGGTTTTTTTTTGCGAAAGCTGCTCGTGAAAAGTCCATGTATTAGGAGGCGATCTCGGAAAATGTTATTTCAACCACCTTTTACTGTTAACTAATTTCATAGTTTATTTTCGTTTCTACGTATGTGATAAGTGACATATGAGAATTACGGATTATATTGGTAATATGTGATAATTAGTTAATACTAAGGGGAGATGCGGCGAAATTGGTCTTTCGCCGGTAATCAAATCAGGGGAGCTTAAATCAGTGGTTGACTATTGCTTATTACTTATTTATTTATTATTAAAAGGACCGTGATTAATAGTAGATAATATTTTTTTTTAAATCCGTGAGAAGATGTAATTTTATTGCTTAAATGAGCTTGGTTTGTTTTGGCGGTAGGGATGGTTAAGGTTGTATCAATCTGACCGTATCTGATACTTGTATCAATTGATACAAGAGTATCAGGTACATTTCGACTGTATCTGATACTTGTATCAACTACTTTTTAGTATCAGATACAATGCATCAGATTGATACAACCTTACCCATCGTTAGTAGCTAGGTTGGAAACCACTGGGTTTGAGTGGGAATTGGCAATGAAAAGAATGGTATCGGATTAGAGCCAAATCAGTAACAAATGAGAGATCGAGGGGTAGTTTCACATGACTTAATTCGTAGCAAAGTAAGGAGCATAGAGGATATGGCGAAACATTCCCGGATTGTAAGAATTGGATACGAGAGGAATACGATGGCTTAGAGGAGTCCCAAAGCTAACTTCCAGATTAAATTTAAATTTATTTGTATCGTATTAAAAATGTTAATTTAGCAAAGAAAGAAATAATTCTTCTTTACAAAAAAATTAAAATTAAATATTAAAAAAACCTGTACCACTACGACCCGTGAACGGGTCTGGGGTTCAGAAC
This sequence comes from Troilus luridus, assembly GCA_964056705.1. NCBI lineage: Eukaryota > Metazoa > Arthropoda > Insecta > Hemiptera > Pentatomidae > Troilus > Troilus luridus. The sequence goes on along the minus strand of OZ057412.1, from coordinate 194,553,214 downwards.
ATGGTAGAGACTGTACTGTTTCATTGTCAACGGTTCTGCAAGGAGGTCCTAGATCACGCTCAACCGCCAGACTGTTCCTCCTTATTTTTATAATATTTTATAGAGGCTGGTTGAGCACCATGAGGGTTCTAGATCCCATATGATCCATCTCCGGCTTCAAACAGGCTAAATAAAGGTCTTATTTTTTATTTAATAATATATCCATAAAATAAATTATGGATATATTAAAGTAGCACTTTGTAACTACGCACTATATAAGCTACAATTATCATTAATAAGGAATACACAATGTATTTGATGCTTGAGTGTTTCCGGTTTGAGCATTCAGAGGCTTTTGAATTTTTTAAGGAATATAGGACACATAATTGTGTTTTCATTTAACCATGAGTAAAAAGAATAAGAAGAAAAAGAGACTGATTATATTACAAGAAATTTATAGTTGGTTGTATATTATACACAGATTATATTGCATGGTTAAAAAGTATATTTTGTATATTAAATTATTAAATTAAATTTTGCTTATCAAATTATTGGTATATTAGATTTATATACCATTTATTAGAAAAATATGAATCTTACCAAAGATCCCATGTTTAGTAAGCTAGAAGACTTAAGTATTCATTTACTAATCTTCGAGACCATCGAACGCCTATCTCTTGCCAGACCCGTCGGTGCCCCGGGGGACGGATAGCTCCCCGATCTAGAGTACGAGATGGATATTAATTACGACAATTAAAAGGTTTGCTGGGAACGGTTCCCACTCCCGCCTCTTCTAATTGCAGGAGGATCGTTCATCATTTTATTTACAGCTGACAATTATACATTTCCAGCTGATCATATCTCTCCATTTCTCCACCAATCTCGCCTACTTCATCACCTCTTGTCTTCCTCAAACGTTTTTTCTTTTTCTTTTCCTCCGAGACACAACCACCAAGTTTGATGGCAATCTCTGATTTTTTTTTTTCACCGGGAAACATCAGCAGAGGAATGATTAATGGAGACTTGCGGTTGTTAGATTTTCATTACCTCATTACCCTCAGGGTTTGAAGCGGCTATTAAAACCTTAATGAGAACAATTACAGTCGAAGAACTTTCATTAGATCGTTTTGAGAATAAATTTTTGCACATTTTCTATTAAAAAAAAATATTGAGATAGTTTATTTATCAACCTCTATAAAACCTGACTGTAGAGTGTGATCTCAGATAAATCACCTATGCACATCCTTTGTCGTCGAGTATAGTCTCTAAGCTATTCTGAACATTCATAAACTGTAATGGTATATGAATTGAAATTAAAAATGTAGGACATTCCAAAACAATGTAGTGTCTCTATTATGAAATAAAAAAGCACTTTATGTTTGAACATTATATTGAATTAATAACACTTATAATTGAACATAAACATTAAGTAAGGTTAAGTTAGAGTATGAGCCTAACAACAACTGCTGCAATCTTCTGGCCAGGGCTGGTTGCCATGGATACTCCCAGTGCTGACTGTATTAGGAATATGACAGTCTCCCCTCCTAATAAGAAATCACTCACAAGATACCCGGTATAGTACCGGATCCCCATAACGTTCAATAGGTCTATGAGTGCGGACAGGGCGAGAGAAATGTAGTGGAGGCGGACTTGGTTGAACAGGAGATTGAGCACTGGTCTCAGCTTGAGGAACTTGAGGTACACTATAGAGTTGTGGTGGAGCTGGATCAAATGTCACTGTCTTCTTTTGAACTAACGAAGAACGAATTTGATTAATATGTCGTTTGATAATTCTTCCAGAATCAAGTTTGACAAGATAATGACGAGTCCCCAGTTTCTTGAGAATTTCACCAAAGTGCCAGATTGGTGAATTATTGACATATACTCTTACTTGGACTCTCTCCCCCTCGAATAGTGAACGGATGTGTGATGGTTTACTTGTGGGCTGTGGATGATAAGGAAACAAAGAGTCAAGCCGTATCCTCATCTTCCTATGTAGGTACAATTCAGCAGGTGTGTTACCACAAGCAAGTGGTGTAGCACGATAACGGAGTAAAATATGCTGTAATTTAAGGTGTAATGGAGTAGAGTCATTTTGATGAGCTTTGAGACGATTCTTTAGAGTCTGTATATTTCTTTCAGCCAGCCCGTTGGTCGCAGGATGCCATGGAGCAATATATTTTTGAAAAATACCACGCTCGGTACAGTAGGTATGGAATTCATCACTCTGGAAAATAGAATGATTATCACTAACTAGAACAACTGGATACCCATGTGAAGAGAATATATTTTCTAGTAGGCTGATGGTACTGGAGCTGGTAGGTGCGTTTTTAGAGATTCGTACTTCAATCCATTTTGACTTCGCGTCCACGCAGACAAGGAAGTAAGAATTTTGAAATGGTCCCGCGTAGTCTACATGAACTCTTTCCCAATTATTTTGAGGACATTCCCAAGGGTGAACAGTAACTTTAGGGGGGTTAGATTTGATTTGGGCGCATGTCTGACAACTTCTAACCAATCTTTCAATGTCACGGTCGATTTTAGGCCAAATAACGTACCGTCTTGCTAGTTGTTTCATCTTAGTAATACCCAGATGAGTTTCATGTAATTCATTTAAAATTATTGATTGCAATGAAGCCGGAATTACAACTCGATCTTTACGAAACAAAATTCCGTCAACTAACGTATAGTCCGTTTCATTTGAATTATTTTCCAATTCATGAATGATTTGTTTTAATTCATTGTCATTCCCAGTTTCTTCCCTGATTATCTGAGATGTAATTTTGTTACTAGTAATTTGTAAGATAACTTCACCGTAGAGTTTGTTGATTTCGTCTCCAATCTCTTGTTCAGCTGATGTCTGGTTTGAAATAGGGGCCCTTGATAAACAATCTACGTTTTCATTGTCTTTTCCTTTTTTGAACTGTACAGAGTAGTCGAATCCGGACAGGAATGAAGCGTAACGAAGTAGTCTGGCGGAAGTCATCTGGGGAAGAGATTTATTCGGGTGAAAAATTCTGGTAAGAGGCTGATTGTCAGTGATCAATGTAAAATGTTTCCCATATAGATAATTATAGAAATATGTAACCCCAAATACTAAAGAAAGCGCCTCGCGATCTAATTGACTATAATTTTGTTCAGAACATGTAAGAGAGCGTGAAGCATAAGCTATAGGGTGTTCAATGTTGTTAATAATGTGACTAAGAACTGCAGCTATTCCATAAGGGCTTGCATCAGTTGTTAAGACTACGGGTAAGTGAGGGTCAAATGGTACAAGAACTTTCTCACTGCACATGATGGACTTCAGTTTGAGAAATGACGCTTCACAGTCAGATGTCCAGAGCCAACGTTTGTTTTTCCTCAAGAGGCAGCGCAGGGGATATGAAATAGAAGAAAAATGAGGTATAAATTTTGAATAATAAGTAACAAGACCTAGATACTTTCTTACTTCGTCAGTATTTGTGGGTCTAGGCATGTCCTGAATAGCACGTACTTTTTCAGGTGATTTTGTAATTTTATTGTGTTCAATAACATAACCAAGATAATCAATTTTTTTAACAAAGAATGAACATTTTGATTTATTAACATGTAAATCGTAATCAGATAATCTCTGTAAGCAAGCTAATAAGTTAGTAGTACATTCTTCAATTGTCGTACCATGAATTACAATGTCATCAAAATAAGCCTCAACTTTTCGTAAGCCATTGAGTATCTGACTGAGGATTCTATTGAATTCAGAGGGTGCAGTTTTAATACCAAAACTTAAACGGTTCATTAGGTAGGTACCTCTGTGAGTAGATATGGTCTGAATTTGAGCACTTTGATCGTCTACTTTAAGGTGCAGGTAGGCCTTGTAAAGGTCAAGTTTACAAAAATATTTAGAACCTCGTAAACTATGAATGACATCATCTATCTTACGTATAGGGTGGTTAGCTTGAACTAATCTTTCATTAACCCCACATTTGTAATCAACGCATAGGCGAAGGTTTTGGCCATCAGGTTTTGGAATACAAACAAGGGGTGATCCCCAGTCACTGGTAGGTACAAGTGTAATTATACCTTGAGCTTCCAATGAATCAAGCTCTTTATCTACTTTTTCCTGAAGAGCATAAGGAATAGTTCGTTCTTTAGTAAATACTGGTTTCACGTTAGTGCGCAATTGCAAATGTATTTGGAAATCCGGAACACAACCAATTTTTTCCTCAAAAACTTTTGGAAATTTTTCAAAAATATCTTGAATAGAATGAATTTGATGTGTAGAATAAGAACGAGTAAGGTTACTCGCAGTTTTCTTATCGATGCGTTGAAGTTCAATTCCAAGTCCTCGTATCCATTGTCTACCAAGTAGTGCATCATGACCGTCAGGTACGATATGTAAGTCACCTGTTATTTGTTTACCTTCATATTGAATATTTAGAGTAACTTTCCCAAGTGGTTTGACAATGTTCCCAGTGTATGATCTGAAAGCTAAGGATGATGGTTGAATAGGAATGTTTAGGTTGAGCATATTAAATTCATTCTCAGAAAGAAGTGAATACTTGGCACCTGAATCCACCTCAAATGTTTTTTGTGACCCATTCAAGAGAACAGTAATCGTGTATTTATCACTGTCGGTATTAATTTCATACAGGTCAATAATTTCACAATTTTGAATATGTACCAAATCAATTTTGTCAATACCATATGTAAATGAAGAAGAAGAAGGTTCGTGTTGAACATTTGAATTTTGATTTTCATTTTGAATTGAATTTGTATTTTTATTTATCTTAGTTTGAATACAAACTTTAGAAATATGACCAGTTTTGTTGCAAAAATTACATTTTAATTTAAGTCTATCAAGACGACAATCAGGTGATATGTGGTCATTTCTTCCACAACGTAAGCAACAATTATCTAAACCTAAAGATTTTAAATTGACATAATGTGAGTTTCTAGTTCCTGAGTTAGACTTATTGTACAATTTATAAGACTCACGTGACCTTGGGCTGTTGCGGTAGGTAGGACGGCTAGACGTTTTGTGAATATCCAGGGTTTCGAACTGAGGACTAGAAGTTGTGCTGCTGGTTGACGCTGCTGCTAATTCCTTACATTCAATCCGGGAAGCTTCAAGAGATGTTGCTTTTTCCACAATTTTGTTGAATGATGTTTCATTTGATTGTAGTAGTTGTTCTCGGATCCAATTGTCTTTAAGCCCTCTAATAAATTGTGCACGAAGGAAAATATCAGCAATGGAGAGAGATTTCTCACAAGGACAGGTAACATTGAATTCACAGTCGATAATGTCACGTTGTAGAGATGCAACATACTGTGGAATATTCTCATTATCATTTTGATATATGTTTAGGAAATAATGTTGTGATACTACCGTGCTCTTTTTTGGTAACAACATTTGTTTAAGAGACGAGACCAAATCAGTGTATGGCAGTTTATTGACCGGCTTATGTGGACCCAATAGTGCTGCCAGATTATTATAATGTTCTGACCCAATGGATGCGCACAGGAGTTGTGCTTTTTTCTCAGTCGTAACATTTTTCAGAGAGCAATAGTTTTGAAATCTCTCTAAATAATTTGTAAATTTTTCTCTCTCTGCATCAAAACGTTCAAAAGGATTTAGACTAGAACTAGGGTTACTTTCCTGTGTAGATTGCTGGATAGATGAAATCAGATTTGACATGGTGGCATTGAAGTTCTTCATAAATTCCTTGAATTGATTTGGATCCATCTTGTATCGTATTTATCAGCAGGGCTTGAATGAAATTATGACAAAAAAAAACTTTTACTTTTTTACCTCGTCGCCAACTATTATGAAATAAAAAAGCACTTTATGTTTGAACATTATATTGAATTAATAACACTTATAATTGAACATAAACATTAAGTAAGGTTAAGTTAGAGTATGAGCCTAACAACAACTGCTGCAATCTTCTGGCCAGGGCTGGTTGCCATGGATACTCCCAGTGCTGACTGTATTAGGAATATGACAGTCTCGGAGCAACTAATCAAATATATAATGATTCAAATAATTAAAAAATAAATAAATATCCAAAACTTTAAAAACTTGTATGACTGAGTATTCGCTCCATTTCATTCCAAGCACACACAAAAAACTACGGAAGCAAGAGTTGTTACAATAAAGTTTACCCTGCCCTGTTGCTGACTAAAACGTAGGCTTTAAGCATAATTAATATATTGTATCCTAGCTCATGCATTTAACTGTTGTGATTAGTTATTTATTCTCTTTAATTTTTAGCACCGTGCCATGATTCGTACTTTTTATTCATTATTATTTTTATTTGTGGTTTAGAGATTTGTATTATGTAGCCTTCTGATGATATATATATATAAGTTATAAGGACAAATAGACGCTAAACGTAAATAATATGTTCATAGAGATTAAGGTTGTTGTTATTTCGTTATAAACACTATTGACTATATATATGAGAGCTGAGATAAATAAAGTTCAGTTGTTATCTTGAGTCTGTGTCGTCACTATGCCCGAAACCCTATTTTTTTTATAGTTGTGTTTCAGTCTAATTATAACTGGTGCCGAAAGCCGGGATATTTACAAAAAAAGATAAATACGTACTTAATCCGCACTTCGGAGTTAAAGGTTAATTAGTTTTTCTCCGTAAAGCCAGGCAGAAGAATAAATAACAATGACGGAAGGTGATGAGATTAAGAGGCTAGAGTATCAACTGGCCCAGGCAGCGGTGGAAAGGGCAAGCTTAGAAGCAAAACTGAAAACGGCCAATGAGACGACCCAGTTCGAGCTTGTCAAGATCAGAACCCAGAATTCCGCGTTCATCCACGAGGTAATTAGCCAATTGGAGCCGTTCAATGGAGTTTTGGGTGATCTCGAACATTTTATAAAGGGGGCCGATCAAATTAAGCAGCTCATCGACTCCAAAAAGGATAACGGCACGCTTCAGGAATCCGACGTAGTGCTTCTAGAGGCGTCATTGGTGAGCCGGATTTCGAGGCGGGTCCTCAATGCCATCCAGGGGGACACTACTCACTCTTGGGATGTGCTCAAAATACGGCTGAAAAAGTTATATGGTGGAGGAAGATGGACGCCGGAAGAGGATATCTTCTACATGTTAAAGGAGCACCGGAAGCAGGGCCAAACGGAAGGAGAGTTCGCCGAGAAACTGTTGGTACTCTACAACAGGTTGGTGGAGAAGATGGTGGAGACGTTTGGTCAGTCGGAAGGCGCCCAGCGTACGGCATTTGTACGGGGTATTCTGAAGGTCCAATTGAACCACTATATGGACCGCCCGGGTTCACTGCCACGAGACCGCGATTTCGTGGACTGCGCCCACGAGCTCATAGATGCCCATGAAAGGAATGAGACTCGGTTCGAGAGACCAGAAGGTGAATGGACAGAGGTGAAGTCACCGAGGAGGAGACACCAGAGCCCGCCTAGACGTAATAATAACGGCAGGTCGTTCGAAAAGCGATCCAACAGAATACCCGAGGACCGTAGAAGGAAGCAAGAAAAGAGGTGCTACGAGTGTAATCAACCGGGCCACCTCGCGGCGCAATGTAATTTTACGAGGTGTTACGAATGTGGCAGGCGGGGACACGTCGCAAGAGAGTGTCCAAGGCGTAATCCACGTCCAACTAGGAGAGGTCCTCAACCAGAACCTATGGAGGTGAACAATCAGGAGTGGAGCAGGAGACGGTCGCACAGGAGAGACAGAGGGCAGTTTTCGAGCGCTGATTCTTCAGGAGAGGAGAGTGTACGATCTGAGCGCAGCGTTCCGGCCTCGAGAGGACACGAGGTAAGAGGAGGTGGGAGTCCCTGGAGGGGTGTTCCTTCCGGATCCGGGGTCGCGACGCGTCATGTTAAGCTAGATTGAGGGTACGACGACGGGCGGGGCAACCTCTCACGCGAACTGTTTATTAATAATAACGGGATGGAAAGAGGAGGGACAAGGTTGCCCGTGGCGAAGTTGAGGGGGTTAGATCTCAAATTTCTCGTGGATACGGGCAGTACTAACTCACTAGTTAGTAAACAAGGGGCGGAAAAATTAGGCATGTGGGGGACGCGACGTCAATGTAGTTGCGTGATTTCTACAGTCAGCGGTCGATGCAAAACCTTGGGGGAAGGTCACTTTAATTTCAAAAGATTTGTGGGAAAGGACGTGGAAATCAAGCTTCATATCACGGAGGCCTTAATGCCAGGATATGATCTAATAGTGGGATGCGATTTGTTGCAACAAGCGGGCTTGGAAATGAAAGTTGAGCAAGGCCACTGTCGATTTCGGTTAGGCGAACGGACGTACCGAACCAAACTGGTGGGATCAGGTCACCGAGTCGAGATTGGCGCAGTCGAGTGCAGTCGGAAGAGCGTAGAGGACGTTGTCAATCAATACACGGATCTGTTTTATCGGGAAGATGAAATTCTGCCGACCACGGGAAAGACGGTACATCGAATTGTACTCAAAGCAGATAGACCGGTCTACGTTAAAGACAGAAGATACCCCCAAGCGATGAAGGATATTATAAGGGAACAGTTAGCCCAACTTTTAAAGCAGGGAATTATCCGACACAGTAATTCTCCCTTTAATAGCCCTCTGTGGGTCGTAGAGAAAAAGCAGAGCATACCGGGAGGAGGGAAACAATATAGAGTCGTGGTGGATTACCGCAAGTTAAACGAGGCGACGCAAGACGAGCGGTACCCCCTTCCTCGCGTCGAAGACATACTCGATAAATTAGCGGGTGCGACTATCTTTAGCACACTTGATCTCAAAAGTGGGTACCATCAAGTTCGGATGGCCGAGGAAGATATCGGAAAAACAGCTTTTTCATGGGAACGCGGGCATTACGAATTTGTTAGGATGCCTTTTGGGTTGAAGGGGGCACCGTTAACGTTTCAACGTCTTATGGACGAGTTTCAAAGAGGCTTGGGGGAGGACTTTGCTCAGGTCTACATGGACGACCTTATAGTGTTCAGTCGGTCGGAAGCGGATCACATCAAACACTTAAAGGCGGTATTTTACAGAGTCCGACAATTCGGTCTTAAACTGTCGCGGGAAAAATCGAAGTTTGGGTTACAGGAGATCAGATTTCTGGGTCACGTGGTTTCGCGATCGGGAGTTCGGCCTGATCAGGAACGAGTTAGGGCGATTCAGGAGGCCCCATTGCCGGTTAATGTTCGTGGCGTTAGGCGTTTTTTAGGCATGGTGAACTATTACCGACGTTTTATCCCAGCTATTGCGGAATTAACACAACCACTGACGGAAATACTGAAAAAAGGGAGGCGGTTTGTGCTTGGGCAAGCTCAGCTGGAAAGTATTAAACGTTGCCGGGAGGTCCTAACCTCGCAACCCTTACTAGCGTTCCCCGACTTCCGGTTGATGTTCCGAATTACTACAGATGCGAGTGAGGTCGCGATTGGTGCAGTTATATCCCAGAACTTTCCCGAAGGTGAGAAACCTATCGCTTATGCCAGCCGGAAGCTAAACGATGCGGAAAGCCGTTACAGCGCGATAGAACGGGAGCTGCTAGCGGTCGTATGGGCGATAGAATATTTTCGACCTTATGTTTATGGTAGGGTGTTTGAGTTATTCACGGATCACAAACCCCTAGTTTACGTGAACACTCTGAAAGAATCTTCGGCGCGCATATCGAGGTGGAAGGAACGTCTAGCGGCCTATACCTTCAAGATTGTCCATAAGAAGGGGGCGGACAATGCCGTAGCGGATTGGTTATCGAGGGACCTCGTAGTGAATGCGATCGATGGGGAAGGATCTTCCGCAGAACCATTCGGCCTTAGATACTTACGGGACTGGGCGGAAAACGGACCCGAAATACCGCTGGTTCGTCAGGACTCTGAGGATAATTCCGTCACGTCGGAACGGTCTAGTGACTTACCTGAGGTCGACGAGATTATCAATAACAAACGACTACAGATCATCCTCCGGTCGAAACAAAGTTCGGGTGTCGAAACGAGAGCATTTACGGCCGAAGGGTCGTCGGTGGTGATCGTGCGTGCTCCGGCTACGGTGGATGACGACGCGCTGGAGCGGATATTTACCGAATTTGCCATCCCTGGTCGTCCCTGCCATATTTTTGTTGGGAATAAGCTCCTCACGGATAAACTACGCAGACTATGGCGTCAAGAGCGAATAGGGGTAGGGTACCCGATGATTCGTCGCTTACGAGAAGTCGAAACAGTTTCGGACAAGTCCAGACAACGTCGAATCATTTCGGACCACCACGAAGGCAAATCAAACCATCGAGGGGTTGATGAAACAGTACGGGCCCTAAAAAGACTGTATTTTTGGAAAGCCATGGGGAAAACTGTTCGCGAATATATCGAGCGATGTTCGGTGTGTCAAAGGGCTAAATACGATAGACAGCCACCGGCGGCAGAACAAGTAGTCTCCCCCACAGCGTCGGAGCCCCTACGGTTAATCCAAATCGACATATATTCCAATGAGGGACAATCGTGGGTCACCGCCGTCGATTCATTTAGCAAACTCGCGATGGCATATCCAATTGAGGAGAAAACCCCGGGAGCAGTTTGGGAGGGGGTACTTCAATGGTGCGCGACTTACGGAGTACCAGAAGAAATCGTTTCGGACTGCGGACGGGAATTCGATAACGCCCTGATAAGGGAGGAAGCTAAGATTCTGGGAGTTTCGTGGCGACTAAATACCCCCCATCACGTAACCGGCAGAGGCGCGGTTGAACGCCTCCATAATACTCTGGCGGAGCACATTCGACTCCTTAAGTTGGGGCGGAATTTGGAACCGTACGAGGCTATGCCGCGGGCGGTGATCGCCTATAACCATACTATACATTCGGTAACGGGGCTATCACCTGTTGAAATCGTGTTCGGACAGGTTCGCCGAGATCGGGGGGATCTCTTAACGGCTAATAACGAGGTATTGCGAGAATATCTTTTACGGGCTCGTGCGGCTCGCCGAGCGTCGTGGCGTAATGTCCGTGAGAAACTTATTCGCGAAAAATCGGTTCGAGTGGCTAAGGCCAACGAGAGATTGGGAGTCTGGACTCGAGGACCACTGCCTCTGGGAACGGTCGTATACCGCCGATTAAGGACAGCGCGGAATAAAACAGCCGCACGGTACGATGGCCCCTATAAAATTATTACCATCCGTGAGCACAATCTCTATACCATTCGCGACATCAATTTTCCCTCACGGGTCCGCACAGTACATCTCGAAGAGCTTCGAGTTCCCCGTAGAGTGTCCCAGCTCGGACCGGAACCTGTGCTTCAGGAATGAAGATTGTAATTTGTGTAAGATATAAATAATTTTTTTTTTTTTTTTTTTTTTGTATTCTTTTCTCAGTGTTTTGCCAATTAGGTTAGTGATTAAGTATTTTTTGTTACTGATGTACGTATTTTCTTTTTCTTTTGTAGCGATAAGTCAGAGTATGTTATGTTGCTTTTCTTATTATTAATTACGGGATTGTAAATTACTTTTATGTTCAGTCTTGTATTTTTATTTTTTATGTTACTTTTATTTTTAGTTTTAAAGAGTTCCTCCAGGAGAAGGAACTGGAGGGGGGGAGTTATAAGGACAAATAGACGCTAAACGTAAATAATATGTTCATAGAGATTAAGGTTGTTGTTATTTCGTTATAAACACTATTGACTATATATATGAGAGCTGAGATAAATAAAGTTCAGTTGTTATCTTGAGTCTGTGTCGTCACTATGCCCGAAACCCTATTTTTTTTATAGTTGTGTTTCAGTCTAATTATAACTTATATATATATATATATATATATATATATATATATATATATATATATATATATATATATATATATATATATATATAGGTTATGTTTTGGTTCTTGAGTTTCAGTCAGTTATTTCAATTTCTTTAGCCGATGTTTCGAGACTAGGTAAGTCTCATATTCATGCCCTGACAATGAAAAAATGAGCTTTTAGTAAAAACATTAAATAGCACACTAAAATAAATATAAAATGACACGTGTAAGTTGTAATAGATAGGTTGTCCTTACAAGTTCCAAAGAATTGATCAATTTATCATCAATCATATATTATATCATAGAATGTTTATATTGCATTAGCTATCATCAACGGGAGTAAAGAAAACTACTTCATTAATATATGAACGTTTTCTTAATTTTGTACTTTCTGCGATAGCGTCATTTTCTTCTCGAAGCAACATATGTTATATATAAAATTAAGAGAGGGAATAGTTTTTAATGTATGGTTACATTGCGTTGAGGTGTTGAAACCCTTATATTGAATTTTTAATAGAAACACGAAGTAAAGGCATTAAATGCTTTTTCTTTGTCTTTTTTTAGGTGAGGGAATGTTTAATTGAAAATTATTTAAGACATGTAAATATTTATTGTAAATATTGTAAATAAATCTTTATCTTTTTTCAGAGAAACAATTCTGTCTTTATTTCATTATCCAAAGACTTCATTAAATATCATTATATATATATGCTTTTTGGCATCCATCATATGTTATTATTATTTGAGATTTCATTAGCATTTAACATCACTTTTTCATCATATGTTATTCTATTTCCATGCTCATACCATATTGTTACTTATATTTCTATACGTTCCTTGTATATTTATTTCATATATTTATACCACTTCATATTATATGTATGCATTTTTAAAAACTGTTATACTCTATATTTATATCTTGACTTGCTACTGTTATTTTTCCTTTATTTACTCTTTAATATCATTTTGGCTATACCTTCTTTCATTTTACTTATGTAAACTCCCCAGGAGTCTATGATCTTACATTTTATAGTTTTTTATATATATTCTACTACCTTTTCCATAATTTTACTTCTCACCTGTGATGTTTATACTTTTCCTTTTTTTAAATAACTTTCTGTTTACTTCCTTCTTTTATCTTTGTAAAAAAATCTTTTTGTCATCACCACCGTTCTGTACATTTTCTCTGTATTTCTTTTATTTATATATATCCCTCACTTTTGTTCTAAATTTCTACCTCTCTACATATATATGTTTTCTCATTTATCATATACTTAGTCTGCAATGTATTTTTATAGTTCTGTTATTTTGTCTGTTTTTCTTTCTTAGCCCTGAAGATGACCCACAAAGTGGGTCGAAACGTCGGCACATAATTATATAAGTAACCACTTATTTAGTGTTTTTATTTGACTGCACCCCCAACTATTTTCTTCCTTACGTCTATCTTCCAGTCAACCATCCCCTCGCTTCTTATATATATATATATATATATATATATATATATATATATATATATATATATATATATATATAAATATACCCTGTTTCTTTTCCTGTTCATGTTTGTTATTCTAAAGAGACTAAGTTCCATATTTACATTGGCTGTGGCCTATCGTTTTAATTCACTAACACTGTGTTAGACAAAACACACTGCTCTCCATTCTTAATATTTTCCATCATAGTAACAAAATCTGGAGGTTATAGAGGATTCAACATAATTCAATCATTTAAATCCTCTATCGCTCAGTTCATCATACTCCAATAAGCACCAAACTATTCAAGAGTGCACTCATTGTCTAAAACAAATAGATCAATTATATTACTTACTAGATAACACACTGTTATTTCTATATACGAAGGTTATCATTTCGACTCACTGCTCCAGATACAGTCACCCTTTGGCGAAGGGATTTGATATATATTTTGCCTGACAGGTTAGCAACATCCCTCCAGAACAAAATCTTATAGCCTCTGTGTGGTTTGTTATCTTCTTTACGGTTGGTGGAACAATATTTCTATAGACTCTTATCAATCTTTCTGTTTTCCTTTTCTTCTTTCTATTATATTATTGAAGGAATCGGTCTAAGAATATATGTAAATAAAAATACTTTAAATTCAGCAAAAATGAACTCATTATCATAATTTAATGTTCCATAACAGACAAAGTGGTTTATTTTATGAAACGATTTATTAATCTAAAAAAGTTATTAAAATATGTTAAGCTAATTATAATCATTATAGATCAATTTTAAGATCTTTATATAAGTAAACTAGTGACCCACCTCAGCTTTGCTCGGGTAATTATCCCTACATAATTTGTCTGTGTAATGTATTTTTTTTATCACGTACCAGCCACTAAGGACCACGTGAATATTGTTTAGGCTTGTTTGGGAATCTTGATTTTCTTTCTTCCCATCTCAGCTAATGTACTTTATTATATAGAAATTATAAAAATAAAAACAAAACCAAATATTTCTTTATTAAACCAAATACGTATTTATTATCTTCCACGTTAGTTTCTTATGGGATTAGGCAAGCAGCCTCTTCGGTGAAACCCAACGATATTCCATCCCATTTACACAAAACCTCGATAAATTATATATTGGTGAAAACCGCATTTAAATCTGTGCATTAGTTATTGAGTTTACCGCGAACAAAGGCCAAGGACTTTGTATGTTATATGTTTAGATACCAATTATTTAATTTAAAATAGAATAGAACAGAAAAAAAATTCAATGACCTTGGTCCTTAAAAATAACGTAAATGTATAATAAAAAAAACTTTCGAGCAAGAAGGCATAAATGTTGAAATAAGCAAACAGCCACAAATCATATGAGACAATAAAAATATAATAATTCCTGCGAAACATATTAATAATAAAAAAAAATACTATCATACTCTATGCTGTTTCTTAGACAACAGTTTTACAATACCCTTAGATTAAATAATTTATTTTCCTCAGGCAGATTTTAACCCAAGACTTAAGCTCATCATCTCAACGCACTATACCATACTCTATAATACTCTACAAATACTCTATAATTATTCCCTTTGCTTTCTATATATATCTAATGGTCCCTCACCATCTTTGTTTCATCACTCAGATACCTTGATGCGTTTGTATTTTAATATCTGCCGTATTTAATTTTAATTTATCTATATTTTGTAAATTAGCCCTAAAGAACCCCTTTTCATGGTTCTAAGGAATTGAAGCAAGGTTGTAGCATGTCACCCACTCTTTTCAAGATATACTTTCACGAGGCTGTAAAACCATGGTACAGGGAGTGTGGGAATGTTGGGCCCTTCATTCATGGCGAACAACTACTGTCCTTGTTCTTCGCTGACGACCAGGTCGTGCTTGCGAGGCGGAAGGTGTACCTTGAAATGATGGTGTATACCCTAAAGATCTGCTACGAAACGGTGGGCTTAAAAATTAATTTTGATAAGACCGAGTATGTGGCAATCGGCGATACTGATAATAGTCCGCTTCTGGTTGACAGGGAAGCCTGTAAAAAAGTGAATGTATTCAAGTACCTGGGTTATTGTTTAGATGCTACCGGGTCGTCCGAGCATGACGTCAGAAGAAAGGTAGAGCAAGCCCGAAAGGCTACCAGAATGCTGCATTCGGTCCTCTGGAATACGGAAATTTTTATTTTTTTTTATTTTTTTTAATTGCTTTATTGAGAAATAATACAATCTGCCACTATCTTGGGCAATGAGTATTAGAGCTAAAAGAGATCATTCATTCCATATGTACATAACAATAAAAATAAAATAAAATAATAATAATAATCGGCCACAAATAATAATAATCGGCCACAATAATAATAATCGGCCACAAATAATAATCGGCCACATTCAGTGGTAGAGTGGTTCAGTGGTAGAATGCTCGCCTGCCACGGAAATATCTAAAGAAAATAAACGCCGTGTTTTCACAGCCCAGGAAACCATCTTAACGTACTCCTCGGAAACCTGGACTATGGGCCCCCATCTGTACTCAAAGGTGCAGGCGGTTGAGATGGATTTCTGGAGGTGTCTCCGTGTCACTAGGCTGGATAAAGTAAGAAACGAAGAAATTCGACAGAGGATGGATGTGGGTATTTCTACAAATGAATGGATCGGTACACAACGCCTTAGATGGTACAGTCATGTGAACAGAATGGGGTTTGAATGCTGGCCAAACCGAGTTCTGGATTGGGTTCCACCTGGGAGGAGACGACGCACAGTGGAACGAATCAACGCATTTGTTGGACATTGGACCAATTCTCAAATAACTAAATTTGTCCTTCATTTTGATCTTAAATTATACTTTATACTTCTTCTCAACAAAATCCATAGATAAATTAATTGTGAAATTAAATCTTATATGAAAAATTCTGAATTGAAATATAAATTTTTCTAAAAACTCATATTTTTAAAGCAATCTACTGTTTCAGGTAATGCATTAAATTAACCGTGCACCTACTGGAAAAAAACTCATCCATAATAAGATATTTTAGGCAAATAAAACTTGGGATTATTTCAAACGTCTGGGAATTTTCGGTGAAAATTGGGGATAAAACTAAAATAATCAATTGCGAAAATCGCTCAAAATCGCCCAAAAAACTACCTTCCCAGTAAATAACTAGAATGTTTGAAGGTTTTTTTCCATTAGTCGGATTCTGCTACTAGGTGCTATTTTCCGAGAAAATGATTTATTTTTTTTTATTTTCCGGGCCTTGAGAATTAATTTAAAATAATTTCTGTTGATATTGGCGTCTACTTTTCGCAAGTTTTCTTTTGTTTACCAATGTTTGTTTACATTCATTTATCCGAAGCCTTATCTAACATAATATTATTGACAATGAAACTTAGTTTGTGTGTGGTATTTGAACGACATATGTGTAATGGTGCACATAGGTGCAATAGTCCCTACAACAAATCGTCAAGTTTTTAAATTTTTATTTATTTATTTTTTAAATTTTTATTTCGTTATTTAAATAAAACAATTTTATATAGGCTCCTACATTTAATATAATTTTGATGTATCAATTATACCTAGTGTATTAACTAACATAAGTAATTATCAATTATTATATTCATTTTGTTTAATAATTAAATTATTTGGTTTGTTATTTTTTCCTTTTGTATAACTTAATTTAATACCTATGTATCTGTCTTTCCATATAATACTGTATTGTACCTATTCTAGTAGTATATAGGTACAATGTTAGATAATAAATTATCTAACATCGAAATATCAAATCTAGAATTTTTACACGTTTCCCCTAAAAGTTTAGATCCTGTTTATCATATTATTAAATAGTCCATTCAAAAAGCTTTAAAACGGTAGCAATAGCCTTATTCTAGGAGAACCAGAAGCGGAGATATTAATGAATGTCCAGGCCTCCCTAACGCTCGTTCCACTGTGCGACGGGGACGACCCGGAAGCAGGTGGATGGAGGGAGTCCAGGAGGATGATTGGGTGGATCGGGAGAGTTGGAACTCTGTTCTGACCAGTTGAGGCAACCCTTGTTGGAACGCCTATAAGTAAAGTAAGTGAGCCTTGAAGAATACCTCCAATGTGGGTTGAAACGATGGCTTTCCAATGTTCTCCCTACTTACATTTTACTAAAAGAAAACAATAAAATTATAATATTTTCACTTTTAATTTTAGAAATAATATAAGCGATCATATTATTTGAAGCGACCCAATGAAATATCTGCTGACATCCATTACCTAGACAACAACAAGCTATCGACCTGGCAGGGTGACCCCGAAAAGCCTTCGATTCGGACAGGACTAACCAGGAGAAAGATGACTAGGAAATTAAACGTCTTCAGGAGGATTCATTAATAACTATAATATAAGAGGGCGGGAGAGAGATGGCTCTTTCTTTCATTAGCCTTGATGGATGCCAATCCGGGAGGATCCTGATATAGACAGATGACAGAGTATACACAGATGGAATTCCTATAATGGTTTATAAAGGCTATTCCGCTTTGGTGAGTTAGGTATGAATTTAGCGAGTGATTATATGGGCAGGCTACCTTGTCACAAAGTAATTAGCAATAGGTGCTATTAATATAAAAATAATTAATAAATTAATATTTATATATAATATGAATATCAATTTTAAATCAAATAAGCGAAAATTCTAAACGTATTGCTTTTGTAGGAAGAATAGTATCATAGAAGTTAATTTGAAATTTTCTAAATGAATTTATAATTATTTTATGTACTAGAGAATCTTAAAAAATATATGTTTAGCGAAAAATATTTTGCTGGATAATTCTAATAATCGATATAATTGGTCAAGGGGTGCAGTCGAAGACAAATAAGCAACGGCCCGTCGTTAGGTGAAATTCTACGGACTCACATCTGGCCGACCTGAAGATGGCCTACTTCAAAGTCCGAAACGTTGGCACAATAAAATAATGTTGCTTATTTTGTGTAATCTAGGACTGCAAAACCAGGTCAATTATGTCCATTATAAAAAATATATACTTATAAGCTACGAAATTTTATAAATATTTTTCTCGAACTATCAGACAGAATTTAGGCTCCAAGCTTGTTTCAATGACTAATGATCCATATAATATTTTTTTAAAATTTCATTCAACACTAGAGTATGTTCTGAAATAGGTGATGTTTTTAATTTTAGTTATATGTCGGAGTTGAGCTCTGGGGCTCTACTAAACCATCCAATTCATCTCGTATCCAATCCTTACAATCCAAAATCCTTCGTAAAATCCTCAATGCTCCTTATTAAGTCACAAACAATCTCATCCATAATGATCTTAATATCCTATGTTACTGATTTGGCCCAAACTAGATACCTATCCTTCCATGACAAACTCCATACGGACTTGAATCCGCTAGTCTCTCAGCTTGCTTCCCATACTATTCCTGATAACCCTCCGAGGCGTCTGAAAAGAAGATGGCCTCGAGATCATCTACTATAGAACTTTATTGGAGTGCTACCGATGGGTAGTTTCTCCACAGGTGTTTTTCATGTCAAATTCTAAAGTTTAGCACATTTACTTGTTATAATACCATTATAGTTGTAAATATCATTAAATTAAATAATAAAAAAAAGTTATATGTACCATTTTTAACATTTACTTGCTGTATTGTTATAATCCAGTTGTAAATTTCAATGAATAAATTATAAAAAATAAAAAATTAATTAAAGTAAAATATGTCTGCTTGGTTTTGAAAATTATTTGCTTTTGTTTGATGAAAACAAAGAACATAGCAATTTGATTTGGGTGACATTAATATAAGTGTGAATTTTGAGATGTTTAAATGTCCAGGGTCGATTAAGGGCATAAATGGTATTTAAAATACATTAAATGATCTTTGGAAGGCAAGGAAAAAAATGCATAATTCTTTCTTGATTATACGGTAGAAGCTCTGTCATAGTTTGTTTGTTTGTTTCACTGAACAGTTTTACATCTCTTTATGCAATGGCTAAACGTATGAAGTTACAGTGGGAATCCTAATTTTTTCCAATCTAAATATAATCAGGATAGGGTACTTTAACGAGTACCTTACCCAGCGAAGGCTCAGGATTGGCCTTTTTGCGTCTCTTCCGAAGGACGGCATAAGCAAGCATTTGAACTCTATCCAGAAAATCCTAGAAGATTAAAGATTTGCATGTAAAGTAGTTGGGGTTGGTTATTAACGAATTCGATAAACCTCAAAAGGGTGAAAGTTTGTTTGCTAATGTAGTTGGTTTAAGATTAGTACCCTCGGGGGTTTTATTCTAGTAGTATTAAGGGTATCAGAGGGTTATCACAATGTAAAAACTATGTTTCCACCCAAACAAATGAAGACTATGTCACTGTGTCATCCGTAGAACACAACATTAGAAGTTTTCGAGCTATCTGATTCAAGAAAGTAATTCGTAGTTAATAAACTGTTCAGTATCCTATGACAGATTGAAGGAATAACCGCCCGGTAGATCCTGGCCCAGATACAGATAGAGGGGGAGGGGAGACTCCGCCGACGATGAAGAAGACCGCGGAAGCTAACCACCTGTTCGTCACTGTCCTTATCCACCTCATTCCTAACTTTGTTCCAATTTCCTCCTTTTATTATCCTTATCCCTCTCCTTCTGTATTTCACCCCCGCATTATCCTTATTCCAGGATCTACGATCTACATCTTTGGAACAATGTACTTCGAACAGGTATCTGTCGATTCGAGCTTCGTAGAATACTTTTCCTCTTTAATGTTTCACCTCGTCTTCGATTTGTTTTGTTCCCATTACTGCACCTTCGTGGCCAATGAATATTCTAGAACTTTATCATGGTTGGTTTCCTTATTAAAAATGGAAGTATTTTCTCAGCTCCGATTCTTTACGTCTAGACAGTCTAGTGCATCATAAAAAAAAAAAATGGCGTCTTGAATCTTGGAGTATTGTAAACATATCAAGTTAATTTTCAAGGGCCATCAAACCCGAATTCGATCTTCTAATAAGATAATTTAAACTATTAATTTAAAAGTATAGTAATCCTATGAACGTCACAATTTCTGTCTCTTCATTTTCAGAGCGACAAAAATATTTTTCACTAAAATTATTATAATCGATTATATGATCAGCGATATTCTTCATTGAAATCCTTTTAGTACAGAATATTCTACGTAACATCTTATTTTCGAATACTATTATATGGTATCCATGGCAACCAGCCCTGGCCAGAAGATTCCAGCAGTTGTTAGGCTCATACTTTAACTTATAACCTTACTTAATATTTATGTTCAAGTGTAATTGTTATTAAATCAATATAATGTTCAAACATATAAAGTGCTTTTTTATTTCATGATACTTATCCCATCCTCGTCGCCAACTATTATGAAATAAAAAAGCACTGTAGATATTTGAACATTATATTAAATTGATAACAATTATACTTGAACATGAACATTAAGTAAGGTTACAAGTATCTACATTAGTCTAATAACAGCAGGAATCTTCTGTCCAGGGGTGGTTGCCATGGATACTCCCAGTGCTGACTGTATTAGGAATATGACAGTCTCCCCTCCTAATAAGAAATCACTCACAAGATACCCGGTATAGTACCGGATCCCCATAACGTTCAATAGGTCTATGAGTGCGGACAGGGCGAGAGAAATGTAGTGGAGGCGGACTTGGTTGAACAGGAGATTGAGCACTGGTCTCAGCTTGAGGAACTTGAGGTACACTATAGAGTTGTGGTGAAGCTGGATCAAATGCCACTGTCTTCTTTTGAACTAATGAAGAACGAAGTTGATTAATATGTCGTTTGATAACTCTTCCAGAATTAAGTTTCTTGAGAATTTCACTAAAGTGCCAGATTGGTGAATTATTGACATAGACTTTTACTTGAACTATTATGTTATAAAAAAGCACTATAGATAATTGAACATTATATTAAATTGATAACAATTACACTTGAACATAAACATTAAGTAAGGTTATAAGTTAGAGTAAGAGCCTAACAACTGCTGGACTCTTCTGTCCAGGGCTGGTTGCCATGGATACTCCCAGTGCTCACTGTATTAGGAATCTGACAAATACCTTGGAACATTGTTCATTCAAAGTTAGTGGCCACGTTTCGCGCCCATATAGAATAGTACTTTAAATAACTAAATATCGTTTTAGGTCTGTTTAGCTGTAAAAGTATCTTGCAATGAAAAATAACTTATATCTCTTAGTATATTTTTGAGATTGTACTGTTTCTAAGTTAGTAGTGCAGGGAAATTACTTGTCCGTGATCATTGAGGCTGGATGAGCCCCTGGAGCGTCTGCAGCTCCCATATATGGCTGCTAACAGATCATATGTTTGAATGACACACTCAGATTTGAACCAGGAATCTTCAGCACAGGACCACAGTGCTCTACCACTGAGCTATGCCGTTCCCTCGTATTATTATATATTTAATTTATTCCTGATTTTTGGCTATTATTATATATTCAAGACGGAGTATTTTGGAATTAGTTCAAAGCCTGACTGTTTCTAAAAAACTAATCTTAATGTTACGGGCTACTGGGTGTAAAATGAATTAAACTACTCCTAAATTTAAGATACTAATATTTATTAACAAATTAACAAAAAGAATACAATGAAATTACTAACAATTAAATTATTAAACTAATATAAATTTACAATAACAATATTCTAAAGATTATAACCTAGGCCTAACTCCTGTTTAATTGATAAAATAAAATAAGATATTACTAATACTAAATAGCTTAACTATTTACATAAATTTGTATAAATACAATATAATTAAACTAGATTTTAATTACATTCATTTGAAAAGAAAAGATATGTCCAGGACCGGGACTCGAACCCGGGTCTTCCAGATCACTAGTCTGGGACTCTACCATTTGAGCTATCCTGGGCCCTAATGAAGCACGCTTCTCGGCCATGGTCATATCTTTTCTTTTTTCTGATCCTAAGTCCCCGCGTTCTTGCATTTTGCGAAGTATACGAGAGGAAGAATGTTCTTTGAACATTATTTTAATTTGGATCTAGTTGACTTACGTCATTATAATTATTATAATTAATTTTATTTTAGTTGTTACTAATTTTTAAATATGTTCATTTGAAAAGAAAAGATATGTCCAGGACCGGGACTCGAACCCGGGTCTTCCAGATCACTAGTCTGGGACTCTACCATTTGAGCTATCCTGGGCCCTATAGCTATCCTGGCCTTCCTCTCGTATACTTCGCAAAATGCAAGAACGCGGGGACTTAGGATCAGAAAAAAGAAAAGATACGACCATGGCCGAGAAGCGTGCTTCATTAGGGCCCAGGATAGCTCAAATGGTAGAGTCCCAGACTAGTGATCTGGAAGACCCGGGTTCGAGTCCCGGTCCTGGACATATCTTTTCTTTTCAAATGAATATATTTAAAAATTAGTAACAACTAAAATAAAATTAATTATAATAGATTTTAATTAGGTTAACTACTAATTAACACCTACAGTTCACTAATTAAAGTTCACTGACCGTAAGACTCTCCAAATATGACAAACTGGCACACAGTATTAAACAGAAACAGTTTATTACACTCGTTAACTGTCACAGGTAACTGATACACAAGTTTTACTACTACTCACTTATCACTGACTCACTTACTACTGACTGACTTATCACTGACTAGTTCATCACACTGACTGACACTAACTGACTCACTCGGAGCGGACGCTATTTATATAGGCAAGGTGGAACGTTCTAGACCCGGGACGTTCGAGATCCTTCGCGATATTTCTAATCCGTTGTTAATCCCTCCAGCCCGTCTTTCTCTCTCTGACCATAACAATAATCTTGTATTGGATTTGATCTTTTACATAGATTTAATTTAATTGCGACTAAAGTTATGACTTAATTGAATAACTTGGTGTGTGACTTACTAGATAGTGGTAAAAAGTTTAATAAAAAAAAAAAATACTACAACTCATCACCATTACTAAATTTGTGGCCACGTTTTAACCCAAAATGAAACACGATATTCTTAATTATTCTTGTGTTTTTTTCATCTACTTTAAGTAGCTAAATATATTTTTGGGTCTGTTTAACTGTGTTAAAACGTATCTTACAATGAAAAATAATTAATTAATTTTTATTTGTTGTTCTTTTAATGGTGATTAATTTTAAATATTTTAGTTTTGAAGAGAAAAGATTAGCCGCAGCTGGGATTCTAACCCGGGTCGTCTGGATCTCTAGTGCAGTGCTCTAAACCACTGAGCTACCAGTGGTCGTATCCAAGTCAGACAAAACCATTCTCTTCACCGATCCTATAAGCTCGTGTTCTAGCAATTTTTGCGATGTATAAACGGGGAAGAATGTTCATTAAACATTACTTTAATTAGGATATTGTTGACTTACATCAATATATTATTTATAATTAATTTTTATTAATTGTTATTTTGATAGTGATTACTTTTAAATATTTTATTTTGAAGAGAAAAATTGTATAAGTAAGTATACATCGCAAAAATTGAGAGAACGCGGGGATACAGGATCGGTGAAGAGAACGGATTTGTCTGATTTGGATACAACCCCTGGTAGCTCATTAAGAGCACTGCACTAGAGATGCAGACGACCCGGGTTCGAATACCTACCGGGGCTAATCTTTTCTCTTCAAAACAAAAAATATTTTAAATTATTTATCATCGATATAATTATATCTTCAGTAATATTCATTGACCATGCATGAAAAAGAAAATTGAAAAAAAAAAGTGAAGGTTAGAAAAATTTCTGTTAAAATTAGGGGATCTATTTATTTTAAAGTCAACGTTTCCACCCAAATGCAGGTCTTCCTCTGCGCTAAATACACAAGATACATACAAATAAAAATAATACATAGTAAAGAATTTGTATTTTATATGTATCCATTTTTTTATTGTATGTATTTTTATTCTTTACTTTGTATCATTTTAATTTGTATGATTCTTGAATGTGTATCGAAACATTCGGTTTAAAATAAATAGTTCTCCATATTTCAAGAGATTTTTTTCTGTCCTCCACCTGGATCATTTTCTTACTCTTATATTATTATATATTTATTTTAATTCAGATTTTTTTTTTTTTTTTTAAGAGAGGGCTTATAGTTCGATAGATAATGATTTATAGGAATTGATCTTTCACGTGTCTAGTTTGAATTTAATTATTACTAAAGCTAATACTAAGTGGAAGAACTTGGCGTGTGACAAACTAGTTAGTGGTAAAAAGTTTAATAATAAAAAAATATGCCTTAAACTGAATCTGTCCCTATAAAGCCGGTGGAGTTATGACGAATGGTTTCATGTCCCGCACTGCCGCCCTAGAATTAGCTTGAGCATGGTAGAGTCTACTCTCGTGACCCGGCTCCCTTAAACTGTCGTAAAAGTCCGAATTAACGAACGCATTAAAAGTATCGATTGTCAGGGAATCTTTTATTGAATTATGTTAATAATAGAGGCTTTGAGAACTTCCGGAGGTGTAATGGATTGTCTTTGTCTTCTTCGCAATCTTTGTTAATCAGTCCATATAGTAGATGTTTATTAATTGTATCCTGCTATGGCTGATCGGACGATCCTACAGTGGGAGTCCTTAATTTTGCCTATCCATGTTTAATAAGGATAAGGAACGAGCTCTGACACCACACATCCTCGGGACCGTCATTTTAAGTACACTCCGAAGGACGGCATGAATAAAGATTTTGTTCTCCCTTTAAACGAATACCCGCAATATTGGGTTTATAGGTTGCCATGCTAACCACTATATCACTAGTCAACTATGATAATAATTTTCATACTCTCAACAGATGAAAATGTTGATTGAGATAATAGATACGAATTTCAGATTTAAAATCATGTGGATAAACAACGCGTTTTACGTACATACGTATCTATTATACGTAAGTTACATGCATTCTCATGTAACTTAGTCGCTAACTTTGAAAAAATTTAAAAGTTTTAATGCATTCAAATATTTAAAGTACTTCGGAAGAAATCAATGCAGAAATTGCACCCTCATATTAATGCAAGTTGTTGGGCTTAAGAGCGAACCAATTCCTTAAACGTTAATAAGCGTTGAACCGACTAACTAATGTCTGAGTGAAGACCAAGAGGTAGGTGAGAAACTTCCTTCAATCCTATGGAATTTGTGGAAGTTTGTCAATTTATTCAGCGATTAGTGGAATTGGTATCAAACCTTTGATCTTATTGTCACATACTTCAGGATTCCTCTTTTTAAGAAGTTTCTGTGATTATTCTTGGACTCATCTACAATATTAGATTTGCATTTGAAAAGAAGATGGCCTCGTGATCTATTAAGTTGAAGTTGCTATTTGAGTACTAGCATTGGGTAGTTTTTCTACTTGCCTTGATCTCGGGATATTAATTATGTTTCATCTGTATTTACTGGATGTATTTTATTATACAGATGTAAATTTCAATGATTAGCTTTTTTTTTAAAGTTACAGTAAACAGTTTTATAAGAAAAACGACACATTGAATTTTTAGTTCATTTTTTAAATTTATTCTATCATTAATGATTTAGCTTCTTTATTGTAAAATGACAGTTTGATAGATTTTGCCACCGAGCTCTTTCAGAAATCGTCTGTCGCGTAAACATATCTTTGTTCTCGTACTATTATGTAAGTGTCCGTGTGAGTGTATTGAATTCAATCGTTTTTAATTTAATAATGGTACAATAAATTCAAGTATTCTTCAATACCGAAATTTACCATTCAATTTTGAATTTACTCGTTTTAGTCATGGCGATTTTTTATTTATTTAATCGATTCTCGGCTCATCAATTACCCAAAGCTCATCAAGTACCCTTAATGGTGGCAGAAAAATATTCTTTCTTTACATAATAAATCATCTTTGCCGTATTTGTAAAGTTACAATTATAATATTATAATGTTAGTGAGATAGGATTGAATAATGAGAAAAGATAGGTAGGCATTGGCGGAGTTTGTAAAGCAATCCTGGGTCCCAGATTCTCTTTACAAAAAATTCAATTTTTGAGAAAAGATAGATTTTTTACTTGAGGTGGTTATACTGTGACTAAGGCGAGATATGTACAACTACACTTCACATAATTCCCAAAAACCAAATTTCTACTCAGAACCGTTTTTATATTATGCAAGACTTACTTAGAACCCTGTCAAAATCGATTTATTCACTTAAATGCAATGTTCTCGACTATACAATTATCTATAAAAATATCGATCTCCAATCTTCCAGAGATACCATATATCTTCCAGTCAACAACACAAGGATATTTCCTCGGTAGGAGATCACGTTCTCTCAGATTAGAATTGTTAAGAGGAATCGTTGATCCCTGGGAGGCGATCGGGACCAATATGCAGACCCCTTCCGTGAGCATCAGTTGATTTGCATTTCAAAAAGTCGATTCTAAATTTGAAACAGAACCACTGAATTAAATATGGCTCCAAAAGCGGCTGTCAGCCGAGCCTCTTCGTATAATGCTTATTTAATGAGCCGTCCCTCAGCGATGAGCTTCCACCTTTCAAGGATTAGGAAGGATCCTTCGGGGATTTATTTATATTATTATATTCGTTATATCATATATATTGGTTCAGGACTTTCTTGGTTTTTTGGTGTCATTATTTTTTAATAGTTTAAAAATTACAGGGCCCCAATCAAGAAATTCTTTCCTATTTTTACGCCTTTATTTATTATTTTTTTATATATAATTATTTCTATTATAATTTGATACAATTCACAAAAGTAATATGCTGTAAACAGCATATTACAGACAGACCTGTGTCAAACATCAAAAACTTGGACAAATTTAAATGTATCAATACAGAATCATATATACAATGAAAGAAAAAAAAATTATACAAAATAACTTTCAACAGAGAAGGAAAAAAAATTAATAATCAAAATTAAAAAAAATTGTATCTATACATTCTTAATAACTTATGTAAATGTATATAAACTGTAACAAAAAAATAAAAGAAATTGGTATCAATAATAAATAATAATAATAAATGTTTTGTTCTTTTATGTACATACCACTTTGTACTATTTTTTGTGTAGTTCCCAATATTTTTTATAAGTGGGTTTTTATTGTGTGTGCACTTAAAAAATAATATTTTCCCTTGTTTATTGATGAATACATTAATATAAGGTATACATAATTCTATATGCATAATTTTAACTTTATAATTATAAAGACTTTATTTATTCTGGGACAAGTCCCTTTAGAATAACAATACAGGAATAGTGTAAAAACTAAAATGTCTTAGAGTAAAATATATGACATTACATTAATTAATTTCAAATGAGATTAATAGATCAGGAATAAAAAATAAAATAATAATTTACAAAAGTTTAAGAATTACCTCCTCAAACAATAATTATAGAAAACTATTTCTTAAAAAGAAGAAGCAATAAAGGAAAATAGAAATAAGATAACAATAATTATAAACAGAGAAATAATTGACAGCTATTTCTCATGCCTCAGGCATGGTTATAAATATGGAACAAATTTTTGGGTAGGAAATAACCAATAAGCATTCCATAAAAGAACAAAAAGGTGTAAATGATAGGTATAAAAATTACAGTAAAAAAAATGATATAAGTAGTTTAAAACATAATTAAAAAAAACAACGTGCAGTAAAACTTTTTTTAAAATGAATTTAAAAAGTTTATATAATTTATTTTTATTTATTGTTATTATGATGTTCTTATGTTCTTATTAAATATTTTTATTTTGAAGAAAAAAGATTTGTCCTAGCCGGGATTCGAACCTATTGCGGTGCTCTAAACCACTGAGCTAGCAGGGGTCGTATCCAAGCCAGACAAATCCATTCTCTTCACAGATTCTATATCCCCGTGTTCTCGCAATTTTTGCAATGTATACACGGAGAAGAATGTTCATTGAACATTACTTTAATTGAGATCGTGTAAACTTACGTCACTTTTATCTTTATAATTTATGTTTATGTTAACGTTTTTTATTTATTCTTCTTTTGATGGTGATTATTTTTCGAATCGTTCGAATCCCGGCCAGGACAAATCTTTTCTCTTCAAAATAAAAATATTTATAAAAGTTTTTGCTGTTTAAAAAAAAAATCATAATGTCTGTTACATTGCCAAAATCAAGATTTTTTTTTTCTTTCTCAGCCCCTTGGTTTCTCTATTTTTAAAATCATTATAAAGGATACTTATAAGAATGAGTTTCGATCTAGAAAAAGAATATTGTACTCAGGCAAGGTTATGGAACGAATTTTTGTGTAAGAAATAACCAATAAACATTCTATAAAAAAACAAAAAAGTGCCTTCAAAAACAAATGCTAGGTATAAAAATTACTGTACACAAATAAATAAATATATATGTAATTTAAAACTAGATTAAAAAAATGTAAAAAATAATGTAGTAAAAACTTTTTTTTAAAATTTATTTACTGAATTTTATAACTGTATAATTAACAATACAACAAGCAAATATAACGAATAATATATAATGCCATGAAATGAAGGCAAGTTGAGAAACTACCCACTGGTAGTATTCAAGTAAGAAATTCATCTTAGATGATCACGAGGCTGTCTTCTTTTCAGACGCCTCGGAGGATTATCAAGAATTAAGGACGTAGTTTGAAACTAGAGGGTTTGAGTGGGAATAAAGTTTGTAATGAAAGGACAGATATCGGGTTTGGATCATAGATGCTTTTGTTCGTACCAAAGTAAGGAGCAATAAGGATTTTACGAAAGATTTTGGATTTTAAGTATTGGATACTAGAGGAATTTAATGGCTTAGTGGAGCCCTAAAGCTGTAGTCTGTAAGTCCGAATAGGTCTTATGAGTCTTTTGTAATTAATTGGGAGCTTTGAGCGTTTTTCTAGTAATTAGACTAAAACAGCAAATTGTCGATTAAAATAAAATTTATTCTTTATATAATCTGATTAATAAACACCATGAATGACAATTACAGTAAGAATAGTGTAAAATGATCAGCGGGTGCAGCCAATCAATTACACCGAATAAGGTAGACATTTTATTTGTACTTATCTTTCGACCTAACTTTTAGGCCATCATCAGTGTGTGATTGACATCAATGTTGATTATTGTGAGTTGCGCATGGACTCTCTTTCCCTGTGCCCTGAATGAATGAAGTAACCTAAATACAGCGGTGAGGGCTATCAGTTTGTTGTTGTTTCAGTCCAGTATGACGTTTGTAAGTTAAACGTTTGCCAATATGTAGTCCTAAGTAGCGGATCGGTTCTGCAAGAATCAGTAGGGTAATAATACGTCATACGTCTTTGGTTTACGACGGAAAATAAAGGTGATTTGACGAGATTTATGGGAATTTGTTTAAATACTCCAGTTTCAGGTCAGTGATATAGGATTGGAGAGTTTTCGGCTAATAAATATACCTGAATGTATCTACCAGAATGTATGTATTTTTAATCTTTATATGATCATCTATATTAATATTATAAATGCGAAAGTAAGTCTGTCTGTCTGTCACAGACGTTATCACGGCCAAACCGCTGGGCCGATTGTGATGAAATTTCATATAGCGATACTTTAAAGTCTTGGGATGAACATAGGCTACTTTTTAATGCGATAAAAGGGTTGATATAGGGGATGAAAGTTTGTATAGAAGACTACAATTTATTTTACACATGTTCCTTTAGTTACGTTTATTCACACATGTTATACGTATATTCGTTATAGAAGCGTTTATTTACTTTTTTGAAATTTAATATTAATCAATTTTCATGGTGCTGTGTAATTAATAATTATTAATTAATTAATTAAAATTGATCTATGAAAGATTTGAACAAGGACAAGCTATTCGGTGGTGCTGTTCTATTACTATCTGGTGATTTCCGACAGACATTTCCAGTCATCCATCGCTCTACTTCTCCCGATGAGATTAACGCATGCTTATTACAATCGTTTTCATGTCGAAACACTTCGATTGTCCATAAACATGCGAATACATTTACAAAATAATCCATCAGCACAAATATTTTCAAAACTATTGCTGGATATTGGAATCGGTGAAATAGAACTGCATCCAAATACAGAATCCATCAAATTGCCATAAAATTTCAGCACTGTTGTTCAGACAAAAATGGATTAATTATGAGTATCTTCCCGGATGTTAGTAAACCATCTAATCTATTTGTATTAGCTAAGGACAGATTAACAAAAAATATTGTGCATCGACTAGCGCTCAATTAAATTTAAATAAATAGTTATAATTTAAAATAATAATACTAGTCATAATTAAAAATCAACCATTATACACCTCATTTATTAAACTAATGTTTATATTTTATCAATTAAGAATTTTGTATATTATGTATTTATTATATACTAAATATAGATATAAGATGAATAAAATGTAAAATCAAAAATCTATTAAATACATTTTTTTCATTGATTCATTATTTCTTTAAAATTCAAATTTAAATTTTTAAAAACTATTGTAACAGCCACAGCAACGCGTGCCCGGGTCAGCTAGTAATATATAAATAAGTGTTAGTGAAACTATCGAGTTATCTCAATCTCCAAAATTATTATGTTTACTGTAAAATTGACTAATAGTCTGTCTTTGCCCTGTTACCCTGCCATGAATATAGGAATAATAAATTATCGAAACGTCACCAAAATGTATTATAGTTTCAAATTTATTGACTGAATCATAAGAACCCGAAATATTATATATATATAACACATAAAATTTAATTTAGAACTAATTTTGCTGAATGAATTGGATACGAATTGATTCGATTGTAGGAAATATATATTGCCTAATTGTTGGAGGACAGACGCGGGAGGGACATAGCTTAGAAGCGATGAACGGCATCAGTAATTGGCAGGTGGTGATTTAGTGCGCTGGATTCGAACCCAATCCTCCTGTAATCAGTAAAAACTGTTCCCCGTTGATTTATTTGATAGGCCCGCCCAATATTTTAACTAATTTAATTACCTAATTCTGTTGGCCCTTCTCCCAGGGCACGAAGGACCACTCAAGAAGAAGGCTAGGATCGATAGTCCTCCATTTGATTATCGAAAATAAATCGATATCTGAACTTACCAAATATAGTGACACTTATCAAACTGCTGGGGATATAGTGAGCTAGGCAATGCCGTTGAATATAGAAACATTTCCCATGTTCTGATTTTAGATGTACTATGGCAGAAGAGTGCGCTTGTAAATCGTATTTTTTATATTAATATCAACTGTTTATTATCATTTTTTTTTTTACACGAATGGGCCAGCAAGGACCACGCGGATATCACTTAATAATCTTCTTTACTCTCATCTTCCTGGACTGTGCCTCTCGCTCTTCCTTAGTCCAATTTATTCCTCGTCTCTCCTTCCTTCCTGCAAGAACCCCAACTTCTTTAATTTTTGTTCCGAAAAGCTACCTATCCAAGCAGTCCTTATCCTTGATTTTTAGCCTATCCAGATCTTCTTTTATTTGTCTCACATATCCACCTATACTCTTATAGCTTAAGACTTTGTCGAAAATTTTTTTGTCCAGCCTCTTTCGTTCATTCTGACCAAGTGGCCGTAGAACCTCAGTCTCCTGTTCCTGATGACTGCTTCAAGATCTTCCAAATTACTGTACATTTCTTCGTTGGATTTTAGCCCATACCCCTCTGGTGTTACTTTGGGTCCATGAATCGGGGACTGTTTCCGTACCATGCAGTATTGGTAGTATGGCTACTTTACTGTAGCGCGTTATTTTTGCAATTGAGGACAAATTTTTCATGCTGTATTATCATATGTTAAATATTTTTTTATCATAAACTATATGTGCATCATAACCCTAATAATGAAACCACATAGCTATGCTGATAAAAAGTTAACAACTAAACTAATGTTTTCTACGAGGAAGAAAATGGTCTGGGTGGAGGTAAAAAAATTATCTTATTTGGGGAGAACTTTTTATTTGGAAGCAGACGTTTCGGCCTACATTGAAGGTCTTCTTCAGGGCAGTTGATTTTTTCTACGCTCCATGAAAGCTATTCTTCTATATTTTATAATAATAATAATAATAATTTATACTGAACTTCTTCTTTATCTTTCTCTTTGCACCTTTCAGCATCGAGGTACTGCATTAACCATGAATCTCTAACATTCGCCAGAATGTATAATCGAAATAATAAATCATGCAATAATAAGATAGCTTTCCACAGTTACATATTCCTCATAATAGACGGGGAGCTAGCTACATAAAACAGGGTCGATAAGGTGCGTGCAGTTTTAGTCTATAAACTGGGGGGCCCAACTTAGTACGTCACCAAACGCCACTTCTTAAGGTCAGCACAGGTCGGATATGAAAATGCCAGCCGGTTTTCCCGGACGAAAAAATTGAGTGAAAAACCTCATAACGTGCGCGCGTGAAACTTCTTGTAACGTGATGTTCGATCCTCAAATAAGAGCGGTGTAATAGTGTAAGAAGTTTTGCAGGCCGGAAAACCCTCGTAAGAAGTGATCGAAAGTGCCGGAAAACTCAGCTGAAAAACCTCATAACGTGCGCGCGTGGAACCTTTTGTAAAGTCAAGTTCGAACCTCAAATAAGAGCGGTGTAATAGTGTAAGAAGTTTTGCAGGCCGGAAAACCCTCGTAAGAAGTGATCGAAAGTGCCGGAAAACCCAGCTGAAAAACCTCATAGCGTGCGCGCGTAAAAATTTTTTTATTTGATTTTTGGGTTCTCAACTAAAAAAAATTATTATATTTTAGCGAGTTTCCATCGTATCCTGACGATTTTTTTTTTAATTTTGGATAGCACGAAGAGATATTTTGAATGGAATCATCAAAACTAATTTTCCATTAAGCCGAATGCGAAAAATTTTCATTTCTAATATACGCCGATTTTCTTTAATTTTTTTCGAAGGTTTTCCGGCCTGCAAAACTTCTTACACTATTACAGCGTTCTTAGTTGAGAACCCAAAAATCAAATAAAAAAATTTTTACGCGCGCACGCTATGAGGTTTTTCAGCTGGGTTTTCCGGCACTTTCGATCACTTCTTACGAGGGTTTTCCGGCCTGCAAAACTTCTTACACTATTACACCGCTCTTATTTGAGGTTCGAACTTGACTTTACAAAAGGTTCCACGCGCGCACGTTATGAGGTTTTTCAGCTGAGTTTTCCGGCACTTTCGATCACTTCTTACGAGGGTTTTCCGGCCTGCAAAACTTCTTACACTATTACACCGCTCTTATTTGAGGATCGAACATCACGTTACAAGAAGTTTCACGCGCGCACGTTATGAGGTTTTTCACTCAATTTTTTCGTCCGGGAAAACCGGCTGGCATTTTCATATCCGACCTGTGCTGACCTTAAGAAGTGGCGTTTGGTGACGTACTAAGTTGGGCCCCCCAGTTTATAGACTAAAACTGCACGCACCTTATCGACCCTGTTTTATGTAGCTAGCTCTTGGACTATAAGTTAGTTCATATTTCAATTCCTTAGCAATTCGGTCTGTTTATATTTTTTTTAAAGTAATGTCATTTGCTATTATAACCCTTGGAGGGTCTCGGGTTCAGTACTTGGATTACACCGTGCTGTTTCTCAATCAAAGGCTCTTACAAGGCCCAAGATCACTTTCAACCACCATTTCTCCCCAATGGCTGTGCGAGTACATATCCCTCAGGGTTCGATATGATACATTATATATATATATATATATATATATGTATATATATATATATATATATAGATAAATATCTCATCAATATTATATGTATATATATATATATATGTATATATATATATATATATACATATAATATTGATGAGATATTTATCTTCACTATTTTTTCGATATCTAGATATGTTCAACAAATAATTATTCAATATTAAACTTTAATATTATTATTAAAACTTTAATATAATTATGTAAAAAGTATGGTTCTATACATAAACAATAAAAAATGTTATTATACAGTAAATATTACATCGAGTGGAAACCGAGCTGTGGCAGACAAATTATCTAATTTGTTAAAAACTCTGTTTGGACTTTCCCAAGCCTTTATAAACTTGTTACCCTTAACTGGAGGAAATAATCTAGCTGTTCATGTGATCAGTACAGTCTCTACCACGTACTTTTTTTTTTATATGATATTAGTAAGGTTTGTTTCTATAGTTTAAAGTGGATATTAATATTTATAAAAAACAACATTACTAACACATGAAATCTTGATGGCTTATTTTCAAAATATTTATAATTATTTGATTTATGAGATTATTCGAAAAACGGATTAAGAAGTTATCAAATTTGTATACTTTTGTAATGTCAATAAATTACAAATGATAATTCAGACAGTTAAGGTTAAAAATACTGTGTATATGAGAGAGTCATAACGCTTATTTTAGAACGATGAAGCTTAAAAAGGTATAAATATGGTCGCATATATTTTATACCTCTTTGACTCGTAAAAGCACTGGATCGATTCCTTGTCGACCCGAGAAAGAACTACTTAAAAAAAAAATTTAAACGAGATGGAAATAAAACGGCAATGAAATTTACCATAAAGTGGCAATAAATTCGCCATAATTCCCTCATCCAATACTCTTTTTAAAAATATTGGACAGAAAATATGGGTTATAATAACAACGATACGACCTGCCATGATGTTTCGGGTTTGGGTTCTGCTACCTGTTTTTCGATTAGCATCCAAATGGGAATTTTTGCTTTCAGGTATGGAACGAACCCTTGTGGTCAGAACATTCTTGAAAGGTTGTAGGAGGACATATTGTTTCTTGATGTTATCTTGTTGAAAAAATCATACAAAACCATTTATGAAGAATCGATTTAATCACTTGCTATCGAACGGTAGCGTGTATTAGAAACGTGACGCTCAGTCAGTCATTGATGACAGAATGCCCGCTAAAATATTTATAAAGTTTTCGGAAACATTTAAACTTTGATGACCTTAACAATCGTTGTTTATAATTCAACAATTTTTTTTATATTGTGTTCCCCAAAAAGGGTTTTGCACTTTTTCTGGCTTGTTGTGGGTATGGATCGTATTTCTGGTTAAAATTTTTGACTCGAATATGCTAAAATTCGTGATATAATATAAATAAACTAATAAGTAAATAATTACATAGATCTATTAAACTAATTAATAAATTAGTACATCATAATCTGATAAAAAAAAATTTTAAATTGAAGCAAATCCTTAGAATATTTAATTACAAACATTAATTGATTATATATTATAATTATAATTTTATTAAATGATATGTACTTATTATGAATTAGTAGGTTGGCAACATTAAAAAAAGGTTTTGTTTTCTCACGAGGTTATATTTTTCTGCTTTGTTCTCTCTATTTCCATCCTTTTTTCTCCTAATACGATTATACACCACTCAATGTTTATTATAATGTTGAATAATGTTAGTAAACCTTAAATATATGAGGAAGAAAATGATCCGGGTGGAGGTAAACAAAAATTTTCTTAGATAGGGAGAACTGTTTATTTGGAAGCCGACGTTTCGACCCACATTGCAGGTCTTCTTCAGGGATTTTACAGTAGGATCACACTTGTCACTAGACTGGAGTTGTGATCCTTCTATAATACCCCTGAAGAAGACCTGCAATGTAGGTCAAAACATCGGCTTTCAAATATACAGTTCTCCCTATATAAGAGAATTTGTTTGCCTCCACCCGGAGTATTTTCTTGCTTATAACGTTTATGTATATTGAGTTTGCAGCTCTATCATAGCTAGATATTCATTCCAATAGCAACTATTTTCAGAATCATTTTGACTTCCACCTTTAACATCACATTCAGTATATATTTTAATATAATTATTTCTCATGTAATTTCAATATTGTTTTATAAATTCATAGATTTCATTTCATTCTTATTATTTCTTAATTTCTTATCAGTCTTTTTATAATATTATATGTTATATTTTCTTTGGGACTGCACTGTTCATATTGTTATTTTGAAATGTATAATTCTCAGGCCTGACGATGGTATTAAAATTAGGCCGAAACGTTGGTACAAATTAATTATTTTGTACATATTCGTCTAAAGTTTATAGTTCTACATAGTTCTATTTCACTTCTGGTTTAAGTAACATTTAGTTTGCTCAATGAAGTGATATTTCTCTCTGATTATAGCAAAACTGACCTTTTTTTTTCTTTTAATTTCCTTCGTTACAATTGTGTTATCTGTCACCAAAAACTTAAGAAACATTTTCAATATACTATATTCAAGTTATCTAAAAGAGAAAAATGAAAATTATTTAGAGACATTAGGGAGAGATAGAGAGGTAAAAAAATATAGTAATAAATTTGGTGAAGGTTGAATGAACTTCAATCTTTTTGTTCTGAATCATCGATCATTCATTCATTAAAAACTTTAAAGCTCATTCATTTAGTTTATGAATGGATCACCCATCACTACTTCTGGCCATCATATGTTTGTAAAGTATTGAGAAAAAGAATTTGATGAGCTGATGTTAACTCAGTCACCCTTATTAAACTTAAGATATTCATTTCTAATTTACATTTTAAAGAAAGATAAAAACAAAATAACAATGATAAAAAAATTGCTAGCCAATTATCGAATAATTTAAATATTGAGACAAAAGTAAGAACGAACATACTATAAGTAATCAGTTTTTCATCACACAAGTATAATATAATGCTATATTTTATGTTTTTACATTACCGATTAAATCATAAATAATTATTTTATCCTTTCTACCCAGACGTGAAACCATTGTTTATGCATTGTACAGCAGGGAAATTGACATAATGTAAGAAAGACTTATCAAAAACTACCTGTATTGGATAATCAGAAGGGACTCTTAAGAGACACGTTTCATCACATAACCCTAAATATTTCAGATCCTGGATTGAAATTTTGATAACACGTTGGAAATAATTTATAGAAAATTAAGGTAAATATTTTACACAAGTAGTTAACGCTGGATGAGTTTTTTCATTACAATATCAATCAATCAGTCGCTCAGGACTCAAGTATAATCAAAATATTTTAGTTAAAACTAAAAAACCTAAAATATATTTTTTTTATTTATGATTCTTTTTGATTATTTAAATTTGTATTAATATTTTGAAGAGTAAAGATTATTTCTTGGCAGGGATTCGAACCCGGGTCACCCGCGTCTCTACCGTGGTGCTCTAACCACTGAGCTAGCTACCAAGGCTCGCATCCAAGCCAGACAAATCTATTATCTTCACTGATCCTACATCCCTGTGTTCTCGCAATTTTTGCGAGGTATACACGTGGAAGAATGTTCATTGAACATTACTTTAATCGGGAGCTCGTTGACTTACGTCAATTTTATATTCATAATTTATTTTTTATTTATGGTTTATTTAAATATCAATTTAATTTAAAGAATATATTTTTAGTATGTATTTTTAGATTATAGATTGTATTATATCATTGTTTATGTATTACAGTCCAATAGTGGTTAATTTTTGTGTACTTAACCTCATATATTTATTCTGTTAAATACGTTGTTAATCATACAGCACAGACCGCCATTAAATAGCAATATTACTATCTCCTATATTGGTAGTAATCAAATCTAGTACTATTAATACTGGTCATAGCTCGGTAACTTCAGCAAACAATAATTAATCGCAATTAGGGCTAGTTAATTGAACATTATTAAATGCTGAAGCGGTCAGTCGTGGCTAGTTGAATATCGACCAAACATTCGCCGGTCGTTGCATGTTGTCGATCTCAGACCGCGATATGATTCACCAACAGCTCGGTTAACATATAAATTTAGCGAATTATAAAGGCGTTTATGGGCCAAATCCAATATACACTAGTTGCGAAAACTGTTTACTCTGTTAGGTTCGGATTAGCCTGGGATCGCGTGCTGTCGATGTGAGATGTTCCGTCCCGATAGTGACGAGTTTAATAGCTTCTGGGCTAGTTTGAGTCAATAGAACACATCGATGTTTCGTGCTAACTTATCACACTTCATATTTTAAATATAATTTATTAGGTATAATTGTTTTCGTTTTTCATTTTTTCACTTGAGGCTTTTTTAGAGTCAATAAACACTGAGATAGAATATAATATGAAAATAATTTTATTCTGGGAACAGATCCCTTAGGAACGACAGATGTGTATAAAAATTAATATTATTAAATACAAATACTTGTAGATATTTTGAACAGGATAATACATTGGTAATGATTTTAATATTTAAAAAAAAAATCATAGAATAATAAGCTAATAAGAAACTAAAGAAAACCTAGCAATTGCTGGAACCTTCTGGCCAGATGTTTTTAGTGGTTGTCATAGAAACATATAGTTGGAACTATATAAGGGCCCATACACGATCAGTATTACTGACAGTATAGTTATATACTGTCAGTAATACTGATCGTGTAAGGCCAATACTGATGTACTGAAGCGGGGTATTGAGGAGTGGTTCACTCCATCATTCCTCAGTCCAACCCGGCGTAGGGGAGGGGATACTGACAGTATTACTGATCGTGTATGCCCGTTTCTTTCATTCCTCAGTATTTTATCGTATAGTATCGACTGATTTCCGATGCCATAATGAAAACATAGACATTTTTCAAAAGTTATGAATTCTTTATGTAATGTTTTTCTTAAAACTTAATTTTTTTCTTATAACAACAGGATGGACCTTAATTTTCTCAGTAAAATTGTGTATTGTATATGGAAAAAAAAATTTTTTCCTAGTGTCTAAATGAGAGCTTCACAGGTTTCTATCACAATCCGGCTGATGGAGAAATTAGCGTTGAAAACTTTAAGTCCTTAAAATTTCGGCCTGTTGATAAATAGCGTAGGGTAACTGCCAACCGCTGTTTTGGGCATATACTTTCCCTCATATTTGTATCTTGCTTTTTAATATGAGGAGAAACGATATTTAATTAATTATTGAATACGTTTTCATTCAACCAAAAATAATTATAGTAATCTGGTTGTTCCTTTTCTGAAATCTGGTTGATAAAGTTTAAATGTGTGAGCTTATCCCTGTACAATAGCCAATCCTTCACCCACAAGCGTTTTTTCCTCTTTTTTTTCCAATGCCATGGCGACCACAATTGCTAAGCACGCTCTATCCATTAAAAAAGTAGGTATAAATCTACGTGAGAAAAAGATGACTGTTCTTATCGCGAGCTAACTGTGAACTGAGTTTTTTATTTATTTATTTCTGATTTTTACATTAATAAAATACAGAGAGAGTTTGGTTAGAAGTTTTA
This sequence comes from Troilus luridus, assembly GCA_964056705.1. Lineage (NCBI taxonomy): Eukaryota > Metazoa > Arthropoda > Insecta > Hemiptera > Pentatomidae > Troilus > Troilus luridus. The sequence goes on along the minus strand of OZ057412.1, from coordinate 194,513,791 downwards.
CAAAAATAATAGTACATAAAAATAACAGTATAGTAAACACACAGAATAAGAAAGTAGATAATTATAATACTAAACATTGTAATGAAGATTAAAAAAAAAATATAGCCTTGAGTCGACTACACCAAAATAAGGAAAATGAGTTAAATACTGACAGTAAAACTGACAGTAATATTGATCGTGTATGGTGTAAAAATACTGAAGGGTGATTCCTCAGTATTTTCGTCATTCCCATACTGTCAGTAATATTAACCGTTTATGGGCCCGTTTATAGTTTAGGAATACCACAAATTATTAAATATATATATATATATATATATATATATATATATATTGCCAAGGAACTAAATTATAAGATGATACAGTATTTATATAAGAACTTAAAAATTAATATAAACTAAAAGAAATGTTCTGGCAAATAAAAAATAGAATAATAACTACAATAATAAGAACTTATGTCACTATTCCCATAAGACTTCAAGTTGAATCACGAAAGAAATCAAACTATGACTTTATTAAAAGAGAAAACATGTTGGCAATATATCGGATTTGTAGTTCTTAAAATAATAACCAATATAATTGCTATTGAAGCCTTAACTAAACATGCCAATTTTTGAAGGAGCGATGTTTTGGCATATGGTTAAAAGTATTTCATATGTTGAAACGAGATAATAGGATCTGTATATGTACCATCCTGGAAATAATTCGGAATAACACATTGGCTTAAGGGGCAGAAGAGCGAATTGAAATCCGACATAGGAATCCTCGACACGAAATAAAGAAGACCAAGTTGGAGAGAAGATACGACGTGTCAAGTTGATGCGGAGAAACGTATCGACGAAATGTCGGGGAGCAAAGAGCACCGCCTTCGTGAAAAATCTACCCGCGTTTTTCGGTGAGAATAAATAGCACTCTTGTCTGGAAATAGCACTTCCCTCCCTCTCTCTCTTCCTGTTCAAATATATCTTATGTAATAACGTATACATATTTTTTTTCCATGATTTTACTTAGTAAATTATAAATATACTAATTAGAATTCGATCATCGATAATCAAAAGCAGTACTGTGTTTTTTGTTGTAAAATAGATTGAACTGGGTCGAAGATTAGTGAGGAGGGTTGGATATATATTTCTTGCTCAAATCACTTAAGACAGGATTATAGAAGTTTTGGAAATGATAACCATCTTACAAATGTTTCCGATTTGAGTAAAATGCACTTTGAATGAAATGCAAAAAAAAAAATGAACATATAATGAGATATATTTGTGTCCCAGACTTTTGGTAGACATAATTTTTGTTGCGAGGAGCGGATTGAACACTGTATGCAATGTAAGGTAAAATGAAAATACATCATTAAAAAATGTATAAATATTTATTTGAAAAGTAGTTAGATTTTGCTTTCAACAATAAAAAAAAAAGAATACAATGCAAAGAAATTTTTTTTAGTAGTAAAAAGTTTTAAAAAATAAGTTTTTAGATGTTTTTTTACACAGTAAAACCAATGCCAAATTTTGTTTTCCTGTACTTTTCAGATTTCATTAGTTCAAGAAAAATCTAATTTCGACGACTAGTTTACTCAAAATAACTGATAATTGCACATTACTGTTATTGCACTTGTCTTATATCCTCGGAAATCAAATCCACTCACGGTGTGCTATCGGTCTCGAATGGGTTAAAAAATCATATTTACGTGGTTCAGGAGTATCTGTGTGAAGCGTGCTGAGTTGCTGAGGAGAAGCTCTCGAGTTTTAATCAGACAGAGAATTATTTCATGTGTTAACAGGGACGGATTGGAACCTGTTAAGTCTGCAGACCCTCCTAGGGCTCACCCAGCGTCTATAAAATGATTACCCGTAATAGGGAAAAACCTGGCAGTTTGGTGCGATTTTGGACAAATCTGCGCAACTTTGTCTGTGAAACAGTACACTCTCTACGATCTTTCAAACCCAAGACCCTTAATGGGGTTTAATTGTATTTTTACTTGTTTGTTTTTTTAACCGATGCGCATAAATTTAAGAGTTTATTTTGGAACCTTACAGTTTTGGGGTTTTTTTCCAATTGTTTTTCATTAATGCTTTTGAAGTGTTTTTCAACGAAAACTTTGAATTTTATTATCTATAAATGGTATTATGCTACGAATGGTATCATAAGATAATATCTGTAAAGAATAGATAAGTTTCGATATTTTCTTAAACAAATTTCTTTACATTTGTGTTATTCTTTCTTGTTGGATTCGGTGTGATAGTTTACATAGCTGACGGTCGAGACTAAATGATATAACAAATGAGAGCTTGATAAAACAAAATGATGAAAAGAAAATATCCATTTTAAGATAATATTGTTCACATCCTCTAGCCTAAAAGTGTTTATTTTAAAGCATGGCCATACTTCTTGTTCTAAAACAATATAATGAGTTTTAAAAGAGCGGCTGTTGAAGAATAAATATAACACGAGTCGAGAAAATATAATAATTTTTTTTTTTGAAAAACATAAATTCAGTTAGAGAATTAAGAAAAAAAATTGTACCAATTCAACTCGTGAAGGGTCTGGGGTTTAGTACATGGTAGAGACAGTACTGTTTCATGGACAATAGTTCTAAAGGGAAGTGATTTGTTTTAGAACACGCTCAACCGCCAGATTTTTCTCCTTTATTATGGGTACCCATTTTTAGAGGTTGGTTAGTCCCAGGAGGGTTCTAGATCCCTTGTGATCCATCACCAACTGCTAAGAGTTCAGGAACGACATATGCGATATTCCATTCCCACTATGTTTTTTTTTTTAATAAAATCATATTTTGAGTTGTATCATGTTTGAACTTTTTGTGGGAATGATTTCCATTATCTTGCCTGCCATTTACTTGTTGTATTGTTATAATACAGTTGTAAATTTCAATGAATAAATTAATAAAAGCGAAAAAAAGTTTCGTGCTTTTTAAAAAGAATTTCAAAACCATCACTACAATAGGAATGTTTTTATTTGAAAAGAAAAGATATGTCCAGGAACGGGACTTGAACCCGGGTCTTCCAGATTCCAGACCACGACCGAGAATCTTGATTAGGGCCAGGATAGCTCAAATGGTAGAGTCCCAGTCTAGCGATCTGGAAGACCCGGGTTAGTGTCCCGGTCCTGGACATATCTTTTCTTTTCAAATAAAAATATTTAAAAATTAATAACAAATAAAATAAGATAAATTATAATAATTATAATGACGTAAGTCAACTAGATCCAAATTAAAATAATGTTCAAAGAACATTCTTCCCTTCGTATACTTCACAAAAATGCGAGAACGCGGGGACTTGGGATCAGTGAAAGGAAAAGATTTGACCACGACCGAGAAGCTTGCTTGATTAGGGCCAGGATAGCTCTATGGTAGAGTCCCAGACTAGCGATCGGGAAGACCCCGGGTTCGAGTCCCGGTCCTGGACATATCTTTTCTTTTCAAATAAAAATATTTAAAAATTAATAACAAATAAAATAAGATAAATTATAATAATTCTTATGACGTAAGTCAACTAGATCCAAATTAAAATAATGTTGTTCCCCTCGTATACTTCGCAAAAATGCGAGAACGCGGGGACTTGGGATCAGTGAAAGGTAAAGACATGACCACAACCGAGAAGCGTTCTTGATTAGGGCAAGGATAGCTCAATGGTAGAGTCCCAGACTAGCGATCTGGAAGACCCCGGGTTCGAGTCCCGGTCCTGGACATATCTTTTCTTTTGAAATAAAAATATTTAAAAATTAATAACAAATAAAATAAAATAAATTATTACAATAGGAATGCTTTGCTTTACCATTACTTAGATGTTTATTTTTATGTTAAGGTGGTTGGAATGGCCAAAAAGCAAGAAGAAGAAAAATCCTGTGTAAATTGTATAAAGAAGTAAATGGAGGCGGATGGAGGTCAAAATAAATTCTCAATAAGTGAACAATTTTCTATTTAAAATATTTTCTGACCAAAGACCGGCCTTATAATATCATAAGAGGTGTAAAAGTGATGAAGTAATAAGCTAAAGAAGAATAATGAAAGTTTATAAGTATTAATCATTTGTAAATATATATATTTTTTTAATCAGTAGCATAGAACAGCACCTTTCAGTTGCGCTGAGGCAGCCAAAGCACTTTGTCTGAGAGAAGTTCCAAAGGCTGAGTGAGCACTTGAGGTCCGGTCCTTGCTGCATTATCCCTTTAGGCAATTAGTGAAGGGAATGTGTTTACCTTGTGCTGGCGGATTGCTAACGAAGGCTGTGGTAACACAGGTAACCTGCCTCACCTGTAACCACCAGAGGTTACCTGTAGCCTATCTAGCTACCTTCCGACCTATCTGCTACCGCTAATCGTATTAGCTCATAAGTAGGGGTTCCGCGGGACTGTTAGGTCTTCTAATGGATCCTTCCTTTTAGTCCTTAAATGCCGCCGAAAAGAAGAAAAAAAATTATAGAAGGAAATTTCTTATCTTTAATCTGTTAACGCCTTGTCAGTTTTTAAAAGCTTTAGTCCACACGGATGTATAAAAAATCTTATTATTGTATTCTTATTTCATCTCTTTGGAAATGTTGGTCGAACCTACTAACAATTAATTGAAAAAAACACAGTACGCTCAATCACCAGGTTTTGCTCTCAATTTATATAGACTGGGTAAGCCCTTGGAGAATCTCTAGGTCACACGGAATTGATTAACGATTTTTAAAAGAATAAAAAATTTGTATGCAGATCAATCTTCCCACCTACGCCTCGGCCTACCCCTCAGAAGTTTACCATTCGGCACAGCTTCTTATTAACTTTTTAGGAATTAGTTCTTTACTAAGCCATTACAATCCCATCTTAATCTTCGTGACACTATCGCTTGAATAATATTAACCGGGAGCATGCTTCGCAACTGTGTGATCTCCTAAATTCTCCAGTGTTCTCATCCTTTTTTGAAACGAATATTCTACGGAACACCTTATTTTCGATTACCTTAAGACGTTGTTCATCCTTAAGCGTTAACGGCGAAATTTCTAATATGTAAAAAAAAATACTTCTAAGGATGGTGTCAACAACATCGATAAGTTTAAACATGTCGAGAAGCTCATGTATTTTAGGTCTGTGGTGACTAGAAAAAAATATATTCAAGAGGAAATAAAGGCGCGATTATAGGCTGGAAATGCTTGTCAATATTCGATCACAATAATACTAAACTATTTTGCCCCGAGACCTAAAAATCAGAATTTATAAAACCATCAACCATCATTGAAGAGTATAGGTTGTTACACTAAATGAATTTGCTGTAAATAGAACCTCTTTATATAATATAAGTCATTATAAAAGTTGAGATGGGATTGAAAATCGACTTAATATCGAAGTAACTGCGTTGGATATGAAATTATATAAAAACAATCCACAATAATATTTTTAGCTTATGGTTTTGATAAAATCAAGCACAAACAGTCTCGGGATTGGATACCACGTTAATTACACTAGCATTATATAATTCTTAAATCTTTCAATTCGACAGATGTTACCCTATCCAACAAGTTCGGAAATTTCCGAGTCTTGGCAGGAGAACCGCAAGGATCAATACTCGCTACTTTATTATACATTATATATACTTATGACATATTAATCTGTGACACTGGAGACTAGGGGCTGCTTCCTGAGCTGACAGGTGTCACTGTCTTTGCTAATTCACTTAAGGTTCATAATATTCGTACTCAGTTCGGTAATTGCCTGAAAACCATGATGGTAATGTTGAGGTATAGAATGTCAGTTTTAGATTCAAATGAACTAATGCCGAAGGGGGCATCTGTGGTGAAGTGCTTAGCATATCAACCTATTATGCTCTAGATCACGGATTCACGGCAAGGGAGGTGTCATTAGGTTTATTATTAAAGGGAATAAATTATTCCTAGTCATGCTGACTTTCGGAAGGGGGTGTAAAATGGTGTTCACGGGGGGGTCCAAATAAAAGTGTCTTGGGCGTTAAATGAAACAAACAAAGAAAGACTTGGTGCTTTGTGATTATTTAATGTATGTTTATTAATTTAAACCCCTTTATGTCACTGTAGCTAATCGGACGATGCCACAGTGGGAGTCCTAAATTTTGCCCATCCAGGTTTTATTAAGATCTTTAACGAGTACCTGCTACCATTATCTTTAACGAGTATATACATTTTATGCCAAAACAAAGGATTTTATGTTTAATGATATCTGTTGACCTTATATATATATATGTATGAAGAAGACATTGGTAAAAAAAAATTCTTAAATAGGGAGAACTGTCGTTCCGACCCTTCTAGGAATAATTTATTCCCTTTAATAATAAACCTAATGACACCTCCCTTGCCGTTAATCCGTGATCTAGAGCATAATAGGTTGATATGCTAAGCACTACACCACAGATGCCCTCTTCGTCATTAGTTCATTTGAATCTAAAACTGACATTCTATACCTCAGCATTACCATCATGGTTTTCAGGCAATTACCGAACTGAGTACGAATATTATGAACCTTAAGTGAATTAGCAAAGTCAGTGACACCTGTCAGCTCAGTAAGCAGCCCCTAGTCTCCAGTGTCACAGATTAATATGTCATAAGTATATATAATGTATAATAAAGTAGCGAGTATTGATCCTTGCGGTTCTCCTGCCAAGACTCGGAAATTTCCGAACTTGTTGGATACGGTAACATCTGTCGAATTGAAAGATTTAAGAATTATATAATGCTAGTGTAATTAACGTGGTGTCCAATCTCGAGACTGTTTGTGCTTGATTTTATCAAAACCATAAGCTAAAAATATTATTATGGATTGTTTTTATATAATTTCATATCCAACGCAGTTAGTTCGATATTAAGTCGATTTTCAATCCCATCTCAACTTTTATAATGACTTATATTATATAAAGAGGTTCTATTTACAGCAAATTCATTTAGTGTAACAACCTATACTGTTCAATGATGGTTGATGGTTTCATAAATTCAGATTTTTAGGTCTCGGGGCAAAATAGTTTAGTATTATTGTGATCGAATATTGACAAGCATTTCCAGCCTTTAATCGCACCTTTATTTCCTCTTGAATATTTTTTTCTAGTTACCGCAGACCCTAAAGACATGAGCTTCTCGACATGTTCATACTTGTCGATGTTGTTGACATTTCTAAACACGCGTATTTTGTTCCGACCCACATTGCATTTCTTCTTCAGCGCTAAATATACTAAATACAGACAAATTACATTTATACATGATAATGATTATAAATAAATATAGGCATTAAAGTGTCTGGGTGATAAAATATAATATCTAAGAGTACCCATCTCTGTTTTATCTCTCGGAAACCTGATGCCTATATGCATTTTTAATATTTACCATCTATAATTTTAACTTCTGTATTTTGTTTATTTAGTCCTGAAGAAGATCTGCAATGTGGGCCAAAACGTTGGCTTTCCATTAAACAGTTTATTTAAGTGATTTTCTTTACCTCCACCCGGACCATTTTCTTCTTCAAAGGTTTTATAACTTCACCAGCCGTAATGGTACTTAGACGATGGATAGCTAAATGTTTGCAATAAACCATTTCATGTTTAGATGAGAAGATATATAATATTCTATTATACGCATCATTTTTTTTTTTTTTGAAAGTGTGAAAATTTTACTAGAAGGTTCTTTCCCCTTATAAGAGATTCAAAGGAGAAATTCCTTAACGTTGATTAAATAATTTTCTTTTAGAACCTTTATACTTTGAAGTAAGAGCTTAATCACTTATTGCCTTACCTTTTTAGAAGAATTATTAACTTTTGCAAATTACTCTTTTTCATTATAATAGTTTCAATACTCTCTTGTAATGTTCTTAAAATTAGGCCTGGAACTTGTATAACGCTCTAATAAACCCTTTTATGGTTGCGAGGCGAACCTTGGGTTGTTTTATAACTCTTTTATGAGGCTTACATAATATTTACATCATCATATAATTTTATTTTATTCCACTGTGGTAATTTTTAATATTTTACAACAGAATAGTGAAACATAAAGCTTTTTTCCATTGATGAAATGATTTAATATCTGGGAGCGGAGTGGCTCAGTGGTAGAGCACTGAGTTACCATGCCGGAAATCCTGGTTCAAATCCCGCTGCGGGCAGTTACTTTTATTTAGTCTGTTTGCAGCCGAGATGGATCATATAGGATCTAGGACCCTCCTGAGGCTCACCCAGCCTCTATAAAAAATTATAAAAATAGGGTACCCATAATAAAGAGGAAAAAACCTGGCGTTTGAGCGTGACCTAGGACAAGTCACCTCCTTGGAGAACCGTTGTCCATGAAACAGTACAGTCTCAACCATGTACTGAACCCCCAGACTCGTTCACGGGTCGTAGTGGTACAGGTTTTTTTTTTATAATTTTATTTTATTCCACTGTGGTAATTTTTAATATTTTACAACAGAATAGTGAACCATAAAGCTTTTTTCTATTGATGAAATGATTTAATAAGTTATTACATAAAAAAAAGAAGGATAAAAATGGTACTTTGCTGTTTTAATCTTATATATTTTTTAACATGTCTGTACGTGTATCACAACACCCCGATCTAGATTTTTTTTTCTTTCTCAACCTCTTAGATTATTTATTTTTAAAGCTATTATTTTTTTTTTTTTTAACACGAGTTTCCATTAATAGTGGGTTTCCTTAACCTAGTGATTGGATGGCTTCCTTTCATAATCTCCTATCTAAGAACCATTCTTCCATGACCCATCATGGATTCCTCCACTTCGTTATCCCAGGTATTGCTCGTCTTCTTGTTCCCCTACTTTTCCATTGGTGGACTACTTTGGACAGTCTTCCTTCTGGCGTTCTTTTCAAATATCCATACCATTTCAGACGTTTTTTCTCAATATCTACCAGAATGGTTGTTTAGTTCGATATTGGATTTTCTATGATTTCTTTTTGTATATAATTCCGGGTGATTTGTACACTGCATCCTAAATTAGTTGTTTTGTTAACCGCTTACAAAAATATACAGTCATATGTTTTATTATTATGTTTATATGTGTGAACGTTGTCTGAACCTCATTAAGTCAGTTATCCCGCATTTTATAACCCCTTCTCTGAAAATATCTTTTTTCCGAATTGAGAGGACCGGCATTTTTTGACGTACGCTACGGTGAGCTCACCTGCGAGACGTCAATGAAGAGAGGAAGCTCTGACAAGATTTAGGTAAGCCATTTTCATTTAAGTTCCTTTCTTTATTGGCAAATTGTCCGAGGACGACTTACCGAGTCGTACCGTATCTCAATTAAATATTTTTATTAATTTCTCAACCGCGTTTCATACAAAATTTATGGTCCTCCGGGGCCGGATTAATTAATTAAGAAAATTAGTTAATTATTTTCTCAATTCGGAACTTAACCAAACAAAATTTAATTTTTCATTTTTTTTATATGTCGCATAGCAACCACTAGGCCGTTCAGATAGACTTGCTTACGCCTCTTCTAACCTCACCTCACGCTGCTTCTCCCAACTATTACGACTTCGTTAAGTTTCGGGAAGAAGCGAACTGCAATTTTTCTATAAATTTGGTACAACTTTAGCAAATTCATTTTTTCTCTCCAGAAAATAGTACAATTAAATTAGTTGATATTTGAGTTTAATTAAAGTTTAACTTTGTTTTTCCTGAATATTTTTCTATACATTTTTTGTCTCACTTTTATTTTAAATTATTTCAAGATGGCGGAAGATAAAATTAAGTTTTTAATTAAAAAGAGGGAAAAATATTTTCATAAAATTCAAATTGTTTATGACTTATCGAAAAATCTTACAAAGGAAAATTTTCCCATTTTTTTATCCCGAATGGAACAAATTGACATGGATTACCAATCATTTGATGAAATTCAAGATCAAATTATGGAATTTGCTTCTAAAACAGAATCTCTCGAAAATTTCGACACGACTGCTAGATCTCAAGCCTGCGACGAGTTATACTATTCAGCAAAGGCAGTAGCCTCGCAGTATGCTAAGCCAGCTACTAGTACTAGCCTGTCTACGAAAAATGAGAGACCCGATATAGGACATGTGAAACTTCCAAAAATCAATTTACAAATATTTTCCGGCGATCTTCAAGAGTGGCCCAATTTTTACTCTCTGTTTCGGTCCCTTATTCATGAAAATCGACAAATGGCCTCATCTGAGAAATTTTACTATTTACGCTCATTTTTGAGAGGCCCGCCTTTAAAATTAATCGAATCGATTCATTTGTCCGATGATAACTATCAGATTGCATTTGAAACTTTAGTTAATCGGTACCAAAACAACAGGCTATTGGCTAATTTTTACTTGGAAAAAATTACGAATTTTAAACCGCTTTCCCAAGAAAATCTTCAAAATTTGGAAAGGTTATCTGACGTTTTCCTAACTAATGTTGCTGCACTCAAGGCCTTGAACCTACCAGACTTATCTGATACACTTCTGCTTCATTTCGGTCTTCGTTGCTTGGATTTGGAAAGCAAAAAATTATTCGAAGCCAAGTATTCAGGGGTTCAGTATCCAACGTATAAACAATTTTCGGATTTTTTAACTGAACGTTGCAAAATTCTCGAACTGAGTTCTCCATCTAGGACTGAGTCTAATCCAAACCGAAGTGGAAATTTCCCACGAAAAACCGCTTTGATCACGACCAACCCGCATCACAATCGAACTTCTTCTTCACCGCTAAATAAATCTTCTTCCACCGAATGTTCCACCGCTCATATTGTATGCCCGCTTTGCTCATCTTCACATAAGTTACATCACTGTGAAACATTTCTGAAGCAAAGTGTAGATGCCCGCTGGGAGACTGTGAAAACTTTGAAAAAATGTTTTAATTGCCTCGGAAACCACATGTTGTCAAAATGTAACTCCAAAGGTAAATGCATCTCATGTGGATCCTCGAAACATCATTCGCATTTACACCGCTCTACTTTCACAGCCCCACCTAGGGAGTCACTTGAAAATCCGCCTCCTACGCAAGCACTATCTTGCAGTGCCCATACTCCCCCATCCAGTACTGCGTACTCCACCGTATTGCTGGGTACAGCAGAGGCTTTTCTTACAGCTTCGGATGGTAGGAAGGTTCCTATACGTCTAGTTGTGGATCCTGGTTCTCAGGTGTCGTGCATAACCAGGGAAATGGCCCAACGGTTAAATTTAATGCTCAAGAATTGCCCACTGAACATCACAGGCATCGGCAACCATGCTACGACTAGCAAGACGAAAATGGTTTCTTGCACTCTGACCCCTAAACACACTCGAGGCAATTCTATATCCGCAGAAGCCGTTGTTCTCCAAGAAATTTGTGCAGATTTACCGGTCACGACGCTCTCAAATGAATTCAAAAATCGATTTTCCTCCATGTTATTGGCCGACCCGGCTTTTCACTTAAAAGGGAAAATAGATTTTCTTCTGGGCGCGGATCTCTATTCCGAAATCCTTTCCGACGACAGTAATTCCGTCATCAGGGGTAATCCGTCAGCTGTGAAAACTTCCTTAGGGTGGATTTTATTGGGGAAAATTACCGAACCAGCAGAAAAAAGGGTCGTATCGCTTTTAGGTTGCACCTCGCCACTTGACATTGCACTTCAACGTTTCTGGAAGACTGAAGAGGTCGCATCAGTAGCACCGCAGAACCCGGAAGACGAATTGCGTGAGCTACATTTTATGAACACCCATCAAAGAACACCCTCTAGCCAATATATAGCTTCTCTTCCTTTTAGAAACACCAAGGCCCCAAGGCTGGGAAAGTACCGCGAAACCACTCATAAACGACTTCTGAACATGGAGAGCAGGCTCAAGCGGACAGATTTAGAACCTCAAAATAACGCTTTATTCCAGGAGTATTTGGACATGCGACACCTTAAATTACCTTGCCAACCCTCACTATATGTCATCCCACATCATGCTGTGGTAAAAGGTACCAGCTCTAATACGAAACTCCACGTAATTTTCGACGCTCCGGCCAAGGATGCCCTTGGATTATCATTGAATGACCGCTTATACACCAAGCCGAAGCTTCAGCTGGACTTGGCGAATATAAAAATTAAGGCTAAAAGTAGAGTCGCTCCCCTTAAACCAAGCCTTACTATTCCCAGATTGGAACTCTGCGCATGTTTGCTGTTAGCCCGCCTTATTGAATCCCTCGAAGAGTTCCGAACCGCCATTACCATCACAGCGACGCATTTATTTACGGACTCCACAGTCGCTCTCTCCTGGATCCATACTACGCCGCACCGATTGAAAACATTCATCGCCAATAGGGTAACCGCCATTGTAGAGATCGCCCCACCTGACCTGTGGAGCCACTGTTGCAGTCAAGACAATCCAGCTGATTGTGGATCCCGAGGTCTGATGCCCCGCACCCTGATGCAGTTTTCTCAGTGGTGGGAAGGACCTTCAATTTTGCAATTACCCCTAAACTGCTGGCCAGATTCTCACTTTGATCAGCTAGAAGAAATTCCTGAAATCAAAGATGAGACTACTGTGATGGTAGCCACCGCCGAACCGAACGAACTTGTTACCACCATTAGCTCTTTTTCATCGCTCCAACGCCTCAAAAATGTCATCGCCTATGTTCTTCGATTTGTTAACAACTGCCGCAGCGCAAAACCTCATCGTAAAACCGGTGTACTGTCGGTTTCAGAACTGCGAGATAGCATGAATTTATGTGTCCGTCTATCCCAGGAACAATACTTCCATTATGATCTTAAGACTACGTCCCCTGAACAAATGTCTCAAGCTATCAAACCGTTATCACCTTTTATTGACAAGCTGGGTTTTCTCAGGGTGGGCGGTAGGCTGAGGCATTCAGATCTCACGTATGATGCCAAGCACCCCCTCATTTTGCATAAAAAATCGCATTTAGCAACCCTCATATGTGACTGGTATCATCAGACCACTATCCACGGAGGCCCTCGCGTAATGTAGGCGTTCATTCAAAGAAAATTTTGGATACCAGGACTTCGTCAACTAATCAGGATGCGCATATTTAGGTGTCTACCATGCTACAAACTCAAGGCCAAGGCAAACCAACCTTTAATGGCAGATTTACCACCTTCCAGATTTTCCCAGGTCCGCGCTTTCACCAATATTGGGGTTGATTTTGCTGGTCCTTTCCAGATTAAGGAAAATAACCGCCGGAAGGCTGTGATTTCTAAGGGTTACATTTGCCTCATCGTCTGTATGGCCACTAAGGCGATCCACTTGGAAGTCGTCTCCGATCTTAGCACCAGTGCATTCCTTGCTGCGTTGGACCGCTTTATCGCCCGTCGTGGATTATGTTCGAATATCTACAGTGACTGCGGTACAAACTTTCTCGGCGCGTCCCGCGCACTAAAGGAAGTTCATAAATTTCTCCAGAGACACGCTGAAGATATTCACGATAATTTAGCCAAACGTGAGATTATTTGGCATTTTAATCCGCCCGCGGCTCCTAATTTTGGTGGCATTTGGGAAGCTGGTGTCAAATCCGTGAAGCGCCACCTAGTTCGCGTTATGGAAAGTCGGACACTAACTTTTGAAGAATTCACCACCCTGATCACCCGCATCGAAGCCGTTCTTAACAGCCGTCCGCTTTGCGCTATTTCGTCCGACCCCAACGACGATGTCGACTATTTGAGCCCTGGACACTTCCTCATTGGAGGACCACTATTGGCTGCGCCGGAAGAAGACTTGACAGACACCAATCTACACCGCTTATCCCGCTGGCAAGTTCTCCAACAATCGCTCCAGAGCTTCTGGAAGAGGTGGAGCCATGAGTACCTCCAGACTATGATCAGTCGACCTAAATGGACCCAAAATTCCCCGAATCCTGCCATAGGCGATGTGGTTATGATTGTTGGGCAGAACACCAAGCCTTTGCAATGGCCCCTGGGAAGAGTTGAAAAACTTCTACCTAGTCGTGATGGAGTAGTACGGGTGGTGCAACTACGAACCACCTACGGTTCAATTACACGGCCTACCAATAAATTAGTCCCCCTTCCAATAAACTAAACTTTACTTTACTTTTCGTATATTATGTTTTTGTTTTGTTAGTGTTTTTTTTGTACATATTTTACATTGCAAGTTCGCTTCTTCTGTTCTAAAGTTTATTGTTACCTAATTACAAAATTGCTATCAATTTTGGGTGGGCGGTATGTTTAGTTCGATATTGGATTTTCTATGATTTCTTTTTGTATATAATTCCGGGTGATTTGTACACTGCATCCTAAATTAGTTGTTTTGTTAACCGCTTACAAAAATATACAGTCATATGTTTTATTATTATGTTTATATGTGTGAACGTTGTCTGAACCTCATTAAGTCAGTTATCCCGCATTTTATAACCCCTTCTCTGAAAATATCTTTTTTCCGAATTGAGAGGACCGGCATTTTTTGACGTACGCTACGGTGAGCTCACCTGCGAGACGTCAATGAAGAGAGGAAGCTCTGACAAGATTTAGGTAAGCCATTTTCATTTAAGTTCCTTTCTTTATTGGCAAATTGTCCGAGGACGACTTACCGAGTCGTACCGAATCTCAATTAAATATTTTTATTAATTTCTCAACCGCGTTTCATACAATGGTTCTTTCAGCCTCCATTTATTCTCTGATGGTCGCATTTCTTACTTTGTCCACTTGGGATATCCCCCCCCTCGTCTCCAGTAGTCCATCTTTGTAGTTAGAAGTTTTTTTCTTGAGGTTGCTTTTCAACTTCCAAGTTCCTGATCCATATATCATAATGTTTAGTACTGTACTATTGTATATAATTTTATTTGTTTTGGGGATAATGTTCCAATTCCATAATACCGAGTTTATCATTGACACGGTCTTTTTACCATCTGAAATTATTCTTCTTCTAAAGCTATTATAATGGATGTATATAGGGATGAGATCCTTATATACGAGTATATTGTCCTCAGATAAAGTGATAAGTACGGTACAAATTATTGGTAGAAAATAAACAGAAATTATACCATAAAAATTAAGAAGAGTCTTACAAAATGTCACCTCTGCATATTGATAAAAATATACCTTGTAAGCACTTAATGTTTCTTTATGTTACTTACTCTTAGAGAATGACAAATGACAATCAGCCGTATGCTAATTACTACAGGTTACCACAACATCAAAATAATTCATTCATTATTATTTTGATATTTTATTCTTATACAACAAAAAAAACAGTTTCAATTTAAAAAATGAGATATATCTAATTTATTTTGAAAATGGGAAACATATAGGATAGGTAATAAGCTATGTTGTAAATATATCTATCCCTATATTTATATGTATCCTAACCTTTTAAAGGAATCATTAATAACACAGGCCAACGATGAAAAAACTTTTGTACTGAAAACACCTTTTTCCTAGAGATTTTAGGGTGCTGAATCCAAATATGATATTAAAAAAGCTGTATCACCCACAATTTCTTCACATTTTATAGTTAAATTTATTAGTTTATGCGATTTTTAAAGAATTGAACAGCTTTAATATTTAAAATAAATAACTTAAAAACTAAGTCTATTGGTGTGAATGAAGTTGGTAGCACTGATGAAACACATTTGCTGGCCGAAAAAGGTTGATTCTTTTTTCTGTTAACAGCTGATATTTTGTTTATTGTCAACCTAACCTCACTTTCACGTTTCCTGTACATGTGCTCAGTACAAAGTCTAATCGCGGTTGTAAAAACTCTGCTGACAGTTTTTGTTATATTGTATTTGTGGTGAGTTTGTGATTAAAAACACCAAAGAACCATTACAGACTTTGTCAAAAAGGTTTATCTATCATACTTTGGAACTAAACTTGGTGATCAGGATAAACCTTAGAGAAAGAAGCATCGGTATCATTCAAGCAAGTCGTTACTAAGTTCTTGGGAAATGAAAAAGACCCAGAATATGTTTCTATTGTAGCTAACATGTTACAGAAGTTTAAAAAGTTAGGTTGAAAGTTCACTTTTTGAACAGCCACCTTGATTACTTCCCGGACAATTTTGAAGATGTTAGTGAGGAGCAAGGTGGGCGTTTTCACCAGGACGTTTAAGTGATGGAAAAACGCTACCAGGGCCGCTGGAACACCAACATGAAGGGGGGCTACTGTTGGTCACTTCACCAAGAAGTTCAACAAGCGACTCATCGTCGAAAAAGCTACACAAGAAGCATCAAAGAAAAAAGAGAAAGAAAGTAGAGACCAATTCCATTTGACAAGTGAAATCTGTATTAGCACATTATATCAATGTTTTAAGAAGCCACTGTAAATACAAGCCATGCTTATGATGTAACATAGTGTTTCATTAATTCCCCGTATACCGTATAGGGGTTTGTCCTATATAATAAAAACCATATTGCTGGAAAACTATGGGGGATACAAAAAAACTAAGGCCAGATTTAGATTCAGCACATAAAAATCTATAAAGATCAGCTATTAAAGTTAAAAAAGTTTTAAAAAAAAATTTTTGGTTGGCCTGTGTAATAATTAATAATTGATGAGGAATTATTATTTATTTCATCTCTACGTATTTTAAAATGTAAGTCGTAAGCACTATAAGGCGTTTTATGTTTGCAGAATTTTTAAGAAACACAAATGCTTTATAAGTGATAGTTAAACTTAATATTCTCGGAATGTTAAAATTTTCGTTACACGAATCTATTAATTTATATTATATATTAATTTTATTTTACAAAATTCTGTATCAAAATGCCTAATAATGAGACAGAAAAAATTATTTAAGATAATTGCTACTAAAAATGTACATCATCATTTATGATTTCTTTATACCAGTTAAATAAACAAAAAATGATTTCCCAGTAAAAGTAAATGTCTATTTAATGTTCGCTGATTTTCAGAGAAAATATTTGAGGGCATAATTTTCTGAGAAAAGACTGGAATATAGCCGTAATTTTGCGATCGTAAACAGAATAAGAACGGGACTTGACGTGTAGGTATTTTAGCCTGATCACCGTAAATTGTTGTGCAAACACAAACAATTCACAAATTGTTAACATGTTTGCGAAAAAGAAAAACGGAACAAATTACACTCTTTTGTTTCTTCTAGTTCTTTCCTAAGTGACCTCTTATCATGAAGAGCTCGCATTACGTTAGTGTATGTCAAAATATAAATTTAACTTATCATAAAAAGGGAGTCCATTGGAATAAAAAATAATTTTATTTTATTAACTTCAGCTTGAATAATTATTCATAATTATTGCATTAGTTATTACAATTAAAAATTTACGACTTTGCTCTGACGCGTCATTTTAATCCAGATTGTTTAATTTTTCCAGGCATTTTAGGTTTTTTAGTTATTATGCACCCGAGAGAGTGAAGACTTGAAGCTTCTTTTCAAGTCAAATTTCCAAAATAAAATATTTTTAATTTTTCTTCAATAACGGAGAGAGCTTTGGGGCTCCACTAAGCCATCAAATTCCTCTTGTATTCAATCCTTACAATCCAAAATCCTTCGTATAATCCTCAATGCTCCTTACTTTTTTACGGACAAACTAATCCTAATCCTCTGTGACGTCTGAAAAAAAGTTGGCCGGCCAACCTTTTAATTTGAATTTTATATATGACTACTTCCAATGGGTAGTTTCTCTACTTGTCTTTATCCATGTCACTATGTATCGTTCCTACCATTTACTTTTTGTAATTATAATACATATAGTAGTAAATTTCAATCAACAAATTAATAAAAATAAATCGAATTTTGATTCCTTAAATAGAGATATTTTTTATAAACAGATGTTTCGATCCACGTCGCAGGTCTTCTTCAGGGCTGAAATTACAAGATACAAAAATATTTAAAACTGAAATAATTTGAATAACCAACACGATACTATATAAAGAAGTAGTATATAAGACCAGTAGCTAGTGCCTTGTGCCAAGTACTAAGTTATTAATGGCTTAATATTAAAAACAACAAACATGCAACTGTAGCTAGCCGAAGACGAACTAAAAATTAGATAATAATAGATATTTAAAAAAACACAAAACTGAAGTATAGAAAATAATTTTCAGTATGTTTAAAACAAATAAAATCATTTTACCATTAAAAAAACCGAGCTCTGAGATATTTTAATAATGACCTTGATTATAGGAATATCAGACAACAAAATATTTAAAACAATTAACATCTAGTACTATTTCTTGTATTTAAATTATTATTTATTTTCTACTTTTTTATTCGACTGGCTTTTAACAAGTTTTCATTAGTTTATTTTTTGTATCTGTTCCACAGGTTGTCACTTCTGGTTGAATTTAAAAAAAATCTATTTATTGAAATTTACAACTGTAAACTGAATACATCTAGTAAATATAATGAAAGATAATTCATTTCCCGAGATAAACGCATGTCTAGAAACTACCCGGTAGTAGAACTCAAATAAAAAGTTCAACTTAGAAGGTCACGACGCCATCTTCTTTTCAGACACCTCGGAGGATTATCGGAAATGAAGAGGTTGCGATGTTTGAAACTAGTGGGATTTGAGTGGAAATGAAGTTTGTCTTGAAAATATTGATATCGGATTCGGGCCAAATCAGCAACAAATGGGATATTAAGGTCATTATGGATCACTTTGTTCGTAACAAAGTAAGGAGCATTGTGGATTTTAGGAAGGATTTTGGATTGTAAGGATTGAATACGACAGGAATTCAATGGCTTGGTGTAGCCCCAAAGCTCTATCCGTAAGTACAGATGGGTCCAATGATTGTCATGTATATCACTAATTTGTAATTAATTAGCAGTTAAGATCGTTTGCCTAGTAAATGTTGAAGTAGCCTGAAACTTAACTTTTATCGTGAACTTTAGCGGAAAAGATAATGTAATTATGGACAATGTCTTGATTTCGCTAATCATTTCATCAAGAAATAAAAGCTTCAACTAACATTTCGAGGTTTTGATGATGAAATGATTACCACAGTACACACATTTCCCATAATTAAATTCTCTTTCGCATAGTAAACCTCGTGATAACTTGTATTTTTGGAAAATATTAAAAGTGAAATTAATGAAAAATGCGACAATCTGCAGATTAATACTGTTTTTTTAATATTAATATTTATTTTCCATTTACTATAATGTTCTATAATTAGTTATTTTTTAAGGAGATGTTAATTTAATTATTTAAACTTTATGATTTATTCAATCGACTCAATAACAATTGGGTTATGACCCTTGAAATGTGTTAGTATATTTGTTAGAATATATTGTGTATTATATTGTTAGAATATTAGTATTTGGATGAGTGACCCACAGAACACTTATAAAATACTGTTATTCCAACATTTTTTTTTTCTTGGAGCACAAAATGGAGAGCATTAAAAGCACTTAGATCCAAACGCAATAAATATCCAATGAGATTAAAGGGGCCCTTTCTTGCCTCGGTTAAAATAAAACCAAAAATAAAAATGGCCCCACGGGGTCGCTAAATCCTCGAGCATAAGTTACTGGCCCAAGTTTTAGTGCCTATTGAAATTACGAGAACGATTAACGGGACGAAGCTCGGGGAAGCTTAATCTGTGAAGTTGCCAAGCCGAGTTGTAAATAGGAATAATCCGGATTGTGAGTTTATTGTGCCCTCGAGAATCGAACCTGGTCTCAGGCCTTCACCGCCTCGCAACCATTAGCCATAACTGGCCACTAGATCTGTCAAAATACCCAGCCGTTAGATCTGATATGATCTGGTTTAGTGTCCCATATTCGCTATACCTTGAGTCCTGTCTACGAGGTTTCACTTCGATAGTTATTGGATAGCTTTGTTCCTGCTTGACAAATATCCCAGTGGTAGAGCGCTGACTTGCCGTGCCGAAGGTTCGAATTCGGCTGCTGGCATACTTTAAAAAACGGCCTGTGACAGATCTTATGGGACTAAAACGTGGATACCCAAAATAGGAGAAAAAGTCGGTTAAGTGCGATCTAGGACAACCGTCGTCCATGTAACAGTGTAGTCTCTACCATGTACTGAACATCAGACACGTTCACGGGTTGTAGTGGTACAGGTTTTTTTTGTTGCTGATATGCATGATGAGGAATTAATTCTGGATAAATTTACTTTCTAATGTTCATTCTTCGCTAGATAATAACAAGCTTTGATCGTGATAAACCACACCAATAAAATCGCGGAAAATCCAATAATATAACTGTGTTATCTAGATTTCGTAAAAAAATATATATGCTGATTTTGAAGATATCGTCGATACAAATGTAAATTATTGTAAGTGAAATAATGAGCAATTAAATTTACAGCAAGTGGCTGTAAAATAAATTTAAAAAATGGAATTATATTTTTATTTTATTTATAATATTTTTTATGAAGATACAATGAGATACAATAGGGGGTTCATGGGCGGGGAGCGAGCCTGATACAGCCAGCATGGCTCAGTTAGTAGAGTCCGAGACTAGCGATCTGGAAGACCCGGGTTCGAGTCCCGGCCCTGGACATATCTTTTCTTTTAAAATAAAAATGTATATAGCTATATATTTAAACTTGGTTTTATGAATTATGGATGAATCTATATGAATTTTTATACCCATTATCAATCCTAAACCAAAGTTACAGGCGGAATGTCGATAAATGTTTATGTTAATTTGCATTGGTATTGATGATGTGTTTCTCAGATTATTATGACTAATTATTTTAATTTTCCTGATTGAAATATATTTACATTGTATTGCTTTATAAAAAAAGTTTAAGCACTCATAGAGAGCATAAGAGTCGTAGGTTTTGTTAAAAAACTATACATTAATTTTTTTCGTTTTAATATTTAGTTATATCTATAATTAATGAGATATAAGATTAAATCGGATATAAGATTGTTCATTATGGATCATTTTTAACTCTGCCGTTAACATTCTGATTATTTTACATATATTTTTTTATAATTAAATTCATTGGTCGATAAATGGGTTTCCAATACCAACCCTTTGAGATTTACAGGGGATTCTAGGGCTCACCCAGCCTCTTCAATGTAGATACACTTGATAGGTCAAAAATTTGTTCTAGACATAATCGTGAGTTTTGTTACATTCCAATCATTACCAAGAAACCCCCAAAACCTCTAACTATTACAAAAGTATATTAATTTTTTTTAATGATCTTTCTGACAATTCATCGGTTGGCATTAAAAAGAAATTCGGGAATATAAAAAAAAAGGTAAAAATCGAATACCCTTAATTAAGGAGAAACCTTGTGATTAAGTGTGATCTCGGCCATATCATCTATTTCTAATTTTTTTTGCATAATCGTTTGCTTAGAAATAGCACGGTCTCTACGATATACTATACCCGATACTCTTCATACGTAGTAGCTGAATTGGCTTTATATACGAGACTAAAGGAACAATAAAAAAGTTGTAGAGTGAATAATAAATATATTACATATCACCATTATATGTATATTATGAAATGGTTAAACATGGGTATATACTCGTATATGAGATAGAGAATCAATCTTTTAATATGATCTTCGGTTGTAAAAATATTAAAATAATAGAACCACTAGGTTTGGAGATTATATGTAGTGTTAGTCGATTACAATGTTTCTTTATTTAAAGAGCAGAATAAAAAATAAAAAAATAAACCGTTGCAGGAAAACCTATCGGCTACTGTTAAAGCCTGAGTATTTCTCCAGGGCTGTCCAGCTAAGTGGGATTCCACTGGAAATAGTTTTCGAGAATAAGGGAGCCTCCGAGATTGGTAAAGTTTTACCTGTGCGGAAGAAACAATTGAGTTCCTGGCTACTTGCTCAGATGGAATGGAACGCTTTTAGTTCCCTATTGCCTGTCCGTCTCAATACGTTATTTCTTTTGTACCTTTTTCGGTCTCTGGAACAATTTAAGCGTCCAGGATTCCTCGAGGTAGCTCCATTGGTGAGTAAAGATGTTACATTTATAATACTAGTAACAGTTATTGCTCTCAGTAACAGTTATCACTTAAGTAACTGTTATCGCACAAATCAATCCTCGCAGAAACTGCTAAGATACCCTAGCTGGCCTACTTTCAACCAAACTAACGGACAGTAGCATGCAGCAAATCTCTGTAATTATCCTTTAACGATTTGATGAAGATTGCTGCGCTGAATGAGTCAACTAAGCAGCGCAATTCACATCTTGAGCAGGTCGGCAACTCTTTGAAATACCATAAACTTTATATTTTTTTATATAATATAGTATATATTTTTAATGTTTATTAACCGGAATTACTCCAGCAAGAAATGGAGGACTGATAGGATTAAGGAAGAGGTTAAGTTGCTACTAATATCTAACTCACGAAGTTGTGTCCTTGATCCTAGATCTTCAGGACTCTCTCTCCTGCTCCTACACCGGAGGAACATCTATAATTATTCAAATGTGTCTTGAAGGACTCTTCTTTTTTTCTCCTTCTTCTGATCCTTTGCGTAATCACCTCCTACCTCGGGGCGACTCAAATTACTCTTCCAGTTCCATTCTTTGATCCAATTATATGTCATTTCAGATCTTTTTCCTTATCCGTTCCGAGGATGTATGATAAGTAGACAAGGGACGGGCGAGATAGGAAAAAAAAACGGAAGGAAATAAAACCTAAAAGAAAATGAAAGATTGTAGAAATCATCTTCCAGAGAACGTTTTTAAAATGTTTGGTTTTGGGGCCCCCTCCAATGCTAATATCCGGTACTAATGAATCAGTTTTCGGAAAGGTTATTTCGCCTAATTAGTGGTTTTTATTATTCACAGCATGGAATAATTTCGCTCCGACAATTACAAATGCGGACGACTAATTAAATCAATTACATTTGGAATTGAACGCTCATGAAGTGCTTGGGCAAACACCGAGTGTTCATTAGGAAGTAGTACTAGTTTATTAGCTCTGACAATTATTTACAGAACGACCTCAGAATGCGTTACGATTCCATCTCTTCCCAAATTATATTTTAATTTTGTAACCGGGAGAATCCTGGGATTGAACGTGTGTGGAATAATTATAGCATATGTTTGTTCGTTCAATGATATAATTTACAGGATAAACATGATAGGAATAATAATTATAGAAGCGAAATTCATTAACTGATGCGATGTCGAATATTCCAACAATATAGTGTTCATTTCTTAAATTTTCTTCTACCGTATTATACCAGAAGAGTATTGGGCTCATTCACGGTAGGGACCAACTTTTCATAAGCCAACTGTTCTACAAAGTCTCTCATGACTTTTAACACCATAAATAATTTTCCCTATGTACCCTATGTAAGGGACCACCCTGTCCCTATTTAGACTACATTTTGTGCTGATTTAAAAAAATAAATAAATAAATAAAACTATTAATCTTTTAAATATATTTATTTAAAAAGAAAAGATATGACCAGGACCGGGACTCGAACCCGGGTTTCCCACTTATCCGTCGTGGTGCTTTACCAACTAAGCCATCCTGGTTCGCTTCTCTACCACAGATATCCTTTTTTGTCACTGATCCTAAGTCTCCGTGTTCTCCCAATTTGCGATGTATACACGGGGAAGAATGTTCATTGAACATTACTTTAATTTGATCTTGTTGACTTACGTCATTATATATTATTATAATCTATTTATTTTATTCATGGTCATATATTTTCTTTTCAAATAAAAATATATACAAATTATAACAACAAACATAAAAATAAAAGAAATAAATTATAATAATATATAATGACGCAAGTCAACAAGGTTCAAATTAAAGTAATGTTCAATGACCATTCTTCCCCGTGTATACATCGCAAATTGCAATAACACGGAGATATAGGATTAGTGAAAAGAAAGGATATCTCTGGACGAGAAGAGAACCAGGATGGCTTAGTTGGTAAAGCATCACGGGGCCACTCATCGAAACGAAGCTATTCACGAAGATTCAGTTTGATACTAATCAAGTGCAAAAATGGAGCGTGGATCCTGTACTGTTATATTTCATTCGTTTCCTTTATTTTTTGAGCCGAATTTCACAACCCTTTTTTGGAGGAGAACGAGGGAGTTGGTAAGAGGCGAGAGAGATGTTGCTAATAGCCCACTTATTAATTCAATAAGTTGCCACTGATGGAATTTAGCTGACACTTCAAACGCTCAAGCCAGGCATTTTCCAGTCGAAGGGGTCTTCAGCATCGTCAAACGACACCCCTTCATTCAATTTAGCTCATCTCTCCCCCTCCGAGTCCGTGTCTGGATATCGGGGGGTGTACCTGTGCTCAATCGTCCGAAGTAGAGTATGGAAAGAGTTCGGGGTTCGGAAGTAAAATCAACGGATCAAAATTACGTGCAAAGCATATTGAACTTTCGATTCGATTTCAATGCGGCCGAATTTGGAATCTTTACCAATGGTGGCTTGTAGAAAAGTGCATCTAGGATATTGTTGATCATTGTTTTGAACCTGTGCTAAAAGGAAACAAAAAAAAGTATGTAAAAAAAACAACAACAAAAGATTTTTGATAAAGAGGAAAATGGTTGACTGGAAGATCGTAATGAAGGATATAATTAGTCTGGGGGTGCAGTCATTAGTAACACTAAATAAGTTTAACTTATTTATTATATGTGACGACATTTCGGCCTACAATGTAAGCCCTCTTCAGAGCTAAGAAGGAAAACCAGAAAAATAACTATAAAAACATTGCATGCAGTACTAACAATTATAGAATAATATAGAGTATAGAAAAGTGGAGAAATATAGCATAGGACAGATTACAAAAGATACACAAGCATAACAAAATGACAAAATGTGTGAACTGAAAAGTGATAAAGTAAAGAAATATAAAAAGAAAGATAATTGAGAAAGTAAAAAGTAAGATATAATAAGAAAAATACAGAAAAAGTTACAAATGTAAAAATGTCGCGACATTAAAGTATGGAAAAATTAGTAATACAGGTAATGATATAAAAAGTTATAAAATATGAATAAATATTAATACTAAATATGATGTAAATGTATAAATATAGAAGAAATTAATCGAAAATAATCACGTTAAATAGCAGGTTCCTTCTTAGCCCTGAAGATGGCCTACACTATGGGCCGAAACGTCGTCACTTATAATAAATAGGTTAACCTTATTTAGTGTTACTAATGACTGCACCCCCAGGCTAATTATATCCTTTATAGCAAAAGATTTTATTTTTGTATACTGTTAGCAATACATAAATAGAAAAGCAAAGGATTAAAGGGAAAAAACCTATTAATTGTCTATAAAAAACAAAGAAAAAACTAAGTAATGAATGAAAAAGCTGAGTAAGGTGGGTTGTCTTAGAATTATACACAAATAGGCCAAACTTCTTACGATCTACCGACGTTTCTGTTTAACTTTTATGTTTAGTTCAGTGACTAATGTCAACATCTGCCCATCAACTAGCCCTGAAGAAGCCGTGCAATATGGGTCGAGACCTTGGCTTGCCAATAAAAAGTTCTCCTCATATAAGAGAATTTTATTGACCAATATCATTCAAGTTGTTTTAGTTAAGTTGCCCTCTATTTTTAATAATTATATACGTGGCTCTGAGTGGACAGCTCTTTTTGTAGAGGGTTGAGTTCATTTGATAGACGTTAGGTGCTCAAATCCGGCTATGGCAGATACATTTTTTTACCTTTTAACAGCCACGGATGGAGTTATGGAATCTGCAGACCATTCTGAAACTCACCCTGCCTTTATAAACTGTGTTTCCTTAAAATAGCAAGTATTTCTCGAACTTTTATTTCCTCTAGAATTTTTTTTTTTATAACCTCCTAATTTATTTATTTACAATACAAAAAATCACAAACTTATATTAAACATATAACACTTGTAAGTTACTAAGCACATGAACATATAGCTAACCACCCAAAGCACTTAAACGTATCGCTAAGCACTCTTAGCACTTAAACATATAGCTAAACACCCTAAGCAATTAAACCTATCGACATGGTGAAACTTATTCACTCCAAGATCACCAAAATTTCCCAATTTTATATTACTAACCATGAACTTAGTCATATCTGAATTTACTTCCATGCCTATTCCCTTACCTTCAATCATCAACGTTTCTGTATTTAGTTTTATAGTCTCAACGCTCCTTATTTTGTTAAGAATATAGTCATCCATAACGACCTTAATGTCCCATTTGTTGCTGATCTGGCCCGATCCCGGTATCTATCCTTTTATAACAAACTTCATTTCCACGCAAACCCTCTAGTTTCAAACCTAGCTTCCTCTTCAATTCCCGATAATCCTCCGAGGCGTCTGAGAAGAAGATGGCCACGTGACCTTCTTAGTTGAACATGCGATTTGAGTACTACCAGTGGGTAGTTTCTCTACTTGTCATTATATCATGTCATTATGTATCACTCAGCCAATTTACTTGTTATATTACTGTAATATAGTTGTAAATATCAATAAATAAATAATAAAAAAAAAAGTTTTATAGTTTCTGCGTCTTCACCCAATAGTTCCATATCATACTCAAATTTAAATACGAGTATAATATAATAATTAACTCAAGTAAGTTCCAATATGGCCATTCAAAACTGAGTCTAACAGAAACTGTCGCAGGGAATTCAAAATGGTTAACTATGGAGAAATAGTTGTATCAAAACTTAATAGAAAATTCCTTAAGTACAGTTAGCAAAATAAAAAGGAAGAGAATTGAAGATCTCCATTTCTGGATCAAGCGAAGCTTAACGGTTGTACCTGCACAAAGTACCTCTGGACTGCATTCCAATGTTTCCTGAGGAATAATATAATTTTGAGATTATTGTAGCTTTTATAATGTTAGATTCGGAGGAGTTATGGGTTTATAAATTTGTTGTGTATATCATTACCTCACTAGATTCCGTACACCCTCAAAGGATTGGAATATGAAATTCATTAAATACACACTATATAATAATTTCCTTTAATAAATAGCTGATGGTGAGTGTAATAACAAGTAAATTAAGAAGTAAATCTGCCAGTACCGCAACTCCCAGTATTGTATTATTACATACAAAACAACGAAATACGTTATAAAAATAGTAAATAGGAATACAGGAATAAATTTCGATAGTACAAGATGGAATAGTACAATCTCCCTTCCCATGCCCCAGAATATTATAACAAACTTAAAAGTTTCAATTGGTTTATTATTGGTAAATATTCCTTTAATTCAATATATTATTCCACATGTATATTAATTAAATTCAAAATTTAGAAAGAATTATATGATATTTAAATGTATTTTGAATACGAACTTGCTTTGTGCAACAAGCATCACCACAAACATTAGGATTTCGTGTTTACTAATTTTAACCAAAATCAATTATTTTATTTTTAATGTTTTAATGTTTTAATAGTAATAGGGAAGTACAGATTTCTTGGTTCCAAGTTAACTTAATTATTTATTCTGTCATAAGTCGTGCTTCGACTTGTGGATTCTGAATATTTCACATGATATAATTTTTGAGTAGAAAATATTTGACTGGATAATTCTAATGATGGATTGAATTTAGGGAGTGCAGTTAATGATAACACAAAAAATAAGCAACACTTATTTTTTAATCGTGCTAACGTTTCGGCCTAGGGTGCAGCCCATCTTCAGGGCAAATAGAGGGTGTGCTCACTTGTCACAACACTAACACTTTACTGAACCTTTTTTTATTGACTACATCCCCTGACCGATTGATTCCATCATATGAAATAATTTTTTTGAAATCTGTCTAATGAGATTCCAACTAACGTATAAAATGTTATTTGTGAATATCTTGTGTGTGGATATAACTAAGTGGATACGCTTACTTAGGAGGTAGAACTTGGATTTTGAGCGTGATATACAGTCTCTACAATGTACTAAATATATATATTCATATTCTGGTCCGCCAATGGTCTTTTCATATTTAACAAATAATTTAAAAATTTACCTCAACATCAAGTTAAGAATCAAAACCTTCAGATTCCCTCTAAATTCTTAATCCCACACCGCAAACCGCTGGCCATAACTTCTGAAGTATAAATGTCATAATAATAGTTTTCGACCTAATTTCCCCTTTTTTCTTATTAACCTATCTGAATTGTTAATTCAATTATTTAAATATTTATTAGCGGTTTGGAGTAAATAGCAAGATCGATGAGGTGACTTACTAAGCAATAATTAGCGAGTACAGAACGGGATTGTAGGCTGTGCCCTGCCTAGGGCGAGTAGGCGGCCTATTTTGCGAGGTCCTGAATCATTAAGTAGCTCTCTATTACGGTCTTGTATTGATTCCATAAACACCAAGTTCATTGCGAGGTATTCGATTATTAAATATTTATTTTCTAAACATAGCCTTTACATAAAAAGAAAACCAAAACTAAAAAAAATATAACAGAATCTTTGGTCATTTGAAGAAATATAGGGCGTTATTCAAATAATTTTGATCCTACTAACGAATTACGACTAGAATAGAACGTTGTCTCAATTAAAAATTATGTTTCACTTATTTTGTGTTATTTTTGACTGCACCCGTCTCCAATTCAATACATCATTACGATATGAATAGTTTTCCAGTATTCCTGTTTAATCTATAAAATATTTGTAGACTTCTTTTTTTTTTTTAATGCTTAGCTTAAGCAATCGAGTAAACAGAAGAAAACAATGTACCTCTACAACTTATGAAGTGTCTTGGGTTCAGTACATGGTAGAGACAATACTGTGATGAAAGGTGATTTGGAATAGATCTCGCTCAACTGCCAGGTTTTCCTCTATGTTATAAATATTTGTTAGGTGTGCACTAAGATGGTCTATAGATCATTCAAGCTTCGTCTATAACTATTAACAAATTAAATCATTTAATTTTTAAGACATAACACAAAATATAGCGCTTTTTTTAAATTCAAACGGAAAAAATGGAATGCATTGATTTTAAAATTAAAACAAGCAAAGACTTAGTCAAATATTTCGATCTTAGGACTGTTATTTCAATTCAGAAAATGCAGTGAAATAAGATTAAAATATTTTTCTTATAAACTATGAATATGTTTATGAATAAAACAAATCTAATTTTAAAAAATCAACATTTGTTTTACCTAATGAAAAATTCTCAATACTTCAGAACAACACTGAGTGGGTACATATTCTTTTGTAGGCTCACTAGAGGGGTGCAAAGTAAGCACTAAACTGAACTTCAGTTTCTAGTAGGGATGGGTAGATACTGGATTTTCCTGTATCTGAATGCAAGTGATACTGATACTTTTCTGTATCTGATACTTTTAATTATAGTTCTATTTGATGATACTTTTAGTATTATAGTTGAATACAGTTCTAAAACGCTACACAGCAGCCTTTCTTGGGTCATCAGTTTTTGTTATCATTTTTAAAGGAGAAAGAGTTATTCGCCGAAATAGTAACCTGCACAAGCCATCAAATGATTAAAATCGTGTTTTTTATTGGTTAATTATTTTTTGAAAGCTATGGAGTTGAACAATAAATAATACATTTTAACAATAACTCAAAAATTTGTCTATCCGCCGCCACACGCTACACTCTTTAAAACGCTATAGCTGGTTTTTTTGCACCCGATTTCAATTATTTATGTCAATTGCCTTTACTTTATGGTATAGTTATATCCATTAATGAACCCATATTTGCCCGGATATAGGTCGAGTTTTTTTTTGCGAAAGTTGCTCGTGAAAAATCATATATTAGGAGGCGATCTCGGAAAATTTTATTTCAACCGCCCTTTACTGTTAACTAATTTCATATTTTATTTTCGTTTCTACATATTAGATAATTGACTAATTACAGATTATATTGATAATAAGTGAAAACTTTTTCAAAATTATTTTTACTTATTTATTTATTAATATTAAGGGGAAATTGGTCTTTCGCCGCTAATCAAATCAGGGGACAGGGATGGGTAAGGTTCTATCATTTTGATTGTATCAATCTGACCGTATCTGATACTTGTATCAATCGATACAAAAGTATCAGGTACATTTCGACTATATCTGATAGTTGTATCAACTACTTTTTAGTATCAGAAACAAAGTATCAGATTGAAACCACCTTACCCATCCCTAGTTTATAGAATAGTATATTAAAAGATAAAGCCTGTAACACAAAAACCCGCGAACGGTTCTGGGGTTCAGTAAATGGTAGAGACTGTGCTGTTTCATGGACAATGGTTCTACAACGAGATGACTTTTCTAAATAGTATATTACCTCTACTAAAACGATAAGTAACTACTGGTCACATTCAAATGATTATTTGAATAATTTTTAAGTTGGGAAACCTCTTACGTTGTGATAAATGTAAAAATCGACCATTTTGTATTTTATCTCAAGATATTTGCCAATGGTTGATTCCCAACACACGATTATAAACTAGTTAAAGGTCAGCATTTTGGTTAGTTTTTACAAAAATAGTTCTCTTTCAAAATCATTCTGGACAATAGAACCAGGAAAGCCGGAAGGTCCCCTCGGTACCTGTAGGTTATGAATGCCCTCTGGGTTCTACCTGTCTTCCTTCCCAACCATCTCAGTGGTTTCTCTATACCGAAAAAATTTCTTACAGAGGTTAACCATTCAAAAAACCACGACAAATGATGAAGCATTCAATAGCAGTATTTAAGTTCTTTAAAAAAACTAGTGTCTTAAGAAAAAATAGGAGATTTTGAATGAAGAAACAGACAATGGAATATTAATGATTTATGACTCTCTTTCCATTCTCATTATTTCAAAATATGTTCACAAATAAGTTAAATTTATGGGATAAAGCTATTTGAGACCCATTTTGTATAAAGCCAGCGGACTCAGATAATGTAATTCCTTGACATACCTACGGATATTAGAAGGCTGTAGATTTTTCCATGTCCATGTTATAAAATATATTGTAATTGTAATTTAATTAAAATGAAGGAGGTTCAGAAAAAAAAATGTAACACAGATTGTCTATTATTTTATATAATTTCAGCTGTTTAATGTACGTTAGTTAGCGAGTGTTTTGAAATAACTATTACTAATTTGTATATAGTGTTATTCTTAAATAAAATCTTGGAAATGATAAAAAAAGTTTAAAAAAAAAGCAATTTGACTTATGTATTCTAATTACCTAATTCTGAGACATTATACAATATTCAAGATTTGCTATTATATTTTATATTAATAGAAGATGAAAATTAATATATTTGCTGTTGTTTCAGGTACGTTGTTGTGGATGGCTTGGGTTAGAAATAACTATTACCCATCTGTAAGTAACAATTTATTAAACCGAATTAACATAAATATACATATCTAAATAAATAAATACATATATCATTAATTATTTCTAATGAATAGCAATTTATGTACTACAATTTTATTGATTGAAAATATTTTTTAGTTCCTAATGGATAGGTTTATTTTGTATGGTTTAGGATCTTACCAGCACGTTGCAATGCTTACGCCTATTGTAATATAACTCTACCTAGATTTTAAACCTTGAAATAATGAAAACTTCAAAAAGATGCATAAAATAGAATGCAATAGGAAAAATTTCAAAAAGGAAATCCTAAAGTCCTAAAATACTGGGAAAACTAACATGTTAACGCTTCGTCAAGTAAGGCATTATAAGTGCAATTTCATTTGGTGCACTTAAATGCATACACCAAATGAAAAGTCACGTCAAATAAGATAGTGTGAAGGGCACCTCACATCAACAGTCCTCGGATTCCTCAAGAGGCAGCAACATCATTTTAAGTCCTCGGAGTCCTCAAGAGACAGCAACATCATTCCAAGTCCTCGGAGTCCTCAAGAGACAGCAGGATCATTCCAAGTCCTCGGAGTCCTCAAGAGACAGCAACATCATTCCAAGTCCTCGGAGTCCTTAAGAGACAGCAACATATTCCAAGTCCTCGGAGTCCTCAAGAGACAGCAACATCATTTCAAGTCCTCGGAGTCCTCAAGAGAGAGCAACATCATTCCAAGTCCTCGGAGTCCTCAAGAGACAGCAACATCATTCCAGGTCCTCGGAGTCCTCAAGAGGCAGCAACATCATTCCAATTCCTCGGAGTCCTCAAGAGAGAGCAACATTATTCCAAGTCCTCGGAATCCTCAAGAGACAGCAACACATTCCAAGTCCTCGGAGTCCTCAAGAGACAGCAACACCATTCCAAGTCCTCGGAGTCCTCAAGAGAGAGCAACATTATTCCAAGTCCTCGGAATCCTCAAGAGACAGCAACACATTCCAAGTCCTCGGAGTCCTCAAGAGACAGCAACATCATTCCAGGTCCTCGGAGTCCTCAAGAGGCAGCAACATCATTCCAATTCCTCGGAGTCCTCAAGAGAGAGCAACATTATTCCAAGTCCTCGGAATCCTCAAGAGACAGCAACACATTCCAAGTCCTCGGAGTCCTCAAGAGACAGCAACATCATTCCAATTCCTCGGAGTCCTCAAGAGAGAGCAACATTATTCCAAGTCCTCGGAATCCTCAAGAGACAGCAACACATTCCAAGTCCTCGGAGTCCTCAAGAGACAGCAACACCATTCCAAGTCCTCGGAGTCCTCAAGAGACAGCAACATCATTCCAAGTCCTCGGAGTCCTCAAGAGACAGCAACATCATTCCAAGTCCTCGGAGTCCTCAAGAGACAGCAACATCATTCCAAGTCCTCGGAATCCTCAAGAGACAGCAACATTATTCCAAGTCCTCGGAGTCCTCAAGAGGCGGCAACATCATTCCAAGTCCTTCTCAAAAACAACTAACCGGGATTTAGTGGTTTATGAACCAACAATAAGCTGTTTGTTGAAGGTCTTGGAGTGATGTCGTTACTTATTGACTCTTGATGTGACATGTGGTTTTACTTGATCTTCTTTTCTTGTATAAGAAAGGTTCTTTTGGTGCATAAGTCCTGATACACCAACGGGTTAGGTTTTTCTAGTTTTTTAGATACTTAACGCTTTGGTTTTTGAGACTTTTCTTATTACATTCTAATTTATATATAAAATAGATTAATAGGTTTTTAATTTATGGGAGCGGAATGGCTGAGTGGTAGAGCAGTGAGTTGCCATGCCGGAAATCCTGGTTCAAATCCTGCTGCAGGCCATGACTTTAAATTAGTCTGTTTGCAGCGGGAGATGGATCATACAGGATCTAGGAACCTCCTGGGGCCCACCCAGCCTCTATGAAATATAAAAATAGAGTACCCAAAATAAGAGGGAAAACATATGGCGGTTGAGCGTGACCTAGGACAAGTCACCTCCTTGCAGAACCGTTGTCCATGAAACAGTACAGTCTCTACCATGTACTTAACCCCTGACCAGTTCACGGGTTGTAGTGGTACAGTTGTTTTGTTTTTTTACATCCTTTAGTTTAATTTAATTCATTAAGTAGTATAATGAATATAGATACGGATGATGAACTCCTTTTTCAATATTTCGTTGTTGTTGTTTTTTTATTAGTCGAATTATGGTCACTTTTGAAGTGAATAGAATAGAACTATTCAAGCAATATATTTTTTTTAATACTTGTGATTTAGCAGATTCCCATGGACTGTTTATAACCTTAAACTGATAATACTAATACTGATTTATATTTATGGAAATTGAAGTAGGCGAAAAGAAATGCATTAAAAGCCAAATACTTTTATTTTACACGATTTTACTTTATTGCAAGGACAAAGTAGCTTAATACTGATTAAAATATTTATTTTTTAACAGTATTAAGTTACTTTGTCCTTAATTAAAGTAAAATCTAGTAAAAAATAGTGAGGAACCATGTTTAATCATGTTTAAAATAGTGAGGAACTATAATAATTCACGTAAATATGAATCGAGGGGTTTCCTTATAGTTCCAAAGTTGTAACGACGATACACCTGGAAATGTTTATGGTTCACTTCATTTAGCATTTTAGTGTAATTTCCTTTCCATCAATCAGAATACTATAATAGACAATATCCTCTTCTATATTATTTATAATACATTTTAATGGAGTCTTTACTTTACTTCCTTATGTTTATGTAATCAAACACTCGTTAGTTTCTCCATAAATTCCACATATTCAATGAGCACATAATCATGTTGGGAGAATTTTCTCTTCAAGAATAAAGACTTTCATCGATTTCTACATATTTTCCAGGCACCCTGCTTTCATCTAGGTTTTACGAGATAAGAATGTATATTTCATTCTTTTTTTATTTATGTATTTTTTAATTTTAATTCGTGTTTTTATTTATAGTTACCTGTTACTCAGTTTTCAGTTTCTATGTATTCGTTACTGGGATTTCAGTGTTCTAGAATATCTAGTTGACATTTTCAAGGGCATAACTCTGTAAAGAGTGACCTACATTTATCTGAAAAAAGAAAATCAGAAAACGCCCTGGATGTGAACCGAGGCAGGAACATAGCCGCGGTTACACGAACTAACAGTAACGATTCTGTTCCAACAGGAAGCTTTAGGAGCCACAGCTGATCATAAATCCACGCAAGGGGATATGAAAAAGTATCAGGCCTTGTAGCCCCTGTTATAAAATATTTATAGGGCGGGGAGGCAGCACCCCCTCCATCCACCACTTAGTTCCGGAGTTTTGAGGAGGTCTTTAGGATCTGGCCAGCCGTGGAAGTCCTGGGTATCGATAATCATGCGGGTCGATAGTTTCTGGGCTATTTGTTGTAATCGATTGGATGATTAACTATCCTGGTCAGTAGTATCCTTCATGTAGCTCCATCTTAGGCAACCTGCAGTATACATAATAATAAAATTATTTATTTCAGAAATTATACAAGTGCCATTTGGCATATGGTATACATAATCAAATACTAATATTAAGGATTTCTTTCAACTTAGATGTTATCAGCTCAGAGGTCTCGCCTCAGATCTCGATCCATCATGTCTCCTTCCCTAAGACCCCTCGCTGCCACGCTCTCCTCCACACCCTGCAACCATCCTCATTTGGGTCGTCCTCTTTTCTTTTTTTTCCGTAGGGGAATAGTCGGAGATTGTTTCAGGCCATCGTTCCTCTGCTATTCTTTTTAAGTGGCCATACCATTTTAATCTCCTTGTTTCTATTGTGTAGAGGATCGTTGTTTCCTGATCAGTCGCTTAATCGTACAGTTAGGGACGTGTTGAATTCTGGAAATGGCACAACAGCGTCTCCAGAAGTCCATCTCCAAGGCCAAACAACTAGCTTTCCTTGTTTTTCGTTATTGTATATCCTCCACGTCATGAATGAGTGAAACAATTTTTTTGTTTGTTTAGTGGATGACCTTTTTACTCCACAGATCAGAGTTGAGACACCCAATAATGTTGCTGCATCTTCCTATTTTTTCAATTATATCTTTGTCGAAGCTAAAAATAATACAAAATTGAGACATGTAAAAAAACCATAATAATAACGATAACTTCTTCATAATATTTTAACAGAAAATGGGATATGACCTTTGGTGTCTTGAGTGAATTACAATGAGTAAAATATTTAATTTATAAAAATAATAAATACCTACATATGAAATCCAAAAACATCCTAATACAATCCTTACAATTTACCTTGGTTGTACATGTATATTATGAGTCAACTCTAATCCGTTTATAGTAGAGATGAGAAGTACGTGAACGAATTAGATCATTGAACTAGATACGGAAAACGGACTATAAAGAGCGCTCTCTGTTTTGGTGAAGAACTACAGTTCTTTTTAGTTCACACCACTCACCAGCAGAGATTTTATAAGTTTTCTTAAATTGAAGGAAAAAGTGTGCCAGATAGGCCCCACTTTGTGTTTTAAACCAAGACAATCATCTTTAACGAGTTTCTTATCTTTTATAACAAAAAATGTAAAACCAATTATCAGGGTATGAAAATTAATAAGAAAGTAAATATTATAGTTTTTAAAATGGGTGAATTAAATATGAAGAATAATATGGAAGAACAAAGAATATTATTTAGGAAAAAGGCAGCGGACGTAATTATAACCTTATGTAACCTTTCTAGTTCATTTGACCTCTCAGTTTCTCCCTCTTTTTCCATAGTTCAATTCTTCTCATAGTTCAGTACATTTCTAGTTCTTTTGAAAATGGAACTATGTAGTTCATTAGAACTAGTTCATTAACATGAACTATCTCAAAAGGAACGATTCAGTAAAAGGTACTTTGCCCACCCCTAGTTTATAGCATACTCTTCAATCACACATCACCGACCTTCAAGAATGGTGTCTAAACTGGAGAATTAAAATAAATTCTCATAAATTCCGTCAAATCGCCTTAACTCTCCGTCGTAAACTAATGACTTCCTGTCCTCCTGTATCGTTTAATAACATCCCACTGATTACTGTTGAACAGGTCCGGTACTCAGGACTACACCTTGACAAATGTTTAACCTGGAATCCTCAAACTAAACTTAAAAGACAAGAAACTGATAGCCGTTTGAGGCTACTTCAACACATACTATACAAACACTCTAAGCTCCAAAATAACTACAAAAGGCACATAAACATGACTATTATAAGACCCGTTTGGACTTTCATGCTGTAATGCTCCACTAAACCATCGAGTTCCTAATGTACCCAATCCATACCATCCAAAATCCTAAGGCATTCCAATATGACAACGTTTCTAGCAGCAATCAGAAACATATAAAAAATCACAAACAAACAATAATAAAAGGAATTTTTGAATTGAATATTTCTTTAAAATTGTTTCAATAATGGGAGACAGTTAAAAGTAAAAAATTATGATAACGAAATCGGGGGATTCGGTTTGGTGTTGTAGCTACAAATCTATAATCTCCATCCTCACCTCAATTAGGCCACTGGGTAGCTAAATAATCAAATAATTCATTGCGATAAATGAGGACTGTGAAGCATCGGGTTCGGTGGAGGTGTAAGCGCCTCCATTTTGAGGTAATTTTGTTGCGTTTCGAGATTTCCATTCCGTATAATTTTGGCTCGGAGCAGACGTTCGCTTATGTTTCAATCGTCAGGTGTTTAATATCGATTGTATATAAAACACTAGTGTAAAATAGTGACAGTGAATATAAAAAGGTATTGGAAAAAAACTATTATCAAAAGTATATAACGTTGGCCTACACGCGTCGAAATGCCAAATTCAAATACAGAGATCGTATACGGTTGAAAATGGCTTCTCAAAAGAGATCGAATGGTAACAAGAAAACACCATATGACCAAGTAAAAAAGACCTATAACTAATAAAATTGTATTATAACTTTAAACAGTATTTATTTTTTTACTGTATTTTTCCTGAATACATAAATAATCACATTTTATATAAAAAATATTACCGGTTACGTAAACTTATTACGGTATAACAAACAGCTGTGTCCATGACACAGCCACGCTCCATTTCTTTTTGGAACAATATAACAAGATTTTAAAAAACAGGAAGAGACAAAAATTACATTAAACCAAAAACTTTTTTTGATTAAACTAACACAAAATAAATATGTTAACTTTTATATCAAAAATAAAAAGATAAGAAGTTTTAATATATTTATATATGTGTATATGCGAGTGTATATATAAAGAAAGGCGACAATAAGTGCTTCGCTTGCACAATAGAAGTCGCAGACCCAAACAGAGAAGGAAGACCTGGGATAATGAAGTTACCGTGTAGTCCCTCCCAGCGTCACTCAACAGGTGACTTCCAACTCCAGATTTAGATGCAAATATCCTTCACCGCCGTAGGAAGGCTCTTAGCCGTCGTGTCCTTGGAAGGACTCCGAGGTAATGGGTTCTTGGCTGACGGAGGATGGCGACATCCGGAGGTCTTCTCGAAGGATCCTACCAAGGGCATCGTGTCGGAATCCTTACAGGATCTTTATAGGATAAGGTGAATTATGCATTCGTGTATAAGAAATTTTACTATCCCGAGGAAGAACATAAAATCTTAAGCTGGAGGGATTTGGTAAGAAGGAATCTGAAAAATGCCGGAGGATGAAAGAAGGAAAAAACTCTAAAAGGATTCTACAAAAGCAAGTTTCTTATCATTAATGGATTAAATCACAAATTATTAAAAACATAATCACAGTATTGAATATTATGAAATCATCAAATTAAATAGGTTCAAGTAAATAAACAGAATTATTATCGTAAAATATTTTAATCTGAAAGACTACGTTTTGGCCGATTGTATGAGTAAGAAATTAGAACTGAAATTAAATCGGAGACATAAGATATGTCCAATATAATAATAATAAAGCTTTATTGAACTCATATTATGACAAAATCTTCTCCCTTGGGAAGTGAAATGGAGTTCAGCTCAAAAATATAATTTTACAGAATAGTAACAATATAAAATAAAATAACCAACACTCATCACAAAACAAAAACGTTCTTTTAAAATAAATATAAATAAATAATAAAACTATATTATACAACTTTCAATACAAAATAAAACAAACAATACTCACTTCAAACTACAAATATAAAACAAAACTTTTTAGTTTTTATAGATTCTTTACAATTCTGGCCCAACAGCCTCTGTCCCTGGCCACTTTGATCCATTTGGTTCCCAATCTTCGGGTAATTTCATCCCTCCACCTCATGTACTGTCTTCCCCTGCTTCTGCCGATCGGAGTCCACTCGGTGCCGCTTTTCGACCATATCTCGCCCTTGACTCTGGCTAGGTGTCCAGCCCACCTCCATTTCAGTTTTTGGGCCTCCTTATTCCCAAGTTAGGACATCTCGCTTCTCAATTTCCTCACTTCTTCGGATTCCTACGATACTCCTTAAAAGCTTCATTGCCATGGTGTCAAGTTGCGCCTGTTCCTGTTTTGTTTAGGCCCAAGTCTGAGCGCCATACAAGATTGAGGGCTAGGTACAAGACTGTTGGAGATTTGCTTTTAGCTCTATTGTGAAGTTACACTTAAAGACATTTTTTAAGGACCAATATTTATCCCATCCTATTTTTATCCTTCTGTCCAGTACTTTACTGTATTTTTTTCTAAAGAAATTTCCTGACCTATATATATGAATTGATTTTAGCATTCTGTTGTATGTTCTCCTATTGTGATATGGTGTTCTTTTGTATATGTATTTATTTTTGGTTTTTGGTAATTTAATTGTGAACCATATTTTTAACTTTTATCGATCAGATCATTGTAAGCAAATCAATTTTGCTAGGAGCTATTAAACATATGTTGTCTGCAAACCTTTTAATTTTTCAACCACCTGCCATTCTTTGTCCAATATAATTAACATCACATAGCAAAGAGTATATATATATATATATATATATATATATATATATATATATATAAGGAAGAAAATGGTCCGAGTGAAGGTCAACAAATTCTCTTATATAGGGAGGACTGTTTATTGGAAACGTTTCGACCCACATTGCAGATCTTCAAGGCTAGCAGGATGACACTATCTACTACCAGGGATTGACTAAACCTGGAGTGTTGGTCGAAACGTCGGCTTTCCAAAAAACAGTTCTTCCTTTTGATCTTCATCCGGAACTTTTTCTTCCTCATACGATAGTCATTCGTTTGCGTTTCTATAACATCACTTTATGCTTGTATGGCTTATCGGGGGATAATAGAATGGGGGTTCTTAATTTTGTCAACCCAAGAATAATTAGGATAGTGGTTTTTAACGAGTGCCTGACACAACAAAGAGTCGGAACCGCCAATATACGAGGACGGTTTGAAAAGTTCTCGGAATGTACTAGAAAGAATTGGTCCAGCCATGTTCCAATGGCTTGATCCCATCTCGAAAATGAGATTCAGAAAAAGAAATTTCCGTCTACCTAGGAAAATTTTCAGCTTGGAGAAGAGATGAAAGTCTGATGGTGCCCAATCAGGTGAATAAAGTGGATGTCTCGCCAATACTTTTCTCAGTTCATGAAGTTTTGCCATGGTAATATCACTTGTTTGCGGGCGGGCGTTGTTGTTGTTGCTATGCGAAAAACAACAATGAGTCGTCACTACCATTTACGACATGCGTTCACTCACTAATGATGTGTGATTATTGCGAGGGGACCTCGTTGCTCTACCACTGAGATCTAGCGGTGATTCCGAGAAATTTTCAAAACTACCTCGTACGTATTAATAAATGTCGAAACTTTGTTTTATATAAAGTATCTATATCTATACATGTTATAATATGTATTTTCGTGATAAACTCAATAAATACTGCACGGATTTTCATGGGGTTTTCACCAATAGATAGAGTCACTAGAAAGGTTCAGGTATATAATTTATCGAGGTTTTGTGTAAATGGGTTGAAATATAACGAATTGTCGGAAATGTTCGAAAAAGTATAGCCTCCTGGGAGGTGTCATCGAAGGCGCTGCCTAATGCATTTGCCATATATCGAAACAATGCATGGAGGAATAATCCTCTTTTATTGATCTACAAAAAAGTCAGTGATAGCATATATCTATATTTTAAGGAAAGCTTAATATGCCCATTTTATCCTCTAAAAAATTGATCACGTACAATTCGGTGTTTGGAAAGCTATTTAGACGAGTACAGTACTAATCCTTATCAACTTACTTTAGTTACCTTAAGGTTATAATAATGCGCATTATTAGAATATTTTATACCATATAATTTAAATGAGTATCTTATGGGTTATCGCAAAAATTGAATGCGCAAAAAAATAAATTCGTTTATAAAGAAAATTTGGTTTTGTTTTTATGTTTACAATATATACATAATAAAATACATTAGACAGACAAAACATGTGGGCATAATATGTCTGACAATATTATATCCATATATTGTCATTACTATTATATATTGTCATACATTATTATATCCATGCAAAGCCGGATCGCTAGTTGGATATAAAAGATATATAAACAATTCTTCCAGTTTTACTTTTATATTATGCATATGTTTTATCTTCTACGATTGTTGATATGATTGATTTAAAAAGATATATTATTGAAAAACTGTCACAAATTAATATCTTTCTTATAATTATTATCCTTCCAACAGATGGAACCTGTTGTAGATTATAATGTTGTGGCACTAATAAGTTCCGTTATGCCTTTGAGAGATTCCCTAATTATAGGCCTCTTCAATCCCATCTTATCGCGTGGCCAATCCGGAACGGCCATTATTAAAAATTATTCTAATGTTTAAAAAGATGGTATCGTTGTTAGCGGTCACATTTCAACGGTTTGCCACAGCCTTCGATATCCGGGAGGAAGAGGTGTTGCTCCGTGATGAGTTGCAATGATGAAGGTCCCGGGTTCAAATCCGGCTGTGGGAGATAAATTATTTTATCTGTTATCAGTCATGGTAGACCCTGTGGGATCTACAGATCATCCTGGCAAACCACCCAGCCATTATAAAGTGTGTATCCTCAACTAAAGGGGAAAAACCTTGCTTTGGAGCGTGATTTTGGACAGATCACTTCCCTGCACAGAGTTATCCAAGAAACAGTAGTCTCAAACAGTCCAATAAACTGTAGTAGAAATGTTTTTTAACAGCGAAATAAAAAACTTGTACCACTACAACCCATGAACGGGTCTGGGGTTCAGTACATGGTAGAGACTGTTTCATGAACAACGGTTCTGCAAGGAGGTTACTTGTCCTAGGCCACGCTCAACCGCCAGATGTTCCCCCCTATTTTGGCGCATTTTTATAATATTTTATTGAGGCTGGGTGAGCCCCAGGAGGGTCCTAGATCCCATATGATCCATCTCCGGCTGCAAACAGACTAAATAAAAGTACTGCCTCCAGCGGGATTTAAACCAGAATTTCTGGCATTGCAACTCAGTGCTCTACCACTGAGCCACTCCGCTCTATTTTTAGATGTAACTATGACTAATATTCAACTAAATAC
This sequence comes from Troilus luridus, assembly GCA_964056705.1. Lineage (NCBI taxonomy): Eukaryota > Metazoa > Arthropoda > Insecta > Hemiptera > Pentatomidae > Troilus > Troilus luridus. Next base: position 194,472,127 of record OZ057412.1, on the reverse strand, counting down.
AATCGTCGTAATATGATTATTTATTGAAGAAAAAATATATAATAATATAGTAGATTACACAATACGGAATTGCGAAAGTTCACCCGGTTAATAATATTCAAGTGATAGGGTCACAAAGATTAAGACGGGCTTGTAAACTTGCTAAGCTTAGCAAAGAACGAATTCCCAACAAGTTAATAAGCGCTGTGCCGACCGGGATGTGTCTTAGGGGTAGGCCGAGGCGTAGGTGGGAAGATTGCGTTAAGAGACGAATTTAGGTTTGTGTAGAGGTCCGTGGGTTCTGGTCCGTGAACATAGGTTTGTAAGCAGAGAATTGTGTTATTAAGCTTACGCCTTTTATTATAAATATGGCCAATAAAACAAATGCTTTATTAATTTCCAATTCTGTTATGAACAATTAATGACATCCTTGTAAACCTATTATAAAAAAAAAGAAGTTGATTTTTGGAGGTGGCGGGCGTGCCTAAACCCAACGCATTAACTCGCCACTGCCGAACCCCGTATGCCAGCAATGGCAGGAAGGGGGCCCAAAAAAAACAAAAATGCAGAGTCGTTGTCCATGAAACAGTACAGTCTCTACCACTTACTGAACCCCAGACCCGTTTACAAGTTGTAGTTGTACAGGTTATATTTTCATTAAGGTTAATAAAGTCTTTATTTATTCTGGGATAAGTTCCTTTAGAATAAAAATACAGCTAATAATGGTGCTGATTTAAATGTAGTTAACATAAAATAATCTTGACTAAAAAGGAATAATTCCAGTATGTTTCTTTGAACACTTCTCAATGTTTACTCGTATTTAGTAGTTCAAGATTCATTTTAATTTCTTTAGCTATCGAATATATCAAGGAGTGTTTAATTAATACTGTACACAGACAGTGTTATAAAATAGTATAATGATTCATGCAAAAAATAAGAGCAAGGAGATAATTTAATTGCATGAAATCGTTTTAATTACATCAATTAAAATATTACACCGTTCCAATGACATGAGGCTGTAACTGTTACGAAGTTACAGCCTGTCACCGTTACCTTTTAACATGTAACTGTAACAGCGTAATGAATTAACCGTATTCGATATATATCTCCATACATTTTGTATCGGTAACTGCTAATGTTTGTATTTATGACAAATATTGACTCTTTGTGTTGTCACTACGATATTCAGACATTGAAAATGTAATTATTATCGAATCCAGAGCGCTCTATATTTAAAACTTATGAACTATTAAAAAGAAACCAGTTTGTATCGGAGACTATAATGATAACCCTCTCCCGATGTAAAATTCATTCACAAATTGGCAATTCGCTCTAATGAAAGACGGCTACAGTGTACCAACGCAATTAGTTTACCATTAATTGCTATAGACTCCTTTAATTACTAAAGGAATCGATAAGCCAATTATCGATTAATCATAATTAGACAGGCCCTGAGGGTTTCTGTACTTTAAACGAAATTGCAGGGTTTAACCTCTAATTGAAATCGGGAACTTGTAAATCTTAAATTCCAAGGTTGCTTGTAAATAAATATTCCAAAACTATTAGTAAAATCTAATAAACTCTAATAAACCATCCAATTCCTCTCGTATGCAATCCTTACAATCCAAAATCCTTCGTAAAATCCTCAATGCTCCTTACTTTGTTACGAAGAAAAGTAATCCATAATGACCTTGATGTCCCATTTGTTGCTGACTTGCCCCGAATCTGACTACATTTCACTCAAACCCACTAGTTTCAAACCTAGCAACCTTCAATTCGAGTCGTCTGAAAAGAAGATGGCCTCGTGATCTTCTAAGTTGAACTTGCTATTTGAGTGCTGCCACTGGGTAGTTTCTCTACTTGTCTTTTCATGCCAATGTAAACATTTATTATATTTACTTGATGTATTCTGTTATACAGTTGTCAATTTCATTAAATAACTTTTAAAAAAAAATCTGATAAAATATTAAGTTTAAACAATTTATTGTAAGGCATATTTTTGAGTAAAGTTAGGCCTCTTATTATCAGAATTGGCATTATTATAGCTTTTTACAACCATAATAATTAATAGGTTAATTATAAAGATTTTTTGGTAATTGAATACTTTTGAAAGAAAGAGCATTGTTCTGTTTACACTGAGTTAGGTGACAAATTTCCAAGGTATTTTAAGCTGACATTCGGAAATTCAGACAGCGATTTTTTTTTTTTCTATGCCAATATTATTTTAAATATAATTTTCCAAACAAAAATTTAGATATAATTTAAAAGAGTGGAAAATGGTAAAGGGTTATAGTCAATAAATATTTCTCACAAAATAAGTTTACCTTATTTTATTTGTGCCTACGTTCCGGCAAAGTTTTCATCAGAGCAAAAGGATAAAGATTCCATCAGCAACTCGATATTCAGGTAAAATATTTCGGATAATAGTCCTAGGTTCAGTAGCCAATTGTCATATCATGGCTCTTTGGCCGAAGCGTAGGCAAAAATAAAATTAACTGTTTTTATTGTGGAAGAAAATGGTCCTCTAAAATTGTATGGAAGAAAATTGTATTCTATAGTATGTTTTTTTTGGTTTGTTTTTCCTACCTTGTATTTTAACATTTGTTTTTACCTTGCTTAACCTGTTTTTAAATATTTTGTGATTTTAAATTGCCTGTATTTTGTATATTTAGCCCTGAAGAAGACCTACAGAGTGGGTCGAAATGTTGGCTACTGAATAAATATTCTTGATATTCAGAAAAACTTATTGACCTCTTCCCGGACCATTTTCTTCCATAATTTTCATCAAGGTCAACCATTTTCTTTCAAAATTAACTTTTTTTAGTTTGAAATCTGTATGGTCTGCACCCTGATCATTTAACCCTCTTCTAAGATATATCCTGTCAACCATTTCATCATCTATGTATAATTTATTTCACGACAGCTGCTCGGTGGATTCTATAATAGTATATAACATATCATATTATTGTATAACAGATGTGTTTATGGCTAAATATAAATATATACACATATACATACTCGTATATACATTTTTTTCAACCTAGTAGTTTGAAAAACAGCACACATGGCATGCTTCCAACTATAGTTGCATCAGTCTTCCAAGTCATTTCGGCAAAAAAAAAATCACCCATGACCTCAGCTAACATTGGCCTTGTGACATTAAACACCGCCATTAGCAGCGACATAACACACTCACAGAAGTGGCAGGTGGCGTCGCAAAAGAGCCTGGTCACAGAAGACTGGTCCCGAATCGTGACTGCGGCGATGTCTCATTCCTCTTTATAACGCACCCTCTGCAGGGCAGCTGTCAAATAGGACGTGCCTAATAGCCTCCATGATGTATATAGCTCCTGGTACCGGGTTCGATTCTCGTCGGATAATGTGACTTGCACGGTATTTAGTCAACTCCCACTGTCTTGTATACATCTGCCATGCCTGAATAATATAGAATGTGAATTATTTGACAGATCGGATTTAGAGAACGATCCATACTAGTTCTGAAATTTCTATCTCAGGCAGGATTTATGTTGTTTCGGGCATAACCTTCTCAATATTATAACCATAATAACAGTAAACATAAATTAATAATTAATAATACCATTAATTAAGGAGAATATTTCTTTCAGAAATAGCAAAAATAGCAAACTGTTCATGTTTTTTGGAGTTTTGACTTTTATAAATGTAAACACTTATTTATCCGTACGTAGGTAAGCGGATTCGAGTTATTTTCGTAGTGAATTGTTTATATTGCTACTCCAGTTCAAATATTGTAATGAACTCTTATTAATCATCACATTTTCGATAATAGTTACTATCAATACAATTGAACGAATATTTTTTAGTATAACATCAAATATGGCCAAGGAAACACGCGATTTTCGTGTCATTTGTTTTTAAGAGTTTATGCTAGGATACTCGGCTGCAGGAAACATTACCACCGCGTTCGGGGAAGGGTGCGGTAAAGCACGAATCATGAACTGTTGTTTTGAGAAATATTCCGCTGGTGACAGAATTTAATTCATAAATTATTTCTTCTTCCTACTCAGACGTTAAGCCGTCAAATCCATATCGTACTGAAGGGATATTAGTCCAGGATCCATGGCCCATTTTTTCACTTGATTAGTATCAAGCTGAATCTTCTTGAATAGCTTCGTTTCGATGAGACATCCAACAATTTCCTCTGCAAAAATTCTCGATTGTGGTAGCTAACAGAGGTAGCAAGGATAAAATATGTCGATTTGATGATTCTCAAAAATGTATTACTAACTGGGTTTTTTTTTCTTAAATCTCAAGATAATTATCTAAATTATTTGAAAACATATTTGTCTTACAAAATGTATGGTTTGATCAAAGAGTCCCCTCCTTCCAACGGGTATCGAAAACGAGGTAATCAAAAATGATTACTAACCAGCTGTTTTTTTTTTACTTCGTTATCGATACATATTGGAAGGAGGGGACTCTTTGATCAAACCATACATTTTGTAGGACAGTTATTTTTTCAAATAATTTAGATAATTATCTTGAGATTTAACAAAAAAAAACCCAGTTAGTAATAAATTTTTGAGAATCATCAAATCGACATATTTTATCCTTGTTACCTCTTTTAGCTACCACAATCGAGAATTTTCCCACAGGAAATTTTTGGGCGTTTCATCGAAACGAAGCTACCCACGAAGCTTGATACTAATCAAGTGAAAAAATGGACCATGGGCCCATAACTATATTGACATAATGCTACAAAAAAAAAACTTACATCGGTTAATCGAAAGAGACCTATATTCTTACACGATAGTGGCAGAACTCATATTTGACGACAAACAGTGAAGGAACTGAAGGAGCTGGGTTACAAAGTCTTCCCACACCCACCTTATTCGCCAAGCTAATTTCCGACAGATTTCCATCTGTTCAGAAGTTTGGACAACTTACCAAAGGGTACAATTTTTGAAAATGATTCTCAAGTAAATAAACTTATTTTTAGACTTTATTATATCACAAAACCCTGTGTATTTTTCGGTTCTGGGGTAGATAATTTGATAACCTGAAAAAAAAACCTGTACCACTACAACCCATGAAGGGTCTGCGGTTCAGTACATGGTAGAGACTGTACTGTTTCATGGACAACGGTTCTGCAAGGAGGTGACTTGTCCTAGGTCACGCTCGACCGCCAGATTTTTCCCCCTTATTTTGGGTACCCTATTTTTATAATATTTTATAGAGGCTGGGTTGGCCCCAGGAGGGTCCTAGATCCCATATGATCCATCTCCCGCTGCAAACAGGCTAAATAAAATTTATGGCCTGCAGCGGGAATTGAACCAGGATTTTCGGCATGGTAGCTCAGTACTCTACCACTGACCCACTCCTCTCCCTTAATTTGATAACACGTTGGGAAAAATAGCCTTTCCTTTTAAAACGAATATTTCATCTGAAACCACCCAGTACTTGTGGATTCCAGTGAAGTTAATTTATTTGGTTGTTGTGTTACCATATTAAGGTTTTCCTAATTCGATTTCTCGCTATCTCAACTCCGTGGAAATACAATAATAAAATTTTAAAAGAACAAACAAAATAACGAAATAATTACAAAAATAACTGCAAAGGGAGACAGTGTTAATTAGAAAAATTGTATTACTGAATTAATTCGGTCCTACAAAAGAGAAAATCTTGCCCTTTTGTAAAGCCTCTCTGTGGGGACATTAGTTTCCGCTAGCTGTATAATTAGCCTAAATGAAACATGTGACCCTTCTCCAACAGCTTTTATTTGTTTTATACAATACTGCTACAACATTATACAAGATTACATATGCTAATCTAATTATTATACCTTTTTGGATGCTTATAATAATAATTTTCCTAAATATACTTAATATAATATATCATCATACATACCCCTAGTAATTTGTTAAAATAAATATTATGATTAAATATTACTAGAAAATTATTCCATTATTGAAGTATCGTAATAAGGAATTAATTCCACTCTTGACAAGGTTAATACTGCATATAATGAATAGGAATGCTCATTTAATACCTAGATCAGGTCGGTTAGAACAAAATCTTACAGACTTAATCACCTTTTAACCTCAACTAACTTATCACTCCGCCTCAAAGTAATGATCTATAAGGCAGTTAATAGCCCAGCACTCTTTTATGGGGCGCCTATGTTGAATAACATTTCCCCAACAACTTCAAAAAAGCTTCAACAATTTCAAAACCGTATACTGAGGCGTATAGTAAGGCACACCTCTCTAGAAAGGACGAAATCAGACATAATACACGAGACCCTCTGGTTCCCGACGGTAACGGACTTCATCAAACGGAGGGATATCAAGTTCTTTGATAGCCTCCAATACTGCATGAACCCACTATTCAACACACTTACACCGACAGGCCGACCTCAGGCAAACACATGTACAGACACTCAACATTGACTGAGTAAACTACTGACTAACTTCAATCAGAAAGAACTAGTGAGCCCCATCACTAGACCCCCCCCCCCCACTCCTACCATCTAATTAACCTCAAGATAATTGAATGTACAATCCACTCTAAAAATGCACCTGGTGCAGTACAAGAGATGCCATGTATCATATTAATATGTTATTGTCAAAAATCAATAAAAGCCAAGGGGCTAAGAAAAAAAAAGAAGTTTGTGCCGTAGTATTGCGGGATTTCAGGGTTCATTTTTTTTTTTTTAATTAATCCTCTAAGAGGGTTAAAAGGGTGAAAAACTTTTGCAATAAAACTACGTCATTTGTGAAGGTTGTACCATGAAATTTTAGATTTAGCTTTTACATCTTTATTTTATTCATATAGATAATTTATTTATTACAAAAACACATTTTCTTAATTGAATATTTATCTTAATATATGATAACAGATATATTAAATAAAAAAAAAAACCTGTACCACTACAACCCATGAAGGGTCTGGGGTTCAGTACATGGTAGAGACTGTACTGTTTCATGGACAACGGTTCTGCAAGGAGGTGACTTGTCCTAGGTCACGCTCAACCGCCAGATTTTTCCCCCTTATTTTTCCCCCAGGAGGGTCCTAGATCCTATATGATCCATCACCCGCTGCAAACAGACTAAATAAAAATCATGGCCTGCAGCGGGAATTGAACCAGGATTTCCGGCATGGTAACTCAGTACTCTACCATTGAGCCACTCCTCTCCCTATATATATATTAAATAATATATCGAGGGAATAACATCGACATAAATAACCGTACTGAAACCTAAAAAAATATCTGTAAAAGTAATAATTGAAATGGATAACGTACATTTATACATTTAAATCGTTCAACCGTTTAATAACATCCTATTGATTCCTCTAGAACAGGTCCAATATTTAAAACTACGCCTGGACAAGCGCTTAACTTGAAATCCTTATACTAGACAGAAACCACAAGAAACAGTTCGCCATTTCAGGCTACTTCAACATTTACTAGACAAACGCTCTATGCTCCCAATTAATTGCGAAAGACTCATATACATGATTATTATAAGACCTATATATACTTACGGAGTTGAGGTTTAGTGGTCCACTAATTCATGGAATTCCTCTCCTATCCAATGCTTAGAATCCAAAATACTTCGTAAAATCCTCAATACCCTTAAATTTGATATTAACAAAATCATCAAAAGTGAACTTAACCGGACAATAAAATATAGCTAGACCTTAAAAATAACTCTATATTGTAACGAATTTGTTTTTATGTAATTGTATAGGTATAATTTTTGATAAATAATAGTGTTATATGTCTAACGTAATGTGTTCCATCGTAGCAGATCTATTACTTATTCAGTTAAAATGCATTAATCAATTTATGATCAAGAGACCTTCTTGGGGTTCTCTCAGGCTCTACAAAATGGTTTCCCTTCATTGAGGGAAGGATTTGGCGTTTGGGTCAGATTAGGGTCAAACCACAGCTTTGCCGAACCGCTGTTTATAAAGCAGTAAGTTACCTAACCAAATACCCTTCAAGGATTGTTGTGGTACAGATTGATTATTTTTTTATACCGTCCTTTTTTTTTTTAGCATATACATTTAAAAATATATATGACCAATAATATCACAAATTTATTTATTTATAAGTTAATTTAAGGTTTTTTAGTTTTTTTTACATTTATTGAACAGCGTTTTGATTTTTTTTTGGGGGGGGGGGGGATAAAATAATCTGTATTTCCTAAATTACATAAAAAGTAAGACTTTACACATATTCTACCTTGAATCAAGGCCTCCTAAAAAGTATAATTTTAAATTTTCAGACTAATAAAAATGGAAGTTATTATAAAATTATGCTTGTTGGTGATTTAAATTCAAAGATTGGAAAATCTAGTGCGCTCTTACACCACACTCCTTCGATACTTATCTGTAGTTTGTATGAATACTCGTTCTACCACGGCTTTCCTTTAAGGACACATATACTCAAACTTAATTCCGAAGTGACAGATGCGACGGGAAATACCCGCGGAGGGAACAATAGATGCAGACATCGGATAGAACCGCGATGTAAATCGAGACGCGACGCGCTACTACAATGATGGACTATCAATTAGTTGTGATTCAGTGGCCTCCTGTGTCGGGTCGAGATCTCAGTTCCATATCAGGATACCACTCGGATGTGTCACTGGCAAGGATATTCATGTCACGTGACATTATGTGGGTTTGAGGTCAAGTGATCAGCTGTTTATTAATTAATTAAATAGTAATGAAAATTGATTGATTAGAATTAACCCTTAGATAAAGAGTTGGTGTTTATTATTATACAGACAATCGTGGCTCCCACATCATCAAAATTATCATTTCTTTGGGTATATTCTTTCCCATATTAAAAATAAATAAATTGGCAAATAGCTAAGCCAATGTTCCTGTATATTTTAAGCTGTTTTGAATTTTTAATGGAATCGATGTATCGATTTAAAAATAAAAATAAGCTCATTCGAATATAGTGATTTTAGTTTATACTATACTATACTGTTAATACAATACTAGGAGTGCATTCATTTTTAGAATAAACTTCATTTTTTTATCTGTAACCTCTAGAAGGTTAAAAACAATGTACTAAACTGAAGAGCAACATCGAGGTACATCTAGTAAAAGTGGCAACTGTTGCAAAATTACACGAACAGTTGTATAAATTGTTAAGTGAGGATCGGTCCGCCGTTAGGCAGGTAAGGGCTATCCTCTAGTAACTATATAAGACATAATAACGAAATGATAAATAAATACAAAGAAATGAGATACGAACAAGATGTAAATAGAGCACATTGTTCTCAGTACAACGTTTTATACAAAAATTTATTCTGTATAAATTCAGTTCAGCCGTACCTGACATCGGATTTACCCGTTGAGAGAATAAGACTTCTAAGCCAAATTACAGTTACCCCCAGCAAACAAATAGTTGTTTACGCCAATAAAACAACCCACAGAATTGATACTGAAGACGATTGCCCTCTATGGTAAAATGAATCACGTGACGATTTAAACCACATACTTTTTGACTGTCCATTTTATACAGTACCTAGAAATAAATATATAAGTTCATACGATCACGATTTTTATACAGTATTGTATTCTAAACACAATAATTATATTATTAATCTCTGTTATTTCCTATTTAAAGCTCTAAATACAAGAATAGCTCTGACCCAGTGACACAATAATTTCTTTGAATTATATAAGTTCTCCTTTTCTTACATACTAGCTTCAACTTTAAAAAGGCTCCAACAATTTCAAAACCATATACTGAGGCGTAAGGCACACCTCTCTACAAAGGACGAAATCAGACATACAACACGAGACCCTCGGACACCCGACGGTAATGGACTTCATCACACGGAGGCATATCAAGTTCTTTGATAGCCTCCAACACTGCATGAACCCACTATTCAACACACTTACACCGACAGGCCGACCTCAGGCAAACACATGTACAGACACTCAACATGGACTGAGTAAACTACTGACTAACTCCAATCAGAAAGAACTAGTGAGCCCCATCACTAGACCCCCCCCCCCTCCTACCTTCTAATTGATTTCAAGATAATTGAATGCACAATCCTCTCTTAAAATGCACCTGGTGCAATACAAGAGATGCCAAGTATCATATTAATATGTTATTGTCAATAATTAATAAAAGCCAAGGGGCTAAGAAAAAAAACAAAAAAAAACAACATACTATATTTTTTACTAGAGTTTTCCATATTTTAATGTAGTATTGAATCATAGCCATATTTTTGATATTATCTTGATTGCCCTGTTCAGTATTATAATTATCTAATTTTGTTTCTATGTTTACTTTTTTTAATTTTTATGTACTATTATTTTTGTAAATGTCTAACCAAACTCTCTGTATTTTAATAATGTAAAAATTAGAAATAAATAAATAAAATAAAATAAAAATAATAACTATACAAGGATAAGATTTAATAGATATAAAATGAATTGCGCCATAAAAATTATATTATTTTCGTAGATCCATTTTTATTCTTATTTAGTTTCGATTTGAATAACAAATGATTTTGTACAGGTTATAATTATTCGAAAGCTTGAAAAGTTCGAAAAATATTTACTTCAAAAAACTAAAATTTGTGTCATTCTTGTTAGAATCACACGAGATTTAAATTGATATCCATCGTGACTCGATCAAAGTAATTTTTAAAGCACGAAACAAAAAAATCAAATTCTAAAAGTATAGGCCACTCTAAAAGAAATATTGAAAATAAACGATCACACAAAATCAATTTGTAAATTTAACATACATAGAATTCTTAATTAGATAAAGGTATATATAACACCTCAAAATTATAAATTATATCTACAGCGTTGGTGAATATGCGGTTAAGCCGGATTTTGTCCAGAGTGAGTTAACTGCTTTCAGATAACCGGAATCGTACCATTTTCATTATTTTGGCTTTAAATAGTGTTGTAATATAAGCAATAACTCCTTTTCAAGCCAATCCCTCACTTAGCCCCTTATTCACTTCGAAAAAAAAATCGTTTCCGCTTACTGAAGTACAACAAACTAGATTTGGAAAGAAAATAGACCTAACCACGTATTCACCGGCGCTGTATAACATTTGCCAAAGAAAAAATTATTTGGCCATTGGTTATTTGTAACACTTTTGTACATAAAATACGAATAAATATAAAATGTAATTGAAAACGATTGAAAAAAACATTGGTTTAATGTATTTTACGATCAGTGACAATTGGATTTTTTAAAATGACAATTTTCAAAATTTACAAATTTTTAAATCCCTTTCAAACAAATCTCGCTTATTTGGTTATCTTTTGTTTGTTTTTTTAACTCAAAACATTCGTAATCTCGCTATTTTGAAAATCTCAGTAACTGATAATAATCCGATAAGATCTGTTATCGGGGTCATTGGGTTATCATCACTCACTTCCTTTCCTCAATGAAACTCTATTTTTTTTAAATATCGCAATGACACAGAAAATAATAAATATGGATAGAAATTATGATTTCATTGTTTCTGATGTTATCTCATCTCCAAGTTAAGCTAACAAATATTCTTTCAGAATATATAAATAAATTAATTGCTATTAAAAACTGAAATTAATTGTGAATACGGTCAATGAAACTAAACTCTCTATAAAATGAAGAATAATAATAATAAAAATAAATTAATTGTACTACCAAGACCCGAGGGTATTGGGTTCAATATTTTTAGGTACTGCTTCTAAGCCAACGGTTGTACAGGGAGATTCGAATAGGAAATTTAATTTCAAATCTTCAATACTAGTTGTTTAAAGGTTGGAATTACGATCGAAGTTCGAAACCATTTTATTTTAATTTGACAGGAATGCGGAGTATATTTATTTGATTATTATATTTTTTTTTTATTTCATTAATACTTTATTTTTCAATAATTATTAATGAGCTAAAAAACAATTTTTACATAAAATACATTGACCTTACTGTTGAGTTGATTCCTATTTCGATTTAACCGATTGATAAATTTTGTTCGCATTCCGTATTTCAAAGGACGGTGAGGGATGAATAAGCCAAGTTGTATTATTATTGTATTGGTATAATACAGTTGTAAATTTCAATAAATTAATTTAAAAAATTTATGTATTTTTATGTATTTTTATTTGAAAAGAAAATATATGTCCAGGACCGTGACTCGAACCCGGGTCGCCCACTTCACTAGCGTGGTGCTCTCCCAACTCAGCTAACCTAGCTCTATCTCGGTCAGACACATCCATTCTTTTTACTGATCCCATATCCCTGTGTTCTCGCAATTTGCGATGTAGGTATACAAGATTAAGAATGTTCATTGAACATTACTTTAATTAGGATCTTGTTGACTTACGTCATTATATATTATTATAATTTATTTTATTTTATTTTTTATTAATTGTTATAATTTTTATTTGAAAAGAAAAGATATGCCCATGACTGGGACTCGAACCCGGGTCGCTCTATTCTCTAGCGTGGAACTCTCGAAACTGAGCGGTTAGCTGTTTAATCCAGGTTATGGCTCGCATCTCGGTCTTTTCTCATCATGACAATTTCTTATCAGTGAAAAGATTAGAAATTTATTAGGTTAGCTCAGTTAGGAGAGCACCACGCTAGAGACGTAGGCGATCCGGGTTCCAGTCTCGGTCCTGGACATACTTTTCTTTTCAAATATAAAAGAATATGGCCTTAGTGAAGTTTTTACTTAATTTTGTTATTTGAATACTACCTATGGGTAGGTTTTCAACTTGCCTTAATGACATGTCCTAATATATTAATGATAATTATAATACAGTTGTAAATGTCAATTAATAAACTTTAATAAAATAAGCATCATAATGGAAAGCAGAGTTCGAAACATGTAATCATAGGTTTATCAATTAATATTACAAGACGTGTTAATAATACATTCCATTTACTAACTTCCAAAAAATACGAGCAATATTATTATTATCATATTTAGCTATTTACGTACTAAAATGGTATTTGATGAAAATAATTCAATACTATCAGTTGATAGTTTTTCCTGAACACAGAGGAATCCTGAGCAAGTGTGAACTACCCTTAGGTGGTTTCTTTATTTCGCTTTATTTCATATCTTTACTTATCATGCATTATATTTACTTATTGTACTATTATAATACAGTTGTAAATTTCAACAAACAAATTTAAAAATATATATATTTCTCTTAATTCATTAATGTTTAATGAAATCATAGATAAAAATTAATATTATAAAATAATGAAAAATATCTACCTGGCTTAGTTTTTCAGTTTTCTTATCACCTGGAGATCCTCCCCTCTCTAGACTGACCTAGAAAAGCCTTCACTGGAAAAGTGCCAAAGAGAGAAGCATTTACAGCAAAAAGACCAGCTGAATCAGGACGATACCCGTTTTTTCCCTCACTTCGGGGAAGACGCCCTGGCGATGATCTACGTCTCGAGTATTAGTGTCAGCTCGGAGTACACTCGAGGGAATAAATATTGCAAGTTATATACCGTCTTCAGTTATCGTCGAAATAGCATTTATAAGATAAATATACCAAGTCAAGTGGAATAAATGTTCAACAAGGAGAAATAGATCCTGAAAATAAAAATAAAGAAATACACAAAATCTTTCTATTTAAAAGAAAGATAGGTACTTATTCCGCATCATGCTATTTTGGTAGTAAGGTGCCGTCAAGTGACGTCATGTAATGTCATTTTTGATAATTTGAAAATAATTAACATAACCAGTAATGGGTAATTCGAGATGAGTAATTTCAAGTGACATAATTCCCTGTCATGTTAGAAGGCTAATAGAACCTTTACTATATACAAAGGTACAGGAAATTATGCTAGATTCTTATGCCAAGTAATATACATTTTGGTTAGATAATTTTTTTTAACTTGTTTATTGGAAAAAAATAGAGGGCGAAACCGTCGGCATGGAAACAAACACCTGACTTTAACTACCCTTTCCTCCAATCTGCGGAAGTACCGTAAAATATTTCAGTTTATGGCAGGATTCTATGTACGTGTAACATAGAAGCGAAGAATTACAATTAAGAAAAAGGAAGAAAAGGACGTGTATGAGAATATTTCAAGAATATGTTTTTGATCTTTTTCAACAGACTGAGACATACTTTGTACCCTCCCTGATCTTGGTGTGGCCCTATCAACATCATCGTAGCTATGACGTCCACAAAAAAAAAAAAGAAACTGAACGTAGAAATGCACAGGAGAAGAAAGGAATCCCACAAAATTTATTTATATAATAAATACAGTTAGCTCCCACGCACAACTGGAGTTTACTCCTTAAGAACTAGTATTGTATAAAAAGAGGTTAAATGAAAGCATCTTAAAAGATAATCAAAGCATATATAAATATTTATTCATAATATTTACATCATTCCAATGAAATATATATCCTCAAATATTTTGCATAATAATAATTGTTAATATTTTTATATCTATATACCATTCTTGGGAAGATTCGTTTGTTCTACCATGAACATTTAACATGATTTAGAACAGTATTTAGTCCGTGAATAGAATTATCACCATTATTAAATACTGTGACAGTAGCTTTGTGGTAACTAAAGTACAATACGTGTACGTCAGAAGTTACCTGGGTTATGAGTCGTGAAAACATTTCATCAATAGTTGTACCATATCTAGTCGTCCCGAGTAATTGCCAGAAATAAAGTCTAAATATAGCCCTAAATTAAGTTAATTTTTCAAGAATTTTACTAAGTGTAAACTTTCATCTTTACTTAGTGAAAATTAAATTTACTTTTCACTATTATAATTTTACTTGGTGACGTTAAGTGAATAAACAAATATCCAGCGTGTCTTTATCTTTGAAAGAACCAACGATAAATGATTTCTTACTAAAACTGGTAAGTTTATTGACTAAACCTCCTCCCTGACCATTTAAAACATTTGTGAATCTATTCTCATAATAACGAAACATAAAAAAAAATGTAAGCTCAAAGGTGACATTGAAGTTATATATTTATCTTCTTAACTAGTTCATACAAAGCTAGCCATCATTTGATGTTTTAAAAAATTATCGCATTTCAGCACTTGGAGAATAAAGCAATAGAATACACTGTTACCATAGATACCACACGTATCTCTTCCCAATTAGTCCCGAAATTTAACTTTTAATTTCTATCTATTATGTAAAAAAAATAATACAATATTATCGAGAAAGGAACGTAACGCACCACATTTAAAATTCGATTTTACTCCTTATAAAGTTTTCATACCGCGGGATAAATATGAAAATCGATTCTTAATGAGTAAACTTCAAAAATTGTATAAATAAAAATTATCATAACGTCTCGATTCTCTAAAACAACTCCATAACTATTAACAGTTAATTATAACTCTATTAATTATAAAATCCATCATTATGTGCACTGAATAAAAACAATATTTTATTATGTTTTAATATATAATTGATAATTAAGAAAAATACCAAGGTAGCATCCTTGGCCCAATCCTTTATACAGTTTATACAGCTGACATCCCAACTCATCCTAATACTATCCTTACCACGTATGCTGATGATACATGTGTATTATCTGTCAACACCAATCCAATTATTGCATCCCAAACCCTCCAATCCCATATCACTGATCTTGAAGAATGGTGTCAAAACTGGAGAATTAAAATAAACTCTCAAAAATCGCATCAAATCACTTTTACCTTACGTCGTAAACCAATGACTTCCTGCCCTTCAGTATCCTTTAATAATATCCCACTGGTGCCTGTAGAACAGATCCGATACTTAGGGTTGCATCTTGACAAACGATTAACCTGGAATCCTCACACGAGACTGAAAAGACAAGAAACCGCTCGACGTTTCAGGCTACTTCAACACTTACTAGACAAACGCTCTAAGCTCCCAATTAATTACAAAAGACTCATCTACATGACCATCATACGACCTATTTGGACCTACGGAGTAGAGCTTTGGGGCTCCACTAAGCCATCGAATTCCTCTCGTATCCTATCCAATCCCTACAATCCAAAATCCTTCGTAAAATCCTTAATGCTCCTTATTTTGTTAAGAATAAAATCATCCATAACGACCTTAATGTCCCATTTGTTGCTGATTTGGCCCGAAACCGCTATCTATCCTTTCATAACAAACTTCATTTCCACTCAAACCCTCTGGTTTTAAACCTAGCTTCCACTTCAATTCCCGATAATCCTCCGAGGCGTCTGAAAAGAAGATGGCCCCGTGACTTCTTAGTTGAACTTGTGATTTGAGTACTACCAGTGGGTAGTTCCTCTACTTGTCATTTTCACATGTCATTTTGTATCGCTTAGCCCATTTACTAGATGTATTTTTTTTTATACAGTTGTAAATATCAATAAATAAATTAAAAAAAAAAAAAAAAATACAATTTGTATGAATTTTAAATTATTATTTTCAAAACCAAGGTACAGGATACATACACATACAGCAGCTCCGGAATACAGAATACATGGAATGAAACGTAGTGGTACCGGATATAAAGTTTTATTAGATGTAAATTACTTTTCACGTGTGGGAATTGGCCAGCATGTCGACAATCCTCTGAATGTTTAGTAGTGAATATTATAAATATTATTTTTAATGCAGTTTTTCTTCATAAAAAACATTATAATTATAATTTTTATATAAAAATAGTTTCGGGAACATTAACCCAATCTTCATTATCTACTTTTGGGGAGCGGGGTGGCTCAGTGGTACTGTGCTGATTTGCCGTGCTATTTTATTTAGTCTGATAACAGCCGGAGATGGAACCTTAGAGACTTAGTACCCTCTTGGGGCTATTTTGAGTTAGAAAATTTTAATCTGAAAACTGAGTATTATTATTTGCACTGCTGATCGATAAATCGATTAGTATTGTATCGATACCCGGACCCGGTGCCACAAGCACAAGTGTTGGATAGTTATGACCGTGTGGTTGTGCCGCCTGCTCCCGTGCCGTTTGTATTTCCATCCGACTCAGTTTCCCCGCGTATCGTTTTATGATAATGAGAGGTAATTTGGTTCGGAATTGTTGATAGGAAAATAATTTATATCTGTTATAATTGTAAATAATATCTATGTTTCAATTTGAAGCATTTTATTTGTTATTTTTGTATTATATTTGTTATAAATGTTTCATTAATTTATTAACTCTTCATAGGTTACGACCTTTAAATCATTTTCAATTTTGAGAATTTTTTGGTTTTATGCATCAAAGTAAATAGTTAATTTTCTATAATTCGATGGTTTAGCGGAGCCCCAAAGCTCTACTCCGTAAGTATAGATGGGTCTAATGATTGTCAAATATATGAGTCTTTTGTAATTAATTGGGAGCTTAGAGTGTTTGTCTAGTAAATGTTGAAGGGAAGGAGGGAGAGAGAGAGAGTGAGAGAGAGAGAAAATAAATGATATGAATAATTGGATAGAGTTGGTCAGGGGGTGCAGTCAAAGATATTTTATTTTGCCGACGTTTCGGCCTGCGATGTAGGCCATCTTCAGGGCAACCATTAGTGGGCGCCGAGTGTGATGTGAGTTGTCAAATTCATTAAAATAAGTTTTGCTAATTTTGTTTTATCGTTGACTACATCCCCTAACCAGTTCACTCCATTATTAGAATTATCCATTCAACTATTTTCTACTTAAAAATCATATGGATTTTACATAAGTACTTAAAAACAAAAAAAATAATTAAGCCAAAAATGTATAATATATTTAGGGTTTTATAAATATAAATTATTGTGAGTATTCAATGAAATATATAAAATATATTAAAGAAATGTTCATGTAGAAAAATGGAGAAAGGAGAAACTAAAAATGGTTTTGCTTCTATAAAAGGACTAAGTGACCTTGCTCTGGAACAAACAGACTTCAAAGACCGCATTCCAAAAGAAAGAAGTTAGTGGGGGAGTGACTACCGAACATCGAGATATCTCAGAGCAATCGATAGTGAGGCTGCTATCGATCTGGAGATCTCGATATCCTCCCGGTGAGGCCGTAGCCCGAGGGGAGGTGAGATAGCTGCCGTGGAAGAAACCGGTACGATCTTGAGATAGGAGCCTCCGCAGGTGGGAAGGAAGAAGTGGAAGGCCTGAAGAAAGAGTGGTAATTACAGAGCGAGGTGACAATTTGTTACCGACTGCTGGATCCCATCGAACTCCTGGATAACATCGATTGAATCGGATAATTCAAACCATCGCCCTCTGGTTGCCATCGCTACAATTATATGCAATTATATACTGCATTTTATATGTTTATAGTATCTCCTTTATATCTCAGTTTGCATATCTTTTGATGAGCCAGCTTCGATTGGGTGTTTAATTTTTATTTCTCTGCACATTATCTCGGGCATTTATCCTTATGCAAATATTCTTATGCTTATCGTTTCTTTCTCTTTCTTTCTTTTTTTTTTTTTTACAATATGTTAATTTCAACTGAATACATTAATAGCTAAGAATTGCCAAGTATAATAAATCTGTGAATAATTTAATAATAAACAATAATTTAATATACTTAATATTGAAGAGAAAAAGCTGAAAAGATAATAATCCACTAAACATTAGTGGAAAAATGGATGTTTCCCGTGGTTAGTGTTGCTACATTTTGATTTTGATTATCTTTCTGTCCTGAAGATGACAGGATGGGAGGAATATTTAAAGGTATTTTTGTTTCTTGTTTTAGTTCAGAGACTTAAGGCTTTTTGGTTGGAATTTTTTCACCGTTATTAATATACACACATATATATATAAATATATCGTCGCTATCAAAACAATAACTCCTAAGTAGCCTTTGAGCGATTTTACAGGAGACAAAAAGAAAAAAAAACGCCTCGACTGTAGACTTGGCAATTTATAATCTATTCTTTATCTATACAATTTTGGAACTATTACTAAAAAAATTGAAGAGAAGTATCAACAAACATTCTCTGCCATGTTGCTGACCTTAATACGTCCGTTACGGTTACTAACTCATTTTCACCAATAGCTGTAGATAGGCGGTAATGTTTTAACAGTGACGATATATATATGTGTTTGTTTGTTCATTTAACGTCACTTTTTGCTGCTATGGCTAATCGGACGATGCTACATTGGGAGCTCTAAATTTTGCCTATCCAGGTTTAATTAGGATAGGGATTTTGAACGAGTACCTGACATCGTACAGGCTCGGGACTCCCGTTTAACGTCCCTTCCGAAGGCGTAACTAAGGATTTTTTACTCCCTTTAAAAAATCCTAGGACCACCTTCCAGGCTACAAACCTGCGATCTTGGGTTTAGTAGTTTGTTACGCTAACCACTAGACCACAGGTCGCCCCTATGTGTGTGTGTATGTATGAATATGTGCATGTGTGTGTATGAATAAATATAAACATATGGTTTCTGTTCCGCACATAGTCGCTTTGAGTTACAACAAGTTTTAACTGTTTTTTCGTTTAATTTTTAATATTTACCAAAAATACAAGTTACCATGAGCTGCAGTATGGAAAAGAGAGTGTAATTATGAGTAATGATTACCGAAATCTAGTCATTACCCATAATTACATTCTCTTTTCCATAATAAATCTCATGATAACTTGTATTTTTGGAAAATATTAAAAATGAAACGAATTAACAGTTAAAACTTGTAGTAACTCAACCGGAAGCGACACCATGCGGAATAATTGCCAAAAATATAAAGAGACAATGAGTTAGAAAAATAATAATAATCTCATAAGAATAAACAATAATAAATAAAAATAATAGAAAAATAAGAATAATCTTTATTCTGATCTATGTCCCATAAGGATAACAAAATTCTATTTAAAGAAAATCAGTAATATACATATTACAATTGACAAGTAAAAAGCATCATTATTATTATAAAATCATAAATAAAAGAGGAGGGGGAATAACCCTTCTCAAACATTATAATAGAATTGCTAATATAAAAAAAGGACAAAGAGAGAAAAATTGACTTACTACCAAACATAGAAACCAAGTTTTTACACCTAGGAAAAGAAAAATATAATAATTCAACATCTGAAACAAAGACATTACTATGAATAAAAACAAGAAAACAATTAAAGAAGATATTCGACGTTCCTAAACAATTGAGCTGTGAGTATGTTAGTTGACACACTCAAAATAAGAAAAAATAATGAAAACCTACTGTTTCTGGGTTCAACAAAGTTCTTCAGCTCAAAATTAAAAAAAAATTTCTATTTCATTTAAATTATTTCTACTTTTTTATCTGGACTACTCCTATAGTTTTATTTCTGCTTTTTTTTTTTTTTTTTTGTTATAATTTTTTTCTATTCCAATAATTCCATGTTTTTTTATTGGATAGTAATAAATACATTCTTCCGCATCAAGAGCATTAAGCATCATAATTCTTTCATTTTTACCAATCGTTTCTCCAGCCCTGAAGAAGTCCTGCAGTTTCGTTCGAAACGTCGGTTTTTGATAAATAGTTTATCACTAATTAAAGCTATAATTTTACCATTTTCTTTGCTTATTAATTGGTATCATTTTGTAAACATTACTTATTTATAGAAGCTGTTTAAGACAATTGATTTTGATTATTTGAAATAAGTATTGCTTAATTATTAATGAAAAAAATAATCTTTCTAAAGAAAAACTTTATCATCAAAGAAGAAATAGGATGCGAAATATTTGACCGCTATTTCTTCTTGTTTGCCTACTCCCGTACTCGGACTAACTTTTCGGTATCCTCAAACGACGGAAGTTTCGGAGAGCCTTCGAGAAACTTGGCACTCCTAGGAATCAAGAAGAGGGCAGGAGTTTGGGGTCTGGAGCAATCTACATAGGTCGAGGAGGTCGAGGAGGTCGGGGAGGCTGACATAAAAATACATGGGAAAAGTTATCACTTCCACATTTCCAAATAACTCAAACTCCCTCTGGTGTCAACTGTGCCCTGATACACTGCGAAGTAATCCTTCCTCTGATGTTTTTCTTATTGTCTGATATATGTTTATCTTCCATGCATTCGTTAAACAATAATAATAAGCCTTAGCGAACTGGAAGGCTCGATGCCGATACCTTCCTCCCCTCTCCCAATCTCTGCTTACAAACTTCCGTCCGCGGACCACTATCCATACCTTAATCCGCCAGATCACTCTTAACGTAATCCTCCCACCTACGCTTCGGTCTATCCCCAGCTCAGTCGGTACAGCGCTAATTAAAATCTTAGGAATTCGTTCTATACTAAGCCCAGCACATTCACAGGCCTATCTTAATCTTCGTAACGCTATCACTAGAATAATATTTACCGGATGCGTGCTTAGCAATTCCTGGTTATATAATCTCCTATATTCTCTAGTGACCTATCCTTTTTTAGTCCGAATGTTCTACGTAAAACCTTATTTTCGAATACCTGAAGATGTAGTTCATCCTTTAGCGCTAGCGGCCAATTTCTTTATATTCGTAAAGAATAGTTGGAAGGATGACAGTTTAATAAATTCTTATTTTTAGGTTACGGGATAATCTTAGCGAGCTTAGTAATGTCGAAATCAATTCCCGCCTTTAGTTGCCTCTTTATTTCCTCTTGAATTTCGTTTTTCATATTTACCACAGATCCTAAGTAACTTAAACATCTCCACATTTTCGAACTCATTTCCTCCTACAACAATATCACCAACATTTCTCCCTTTTCTGCTACTAACCATATACTTAGTCTTATCCGAATTTACCTCCAGCCTTGTTAATTCTTGTTAATAGTGTCAGCCTAGTTAATATACTTCCAGCATTTGTTAATATAATGATATGTGGTATTTTTTCAAATGCATTATTAGTTTTTAACATATCCTACATACCTAATTTCATTCAATATATTTCCTCTCCTGGGGCTCACATGGCCACTATAAAGTGGATACTCTTGACTTGGAGAAAAATGAGATGGTTGAGCGTTATCTGGGACAAATCAAATCCCAGAAATAGGCCAATCAATCAAGAAATTGTCTGTTCAAAGTATAGTCTCTATCGCGTACTGAACCCAAGACACTCCATGAGTAGTAGTGGTTCAGGTATTTTTTTTCTTAGTGAATCCCAAGGCTTGTTTGATACCACAAATTTTTACTCACTAACTTTCTGGGATTACCCAAACTGAAATCTGATAGATAACTCATAACGCAATCTTCCCATCTATGCCTCGGTCTACACTCAGCGCTTATAACCTTATATTAATTTCATTCATATCTAAGACCAACAATTTTACGAACTCATCTAGAACTTCGTGACGCTAATCTTGAATATCGTAATAGTACTGGAACCGTGCTCTGCTGTTCGGCGTTGAGTAGTCACCTAAATTCTGCAGAGGTCAAAATCATGCTTTTTCGGAACATTCTACGCAGAACCTTGTAAATTTAAATTTTTAATTTGTCAAACTATTTTAATAAAAAAGCTCGAAATTCATAGAGTAAAAATAGGTATTATTCACTGTATGTGTTTATGAAAATATTTAAAAACAAATGGAATTTGTGATACAATTATAGTTCCGTTTTCAGGATTATATATATATAATGTTTTGGTCCTTGAGTTTCAGTCAGTTTCTATCAACTTTTTCTTAGCCTTAAGAAGTTGAAAGAACCTGACTGAAAAACCAAAACATTATATTTCCATAACAGTCAATATAAGTAGAAACCGATATATATATATATATATATATATATATATATATATATATATATATATATATATATATATATATATATATATATATTAGCTTTTACAAGTGTTGATTTGGATCTGTCAATATTAAGTTGACACAATTGGTAAATTCTCTATGCTAGAGTACACCGATAACACGTGACGGATAGTTTACACCTTCTCAGTTTACACTCGGTAAACTGACACTGACACTAGTGAGTGCGTCATATCTTTGAGGTATATAAGATAGTACCTTAAAATTTATTTTAAAACAGGATATTTCACCCAATTTGAATCTATTATTATTTTTTTTTTTTTATGATTTACTTTTTTTTAAATTGTAATAATAGGACAAAGTGTAGAAATAAAATAATGAACTATATTTTTTTGTTTTTCAACTGTTTTATAGTTTAGCTGAGTATATATGGTTTAGTTTTCACAAAGGAAGCATTTTTTAAGAGCTGTAATATTTTTTACTAGATATGTTTGAGTTTTTAAAAATGGCCCCATTTTGGTAAGATTGTATATCAGTGAAGAGTATTCAAAACGCAAGTTCAATTTTATTTGTAGTAGTTGTGATCGTGGAAATATCTATTAAGAAAAAAAATATATATATCAATAAAAATTAAAATATAATATGGTACTCTTAATATCTCGATATTTTGTTCTCAGTATTTCAAAACAACCATGATGATAGTTGAACGTTTTTTTGTTTAATAAACCTTCAAAATGGAAGATTAAGAAAAAAGAATAATCAGAGCGCTGTAAGAAATAAATCCATAAAACGGCTTAAAGTCACTAAAGTGACTTTCTTCTCTAAACGATAAATGTGTTTAGACTGTTGACGTGAGATGTGCTGCATTTAGTATTATTTTATGATTTATCGTTTGGTGGATATCCTGATGATTTCAGAAATTTTAGTATTTTCTGGTATTTGAGAATCCTAAAGGCTTTTCCTAATACATTCTAATTTTATTTTATCTTTTTTTTCAGAGGGGATTGAGATCGTGGACACATCTCTTTAATAAAACCATTTAAAAATGTTTAAAATACTTAAAATATAGTGAAATCTGATTTTTCAATAATTTGTGCTCACAGTGTCTAGTAAATGTTTGCCAGTATTTTAGAGAGATAGGTTATGCTTGTTGAGACAAATCTATTGCATTATAATTAATAACATATGGCTATCTTAATTGAAAAACATATAATTGAACATATATTTAGTATTTCACTAAGGTAAATAATCTGAGTCATCAAACATAGTAACCCATTTTGTCATAAAATCTTTTTATAACCAGATAAGCCATATTTGGGCATTAAGTGTCTTCTGCGTTCGAAACCGTTGATTGTTTTCCTTAAAATGATAATAATACCATTAAATCGGTTCCTATTACTATAATAGCTATCAGAAGGATAATATAATACTGTCCGGTTAGCCGGGATGAATTTTAAACATAATTTGTCGGAGACTAGAGGAGAGGATGATAGTTGTGAGTAAGATAATTAATGAGCTACGAGCTAGCCCTTAATGGCTCAGGATTCCTCAGCTACCGCTATCCGCTCCCTCTGTCAACTTCTTTTCTTTTCTTCCCTGTCAGTCGCCTCTCCCACGCCTTAATACCCTCTTCTTTCGCTTGTCAAAATAGTAATAGATTTGACAGGAAGGTATCGCTGGTAGGAAACATGGACCTATTCTAAAATCTAACAGGCTTCTCTCTATTATATACAAAAATGTTTAGTGATGTATTATTTTTTATTATTACCCTTAAAGTGCTATGGTAAAGATGCGGTGCTAAAGTCCGGCAAATGTAATCGGTAGGTACTATTATGAGCCCATATTGATGAAAGTTACCAAGAGGGATTATGGACACATATGTGTGTTTTTAACTTTTTCTGTTTACATGAAATTATGGTTGAAATATTATGGCTAACTTTAGATAAGCATTAAAAAAAACCTGTACCCACTACAGCGCAGGGTTCAGTATTGGGATTCAATACATGGTAGAGACAGCACTGTTTCATGGTCAACGATTCTGCAAGGAGGTGACTTGTCCTAGGTCATGCTCAACCACCAGATTCCCCCCCTTATCTTGGATACCTTATTTTAATAATATTTTATAGAGGATGCGTGAGCCCCAAGATGATCCATCTACGGTTGCAAACAGACTAAATAAAAGTCTCCCCTGCAGCGGAATTTGAACCAGGATTTCCGGCATGGCAACTCAGTGCTCTACCACTGAGCCACACCGCTCCCAGCTAAGACATTAAAGAAAGATAAATTATGAAATAATAAGGTTTTAATAAAAATAAATAAAAGTAAGTCGAAATATTAAAAAGTTCAAAAAAGCTAAAATGCCCTAATAATTTAATCAAATTGGAAGCTCGGTATTATTGATATATTGTTCATAATCGCCCAAAATCCTAAATAGCAGTAAGAGCACCTCAGGTTTTTTCTTACTTTTTTGTTATAAAAATCTAAGAATTTCCTTATTTCATTGATCGGTCCTTGAAAGCAACGTTTTGCTATTATACGATATGGGACACTATAATAGCATATAATAATTTATTAGTCACGTCTTAACCACTTAATCAAGCAATAGAGCTGGCACGAGTCAAAAGTATCCAGCCCACAGCAATGGTAAGCGATGACCGCTCGGAGTCAGTCTGTACCACTAGTTAAGGGTCATGATGTAGCGCGAAGAACCAAAGGAGGAAGAAATTTTGGTGTGATCAATAATTATAAAAAAAAAAAATTGATTCATGCTATTTTAATCCTAGTTATTTTAATAAGGCTCTGAAATTAGGAAAGAGGGACATGAAAATCTACTCTAAAGAAAGAACTACTAGAGAAAGATCTGTGTTGAAGGCGTGACATAATACCCACATACAGTAGTTCGAAAGTTCGAAACGCCTACTGAGGATGGCAGATAGAAGAATACCAAAAATGATCATGCACTAGTCCCCTGAAGGAAGATGAAGAAAATGGAAACCAAGAATCTCGTGGATTAACCAACTTTACGAAGACGTGGTAGGATACGCTCTCAATGAAGAAGTATCTCTTGACAGGAATAACTGGGGAAAAATGCACTAAAATTTGATTGGGGAAAACCCCAACTTTGGAGAAATTCTCAATATTTTTTTCTGATTCTCTTGTAATGAAGATCTACCTGAAACAAAATTAAAAACTAAAAGAAATTATTTACAGTTTATATTTACAAAAATATTTCCTTTGTACCGCACCGGGTACATTTAAGAGTTTTTCTCAATAAAATATTTTTTTTTAAATTAAGTTGCAAAACGGGATGGACCTTGACGCAAGCACGACACTTCTTACTTTCAGAGTTATCTTTCTCCAAACACGAAATACTCCAACTTTTTCCCATTTCTTATCATTCTATCCACGTGATTCTGACCTCGAAACTCCTTTAAGAACTTGAATAATTTTAACGTAGCTAAAAAAAATAGAGGTATTTAAAAAAAAAAAAAAAAAACAGATCGGTTACAATATCGCTCAGTCACGCCAGTGCTGCACCCAATGAGCGAATTCCGCAAAAACAGTGTACTCCTCACTCCTGAATATCAGTCACTTCTATTTCTACAATGGAATGCGATTCATACATAAATAATGGTGATTTCCAATTAAAAAATCTCTCTTTTACATAAAAAAGTTTTTAATAAGGAAGGAAATAGTTGGGGGTGGAGTCAAATTAAACACTAAATAAGTGGGTACTTATTTTATTTTGTGCCGACGTTTCGACCCACTTTGTGGGTCATCTTCAGGGCTATTGGAAGCTGAGGCTAGACTAGAAGCCTTTTTTAAGCGGTTACTTATTTAGTGTTTAATATGACTGCACCCTAACTATTTCCTTCCTTATTCAGTTCTTCCAGTCAACTATCTCCTCGCATACATGAATCACATGAACCACAAAAAAAAAAAGTTTTTAGTTTTATTTTATTTTTTTACATCATAGGTGGAATAATAAAATGGATTAAACCGAGTTTAACTGTTTAAAGTGGATGGAAGAAAAAAATGATTATGTAATCGATAGCCTACATCCTTCTATGCCGATGTTTGCGAGGATTTTTTAAAGACAGGAAACATTACTTTGTTATGCCGTCGTTCGGAGGGAACGTAAAAAGACGGTCCCTAGACTTTGTAGTGTCGGGTACGCGATGCAGATCTCCGTTTTAATTATACTTGGATAGACATAATTTAGAACTCCCACCGGAGCATCGTCCGATTATCCATAGTATAAATAATTTATTTTCTATTTTAAATATAAATATTGCTTCTGTTACTAAAGTTTGATGTGACTACAGGCTGAATCCACCCCATGAGATGAAGAGAAAATCGTGAGGTTCACCCAGCCTCTATAAACATAGTACTCTGAAATTAGGGGGAAATTTCGGGCACTTCAACGTTATATCAGCCAAATCGTTTCTTTGGAAAGCCCATAAAAAATAAAATAGTTTTTGCTATGTACTGGAATCAATAGACGAAATTGTATTGTTACAGTTTTTTAGTTTTGTATACTGATTTCTGGGTTTTTTTGCCCCATGATGACTTTTTAAAAAACTAAATCGGCATTTTTTAGTTAAATATGACTTTTATAGAAATTTTATTGGTTGAAGCTTTTTAATTCAGGAAGGACATATCTGATATTTAATTTCCAACAAGTATTTTTTTAAATATCATATTATGAGTTGTATGATCTTTCAACTTCAAGTTTTATAGGAATATGGGCATAAATTAAAATTAAAAAAAGTTTCATGGTTTTAAAAAGTGTAATGGTCAATAAAAAGAATTTCAAATAAATACTTTGCTTTACCAATACCCAATTTTTTATTTGAAAAATTAGCGTTTTTTAGGGAAAAAGTTATGGCATTATAAACGGTTAACCTGCTTATAACCTTACGTCATAATAACTTTCAAATTAAATTATACATTGATACTTTGTTATATAACTTCGGATGCCTTAAATTATATTTCTCAACTCGTAGAGGTTCATTTAATGATTAGTTGATGACGTTAATCTTTTGAGGCGTGCTTAAAGAGGCCTATCGGTATAAGATATTTTATATCGATGTTGATATTGAGGAGTAGCGGCGACCTAATAGCCTCTGGAACCGGTTACTATTTATTATCGAAACCGGTTACGGGAGAGAGAGGAAGGCTCCTGCTAATGAAATATGAATCAGATCATGACCAGATAACACAAAAACACGGCAGCGATACATTATGTATGTCCCCTGCGGTTCGGCGATGTACCTCTGGTACCGGCTTAACATCTACCGCGTTTATATTGTAATTACTCTACATTTAGTTATCTATATCTCGATCTAACTATAGGCGAGGAGAAAGCGCCATCTATTAAGTACCGCAACTTAAACATGATAATACAAAAAAAAAACCCTTGAAATAATCAGGTTCGAGATGTAATGAATTGTTGAACCTGTAATAAAATTGTATATCTGTTATTTTTTATATTTATATATATTTTTTTAAATATATTTATGGAAGCAGTGTAGGTTAGTATCTAAAATGCTGAGTTGAACGTAAAACACTGAACGTTCTAGGTTCAAATCCCAGTCTGTATAAAGTGGATACCTTTGTTTGAGGGAAAAAACTGGCGGTTGAGCGTTACCTCGGACAAATACCCTCCCTGCTCCTGTTGTCTTAAAAACCGTAAAGTGGCGATCTAATAATTACAAATGTTTTAGCTTGAAGGATAATAGTTGATCTTGATAATATACGTGGAAGAAAATGGTCTGGGTAGAGGTTAATAAATTTATCTTAGATGTGGAGAAATAAACATAGTAATTTTATTTATTAACATTTACATAAATAAATTACATAACATTACATAAATTTATTAACATAACAATTAATAAACATTTCTTCACATCTAAGAGAAATTTATGGACCTCTCCCAGACCATTTTCTTCCACATACTCATGTTTTAATATGTTCGTTCAATAATATAGTAGATGCATTCGATTACAATAATTACAAAAATAACTATAATAATAATAATAATAAATTCTTTCTTTGTTCTGGGACAAGTCCCATTAGAATAACAATACAGGTTTCTATACAGAGTATTATTATTATTAAATGAGAAATAATTAATGGGGAAAAAAAGTTAAGAATTACCTCCGGTAACATTAATAAAAACGGAGTACAAGAAATAAAAAATAACAGAAA
This sequence comes from Troilus luridus, assembly GCA_964056705.1. Taxonomy (NCBI): domain Eukaryota; kingdom Metazoa; phylum Arthropoda; class Insecta; order Hemiptera; family Pentatomidae; genus Troilus; species Troilus luridus. The sequence continues at coordinate 194,443,307 of OZ057412.1, read as the reverse complement.
TAAGATTCCAATAATTATATATAGAGAAACAATAGATAATTACATATGTATGTAAATTACAATGTCAAGTAGAAACATAGAAAGCAGAAAATGAAACAAATATGAACAATATCAACTAATATAACTTGTTTTTAAAACTATCTAACTGGGTGAGTGAAGCAACAATAATAATAATAATATATATATATATATATATATATATATATATATATATATATATATATATATATATATAAATAATGATATAAATATACTTATATATAAATATAAACACTTAATTCATTTATCAGTTAGAAAATTTTAATCTGAAAACTGGTTATGTTATTTCCGATTTTTTGGGGAATTGTAAGGATATTAGGTGATTGAATATATGGGATTTGAAGGTTGAAAGATTATTGGAACGACGAATGGAAGGAGGTAAAGAGTACCAGAGGGGCGAGGATCGGATAAGGAAAGCTCTATCAACAGCAGTTGTTCAGTGGGGTGCTGTATATAGGTCTGAGAGCCGAGAACGGGTGTTACGGCAGTGGACCGAGGTTTTGAATTTTAGGAGATCGGAGATGTATGATGGTCGGCGGGATTGGACAACTAGGTAAAGATAGGAATTACTTACGGCGATATGAAGGGTAAAGCCACTTTAACTCTTCGTAATATCGGGTCTCTCGGGATCCCAAAGATGAAACGAACGAAGCAATTGATCAAGCGTTTTAGTTTTGCATCGAGACCTTCAGTGACACCTCCGAAGCAATAGTCGAAATGAGGGAAAATCAAGGAAGTAACTAGAAGTCAACTGGTTTCAAATGGTAACAGGTGACATAGGTGATTCAGGCGTTTATGTTAAAATCTAAATTAAACTTAAATATTTTAGGAAGGATAAAAGTAATATTTTAATTAAATTCAATTATGAAATTTGAAAGGAGAATAAAGTAATAAATGGGAATCTACCTTGTTTCGCATGTTTGGTTCACATCTTTAATTTTTTTAAAATAAAATTTGTCACTTCAATATCTTTTATCGTTTTTAATTCGTTTTCTTTCCTTATTATAATCATAAATTGTTAATTTCGTACGTAATGTCTTAGCCAAGAACTATCGATAATACTATAGCAGCCACGGTGAATAAGTCGAATTTTGTCCAGAGAGAGATAGATTTAACTGTATTCGGAGAAGTGGAATCATGTCGTTATTGTAATTTTTGGCAAAAAATGTATTTATAATATTAACAATAATATGTCAAGCCTGACTCAGACTATTATTCCCCACAAAAATAACACTTCCGCTTCCTAAAGTAAAAGAACCTGATTTTGGAGAAATATCGATTTGTTTATTGAGGTTTAATATATAATATTAAGGTTTATTGAAAATAACCTGATTAGCATAAAACACAGTAAATAAATGAAGTGCTACAACTTTACCAGCCGCTTTTATTATGCTCTCGAAGAGAGGTGGGCTATTTTTGGTCTGCGCTTAGGTCAGTTATCAGACAGTATTATCACACATTACTCATACTTCAATGTTTCACATTAAAAATAACGTAACATCAACTATTACACGAACTGTTCCACAAGGAACACAATACAGTAGTGAAATGTTTACCTTGAGTCAAGGCGCGACCTAGTGACATTTGCACTGGGCGTGCCCGATGCACAGCTCCCGGCAATTGCTGTACTGTACCGGCTCTGAACCTCAAGGTTGGGCCGAGGGTTCAAAGCCGACCTGTTCTACAAAAATATATTATCTGTAATAATAGGGTTGGGTGTAATGTCATGGCTTTATTTGAGCAAGTGGAAGGTAAACTCGGAAGGTCGTAACGAATATTTGTAGCGAATTCCTAAACGTTGGCTGAATTTGAATATTTAAATGTCATATAAGGGTGTGCCTTACTGTGGTCTGGTCGAGTGAAAGTGCTCTAAAAGCAAATACTTTAATATTGTTATAATATATAAGTTAATTGAATACTAATGTGATTTAAGTTACACCAAAATATTATAAACAAGGTTTAATATAAGGCCATCGGGATAAATTTATGTCAATATAGATATAATAAGTTATTATTATATAAAGCCTGCTAACGATCTATACTAACATATGCATGTCCAATATTTAGTTATATGTCGAAAACAAATTATAAAAAACTACAAATATTTCAAAACAAATACCTAAGAATTGCAGGAAACTATGCATATTACACTAAAGTAAAAATTATGCACAAAGAATTAGAATGAATTTATCAATAAATTATACAAAAAATTCTGTAATTAGTGTAAATACAATAAAAACCCACTTATAAAAAATATAGGGAACTACACAAAAGATAGTACAAAGCGGTATGTACATAAAATAACAAAGCATTTATTACTATAGTATACCAAATTATCTTATTTTATTGTTATTGTTTATGTAGATGTACATAAGTTACTAAGAATGTATAGATACAATTTTTGTTTATTTTGACTATAATGTCTTCTATTTTTTCTCACTGCTGAACGTTTTTTTGTATATTTTTTTTCTTTCATTGTATATGTGATTCTTTATAGATACATTTAAATTTGTCTATTAAGTTTTTGAGTTTGAGACTGGTCTGTTTGGTACAGCATATTACTTTTGTGAATTGTAACAAATTATATTAGAAATAAAAAAAAGTCAATATAGATAGCAATTCAATCTCCAAAGATAACACGTTTCCATTATATTTTATTAATTTCAAACAAAAAAAGGCTGTAAACACATACAAAAACACAATAACAAACGTTAAAACTTTACAACAATGCCATATCCTCTACTGTTATTGGTAATGGCGCCTTACGTTAACACAGAGCTTCTTCTTTCGAAGACGGCTAATCTTGAAGTATTATAATTCTAATCTTAAATATTTTTATTTTGAAGAGAAAAGATTTGTCCAGGCCGAGGATTGTTATAAATCGAACCCGGGTCTGGCCGTGTTACGAGGCAAATCAGCACAGTTGGTTAAAACATCCCGGGGGGCCCGGGTTCGAATCCCGGCCTGGAAAATTCTTTTCTCTTCAAAATAAAAATATTTAAAAATTATCACCATCATAAGATTAATATATGTAAAATAAATGATAATATAAAATTGACGTAAGCCAACGAGATCTTAATTAAAGTAATGTTGAATGAACATTCCTCCCCTTGTATACATCGCAAATATTACGAGAACACGGGGATATAGGATCGGTGAAGAGAATGGATTTGTGTGGCAGTATTACGAGCCAGGTTAGCTCAGTTGGTTAGAGCACCGCGCTAGAGACGCGGGCGACCCGGGTTCGAATCCAGGCCTGGACAATTATAAAATATATTATTCTGTTCATTTTAAATAGACAACAACAAAATTAATAGCACTAAAACACCAAATTAAATTTAATGACTATCAACTTAACTTATATTACATTAATAATTCATCCTTTTTACATTCATAATTGCTTAGTTACTTTTCCTTTTATAATTAAAACAACTATTGTTATTAGAATTTATATATTTTAGTAGTTGTTATCATTACAAAAAAAAAAGTACATATTAGTGTCACAAAAAACTTAACAGCGACAATATTTATTGGGAGTTTGAATGCAAAAAATCATATAAATTATGTGAGAGTAGGTCTGTATTTTGAAATGATGTGCAAATAAAGTTTGAGTATGTTAAGATCTGATACTAAATTTTGCCACCTATGCAAATTTCGTCTACCGAATTTCGCCAAAAAGAATATTTACGTTATTTTCATTCGCCTTGAACGAACAAAATCCTCTTACTTACGTCCCCTCGTATGCTTCGTGTAAATATTTCGCGTTTTTCTGTATTATTAACCGTTGGTTCAGCTTATGTCCAGTCCAACAATTTTTAATAACCTTTTCAAACGTTGCAATAACGTTACTAAAATTATCATTTACTTGTATAACTTTGTCATTTGTGTGTTGCGTAGGCCATTTATTTATTTATCGATTCTTCTATTTTCAAGTTCTAAATTTTCAAAATCATACATTGTTATATATATTTTTTTACAGTTGTTGTATATTTGTTTATTTATTATTATTATGCCAATGCTATTTATATAGAGGTATAAATAGTGTATCTGACGGCATTTTTATGTCACCTCTGAATTGCTAAAAAAAATTTACTGTCTTTAAAAACTCTTAGGTTTCCTGGGTCTTGAGGTTCAGTCTATAAACTAGAAAATATACTTTGGCAATGTTTGGAACTTATTGTTCTAATGTTCATTACAAATTATCGCAAATAGAAATGGACATTAAGATAATACCGTAATCTAAAATTAAAATTTCTTCATTATAATTGAGGGAGAGGAGTGGCTCAGTGGTAGATCACTGCGTTGCAATGGTGAAGGTCCTGCGTTCGAATCCCGCTGGTGGCAAGACTTTTATTTAATCTGTTAAAGGTTAGAGATGGGTCCTGAGGTATCTAGGGCCTTCCTTGGGGCTTCGTGGGTACCCAAAATAAAAATAAGGGGGGGGAAATCTGATGGTTGTGCGTGATCTAGGACATATCACCTCCCTGCACAACACTTGTTCAAGAAACAGTAGTGTCTCTACCATGTACTGAACCCCCGATCTTTCACTGGTTGTAGTGGTACAGTTTTTTTTTGTCGAATCTTTATTATCGATAGTTTTTAATTAATGACAATTAATGAATATAATAAGGAAAGAAAAATAATTAAAAACTATAAAGAGATAATGAAGTGGCAAAGTTTATTTGAAAAAAATTAGAGACGTGAAACAAACATACAAAAAAACAATCGATTCTTATTTAATAATTTATTCTCCTTTCAAATTTCATATTTAAATTTAATTAAAACATTAATTTTATCCTTCCTAAAATATTAAAATAGAATTTAGATTTTAACATAGTTATTTTTTCTAATTGGTGTAATCGAATTCATCTAATACATTATTGAACGAATATAGTAAACTATTTGTAATTATTGATTATTTCATAATTATTGGATTTATTGATATAAATTTAATAGATGGTAATTTAGTAGGTTTATTTTAGGGCAATATTCTATTTTTTTGCCAATACTGGTCCGATCAATATATTTCTTTTCTTTCTTTTTTTCCAAAACTAGTTTATTATTTCGGCACCTTAGGAACCTAAAAATAGGTCAGCGAAAAGCCGCAGTGGTATTTTTTCGATTATTTTATCTTGAAAAATAAATTTCTGAGAAGTAGGGTAGGACATTTATTATTATAAACTTTATTATTATTAAGAAAACTAGACGGAAACATGTCAGTTCTTAAATAAAATTAAGGAGCGTATTTTACTTTTTTTTTTATTTAGTAAATAAAATATTATTTTATGCTTTTCTAAAAACATTGAATAATTAAGTAGTCGCTATAAACAAATGCATTGAAGTGGTGTTGAGCCGTGAGCTTTGAGAACTTGCCTAGTCGAGAGTTGACGCCTCAGCTGCCGTTAATATTCAAGAGGAGAGCTGCCCTTTTTCTCTCTTATCTTGTTCCTTTTGTGTCCTTCTATTCCTTGCTGTCATTGGCCCTTTCCGTTTGCAATATACCTCGCTCTCCTATTTCCCGCGTCGCTTAGCTATGGACCAATATGTCACAGTGGCAATATTCCACGGAATTGTGAAATATGGAGTTCTTACGACGTATGTATGTATATATCATTGTTGTTTCTAATACAGGGTGTTTCAGGGTTAAGTAGCCAATCTGAAAATTTGAACTAAGGATCTTAAAACAAGGAAGAAATTTCCTATGTAGGTCTATCCGAAACGCCTAAGGATTGTCTTTGTTATTAATTATTTAGGCATAATAAATAAATAATACTTTATTTTATTTATTTATTCCAACTACTTTATTCATTAAATTTAAACATTAATATTCATGTTTAATGCTGTTCAAAGTGACTTCCTTGAGCATTAATACAGGCTCGAGCATCTTTCTTCACAGCAGCAGTGCAGAACGGCACTGATATGTGTTTCACAAGAGTCAATTATTCTTCTTCGTAAATAATTAAGGTCAATGAATGGCCTTGCATGGACTTATTGTTTAATATCAGCCTATCTTAATGGCTCGGCATCTTTCTTCAACAGCTGCAGTGGCAGAACGGCAGTGGATGTAAGTTATTGACATTAACATTCATATTAAATGCTGAACTAACTCAATGCTGACACATTTTTTGGATTTCATAATAATGATTACGGTGATTTATTTGAAGATAATTGATACTTGAACACTTACTAGACATGTACTCTAAGCACCCAAAATTAATTTCAAAGTATTCATACAGATAATATAAAGCCTTCTGGACTTACGGAGTTGAACTTTGGGGCTCCACTAGTTGAATTCCTCTCGTATCCATTCCTTACAAACCAATGTCCTTCGTAGAATCCTCAATGCTCCTTACTTTGTTACGAACAAAGTAATCCAAAATGACTTTGACTTCATTCCCACTCACACCAAGCAACATCTTCACTTCCTGATAATCCTCTGAGGCGTCTAAAAAGAAGATAGTATCGTGACCTTTTTAAGTTGAATTTGTTATTCGAGTACTACCTGTGGGTAGGTTCTGGACTTGCCTTTATCTCGGGACATTATTTATCTTTCATTATATTTACTTGATGTATTCAATATACAGTTATAAATTTCAATAAATATATATATTTTTTTTAATTGTTCAAAGATGCCATCACATACGTTTTATGATAGAGTTACACACAAACCCTAAGGCATATTAAATAAAAATTATGAATATAAAAAGGATAAAAACTATGCATACTTAATTTATTTTTTTTAAACAGTTGTAAATTTCAATAAATAAATTATTTTTAAAGTATTTACAAATCGAACCGTCACTAGTCCTGAAACTATTATACCAAAGTTTTTCTGAAAATATGTTACATTTGTTTTAAAATTATGTCATTCAACTTTCCATTTATTCGTATTTTGGCTATAAGCATTTTACATATTAACATTGGCTACGTTCATTTTTATTTGCCATTTATTATATATGCGTGTGGTACGTGCCTTTCCTAATTTAAAATTCTTATTTGCTAATTTGATTTAGTTTTTTTCGTTTCTCATCAATAATTCTTTTAGCGTGTCCTACAGGTTCCGACTTCGTATTTTTTTAAAACAACTTTTTAGAACTTTAACAATTTGTTTGATTATATTGACCTCAATAAAACAGAATAAAAAAAATTAAAATAATTTTTATATAGCTGTACCTACCACTAAAATCCGTGAAGGGTCAGTGGCTCAGTACATGAGGGACTGTTCTGTTTCTAGGATAACGGTTATGCAGGGAGGTAAAAGAGGCTGCGTAATCCATAGGGAGGTCAGGAGAGATTAAATAAAAGTCCTGCCAGCAACCGGATTTGAACCGAGGACCTTCGCCATGGCAACTCTGCTCTCTACCACTGAGCCAATTTTTATATAAAAAAACCTGTACCACTACAACCCGTGAACGGTTCTGAGGCTCAATACATGGTAGAGACTACGGTTTCAAGAAAAACAGGCTTGTGCAGAGAGGAATTTTTATGTACCTTTGTTTAAACATCTAAGATTTAAGTGAGTGGATTTTGTACTTACAAGTATCACGAGGCTAACCTAGATTTACTTAATATCAAGATTCGGTAAACATGAAGGCGGTGATTATTTGTAACATCCGACCTTCACGCTCTCCAAACCTATTATTGTTTTTGGAGGATGGAAATGCAAAATATAAATTAATAAATTTTTGTGGGGTGCAGTCAAAATATACACACAAATAAGTGGATGTTTATATTTTATTTGTGCCTACGTTTCGACCTACTTTGTAGGTCATCTTCAGGGCCAATAGGAGTGGCTGCTAAGTGAAAAATTTAACTGACATAACTTTCGTCAGTTACATTTTTCTCTGTGTAGCCACTCCTATTGGCCCTGAATATGATCTATAAAATGGGTCGAAACGTAGGCACAAATAAAATATATGCTGCCACTTATTTGTGTGTATGTTTTGACTGCACCCCCCCCCCCCCCAAATTTCCATCCTCTATTAGTTCTTCCAGTCAACTATTTCCTCTCTAATATTATTCTTATTATTTTGAAACAATGTTATTTTTAAAATATTGTCTTTATGTCTTTAAAAATATATACATTTATAGAGAAAAAATGGAATATTTGTGACACAAAACTAGAAGTGCTCTTATTATTGTTGAAATGATAACAGCTATATAATCGCTAATTTAAGGAAAACGTTTAAATCATATTTATGTATAGCACTTACGGAAAATCATTATTTGTTGTAAGGTATTGTTCAAACAATACTATTTCAAAATAGTGTTGATCTGGTTACAAACATTATTGGTCCAGCATTAATAAGAAATCTTGTTAATAATTTTTTGGTTTTTTTTTTCTTAACGTCAATTTAAAATTTTGTTCGGCCATAAATACTTTTAAGTTCTTCTTTTTAACTAGGGGAAGTGGAATCGTATCATTCTTCTTGTCTATGGAGACTATGTAAGCAAAAGCTCGATTTCAATTACAGGTCTATTATACCCATTTATACACTACGAGAATGACACAATTCCGTTTTCCTCAGTACAGTTAACTAATTTTGGACAAATTTCGACTTAATCACTTACTTACTGGGACTGCAGATATATTCCACATTATATTGCTATAAAAGACAAAGGAAAAATGTACGTGTAAGTACGTAAGTAATTCTAGGCATTTAATAAATTTCTCGAGCCCTCACTTACCCCAGCCAGCCATCGTAACTTAAGTCGCCCAGCTCTCCTTGAACTTCGCACATTTTCTTTCATTACCATTCTAGGTACTTCGACCCTTGTAATCTGGCCATAGGCCTGCTCAGCACAACCTACTCAGGTAGTCATCACTTTAAAGACGTCTGGAACCTGGAATACTTTTGCTAGCTCTGCATTGGCAAGTCTTCTCCAGGTTTCGTCCTCTCTATAAAGACCAAATATTCGCCCTAGAATTTTTCATTCATAAGTTAGTAGTATTTCTTCTATGTTTCTTGGTTTCCTATTAAAATATTTTAAGGAGAATTTGTTTTCGATCCTTAGTTCCCGAGCCCAGTGGAGGGGCTGTATAATACCTTAATACAAATAAAGATTTTCCGTAAGTGCTGTATATAAATAATATTTAAACGTTTTCCTTTAATTAGCAATTAATAGCTGTTATTATTTCAACAATAATAAGAACACTTCTAGTTTTGTGTCACCAATAATCGATTTTTTTTTCTCTATAAATGAAAAAATGTATACAGGTTTAAAGACATAAAGACAATATTTTAAAAATAACATTGTTTCAAAATAATAAGAATAATAGGTTTGGAGAACGTGAAGGTCGGATATTACAAATAATCACCTCCTTCATGTCTACCGAATCTGCTATTAAGTAAATCTAGGCCAGCCTCGTGATACGTGTAAGTACAAAATCCTCTCACTTAAGGCTTAGATGTATAAAGGACGTGCTCCTCAATCGAAGCGTTTTGTTCTTTGACTAGTGGGTAGTTTCTCTACTTCCCTTAAGTACCGTTCATTATATTTACTTGTTGTTATTGTTATAATACAGTTGTAAATTTCAATAAATAAATTGTAAACAAAAACAATGATCAAGTCTTAAGAGCGGTGATAGCACATTTGTCAGATTATATTTTGTTTAGAATTCTCTTCTTTCAAGTCATAGCTTTAGTTTTCGTTTTGTCCTTCTTCCAGGAAGACATGTCAACTCTTTGAAAGAACAGTTAGACCCGGAAGAGCTGTCGATACACAGTATGAACAAGGGCCTAAACCAACACACCCTGCCATGTTCTGCTAATGGCTTCTTGGACAAATATCTAATTTGTCTGAACTACCTGAGGTACGGGAGAGTTCACTCACCGTGTACTTGGGGTAGGGTACCTGCTCGTACCCTCGGCCCCTTGCATCACCTCCCCCTGCCAGAAGGGTCCATTGTGAGGTCCTTTGTCATGCCAGTCCGTGCCCTTTCAGACCACAATCCCTTCCCCGCTGCGATTTGTTCCCTTTGCGAGGGGAGAGTTTTAACAAGTCCGGGGTCTGGTTTTCTAAACTTTGCTGAATAACAGAGTAAAAAAATGGTGGCATAAAACGTTCCTTTTGATATTTAGTAGGATATTTGAAGCGATGCATCTTGGAAGTGCAAGTAGAAACTTGAACCAATTTTATTCTGAATTTAAACAGACTCACAGACAACGACTGCTAACTTTTCAATAAAAAGTACATAGACATAGACAACCTTGGCTTAGGTTCCATATAAATTTATTTAATAGGAAGAATTATTTTTTATTAGTTATATAAAACAGAAATTATTATAAAAAACAATAAGTTTATGAGTGTTTCATCACTCTTGTAATGAGCCTGACTTGATGCTATAGATATTACTTTTCTAATTTGAGGTCACATGTGGTGTAGTGGTTAGCGTAACAACCTACTGTGCCCAAGATCGCGGGTTCGCAGCCCGGCAGGTGGCGTTAGGATTTTTTAAGGGATTAATCAATACTTAGTTATGCCGTCTTTCGGAAGGGACTTGAAATGGGGGTCTCGAGCCTCTACGATGTCAGGTACTCGTATATAAAAATCCCTATCCTAATAAAACCTCGATCGCCAAAATTTAGAGCTCCCAGTGTAGCATCGTCCGATTAGCCATAAAGTGGTGTTAAATGAACAAACAACAATTTTTATTATTTTGTTTTTTAACTTTAATATTTAGTTTTTGTATATTGTTTATGCCACCATTAATATAGGCCTTAATAAATTTTTGTTTACTAACTTTAGTAATTACACTATTCGATTATTGTTTTTATCATTTTAATTTTGAACAGATCATTATCGTTAAGTTCAACAATACTTAGATCATTTGTACTATCAATCATTTCAATATATTATAAAAAGATACAATAATTTTATAGTAACAGAAATAAGAAACAAATATGTTTGACAGAAATTTGTTTAAGTATCTCGTAAAAACTGCCTCGATAGTCATTTTCTATTTTTTAGTATTGAACTTTCCATCATTAGACATCCTAACCTTATGAAAGATATATAAATTCAAATAGTGTCTTGATTTTTATAATCTTCAAAATTGATATTCAAGTCCCCACTTAATATCATCGGTACATCTTCAAATACTTATAAAGACATATATGACAAATAAAATGTTTTAGGAAAAACGAAAAGTTTAACTGGTTATTATACTGACTAAAAAATACCAACGGTTGACGAACACATACGAACGTACTACAAACGCTTTCAAGAAAAACTTCTAAGACACCCATTGATAGTAGAAATGACTCCTACTCTCATGCCTGGGAACACTAGAAGGAAACTAAAATCAACGTGGATTAGAGGGATCTATTCCTAATAGGAAATTGAATCAAACCAGAGAAGAGGTATCGCTGGCTACTGTTCTTCTTTATGCCTTACATGCCATTGTATATTATCTTACTGTCAGCCAATCTGCTAATTGTCAATTATCTGTATTTGACAGGTGTGGATAATATATAAAGTGCGAAAAAATAAAGTATTATAAATAATGCTAATAATTTAATTACATTGGTTATTTATTGCACTATACGAATATAATATATCCAATATAATAAACAGATCATTATAAAAATCTAGAATAATATTAAACGTGGGATATTTTAAACACATAGGGAGTATGGTTCCTCACCTCTAGATGTGAGTTTGTGACCAGTTTGTTTACATCCATGAATCCACCTTCTAGAATCCGCAGTCCTTTATTATTAGAATGCAATTGGGGGAAAAAGAAGCATTCAATCTCTAAAATGCCAGAAGAAATTTAAAACATACAAAACATGAGGTATTAAAAGTACGGAAAGTGACCTAAGAAGAGGTTTAACGATAAATTTTATTTTTAGAAAATATTAAAAATTAAACTACAAAACAGTTAAAACTTGTTATAACTCAACTTGAAGCGACAATCTGGGGAACAGATATCCAAACATCTATAGACGATTTGATAATAAATTACTACTACGCCCAGGAACAAAACCCTTCTTCAATTTATAACATATTAGACGCTAATTTTCAATTAATTTTTTTAGTTATTACACGTCGCTTTATTTCTATTAAGTAGCCTCTCTTCAGGACGAGGGAAGCCATTAACTGAGGAATTATTGCGATTAGCCACGGTCGAGAAGGCAGAGCTAGGCCTCCATCGATCAGCCTAATTTGACGCTAAGTTGCGTAGTAATGGCCCCCGGTCACTGGTGACTTGATAGTAACAGCCCAATGGCCACTGGTGACTAGATCAATCAGCTGATCCTGAGGACTAGATATACGACACAACGGAAGCAATAAAAGAGGCGGCAGATGGCTCCCGATCAATTGGCTCTTTTGCATAAGCGTCAGTTTCCGGCCCGAATTAGAATCGAATTGATATTTAGTGGGCAGTTGCGATCGAGGCGGCACTGGCCCGGCTGTGAACTATGGCGCACTCTACAACCCAACCGATTTCGAAACTCTTTTATTAAATATTTCTTTTACAGAAGGGATTCGTATTGGTTCGACCGGTAAGAGAAATGTCGGTACTCGTGTATTAGCCAGTCTGCAGAAACTGTCTACCTTTTAAAGAAAATAATAAAATACAAATGATGTATTTAAATACTACGAAATTAATTCAATAAATTTAAGGAGACCAGTCGTCGTTATGGCCCCAGCAGTCCACGATTGTAAGGCGAAAAAGACTGATCGTTACTTGTGTATTAACCTGTAACCAGGGACTGTTATCTGCCATAGGTTATGACCTGAAAACTGATAATTCTGGTACTGATAACATCTACCTTCTTATTCATATCAATAGAAATTGAAATGTACAAAATGTAATAATAAAATTCTACTTCTAGACACCTCTAACAACGTCCCTCTTCCTATATAAATGTTTTGCCTACACTTTCGACGAAAACAACTCCTTTTCTATCCTTGCCAAAATTCATTTAATGGCCTTTTTCAAATAATTTCGTCGTTGGAATTATTCCGAACTCCTGGAAGTATTACACAGCTGTTTCTTTTAAAGATGTTTATTCCCAAAGTGTTATTCTGTTCTTAAACAGTTGTTTTTAAAAAGACAATACAAAAAAAAAGAATAAGACAAAAACAAAAAATTAAATTAAATAAACAATACAGAAATAATAATAGACAATAAATAAAATTAACAAGATAAAAAACTATAAACAATAATAATTAGGCATACACAAATAATTCAAATGAGAATAGTGATAAAAAGAGGTTACACGAGATAAGGGGGTAGGTTTCGTGCAGACTGGCTAACACACAAGTACAAAAATATCTAAAAAACCTGTAACCACTACGACCCGTGAACGAGTCTGGGGTTCAGTACATGGTAGAGACTTTACTGTTTCATGGACAACGGTTCTGCAATGAGATGACTTGTCCTAGGTCACGCTCAACTCCCAGGTTTTCCCCCTTATTTTATAATATTTTATAGAGGCTGGGTGAGTCCCAGGAGGGTCCTAGATCCCATATGATCCATCTCCCGCCTCAAAGAGACTAAAAAAAATAACTGCCTGCAGCGGGATTTGAACTAGGATTTCTGGCATGGCTACTCAGTGCTCAACCACTGAGTCACTCCGCTCCCTTAAATTAAAATGAATTTAATTAAATTAATTAAAAATTACATGTAAAATATATACGATATATAGGTCCGGGTGGAGATCGATGTAAATCATTTTTCTTTAGCCGCCATGAGCGAATTTTTGTAAGGAAAAACTTATCGAAAACATATCGTTCCGCATCACCGACATTTTCGTGACTTATTTATTTTAATCAACTTTACTTTAAAGGTAACAAACAAAGAGGTTGTTTAGTCTTTTTGAAATTCATACTAATAATAACTAAAACATCAATAACCAGTTAAACTTTTCGTTTTTCCTAAAACATTTTATTTGTCAAATATGTCTTTATAAGTATTTGAAGATGTACCGATGATATTGAGTGGGGACTTGAATATCAAGTTTGAAGATTATAAAAATCAGACACTATTTGAATTTCTATATCTTTCATAAGGTTAGGATGTCTAATGATGGAAAATTCAATACTAAAAAATAGAAAATGGCTATCGAGGCAGTTTTTACGACATACTTAAACAAATTTCTGTCAAACATATTTGTTTCTTATTTCTGTTGCTATAAAATTATTGTACCTTTTTATAATATATTGAAATGGTTGATAGTACAAATGATCTAAGTATTGTTGAACTCAACGATAATGATCTGTTCAAAATTAAAATGATAAAAACAATAATCGAATAGTGTAATTACTAAAGTTAGTAAAAAATAAAATTTATTAAAACCTATATTAATGGTGGCATAAACAATATATAAAAACTAAATAAAAAAGTTAAAAAATAAAAAAATAAAAATTGTTGTTTGTTCATTTAACACCACTTTATGGCTAATCGGACGATGATACAGTGGGAGCTCTAAATTTTGGCTATCCTGGTTTAATTAGGATAGGGATTTTTAACCAGTACCTGACATCGTAGAGGCTAAAGACCCCCGTTTCAAGTCCCTTATGAAAGACGCCATTGATTAATCCCTTAAAAAATCCTAATGCCACCTGCCGGGCTGCGAACCCGCGATCTTGGGCACAGTAGGTTGTTACGCTAACCACTACACCACATGTGACCTCAAATTAGAAAAGTAATATCTATAGCATTAAGTCAGGCTCATTACAAGAGTGATGAAACACTCACAAACTTATTGTTTTTTATAATAATTTCTGTTTTATATAACTAATAAAAAATAATTCTTCCTATGAAATAAATTTATATGGAACCTAAGCCAAGGTTGTCCGGCCAAAGCAACTTAATGAAAAGTGAGTTTACATAAATATTTACATTTTCTATACCCTAAGGGAGTTGATTAAAATTCCCTCGAAATAAAATTATATACCACGGGAAAACATATTTTGAATTTATTCATATTATGATTTTATATAAATTAAATGATATCCATTATTGTAAATAGAGAATTATTGGCATAATGATGTTCATCCATTTATCGATTTTAGATTATAATATATTTTTTTGTTGTCCTTTTTATGGTGATTATATTTAAATATTTCAATTTTGAAGAGAAAAGATTTGTCCCGGCCAGGATTCTAACCCGGGTCGTTGGCATCTCTAGTGCAGTGCTCTAACCACTGAGCTACCAGGGGTCGTATCCAAGTCAGACAAATCCATTCTCTTCTCCGATCCTATATCAAAATAAAAAGATTTTACTTTATATTTAATTATTCTGGAGATTGAAACATCCTAAGTTGTTCCTGAATCATTAATTAATACAGTAAAATCATTGATGAACAAATTACTACTATAATTATATCATGCTTAATCAATAAAATGAGCAAACACTCATCAAGACATGAAATAATTACAATAATGGGATCAAACTTTAATGTAATGTCAAGTGCGAATGTAGTTTTCGGAAATTGTTGTATCAAGATCATGATATCTTTTATTTTTGGAAAGTATTAAAAGGAAAACAAATCAAAGTTAAAACTTTTTGTATCTCTACTCGAAGCGACAACCTGAGGAATAATTACCGATGCTTAATTGATGACTATAATCTAAATCAGTGGCGACCAAACCCGAATATTTTTTGAATTTGAATATTTTTTCGGCCGACGAGATTCATCTCACATTCTTAAAGAATACTTATTTCATAGCTGCCAAAGTAAAATGTAGGTATTTGTAATTTATTATTTTTTAATATTTTCTCTTCAAAACAAAAACATTTAAAAATAATAACATGGGTGCGATTCTCGGCCAGGGAAAATCTTTTCTCTTCGAAACAAAAATATTTAAAATGTATTTGACTTATAAATTATTAGTGCACCTATGTATATTAAAAACCAGCGGTCGAAGAAATATTATATTGATTACAACATGGGTTTAACGTCTATATATATATATCATAAATATACATACTTTTTTCAGTTATGCCTTTCAGTAGCAATTGTATTGTATTGTATTTAATTCAGGAACGACATAACTGATATTTCATTTCAAATATGTTTTTTTATTTAATTAACTCATATTTTGAGTTGTACCATTTTTGAACTAGAAGTTTTATAAGAACAGTGACATACGTTAAAATAAAAAAAGTTTTAAGCTTTTACAAATTTTCTAATGATAATAAAATAATTTTAATACCATCATTATAATAGAAATGATACGCTATACCAATACCTTTTTTTTTATTTTTTTTCGATATACATAGTAATCATAATAATATCCGGCACAACAGCTCGTCACCGAGTCTGGGACGCCTCCAGGGTTCTCCGCCAATCAGCTCTATTCTCCCTCCAGCTTCTATTTCTATTCTATTAAGAAGGGTGCGTGCATTCTCCGACAGAGTTTCCATCCACCTCACATTTGGTCTCCCTATTCTCTATGTGCTATGGATTCCTTCTGAGAGGATCTTCTTAGGAATCCGAGTGTCCTCCATCCGTGCCCCGTCACCTGCCCATCGTACTCGGCGAAGTTTGTCCTGGACATCATCTCAGGTCTTAAAGAGGTTGTATATCTCTCTGTCGTATATTGTGTTTATATCTTTCTCTTCATATTCCGCACACATTTATTGGTTGGAAAATCTTGCTCAGGATTGTCCTCTCGAAAATTAAGAGCGTTTTCTCGTATGCCTTTCTTAAAGCCCAGGCTTTATTTTTTTTTAATAATACATGGAACTTTCAAATATCTCAGTTGAAAAATTATGTTTTTGAGAGTCATAACGTTGTTTTTTGAAGGGACAAGATGACTGATTATGTTCTAACTCTTTCTTCTTTTATTTATAGAATTTTTTATTAATATAATTTATTTTAAAATTCTACAATTAAACTTTTTTTAGTTGTACAGCACCTATTATATCTCTATTTTCTTGTAAAAATGAAAGTCCGAGAGGATATCGCTACAACTTATCAATCCCATTTATTATATCGAGAATGATGAATGAAAATAATGAATTTGTAATATTCTGTGTATTTATGGATTAATTAGTTTGGATCATATATTGCGATAAAAAAAAATGAATTCATAGTTAAATTCTACTAATGGACATAACATATTACTGATATTTAAGTGATAATATGTAAGTTCTCTCTGTGCTTCAGGTTATATTGTAAGAAAGAAGTAATGAAAGATGTTCATGAGGATCAATATCGGTACACAATTTTTTTAGATTGTTAATGGATGACCAGTGAGAGTAAACAGTACACGCCATCAATAAACACTGTTACAATGGAAATCTTCCATAAAAGAACAATTATAAACTTAATAATATTAATGATTTTTTATAACTTATTAGTTAGTTTTTTTAATTTTAAATATTTTTTTTTTGACAAGAAAAGATATGCCCCGGCCGGGATTCGAACCCGGGTTCTCTGTCTTACCGTGACAGGACTCTACCAACTAAGCTACCGGAGTTGATACCAGCCTCATATCTTTTCCATATCCAGCCTTATCTTTTCTATTCAAAATAAAAAGTATTTAAAAATAATAATTATGGTTCAAGTTTTTAATCGAAAAAAAAATCTAGTATTTTAGTCTAGGCAAAAAGCATATATGATTTATGAAACAATATACTATTGTTCAGTCCGGTTATAGAACGGTATTCAATTTTGTTAGCCTCCCACCTACGCCTCGTTAATATGCTTCTCATCATTCCATCATTCATAAACTCTCGACTTCACTCTTGCATATTCACATTACCATCCCTCCAGTGTCAACATGATCTGTGATGCTAATGATGTGTACATGACATCATTTCTGGAGCATGACGTTTCTGAAAACTACTATTTACAGTATCTTGCATGTAATTATTTCCTGTGTTCTTGATGAGAATAAAACTTTAATTTGTTAGAAAATAATTATTAGAGACCAACATTTTGACCTAATTTGCAGTTCAGAATCAAGGCTTAATAAACATGATATAAAAAGGAATATAAAAAATGGAATAACTAGATTAAACATGAATAAAATAAAACTAAAAAACAATTGAACATACAAGAAATAAAATAATGCATATAATGTTTTTTGTGATAAATAAACAATTTGATCTAGTATATATGTTCCAGATACAAATCCGGCTGTAGCAAGTAAATTATTTAACCTGTTTATAGCCGTGGTTAGATCGTGTTGAACCTGACAACACTTCTGGGACTCACCCAGCCATTATAAAGTACTCTTAAATGGAGGAAAGTCTGCTGGTGTTCCTCAAGGTAGCATCCTCGGTCCTATCCTCTACACAGTATATACAGCTGACATTCCAGCCCATCCTAACACCTTCATCTCCACGTATGCTGATGACACATGTGTGTTATCAGTTAATAACGACCCATATATTGGATCCCAATCCCTTCAATCACATTTATCAAGCCTCGAAGAATGATGTAGGAATTGGAGAATTAAAATCAAGTCCCATCAAATTACCTTTACCCTTCGCCGAAAACCCATGACTTCCTGTCCCACTGTATCCTTTAATAGTACTCCACTTATCCCTGTTGAACAGATCCGCTACACAGGACTCAACATAGACAAACGTCTTACTTGGAACCCTCACACAAGACTGAAAAGACGAGAAACAGCTAGACGCTTCCGACTACTTCAACACATACTAGACAAACGCTCAAAGCTTCAGATCAATTACAAAAGACTTATTTATGTGAATGTTATAAGACCTATATGGGCTTACGGAATTGACCTATGGGGCTCCACCAAACCATCAAATTCCTCTCGTATTCAATCCTTGCAATCCAAAATCCTTCGCAAAATCCTAAACGCTCCTTATTTTGTCACAAATAAAACCATCCATAAAGACCATAACGTTCTATATGTTACCGATTTAGCCCATTCTAGATACCTATTATTCCATAATAAACTCCAGCCCCATCCAAACCCACTAGTTTCCATCCTTGCATCCAATTCCATCCCGGGCAATCCTGCTAGGCGTCTGAAGAGAAGATGGCCTCGGGACATTATATTGTAGAATGTTATTAGAGTGCTGCCAGTGGGTAATGCCTTTACATGTCCTTTCATGTATCTAGTTAGTCATATAGCCCTTGCACTAGATGTGTATATTACAGTTGTACAATTCAATAAAATAATTTAAAAAAAAAATGGAGGAAAAACCTGGCGGTTGATAGTTCTCTCGGATAATTCACCTCCCTGCATTATCATCATCCTTGAAACCGTACAGTATCTAACATGTACTGAACCCAAGACCCTTCGTTTTATGTTTACAGGTTATATATGTTCTTAAATTGTGCATCGTCACTATTTTACGATGATAACCGGATCTGGTTTATGCAGAAGTATCTATTATTTCCACAGATTCATTTACCAACACAGATAATTATCGATATATACAGTCAAGATTACAGACAGGATATCATAAGTTAAAATACAGAAACATGCCATCATATTATCTCACATAATTCATGAATACTGTTTCTAGTAACTCATTAACGGGCTTGACTAATTGGGGGATATGATGTATTGCTGATTACACAGAACAAGATTAGACGATTCCACAATTCAGGAATGACGATTGTTTATATGTTTGGTTGCAATAATTATTTCTAGTGACTGATACAAATTGATATAACATTTAAAAATATATGAATACTTAAAGATTTGTTTTATTCGAAAGCCCAATTTATAATTACATTTCTTATTCAATGGAAAAATAAATATTGTAATTAAAGGACATCTATGACACTATAAATAATTATTAAGAATAATATAGATAATTATTAGTATAATGTGATAACGGGTATTATTATCAGTATACACTAATACCGTTATTTATTGCTATACAATAACAATCCAAATCCGGCAGTCAGGTAAATTATTTAATCTGTTAACAGTATCAGATGGATGCTGTGGGGCCTACAGATCCTCCAGGGGCTCAGCCAGGCTCTGTAAAATTGAATACCCTGAATTTAGTTTAAAAAACTAGGGGTTCAAATTGTAAATAATTAATTTAAAAGCATTTGTATGGATATGTGCAAAAATAGACGGTCTTTTACTCAAATCTTCAAAGGGTTAATTTGAAAGGAAAATTTAAAAATATATTGTATTTATGACTTACTTTGGATTTTACTTTATAATGGGTGTTACTTTGGTCTTCGCAAGGAATTCTCCTCACGCCTTCTATTACGGCAGACCAAACTCCATCAGTACAGAACATTGATCCGCCAACAAAACATTGATCGGATAAATGGACAATGACCATGCTGATTGAGCATGATCTCCTAATCTTCAAAAGAAAGATCCTCAGAAGATTCTTCAGCGGAGTTTATCTTGATGGAATTTTGCGAAGGAGAACAAACAACGGAGTTAATTTAATGTACAACGAGGCGGATGTTGTTTATTCCTTAAAAATTAGAAGACTGCGATGGGCTGGTCACGTATCTAGAATGGAAGATGAGGCCATTTCTAAATAGGCTGTGACAGAACTCCCAAAGCTGAGGTGGTCGGATGGTGTGAACAGAGACAAGACCTGGGAGTCAGGCGCTGTATGACAGCTGCTAAAGACAGAGAAGACTGGAAGAAGCTGGTAGAGGAGGCCAGGACTCATCACCGAGTTGTAGCCCCGTAGAATAATAATAATAATTGAATTTATTATTTTTACATATTATGTTTCTTACTCACTGTATTTTATATATTGAATACTTCATTCCATATTAAAACATTTAATAAATTATATCACTTTATTTATTGGTATTAAAAGAGTATGATTATATACCTAACTGTATTGAAGAGAACATCCGAACTAAATTATACACGACAAACTCTGAAACTAATGCTGTCTCTTATAAACTTATATGTTAAAAAAAATGGAACAGTGTGGTTATAATATTGATAACTTGTTAGGGTATCAGTTCCGCAGGTTGTCGCTTCGAGTTGAGTAACTACATGTTCTATCTGTTCATTTGTTTCCTCTTTTATGTCTTCAAAAATACAAATTATCATGAGAATTAGAATGGAAAAAAGTCGAGTAATTATGTGAAAGGTGTATATTTCTGTTATCATTTCATCAAGAAATGGGAGTTTTAACGAACTTTTAACATCTATACTTCGAAATGTTAGTTGAAACAATTGCTTCTTGATGAAATATAATTTTTCATAATTAATTTTTTTTCCGTACTAAAGCTCATGATAATTAGTATTTTAGTAGAATATTAAATTAACAGATAAACAGTTAAAACTTGTAGTAACTTAACTCGAAGGAACATCCCGCGGAAGTGATGCCTTAATAATATCTTAATATACAATTTCGACAGTTATGAGTTCATATTGTAAATAATAAATTTATAGCTATTTTATGGATAGCTTTACAGTTTTCTGGAGTGTGCAATTATTTAAAATGACTTTTTTATTCATACTTACAAAGGGATACATTGAAAGAAAGTAGTATATTATCGTATCTTATTTACTGAATATTTGATGCTATATTAAAACAATTCATATATTTAAAAAAACAAAACAGTACCACTACAACCCGTGAACGGGTCTGGGGTTCAGTACATGTACTATCATGATAGAGACTGTACTGTTTCGGGGACACCGGTTCTGCAAGGATGTGACTTGTCCTAAGTCACGCTCAACCACTAGATTCCCCCCCCCCCTTATTTTGTGTACCAAATTTTTATAATATTTTATGGAGGGTCCTAGATCCGATATGATTCATCTCCGGCTGCAAACAAAATACATAAAATTCTTGCCTGCAGCGGGATTTGAACCAGAATTTCCGGGATGGCAACTCAGTGCTCCACCACTGAGCCACTCCGCTCCCAATTTGTATATTACATCACTTTATTAATTTATATTAAAGTAATAAGATTATGAAACAGTATTGAAGATAGAAATAAAAGTATTGCTGTGCCTTTTAAACTCACATTTTTTAAAAAGTTTTTGAACTTTGTGCTTGTAGTATTGATAACTTGTTAGAAATGATAGTACGAGTATATTAGGAAACGTTTGAAAACTTATTTGTAACATATACGCTAACCCCGCCAGGTTCCAATCAATAATCGACACATTTAAAAAAAAAAAAAAAAAAAAACCTGCCTCCAAATGAGCTCAAACAGATGAGCAACAAAAAAACTGTTCCTGATCGGTATAATTAAAGGGAACTGACAAGATGATACATTTGACAGAAAACATCTGCTCGCGTTGGGTTCGGTAATTTCATTGAAGGGGAGAGCTGATAGAATAAATTGAAACCTGGGGGGCGTAGAATTTTGGAAGGGGGGCCAAATTGGTAAATTACACCATCAAATTGTGAGGGCGCTAGTCAGAAGAGGTCGGGGAGGAATGTGTTTGATGTCGGGAAGGTAGAATATTTCCCGACCGCAAAATTCTGCGGTATATTAATAGTGAAATCTCCAATATGGAAGTACAAACACACAAATATAAATATGTACATTCATAAACAAAAAATTTCCGATGGAGATATGTCCACAAACACCTAGATATTCTCAACTAAATATGTTTATGATGATGAATTGATTTGGTCAGGGTGTGCTGTCAATGATAACATAAAATTAAGCAGAACTTATTTTTTAACTGTGCCAACGTTTCGGCCTACGGTGTAGGGATCTTCAGGGCGAATAGTGGCTGTGCTGACTTGTCAAAAGGAATGGATTGAAATTGGTCCCTAGTTGACCAAAACGTAGTGGGGGAAAACAAAATATTAAAATGCTAGAAAAAGTAAATACAACAAAATTAGTGGTGTCCCTATTCATTTTTGCGCTATTTATATGGAATAGAATAAAGGGGAAATTAAAACATAGAGAATGATAAATTAGCACATAAGTAACCTATTTTGTATGTTGTTTACACCTTTAGTAATATATAGAAATAATGCTATTTATTTCTATATATTATCTTATCTATTTTATTCTTTATAATTTTTATATTTCATTTTAACTTCATTGTATATTGGTTTCAAAAAATATTCACCTCTATTTAAGAAATTCTTTTTTAGACTTCCACCCCGATATAGATCTGTGTGTGTGTGCGTGCTTATTCCTTCCATAAATGCACGAAACAAATTACACAAATGTAAAATAATGATTTTTCTTAATTTTTAATTTATTTACAAATATATTTACTTTAATTATTTATAGAATTTCAATGCCATTATATATATATATTTTTTTTAAATCAATAATTATTACAAAAGAGTCTTAATGTTTCAAATATCAATAGATTCCCCCTTTGTTTCTATCCCTAACTGTATTGAAGAGAACATCCGAACTAAATTATACACGACAAACTCTGAAACTAATGCTGTCTCTTATAAACCTATATGTTAAAAAAAATGGAATAGTGTGGTTATAATATTGATAACTTGTTAGGGTATCAGTTCCGCAGGTTGTCGCTTCGAGTTGAGTAACTACATGTTTTATCTGTTCATTTGTTTCCTCTTTTATGTTCTTCAAAAATACAAATTATCATGAGAATTGGAATGAAAAAAAGTAGAGTAATTATGTGAATTGTGTATATTTATGTTATCATATCATCAAGAAATCGTACCTATATATATACCATGTAGCTTGTACCTATAAAAATGAGTTCATTATTTGTTCTAGTAAAGAAATAAATTACTCACGACTGAGCAATACATAAAAAAATGAATGTACTGTTTATTATCAAGGCCAGCCAATAATGAGTATTGTACCTGGAGGTCATGTTACCTGGTGGTAGTTGCTGTGCTGACAGTAGTAGTCGATAGTGGTAGCTGTTGAATATGATTGGTTGAGGTGTGACAGTTTCTGTTTATATGTGAAACGTAAGGTTTTGTGATAGTCGAAAAAATGGCGGATTTAAAACATCTGATTTCGTCATCTCTCTAGATCTTAATTTATTTTTTTAAAATCACAATTATCCTCCCTATGATGTTCTGATATATAATCATTCTGTAATGAAAAATTAAATTGATTTTTTAGAAGTTGAATTCAATCTTTTTTTCTTAAATTTATTTATTGATATTTACAACTGTATTAAAAAATACATCCAGTAAATAGGCTATGTGATACAAAATGACATGAGTTAATGGCAAGTTGAGAAACTACCCACTGGCAGTACTCAAATCAAGTTCAACCAAGAAGGTCACGTGGCCATCTTCTTTTCAGACCCCTCGGAGGATTATCGGGAATCGAAGAGGAAGCTAGGTTTGAAACTAGAGGGTTTGAGCGGGAATGAAGTTTGTTATGAAAGGATTGATACCGGGTTCGGGTCAAATCAGCAACAAATGGGACATTAAGGTCGTTATGTATGACTTTATTCTTAACAAAATAAGGAGCGTTGAGGATTTTACGAAGGATTTTGGATTGTAGGGATTGGATACGAGAGGAATTCGATGGTTTAGTGGAGCCCCAAAGCTCTACTCCGTAAGTCCAAATAGGTCGTATGATGGTCATGTAGATGAGTCTTTTGTAGTTAATTGGGAGGTTAGAGCGGTTGTCTAGTAAGTGTTGAAGTAGCCTGAAACGTCGAGAGGGTTTCTTGTCTTTTCAGTCTAGTATGAGGATTCCAGGTTAATCGTTTGTCGAGGTGCAACCCTAAGTATCGGATCTGTTCTACAAGCACCAGTGGAGTATTATTAAAGGATACTGAAGGGCAGGAAATCATTGGTTTACGACGTAAAGTAAAAGTGATTTGATGCGATTTTTGAGAATTTATTTTAATTCTCCAGTTTAGACACCATTCTTCAAGATCAGTGATATGGGATTGGAGGCTTTGGGATGCAATAACTGGATTGGTGTAGACTGATAATACACATGTATCATCAGCATACGCGGTAAGGATACTATTAGGATGAGTTGGGATGTCAGCTGTATAAACTGTATAACGGATTGGGCCAAGTATACTACCTTGAGGAATTCAATCTTAAAATAAAAACATACGCTTAATGCAGAATTAAGAAGTTTAACTCTAAGCAAATTTAGTTCAGTTTATTTAATTTTATTGTTGTAGTCCAACATTAAGAGGAAAACAATTGCTAATAATTTGTCACATTTCAAGATATTTTATGCTTCTATGACTTATTAGCCATAGTATTCATAGATGTCACAGTGGGATGTCTAAATTTTGCCTACTGAGGTATAATTAGAATAGGTATCTTTAGCAAGTACCTGACATCGTACAGGCTCGGGAAACACATTCTGAAGCACGGCATATCCAAGAATTTTTAACTCCCTATTTAAAATCTTATGGCTACTGCCGGGCTGCGAGCACGCGGTCTTACTGATAGTAGGTTGTTATGCTACCTTGTAGGCCTCAGGTGACACATCTGTTAATGGTCATTATTGTCCTAATGGATAAATGGATAATAAATTTATTTATTTTTTTTTTCTTACTATTGTGTTTTATAGTATAAATATAATTTCTTTGTTTATATTATGTATACAATTATGTGAGTTATGAGTTATGAGTACCCAACTTTCATTATTTTCTCAATTATAGTTCTTTATTATTTTCTCCTCCGCAACTTCTGCTTCATCCTTTACTAGTGCTCGTTCTTCCGCTGAAAAAAAGTCTTCCTATCACCCCATCGGACAGATCCTCTTTTTGCAATCTTTCTTCGAAACATTTCCATGTCTTGTACGTCTTCTATCCTGTTCTCAGACTTTGCTAAGTTCCGGAGGACTTCCTTTGTTCATAGAACTTTTTTTCCTATTGCCCGGAATGGGAGAATTCCGTTCACCAGCCTATCTGGTTCCATTCTATTAACATGTCTAAGACAATTTCTTTTTCATAATTGCGGTGGTAATATTTTCAAACCTTTTGTATAGGTCCTAAAGGAATGTACTTCCGTCTGTTGTTTTCTTTGGTCCAAAGATTTTTCTAAAGAAACTCTTTCTTTTCCAATTCCGATTCCTTCTTCCTAGCAGTGATATCTCAGACTACAGCCCTGCACAGTACTGCCTGAAATTAGTTTGATAGGAGAGGACTTAAATTTGCAGGTATTCTTACGGATTTAAGAAATTATTATTTTTTTTTTTTTCCTGTATTTCGTTCTTCTTCTTCTTTATCGGTGCTACAACTCATCTCTGAGTCCTGGCCTCCACAAATAGTTCCGCCCATTGGTCCCTCTCCCTAGCAACGGTTTTCCAGTTAGCCAGTCCAAGAAGAGCTCTACTAGCGTCGACCCCATCCAGCGCAATCTTGGCCTTCCAACTCTTCTTTTCCTTCCTATAGGTGTCATCATAATTTTTGCTCATTCACATGGACACATGACCCGCCCATTTTAGACGTTTAAACCAGACGAACCGGACTACGTCCATATCATTTTACGGTCACTTCAGCGCTACACAAGATATCTATTTTGTAGAAAACAGTCTTTAATCTGGTCAATGTTTCTTAAGCATTAAAAAGTCGTGTTAAAAAAAAAACTCAACTAAAAACAGTGGTTCTAGACTGAGACAACCATGTTCAAATAAACAAAGAAAATCTCAATTAACATAAGAATATTGCTATTGAAAAGGGAAAAAGTAACCTTAAATAAATGTTAAGCTAGTGGAAAAATTCCAACAAAAACCTTTAAGTCTCCAAACTAAAACAGAAATTGAAAATATCTGTCCAATATTTCGCCCATTCAGGCATCCTTAGGGTAGAAAGAGAATAACAGCAAAGAAAAACATGAAAAATGCATCCAAGAAACATACCACCACCTCCAAGGCTCAAATGCAACTACTGAATCATTAGGAAGGTTACTAGACCCCAGCTGGATAAGATTAGATAAAAACAGCTGATAAATACTCCAGAATTTGAAAATTCAATATACACTCACCAAACTTCAAAAAACACACCAGGAAAATAAAATAAATAATAGTAATGAACAGCACAAAAACATAAGACAAAAGACCATATGAAAAAATGAAAGTAAAAGTCTAAGAAAAACCATTATCAAGAAACCAGTGGACTTATTTTCTGTTTTAGTTTGGAGGCTTAAGGGGTTTTTGTTGGAATTTTTCCAATAGCTTAACATATAAGAATATTATAAAAAAAAAAAATATATAGTTTTTTTTAAACATCATTATACTATGATAC
This sequence comes from Troilus luridus, assembly GCA_964056705.1. NCBI lineage: Eukaryota > Metazoa > Arthropoda > Insecta > Hemiptera > Pentatomidae > Troilus > Troilus luridus. The sequence goes on along the minus strand of OZ057412.1, from coordinate 194,416,192 downwards.
GCGAATCTCGAGTCTTCAATAAGACTGGCGTATACTAAGGAAGGTTGAATAGACCTGCTAGAGGCCTATTCCCAATTTTTAATATCAAGAAAAATAATCAAATATTTTGGTATTCGGAAGGATCTATCTTGTATAAATAACCAGCATGCGAAATAAATTATTCTAATACCATTATTTACATATTTGTTTTTCAATATTCTTTTAATTAATATTTACATTTATAACTCCTGGTGATTTACTGGGCATAGGGTACTGTTATACTTCATGCACGATGCAGTTGCATGCAGAATCAATCAGCACAAGAGAAGAAAAGAAAAACAAACAAACAGATAATTGGTTCATAGCTACTTCACGGAACACGGTAGATACTACCGTTAACTACTTCTGAACAGTAAGTTGCTGCCTACTGAAGCGGCCTTGACAGTTAACGCAACAAGGAAATGCAACGCCAGTGAAAGTCGAATAACGTTACTGCACTCATTCTCCTGGCTAGTTAATATCCACTTTTTGTTCGTACTGTACTATCTCGATCTGGTGGAGGACATGGATGTCACGATCTGTCTGCATGACTTGCTGTCTCCTTGCTCTGAACCAGATGGCCATAGATCGTCTGTGAGAGTTATTTTTATCGTCTGTGTCTGGAATCGAAAATTCTATTGGTTCGAAATTTTAATAAGACGATGATTATGTAATAATTTGTGATTATATATAATTGGTTGGACGAAATCAATAAATTAGCATGTTTTTATTTTCGCGTGGTCTTTAAGGCCTTTTCGTGAAAACAAAAATTAGCATTATTATCGTCTTTAATTTCAACAACCTCTTAAACTTAGACCATTAGTACCTTAAATCTTTTTACAAAACAAGACATTTAACTATGACGAATAAAATCTTTTAGGGGACACGAAAAGTTCAGCTACACTCAGCGTCAAAATGTTAGACACACTTCAAAACTTTGTTATCCCTACCCTCCCATCTTTTCAAATTACCTTGTATTTTGGTTCTCAAGCCAAAAATATATGTCTTGACTCGGTGTACACCCTTCTTGAAAGAACAGTTTCGATTATGTTCTGGTCTGGGGAGACAGCAGGCCAGTGTAATTTGGCAATTTTGTTGCGAGTAAACCAGTATTTAATAACTTTTTCTGAATGTATTGGGGCGTTATTATGCTGTACCTTTTTTTACCTGTACCACTACAACCCATGAAGGGTCTGGGGTTCAGTACATGGTAGAGACTGTACTGTTTCTTATTATCCTGTAACTGATGTAAAACTCCGCTTGATTCGGCTATATATTTCCCTACAACTCATCCCGCCCTTGTGGTGTTAAGGAATCAAACGGGGCTCTTCTTCGGAGAAACACTTATTTTTTCCCACAACTCACGTTCTTTTTAGGTCTATTTTGAAACAAATTAACACTGCACTGACGTAGAAATGGTATTTTAACGATTTCATCTCTAGAGGATTAATAAAATAGTAAACAAACAAGGGTGTCTATCATTTTAACGCATATAAAATGTCAAAATTTATTGATATTGGACTTAAAAATCCTCAAGGTCTGAGAAGATTGTCCCCATTTCAATGTCATAATTAATATTAAAAAAAAATATCATAATTGTGCTTAAAAAATAATATAAATCAAAAATAATGAAAACATGAAAAGTCTTTTTGGTACTTGTGTATTAGATGCACCACCAGATAAGGCCAATGCGCAACCAGTTACATTTTATAACAGTTACCTTAAATATTTATATTAAAAAGATAACCTTCTTAAATATTTTTATTGGGGTTAGAATTTGCATAGCATAACATGGAATAATAATGGAAATAAATAAATAGAACTAATAATAATATAATTGAATATATAACATATATAACAACAAAATGAAATATATAACATAAATAAATATAATAATAATATAAATAAATAATGGAATATATCATCAACAATTTAAAATAAAAACCACCCCTAACTATCCCGCAACAAAAATTAGGAGGGTACAACAACATCTCTAGAACACAGGAAGAAACAAAGAAGAATGAATTTGTAAACAATGTAACTGTTACTATTAGAAATGTAACTGTTATCAAATGTAACGGTTTGCGCATGCGTACAACAGTGGCCTCTTCTGGTGGTGGATCTAATACACAAGTATCGTTTTTTAAAATTTCATTTGCGTGTCTAACATTTTGACACTGAGTATACTTATTGAAGTTATGATTTGTATGAATTGCACATCTATTAAAGGACGTTTTTGATAAATATATTTATTCTTATATTAATGAAATTCTAACCTATAAACTCAAGTTGATTAAAAGAAATTGTATAACTTATCCCCAGACCTTTAGCTGACGCGAATCCACAAGTTTATCTCCTATTAATTAAAGCCGCTGAACTCGGGTAAAGCAATTTTCACTTGGTTCCTAACTGTCGAAAATTGTGTGTTCAAAGATCACTAATGCTTATTGCTCCGAAGAAGCCAATTGTACTAATTGCAATCCAATAAGAGGGAGCAGACTTGCTCAGTGGTAGAGCGCTGAATTGTGCCGAAGATGCTTGTTTGAGCCCCACTCGCTGACAGACTTAAACAGAAAAACGCATTTGACAGAAAGAAATTAAGTTTACTGTATAACGTCTTCGAGTTAGGTAACTAGTTACGTAAGATGTCAAATGCTCAATGATTACGGAGTTAGGAAGAAAAACTATCCCGTGTTCAACCAAAATTATCGATAATGTCATTGAACGAAACTAACAACTTTCGGATAGCTTTGACATTTTCAAATGATTGATGTGTTTGAATGAGCTGGCAGATTTTCGTATTCGAACAATAGTCATTGAATTGTCATAATCCTAGCTTAAGCTGAGATTACTCAGAAGACTTTCGTATTCGATATAAAATTCAATATTCCGAATTCTACGTTAATTTACATATAATTTAAATTTTAATTACTACTGTTATAACTTTAAAACTGTATACTACCTACATGCACTAGTTATTTTAAACTTACACACTTACATTGGCGGAGTAATACTGAAGAATCCCCAAATTCGTAGATTTTTTTTGTTCAAAAAATTAAATAATTTTAATTAAAATAATTTTTTTTCCTGGTATGATGCTGGTTTTAAGTCAAAAATGTTTCTGGAATATTTGTTTATTATATTCATATTACTCAATGAAAAAAAAACCGTTTTTTTCACTAATGAGTTGTTAAAAATGAACCTGAAGGGTTCTAAGTTTAATACAGGGTATGGAGACGATAGAAGAATTTATTAAAAATCGTTACACTTGATTAAGGACCAGATTACCAGCAGTCAAAGGTGCTGTTGCATTCAACATAAGCGAACCTATTTCGTCCACAAGACTAAAACCGAGACTCTTGAAAGATATTCTGAAGTGAACTCTATAACCTTTCTCACCAATCGTTTTTACAAATTGTAATATAATCCTGTCATTCTTTTATATGAAAAAAATATTTTATATTTATATCTTCTCTTATTAGCGAGGAGATAGTTGACTGGAAGATCTGAGTAAGGAAGGAAATAGTTGGGGGTGCAGTCAAATTAAACACTAAATTAGTGGGTACTTATTTTTTATTTTGTTCCGACGTTTTGACCCACTTAGTAGGTCATTTTCATAGACTACTGTCTAGCCTCAGCTTCCATTGGCCCTGAAGATGAACCCTGAAGAAACGTTGGCACAAAATAAAAAATCAGCACCCACTTATTTAGTGTTTAATTTGACTGCAACCCCAACTATTTCCTTCCTTACTTATATCTTCTCTTGTAAATAAGCTGATAATGTACAGTTGGGGGTGTCTCTTGCATGAGACGAAACCCACATTTTTACTTCATATATTTAAAATTCATTATTAAAAAACCATGTAAGGGTAGGAATAGCCGATTTGGAAATAAAGGATATAAGGATACCATATAAAAAAATACATGGTAGATACTGTACTGCTTTCAAAGACAAGGGCTGTGCTGGAAGGTGAATTGTCTGAGATCCCGTTCTCAACCTCGAGGTTTTTCTCAGTTAATGATTCCCATTTTATAGGGCTGGGTGATCTCCGGAGGATCCACTCACGGGTTTTAACCGTTTAAATAATTATATCCCGTATCCGGAATCGAACCCGCATCCGTCAGCTAAGCAACTCAGCACATTACAAGCTCAGCTACCCCGCTCCTTATGAGTTGCCAACGTTTATATTTAATCAAACGTAGCAATCGTCATTATTATGATACCTGACACTTCATACAGTGATGGTGCTGCTCGTATCTTTTTTCTGTTTATTTCTCTCAAGTCGCGGAATTGAAAATTAATTACCCGGGTCGTCTGCATCCCAGGTGCAGTCCTCTAAACCACAGAGCTACCAGGGGTCACATCCAAGTCAGACAAATCCGTTCTCTTCACCGATCCCCGTTCTCGCAATTTCGAAGAGAACGGAATCGGATAGACAAATCCGTGGCTTGGATGGTAGGTCAGTGGTTTAGAGATGTAGACGACTGCACCAGAGATGTAGACGACCCGGCCAGGACAAATTTTTTCTCTTCAAAACAAAAATATTTAAAAATAACCACCATCAAAATAACAATTAATAAAAATAAATTATAAACATTGACGTAAGTCAACAAGATCCTAATTAAAGTAATGTCCAATGAACATTCTTCACGTGTATACATCGCAAAATTTGAGAGAGAACACGGGGATATGGGATCGGTGAAGAGAACGGATTTTTCTGACTTGGATGCGATTCCTGGTAGTTCAATGGATTAGAGCACTTCACCGGAGATGCAGACGATCCGGGTTCGAATCCCGGCCAGGACAAATCTTTTCTCTTCAAAACAAAAATTTTTAAAAATAATCACCATCAAAACAATTAATAAAAATAAATTATAAATCTTATTTTTACTTTGTCTGTCAATAGGTTAAAATTAATTTTGATCACTCAATTCGAATTTCAGAAAAAATACAGATGTTTGATTCTGAATAATTCTTCAATATATCATTGAATAATTTCTCATCTTTGAAAAAAATAATTCAAAATTTGGAGCTCAGTCGATTAGTATCATTATATCACTGATTACTTTTTTAATACATTTTTGGAAGATCCCACGGCCTTTTTTTTCTTTTTTTAAAGAATTTATTGATGTATTGAGAACGACTCATACGTTATAATTTTTATAAAATCAAAATGAAGAAACAGCCCAGGAGTCAGCAACCGGGATAATTTGAAGTGACCTGATTTAGTTCCTAAAATAAAGTATAATTTATAAAATTGGATAGTAAAACATCACCTTTGATAAACTAGGTTTTAGATTCTTTTCATAATTAAATGTTTCATTATAATGATAATAATAATTCTTAATAATAGTAGGGATTTAACGCAATAATATCTCTGATTCCGAAGTCTCTTTCACACTCAACCACCGCGGCCAAAAAAGGTTTCAGATCCCCAATTTAACTTTTTTTTGGTTTATTTAGTCGCTTTCCAAATAATTCGTATTTGGCTGTTATTCGACAATTTATTTAAAAATTTATTCTTATACGTTGGCAAAAATATCGATTTGCTGTTCCAAACCAGAAGCGTCAAATATATGCTAATATATGTGCAGAGTGGTTAGAAATGCAGCTGCTGATAAAATCTGCAATTCAAAAATGCATCAGATTATCAAATTATACGTACGGGAATCTGCAGGTATTTTTGTCGGGATTTTATGACAAAATAGGTCTTCGATATAACAGCGGATTTGTTCTGCTTCGTATTTTAGATTTAAGTCATTATTTATTTATTTAAATATGTTATTTAATATTTTAATAGCCTTAAGTGGATCCTATGGGATCTGTGAACCATCTACGAGCTCATCTAGTCTCTTTGTGAGTACTGTTGATTGGGGAAAAATCATAGCAGTACCGGCTAAAACATCTCCCTGCACAATCGATAGCTTAGAAACGACAGTTACTACGACGTACTGAACTCAAGACATTTCACGGTTCGTTGTTCGATAGGTTTTCTTTAATATTTGCTTGAAGCAAAATCTTTCAACATAGATATACTTTATTAAGTCATTGGATATTCGAAAACGTTTAGAAGCTAACACCCCGAAGTTTAGTCTTTGAAATGCAATGTTTACAACAATATTGAAAATATTGGTAGTTGTACTTTACTTGAATAAGTACATTGAATACACATATGTTACAATTAATAATATTTATCATATATTATGACTGTGAAACTCAATCACTCTTTTTCCTCACGATACTCTTACGGGATTATGTACCTACGGGTATGCAATACAATTTTCAATATGGCCTATTGTTATTTCTGAATATTTGAAGAAAAAAATTACTTTGTCTGAGGAGCGGAGAGGCTCAGTAGTAGATCGTGGGTTCAAATTTCGCTGCATGGCAGACTTTTATTAAATCTGTTAAGAGCCTGAGATGGATCCTATTGGATTTAGGATCCTCCAGGGCTCACCCATCCTCTTTAGGTATTAACATAAATGGTATTAATTATGTTATTAATAATATCTCCCTTCACAACCATTGTCCAAGAAACATTACAGTCTCTACCACGTACCACATCCAAGATCCTTCATGGGTAGTTTTGGTAAAAGTTTTTTTTTATTATTATAGTCTATATATCAATAATATACAATATTTTAAATTTATTTGTAATATTTGCTAAATGGTAATCAAATTTATTAAATGAATCTTTGAAATTGATGGCTTCCTTAAAACTGTTTCCTTTACTTTTTTATCTTCGTTGTTTCGTGTTCGACAAAACTCAGTAGTGATTTAAATTATTTCGGTGCTTTGTAATTTTAGGATCAGCAGTTGGCTCGAAAATTTTAAAAATTTACTTTTTTAAATTTTCGTTCGTTTAGTCACGACTTTGCATACTTTTTGCGATGGTGAACTTCATAGATCAAAACTAAAAATATAAGCAATAAGGCAGCAACTCTCTTCTTAAACAACATTGTGAACAATAAAACGAACTTGCGAAAAATGTGAAAATGCCAAATTTTGAAATTTGTTAATCATCCTAATTTGATCCTGAACGCTTTTATATTATATGACTACGTTTATAATTATAGATATACAGCAATGCAGAGAGTTAAAGAAGGGGTATTTCCCCTTTAAAAGTGTAAAACAACATTTATCTTCATAAAAAGAAAAAATAAGAATTGAAAGAAAGATTTTCATAAGAAATTATCTTTTCAGTCAATCGTTTGTTTTAGTCATTGTCTTATCATAAATGGACCTTCTCTGCTCAGTCTTATGCATTATCATAATTGTATTTTTAGTTTTTAATTTTGAGATTAGAAATGGAATGGTAACTTAATTCGTTAATTATGATAATGATAAGTAATACTCGACTCATTACAAGCGAATGCTCACACTATCTCTTGGCCTGTGTCAGTCAGTTCCTCTGAGAACTATGTAATTTTGTAACCACCTCCGTTATAATTTCATGAATACGATTAGTAAAAATTAAGTGTTGCTCGGTGTTGGGCTGGGTACGAATCTTGTTCTGTAATTATGGAGATGTGTATCTTAAGATAGTCATCGGAGTGGCAAGTTGCTGCTGAGAATAGAACAAGCAATGAAAAGAGTTTATGGGAGAGTATCATCATCAACTCAGCTCCAACATAACTCATCTTTATTGTATGCATATATTAAGTGCCAGCGAAACCTCGACACTTAACAGAAAAACAGAGATAAGAGAAATCTAAAGAAAGAGGAAAGAAAAATAATTAGGAAAATGCTGGGATGAAGATGGAAGAAGGGTATAGATTACAGAAAACATCTAAAATTGATGAATATTCTTACAAAGAGGAAAAGACATCTTAGGTTCTATGGTCACATAATCAGGCTTCCCGATCACAGACTTACAAAAACGACAGTAAAACACGTAGCATCCCTTGTTATTGGGGGGCAATGGATCAAAATTATTAAGAAAGACTTTGAATTAGCCAAAATTACTAACGAAACCATAAACACAAGAAATGATTTTATTGAAACCTTGTTATTGAAACCTATAACAACACAATTTAAACCTAGAATAAAAACCTGGTGGGGAAATAAGAAGAACAAAAAACCATAAACGTAAACCATCATTACTTAGTGTCTTGCCCTTTGGCAGCTTTACGACTAATAATAATAATAAATGATTCAATCTATTCGTTATACTTCCGTTTGGTGACGTTTCGAGACCATATTATTGTCGTATTCATTCCCTAGAAGTGAAAAAAATAGATTTTTAGTGAATTAAATTAAATAACACACTGGTATAAATATAAAATTGATACTTTTGCGATGTAGCTACATAAACAGTACTAACAAATTAATGAAGAAATGTTATCACATCAATGAACCATAACTATGAGAACAGCATTGTCTCGATACATCAAAAGATGGTTTCCTGAATAGACTGAATCTTAAGAACGTAAATACAAAAACTTATCTATCAACAGTTAAGAAAAGAAGATACCAATCGAGACATATGAATGAATCAATGAAACTATAGTGTGTATATATATACATATATATGTGTGTGTGTGTGTTGATACTCTATAGAGTTTAGACTCACATCGCCTCCCCCCCCCCCGACTCCCTGAAGACGGCTACATCTTAGGCCGAAACGTTGGCACAATATTTTCTTTTCTTATTTGACGTAATCATTGACTGCACGCCCTGACCAATTCAATCCATTATTACAATTATCCAGCCAACTATTTTCCACTTAAAGATAAAACTGTATACCGAGATGTTATAGTTATAATATTTATTTCTGTTTCTTTTTTTTTTAGTTGTCAATTTTAATGCTCGAAACCTGTGTTCGTTTGGTAGGTTACGTTTCAAAAATCAACACTAATTCCATCCAAGGAAGTAATTAAGCAATATGCTTTGGAATTAAAGACGGGATTTTTGACTCGAAACGATTATTAATACAAACAACAAACATTTTAATATTGCACGATCACAAAGGCAGACATTGCCTGTCACAGCTACGGGTATATCCTGATGGGCAATTCTATCCATAATTTATTATCCAGCAGTTGTTAGGTTTAAAAAAAAAATAATATTAGGTTGGAGAAAAAGAAATCCATTATTTTTTCGTGAAATTCAAAACTTCAAAACTTTATTTATGATGTTTCGGATTGTCCGATTTGGGTCAAATATGCACCGTTGTATTTTATAATTTTGTTGCTATTTTAAAATAGCTTCATAGAAGTCTTGGTCCTTATTGGTGAAAAACCAATAAGGACCAATGAGTTCGAAAAACTCAAGTAATCAATTAAATTTTCACAATCTTCTCTTGATCCCAATTTTTTATCACTCAGGAAGTTTTGCAATGCGAGAAAAAGGTGGTAATCGCTTGGTACCAGGTCCGGACTACATGGATGATGCATTAAAACTTCCCAACCAAACTCCTGGTTTCTGGCGAGTAACTACAGTCGTCTGTGGCGTTTCGTTGTCCTGATGGAACACAGCACCTCTTCTGTAGGCCAATTCTGGCCGTTTCTGGTCAATCGCTAACTTCAAACGTTCCAGTTGTTGACAGTAGAGATCTGTAGTTAGTGTTTGGCCACACGGAAGAAACACATAATAATAGATTTGGTGCAAGTCTCACCAAATACACAGTTAGTCCTGGTTTGGCCACCCTTTGAGCTGCTTCACCACGCATTGACCATGATCGTTTTAGCACAACATTGTCGTATGTGACCCATTTCTCATCCCCAGTCACCATCCGTTTAAGAAATGGGTCGATTTCATTCCGTTTTCCCAAGGCTTCGCAGATGGAAATCCGATCCATCATGCTTTTAAGTGTTAATTGGTGTGGCATCCAAACATCGAGCTTCCTTTTGAATCCAGCTTAGCGAAAATGGTTTAAAACTGTTTTATGGTCGATCATTAGCTCCTGGGCGATGTTACGACTACTAACATGCCAGTCAACTTCGATTATTTCTGTGATTTTATCGATATTTTCGAAGACGGGCCTGCCTGTGCGAGGTGCATGTTTAACATCAAAAATGCCTGAATGGAATCGACGAAACCAAAATTACACGTAATTAGCTGTTACAGTATCGGCACCATAAACACCATTCATAATTTGAGCGGTCTGGGTTGCATTTTCGCCTTTATCAAAGAAAAACTGTAAAATGTACCGAATTATCTCTTTGTTGACTTCTACTGTTAACACCCTGTTCCTCACAACTGAATGGAACAAACAATTTTTTTAGTGTCAAATGTCACCTTGACAACGAGCATAAACTTGCAATTGTTTGATTGATACTTTACAAGATATCGTTCACTACAGCAATCTACAATCACTACACTACATCTAAAAGTTTAACAACTCAACAGCACTGAAATCGGAGTATGACCCATGTAGCTTTCAATATTGTATTGTATAAATACGCAATGGCAGGGAAAAAAATACATTAAATGTATGTTTTACTGCCCACACAATTCCTTTCTCTCACACAAGCAAATTAATTGGACATTTCCACCATTGTTAAAAAATAATTTAAACCCGTTCAAAATATATAATAAATGAAGGCGTTTTTATTCTTTTTTTCGCAGTAATAATCCTAAAAAATCAGGCCAGGGTATTACTAAAGGACGAAATGTCCTGGATTCCTGAACTGGAGCTAGGTTTGATTATCATGTCCTGGACCGAGGGGGGGCGGCATTCCCCGACTGCTCCCACAAATCAGAGCTGTCTTCGCTCAGCTTCCTCTAGACTCCCTTCGTTGCTTAATTATACCTATCTGCGGTCAGTTTCTAAATCCATCGATTATCGGATAGATGGATTGCATCGGTCAATCGGAGCAGGGCAGATTGGAAGTCAACGTTCTTAACGTAAATTCCACAAAGCAAAAGTACCACTCAGTGGAAGAGAGCTGCTGAGTTGCCGTACCGAAGGTCCATTCAAATCTCACTGTGGCAGATAATTTATTTAATTAGTTAACTTCATGCGGTATATAAACCCACACGGGGCTCACCCAGTCTCTATAAATTGGGTACCGAAATGGGGGACTGGGAGATTGAGCATAATATCGGAAAAATCAGCACCTGCACAACATTGTCAAAGATGTAATGTTTCTATACCACCTACTATGGATTATAAACCCTTCAAAGTTGTAGTGGTAAAGCTATTTTTTATTTATTTTTTTATTGTTATAATTCAGTTTCACCTAATTCAGTTTATGTTTTTATTTCTAATTTGAAATTAAAAACAAAAATAGAGTTCTATTAATGTATTAGAAATCATACAGTACATAGAAGTCACATTTATTACCCACAATATATCTATGCTTATGAAAATAAAGGTTTTTGTGTACACAATATTCTGATATGATTTTACTTTCTCCTTCTTCCTGTGAACGAATAAAACTATTTAATAATAATAACCTTGGCGAACTCGAATACTCAATACTCAATACTCAATACTCAATACTCAATACTCAATACACAATACGAATACTCTCTTTTGTGAACTTCCATCCATTAAACTCAAACCTGCAAGATCACCCTTAATGCACTTACTCCCATCAACGCCTCGGTCTACTCTACTGATGTTATCTAGTTAACTCTCTACTAATTATTTATTTAGGTATGCTTTCCTTATTAAACCCAACAACTTTACAAGTCCATTTCAATAATCGGGATGCTATCGCTTTAATTATACCAACTTTATATATGTTTCTAAAGGCATAACTAATATCATAAAAGTTCTTTTACTATAGATTTTCGTATTTTAAAAATATTTATAATTCAAATGTTCAAGATCGAGAAAAGATTAAACGAACGGTTGTACCTTTATCCGTTACTAACCATCGCTAATATATTACTTAACAAAACACTTTTTTTATATAATTGAGATTTTGCATTATTTCAGTTTTAATATCGATTGCTAAATCGCGTAGGAGGAATTACAATTTTACCCGTGTTCGATTCCCTGCAGCATGAAATGGTGAAATTTCCCCGGCCATGACATATGCGTTAGTGTTAACAAATAAAACGAGAGAAATCTGCGAAATCAGCGGTCCGATGACAATGAACGAGACTCGAAATTGTTTGTGAGAGAGAGAGAGAGAAAGAGAGAGAGAGAGAGAGAGAGAGAGAGAGAGAGAGAGAGAGAGAGAGAGAGAGCAAGAGAGAGAGAGAGAGAGAGAGAGACAGAATTGTGAGGATTGGATTCGACTGGCAAACACGAATCGGGACAAAAGAACCGTCCAATGACTCTAGCTTCGAAATCCCAGTCAGGTCCAAAACCTATTTGTGAAATAAATGATCAAATATTGGACCAGCGGAGTCATTCGTCCTGTTTCGTCAGTTTATTATGTAAATCTGCTTAAACATTGTTAATATTTGTATTGAAATTGTTTACAATTAATTTAGGGTGTTTTTTTTTTTTAAATGGGAGCCGTGCATTCAAACAGTAATACATATATAAATATAAAATCTAATCTGTAAAACAAAAGCCCATCTAGGGCCTTTGTTTAGGTACGCTTTAATTGTTTCAAAAACAGTTGTGCAGAGAAGTAGCTTGTCCAAGATCAGGCACCAACTGTCATATTTTCCCCCAATGAAGCGTACTAACTTTATAGAGGAGGGTCTCCAGAAACCACAGGTTCCATATCCGGCCGTTAAAATTAAATCAATCATCTGCAGTGGGATTTGAACCCGGGCCTCAGCGCACTCTCTACCACTCAGCTGCACCGCTCCACATTCATATAAATATAATGAGACGTTTTGTATGAAATGCCCGTTTCAAAATTCAAAGTGGAATTAATGAACTTCTGTTTTTTTTATACTCGCATAGATATTGTAATGAACTATTATTTATTCTATCTTTTTTTTTAATACTATTTACTGACGCTAGAATAGAACGAACATTGTATGCCATCAAGTATGACCATACAAACCATGTACTCGGCTGCCCAAGCTGCGAGAACCATTCGGAGAACGGAGTTATGAACCATTTATGTTTGATTTGAGAAATTCTGAGCTGGTGACACTGATTAATTCATAAATAATTTATTTCACCTTTCAACTTTAAAGGTGAAACCATCACGTCCACGTCGTACGGCAGAGGTATTGAGGTAATGCAACAAAACCTTACCGAAAAATTAACCTTCAAGCAATTCGTAAATCAAAAGGGACCTATTAAATGCCATGTTTCATGACAGATTGTGAAGAAACTAAACGAGCTGGGTATGGAAGTCCTCCCACACTCACCTTTGTCGCCAGGCTTATCTCCAGCTTATTTCCGACTGTTCAAAAATTTGATCCACTTGCTTAAGGGTACAATTTTTTAATGTGATTTATAAGTTTATAACGCATTTTCACACACCATTTCATCACTTAACTTTTTTTAGTTTGAAAATTTGATAACATGATGGGAAAAATGTATATATCAAGAGAGATAGAGATTTTATCGTGTATTATTTTTTATAATATAATTTATTTAATGAAATTCATAACTGTATTAAAATAACACAAGAAGTAAATATAATGATTGGTACATATGAGCATGAAAGACAAGTACAGAAACTACCCACTGGTATTACTCAAATAATAAGTTCAACTTAGAAGGTCACGAGGCCATCTTCTTTTCAGACGCCTCGGAGGATTATCAGAAATTGAAGAGGTCGCTAGGTTTGAGACTAGTGGGTTTGAGTGGGAATGAAGTTTGTCATTAAAAGGGATGTGATTCGGGCCAGATCAGCAACAAATGGGATATTTAGGTCATTATGGGTCACATTGTTTGTAACAATGTAAGGAGCATTTAGGATTTTACGGAGGATTTTGGATTTTAAGGATTGAATACAAGAGGAATTCGATGGCTTAGTGGAGTCCCAAACCTTTACCTCTCAGCACCTATTAGTCATTGAAATGAAAATCCTCCGAAGAAATTTCGGAGGATTCCATCTCAACGGGAACTGGAGAAGGCGAATGAACAACGAAATATATGATGGAGGATGTTGTTCTGACTTGTGAGATTGATATGGGCTGGACACTTGGCTAGGGTCTTGACTGAACCTCTCAATGGCACTAGGAGAAGAGGGAGACCGAAGCTGAGATGGTCGGATGGTGTGGCGAGAGATGCCAGAGATCCTGGGAGGGAGGAAGTGGATGTCAGCTGCGCAGAACCGAGAAGACTGGAGGAGGCCAAGACTTGTAAACAAGTTGTAGTGCAGAGTAAGCGTAATTAATTGAGAGCTTAGAGCGTTTGTTAGTAACGGCGAGCTGTTTTTGTCGTTTTAGTCTAGTGTGAGGATTCCACGTTTATATTTTGTCAAGGTGTAGTCCTAAGTATCGGACCTGTTGTACAGGAATCAGTGGGATGTTGTACAGGAGGATATGTTTACAAAGAATAAAGGTTATTTAACGGGATTTGTGAGAATTTATTTTAATCCTCCAGTTTTGACACAATTTTTCAAGGTCAGTGGTATGGCGTTGAAGATTGTGGGATGCTATAACAGGATCGGTGTTGACTGATAGTGGATATGTGTCGTCCGTATAAGTGTTAAGGATAGTATTAGGATGGGTTAGGATATTGCCTTGAGGAACACCAGCGGATTAGGAAAAGAGGGATGAATATACATAATTGTGATTTACTTTGAATGACCTGTTAGTGAGATAGGATTGAATAAAGAGAAAATGTATAGGAGATAGGAATTGGAGGAGTTTGTAATGCAATTCAGGGTCCCAGAATCGGTCAAAAGCCTGTTTCACGTCATGAAATACCACCAAACAATATGATCTACGTTCCAATCCAGAGGCTACGTCCACCAAACACATGACATTGCTGGATAGTGGAATGGGATGTTAGGAATCCGAACTGGTGATCTGGTATAATATGGTCTTCATCCAGGATCGGATTTATTCGTTTCAGGATGAGCTTTTCCAGGATTTTACCCACAGATGGTAAATTGTGTATTATTAACGAAAGTTTCGAGGGTTCAGCCAACCAATTCTAATATCATTTTTTTCAATCAAAAAAGAACAGTGTGAAAAGGATAACAATTAAGCCCCGTATCGTCACCAACATATAGAAATATATTTATTATCGCACCCTACAATGAATATTATGGATTTTAGGATTTAATATTTTATATTTCCAGAAGATGTGGCAGGATATTACGAAAGGAACTCTCGCAGAAGAACCCTAAATAAAATTCCTGGATGGACCACTTATTCTGCTTCATAATAATTATTTCTAAAAATAACCACATCATACAAAAATATATCGTGAACCATCCAAATAATATTCAATAAATTAATAATTTTCTGACGAAGCAGCGGATGGAAAGCAATAGAAGTGGATTGAGTGGAGCGATTGGAGCGATTGGATTGATGAGTGGGTGTGGCCGACAATGATGTGTGCTCCTCTGGGCTCTTAGCCGAATAATTCACTGAATCCTAAATAGAGGGCTCTGCGGTCGCATGAATTAACTATGGCGCCTGTTCCCGCCAATAACCATCGTGTTTTCGACACCGCGTTTAGCGCCATTTGTCAACTATTTAAGCGAGTGCCTCGTCGTGAGCCGTTTGTCGACTATTAAAAATTAAAAAACCAATTATACTATCAGTTGTAACGATTAAATTTATTATTTCTTTCTCAAATTAAGTTTTAAAAAATCGACCAATAATTATTTAATAACTCAGAACAACTATTTAACTATTTACAAGGAATAAAAACGCTAGAAATATTCCATGAATCACATTCTTTGCACGTAAACTTCCAAACATTACTGACTGGTACACAAGTGTGCCAAGAAGTACGTTCAATGTGAGACTTCTCTAAGTTTCCACGCAAATTCATATTCAGCGGCTTACACAAAAATATTAAGTAATTTAAAAAAATCATACTTTAAATAAAGCACCAAGTACATATTTACATAATGCAAAAAAAATCTGGTTCATAAGACATTTCCTCCTTCTACCCTATACCTCTCTACTTGAAAAACATTTTGAGATTAAATAAGCCAGCGGCCAGGTACCAAAAAAGGGCTTTAGGTGGCAATAAATTAAAGCGAGTTGCATTTTTGATTGGTTGTAAGGACATGTCTGAGTAGTGTAAATCCAAGTTTGCAACAAAAAAAAAGTAAGTGAAAACTTATAGTGGGCGAAAAAGCTCGACATTTTCGGAGTTGATTCAGTTTTTGGCCTATATCTCCTAATCGGTTTCTGATAAAAACATAGGTTACCATTTTTAATATTGATTAAATTTTCTACAATTTGAATCTTACCGCGATTATGTAGCTCTAATAGATTCTGAGTTGCACCCCTTTGAAAATTAGTAATTTTTTCCAAAAAGTCCAATTTTTAAATTTTGGAGGAACATTGTTTGGCCAATGTTCCTCCAAAATCCTACGATAAAAGTTAAGAAAATGAATCTGTAGGAAATTTAACTAGCTTTAATTTAAGCCCGGGCCGAGGTCTGTAGGTCAAATAGATTCTGAGTCACGTCCCTTGGTAATGTTTTTCCAAATAGTCCAAATATAGGCCAGTAGCCAGATGTGCCAAACACCTCAGACAAAAACTTATTTTCGATTCTTAAAAATATATTTTCTCAAGAATAAATTGTGGATAATTAATAACTTTCTTGTAAGTGATAAAAATTTATACTTTTATACTATTATTAAAAATTATATAACTTGTTAATAGAGGGATCTAATTATAACTATTCATGCTGAAGATTGCTCCACACATATCTCACACTGTGTGGGAATCGGACCCAAACCATAATAAACCAGCCCCTATAGGACAAAGGGCGTTAAGATACCGCTTAATAGACAGAGAGATTTATGATACGTCAAAGACAATTGGGTTTTATATTTCCTATTCGACCACAACGACATAACAATTACAGACCAACGGTCGAGTAATTGAGTGCTGGCCATCTGTAGAGATATAGTGAGCGTGTGTATAGGGCGTGAGGGTACTGCACTATCTATTGGTTTGTAATCAGTAGTGATTTCTGATCTCCTTGCGGTCCCTACTAGGGTAGGAATTATACCGGAGATTTACAGTGATGGCACAGAATCGATAGTGAGTCAGGTATCGATATATCAAATATCAAAGGAATCGCATACAATTGGCCAGAGCGATAATTTTCGGAAATTTTGAGATTGTGGTGATTAAGGATGAATTATAATTAGGATAAATCTTTCTTACTCCAATTTTCTGTTATTCTGTAGCAGACTAAGAAAACATGTATTCCTTAAAGGTCCAAATATATATATTTATATGGCATAAACGATCTAAAGACTCAACTTTCAGCGGCACTGACCTAACTCCACGACTTTCAATTAAATATTAGACTGTCCGGAAAATAGTGCAGGATTTTATGTTCTCATTAAAATACCCCTCCAAACCTTTTTCAATTTTAATCTTTTTTTCAATTTTTTTTTTAAATGTTTGTTGGCCTCTGAAACATTTGGTACTTGGAAACAGTTGTCTTTACTAAAATGTCGAAGTGTGATTTTCGCATAATTTTGTTTAACGAGATCAAATTCAAAAAGTTCTGCCCCTGATGACGATGTTCTCCAAGCTTTTGTCAAAGAAAATTCCAAAACAACTGTTCGAAAACTGGCGGAGAAATACGAAATCAGCGATTGGTTTCGTCGATGACATTTTGCCGTAGAATATCTTCCACGGTCTTTTTTGTCTTCAAGGTTCAAGTCTCTCCCTCGAGTTTTCTAGAACCACCGTTGAACACTTGAACTCTGTTGATATTTCTTAGGCCCCGTTCCAGCTGAGTTTGAACTCATAAAACAAAATTATGCGGAGGTCGAGCTTTGACGTTTCTTTAAAGTAAAGACTGAACTATTTCCAACTAGAGCGGTTAACGAGCATATTTCTGTTCGAATAAAGACTAGTAACTGTTTACTTTCATAAAAGCCAACAAACAAACATAAACAGTATACTATTTGGAGAGTAGTTTTAAAGAAAACTTAAAGTCGTGCATTGTTTTTCGGGCAAACCCAATACTCAATATAAATATGGTGTAGTTGGCACTAAAGATGTGTAAAACCTTCCATTTCAGAAAAATGATACCATAAAGTGTATAATTATACTTAATGTCTTGGAGTTAGGTTGCTGTCTCTGATATATGAGTATGATGGTGTAAGGTGTGCTACATTTGATCTATTTTATTTGTTTAGTGTGTGCCATAATTGGGAAATAAATTATTTGGAAATAATAAACATTAACATCAACAATGTACAATGAATTTTATTTCATTTTTATTCAAGAATAACACAGGTTCCCCCCTAAAAATTCACTGTTTCTAAACAATATTGTAGCTAACCCCATTTCGTGTATATTTTTTTTCATTAATCATCATTCATTAATTTAATATTCATTTATCTCTCCAACTACAGTATTTATGTTTCGATATGATAATAGACGAGGCTATTCAAAATTAGGATTAAATTAGATCTGCATTAACATTGTATTTACAATGACAGTACAACGTGCCAAACTTCATTCTACCCCATTAAATATGCCATACCATATTTGCTACCACTTCTTGTGTATTGTAGTGTACCGAAATGTGAGGTGTAACACCTAAACGTTTCAGCAATTCAAAATAAAAATAAACAATTTTTCTTGAGTTAACTTAGTTATTTTTTATGCGAATCTACGCTAAAACGTCAGAAAAAAAACTAATAATGTCGTTAAAGTGCAATATTAAACGTTTTAATATTTCGACAGTGATCACAATACTTCCTACAGCATTGCATTAAAATGAAAAGACATTGAAAATAAAATCGCATACATGGAAATAGAAATGATTATTTGTACCCATTTGTATCTAAAACGTATATATATTTTTTGATATGTGATTACTGGTTCCCGATCAGGGTTCTAGGGGAACCCTTAAGAATATTGTCTTTTTAATATTCTTATATGAAGTTCGGGTAACAGAGAAGAAGAAAACATGTTGCCAAGTGAAATGTATACGTTCTATAATTTATTTTTATTAATTGTTATTTGAAGGTAATTATTTTTAAATATTAATGTTTTGATGTGAAAAGATTTGTCTTGGCCGGGATTCGAACCCTAGTAATCTGCTTCTCGTAATTATTTTTAAATATTAATGTTTTGATGAAAAAAGATTTGTCCTGGCCGGGATTCGAACCCGAGTAATCTGCTTCTCCGTAGCATTGCTCTAAGCCACTGAGCTACCAGGGGTCAGACAAATCCGTTCTCTTCACCGATCCTATATCCCCCTGTTCTCGCAATTTTTGAGATGTATACATGGAGAAGAATGTTCATTGAACATTATTTTAATTTCAATTTATTATTTATAATTTTTTTTTATTATTAAACAATTCTTTTTTAAGTGTAACAACAATAAAAACCCACTTATAAAAAATGTTGGGAACTATACAAAAAATAGTACAAAGCGGTATGTACATAAAAGAACAAAACATTTATTATTGTAGGATATCAATTCCTTTTATTCCATTGTTATTGTTTTATATAGATGTAAATAAGTTACTAAGAATGTCTAGTTACAATTTTTGTTTATTTTATTATTATTAATTTTCTTCTTTTTTGATACATTTAAATTTGTTTTAATTTGAGACTGCCCTATTTGGTACATTATGTAATTTTCTGAATTGTAGCAAATTATACAAGAAATAAATAAATATAAAAAAAAATAACAAAACACAACTCATGTTTCAGTACATAGTCTCTACTGGGCATTCCTTGCTGTTAACAGACTTAATAGTCTACTCTAAGCACAGAGCTATCGGTCAAGCCTTTCCTTTAATAATTAAGTCATTTAGTTATGCAAATTTAAAAGTCAAGGTAAACAAGTAATAGATAACATTTGCAATGGTGAATGTAGTCATTAAGTTAATTAAAGTTAGTATAATTAATGTAAAGCAAGAGGAATTAAAGTTGAAACCTTCATAGAAACTTTATCGGCAACTAAGATATAAAATAGAGAGAAAGCTATTTACATTAAACCGAAATGAATTATAATTGTGAAATCCTGAATAACTTTGATTTTAGAACGAGTGGGTCGAATCCTAATAGTGAATAAAATACAATTTTATATATATTTTTAGAAATGGCATTTAAAAACTAATGATGAACTTGTCAGATCACTACATCTTCCTAAACGAAATGACGTAGTAAATCTCATTATATTAATATATATGTATATATTATATAAATACATATATATTAATATAATGTATTGTGTGTGTGAGTATATATACCAGTGATGAAATATTAAAGAAGTTAGGTGAATAACTAATTACAACTAATTACTTACAAGCTGCGTCTGTATTTTACCAGCCTGGTTTAAAACTGGATTAAATAAATTTCGGATCAAACAAATTAAATTTATAATTATTTTTATTTTTCGATTTGGTTTAATTTCATACCAGTCGCTTTTAAAAAAAGTAGATAAATAAATTGTACAGAAAAAGTGGGTACTAATTAAAGTGAAGAGACATGATATTGAGTTAATTTATGCAAGTTAAATAAAACCTATTATTTTTATATCTGTAAGTATATCGAGTTATCTGAGGCGTAAATTTATTGATTTTCCAAGGTAGTTGGAGAGTCGAGTTGGCATAGTAGAAATTTATTAAGTAAAACCCTGAATGAGTCAATTACGTACTCGTAAATCTACATTTGGACGACTCATTCAACATAAATTTGTTTGGTGATTTTTTATACTGCTGATGTGAGATATGTTTGTAACTATATATTACAGTGTAATTATATGTTTTACTATTTTTTTTTAAATTTTAATATTTAAAGCTGTGCTGTCTTCACGTAGTTACTTATTCGTGTCAATAGATTTTTATTTTTTATAGTTTTTATTGTTTTATAATATTTTCCATAAAGTAAAGCAATAAACATTGAATCTTCTTTATCGCTATTCACCTGCAGGAGCCACTATCATGACTGTACTGAAGTTAAAATTTTCTAATTTGAACACAATTTAAGGATTTCAGTGACGTAAGCAGAAAATCAGAATGCATATCACCATTCTAAAATTAATGGAAACAATACATTATAAAATTTTGTATTTGCAGTTATGTTTATGTAATAAAAAAAATATAGTAGATAATGAAGAAATAAAAAAAAATTCAATTTAATCAGAATAACAAAGGACGAATAACTAATTTGGCGTTTGCAGACATTGATAAGACAGATGATAATGATAAGAATTTGCTTTTTTATCAAATTCACCCTTCTGGAAAAAAAATCATAATCCAACTGATAAATCTATCTAAAAGTAAAAACATTCTCTACATCTATATATATTACTAGGACACAGAAATCCAAATAAGGAGAAGCTTAAAGTCTAAAAAACAAATAAAAAATACAATAAATAATTACCTATTCCTCAATTCAGGACCAGAACAGAAGGAAAATAGTAAAGTCAACTTGTACCAGTATATCGATGGGCCTTGAGTTCAGTACATGGTGGAGACCGTACAGTTTCTAAGCCACTTTCTTGCGGAAGAAAGTGATTTGGACTGATAGGCGTTTCTCTCATTAAAGGATGTCCACTTTACAGAGGTTGGGTGAGCCGTGGATTGGTGGTAGGGATATTGTAATATAGGCTTATTTAAGATATAAATATTCATTAAATGTATAAAAAGCAAACAATAGATTGGCACAATTTATAAGCTTTCTGTTGTAAAACCACTTTTGTATGTAGAGGAACACAATTCTAGAGCTTTCTAAACTATGTTACACCGTCCATGTTTCTTCCCTGGTCTTCTTCTCCTCTTTGATACAAGATCTTAAGACTATATTCTTAATTACTTTAAAGGCAGTCGCCCGAATACAAGTTCCCTCATTAACCTCAACTTAAAAGGTGAGAATTCAGAAATATTTATGAAAGCACCAAGTCACGGAGAAGTAGCAACACCATTCACAAACCTTGTAATAGTACGTGATCTAGTGATGGTATGATAGGGAGGTGATGGTACGTGATATAGTCGCGTGCCAGGTACCGTTCCTCCTCGGAACCTCTACGGCGGTACGCTGGTATCTTCCTAACTGTCCGCTTTGTGGTCGTTAGGCACCGTTGTGTGAGGTTAACTAGGAATTATGGCGGCCCTATAAGCTCCAGAACTGTCTCGGTCAACAATAAGCATTCCACAATATAGATTTAGTGTAAGTTATTTATTAAATGATTAGGAAGGAAATATGTAAAGAAACTACTGCATACAAACGGTCCAATATTTAAGAAAATATAAGGTATGTTCCAATATCCAGTAAAACAAGCGTCGAAGCATGCGCAGTACAGTATTTGGAATGAATAAAGCTTTGTATGCATGATCCAAGACATTTACCTCTCCCACATAATTAGTTTAAATTTTATTCTAATATAAAATGCATGTTGTATAATTATATAATTTTATAATACAAATATTAAAATATTAACTCTCCAAAAAATTCAAATTAATTAGTTGTTCTGATAGATAATAGTTGAGCTTCATAATATATATGGAAGAAAATGGTCCGGGTTGAAGTTAATACATTTTTCTTAGATGTGGAGAAATGTTTATTAATTAGCCAACGTTTCGACCCTCTTTGCAATTCTTCTTCAGGGCTAAATATGCAAAATAAAGACAATCGAAGATTAAAAAAAATAGCTAAGCATAGTAAATATAAATGTTAAAATACAAAGGTAATAAAAAACATAGTCAAGAATACAATAAGAATAAAACATAAAATACAACACTTTCTGTTTTATTCTTATTGTATTCTTGACTATGTGTTTTACTACCTTTGTATTTTAACCTTTATAATTACCATGCTTTGCAATTATTTTAATATTTTTTAATTTTCAATTATTTGTATTTTGCATATTTAACCCTGAAGAAGACCTGCAAAGTAGCTCGAAACGTTGGCTAATTAATAAACATTTCTCCATAATTAGTTATCCAATTGATCAACTACTTTTAAATTTTAATTGCTTTTGATCTTACCTTGTTTGACACAAAATCGATTTATGAAGTTTTTAATCAGTATACTTATGAATTTCATTTAATTAGATTTAAATTAAAAATTGTACTCCTTTTTGTTTATAAGGCAAAAAAATTTATAAGTGGGGCATTAACCATTGATAATGTAGTTGATCTGAAATAATGGGGGGTGAGACTCCAAAATTATGGAAATTGTGTTGTCAGATTAAGGTAAACATTCACTATTAACAATAATAAGAAATAAAGAAATAGGGAAAAATAAATTTTATACAAAAAAACAACAATTTTCTGATAACTTAAGTTAACCATAAATAATAATAAATGAGGTACTATATTTCCCATATCTTATTTTTATTATTATGTAAAATCTTGGTATATAACAACATTTTTTCAAAAATATGACAAAAATTCCAAAATAATAGTTTTTATAATCGGAGAGCATAAACATTAGGCATTGTTTAATGTTATATTCTCATTATAGTTATGTATATAAGTGCTTATTATAAATGTATATTTTTTAATATTATTCAATACGTACCTTTGGCTGATAGAAGCCTGTAGTATTTTTATGTACATATTCTATTGTTGTAATTGTATTATATAAATGAAAATAAAGTAGGTTTAGAAAAAAAAAAAAATATTCAAAAATTATTTTTACTAATGAAATTCTCAATTTTCAGGTACGGAAAATCTTACATAATACTTGCAGTAGTTGGGTAAATATAAAATTTATTTTTTTGTTCAAAATACTGTAACTATGGCCTTGAAACTTCATTCTTAGATTTGAGTGTGCGTCTTTCTGAACTTATAGAGGAGAGATAGAAACTTTATTATAATCTTTAGTACGTTATATTTGAATAATTATAGTTCTGCAGTTCTGATACAGACATGCGAAAATTATTCACAATATTCACAAATATAAACCTTGTTATTTAGTCATTTATTATTAATTTATTTGGGAGAGGAGTGGCTCAGTGGTAGAGTACTGAGTTACCATGCCGGAAATCCTGGTTCAATTCCCGCTGCAGGCCATGAACTTTATTTAGTCTGTTTGCAGCGGGAAATGGATCATATAGGATCTAGGACCCTCCTGGGGCCCACCCAGCCTCTATAAAATATTATAAAAATAGGGTACCCAAAATAAGGGGGAAAAGTCTGGCGGTCGAGCGTGACCAAGGACAAGTCACCTCCTTGCAGAACCGTTGTCCATGAAACAGTACAGTCTCTACCATGTACTGAACCCCAGACCCTTCATGGGTTGTAGTGGTACAGGTTTTTTTTTTTTTTATTAATTTATTTAAGATAAAAAATTACCTACATAACAGAGATTCGTTATGATATCGCTCCTTCAAAAGATCAATGTCATAACTCCAAAAATCTAATTTTTCAATTGATGTATTTGAAAATTCCATGTGAGTTAAAAAAATAATATTTCGATTTAGGTAAATCGAACCATTTTTATAGTAACCATGGTATTGAAATTATTAACCATTCGAACATTTTTAAAATCATGAAACTTTTTAGATTTTAACTTAGGTCATTATTACCATAAAACTTCAAGTACAAACATGATACAGCTCTGTATGACTTCATTAAAAAGAAATGTTGGAAATGGAATATCAAGTATGTCGTTCCAAAATTAACATGGTTCGACCAATACAATTGCTACTGAAGGCTGAACTCAAGTTTTTTTAGTTATATCGTTTTCTTTTAAATGAGCGATATATAATCAAGGCACATTATTTTTTTCTAAATTATATTTTAATTCTACAATATTTCATATAACTAAGACCACCTATAAGGTAAATACTGCGAGTACTAAATCCAAGATGGACTAGTCAAGACCTAACAGGATTATCATTGAATGAATAGTTTTGCAGAACTGAGCTGTCTGAAGACACTGTATTAGTATTCGCAGTCTGTCCTCAACCCAGTTCCTCCGGAGTTACTGCCACCTTCTTCAGGATCTGCCGGACATCCTTAGTGGACTCGTCCAAGACCGTATCCTTATATTAACTAGCTTCTGTCGCTCCCTGTGGGTAGTCTATCAGTTTGCATATCGATGCGTGTTAAGGCCAGATGAAGTAGTAACCTTATAAAGTATTATTAGTTTTAATCATAAAAATTAAATCATTTTTTCTTAAAAGAAAGAACATTATCTTTTCTTATTTTTCACATTTTTATTTTAATATAATAATTTAAACGTTTAATTTCATAATTGTTTAGAATAATTTAATTTAAAAAGTAATTTTATTTGTTTAGTTATAAGTGTAATACTTGTAGTAAGTAAGTGTATAAACATATGTTATAAAAGTGAAGAGAGAGAAACAAAAGAGAGTCGATCGGCTTTTGTTCGCTCCGGCTAGACCGAGCCAGAGAGTGTTGACGCGAGCCCTTAGCCGTGCACATCGTATGCTCTATAGGAGCCCAAAGTTGTGTTTTGTGAATTTGAAGATAGTGTTGACGCGAGCCCTTAGCCGTGCACATCCTATGCTCTTTAGGAGCCCAAAGTTGTTTTTGTGAATTTTAAGACAGTGTTGCCACGAGCCTCTTGACGTGCACATCGTATGCTCTATAGGAGCCCAAAGTTGTTTTTTGTGAATTTGACGAAGATACTAATATGCTGCCCACCTGCAGGTGTAATTAGTTTAAACTTCGTCATAGATTCGACGAATTCTAATTGACCCAGTCGATCATCTCAACCTCTATTGTTTCACCATCTTCGCTCGCCCTGCCGACGAAAATCATCTGTCGTCTCAACATCCAGCTCGCCCTGCCGAGAATCTACCATCTACTGAAAACTACTTCGACAGACAGATAAGAGTTTTCATTATTATATCATTGCAATCAGAAAACCGCATAAACATGCATTATTTTGTAATAGATTTATTTGTAATTTAATAGAGTTAAATTTACTATCGTAAGATTAAATAATATTTGTTTTATTTTTGTTATTAATTAGTTGTTGATAATTTAGTTAATATTAGTAACTTCATTTCTCATTATAAAAGCGTTTAAATTGTTCTTTAATTTAATTAATTGTTTTTCATTCTCAAAATTATTAGTTATAATTTATGAAAATTGATTTATGTTATTAGTTTAATAAAAGGTTACATTCAAAATGACATGCGATCTGGTATAATTGAATCAGAAATTTATTTTCCTTATCCATTTCGGAGCTCTCATCGAAAGGTCCAATAACTATTTCGAGGTTCCTCAAACAATGCGTTTTCATTAATAATTATAATTTATTTTATCATGGCTTAGCTACCACTCCATTGTAGGAATAAAAAGCGAGTTATTTCTAAATTCTATCGAAATTCGGAATGACGTTGATTCAGAAAGGCGTAGAAGCATTTACAAGATTTCTAAGCTAGTTCATTCCTCAAAGAACATGAGCCACCAAAATCGTAGGCTGTGACTGGTATTATACTCAAAGTATTTTCAATATCATCTTGTGATTTTACATTCTTCATCCCAGACTTTTTACCGAGTCTGGCACCCAGGATTCCTTTACAACCTCCGCCAATTCCTACCTCCTACAAATTTCCCTATAACATCTCACTGATTCCTGTAGAACAGGTCCGATACTTAGGACTACAGCTTGACCAAAGATTAACTTGGAATCCACATTCTAGACTGAAACAAGAAACAGCACGCCGTTTCAGGCTACTTCAACGTTTACTAGACAAATTCTCTAAACTCTCAATTAATTACTAAAGACTCATATACATGACAATCATTAGACCCATCTGAACTTGCGTAGTAGAGTTTTGGGGCTCCACTAAACCATCGAGTACCTCTCGTTTTCAATCCTTACAATCCAAAATCCTTCGTGATATCCTAAATGCTCCTTACTTTGTTACAAAGTAATCCATGAAGACCTCAATGTCCCTTTGTTACTGATTCGCCCGAGTCCGAAATCGATCTTATCATGACAAATTTTATTCCCACTCAAACCCACTAGTTTCGAACCTAGAAGCATCTTCAATTCCTAATAATCCTCCAAGGCGTTTGAAAAGAAGATGGCCTCGTGACCTTCTAAGTTGAACTTGTTATTTGAGTACTACCACTTATCTATATTCATGCCAATATTTACCATTCTAATTACTTGTTGTACTAGAACAATAAAGTTGTAAATTTCATTAGATAAATTATTTTTAAAAAAACTTTCTTCACCCTTTTGTGATTTTACTATGCTTTATTATCTTCTAGATTTCTTCCATCCCTTACCATTAGATTTCCATGTTATTGTTTACCAGAGAAAGAATAATTAGTTTACAACAGGAAGGGCTCTTGTCCAAATGATACCGTAGTCTTGACAACACCTTTAATATTTTCTTTCCTGTAGACAGGGAACTAGTCCAGGACAAGATCCTCTTTTTTGTCTCTCTTTTGAAGAAAGTGGACTCGCTGCCCATCTGCAGGATAATATCTACTATAACATTATATTTTAACCGTATATTTTGTATTCAAACAAATTTGTGATTTAATGTATTTCACTGAAGGCAATATTTTTATTGTTAAGGCATGATTATGATGTAAACTATGAAAACGTTTTCAACAGATAGTTATACATTTATTGACTGGATTTCAAGAACATCAAATACATGTGTGTGTCTCTGTGTATAAGTTCAATTTACACAATGAAATAGTAGTTCAATATATATAATAAACATGAATCGATATAGAATATCGATGAATCGGTTTTCAATACTATTGTATTATTATTATTATTATTAACCCTGAATTGTTCATGTCTGGAATTGAAAATTTGGTAACGCATTAGGAAAAATGTAAAGAAAAAGAGGGTAAATATTTTTTTTAAATAAAATGTTTTTATTTCATAAAGTTGTTTTCACTAAATAATTTTTTCTTTGAAAACGAACATTTCTAATGAAACGAACAAATACACTCTGATAATAGAAAACATACAGTGAAGCATCTATTTGAATGTAAAAAGTATCATATAGAAAGAAGTTAATTCAAGAAATTTAAGAAGAGCAATCGTCCGCTAATGGCCTCAGAAGTCGAAGCGACGTTAAAGAAAATCAAATAAAAAAAAATATCAAACTATAAACTCTACAATTAAGAATAAAGATAACAAACGCAATATCTTAGTAATACAAATCTGTGATAACACGGTATTATTAACTATTTCCTCCAATGGAGTCATTGTCTATTGTTAGTATCAAAGAATGGAATTCAACAAATGTGTACTAGTAAATATAATGCGAGTATCGTTGCAAACTGTTATTAGTCGAATCCAATATCTCGGTTTTAATTGAAATAGTATTTTCAATTCAATCTCTAATAGCCTACAAAACCGACATCGGAAGGGAGCTAAAACGCCAACGGAAAATAACTTCAATTAGGAAATATGGCGTTCGAAATTAAATATGGATATGTCTAGAAACCATTTGCATCAGTTAAATTTTGTCTATAGATATGACATCACTGTTTTGTTATATATATATTCGCCCAATTTTTTTTTTTTTATATATATCTCTAAACCTTACAACTTTTTTTATGTCCTAGCTGTTTTTTTTTTTAAGATTAAATTTTATTTTGCATATCCTTGTAAATTTAAATATCTTGCGTGGTCAATGAATCACTCCCTCGTATCTATTAAATTAAAATCTGATTTAGACTGAACTTTTTAACTTGTGTATTAGCCGGTACCCAGCCGCCTTGATAATTCTAGTAGTGATAACAATTTCATTGTGATACATATTAATGGAAATCGGAATATACAAAATGACATAATTTTTAAATTTGTCATTTTAAAGTTGTTTTACATCTGTAAATATAATAAATGATACACAATCACGTGGGATAAAGGCAAGTAGAGAAACTGCCAAGTGGTGTTAATCAAATAAGAAATTCATCATAGAAGGGCACGAGGCAATCTTCTTGAAACTAGTGGGTTGAAGTGGGAATAAAGTTCGTCATGAAAGAACTGAGTTTGGGCCGAATCATTTACAAAAGGGGGATTAAGGTCATTATGGAGGACTTTATTTGTAAGAAAGTAGGGAGGATTGAGGACTTTGGATTGTAAGGGTTGAATACGGAAGGAATTCGATGGCTTATTGGAGCCCCAAAGCTCTACTCCGTTAGTCCAGATTGGTCTAATGATCGTCATGTATATGAGTTTTTTGTAATTAATTTGGAGCTTAGGGCGTTTGTGTAGTAAATGTTGAAGTAGCCTGAAATGGCGAGCAGTTACTTATCGTTTCAGTCTAGTGTAAGGGTTCGTAGTTAAACGTATAACAAGATGTAGTCCCATTTTTTTAAGACATTTTGTTTGCATATATACTTTTAAATTAAAATATTTGAGGCGGTCATTGAATCACTCTCTTATACATGTATTTAATGAGACTGAAATTAAATAAAAAAATTACTTATAGAATATAAAATGCATAAAAAGTAGTAAATAAAATGAAAATCGAATGGGTTCAGGGACGGCCAAAATCAATTTGACCGTTGAAATCCGAAAAACTAAACAGAAAATACTTGAGGCGAGGTTCAAAGAATAGCCACTTCAACTCGTACCGTTGGAAACATTTGAATTGTAGCTTCAATTCGGTGGCAACAAAGTCTTCATCATTTTATTTATTTTTTATTGAATCGCTTTAATGCTTTGTTGTATTACAACCATTTACTTGATATTGTTTTTACCATCGTTATTTTAGTCATTTAATGTTTTTATTTATACATTTAATGACGTGTTTTGTGAGTTTAATTCGTTACCACTTAATAAGGGTTAAAAAAACCTGTACCATAACAACCCGTGAACGGGTCTGGGTTCAGTAGATGGTAGAGACTGTACTGTTTCATGGACGACGGTTCTGCAAGGAGGTGACTTGTTCTAAGTCACGCTCAACCGCTAGTTTATTTTTCATTTTTCCCCCTTATTTTGGGTACCCTATTTTTATAATATTTTATAGAGATTGGGTGAGCCCAAGGAGGGCCCTAGATCCTATATGATCCATCTCCGGCTGCAAACAGACTAAAAAAAAGTCTTGCCCTCAGCGCGTTTGAACCAGGATTTCCGGCATGGCAACCCAGTGCTCTACCACTGAGCCACTCCGCTCCCTCAATAAGGGTTAACTAAATTAAATGATTTATCTTTTAACATGAAGAATCAGAAACATTTGTTGT
Source organism: Troilus luridus (assembly GCA_964056705.1). NCBI lineage: Eukaryota > Metazoa > Arthropoda > Insecta > Hemiptera > Pentatomidae > Troilus > Troilus luridus. The sequence continues at coordinate 194,386,039 of OZ057412.1, read as the reverse complement.
TAAAGATTGAGGTCGTTGTTTGTGTCATATTATTTTCACAAGCTGACTAGTTTTATTGTTGAACTTAATATTGAAATTGCCATTGTTTCGTATTTTTTTATTTATACAGCACTAAGTGCTATTGAATAAATTGCATTATATTATTTTGTTGATAATTAAAATGGACCATGGCAAAAAATAATGGACAATTGGTGGGGAAATGGTTGACTTATGTGTCGGGGGTTGAGTTTTAATGATGAATTTTAAACAAGTAATCAATTCTTTTAGTTTTGTGCCAATATTTCAACCTAACATTTAGGCCATCTTCAGGGCTTTAAAAAAATATAATAATAATAGTTTCTACCATGAAGTACAAAGAAAATATAACAGCTTTAAAGATAGAAATGATAATAATTATTGCAGTGGCATGAATAGATCATTTGGATCTGCAGACTGTAGAACTGCAGGGCTCACCCAGCCTCTCTCTGGGGAAAACCTGTACAGATACCTTCCCTACACAACCGGTGTCCCATAAACAGTACAGTCTCTACAATGTACTGAACCCAAAGACCCTTCATGGTCTGTTGTGGTGCAGGCTTATTTGTTTACATATAATTGACTATATATGAGCAATATTTTGCATTATTTCTATAATTTGTGATATCCTCTTTTTGTATAAGGGCGTTATTCCTTAAAACAAATTATAAGTAAATAAGAAAAAAACAAACAATTGAATCCACCCTGCGATTCAGTAGCGAAGGGTTGGAATTCGGAATCTGTCTCGTAAATATTGCCAGATATCAACGACTTCCAATTTCCGGCGAATGTCATCTGTGAAAACTCCCTCCGGTAATTCGAACCGTATAGGCCGTTTATTACCGGGAAAATTCGGAATAGATTCAATTTTTCGCCATTTCACTGACAAGAAAGGAATTTCTCCGTTGATGATGTAGTCGACTAGAGCTGATCTGAAGGACATTCCTGTGGAAAGCGTAATGAGTCCTGCTTCGTCCTAAAGGAAAAGGTTACATCCAGTATCCTTCGCTTTGACGGGATCAGATCCTGATTAGTCAGATACAGTTAGAGGTCTCATTTGCATTTCCTGTGCAAGATGACAATTCACCCTGACAGTCAGGGAGCAAGAGCTGTAGTTACTGTTTACTAGGGCTAGGCTATATTTAACGCGTACGAACTTATTCCAAGATATGTCAAGAAAAATCGTGTATCCAAACACATTGATTGGTACGAATAGTCACGAGGACAGAATAGGAAATTAATTAGAATGGGTTCATGTGGATATGGTTGGCAGGATAGGTCATAGAAGTGTTTCGACATAATTTTTCTTCAAGGCAGAGGGATGAAGAATACAACTGCAACTGACAATAATGAAATCAATAGACTGAATTGACTTTCCTCTTTCCTGAAGATGGTCTAAAGATAAGGCCGAAACGTAGGCCCAAATAAAATAATTAAAGCTTATATTGTGTAATTTATTTAATGTACTCCCTGACAATTATACACTTTTCTAAAAAGAACGTGGATGAGAGATATGTTTGTTTGTTCATTTAACGTCACTTTATGCTGCTATGGCTAATCGGACGATGCTACAGTGGGAGCTCTAAATTTTGCCTATCCAGGTTTTATTAGGATAGGGATGAGAGATATGTTGTCATGAGAAATTAAATTAAGCTATGTAAAAGGTACTTCAGGAAACTGTCTTTCTTTCTGCACCTCTTTGTTATTTTTCCTTCGGTTGATTGTAACTTTTTTTTATTTGACTGATATATATATAAAGAAAGATAAAAAAGGTAAAATTGAACTTTTGTGAAAAAATAATGCAACGGAAAATTGGTTTTCAGAAAATAATAATTAAAAACTTATGCTAAGCTCTGAGACAAAAAAAATTGATTTAAAACCACATGAATATCAGTAACGGAATTCTAATCAAAAACATCAGTAGTGTACGTACTCATAGGCTCTATAAACTGTACTCTTAAGTGAATAGCGGCTGAGCGTGATTTCAACCAAATCACCTCCTTGCACAATCGTTGGCTTCACATTAGTACGGATTCTATCATTGATTTTAATTTATTATTTTACACGTCAATCATAATTAAATGGTGATGAACCGTGGGAATATCTACTCTTAAAGAATATATCTAAACAACTTTTTTACTCTTTTAAGTTATTGGAACATTTACTATGAAATTTATTAAATGTCTGATTTAATTAGTTGACTACGGTAACATAAATGAGAGCCCTCATCTCGTTCAAGGTATGTCGCGCCACGCACACACACATGCACATGTACTATCACTACTTATTGCTAGTCGCACGAAAGATACAAACATAACGCAGATAATTGCCAGGCCACATTACCCCGGTCGACATAGGACCGTTCTTCGGCTGACATTTAAAGTTCTGTGTGTCATAGCCGGGCCGTGAGAACTGCCTGCATTCTTCCCATCAAGTCGGTCCCGGTCTCATCTTGCATCTTGCAATCTCGCACAGTCAGCTGATCGGGGGTCATTTGCAGGATCTGAGGTCATTTGTCCTTGTTATTACTCAATATGAGGCCAGTATTTTATAACTGTTTCTTCTTCGGGTTGATGATCGATGCTTCCTGATTGACGTATTGGGTTCAAATGTCAGTAGATTAAATGCAAAAATATATACAATTAGTACTATTTTTTAAATTGAAAAATTGAAGTATATTATTAATAAATACATATTTTTATGCTTTTGAATGACATGAATATTTAAAAAAAAATTATTATTATTCTTTTATGATACATTCGCACCTGGACAGTTTCGTATACATCAAATTTGATTGATCTATATGTTTTCTTTTATAAACATTAATATAAAATTCAATCTGTATGTTTTTAAATTTTCTGTTAGTTTAATGTCGGAAAAAATAAACACAATGCTATGCTTATAAACATCAACACAACTTATTTTTTTCAATAGTTTTTTAATGAACCATAAAACACTATGGTAAAGTAAAAATAAAATCATCTCATTTCATATTTTTTTAGATATAGTACTGACCAAAAAAAAATCATAGTTTTTTTTTTACAATAAATGCAAAATTTTGTTTTATATTAAAATATTTTTATTCTATTATTTCGCTTGTGCAATAATGTAGTTAAGACCAAAGGAAAAATGGGTTATTTAAAAGTATATGAAGAAAAAAATTATAACACAGCAATCGTGATAAAAAAAAAAATCGTTAAACGTTTTCAGATATAATTAAGCTTCTTTGTAACTTCGTAACTTAGTGGAATACTATATTGTTTTTTTTTCTAATAAAGAATCAATAATTTTTTTTTTTAATATACCATTATTATAAAGGGTAAATTGATATATGATCAATTTATCATCAATCACTTACTTCGCAGTATATCATAGAATGTTTATATTGCATTAGCTATGATCAACGAATAAGTATAAAAGTATTTATTAATAATCAATGCAATAGTCTATTCATTATAAATGAGTAAAAACTCAAAGTTCTAATTTTAATATTTGAATGAAGGAGGGAAAATCCCAAAAAGCTAAAACTAATTAATTTGTCAAAGTTTCGTCAATTTTGGACTCATCAAGTCACACTTAAAAAAAAATACATCAAAGAAAACTAAGTGCATCTCACATCAACAGTCCAAAAGTCAGCAAATGAGACAACCTTACAACGTTCCAGAAACATCTCGTAATAGAGTTCTTCTTTAACAGAGTCATTCTTAAAGGTAATAATATTTCGTTTTGTATGTGTATGCATGTATGTGTACTCGTATGTTTATTAATGGAATTTCAGTAAATCATCATCGTAAAAATGATACAGAAATATTACAAATACTTGTTAATACTTTGCTGTTTTTTCGATAGCAAATATTCGTACACGAAAAAAAGAATTGTATTGGTGACTACTAGTGATAAATTTATTTTTGTAATTGTTTTTATATGTAATTAGATAGATGTATATAGTATTCATAACTGTTCAAGTATTCATTCATCTTTTAATTATAGGAAGTTTTCGATACTGTTTTTCATTTTAAACTATACACTTTATTTCTGTTTTTTATTTTTATTGAATTTTTATTTTGATATGATTGATGAGTAAATCGTTTATTTTTTAAATTTATAGCACAAGGTCTATTTTTTAAAATAATAATTAATAATTTAAACAATTCAAAAAAATCTTGTTTTTAATGCGCATTAAGTTAATCCATATTTTTTATGATAAAAGAAAAATGTTGACTTTTTTTTAAATGAAAAAACATTTGTCTATTGCACGACTATACACATATTTTGTTGTATCTTCACCCTTGATACAATGGTTAATTCACAACAAACCAAAACTTATCTACACTACAGTACTCGAATTGTTGGTCCACAAATAGGCGAATTGAACCAGGTCATCAACGATGTATTTTCCAAGTATTTTTGGACTTAGATCGATTGGAACCATCCCCATTGTTCTCCACCACCAAGGAGGTGAGAACTGTGAAACATGGAACATTTGTGGACTAATTAGCTTATTCCATTGATAGTACGATGTCGAATACTCGTTTGAGATCTCTATCCTAATTAAACCTGGAGAGGCAAAATTTAGAGTTCCTACAGTTGTACAGGGAAAACATTTTTTTTTTCGTGATAAGGTAAATATGTCACGTGGTGTGACTTGAAGAACTAAACCACACCGGTTACTGTTTCGTACGTCGGCTCCTTCATGTCCTCAAACTTATTGCCGCTCTTATCTTATCTTATCTATCTCTTATCTTTCCCAAAATGTCTCGATTTCGCACACACGAAGAGGATCGTGAAGATATCCGTTTACCAGGCTTGACCTAAGTACATATGTATGTATCTTATGTATGACCTATATACTTATGTATGTATTTTTATATATTAATTTAAATATATATATGTGAGAAAGAAATAGTTGACTGTGGGTACTATAATAGGATGTTGATAGTTGGTACATAGTAGGTCGAAACGTCGGCACTTAAAATAAAATAGTTTCACCTATTTTTGCGTGTTTTCTTGACTGCACCCCCAACTATCAACATCCTATTAAATATATATATATTTACATATATTCATGGTATTCAAGTAAATTGTTAATTTTTGGATGTTTTTTTTATTCTCTTTATTTCCAGATCGGCTATTCCTAGCCTTACATGGTTTTTTTAATAATGAATTTTTAAATTTAACACATAGTGAAAGTGTGGGTTTGGTCTCATGCAAGAGACACCCCTAACTGTACATTATCAGATTATTTACAGAGAAGATGTAAATATATAAAAGTGTTTTTTCATATAAAAGAATGATAGTAGTTTAAATATAAAACATGTAAATAAGTAAACAAAATTAAAATTAATGTAATAATAAACAGAGCTATAGTACTATAAAACGGAAAACTGAAAGAAAACAGGATTATATTACATTTTGTTAAAACGATTTGTGAGAAACGTTATCTATTGAGATCACATCAGAATATCTTTCAAGAGTCTTGGTTTTAGTCTTGGGGATGAAATAGGTTTGCCTATGCTGAATGCTATAGCTCCTTGGACTGCTGGTAATCCGCTCTTAAATTTGGTGTAACGCTAATTTTTGGATGTTTTGGCCAAGTTATTTCATGTAAGTTTAGATCGATTTTTCCTATTCTTTTTTCCTTTCATCTACCTATGCCTTTGTATTGAAATCGGTCACATTGTGGGCAATCAAAATAGTTTTCTCAACCGCCCCTAACAAAATCATTATTAGAAACAGAAAACCGAATCCGATTAGTTTATGTTCAGGTACAGTATTTTGGGTACTTTCACATAGGAATCTTTTTACATATGTACCAAATGACGTATATTACATATATATATATAAAACGATGCTACAAATAAATTCTAAATTGTATACATCCTGTAACATTCCAGTATATTACTCATTGGAGTAATAATTAAGTGATCTACAATCCTAAACGTTTATATAGCAAAAACCAAATCACAGGGCTAAAGAAGTAGCATTATTACATATTATATTATATTAATAGTATAGTATATTAATCCATACATTATTTTCTATATCTTATTCGATAGATAAATTAAAGAGTGTATGTGGTAAGTAGTAACTCTTCTGTAAGCATTTGATGATTAAATTGATTAAAGAAAACACTGCGACCCACAGTTATTGGGAGGATCTTAGCCACATTGGATTCAGTACATGGTAGAGATTCAACTGTTTTTAAGCCAACTGTTGTGTATGGTTGTGAATGTGTATGGTTAGGCCGAAATCATTCGCCAAAACAGATTGACAGTCGCACCAACCTAATCATCACTTTTCCTACGTGTTGGACTACAACATTTTACCAAATTAAGTTGTCACCTTTGTTGCTAGTTCTCTATGGCTTCTTTTCTACTTTTTAGCCTAGTTTATAACTGATTGGCTGGAATGACGTACTTAAGTCCTAGGTAATTGAGCCCTGAAACGCATGTTTTTTACTCACCGGAGATTAAAAAAATGCACTACTACAGCTCATAAAAAATGGGTAGGGTCATGGGTACATTGGGCTCAGTACTTATTAGATATTCAACTGTTGTGCATGGTGGTCATTCGACCTAAATCGCCAGATTGTTCCCCGTTTGGGACTAACCACTTTATTGATTATTGATTTAAAGTCACTTTATGATGCTACAGCTAATCGGACGATGCTACAATGGGAGTCCTAAATTTTGCTTATCCATGTTTAACTAGAATTTTGTTTATCCCATCCGAAGGACGGCATAAACAAAATTTTTAACTTTCTTTAAAAAATCCTAAGGCCACCGGTCGGGGTACGAACCCCCGATGTTGGGCTTATTGGATTGTTATGCTAACCACTAGACCACAGGTCGCTGCCACATTATTGAGGCTGGGTGAGCCATGGTTTTTAACAGATTTAATTATTTATCTGCCACAACCGGACTAGAATCAGCTCAGCAACTCAGCACTCTACACCCTAACGGTACGGGTCACTGTTACTGTCATGTACTTCGAGGCCATCTTCACTAGAAAGTGTCACAGCGAAGTGCGTTATCTTCGCTCTGGTTAGTTCCGGAAGTGGGGCATCTCCAGGGTCAAGATAGCTTGCAACTGGAAACGACTTGGTTTGATAAAGCATTGCGCGCGTATTCATAACTCTTTTCTTTTACATATTAGAACAGTTAATTTATTTAATAAATACAAACGAAAAACTAAAATTTTTCACCTCTTCAACTCCTTGCAGCCAGGTTTTCTTTAGTCGGCCTCTTTTTCGTATCTCCAATATCATTTTCGGCCATCTCTCGGGGCACATTTTTCTTAGATGACCATAACTGCAGCTACTTGATCCCAATTTTTTGCATTATCGTTTCCATTAACTATATAAAAAAAAACTAAAATGAGAGGTATAAAATAATTATATTTTATAATATCAATTATAAATCAATAGTCTCTAAAATATTGGCAATTATACCTTTTTTGTTTAAAATGGTGGGCAATTGACAGGTTGTTTATTTTTCATTATTTTATTATTAAAATCTAGTTTATTCATTTTTTTCGCTTACAGTTTGTTAAAAAATTATTAGATTATATATAAGTATTACTGTTTTTAATGAAGATTCGTAAATTGGGAGTTTTCTAGATTGACATAGACAAATTAAATTTTTTTTTTTTTAGATCTAAATTTTTTAGTCTTTTTATTAGAAAAATATATATCTATATTACATATAACAATTTTTAGTGATATAATATTTTATAAGCGTTGGCTAGCAACGATTCAAGGGACTGCTCTTTCTTTAGTATGTTTTCTCGGTCGATCAGTTAAACTATAAATGAATCAGTCATTTGTGAAACACCTCGTGTCCATTTTTGGCCAAAATTGAGTTAGACATATTAAATTCTTGGTGAAGGCTAGACAAATCCAATACCTATGTTTGGAAAATGTGTATATATTATTTGAAAAATAAAATAATGATTTTTATTAATAATTTGAATTGTTTTACTTAATTTGTTAATTTTAATTTGTGATGTTAAATTATGCACCAGCTGAGTTTTTTTGATTTCCCAAAAGTTTATTTTTTAGGATATGAGGTGTTTCTCAAATGACCGATTCAAATATTTTTAAAAATTAGCAAAGCAGAAAGCCACCTGACTTCTCTATGCCATTACACAAAATAAAAGACTGTTTTTGAATTTAATAATAATAATATTTATTTGATTATAGAATATTTATTTAAGAAATCATACAAATGCCATTTGGCACGTATTGTATTTTCGATCTTCTTTTGATAACCTCCCCTTAGGGATTCTCGAGGAAACGTGTATAGAGAAACCTGCCATTGAAGGCAGGCACTCCTAGCGTGGTTCATCTCACTGTAGTAGATCCCTGCTCCAGAGACGTTTCAGTCTCCTTGTCGGATTCTGTGGTAATGTGTCTGTCAGTAATTGTTGTTGTACCAGTAAGTTTGGACGTCCAGCAAGTGAGTCATGACGTTTTTTTAAAGTTTTTCTTGATTTTGTCATTCACGAATGGTATGTTGAGATCTTTGTGTAATGATTTATTGGTAATGTAAAAGGGACAATGTGTAATATAAGGAAGGAATATTTGATTGAAAGATTTGAATGGTCTGTGAGTGGGATTTTCTGCATGAGCCCCACCCTTGCGAGGCATAGGTCCATATTGGTTTAAGTAGCATGTTGTATATTCTAATTTTGTTTGTTAGTGATAGTTTATTTTTAAATTAGTTAGATGTGATTTTCAAATAAGTTTTTTTTTAAATTTAAACGGAAAAATGGAATACATCGATTTATATTTATTCGATTTTAGGGGTGTTATTATAGAAGAAAATATAACAGACCCCTTAAATAAAAAAAAAAATCATTATTTTTTTACAGCCAGATACCCGTTCACGGGTTGTTGTGGTACAGGCTTTTAAAAAAAAATTCATTTATTAGATTACATATCCAGTTAGATATTTTTAGTATTACGATCGGAAACATATTTAGATAAGTCTGTAACACATAGCCCCTATTAACAAAGTTTACAGATAGGCAATGTAGAGTTAAGAATATCTGTAAGGACGATAGAGGGAGTATTCTAAAAATTACTTATCCATAATTTTTTTCAGTAATTGTTCTAATTATTTTTGGATATATTTCTCTGTTATACACAGAAATATGAAAAAAAAAACTGATTAAAATTATATTTAAAAAAATAAAAAGTCACCTTTTGTGCTACCTATTTTTAGTTTGATAGGCGTAAATGAAAGATATATTTTTAATAAATTATGTACGACAACGGGTTTTCTTTTTATGAAAAAAAGTCTGGAAAACATTGTGTAATAATATTCAGGTCTTATATTCGAAATTTGATTAGTTATCAATTAATTCCGATATAATCTAAGAAAATAAACTCTATTTAGCCACGGTAGTTATCCTATTTTCAATTATAAGGAAAAATAATAAAATATATCTGTAACATTGGCATTGCGGGAATGTTGGTTTTCTGTTTTGGACGCGTGTAGTTGACAGGTTTGCGAAGAGCGAAAAGGCGGGGGTCGGGAAACTGGTTCTATTTGTATTATATCGGGAAACCGCATTTCCTCTTCTAGGAACTAAATTCCCTCCAAGAACATCCTCTTTCCCAGGACAGGTAGGCTCTGTCGCGGAATAAGAAGATAGAGCAATCCCATCATCTCTGTCCTAGATATCTTCCCCCATTTCCGCTGGGAACCGTAAGATCCACTACACTATAATGTATACTTGAGGAAATCTTGGTCTTTGAAAAAAAAACAATCATGAATCTAATTTATTGAAAAATAGGGAATATATATGTATATATATATATATATATATATATAGACCAAATGTATTTTTTAAATAAATTTCAGATTTCATTTAATATTTTTTAAACACATTTAATAATTTCACTATGTTCAATACTCATCTAATTAAACATCCAAGTTCTTCTCACTGTTGTCATTTCGCATCTACTACTTCAATATTTACATTTTGTTCATTCTATTTCTTTTTTGTCATTCTTATAATTTCTGTTTGCATGACCTGTTAAGTTTTCTTTAGTAATGCATTGTCTAAAAAATAGGCCGAAACGTTGGCACAAAGAAAACAAGTTATTTTGTGTAAAATTTATTGACTGCATGCCCAGACCATTTCAAACATTTCTAAGATACATACATTAATAAATAAGACCATTTTATTTCACTCCGATGACTCCCTTATATATATAAACTGATATTGATTACTCTCAATCAACACTAACTTGGTTTCGCTTGTCTAGGGTGTTTACGGGTTTAAATGGGCAGATTTTAATGATCTAATTCACTGATAAGAACTGGAATAAATTATTTAAGTAAACTTGAAAATCTTACCTTGAGTGGATTAATTACTTTTATTAACTATTAATAAACTTTTTACCATTTATTTGGATTTAAAAATGGATCAACATCAGGAAATCAATAGATAAGGCGAAATACATTTTGTTAACATTGATTTATTATCAACCCCAATTGAAAACAATAAATAAACAAATTGTTTTCAATTTAAAATCAATATAATGAACAGACTAATCTCAATAGAATAGTAATATAATAAACAAATTAATTTCAATAGAAAAACAATTTTACCAATTTCTTACTATCAAATCTCCTTATAACACACTAACATATTTTATTTACATAGCGCTTTAGAATTTATTAAATTTAATTTTAATGAGCTCTAATATATATATATATATATATATATATATATATATATATATATATATATATATATATATATACATATATATATATATATATATATTATTATTATACTTTGAATATATTTTATACATATTTATTTTTACATCCCAAAAGATGGCTTAATGCAGCCTATACGTTGGTTTTATAATTTGCGATTTTAGGTGAATTATGTAGGCTGAAATACAAAGAATTTTTTGTTATTCTATGTCTATATCTGAATTTAGAATTTGTATTGATAGTTATTAAAGTGAGGTTTATAAATTTATTTTTAAAATATTTGATCATATTTAATCTTCTTCATACGATTTTCAGTAATATCTTGCACCGTACAATGCATTTTTTAACAGGCTTTTTACAATATTCTTGGCTAAAAAATAATTCCAAACTTTTTTCATTACCTTTCCGGCGCACCCAACCCAACTGGAATTGTCAATGAACAGGTTATATTTTATGACGGATTTTTATAGGCAATCCAATCCCTTACAATTGACAATCAGTTGATGTAGAATTGATGAAAATGTCAATCTTACACTAATCCAAAAAAACCGTCCATCAAATGATTTCAGGCGACATTTTATACTTCATCAAAAGTAATCCTCTCATTAAAAATACCTCAACGATGGAACTATATTAAATTTCGTGCAAATCCACGAGAATGCAGATTATTAGTTATATCTTTGACTAAATACAGGTTGGTTTTAAATCACAATGTACATGAATCACTGCTTTAATTGGATAAATCCATTTTTTCATGGCATCTAAACTAATTTGAAATTGTATATTTTAATTTATTCTGCATTTTGATTTTCATTTCAGATTTCAATGTCCTGTAGAACAGGTCCGGTACTTAGGGCCAAACCTTGACGTAAGATTAACTTGGAATCCTCATACTAGACTGAAACTAGAAGAAACAGCACGCCATTTCAGGCTGCTTCAACATTTACTAGACAAACGCTCTAAGCTCTCAATTAATTACAAAAGACTCATATACATGAAGCTCATATGGACTTACGGAATAGAGCTTTGGGGCTCCACTAAAATATGTAATCTTCTCGTAGTCAATCCTTTCAATCCAAAACCCTCCGTAAAATCCCCAATGCTCCTTTCTTTGTTACGAACAAAGTAATCCATAAGGAACTTAATCTCCCATATGTTGCTGATTTTGCCCGAAGCCGATATCATCATTTTCATGAAAAACTTCATTCCAACTAGAACCCACTAGTTTCAAACATAGAAATCTCTTTAATCCCTGACTTCTTCTTTTCGTCTGATAAGAAGATGGTCTCGTGACCTTCTAAGTTCAACTTATTATTTGAGTACTACCACTGGTTAGTTTCTTTGCTTGTCTTTATTCATGTTGTAAATTTCATTAAATAACTTTTAAAAAAATAAAAAAGATTTCATTGCATTTTTAGTGGAATCTTTCCAACCATTTTGCCTAGCAAAAATTGTTAAGTGAAGACTGGAGATTCTTTTTTAAAATCTTAGTTTTTGTAAACAGCACACATTTTTCATATACACGGGGTCACATGTGGTGTAAATATTATAACATAACAATCTTCTATGGCCAAGGTTGCGCGTTCGCAGTCTGGCAGGTGGTCTTAGGACTTTTTAAAGAGGTTAAAAATATTTGGTTATGCCGTCCTTCGGATGAGACTAGTTAAAGACCCCCATTGTAATTACACCTGGATAGGTCTCACATTATAGTAGCATCCGATTAGCCACACCAGCATTCAGTGATGTTAAATGAACAAAGAACCAACTCATGATAATGTGGAATATTTATTTCGCTTCTAAACATAATCTACTATGTTGGATCTTTTTCCTGTTGCTTTTCACGTGTAGTATGTAATAATGATATGTTGTGTATAGGAATAACTGTTCCATTAGGAGGAAATTGTTTCATTGTTATCCGAACACTTCTATGTTTTTTTTTTGTTTTGTTTTTACACAAAGACAATCAATATACTAGAAAATAAGTTAAACATAATAAGTAATAATTTAATTATAAATAATAATGATAATAACATCATAATTTATTCATATATGTCAATAAACATTTATAAATGTTCCTTCGTGAAGGTCAACTTGACTTCCGTCCCTATAATTAGGCCTTAATGAATCGATAACCTACTTATCGATTATCTCTTTACGTCAAGTGTATTGTGTCACAAGACCAAAATATAAACATTATTACAACTACTATGTTCTAATTTAGTTTTTATAGAATTTTCTTCGAATCCGAAGTAAAAAATAAAAAAAAAAAGCTGTAACATTACAACCCATGAAGGGACTAGACTTCATTACATAATAGAGACTAACGTTTCTTGGAAAACTGTTGTACGGGGAGGTGATTTGTAATAGATCACGCTCTAACGCCAGATTTCCCCCCTTATTTTGGGCACCCACTTCATAGAGGCTGGGTGAGCCCCAGAAGAGTCCTAGATCCCTATGATCCATCTCCGGCCGCTAATAGACGAAATTAAGTCTTGCCAGCAGCAGATTTGATCCAGGATTTTTCGCATGGCAACTCAGTGCTCTACCATTCAGCCACTCCGCTATCAACTTGCTCACACACAATTCCCATTTAGTTGAGCCTAGCCTTATTGCAGTAGAGCACGCCACAACAAAGCTAAAGAAAACTGAAGCATTTTAATTCCATAGAATTAGGCTCGCAGAATAAATTCTCTGATAATTGGCGTTTTCGTTATTTCTTTTTTCCTTTCTTCCCGTTTCCCGCTTCGTTTACTCCATTCCCAAGTGATATATTTCTTCATTTGCCTCAAAATTGCGAACATTCCTGTGCCATTTTTCTTCAGATATAGCTCCACAGCCCTAGGACAGTTTAATACCGTCCCCTAGCGGATGCTAGACACTTTGTGCAGTTAAACGCTTTACAGAACTATTACTCACGCTAAAAGAGAAAAAAAATAGTGCACATATGTTTCGGGAACTTTTTTTTAGTATGGAATGAATATTATAAGGCTTTTGAAGGGGTGAAAAATATTTTACCTAATCTTTAGAATTAATAATATCGTTTGGATAATTTTAGAGAAAGAAATACAACTAGTCCAGAATCCATGGTCCATTTTTGCGCTTGATTACTATCAAGCTGAATCTTCGTGAATAGCTTCGTTTCGATGAGACGCCCAACAATTCTCTGTGCGAAAATTCTCGATTGTGGTAGCTAACAGAGGCAAGGATAAGATATGTCGATATGATGATTCTCAAAAAATTATTACTAACTGTTTTTTTTATTAAATCTCAAGATAATTATCTAAATTTTTGAAAAAATATTTGTCCTACAAAATGTATGGTTTGATCCTTTCAATATAAATGAAAAAACAAAAAATCACCTGGTTATTAATCATTTTTGATGACCTCGTTATCGATACACGTTGGAAGGAGGGGACTCTTTGATCAAACCATACATTTTGTAGGACAAATATTTTTTCAAATAATTTAAATAATTATCTTGTTATTTAACAAAAAAAACACCCCAGTAAGTAATAATTTTTTGAGAATCATCAAATCGACATATTTTATCCTTGCTACCTCTGTTAACTATCACAATCGAGAACTTTCGCACTGGAAATTGTTGGGCGTCTCATCAAAACGAAGCTATTCACGAAGATTCAGCTTGATAGTAATCAAGTGCAAAAATGGACCATGGATTCTGGACTAAACTAGTGTAATTTTTAAAAAAATGTTCATTAAAAAAGCACATCATATTTTTTTTAAATTACATACAGAAATGTTTATCAATACTAAAATTTCAAGCTACTTCGACACAGTCCTAGAAAAACGCTCTAATCTCCCAATTAATAATAAAAGATTCATATACATGACTATTTGGGCTCAGGAAGTAGAGCTTTGGGACTCCACTAAGTCGTATCCAATCCTTACAATCCAAAATCCTTCGTAAAATCCTCAATGCTCCTTACTTTATTACGAATAAAGTCATCCATAATGACCTCAATGCCCCATTTATTGCTGCTTTTCCCCGAGCCCGATATAAATACTTTCATGAAAAACTTTATTCCAACTCAAACCCACTAGTTTCAAACCTAGCAACTTATTCAGTTCCTAAAGAGGGGTCTAAAAAGAAGTTACCATCTAACTTAAATCTGTTGTTTGAGTTCTGCCAGTGGGAAGTTTCTCTACTTGCCTTTATCACATACAATTACGTATTATTCATTATAATACTGTCCTATATTTTAATTTTTTTTTTAATTACCCTTGCATAGAAATATGAAATAATAAATTAGAAGTGTTATTGAGTGAGACAATTGCTGAATAACTTAATAAAGAAACATTCCTTTACTCTTAACATTATTTCATGTTATAATAGTGGAAACTTTCCAACGTTGCCTTCAAAAGCTTTTAAAATGGCTTTATTTTTTATGCAGTAGAGTTTATTCAATAGATCTGAAGTGAGAATTGGTTCTACTCTGCGAAATTTCGTCCAAATACGATAACATTAGAAGTTTTTTGTAGTTTATAATTACCAAAAATATAACTTACTGGTAAGGTTACTATTAAGTAAACCGGAGAATATGTATGCGTAAAAGTATTTACACGTATGTTGTCACATCTTTTAAAAAATAAAAGACCAGCAAAATAGAACCCTTTAAAAACTTAAAATATTTCATTTATCAGATTAAAGAATATTTAAACCATAGAAATAATGATCCAACACGGAGACATGCGGAGAGACATTGCGTCAGAATGATTAAAAATATTCTCGTGTTACAATTTTTTAAAAATTTACAGCTGTATCTTGTTTCAATATTTGAAGGCTGAATTAATTATTTAAATGCTTAAATATTTGCTACCTTTCTCATGTTCAAAGGAAACCTTGAAGACAGGAATATGTACTCGTTCATAATTAATTACAGAGGCAACGGACTAATGCTAAACATTTTAAGCACGTTTAGTATTATCGTTTAATTATATTTAATTTATAAGATTGTGGTAGGATAAAGTGCATAACGCTGAGTGGCTTATAATTAAGTCCCGAGATCAAATCACAGAAGATAATCCGATCTGTTGCCTGGCATCGATCGATTCTGAGGGATCTGCACATCTTCCAAGGGCTCACCCAGCCTCTTTAAATTGGGTACCCTTATTAGGGGGAAAACCATCCTCGACTTAGAAACTGTACGGTCTCTTCTTCGTACTGCACTTTTGTATTTTCGTATGTTTTGTAGTATTTAAAAAAAAAACAATTTTTCCAATGAAATTCACAACTGTATTATAATAATACAACAAGTCAATAAAATGATTGGTACGTATTAACAAGTTCAATTTAGAAGGTCACGAGCCCATCTTCTTTTCAGACGCCTTGGAGGATCATCAGGATTTGAAGAGGTAGCTAGGTTTGAAACTAGTGGGTTAGGGTGGGAATGAAGTTTGTCATGAAAAAATTGATATCGGATTCGGGGCCAAATCAGCAAGAAATGGGACATTAAGGTATCTTATGAAAAACTTTGTTCGTTACAAAGTAAGGAGCATTGAGGATCTTACGGATGATTTTGGATTGTAAGGATTGGATACAACTTAGTGGAGTCCCAAAACTCTACTTCCTGAGCCCAAATAGTCATGTATTTGAGTCTTTTATTATTAATTGGGAGCTTAGAGCGTTTTTCTAGTATTGTTTTGAAGTAGCCTAAAACGGCGAGCTGTTTCTTGACATTTCAGTCTAGTATGAGGATTCCACGTTAATCTTTTTCAGGGTGTAGTCCTAAGTACCGGACCTGTTGTACAGGAATCAGTGGGATGTTATAGACGATACAGGAGGACAGGAAGTCATTGGTTTATGACGGATGGTAAAGGTGATTTGACGGGATTTGCGAGAATTTATTTTAATCCTCCAGTTTTGACACCATTTTTGAAGGTCAGTGGTATGGGATTGAAGAGTATGGGATGCTATAACTTGATCAGTTTAACAGACAATAGACATGTGTCATCCGCATACGTGGTAAGGATTGTATTAGGATGAGTTGGGATGTCAGCTGTATAAACTGAGAAAAGAGGGAATGAATATACATAATTGTGATTTAATTTGATTGTCCTGTTAGTGAGATAAGATTGAATAATGAGAAAATATGTAGGAGGTAGGAATTGGTGGAGTTGTAGTTATTTTATTTCAAAATTATGAATTGATGGCCCCGTGAACTTCTTAGTTGAACATGTGATTTGAGTACTACCAGTGGGTAGTTTTTCTACTTGTCATTTTCACATGCCGTTATGTATCCCTTAGCCTATTTACTTGATATATTATTGTAATACAGTTGTAAATATCAATAAATAAATAAAAAATTATGAATGAAAAATTACAGTTTATTATCTCAGCAGTATAATCTTGAGCTCTTCCACTCATTTATCTAAAAGTGTAAAACTTTAACCCACCATGGGCCTGGGGGGATCATTACATTCAAGGTAGAGACTGTTTTTAATAAATACTTAGTTGTGAAAATACTGAAATATCGCCAACACGCGATCACCTCCTTTGAATAGCCTACTTAATACTTTTGTTTAAGTCTTTGTTGATAAGAGCTGTAAATTATGTATTACATAATTGCATAATTATATATGTTTAGATGAAATATAATCCCTAATAGGGTCATTTGCAAAATTTGTGTTCTCTAGAAGTACGATTAGTCACCAAGTCCACTTAGTAGAAAGTGGCTCCTTCGAACAATTGTTACTGTAGCTCGTATCCAGTAACAGTCAAGTTATTCGTGTACGCATACGAACATTCATGTAGCAGTCAGTGTATGTACACATAAGGTACATTTTTGAAACTTAAGCGTTTTAGTTTAGAATTTTTCCTCTCGTTCTATTTTTTTTTTTTAATTTCATACTTACATTTTTCACTTTTTTTTGCTTCTCGATTCTGTACCTTTAATTTGATTTATTTCATTTTATGGAAACTTGTGATTATCCAGTAACTTTGAAGTAAGTATTGTATAAAAATGATTTTATTAATTGATACAGCGCCCTATTGTTGACATATGAACCGGTTAATGCACAAATTGATTAACTCAATAAAACAAAAAGTGGATAAATGCGAGAAAATAGTGTGCATTGGTTGTTAAAATTCCCTTTATAATTGTATTGTAGAATGCATAAATAAACATGTGGTTTATAAAAGCATATAACATTAATAAGTAATACTAGTCAAAAAGCTCAGAAAAATCGTCAGAAATGTTACAATTTTTATGTGACCGGTGGAATCAATCGATTTGGCAATTGAAAAAAGTAATAAATTTAAATTCAGTGTTTAAATTTTTATGTTTCTTATCACAGAAAAAGTTAGTTTTTAGATTTTATTACACATCTTCCATAAAAATTGATATAATTGATAACTTCTTCATCAGCTGTATGTAAGGACCCGCCATTTCGATTTCTTCGGAGGTTTTTTAAGTGATCATGTTTAACAGGGGCGATGCATTCAGCAGATCCAACATGTCTCTACTTTTCCCCTTGTTAAAGATCTACATTTAGGATAAATTGAAGGCTGATCCACATTTTTCAAAGTTTGTGGTCTGTCTGCCACAGACTCCTTATGTTGGCTATATCTTCATTGTAGTCACATTAAATTGGATAAGGCGTGGTTTGGACCTTTCTAACTTCATAAAATTAGTCATTTAGCACTTACTAGTGGGTCCAATTTGTATTATTGCAATGATTTTCATTAGAGTACGGAGTTAATCGTAATGACTTCTGAAAAAAATTATTTATTATTCAGTGGCCAACAAATGTTTGTCGTTTAATGGTTTTAATCTTAATTGTTTAGTATAGACTTTATTAATATAAAAATTTATGACTACACTAAAGTGCTTTTAAACTTAAATCTAAATTTTTTTAAAAAGTGGAGTTAGTCAATTTGTATCGTGAACGGCTCATATGTACCTATTATTTCACATAAGCTACATTTTAGAGAATTAAACGGTTTTGTTTAGAATTTGTACACTCGTGTTTTGGAAATAATTTTACGTCTATTTTGAGCTTTTACTTTTTCTATATTAATATATATTTTTTGGAATAGGTATGCATCCACTGAGTTGTTCGGCCTACACTTTTTTTTTCAGCCTTTATAATATTTTATAGAGGCTGGGTGGGCCCCAGGAGGGCCCTAGAATCTATATGATCCATCTCCTGCTGTAAACAGACTAAATAAAAATCATGAATAAATAAATAATAAAGAAAATTAATAAAAATAAAATATACTATATATAGTATATTTAAAATAAATATAGTATACTTCCTTATACTCTTAATCCAGTAGTTGAATTGGAGCATTGGTGGTGGTGGGATGTTGTCTACGATTACTGTACTTTTGAACCGTGAGATTGATATGTACTTTATTTTTCTTTTTATTACAAACATATTTATATTTCTTACTTCAATTTTTCTGCAGCCCTGACTATTCCTGAATTGGGTAAAAATTCAGCATTAATTTTCTTCTCTGTTTTTTTATAGACTTAAGGATTTTGCTTTAGAATTTTTTAATTCACATCCTAAAAACTATTCTACATATCTATTTGTGTTACTATACAACACTTTGTGAGAAGCCTGTGTTCCACTGGCCTCTTGACCCAGTACTTTTTTTTTATTTGTTTGTTTGGAGTTTTTCTACTCACATCGTAATAATCATCATTGTATTGTTGTTTTGAAAAGAAAAGATTTGTTGGATACGACCCCTGGTAGCTCAGTGGTTTAGAGCACTGCACCGGAAATCCAGACGACCCAAATTCGAATCCCAGCCAGGGCTAATCTTTTCTCTTCAAAAAAAATATTTAAAAATAATCACCATCAAAATAACAATATACAAAGATACATCATTTTATTGATTTGTAATAGTTTATTATAATCGTATGAAATAAAAGAAAGCAAAACTCCTTACAATCCGAGTTATCACTTGTGGACTGTCTCTGAAATCGAAAAGTATAATTTCACTATTGTTGGCATAGAAACGGTACAGTACTTACCAAGCTATTAGTTCTGAACACATAAAGGGTTTTTTTTGTTTTGGGTGTGTGAGGGAAAGCTCAGATAGTGTGGGTTTACCTCAGTGAGTAGAGGACTGAGTTGCTGTGCCAAAGGTTCGAAACCGGCTAAATCAGATTTTTCATTTATAATCTGTTAACATCGGATGTACCCTGTAGGAGCTGAAGACTATTGTGGGGCTTAACCTTTCTTAAAATGGTACACTTAAAATTGGGGGATTAAATCTGACGGTTGACTGTCAAATCGGACAAACCACCTACCTACATGTACAGCCATTTTCCGAGAAACAGTACAGTCTCTACCATATATTGAACCTAAGACCTGTGTATTGATCTGTAGCATACATTACCTAGTCAAGGTCATAATTAACTTCATGGTCATATGGAGAAATATAACAATTTATAAGATATATGGTGTGTTCTTAATTATTAAAAAAAATAAATTGAAATACATAAATTTTATGAAATGCTTATAGTAGGTGAAGAACATAAGAGAACTAGATAGATAGAATGCCGAAGAGACATCTGGTTTCCTCACTCTTCCAAACATCTAATCATAACTTCAAAGGCCGCCCGCCGAACCTCGCAGTTATCGCACAACGGCGGTCCAGTTCAAAGTCGTCCTAACTCTTGCAACATTTTATTTACGATGGAAGGAATATTAATTTTTTTTTTTTGGTAAGATCTATTTTCCGATCTTACAGAAAAAGATATAAGACTCGAAACTAGTTAGCAAGTTAGTGTATTTAGGAAAGACTAACCAATGAGAAAGCAGTTTATATAGTCTGAGGTTATGTAAAAGAAAATATTTGTAAACAAAATATCACGCCGAATATTTGTCCTAATTTTAATAATTTTCTTAATAAGAAAAAATTATTAAAACCATTCTTTTATTATTATTATTAGCCTTAAAGCTTCCAAAATGGAAGACGCTAAGTAAAGATGGTTCACGTTTGTGGCTTTTTGCTCTTCTTTTTTGCCCACCAGGTTTTCATTGTAGGTTTAAATTCTATTGTTATAGGTTTAAAATTGTTTCTTGTGTTTATGACTTCATTAGTAATTTTGGCTAATTCCAAGTCTTTCTTAATGTTTGAGATCCATTCCCCTCCATTGACAATGGATGCTACGTGTTTCACTATTCTCTTTTCTGATCGGGAAGCCTCAATATGTGGCTAGATAATTTAAGACGTATCTTCCTCATGTGTATCTCTACGTTAGAATATTCTTAAATTTTAGATGTTTTCTGTAATCTATCCCCTTCTTCGGCCCATCTTGGTCCCAGAATTTTCCTAATTATATTCCTTTCCTCTTTCTTTAAATTTTTCATATCGGTTTTTCTGTTAAGTGTCAAGATTTTGCTAGCATATAACATAGTTACCATTCTTCTATTACATATTAATTTTTGTATTATTATTTTAGAATTAAATGGAAATTAATTATCATTCCATCAACGAAACTGAAGAATAATTATTATCCCTATTATTTTAAAGATAAATAATGTTTATCTTTTTTTTTTTCTTGGCGAAATAACTATGAAGGTGTTATTAAAATTTAATCCCATAACTGAAAAACTCAGGGTGTTTTTGACTTGAGAATAGGGTTACCAGATCAAAAAATGAAAATTCCGGACATTCTTTTAAATATAATGTTAATGTCGTTTTGTGAGAATACGAGGCTAATTCTAGTACTTTCTCGTGTAAGTATGTGGTATGTGTATAATATTAAAATATTATTATTAACAATTGGATGATGTACCATGGACGATAGTTAATCCTGAAGAAAACATATATATAAAAAATATTTCGATATTAAAAATCCATATTATGAGATTTGTGGCTTATAACTTTTTTAAGTTATATATGATTGTTAATTGATGCAGAAAACTTTTTTTAGAAAGATTAAAAATGACATAAATTTGTCGAAACGTCTAATCATTTTAATAAATTAAGAATATATACAGACTGGGCAATGGTTTTCCCCATTTTTTATGAAAATTGAATATTAATAGTCCAGTATTTTAGATCGTTTTTAAAAATAAAATATGTCCTGTGAAATGTTCTATAAAACTATTGTGAACGATTCGGAAGTGTTAAAAAGTATTTCTCGGAGCACAAAATATACGAACGATTATCTTAGCAATAATGTATAATTTATAAAAATGTAAAAATGATTTTTAATAAAAATCATGGGTTTATTTGATTTTTTTATTATTTATTTACCTAAATTGTAGAAAATCCGGACGGCTTAGAATTACACTGGACTTAGACCGATATTTCCGGACATGTCTGGACATATGGCAACCCTACTTGAGAATCCACATATAAAGAAAACCATTTTACAACAAAAAAAAACTCTGCTATGGTTTCATTTAACTGATATTGATTAATTCCAATAATTAGAAGTCCAGTAATTCCTCTTTGAAATTTAGAAATAATAAAAAAGGACATTTGTTATGAAATGACCCAATAAGCCCAACAAATTTTAAAGTCCTTCATGATGCTCTAGCACTTAGGTTATCTATGGTTTGTATTTCACGTTGTGTAATCTCTTGAATTCTTTGACAGTTTTATCCATTTTCTGACAAAATATTCTACCCAATGCCTTATTTCCGAATACCTTAAGACACTGTTGATCTATTAATGTTGATGGTCAAGTTTCACATCCTTGTAAAAACGGTTGGAATACATTTTAATCTTTTAATTTAATTACATAAAACTCACCTCGGGACCGATTTTCCTCTATAGCATTTTCAAGATTCTTTGTTTTTTATTATTTTACATTGCATTCGATTTTTTTTGTAAATAGACCTTTTGGTACTTGTGTATATAATCCACCACCTGTTAAGGCCAATTCGCAAGCAGTTACGTTTTATAACAGTTATATTTTCTAACACTTGGATAACCTTTTTAAATATTTTTATTGGGGTTAGAATTTGCACAACATAAGATGGATTATAATAATAATGGAAATAAATAAACAGAAGTAATAATAATATAATTGAATATATAACAACATAATGAAATATATAATATAAATAAATATAAGGAAGAAAATAGTTGGGGGTGCAGTCAAATAAGACACTAAATAAGTGGTTACTTATTTTAATTACGTGCCGACGTTTCGACCCACTTTGTGGGTCATCTTCAGGGCTAAGAAAGAAAAACAGACAAAATAACAGAACTATAAAAATACATTGCAGACTAAGTATATGATAAATGAGAAAAATATATATGTAGAGAGGTAGAAATTTAGAACAAAAGTGAGGGATATATATGAATAAAAAATTACAGAGAAAATGTACACAACGGTGGTGATGCCAAAAAGATTTTTTTACAAAGATAAAGGAAGGAAGTAAACAGAAAGTATTTAAAAAGAAAAAATATAAACATCAGATAATAGACTCCTGGGGAGTTTACATCAGTAAAATGAAAGAAGGTATAGCCAAAATGATATTAATGAGTAAATAAAGGAAAAATAACAGTAGCAAGTCAAGATATAAATATAGAGTATAACAGTTTTTAAAATGCATACATATAGTATGAAGTGGTATAAATTTATGACATAAATATACAAGGAAGTATAGAAATATAAGTGACAATATGGTATGAGCATGGAAATAGACTGACATATGAAGAAAAAGTGATGTTAAATGCTAATGAAATCTCAAATAATAATATGTTATTATCATATGTTACTTATCATAACATACCATATTGTTACTTATATTTCTATACGTTCCTTGTATATTTTGGCAACACCACCGTTGTGTACATTTTCTCTGTAATTTTTTATTCATATATATCCCTCACTTTTGTTCTAAATTTCTACCTCTCTACATATATATTTTTCTCATTTATCATATACTTAGTCTGCAATGTATTTTTATAGTTCTGTTATTTTGTCTGTTTTTCTGTCTTAGCCCTGAAGATGACCCACAAAGTGGGTCGAAACGTCGGCACGTAATTAAAATAAGTAACCACTTATTTAGTGTCTTATTTGACTGCACCCCCAACTATTTTCTTCCTTACATCTATCATCCAGTCAACCATCCCTTGCTTCTCGTAAATAAATATAATAATATAGAAATAAATAATGGAATATATCATCAACAATTTAATTTAAAAACCACCTCTAACCACCAAAAAAACAACAAATCAGCAACAAACAAAAATGAGGGTACAACAACAACTCTAGTACACACGAGGAAACAAAGAAGAATGAATCTGTCGAAAATTTAACTGTTACTGTAAGAAATATAACTGTTATAAAATCTAACTGCTTGCGCATTCGTACAAGATTGCCCTTTACCCTTGGTGGTTTATATGCACAAGTATCGACCTTTTTAATGTTTCTTCTTTTTCCTTTCCGTATTTCCTCCTAGACTCGCCTTGCTAAAGACCGCCCGGCCGATGAGACATTAGCAGAGGAGAGAAGATTGGCATTAGGAACAGGTTCCCGACCTGGGCACTCGCTCAATGTCACCGCTCTTCCACTTCCTGATATCCTGATCCCGATCAAAGAGAAAAAAACTGCTCCTGCATAGTTTGCACTCCCGTTAGCTCCTCCAGCCACGCCACACCCAAGCTCTAGCCTATTTTCTTCCTATTCATTGTTACATGTATCTGCTCACAGCAAGGGCGATTACATATTATATTTGGGTACTTGTGTATTTGCCGGTTTCCATTTTTTATAACCTGAATACTGATAATTCACATAATTTCATATTTGGAATTATTCCGAACTTCTGGGAATATTTCACAGCTTTTCTTATATAAAAGACCACAATTCCCAAAGTGCTTTCAGATTACCGTAGATAGACAACAAAAGGAATAAGACATAAACTCAAAATTAACTTTTATAAACAATACAGATATTTAAATATACAATAAACAAAATTGACAAGACAAAAACAATACACAAAACAATTTAATAGCGCACACACAAATAACTGAAATGAGATAAGCGATAAGAAGAAGTTAAACGTGATAAGGAGGTAGGTTTCACGGAAACCGGCTATTATACAAGTACCTACTGTATTGTCTAACTAAATTATTTTAAAGATCTTTTAACAATAAAAAAAAAACACCGAAGAGAGACCTACGATTTAATACTATTAAATATTTTGTTTTGAAGAGAAAAGATTTGTCCTGGTCGGGATTCGTACCCGAGTCGCCTGCACTTCCGTTGCAGTGCTCTAAACCACCAGGGGTCGTATCCAAGTCAGACAAATCCGTTCTCTTCACCGATCCTACATATATCCCCATGTTCTCGCATACGATGTATACACGGGGAAGAATGTTCATTGAGCATTACTTTTAACTAGGATCTTGTTGATTTAAGTCATGTATTATTTATAATTTTATATATTTTTTATATATTATATATAATATCAATATATAATATTTATAAATCAATGTACATATATGCTTCAAAACAAAAATATTTAAAAATAATCACCATCAAAATAACAATTAATAAAAAAGAATTATAGATACCCGGTTTGGTTTCCGACATACCAGAGCTAGAAAAAAAATAAAAATAAAATACCGCTATCACTAATGGTTATTATTTTCTGTCTAAACTATTCTGAACATTAACGCTTGTACACAACCAGAATATGGAAAATTTACTAAGTGGCCAAGGCAAAAAGGTCCTTTGAGTTGCCGGTTCCAGGTTCAAATCCTTCTGTGACAGATTATTTAATCTGCTACCACTCGGGGATGGATTCTTTGGGACCTGGGACGCTTCTGAGGCTCATCTAGCCTCTATGAAGTGGGTACTAAAAATAGAAGGAAAATTTGACAGTAGAGCGTGATTTAGGACAACCTACTCAGCCTAAGAAACCTTAAAGTCTCTATCACATACTGAACCTGAAACCCAAAATAGTAGTATAGAATCTTTCAAATATGAGATTCAAAAGGCAAATTGATTTTAAAGAAGCTAAAAAGCTGAGTTTCATGTAAAGCGTAACTCCTGGCATTATAACTATATTTGAAATTTAAGCATGTTATTAACATTGATTTAAATGGTTAAATAATAAAGTTTTACGAAATAACCTAAAATAGTTATAGAAGAGAATTGAATATAGGACTAAACTAATTCGACTTGGGGAAAATAATTTAGTTGGGCGGATGGTTCGTGATCGGATAGCCAACGAGTTAAGTCCACATAAATGAATAGCTAAGATGACGGCTTAACGAGGCAAACAGATTCAATGCAAATCCCAAACAGATGAAAAGGAATATCTGTTATTTATTTGCTGGTGTAATAATGATATGTAAAACGGCCGCTATAAATATTTAGGAGCCGTAGCTCTGGTAACAAGGAACGGACACCTGAGCGTTCTGGTCCACGAAACCGATGCAGTTCCTAACTATCACGGAATCTTCATTCCTGACGATCGTGCAGCGCGAGGGATTGCATACTATATAAAAAAAAAAGGATCTGTATTACTACAACCTTTTTTATAAAACGATGAAATCATCTGTTATTGGTTATTAAAGTGTTGAATCTTAATGTTGTTTATTCGTATAAAATCAATTTATGCTGCCTTAGCTAATCGGATGATATTAAAGTGGGACTCCTAAATATTTCCTACCCAAGTTTAATTCGTATGGGGGTTTTTAACGAGTACCTGATATCGCACAGGCTCTGGAACTATGTATTATTTATTCCCTTTAAAAAATCCTCTCTGTTTCAGGATAGTTCAACATTTACTAGACAAAAGCTCTAAGCTCCCAATTGATTACAAAAGTCTCGTATACATGGCAATCATTAGACCCATCTTGACTTACGGAGTAGAGCTTTGGGGCACTATTAAGCCATCCAATTCCTCTCTTATACCTTACAATCCAAAGTCCTTCGTAAAATCCTCAATGCTCCTTATTTTGTTACGAACAATTCGAGATCAATATTTTCATGAAAAACGTTATTTCCACTCAAACCCACTAGTTTTAAACCTAGAAACCTCTTCAATTCCTGATAATCCTCAGAGGCGTCTGAAAAGAAGATGGCTTCATGACATTCTTAGTTGATCGTGTCATTAGAGTACTACCACGTTAGTTTCTCTACTTGTATTTCAAGCTAATATGTAACAATCAATATATTTGCTTGATGTATTAGTATAATACAGTTGTAAATTTCATTGAACAAATTATAAAACAACCAAAAAAAATAATCCTAGGGCCACCTACCAGGCTGCGAACTCGCGATCTTGGGCATACCAGGTTGTAATCCTGACCACTATACCACAAGTGACCTCGGAATCTTAAGATCGTTGTACAGTAGCATAATGTTACTGTTAATCATCCAAATATGTATTCCAAACAGAATAAGGCAATAAATGGCAATAATATATTGTAAGAAAAAATATTTCAGTTATATTTACTGCACCGGTTAAGTCTAATAATTATTTTAGAATTCGAAATTAAATAATTATTTTATTTTGAAATTAAATTTAGTATTCAATCTAAGCGTTTCACATATTTCACATCTACACCCCGATGAATAAGTGGTTAGGTCTAATTTTGTCCAAAACGAGTTTCTTGTACTTAAGTCGGCGGAATCGAGTTATTTTCGTAGTGAATAAGGGGCTACGTAAGGCATTGGCTTGAAAAGGAGTTATTGTTTATATTACACTCCATTTCAAGCCAAAAACTACGAGAATGATACGATTCCGGTTATCTAAATGCAATTAACTCTCTCTGGACAAAATCCGACTTAAACACTTATTCACCGGGGCCGTAGATATTATCTTAGGTGTCCAGCCTTGAAGGAGAACTGCAATCTGGGCAGAAATGTCGGTTTATAATAAATATTTGTTAGCTATTAAAGAAATAATTTTTTTATATTTTTACCTTCACTGTGTTTTTTCTTTCTTGCATACGTGCATATCTTTCCCGTCCCGAAGCCCCTTGTTGGTATATACTTTCATCCTGAAACGGTTGCCTTCTTTGACATCACCGAAATAATACTATAGTCTTCTTTTCTTTAGAATAGTTTAAAATCTGATTCTTCATCAGTATGGGTTTTATTCTTAAAATTTGGCCATAAAATGAAATTCTTCTTTTCCTCATAAAATCCAATATTTTTTTTCTTTAAAAAAGTGCTGCTTTTCCTGTTCCTTACTTAGCGAAGTTCATTTCTCGGTTAAGAAATAAATACCACGCGATCCTACTGTAAGGTCAAGGATAGAGGCCCTAAGAAAAACATTTTTCCAAAGATTCGCCTAAATATTTACACTTCATTAGTTATTGACCCCGTTCTAACATTGACTCAGTCAAATTTTCTACGTTTCAAGAATATAATTAGATGCTCTTCCTCCATTATTAGCTTTATTTATTCTCTGTCAAATAGTTACCATAAACGCTTCCATTAGCTATGAGTCTAATGAAGTTAACATTAGGTGATTGTGATTAGTTGTTGTGTTTACTTGTGTATCACCTTTACTCCTAGCCTTTAAAAAAAAGGATGGTAGGATGACCTTTTTTTTAAATTAAAAAAGAAATAGCTACAAAAAATCATGTTGAATACTGTCACAAGTGTAAAATGACATTTTTTTTAATGACCCATATTTGGTTTTAAGAACATTCCTTTGCTCTTAAAATAGGTAAAGGATCTTATATTTTCGAATACTATTATCCAGACAGATATTCCTCCAGGAAAATCCTAGACAAAGAAGATGGACAGCAGACTCCGGGAAGCTAAACATCGAGGAAATGACAGACCGAGGCGGAGGATGGGTCGAAGCACGTAGGAAGGAATCACGTCCGATCTCCTGCCGCTCCTCTCATCAACTTCTGTCCTATCTCGGGAATCCTATCCAGTACTTTATCAAACGTCCTCGGTTCTGCACATTCCTCTGGGTGGTGTGCCCTCCAGGGTAAGGAATATAGAGAGGATGGAGAGTGTTAATACCAAAAAAACTGTGTTATGTCCTACATTGTCTGATATTATTTACAACTTTAAGTTGACACATTTCAGTAATACTGTTCTCTAAATCCCAAACAAAATTAATTCAAAAATCCATGAAAAAAGAGCATTTGTTAACCATTTTCCACTCAAAATCATAAATCTGGATTCTCTATGAAAAGATGGTTAAGTCGAATCTTGTACAGTAAGAGTTAATTGTACTGTGGAAATTAGAATCATAACATTCTGAAGACTTTTGGTTTGAAATGAATTTTAATACAAGGAATAACCCTATTTCAAGCCGAGGCCTGACTTGATGTTACACTACGAGAATAACAAGTGTTCCGGTCAGAGAAGGAAGAAGGACCGGCTGAGAGGATTAGACGAGCTGTGGGATTAAGCGGAAGGGATCAAAGAACGGTGTAGAACTTTCTGGATCAACCTAGAGGAAACGAGACAATTCTCGATCTTCCGAGAAGTGCCCCACCCCGACCTACCTTGCCTATACAAAAAGGCCAGCTCTTTCGTCCGAGGAGTATCAGTCTGTAATAAGTATGTGGTAAGTGCTAAGTGAGTAACAGTGACAGTGATAATTAGTGGCCGTGTGATAAGTGTAATAAACTGTGTGTCAGTTTGTCATATTTGGAGAGTTTTACGGTCGGTGAATTTAATTAGCGAACTGTAAGTGTTAAATTGTAGTTGTTAACTATAGTGTAATATTATTGTATTTGTACAAATTTATATAAATAGTTTAGTTATTTGGTATTAACAATATCTTATATTATTTAAGTAACTAGATAACAGTAACGCCTAGGTTATAACCTGTAGAATATTATTGTTATTGTAAATTGATATTAGTTTAATAAGTTAATTGTTTTAAATAATTTCCTTGTAATCTTTTTAATTTGTTAATAAATTTTAGTATCTTGAATTTAGTAATAGTTTAGTTCATCTTACATCCAGTAGCCCGTAACACAAGATTTCGCGTCGCTAAGTACAAGTAACGCATTTTGGACAAAATTCGACTTATTCACAGAAAGGAGTTAAGTCAAAATATTTTGCATATTTGTTTTCACCCTATTGGCCTACATAGACCACATTATTTCAACCGTCTCACTAAATAAAATATGTTGCATTGTTGATATTATTTATACCTTATTTTCATTAATTATTTGTTTATTAAAGTAGCTCTGAAGTATTAAATCAACACTAGGAAGAGCTAGCAAAAATAAAGATAATCTCTGGACTATCGCCATGTTTGTCTCTTTAATCTAATCTATGTATAATTCTCGTGTTACAATGTTTGTAACAAAACTCCTCAGAAACGGCTTGACTGATTCTTATGAAATTTTGTGTGTATATTCAGTTGGTCTGAGAATAGGACGTAAACTATTTTTTGTATCCCTAAGTATACCCGTTTCGGCCATTATGAAGGGGTGAAAAACTTTTAAAAATACGTCATTTTTAGAACGAGGACCATGAAATTTTTGATTTAGCTTCTACATCTAAACTAAAGAAATACGTGTTTTTTATTTATTTTTTTAAATTAACCCCTAAAAGTGTCGAATAGGGGAAATCGTAACATGTTGAGTCAGAGATGTGAAAATAAGTAAGCAGGTTTCACTTTTAAGCAGGATAACAATCGTGTTCAAGATTCTGCAAAATCAACCCCCAGTCTGCAATAAGGGATGAAAGTTTTGGATGGGACTAACGTCATTTTTAATTTTAGGATCATTTTAAATAAAGAATTGTGTGTTTTTTATTTTTTCGAAAATAAACCCCTAAAAGTTTAAAATAGGGGTTGAAATAATAATAATAAGGAATTATTAATGGGGTATAAATGAGAGTGCATCTAAAATCAATGATGTGCTTCAGGGGCATTCGAAGGCGAGCTGATTGAAAACAAGTCAATAGGTTCAGTAATCGAAATTCATGAAGCCATGCACTGTCCTACAGAAAGTTTGAATACTTTAAATCCATCTGGTTTGCCAGCACATGATCTTTTACATAAAGATGGGGCACCTGTAATGCTACTTCGAAATTTAAAACGTCCAAAATTGTGCAATGGGGCGAGGAGAAACTGTTTTTTTTCCCACGGATACCTCTAATACCATCCGAGTATACATCTTAATTCAAGATATTACAGTTTTGGATATTACGAATTGGATGTTACGATTTCAATCGAAAACACACGGAAAGTTCAGTAATTATGCCATTCAATATTTAAAAGGAAATTTTATACAAATCGATCAACAAAGGAATAAGAATTAGTAGGCTGGCTGAATCCACAAATGCTTCAATTCATTGTGAATAGTATGGAGTATAACTTTAATTTAAGCTGGAGTCGGTAGTTAGTTGATTCACTCTCCATTGAAACTCAACTTGAGGTTTTATTCAAAATCAACGCGGACGAAGTCGCGGGTAAAAACTAGTAAATATATACATTTTTAGTAAAATTTTGTAACATGTGAAATTTGTAAGGGGTCACAACACAGTGGGTACAAACGGGTTGTGTTTATACTGCATGGAAATGTTTTATACCTCGATAAATGGGGAATAAAAGGAATCTTTTATTTTTTTAATAAACTAGTCATAACTTTTATATTATATTTATGTAACATCACTTTATGGCTAGGTATGATTGGCGTCTTTAACTAGTATCTGATACTGTAGAGGCTCGGCCATTTAATGTCTCCTCCGAAAGACGGAATATCTAAGGCTTTTGTAGTCCATTGGAAATCTATCTAGCGTGCTGCGAACCCATGATCGTGCCATTGAAGGTGATTTTACTGACCACTATACCAGAGGTGACCTATATTGATATTCAGTTTTCTGCGCATTTCACATTTGAAACATCCTGGGTCAAATTCAATTTCGTATATCCACTACGTCACTCAGCCCGAAGTTATCAAACCAATATGTCGGCCACGATGCCATTTAACGTTAATCAAATTTTGATGAATATTTCAGAGACGGAGCAAGTCGGAACCAACATGGCCTCGTATCAATTTTATCAAACTACTGTTACATACTATCATGCAAATACTATCCAGACTCATCAATATTTTAAAAACGGTTCGCAAGTTAGGCATTTTTATTGACACAATATCTAAAAAATAAGTATAATAATTTTTCATATATATATATATATATATATATATATATATATATATATATATATATATATATATATATATATATATAACAACATAATCTAGAATAATAGTTAGTTGACCTTATTAATGTGGAGGTCAAAAATTCCTTAAGTAGTGATAAATAGATTAATAACAATAATAATTAAAAACAATGTGTGAATAAAAAGAGAAAACAGTCTAATAATAAAATAATAAGAAATCATTATAAGAGTGGTATGAAATGGTCTTCATGAAATAGACCCTTCAGTTCCCTACCCTGAAGATGGGCTACACTTAGGCCGAAACGTAGGCACAATAAAATAAGTTGTTCTTATTATAAGAACAACTTAAGTTGGATAATAATATAAATAATAAATAATAATAATAAATAAATAATAAATAATAATAAATATAAATAATAAATATAAATAATGGTTATAATAAGTTGTTCTTATTATAATGTAATCATTGACTGCACCCCCGACCAATTCACACCACTCTTAATAATTATTTTAATTATCACTCCACTCTTACAGTCAAATATTTTACTCTGAAATCTAATTACAAGTGGTTAAAATGGCAGTAACAGACACAATGGAACATGGAAAGATCGGAATTAACAACAGTATAATATCTTCAAATTTCATTGTATCTATTACTGTCATTGTTTTATTTTAATTACTATTTATTGAATAGTTCTCATATAGTTAGTTTTCATAGATATTTCTCATTGGACGTACATATTTTTCCTCATCATTATTGTTAAACATTTTTAAATATTTTTAGGCCAGCGGCCAGGTACTTGAAGGTGGTCGAAAAACCTCGACATTTTCGGAGTTATTTCAGTTTTTGGCCTATGTCTCCTGGGTTCCTCCTATATGGGCGCGTTTTCGATAAAAAACTACAATATCCTTCCAATCCTTTTCTACAATTTGAATCTAACTGCAGTTCAGTAGGTCTAATAGATTCTGAGTTACGCCCCTTTGAAAATTGTTTTTTTTCCCCAAAAAGTCCAAATTTTAGGTTCTGGCCGACTTTCTTGAGAAACACCGGCCGAAGGAGTGATTCTACGATGAAAGTCAAGGTATTAAATATAATTAGCTTTAATTTAAGCACAGTCTAAGGCCTGTAGGTGTAACGATTCTCTTTGAAAATTGGCGTAAAAATGTAGCTTTCTTCAATTTATTGCAACCTAAAGCCCTTTTTTGGTACCTGGCCTCTGACCTATTTCATATTTCAATTTATTCATATCTATGGATTATTTCGTTTTTAATTCCAATTAGTTTTGTATCTTGTCTATTCAATCCTAGAGAAGACCTGGAACTTGAGTAGAAAAGTCGGTTTTTTATAAATTGTTTATTTCTATTTAAGAAATTCATACTTTATTCAAGACAACTTTATTATCCTTAGAAATAATTAGTTGTTTTAAAAAAATATATAAATTTTAAACTTCTTTACAATAATTTAAAGTCATGTTTAAGCTATTAGATAAAATGCATCAATTTAACACAGTATAGCCATTAATTTTCGTACATTTTTTAACAATAGAAATAATTATTAATGCTAATACAGTTTAACAGGCGCCTTAGGGCTTCATTGAATTTTTAAATGAGAGAATTTCTTAATATCTGATCTTTATGATTTAGGCTTTGATGGGATTATATTGTGGACGTTATAAAATTCGAGCTTTTTGTAAATACCGTTTTTTTATCATATAAATAATTAAGATATATAGAAATAATTTACAAAGTTACAGCGAACAGATTGAGCTCTAGTGTAAGATGAATCAGAGTGTAAGAAGTAAGAATTCAATTTACAATTATAAAACGGCAAGAGAGAGGAACCCAATATGCCAATTTTCCTCCAATTGCCCTCAATTTTGAGACAATTTTTTCACTTCTTTTTCTTAAACCCGACAATTTTCCACAGCTAGCCCTGTTATTTAAATACTCAGGTAGGTTTCTCATTGCCATTCCTCGTGTCTAAGAAATATGAAAGATTGTATGCAAAGCATATATTTCTAACCATATCCTTTCACAATTTCTGCTACATCCACAAATTTACGTTCTTGCCCTTGTATTTTTTTGCCATATTTTCTTCATTTATATATAATTTACTCTCATATACTTACGAATCTGGGTAACTATATAGCTAATTATAATAATTGTTGAGCTTATAGATATGAGGAAGAAAATGGTTCGAGTGGAGGTAAAAAAAAATTGTTCTTGAATAAACAGTTCTGACTTTTTAAGAGCTATTATTTTACCTCCACTGGTATCCATATCCTTAAAAACCATATCCTTATTAGTGCAAATGTTGAAGTCCTTAGTATAAAACAAAAATAACTTACAATTATAAGAAACTAAATAAAAAACTGGAAAATAATTTTCAATAAATATATATATATAATTTTCAAAAATGGAAAGTTAAGTCTTGTAAATTCTAAGATTGTTTAATATATTGCTCACTTACATTTTTCATAGATGTTATTCTTAAAACACATTATATTTCTAAATCGGATGTTTTAATCCGACTAAGACAGTATTTTATCAGGCTTAATAAATTCGATGACAGATTTTTTTCTCTCGCCTCGACGTGACTCGAAGGCACATTAATCTAGCTTGTCGCCGGTACGGCGCTATAAACTGTAGCTGATTAAATAATCTGCTTTGCAAAAGAAGGAGGACACGGGAGCTAGATAAATGCCTTCCCTAATTAGTGGCGTGCGAAGAGGGCGGGAGCAGCCCCAGCTGAATACTAATAGTGTCCAGTCGAATGCTAATACCCCTCCCGGGGCGAGTGCTCAGGTGCGAGGTATCGCAAGAGTAAGATACCGAGCTGGCTGTAAAAGTTATCATCATTTCATTTATTACTTGATTAAATATTTATTTATTATTATAGGCGTTCCAACATGGGTTGCCTCAACCTGTCAGAGCAGAGCTCCACATCTCTCGATCCACCTGCTTTTGGGCCGTCCCATCCTCTCCTCCCAGGTGGAACCCAATCCAGAACTCGGTTCGGCCAACATTCAAATGCCATTCTCTTCACATGGCCGTACCATCTTAGGCGGCGTGTCACGATTCTTTCATTCGTTGATATATTCACATCCATCCTCTGTCGAATCTCTTCGTTTCTTAGTCTATCCAGCCTAGTGACACGGAGACACCTCCTGCAGAAATCCATTTCAACCGCCTGCACCTTTGAGTACAGACGGGAGCTCATAGTCCAGGTTTCCGGAGAATAAGTCAGGATAGATTCGGCAATGGCTGTGAAAATACGGCGTTTATTTTCCTTAGACATCTCTGTGTTCTATAGGGCCGGATGCAGCATTCTAGTAACTTTTCGGGCTTGCTCCACCTTTTTCCTGACGTCATACTCCGACGACCCGGTAGTATCCAAATAAGATCCCAGGTACTTAAATATATTTACTTTACTTTCTTAAATGGCCTCTCTGTCCACCAGAAGCGCTTTTGTATCAAGATCTCCAACGGCCATATACTTGGTCTTCTCGAAGTTAATTTTTAACCCAACCGTTTCGTAGCAGATCTTTAGGGTATACACCATCATTTCAAGGTAGACCTTCCGCCTCGCAAACACGAACTGGTCGTCAGGGAAGAATACGGATAGTAGCTTTTCGCCATCAAGGATCGGCCCAACATCTCCACATTGCTTGTACCAAGGTTTCACTGCCTCGTGAAGGTATATCTTGAAGAGAGTGGGTGACATGCTACACCCTTGCTTCAATCCTTTAGTACTATGAAAAGGGTCCGAAAAGTGGTAAATCTGATATAAGTCGTTGTTGAATAGGTGTCTCACCGCATTTGTCAGAGCCCTATTAATGCCTGCTTCTTCAAGTGCTATCCATAACCTCTCTCTAGGCACATTGTCATAAGCTTGCTTAAATAAAAAATTCTAAGCTCAAAGTAGTTCTGATTCTGGAAAAAACTCTAAATTAGACAAAAGTAAAAAATTAAGCATGAAAACGTACTTACTATGACAAAATTTGATCTAAGCGTTTACTAATTCGCTACGTCACTAATAGAAACACAGAACGTTGTTGTATTTTTATCAAAAATTCTGATTTTATTTGTCTCATTTAACACAATTTTATGCTAATATGGACGATGCAACTATGGGAGTCCTGAATTTTGAATATCCAGATATAAGTAGGTTACTTTACTGTACAAAATAAAGGGATCAGGACCGGCCATTTTACGTCTACTTTGAAGGACGGTATAACTTAGGATTTTACCACTCTTCTAAAAATCTTAAGGCTAGCTCCTGTGCTGCGAACCTGCAATCTTGGGCATATAAGGTTATTATGCATACCACTACACCATATAAGACCCTTAAAGATACGTGACAAAGCTGCGGGGTTCATTCCTAACGTTTGTGTCCTGACTTAAAAATACTAACGGATAAATAACAAGGATGTACTATAGTAATTTTCAAGGTTACTATTTTAAAACCAGTGAAATAAAAATATACACTAACATGATGATAAAAAGAAAATGGATGAGAGATCCGATGTCATTAGGAATTGAATCAAGGAACGAAAAATATACAGAAGCTCCCAGTTAATTACAAAAGACTCATCTACATGACCATCATACGACCTATTTGGACTTACGGAGTAGAACTTTAGGGCTCCACTAAGCCATCGAATTCCTCTCGTATCCAATCCCTACAATCCAAAATCCTTCGTATAATCCTCAACGCTCCTTATTTTGTTAAGAATAAAGTCATCCATAATGACCTTAATGTCCCATTTGTTGCTGATTTGGCCCGAACCCGCTATCTATTCTTTCCTAACAAACTTTATTTCCATTCAAACCCTCTAGTTTCACACCTAGCTTCCTCTTCAATTCCTCATAATTCTCCGAGGCGTCTGAAAAGAAGATGGCCTCGTGACATTCTTAGTTGAACTTGCGATTTGAGTACTACCAGTGGGTAGTTTCTTAACTTGTCAATTTCACATGTCATTATGTATCGCTTAGCCTATTTACTTGATGTATTATTGTAATACAGTTGTAAATATCAACAAATAAATAAATAAATAGAAAAAATTATGTTTTAAGCGCAATAGCGTTGTGTAACCATGCAGCGACGACATAGAGTTGATTTGATCTAGATCACGCTTAACCGCTCGGTTTTTCTCCAAATTAAAGGACTTAATTCAAATTGTACTTAATAAAACTTTTAAAAGGTCAGTGTGTAGAGCACTGAGTTGTTATATTGAGGGTTACAGGTTTAAATCCTATTGTGACAGATAAATCATTGAACCCAATCTAGGATTGTAGCGGTACAGGTTTGTTTTTTTAGTACATCTAGGGCAGATCTATGAGAGCTAATATTACTTGCAGTTTAGTACCCACTAAGCTTACCTTGCTTCACTATGAAAAATGAATTAAGTCTACTCTGATACGTTCCCTGCTAGTAAATTCTTCTTTTAGTACTGAACCTACCTCGCCCCCAGAAATCTTGCTCCTGACTGAAGACCTAATGAAAGTCCAATCAGCTGATAGCTCCGTCCTAGTTCTTCATCTCCTTCCTTCTCTTGTTGTTGATGTTATTATCTTCACTTCCGACCATTAGCTCACCCTCATAACACTGAATCCGGTCGGATTTCTCCTACCGCAACATATAATGTATGAAAATACTCTTTATTTTGTCCAATGAAAAATAACATTATCCATTCATTCATAAAATTGGGATTCTTGATTAAAAAATAGGCAATGGACAAAAAGGCTATTTCCTGGAATTCGCTAAAAATAAAATACATTTTAAATTGATATGGAAATTTTATATTCGCTTTTCAAACTCATGAAGGTTTTTGAGTTATATCATCCTGCAGGAAATGCATTCATTTTATTTTTTGTTGCTTAAAAATTATTTGAAATTATATATTTGAATCGAACCAAACTTCGTGTTTTGCATTTTATTTAATTGGACACATTTTTATTTATTATTTTGTTTTTTATTTCCCATTTCATAGCATTTTCAGTGAAATGTTTCCGAATATTTAACACAGATTCCGAATATTTAAGATTATATATATATATAATTATTATTAATTCGTTTAGGCCATCTTAGGACCACGTTAAGTCTTGTTACACTTGGCAATTTGTTTCGCTTTCCTCTGCGGCCAGACTTCCCTCATTCTCTGTGAGTCCAGACTTTAAACACACATATATATCGTGTGTCCCATTTCAAGTGGATCAAACGTTAATTTTAATTTTAAAAATTTTCTATAAAAACGTCGAATCACATTTTTATTAAAATTAAGGTTTTTAAATGTCCAGACATTTTCTGAAAGATTCAAAATATCTTGATCAGTAAGTTATTACGACTAAAAACTCTTAAATAAAATAACTTAATGCTACATTACGTTTCCTCGTAAAGGAGGTATACTAAAGTAGTGAACTTTGAATGCTTTTTCTACATAACCTATGAAAGATAGAAAAAAATGTTACATACATTTTTTCCATGTTTTGTATTGGACATTTCAGAAAAATGAAAATAAACAGGGGTCAAGAAGAAACTTTTTTGAAGGTCGATATTGACAATTTAAAGTGAAAAAAAAAAATTATATTTCTTCCTTTATTTTCTCTTTAACATCATTTTGGCTATACTTTCTTTCATTTTACTTATGTAAACTCCCCAGGAGTCTATTATCTGATGTTTATATTTTTTCTTTTTAAATACTTTCTGTTTACTTCCTTCCTTTATCTTTGTAAAAAAATATCTTTTTGGCATCACCACCGTCGTGTACATTTTCTCTGTAATTTTTTCTTCATATATATCCCTCACTTTTGTTCTAAATTTCTACCTCTCTACATATATATTTTTCTCATTTATCATATACTTAGTCTGCAATGTATTTTTATAGTTCTGTTATTTTGTCTGTTTTTCTTTCTTAGCCCTGAAGATGACCCACAAAGTGGGTCGAAACGTCGGCACGTAATTAAAATAAGTAACCACTTATTTAGTGTCTTATTTGACTGCACCCCCAACTATTTTCTTCCTTACATATATTTCTTCAAACTAGGTCTGAATAACTACAACTTTTACCTGAATCGTTTTTCTGAATTTTGATTCGTTTAAAAGTTAAAAATGTTTGATCCACTTGAAATGGAACACCCTGTATATAAGGTCAACTATTATTATTCAAGAAAAATAATTAATTATATTTGCATTGAAAATAATTACTGCATCACTTTTATATTTTTATTATTAGTAATTATCAGGTATGCTGAGGAATTCATTTGATTTATTTTTTAAAAACATGGCTATATTCTTTTTTGCACATTATCTGCAGAGGTCTTAAATAGCGGAAATGAGAACATAACCGGAAGGACAAGTACGTACGACCGACATTAAGACTAGAAGGGCCAAGAAGAAGGAGCAATAAACCGAAGGGAGAGCCCTCTATATTTGATGAGGAGAAGTTATTAGGCGGGACTCGGACCCGGGCCTCCTCAATCTTGCAGGAGCAGGATGTGGGGGACAGCCGACCGATGGCGGGCCATTTCCCTCAGAAGGCCTCCTCCTGAAACTTTAACTATCTTACTCTCCTTTTCCACTCTCTACTTTTCTCAGATCCTTCTTGAGCCTATTCCGATCCGAGGCTATAAAGGTACAAAAAAAGAAAAACAATATAAATAGTTTAAAGGCAAGAAACTATTTACAATTTATTGGTCAAAATAAATTCTCAAATATTAAGTAAACATGGTTCTTGCGATTTAGCAGATCGCCATGGACTGATATAAGCCATAACCTGAACACATATAATTCTGGTACTGCTAATATCTACTGTGGAAACAGAAATAAAAGCCAGACAGTTTTTATCAGGTGTTAATTTCCCAAAATAACATTTATTAAGTCTAGAAAATAATAATGCAAATAAAAATATTTATTTAAGAAAACATACCCTCAAGGTATCCTTGGCCCAATCCTTTATACAGTTTATACAGCTGACATCCCAACTCATCCTAACACTATCCTTACCACGTATCCTGATGATACATGTGTATTATCAGTCAACACCAATCCAGTTATTGCATCCCAAAGCATCCAATCCCATATCACTGATCTTGAAGAATGGTGTCAAAAATGTAGAATTAAAATAAATTCTCAAAAATCCCATCAAATCACTTTTACCTTACGTCGTAAACCAATGACTTCCTGCCCTTCAGTATCCTTTAATAATATCCCACTGGTGCCTGTAGAACAGATCCGCTACTTAGGGTTGTATCTCGACAAACGATTAACCTGGAATCCTCATACTAGACTGAAAAGACAAGAAACCGCTCGGCGTTTCAGGCTACTTCAACACTTACTAGACAAACGCTCTAACCTCGAAATTAACTACAAAAGACTCATCTACATGACCATCATACGACCTACGGAGTAGAGCTTTTGGGCTCCACTAACCCATCGAATTCCTCTCGTATCCAATCCCTACAATCCAAAATCCTTCGTAAAATCCTCAACGCTCCTTATTTTGTTAAGAATAAAGTCATCCATAACGGCCTTAATGTCGCATTTGTTGCTGATTTGGCCCGAACCCGGTATCTATCCTTTTATAACAAACTTCATTCCCACTCAAACCCTCTAGTTTCAAACCTAGCTTCCTCTTCGATTCCCGATAATCCTCCGAGGCGTCTGAAAAGAAGATGGCCACGTGACCTTCTTAGTTGAACTAGTGATTTGAGTACTACCAGTGGGTAGTTTCTATACTTGCCATTAAGCTCATGTTATTATGTATCAAATAGCCTATTCACTGGATGTATTTTTTAATACAGTTGTAAATATCAATAAATAAATTTAAAAAAAAAAAAATCATACAAATGCCACCTCCCATTGAAGGCACTCCTAAAATCTAGATAAGGAAAAAAATCATCAAGTAAATACAAATAGCGAAATACGAAAGTAGGGAAATGATAATTGTATAATGTAAAATTAAAAAACTAGTACAAATCAACTATGTAACTAAATCTAGTATGATAAAATAATTTAAAGATGAAGAAAATGGTCCGGATGGAGGTCAAACAAATTACCTTAAGTAGGGAGAATTATATATTGGAAATCCAACGTTTCGACCCACATAGCAGGTCTTCTTCAGGGCTAAATATACAAAATACAGACAAATTAAAATCACATATGGTAAATATTAAAATTATATGTACGCATCATGTAATTTGAGTGATACAACATAAAGACGGGGGATGTGGGTCGAAACGTTGGCTTCTCAATAAACAGTTCTCTCTACTTAAGAGAATTTCTCTGGACTCCACCGGGGCCATTTTCTTTCGCTTACATCTACAATCTACAGCTCCGGTGAATATGAGGTTGTCTAATTTTCTCCAAAATGAGTTTCTCGCACTTAAGTAAGCAGAATCGAGTTATTTTCGCAATGAATAAGGGGCTAAACAAGGCATTGGCTCGAAAAGAAATTATTGTTTATATCAAAAAACCTTTTCAAGCCAAAAACTACTATGATACGACTTCGGTTATCTGAAAGCAGTTAACTCACTCTAGGCAAGATCCGACTTAACCAATTATTAATCGTTCTGCAGATATATAAGATCAGCTTAGCGTTTTATTTCAACATCAGACTTTTTATTAGGTATTTCCTAATTATTTAATTGATTAGTAGCCTGATCATGTACTGTAGATCTTAATTAACCTAAATAGTTTTTTAGCGGTAACATGATATTTACAATACAACTTACTAAATACAAAGCAAGGGAATAATTGTAGAGTATTAATAAAAAATAAAATAATTTATAAAGAAGGTAATACAAATAAATCTTATAGAGATGGAGAAATACAAATAAGAAATAATGAAAAAACAAAAACAATATACAAGTAAATCTAATTGAAATAGTATACATTACAAAAAATGGGAATAATGAAATATTGGAAAGGGTACATGATGGAAAATCGTAGGCAAATATAGAAAAAATAACATATTGAATGACATAGGTACAGGTAAAGCTAAAATCGACTTAAACTGAAAAATTACAATAAATTAAAATTAGAATTGGAACAAACAAAAATATGAGAGAGTACATTCAGCTCCTACAACTGTTTGTATACCTGTACCATTACAACCCATGAAGGGTCTGGGGTTCAGTACATGTTAGAGACTGTACTGTTTCATGGACACCGGTTCTGCAAGGTGACTTGTCCTAGATCACGCTCGACCGCCAGATTTTCCCCCCTTATTTTGGGTACCCTGTTTTTATAATATTTTATAGAGGCTGGGTGGGCCCCAGGAGGGTCCTAGATCCTATATGATCCATCCCCCGCTGCAAACAGACTAAATAAAAATCATGGCCTGCAGCGGGAATTGAACCAGGATTTCCGGCATGGCAGCTCAGTACTCTACCACTGAGCCACTCCTCTCCCTACAACTGTTTGTATACACAAAAAAAAAATTG
Source organism: Troilus luridus (assembly GCA_964056705.1). NCBI lineage: Eukaryota > Metazoa > Arthropoda > Insecta > Hemiptera > Pentatomidae > Troilus > Troilus luridus. The sequence continues at coordinate 194,343,785 of OZ057412.1, read as the reverse complement.
AAATTAATTTGTTTCTTACAAAATACGCATCGAAAAGTGATTATATATCGAAGACTGAAACTGGAATTTAGATTGGAGACATATATTTAATAAATTCAGCATTCCTTTATAAAAACCGAAAAGCAATCAACTGAAATAATCCATTCTTCTTCCGAATGAATAAGACGCAAGACTTAAAAAGAGGAAGATAGAAAAAAAGAAGAATTAACTCCTGTATTTTCATCTACTCTTGGATTGCTTCATTTAATCTTTTAACGCCTCTGAAAGAAAAAAAAAGAAAAGAAAGGAAAATGACAAAAGGAAAACTGTTGAATGGGAGCTTACAAGAAGTGAAAAGGGGGATAAAAAACGAGAGACAAGACAAGATGGAATGATGAAGGGGCTGGGAAATAATTATTGCTCCAGCAATGTTTCGATCTTATCAACTAACAGCTGTTTAATGATAAACAAATTTATAGTTTTCTTTTATCATTGGCTATTTAGTACATTTCAGCATTTTTGAATTATTTGTTGATTTCACAGTAACAGAGTACATTGGTCGATATTTAACTCATTAATACAAGTAAAATAGTAATATTTTATTTTTATTTGTTATTGATTGTGTTAATTTCTAAATATTTTCATTTGAAAAGAAATGATATCTCCAGGACCGGGACTCCGGAGCAAGCCTGGATCTCTGCCAATTGAGCTATCCTGGTTCGCTCTCGGCCATAGACAAAACGATAACAAAAAGTCTCTAACATGAGGCACAGTCTCTATGACCAAAATAAAAAAAACTGGAGTGAAAATAAAATAATTTAAAGATTAGCGATGAGTCATTCTTAGTACGATCAAGCTGGTCCGCCACGTCAAGGCGATGTCTTCTAGGCCCAGTCGAGGGAATGAAGCTCCCTAGGGAAAATAGTTATCTTAATGTTGTGTTATCATTGACTGCACCTCCTGACCAATTATATCCTTCATAAGAGTGGTATAGTTTCTACGAACGTTAATAAATCTTTTAAAAAGCAGATAAAATTCCTAATGTGATAAGGCTCTATTATTCATAAGACATCTCAAGAGATCAAAATTTACAAAAATGAACCGTTTCAAATAAAATATTTAAGTTTATAATTCAAAGTATTTTCTTTTAAATCAAGAAAAACCTTTTAAAGAATAAAGGGTCAAAAGCTTTTAACGAAACAACAACCCACGTTTTCGGCGAACAACTCCATTCCGGAAACAAATAAAAATAAATAACTAAAATAAAATTAATGTAAATCTCTCTCTCTCTTTTATCCGTGGAAAATAAAATCTCTAAACTTATTAATTAAACTAATTAATTAAGATACTCTTAAATCATTCTTGTTTGTCATGAATAATAAAAAATATCATATGCAGTATACAAATTGGAATTAAAGTTAATACCTAGGTCACAGAAAATTTGAGGCGTTGAAATGTAAAAGGGCATAAATCCAAATTTGAAAATTTTTCACGTAACACAAATAACATACACTACTTCGGGTTTTTTTTTTTTTTTGGTTTTTTTTTCCTTTATTAGTATAAAAAAAACCTGGAACTATGGTGCGGTTGTGCACCTTAGAGCTACACCTTATCCTTCCAGCCGTCTTCTTCCTTATCCATCCTCAGGTTGGTCCGGTGGTCTTCTCCTGGTGATCAGGAAGTGGGCTGGACCTACGGCCTCCTTCCATCCGTATACGTATTCCCTGAAGCTTGCGTAGTTTTCCTCCTCCACAAGCTCAGGGAACACGTCCTCGGCAATGGTGTATATGCCGGTTTGCGTGGATAACCTCGCGCGCAGGGCGTCGTATGCGGTGCATGATGCGACTACATGCTCGGCAGTTTCTGGAACTCCACAGCTGGGGCAGTTCGGGTCCAGGTCATATCCGTGCTGGTTCAGCTTCCATCTGAACCCGCCGTGCCCGGTGAGGATCTGTGCCATCCAGTATTCAGGAAGGACCCACTTGGCTCTTAATCTTGACTCCACGGTGGGGAAGTACTTCCTAAGGGTACTCCCTTTTTGGGATCTCAGAGTTCGTCCTGACTGAAAAGATCAAAGCAGAGCCATAACAGCATAGGCTACAGACTTGAAATTCGGACAGTAGGTACATTTTAAAAGGCCGACGCGCCCTAAGAAAGGATTTTTGAAAATTCGTCCCCTAAGAGGGTGAAAAGGGTGACAAACGTTTGTAATGAGACAAATAACATCATTTTTAAAGCGAGCACCATGAAATTTTAGATTTAGCTTCTACATTTAAAATAAAGAAATAGGTGTTTTTTTAGTTATTTAAAATCGACCCGTAAAAGTGGGAAAAAACGGTAAATCATGTTGTCTATATCTATATATAAAAGAGTTCGCCCTAGCTGAAAAGGTCATCGCAGAGCCAAAACGACATAAGCTACAGACTTGAAATTCAGACAGTAGGTACATTTTATAAGGCCGACGCCCACTAAGAAAGGATTTTTGAAAATCCGTCGTCTAAGTGGGCGACAAACGTTTGTAATAAGACAAAAAACCTCATTTTTAAAGTGAGCACCATGGTTTTAGATTTTGTTAAAAATAAAGAAATGTGTGTTTTTATTTATTTTTGAAAATCGACCCCGAAAAGTGTAAAAGCTTTGCAACAAAATATAGAAGCTACAGTAACTACGGGATGTGGTCGAGAAGAAACTGTTTTTATCTTAAGGATATCTCTAATACCATCCGAGTATACATTTTAATTCAAGAGATTATAGTTTTGGATATTACCTATTGGATTTCAATCAAAAGTTCTGTGCTTATGCCAATTAATATTTAATAGGACCTTTTATTAAAATCGATCAACAAAGGTATAAGAATTGGTAGGCTGGCTGTAATATATTACAGGCTTTTATCATTTGTAGAATATTGACATATTTCCTTTATTTATCTATTTGGTAATATTTTTCATTTTATTTTTACACTGTTGTAAGTGGAATTCATTAATTGGGGAATAAACCTGGCGATTGGCCTTAAAACATGTAACCTGCACAGCCGTTGGGTTCGAATCTGCACGGCTCCATTAATGCTCTGAACGTTAGACTATTCCTGGGCTATAGTAGCATATTTTATTATTATTATTATTATACTTATGATTTAATATTTTTTATGTTACTAATATAATGATGCATTTAATTAAATTTAGATGCACCATGATACACTATCTTATTTGTTAAATTAATTCTAACCATCTATTTAAGAAACTTATGAATATTTAACGAATATTTTTTTCTTTTGGTATAGTTTTTGTTAAATGGTTTTGTAAAGTTGATTCACTTGGTAAAGAACGATTTCCCTAAAATATCTTTAGGGCTGAACACACTGGTAAACTTCAGAGTGTTGACCGAGGAATAGATGGGAGGATTACATAAACATTGATCAAACGGGTTAGGGTTCGGGTGGTGATCCGTTAATTGGATGGTGATATAGGTATCTATTATTATTATTTGGTTTTCATAAATTATTTAAATTTAACCTGTGCCACCACACCAAACCATAAAGGGCCCAGGTGCCATTTAATATCCAGGTTTTTCTCTAATTCAGGGACCCACTTGGAGGCTGTGTCTCATTGAAATACACCCTTTCAGTAAATAATTATTTAATTAAACTTTCCATTAAAAAATACTCAGAATTGTGACAAAAGCACCTTGATATGTCAATAAAAAAACTCTGCATACTGACTTAAAAATAAAATTGATTGACGACTACATACTTTGCTGTCATAAAAAATTAAATGATGCCACGGGAGAGGCACCGCTGTCTATTCTTTATGCCTCTCTTGCCATTCGGTTTTATTTTTTTAATGGCAGCCAGTCTGCTGATTGTCAATTAGTTGTACTTGACAGGTGAGGATAAAAATGTAAAGACAAAAAAAATTAATTAAATAATTTTATATTTTGAGTAATATTAATTGACATTACACATATATAATATATATATGTGGAAGAAAATGGTCAGGGTAGAGGAAAAAAAAATTCTCGTATCTAGGGAGAACTGTTTATTGGAACTCCAACGTTTTGACCCACATTGCAGGTTTTCTACAGGGCTTTTAATTTATATAAATCTTAGTTTCTACAAGATATATATAAATTAAAATAATCGTATGTACCTTGTATATTTAACCCTGAAGAAGACCTGCTATATGGGTCGAAACATTGGCTTTCCAATAAACAGTTCTAGGATATTTATATTATAGGATATTTACATATAGGATAATTTTTTTTTTACCTCCATCCGTACCACTTTCTTCCTCAAATAATTTTATTGTTAATTTTTTTGGAAAACAATCAAGCTACACACTCACAATACAATTACCACCGGACACTACACCGTAATGGTAGAAGGCGATCGGGTCGTTTCAGATCCGAGCCGAACCACTCAAATCAAATATTCAATAGTTGGTCCTAAGTGCACCCAGATTTTGGCCTTGGAAGGCCTTACTTATTCATCAGGTGTCCCCACTGGAGTTTAAGTTGGACTACTTCGTTCAAGTTCATCGGCTCTTCGAACGGTCTCTTTGGGACTTAGCTAAGTTGCAATCTACTAAACTACTTTCTCCCGTAGCAGCCCAACAGATATTCCAGTCCAATTTTCCAGCGAGGAATTAACAATTTAAGTGATTTACGGTAAAAGTTCCTGAACTAGCTTCTGTCGACCGTGTACATAATATATATACATATACTAGCCGACCCGGCAGACATTCTATTCAAACTATTTAAAAAAATATAAAATTATAATTAAAATAGATTATAATTATTCGAACCATTTTATGGAAATATCGCTCATTCAAGTGAACAACCACATGACAATAATGCCAATTTTTTTTTTTGAGTTAAGGGTTCAGCAGCAATTGTATTGGTTGAAACATTTTATTTCATGATCGATAGAGCTGATGTTCCATTTCCATTATTATAAGGGATTCTCGTCCAATCGTGTTTGAAAAAACATCCCATTGAAGGCACTCCTAGCGTGGTTCATCTCACCGAAGTAGATCCCTGCTCCAGAGACGTTTCAGTCTCCTTGTCGGATTCTGTGGCAATGTGTCTGTCAGTAATGATTGTACCAGTAAATTTGTATGTCCAGCAAGTGAGTCATACAATTTTTGTATAGTGTATCTTGATTGTGTCCATCACGAGTGGTATTTTGAGATCTTTGTGTAATGATTTATTGGTAATGTAAGAGGGACAATGTGTAATATAACCAAGGAATTTTGATTGACAAATTTGAATTGTCTGGAAGTGGGATTTTTCACATGAGCTCCATATATGCGAGGCATCCGTCCATATTGGTTTAAGTAGCATGTTGTATATTACAATTTTGTTTGTTAGCGATAGTTTATTTTTGTAGTGAAGTCAGTCTTCTGTCCATTGTAAGGGCCAATTATTTTGTCTGTGTTTGTCTGGGCAATGGTGTATTGTAAAGTGATAGTGATGGGCAGCCTGAATGTCTGAGTGTAAATGTTACTTGGTTAGATTTTTGTATGTTAATTTTTATACGCCATTTATCGAGCCAACAATCCATTATTAAAATAAAAAGTAGAATGAATTTGAAAAACTAAAAAAAAGTGTATGCTATCTAAAATATTATAAAATAATTAACCATCTAACGTTTCACCAATTTAAGCTTATAGTTGTATTTGTCGCTAATAAACAATATTAAATATAACCATAATTAGATTAATGTTTGATTAAATTTTAAAATAAATACCTTTTTATTATGCTAAGTAGTATCGATCGAAAATCCAGTGAAACGAGACATCACAGCAGAAGTTACTTTATTTTTAACATGTCAATCCTTGACCAGAACACGGCCATGTTTGCTGAGAGCAAACGTTTGCGAAGGGATAAGCAACTATTGACACAGGACTCGATTCTACTAATATCGATACTAATACAATGTCGATACTTCCCTTACCCTATCGTTATGATTAGTTTGCACTCCCTGATTACGGTATATATTAGCTCCTTCCGAAAGTTCGTAGATAATGTTGTGTTCGTTATTCCTTTGTCTCCATGACAGTCACTCAACAATTCCTGATTACAGGTACCAGAGCTCTCATTATGGCCTGCCATATTTTTAAAATTTTAATAATCGTTGTCAGTTTCTTTGGATAGAAAGTATAAACAGTTGAATATAGCAATTTTAAAACGCTGCTTATATTCATAAATATACTTGTGCGCAATCAGACCAGACAGATGTTGTCCCGTTAAAAAAATTAAATAGGTGATATTAATTTGGACTTTCTTGATGTAAAAAAAAAATCCTTAAAATATCTGACACCATCACCCGTACAATTATTATTACTTTAGCTATCAATCACTTATGAGTAAATCTGTATTTTATACGCTAAAATAACTGTTCTAATTGATGGTATGAAAGAAAACTCAAATCATTTTTATGAAAGGTTTTTTAAAATAAATTAATCAATTTAAAATCTCTCTGGAACATTCTCGCTTCTTGGCTATGGAACTTCTTACATTAATTATCATTACAATTTTTAAATAGATTATAACTATTTGGACCGTTTTGATGAAAATGTAACAAAATCATTAAAATACCTGACGCCATCGCCCGTACAGTTGCCATAACTTAAGTTCTCAATTACGTATGAGAATATCAGTACAGTATATGTTTAAATGAGTTAAATATAAACTTGAAAAGTTTTTAAGTGATGACTAGAAAGAAAAACTGAAATAATTTTTTAATGACAGACTTTTTTTTATTTAAGAAAGTATCTTTTAAAAATAAATGAATTAATAAAAACATTATCTATTGAATTTAAATGTGAATCTAAACCATTCTGGTACACATAAATTTTTTTATACAAGTCGGGAGATTTTGTTATTTAATTTCATTTTCCGTGATTTATTATTTGTGATATATGAGAAGCGAGGGGATGGTTGACTGGAAGATAGAGTAAGGAAGAAAATAGTTGGGGGTGCAGTCAAATAAAAACTCTAAATAAGTGGGTACTTATTTAATTATGTGCCGACGTTTCTAGCTCCAGCTTCCAATAGCCCTGAAGATGACCCACAAAGTGGGTCGAAACGTCGGCACATAATAAAATAAGTACCCACTTATTTAGTGTTTTTATTTGACTGAACCCCAACTATTTTCTTCCTTATTTGTGATATACTTATTAAAATCAATTGAGAGAGGTTTAAATAAATTATAAAATTATTTTATTGACATTTAATTACTTCTATTATAAACATTTATACAATTATTATAAACTCTAAATAGATATATGTAGATTTATTTGCAGTGGCATAATACAAAATTTATTTCGCAGTGGACATAACAGTCCATGATCCATGGGCCATTTTTGCTCTTGATTACTATCAAGCTGAATCTTCGTGAATAGCTTCGTTTCGATGAGACGCCCAACAATTTCCTGTGCGAAAATTCTCGATTGTGGTAGCTAACAGAGGTAGCAAGGATAAAATATGTCAATTTGATGATTCTCAAAAATTTATTACTAACTGGGTTTTTTGTTGTTATATCTCAAGGTAATTATGTAAATTATTTGAAAAAATATTTGTCCTACAAAATGTATGGTTTGATCAAAGAATTCCCTCCTTCCATGGTGTATCGATAGCGAAGACAAAAAAGAAGAAGTAAAAAAAAAATCAGCTGGTTAGTAATAATTTTTAATGACCTCATAATGCCAGGATTTCCGGCAAGGCAACTCAGTGCTCTACCACTGAGCCACTCCACTCCGTGATGCATATATTATAAGATTTAATTTATTTATAATCTTGTCTGGAAGGTGTTATTATATAAAATATCCGTTCTGATCATCCTTTGAATAACCTGGAAACTCTAAGAGGCAAAGCATGGAATGAAGGGAGAGAAGTTTCCAAGTCAAACTTGAAGCCGGAGTATCTTCACGATACAAGTTTTGTCGCTCTATTATCTTGCAATGGAGGCGTCTGACACTCGAGAGATATTATACGTCTAATACCTCAAATAATAATAATTAATTATTAATAATTATAACAAGGTAAGATCTTACTTGTTAATTTAAAGATAGTGTTTAACAAATATTTGTTGTTTATTTTTCGAATCGGGTATCTACGGATCAAACTTTGATTGCGGGTCACTTCTGGAGCCATTTTAGTATAGGCAATAAGCGAAAAAGGTAGTCATGTTCAACTCACATATTTAATAATTAATATATAATATATAATAATATTTAATATTTTTTTCTTTTTTTGAAAATATCTATTTTTTTTAATTTGTCTTTGTCCTGTATTATATCTTTCGTGATTCCTAAAATTTCACGATGTTTAAAAACTTTTATGAACAATTTAGGTTTTATTTTTTATTTTACCCAAATATGTGAATATTAATGAGATATCTTACATTTAATTAATTATTATTTATAATTTGTAAATATGAATGTTAAATATATCAATATCTAAAACTAATGATTGATAATTTAGAAATATATATGTGTAAGTCGTGAATTCAATGACTTAACCAAGAAGGTGAATGGAATAAAACACTTGTGGATGCAGTGAAGAACTGTAATTAAAAAACATATTTACAAACTTATAAATAACTAAATAACTCCAGGTATCTTTAATTACAAACCTGAATCAACACAATAGTCAATATTCCGTAATTACACACATAATATAGATTTAACAAATGTTCACTCGAGCGAGTCTCTGAGTAACCGATATCTATTATAACCTTACTCACATCTGTACCTTCACGTCTGTTAAGTTTGGGGTCAATATTCAAACGTACATATGATAAATTTAACTTCATTAATATATATGTTAAATAATGTTAAGTGGCAGGAATTAATTTGGAACTTGCCAATAGAGCTGGTCACTCCAGGAAGTTAGACCTTATCCCCATAAGAGAAGGCCTATAAAGAGCAAATATGTATATATTTTTTGTAAATATTAGTATTTTTTTGTAAACCATTTTATTTTGTTTATATTTCTCTTTATAATAAAGACTTAATTAATTAATTCGGGTCTTTTAAGTTGAATGCACAATTCGGTTATTCAAAAAAGTAACTGTTATTAAAAAGTAACACGTGATATAGTTACAACCTCCATATCAGTAGAACATATGACTACATTTCTTAGTTTCGTTTAAAACCTAATAATGGCTATGTTAAAGTTATACGAAGATTTTAAAGATTTGGACCGAACCATCGCATCTTACAAGAAAAAAGCCTCATTCATAAAGAAAAACTATGCCGGAATGGACATTCTATGAAGTTGCGCAAGAGAGTTGACCGGTACAGATGGCGGTGTCACAATGCAAGTTGTCTTTTGGAAGTAGGACTCAGGGAAGGTACGTGGTTCAACGGTTCAAAATATCCTCTGAATAATGCAATTCTTTTTATTTACTCATGGACCAAGAAATATACAACAACGTTATTTTAAAAGACGAATTGAGTATGTCTGCAGAAACAGTAACAAATTGGAAAAATTATTTGAGGGAGGTTTGTGCTGATTCACTACTTAAAAATCCTATCAAAATAGGAGGATATGGTATGACCGTCGAAATTGACGAGTCTTGTTTTACAAGAAGGAAACATAATGTCGGACGAATATATCCCAACCAATGGGATTTTGTTGGTATTTGCAGGGAGACGAAAAAATCTTTCATATATTCAGTGCCCAACAGGAACAAAGATACTTTAATAGCGTGCATTAAAGAATGTATTCTTCCAGGAAGTGTTATAATATCAGATTTATGGAAAGCTTATTCCACTATAGAAAGAATAGAAGGGTATGATTTTAAGCATTATACAGTCAACCATTCTGAAAATTTCGTTGATCCTTCAACTGGAGCGTACACACAGTCGATAGAATCGTCATGGGCCGCGGCCAAAAGAAGAAATAAAATAGAAGCTGGAACTAGAAGAACAATGTTGGATTCATATCTCTGTGAATTTATGTGGAGACAAAGGAATATGGGGAAAGACCTTTTTGAGGTTATATTGGAAGATATCGCTTCATTTTGGAAATTAGAATAAACCATATCATTTGTGTTAACAATTATAGTTACTTTATTTTAATCACGTGTTACTTTTTAATAACAGTTACTTTTTTTAATAACCGAATTGTGCATTAAACGAAAAAGACCCATTAATTCATATATTCATTCATATAAAATATAATAATATTTAATCTTTCTATTTCAGAAAATTTCTATTTTTTTTTAATTTGTCTTTGTCCTGTATTATATCATTTGTGATTCCTAAACTTTCAGGATGTTTATAAACTTTTATTCATTCAATTACCATCCATTTTCTATATATTTACATATATAGCCATGAAGGGTATTTAAGTTTAGTAAATGGTTGAGACTCGGGTGGTTATAAATGGTTGAGGTCAAAGTTTGCTTAGGGAGATGATTTGTCCTAGGTCACGCTCAATCGTCAGATTTTGTTCCCCAAATTACGGTACCCTTCAAATAGGCTCGGTGGGCCCCCGAGGGAACTGTAGATCCGAAAGGGTTCATACGTAGCCTTTAACAGATTTAAATATATATCTGCCACAGCTGGATTTGGACCCAAGACCTTCATTGCAACTTGTCTTACTCCTTGATTTATCCTAAACTTCTTAATCTTTTTATACTTCTATGAGCCATCAAGTTTTCTTTTTTCTTTTATCAAAATATATATTATTTTTTGCCATTTTATTTAAATGCTCCTGAATCTCCTCGATCTTTTATTAGCCCCACATGGTTGATTATCTATGATTATTGTTCCAACAAAGGATTTTGTTTTCTAATCGAAATCATCCTTTGTAGGTCGAATCTTAGTAACATTCAGAGTGGATTAAGATAGAATAAAAATAAGTGAGAGGTTTGTTTTGTCTCTGTTATTAAACTTTTTAGACTCAAAAAGCAAACAAAAGTATTATTGTTGTAGATGTTTCCATTTTTTTCAATTTTTTAAATATTTAATTGCTTTTTTAACTATGTAATTAAAGTTACATTTTCTTCAAAATATTTAAACTTACTGACTCTGTCGTGTGAATCTTCTCACAACATAAAAATATTGAAATGAATAATTCAATATTTTATTTTTTTTCATTTCTCATCTGGTTTACACTTATCCTAGTGTATAAATTGCATTTGATCTTATATTAAGTAAGTTAAATGTATATCTATTTAGTATACTTGTCGAATTGATTTACTTTAAAATCCATACACTCAGGAGGTTCTCCTACCTCGTGCGATGGTGGTGTAATGGTGAGCATAGTTGCCTTCCAAGCAGTTGATCCGGGTTCGATTCCCGGCCATCGCACTGAATTTTTTTTTTGCTATTTCTTCATTTTTTATTATTATTTATTACTTTATGATTTCTGGTGAGTTACATTCAGTCCCTGGATTTTGTTAAAAATAAATATAAACTATTGTAATATTAATTTTAAATATGTTATGAGAAGCGAGGGGATGGTTGACTGGAAGTTAGACGTAAGGAAGAAAATAGTTGGGGGTGGAGTCAAATAAAAACACTAAATAAGTGGTTACTTACGTTTCGACCCACTTTGTGGGTCATCTTCAGGGCTAAGAAAGAAAAACAGACAAAATAACAGAACTATAAAAATACATTGCAGACTTAGTATATGATAAATGAGAAAAAATATATATGTAGAGATGTAGAAATTTAGAACAAAAGTGAGGGATATATATGAATAAAAAATTACAGAGAAAATGTACAGAATGGTGGTGATGCCAAAAAGATTTTTTTACAAAGATAAAAGAAGGAAGTAAACAGAAAGTTATTTAAAAAGAAAAAGTATAAACATCACTTTTTCATCATATTTTATTTTATTTCCATGCTCATACCATATTGTTACTTATATTTCTTATGTTAGTGAAGACTCTTATGTAAATGAAAATAATATATCTATAATATATAATATAAAGCAGGAAATAATATTTAAGTTTTAAGCAACAAAACATTTTTTTTCCTAATCTTCTGAATAAAATAGTTCTTAGATTATATTTAAAATCTTTTCTCAATATATTTGATATATTTTCTATATTTGATAGTCACACTTAATAGTTAATGAATATATTAATTATTATTATATTGAGCAATGTATAAGTGCGAATTACTAGCTTTACTATGGCTTAAAAATTAATGATTATTATTAAATCCTGGCTATTGTGAAATAGAGAGCGTATGTCCTTCAGTTGTGAAAGCGGTTTTCAGATAAAAAAAAATACCAGTAATAGTTTACTACACGCTATCATAACTATTGTTGCACAATTTCAAAATTGTAAGGTTTTCTTGTCCTGTTCCATACAATTATTTTTCTTGGTGTGGCCTACAAGAACTAATATACACCTCTAGTACCAGGTTGTTAGAGGTTTTCGCAACCATTCAAGAATTTGTTGGCTACTACAAAAATTAACATTTAGCATTGAGGATACCATGTTGTTGTTTTTTTACCTTGTAAGCATAATATTTTGTTTGCCTTTAAAATAAAAAGATTGTAGATAGGCCAGTGTGTAGAGGTTTGAATTACTGTGTTATAGTTTTCTGGTTCGGAACCGGCTTTGGTTGAAAAATTAATTAATCTGCTTATGGAAAACATTTGAGCGAGATTTGGGCTAAATTCAAATAAACTGATAAAATCCTTTTTTTTTCTTTTTTTTTAGAAACAATTCTTACTTCTTCAATATAATTTTAAAACTGTTGCGAGCTTCAATTATTGATTTAATATTACATTTTTATCATATGTTATTTACTAATTTTATTGTTATGTATACGTCAAATGTCGGCGGTAAAAAATAATGTTAATAATGTTTTCAACTATTAGAATAGTTGAAACACTAGTTAGAGGTTTCGATCTACATTTTAGATCTTCTTCAGGGCTAAAAACAGAGATACATAGTAACATAGAAGCACTAAATTAAAATTAACACGGGCTTGCAGAGGAAGATATCCTTTTATTATGTTTTTTCTATTCTTTTTATTTATAGATTTTTTTTTATTGCATTGCAGATTCAATTATTCTTTCTCTGTTTATTTCCTTGCCCTATTTTTTCTACATGAGGTCAGCTAGTGTAGAGTGATGGCTTACTGAGGTCTGAGCCTTGAGTTCGATATCTAGGCAATTGTCAGAGGAGATTAATTTATTTTTCAATTAACAGCCATGAATTGAATCTGTTGGACCAACATAACCTCCTGAGGCCCAGCCTCTATAATGTGGGTACCCTAAATTGGGAATAAACTTCGGCCGCATTATATAACCGATAGCTTAGGAACAGTGCAGTCAGAAACAGTACCCAGAACGTAGTGAGCTCAAATATCCTTCATTAGTTTTTGTGCCCTAAATCAAAAATTGGTATCTGTTCCGCATGTTGTCCGCTTCGAGTTGAGTTAAACCAAGTTTTAACTGTTCATTTGTCTCATTTTTAATATTTTACAAAAACGCAAGTCATCGTAAGCTTTAGTGTGCAAAAAGTACGTAATCGTGTTTAATGATTAGATTTCGCTAATCATTTGTTGAAGAAATAAAAGTTTCAACTAACATTTCGAAGTATAGGTAATATATGAGAAGCGAGGGGATGGTTGACTGGAAGATAGACGTAAGGAAGAAAATAGTTGGGGGTGCAGTCAAATAAAAACACTAAATAAGTGGTTACTTATTTAATTATGTGCCGACCTTATAGGTAATATATGTTTGTTGAAACGTTCATTTCTAGATGCAATGATTACCGAAATCTACATTCTTTGCCTTGCTAAAGCTCAAGACTTTTATTTTTGGAAAATATCAAAAATGATACGACTCGAAGCAGCAAACAGCGGTATAATTACCCTAAACTAAAATATATAATAATAAATGTAATAAAAATTAAATATAGTGTTTAACACACATAAAATATAAGTAGTAATATATACTCGTATATATATATATATATATATATATATATATATATACACACACACAAATTATAAGTATATAATACATATATATCTAAACAATCAAAGAGTGATGGGACCATTCCAGTTGACCTGATACGATCACGGTCAGCGGAGGGAAGTTCATTCGATATTTAAAGCTCACTGGATATCATTCCAATTCCACCTATAACGCTAACTAGATATTATAAAGTATACAAAGTTATATATATTTTTTTTTATTTAGGTAATTTTGGTTTTAATTATAAATATTTTTATGAGGAATTTTTAAAAAAACGAGAAAAAACAACAAATAAGTACCAGTTAATATTTATTTACCTATTGTTATTGTAATACTTGAGGGATATTAAATTTAATAATAAAAAAATTGAACTGCTGCTATCAATAGAGATAATCGTAGGAAAAGCTTGGTATGAATGTATGATTTATGGTAGTAGTATAAATATTTGATTAATTATTCATTTTGAGTCTCTCAAAGCAAATATTAAGCCATAACATACATTATGTATTTATAAAATACATTCATACACGATGGTTGACTGTGATCTATATGTCGGATAAGTAAGGAGGATCAGTAAAATTTTATCTTTCATTATATTATATAATTAGTAATGTTGAATAAATCAATATTTTGCATAAAATAAAATAATGAAAATTTTTTATTTATTTAAGGTTTTAGGTTTGTTTTAGGTTTTATAAGAAAAATGTCCTAATATTCAGTCTCTGCATTCTCTCTATTAAAAAAAGAGCTTAAAAATTTAATTGTTGCAATAATGTGTAGCTTGATTTGTTTTTTTAATCTATAAATATGAAAGAACAAAGGGTCGCTCAATCTAAACCAGGCCCTCTTGCTATTACCCGATCTACCTCCTTGTACCAGAGGCAGCGCCCTCTATAAATTCATTGGCCAACACTAGGCAAAAAAATGGCCATCTTAGACACCAGGAGCAGTACAGCAGTAGGCAGTAGTGAAACAGCACGGAAACAGTAAGATGAGAAGCACATGTGCTCCATACATCACATGATGGAGTAGAACATTCAGCAGAGGGCCTACAGAGTAGGGATGAACTCGCAACCACCAAAGCCATTCGCAGATGTACAATAAGCAGTAGCTAATACTCATTTATTAGAATTATGTTATTTCATAATTATTATGCCATCTATGCTATGATGTCTTTTATTTTCATCGTCACTCAAAATCTAATTATACAGTCCACTCAGGTCGGAGAGAGAAGCTACCATCCCCCTCCCCCCCCCCCTAGGGAACCCATCTTCTCTAACTCAAACAAAGGTTAGCTCCTGCTCCTGTAGTTCCTATAGAGTAGGTGTACATATTTAATGAAGCAAACAAGCTATCTCATGAAATTTTTTATAATTTTATAATTTGAAGGAAGACAAAATATAAGATTTATTATTGATATATTGTGATCTGCGCATCCGCCAGGGACTTAACCATTCGTTATAGTGTTTACCTTAATTGGGGGAAAAATCTGGCTGTTGAGCGTGAAATCATCTCCTGTCGTAGCAATTATTAATTGTTTAAACGTTTCGAGAATAAAGTCATTTTCAATCGTTTAAATTAAACATTTTACACTGAACAAACTTCATATATAACTCGATGTTATAAGTCAATTATCTGTTAAAACAATTATAATTAAAGAACTTTTTTATAAATCTAAAAAACACGTCCCAACAATTAGTAAACCAATCATAGATTATAATTAATATCTAAATATTTTTCATCCTAGGGATCAACTATCCTCCCTGGTCAATTGTTTGTCTAATTATGATTTAAACCGTTAATCTGTGAAGAATTGTCGAAACGTTATCAAAACAATAAATAATTGTTACGACTGGAAACTGGTTTTTCTTCATGATCATGATTACAAAATATTGCAGTCCAGTGTAGTAAATTAGAATCAAATCATCTCTTTGCACAACCGTTGACTTGGAAACAATACAGTCTCTGTTAATTAATATATATCTTATATCGTGAATATATAAGTATAAGCTGTATAATAAACATCTGTCTGAATGTGCCGATAAATAAACGCTTCATTTAAAAATATAATTTAGAAGAAAAAAAGTAGAATATCATTGTTTTAATGTGAAAAAAAACATAAAACAATTTAATCGTTTGATTACAATAAGTAAAAATATTATATATTTAATAATTAAAAACATTACAATAAAATATTTCATTGATACATCGTTATATAGTTATGTTACTCGTATAATACCACAGCATTTTACAAAATGTTCCTAATTCCCTTGGTACTCTGGTAGGAGGCACTCTGGTATCCTACGAGGCACGAATTGATCCATTCATAAAATATAGGTCAATGGAAGAGCTGGAAGCAGAAAGGGGTGGTGGGAGGGGGGGAAGGTTATGAATTAGGAAAAGCGAAGGCTTTTCAGGCAGGGGGGGGGGAGGAGGGGGAAACCTCATTCGGGAAAACGCACCCCTGGGCCTTTTCACGTCTGAAAAATTACCCGGCGTGCCTCGGTTCAAGGTTCCCTCCAGGAAGTCTCGTCCTTATTACCATCGAGATTAAACCTCGCGACTGGAGGGAAATACTAAGTCGAGGAGACAGGACTATGAAAGTATAATCGCCCGAGTGTCTGTCAACTTTAGCTTATTGATGTCTCCGTTAGCATAATGCATTAGGGCTGCATGCAACGGAGAGGTGAACTTTTCTGCAATGACATTTAACCCGGGGCGATACGGTCCAGAGGGACTGCGAGCGCTGAGCGCTTACCACCGATCTGGGCTGGGTACTTATAACTGATACTGGATACTTAAGGCACGAAGAATAAATTATTACATTATTTCTTTTGAACCTGACCTGTAACACTACAACCCTTGAAGGGTCTGGGGCGCAGTACATGGGGATTGGACTGTTTCTTGTACAAGCGTCGTGCATGTAGGGGATTTGTCCTATTTCACGCTCAAACGCAAGATTTTTTCCAATTTTTTACATCAGATCTCACAAATTCCAACCAAGGCTGTTAATAGATTAAATAATTTATCTAACGCAGCCAAATTCGAAACCAGAACATTTAAAGGAGTTTAAAAATTAAAATAACACCAACAAATAACTCTAATTTCTACTTAGATTTTGTTATACCACCAAGCGCTAACTATACTGTTCACTATATTCTGAAAAACTTGGATTTATTCTTACCCTCTTGTAAGGTACGATTAGCAGATAAAATAAGTCTACCCAAATTTGTCATAGGAAAGTTCCATTTCCAGGTAATAATAAAAATACCTGGCTGCCGTCAGGAAATATGACGGGCAGTGTAGCATTTGACTAGATATAATCAAATATAAAGTATGTGGAAGAAAATAGTCAAAGAAGCAATAGTGGAGGTCTAAGAGAGATTCCCTTAAACAGTGCTAAACCATTTATTAGAAAGCGACGTTTCAACCCATATTGCAGGTCTTCTTCAATATTGAATAGACAAGATTTATTAAAATGTAATATTGGGAATAGAAAAATTATAAGAAACAAAGTAAAAAAAATAATGAGGTGCAAATGGTTGACTGGATATATATATATATATATATATATATATATATATATATATATATATATATATATATATATATATATATATATATAAAATAGAATAGTGTGAAATGCTCGGGGGTCAGTCTACAAATTTTACACTAAATAATTTTAAGTTATTTTAAATATTTTTATTTTGAAGAGAAAAGATTTGCCCCGGCCGGGATTCGAACCCGGGTCGTCTGTCTCTCCGTGACAGCACTCTACCAATTGAGCTACTGGAGTCGCTTCCTGGTCAGGACAAATCTGTTCTCCTATCTGATCCCACGTCCCCGTGTTGTCGCAATTTTCCGATCTGTACACGAGGAAGAATGTTCATTGAACATTAATTTAATTTTAGGATCTTGTTGACTTACGCCATATTACTATTTATATTTTTTGTTGTTTTAATTATTAAATATTTCTATTTTGAATAGAAAAGATTTGCCATGGCCGGGATTCGAATATAAATATATCGGATAAAAAAAATATATCGGATAAAAATATTAATCAATAATAAAAATTATAATCAATTGGTAGAGTGCTCTCACGGAGAGACGGACGACCGGAGCAAATCTTTTCTCTTCAAAATAAAAATATTTAAAAATTAACAAAAAATTATAAAAAATTTTAAGTTATTTTATTTGTGCCAAGGTTTTAGCCCAGCGCTTCAGCCTAACGTTTTAGCCCACCAACCGGGCTAAGAATAAGAGAAAACTGAAAAAGTATATAAGCAATTCAGTACCTAAGAAGATAACGGGTTATGCAAACAGAAATAATAGAAATTATATAAAAGAAATATAAAGAGTAAAATACGATTTATTAAATAATTGATTAGAAATAATAAGAATCCAGAAGATAATAAAACATGGATAATAAATAAAAAGTACGAATCATGAACTGTTAAATGCATGAGCTAGCATGTAATAATTTCTTTACGTGGTGTATATCTTCTTAAAAAACAAAATTAAAACGACTAAACAACAAAATAAATTATTCAATACATTTTATTCTAAGCAAATGACTAACCTGCTTATAGAGCATCTTTTTGGGAAGCCAAGAGGTGTTGGAAAAGTAAGGATTTATATGAGAATAGTGAAGGAAATGCTTATAAAAAAAGTTTATACTCAGATATATCGTTTTTACGTAAGTTAATTTATAGTGAAGTTGTACAATAAATACAGAGCATTCAAGACGGAAAGCCTTGGAAAAATTTCGTAGCTAGAAATCAAATCCAAATGATTGACATTGAATCCTGCGAAGGATGATGAAATGCGATTGGAAGTCATGTGCCGAGCCAAAGAGCCATCAATTACACAAGAGTTATGTTGTCAGTTCTCCTCATTTACATATATTCGGCGTCGCGCCCATCAGGAGTCTGAAGGAACAAAAAGATACCACGGAGGATCAAAGTGCCGAAGACGTGCCCACTCCGGCCAGTCACCGATACCCCGGCTCATCCAGATGGACTTATTACCGATTATTATTCCTCGACTCCTGCATGGTCATCGCCGACGTCCAGAGTATCGCTCAAGACTGACTTGGCACCTTGCGGAGCAATATGTCGGCTATACCAGAGCTTTATCGGATATCTCGAGAGGGCTGTAGGTTGATAGTTGGTTATCTAAGAAATTAACGTTAACTCATAATTCATATGTTCTCACTATGGACTCACGCATCTTCTATAAAATAGGTACTCTAAATTGAAAGAAATACCTGGCGGTTGAGGGTTTTCTTCTTCAAATTACCACTATGAACTTCCTACAGTCCTCACCGTGTACTGAGCCAATAACCCAAACTATTAATTATCATGTCTCAAGTTTCAAATGTTTCTGTCACTTAGTAGTTAGCAAAGAGTGACCTTTTAAATTTTAATATAAAATAATAATCATCAAAGCCATTTAAAAGAACAAACAATTTTATTTTGATCCAAATGGACCACCTAATACCACTAACAAACATAACAACTCATTTATGTAAATAACTTTCTTTTCCTGCAACCATTGAGTAATGCTATCCATTACTCAACTAAAACTGGTGTGGAAAGTTCCACTTTCCCTCACTAGTGAGGAAAAGTAACACCCACCTAGATCGAATTTGACAATCAGAACTCCGTTATTTTAAATGTTAAAAGGAGGTATTATAATATTATTCATTTTATATCCCTAAAATGTAAAAATAAATAATTTTAGATCTATTTTATATTTAATTCAAGATAGATTTTATTTATTTTGAAGCGATGTTATAGAAATATTTAATATAACCTTAAATGTATTAGAACCTTCACACATCAGAAATTTGGAGATCTAGCATTGGCATTACCCTCTAACGCTAGTGTAGTTTTAACAAATCTAAAGTTTCACCTTTAATTTCTTAATTTTTAAATGGTTGCAGGAAAAATGTAATATTCAACACGTTAAAAAAGTGCTTATAACACCCTCGTTTAATTACCGGACTCGCCTTCGCTAGTGTGGTAAAGTTCACTCGGCTGTAATAAAGTGGCACTTTCCTGACTTGTCAAATAAATAACTATTTCTAAAAATTATCAATGCTTCCCTATTTAAATCTTGTCATATTTTTATTTTTTCTCATAACTATTTATTTAAATTTTTGCCAAATTATTGCTATTTTTAAATCATGTTAAACCAACATTAAATGTATAATCATTAATCCGTATTATCTATTGTGACCAAGATGGGGTCACCCGCAAAAAAATCCTTGGAAATACCCCCCTTCCTAAGGGGGGTAAAACGGGAGTCCCGAGCCTGTACGTTGTCAGGTACTCGTTAAAGATCCACATCCTAATTATTCCTGGATATGCAAAATTTAAAGCTCCCACTGTATTATCGTCCGATTAGCCATGACAGCATAAAATGACGTAAAATGAATAAATACAGAAAGAAACATTCAATTTTTTATAAATTGCTAACAAATAATAGAGACATTCACGATTAAAAGCGGGTAACTCCAAAATTAACTTTTACACATTTTTCGTTAATTTTTTTTTTTTTTAATTATTTGAATTAATTTTTTAATTATTTAATTGAATTGTACAACTGTAATATATACATCTACTACAAGGGCTGTATGAATAAATAAATGCATGAAAGGACGTGTAGAGGCCCTACCCATTGGCAGCACTCTAATTACATTTCTATTATAGAAGGTCTCGAGGCCATCTTCTCTTCAGACGCCCAGGAGGAATGTCAGGGATGGAATTGGAACCAAGGATGGAAACTAGTGGGTTCTGATGGGCCTGGAGTTTATTATGGAATGATAAGTATCTGGAATGGGCTAAATCGGTAACATATGGAACGTTCAGGTCATTATGGATGGTTTTATTTGTGACAAAATAAGGAGCGTTTAGGATTTTGTGAAGGATTTTGGATTGCAAGGATTGAATACGAGAGGAATTTGATGGTTTGGTTCGTTAATTTAGCCAAGCAATTTTGCATGACAAGAAAGTTTACCACCTTATTTCTCATGGTTTTAATCCGGTTCTGAACTAGAAATGTGGGGAACAGAAGCGACAAAAGTGAATTTGTTTTTTTGAAATTGGAGTTTCGATTTTGATCATGAACGCTTCAATTGATCGACCACACCCGATAATTAAAAATTAAAAAAAAAAAAAATCTGTTTCCTAGTTGTCTAATTTTTATATACTTGTTCGTGTAACGATTATTATTCATTTTTTCTAAAAATATTTCCCCCAATCTCAAGAAATAGTTAGTTATATGGTAACATACTAACCCAAATGACATACTAGCCTCAATTCGTGCGCGAATACCGCCTACATTTCCCCCAAATCGCCTGCTATTATTCGATTTTCCGTTTCATTTTAGCGGAAAATTAAGTCATTTCAGGAGAGACTGCGGCGTACAGAATTAGAGAGAGGGGAAAAGATCCGCTAATTACAAGAAACTGGCAAGTTTCTAAGCTCTGGAATGTGTTTCATCGAAGGAATTGAAAATCAAATCTATTGGGCGATAGATGTAACCTCATTATAACATCTATGTTTATTATTGCTTTCAAAACCAACATCCTTTGGTCAATTTGAAGGCACGATTGTTTTACAGGAATGAAAACAAAATCGTTCCCTTTGTTTAAAAATATTAATTTTTTAAATTTTAACTGCCATGAAGAATGAAGAAGATGACTATCAACATTTTCACTGATTAACGAAGTTCAAGATGACTTGAGGAGATACAGTCTTCATGATGGACATGGAAAGAAATATTTTCATAAAATTTGAAAATTAAATTAAATAATTTTAAATTAAGGATGCAATAGGAACCCCCCCCCCAAAATAAATAAATCTGAAGACTGTTAAACACCAGAAAAAATAAATAGAGAAGTTATCAATTCAAGCGTTATCAAGATATACAGCGAAAAAAATCACATCTCCAATCGCATTACTATCGGGGTCTATTCGTCGCTGTTAACAAATTGAATAATTTATCGATTTTTATTTTAAAGAGAAAAGATTTGCCTTCGGCCGGGATTCGAACCCGGGTTGTCCGCCTCACGGTGGCAACGCTCTAGCCAGTTGAGCTACCGGGATCGTCCCTCACCGAAGACAAATCTATTCTATTCACCGATCTTATATCCCCCGTGTTATCGCAATTTTGGGATGCATACACGAGGAATAATGTTCATTGAACATTACTTTAATTTTAAGATTAAGTTAATTATTAATTTTACAATTATAATAATAATACATATATGAGTAAGAAAATGGTCCAGGTACATTATTTTAATTTATATGCATCTTGTATATTTAGCCCTGAAGAAGACCTGCAATGTGGGTCGAAACATTGGGTGTTTATTTGGAATCCGACGTTTCGACCTACATTGCAGCTTTTCTTCAGGGCTATTGTTGTAGAATCACACTTCAATCTAGTGTCAAGTGTGATCCTGCTATAATAGCCGTGAAGAAGAGCTACAATGGGAAGAAGGGCTTTCACAGCCGGATTTGAACCCGATACCTTCGGCACTGTAACTCCGCGCTCTACCACTGAGCTTTTAAGCTCCCACTTAGGAATTACCAAAACTAGGAACACAAAGCTTGTCATGAAAAGCGTTCCTAGTTTTTAGTAGCTTTTTAACTGTTTTTTGTTTCAGCTCCATTAATTATTTTTTCTTTTAAGAAACTTTCTACCTTTTCCCCTCTCCCTCTGGCTAAATTATTAACAAATTAATTCGAAGAGGCAAACACAAATCACAATGGCCACTTGCACAATATAAACCACAATGGACGAGCCCAAACACAATCCAGGGCCTTATATAATTGTGCCAGCGGAATTATATCTATAGGATGAAGGGGGGGGGGAGGGGGAGGTTCAGCGCAATTGTAATTGTGGACCAAACAAAGAGTTTTCACGCTTCTTGGTCGCTATTAATTAAAAGCTTTGTTTACTCCCTCTGTTAGCAAAATGTTTTATCAAGTAAGTAACATTGCCAGTTCTAAAAGTTTCTTTTACTCGTTTGCCTTTGAAGAAAAAAATATGTTTGTAATTTTTTATTTAATAATAATCAATAAATAATAATATGTAAGTCGGGAATTCAACAACTTAACCGAAATGTGAATAGAATAACACTCTTGTGGATGGAGCAAAGAACTGTAATAAAACTAATTAAATAACTCCAGGTATCTTTAATAACAAGCCTGAATCAACACAACAGTCGATAATCAACACAATAATCGATAATCAGTAATAACCCTCAATAATCTAACTTCTATTATAGCAATCTATTATCTAGCAATGTCTATTATAACCTCGCTCACATTTGTCCCTAAAGGGTATCTCACGTCTGCGTCATATGACTAAGTTTGGCGCCAGTATTCAAACTTATAAATATAATAATGCTTAGCGAACCAGAAGGGTCGATGCCGATACCATCAACCTCCACTTTCAAACCTCCGTCCACGGACCACCACCCAAAACCGCCAGATCACTCTTAACGCAATCCTCCCACTTACGCCTCGGTCTACCCCTCAGACGCTTCCCAGTCGGTACATCACCTATTAACATCTTAGGAATTCGTTCATTACGAAGGCCAGGAACTTTACAAGCCCATATTAATTTTCACGACGCAATTACTTGAATAATATTTACTGGATGCATGGTTCCCAATTCCGCGTTGGGTAATCTCCTATATTCCCCAGTGGTCATCTTTTTTTGGACCGAATATTCTACCTATTATTTGTATTTACATACATGTTAATGAACTTTATTTTCGTTTTTAGCATTACTATCGTCTTTAAGTTCAACAAAACTATGGCCATTTGCACTTTCAATGATTTTATAAAACAAGGCATTGAACTATTGCAAATAAAATCTTTTAGGGGAACCGAAAGTTCAACCAGTTTTTGATTGTTTAAGTTATTATTAGTATGAATTGTACAGCTATTAAACAATTTGGAACGGAATTCTAAGCTCTAACTAAAGTAGATTAAAAGAAGTTATATAGCTCATTTCAAGGGCCGCTAGGTGTCGCCAGTTTTAAGCATGCTGCTGACGCGAAGCTCAACTTTACCCTCTACCAAAAGTCGCTTCAAAAATTATAAGTGGTGTTTTTCTACGTTAAATTCTCAGACTTACATGGAACGTACATACAAAATTAAAAAGACAATAACTGACTAGACGATACAAACAACTATCACATCTGCTGGACTACAGATCTTCACTTGACTTACGGAACAAACGACTTATCTATAATAGCATACTAAAACCTATTAGGACATATGGAGCAGAACTTTGGGGTTCAGCAAAAAAAGTCCACATACACAAGATACAAACAACACAGTCCAAAATTCTCAGAAAAATTGTTAATGCACCATGGTATATTTTCGATATCACACCATACACAACGACATGAACATTCCCACTATAAAATCACATATTCATAACAAATACATGACATTCCACTCATCGACACAATATCACCCAAACCCACTCGTTCTTCCGCTTTCCTACTCCCTCTTACCTGGACTGGATAGGAAAAGATTAAAAAGAAATTGGCCAAGAGACCTACTTACCTATCGGTATTTATATTTTTTCTCCATCATCATATAGAAGATCATGTAGAAAAGCAAAGTGAAAAACAATAGGATCAAATTTGCTGAATGCGCAATTGCGCAGGTGCAAATGAAAATTAAATAATAAAGAAATAAATAAATTCTCAGAAAATAACCAGCTTTGATACATTTTCCTTCATATTCCGTATAATTATAAAACAGGAAATTATATTCCAAATGGAGCACCAAAAGGATTAATTAAATTTATATTTCTGGATATCCACTTAAGTATCATAAATGAAATATAATTAAACTAAAAAAAATATATATAACAAAAAATTTCATTCAATGAAGGGGCTTTTATTCATTACATTGTAAGGGCTGTGCTGTTTATAAGCAAACTGTTGTTCATTCAGGTTTGGCCAACATTACGTTAAACAACTTGATTTTTAGGGGCTGGGTGAGCCCCAAAGGTCTCAAACTACTGGACCTACAGACCAGTAACTGCTCCTACATCAATAACTACTAAACTGGTAAGAAATGTTTTGTTTCCTTCAATAATTTTTACATCAGAAACGCAGATTGAGGATCACTCGTTTATACAAGTGCTTTATTATGTATTTAAATTTGAATAAACAATAGAATAAAAAAAAGTCAGAAGACCATCTTTTTCATTAGAAAACGGAAAATGAAGACATTTCATTTTCCGACAATTTAGAATAAAAGGAAAGTCAGCTTGAAAAAGTATTAAAAAAATAACAGAAAAAAAACAATTCACCAGAAATCATCTCCCTTCGCCATTTTAATAAAGAAGAGAGATTATCAATGTTGTTTTGTTTTTTTTACATAAAATAATGAGATTCAAGATAAATATTAAAATAACTTTTTTTTTAATTTGTGACTACGCTGTTTTTTTTGTAAGGATAGGGTTGGGTGTGAGAGGAATCAATTAGATGTTAATGTAAATTAGTTATTAAACTGTTGGGAAGATCTAAAAACTTGTCAAGAAAATATTGTACAATACTATCAGTTTATTGTAATTTTACAAAAGTATCGTATAAAATTGTTAATAAAGTTGAATAATTTTCATTCATTTAATGAATAAAAGTGAATGGGAAAAGGAAAGAAAAAGGAGGAAAAAGATGAGAAAAAAAAATGTAATAAAATGAATACATACGAGGAAAACGTAGGTGTGAATTTCAACTCAATACATATTGATATAAAGTTCGAAGAACAAGAAAAACGCTTAATATTTTTTTACAACAAGCTGGTTAGACTTAAGCTAATATTTAAATAACACTTCTAAAAAGAAAAACTATCCAGTTAACGCTTTCGTATAACCAACGAATAAACTAAATGGTATTGGAAATGAAACAAACGAAAAAAGTATACTTAAAAATGGTTGTCCTGTCTGCAATAATGACAGACAATTTCTTTCAGAATACATTTCATTTTATTATTTTCACAATACTATATAATTATTATTATTTTACAATGAATAATTAATATCCATAATGTGTACAAATTAAAAAACAAAAAACAAATAAACGGCATTACTTACAAAAGGGAGTTAACTGTCTAAGTCACCGGTTGTGTAAGTAAAGTAGGTGATTAGGCCTACAGTGGGTCAAAAAAGTTTTGGCACACCCTATTTTTTTTCATTTATTCGGTGATAATATAATTGTTTTCAAGTTGCAATTTTATAGTAAAAATTGAAACCAAATCAGTCTCTTTGAAGGCAATTAAAAGCTAGGCTGTTAATGTTACAATTATTAAGAAAAAAAAGTAGGAAAATTGACGGTAAAAAAAATATTGGCACAGTTGTCCATTGTTACCATTTATAGAAAAACATCTCCTTTAATCTCTTAAATATGATTGCATTAAGTAACTGTTATTTACAAACAAACAATTCCTCAGTCTAGATTTCTTTCTTTCCCGAATTGGTGCATTTAAAATGAAAAAACCAAAGAGCACAGTGTGCAAACAAGAAATCAGGTAGTGAAATTACATTCTCGAGGACTAAGTTACTGTCAAATCGGTGAAAAAGTAGGGATGAGTTTTAGCACAGGCTCAGTTTTAAATAAAGTGCGTTATGAGCAACCTCAAAAGTTTTCTGCAAAAGAAAAGCGGCAAATTAGGAGAATAGTTAAACATAATCCAACGTCCTCGGCCTCCTCCATAGCAACAGAGATGCCAACAACTTCCAACACAGAGGGTAAGAAATGTAATTCACAGATTTAATTATTAAAAGAAATTAAAAGAAATTAGGTTCCTAGGGCACGTGGTCTCGAACGAAGGCGTGCAACCCGACCAGGAACGCGTGAAAGCAATCCAAGAGGCTCCATTACCCACCAATGTTCGTGGAATCCATAGGTTTTTGGGAATGGTGAATTATTACCGCCGCTTCATTCCGGGAATCACGGCATTAATACAACCGAGAATTAAAAGAAAAAAAAACCATTTATAAGTGAAGTAAATCGTATTAAAAGACTTGAGTTTGCCAAAACCCACATAAATAAGTCAATTGAATTTTGGAAAAAAATAATTTACTGTGATGAGAGTAAATTTAGTATTTTCGGATCTGATGGTCGCAAATGAATGTGGAGAAAACTAAACAGCAAGTTTCAGCTGCAAAATGCCAGACCGACAGTGAAACATAGAGGTGGAAGTGTCCCAGTCCAGGCTGTATGTCTTCGAAAGGGGTTGGAAATTTGAGTTTCATTGAGGGAATTATGAATGGTGAAAAGTATGTCGACATTTTGCGGCATAACTTGAAGAGCAGTGCTGAAAAATTGGGAATTCAGGATACATACGTGTTCCAGTGAGATAACGACCCTAAACATACCGCCAATAAAACAAAAGAATGGATGCTGTATAATGTTAGAAGACAGCTTAAAACACCACAGCAGTCCCCATATATAAATCCAATCTAACAGTTGTGGTATTTACTCGACTTGAAAGTGCGAAAGAATAATAAAATGACCTCAGATGAGTTAAAGCTGAGGAGTGGGTTAAGATCAGTTCGGAAATCACCCAAAATCTTGTCTCATCAATACCATCAAGACTGCAGCCTATTATAGAAGCGAAAAGTTATAATAACAAAATATTAAGGGATAGTAACAAAATATGTTTAAATAATACATCAGAACTTATTAAAAACATCAATATATATCAGTCAATTTGACATATATATATTTTATATAACGTTTTATTTTAATATGAATAACTTCATATAAGTTACCTTTCTATCATATGTTTAATATGTTAATATGGTTCTATTATGTGCCTAATATAGCATGGTATGTTATTATTGAAATATGTAGTAATATGTTTACTAAGTAATAATGTAACAAGAATGTATATACGTAATTATGTAGGTAATGTAAATATGTATAATCTCTAGTGGTAATTATGTAGATACTGTAAATATTTATATTCTCCAGTAGTGAGGGCAATAATAACCATTTGTAGTTGTTTGCCCTTAAAATAAAACAACGACAACAAAATATTAAGATTTTTCTTCAACGATCAACCCATTTTTTAGTTATCCATTTTGAGAGGCTGGCTGAGGTCCAGGAGGGTCTGTTTTTCCCACGAGGTCCATTCGTAGCTGTTAACAGATGAAACAGTTAATCTGCCAAAGCGGGGTTTGAACCCAAACGTTCTGCATAGCAGCTCTAGATAGATCTATAGAGCCAACCTAGGTTTTTCCATATTAGTGTTACATTTACACATCATAAAGACTGAGTGTGACACAGGAAGATCTCCAGATCTAACAAGATATATCGATGTATTGATCTGTCATACCAATTTTGTGCCCAGTTCTTCGTAAAATACGGTTCGTCATGTATATGTAAACAAAAAAATTATAAACAACGTCCAATTCCTATTTTTGTATAAATACAAAATAGTGTTTTCAATTTAATTTTATTAGATAAAAAGGTCCAAGCTCCAAGCGGAGTAGAGCTTTCAGGCTATTGGGTTAAGCCATCGAATTCCTCTCGTAACAAATCCTTACAATCCAAAATCCTTCGTGAAATCCTCAATCCTCCTTACTTTGTTACGAAGAAAATAATCCATAATCGCCTCAATATCCAACATGTTTCTGATTCAGCTCGAACCCGATATCAATCCTTTCATAACAAACTTTATTCCCCCTCAAACCTCTAGTTTCAAACCTACAGGATTCTTCAACTCCTGATGATCCTCTGTGGCATTTGAAAAGAAGATTGTCTCCTGACTTAAGTTGAATTCCTTATTCTAGTGCCACTGGCAGGGTCATTTCTCTGTTTGCCTTTAACACATCCCATTACATGTCATTCATTCTATTTATTGATGTACTATAATTGTACTGTATTGAATATCATTAGATACATTTAAAGCAATTAAAATTAAGTTTTTTTAGGTTTATTCTAAAAGGAAAACTGATTGATATCGACTATACCTTTGCTACCAGATATCTCTGTTTACGACTCCGATTATATTCCATCTTAAATTAACAACATTTGAAATATGTACGAAGCCTCCCGCAAATTGAAACTAGTAAATTGCCTTTAAATTGGTGTGCCCTTAGGACAAAATGTTTTTATCAAAGGAATTACCGAATTCCAAGCGGACCTAATTTAATTATTAAAGATCTCAGATCGATGTAAAATAGTCTGGAATAAAAAAAGACTTCTTAAGTTCTTGCTAACAATTTCAAATCGATACAAAATTCAACAAAAACTTTTCCATTTAACCTTAAATACCCTAACCTCATTACACAGAAGTTTCCATTAATTTTAATTTCATCATATAGGTATTGTTTTTTGTTTTTTTAATATTATTTTTATTATTATTATTTTTTTGTAATGGTGTGTGATAGCTCACTGTGTAGAATGCTAAATAATACTGATAATACTTTATTTCATCATTTATCATATAAATTACCCCTTGGACCCTATGGCATCTGCAGAACCTCGTGGGGTTCACCCAAACTCTTTAATGCGGATGCCCTTAGTTGAGTGGAAAGCCTTGTCTGTAACTTTGATCTCGTTCAAATTACCTTATGATTAGAAACAGGCCAGTATCTACCATGTACTGAACCCGATTCCTTTAATTGGTTTTTGTTGTGCATTTTTTTTTTCATTTTAATATCTCTATAATAATATATTTTTTTAAATGAACGTATGGCTACAATAAAGACCTAGTACACGAAAAAAATGCTACCTTTCAATGCATATATTTTGACTAATTTCGACAACATAACATCATAGGTATGTTCATATTTTTCGTATAAAATTAAATCAAAAACATAACTGCCACAGAAAACTGAATAAGATCTGTGAGAATTCTTATTCACTTTTTCTTATAGCGACAACATAGACTCATAATTTATTTTTATTAAAAACTATATCGTATATTCTTCAGAGCTATATATATGTATTAGATTTCAAATATAATTTTTAAACTGTAAAGTGATAACACCTCTATAAAGTGGTTAGCCTTAATTTGGTGAAAACCCTACGATGTGAGCGTGATTTTTACCTAAGTACTTCCCAACACAGCAGTTGGCTTATAAACTGTAGTCTCTACCATGTAATGAATCCAAAATCCTTAATACGTTGAGGTGAAGATTTTTTTTTTTTCAAATATCACTTATATCAAGAAGCATATTTTTTAAATTCCGATACACATAAAGGAGTGTAGATAAAATATTTACAACATGCTACTATTATACAAGTACATTTTCCCTTTTATTAAATTATTAATTAGTATTTTCTAATCTTATTTTAAACGTTAAATATATATTTATATATATTGTACAGAAATAATGAAGGAAAAAGAAGGTACTTTATAATTAGTGCAACCTAAGTATATGTAAGGTTATTCTTGATGCTTAAAACCTTAATTTATTGGTTACAATAATATCTTATGTACATGTTACGCACTCTTAGGTCTACAAGGAGAATTTTAATGGACTCATGATGAACGAACGAAAATCCTCTTAGACATTTTAATTAAAGATGCAAGAAATTAAATACTCCACGAGTTTTTTCTTCCACAGATTTTAATATTTTTTCCTCCCTCTCATAGCTTCATTTCGGGCTGCTTTTACAATGACTTTTAATTTTTTTCAATTTTTCAATTAATTATTTTTGGCGAAAGCAGTAAGATTAAGATAAATCAAATTTCGTAATAATCTGAGTTAATACATGAATAACTTTGTTTTCTAAGTTTGCATACTCAGTTATAGCTAAAGAAGTAAATTGAAGTTTCTTTTATTACTTATTTTGTTCCTATTAGTCTATTAAAGTATGGGTACCCTCATTTGAAACAATGAGTAGTTTCCATTAAATAAAATATTCAAATGTAATTTATTTTTACTTTTAAATCAGGATTATTTCATAAAAATAATAATAACAGATAGTTAATAAGAAAGGGGAGCCGAAAATCCTGGTTCAAATCCTGCTGCTGGCAAGACTTTTATTTAGTCTGTTAGTAGCCGGAACTGGGTCATATTGTATCTAGTACCCTCCTGGGGCTCACCCAGCCTCTAAAATTGGATACCCAAAATAAGTGGGAAAATCTGGCGGTCTAGCGTGATCTAGGACAAAACTCTGCACAAACGTTGTCCATGAAACATGTCTCTACCATGTACTGAATCCCAGACCCTTCACGGGTTGTAGTGATACAGGTTAATAAGAAAAATGTCTTAATTTTATTTCATTACATTTTCTGTATTCAAATAACAGCCCTAAAATCGAAAATTGGAGGGAAAATAAACTACTTTAAGAGTATATTTTTATTTGAAAAGAAAAGATATGCCCAGGACCGAAACTTGAACCTGGGTCGCCCCCCGGAACTCTAGCGTGGTGATCTGCCAACTGAGCTAACCTGGCTCGCATCTCGGTCAGACACATCATTTCTTTTCACTGATCCCATATCCCCGTGTCCCGGGGTGTTCGAGTCCCGGTCTTGAACATATCTTTTCTTTTCAAATAAAAATATACTCTTAAAGTAGTTTATTTTCCCTCCAAATTTCGATTTTAGAACTGTTATTTGAATACTGAGAATGTAGTGAAATAAAATTAAGACAAACAAATTTTATTATAAAGCAAGCACTTATGAGCTGTTGTTTGTGAATGACCATTTGGATGTTTTAAAAAAAATAGTTTATTCCTTTAATTAATTTTAATCAATTTTTCATAGTGAAATTTAGAGGATTTATAACCATAACAATTGTCCATATTTTTTAATTAATTTAAATTAAAACAATGAAATTTTTATTCTACTTTCAAAAATAACAGCTCATATTCATATTCAATCATTTTAATTGTTTTAATGTTTTTCTCAAATTTCTATGCGGTGGTACATGGTTCACAATTTAAAACATACTAAAGCCAATTTAATTTTTCTAAAAATAATTGTTTCTAATAAATAATTATTTTATAATAACCTGAATTATACATATGTTGGTGCTTCCTGAAAAATTTTCAAATTTGGATTTATCCCCTTTTGCATCTCAACGCCTCACATGAGCTGTTATTTTTTAAAGTGATCTCTGATACCTCATATGATCTAATTAAACTGCATGTATTTGCGTGAAATTTCGCGTGAAAAAAATCATTTTTTTTATTGGTTTTACATATTTATAGTTTTAATCTAATGATTTTTATAAATATTTTGAGACAACGAACTATATTTTTAACTATTATTAATAATTTAAAACTTCAACTGAATAGTTCCTTGTAGGTTTTTTCCGTAGGCTTCATTATTTTTATTTCATTTTATATAATTTTAATAGTTGATATTTTATTTCCAGGGCATTACCCTCGAGATCTCTTGTCTTTAACTTATATATTAGTTGTTTGTTTGTTCATTTAACGTCACAGTATGCTGCTGTGGGCAATCGGACGATGTTACAGTGGGAGCTCTAAATTTTGCCTATCCAGGTTTAATTAGGATATGGATTTTTAACGATTAGTTGACACCGCAAAGGCTCGGGACCCCCGTTTAACGCTCCTTCCAAAGGACGGCATAACCAAGAATTTTTTAATCCCTTAATAAATCTTAGGACTACCTGCCGGGCTACGAACCCACAATCTTGGGCATAGTAGATTGTTATGATAACCACTACACCATATTTTAGTTCAACGTCTCTTCAGTTGGTTCAATTCCCGTTAATGCATTCTTGAAATGTCAACGTAAGTGTATTTACTTGAATATATACGCTGGGGAAGTAAGGAACATTTTGAGGACAATAGGTTTGTTCCATCCGACATTAGCCCCAACCAAATGTAAACCTACCAATGTTTCGATTTCCTGTCAAGAGATATAACAGGCTCGGTGCCCTGTTCGGATTGGAACGGAAAACAGTTCAGGGACTCCAGGTGTAATATCCTACCATGAGGTCGTATCAAGGATTTATACCGTGTTTCTCTCATTGCTTCTTAAAATTTTTTTTTCCTTGGTTTTATTTTTATTATCTGTAAATTAAAAAAAAAATACTATTTTTGAAATTTACAACTGTATTATAAGAATACAAAAAGTAAATATAATGACAGAAATGATACATAATTTCATGTATGAAGCCAAGCTGATGTATAATAATAAATAATTCAACTTAGAAGCTCACGAGGACATTTTTTTTTCAGACACCTCGGAGGGTTATCGGGAATAGAAGATGTAGCTAGGTTTGAAAATGGAAATCAGCAGCAAATGGGACATTGAGGTCATTACGGATGACTTCGTAACAAATTAAGGAGCTTTAAGGATTTTATGAAGGATTTTGGATTATTAGGATTAGATTCGAGAGGCATTCTCGATGGGTCTAATTATTGTCATGTATATGAGTCTTTTGTAATTAATTGAAAGCTTAGAACGTTAATCTAGTAAATGTTGAAGTAGCTTGAAACGGCCGAGCTGTTTCTTGTCGTTCAGTCTTGTATGAGGATTCCAAGTTAATCTTTTGTCAAGGTGTAGGCAGTCCTAAGTACCGGACCTATTCTACAGGAACAGAGCGACATTAAACGATACATGAAGACAGGAAGTCGTTGTTTTACGACGAAGGGTAAAGGTGATTTGGCGGGATTTGTGGGAATTTATTTTAATCTTCCAGTTTTGAAACCATGTTTCAAGGTCAGTGAAATGTGATTGAAGAGTAAGGGATGCTATAAGTCGATCAGTGTTGACTGATAGTAGACATGTGTCATCCGCATACGTGGTAAGGATAGTATTAGGATGAGTTGGGTTGTCAGCTGTATAAACTGTGTAGAGGATTGGAGCGAGGATACTGCCTTGTGGAACAGCAGTTTTCTCTCTGAAACTCACTTATTCATTCAATACCTTTACCTATTTCGAGTTTTTCATAAATACAGTATTATCTTCATCCACGTTGAGACCCAGTTGAATGGTTGTCTCAATGGATAATAAGTATGTAAAATAAAATACGCTTAATAGTTTAATATACTAAGGTTATATACGTTGAACTTGTAGGACAGCTACAAGGAGTTGCTACAAGGCAGTGACTGATAAGCAGCGAAGAGCCTGCTTTGTATTCATCAGTCCTGACCCTTGCTTGAGTTATTTGCTTGAACTTTGGTTCACATCAGCGCTTAGGCATTCCATCTGCTCACATTATCTCACGACCCCGGCCTCGCCTCAATACGATAGTCCCCCGATAGTGCACTTCCTCGTGGGCCAACACCCCTCCCGTCACCCCTCCTCCCCAAAAAAGATAAAAAACCTGGTCGGTCACCGTTCCAACATTCATGGACCGGCAATTGACAGCGCGTCCTGGGATAGGATCTGCTTAACATATTCATGGCGCGCGCCAGTTCTCCTCAGAGATGCCTTCCCACTTATTGTGTGATCTATCGTTCCTTGCTCATTGAAGATTAGCATACAAACATACAATTACGGCGGCATATTGCCTGCCCATTGTTGAGGATGGTAATTCATGCAGAAATCGGGGGATACTGCTCTGTGTAAAAGCCGATATACTTATTAAACCTGACAGAGAAAATATTCAAGGTTTTATTATAATAAATATTTTAATAGACTAACTAGTAAAAAATATTACATTATTTTTCTAGAAGAAGAACCAAACCTAAATGGTTCATAGTTTAAATAAAGATCCTCAAAGTTTTGGAATCATAAAAGATACAATAAAGAGCATTAACAAATTTTAAAAGTTTATTTTCTATAGAATGTTTTCAGAAAAATAATCCATTGACATTCGAATAATAAAACATAAATATACAGTTTCATATTTTATATTTTTTAAGTAAACTTAAGGCGCCTTGTTTGAAATGTTTTCCATCTTCCACCTTAACAATACTTATATTTTAAATATTTTGGTGTACGCAGAGTATCAATTTTTGTTATATCCTTGCATAAACTTTCTAAAAATTACACTAAATATTAAACCTTTCGTGGATCATCTGACATTGCCATAATTAATGAAAATTTGTCACGCACCTCATTTTGGTTCTAAGGACTCCTGTGGTTTCGCAGGAATAATTAGTCAGGCATAATAACCTTTTATCTTCATTGCATTCATAAAAAAAAAAAAACATCTGCTGACTTCTATTTCATATCGTTTCAATTGTTTTATTTACAGTTTTAAATTATATTATTACATTAATAGGTGATATGGAACATATTTATAATTATATTTTTATATAATGGATTTATTTCAAGTTAAATAGGGAAGTACCCCCTGTCCGCCTAAAGCTAAAATGAGCCGTCCAAGAAAACATTTTATTAATATATTTTCTAATTACTTAAAGATTTTTTCGGTAAAATATGTTTTTTGTTATTTTTTTTTTATATATAGATATACATGGAAAACAATTATAGATTATGGAAATAGTTGGGGGGTGGAGTCAAAATAAAGACCAAATAAGTTAAGACTTATTTGGTTTTTATTTTGACTGCACCCCCGAACTATTTCCTTCCTCTATTCGATCTTTCAGTCAACTATTTTCCTCTCTAACATGAAGGAAACAATTTATTTTCTCTCATTTTTCTTTGTGAGTTATTGAGTATTTGGTATTAAATTAAATAATATTTTTGTTTTATTTAAGGCTATGTAGTAAAAAAAAAACAATATTTTATTTTTCATAATAAAAATGTCTTAATCTCATTTCACTGCATTCTCTTTGCTGAAATAACAATTATAAAATCGAAATATTGGAAAAAATATAGCTTGTTTAATTTTTTAATCAAGGCATTATATTAAAACAGTGCTATCTTTTGTTAAACGGCTTTAAAGAAGTCATAAACAGTAGTATTGCGATTTCCTTTTTTTTATTTTTTTATTTAATTTATTGATATTTACAACTATAATATCCTAATTAAAAAAAAAAAAATTATAATTTAACTAATCTTGCACAACAAAAGACTAAATAGACTAGTTCTTCAATCTGTTTCTAGACAACGCCGATAAAATGTTACATCTCTAAATTTTTTTCTAGATATTAAAAGTTCATACTGGAGATAAACTGGTAAACGATCTAAAATTAGACCAAAACCTAGGTGGGAGGATAACATCTGACCTTGAGATTTTGAGATTCCCTTGAAATTGCTGGAATGTTGAATCTTCATTGTTATCATCTTAATAACCAAAACAAATAAAATTTAAATTAAATATGCGACCTTGTGCAAGGCTCTGGTCGGTCGAAAGACCATTTTAGGACGTCGAAGTCAAAGCTGGCAACTGATTGAGTAATTTTCTTTTAATCTTTTTATAATGACTTCATTTAGTCCTTAATGATATGTTTATGTTAATGATATTTTTAATATTTAAATTTCAAATTCATGAAATTGGCTATTTAGCTGCTTACTGATTACAGCAATCTTTAAATGACTTAGAAAAATTTTTTTTTCTTCATTTTTATGTTATGATTGCCTATCATTATTTATAACTTAAATTTTTGATGCAGTTGACATTTAAAAAAAATAACCATTTCCTTTTAAAACTCTTCAAATACTGAAATATTAAAAAAAGTTGATTATATAATTAAACAAATTATCTTATTAAAGTTATTAATTTATAAACTTTAAATTGATAGCATCGTTTATTATTGAATTACCAATCGATCGATGTTAATAATAATATTTTTTTGTACCTTGACTTCTGTCGATATAATGACAATATGACTTGGTACTATTCACAACAAGGAATTGAATTCAGATCATAATTTATAAATAAAATTTTTTTAAAATAATATAGATCTGCTAATTTGCTGGAGCAACTGTTTATATATTATAAAACTCGAAATACTGACATATCTCCGGTATGGTCTAGTGGCTAGGATACCTGGCTTTCACCCAGGAGGCTCGGGTTCGATTCCCGGTACCGGAATAAATTTTTTATTTTATTTTTTTTGTTTTTATTAAAACTTAATTGATATTGCAATTCATATTTTAGTAATATTAATAATATTGCTACAAAAAGTTGGTATTTTTGTTAAAGTCCTAAAAAATCAGAGATGAATTATTATAAACCAACATATTTTTTGGTGTTTATTTTGGAAATTGACTGTAGTAATTTTTATAGATAATTATTCAAAATTAATGGAACAACCTTTTTTTATTGTTTGGTTGTTTTAGTTGTATTAAATAGTTTATGTTACCAATAATAAAATGGTTTCTTTGTTATAAGGACAACAATTTAAAATTGTATTATTAAAAAAAAGATCTTTTATTTTTAGTAAGGGTATAACATAGAAATCTATAGCGATAATATAAGTCTGTTAACATCTATGAAGAAAATAAAATAAAATAATATTTATAAATATAAATAAAATACTTACAGGAGATCAAATATTTTGCTGTAATTTTTTGAAACCGACAATTTTAATTTTTTTAATTATGACCATAGTAAATTAATGACGCAGCCTTACTTAATAATTATGTATTAATAAAATATTGTTTGTTTATTTTTAAACAGTAATATCTTGAATAATGATCCGTCCAGATATAGGTCAAAATAAATTCGCAAATAGTAATAAATCGTTTCTAACCAATTATTAATTATGTTTGAGTATTAATTTTGACCACTTACCGGAATAATTTCTCCTATCATTATCCATTTAATAGATATTCGATAAATATATTAGTTATATTTTTTAAATAAATTATATAATAATAAACAAGATTATGAGTGAATTATTTATTTATTATTTGTTGTTCATAATTATTACAATATAATATGGTGGATTTTATATATATTATAGTAAAATTGTATATTACTACCTCACCAATTGTGTTTGCTGTGAACTCTAACGTTATTCTTCGCTTTGATTTTATAAAGGCCAGGCTAATCTCTCCTTTATTGCTCTTCGAAGCGTCCATTTTATTGCTACTTTATTTTTTAAGCTTTATTTTTTGTTTCCTGTCATATAACATGGTATCTTACATCCATATTTCGGATCGCCTTCAAGT
This sequence comes from Troilus luridus, assembly GCA_964056705.1. Taxonomy (NCBI): domain Eukaryota; kingdom Metazoa; phylum Arthropoda; class Insecta; order Hemiptera; family Pentatomidae; genus Troilus; species Troilus luridus. Next base: position 194,305,857 of record OZ057412.1, on the reverse strand, counting down.
GTGGGCTCTGACCTTCTTATCTCCAGAGTAATTTATTTTTTCTCTTCCGATCCCTTATAATCCAGACGTATACGTTTTCGGAGGGTTCCGTAATCCTAAAAACCATGCTATAAAAATAATACCTACATATGTGGCCTTTATTTTTTGTTTTACTTAAATAAAAATTAAAGCCCGAATTATTTTTATTGACGATAGGGTGTGCAAGAAGGGATCCATCCAGGATATTATAGAACTTAAATTATGGCTATTATTATACTTAAACAATAATTGAATTATGGCCACACCTCTGCTGAATATTTATTTAAAAATAAAATGTTAATCTTTATTTTTTATTAAACGTAGGGAAAAAGAGTAATTTTAAATGTAAATATATTGAATAATAATGCCTGACGTTCAATATCTATTGAATATCTAGAGAATAAAAATGGTTTGGATGGAGGTGAAAATAAACTCTTGTAAAAAATAATTTCTTAATAATTGAGAATCAATTTTGAACCTTTTCTCCTCAAATAAATATAAATTTTATCATATAGTTACTTTTTAAGAAATAAATTAATCAAAACATTAACATTTGATATGAATAAATGAAGTAAATGATTTTATGTTAATTTTGAGAAAGACGCTGATTAATACGTTTAATAATTTTATCAAAATACATTTCTAATACATTTCTTTTTTTAGCAAAAATATACATTTATTATGTATTTAAGTTTATTTTAGGTTTATTAAATAGCGATTACTTAGAATATTAGGTTATGCATAGAATGTAGTATAAATAAATTATTAATTTAGTTGAAAATAAATTTCAAGCATTGGTGTTAGTTATACACAAATATTCTTCAAATATTTTACTCTTTAAATTAATTTTTCCTCCTCCTTAAACTATATAAAAAAAAAACACGTACCACTACAACCCATGGGGGGGCGGGGGGGGTCTTGACATCAGTACAAAATGGAAACTGTATTATTTTTAGGGCAACGGTCGTGCAAGAAGGAGATTTGTTCGAGATCACTCTCAACCACCATTTTCCCCATGGCTTGAACTCCGAACCTTCAGCTTAGCGACTCGGCACTTTTCACACCCAGATTCACATCTTCCTTCCTTAAAGAATTGATTCCTCATTTATTTATTAAAACGGCTTATACATTACAAACAACTGTTTGTTTCAAATAATTAATGCGAATTAGGTACATAATCAAGATGCAACCGTATTATATTATTTAACAAATATAGTCTTTCTCAAGGAGCGTGCCAGAGGTGGATAAGAACCTGCGAATTATTTTTTTATATATTCGTATATACGTGTTTTCCTCTTTGCTTACAGGAAGATAGAAGTAATGTAAAATAAAACATAAAAATTAAAAAACCTAAAACCTTTTAAGTTCGTTTAATTTAATTTTAACATCAAAATTGTTTAAAGTACGTTTTTGATACAAGTAGCTGTGAAACAGTGCGTAGAGAACTGGCCCCTTCGTAACCGGCTCTGGTAATTAGGGCCAAATATACCTGTAACAATATTATGATAAACAATAGAATGTTTTTAAAAAAAAATACCTGTACCAATAAAATGCTAGAATGAATTCTAGATTTCCTCCTTATTAATCGTACGCAGTTTATTAAGGTTGGTTGAGAATCAGGAGACTCTTCATATTACAAAGAATCAATTCACAGCTAACATAATAAATATTTTGGAGATTGTAATTAAAAGTTCTAACACCACGCGAATAGTATTTAAAGTAAAGCTACGGACTTGGCAAAGTTTGAAGGTGTAATCTGAGCTGAGATATCAATTATGAAATCGCTCAGGTGAAGATTTGTGGCCTCTGATGAATATTTGACCGAGCCGGGACACCTTCTGTGGTGTGAGTGTGTGTGGGGGGGGGGTCGTAAAGAATTTAGGACCTCATGGAATTTTAACAGCTTCAAATTGGAGTCATGTATTCATTGTCTTTCAGTAGTAATTAGAACCTCGTGTGTGATATCGTTAAATTAATGTGTAAATACTATTCATTGAGTCATAGTATTTTAATTCATTTATGTAATTTTTCTTAGATTATTGTATTTTTGTGCAACCGAAACCCTAAATGAGTTGTAGTAATACATTGTTTTTGCTGTTATTATTAATTACCACATCGAAAATGCTTTAGTGGAACAACCATTCGATTAAAATTTCTGAACTAGAAGAAAAAACGTGGAATATCAAAAGCAACTAACTTTAACCGATTTTTACAATTTTTTTTTTAAATATCTTACAAAGAAACAATTAATCATTAGTAAAAGAGATGATAGTAAAAAATAATCTTTATTTCTTGGAGTACGCAAGCACCCCACACATGAGGTGTAGTGGTTAGCTTAAAAACCTTCTATGCCCAAGGTTGTGGGTTCACAGCCCAGTAATTGGCCCTAGGATTTTTTTAAGGGTAGGAAATAATCCTTGGTTTTGCCGTCCTTCGGAATAGACGTAAAATGGGGGCCCCATGCCTGTTAGGTAAAGATCTCTATCCTAATTATACCCACATATTATATATTATAGCTACAGTAGAACAGAGTGACGTTAAATGAATAAACAAACAAATCCATACATCTGAGCTTGTTATTAATATTTAACTTTTAATTTAATAAAATTGAAATGCCTTAATATAAGTTATTTTAATTAGGGGGATATATAAAAGCAAAATTGTTATGTTAGCCCGATTTTTATTTATTGAAAAGATACATAATTTAATAGTAGCCAACGCTAATAAATAACATATATATATATAAAAATTAAGTCAATGGTCTCAGATTTTGTTTTATTTTTATTTAGTATGTTTATTTTCCATCCATATTAACTACGTAAAATTTTATTTTGATTTAATACATATATTTCGACATAAGTGTTTGAAAAACTTGCTTGGTTACCGAGTTCGGGAATAGCTGTGAGAGATAATTTTCAAGAATCATGAATCAACTGTGGGAGCTGGTGTACCTCATATGTCTCACCCAGCCTCTGTAAAGTTAATTGTAGTACTTTCAGTGCAACTAATGTTCAGTACTTTTTTCAAACCAACAGTTTTTCAATGAAAGTTTTTTGTACGCTTCCTGGGTTGTAGTGGTACAGATAACAAGGGATTTAGAGGATTGTATAACATTTAGTAATTTTCAGTAGAATGGAATAATTTAAGTACAGATATAGTAAGGCAAATGCATTCAACAGAAAATTTTTTCAAAAATGGTTTTCTTATATAAATAATATAGTAAAGTTGTGATGAGGAAGTCATAGATCACGTGTTGATATAAAATTAATAGAGAAGCTGTAAAGGTTACAAAAATATATTGTGTGCTTAAACTTGAACTTCTTGTTTTAAATAATTATCAAATTTGACTCCTGTAAAATCTTGTTTTCGCCAATTAGCACATTTGAGAACTAAGGCTTCCATATAATATTAGAGTATTTATCAGCTCACCTGGTATATAAACGAATGTGGTGTGGAATTATTTTTTTCCTAGAAGAATTCTTAGTTTAATATTCAACTTATTTGCATAAAAAATTCTTATATCTTTTCGAAAAATGATCCTACATAAAATCTGATGATAACATCAGAAAGGGCGATAAATTATAACAACCAGTTCAGAGCCGGCAGGAAATATAAGTCTTAAACATGCATTGAAACATGAATATTTTTTTTAACTTATTTTTTATCATTCACATATTTTATGGACTTTTAGTTTTCAATAATTAAAACAAATATTTAAAAAATTATCATGGCATAATTTTTAAAAATTCCTACCTTATTACCCCCGAATAGTATGGATTCTCCAATAAAATGAATACTCAATATTTCTTCAAGGAATGATGAAAAATTCGAATAAGAGAGTATCAAGCTGACTTTAGCTTTCCTAATTGGAAATCCAAGATATTTAAAAAAATAAATATAGAATCTAAGTGATGGAATAGAATTAAACTTGTATTGCTAATAGTAAAAATTAATACGTTATCTCTTTGTTAAAATGAAATCATTATATATAAATTTTAGAATGGTTGGATTATGGTTCTTTTCTTTTACTGAAATCGGTTGAGAGTTACATAAGTAGTATATCTTCTGATTTTCCGGCATTAAAGAGAATATTTTTATATTAAGTTTTTACTTAATAATGTTAATATATAAATATAACATTCTGAATTCTAGTATTTTTTTTCTAATATATTTTTCGTTGAAAGGGGTGCAGTCAAAGATAATAAGTATTGTAAATAATAAATAAGTTTTGTGTCATCTTTGAATGTACCTGATTGAATGACCAATTCAATCCATTACCAAAGTATATTATGTATATGTAGATAACAGCTTTCGGTGAAAAAAAATAATTATTTTTCTTATAATTTGGGGTTTCCAGGAGCGTAATAGCTCTGCACGTAGAACACTGAATTACTGAGGAGTAGATTCTCGTTATGAAACCGAGTGTAGCAGACTTATATATTCTTCCAACAGATCATCCCGAGCCTAACTCGGCATCTATAAAGAGGCTCCTTACACAACCGTTGGCATAAAAAACGTATGTTCTCTAACATGTACTGAAAAAAAAATCCCTATTGGGTTGTAATGGTACAGATTATTTTTTCTGTTTACACTAAATGTGGCTTATCCAGTTCATTGGTTACTGTGATGTTTTAAGGCGCAAAACGCCTATGCCATTTGCGTCCGATCAAGGCCATGGACCAAATAATAAAATTAATAAATAGAAAATATAATATTTTTATTTTGAAGAGAAAACATTTGGCCCTGACAGGGATTCGAACCCGGATCGTCCGCCTCTCCGTGGCTGCGCTCTTACCATTTGAGCTAACAGGGGTCGCCTCTCAGTCAGGACAAATCCGTTCTCTTCACCGATCCCATATCCCCTTGTTTTCGCAATTTTGCGATTAGAAAATTAGGATTAAAAATTATAAATTATATAATGACGTAAGTCAACAAGATCCTAATTTAAGTAATGTTCAATGAACGTTCTGTCTCGTGTATACATCTCAAAATTGCGAGAACACGGGGATATGGGATCAGTGTAGAGAACGCATTTGTCCGGCCTGAGAGGTGACCCCTGTTAGTTCAAATTGTAAAAGCGCTGCTACGGAGAAGTGGACGATCCGGGTTCAAATCCCGGCCAGGGCCAAATCTTTTCTATTCAAAATAAAAATATTTAAAAATTAAAACAATTAACAAAAAAATTATAGAAAATATAATAGTATTTATTTTATAATTATTGACTTATTAATTAAGGTTATTAGTTATAACCTATTTCATTTTAGTAAAATAGGTTATAAGGTAAATATTTAGCCTATTTATCTTTAGTATTATATTGGATATCTGTAATTGATGTTGATGCTGCCTCTGGTTGACGTGAAGTGAAACATGAGAGGAAAATTTTCCTATTGGATTTACCATGTCATACCTTAATATACTCTTGGGTAAAAGAATGACCTATCATATTGTGTATATGTTTGTATCGAAATTATTACATTAGGGATATACTTGCTATTTTAATTGTGTTATATTATTAAATAAAGGATGTTTAAAAAAACCTATTGCATTCTGGTGTTTATTTTTATATATTTTGGAGATAATTCTCAGTTTTATTAGTAACAATAAATACAATCAATTTCTTCAAGCCTCTTATATTTTTAATAGTTATGCATTAAATAGCTCGAGTTCTAGATGTTTATTTTTTATATTTGAAACGCGTGTAAAACAGACCTTATCACCTTCGTAAGATCATTTTTTATGTTTCAGTACATCAAGATCTTTTTAATTACTTTGAGCCTGGGCTATAAATGAGGCATCTTCACAAAAATGCTGGATGATATCAAGAGTCATAAAAAGAATTATTCCCTTAAGTTGCCTGAGGAAGTATGTGAGGCTCTGCAAGAAGTGGATGGTTCTCACATCCCTGGTCTGAGGGCATTCTTCGGATGGTTTGAGGCTCGATGGAAAAATGTTCGGGTGAGTGGAATCGCCTCCTTGGGTATCCTGCCAGGAAATCGTCCTTAATACATCCTGCCTCCAGGATTCATCTCGGGAATGCAAGAACTGATAGCGCGGCGCATGGATAAATACTGAAAGAACTCGCTGATATTCGATCAGATTCGGTGATTAGTTAGCGAAATGGTTAATAATTCACAGAAAAGGAACTAAAATAGTTGACAACAAATCCCTGGTAGGTCGTTCAACCTTGGTCCGGTTTGAAAGAAAAGATAAAATAATTGAAAAAAGATATATATATCTTTGTGTATAAAATTCCTCTGTTTGTTTGTTCATTCAATGTTAATTTATGCTGCTATGGCTAGACGGACGTTGCTACAGTGGGAGCTCTAAAGTTTGCCTATCCAAGTTGAATTAGCATAAGAATTTTTAACGATTAGTTGTATTACCTGTACAGGTATGTTTTACCTGACATCGTACAGGCTAGGGACCCCCGTTTAACGTTTCTTCCGAAGGACAGCATATCCATGGATATTTTGCTCCTTTTAAAAAATCCTAGGGACACCTGCCGGGCTACGAACCCGAGATCTTGGGCTTATTGGTTTGTTATGCAAGACCACTAGCCCTGAAATTATTCTGTTCGGGTGTATGCCATTGAACTCCTCCAAAACGGTTGGACATATTTTGATGAAATAATTTTTATGTATGAAAGTGGTTTCGAAAATGGTTCAGGTAGAAAGATTGTCCAATTTAATTATCGATTGGAGTGCTGAAGGGAAGAAACGGCGAGGAGGACGACAAAAGGTTAGAGAAAGTAGGCGTTCTAAAAAAATACGAGATAGAAAAAAATGGATGAATGAATTGAAGGAAATTTTTGGTTGAACGAAACCTCAATCTAAGGAAACTCTTAGAGAGAAAAAAAACTTAATGTGCTTGACTTACATTACTTCCGGCAGGTAACGCAGCGATCGCAGTATTGACATTTTCTATGATAAGAAGTTTTTCATTTTGAAGAAATTTTATTATTATTGAGATTGAATTTTAGTGCGTCTTCAAGTGTGTTCAAGATCCGTTTATTTTTACAATTAGATCAGATAAGTAATACTTTTTTATTAATTAATTAGTTTTTCTTTGTTAAAACTAATACACCGATCATCAAAATGGTTTTCCTTTTTATCTTGCTTATAATTAAAACAGATTTGAGTTTACATTTAACTCATTTAACCTACAATTTCGCATACATACACGCCTGTAATTGATATATAAAGTTTTGATAGCTGTATGATTTTTGAAATTATTTGAATTTTCATCAAATCGGTCCGAATTATTATAATCTGTTTAAACTTCTCTTAATATTTGGAAGAAGGCTTGTGTCGGTTTTATATATATGGCATTATTATATTTCTTTTTGATAAATAAAATATACAATAGTTTATATTTATTTATGTATTATTTCTTTTTTAATTATCTTCTTTTAGGATTTAGAAATTTATATTACAATAAATGTTCATATATATATATATATATTTTTTTTTTTTTTCTAAATCCTAAAAGAAGATAATTAAAAAAGAAATAAAACATAAATAAATATAAACTATTGTATATTTTATTTATCAAAAAGAAATATAATAATGCCAGAGGCCCAATCAATTATTATTTAATTTATGCCAAGACAAAAATGTTTGTGTATCTCTGATTTAGAATAAATCCAGCATTAAAATATATGACCATATTAATAAACAAACTGTTTTGATACTTTAGCTACATCGGAAAAAACAATATTTTTTTGTTTTTAATTTAATTTATTGATATTTACAATTATAAAATGAATATAACTAGTAAATCTGCTGATTTGTACATTATGACATGAAAAACACATGTGGAGAAACTACCCATCGGCAGCACTCCAATAAAGTTCTATAGTAGGTGGTCTCGAGGCCATCTTCTTTTCAGACGCCTCGGAGGGTTATCAGGAATAGTATGGGAAGCAAGTTGAGAGACTAGAGGATTCGAGTGGAAGGATAGGTATCTAGTTTGGGCCAAATCAGTAACATATGGGATATTAAGATCATGATGGATGAGTTTGTTTGTGGCATAATAAGGAGCATTGAGGATTTTACGAAGGATTTTGGATTGTAAGGATTGGATACGAGATGAATTGGATGGTTTAGTAGAGCCCCAAAGCTCAACTCCGTATGTCCAAATAGGTCTGATAACTGTCATGTAAATGAGTCTTTTGTAATTAATTGGTAGCTTAGAGCGTGTGTCCAGTAAGTGTTGAAGTAGGCGAAAACGTCGAGCAGTTTCTTGTCGTTTCAGTCTTGTATGAGGATTCCAAGTGAGACGTTTGTCCAGATGGAGTCCTAGGTAACGTATCTGTTCGACAGGGTTCAGTGGAATATTACTAAAGGATACAGTAGGGCAGGAATTCGTAGGTTTACGACGAAGGGTGAAGGTAATTTGATGGGATTTGTTAGGATTTATTTTAATTCTCCAATTTTGACACCATTCTTGAAGGTTTGAGATATGGGATTGAAGAGATTGGGATGCAACAAATGGATCCTTATTAACTGATAACACACATGTGTCATCAGCATACGTAGTGAGGACAGTGCTTGGATGGGTTGGGATGTCAGAAGACAATATTTAAAATTTAAAAAATAAATGATTCTTAATATATATTAAGATCTGAATATATGAAGCCTGGCAATCTATATATAATTTACTTAAAGTATATTACGGAAATAACAGATTGTTTTTTAAAGTAAATTAATAATGCATTAATTTAATTAACATAAGTTGGAATATTTATTTATAGTTTTAATAATACATAATACGTATAACATAATATTTTAAAACTATGGCTATTAAAGCCCATATAATTATTTATTATATCATAAATTTACTATAATAAATAGGAATAATGATTAATAACTGAACTAAACGAGTTGCACGACATCTTACGTCACAAGGACACTTCGCCGTTATCGCTGTTGTAATATATACTTCACCAGATGATGAAATGCCATGTAACGGTTGAGTAGAAAAACAGTTTTCTTGGTATTTCTCTAGAGTTTCTAGAAGAATCGAAGCATTGCAACCAAGAGAAAGATATACAGATAGAGAGAGAAAGATGGGTTTACATAAGCCTAGGTTATACTCCACAATGGTTGACGACTATTGAGGAATGTGGTTACGATAGTCGTTGGGTCGAATCTCGCCAAGGAATCCCAAACATTTAGCGCAACTTCAAGGTCTTGCGATTGACCCTTCTATTTATGTTATTTAAAAATAATATTTTCGACTTATTTTCATAATTTTTTTTACACATCAATGTGTTTGTCCGTTCTATTTTAACAATAATAATGATATTAAAATTTTTAAAAATTGATATAGTTAAAAAAAAACCAAACAAACAATCTTTTAATAGCTATGTTATAATATCATCTATTGTTATTTAAACTATATTTAAATGAAAGTGGTTTACAATATTAAAATTAAAACATGATATTGGAATACTATCGCTAAGTTATTCTCATAGATCAGGATTATTGTACTGTAAAGATTTTTATGTAAGGAATTTTCTATACAATGAACTCGGTTCGATATTTGTTTTTCTTCTTAAGTCAGCCATGAAGAGTCTTTTGCTCAGAGAGTAAATGAATAGATTTAATACACTCCTTTAAGATTTTCTTAAGTTAAAATAGTTTTTAAATAGTGAAATTATTGTTTTATTTTTATACTTAGATTTACTGACGAATAGAAAGATAATTTTCGGTTAGTTCTTCTCGGTTGTAATTGTTCTTCTTTATTGCCAGTGAATGGATTCTGTAAGAATTAAATTTTAGAATAATCAAGTTAAGTCATATTTTTTTTAAATAATTTATTTTTGTAACACCTGTGAATCTACTCTGTAACATCTGAAGACCCTCTTGCAGCTCACTCAGAATCTATAATCTACTATAAATATGATATTTTTTTTGATGTTCTGTTCTATCTTAATCATATAAAATATTATTCAAATATCAACATATATCTAGTGAATCTTTGAAGTTGATAGTTTGGAATTTAATTATATTCACATTATTAATATGGATTAATTATAATACCGTAAGTCAACTAGATCCAAATTAAAATAATGTTCAAAGAACATTCTCCTCGTATACTTCGCAAAAATGCGAGAACACGGGGTCTTGGGATCAGTGAAAGGAAAAGATATGACCACGACCGGGAACCGTGCTTGATTAGGGCCAGGATAGCTCAAATGGTAGAGTCCCAGACTAGCGATCTGGAAGACCATGGTTCGAGTCCCGGTCCGGGATACATCTTTTCTTTTCAAATAAAAATATTTAAAAGTCAATAACAAATAAAACAAAATAAATTATAAAAATATTTTAATTTGTAATTTTTTAAAAAGATTGAAAATTTGACTGCTTCAGTCATTATATTATCAGATTAGTGTTGATTATTGATCTACTTAACCTGAGTTCGAGATCAGCTTAACAGATAAACAATTATCTTTTTAACAGCCGAGAAGGGTATCCCCTTTATTAGGGAGATAAACCTGATAGGTTAACGTGATTTCGTGCAATTAATTCCTTGCATTAACCTTTTGCTCAGTAACAGTGTAGTCTTTACTATAAAATGCGCTGATCCTAGTTCAGATCCCGAATTCGAGACCAGTTATGGAAGATAAATTATTAATTATGTTAGCAGCCATGAATCTACTCTGTATGTGGAGATCCTCCTGGGCACAACAACAACTCTAGAACACACGAAGAAACAAAGAATAATGAATCTGTAAACAATGTAACTATTACTGTTAGAAAAATAACTGTTATTACTGCGCATGCGTACAACATTGGTCTTTTCAGGTGGTGGATTTAATACACAAATAGCAAAACATAAACTGTACTACTACATGACGGGTCCTGGTAGAGATAGTACATGGTAGAGACTTCTTCCTACTTCTATGCCCATATTGTTAAGCATCTGTGATTACTTATTGGTTCATACATCTCCCTTAGGAGTTTTTTTAAATCGAAGTAAGTTTTTGGTAGAAAAATAAGTTTTTGGTCTCTTAAATTGCCACAGCCTATATTTTGTATCCATTTATCAAATATTTCTTCTGTTTAAATTCGACCAAATCTCCTCCTCGCACAAACGTTGGCTTGATAATTGTATATTCCCTTTCATGTGTTGAACTATATATGCATTGCAGGGATAAAGGTTACATAACTCAAGGAATTTTTTTAACACCGGTTTGAACGCTACAAGATCCTGAATTAAAATATCGCGTCTATTCCGCACTTTATCATGAAACTCGAGAAAGAGTCCAAGGCGCGGACGTCTCCCCGGGTCGAGCATTCCAGGACGATAAATCCCCCGGACCGAGGAGGAATCCAACGCTCCAGACGTGAAACGAGAGCTGGAAGCACAAAGGTGCGATATTGTGTTACCTGGTTTATCTATTCCCTAATGACTTCACGACTTGCTAGGGCTAAATACTTAAAAGGGCTTTGAATCCTGATACCTTGTTGTAAGCTCTAAGCGGCTAGCCTCTCTCGATAACCCATCCATATGGCAAACACCTGGGACTTAGAGGAATAAAAGTAATTTTTTTTTTAAATCCGACTTCTTTTACTATGAAGTATAACTTGAAATATTCATAATTTACAATAATAATATTCAATCACTTAACATCCATACAATTTCCCTCCCAATATTATTAAAAAAATAGGTACTTTTGTATTAAATCCACCACCTATAAAGGCCAATGCGCGACCAGTTACGTTTTATAACAGTTATATTTCTAACAGTTACCTTGGATAACCTTTTTAAATATATTTATTGGGGTTAGAATTTGCATAACATAACATGAAAGATAACAATAATGGACATAAATAAATAGAACTATAAATAATATATTTGAATATATAACATATATAGATAATATATAATTATTGAATATATAAATAATGGAATATATCATCAACAATTTAAAATAAAAACCACTCCTAACCACCTAACAAACAACAAATCAGCGCCAAACAAAAATGAGGGTACAACAACAACTCTAGAACACACGAAGAAACAATGAACAATGCATCTGTAAACAATGTAACTATTACAGTTAGAAATATAACTGTTATAACTGCGCATGCGTACAACATTAGCCTTTTCGGGTGGTGGATTTAATACACAAGTAGCAAAACATAAACTGTACTACTGCATAACGGGTCCTGGTAGAGATAATACATGGTAGAGACTTCTTCCTACTTCTATGCCCATATTGTTAAGCATCTGTGATTACTTATTGGTTCATACATTTCACTTAGGAGTTTTTTTAAATCGAATTAAGTTTTTGGTAGAAAAATAGTCTCTTAAATTGCCACAGCCTATATTTTGTATCCATTTATCAAATATGTCTTCTGTTTAGGTCGTGTCGTCAAATTGTTTATCATAGTTTTGCTGGACATACAACTAGCAGTGGCGGATTAAAGGTCCAGAGCGCCCTAGGCAATAACTTTATCGGCGCCCCTGTACCGGCCATAAATGGCCATCTTAATTTTAACTGATTGTCAGCATCATAGCATCATGCTTGTATTATATTATAGATCAGCATTTAGTTCTTTCTTTCTTTGTCGATATGTTATTTTTTTTATTTATTTAAAAATTCTGAGCTCGCGCGCCCCTTGTAACTACGCGCCCCTAGGCACGTGCCTAGTTTGCCTTACGGATAATCCGCCACTGACAACTAGCCTTTCTTAGCTAATATTGAATCTCAAATTATGAAAGACCCGAGAAAGCTTGCAAGATGTCTAGCGAAACGTTGGCATAGAATTTTACGACACGATTGAAACCAGAAAGAATATTTGATAAGTGGAATACAACAGGCAAACATCCTGAGTTGTTTAAAGCTTGATATGGGGCTTAAGTTTTATGTCTGACTACCAGCTTTTAAAACAAACGTTTTTAGTTATTGATGATCCTCACACGAGAGTGAAAAGACAAGAAACCGCTCGACGTTTCAGGCTACTTCAACACTAACTAGACAAACGCTCTAAGCTCCCAATTAATTACAAAAGACTCATCTACATGACCATCATACGACCTATTTGGACCTACGGAGTAGAGCTTTGGGGCTCCACTAAGCCATCGAATTCCTCTCGTATCCAATCCCTACAATCCAAAATCCTTTATTCTCGTTATTTTGTTAAGAATAAAATCATCCATAACGACCTTAATGCCCATTTGTTGCTGATTTGGCTCGAACCCGCTATCTATCCTTTCATAACCAACTTCATTTCCACTCAAACCCTCTAGTTTCAAACTTAGCTTCCTCTTCAATTCCCGATAATCCTCCGAGGCGTCTGAAAAGAAGATGGCCCCGTGACTTCTTAGTTGAACTTGTGATTTGAGTACTACCAGTGGGTAGTTTCTCCACTTGTCATATTCACGTGTCATTATGTATCGCTTAGCCCATTTACTTGATGTATTTTTTTTGATACAGTTGTAAATATCAATAAATAAATTTAAAAAAAAAGAAAAAAGTTATTGATGTTTTTAAATTATTCTGATTTTATAAGAACATATGTATTCTTTCTTTATCTAATCTATTTAGGTTTATAATTTCTATTGTCAACATAAACAATTAAACATGTTTTTTCTATTTCGTCTTTTTTATCTTTATGTACCTGACCGAAACGGAGAGAAATACACATTGATCAACGTTTTTATATATATTTTGTAATTATATTAGTTAGAGCATTTGTTCATTGTTCTATGTGTTTATGTGTACATTGCTTTATGATATATCTTTACTTCAAAGTTGAAGAACGCCGTGTTACTTATTGGTAATTCTTGTATTTGTCCAGGAGAGCCACTTTTCCATAACTTGGAACTATTAAAATTCAGCTCTTCATTACTTATAAAAAGAGCTTAAAGAAAACTGTTCACATTGAAATTAACATTGCTAAGTAATTGGAAGTATTGATCGTAATATTTATTTATGACAATTAACCTAAAACATTACCTATTTTTAGGACCTTCAGGGCAGGGATTTTAGTGATATTTATTAATAATTATTTTTTCTTCAAAAGATACTCCATACACTCAGAGTATACAACATCCCCTGCGATGGTGGTGTAATGGTGAGCATAGTTGCCTTCCAAGCAGTTGATCCGGGTTCGATTCCCGGCCATCGCACTCAATTTTTTTTCCTTTTCTTAATCATTTTTATCATTTTATGATACTAAATAATAAAAATATGACCTGTTCTGATATAAATAATTGTTTGCAATTATATATATGCTTATTGAATACGGCGAAAAATTATAATCCTTAATAAATAAGGCTATTGTATTTCAATCAAAAATTTAAAAAATATATTATTACAAATTGGTGTTGAAAGCGACCATAATATGATTCCGATGGATGTAATAAATACTTTAATCATTTGAATATCAATATTATAACTATTTATATATATTTTTTTTTTTTTACAGGTGAGTGAAAGTTAATTTTAGTTCTGAACTTCGGCCCAGTGGTAAGTAAGAACACTTATAAACAAGTTTTTATTTAAAAAAATAAATTATATTATTTTTACAAAATGTAAACATCTCGTTATTCCAACAGATACTTGTTATATCATCTTATTATATTTACAGATGATACTTATACGACTTTATATCGTTTATTAATTATAAATAGTACTTGTACCAACGGTGAAGATATTGACATCCACGCGTGCTGTGACATGTAACAAGTGCCGCACAGTGGAACGAATCAACGCATTTGTTGGACATTGGACCAATTCTCTAATAACTAAATTTGTCCTTTATTTTGTTCTTAAATTATACTTTATACCTCTTCTCAACAAAATCCATAGATAAATTAATTGTAAAGTTCAATCTTATATGAAAAATTCTGAATTGAAATATAAATTTTTCTAAAAACTCTTATTTTTAAAGCAATCCACTGTTTGAGGTAATGCATTAAATTAATCGTGCACCTACTGGAAAAAAAACTCATAATAAGATATTTTAGGCAAATGAAACTTGGGATTATTTCAAACGTCTGGGATTTTTCGGAGAAAATTTGGGGATAAAACTAAAATAATCAATTGCGAAAATCGCCCAAAAAACTACCTTCACAGTAAATAACTAGAATGTCTGAAGTTTTTTTTTCCATTAGTCAGATTCTGCTACTAGGTGCTATTTTCCGAGAAAATGATTTTTTTCTTTTTCTTTTCTTTTCCGGGCCTTAAGAATTAATTTAAAATAATTTCTGTTGATTTTGGCGTCTACGTTACGCAAGTTTTCTTTTGTTTACCAATGTTTGTTTACATTCATTTATCCGAATAATCCTTATCTAGCATAATAGTATTAACAATGAAACTCAGTTTGTGTGTGGTATTTGAACGACATATGTGTATTGGTGCACATAGGTGCAATAGTCCCAACAACAAATCGTCAAGTTTTTAAATTTTTATTTTTATTTTTTTTAATTTTTATTTCGTTATTTAAATAAAACAATTTTATATTGGCACCTACATTTATTATAATTTTGATGTATCAATTATACCTAGTATATTAACTAACAAAAGTAATTATCAATTATTATATTAATTTTGTTTAATAATTAAATTATTTCGTTTGTTACTTTTTCCTTTTTTTTTTCTTTTTTTTTTCCATAGAACACTGTATTGTACCCATTCTAGTAGTATATAGCTACAATGTTAGATAATAAATTATCTAACATCGAAATATCAAATCTAGAATTTTTACACGTTCACCCTAAAAGGTTTGATCCTGTTTATCATATAATTAAATAGTCCCTTCAAAAAGCTTTAAAACCGTAGCAATAGCCTTATTCTAGGAGAACCAGAAGTGGAGATATTAATGAATGTCCAGGCCTCTCTAACGCTCGTTCCACTGTGGACGGTGACATGAAGGTTCCTTACTTCCACATGCACTCGCTTTGTCAGTCGCACTTTATTTAAATTATTTACAGAAGTGGACATAGTAAGAGCTCAAAATTAAAATAGGCATTATGCGTAGAAAAAATAAGTGAGGACATTATTAAATATAAAAAACTTTGAGGAATTAAAACAGAAAAAAATATATCAAAAATAGTCAATACCAATAGCCTAATTCCAGTGATAAAAATTGTAGCATTAAATATCATAATTTATCTAGACGCTTCAGTTGTACAAAAATTATATTGGGAATGTTGTATATAAGGAATTTGGGTTTATTAGGAACCGCGTGTATATGAAGGAGATATTCTTAAATGTTCAAAGAGCTAAAAAAAATGGGCTTAACCTTGACCAAAGTCCGAATAGGCCAAGTTATTTTTATTATTTCTTAAATTCAAAGAGAAATTACTGGACATCTTTTCTTCACTGTGTTTATATTTATAGACTTTCTGTCCCGGGAGACGTCGTTCTGCCCTATTACACTAAAATAAAGGGCTTCCAAATTTTCTCCAACCATTTAAATGGCAACTTCATCGATTGTTGGTGCATTGAAACATCTCGCATGTTTTCCTACAGGAGTTTTATCAGCTCTGATTACCATTTTATGATAACCAGATGAACAATTTCTCTCAATTAGAA
The DNA here is from genome assembly GCA_964056705.1 of Troilus luridus. Taxonomy (NCBI): domain Eukaryota; kingdom Metazoa; phylum Arthropoda; class Insecta; order Hemiptera; family Pentatomidae; genus Troilus; species Troilus luridus. Next base: position 194,289,287 of record OZ057412.1, on the reverse strand, counting down.
CCTTCTTTGTGACTTAAAAAAATTAGCAGAATCGGTCGAGCCGTTCTAGAGTTTTGCGGTTCGCAAGGAAATGGCGATTCATTTTTATTATATAGATAGAAGATAGATAAGATTCGAGTTATTTATTATATGATAGGGACCGAACTCAGAATCTGTTAGGCCTACAGAGCTCCAGTTGGGCTCAAATTGTAGAAAATTTTACCTACTTTAAAAATGGTTAGTTATGTTTGTTTGTTTGTTTTATTTTTTTTTAAGGGCACAACTACAAATGGTTATTATTGCCCTCACTACTGGAGAATATAAATGTTTACAGTATCTACATAATTACCACTAGAGAGTATACATATTTACATTACCTACATAATTACATTTATATATTCTTGTTACCTTATTAGACTTAGTAAAAATATTGTTACATATTTACATAATAACATACCATGCTATATTAGGCACATAGTAAAACCATATTAACATATTACACATATAATAGAAATGTAACTTATATGAAGTTGTTTAAATTAAAATAAAACGTTATACATAATTATATAAGATTTATGATATAACATAAAATTTAATATAACATAATACACACCGACAATATATATATATACACACATATACACACACATACACACATACACATAAACGTGTAAATGTATATGTCAAATTGACTGGTATATATTGGTGATTTTAATAAATTTTAACGTATTATTTAAACATTGTTCGTTATCCCCCAACGCCTTTTGCATCTGCCGAGGTACTGCCGAGTTACTTATGTTTTATTTCAAAAACGCACCGATTAGAAGATACAGGTCAAAAACTGAAATAAATCCGAAAATTTCAAGGTTTTTCGGCCACCGAAGGTTTCCCTTGTCATTTTTACGGGTTTTCTCTCCATAAGAACCTTCTTTGCGCCTTAAAAAAAAAAATTAGCCGAATTGGTCAAGGCGTTCTCGAGTTTTGCGGTTAGCAAGGGAATGGTGATTCATATTCATTATATAGATTCTAATGAGCTGTTATTAATCTTCTCTTTTTTAATATTTAACATCACTGTAATTGAGCTACCATAACAAGGTATGGTACATTAATATGTAATGAGTAACAAAGTATGCCGTCAAATATGATCATGGAAACACGACGTTTTCGTGTAATTTTGTTTAATGAGTTTTAACTTGGATACTCGGCATCCCAAGCTGCAAGAAAATTACAGCGTTTGGGGGTGGGAGTTACAACGAACGGGCTATTTTGGATATAAAATCAGAGATGAATGCAAAAAAATATTCTCTTATGCGTGGCGGTCAAAATTAACTCATTTCTCCTTATTATCCTGAGATAAAACCACCAAATCCATATCTTGCTGCAGGGCTATTGCCATAATGCAACAAAACCATATCAGAAAACAATCTACATTGCGTTATCAGAAGAGGGCTATACCCTAACAGGACACACAATGAAGGAACCATACGAGCTGGCTAACGAAGTCCTCCTACACCCACCTTAAATCTCTAACAGATTTCCATCTTTCAAAAATTTGGACTACTTTCTTAAGAGTTTAAAGTTATAAAGTTTTCAAAATGATGCCTTATTTCAATCAATCAACCTTATCAAGTCTTATTTCATAGTCTTGCCATAGCTTAATTTCATAACAAAACTCCGTTTTTTTCTGATCTGGGGTTAAAAATTTGTAAACAGGTTGGGAAAAAAACCTATAAAATATGAGGGTATTGTATTTACTTTTGATTAAAAATGTTCTTTTTTTTTACTAAATACTTTCCCTTAGGAAACCGACATTTCATACAAAACCATCCAATAATAATAATGAAATGATTAACATTCATTAGTTACATAAGATTTATGTTAAATAATATTAGTTGAACTAGAAAATGCTCTCATATAAGGGAACGTTTCGACCCACATTGCAGGTATTCTTCAGGGCTAGTTTGATCAGTGGGGGTTAACACTAGACTAGACTAGATTAGACTTTGCTAGTCTATTGTCAACCCCCGCCGATCAAACTAGCCCTGAATAAGACCTGCAATGTGGGCCGAAACGTTCGCTTACCAATAAAAAAGTTCTTCCTAAATAAGAGAATTTTCTTGATTTCCATCCGGACCATTTTCACATAAGATTTATCTTCATTAACACGACGACTTCGCAATTATACGCCTCTCTCTCTTATACTCCAGAGCATCCAGAACGACTCCGAACCATTTTCCAGAGGTGATTCCATATGCCCTGGCTCTAGATAATGAAGATGCAACGCCACCTCGCCGTTTACTGCGCACTCTGCTGGGGACTAATGAGCCAGCCGGACGGCTCTCCCTCGATGGCCATTAAACCGGAGATAAACCAAACTCTAAACCCAACTCTAATCCATTTAACACACTTTCTCTCGAAGATATCATCTCAAGCTGAGGGCAATTAAGGACAGGTAAGGCATAAAGCGGATCGTTATACTTAGCCTCGCTCTTTTGTTCATGTGAATAAACAATCAGTCTTCAATATACATCGCATCGTATTCCTTAGTTGTGGAAAAACTGTTTCTTATATATAGGGTGGCACAATAGAACGTGCAAATTTTAAAAAAATATTAAAAAATAAATACAAAAGGTATAGTTAAAATAAAAATGAGGCATTGTAATATAATAATTGAAGTTTATTTTTTATAAATTACATCATCCAAATGATGACCTTCTCTTCGACGGCACTCCTCTAACCGCAAACGGAAATTATTGAAAACTTTCTTCAATAATGTTGGTGTGATTGTCGCCATTTCACCACGGATATTTTCTTTGAGCTGATCGATATTCTTCGGATTATTGCTGTAGACTTTGTGTTTGAGGTATCCCCACAAAAAAAAGTCAGGAGGCGTCAAGTCTGGACTACGTGGGGGCCATGGGCTCCGCTCAGTCTTTTCGGGGGGTCAGCTCTTTTCGAAATCAGTCTGCCAGGGTACATCTGTTTCACAACCGCCATGGAGTCATTTGAAGTGTGACAGGTAGCTCCGTCTTGCTGAAACCAAGTTCTTGAATTCAAGATTCTTGAATTTTCAAGTTCTGGAGTCAAAAAACCCTCCAACATCGCAACATAGCGTTCTGTATATACAGTGACGTTTTGCCCCCGCGCATTTTCAAAGAAAAAAGGACCAATAATTCCTCTGCCACAGATTGCGGTCCATACTGTCACTTTAGGACTGTGCAGTGGTTTCTGATGTTTGAGTTTAGGATTCTCACTGTACCAGTAACGACAATTTTGACGGTTTACGAAACCATTGATGATTCTCGTAATATGCGCGTACGCAAAATGCGCGACGCTTCCCGTCGAAGTGACTCATAGCGACTAAAACTCCATGAGCCCGCCTATCAAACGATGTAGGGTCCCCTCCCCCCGCGCGCTTTGCACTCCGCGGAAAAAGATGATGCAATATGCACGTTCTATTGCGCCACTCTATACTTAATGGCTTATTTTGGTAATGAACAACTATATTATAATGATATAATAAGTAAATATTATTAATCATATTTTATGACCAGAAAGAAAAGGGAAGGTAGAGAAACTAACGACTGGTAGTGGTCAAATAACAAATTCCACATGGAAGATCATGATGCCATCTTCTTTTCGTACGCCTCCAAGGATTATCGGAAATTGAAGAGGAAGCTAGGTTTGAAGCGAGTTCCTTTTAGTGGGAATAAAGTGTGTTATGACAGGATTGATATCGGGTTCGGGCCAACCAGCAGCAAATAGGACATTCGGGATGACTATTCGTTGAGTATGAAAATAAAATAGATTTTATCTGGTATGTATATTATTTAGATATTTATATATCTAAGTATTGTCCATTATGTATGAGTATGCAAGATCCACCAATTTCTTTTGGAAAGGTAACCGAAATAGCAGTTTTGAGTGATAAGTATCAGAGAAAAAGACAACACCTCTTAACTGTTCATTTCTGGAATTATAACACAATTAATCAAAATATAATTATGTACATTGCAGTAAGTAAATGAATCCTCATCCACCAATTTTCTAACTGATTCACATCAAAGAGGATGCTTATTTTCTAGACAAAAACACACAGATATATTCCACTTATATATAAGAGCGGGGTTGCACAGTCTGTAGGGCATTGCTTCAGGTTTCAAATCCGGCTAAGGCAGATAAATAATTAAATCTGTCAACAGCCATATTGTTGTTAACACCCCTGAAAGATCTCGAGACCCTCCTAGGTCTCATCCAGGCCCTGCCGTTGTTTGTTTTAGGAGACTTTCTTAGTAACAAAGTAATGAACGTTGATGATTTTAAAAAATATTTTGAATAGTAAGGATACAAGAGTAATTCGATGGCGTAGTGGACCCTCAAACCTCTACTAAGTCCAAATAAGTTTTATAATGGTAATGTATGAGCCTTGTGTAATTAATTTGGAATCTAGTAAGTGTTGAAGTAGTCTGAAACGGTCAAGTTTCAAGTTACCTTTTCGGTTAACTTGGGGTTACAATTTGAAACCCATATACGAATTATTTTTATTTTGATGGTGATTATTTTTTATTTTAAAAGGAAAAGATATGTCCTTTTTAATTTAAAAATTTAAAATTTAATTTAATGTAAAAATTGCGAGAACACGGGGATATAGGATCGGTGAAGAGAATGGATTTATCTGGCTTGGATACGGACCCCTGGTAGCTCATGAGAAGCAGCTGGTAGCAGACGACCCGGGTTCGAATCCCGGTCAGGACATATCTTTTCTCTTCAAATTAAAAAAAAATATATACGAATTAGTTACAGCAAATTTAATGAAGTATTCTGATTCGTACACCAAAGTTATATCTTCCATAAACAATCTTAAGTTGAACGTGTGAATTTTCGTTACACTGACGTAGTGCACTTAATAAAAATCACCTTTAAATCTCTTTCTCCTAATTGTAACAATATTTTTATGTAGTAATGAAGGGTATAAAAAAGTTATTAGCGATTTAATATTTTATTGACGTTGCCTTTTGTTGGAATGGAACGACATTTTGTTTAGCCTTTCGTCGTAATTGATGGGTTAAATTATAAATATTTTAAAAAACTGACAAATCACAACACCGAATTCCGAAGATTGCAACCATCATACCTAAGCTTTGATCTACCTATTGGTTTGTTTACCCCAGAGGTTCCCAGACTTTTTTTCTCATAGACCTATACCAAAATTTAGCTGGTTCCGGTGGACTCCCTGTGGCCACATTTCTACCATATTCTCTTAACCCAACAAAAAATGTGAAGATTTAGTAATCATAAGGCGGTCTTACACGACAAGATATGGCTATTTTAACAGAAAAAAAAAAACCTGTACCACTACAACCCATGAAGGGTCTGGGGTTCAGTACATGGTAGATACTGTACTGTTTTGTGGACAACGGTTCTGCAAGGAGGTGACTTGTCCTAGGTCACCCTCAACCGCCAGATTTTCCCCCTTATTTTGGGTACCCTATTTTCATAATATTTTATAGAGGCTGGGTGGGCCCCAGGAGGGTCCTAGATCCTATATGATACATCTCCTGCTGCAAACAAAGTAAATAAAAATCATTGCCTGCAGCGGGATTTGAACCAGGATTATCTCTCCACTCTACCACTGAGCCACTCCGCTTCTTTTTTAACAGAATAGGATTAGCTAATTAATTATTGTAATGAAATAAACACACTACCGAAGGCATAACGATTCTAATTATTATAACCATTTTTTTGTCACGCCAACGTAGACCCTCGTCGAGTCTCCCGTTGACCCCTGGGGGAGACTTTGGTAACTAAGGTTTTAACCCATCTTAAACGTTGCGCTGTTATCACTTCAACTACACATTATGCGTCCTTCGCAAATCTGTCTTGTATAAACACCTATATTCCTTTCACAAAATACTTTTTGTTGTTCACCATTTTACTAATACAAATTTTTTCCAACGTGATGAGTTTCATAAAACTGCGTTTTGATATGTAGCTATTTTAATGTTCTCATTCATGTCCTATAACAAAAACATAACAGATTTTTTTGGGAATTTGTTGTAAGGAATTCTTACTGTTTTAAGTTGATTTTTCCCGAGATCGCTATTTACCGCCAGGTTTTTTTACCACAATTTAGGGTACCCACTTTAAAGGCTGAGTGAGCTCTATTTAACTGTCAATGCCAGATTTTAAATTGGAAACTATATCATATCTACTCAGCACTCTGCAAACTTCGTTACCGCGCTCCCTTTTACCGTTCACTAATTATAATTTAATATAGAAAATATTAATTCATATATTGCGCTTAAGAAGTGATGAAAAGTGTTACACTACTTTATTAGAATAAATTATTTATTTTACATCCCTTTGACCTACAGCCCTAAATAGCTAAATGCCTATATGTGCCTAAATTGTATAGCTAAATGCCTATATGTTTCGCATTTAGTTTGAGCTAGCCAATCTACGACATTCTGATCTATCAGTAGCTATATCTACATTAGATACATTTTTAAAATTTTATTTTATGTTATTAATCACTATTTTATTTTTTTAAGGGAGTAAAAAATCCTTAGTTACGCCGTCCTTCGGAAGGGATGTTAAACGGGGGCCCGAGCCTGTACGATGTCAGGTACTCGTTAAAAATCCCTATCCTAATTAAACCTGGATAGGCAAAATTTAGAGCTCCCACTGTAGCATCGTCCGATTAGCCATAGCAGCATAAAGTGACGTTAAATAAACAACTAACTAACTAACTTTTTTATTTTTTGACATCTATATAGTTTAATAATGCAATATAGTCATTAATATTGCAAGTATACATGTTATTACATAATGTTAAACCCCTAGGATGGCCTCGACCTGGCCCTTGCTACCCACCGATCTCCATTATTCTTCTCTCCAAACACGACACATAGCGCACTGACATTTCATTACTGACACAATAGGAACGTATTTCTCAACTAGCCTTGATCTTATTTGCGGAATAAGAAATAAATTATCTGCTCCCGGCGTGGATATTACTAGAACATTCCTCTTTGGTCCCTTCGAGGTCACTTAAGGCTCCTTAATACGACCTTAGACCTTCACTGCTCCTGCATCCGCGTTCACTGCAGTCCAGGGACTCTTTGTTATATCCCGCAATGAATAATAGTCGAGATCGTAATCGCATTACTCTGAGCAACCGTTGAATGCAACTGTAATGCTGCTTTAGATGAAGTTACAGTACACAACGGGATGTATCATTGTGCCTTGGATAAGCAAGTACTAGCGGTTATTCTTATATTATAATAATATAATTGTAAATTTATTGTTTATTAATTTATAAAATAAGCAATCAAATAAATGAACTATTGAATTTTTATTATTGTTCATTTTTATTTTTAGACTTAACTCCATGATAATTATTTTTAGTGTAACTATCATGTGTAAAGTGCTGATCTGTTATGCTGAAGGTCCCGGCAGAACCGTTGTCATAGAAACAGTACAGCCTTTACCGTGTACATAACCGGAAATACCATCAGTGGACATTTCATAAGAATCAGCTCAATACAACGTAAGTAACATGTCTGTTAACTCGAAAGCATTACATATAACAACATAATATATGCTTACTGTTGTTTCGCCGACACTTGTTGAGAGGATATAGGAGCATGATCAGTTCGTCACGAAGCAGTCGTTCACGAAGTGGGCATTCCCGGTATTCTTCTTCGATGAAGACATATTGAAATAGAGAGATTGTTAAGTAATACATCGAGACTGCGGGGCTTTCTCCCTTGTTATTTAAAGGCGGGTTAATGGAGGCAAATTTATTCACATCTCCCGCGCCTCACGCCCGCACCAATTGCGCTAACAACACTTTTATAAACGTTTCCTAACGGGTCGTGTCGAACAGCGCGTAAGAGATGCGTTTTTCAACCGGGGAATTATCTCCGATAAATATTCTAAATAGCGAAGGTCTTAACGAGAGCGGGACCAAGGAGAGAGATCCGTATCGATGAGAATTTTCACAGCCTTGCGCAATTATGAATAAAGATTTCGCAAGAGATGAATAATTCGACACATGAATAGTGTATCAATCAAGTGGGGGGGCCTTGTCAAAATTCAGAGATCTGGATCGAAACAGTTACGTAAAGTTGTTGACAGCACAACAGGATTCCGCCTGACTTGTTTCACATTAGAAAGCATATTAAACTTAATCCTGTACACCACTATTGCAGGGTCTTGCGTTCAGTACATAGTAGAGACGATAGGCTGACATCCGATGAGACAAATTTTCCAGTGTTTTAGTTAAACAAATTTTTTAAGGGAGCGGAATGGCTCAGTGGTAAAGGGCTGAGTTGCCATGCCGACGGTTCTGGGTTCAAAACCCGCTCCTGGCAAAAATTTTATTTAATATCTTACCGGCCGAAGATGGATTTAGGACCCTCCTGTGACTTACCAAGGTTTTATAATGTGCGCACCCAAAATAAGGAAGAAAACTCTGGGGGTTGAGCACAATTTAGGACAAATATTCTTCCTGCGCAACAGTTGTCCAAGAAACAGTACAGTCTTTACTCCATAAAAATTGTTGATTAAAAGAATTGTGATGTTTAATGAACCATTGGGAAATAATGATATTTTTTGTTTTGATAATATTTAATTTTTGGTAAACTATTTTATAAGAATTGAAACCGTTTATGGCATTTGATAAGAATTTAAACTAACGGGATTACAGTAGATAATAATTCATATTGCGTTAATACTTATTGGTATCTTTTTGTTTTTTTAAATTTATTTATTGATATTTACAACTGTATAATAAAAAAAATACATCTAGTAAATAGGCTATGTGATACAAAATGACATGAGTAATGGCAAGTTGAGAAACTACCCACTGGTAGTACTCAAATCACTAGTTCAACTAAGAAGGTCACGTGGCCATCTTCTTTTCAGACGCCTCGGGGGATTATCGGGAATCGAAGAGGAAGCTAGGTTTGAAACTAGAGGGTTTGAGTGGGAATGAAGTTTGTTATGAAAGGAAAGATACCGGGTTCGGGCCAAATCAGCAACAAATGGGACATTAAGGTCGTTATGGATGACGGTATTTTTAACAAAATAAGGAGCGTTGAGGATTTTACGAAGGATTTTGGACTGTAGGGATTGGATACGACAGGAATTCGATGGCTTAGTGGAGCCCCAAAGCTCTACTCCGTAAGTCCAAATAGGTCTTATGATGGTCATGTAGATGAGTCTTTTGTAGTTAATCGGGAGGTTAGAGCGTTTGCCTAGTAAGTGTTGAAGTAGCCTGAAACGTCGAGCAGTTTCTTGTCTTTTCAGTCTAGTATGAGGATTCCAGGTTAATCGTTTGTCGAGGTGCAACCCTAAGTATCGGATCTGTTCTACCTGCACCAGTGGGGTATTATTAAAGGATACTGAAGGGCAGGAAGTCATTGGTTTACGACGTAAGGTAAAAGTGATTTGATGGGATTTTTGAGAATTTATTTTAATTCTCCAGTTTTGACACCATTCTTCAAGATCAGTGATATGCGATTGGAGGCTTTGGGATACAATAACTGGATTGGTGTTGACTGATAATACACATGTATCATCAGCATACGTGGTAAGGATAGTATTAGGATGAGTTGGGATGTCAGCTGTATAAACTGTATAAAGGATTGGGCCAAGGATACTACCTTGAGGAACACCAGCATATTGGGAGAAGAGGGATGAAAGGACATTATTATGGTTTACCTGGAAAGTTCTATTTGTGAGATAGGATTGAAGGATGAGAAAGTAGGTATGAGGTAGGAATTTACGGAGTTTGTAGAGCAAGCCCGGATGCCAGACTCGGTCGAAAGCCTGTTCCACGTCAAGAAAGACGCCCGAGCAATATGATCCTTATTGGTATCTTAAATATCAAACGAGACATGGGGTCCTCACGTTAAGATGAAACGCCTATCACTGAACCATAAGCTCAATTTAATGTACTCACTATTCAGGAAAAACTCCATATTAGATATAAGACAGAAACTAAACGCGTACACTTACCTACTAAAACCAGTTTGAACACATGCATTACAAATTTACGGGATCACTAAACATACTCACAGAAAACGACTGCAGACTTTTCAATCAAAAGTACTAAGACTTATCACCAAAGCACCATGGTACGTCAAATAACAAAACTCTGCACACTGACTTAAAAATACCAACGGTTGACGAACACATACGAACATACTACAAACGCTTTCAAGAAAAACTACACGGACATCCAAACCCGTTAATAGAACGAATAGCCTCTACTCTCATGCCTGAGAACACTAGGAGGAGATTAAAAAGAACGTGGATGAGGGATTTGTTATCATAGGAAATTGAATGAAGCCAAGGGAGAGCTACCGCTGGCTACTGTTGTTCTTCATGTCTCTCATGTCATTGTATTCCATTTTACTGTCAGCCAATCTGCTGATTGTCACTGTTTTGTATTTGACAGGTGTAGATAAAAATATAAAGATTAAAAAAAAAAATCAAACGAAATAAATTTTGCATGTAATGGTATATATCGATGCCTTAGTACATAAATGTGTTAAGTGAAAATATTTCAAAAATGGGTTTTGTTATATAAATAATATTGTGAAGTTGTGATGAGGAAGTCATAGATCATATGTTAATATAAAATTAATAGAGAAGATGTGAAGGTTACAAAAATATATTGTGTGCTTAAACTTGAACTGTATTTCTTGCGTTAAATTATTATCAAAGTTGACTCATGTAAAATGTTGTTTTCGGCAATTAAAACACATTTGTGAACTAAGGCTTCGATATACATAATTTACGTTACTGAAAATAGTAAAATTTTTGTTTCTATTCATTGCTAAAATACCATTTCAATTCCTATAGAAAGTACAATATCACGATAAGATATAATTGTAATGTTTTACGCCAGTAGCGTAAAACATTATATTATATTGTGGTTAGAGGCCAAAAAATAAAAAAATAAAAAAATAAAAATGGAAATGCCTAAAACCTTTGCTCAAGATACATATATTAGTTAGAACGTAACCGGAAAAATACCAATAAGCAAATCCTCAAAAAAATAACCACCCAACTAAACAAAGTTAAGCATTTCAGGCATCATCAGGTCATGCAATAAAAGGAATTGTTTGTAAAACGTCGAGGTAGCTTTGATGAGTCTGGACTGTAAATGTGAGATCTGTTGCAATTCGTCGTCTTTGATGACAATGATATTTGTTTTCATGCATGTAATTAAAAGTACTTGACCACATTATTCGTATATACTACCCAAGCAAATAAAAATGAAACAAACCTAATTATAAAGGAAAGGAAACAATCATAATTGCAATTATTTTAATTGATTAAATAACTCTATCTTAACTACATATTAATTTTAATAGTTACTCATTTTCTATCTCATATCGACTTTTTAGAGCTTAAGAGAATGCTTATAATGATTTTTTTTACAACATTATAATTAAATATAATGTTTAAAATATTTAATCTTCACTAATTGCTAGAAGCAGACGAACCTATGTTATGCTAAATACCCCCCTAGAACAATTTTGATAATGATGTTAAGGAGAAAAAAAATGGGAACAACTTTCCTTGAAAAAAAAATTAGTTTTATTGGTAAATTTCATTTTCACTCAAACCCTCTAGTTTCAAACCTAGCTTCCTCTTCGATTCCCGATAATCCTCCGAGGCGTCTGAGAAGAAGATGGCCACGTGACCTTCTTAGTTGAACATGCGATTTGAGTACTACCAGTGGGTAGTTTCTCTACTTGTCATTTTCACATGTCATTATGTATCGCTTAGCCCATTTACTTGATGTATTATTTTAATACAGTTGTAAATATCAATAAATTAATAAAAAAAAAAAAGTTTTATTGGTGTTATAGTAAAATAAACAGTCGACAAATTGTGTTTAAAGAAAATTATTACGAATTACTTTAATGTTACTATAATGTAATAGGGAATTTTCACTTTCAACCCTTGGCCCTATCACAAGCCCTGAAGAAGACCTCAGAGAAAAAATTTTTTTTTTGTTTCACCCTCTTTGGGGTACGTTGGATCCATCATTTCTTTCTGTGTTGTTCATTTTTTTCTTTATATTGTACATTTTTAATAAAAAAACATGTTTACTATGGAAATCATCAAAATCGTCAGTAAATTGACAAAAATAAGATCATTGCAAACCGGGTGTGCAGCTGGCTCCTCTGAAAATTTGTATTGTGAGCAAAGTAAGGTAAAATGAAAATACATCATTAAAAAATTTATAAACATTTATTTCATAAATAGTTAGATAATATAAAATCATTATTTTGCTATCAATAATAAAGAACATAATATAATGCAAAGAAAATTTTTTAAAAGTAATAAAAAGTTTTTAAAAAATAAGTTTTTAGATTTTTTGGTCCACAGCAAAACCAATACCAAATTTTCTTTCCCTGTACTTTACAGATTTCATTAGTTCAAGAAAAATCATATTTCGACGACTAGTTTACTCAGAATAACTGATAATTGCATATTACTGTTATTCCACAAATGGAGTGCAGGCCGTCTTATACCCTCGGCAATTGCACGCACAGTGTGCAATCGGTCTGGAATGGGATAAGATAATTTTTTCTAACCTCCAATCGGACCATTTTCTTCCATTTATTATGTATACATATATATTGCCAATTAATATTATTCAAGATAAAGTTATCTTAGGTAATATTAAAGTTATATTAAAACATATGATGGTTTCGAAGTTTCGGGGAGGTGAAAAACAATCTTACACTGAAGTAATTATAACAAATATATTCAATAATATTTATTGAAATCTAAATATTCCCTTTACGACTTAATATAATTTCAAATAAACTAATTTACTCGTTTAAATATTATTTTGAATATTGAGAAAAGCGAAAATTCTAATGCACTATATTATTTGTTTTTCATTAATCCTTACAGCTATCCTTATTAATCCAATCTAACTATTGTATTAGCAATAGCAATTATCTTCTTGACTTGCGGGTACTTTAATTCTCCCTCGACAGGACTCTGAAGGATAAAGAGGCCACAATATTGGAGGGTCCTTGAGAAGGATATCAGGACTTCAAGAGAGAGAGAGAGAGAGAGAGAGAGGGAGAGAGAGAGAGAGAGAGAGTGAGAGAGAGAGAGAGAGAGTGAGAGAGGGGGGGATCTCCATCTCTAATTCTTAACTGAATGAGTGAAATACTTTTCCACTTTCTTCCGATTCGATTTGCCCCTAATGCGGATTATCCGCCGCGTAAATATAAAGCCCATGATTTAACGATTCTGAAAAATTAAATTGGAAATTCTTTTTTAACAATTTATCGTCGCTAAAGTTTTTATAGCCGTATTTAATTGAATCGAACTGTATCTATCGTCAATCCGGAATTCCGATGAATTCGATATATATAAGAATTATAAGCATTTTTTATAGCAGGAATATTTTACCGAACAGAACTGCTCGGGTATTCAACTGACTTGAAATTCCTATTTATTACTATTGAAGTATGCATGGGATAACTTTATCTCTCTCTATATATATATATATAAACACGATTTTATTGATTGTTTTTTTATTATATTTTATTGTACTCAATCAGTTAAATTATAAATATTTTTGACAGTTGGCAAATCACAAAGACTCTGTTCCTGAATTCTTGAAGACGTTACACAAAATATAGCACAGGTTATGGTCTTAATAGAAAAAATGGAAAGCAACGATTAAAACATAAAACAAGCTATATATGTTGTTATGTTTAAGTGTCTTGTATAAAAGATATTACGTACAGTTTCAGAAAGAAAATCCTACAGTCACCAAAAGTCATTTTTAATAATATTCCTCTTTCTTACCATGTGATGGAAGGAATATATTAGCAAATATATTCAAATAAATAATCTATTTATGTAATAAATCTAACTAAAAGTGGAGAACTAGCTACGTTTACTAGACAAAGGCTCTAAACTCCCAATTGATTACAACAGACTCATATACATGACTATTATAAAACCTATTTGGACTTACGGAGTAGAGCCTTGATTCTCCACTAAGCCTTCCAATTCCTCTCGTATCCAATCCTTACTATCCAAAGTAAAATCCTCAATGCTCCTTACTTTGTTAAGAATAAAATAATCCATAATAACATAATCCCGATATCAATCAACTAAAAGGAAATACAAATGAAAGAAGTGAAAACAAAATCTGAAAAAATGCAATTAAAATATAACTGGGCTTTCAACACCCACATTAAAAAATAAATATGTAAATGAAGAGATATTAATATATGTAAAATGAAAATCGTATTACTCGATGAGGGATCTACGTCAAAAATGACATTTTATTAATTATATTCCTATTTAATCATCCAACGTTTCTGCTCTAATTAATTTTCACGATGATCAATGCCCTAACACAAAATCTATCGCAGTTAATTCTGAAAACATTAAACTATGTATAGCTAAGCTGTAAGCTGCTTTGACTATAGAACAGGTAATTTTGTAATACTTGGGAGGTGACATGTTTATTGAGTCAATGGTATTTGCTTTAATAGTCGTACTAAGACGACTATAGCCTAAAGCCCACGTCTTTAGCGTGGTACTCTAACCAATTGAGCTAACTTGGCTCATAACACGGCCAGACAAATCCATTCTCTTCACCGATCCTACATCACCGTGTCCTCGCAATTTTGCTATGTATACATGGGGAATAATGTTCATTGAACATTACTTTAATTAGGATCTTGTTGACATACGTCACTATATTATTTATATATTTTTTTTTAATAATTGTTATAATTTTTAAATATTTTTAGTTAGAATTAATTAAAAATTTTATTTAATTATTCTGCGAGAACACGGGGCTATAGGATCGGTGAAGAGAATGGATTTCTTTGGCCGTGTTACGTGCCAAGTTCGCCCAATTGGTTAGAACACTACGTTAAAGAGGTGGGTTCGAATCCCCTCCAGGACAAATCTTTTCTCTTTAAAATTAAAATATTTAAAAATTATAACAATTAATAAAAAATAATAAAATAAAATAAATTTTATCTTCTTTTATGTTATTTTTAATTTATGAATTCATCGTACTTCATTTTATTAACTGTCAACTGGTAATGTATCTGAAACAGCATTATGTACTAATACTAAATATATTAATGAGGTAAATTGGAGAATGTAGGCTCTAAATGTGATATATTGCTTAAAGTAGGTTACGCTACCCAAACTGATTAAAAAAAATGTTTGTGTATATGTATACACATGTATATAATATAATTAACGTAAAATTAACAGATAAAATTAACGTATATGAGCAAATTTTGACCAAAACATTTAGACTATCTTAGTATGAGTAAATTTAACTATCTAATCAAATATCATACAATTCGATTTTTTTCTATAATATACTATGTTGTCAATACATATATTTACCACTGTAACCCGCGAAGGGCGTCGGGTTCGGTAAATAGTAGGGACTTTCTAAATCCATATTTCTAAGTCAACGGGTGTGCAAGGAGGTGGTGATTGCGAGGCCACATCTAACCACCAGTTTTTCCCCAATGAAGAGTTGTGAATTTTTTCCCTACTAGATATAAGAGATTGCAAAAGCGTCAAATGAAATGCTGAAATACAGAATTTATATAACACAATAAATTATTTATCTGCTAGAGTCAGTTTCGACCAAGACAGTTACAGATTAGCATCACAGTGCCCTCACATGCCCAGTTATCACGTGCCACTGTAATATTATTAATCAT
Source organism: Troilus luridus (assembly GCA_964056705.1). Taxonomy (NCBI): domain Eukaryota; kingdom Metazoa; phylum Arthropoda; class Insecta; order Hemiptera; family Pentatomidae; genus Troilus; species Troilus luridus. The sequence continues at coordinate 194,273,550 of OZ057412.1, read as the reverse complement.
ACAATAATCTTTGATCAACTTTGGTTGTTATAATTTTCATTATACGAGGAATTAGGATCAAAAGTGGATAACTTTGAAATTTCAAAAACTGACTTTTTCATATTTTCCACAAATTTATTACAGCAATTTTGTATGACACGACAATTTGAGGTCATATTTTTCATTGTGTAAGACCAGTTCTGAAGCTGACTTTTCGGGAGTATAAAATTGATTAATTACTCGAGCAAAAAATTTAAAAAGTCAATTTTTGAAAGTTAGATACCCGCATTTGATCATAAACGCCTCAAATAAAATAGTGTATAATATTTGGGTATAGAGATGGTCTCATTACAGATGGATTTCATGGCCTTTTAATTATTCAAAATTTACTAATGACCGATACCTGGATTGATAGAAAATGTATGCTTGTGTCGGAGCAACGCCTAGAGAACTATCATGGAAGTTGAGATCACAACAATCATGACAGTTACTATCATGGTGTAGCCGACCCTTAAGAGAGGGCATCCGGAGGGCAGCCAAAGGTCGCAGCAGTCACGGCGTATGGTGCAACTCCCGAACTGTTGTTGCTGTTTGTTCGCTAACGAAGCGTTTATATAAGCGCTAAGTGTCTGCGCTGGGTCTGAGATAGTGTCTAGTATCTCTAGTATCTCGGGTCGGTATCTGTAACGATCCCCTTGTCTCCTGCAAATCGTCATTGTCTTCCAGGGATACTCTGGAACAGGAGTTCACACTTCCTGGAACTAGAGAGTGTGAGACAACAGTTCATTAAGTGCAATTATCTTACATTTCTTTTCAATTTTTATCTCAAATTCTTCGAATGATCGAAATAAAATATTAAACAATTGAAGTGAAAACTTATTTAACCGCATTTATTGACTTTTGGTAGAGGGTAAACTAGTAGGGTTCGCGTTACCAACATGCTCGAGACTGATGACACTGTTAACTTATTTTTTTATCTAAAGAAGTTAATAAGGGGGGGGGGAAAGAAGGAGTTGATGTCCCTAAAAAGAACTCTTAATAATTAAATGCATATACAAAGTTTCGATTCTGGGACTTAATCATAAGAATCTATGGAGCTATGCAGAAACAAAAAACTGGAAAATAAACATTTAAGCATACCAAAGTTCGGTCTAATATTTATGCCCATACAACTATGGAATTGTTCTGTATACATAAGAACCATACCTTTCGATATTCAGATTATTGGATTCAATAGCTATAAAATTGAATGAAAAATATATATTACAAACCATTATGTCATAGAAAATGTAGGAAAGGTCGGGGCAAGAGTACGCACTTTGATCGCCTAATAAATAAGTTTAATGGACAGAAACTAGTAGAAAATAATCTTTTGGTATTCGTATAGTTTTGTAAAAGTTAATATCAGTTGTTTTTAGCAATAGTTGCTTATGAAATACACCCCAACATCATAATTAGAACAAGCTTCAAGCCACCAATCTTGTCATTCGTTGCATTGAATCCTTCTAGATGTCATCTTCTGGTGTTCACTGAAGTTCTCTTTACACAACTTTTCTATTAGATAAAAAAATTACCCTAAACAAGTATAATTATCCATAAAATCTTGAATAGATGTTGACCTTATATATATATATATATATATGAAGAAGAAAATGGACTGGGTGCAGGTCAAGAAAATTGTCTTTTGTAGAAAAAACTGTTTATTGGTAAGCAGACGTTTCGACCCACATTGCAGGTCTTCTTCAGGGCTAAGATAAGATCGGTGTTTGATACTAGACTGGAAAGAGTATTGTAGAGTAGTTAGTAACCACAATGAAAACACCAAACAAGGTGGTAAAGACGTAGACACTTCCTTGAATCGGCTGACACCTAGATGTACCAACTGGCCCAAGTGAAAATTAAAAATTCCCGCCCTACATACTCTTATCCTGTGCGCACACTTGCCCTGACTTACTAGGTAGATAAATATATATAACATTTTCTAGATGTTATGAAACTTATTTGAAATGAACCCCAACTCAATCTAGTGTCCTCTGTTACACTGATGATCTATTTTTTCTGTAGAGAAAATACGATAACAATTTATTTATTATTCTAGATTTTGTCAAAGAATTAAAATAAAATAATGCCTAAGTATAGGCATATAAATATAGATTTTGAAACGCCCAAAATATAGTTGTATACTTATTACCTGAATCTCAAGATCGTTTTAAAAACCACTCTCTCCCTCTCTCTCTCTCTCTCTCTCTCTCTCTCTCTCTCTCTCTCTCTCTCTCTCTCCCTCTCTCTCTCTCTCTCCCTCTCTCACTCTCTCTCTCTCTCTCTCCCTCCCTTCCTTCTTGAAAAAATTTACTGCTAGTCCTCAGATAAGACTGATGTTGGGGATGGTACGAGATCATCAATCAACACACATGGTTAAAATGAAGTATGAAATATAAATTTATTTCTTCTAGGATACGATCTTATTAATCTTAGATCATTTTGTTATAGTAATTTAAAAAAAAAATAATCTTTTTTTGAAAATTGTTTATTTAATAATTGTTCATATTATAAATCATATATATAATTGTTTATGGTTATTTTATCTTCATATTTAGTGACAGTTTTATTTCATATTTAATTTAAGAATTGTTTTATTTCATTATGATACTTTTTACTATATGATTCATTATTATTATCGATAGTGAATAACTGGAAAGTGCATGCTAAGTTTAGTTAGTATCGAAATTATTTTTTAGTGGTTATTTACTTACTTTTTTAAAATAACAATGTAACTTGAATTTCTTGCTATTTCGTACAGAATGGTACCATAGTTATATAAACTAATATCAATAATAAATATTGTTTAGAAATGACAAATCACTGTTCCTGAGTTCCTTAACCCGCTATAAAAAATATAGCACTGTTTTAGAATTCAAATGAAAAAATGGATTGGATATGGAATGCATCGATTTAAACAATGCTACATTTTATGCCAATATTTCGATTTAAGTATTGTTATTTCAATAGAAAATAGAGTGAAATAAGATTAAGACATTTTTTTTGACAAACTGTAAATAATTTTTTCATCTCTAAAACTAACCCATTAGTAATAATAAATATTTATTGAAAGAAATTGTACAACTAAAGCTATATAAACTGTTTTGTTGTTTTCCTGACAAAAAAAAATTAACAAACACCGGTGATTTCGAGAAAAAATACAATATGTACAAATGGCATTAGTACAACTTCAATAAATATTTATTAATGGGTTAGCTTTAGAGATGAAAAAATTATTTATTGTTTATCAGAAAAATGTCTTAATCTTATTTCACTATATTCTCTGTATTGAAATAACAATCCTTCAATCGAAATATTGCTATAAAATACAGCTTGCTTTATTTTTTAAATCGATGCATTCTCTTTTTTCATTTGAATTCTAAAACATTTATTGTTTATAGTGGCTTAAAGAAGTCAGGAACAGTGGTTTGTCATTTTTAAACAATATTTATAATTATTATATTTTAAATAGTATTTATAATATAATTGAGCATGACAATATACTAAAAAAAATTAGGAAAGCCCGTAAGTTATATCATTAAACATTTTATATAATAGACAGATATCTAGACTAATCAACCATCTTCTCCTTCAATAATAAGGTTTAAGGAATTTATTACATTTCATTTTTACATTTGCATAAAATATTCTTATGATAATAATCTAATTATTAATAATTAATCAATTAAATGTAGCGGTTAATCTAATCATATGCAAGTGAGCGAGGATATTTCAAACTAGTTTGTTAAATACATATTTATAGTTCATTTACCTATGAAATGTAAATGGCCTGAATAGTGTACCGAGCATTTGACTTTTAAATGAAAGTTTCTGTTGCAGTTGGGAGAAGTTTGTCTTGCCCAGCTGTTTCTAGTCATCTTATTCTTCGGCAAATATTTACTCGTTTAACTTCAACTTAATATTATTTTTAAAAGCAATCATGCATTTAAAATCTATAAAACTCTTTGATTACACTGAATTATTTATTTTTTTTTATTGTGAACGGAGTAAATCAATACGTAGTGCTGTTGAGGTGAACCCTCTTCCACCCAGATCAATGCAAAGATTTTAGTTCTATTTGGTTGAAAAATTGTTAATTTTAATTTATTTATTTTTAAATATTTCTTTTATTATTTCAAGATCCGTACCCAAAACAGGCATATGCTAAGGGATTTGTGTACATTGAATGTTTTGTACTGCTTATAACATAATGGGTAACTCAGTGCCTAGTGTACTGCAGACCGCTGCGAATCGATTCAGAAGCATCTGAAGAGCCACCCACCTGCGGCTCATCTATGCTCTATGAAGAGTTTCAGCTTAATTAGGGAAAGCCTAGGCGGTTGAATCTTCTTTAACAAGAACGTAAATTACACCTAAAAATAAGGCTCATTGCATAAAAATAAAAAAACATTATTGCTTTATGGAAAGATTGTAACATGCTATTAATTTTAAAGTTATATTTGTGTCTTAGTTAATAACATATTAACATCAGTGATGATTTATTAACATTTTTTTGCCATAATGTCATATTCCTAAAGTATATAGTCCATACTGTATGTATCCATGACAACCAGAGAAAACACCTCTCCAGAAGGTTCCAGCAATTGTTAGGTTTTCTTCAGTTACCCGTAACCTTATTAATTTAATATTGTGTTCAAATTTTACAATTATTTTCAATTGACCACACTATGCAAAATAACTACTGTTATTTATTCTTATCATAATACATACGTAAACCGAATTTAAAAATATATGTTGAATAATATTTGTTGGCTTTGTATATATGAGAAAGAAAATGGTGAGGGTGGAGGTCAAGAAAATTTTCTTATATAGGGAGAACTTTTTATTGGTTAGCCAACGTTTGGCAGGTCTTCTTCAGGGATAGTATGTTTGGCTGAGGTTGACAGTAGACAAACAGTCTAGCCCTGAAGTAAACCTGCAATGTTGGTCGAAACGTTGGCTTTCCAATGAAATGTTCTCCCTACATAAGAGAATTTTCTTGACCCCCACCCTGACCATTTTCTTCTTCGTATTTAAAAATAAGAGAGATGTATGACATACTTAAATATTAAGGAGCTGGGTGGCTCAGTGGTAGAGTACTGAGTTACCATGCCGGAAATCCTGGTTCAATTCCCGCTGCAGGCCATGATTTTTATTTAGTCTGTTTGCAGCGGGAGATGGATCATATAGGATCTAGGACCCTCCTGGGGCCCACCCAGCTTCTATAAAATATTATAAAAATAGGGTACCCAAAATAAGGGGGAAAAATCTGGCGGTCGAGCGTGACCTAGGACAAGTCACCTCCTTGCAGAACCGTTGTCCATGAAACAGTACAGTCTCTACCATGTACTGAACCCCAGACCCGTTCACGGGTTGTAGTGGTACAGGTTTTTATAACATACTTTAAAAATTTCCAACAATTTGTTTAATTAATTAAAAGTTATATAAGGAACCCTTTGGAATCGGTAGATCCTCCTAAGAGGCTCACCCAGTCTCTATAGTATGAGTAACCTCAAAATGGAGAAAATACTGTGAGTTGAGCGTGACCTCGGTCAAATCTTTTCCTGCACAAAGGTTAGCTTAGAAACAGTGCAGTCTCTGCTATCTATTGAACCCAAAACTCTTTGTCGGTTGTAGCGGTATGGTTTTAAAAACAAATATTTTCTAACTTTTTTCGACCTAGTCTGCACTATCTGTATAAATCACCTGTAAATTAGGGCGTAGTTTTTTATGGTACAAGTGTAAATGATTTACTCTCATTCCATAAAAAAAACAAGATACATTGCTTTCCCTATTTAGCCATTGAACCACTTTCCGCCCTGATAATATTGTGGTTCTGGTTCGGAACCGTTGTGTCACCGACCGAGTACCCGGTTCCAGTTACACAATATCACCTGTCACTCTATAAATAACGTTATCCAACCTGGAACGATAAATTGAATGCATTTCTGATAGCCTTGCCGCAATATCCGAAAGTTGATTAGCGCCTATGGAACTCGAGAGAACTTGCACAATATATGTGGTAGTGGTTCCTTATAGGGCCGCCCTGATTGGGTATATAGAACTAAGTCACTGTACCAGGTAACCTGTTATGTAATAGCGGTGACAGGAAAATATATATCACCATGTATGATTAATGATCACGAGAGAATATATATGAAGTAATGCGATTGTTCAACAAACAACATATTAATTCACTGGTCTATATCTGTCATATAGATTCCGATTGTTCTTCATAAGAAGGGAATTAGGCTTCAACTCCATTATAAATTGTGTAAATAAAATAATAATTGACTATAATATTGTATTTAGCCTACCGAACTGCTGGTTCATATTTATATTCAGAATTATTTTAAACTTTATTTATTTATTACTGTATTATAATAATACAACAAGTAAATAGGCTAAGTGATACATAATGAGACAATCACAAGTAGAGAAACTACCCACCGGTAGCACTAAAATCACAAGCTCAACTTAGAAAGTCATGGCGCCATCTTCTTTTCAGACGCCTCGGAGGATTATCGGGAAATGAAGAGGAAGCTAGGTTTGAAACTAGAGGGTTTGAGTTGAAATGAAGTTTGTTACGAAAGGATAGATAGCTGGTTCGGGCCAAATCAGTCTTTTGTAATTATTTGGGAGCTTAGAGCTTTTGTCCAGTAAATGTTGAAGTAGCATGAAGTAAGAGGATTCCAGATTAATCGTTTGTCGAGATGCAACCCTAATTATCGGATCTTTTTTACAGGCACCAGTGGGATATTTTTGCAGGATACTGAAGGGCAAGAAGTCATTGGTTTACGACGTAAGGTAAAAGTGATTTTTGAGAATTTATTTTAATTCTCCAGGTTTGACACCATTCTTCAAGATCAGTGATATGGGATTGGAGGCTTTGGGATGCAATAACTGGATTCGTGTTGACTGATAATACACATGTATCATCAGCATTCCTGGTAACAATAGTATTAGGATGAGTCGGGATGTCAGCTGTATAAACTGTAAAAATGATTGGGCCAAGGATACTACCTTGAGGAATTATTTTAAATTAAAGATTCGATATATCGATAACAGCTGATCGATATAAATTAATGAATGAAACAGCTTTTCATTAGTTTTTGTATTTAATGGAGTCAGATTGTGTATTGTTTTGATGACCTCGTTATCGATACATGTTAGTAAGTAATACATTTTTTAGAATCATCAAATCGACATATTTTATCCTTGCTACCTTTGTTAGCTACCTCAATCGAGAATTTTCGCACAGGAAATTGTTAGGGGTCTTTTCGAAAAGAAGCTATTCACGAAGATTCAGCTTGATAGTAATCAAGTGCAAAAATGGACCGTGGATTCTGGACTAAAACAAGAAAAGCTACAAAAAATTCATTTCTTACTGGGTGAACAACTAAACTTATTAGTACAAGCATTATTGAAATAAACATTACTGCAGAATTTTACAAGGTAACTGAAATGTCTCTGGAGCAGGGATCTACTACAGTGAGATGCTACTCCTAGCGTGGAGGAGTGCCTTCAATGGCAGGTTTCTCCAAACAAGATTCCACTTGAATCCTTTAGGGGAGGTTTTCAAAAGAAGATCGCATTTACACTATTTACCAAATGGCATTTGTATATTTCCTAAATAAATATTATTATTATTTATTTTCTAAATAAACAAATAAATAAAACTTCAAATTAGTTTCAGTTACATTAGAGTGAAATCAGGCAGTGAAAGTGGGAAACCAGAAGGGCGTTTAGCCGCGTAGTTCCGTCTCATTGAGTGCACGCTGGAGCGCATGATTCCCTTCTCGGGTTCACTCAGCATGCACAATGCATTCAGGATGCAAACTGCAAACAGGATCGGTGCCAGTAGATTTTACATAATATACGGTCGGTTATTATTGGATCAGGCGCCCCAATCTGTGAGGCGTTAATAATGGTCGAATCCCGCGTATGTATTATACACATTGTTCCATGCTTACTGCAAATATGGGAAGTTCAATATACGATACGAATTATTTAATTAAAAACGGTAATGAATTGGAAACCAAACAAAGCTCAATAAAGAGGTCAAATATTGTTATTAGGAAGGCATTTATAATTTCCTGACGAACTTAGACTTCAGTATTCATAAAAAAAAAAAAAATCTACCTTAGAACAGTAAGGACTGAAAGTTTCTTGTGCAGCGAAGTGATTTTCTGGGATTGAGGGTACCCACATTTTTGAATCTGGATAGCCCAAGGACGTTCTCTATATGCATTAGGAACCCGGCTTATGTCAGTATAAATAAATTATCTTCAACAGCTGATCTTGAATAAGATACCTCATTCGATCATTAGCCAATGTCATAACGTACTGTACTCTATTTCTTAAGAGTTACAATTTAATGATTATTGGATTATTTCTTCTTCTTCTTCTTTTGCTTCCTCTGATGCCATTTCTAGCGTCGAGGAGACTCCAGCGAGGCTATTTTGTTTACTTTGAATAGTATTTTCTACCATGCAGGTTATTAGACCGTATCCTCGGGGCAACTGGGTTAAACACCCCCGGATACTGGTTTCCCCCAACATGGAGGACCAATGGCTGATTACAGTTAGATGACTGGACGCCAACTCTCTACGCCAAAAAAATATTGGATTATTACATTATTATTATACCTTAATCTGATCAATGGGACCCACTAAATAAGGGCTGAATGTCCCTCACAATTTTCATCTTCCATCTTCTAACCTCAGAACAGAATAAATAATTATCTGCAAACGCTGGATTCAAAAGAAAGTAGTCCCGGATTAGCTTGAAAATATTAACTCAATATTCTATGAATTTTATATATTTATTTTTCATTTTAAAAGGATGTACTCTGGACTGAAATTTATCTAATATTTCATTCACACAATAAAAACCTTTATCTAGTCATTTCTGTTTTTAATAAAACGTTTCGACAATTATATGTCATTTTCAATTATCCATATAAACAATTTTTTGTATCCTTTTATTCATTTATTTATATAAATTAAGAATGTATATAACTGAGAAAAATGTATTAAAAATAAAAAAGTGTTGTTAATTTAATAAATTTTATGTATTGATTTTTTAATTTTAAAAATTTTAGTATTAAAATGTAAATAAAATGTAGTATAAAACAGACCAAAGTTTAAACTATTAAACAAAAGGACCATGGAGGATAATTGACCTGTAAGTAAAACATTTTAAACAGTAACAATGACAATAAATAAAAAAAAGGTATCTATACTTACTTCTATTTGTGGACATATTGTATAAATTTTTATTTATTATATTGTTGTTGGTATGTTTGATAATTTACAGATATTTATGACTTGTAACTTTTTTAAGGTGTTGGGAAACATAAAGGATACAAAAAATACTTGAAAATTACATCTAATTGTCGAAACGCTTTATTAAAACATAAATGAATGGATAAAGGTTTTTATTGTGTGAAGGAAATATTAGATATTTATTTTTTAAAACTTAAAACCTTTATTAGTCTCAAAAAAGTACTAAATAAAATAAATCGAAATAATAATATTTCTGATATTTAATTAAAAACTAGAAGAATCATATTTTTTATGTCATTGTAATGTTTTTTATGCTTTTTTTAATCTCAAACCTAATAATTTTGACTTATCTGTTCTTTAATTATACAATTCCTTTAATATTTAGTTTGAAAAAAAAATGCTTCAGATATTAGTTTAAAATAATTATGAAGTGTTGCAAAAATAATTCTCAAGATCATATTTTTTTCTTATCACGTGTATGTTATATTAGTGTAAAAAACTTTACAGTTTTAGCTTATAACTTCTGAGATTCTACTATTCCTTGAATTAATTCTTCTTAAATAGCGTTAATAAATTAAATATATGGTCATGCATGTTGTCCAGACAAAAAGTTTTTTTGTCAGTAAACAATCAGAGAGGCTAAATACACTTATTAATTTATAACTGAGTATATGCTTGTTTAAACCTGGACCACTACAACCGATGAATGTTCTTGGGATCCAGTACATGGTAGAATTGGTACTATCTCTAGGACTTACTAGACAAACGCTCTAAGCTCTCAATTAATTACAAAAGTCTCATATACATGACAATCATTAGACCCATCAGGACTTACGGAATAGAGCTTTGGGGCTCCACTAAGCCATCAAATCCTCTCGTATTCAATCCTTACAATCCAAAATCCTCCGTAAAACCTCAATGCTCCTTACTTTGTTACGAGCGAAGTAATCCATAATGACCTTAATGTCCCGTTCGTTGTTGATTTGGCCCGAATCCGATATCAATCTTTTCATGACAAACCTTATTTCCACTCAAACCCACTAGTTTCAAACCTGGCAACCCCATCAATTTCTGATAATCCTCAGAGGAGGATATATACTTATTATTTGAGTACTGCCACAGGGTAGTTTCTCTACTTGTCTGTCGTGTTAATATGTACCAATCATTATATTTACTTGTTGTGTTATTTTAATACAGTTGTAAAATTCATTAAATAAATTGTTTTTTAAAAAACATTTCTAGGACAGCGGTTGTGTTATCAGAGATGAGGCTCAACAGCCAGGGTTTTCTCCCCAGGAGAAGTATACAGATCCCATAGAGTACCTATAACTTTTAATATGTTAAATAATTGATCCACCACAAGGGATTTTAATTTGGTATCTTTAGTATAGCGTAGGGTAAATAAACAAAATAAAATATTTGTCATATGAAGTTCGCACGCAAAATATAATCACGCACGTTGCCCTGTTTTAATTCCAAAAAAATCGAACATGCTGTTATTTACCATATTTAGTTTATAAATAAAATAAATACTTATTAAATTAGTGTATATTAATTAATTAATTTCTCAATCCCAATCAATCGCCCAATAAGTGCTTAATTACCCAATATAACTTATCGAGTTTCCTGCCTCGTTAAAACAAAGTTTGATTCCATTAAGACAGGCTGTGTAGCTCGGCCTCTGGATCCAATCCAATACACAACTACTTTACGGAAACTTCATTTGAATTGGACTTACTCGGTAGGAGGTTCGAAACCTGCTCAGTAAGGATCATTTCATGTGAGGGAACATCAATTTCCTATATAACTATATCAATAGTAGAAAGTTACCATTCCTTCAATGAACTCCGTAATAATATACTCGTGTATACTGTACATTGAATCGTATGCCAATGGCTACAAAGCTGAAAATGTAGGCCCCTCATATGTGTTTGGATTTAACTTGATGTACAATCATACAACGTCGGCAAATCCTACATAAAACGCAATTAAATTAAACTAAATTTATATCTTTAAGTAGTGCCTGATTGGCAAATGTCCAGGAATTTGGAGTAGGAGAATTTTAAATGTTGGCAAGGAAGGGACACGCGTAGATATTAGGAAGAAGCGAATTCCAGAGAGAATGGGAAGGTGTATAAAGCCATAGAAAGTACATGGGATGTCAATTATTTAATATATGAATGAAACTTTGAAGAGTCGCCTTGATTGAATGTTCGATGTGTTCATCTAGCAGATCTATATTACTTGTGAGAGGACAGACGGTCTGGTTAAGTCACCCAACCTCACATTTTTGAAAACCATGATTACCATGGTACAGTGGTAGGACGCCAATTGTTGCTGAACCTGCCCCTTTGAAGCCAATGTACATGTTAGTTCGAGTTCAAGAACAGAAATCAATCGGTCTAAATCCATGTATCATGGCTATTGACGGTCATCATATACAAACCTATATTTGTTCCCCGAAGAAGACTGTCTGTGGACGGTTGCATTCAAGGTAGGCTCATTTACCTGACGCTCGGTCGTTGTAAGTTGCTTCATGTAGGGTGAGGAACATAACATACATGTGTGGTGGGGAGATGTTTGAGGAATACGACTTATCCGATTATACAACGATTTGATCTCACAACCCTAGCTCCAAATATATTATATTATAAGAATGATAAAGGCTGTCAATTTTACTTAGTGAAAGATACGAAAAATAATAATAATTAATATTAGTAATATGGCGTGGTAGTACATTGCCCTGTACAAGTGTAATAGTCGGTCAAGGACCGGCCTAAACTTATCTCTAGTGAAATTGAATTCAAAATTAACTGCGCCCTCATTATTTACCGCGCGGCTGTGATAATTGATAACGACCGGGTAATAAATTTATCAGGCTATAAAAATGTTCCGTTTCAGGTCGTGACAAATCGTGAGGCGCAGATCCCCACGCAAGTGCGCGCCTCGGAGTGTAATTCCTGGCGACAGGGGAGGAAGGGGCGCGGGGCAGTTTATCATCCCATCGCTATCTCGGCCGTGGATCGCTCCCAGGATCTATAAACTCACTCCTATTGGCTCATTTTCCTTTGAACCAGTCCAGGATCGGATCAGTTGGGATTGCGTTACGTGACAACAAATCTCTCAACGTATCGCTGTTAATGTATTGCCTCTCAAAGGAGCTATAAATAACTCGTTACAGGTAATTATTTTATAACTGTAATGCGTTCCGACGAATTATGCAAAGCTATCAGTTATTTTAGATTTAGAAACACTATTATAATTACATTAAATTTAATTACTCATGGTTTAACAGATATTATCAACTATTTTTGGTATGTATATGAGGCTAAGTTGCCGTGCCGAAGGTCCTGGGTTCAAATCCCGTTGCTTGCAGATTTTATATAATTTTTTAGCAGGCGGAGATGGATACTTTACGATCTAGGATCCTCCTGTGGGTAACCAAAATATGAGGAAAAATCTGGCGGTTGAGCGTGATCTAGGACAAATTACCTCCTTGTATATGTTGTGCAAGAAACAGTACAGTCTATATCACGTACTGAGCCCAAGACCATCCATTACTTTAACAAGTACAAAGTATTTCTTTTAAAAAATGAATAAAATAAAATAATTGTAATGAATTTGAATCTTATTATTATTCATTTATTTTTTTTGTAAATTTTAGAGTGAATAGTAATTGAATGTATATTTCTCATCACAAAAATAATTTAAGTTGATTTCTATTCAAGTATACTTATCTTTATGAAGGGAATCTAGACGGAGCTTTCAAAAATAAAAAAATAATATAAATCATTAACGTATTTATCAATTATATGAACGAAGAAAAAGTTGATAAAAAAATCTTCAAATTGTTTGAAAAACTATTAGTTATTTGTTTTTACAAACTACAACACGGTTCATTTCATATACCATAGTGTCATTTTTTAAAATATATATCTATATAAGTACAAATCAGGTGTTTAGGATCAAAGAGGATAATTATGAAATTTCAAAAATTGACTATACCATTCCTTCAAACCATTTTGTCTAATGTTACATTCTATCGCCTTATTTCTCATGGCTTAAGTCCAGTTCTGAAAATGAAGTCTCGGGCGTATAAAATTATTAGACTAAACGAGCGAAACATTTGAAGTAGCCAATTTTTTAATTGGAATATGTCATTGGAAATATGGATTTTGATCCAAACGCCTTTTAATTGGATATCGATATCCATCTGTGAATTAATAATTTACGTTTATTTTGGAATAGTTATTTATATGAAGATAGATGGGGGGGGGGGGGCTCTCCTTAGAACAATATGGCCCACATCCAAGAAAAAATATATATGTATATGAAAGTATCAACTTACTTTTTTACAAATCATGTTACTGTTCATATTCTTTTACTAATCGTTATACGCCATAGTCTGGTATTAATAATCTATTCATGAATGAATGAACGTGTGTTTATTGGACAACATTTTAAGAAAATGTATGCAATATAATTATTAAAATTGTTACAAAAACACTATAATATGGATAGGGGTCGACCTGTTCATATTCATAATGATGAAGGATAGGATATTTAATAGTGCCGACGTTTCATAAATAGGCCATCTTCAGGGCTAAGAAAGAAAAACAGAAAATAACTATAACTTTTCTTTTCTAACTATTAATAAAATAACTATTAACTTTTCTTCCTTAGCCCTGAAGATTTTTATTTTAGGGTTATTATTGACTGCACCCCATGACCAATTCCATTTTTCATTATAACCTTCCAGTCAACTATTTTTTCTCTATCATATTCATAATAAACTGTTCAAATTTGCTAATGTTTCTTAAAACCTTTGTAAGTTCTTAATCATATGGCAACAAATTGTAAATTACCAACTCTTAAAAAATGTTCAAAATTTTAGTTTACTTAATATTGAACAGTAATCTATTGAGAGTTTAATATGTTATAACTATATTTACCCTGAAGTACGGAATGTACTTGTAGATAAGTAACTAACCACATTTTTTTCATTTTTTTTGTATTCTTCCTTCTCACTTACTAAATTATTTTTAATAATTAATTAAATGTAATTATTTTACCTTCTTAGACGTAATAATACCCTGTATAGAAACTTACATTGTTATTTTAAAGGGACTTGCCCCAGAATTAATAAAGGCATTGTTATTAGTATTGAGTTATTAATGCAATTGATATCCGGAAATATGAATTTTTAATTTATTTTTTAATCGCAGATAGCGTTCTTCATCAGTTTAAATTAATTTGTTCTTACTGATTTTTATTATTCAATGCTATATATTAAATAAATTATTGCACGATGATCATTAAAAAACTAACCATCCGTAAAGAACATAAGAGAATTTTAATTATGTTAAATGAAGAGGTATAGTGTGACCAGGTTGCGGGGTTTTCGGTCCAAGGTCCAAATTGATTTAAATAAACTATTGTCCAAAGAAAAATGTTGTATTCTTATATTATACATCAACGGTAACATAATGCCAACTCCAAAAACATAACCATAATATATATTGTAACATCAACGTAACACCACCAACTAAAAATCATAGATACATAATTAATAAAAACATAGATTATATACACTTTTATTTACAAATATTAATAGGATGCTTACCGCTGAGCCGCAAAGATACGATAAGGTAAAAACAATTAAATTTGGCAATTACTTGGCCATATAACCCACTTATACACATCCGTATGGAATGACGGTCCTCAGTTAAGTGAGGTCAGATAGGTAGAGACACCTGACGGACGAATTTAGCAAACAAAAGATTACTCGTTACACACTCCCCTCCAGCGATTAAGTCCGTCGGGTTGGATAAAATAATTTAAGTTTTGAGGGATGCCATAAGCCTATTATCTTTCCATCTTCATCTCTCAGTTTACAGGATCCACCACCCGTAACGGAAACAACCGTAAAAGGGCCTTCATATTTGGGGTTCAGTTTAGCAGCGAGTTTATCAGCTGCCGACGATAGCTGAAACCTCATCTTTAAGACTTGGTCCCCCGGTTGGAAACGATCTTTCCGGCGTCTCAAGTTATAACGACTGCTCTGATTTAGACTTGCCTTCAGAGAGTTTTCCTCGGCTATATGATGAACTTCAGGCAGTCTGCCCACTTTAGCGGCCCAAGCAGCATGTTCGTCTGTGCCAGCCACTAGGATATCATCGTCGTTAGCTTGATGTAGAGGCCTCAGTTCTCTACCAAAATTTAAGAAGGCAGGACTGAACTTGGTCGAATCTTGAACGGCGGAATTTAAGGCAAACTGGATCTCTCCTAGTTTTTCGTCCCAGCGTTGGTGTTTCTTCCCTAGGTACGCTACGATAAGTTGCTTGATATTCCGATTCGCTCGTTCTGTCGGATTTGCCTGTGAATGGTAAAGAGGAGTAGTTTCTCTCTTGATTCCAAACTCCTTAGCCACTTCAGTTACAAGATTACTAACGAAGTTCTTCGCATTGTCGGAAATTATTTTATGCGGTGCGCCATATCTGTATATTATGCGGGATTTCAGTTTATTTACAATAACCGAAGAGGTAGCTTTTCTGATGGGACATAATTCCACCCATCTACTAAATAAATCTACAAACACTAGTAGATATACATTGCCTCTAGAACTCCTAGGATAAGGACCCATAATGTCCACTGACACCATTTCCCACGGCTGCTTGTTATAGCGAGGGAACATTAACCCACGAGGTGGCGTGTTATTGGGTTTGACCTTCTGGCATAACTCACACTGCCTCACATACTGGCTTATATCTCGGTATAATCCAGGCCAATAATATAGTCTACTAACCCTAGAAACAGTTTTATCTATCCCCAGGTGGCCTGACTGCGGTAGATCATGATTTTCATATATTACTGCTCCCCTTAAATGTCTAGGAACGACAACTTTCCATTCCTCACTGGGGTCTTCTAGCTCTCCCTTCAAAGGATTCTTTCGATGGTATAATAGCTGTCCATCTTTTATCGACCATCCAGGGTGGAGTTCTGGGGACTTCTGGACTCGATAAAATTTCTGATTATACCACTCGTCGGTCGCTATGAAATTTCCTGAAGTCGAAACTGAATCGGTAGAAGAATTAGGATCGGAACTGGTAGACAATACTGTGATTGCAGCAATTCGTGATAGGGCATCGGCCACTGTGTTGAGTTTCCCCTTTCGATATTCCACCTTGTAGTTGTAAGGCTGCAAGCGAAGAGCCCATCTAGCCAAACGACCTGAAGGGTTTTTCAAGTTCAGTAACCACTTCAGACTGGCGTGGTCAGTTATTACAGTGAATGGATAACCTTCCAAGTAATGCCTATTCTTCTCGATACCAAACAGAACTGCGAGGCATTCCTTTTCGGTTACGGTATAATTCCTTTCAGCTGAACTTAAGGTACGAGAACAAAAAGCGATGACTCTTTCTTCGCCGTCTTGTATTTGAGTCAAGACCGCTCCAAGACCTGTATCACTGGCGTCAGTCTGTAATTGAAAAGGCTTTTTAAAGTCTGGCCTAGCTAATATTGGTGCTTCAGTCAGTGCTGACTTGAGAGCATTGAAAGAGGCGTCCTGCTCTACTGACCAGATCCATTTAGCGTTACGCTTAAGCAAAGCTGTTAGCGGAGAGACAACTGTAGAGAAGTCTTTAATAAAACGGCGATACCATCCTGCCATTCCAAGGAATCTTCTGAGCTGCCCAGCGTTGGTGGAAGGAGGAATCGAAGTAACGGAACCAACCTTATCTGGATCTACACTCAAGCCATCACTATTAACCAGATAGCCCAAGTACCTAACTTCATTACAACCAAATTCACATTTTTCCGGGTTGATACGCAGACCTGAGGCTTTAAGTCGACTGAACACTTCCCTTAGCATATCCAAATGCAGTTTGAATGTTGGTGTGCAAACCAAAATATCATCAAGAAAAACTACTACGTAAGGGTAAAGTTCGGGTCCAAATATTGCATCGGCTAACCTCTGAAAGGTAGCAGGTGAATTCGTCAGCCCAAAGGGCATAACTTTAAACCTGAATAGTCCTCTGCCAGGAACTGTAAACGCAGTAATGTCTTTACTAGTTTCGTCGGCAAGGGGCACTTGCAAAAATGCTTGCTTGAGGTCAAACTTGGAGAGATATCTAGCCTGTCGAAGTCCGTCTAAGAGAGATGTCATATTAGGCATAGGATAGCAATCTTTACAAGTGACTTCATTAACCTTACGAAAGTCTATACAGAAACGATAACCTGATCCCTTACGAACCATGACTACCGGGGAAGACCATGGAGATTGGCAAGGTTCCACTAAGTCTTCATCCAACATTCGGTCTAACTCCTGGTGCATTGCCTCAAGTACTTTGGGTGAGTAATGGTAGGAGCGCTGCTTGATAGGTTGGGCATCCTGAACATCTACCTTATGGCTAATGCGCGTCGTTAATCCTGGAGAATCTTGGAGAATTCGCAAACCTTCACTGACTATTCTATCCAGATCCACCCTTTCTGAGGGATCAAGTGAACTAATGCCGCATATTTTTGATGTTTCCTCTTCTACTAATTGAACATCTTGACGAAACGAGAACTTATGGTCGGGGTCATCTTGAAACCACCATGTCGCTTCACGATGATTAGTACTCATATTTGTGTTAACGATAAAATCTAACCCTAAAAGAAACATAAATGGAAGCTTGGTTAAAACGTAAAGCTTCGTGTCATATGACCGGTACCCAACGGTAATTGAAATGGAGAATCTTTCATCAACGATACAAGAGCTTCCATTAGCGACACAAATATTAAATTCGGGAATTTTCTCAACTTCATATCCCAATTTAAGGAGAATTTCAACCCCTTCTGGTCCAACAAATGAGGTAGTGGAACCAGGGTCAAACAGGGCCAAGTAGGACAGGCCTCCTTTGTCAGGTTTCCCTATTCGGAAATCAATATAGTGCTGTTTAGGAAACGGTAAAATATAACAAGATACGGTAGAACTTTCGGGAGAATTCGATACGACACAAGGAGAAACGATATCAGATTTAGCGGTACAAAAAGGTAAACGATAAGGCACGGTAATAGGTAAATCGGTACTTGGTGGGTCAGCTGAAACCATGGGAATAGGAATGACCCTTACTTCCGATTCCCTTGCACATTTCCCGGAGTACACTTAGGACATGCGTGAATGGAAACTCCTGGGTTACCACAACGGTAGCAAAACAGCTTTCGTGGTAGCGGGCACCTGGAATAAACATGCGGTCCACCACAATTCCAGCAAATTAATTTCTTAGCTGGTAGAGCCGGTTTTGAGCCTTTTAGACACGTTTTCTCGTAGAGAATCGGTTCGGTACTATTTCTTGATTGTACATCAGTCGGAGAGAATACCTGTTTCTTAGAGCCAACTGCCTCAATTTCGAACTGGTCGAATTGAGGATCGTGATTCGTTGTGTTAGCCGCAAAATCGGTTTGTTTTTCCAATGGCGAAACAGTAAAAATTCCCGGAGATATTTGTTCTTTTCCGGAATTGGATTTGTTATATCGTCTAGTGGAATTCGCAGAGCGGGATTTTTCTATAATAGGCTTTTCTGATCGGCCTTCTTGAGCCATCATCTCATATACTCTAGTTCGTTCGGTGACGAAATTAATCAAATCCTTATAAGAGGGAATATCTGCTGATTTTATTCGTTCTTCGAATGCTTTTCTAGTCCCTGGGTCTAAATTATTAAGAGCTAAATGAAGTTTAATGAAATCCCCCATGTCTTCAATGCCTAAAGCCGATAACGCGGAAAAATTATTTTCATGCTCAGATAAAAATCTCTGCAAATTAGACGCTGAAGAATTGTTTAAAGGTGTAAAATCCATCACCTTCTTGATATAAAATCTGGCTAGTCGCCTTTTATTTTGATAGCGAGAGACCAATGCGTCGTAAGCGAGCGAATAATTAGCTTCGTCTAATGCGAAGCCCGAGATAAGCGACAGAGCTTCATCGCGTAAGCTACTTCGTAGATAGTAAAATTTCCTAATGGTCGATAGAGATTCTTCCCTATGAACCATAGAATCAAATAGGGAATAGAATCCATTCCAGTCCTCTAATTTCCCTGTGAATATCGGTAAGTCAATTTTCGGTAGCTCCTGAGGAATAGAATGAGAATGGACAACCACAGGATTATTCTCAGGAGGGCAGGTAGATTGTACCACTTTGTTATAATTCGCTTTAGTAATATCGACTAAATCGTTAAATGAATTTTGTACTTCTGTTGTCTCGAGTTTTTCACTTTTGTTCTTTATACTTGCATTAAATATCCGAATTTTTGATTGAATTTCTTCAAATCGGAATTCATTTTTGAGTAAGCGGTCATAAGCGGGTTTAAAAGCGGATGCTGAATCGGTACTCAAAGATTTGGATTTTGTGAAAATGGATTGAACTGCGGCAAAAATATCCTCCCTCTCTGACACTAGAACGACTGGATCACCCATCGTGACAATAAATCAAGACGTTACCCAAAGTTACAAAAAAAAAATGCCAAAGAAATTAAATGTTGAAAAAAATACCAACAGAACCTTTAAAAGTCGTAAAATACTGAAAATTAAATTAATTAAATTATATTAAGACTAACAAATTAAATTAAATCGGTAAGCGTCCTTTACAAACTTAATTTATAATTTTTTTCATACGTCAGCCATAGATAACCAATTATTTTTCTTTTTAAAAGGAAACACAAGATAATGCTAAATAGAAACAAACAACAGCTGTTGTCTCTAATGCTTACTTGCTAATCTATCATATGTTCAATTCAACTATTTAAACTTACGGTAAAAATACAAAATAAAATCATATATTAGTAGATTTTAATTTTCAAAACATGTGTTAAACAAAACTAAGTCGTTCTACGACCTTAAGTAAAAATTCCTGATTTTTGTTGTTGATACAAAATTATAAATTAAAAATAATTATCTTTACATTTCCAAAATTGCGTCTAAGACAAACATTTAGCTTCAATCAACAGAAATTTAGTACCTTCAATTAATACGATAATTATATTTAAACATTAGAAAAAAATATTAAAGTATTGTTTGGAAAAATTATTCTGTTACTATTATCATAAAACTATTAACAGTTAACTTCACTATTTCAAAAAAATGTTAATATAATAATTAAATCTTCAACTAATAACTTATCTGTAGATTTTTCTTTTGTAGTCCCTGTATTCGAGCGCCATAATATTTGTGACCAGGTTGCGGGGTTTTCGGTCCAAGGTCCAAATTGATTTAAATAAACTATTGTCCAAAGAAAAATGTTGTATTCTTATATTATACATCAACGGTAACATAATGCCAACTCCAAAAACATAACCATAATATATATTGTAACATCAACGTAACACCACCAACTAAAAATCATAGATACATAATTAATAAAAACATAGATTATATACACTTTTATTTACAAATATTAATAGGATGCTTACCGCTGAGCCGCAAAGATACGATAAGGTAAAAACAATTAAATTTGGCAATTACTTGGCCATATAACCCACTTATACACATCCGTATGGAATGACGGTCCTCAGTTAAGTGAGGTCAGATAGGTAGAGACACCTGACGGACGAATTTAGCAAACAAAAGAATACTCGTTACAATAGTATATGTGAGAAAACCTTTTATCATAATTAGCAATATCTAATACTAATGGTGTTTAGTAATTCCTCACTAAACACCATTAGTATTAGATATTGGTAATTATAATAAGAGGTTTTCTCGATAATTAAATTAATTTAACTTTATAAAGGCTTTATAACTAATTTAACATTAATATTTTCCCTAAATACCCAGTCTATAAAGTTTAAGCGAGCACCTGAGAGAGAATTTAAAAAATATAAATTATTATCTGTCATATCCGGAATCGAAACTGGGTCCAGACATAAGGTTGTAGTTCCTTTCTTACTAATGCAATGGAATGCAAAATTATGTTTCTAAATAGTGAAGAGACAAGGCAGACCCTGTGTTCCAGTCTCTCACCACGATAATGAGGTAATTAGTCATAATTAAAACAGACTGTAGCCCATGACATCATGCGGTGTCATGCGAGGCTAATATCAAACTGGTCTCGTAAAAAGGGGATGTGATACGCCACAGTCATATGCAGTTTGTATTCTATTTTAAGAAATAATTGAAGCTAGGATCACCAAATGATGTGATGGTATCTGCAATGATCCGTCATGGAGCTTATAAACAAAAATAAACATTATTATAATTTCTAAATTCAAGATTCATATAATTGATAAACATGTAAATTATATATCTACAGCCCCGGTGAATAAGTGGCTAAGTCTAATTTTCTCCAAAATGAGTTTCTTGTACTTAAGTAAGCGGAATCGAGTTATTTTCGTACTGAATAAGGGCCAAATAAGGCATTGGATTGTGTTACAACTCTATTTAAAGCCAAAAACTACGAGAATGCCACGATTCCGGTCGATGAACAAAATCCGACTTAGAATATACTATATCTACAGCCCCGGTGAATAAGTGGTTAAGTCGGATATTGTCCAGAGTGAGTTAACTGCTTTCAGATAACCGGAATCGTAGCATTCTCGTAGTTTTTGGCTTAGGGTGGAGTTGCAATATAAACAATAACTCCTTTTCAAGCCAATGCCTTACATAGCCCCTTATCCACTGCGAAAATAACTCGATTCCGCTTACTTAAGAACAATAGACTCATTTTGGTGAAAACTAGACTTAAGCATTCATTCTGCGGGGCTGTGGATATATTCTATTATTGTATTTTATTAAAAAAATCCGTCATAATTTATTTTATATTGAGAAGTACACTTGAACTCTACTTAAATAGAAATGAGCTTGTTATGAGAAACATACTTATAAAATTTACAACAAAAGATAATAAGATTAAAATTCATTGCAGTTATTTTATTTTGTTAATTTTTTTTTTCAGAAGTACTTTGTTTTCATTACAGTTTTAATCCGTGGAAAAATAATTGGACAGAGGTAGAATATAGACATGCAAAAGAAAATAAAACAAAACTGTGAAACTACAAACCCATTATGGATCTTGGGTTCAATACTTGGAAGAGACTGTACTGTTTCTTGGACAACAGTTGTGTAGGGAGGTAATGTGACACGCTCAACCTCCGGATTTTAACCTTATTTTGGCTACCTATAGGTGTTAAGTGAGCCCCAGGAGGATACCAGATCCCAAACGATCCATGTCTAGCTGTTAATAGATTAAATAAAATCTGCCTAAACTGGATTTGAACCTGGGACCATCAGCACCCAACTAACCGATTTACACTGAACCATTCCGCTCCTTATACATGAATATAATTTATATTATATTATTATTTATTACTAGCACTACCTTGAATCAGTTTAAAAACAATCATAAACATAAGATAAAATAAATTAAAAAATCTGTGACACTACAACCCATGCTGGGTATCTTGGTTTCAGCACGTAGTCGAGACTGTACTATTACTTCAACAACGGTTGTGTAGGGAGGTTATTTATTCTCGACCACGCTCAACCGCCAGATTATTCCCTTTATTTTGTGTACCCAATTTACTAATTACACACCCCAAAAGAACCATCACCAGATATTAATAGATTAAATAATATCAGCCAAAGCTGATATTATTTAATCTATTAATACCCTCGGGACCCTCTTGCACGGCCATTCCGCGCTCTAGTACATGTATATAATTTATATTATCTATTTATACTATGCATTATTACATCTACATAAAATTAAAATAAATAAAAAAAAAACCTGTAATACTACAACCCATGTAGTAGGTTCTGCATAAAGAGTGATTTGAGCGAGATCACACTCAACAGCCAAGTGTTTTCGCCCTTAGAGGGCACCTAATTTTAAGGGCTGAGTGAGCCTGAGGTAGGCTCACTCATGTCTGTTAACATGAGTGATCTTTGTGTAGATCGAATAATTTACCTGCCACAGCCAGATTTGAACCCGGATCCTTCGGTACAGCAAGTCAGTACTTTACACAAATAGTTACCTCGCTCTCTTATGTACTATAGATTAGTCTTGCCAAATATATTAAAGCTCCAGAGGAAATAGTTCTGCCGTTGCTGGTTAGTTTCTTAACCTCAAAGTTTGCAATCCCGCTACTTTCCAATATTATGACAAGATAAGGTAAAGGTTATACTCGATCGAGATTTGCGATATTGCAATTCACTCACTTCCGCTGCATCTGTACACACTCAGTATGGATTTTATTATTGAACCTTAAACCTCATTATTTATATTGATCTGATATTATCCTTATTGATATTATAATATAATAAAATATTAACGGGGTACCATACTATAAACATATACTGGTTGACACAATTAAAAATAACTTCTGCTTATTTTCTGTTATCTTTGACTGCACCCCATGACCAATTCAATCCATCATTAAGTAGCTATAGTGTTTGTGCTCGAAATAGTTATTGGACCTTTCGATGGGAGCCCCGAAATGGATAAAGAAAATAAATTTCTGATCCAATTATGCCAGATCGCATGTCATTTGAGTTGTAACCTTTTAATAAACTAATAACATAAATCAATTTTATAAATTAAATAACTAAAACTTTTGAGAATGAAATAAAAACAATTATGTAATTAAATTAAAAGAACAATTTAAACGTTTTTATAATTAAAAAATGAAGTTACCAATATAAACTAAATTATAAACAACGAATTAATAACAAAAAGAAAACAATTATTATTTAAACTTACGATAGTAAATTCAACTCTATTAAATTACAAATAAATAAAATGTTCAAATAAATCTATTACAAAATAATAAATGTTTATGTGGTTTTCTAGTTGAAATGATATAATAATGATAACTCTTATCTGTCTGTCGAAGTAGATTCCAGTAGATAGTAGATTCTCGGCAGGGCGAGCTGGATGCTGAGACTACAGAGGAATTTTGGCGGCAGGGTGAGCGAAGATGTTGAGACAATAGAGGTTGAGATGATCGGCTGGGTCAATTCGAATTGGTGGAATCGATGACTAAGTTTAAACTAATTACACCTGCAGGTGGGCAGCAAGTATCTTCTTCAAATTCACAAAAAACAACTTTGAGCTATAGCTTGCGATGTGCACGTCAACACTCCCTGGCTCGGTCTAGCCGGGGCGAACAAAAGCCGATCGACTTTCTTTTTGTTTTTCTCTCTTCACTTTTATAACATGTGTTTTAAACTTACTACAAATATTACACTTATATCTAAACAAAATAAAATTACCTTTTAAATTAAATTATTTTAAACAATTATGAAATCAAACGTTTAAATTATTATATTAAAAATAAAAATGTGAAAAATAAGTAAAGAAAATGCTCTTTCTTTTACGAAAAAAATTATTTAATTTTTATGATTAAAACTAATAATATTTTTTAAGGTTACTACTTCATCTGGCCTTAATGTATAGTAATTTCTGAAAAATATTCACAACAAGAAAGAATACAAAAAGCTCGTTGAGGCTTAGGGTTGGTGCAAACCTTTTCAAATAAAAAAATATTTATCTCTAAATACAAAAATTAAACGTTATAATACGGTAATTAAACCAACAATGTTATATGCCACCGAAACTTTGACATTTAACAGAAAAAAAGGATAATGAAAATCTAAAGAAAGAGGAAAGGAAAATAATTAGAAAAATTCTGGGACCAAGATGGGCCCAAGATGGGCCGAATAAGGGGATAGATTATGGAAAGCGTCTAAAATTGAAGAATATTCGAACATAGGAACAATAGATATAGACATGAGGAAAAGACGCCTTAAATTCTATAAACACATAATGAGGCTTCCCGATCACAGATTTACAAAAAGAATAATAAAATACGTAGCATCCCTTGTTAATGGAGGGCAATGGCTCCAAATTATTAAGAAATATTTTGAATTAGCCAGAATTACTAATGAAGGCATGAACACAAAAAACAAAGTTAAATATAAAGTCGAAAAATGGGAGGTTAAGGAAGAGACAAAAGCGGCGAGAGCTGGAACAAAATGGAGCGAAGAAAGAAAAGTTGAATTCTCTTAAAGAATGAAAATCTGGTGGGCAAATAAGATGAACAAAAATCCCCAAACGTGAACCATCTTCACTTAGCCTCTTCCATTTTGGAAGTTTTACGACTAATAATAAGTAATATAATAAAATTGTTTATAGCTACTGTAAGATATAACACAATCCTTAACAGGTTCCTAGCATGCTCATCATTTAAGATTATCACCTCATCATCAGCAAGTAACCTTGACATAAGAACCACTGTAAAATTGAAGGATGATATCTAAAATTATATGAAATTATTATGTTATCCTTTGCCGGGAGGAATGGGCAGGATATCTTATCATTTAGTAAACCGATTATAAATGCTAAAATATGAGACTTTAATTCGGTAATCCATTTATTCGAGCCCAGTAATTTAACAAGTGGAGCATATAAATGAGTTTTCATCAAATAAAAAAAATGAATAATGAGACTATAACATATAATACACTAAATTTATTGAGAAATAGTTGCCAATTAATTTACAATGACAATTAAATTTAACAACTATATAATAACTATATTTGATTACTATTAACGATCTAAGATAATTTATTAAATTTATAAATATTTTTATTTTGAAAAGAACCCGGGTCCTCCGCACCTCTAGCGCGGTACTCTAACCGTCTGAGCTACCAAGATTTTTCTGGCTAGGGTACGAGCCTGGTTAGAGCACAGCGCTACAGATGCGGACGACCCGGGTTAGAATCCCGGCAAAGACAAATCTTTTCTCTTAAAAATAAAAATACTTGAAAATAATCACCATCAAAAGAACAATAAATAAAAAATAAATCATAAAAATATAAAATTGACTTAAGTCAACGAGATCCGAATTAAATTAATGTTCTATGAACATTCTTCCCCGTGTATGCATCTCAAAAATAGCAAGAATACGGTGATATAGGATCGGTGAAGAGAATGGATTTGTCTGGCTTGGGTACGAGCCTTGGTAGCTCTGATGGTTAGAGCACCGCGCTAGAGATGCGGACGACCCGGGTTAGAATCCCGGCCAAGACAAATCTTTTCTCTTCAAAATAAGAATACTTAAAAATAATCACCATCAAAAGAACAATAAATAAAAAATAAATTATGATAATTTATTATAAGAAGCGAGGGGATGGTTGACTGGAAAGTAGACATAAGGAAGAAAATAGTTGGGGGTGCAGTCAAATGAAAACACTAAATAAGTGGTAGCTTATTTAATTATGTGCCGACGTTTATTTAACTATAATTTATTATAGTTATTCTTTCACGAGTATTGTGACAAGTATTATTTTAATTACAAGTATTTCTATTTAGTACTTAATACTTCATTTTTTGGTCAGTAGTTATATATGGGAGGAGAAATTTCTCGCCTCTGATAAATGCACGTCTCTATTAAATGAGACAATCCCAATAATGTGATTTAAAATACAAAACCTCTCTTGATCGTTTAATTTGACTCAGGAAAAAAATCCAGAAGCAGTGAAGAATATAATATGATTGGTGTGAAATGGTCATGACGGGCAGTTTACGATAACACAAAATAAATAACAATGACTTATTTTATTATGCCTATATTTCGGCCAAAGATTAAACCATCTTCAGGGCAGTGAGATGCACAGAGACAAAATTATAAAACTAGTGGGTTTGATTGGGAACAAAGTTTGTCAAGAAAGGATTGTATCGGGTTCGGGCCAAACCAACAACAAACGGGACATTAAGGTCATGATGGATGATTTTATTACTTTAGGAGCATTGACGATTTAACGAAGGATTTTGGATACGAGAGGAATTTGATTCCTTAGTGGAGTCCCAAAGCTTTACTCCGTAAGTCCAAGTAGGTCTTATAATAGTCAAGTATATGAGTCATTTGTAATTAATTGGGAGCTTACAGCGTTTGTATAGCAAGTGTCGAAGTTGCTATACAAACAGCGAGGAGTTTCTTTTCAATTCAGTCAAGTTGCAAGATTTAAACTAATACGGCAGGCCTAAAACGCTGTTTCGTAGAGTTCTTGAAACATTCTGTTTTAGACAAGGGTGATATGCCGCATCAGTGTCCAAAATATACCGATGCGATTTCTGTTCTGAAATATGTTCATTGTGATCTAAACACCTCACGGTTGCCAAGTGTGGTCGTGATTGAAGGTTACAAAATTCGGGAATTATAAAACGTGAATTCATCGTATTAAATACAATTTAGTCAATGACATTTTCAGGAGGAATTCTAACATACGAGAGGAATTCGATGGTTTCGCTCTACTTCAAAGATCTACTCCATCCAAACGGGCATTATAATTAGTCATGTATATCTTTTGTAATTAATTGGGAGCTTAGAGCGTTTGTCTAGTAAGTGCTGATTTTGCCTGAAATGGTTCGTTATTTACCTCATATTAAAAGTTGAAAACTGTCTTACCAAACGAATAAATAAATTATTACCGTTATAATGTTATAATAATTCAATAAATAATTTCTAAATGAGTTTTATCAGTTATAATAATTAAAACTCACTCATTTTCCCCTTCACTCTGACGGAATTTTCGTTTAAAAACTGACCAAAAATATCCCCCTTGTGCTAGGAAGCCGGAACGTTGAGGAGATAAGCAATTTAATTATCATTTGTTTTTTTCTCTCCATATTTCAGCTTTATCAGATAATTCGTTACATTTACTCTCCTCTGTTTTAGTTCATCACAATGTATTTGCATAATTTATAATGTTTCGGATGTGAGTCCATCATCAAGTGCAATCAGAAGGATTGTAAATATGACAGAGACATGTTTACATGATTCCCATTTACAAACTTTTTTTATTTATTTAGCTCTCCTTATTATAGTGATGTAATAATTTGTCGACGTACTAACTAATGTTTAGTTTTTTTTTGTGTTCGATCAGTTAAATTATAACTATTTAAAAAAATTAGCAAACCACAATGACGCAGTTTATGACTATTTAAACTTTAATAAAAAATAGAGCACTGTTTTTAAATTCGAATAGAAAACATGGAATGAATCAAGTTAAAAAATAAAACAAGCTACATTTTTTGTACAATTTCCATTTTAGAACAGTTATTGCAATACTGAAAATGGAGTGGAATACATAACATATTTTTTATTGGGATTATTATTTAATGAAAAAAATACTTACTCAGGTAAACTTGTTCAGTTGTAGAAACAATATAATATTATAAATCAGAATTATTTACATTTGTTGAAGTCATGTGGTTTAGAATAGAATAGAATAAAAAACAAACTTTATTCTAGGACCAAGTCCCTTTAGAATAACAAATCTGGCCAGAAGGCTACATAATAATGGGGTGTATAAAAAAAAAATGACCGTTTTATCAAATTTCAGAGTTCCAAAGTCTTTAAATATTTTAATGATATTTATTATTTATCAACACTTAATAATCCCTTTAGAGCATTCTCTAAGCTTGTTTACTAACACTGGCCTTCTTAAAAAAAAACCTCAGTTTAGTTATTTATTTCAAAAAAGTAACATGACAGTGCCACAGTAACATGAATACAAAATTCTCGAAATTTTAAGACTACTGGAAAACAAATTTCACGGCCGCTGAAGCAACTCGTGAAATTGGCGATGAAGGGAAGGTGTCCTTGTC
The DNA here is from genome assembly GCA_964056705.1 of Troilus luridus. Lineage (NCBI taxonomy): Eukaryota > Metazoa > Arthropoda > Insecta > Hemiptera > Pentatomidae > Troilus > Troilus luridus. The sequence continues at coordinate 194,244,606 of OZ057412.1, read as the reverse complement.
CAGCGCACTGCGCGGCGTTGGTTTGAAAAATTTAGCAGAGATACGACGTTGGAAAGGAAGAAGGGCTTCGGGCGAAAGTCAAATCCGTCCACAAGTACTCGCGAACTTGCCAGGGAATATGGTGTTTCGAAAGGTACTGTTAGTTGCCATCTTCTGTCCATGGGGAAGGTGAAATTTTCTTTGAATTATTGTCAGATTTAATGATAATTTTACAAAATCTAAAAAGTTTTTACATTGAGTCTACAAGCTTACATAGTTACTATATCATGAAAACATAAAAATGCACATTTCCAAATCTAAAAATTAGTTTTAAATATTTTTATTTTGAAAAGAAAAGGTTTGTCCTGGCCGGGATTCAAACCCAGGTTTTTCTCTTAAAAATAAAAATATTTAAAAATAATCACTATCAAAAGAATAAAAAATAAAAAATTAGTTATTTTATTATATTTATTATCTTTACTATTTATGTTTTATTATCTTTTAGATTTCTCTCCGTTCTTAATATTTCTCACTAGTTACTTCATAAGAAAGAAAATCATTATATCAATATTTTATTTTTCACAATTTTCATATTAATTTTTATCATATATATGTATATATATATATATATATATATATATATATATATATATATATATATATATATATATATATATATATAGCTCCGAAGAAGACCTGCAGCGTTAGTCGAAACGTTGGCTCTCCAATAAACAGAGCTCCCTATTTAAGAAAATTTTCTTAGCTCCACCCGGACCAGTTCCTTCCTTATGTTTATAAGGTCAACTAATTTTATTGAAGATAGTGTTTTCATAATTTATCTTTTACTCTTTGTACTTCTTATCATTTTTATTATTTCTGTTTATTTAAAACTGCCATTATTCTTCGGTAGTGCAATTTTAATATTAATTTTTCTCAGACCTGATATATACATTTATTTCGGATGACCTAAATCTTAGGCCGAAACTTAGCACATTAAAATAAGACATTCTTTTATAATACTACAAAAACTAGACTCAGTTCAATTCTAGTCGAATTCCAGAGAGCCATTACAATTATGAAACTTTCCTATTAATTTGCAATTTTTATTTAACATGGAACTATCAAGAATTTAATTATTGAAATAATTATCAGTCATTTATTAATTTTTATATACGATTTCTCTTTTATTAACCGTATTAATATATAGTGAGGATTATCAATGTCATTAAAAACTTCAATATGCCTGGTTAATTACATCGGTTGTAGAGCCAAGTTATACATGCAAATTAATTTTAATAACGATAAACCGCTTTTGAGAGAGCCTTCATACCCTCTTTCATCGGGCGAACCAACACCGTGTGGGCTGGGATATTAAAAATTGATTCGCCATCACACAAAGGCTACGAGCAATAGTCCTAAATGTTCCAGTCCGTAACACATTACGGCCCCGTGCTCTTTCAGGGCAGACCGAGCCGTTGAGTATTTCATCATGTATAAAGCTTTTGCACATCGTGAGAGTTTCAATGGGTTTTTTAATCCATTATCATATTATTGTATATTGATTAGTGGTAAAAACATCTACTATACAGACGATCTAAGCTCCCATTTAATTGCAAAGCAAACGACTATAACAAAACCTATTTGTACTCATAGAGCTTTAGGGCTCCTCTAAACCATCGAATTCCTCTTCCTAATGCTGCTTACTTTTTAACGAAAACAATCGTCCATAAGGATCTGACTGTCCCATTTGTTGCTGATTTGGTCCGAACACGATATGCATACTTTAACGAAAAAGTTTATTTCCACTCGAACCCACTAGTTTCCTAGCCTAAATATGTTTGTGTATGAGATGTATGTTTTATGATTACTATAAACTTCTTGTATACTCCTATTATTTCAATTGTTGTTACATTGTATTAAGCTGTGCAGCCAACATAATTTTTAATTTATACACAATCTAGCTAAAAATGTATATAATTATTGCTCGGAAGGTCAATAGATGTGAAAAACAGAATATTGTTAATATTTTTTTTAATTATTTATTTATTGATAATTACAACTATATTACAGTCGCCAACGGCCATACCACGTTGAACACACCGGTTCCCGTCCGATCACCGAAGTTAAGCAACGTCGGGCGTGGTTAGTACTTGGATGAGTGACCGCCTGGGAAGACCGCGTGCTGTTGGCATCAAAGAAAATACTAATTAATTAATTAAAGATATCGGGCTGTATAGGACTTCAAAGGAAGTCTTTAGCCAACATAAAAAAAAAAAAAAAAAAAAAACAAACTATATTACAATAATATGACAAGTAAATAGGCTAAGTGATACATAATGACAAGTAGAGAAACTACCCACTGGTAGTACTCAAATCGCATGTTGAACTAAGAAGGTCACGGGGCCATCTTCTTTTCAGACGCCTCGGAGGATTATTGGGAATTGAAGAGGAAGCTAGGTTTGAAACTAGAGGGTTTAGTGGAAATGAAGTTTGTTATGAAAGGGTAGATAGCGGGTTTGGGCCAAATCAGGAACAAATGGGACATTAAGGTCGTTGTGGATGACTTTATTCTTAACAAAATAAGGAGCATTGAGGATTTTACAAAGGATTTTGGATTGTAGGGATTGGATACGAGAGGAATTCAATGGCTTAGTGGAGCCCTAAAGCTCTACTCCGTAAGTCCAAATAGGTCGTATAATGGTTATGTATATGAGTCTTTTGTAGTTAATTGGGAGCTTAGATCGTTTGTCTAGTAAGTGTTGAAGTAGCCTGAAACGTCGAGCGGTTTCTTGTCTTTTCAGTCTAGTATGAGGATTCCAGGTTAATCGTTTGTCGAGGTGCAACCCTAAGTATCGGATATTTTCTACAGGCACCAGTGGGATATTAATAAAGGATACTGAAGGGCAGGAAGTCATTGGTTTACGACGTAGGGTAAAAGTGATTTGATGGGATTTTTGAGATTTTATTTTAATTCTCCAGTTTTGACATCATTCTTCAAGATCAGTGATATGGGATTGGAGGCTTTGGGATACAATAACTGGATTGGTGTTGACTGATAATACACATGTATCATCAGCATACGTGGTAAGGATGGTATTAGGATCAGTTGGGATGTCAGCTGTATAAACTGTATAAAGGATTGGGCCAAGGATACTACCTTGAGGAGTTAATAATTTAAATTTACAAAATCTAAAATTTAAGTAATTTATAGTATAATTGTAAAATATTTTTATTTTGAAGAGAAAAGATTTGCCCCCAGCCGGGATTCGAACCCGGATCTCCGCCTCACCGTGGCAACGCTTTAACTATTTGAGCCACCTGGGTCGCTCCCCACCTAGGACAAATCTGTTCTCTTCTATTTACCGATCCCATATCCCCCGTGTTCTCGCAATTTTGCGAAGTATACACGAGGAAGAATGTTCATTGAACATTACTTTTAATTTTAGGATCTTTTTGACATACCTCATTACATTATTTATAATTTATTATAATTTTTTAATCATTGATTTAATTTTTAAATATTGTTATTTTGAAGAGAAAATATTACCACGGTGAGGCGGAGATCCGGATTCGAATCCCGGCTGGGGGCAAATATTTTCTCTTCAAATTAAAAATATTTAAAAATTAAAGCAATGATTAAAAAATTATAATATACTATAATTGATTTAAAAATAACAGTTTTATTTCAGAGTTTTGAGTTTTCACTTATGACGGCCTGAGTTTTTAAGTTATTACTTTCATAATGGCGTTTCAGAAGATTAAGTCTTTGTTTTATAAAATATTGAAATTTCACGAAACAACCATCAGGTAATTTTAAAATGCACCGAGATGATAATGTACTCATAGCGTGTATGTTGGAAATAAACCATTTAGATTTTTTCTTTAATAATTGTACTCATTACTCTTTATTTTTCAATATCCTGAAATGATTTTATGGTAAAGAAATAATAATTTGATTTTAAATTGATCACATTTTTGAGCTACCAATTTGAAGTCCAACAGAAGTACAAGGAAGCCATGTATAAAAACTCACCAGAATTTTGTAACCATTGGCATATGCATCAGAAGATGTAGAAAAAAATGATAATTTAAGCTGAAACCATATAAAACTATGTTTACTTAATAATTATATTTATCATATGGTATTTTTTTTTAAGTCGCTTTTTGTTAGATTAGAAAATAAACAAATCTCTTTTTTAAAAACAACGCTGTAACTCAAATGATCTTTTTGAAAGTTGGTGAAAAAACATAAAAATGTTGGTATTGGTAAAGCAAAGCATTTTTATTGTAATGATAGTATTGAAATTATTCTATTAATTATTAAGACAATTTTAAAAGCTTGAAACTTGTTTTATTCTTATGTCTTATTCCCATAATACTTCAAATTCAAACATGATTCAAGTCAAAATATGACTTTAGTAAAAAAAAAATATATGAATATCGATAATGTCAATACTGAATTAAAAAGCTTCAACAAATACAATTGCTACTGAAGGGTTAAATAAAAAATACAATTTTTTTCAGTTGTCTTTTAAAAGAGCGATATGACAATATGTCAGTTATCATATCTAATAAAGTTATGTTTTCTTTTCTTACCATTAACTCTTATACTTTATGAAAATATTATATATGAATAATTACATAAATAATATTGACACCTACGATGTCATACGTAAAGTAACGAATTATTCTGCTAGCGCTAAACTACCGGCAAAGTGATAATACCTGGTCCTCGTTGACAATAATGGCCTGGCTGTTAGAACTATGTAATTTAGCCTGGAGACAATAAATTATACAATAACAGCGGCTACAATAATTGTGTTTTCAATTCCGCATCCGGCCGACCATGAATAATTGGGGCCCCGGCATGCCACCTGACATAGCACATGACTGATTGCGTACAACCCTTCTACGCTTCTCTCCGTCCATTTTCGTTAATATCATAACGGAAAATGTGGAATAAAATGACTTCTCGTTTATAACTCAACTCTATCGAAAATCATAAATAACGCAGTAGCTCAGAGAGGCCAAAGGCTCTGGTTCGACAGATTAATTTCACTGGACAACAAAATTTAACTTTTTGTCTGTTAAATGAATTACAATGGCTGTTTCTTATAGAATTTGGTGCTCTGATTGCAAATTTGAAAAGCATTTTTGTCTCAGGGGCAAGGATTTTGTGTTATTTCAAAATAAAAAAATAATTTTAGTGTTAAAACAAACAATTTCAAACCGTAATTTAAATCAAAATGAAGCCTTTGGTGATTCCCTGCTGTATTTTGCGGCTGGTACATCTCTTTTCAAAGGCCAACAATAGTCTGCCAACATATTTGGATTCCACTTTCTCTGGTATCGTTTCTCCAGAGTGGATGTTTCTTGATGGAATCGCTCAACGTGTTCATCACTCAGCCGCTCAGGAAAGGAATCCAAATGCGAGTCAAGTGTATTTTTAGAGACATATTACATCCTAAAGCCTTATAATTTTGTAGAAGATCAGAAACTAGCTCTCTGTAGTTTTCTGCTTTTTTATTTCCGAGAAATTCTTTCACACTATTTTTTAAAAGATATCCAAGCTGAATTTTCGGCTCCATTCAAGCATTCCTCAAAGTCTTGATGCTTCATAAGCTCCCTCATTTGTGGACCGACAAATACACCTTCTTTTATTTTTGCATCACTGATCCGAGAAAATGTGGCTTTTAAATATAGAAATCCAGGGCCACTTTTATCCACTGCCTTAACAAAAATTTTGATCAAACCGAGTTTGATGTGCAATGGTGGAAGATAAACGTTTCCTGGGTTGATTTTTTTAACAGACCATTTTCTTCCTCTTATATTCAACTATTATTATTTAAGTGTTAATCATATTCGGCACTCTCCATATTGAAATGAGTCCTGAAATCAAAATATTGAAATAATATGTAACTTGCTTCGTTTTGTAAATTACTTTGTTTCAATTTAGATAAATAGCGGTACTTTACATTTTAAGTAACAACTGAAAGAATTTAAGAATGTGATTTGCCAATTTTAAAAAATATTTATAAAGCTCGACAAAAGATTAAACAGAAAGCAGCTCCTCAATTCGTTGCTAGGGAACGCCCATAAAATATCACATCACAAAAAAATTTTATATGATAGAGAGAAAAAGTTTAATTTGCTCAGAAAGAAATTAAAAGCTCAAAAATAACATATAATTCAAATTTGGCAGTAAATTATAAAATTGATAAATTTACTTTTCGCATGCTATGTACTGACATGTATTATTTCTGACTGTATTATAACAGCTATATTAACGCCGAGAAAATATTGCAGCACAGAACTTCATACTATTCGAATTAATTTTTTATATCAAGTTTACTTCTTAGCAATGTATGATAGACATTACAAAGCCTCGATATAAAATTCAGACAGACGTTCCTACGAAATTCGACCCTGACCGATCTCGGGTGTCGATATAACTGCAATAATCGATTCAATAGGTGACAAATATATATGAATATTTAATATGGCGAAACAGACAGTTGTAAACATTGCGTCAGCGATTCATCTAGAGCTTAATAAAATATAAAAAGTTTCGTTAGAAAAGCATACCTTTGCATAATAAATTGCAATATTGGATTTTTCTTATCCAGACTCTAAGTTGTATCTATTTATACAGGAACATACCAATATATATATATATATATCTGTTTATCTTCAAGTATTTTCTATTTATCACTTATTAGTTATCACGGAATTAATGCACATAAATATAACCATAACCCTAAAACAGTACAGTCATGTACACGAAGCCAAGACCCTCCATGGGTAGTAGTTTTTTAGGTAGATACTTGTGTTTTAGCCGGTACCCATAAAACCTACCTCCTTATCTCGTGAAACCTCTTCTTATCTCTCGTATCAGTTGATCTGTTTGTGTATGTGTGGTATTAAACTATTTTCTGTAATGTTTTTTAGTGTTTTCGACTTATTTTTTGGGTTAGGGTCTATTCAAGGAGATTACATAACGCGGAATTGCGAAACATGCATCCGGCAAATATTATTCAGGTAATAGCGTCGTGAAGATTTAGATGGTCCTGTAAAGGTGTTAGGTTTAGTAACGAACGAATTCCTAAGATCTTAATAGGCGCTGTACCGACTGGTAAGCGTATGAGGGGTAGGTGGTAATATGGTTTTCAAAAACGCCATGTGCTCTTGCGCTTTTTTAGTTCGCTCATCACATTTACAGGTATTGATATCTACCTGATTTGAAGATTTTTAAGAAACATTAGGTGCCAGTCTCTACCACGTAATGAACCCAAGACCCTCCATGGATTGATTGTATTGGTACATTTTTTTTTACCTCGGAACTTTCAGCATAGCAATTCAGCCCTGTACACACTGACCAGCCGACTCCCAATAATAAAATAAAAGCTACTGTACTGACTTATTTTATTATTATTATAATTATTTATTATTATTATTTTATTTTATGTATATATATTTTTTTTAAATACATCATTTATTTTCTCTCGATAATATATTGAAAAGCTCACTATCTCTGTAAGGCGTTTATTTATTTCCCAACTTTAGGCATCATTTTTTGTTTTTTCACGGCATTCATCTGTTTTCATCTTAACCCACTATTTTTATATTATATCAGCCCATCTACTGAACTTACTTATCGCTCTTTTGACATGTTTATTTAATATCAACTATGTTATTACTTACGGTATTATTCTTTTCCACCGTAATGGTAACGGTAACGGACGTATTAAGATCAGCAACATGGCAGAGTATGATTTTTTAATACTTCTCTTCTATCTTTTTAGTAATAGTTCCAAAATTGTATAGAAAGAAAATAGATTATAACTTGCCAAGTCTACAGTACAAGGCGTGTTTTTTTTCCTCTCCTGTAAAATCACCCAAAGTGAACTTGATGGCGGTATTGTTTTGACAGCGGTGAAATATTCCCAACATAGAACATTTCCTAACAACATTTCAGCAGATTAAAATATTTTAAAGAAAATAAACACCTATTAATTATTTTTGATGATGAGGTAAAGATACATAATTAAATTTATTATTATTCTATTAATCATCAACTCATATTCCATTTGTATAATGAATATTTTAGCAAACAATAAAATGGCGCCCAAGAGTGTAGCTCCCCCTGGACAAAAATAAAAATGTCTGTGATAGTAGACCGAGGCGTAGGTGGGAGGATTACGTTAAGAGTGATCTGGAGGGTTTGGATGGGGCTCCGTCGACGGTGGTTTGTAAACGGTGAAGCCTTCGGGTTCACTATTTCATTTATTTATAATCTTTTTAAATTTCAGTATTTCTTACATTTAATTTAGTTTTTTTGTCATATTCCATTTGAAATTGCCTATTTAAATGAACAGAATAACAGCTTAGGAAATTCCAAATGTACGAAGTAATTCCAAACACAAAATTATTCATCTTTATTAATTTCGTGTTTGTTTCTTTCCATCGTCCCTGAAGTGGATTTTGACAAGAATAAATCCACAGAAATGGAGTTGTTTTCATCAAAAGTGTAGGAAACATTTATATACGAAGAGGAGCGTGGCTAACGGGTCTAGAATTTAAATTTTATTATTACATTTTGTATATATCAATTTCCATTGATACCAATAAGAAGGTAGGTTTTATCAGAATACAGGTTATAAGCAATGACGATAATAATCCCTGGGTACCGACTAATACACAAGTATCAATAGATACTTTGTAATTTTTTAAATTTTATCTAGCACAATTAATGCGGATGTTAAATAGACTTGTGTATGTTTGAACTCATAAAACAATAATAAAGACATATTCTATGCACAATTATAACATTGTTATAAACAATGGCGGATAACATTCCTTGGATACCGACTAATACACATGTATCAATAGGTACTTTGTATTTTTTTAATTTGTATCTAGCCCAAATAATGTTGAGAGCGAAATAAACTTGTGTATGTTTGAAGAAATAAAACAATAATAAAGACATGTTTTTTTGAAGAATTATATTTTTAGATGTATTTTCATTTAAAAAAAATAAATATATCAGGGCTCGGGAATACATACAAATAAATTGTTTTGGGAATGCCTGATATATAAATCTGCCGTAACATTGACATATATACCAATTGTAGCAGATTTACCAAGTCTGCTACATTTGGTAAAATGCATTTTCCCTAAAATGGAACTGTTTTCTCTGATTTTCTCGTGATTTTTTTTTTCATTACACTAAATATTTCCCCAACTCCGATTCATTTGAATTGTTAAAACACAATAGGACGCTTTTTTGTCATAATATTTTTTCGAATAGCTAAAATTAGTACACTTTTGTCCTTCTCTATTGTTTTGAAGGTTTATTATAAAAATAAATATACTACTGTGGAAGAAAATGGTCCGAGGGAGGTCAAGAAATTTCTCTTAGATAGGGAGAAATGTTTATTAAATAGCCAACGTTTACACTGCAGGTCTTCTTCAGTTGATTATTACAAAACATTGAACATTACAAAATTGTTAAAAATAACTAAATATGGTAAATATTTTGTTATTAATACTCTTGTTGCTTATACATTTTAACCTTAATATTTGCCATATTTAGTCATTTTTAACAATTTTGTAATTTTCAATTGTCTATATTTTGCACATTTAGCCTGCAGTGTAAACGTTGGCTATTTAATAAACATTTCTCCCTATCTAAGAGACATTTATTTACCTCCACATACACAATCAAGTATTATCATCCAAGATAAAAATACTACTCATTGTAATTTATAAAATATATAATTATAATTATTATTCTTGTTTGAATAAACTATCATATTATAATACAATATATAAAGCTTGCTTTATTACACAAAGACTCCCAAGGACGGACAGAGAAATGATTGAGTCGCAAAAACCGCGCGTGCAAACGAAGCTTGGATTACGCCATTGGAATGCAAATGACAGGCTCACTGCGGAGATATCATCAGTCTAGGTTTCAACTACTTCATTTGTTGCTTAAATTTAAATATTATCCTATTCACTTAAACGATTATACAAATTTGACTCCCAATCTCTGGATTTTAACCGATTAGATTTTAAAAGGTATAGAAAAAAGATACTTAAAAGATAGGTTAAACCATAGAATATGAGTGGTGAATTTCGAAACAAGGAGTAGAAGTCTCTGAAATAAGAGAAAACAAAAATGCTTGTGGATACTCCGCTAATTTAGGAAAGTATAAGTATTTCAATACAAGACTGAAACGACAAGAAACAGTCGTTTCAGGCTACTTCAACATTTACTCGAAAAACGCTCTCAGTTCCTAATTAATTACAACAGACTCATACACATAAATATTACGAGGTAACATACATAATTTTTGAGAGGTTGAGAGCAACCGTCTTAGAGGCCTTGTTATTTCTACAGAACAAAACGAGAACACTATCGCAAAATGCTGTTGTACTATTGTTTAAATAAATCACTCTAGAAGGTCGCTCCATTCAGTTCTGCAACTGTGATTGTTTCCAATTTGAATGTCACCAGGCGACCTTTAGTTCGCGGGCTTTGAGCTATGATCACTAAACTGAGCGGGTTTCGAAACAATAACAATAGTACAATAATAATAGTAATAAAAATTAGGAAATAATAATAATGATAGATCAATATGATGAGAATGTCGAAATAATTTCCAATACCACGCTATGAAATTTCCTAACCTACGAAATATTCTTAATTGAGAATTAAGATATAAATATTATGGAATAAAAAATATATTGAGAAAAAAAAGATAAAATAAAATCTGATTTGTACTCCTCATGAATTTTATGAGTAAGTTTATTCAGAATTTTATTAAAATTATAATATGCAATATGCAAGTATCAGGCCACTTTCCTGATTGCATAATATATAAAACAAATAATAGGAATAATAACTTAGCAGAAAAAAAACCATCAAATTGCGGGAGGTTTTTAAAATGTCAATAAACTGCTCGTCGTTTGAGGCTACTTCAACACTTACTAGACAAACGCTCTAAGCTTTCAATTAATTACAAAAGTAATGAAAGATAATCAGGCGACTAAAAATAGAGAAGAAGAATTTTAGTTGTCAAATTTCACAAAGAATTTCTACAATATAAGAATCCCTGAGAAAAGAGTAATAAAGAGCATTAAGTAACAGTACTGAGGCCGGTGAAACTATACGGGTCGGAAACAATTGAGTTTACTAGGTTGGAAATCACTAAAAATAGACGGACTTAGAACCAAGTAGGAAAAAAATGCTGGCCAAAGAAAAACAGAGAACAGCATGAAGGAATCGGGAACTTGGAAAGAACAATAAGAAAATGGAGATTACAATGTTTCGGGCACAAGAAAAGAATGAATGAAAACTTGTTGGTCAAATAGGTTTTCAACATAGTGATTGATCTAAGAAACACCAGAGGAAGACCCTGTGAGATGAAAGGAGAAATAACACGACTCAGTTTTCAATAAAAATAATACATGCTCAGAGAATTATTAAAGAAAATATAATTTATTTTATTTTATTTGTTATTGATTGTATTAATTTTTAAATATTTTTATTTGAAAAAAAGATCTGTCCAGGACCGTGACTCGAACCCAGGTCGCCCAGGTCACTAGCCTGGAGCTCTGCCAATTGAGCTATCCTGGTTCGCCTATCGGTCAATATCAAATAAAATAAAATAAATTATAATATATATGACGTAAGTCAACAAGATCCAAATTAAAATAATGTTAAAAAAACATTCTTCCCCTCGTTTACAACGCTATTTTCGAGAACGCGGGGACATGGGATCAGTGAAAAGGAAGGATATGTCTCTGACCGAGAGGCGAACCAAGATAGCTCAATTGGCAGAGCTCTAGGCTAGTGACCTGGGCGACCTGGGTTCGAGCACCGGTCCTGGACAGATCTTTTTTTCAAATAAAAATATTTAAATATTTAAAAAAATAATTCTTATGATGGTGATCATTTTTAAATATTTTTATTTTGAAGATAAAATATTTAAAAAATACTTTAACGACCTTGTAATGAAAAAGGGGAGGAAAGAGGGGAAAATATGGACATGCCAGCGAAGGAAAGAGATCATTGAAGATATGGTGAGAATATCAGCTGATAGGAAAGCTAAGAAATTATTTTTACAAATAATATTATAATTATTTAATAAATATTCAATTTAAAAATAATTTGTTTTCATTTAAGTATTTTATGGACCAAATAAAGCACCACTTTTCTTTATTACCATTAGCGTAAAACTCCACAAAAGCCCATAAATATCCACATTATCATAAATTCTAAATTTAAAAAGTAAAGTGGAGTTAGAGTAAAGTAAAACTTTAGGTTTGTTATTTTTTAAGGAAAATTTACTGCAATTTACCAAACCTTAAAAGCTTTACACTATACAAAAATATGAATTTAGATAAAAAACACTAAAGCCTTTAAGTAAAATACTATCCATTGTTGAAGCCAATTGTACACCAACAAATTGGAGTTGCGTACAGAAAAGGTAATATTAAGTTGAATATTATCAAACAAATTTTTATCCAAAAACAAATTAAAAATAATATAATCACTCAAACAAAACAAAATTCCTCATATGTAATTTAATTTATAATTATTTAGTCTTGTGCTGGCAGTGTATTACAAAGCCGTAATCTAGAAAAGGAATTTTATATTTAGACTTCATTAAATAAATACATCAAATTATTTGTTATCGATAAGCATACAAAAAAAAAGAAGAAAAAATGCGATGAATTTATCACATTCATGAGAAAAAATTACAGTAAAAAATATATATATATATCCAATATACAACACTATAAAATAATGTAAAAAACCGTGTAGTAACAATATTGATTATCACTAACGTAGAAAACCAAAACACGTTCCAAGAAAGATGGAAAAATATACAATGCAACAATAATATGACCGTAGTTCGAGCGATGTTAAATCATTTTTTATATTGTTACACGGCTAGCGATACTTCATTTTAAAACGTTAAAAAAAAATATGTTTATCGAAATTTAACAACTGTATAATATATAAATCGTATAATAAGTAAATAGAGTGATCAGGAAATGAAGAGGTTGCTAGGTTGGAACTAGTGGGAATAGTTTTTGTCATAAAAGCATTGATATCGGATTCGGGCCAAATCAGTAACTAATAGGACATTATGGATGTCTTTTTTTCGTAACAAAGGAAGGAGTATTGAGGATTTTGGGAAGGATTTTGTATTGATAGGGGAGGAATTCGGTGGCTTAGTGGAGCCCCAAAGCTGTACTTCGTAAGTCCAAATAGGTATTAAAATAGTCATCTTATAATTTTTCAACTTTTCGACAACTAAAATTTTTTTTCTCTATTTTTGGTCTCCTGAGAGTATCCTTTATTTGATTGATTTTCTAAAACTGCTTACCCCATATTTCGCTTTAATCGTCCTATATATTTCCCTCTTATTAGTCATTATTCGGTTTTATTTGTTAATTTTATATAGTAAAGAAAATGTATCATTCGTTAACATAATTGATAGTCAAAAATGACACTTTGTTAAAGTTCTAAACTACGCTTTACCGTCTACTAAATACTAAAGGAGTTGAAGGAATTATTATAAAAATCATTTATTTAGGTTTTTAGTTACTTGGATGGACTATTCAAAGAGATTTAAAAATCCTTAATTATACTTAAAATGGGTGCCCCGAGCCTATACGATCTACTTATCCTAATTATAACTGGATAGACAAAATTTAGGACTTCAACGGTAGAATCACCCGATTAACCTTATCAGCATAAAGTGACGTTAAATGTTTAAACAACAACAATAAAAAAAAATTTAATGAATAAAGTGTTGTATATTCAGAGTTTACTTTACATTGGTCATCATCATTTATATCTAATGAACTTAAAGAAGAAATGACAGCAATGCACTAAGATAAGAAGGCTGAAAAAATGATGGATGAGAGATCTACCTTCGTGATCACGTGGTGTAAATTAAAGATACGGAAATGGTCCCTTTCATCGCTTAGCTACAAAGTAGAGTATTTATCGGCTCTAAGAAAATTGATAACTCGATGAGGATAAATCGTTTTTTATACTATATATATATATATTTTTTTTTTTTTTTAAATTATTTTATTGAACTGTACAACTGTAATATATACATCCAGTACAAGGGCTGTATGAATAAATAAATACATGAAAGGACATGGAGGGGCACTACCCCTTAAGCTGTTATTGAATATAAGTATATTTTATATATATATATATATATATATATATATATAGAGAGAGAGAGAGAGAGAGTGAAAGAGAGAGAGAGAGAGAGAGAGAGAGAGAGAGAGAGAGAGAGGAAGAGAGAGAGAGAGTGAGTGAGAGATAGATAGAGAGAGAGAGGGAGAGAGAGAGAGAGAGAGAGAGAGAGAGAGAGAGAGAGAGAGAGAGAGAGAGAGAGAGAGAGAGAGAGAGAGAGAGAAGAGATAAATAATTTTATTCTAGGACTACTAGGTCCTCTTAGAATAAACCTGGCCAAAAGGCTTGACAATATAAATCATACAATGTATCCAAAATCAAAATAGTAAAAATTAAAAAAAGTTCATGTTGTGAAAAAAATATAATTGCAAATAAAAACATAAATTGTAAAAAGTTAAAATAAAGAAAGACAACAGTGAAAGCAACAATTTAATTCAACTTTTTATTTTATTTTATTATTTTATTCAATTGTACAGGGGCTGTATGAATAAATAAATACATGAAAGGACATGTAGAGGCCACTAACCATTGGCAGCACTCTAATTACATTTCTATTATAGAAGGTCCCGAGGCCATCTTCTCTTCAGACGCCTAGGAGGATTGTCCGGGATGGAATTTGATGCAAGGATGGAAACTAGTGGGTTTGGATGGGCCTGAAGATTATTATGGAATGATAGGTATCTGGAATGGGCTAAATCGGTAACATATGGAACGTTAAGGTCATTATGGATGGTTTTATTTGTGAGAAAATAAGGAACGTTTAGGATTTTGCGAAGAATTTTGGATTGCAAGGATTGAATACGAGAGGAATTTGATGGTTTGGTGGAGCCCCCTAGATACTATATATAATAATATATTAATTTCTATAATTTAATACAATAATTAAGTAATGTCTAATAGTGAAGAAAATGGCCCGGGTCGAGGTCAAGTAAACAATTCCTTAACAGTTATAAACTAAAGTGCAAAAATGCATAGGAATTTAGCGGTATTCCTTTTGTTTTGTTTACTTTGATAAGCGTTTTAATATTATTTTTATTACTAGCGACCTGCCCTAGCTTTGCACGGGAAGTAAGACATAATATGCCTATATGTTTTGTCTATGTAATGTATTTTATTATGTGATATAAAACAAAATATTTCTTTATACACGAATTTATTTTCATGCGCGTTAAGTTTTTGCGGTAACGCATAAGGTATTCATTTAAATTATATGGTATAAAATTTCTAATAATGTGCATGAAATGCTTTAGGCAACTAAAGTATATCTCTGACTTTTTTGTAGATCAATAAAAGAGGAATATTCCACCATGCATTGTATCGTTATATGACAAAGGCATTAGGCGGAGCCTTCGATGAAACCTCCCAGGAGGCTATACTTTTTCCATATTTCCGACGATTATCATTTGGTATATTCCAACAAATTTACACAAAACCTCGACAAATTTTGTACCTAAACCTTTCTGTTGAATACCTTTAAAACCACTTTAACAATTTTTTAATTGATTGACGCAGCATCTAGCATATGCCGACGATGTGCTTATATCGGCCAGAACAATGTCAGCTTTATCTGGGGCTACGGAAGAGTTTGAGGTGGCATCAAGGAGACTTGGCCGCGTTGTAAACAATGTCAAAACAAAATATATGATAACGGCGAGAAGCGGGACATATAGGCATGGACTATTAAAGATCGGAGACCGGGAATTCCCTGGATTGAACGTAAGGGAGTGCTGTAATTAGCAATTGAAAGATAACCGATTCTCTTTTGAAAATCGCCCAACGTGTATATAGGGGGTATTGTTTTGACAGCGACGATATTCACGTGTATGAGTGTATTTCTGCGTATTTTTAGAGTTCACATGTCTAGTTAACATGTGATTTCTATTTCCTAAATGGTTTACCTAGGTTCGACGGTTATAAGTTTGACATTCTTCGGTATCTGACATAAAACCACACTGAACCCCATTGCTCCAGCTGTATAACTATTCAAATCACTCGAATGTGCATTGTTGTATATTTGCTATGTGCTATCATAAATATATATGTACGTATAATCATAATTGGATTTATGTTGAACGTCTTTGATCAATGTTTAACTGTTGATGTGCGACGTGCTATACTTCAACTTCCTTCATTTGATCCTTTCTTTTGGTGTACTGCCAAAACGCTTAAACGAAAACTAAGACTTTTCGGGCATTTTTCCCAATGCATTTTAAGTTACCAGTATGTCCTTACTTTTTCTCTGTATGTTATTACCTGGCGTATATATTTGATTATATAATAGAGAGATAAATATAGGTTGGAACGTATAATGATTGTTTTATTAAGGAATTAACAGAATACATGAAGCTGTCCTTTATATAAATATTTAATTATTATATTTTCATAAAGCCTTGGTGCGTAAAAATTATTGAGGTAAACCCTACTTTCTCGACTGCTAAACTCGACAGTCAACAGTTTCTGTTGAGTGAATTAGCGGCTAATTCAACAGCCGTGTTGATCTGAGCAAAGGGAAAATAAACCTCCTCTTAATGACGATAATTATCTCTGTTGACCAAGATTTAATTCTATCCGGCCCTTATGATGATTCGCGATGCCCGATTGTTTGCGCAACTCGACGCTCTCTGTGAGTAGCTATGTCATTCTCTGTTTATCTCACTTAAATTCAGACACTGTAAACGAGAGGAGAGCATATATAATCTATTGCAAGTTAATTTAGATGTTATTAAACAGAGACAGAGATAATAAACGTCAAATATAGCTAACGTGTTAAAATTTTATGAATTAATTCAACAACTGAACTATGGGGCTCCACCAAACCATCAAATTCTTCTCGTATTCAATCCTTGCAATCCAAAATCCTTCGCAAAATCCTAAACCCTCCTTACTTTGTCACAAATAAAACCATCCATAATGACCTTAACGTTCCATATGTTACCGATCTAGCCCATTCCAGATACCTATCATTCCATAATAAACTCCAGGCCCATCCAAACCCACTAGTTTCCATCCTTGCATCCAATTCCATCCCGGACAATCCTTCTCGTCTGAAGAGAAGATGGCCTCGGAACCTTCTATAATAGAAATGTAATTAGAGTGCTGCCAATGGGTAGTGCCTCTACATGTCCTTTCATGTATTTATTTATTCATACAGCATTTGTACTAGATGTATACATTACAGTTGTACAATTCAATAAAATAATTTAGAAAAAAAAAATCAACAACATTATAATTTAGGAAAACATATTAATTTTACTTACTTTTCAACAAAACATAACATTTTATCTATATCTAATATATTATAAAACAAAGTCCTCCACCGCGTCTGTCCGTGGTAAACTCAAAATGTAATGTACCGATTTTCATGCGGTTTTCACCAATAGATAAAGGGATTAGGAAGTTTTGTGTAAATTGGTTGTAATATAACGATAATTGTTGGAAGGGTAAGAAAAAGTGAAGCCTCCTGGGAGGTTTCATCGATGACGCCGCCTAATATCTTTTATCTATCTATACATATTACAAAACAAAGTCCTCGGTCGCGTCAGTCTGTCTGTTTGTGGTAAACGGAATAACTACTGCACGGATTTCCATGGGATTTTCACCATAGATAGAGTGATTCATGTGGAAGGTTTAGCTATATAATTTGTCATGGTTTTATGTAAATTTGTTGGTATATAACGGAAATGGTTGGAAGTGTAGGAAAAAGTATATACGAAAGAATCCCTGTTGGAATATTCCTCTTTTGTAGATCTACAAAGAAATCCGAGAAAGCATATTTTAAGGATAGTTTACTATATCTGTTATATCTTCTAAAAAATTGGTTACGTACAATGCGGTATTTGGGAACTTAGAAAAGCTATTTAGACGATACATTATTGCTCCTTTTCAATTTAAATACTTTAGTTACCTTAAGCTTTTCATGGACATTATTAGAATATTTTATACCATAGAATTTAAATGGGTATCTTAGGGGTTATCGCAAAAAAAGAACGCGTGTGAAAATAAATATAACATATAAAATCGTATATAAAAGTTATTTATACACCTAGGGACTAAAGAAGATCATTATTCCTTCAGCTGTAAGTAAGCTGTGAGTAAAAATTGTCTTTACTCAGGAGGCCAAGCCTAGGGAGTTAAGTATTGCTGGGAATAATGACCAATTTAGTCCCGAGGGGCATACAAGATTTTATCTCCATATGAGATCTAAAAAGGCAAACTATACGCTATAATATTTTATATTATGTTATGTTTTACAATAAATTAAAAAACTGAAACTAAATGTGCAATTATTACAACTTTGATTTAGCAGGCTATAAATTTGAAATAACATTATTCGCTTCTTGTACAATATGTGGTGGATCCATAACTTACACAAATGAACTTCTGTTTATCAGTTTTGGTGTTTTGAAACAACAGCTGATTTTATTGGCCTGTGTGACAGGTGTACCAACCTAACCCTGAACTTTTTCAGTACAAAACCTACGTTATTTAGACGAATTAGGTTGTCATCTTTTTACTCAATTTCTAATGCACAGGGAGAAAAGACGTACTTTAGTCCTAATCAATTGAGCCAAAAAGACATGTTTTTTTACCAGCTGGAGATAAAGAAATATTTTGTTTTGTTTTTATGTTTATAATATCTACTTAATGAAATACGCTAAAATAGTTCATGTAGTGCATACATTATGTTACATTTAAATATGATCCACATATTCGACGCATCGCCACATACTAGGCATAATATGCCGTACTACTCGTGCAAAGCCGGTCACTAGTATTTTTTTTTATTTTTTTTTGTTTTTTTGTTTTTAACGGAACGGCCTTAGAAACCACGGGAATATCATAATTTTCTTTTTATTCTCTCCTTCTACTAGTCGTTTATAAAAAAGTATTTAGTGACGTAATGGAATACCGGCGTTGCTTAGCAACGGATCGAGCAGCTACTTTTTGTTTTGTCTTTTGTCGTTCCCGATCAAGTAAATTATAAATATTTTAAAAAATATGGCCAATTACAAAGCCATTAATTCTGACTTATTATAGGCGTTCCATAAAATATATCACTTTTTAAAAAAAATTTATATGGAAAAATGGAAAGCATCAATTAAAAAAAATAAAATTCTTATTCCATCAGAATTTGGACTGTTATATCAAAACAGAGTGAATTAAGATTCAGACATTTTTCTTTGATTGGCTTTTTATGGCCTAATGAAATATGCAGGAAACAGAAATCCGATTTCTGAAGTTTTATCACGGTACTACTACGTAATTATTGCAGTCCATTTAAATGAGCAGTTATATAATTTTTAAAATGTGAATTGGTCCGCCGTTCGGCATCTCTGGCTTAAACAACAATTCTTGAATATATTTATGTGTTCAAAACTTGCAGTATATAGATGGCTCTGTATCCAATATAGGAGTAGTTTTTTCTTCGGGTTTTAGGATATTTCTCCTGTCTTAGCTTTGTGGCGGTGACTTCTGATAGATTTAAATTTTTACTGTTCAAAAATTACTTATTTTGTTGCTAATTTTTGGCCAAGGTTTTGTATATTTTTTAATTATTATTTCTTGAATTTAGCTGGGGTCTTAGAATGACCCTCGGTATATTGCACTAGTATTTCTAAAGTGACATAATTAAAAAAACTACATTTTTGGAAAAAACAGGAGACAACTATAATGAGCTTGAAACAGCATTAGTAATCTAAGTGGCTTCTGGCAGACAAACATAATATGCCTATATGTTTTGTCTGTGTAATGTATTTTATTATGTGATATAAAACAAAATATTTCTTTATACACGAATTTATTTTCATGCGCTTTAAGTTTTTGCGGTAACGGATAAGGTATTCATTTAAATTATATGGTATAAAATTTCTAATAATGTGCATGAAATGCTTTAGGGAACTAAAGTATATCTCTGACTTTTTTGTAGATCAATAAAAGAGGAATATTCTACCATGCATTGTATCGTTATATGACAAAAGCATTAGGCGGAGCCTTCGATGAAACCTCCCAGGCGGCTATACTTTTTCCATATTTCCGACGATTATCATTTGGTATATTCCAACAAATTTACACAAAACCTCGACAAATTATATACCTAAACCTTTCTGTTGAATACCTTTATCTATTAGTTAAATTATTATTAATAAATTATTATTAGTTTTTGGAAAAAACAGGAGAAAACTATAATGAGCTTGAAACAGCATTAGTAATCTAAGTGGCTTCTGGCAGACAAGCTCTGAAATTAGGCTCATGCAGTTTTGACGAGGGATAAAGAGATATTTGCCCATTTCTTTTATGGTCATAACTCACAACCGAAATAACACCGACTTTTGATTTGTGTCTTTTTAGAATTACTAGTGCGATATGGGGAATTTAATGTTCATCCCTTAAATTCGGTTCAAGATCCTTTTAATTAGATTTAACATTTGTAAACCTTTATGATATTTATGTATAACTTGAGTACGTTTAAATTTTTATTTTTAGTTTCACCTAACTTTGTGGTACTCCTGATCAATGATAAGTCAATGTTCTGTGCTCGTGGCCTTCCCTCCGCCCTGAATCGCTTTATCCTCTCTGACTCCTATTCCTTTAATCATCGTAGATGTTGATCGTTTGCCCAGATGAGTCTAATCATTGTCTGTATAATGTGTATTTTGTAATTAATTGAGAGCTTAGAGCGTTTGTCTAGTAAGTGTTGAAGTAGCCTGAAACGTCGAGCGGTTTCTTGTCTTTTCAGTCTCGTATGAGGATTCCAGCTTAATTGTTTGTCAAGATGGAACCCTAAGTATCGGATCTGTCCTACAGGCATAAGTGGGATAATATTAAAGGATACTGAAGGGCAGGAATTCATTGCTTTACGACGTAAGGTAAAAGTGATTGGATGCGATTTTTGAGAATTTATTTTAATTCTCTAGTTTTGACTCCATTCTTCAAGATCAGTGAGCCAGGAGGCTTTGGGATCCAATAACTGGATTGGTGTTGACTGATAATGCATATGTATCATCAGCATGATACATCAGCATGTATCATCAGCATAGGATGAGTTGGGATGTCAGCTGTATAAACTGTATAAAGGAATTGGGCCAAGGATTGATAGCCAAGGATAGCAATGATTTGTATTCAAATTACATTTCTAATAGATAGAAAACCCTTTATTCTCACTTCCCTTTAAGCCCTGCGTTCCTTCTAGTACGTTTAGGAAATTCATTACAGAACAAATGGAAGGGATGATCTCCGGTAACGACACGGCTTTACGATCTTCAGCTAGATTTAACCGACCCTTAATGTAACTACGGGCTGACAGGGCGGGGATCGAACCCTTTGTCGAGAATGCACCCCGCGCCCCTGGGGCTATCGTTCGGAAAACACGGCCCAGATTGGGCGGAGTCTAACAGGAAAAAAATCTCGAGCCCCCAGATAATGGCCGGGAGCGGGAGGAATTTAGGGAGCTCTTAGTGCCTCGAAGGGCAAAAAATAAAACCCTTCACATGGCCTACATTCCCTCATTATTCCCTTCTTACAGTCCGCCGTTAGGTTTACCTTTATCCTTAATAGCCGCTGTCAGTCTTAAGCATTGTCTATGAATATCGGCAGGTGTGTGGGGTTATAATATTTTTTTATATTTAAATTATTCATCGTATCGTGGGACAGTGAACAATTAAAATAAAACCAACCGAAGCCTTAAGTAGTTTTGACATTTGAACTAATCAAGTAAAGTCTTGTGAACATCACGTAACATAAAGTGAGTGATGAATTAATTAATTCATGAAAAAAAATTAGAAAAGGTGTAGGAAGAGGTTAGGAAAACACCGATTAGTAACTTTGTCAATTCAGAGTTGCCATTAAACGATTCTGTATTTTTAGTTTAATCGAGATCGACAGACATCACAAAAATACAAAAATGGCTTGTTTTTTTTTTTATTGGCACATTCCATACTTCAGTATACTAAGTGCCTTTTAAATTCATTTTTACAATAAGGATTAACAACAGTTGTGATAATTCTAACTTACATACATAGGACATTGTTACTTATATACAGTTACAAAATTAAGATTACATTATGTATATAATGATTATCTGTTTTACATTGTATGATTATTCTAAATGTCAACTTTTCGAAATAAATACTGTAAATGAATTTAGTGAAGATCATATTAAGATACTGGCCAAACTTACCCTCTTAATAGTATGGAAAAAATTAATTTCGACCTTTGTGCTTCATACATTTGGCAGTCATTATGTTTTAAATGTCTGTTCTTCTTAGTCTTTGCTCTATTGAGCAAGTTTTGTCATTGATTATGTAAAATCTGTGTAAGTATGATTTCGGATGCCCATGTTCAGTTAAAACCTTAGTTAGTTTGTAGTTAGTCGATTTTATTAATATGTAGTTATTAGTTGTCAGTTTTGGAATAAACCTATGCAAACTAGGAGATTTATTTGAAACATACCACAGTTCATTCCATCTCAAATTTGAAAAATGCCTTTTTTATAATGTATAAACCTACAATAAATTTTTTTTTTAAACCTGTATCAGTACAAGCAATAAAGGTTCTTGGGTTCAGTACGTGGTAGAGATTGTACTGTTTCTTGGACACCGGTTGCGCAGGATTAGTACAAGATCACACTGAAACGCCAGATTTTCCCTCTATCTTGGGTATCCACTTTATAGAAGCTAGGTGAGTCCCAGGAGGGTCCCAGATCCCACAGGATCCAACCCCAGCCGCTTAGTTATTAAATAAAATCTGCCAGCAGTCGGATTTGAACCCGGAACCTTCGGAACGGAAACTCAGCGCTATACAACTGAAAATTGTACAAGAGGCAAGACAACATAAAATGATGAGAGAACATTGCACTATTATTTCTTAAGAGATACAACTTCAAAATCATTATTTTTCCAGTGGCGAATTCCAGTGGCCTATGAATGAAATGGGTAAATATCTCTTTAACGCTCATCATAACTGTTTCAACCTAGCTACAGAGCTTGTCTGCCAGAAGGTACAGATGTCACTCATAGTGTCCTAATGCTATTCCAAGCTCACTATTGGTTTTTCCGGTTTTCCCAAAAATTTAGGTTTTCGGCTTATATAACTTAAAAAATACTAGTGCGATATGGCATATCACAATAAGAAACACATTTCCTTTAACAAAAAGATCTGGCACAACTGCACAATAAATAAACCAGCGGTTATAAACATATGGAAGTGAAACACTCACACAAAGAAAATGCGACATGGAAAAGACACAAGAGAATAATTTAAAATTATGAGAAAGATTTTAGATCCAAAGTTATTTAAAGCTGAAAACTGAGTATAGTCTAGAAAATTTTTAAAAAACATCTCAAACCAGGCAGCAGGCATAAAAAGAAGACAATTGAAATTTATAGACATAGATTTCTCACAAAAAGATTCACCAATAGAATTGTTGAATATTAACATAGCGATTTAATAGATTTATAAAAAGCGATAGATAGATAGATTTTCAAAAAGCAAAAACATATACAAAATTTTTAAAACAAAGTTGAAAATTGGATATGGTCGTCAGAGAAGGAACCAGGAAAAGAGTAAACGGGCAGAGAGATAAAAGAATACATAAAGAAAAGTTAATGAAATTATGAAAAAAACGATGTCAGAATACTTTACGTCCTCCTAAGTATAGATTGAGAGATGTTATAGCAAAATATTTTTTGGAAACAAGGTTTTAAAGTGGATAGTATTGTCAGATAAGGAACCTTCGAAGTAAACGGGAACAAAATGAACAGAGGAGAGAAAAGAAGCCATACTCCTGGTTCTGTTCGCAATAAATTTTATGTATATAAAATATGGCATTATTTAATTTTGTAGGTTCTTCACTTTTACCACCCACACCGAGTTACGCCCCGCTATCTCCTTGATAACAAAAACAAAACTCAAAATTATAAGATCTGGGATTACAATGGCATTGGCTCAAGGATAGCAGATCACTATCGTCGAGGCATGAACGTTACGTTCCCAGTAACTGATATCGGGCTAAATATTTCGTTTCTTAGGGCTCGGTTCCCTTTTCCTGCTTTTTTGCAGTTCCTTCAAATAAATAACGTAACTGCTACTAATTCTATTATGTTGTTAAATTAACCGGTTATATTACAAGCTGTGAAGACGGGATGGTACGTGACATATCTACTCGGGCTATCTCGGACCTCCCAGCGGTTACCTACCGCGCTAGAACATCACTCTCTCTCTCTCTCTCTCCCTCACTCTCTCTCTCTCTCTCTCTCTCTCTCTCTCTATCACTCTCTCTCTCTCTACCCGTCACTCGGAATTTACGATTTTAATACTCCCTTATTATAGAATTGCCTCGAGGCTGTGATATATTTGCTTATTTAGGCTAAGATAGCTGATGTTGATGTAAGGCTTAATCCCGAACAAAATCTCATAATATTTATGAATTTATACCTTTAACAAATTTGGAATATGACAAGTGAATACGGAACAATCAAAAGTGCCAAGTAATTCGTTTGACTGTAGCAAATAAATTCAAAATCTACTGGTTATTGCATTTATTTGTAGCATTTTCTTCAGTGTTCATATTAGTTTGGTTTTTTTGCATCCCAAGAGCTCAGTGTGTAAAGCGCTGAGTTTCTGTACTGAAGTTTCCGGCCTTATTTCAGTGTTTAAACTTTAATGAATGGGGTATCCGATATTTTCTTTGATGGACAAGCAAAATTATTGGACAAAAACATATATTCCAATAACATCCCAAATCTGCTCAATATCAACCAGACTTTTCAGCATCTCAGCTCCTTAAGCATATTGATAACATCGGGGAGATCGACAATCTAATTCCGAATTTAAATTTTACATATGATTTCATGTATTTCTTTAAAATATAAGTGTTACAAAAATAAAGAAACCTGTGAAAAGAGGCAAGTCAAAAGTAAACAATACATTTTTCGAACTGTTAACATCCCAAAGAAATCCAAAATCCATTGTTTGCTTTATTTGCTATTGAATAACCCATTTTTTTTTTCAAATCTCAACATGCATTTTTGTATAACTATCTGTTACATGATAATAATAATAGTAATAGAAATATTTATTTCAGAAATTTTACAAATGTTGTACATTTTGTACTTTCGATCTTCTTTTGAAAAACCTTCCCTAAGCGATTCATGTCGAAGCTTGTATGGAGAAACCTGCCATTGAAGGCACTCCTAGCGTGGTTCATCTCACTGTAGTAGATCCCTGCTCCAGCTACGTTGCAGTCTCCTTGTCGGATTCTGTGGTAATGTTTCCGTCAGTAATGATTGTACCAGTAGGTATGGATGTCCAGCAAGCGAGTCATGAAATTTCTCTGTTATTTTTTTTAAAATTTAATTTATTGATATTTACAACTATAATATGATTATAACAAGTAAATCTGCTGATATGTTCATTATGACATGAAAAACACATGTGGAGAAACTACCGATCGGCAGCACTCCAATTCTGTTATTTAAAAGCGTTTTTACTGATATTTTTATGTGGCGAATGGCGTATGTATGATTTCTCAAATAAATATTTTTATTATTATTAAAAAATAAAAAAAAATATATTCAATCGGTGTTGCCTAGCAACGGGTCGTGGAACTATTTTTCCTTTTGTCTTTTGTTGTACTTCTACTAAATCGTTAAGAAAAAAAAACTGTGGTACGATTAAATAAACAGTTGAACACTTCACATTGTAATATATTGTACAAGTCTAATAACCGATTATATTACCAATAATCTCAACAAAAAAATTTGTTCTTACTTTATTAATTGTTACTGTTAACCCTGTCAATTCGGGAATTATTGAGATTTTCTCTTGTATCCATATTTATTCTAATATTTGGGCTTCAATTCACACAGTAATATGAACAATATAATAATATAATGGTAAATTGAAACCTTAAAAATCGCAGAGTAGGAAATATTAAATAAAAAATATTCGACCAGTATATTCCCCATGCAGAGTTATCGAAGTTTAATCGGCGATAATCGCTAACACAGGATTTGACCGATTTCTGGGATGCCTGATATAAATATTTATGACTAAATTTCAGCACTTTCAGTGGCTCTCTTTGCATTTAATGATATGAAATTGGACATGTATATTTTAGCTTTAATAGGCAATACAGTACCATAGTTGAGGGAATAAATTTCATGCAAAATGTCTGCTAATATTTTGATTTTAATTTAATTTAATAAGTCTTTAGGGTAGGAAGAACATCCATTATATAAAACAAAATTGATTTAATTTTACTGAGAGAAGCCGAATCGTGTCGTTCACGCAGTGTATAGCTTAATTATTGCTTATTTCATAACTCTATTTCTGGCTATTGAGTATGACACTTTTCTGCTTCCCTCAATTCAGTTGATTCATTTTGAACATATATTCACCAGGGCTACAGAAATATATCTCTTTTCCGCCTCTCACATTTGATGGGTTTTACTAAAAGGGTTACTAATAGATTTGAAATTTCACTTAAAAGTGACGAATTTCATTTTCAATCTTTAAAATCTAACTAGGAATTAAGTTACTAACTTTATTGTCGTTGCAATTGAGTTGTCTCAACTTGCTAGAGCAGACCTCCATGTTTCTCGATCCATCCAATCCTCTTCCTGGAGACCTTAACCAGCTATCTCATCCTGGACTCCTTCCGTCCTCCTGTTTTGGGCCGTCCACGTACTCTCCTCCCTGGTGGAACCCATTTTAGGACTAGTTTCGACCAACATCTATCCGACATTCTCTTCACAATGCCGTACTATCTTAAGCGGCGTGTCCGGATTCATTCATTAACAGATTTACCCACATCCACCCTTTGTCGAGTTTCTTTATTTCTGATTTTATCCAATCTGGTGACACGGAGACACCTCATCGAGAAAGCAGCCTGCACGGAAGAGTACAGGGAGTTCATTGTCCACTACTATGAAGCATAAGTCAGGATAGACTTTACAATGACTATGAAAATTTGACGTCTATTTTCGTTAGAAATTTATGCATTCCAGAGGATTGGGTTCCATCCAAATAAAATTCAAGATGGTTAAATAAACTTACATTTTTCAGGTCTCCGTGTCTACTAGAAGCGCACCGTCTCCAATGGTTATATACTCGGTCTTCTCAAAGTTAATTTTTAAGCCCACCGTTTCTTAGCACATCTTTAAGGCATACACCATAATTTCGAGATAGACCTTCCTCTTAACAATCACGACTTGGTCGTCAGCGAAATGCTAGGAGAGTGGCTGTCCGTCTTCTATAAACGGCCCAATATCCCCACATTACTTGTACCACGGTATCACATCTTCAGGATGTATATCCTAAAGAGAGATTTTCTTAGGAACCTGGCTCTGTCTAGGAGAACTGCTTGTTGAACATTGCTTAAAACGTCAAATAGAATTCCCAGACTCTGAGTGCCTTCCACTGTGGATTTAGGGAACAATCCATTTAAGAAGATTATTATAAGTGGTGCCACATCGCTTTTCATACGATAGATCTTTTTTAGTTCAGCCTGTTCCCGAAGATCTTTTATAGTTCCTGATACTCGCGGTATCTCCCACAATTAACATTATTGTCGATAGGGATCGCAATATCAATAATAATAGTTGACATTTATCCGGGGTTCTTGCGTCGTCTAGAACATGCCTTTTATATGATCTAGTGGCGAAATCTTGGTCTTGAATGGCGATCACAAATAATTATTATTGTTTCTATTATTAATATTGCACCATCGTAAATAAGACAAATCAGTTTGACTAAACTTGAGTTATTTAAGTAATTTCTATCATAAAGGAGCAATATGACTCCGTTAGGAATTCCTGTGTGCAAAGGCTCTAGCTGAGGGGGATTGTGCAGGTATTGGACCTGATTGAACAGTCTGGATTAATTCGTGATTCCCCTCAGCCTGGAGAGTCCAGACATGTCTGGAAAGCTAGTACCTCTTCTGACTCAGGCAGTGACTGAGCAACACGACCAATTCCCTCCTCACTGACTCATCCGGAGTCTTCGTTCGGCGCTAACTAGTTTACCCGGTTGACATCCCGGAGGATGTCCAGCTGGTCCGTGATGAGATGTTAAAGCGATCAGGCCTGGGGAAGAGGGCGGCAATGACGGATTAGATTAGTGCAATTTACAAGGACGAGGCTTTGACAAAAAATGTTTATTCGTGAAATACTCCAATAACTATAAAATATACAGTGTAAATTATCTTGATTTATATTAGATGACCTCATATATATTAGTAAGAAAATGGTCGGGCGTTGGTAAAAAAATTACCTTAAATTGGGAGACCTGTTTATTGGTAAGCCAACGGAGTCCCCACAATACTCCACAATTATTCCCTTTTCTTTTTGTATGTTTATCTAAGGCTCCTCCTACCTTTATGTTTTTTCACTCTATTTGATACCTGTGTATTTCCAATATTTACCATGTAAATAATCTGTTAATTTGTCCTGTATTTTGGATATTTAGCCCTGAAGAAGTCCAGGAATGTGGGTCGAAACGTCGGATTTTCTAATAAACAGTTTTCTCTGTTTGAGAGATTTTTTTTGTTCCACCCAGACCATTTTCTCCCTCTTACAGAATAATTTATATCTAAAGCGCCGGCGAATAAGTGTTTAGCTCGAATTTTCTCCAAAAAATCAAGGCATTGGCTTGAAATATTATTATTTCTTACATTTCAAGTCCATTCCATGCCAAAAACTACGAAAATGACTCGGTCCCGCTTCCCTCGAACGATTCCTAGTTAACTCTCTGAAAGGAGTTAACTCTCTCTGGACAAAATTCGACTTAACCACTTATTCAGCGTGGCTGTAGATACCCTAAAACCATTATACTAGAAATTTATATGCTTACTTTTCACTGATCACAACATATAAAAATATAAATGCTGACATTACTTTACTTGAAAAGTTGTTTTCATCAATCAGGGAACCAAACAAAAATGTCTTCATCTTATTTCGCTGCATACTCTGTATTGAAGTAACAGTCCTAAATGCAAAAAAATTGGAATATGATCTAATTTAATTTATTTTATAAACAAGTGCTGCTATATTTTATGTAACGGCATAAAGAAGCCAGGACAGTGGCTCTGCGATTTGCCAATTTAAAAAAATATTTATAATTTAACTAAACTTGAAGTAATTCCTCAATCCGTTGCTAGGTAACGCCGAAACAATATTAAATCACTACAAAATCATTAAAGTAATATAGAGAAACAAAAAAGCTTCTCATAATCTACATACCTGTTGCACAAATACTTTCCAGGTGACATTAATTTTACATGAAGCTTTCGACAGCCACAGCAAACAATAGGCGAAGTTCTCGTGGTTTCTTTTCTAATATGAAAGTGAGATTATTTTTTTTTTTTCAAAAGCTTTTCATTATTTTGTAACTTATTATAAATTTTATTGCGATATCTAAAAATGTTTCAATGCGGAATTCTCGCCACAAAAGTATTTCGCAATCAAGGTTGCGGTTAGCACGGTCGAAGTAGCAAGGGACAAAGATAAACCTCAGAGCTTAGCGTTAAAACTTTCTTAAGTAATCTATAATCTTCTGATGAAATGATTGAGAAAGTTTTAAGCTTCAATCAGAAATATATCCACTATGGCCTTTCAGATTTCCTTTTAATATAACTAAGTCTAGATGTTTTCCTAATCCTCTCTTCATCGAGAAATCTTCATGAGGGCAGAGAAAAATAATCAGAATTTATTCAATATTAATTATAAAGAACTGAGCAGAGTCATTGTAAACTGGTTTAACTAAATTCTTAATTATCCAGGTTCAGTTGAAACACAGGGAGCTTTTTCGGGCAATATTCGAAATTAACAAGAAATATTGATGAGGAAATGGCTGATGTAACTTAAGAAATTTTATAAATGATCGGGAGGTACAGTCTCAATGAAATTTACACAAATAAGTGGGACTTACTTTTCGGAAGCGTTTTGGGCTAATTTTTGGACCAACATCAACAGAATAAAACAAAAGAGAAAAGTAATATCAATAGTACACGATAAAATATGACAGTTTATATAAACAGAACTGACTGGAATTATATCCAATTATTAAAAGTTACATTATAAAATATTTAAAAAATACTAAAGTATAAATCAATATTTGAGAAATAATTTAGTACAATAGAAAATGAATATCATATTTTTGGAGAAACTGAATATGGGTTTGAAATTAGTTACAATTAAAACGATTATGCAGTTGTGATAGAATTATATTCTCAAAATAATTAAAATTAATTTTTTTGTTTTCTACTATCTTTGTTTAATTTTTATAATTTTATTCGAAATAAGATTTTATTTTTGGAGCTCTATTACTTAAGAACTTTTAATTACAAAATTGCCTAGTAATTATATTTAATTTATTTATTTAATTTTTGCTGGTGAAACTAAGATTTATTGAAAATAGCACTTTTTTTTAGATACTTTATAAGATTACTAATATGTTAAGACCATGGAAAAATTCCAACGAATAACACTAAAGTCTCCAAAACTAAAAAAAGAAATTGAAAGTATCAATGATTGAAATATAATGATTTGCACTTGAGCCTTTGGAGGTGGTGGGATGTTTTTTGGGTGCATTATTCATGTTTTGCTTTGCTGTTATTCTCTTTCTACACTGAGGATGCCTGAATAGGCGAAATATTGGACAGATATTTTCAATTTCTGTTTTTAGTTTTGGAGACTTAAGCGTTTTTCGTTGGAATTTTTCCACGGTCTTAACATTTATGTAAGGTCTCTTTTTACCTTTCTCTCTTCAATATTAATATATTACTAATGTTCTCGTTCTTATTAGCCCATAATTTACTACATTAAGCAATCTTATTTCCGTATTAAAAAATAATGACTAGTTCGCGTTTCGCGGATTCGGGCGAAATCAGAAGACATTTACCATAAGAAAATCACATTCAAAATAGTTGCGTGAGATTGCTGTCGGTTTGGCTGTCGATGTAAGATGTGCTGCGCTTTGTCTTCTTCGATGTGCTTATTCTTATTATTAGGGCCTCAAGGATTTGATTTTTGTGATTTTTTCTAATGTATCCTAATTTATAAAATTGTCTCTTTTTGAATTTCGCTAATTTTTATTTTTTAAAAATAACTTTTCTTGTATTTTTAATTTCACTAGCTGATTGTTTTGTAAATTACATTTCGATTGGAAGGCAGTTATTGGTTGACGGTTTTAGCCAATGTAAATCAGTCGAGAGTAATTTGAAATCCTAATTAGTAAAAATATAAAATAATGAAAAAGGTAAATATATACTAAATTTAAAAAACAATTTAAAAGCAATGTATTTAAGTGATGTATGTTTGAGTACATTATGGATCAGATACATATTATATATAAAAAGAGAAATATATAGAGAGTAAAGAAATTAGAATTTTCGTATAAATCGCAAAACTACTACAATAAGAAATCGATATCCATCCAAGTGTCCAGATTGGACAGTTATTAGGACACAAGCAACATATGGACCAGAGTGCTTAAAACTGAAGAAGAAAGGCGAACCAAGAGAACTAGAATATATATATAGAAAAATACTATGAAAAATTCTAGGGCCTCAGAAAAACAATTAAAATTTATGAATTAAAAGGAGACATGAAGATTTGTATAAAAACACAGAAAAAATCACAGATATAATGAGGAGACGGATAAAACTTTATGGGTATCTAAAAAGAATCGAAGAAATACGGATTACAAAGAAGATTTTTGATTACGTTAATAAACTGAAGAAAATAGTAGGATGGATATAAGCAGTGATGGAAGATGGTAACAAAATAGGTTTTAAGGACGAAATAATACGTGAAAAGTACAGGATCAAGCTACTAATAGAAAACGCTGCATATGAAGATAATGGGCCTAAGCATCGACCTAATGGAGTGTGGACAGATGATCAGAGGCGAGCAGTTGGAGAGAAAATGAAGACGTACTGGGAATTGAAGTAGAAAAAGAGACACCATATGTCTTGAGGTATCTGCGGTCCATAGATGGCCAAATTCATTTTTTTTAAATAGAGAGAAATATATCATAATAATCTCCGAAAAATATCTATTTTAGGTATTTACTAAACATTGTACATTAATTATTCCTAAGCATTTATGCTTCGTTATTCGTTCTTCAATAATTACCTGTTTTCTGTTTTTGATATACCTGACGTTTATGTAGCAGGCAGTATATTTGTTGGTTATTCTCTGAAATTCTCAGAAACCCAGCATAATATATATATATATATATTTTATTTCACTCTTTTTTTTATAGATAAAAACTTTTTTTTATAACGGCTTAAAGAAATCAGGAACATTGGTTTTATAATTTGTCAATTTTTAAAAATATTTATAAATTAACCAATTGTGGACGGAAATATATCAAGCAAAAGTAGTTTATTGATCTGTTGCTTGGCAACGCCTATAAAATATTACATCACTAAAAACTTCATTATATAATAGAGAGATATTTTTTATCACCTACGGTTTAAAGTACATGAATACTAGGCTGATACAAGGTTAGGTCACATATAGAGAGGACAAACAGTTGGTTAAATCGATCTTCAACATATCGATGTTAGGAGAAGGTGGAGAGCAAGGTGTGCAAACACTTTTAAACTGATTAATCTTCGCATTATTCCTTTATTCCATCCTATAAATCAGGCAGTATTGTAGCTGGCTATGGTTAGATTAAAAAGTGTGTGTGCCGGAAGTAATAAAAAATAAAATTGGACAGAATTTGTATCCATGATACATAGCTGGGAAGTTTCAAATACATAAATATATTCATGAGCTCATATATTCATGTACCCTTACTAAATAGTGTACTAAAATAAACAAATGTGTACGTACCAAATGGGAAGAATCAAATAAAACTTATATTTTATAAGTTTATATTTTCACATACATAAGTTTACAACATATTATATTTTGTTTCTCTTGTTATTTGTTTATGTTTCATTATATTCATAGATTTCAATTCTCTCTTTGTTTTTTTTTAAATTTCACATCAATTCTTTTATAATTTAATTTAACCTTCAGTTCACTTTATTGCATTCCAATCATTTCTTTACAAATAACTGTTTGGTACTACAGTATTTAAATTGCCCCTAAAGGTTAAGCAGAAATGTTGGAAAAATAGATAAGTTTTAAATAGTTTTGTTTTGAAGAGAAAAGATTTGTCATGGGTGGGATTCGAACCCGGTCGTCTGCATCTCCGGTGCAGTGATCTAAACCACTGAGCTACCAGGGGTCGTATCCAAGTCAGACAAATCCGTTCTCTTCGCCGATCCTATATCCCCGTGTACTCGCAATTTTTGCGATGTATACACGGGAATAATGTTCATTCAACATTACTTTAATTAGGATCTTGTTGACTTACCTCAATATATTATTTATGATTTATTTTTATTAATTGTCATTTTGATAGTGATCATTTTGAAATATTTATAATTGTATTTTATTTGTTATTAAATAATATATTGACGTAAGTCAACAAGATCCTAATTAAATTAATGTACAATGAACATTCTTCCCCGTGTATACATTAAAAATTGCAGAACACGGGGGGGGGATATAGGATCGGTGAAGAGAACGGATTTGTCTGACTTGGATACGACCCCTGGTAGTTCAGAGGTTAAGAGCTTTGCAAGGGAAATGCATACTGCCCCGGTTCGAATCCCGGCCAGGACAAATCTTTTCTCTTCAAAACAAAAATATTTAAGACTGTACGCGCAAATCACAGTTTGAGAAACTGATTTTTAAATACATTAACTAGGATGTTTATTTAATCTAGGATGGAAATAGTTGGGGTGCGGTCAAAAATTTACACATTAAATATGTGGAAACTTATTATATTTTATGTGTGCCGACGTTTCGACCTACTTTGTAGGTCATCTTCAGGGCCAATAGGAGTGGCTGGTCGGTGCAAAAAGTAACTGGTTAAAATACGTTATAAAGACCTCCCTAGATGTTTATTTAAATTACAACTATAGTTAATTTAGATTTATATTAGTAAAGTTTGCTTTTATCAATTAGCACTTAATAAAGTGTTTAGTTTTAAACAGAACCCCCTTTTAAATTTTATTGTTAAATAATAATCATTAAAAATAATAAACCACTTATACCACTTTAAAAAAAAAATCATAAAATAGAGAGATAAAATATATGAATAGTAATTAGCAATAATTTGGTTTAAAGTACGTTTATTTATTATACGACCCCTGGTAGCTCAGTGGTCTAGAGCATTGCACCGGAGATGCAGAGAACCCGGGTTCGAATCCAGGACAAATCCTTCTCTTCAAAACTAAAATATTTAAAAATAATCACCATCAAAATATCAATTAATAAAAATAGATGAATTTCACTTTACCATTTTCTACATTAATCAAAATAGGCAAGGCAACCTATTCTTCATTAAGAGGAATGGTCCTGGTAGAGGTCAAGAAAATTCTCTTATATAGGGAGAACTTTTAATTAGTAAGCCGACGTTTCGACCCACATTGCAGGTTTTCTTCAGGGGTAAATATACATGATACAAATAATTGGAAATAATACATGGCACAGAAGAGTATTTGTAGGGGTTTGAATTAAATAATGACAAAGATGTACTATATATAACAAAGAGATATTGTCCTTATGCAATGAAGTAATAAATGAAAAATTAAAATATTCTCATTAATATTTCTTCTGTGATTGTAGTCGTAAGAAAAGCTTAAGGGCTTTGAAGTTCCTGGAAAAAAAAAATAACAAAGAGGTAGTCCTTGAATTCAAGCATAGGAAAAAATAAATAAATTATTTTCCAAGAAAAAAAAGTTGTCTTCGTCATTATGAAGTATGATTTATATAAAGCACCTTGAATCAATGTTCTACTTAACACAAAAGAAAATTTATTTCACAAACCAGAATATGGTATCCCAATGAATTTTTTAATAATCATAGATAATATTGCTATTCTTTGCGTGTTAGAATTCCAGATAGATTCAGTGGAAATCCCATTTAGTTTATATTAAAATATAACTATCAGAATCACTTAAGTTTATTATTTAAATAGTCAGTCTTCATTAGTTCCAACGATTTTATACGTTAGGGATCATTTATTCTTAAGTCTTCAGCTGTTTACCAGTATTCAATAAATCTAGATATCATATTATTTCATATCATTTTCTCCAAAATGAGTTTACTCTTGTACTTGAGTAAGCGGAATAGAGTTATTTTCGTAGTGAATAAGGGGCTATGTAAGGCACTGGCTTGAAAAAGAGTTATTGTTTATATTACAACTCCATTTCAAGCCAAAAACTAGGAGAATGATACGATTCCGAGTTATCTGAAAGCAGTTAACTCTCTCTGGACAAAATTCGACTTAACCACTTATTCAGCGTGGCTGTAGATACCCTAAAACCATTATAATAGAAATTTATATGTTTACTTTTCACTGATCACCGAAACGAGAGAGCACACGACCTAGAAATATCTCCTGTCGTATTTGAATTGTTTCACGGGCAGCATGGCATATGGCACCGTCTTGTTAAACCACACATTGGCCACATCAATATCATCCAATTTTGCCAGAAAGAGCTGTGTTATCATTTCGCGATATCGAGCACCAGTAACAGCCACTGCTTGACCAGCCTCTCACTGTCTTCGATATTGACATTTGAACGGCTTGTTTTTGGACGACCAGTGTGTTTGGCGTCTCCAACATATCCAGTCTCCCTGAATTTTTCAATTAATCTCTTCACAGTTAACGAAGTTAAAACACTATTCCGACCATATTTTGTATGAAACGTTGTTCAATCGCGTAACGCTCCATTCTTACTAACCCTAAACTGTCAGCTGTCGAATTATTTTTGTTTAGGGTTGCCAACACTTTACTGCACAAATGGTAACAAATTAAAATCTTGTGTTAATTTTGGGACACCCATTGTTAGATCTTTATTGATGAGAATTTTATTTGGGTGCATGTCCTGATAAGGCCTAAACTGGAAAATCTTTGACTATTTTTTTTTTTTAAAGTATTTTTAAGGCTTTTTGCGTTGTTTAATTTTGCCAACAATTAAAGAATAGGATCGGGATCAATAAAACGAGAAATACTTACAAAGAAGCGTAAAATGGCCATTTGAATACAATTCGAAAATTCTAAAAAAAAAAAAAAAAGCTAGAAGCCTCTACAGTACTAAAGAAAATAACCAGTTTACATTTTTCCAATTCAGGCAGCATTAGGACATACCTTAAAAACACATTCAAAGTCCAAACAGACTCATCAATGAATGATACACGATAACCTCACCGCAAGAAGTTCAACAAAAAATTTGTTTAAACTTCTTGCTATCTCTTCATGTGAGATGTACTGCATTTTTTACGCATCGTAATATATAGTACAAGCCTTGACTATATATATCAATAATAACATACCACCGGTTACTTAGAAACTAGGTGAATAAACAATTATTGAAGAGTTGTACAAGACAGTTTGCTAGCGAGGTAACTACAGAGGGCCACGCGATACTCCTTGATTACAGTGGCCAACCACCCACTTTGACATCGCTCCAAAGAATTGAATCATTTATTGCCGATATTGACTAGCCAGTACTTGCTAACTTTGTTCCTGCTATCAAGGTATGAGTCGTAATCAAACCGTTCTTAGATAGCTATTAGATAATTTAAAGGTACATATTAAAGTCATTCAGTAAAGTTAACAACTTAAGAGAATATTCTATAACCTCGAATTTTTTAATTACATAAATTCCAACCTAAAGTATTCCGAGCTTTTATAAGTGCATTCTGTATAGATGACCGTTCTAATTGTAATAATTGGCTCGTTTCGTACGAAATGTCCTTATTCAAAGTATTATTATTCAGTAAAACAACTTTATGAAATTATATTATTTTTTATTCAAAATATTTACTCCCATTTTCTATACATTGTTCCCAACAGTTTCAATCCCAGAACTAAAAAAATCAGGTCCTTTATATACCACAGCTTACACTTACAAAATCTCAAAAATAATAATAATGAATTCTAAAATTGATAAGCACTTGCAAATTAAGGAAATCTGTAGGAGATTAGTCTGGCGAATAAGATGGGTGTTGGAGTACTTCATTGTTTATCTTCTTCACTGTCCGTCTGGGATTGTCGTGTTTGATTATGGATTCCTACCTGTTAACCAATACAGATTATTTTTTGGTAAGCTTTTTTTGCACAATATTCCTGCAGCAAGATGTTTTCGCCTCTGAGTGGAAGGATAAATGTATTATTTATGAATTAATCTGCCTTATCAGCTGAAAATTTCTCAAACCAACTGCTTACGCCCTTCCCCGAACGCGGTGGTAATGTTTCATGCATAACCTTTCTCAAGTCTACTAATTTCACTTTGAATTTTAGAAATAATGAAAACGGACAATTATCAGTATGACATAAAACATTTATTATAAAAACTTGTAAGCTTGAATGTTTGGTAATTAATTAAAACGAAAGGTCAACTATTATTATTCAAGATAAAATTTTATTGTATAAAATAGACCAAATTTCATTGTTTATGATTTTTTTTTTTAAAGTATCCTACAAATGGTATATTTTTAATTTTCTTTGTGGCTGGTGTAGCAGCGAACGCAAGGTAGGTAATGAGTAATGAGGTAGGTAAATGAGTTCGAGACAGGGAGTGACAAATAAATTATTTCCTCTCATATTATCTTCCATCGATCCTATGGGCTGCAGAGCTCTCTGAGCCTCACTCAGTCACTATTAAAAGTATCGTGAGTTTTAGTATTGAATATAGAATGCATATATGGATACTGAGTTTATTTCGGTAATTATTTCACCATGAACAACTTGTATTTTTGGAAAATATTAAATGGGAAACGAATGAAAAGTTAAAACTTGTGACTTTAACTCGAAGCGACAACCTGCGAAATAATTACCGATACTTTTAATTGGGGAAAATCAATAGGTGGAGCTTAATCTCGGCCAAATGACCTCCTTCCATAACTATTGAGTTAAAACCAGTACAGTATCTATCATGTACTGAACTATCCCATCCTAGGGTATACTTATGTAGGAGACACTAAATATTTATATTATAATTATTTTAAATATAAATAAAATCAATGTTATAATCAAATCGATATATCGATTACAGCTGATCGATATAACATAAGGACATAAGGTGTTGATTAGTTTCAGTTACAGAATTTGTATTTAATGGAGTCAGAATGTGAATGGTTTATAAACAATGTGTTTATCCAATACCATCCTTTCATTTTAATTAACTTTACCCACACTCTTGTATATATTTTTTCTTAATACGGTATCATTTAGCTTTTGTTCCTAAAATATGTATATAATGGCATGCCTTTCTAAATGTTTTTTATATTATTGTAATTTTCTGCTGAATATATTAATTGGTAGCAATGATAATGCTAATGTGTTTTTAAAAACAAATTTTTGGTCAATATATTGAAGATTTAGATCACTATCGCTATTCAAAATTCTTTAATAGTTTATTTTTTTTTAATACATAATTACAATTATAAATTATTATAATTATAAATAATTATAATTTTTTAATACATATTATTATTATTATCAGTCATAAAGCTGCCCAAGTTGAAGACGCTAAGTGAAGATGGTTCACTTCCCACCAGGTTTTCATTCTTTGCGAGAATTCGACTTTTCTTTCTTCGCTCCATTTTTTTTCCAGTTCTAGCCGATTTTGTCCCTGACTTAGCATCCCATTTTTCAACTTTAAGTTTAAAACTTTTTCTTTTTTTTTCATATCTTCATCAGTAATTTTGGATAATTCCATATCTCTCTTAATTACTATTCTCATTGTGTCTGTGTCCGGGTAGCCTAATTATGTGGTCATTGAATTTAAGACGTCTTTTCCTAGAATATTTTTCAATTTTAGATGTTTTCTGTAATCTGTATCCTTCTACGGTCCATCTTGGTCCCAGAAATTTCTAATTATTTTCATTTCCTCTTTCTTTAGGTTTTCCTAATCTATTTTTCTGTAAAGTTAAATAAGAATAAGGTTTCGATGACATATAGCATTGTTGATTTAATAACCGTATTATAATGTTCAAATTTTGTATTTAGAGATAAACAGTTTTTATTGTAAAGGTTTTGCACCAACCCTAGGCCTTTATGAGGTTTCTGACTTGAAATCCTTCAGATTGGAAAATTTTTTAAGGAAATATTTCTGATTTAGTTAATTATTAAATTCATAGTTTCATCAGTTCAATTTTTATGTGTTGAGTTGTGTTGTAATTGTGAAAAGTATTGTTTTTATTCCTTAAGGGATATGTCAATTTTGATTTCTCTCAATTTGACTACTTAAGTAATGACGTATGTACCTAGGTCATCTTTCCTATATCCAAAAATTGTTAACAACAAAAAGTAGAATGTTCGAACTTGGGGTAAATACAACGCCTAGTAGTGAACCTTCCTTTTTGTTCACTATATGATAAATAATAAATCTGTAAATATCATTCGGAAACTTGAGGACATTACAGAAGAATTCTCTGTAAGAAGCGGAATACTTTCACAACCCTGGAAGACCATTGACCTCGAGGTACACTTCGGAATTGCCCGTTTTCCCTGGAAGGGCGAAAGTGAGGAGGGACGAAGACGGAACAGGACCTTCAGGTAGGGAAGGGGTCCTGCAGGAGGACACCAGGACTCAGGACTCAGGACGAAAGACTCAGGACCCCCGAAGGAGCAACAGGTCGCCTCTAATGGCGAATTATATTAAACGCTCAATTAGAACTTGTTTTTCCCTTCTTCTTCTGTTATCTTTTTCTGGTCTCAAAGGGACATTGTGGTTCCTTAATTCGACCAATTAGTCAATATTAATTAATTATATTGACATTTACTAATTATGCTTGCATATTTAACTGTTTTTCCAAAGAATTATGCAATTTAATTGTTTTTAAGAGGAAGAAAATGGTAAGGGTGGAGGTAAAAAAAAAATCTCTTAAATAAGCGGAACTAGTTATTTTAAAGCCAACGTTTCGACCCAAATTGTAGGTCTTCTTCAGGGCTTGGCAAGAACAGTTAATCACGACAGGCGGTCAGAATCAAAAATGTATTACTTCAAATTTCAAAAATTTGAATTTTTCAGATTTTTCACTAGTTTTGTCAGGTTTATGCTTCATGCTCAAACTCCAGGTTCAGAACCGGACGAAAAGTATGAGAAATAAGGTGGCTAAGCCTCGTAAGACAAAATTTTTTGACTAAACTAGCGAAAAATATGAAATAGTCATTTTTATAAATTTTGGAGTTCCTGAGTTGGCAATTAACTCCTCTTGTACACAAATATTTTATTTTTAATATACGACTCCTTTATTTGGTTTATTAGAATTATTTGATTTATATTTATTTTGGTATTTTGTTTGTATCCAGCCCTTATGATAACCTGTATTATGGTTTTCTATAATTTCTAATATATAATTGCTCACTGTTATTTTATGTTATTTTAACGCGATTTTGGCGCGCAAACCTTTGAAATTTCCATCTTCCCGATTTAAGAATACCGATTTTCTCTCTGTTCTTCCTACGACCCGTGCAATCAGGCCAGCCTCATAAGTATTCCGTCAGCTGTTGCAGGACAAATAAAGAACAATGGAGGACTTCACCTGCCGCGAATTCCAGCCCACGAAAGAGAGTGTGGGCCGGTCGGCCCGGGTTAGGTGGAGTCCTCTTCCTTTTGCTCGGAGCGGAATCGCTTATTGGTCATCAATCATATCTTAATTGGCCAACCAGCTCGCTTCTTTTTTCATTTATTTTTCTTATTGACATCGGCCTGCGGTTTGGTTTCTTCAGCCATCCTTTAGTTCTTGTTAAGTTGAAACAAAGGAAATATACAAACAACATAATATAAAATTGTTAATTGTTTTTTTTTTATATCGGGAATTTATTGAGTAGAGTACTGAATTACTGTGTTGAATTTTACGGGTTTAAATCTGGCTGATTCTGATTAAGTATTTAATTTGTTAACAGTCACGTATGTACCCTGTGGTATCATCAGACGCCTTTGGGGGTTCCCTCAATTATGGTTAACTTGACGGTCAAGCGCGACAAGTCACCTCCATAAACAAACGTTGTCCAAGAAACAGTATTAATCCAAGACTTTCATGGATTGTAGTGGTACAGGTTTGTTTTTCTTGGTTTATTTCAAACCACGGTATGAATATCCAACTGCCAAATCATGTATTCATTCATCAATACAAAATCACTAAAATCCTCCAGTTGTTTTTAGTTGTCCTTTTTGTTATCAATTCTACCAGCGAGGAGATTGAATAGACCAGCTGATTGACCATCAATAGGCTAAAAAAAAGTTCATATATGCATCTGCAAATCGAAGACAGAAATAAACCAGAAACATCAAATGTAACACAATTGCAAATATAATATAACATTAGATACTATATAACATCACTTTCAAAAATTTCGAGAGTCATTTGGAATACCAAATTTCGCTCCATTTGATTGAAAGAAACCAATTTTAACTCTATGGCCGGATTCGAACCCTCGGCCCAGCAGTTTGGACGGTTACTAAGGAAGACGCCTTAACGACCCCGGTATGTTGGCTAAGTATGTAGGAGGTAAGTTACATAAAAGGCCTAATGTAATGACCTGAGGTATTGTTCCTGGTCAGTAAGTGGATTGGAGACCCCCAGCCAATAATGCCGGGTGCCCCAGGGACTTACATAAGCCCTCTGTGTTGTCAACTCTTCGCTCCCTTAATCCATTTGGTCCTCTCCCCCGCGCCAGCATTGATTCCTTCAAACTGAGGCTCTCCTCTTCCTACCGTTACAACTTCGTGATCAACTTCATAACAAACTTTAGCTTAAGCGATCTTCATTTCTATATTTATATTTTTGAGTTATTTATATTTATATTAAACTAATTTAGAATATTTCAGCTAATTTCAGCCCAATATCATTTTGACATAATTTCTATTTTTCTTTACGAAACTTCCTTACATTTATTTTTTATTCCGCATTCTTTTATTACTCGTGAGGAAAATGTTTTTTTTTTTATGATTTTTTTTAATTATTGATAGCAGGAAAAGAACTATTTACGCTGAGTTAAAAAGATTTATTATTTTTATTTTAAGTTTATTTAAATTGGATCAATTCATCCAATCACACTGCTCCAAACACCCATTATTATTATTTCTGCCCTTATTAAAATATTCAAAAATATTAGAATTGCACCCATCCAGAACGGGTCAAGATTTAAAATTTCACCAATTTAAAATTTAAAGAAAGATTGAATTGGTCAGTGATATGGTGAAGTCAATGATAACCCAAAATGACTTGGTACACAACTATTGTATAGTTGTACTTTTGACACCCGCTAGTTTCATCGGAGATGGCCTACACCGTAGGCCAAAACGTTGGGATAATTTCACAAAAATAATTTCTGCTTATTTCGTGTTATAATTGACAGTACCCTCTGACCAACTCAATCCATCATTAGAATTATCCAGTCATCTATTTTCCACTCAAACATAATCTCATCATCCTGATCTCAGTGTCCCATTTGTTGCTCAAACCCACTAGTTTCAAAACCTTGATATCTTCAATAATCCTCCAAGGCATCTGAAAAGAAGATGGCCTAATACCATTTGGTAGTTTCTCTACTTGCCTTTATCCATGCAATTATGTATCATTCACGTCATTATATTTACTTGTATTTTTATAAT
Organism: Troilus luridus; assembly: GCA_964056705.1. NCBI lineage: Eukaryota > Metazoa > Arthropoda > Insecta > Hemiptera > Pentatomidae > Troilus > Troilus luridus. The sequence goes on along the minus strand of OZ057412.1, from coordinate 194,201,704 downwards.
ATAGATGTGAATTTCAATAAATAGATTTTTTCAATACATGTTTTTTTAATAATAGATAAATAAATTCTCTCTACCAAATAAAAAAGTTTCTAGTGATCAATGTGTAATATTTTATTTTGCTAACAAAAAACGAATCACAGACCGCACCACACAACTGGCGGGATTTTGGATTGCAGCGCACATTTCAAATTTGAATGTGAAAAAAAGGGGTAGCGCGGAGATGTTTCCGTTGTCACAGCTGGACGCTGACTGAGGTGCCGAGCACGAGCACACCAATGTATACGCTATTGGCGCACCTGGTGGCATCAGATGGAAACGTTCCTTACTTTCTGAATAGCCCTCGTATAATATAAATTTAATAATTATTAACTATTTTTTAGATCAAAATATAAAATGGAATTTTTAAAGTGGGTGATATTTAAGTATTGGTGGGTGGATTTTGCTGATGTCATTGATCTCAGACAAATTACCTCCTTGTACAACTCTTATTTTAGAAAGATTACAGTTTCTACAATGTACTGAGCCCGAACCCCTTATTGAACTGTAGTTTTTTTTCTAGGTTTTAGAGACTTAAGTCTGCCTATAACATTCTAACAATATTTTTGCCTCTTTTGTTTCGTTTTTCTATAATATTCCATTTACATTTTTTTCTTGTTATGATTGATATAAATATCTCGACATATTCTGAAGATTGAAATTCACCATAAGAGAAGAGCGAGAAAGCCTACGTCGGCACTAAGCGATCCTTCAACTGACTATCAAACCAAATTCATGTTAATAGGACCGGATAAATATTCATGCATTGGAATACATATTTATTTGCCGCTCGTTTCCATCGGTTCTCGCTGGAATATTCTATCTTGACTAATGTCATGCAAGAGTTGGTTCCAGTTTATGCCGTACTTAGCGCTAATTAGATATTATAATAAGACGAATGGTGAAGTAAAGTCATGAACATATACGCTGTTATGGTGGGGGGAACTGAAGAGAAAAGAACGGAATGGGAAGAATTGGAAAGAATCGAAGGGACGAACAATAATACTAAATCGCTAAAACACAATGTATATTATAATGTTTATTATAAAATAAAACGATGAATTAATTGTTGTTTGCAACTTAATCCATATATTTTTATTTAACATTGCTCAATGTTCATTATATTCTTAGGGATATTTTATAATCTTCAGTTTCCAATTTTCAATATCCAACTCCGTAAAGTAATGATACAGTACTATCATATCTGAATTTCATACAAGTTGGTTGAGCAGTAGTACAGCAGTAATTTTTCAGTGATTCATTTCATTATTTAGTTAAGAAGCGTACTCATCTGCTTGATTCATTTAATTTTTTAAACAAATATAATATTATATTTTAAATTATTACTATATAAACACCCTAGGCTCCCATTAAATTACAAAAGGCTCATATACATGACTATTATGGACCTGTTTGACCTTATGCATTAGAGCTATAGGGCTATACTAAGCCAACCAATTCCTCTCGTATCCAATCTTTAACATCCAAAACTCTTCGTAAAATTATCAATGCTCTTAACATTGTAACGAATAAAACCATCCGTAGTGACTTCTTTGTTCCATTTGTTGCTGAATTTGCCCGAACCTAATATTAATCCTTTCAAGACGAACTTAATAATTGTTCTTAATAAAAAACTTAAAAACTGAGTTAGTAATGTCAGTATTTCGCAATCTCTCATGATTACAATCTTAATTAAATCTTGAAGAAACCGCTCGTCTTATGAGGCTACGCCGATACTTACTAGACAAACTGTCTAAGGTCTAATTAATTATTTAAAAAATCATATAAGACCTATTTTGACTTACGAAGTAAACCTTCGGGGCTCAACTAAAATTCGTGTACAATCCAAAATCTACGTAAAATCAGCAATGTTCTTTAGTTTGTAACGCATAAAGTCATCGATAACAACCTTAATGTCTTATTTGTTGGTGATTTGTCCCGAACTCATTATCAATCCTTTTATTACAAACTTTATTTACAAACTAGATAAAAAAAGAATGTTGATGCACCACCTGTTCACCGCGTTCTCACTTGACTTCTAATTCAGACTGCAAACTATACACATATCTCTGCTCAGCTCGACAAAAGGTAACCTCGCCGTTCACCGCATGGAGGACATTGATGATATTCGCCCATAGCCCTAGATCGCCTAGCAGAAGACTCAAGAAGTGTATACTCGATATCACGAGATCGCCTGCTAACCAAAGACAATCAGAGCTCAGGAAACGAATCCTTCGCTTCAAGTGTAATTCACCTTTTTCATACAATTAAAAAGAGGGAGCTGTTCACCGGCCATCAACCTCAAAGACCATAGCATTTCATTCACCGTACGAAATAAAGTCTAATTTGTTCACTACTCATACCCATGATTTTCAAACCTTGCAACTTCTTCAATTCCCAATAATTGTCTGAGTCTACTGAAAAGATGGCCTCGTGTCCTTCGAAGTTGAATTTATTATTTGAGCACTACCAGAGGGTAATTTTTTTACTTGTTACCTAATGCCTGTACGTATCTACGTGTACATTCTACTTACTTTTAGTAGAATTATAGAACAGCTGTATAATACAAAACAAAAATTTTTTTAATCCACGAAATAGCTACTTTTTCTAACATGTTTTCCCAAATAATGTTAATTTGGTCTAGGACAAATCACCTCCCTGCACAACTGTTGTCCATGAAACAGTACTGTCTCTGCCATGTACTGAACCCCAGACCCTTCACGGGCTGTCATGGTACAGGTTTTTTTTTTAATAACTCACTATTTTCTTCATATTCAATTCACTACCTAACTTCATATTCAATTCTTGATAATCCTCCGTGAAATCTGAAAAGATCGCCTGTGATATTCTAATTTTCTGAGGGTATTTTTCAGCTTTTCTTTACTAATTTGTCAGTATATATCATTAATAATATTTACTTGTTCTATTTTTAAACAGTTGTAAATTTCATTAAAATTTTATTCTGAAAAATATAAATGCAATAGTTAATTATCGAAAATATTTGAAGTAAGCGGTATTATTTCCTTAGATCTGTATTTCTCGTGTTTCTTAATTTTTATTCTCACAAATCTTAAGTATAGGCACAAAATAAATACTTTTCCGACTCTAGACCAAGATCTAGAGTATTACTGTTCGCTTATTACCACTGCAATCAATATCTCCTATTTAATGACAATTCTATTACAGTTGCATGATATGAGGTCGTTGACATGGAAACATCCCATCGCTATAGATCATTTAAAGTGAATAATCAATTACAGTTAACTGTTCTTCAAGTAAGTTCAGGCCATAACCGGTCTAGATTCTAGATTCATTGGTCATGAATGGTTAGTTATATGCGGCAGTAATAACTTTTACTCTTAACTGTGACGGATTGTACGGGCATAAAATAATAATCTACTGTATATTATTCTACTATACAATTATATACCCCTATGAATAATTATTAGCTTATTTTTTTTAGCATATTTTATTTTTTATTTATTTATTTATTTTTATATCCAAGTTTTAGTATAATGTTTACAAAATATTTCATAATTATTCTTTATTTCAATTAATGTTCTAAATTAGTTCATCTTTATTTATTATATATATATACTGAATTATATAATCAGTCTTCATGTGAACGATACCTATGTCATGTTCTGATATTCATACAAGGTTTGCTGGTAGTTCAGCAGAGAAAATGTATGGTTTGATATTATTTATTCATAATTTTTTTAACTATTTTTAATATTAATATAAAAATGTCTTCGTTGCAAATAACCAACTGAGTTGGTTTATTTGAAATATTCACTGCTTAATATGATATATTTAAAAAGGTTTTTTCTTTTTTTTTCTATGTAGGAAACATATTGTCGTGTCTGAAAAAAAAATGATAAAATATATTTGAGAGGAAATTAGTTGACTGGAAGATCTAATGTAGGATGGACTGTATTTAGTTTGCATTAGCACCCTCCTGTACATTTATTCTGTAATATTTTTTTATTCACTATTTTGTTACATTTTTCTATTACTCTATATATTATTATATTCTTGGTACTGTAATGTTCTTTTTTATAGTTAATTTTGTTTTGTCTTTTTTTTTTCTCCCATAGCCCTGAAGATAACCTACAAAAGTCGAAACGTCGGCACCATTAATAAATTTTGGTGTTTATTTTGACTGCACCCCTCCCCCCAACTATTTCCAACCTACGATAAAATATATTATTGTTGAGTACTTTATTTTGTTAATATTGCTAGTATCAGTTCATTTTGTTTCATTCGAAACAAATTTCATTAATGAATTTGATTTCGATGAATGAAATATAGTACTTAGCAATGTTGTATTATTTTAAATAAATTTCTGTTCTTCAATCTTTTGTAATACTTAAGACTTTTAAAACACCTAGAAACTAGATTCAACCTTATTTGGTTGAAATTATTTTAAAAAATCTGAAATGTCCTTTTAATTTGTTGAGAATTGATAAGAAATAAAAAATATATTAATCTATTATACTTTTTTATGTATTTTAAACAAAAAATTAAAAAAAACCTGTTTGATTATGTAAAGAAATGGTTCAATAATATTCTCATTTTTTTATGTATGTATGACAATATATAATTACTACAAAAAACTTCAATTGTTTCTTCTGGTTTAGACCGTGTCGGTGAATTTCTGCCAACGTTTCGCCAGACATGCTGCTGACTTCCTCAAGGCTTAATTGAGATATTAAGAGTCAAGGAAGTCAGCAGCATGTCTGGCGAAACGTTGGCAGAAAATTCATCTACACGGTCTAAACCAGAAGAAACAACTAAATTTTGTTGTATAAATAGTCGCCGTGGAAACTTGAAAGAGTATATATATTACTGTTTCTGTGTTATGTATAATGTCTTTTTAGAACCAAAAACTGTTCCGTCACTCAATAGAAATATATAGTGCTAATGTTTATTTACTATCCATCTAAACGTATCTATAATTTATATATACATTGCAAGTGAATGCTAGCAAATATGTTTATATGAATAAATTGAAGAACTAATTATAGGGATGTTATGCCTGCTTGACTGATCTAGCAGTTACTGAATGTTTTGCAATAAAATTTCGCTTTTTTAAGTTAGTCATGTTTTGGAAATTATAAAGAGAAATTATTGCTCCTATGGATTAATGTTTTATATTATTTTTTCAACATATTAACTCATATCTATGTAACCGTTTCAAAACTCTATTCGAATGAATGAATAAGTAAAATGTATTTTCACAATCGATTAGTTCCTAATGATGAAAGTAACTGCAACTAATTCGATTTTACTTCTATTCTTTTTTCTATTTCGAGATCAGAGATTTTCTTGGACCAGTTGTTATGGGCAGTTCATTCTTGATCACACTTTCTTTTTTTATAATTAATTATTGGAAATGTGTTTTTTTTTCTGACCCTCCTAATTTATTTATTTACAATAATAAAACATGCAAGCATATAACACTTGTAACTGAGGCCTTCTTTTACCCTAGGATATTATAAGGCAGTTGTGCTCTTTCCGCTGCATGCGGGGCTTTTATTTTGTGGCTTTGCCATTGGCTTGGCTTTTACAATGGTAATTTAAAAACTAAAATAAATTTATACTTTACAATACAAATAAATTTGATGTGTTTTACTATTAATTTTTTTTTGTGGTTATTAAAAAAAAATCAAAAATATGGATATGGAAATTTGTGGTAGTACCAACCTTTTATAAAAATTACATTTCTATATTTTTTATTAAGACATTTATTTATTTATTTGACGCAAAACAGCCCTGAAGGACAACGCGACTATGATGCAGCTTTATTTTTAGCTTTTTCTCGGCCCATCTTTCCCTCATGATTTCACTGAAGGCTTTTCTTCTTTCTTCTGCCCAGATCTTGTTTGGACATTTTTTTCTGTCTGCGACTAGTAAAGCATTTTTTAGGAATTTTTGGTATTCCGTTCTGTTTTGTAATAAAGCTAATGTAATCCAGTGTTTCTGTGTTTCTTGTTTTATTTGTTCAGTGCATCCTTATTTGCTACAAATTCAAACTATTATTTTGCTGAACATTTGTTTAGTCTCTCCTCGTTCATCCTCATCACGTGACCTTTAAGACACTATTAATAAATTATCCAGGAAGGAATATTATTACGTACTAATGATTTATTAATATTGCGAGTGTATTATAATTAGACTGATTCCTCTACTTTATGTTAATTGAACTCATTGCACATTAAGTTATGTATATATATAACTGTTGTTATGTATATAAGTCCGCTTCTAATGGACTTGGTACGCCTTACTCTGGTCTGTGTACTTTGCACTAATTAGAAACAAATAACTTACTCTTACATTATTTAAATATCCGTTATATTAGATATTTATATTCCAGTACTTGATTTATTAATGAATTGTTTGAGCTTACGATTTCATAATTATAATACTACAGTTTTTTTTTTTTTTATATCATGTTCATGTAAATCATTTATCGACATATAGATTATAAATCAACAAAAATTACGTAAAACTCAAAAAGAGATATAGAATAGAATAGAAAAGTAACTTTATTCTGGTACTAAGTCCATTTGAATAACAGATATGAACAGGAAAAAAAAACATGATATTTATCTGGCCAGAAGGCTACATGTTACAAATCATAAAGGGTGTAAAACATGACAGAAAACAATTTAAAAATAAATATATAAGCAAAAATAATAGTAAGTAAATATACAATTATTATTATAATGTTTTGTTTTGAAGAGAAAAGATTTGTCCTGGCCGGGATTCGAACCCGGGTCGTCTGCGTCCGTTGCAGTGCTCTAAGCCACTGAGGTACCAGGAGTCGTATCCAAGTCAGACAAATCCGTTCTCTTCACCGATACGATATACCCACGATCTCGCAATTTTTGCGATCTATACATGGGGAGGAATGTTCATTGAACATTACTTTAATTAAGATCTTGTTAACATATGTCAATATATTATTTATAATTTATTTTTATTAATTGTTATTTTTATGGTAATTATTTTTAAATATTTTATATAGAGAACGGATTTGTCTGACTTGGATTATGACCACTGCTAGCTCAGTGATTTAGAGGACTGCAACGGAGATGTAGACGACCCGGGTTGCTGGGGCAAGTCTTTTCTCTTCAAAACAAAAATATGTAAAATAATTACCATAAAAATAACAATTAATAAAAATTATTTAATATTATAATGATTTCGTTAATCAAAATCTTATTCATATAAATTGCCGGAAAACATTAACCAATCGATGTTTACCTCAATCAGGCATAATCAAATCGAAAAAAAACATACTTACCTTTAAAGTATGAGCCGAAGAGATAAAGCTTGCTTTATTTATGATCATACCTCCGGGAAGGTTCCAGTTCCAAATCATTTTCAGTGCTAGCTGGAAGAGGATTGAGAAGTACACGATTATTAGAGAGTCGTGCTGATCAGATCAACTCTCCACAAAAATTAACGATGAAATAAAAAACAGTCCACTCCGATCCTGCACCGGCAGATCCAGATTTTGAAAAGCGTATTTTAGGATTTTATTCTTGTTTGTTTTTTACTCTCTGGCCGATTCAACTGCCGTTAGATATTTCGAAACATACGGCTGATCATATTTTATTAATTGAAGTTTGAGAATGATTATGTATCGATTTTCATTAACAATACTATAAGATGAATAATCTATCAAATTTTTTATTTTATTAATTAAAAAAATAACTTCATATTTTACCATAATATTACTATACTGCAGTTTCATATTGTGATATGATCTGTTCACAAAAAGGTATAGATATACAAATATACATATACTTATAGCAATATACATAATATAATTTTATAGTACCTTATATAATTTTATAGCTGCTTAAAGTGCCAAAATTGTTGTTTTAATGTGATTGTTTTTGTAAATTGAATTTTCTAATTGTTGAATTTTTTCTATTTATGTTTTTTGCATAAAATTGTATACATTGTTGACTGATGAGATAATTAAATATATACATTAAATAATATATATTTAAAATGACCATGTCGAGTCGAAAGTCTAATAAATAGATGAAATGCAATGATTATGGACTTAAGGTTTTTCTACACCCCTGGAAAAAAATCATATTTTTAAAAATTGCGAAACAATAACCTTGTCTCCTAATATGAGCTATATATTTTTATAGTTTTATTTTCGATTTATAATTATATCTTCTTTTTAAAATAAAAATTTGCAGCCAATATTAGCTGGTTATGAAAGTACTAATATATATTATTAAATATAGTGAATATAGTGTTTAATCTATTCATCTTAAATGTGATTCAACCCGTCTACTTTAACCTGCAAAAGTTATGGTATAACATTTTACTGAAAATTAAAAAAAAAATCCATTGAAATATACGATTGGAATTTAATTGTTAGATTGTTCTGTTAGTATTGAAAATAAAATGGTGTTTTTATTTGTCGTTCAAAATAAATATGTGAAAAGTTCAAATACAAAAAGTGTTTGTAGAAGATTTCAGCATTTTAAAATTAATTTGGTAAATTTAAAATATTTATTAAAATTATAATTTCAATCAAAATTTTGCATCAACATCAGGACTAAGCCTTAATTTCAATGTTAAAATTCTTCCCATTCTTTTAAACGCCATAAATGATGACGTACTTTACTAGCTTTTGCCCGCGACTTCGACCGCGTTGATTTTAAATAGAAATTTATTTTGAGTTTAAACGGAGAGTGATTTTAGAATTCCATAAAAGAACTCCATATTATAAACAATGACTTGAAGCATTTGGGAATTCAGCCAGCCTACCAACGCTTATCCCTTTGTTGATTTTAATAAACTATCCTATTATATATTAAATGGCGTAATTACAGAACTATCGATAAGTTTTCTATTGAAATCCACTATGTAATATCCAAAACTGTAATAGCAAGGGGTTGATTTTGCAAAAATCATGAATACAATTATTGTTATGTTAAAATTTAAAGCCTGCTTTTCTATATTTCCCGTGTTTTACTCGTTTATGGGTCGATTTAAAAAAAATAATAAAACACATATTTCTTTATTTTTAATGTAGAAGCTAAATCTAAAATTAGATGGTGCTCGCATTAAAAATGAAGATTTTTTACCCTTTTCACCCTCTTAGTGGACTAATTTTCCAAAATCCTTTCTTAGTGCGCGTAGGCCTTATAAAATGTATCTACTGTCTGTAGCTTATGCCGTTTTGGCTCTGGGATGGTCTTCTCAGTCAGGATGAACTCTTTTATATATTAAGATTATAATTTTGTTGATTGAAAAATTATCCACAGTCTCGTCTTAGAAAAAATAATATAAAAAAATTCTGAGGACTAGTAGCTTGAAATTTTTTTTTCGATGGATTTAACATCCTTTTTGATATTAGAAGAGATAAGATGAGACCCAGGAAGGTCTGGAAGTTAGGTTGTGGTAGACCAGGGCTAGGACCTGACCCCTGCAGATTAGTAGCCCACTGCCTTATACACCCGGCTCCCGCATTCTCTGATTAACTTGAGTACTTATAAGAAAATTGGCTGAGATTAGGCAGGCTTTAAGCCAATGATATATCACCTTATTCCAAGCTAAGGCGTATTTCACATCACTAAATGGCAAGAACAAACTACTCTGCTACGAAATAACTACGCATGCGCGGGTCCTGATCATCCCACAAGTGATAAATCCAACTTTCGGCCAAGGTAAGGCTATTTCTCAGATGAAAAGAACCGACGAGTTAAGATGCACGAAGATTACGGAGATGGAGCGATAGTATTTAATACAAGAGAGTCCTGACTACGCCCATCAATAAAGTGACGCTCGTTATAAAGTATGATGAGCGCGGATAATAAATAATAAAGTCCTTTATAGGCGCCATGATGCTCCTGCAGAGGCTGCAGCCGGATTCGCTACGTCCTCTATAATGCGATACACCTCTTCGTCTACTCCGTGGATGTCTCTAGAGATGATGGATGTTCTTCTTGGCGCCGGTGCCACCAAGTCTATTACCTCCACCTAAAGCTTTGGAAATATTCAAAGGCCCATTTATACATTCAAGACGCTCAGTACAAAAAAGAAAAACAGAATATTCTCGAATAAATTTAAAATATTTCAAAAACTAGAAATGAATTCTATTACATTAAAATAAAAACTGTACCACTACAACCCATGAACGGGTCTAGGGTTCATGAACAACGGTTCTGCAAGGAGGTGACTTGTCCTAGGTCACGCTCAACCGCCAGATTTTCCCCCTTATTTGGGTACTATATTTTTATAATATTTTATAGAGGGTGGGTGAGCCCCAGTAGGGTCCTAGATCATATATGATCTATCTCCGGCTGCAAACAGAATAAATAAAAGTCTTGGCCACAGCGGGATTTTAACCAGGATTTCCGGCATGGCAACTCAGTACTTTATTTGTATTAAATATGATACATAAAACTTTACGAAACACTACTTGAATTATCATAATTATTTTTATATACTATTGTTGTTTGATAATTCGCTTTGATAGAATAAATAGTAATTATGGCTACCTTTGGTTGACATAACAACCTACTAATCTCAAGGTCGCGGATTCGCAGCCAGGCAGGTGTCATTAGAATTTTTTATGAGATAATAACTTTCCTTGGTTATTTCGTCTTTCGTTTACGGCGTAAAATGGTGGTCTTGAACCAGTGGTTTGTCATTTACTCGTTAAAGATCCCGATCCTGATTATAACTGGATTGGCAAAATTTATGTCTGTAACGAAGTTCGATTAGCTATCGTAGCATAAAATGACGTTTTGATGATAATATGAAAACGTGAAACTATGAAACCACCCAAGAAAGTTTATTTAAGAACAAATATACCCACCCCTCTTTTCTACTTTAAATGAAAAAAAAAACAATATTTCGATTTGAAACATAAAATAAATTGTAAATAATTCTCATGTTTCGAATTAAGGAGCTTTAATTCAGTACAAAGTATGTAGCGAAATAAGATTAAAATACTTACAATAATTATTATGTAATCATAAGATTACAATAATTTTTTTATATAATTAAAATAAAACATTTGTAATACCTGTCCCTATTGTTAGGATTGAAAATTTGCCTGAAAAGTTGAATAAATTAATTATACAAAAATAATTGAAAGAAAACGAAAGTAAATGAACAATAAAAAAATGTTAAAATTTTCAACCCTTTAGAACAGGAACACTAATGCTTATTTTTTTTTCATTCAACGTTTTCTGCATGGAGAATGAAATATGGGGCACGTGTGGCTTTGTACTTTCAACAGCCAAATTTACAGATTTGTACTGATTTTCACTGTACTTGAACTCGATTGGTGTTCAGTGAAGAGAAATGGTTGAATCGGCCCTAAAGTGACAAGTACGGTGCAATTGTAAACCAGCAGTAACAATATAAAATACATAATGAGTTTTTATGGCCCTCTCCCAGCTCTCAGGTCTTCCCTGATATGTCCGATGTATATTAATATAAATATATATAAATAATATCATGTATTTAGCTCTCTCTGAATAGCCTTTGTTAGAAAATCGATTTAAGCCTGTATTAATTCATGAATAACCCTAATGAGTCTAGAAAATCCCAAATATATATATGAACTTGTTTATATTAGGACGATAAGAAATAAGCTATAGCTAGTTTCAGTTCGTAAAAAACAACTCCGAAAAAGAATTTCCGGAATCCTTCCACTCTCGGGAGAAACTACACGATAACAGAGATATCGAGTTTTGTCTAAAAGCCTGGAAATCCAGATCACGTAACCAGTTTCGTTGAGATCCGGATTCGGTGTTGTTTCCTTTCGGTTTACGAAAGCTCGGCTACGAGATAAGCAAAGAGTCCGAGTCGAAGAAAGTGAAAGAGTCGGTCACGAACGTCGATACCACGACACGGCGGAGGGAAGGAATCCTGGGAGCACGATATCGAAAAGGACCGAATATCGAACAAGGGAGCCGATGTAGAACAATCGATCTTCAAGATGTGGTGCACTGGCTTGACAAAGTAGTGAAAGTTTTGTACTATAAGTTAATATTAGTAAAATATACAATGTTTAATTGAGTTTAAACTAACTCAAGTCTCATAGAACTCAAAAAGAAACGTAAATTATAAATTAGAATGCTTTATGAAAAACTAACCAGCAAACTTTTCGGCCATTTATGCGTTATTACCATTTATGTTGCAATACACGAAAATTATATCAAATCAAAGATAAAGTGGTGCTACCATACAGCTCAACATCTTGGCTCAAGGTTGTCGTCTCTATTTGATGACTTTGGACTGTTGACATGAGATGTGTGCAATTCGTCTTCTTTGACATGAGTTTTATTTTGGTATACGTAACGACGATCCCTGAATAGCTGAAACCTTGGTAGGTGTTTATAGTGTTTGAGAGACTTGAGGCTTTGGATATTGAGAATTTCCCTATTGCATTCAAATTAATGTTTTATGTCTCTTTTTGAGATATTTTTACTTTTATTGACAAAATATTTTTGTTAATAATTGTTAAAGTAAAAGTTGTTTTGAGTTCCTTTTGGCCCGCATAGATATCTCAACTTTGGACAGGTCAACATCTCATCATTATGTTGTGTCTGTAGCACTTAGTCTTTGATTTATCTTAAGTTTGTTGCATCCCACATAAATAATGTTCTTAATTAGGGCATTAAAAGAAGTTCTTAACATGTAATTGTCATAAACCAATTATTTCCTGCCCTCGTGTACCGCTTAATAACATCGCACTGATTCCTGTAGAACAGATCCGGTACTCAGGTCTACATCTAGATAAACGTTTAACTAGCAATCCTCATACGAGACTGAAACGACAAAAAACACCTTATGCTACTTCAACATTTACTAGACCATTGCTATACATTTCCAATTGTTGATAGAAGACTCATATACATCATGAGTAATATAAGAATTGTTGCATCCCACATAAATAATGTTCTTAAGTAGGGCATTAAAAGAAATTCTTAACATGTAATTGTTATAAACCAATGACTTCCTGCCCGCCTGTACCGCTTAATAACATCCCACTGATTAATTTGACAAGCGTTAGACCCATCTGGACTTACGGAATAGAGCTTTGGGGCTCCTTCATAAAATAATGGATGACAACAATATCCCATTTGTTGCTGTTTTGGCCCCAACCTGTTATTAACCCTATCATGAGAAACTTTATTCCGACTCAAACCGACTATTTTCAAACCTAGACACATCTTAAATTCCTGATAATCTTCCGAGGCGTCTGAAGAGAAGGTGGCCTCCTGACCTTCCAAGTTGAATTTGTTATTTGAGTACTACCATTGGGTAATTTATATAATTGCCTTTATCTCAGGCCATTATGTATCTTTCATACATTTACTTGATATATTATTATATAAGTTGTAATTTTTCAAATTTCAATTTGTCCTTTTAATACCACTCATGTTTCAAATGTTTAAATATAGGCCTTTTTTTTTTCATTTTCTATTGATATATTTATCTTTAATAGTTTGATTAATAGATAGTTGAACAGTTTTTGGTTAATGACTTTGACAATTAAGAAATTTTTGCCGGATTGGTAATTATTCACCTCACAATGAGTTAACTGATTACCTGAGTGAGTTAGTAACGTACTTTGAGTTAGTATAAAGGAAGGGGTTAAGGACTTGAACGGTGTGTAAAGTTGTTTACTCGTTAGAGAGTTTTAGGGAGGCAGGTAACAACACAACTTAGTCATACTAAGTGTCCTATCCCAACATGCTTCCTCTTATGTAAGCGTCCTTATGTAGAGTTTTTTATAGGCAAAGCTTATATGAAGGATTTTCCAAGTCGTGATGAATTATCTCATTATTAGGTGATTAATCAAACTTCTTCTTTAAGCAATGTGAAGTCGTAGTAAAAAAGTATCATGGGAGGAAATTCGTAACCCTTGTAAATTCTTAAATTAGCAATTCATCATTAATAGCCTATAATTAAAATTGCTGATACAATTTGTCACCATGTATTTATAAATTCCTTGAACAGAATTTGATAAATTATACTATCAGAGATAGATCATGTGTGGATCTGCTTTCCCTGGCACACCCAGCTTCTATATTTAGGTGAATACCGATCTAGAGAGCAAACTAGGGCAAATCCCCACCCTGCACAACCGTTGGCTTGAAAATAGTATAGTATTTGCCATGTATTTAACCCTTGACGCTTAGTAGGTTGTAATGAAACACGTTTTCAAAGTAATAGTAGAAAATAATGGGATAACATTTTTCAGTAATTATAATTTAAATATATTGAATATTATTAGTTGGAAATGTTCCGGATAGAGTTCAGAGAAAAATGATTAAATAGGATTGAAATATTTATTTGAAAGCCAACGTTTTGACCAACATTGGAGCTCTTCTTCATGGCTAGATATATAAGATGCAAAAAAATTAAAATGATACATAAAAAAATGTAAAGAAAAGAATAAAAGTGTTTGTTTGTTCATTCAATGTCACTTTATGCTTATATGGCTAATCGGACGATGCTACAGTGGCATCTCTAAATATTGGCTATCCAGGTTTAATTAAATCACAATTAGAATATGGATTTTTAACGAGTACCTGACATCGTACAGGCTCGGGACCCCCGTTTAACGTCCCTTCCGAGGGAAGGCGTAAATAAGGATTTATTACTCCCTTAAAGAAATCCTAGGGTCGCCTGCCGGGCTACGAACTCGCGATCTTGGGCTTAGTAGTTTGTTACTCTAACCATTAGACCACAGAATAAAAACGTAAAATGACATTGGAAAAAAAAAAACCTAGCAAAGCATACAGAAGTGAGGATGACTTCAATTGTAGAATAAATTATAGGTATTATTTGCCTACATTCCTGGTTCTCATCAAAGTTTAATTTAAAAAAAATATTTATAGGCTGTAATACCAATAGTAATAAAATAGTACTTGAAAACGTTTTTTAGCTGAACTAGATGACGGTACCGATCTAGTTTGCCAAAAACGGCGAACCAAATCCCTTTTTACAAATCTTACAACTGTTCATTTAATTTTACTAAAGTAAGAATTTTAATTTTTTATCTATTGTTCTTCTGATGCTGATTATGCCAGAAAAATCCATTCTCATCTCCAATCCTATACCCCCAATTCTCCCAATTTTTGCGATGTATATACGGGGAAGAATGTTCATTGAACATTACTTTAATTAGGCTCTCGTTAACTTACGTCAATTTTATATATTTATAAATTATCGGGGAAGAGATTGGATTTGTCTGGCTTGGTTACGAGCCTTGGTATCTCAGACGGTTAGAGCACCGCGGTAGAGATGCGGACGACCCGGGTTCGAATCCCGGACAAGACAAATATTTTCTCTTCAAAATAAAAATATTTAAAAATAATCACCATCAAAAAGAACAATAAATAAAAAATAAATTTTAAAAATATAAAATCGACGTAAGTCAACGAGATCCTAATTAAAGTAATGTTCAATGAACATTCTTCCCCGTTTATGCATCGCAAAAATTGCGAGAATACGGGGATATAGGATCGGTGAAAAGAATGGATTTGTCTGGCTTGGTAACGAGCCTTGGTAGCTCAGATGGTTAGAGCACCGCGCGAGAGATGCGGACGACCCGGAATTCTTGAATCCCAGCCAAGAAAAATCTGTTCTCTTCAAAATAAAAATCTCTTAATATTATTTCACCGCTTTCTCTCTATCGGAATAACAATCTTAATATCAAAATACTGGAATATAATGTAGCATGTTTAATTTTTTAATTCGATGCATTCCATTTTTTAAATTAGAACTCAAAAACAGTGCTAAACTTCATGTGAAGTGGCTTAGAAAAGAAAGGAACAGTCCATTTGTGATTTGTTAATTTAAAAAAAATATATATAACATAACTGATCGTGCACGACCATACAAAAAATAGTTGTTAGGAAACTCCGATAAATTATTGCATCACTAAAAAACTTTATATATATATATATATATCCTCGCAAACTAACTGACCCCAGGAGCCAACACTGAAACCTTTTTAATTAATTGGGAACAGCTGGGAGTGATGCAGACGTCGCTATCCTCTTGCTAATTCAGTTAATGGACACTGGCTGTTATTATCAAAATGTTTCTCAGTTCCTGTCTGTCCTGTCTTCTCATAATTGTAACTTATCAACAATTATTTCATTCTGGAAATCACAGCTGGTAATTATAAATGGCATAAGAAGTCAGAAGTTAATCCACGTTCTGAAGCCATTATTTTCAGTTAGAAAGCTTTTTAATAATTTCATGCAAATGAGGAAAAAAATAAACGAAGTCCTTTTTCTTTTCGTTTTTTCTCGATAGATTAATTACATCTTGTTTGCCTTCACTTCTAAGGAAACTTTTATCTGTTAGAGAAAGTACTACCTAATTTACTTCAACAATTAAATATTTTTTATTTTTCTTTAAATTTATTTATTTATCGATATTTACAACTCTATTACAATAATACATCAAGTACATAGGCTATGTGAAAATGACAAGTAGAGAAACTCCCCACTGGTAGTACTCAAATCGCATGTTCAACTAAGAAGGTCACGTGGCCATCTTCTTCTCAGACGCCTCGGAGGATTATCGGGAATTGAAGAGGAAGCTAGGTTTGAAGTGGGAATGAAGTTTGTTATGAAAGGATAGATACCGGGTCCGGGCCAAATCAGCAACAAATGGGACATTAAGGTCGTTATGGATGACTATATTCTTAAAAAAATATGAAGCGTTGAGGATTTTACGAAGGATTTTGGATTGTAGGGATTGGATACGAGAAGAATTCGATGGCTTAGTGGAGCTCCAAAGCTCTACTCCGAATTTTAAGAATTTAAATTTACACATTTGAAATTTAAATAATTCAGACATTTTGAAACGTAAGATTAAACCTATGTTTCGTGATATCTAATGGCTATTGAATCGGCCATAGAATGAAGAACAAACAAGAATAAAATCATAATATACGATTATCAAAATCTTTATTGGTGCAGGATTGGGATGGATTCTATTTATTATAAAATTTATTTTTGTGTAGAGTAGATTTTACTATGGTTATTACGTTAATATAATATTGGCCTTACTACCCGTAATGAAGTCCTGGCCTCCTCCAACACCAATCGCCATTTATAATAATAAAGGAAGTATACATTTCTGTGAGGAAGGGTATAAAACCAATTTAAAAACATTTCTTTATATTAAAATAAATAATATTTTATATTATTTTTGTTTCGTTCTATCTGGGTTTTTTTTTTCAATTTCTTGAGATTAGATAAAAGTACAATAATAACGGTACCTCACTCCAGGAAGACATGGTTCGACATTGACCACTTCCCTGTGTACCTGGAAGACATGGACAGTCCACCATAAACCGAACCCCATGAGTCCACAGTTCCTGGAGTCATGAAGATTTACAACTTGCCCGGTGTGGGAACTATTGTGGCCCGAGCATATTGTCCAAGGCCACACATTGTGGGTCCTCGATGTGTACAAACACTTCTTCTTAAGGCGAGTCTCTTTATTTTCTGAGGCCATTGTGTTTCGGAACACAAATGGCGTAAGAATAGTTCGACCTGGTCAAGGAAGAGGTGCAGGCAATGAATTTCTCAATAGCATTTCAATTTCCTTAAACATAGAAATGTTTTGTTTCCGGGCTCATTGTGGCCAAAGAGAAATGGGCCTCTTTTGTCAGTTCTAAATGACTTGTTTCTAAAACAATACATGTCTTCTTTTTCTTCCTTGAGAAACTATAAAAGAAAAAAATCGAAATCTCACTTAATTATTTAAGTAAATGTCAGTTTATATGGTATAAGAATATGAAGAAAGAATATATTTTAAATACAATATTGATATAGCTATAATATCATACTGTTTCTTATCATACTATAAACTTCCTTAAATATAAAAATGCCTTCTTTTCAAATCATTCATCAATAATTATTATGACCAAAGAGAAATGGGCTGCTAAGGCAGTTCTAAAAATATTGTTTCTATAATAATTTAGATATTTATTACCTTTCTTAAGAAATTAACAGAAGAAATTTCACATAAATTTCTCAAGATATCCTGTTTTATTATTATTATTCAAATGAAGAAAAGATAATAATTGGCCTGTACATCCCTTTATATATATTACCTATATAATTTATTATTCTATTATATTTATATACTTTCTTATATAATATATAAATATTTTCTTCCAAAGGCCTTTCCAGACTCTTTCTGGGCAAAGACAAAAGGGCTGCTATCGTCAGTTTTAAATAGCTTGCACCTACAAGAAGAATTCTCACGTATTTCCTTAAGTAAATGTGATTTAAAATGAGGAAGAAACTGGTCTGGGTAGAGGTCAAGAAAATTGTTTTATATAGGGAGAACTTTTTGTTGGTAAGCCAACGTTTCGACCCAACGGCTATACTGAGTCCAGTGTCACTAGCCCTGAAGAAGACCTGCAATGTGGGTCGGAACGTTGGCTTACCAATAATAAGTTCTCCTTCCATAAGAGAATTTTCTTGACCTCTACCCTTACCATTTTCTTCCTAATATATACAACGTCAACTAATATTATTCCCAGGGCCGGGATTCGAACCCGGGTCTCCCACATTGCCGTTATGGTGCTCTACTAACTGGCCTATCCAGCGTACCACGGTCAGACATATCCATTCTCTTCACTGATCCCATTTCCCCGTGTTCTCGAAATTTGCGATGTATACAAGGGGAAGAATGTTCATTGAACATTACTATCTAGTTGACTTATTATATATTATAATTATATATATATATATATATATATATATATATATATATATATATATATATATATATATATATATAATTATAATATAATATAATATATCTAACCCTGGGTATATCTTTTCTCTTCAAATATAAAATTATTTAATATTATAACAATTAATAAAAATAAAATAAATTATAATAATATTATTCAAGTTTGTTATAATGGTATACAAATATGGAGAAAGTGGATATTTTAACTATATGATTTTATCATATTATTTTCTTACCATTTTATTAATTTCCTCTAAAATAAAATGTGTTCTTTTCAAGCCTTTCCGGACTCATTATGAGCTAATTTTTAAGAAGCTAAAAGAAGAAATGTTCGAGGTCTTACGAAATTTTTTTTAGTTGTAACTTAATAAACGCCAGTTCCCATTTGAATTACATTATTTAATCATATTATTATATAAAAGGAGAGACCGATTTTCGAAAAACGGTTGCAACCATAGACCTCGAAAAATACTGAATAATCTATTTATTATTTATATATAATGATTGATTTAATATTATCGGTGTTAGTTAACAATTGGCGAATCACAGATCCACTATTCCTGACATTTTATATTAATAAATATAAAATTGGTATTGAATTATCTGAACAATACAAGTACTAAATTCAACTTAAATTCCCAGAATAATATCCGACTATCTTTCCTAAAACTTTAATCTACTACTGTTTAATTATGAACATTCGTATAATTTTTAAAATTCGATTTGGCATTCATTTTTTCTTTTTTTTTTTTGGCGAGTGTTGTCCAACTTTTCTGAGTCCGTGTATACTTTTATTCTTTTAATATAGGTAAAAACTTCTCAGATAGTTATTGATCGATGAAAATTATAATAATTTATTTTGGAAATGAACTAATTGATTTGGTAAAAAAAAGTTTCTTCAAAATCGCCGAAATTAAATATGCCAGCTATTGTAATCTCCCCAATTATTTAGTTTTATTTAATTTATCAAAAAAATTACAAAAAAAAAGTCCTCAAATTGCAGTATATTGGATATTCATGTATTCAAAGATTAATGCAGAAAAAAATTGTATATGATAGACAAAGACTTCTTGTACTTTTTTTTTAATATCATTTACATTTTCAACATTATGAAATGTATTGGCTATGAGTCATTTATTAAATCCATTTAATAATTGGTTAGTCGATTAATGCAAATTTTTCTTTGCCACAGCAAGTGTTGTGAACTTATTTTATTTTGGCTTATGTCGCCGATTAGTTGAAATATTCTCTTAACAGCAGATATGGAGAGACTCCAGAGTTTGTTTTGGAATTTTCCAATTACAGGGTATATTATTATGATGCCATTCGTTGATATGTCAATTTATGCATAATATTCCCTAATGGAGACCGCAAGTTCTGCTTCTTCGTCCGGAACGCAGCCTAATGATATGCAATTTTTTTTCGGAGACAGGTGGACAGGAACTACATACATTTAGCTTTGGCGGTCCACTGCTCAAGGAAACAGTTCATAATTGCATCCTCTGCTTCAATTTAAGTGCACTTAGGGAGGCCTGCTGTGAGAGAGGGAACAATGTAGCAAACATACGTGCAAATAAAAAAAATAATTATTTATGATATACTATTAGTGCCAGCTTTCATCATACTCAATTTCTTTTTTTTTAAGTTAAATTAAAAAAATAAATGTACCACTGCTAACAAAGAAGGGTAATGGGCTGAGTACATACTTTGGCCTCGATTACACCCAACCGCCAAGATTTCCCTAATCAAAGGTACCCACTTCATAGAGACTGAGTTAGCACTGGAAGAGTATCCTGATTCCACAGTTTAAATTCTTGGCGGTAAATCTATTAATAAACAATTTATCTTTACAAGGTTGTCTCGAGCCTGGGACCTACAGCTCAGTAACCCAGTGCCCTACTTATTGGCCAATTCTCTGAAATACTATATATATATTACTACTAAGCCTTGATGGAGACCTGTTATGTAGACCGAAACGTATGTTTCTGGTAAATATTTTCTTACTATTTGAAACTGGATTTCATGAGCCAGCTGGCAGACCGATTTCTGCGAGCCAATCAGAAGCCTTGGTTTGATCCCTTGTCCTGAAATGTGTGTTTCCTGTAGTCATGGTGAGAAATTTTAAATTCAATTTCAATCTCAACCTCAACCACCCTTTATTGTCATCTGACCTAGCAAGAACATAAATTCAACTTTGGCGTCAAGTTCATGTTACTAAAACTTAAGGGCGGGAACTTGGGTGAAGGTAAGGTCAAAGTTGAAGTTCATATTTCCCGCCATGATGATGTCACAGTTCACCTTACTAAATCTTGGCTTCTGATTGGTTAGCTGTAAACCGTGTTCTAGCTCGCCCATTTCACATCTACTTATTTATTATTAAATTAAATTATACTTTTTTTAATTATCATGTTTTGAGTTAATTGTATTTTGTATATCTTGGAACGGGGTAGCCCGTTACTTACTTAGTTTTCAACATTTAGATCCTGAGTTAGAGTTCGGTTCTGGCAGATTCATATGTCCACTAACAGCTATTATTTGACCCTATGGGATCTGGAGACTCTCCTGGGGATACCCCAATCATCGTAAAGTAGGGTACCCTTAATTCTGAGCACTAATTACCTCCATGCACAACCGTTCTCTTGTCAACAGTGCACTTCCTTACACGTAATGTAGCCAATACTCTTCATTGATTGTGTGGTATTGTTTCAAGATATTAATCTGATTCATAATTAAATTAATATATATTCCATATCATACAGAAATCTGAATGGTTGAGATTAGACGAGTGTTGTGGTTATTATTAGATTAAAAATTAAAATTCTAATCAACTCCTGTAACATTACAGTTCCCGCAGCGTAGCATAGTTTATACATGGCTCTAACTTCAGTGGTTTTAGTACAATTACCTCTCTCGCAACTCGACAACGAGAACAGATCTCGGGTTCAGAGCCGGATTATGCAGGCACGTGGCCTTTAGTGGGTATTAACTGGAGAGTTTTGGTGAATATCATATGGGTTAAATAAGTTATTATTCTATACGTTATAAAGTAGCTTAAAATATAACTAGGTTTTGGATGATGATTAAATAAAATACTGATTTTCTAATGAGTTTTTGGTCATAATGGATAATAATAGAGGGGCAAAAAACATATATATTAATAAAAATTAACATTGCAAATACACATGTGAATAATTTTTATTCTTTTGATTGATTGCTGGTGTTTAAAAACGTAAAAAAAATTTTTTTATATAAATAAAAAAATTGAACCATAGCGTTTAATTGATGACCCAAGCAAAAAATATACCAAAAAATATATATTGATTTATATGTTTCCAGTATTTCTCTCGATTAGAAAATAAAAATGGAATATAGATATATAGGATCAACAATATTAAACTTGACAGGACAAAGTATTTGGATAAAATAGAAGAAACAATAAAAAAGAGAAGATTCAGATTTTTTGGTCGTTTTTAGATAATGGATAGAAATGTACTGAGTAAAATGGTCTTGGTGTATGTCGATGGAGGAAAGAAGTTGCCTATTTTTTTCAAATAAAGCTGTGAAGATGTATAAAGTTAAGGAATCCAAAAATATATAATAAAGGCCAAAAACGATATTTTTAAATTTATTGAAATTTACAACTGTTTTATAACAATACAACCATTAAATATAATGAATGAAACTGTATGCCATGGATAAAGCCATTTAGCGAAACAACCCAGCGGTATTACTCAAATAAGAAATTCAACTTAGAAGGTCAGACGTTCCGGAGGATTTTCTGGAATTAAGACAGCTAGGTTTGAAACCGTGGGATCCAGTGGGAATAAAGTTTGTCATGAAAGGATTGATATCGGGTTCGGTCCAAAGAAATAGGACATTACAGGATAAAATTCTATGTTGCTGTTGAGAGGGATTGCTGCAGCTGACAAAGAGATATTTACAAACCGAAGATCTTTCCTAAAAAAATTGGCCCTAGATCTGATTAGACCTCAGACGTCATGGGATTGGAAAACCCAACTTTAAGACGAGAACTCCGTCAAACCATCACCCGTACTTTAGATGTGCCAGTGGTAGGAGAGGGCAGAGGAAGTCTAGGATCCACATCAGGGCGGTGTAATTTCTGTCCTAGGTCTCCAGACCGAAAATCTAGGGTTAAATGTGCTTCATGCCAAAATTTATTTATTTGGAACATCAAGAAAAAGTATGTGCTTCATGTATTCAGTAATTAGTTTATTCTCATTAGTTTTTTTTTTAGTTTTTTTAATGTATGGCTTAAGAGTGTTTTATATTACTTTAAAGAAAAAAAAATTAAAGCTATATAAACCGTCTTTTTTTTGGGGTACACATGTACCCCAGTGTAGCAGACCCGTTAGTAAAAATAAGTGTAGCATTCCAGGTTTTAGACGAATTAAAAAAATTGAATTACAATTGGTTTCCAGAAAAAGAAAAAGAATGCAATACGTACAGAAAATGAAAAGAGTAAAGAAAAGAGCAAGAAACGGCAAAAATGAAAATATTCGGGGAAAAAATGTCCAAAGTGTGCAAGTTGTAGGTACTCTCAGATGTGCACCCCGGCATTGTACCCTATAATATTAAAAAAGTTCTTAAGTAAATCGTTGGTTATGCCGTCTTTCGGAAGGGACGGAAAATGGGGGTTTCTAGGCACAATTTAGGACTCCCACTGTAGCATCGTCCGATTAGTCATATCAGAATGAAGTGACGCTAAATAAAATAAACAAATAGTTTCAAATAATTAGGTAATTAAACTGTGTCCAATTATAGGACATTCCGTAATACTTTGAATAATTGTCCAGACAGTTAAAATTTCTGCCAATTGGCCCTGAGGAATATTTTATAGAAATGTATACGTTTTGACAAATAAATAAGCGTAGTGAAATTTTATTTTTAGAGGCATGTTCGGATTGGGGTTGACACTGTATGCTATATGGAGCCTGCTATTATACTTGCTTCCTGCTTGCTGTTGCTAAATCCGGACGAATTGCGCAATATCGTGCTTAATGAGAGTAGCCATAACATCAGTTCTGATAGAGG
This sequence comes from Troilus luridus, assembly GCA_964056705.1. Lineage (NCBI taxonomy): Eukaryota > Metazoa > Arthropoda > Insecta > Hemiptera > Pentatomidae > Troilus > Troilus luridus. The sequence continues at coordinate 194,177,827 of OZ057412.1, read as the reverse complement.
TACTCTTAATATTTTTTACACCTGCTCGTCAAAACCAGTTTCCTAAAGCACAGAATCCAGAAATTGACCTGACTGGATTGGACCCACCGAAAAATCGGTAACGAGCTCAACATTGCGCGCACATGTTTAATAAGCTCATTAACCAGTTGAGATTACCCGCGCGCGGGAATCTAACGACGCGGCTGAGGATGTTGAACGATCCTTGATGAATGGCCTCTCCGTCTTCTCATTATTTCTTCTTCTTTGTCTTCTGCTTCCTCTTCCTCCTTTAATGGTGCCCCTTTGAAGATCTGATTATACACGTCCACTTTAACTGCTTCAGTCCACTACGGCTTTGAGTAATTATTACCGAGGATAATTGTCCCGTGGTAGCCAGTCTTTCAGGATCTGCCAAGTTCTTGGAATGCGATTTGGCGAATGGAAAAGATTTCAAATGGTTATGAGAAGACGTATAATTAGGATTTTACGAGTTACTGATTTATTTAATATTTTGGTACATCGTATAGCGACAATTGGCTAAAGGCATCTTTGGGTCTTTTCTAAAAGACCCCCCCCCACTAGTTCCTTTTAGTATCAGTTACTTTTATTGATAACTGTTATAACCTAATAGAAATAAAAGAACATATGTTTGTATTTATATATAATTTAAAACACAACAAATAACCAAGAAAATTATAGATATACTTTTTCAATTTGGAGGACAAAAATCTTCAATATTCTTCAGGATCTGCTCAAATAAATCCGTTTTCATACCTCCTTCTCCAAATATATTCACACAGGTACGTATCTATTATCGTCCGGTGGGGTCCGCGGGTTTCTTCTCTTGAGAGATGATCATAGATATTCAATTCTTTGAGTATGAGCTTCTGTTTGTATATCCACAAATTTTTTGGAATGATTGACAGTAAAATGTCTAAGGTTCATACCTTCAATGGATTGAATATTATTGCATGCTTTCCAACAATCGGAATAAATAGTAGTTCCGGGACGTATAGAATATTTAATGCACTCTATCAAAGTTCCTGTAGTTCTATCAGTAACTGCGTAAAGAAAACTGCGTAAAGTGTTCCCGATTGTTCCTACATACTCCTCCAAATACCCTTTGTTGGGGGTATATTCTTTCTCCGTGTGAAACATGGTTCGTCGATTTCGACGCACATTCCCTCACCTCCTATAATTTGTGAATGAACCAATAGGTCATAAGCACATAATTCCCTCTGGAAGTTTTTCCAGTCAGTAATTGTACCATTGGACATGTATAATTCAGATTTGCAGAATTTTTTTGAAGTGCAATCATGACACCAAGAGTATATAACTAAAATATATGATGTTATAGGAACTTTACTCCACTCAAACCAAGTATCCGGAGATATAGGTTCTGTGAAAAGAAAGGATCTGTCTGACCGAGAAGCGAACCAGGATGGCTGAGGTGGCTAGGCCTCACGACGCACAGTGGAACGAACCAACGCATTTGTTGGACATTGGACCAATTCTCTAATAACTAAATTTGTCCTTTATTTTGATTTTAAATTATACTTTATACTTCTTCTCAACAAAATCCATATATAAATTTATTGTGAAATCAAGTCTTATACAAACAATTCTGAATTGAAATATAAATTTTTCAAAAAACTCATATTTTTAAAACAATCCACTGTTTGAGGTAATGCATTAAATTAATCGTGCACCTACTGGAAAAAAACACATCCATAATAAGATATTTTAGGCAAATAAATCTTGGGATTATTTCAAACGTCTGGGATTTTTCGGTGAAAATTGGGTGATAAAATTAAATAATCAATTGCAAAAATCGCTCAAAATCGCCCAAAAAACTACCTTCACAGTAAATAACTAGAATGTTTGAAGTTTTTTTTCCATTCGGATTCCAGTCGGATTTTGCTACTAGGCGCTATTTTCCGAGAAAATGATTTTTTCTTTTTCTTTTATTTTCCGGGCCTTGAGAATTAATTTAAAATAATTTCTGTTGATATTGGCGTCTACTTTTCGCAAGTTTTATTTTTTTTACCAGTGTTTGTTTACATTCATTTATCCGAACACCCTCATCTAACATAATAGTATTAACAATGAAACTCAGTTTGTGTGTGGTATTTCAACGACATATGAGTAATGGTGCACATAGGTGCAATAGTCCCTACAACAAATCGTCACGTTTTTAATTTTTGATTTATTTAATTTTTATTTCGTTATTTAAATAAAACAATTTTATATAGGCACCTACATTTATTATAATTTTGATGTATCAGTTATACCTAGTATATTAACTAATAAAAGTAATTAGCAATTATTTTATTAATTTTGTTTAATAATTAAATTATTTGGTTTGTTACTTTTTCCTTTGTGTAACTTTATTTAATACCTATGTATCTGTCTTTGCATAGAATACTGCATTGTACCTATTCTCGTAGTATGTAGGTACAATAAATGGTACAATGTTTGGTACTAAATTATCTAACATCGAAATATCAAATCTAGAATTTTTACACGTTTCTCCTAAAAGGTTTGATCCTGTTTATCATATAATTAAATAGTTCCTTCAAAAGGCTTTAAAACAGTACCAATAGCCTTATCTTAGGAGAACCAGAAGTGGAGATATTAATGAATGTCCAGACGCTCCTAACGCTCGTTCCACTGTGCGACGGTTACGTGGGAAACCCTAGATCGAGTCCCGGTCCTGGTCATATATTTTCTTTTCAAATAAAATATTTTAAGATTATAATTTTCTTTGCTCCAGTTTTTTTTTTTAATTGCTTTAAAAAGACATAAAATTAAATCATATCTTTAGCAAAAAGCTATTTATTTGAAATATCTCAATCCAGAGAAGAGGAAAAAAAATTGAAAACGTTGACGCTTTTAACACTACATAAATTATAAATATTTTCACTCGGAATATTATCCGGCCTATCTAAATTACCGTAGCGTATATACGAAACAGCGGTCGCATAAAAAAAAAAAATAGGTTGGTGAAAAGGTCATAAATACAAATAACGTTTTTACAAAAAAAAAAAGAAAAAAAAAGGACAGAAACGGAATACAGATAAAAGGATAATAAGAACTAAACAAATTAAAAAGGTTCAGATGGTGCAGATGTAATTTGGGTCTGTCGGAGATAAGGGCGCTATGGTAACCACAAAGCAATGCTATCTAATGTTCTGCGAGGCTGCCTTTTAACAGCACGCTCCGCCTTATCGTCACCAGATATTTGTCTTCCTTTAACAGTATTTATCGTTACATCTTAATACAATTCTTCAGAAATGCTCCAGAAAATAGGGGAATTGTACTTAGAAATATATATATACTCCATTTCAAGTATATCAAACTTTTTTAACTTTTAAACGAAACAAAATTCAGAAAAACGATTCAGGTAAAAGTTGTAGTTATTAGTTTGAAGAAATAAAAAACATTTTTTGGTTTTTCACATTAAATGGTCAATATCAACCTTTAAAAAATCTAGTTCCCTCTTGACCCCCATTTTTTTTTATTTTTCTGAAATGTACAATACAAAACATGGAAAAAATGTATGTTCTTTTTTTTCTAGGTTAAGTAGAAAAAGCATTCAAAGTTCACTAAGTATACCTCCTTTACGAGGAAATTTAAGGCTACATTACTTTATTTTATTTAAGAGTTTTTAGTCGTAATAACTTACTAATCAAAGTATTTTGAATCTTTCCGAAAATGTCTAGACATTTAAAAACCTTAATTTTAATTTTTTTAAATTTTCTATAAAAACGTCGAAACAGATTTTTATTAAAATTATGATTAAGGCTCAGTGGTAGAGCACTGAGTTGCCATGCCGGAAATCCCGCTGCAGGCCCTGACTTTTATTTAGTCTGTTTGCAGCTGGAGATGGTTCATATAGGATCAAGGACCCTAATGGGCTCACCCAGCCACTATAAATTATTATAAAAATATGGTACGCATAATAAGGGGGGAAACCTGGCGGTTGAGCGTGACCTAGGACAAGTCACCTCTTTGCAGAACAGTTGTCCATAAAACAGTACAGTCTCTACCATTTACTGAACCCCCAGACTCGTTCACGGGTCGTAGTGGTACAGGTTTTTTTTTTAATAGTACAAAAAATAACAGAATAGTAAACATACAGAAAAAGAAAGTAGATAATTATAATGCTAAACATTGTAACGAATATAAAATCAAAAATATAGCCCTGAGTCGACACTACATCAAAATATGGAAAATGAGTTAAATACTGAAAGTAATATTGATCGTGAATTTTGTAAAAATACTGAAGGGTGATTCCTCAGTATTTTCGTCATTCCAATACTGTCAGTAATATTGACTGTGTATGGGCCCCTTATAAATGTCGACAAGAATGTAAATGTAAGCAAATAATCACTAGGGTGCAATTTTTATAACTGTAGTGGCAGTTAAATTATTTATCCTGTTAACAGAATAATTGGCATTCTGGGGTTTACGCAGCTTCTATAAAATAGACACGTTGCGTTTGAACGAGGATCACTGCCAAATCATTGGACAACCGCTGGTTTAGTAATTCTGTTTCCAGGACAACTAATGTGCATAGAGGTGATTTGCCATAAATCACGTTGAAGCGCCAGGTTTTTCCCCTTATCAAAGGTACTCATTTTTTAGCGGAAAGCTTAAGAGGTTCTCTAGATTGCAAAGGATCGCAGCTCTTAATATATTAAATAATTTATCTGCTACAGCCCGTTTCGAACTTATTAACCACAATAACCCAGCACTATATGGACTGGACTACCACCTCTCTAAAATGTAGACATGTTTAATAAATTAATAAAGAAAAAATATAGATCTATATCTGTCCTGAAACTTTCTTTCTCATATTTACAAATAATGTACCAATCTAAAAATGATTGATTACATTATTTTCTTGAAACTGCATCTATTCATAATACTACATTTATGATTAAGAGAGGATATATAAAGTATTTATATATTATTAATATATCAGTAAATATATGTTTATGTATATTATGATGTAAACATGTGTTTATTACCATATGATTGATTGCCATTTGTAAATCATTGTAGGTCTCAGTATACAGTAACAAAGTGTCTCATTATAATTTTCACTATACAATTTTCAGGGATAGTCGATTGATAAACAAATTTTCAAGTATTTTATATTGCTATTTACTATGACTAACAAAAGACAATCAGTTATATGGCGATGAACACATGTTTACTTACTTAAATTAGGTTATTAGTTAAATGATCCGCAATGATTAATACATTTTTAATTATTATCATAATATTTAATAGCAGAAAACATTTTCTCTGATACGTCCATAAAATAAAACATTTTATAGATAATTTTACCGGCTACATCAAATATACAACATCCACTAAATGGAGGGGGAAATTGAGGGCGCTATAAAACGAAGAGCAAGGCCGTAACAAAGACTCGTTAGGAAATGTAAAGCTTCATTATCGATGTATCGATGTTGTTTTTTATCCGATTCGATGTTAGGTTAGTGGGCCTGCTCAGGTATTTACGGTCTCTAAACACATTTCCATTTCAACATATTACGTCTCCTCCTAAAGAAGCCATTAAGATAGATAAATTGTCTATATATATTCCTATAAAATTCATTTATATTGTGTTTGTTTATACCAGGGATCACCAAGAGCGTTAATTTCTATTCAAATAGCAGTTAAAAGTAACCGTCACACAATATTAGGTAATCGATATTTCCTTTTCAGATGGTACCTATTTTATAAATGTGAGACAAGATAAAAGGGAGAAAATGGACCGGGTGGAGGAAAAAAAAATTCTCTTAAGTATGGAGAACTATTTTAGGGAAAGCTAACGTTTCGACCCACATTGCAGGTCTTCTTCAGGACTAAGTTCACAAAATACAGACAAATTAAAATGTGGTTGGTATTAAAATTATGTAGGTTATAATTATTAAAATTATACCATGTATAATTTTAATTTATTTGTTGTTAGTTCATTTAACTTCACTTTTTGCCGCTGTGGCTAATCGGACGATCCTACAGTGGGATCTCTAAATTTGGCTATCCGGGTTTAAGCAGGATAGGGATTTTTAATGAGTACCTAACATCGTAAAGGCTCGGGACCCTCGTTTAACGTCCCGTCCGAAGGACGGCGTAACTAAGGACTTTTTACTCCCTTTAAAAAATTACCTGCCGGGTTACGAACTCGCAATCTTGGGCTTAGTAGTTTGTTACGCTAACCACTAGATCACAGGTCGCCCCTTAATTTACATGTATTTTTATATTTATGAAGAAGTTGGCTTTCCAATTGGTATACCTTATGTTCAACAATTATTATTCAAGATTTCTGATAGTTTAGTCTAGTAGTAAGTCCATATCATGGTCATTTGATTAAGTAACACGATGTCGTTTATGAAATAAAATAATAATTAAATTTAAAAGTACATATAAAATAGAAAAAGAGTGATAAAACAGAAGAATAAAATAAAAAATGGTTACAATCAGTGTATGTGCTAATTTATATAACAACTATTAGGTCTTGAATTCGAGACCTGGTGAGGAATATAAATTAATTATTATTCTAATAGCCGTGGATCGACCAAGTGGTGACTAGAAACACTCTTCGGAGTAACCTACCACAGTAACCTAATCATTTCTCTGCACATCCGTTGGTGCATTCTACTTTTTCCATTTGGATTTAAAAGCAATCCATAATGACTTCAATGTCCCATTTGTTGCTGATTTTGCCCGAATCCTGTTTTAATCTTTTCATGACAAATTTTATTCCCACTCAAATCCACTAATTTCAAACATATCAACCACTTCAATTCCTGATAATCCTTCGAGGCGTCTGAAAAGAAGATGGCCTTGTGGCATTCTGGTGAATTTTCTATTTGAGTAATACAAGTGGTTAGTTTCCCTACCAGCCTTTATCTCGTACCAGCACGAATCATTCATTCTACTTGTACTATATTTACCCAATATTAATAACAATTTTTTAAATTATAAATGCCGATTTCATATTGATAATAATGGGAATACTTTTAGCTAATTATGCGTTCTCATCACTCTCCACTTAGAAATCTGGAAATAATTAATTAATTAATAAATAAACGTATTTTCATTGATGGAAATTGCTTTTTAAAAGTTTTATTACCATCAAAACAATAGGGCTTTCATTTCCTCTGAATATAAATTAATATTCATTTAAATATATTTAAAAGCTAAGGGGATCTTCCAGAGCTGTTTCTATTTATATATTATTTTTTATTCTTGTAAAAAGCTGTCTAGGCAACATAAAAAAAAAACAAAAAAAAAACTAATAGTATGAGAGAGAGGATGATGCAGAAACTCATAACTAAGCAATTTTTGCAAATAGCTGGGATTTTTTTGACAGCTCTTCAAGATGAGCCCAATTTTCCAGTTTTTTTTCGACTTCGTTGATCGTTTAAGTGGTTCGATAATTTTCTAAAATTTGTTCTTGGCCTCTTTTGGAATTCATTAATAAGACCAAATCATTGGCATACAAGAAAAAGCTAACATTTTAATCTAAAAATTAAAATAAAAAAGTTGATGTTGGAAAGAGGTTGAATTAGTATTGACGCTCACTCAGATATAAGTATGCTTATTCGTCTAACGGTTTCCATCTGTAATTTTCCTCCATCAACTCATTTTTAGGTCATTATGAGATATCCCGTTTAAGGAACATTCTTCAACCTTTTAGTAGCTTGGTTATATTTAAAAATCAATTTTATGAACAGGTTTCTAATACTTTCTTCATATAGATCTTATCCTGTCCTTAAGAGGTGAATAAAATGAATATTAAGTAGCCTGCTGTGGAACATTATTATTGTTTAAAGAGTTTTCAGAAGAGATCTGGTCTTAAATATGGAGTTAAGGTCGAAATAAAATTTAAAATACGAAGATTTGCGAATTTATGGAACATCCTAATATCCATGATCAAAAGTACGAAAATTGAGAAAATAGAAAACAGTTTTATTTTTATTGGGTAATTTTCCAATAATGATCCCAGCTAAACAATTAATTAAAATATTAAACTATTTATTTATTTTTATTTTTTTGGAATTTGTTTCCCCACTAAAAACATTTCTAGTTCTTTATTTGTCCAATAATATTTGTTGACCTTATAGATATGAGGAATAAAATGGTCCGGGTGGAGGTCAAGAAAATTCTCTTATATAGGGAGAACTGTCTATTGGTATGTCGACGTTTCGACGCACATTGCAGGTCTTCTTCAAGGCTAAATATACAAGATACATATAAATTAAAATAACATATGCTATAGAATAACAGTATATGTAGTATATTGATAGACTAATAATACATATAATAATTAGTATAAATAAAAACCAGAGGGAATTGGATTATAGAATAACAAAGCGATAATGTTTAAAACCAACAAAATACAAATAAAAAAAATTAAAAAAAGAGCATAATTATAGTAAATATAAATTAAAATTTAATATAAAATTTGATTAGGAATTGTAGACCATTATAGAAGAGTTATCAGGAATTTTATGAGAAATTACTAATAGGAGTTTTATAAAAAATAACATAAGAAATTTTATGAGGAATAACAAGAAATAATAATGTATCTTGTTTATTTAGCCCTGAAGAAGACCTTCAATGTGGGTCGAAACGTCGGATTACAAATAAACATTTCTTCCTATATAAGAGAATTTTTGTGACCTCCGCCCGGACAATTTTCTTCCTTTTCTAGTTCTATAGTTTACATTATTGATTTTTAAAATTTCATTATCGAAAACGAATTCTGTAATGGAAATTTCAAAAACAATTTATCAATAACTGTAATAAATCTATATATTTAAAAATCTCACGTCACGATGTTTGTTCGGGCTAATCTCCAACAAACATTGTCCAACTTAAAATATAGGCGATATTTTTATTGCAAAATTTTATTTTTTTTCCTAACCTGCTTAATTTTTGATATGTCAATTAAAAATCAACCTTGAAAAACCTCAATCATCAAGCTAATATTTATGATTTATCAGTTAAGAATTTTGCATATTATTTATTTATTATATAGTATACTTAGATATAAGATGAATAAAATGTAAAATCAAAAATCTATCTAATTCATTTTTTTTTCATTCATTCATTATTTCATCAAAATTCAAATTTTAACGTAATATTTTTAAAAACTATTACAACAGCCACAGCAACGCGTGGCCAGGTCAGCTATCTGTATTTTATGATAGAAACAAACTCTTTGAGCAAAAATGATTCTTAATTTTCGTTGATATTTGTTCAGAACCCTTATAAAATTATTTAGGTACGCAAATAGTAATATTCAATATTTATAAATTATATAGTTCAGTCTGTATGGAGCAATGTTGCTGAACTGAAGCATCTCGGGTTCCGGGGCGGAGAAGCTCCATTATAGATTATGCAAATAATTTGTTTCTGTTATAAATGATCAATAGTCTCTCTGTGATCTGAAGACATTCTTGAGGCTCACCCAGCCTATATAAGAAGGCACGATTGATTGGATGTTAAAGCCAAATCATCTACCTTCACAACCGTTGGCTTATTATGTTATAATTATGTTCTTTTTTTAATTTTTTTTATTTGTATTTTGTTGGTTTTAAACATTATCGCTTTGTTATTCTCAATCAGTACAAATCTTAAGCTGTATTGAAAGCAAGACCATTCAACTGTTGACACGATTTCCTTTTTATAGAATATACATTGAGATCATATCCTAGATAACCGTAAGCTTAGAAAAAGTATAAGCTCTATCAATACTGATGCCATTGTAGTGGTATAGTTTTTTTTCTCAAAGATTAGTACATAATTGACAATTTTTTATTTTATTTTGCAGGTAAGCTTCCTGTTGTATCTTGACTATTCCACTTGCACGTAAGTTATATCAATAAGTCCCCAAGAGACAACAAGAGTCAAGTCAAAACCGATCCGACATAGAACATAGGATGCATGAGATGGGGCGGCCATAAATAAGGCAAGGAAAGCTAGCGATACCTAGGAGAGAGACCATAAACTAACAAAGATTAGCGACGCCATTGCTTTGTTCCCAGCCCGTGACTTGAGGCTCCTGTCAATTTTTATTTTTAGCAGATCTCATCTGGATCCTTCTCTTCTCTTCGTGAGACCGCTGGTGGAGAAACATGTCCTCGGGTATTGCACTTTGTTCTGGAATGTGCAAGGAACGATATATTTATTTATACAATAATTCTTGTTTTCAAAATATCGTTGAAAGAACTGGTAACCGTTTAGGGTTAAACGAGAAAACTAGCCGTTGTTGGGAGGAATCAGTTTAAGGTGACCTCAAGAATTTGGGCTTAAGCAGTTATCCATCTATGGAAATTATTAAATATAGATTTTTTTGGTATCGCCATTGAGCCTTTGAATTCTATAGTCTAATAATTTTTAAGCATTATAAATTTAACCTCTTATAATTAATAGATTAGATCATAATATGGGGAAGTGGACTTAGGGATCAGATTGGCACAGTGGTGGAGTGCTATGTCAATGGTCCTGGGTTCTAATCCCTCCACATGGAAGACTTTAATTTAATTTATAAGCAGCCGCAGATGTACCCTAAGAGATTTAGGACCCTATTGGGGCTCAACAAGCCTTTATAAAATAGATACCCAAAATAGAGGGGAAAATCTGGCGGTTGGCAATGATCTTGGACAAATCGCATCTCTGCACAACCAATGTCATAGAAACAGTACAGTCTCTAATACGTTATGAACCCAAGACCTTTCATGGGTTGTAGTAGTACAGTAGTGGGATAACTCAGTGTGTACAGTGTCTGAAATTTCCGGGTTCAAAACCGACTGTGGCAGATAAATTATTACTTCTGTTAATAGGAACAGAAGGACCCTGTTGTATCTACACTCTACTCGAGGTCATCCAGTGTCTAAAAGTGGGTACCCTATATTGGGGAAAAACTTGGGGATTGAGCATGATCTTGTAAAGCCTCCCACCACAACTGTATTCCAAGAAGCACTGTAGTCTTATAAACTTAATGGTACGTAGCTTCATACCCTTAATGGAGTGTAGCAGTACAGTTTTTTTTATCGTAATGGAATCCTTCATAATTTTTTTCTTACACAAATATGAAATAAAAATCTCTTTTAGTATGTATATTTAATTAATTACTTAATTTTATGCTCATGCTGCTTTATAGATTTGTTGAATAATTAATAGAGACCGATAAATTAGAAGTAAAATATGAAATTAATGAAAGAAGCGAGAATTAACCCTACATCCCTACTCACTCTCGGTCTGTCTCTCTCTCTCTCTCTCTCTCTCTCTCTCTCTCTCTCTCTCTCTCTCTCTCTCTCTCTCTCTCTCTCTCTCTCTCTCTCTCACTCTCTCTCTCTATCTCTCCCTCCCTCCCTCCCCCCGAGATACAGTGCCAACTAGATCTTGTACTAATCAAGAAACAGCCTTGCCAAGATGAATTTCAGATGAGTCTAATTTCATTTCTCTTAGGGTGAGAGTTTCCCGGGCGAACTTATTTCCAATCAAATTTCCCGACTACTCCAGTTTCCTCTAAGATCATTTCTCAAATTGTGGTGTTTTAATTTCCATTATATTAAGGTAGCCGAGGCTTCCTTCTAAGTTCTAAACTCCTTAAAAGGTTCTAAATATAATCGGCTTAAATTGTTTTATCATTGTAACGATGTAAACTGGTCAAGATGTTTATCATTTTTATAATAGAACAATGAAATATTCTGCACATGATAAATCCTATATTGCTGCTTAACTAACGGTTGTACACAGAAATAGTTTGGCGTAGATCATAGCGTAATTATAGAGGCTAGGTGGATCCAAGGAAGGTTTCGAGAACCCACAATATCGATCCTAGGCTCTGCTATATTGACTTCACTTCCCAAGCAATGATCTCAAGGAAAAGTCTGATCCTTTGATCTAAATAATATTTATATAATAAAATAGGATGCCACCTTGAGATCGTTATACTTAATATTTAGTAATTGTATATCATCAATGAACAAGAGACATATCCCTCTCTTCTCCAATGGTTGACTGACCAGGAGCTGGCTATTAAATAAAGATCCTTTTAATTTAATTGAATAAAATTATAATTATAGTGTGCTAATCATAGTTAAAACATAAATTATAAATATACTCACAAAGAAAGAAAAGAGGGCCCTTTTGCTAGGTGTGACAGTCCGCATGTTGAGTTGCTCGCTTCAACAACTACTCTCCTGTATCTGAATAGTAAAGATACTACCCTAAGGTAGATCCTGAATTACCTGTTCAATGTCCCTTACCCTATTTATTTATTGTTTATACTACACACTAACCTAAAATTAAAACAACAATTATTATTAATTTTATTTTTATAGTGATTATTTTTAAATATTTATGTTTTGAAGAGAAAAGATTTGACCTGGCCGGGATTCGATTGTTATTTTTATGGTGGAAATATACAAAGTGCAATAATAAAAAGCTAATTCTATACCTCTAGCCACGTTCCTCTATTTGAATAAAATTATTCCCTACTCTTTCGACGAAAACATTTCCATTTCTATCCCTAACAAAATTCATTTGATGGACTTTTACACATAAATTCATCTTTGGAATTATTCCGAACTTCTGAAAGTATTTAAGGTTCTTCACATAAGGCCACAGCCTCTTCCTTTAAACAGGCAATGTTTAAATGAATTAAAAGGAATATGACGAACTATTACGAATTCGAATCTTTTCTCTTCAAAACTAAAATATTTAAAAATAATTACCATAAAAATAACAATCGAATCCCGGCCAGGGCAAATCTTTTCTCTTCAAAACAAAAATATTTGAAACAAAAATTGTCTTTAAATTAGAAGTAGAAATAAATGAATGCAGTACAAACTGGGTTATGGATTATGTTCAATATGGTGAAGTGAATTATACTTACCCTAATCTAAATTAACAATCATTAAGTACATCACATTATAATTATAATTTTTTCATTTATTTAATTCTTTCTCTGTAAGCGTCTTCTGGGAACATTTTCAATGTTAAGTACACGGTCTCCTTCAACCTCACACAACGCTATACCGTACCATTTTGAGCCTGATTTCTTCCATCCCGGATTCCTCGCTTAACTGTTTATATTAATAATATATTTCTCTTTTGGAGCTTCTTCTCTAATATTGCTTCTTCCCAAATCTTTATTAGCTTCTTCGATCCAGGTTGTTAAACGTTTCTTGTTCCAGAGATCAATTCATACAATATTTTTGGTTTGCCTGTTGTCATCCTTTCAGTCTAAATATTAAAAAACAAAACAATGGTCTCATTTTTATAATGCTGTTGTGCTTTCAATATTAATCTATTTCACCATTACTTCTTAATTTCCAGAATTCTGTAGTTATTTATGGACCAAGAATGTTCCAAATGATTCTTCATTCTAATGTCTACCTGACATATAGTTCAGTACTAGATATTCACTTGAAGTAAGGGAGTGGCGTCCAGAAAGCCCCTGATTCAAACCCAGCTGCTTTTATTTAATTCGTCACATTCTTTTTAATTTATTTAAACATTGCCTGTTTAAAGGAAGATGGTGTGACCTTAAATAATAATAATTTATTGACGTCATGACAAAAGCCTCTCCCTTAGGAGGTTAAGTGGAGTTCAGCTCCAAAATATAATTTTACAGAATAGAAACAGCATTAAAATAAACAACATTCATCATAAACTACAAAAACAAAACAAAAAACATTCTTTAAGAATAGATAAAGATAAGTACCAAACTGTATTTTTACGACTTTCAATATAAAATAAAATAAATAACATTTATTACAAACTATATATTTTGAACCAACAGTCTCTGTACCTAGCCACTTTCATCCAGTTAGTTACCATTCTTTGGGTAATTTCATCCTTCAACCTTGAGTGATCGTGACCTTGATTAAAGACCTTAAATACTTTCAGAAGTTCGGAATAATTCCAAAGATGAAATTATCTGAAAAAGTTCATCAAATGGATTTTGATAGGGATAGAAATTGAAATGTTTTCGGCAAAAGCGTAGGCAATACATTTATATAAATAGAGGAACGGGGCTAGAGTGGTCTATGGTTAGCTTTTTAGTATTGCACTTTGTATATTTCAATCTTTATTAATATGAATAAGTTTGTAGGTGGTTATATCGAAATCAGAATTATCAGTTTTCTGGCTTTAAACAGTGGCAGCTAACAGTCCCTGCAGACCTGCTAATACACAAGTTCCTCGTGAAGGAGACGATGCAGAGACTGGTAATACAAGCCCCAAGGAGTTCACTCCGATCTGAAGAGGCGGTATAATGAAGACAAGGAAGGAGCGCGGATCGGCGGCAAGACGACATAATGACCCTCCCGTTCCCGCTTTAATTGTCCGTTCGGGACCGGTTTGCAGGTGTCCGCCTCTGCGAGTGTATAAAGATGGCTACCGGGCTACTCGCTTCATTAATCCCATTCTCAATCCACTCTACCATTGTCTGCTGGTTCATGGCGTACCCACTTGGGTAAGGAGAAAAAAAACTCTCATATTCAGATCGATTCGACAGGTTTTATAATTTTTTATTTTATTTTTTAATTTTGTTTTTGTACTTCTGATGAACATGTTGAGGGATGTACTCTCGGACCGTGAGAATCTGTTGTACGCCTAACAGTAAAAAAAAAAAGTGAAAAACAAGGTTTTACTATTGAATAGTTTTATTATTTCCTAACCAATCGTGGATATATGTCAGTTTAGTTGCTAGTATTTATTTAATATGTCAGCAGCCGGATATGGATCCTTTGGGATTTAGGACCCTCAAGGGGCTAACCCATCTTCTAAAAATTTGATACCCAAAACAAGGGGGAAAATCTGGCGGTTGAGGGTGATCTACGTCAAAACACATCTCTGCACAACCGTTGTCCGAGAAACAGTACAGTCTCTTCCATGTACCGAACCATCTGTTAGTATAACAGTCTGCATTTTAATAGTTTATACAACTGTTCATTTAATTGTATTGTACTAAAGTAGCCAACTAGTTTTAGTAGAGAAACCTCGATAATTGTACCTAGTGAGCCTATTACGATATGAAAACTAGCTTAGTGTTGTTTTAAGATATTGATTATTAAATAATGCAGTGGAATTTTTTTTAAAGTTTTTTTTTACAAGAATCGGCCAGCAAGGACCACACGAATATCACTTAATAATCTTCTTCATACTCTCCGCCTTCCTTCTACTCCAATACTCTCTCATCTTCCTGGATTGTTCCTCTCGCTCTTCCTTAGTCCCTTTTCTCCCTCGTCTCTCTTTCATTCCTGGAAGAATCCCAAGTTCTTTTAGTTTTTTTCCGAAAAGCTCTCTATCTAAGATGATAGGAAAAGCTCCTTATCCTTGATTTTTAGCCAATCCAGCTCCTCTTTTATTTGTTTCACATAACCTACACTCTTATAGGTTAAGACTTTAACTAAAATTTTTTTGTTCAGCCTCTCCTTAGTCCAATCTTAGTCTCCTGGTCCTGATAACTGTTTCAAGATCTTCCAAATTTCTGTATACTTCTTCGTTGGATATACCCCTCTTGTGGTATTTGGGTCCATGAATCCTCCTCAGTTTTTTTTATCTTAAATTATAGGTAGGATTTATAGATTAAAATTTATTTTTATAGTTTTCTAGGAATCTCCATATTATTCTAGAAATTGAATTTCAGTTTATTAGCTCATTTTGTAGCCACCTTGTGAGCCTATTAAAATATGAAAACCAGCTTAGTATTGTTTTGAGATATTGAGTATTAAATAATGCATTGAAATATCTTATTTATTTTATTTTAGGTATGTTAGATTTTTAAAAATAGTTGATTGTCTATAAGGAAAATTAACATAATATCTCAGACAAAGAAGAACAGATATTTAAGCACATAATATATGACTGCCAAATGTGTGAAGCACAAAGATCGAAATTAATTATTTCCTTTATTTATATTTTATATATTTCGGCACGAATTTATTAAATTCATTAAGAGTATCGATTTTGAACAGCTGACATAAATTTAATATTATACATGCATTGTAAAACATAGATACTTATTTATATAATCTTAATTTTTATTAATTGTAGCAGGATATAAGTAATAATCTTTTTGTATATATTTTTGTTAACACATATGTCGTTAATTCTTATTGTAAAAACGTAATTAAAACGATCATATTATATTTAATATGGAACTTATCAATAAATGGTCCTTTTAAAGAGGTACTTTGATAAGAAAAAGTATGTTAGGATATAGGCTTATGGAAGTCTATCACATTCCTTATGATATACAAACAATAAAAAAATATTATTTTGATGAAAAATTTCTTTAAAAAATATACACTTATCCTCATGAAGTTTACCATGCAGCCTTTACGTGCGGTTCAGTCAATTTAAAACTTGCCACGCCAAGCCACAGGCTATTTCAAACTTTTCATCCCTTCTGCTTTCAAGTCTCCTGAAATGAATCAATCCTTTAAGTATTCATAAAGTACTCTGGAGATTGCGTCTCAATTTTTTGAAATTGCTGAATAATTAAGATTTTTTTCACTTCTTTAATCAATTTCTAAGTTCCCTACTGACACAGAAGCAATATATTACGCAAAGTTAAAGATCCAGATTAATGTCAAAGAATTGTCTATAAACTATTTTTGTTAATCGCATTAACAGGGTCGTTTTTTTAGTCTGAAAGTATATTTATAGCCCCTTGTATGCTTCAGTTATTTTTTATTCATTGAAATTTACAACTGTATTATAACAATACAACAAGCAATGGCGGGAATGATACAAAATGGCGTGGATAAAGACAGGTATCCAGTGGTTGTACTTAAATAATTTTTTTTTTTTATTATTATGTTTTATTTATTGATATTTACAACTATATTACAATAATATAACTAGTAAATAGGCTAAGTGATACAAAATGACATAATGCATAATGACAAGTAGAAAAACTACTCACTGGTAGTACTCAAATCACAAATTCAACTAAGAAGTCACGGGGCCATCTTCTTTTCAGACGCCTCGGAGGATTATCGGGAATTGAAGAGGAAGCTAGGTTTGAAACTAGAGGGTTTGAGTGGAAATGAAGTTCGTTATGAAAGGATAGATAGCGGGTTCGGGCCAAATCAGCAACAAATGGGACATTAAGGTCATTATGGATGCCTTTATTCTTAACAAAATAAGGACCATTGAGGATTTTTCGAAGGATTTTGGATTTTAGGGATTGGATACGAGAGGAATTCGATGGCTTAGTGGAGCCCCAAAGCTCTACTCTGTAAGTCCAAATAAACCATAATAATGTTTATTCATCCCTCTTTTCCCAATCTGCGGGTGCTCCTCAAGGTAGGATCATTGGACCAATCCTTTATACAGTTTAAACAGCTGACATCCCAACTCATCCTAATACTATCCTTACCACGTATGCTGATGATACATGTGTATTATCAGTCAACACCAATCCAGTTAATGTATCCCAAAGCCTCCGATCCCATATCACTGATCTTGCAGAATGGTGTCAAAACTGGAGAATTAAAATAAATTCTCAAAAATCCCATCAAATTACTTTTACCTTACGTCGTAAACCAATGACTTCCTGCCCTTCAGTAAGTATCCTTTAATAATATCCCACTGGTGCCTTTCGAACAGATCCGATACTTAGGGTTGCATCTCGACAAACGTTTAACCTGGAATCCTCATACTAGACTGAAAAGACTGTTCGACGTTTCAGGCTACTTCAACACTTACTAGACAAACGCTCTAACCTCCCAATTACCTACAAAAGACTCATCTACATGACCATCATACGACCTATTTGGACTTACGGAGTTGAGCTTTGGGGCTCCACTAAGCCATCGAATTCCTCTCGTATCCAATCCCTAAAATCCAAAATCCTTCGTAAAATCCTCAACACTCCTTATTTTGTTAAGAATAAAGTCATCCATAACGACCTTAATGTCCCATTTATTGCTGATTTGGACCGAACCCGGTATCTTTTCTTTCATAACAAACTTCATTTCCACTCGAACACTCTAGTTTCAAACCTAGCTCCCCCTTCAATTCCTGATAATCCTCCGAGGCGCCTGAAAAGAAGATGGCCGCGTGACTTAATTGTAAGCATTGTAAGGTTCGATGGCTTAGTGGAGCCCCAAACCTCTTCTCCAAAAGTCCAAATGTCTTATAGTTGTCATGTATATGAGTCTTCTGTAATTAATGGGAACCTTAAAGCGTTTGTCTAGTAAGTGTTGTGAAGGGTGTATCTTGTCTTTTCAATCTAGTATGAGTATTCCAAGTTAAACCTTTGTCATGGAGTAGTCCTAAGTACCTGACAGGAACTGTTCTACAGGAATCAGTGGGATATTGTTATGTGATACAGGAGGACAGGAAAACATTGGCTTCCGACGGAGGGTAAAAGTTATTTGACGGGATCTGAGGGACTTGGTTTTAATCCCCCAGTTTTGTCACCATTCTTCATTAATCTTTTTTGAATAAACAATATTCTCCCCTACAAGACTTAATAATTCAAACTCGTACATCATTGCTGCATCCAAAAAAGAACTGATAAAATAAATGTTTAATAATTATCGACTTAAACAGCACCCGATAAGTCTGGCTGATGATGGAATATAATTTGATCGTCCCTCTTTGGATTCACTTTCTCAGCAAATCAATCGCTGTGATGGAGTTTAGTCCTCGCTATTTCCCTTCAAGAATCAAGGATAATCTACCAGTAATAATACCTACAATTTTGGCTCTCAAGAGTTATTAAGAATTTATAGTATTATATATATTACTATTAGGGGGCGGCTTAGCTTAGTGTTTTAAAGGTAGCTTAGACGTTTAAGTTGATATGACAAAGTATCCGGGTTCAAATCCGGCTATGGCAAATCGTTTATTTAGTTAACATCCACAGATGGATCTGTGGAATGAAATACCTGGGGCTCACCCAGTCACTATAAATTGGGTGTAATTTCGTGAAAAAGGTGTCGGTAGAGCATGATCATGGACAAATCACCTCAACCATACAGTGAAACTAAGGTCCTTTAGGGTTTGGACTGGTACAAGTTTAATAATTACAACTACTGTTACTAATAAAAAATTATCTAGAGTATAATAATATTTTTATTTTATATTTCACATTATGAAATTTGTTGGAGACGAATTATCAGTAGTAATATTTCTAGAAAATTGACAATAGACGAGATCATTTTACGACAATCGAAAGCTCGTTCTCCCGGCTTCGGATTGTTACCAAGCAACGAGCTTGAGAAATTTGTCATAATATTATGAGGCATTTTTCCAAGGGATATTCGGCGGAAAATTTTTTGATATAAAAATTTTGTATAGGAAAGAAATTCGTTGACTGTAGGTACTATAATAGGATGTAATTAGTTGGGGGTGCAGTCAAGAAAACACAGCAAAATGAGTGAAACTATTGTATTTTATGTGCCGACGTTTCGACCTACACAGTATGCAGGAAACGTCGGCACATAAAATACAATAGTTTCACTTATTTTGCTGTGTTTTCTTGACTGCACCCCCAACTAATTACATCCTATTAAAAATTTTGTAACTCAGAACGAAACATTTATTTATTTATTAAAAGTACAGTTAGTGAAAGTACAATTATTAAAATTTAACTTAACATTATATTCGTTGCTGTTCTATTCTATAGATCTATTTTCAATCATAATATTTATGATATTCTTGTGGTGTTCTTGATTTGAACATTCGCATTGCCAAAACGTCACATTTTGAAATTTATTTGGAATGAAATTATATGAAATGAAATGAACTCAACACATGTCTTGGGGCGACCTGTGGTCTAGTGGTTAGCGTAACAAACTACTAAACCCAAGATCGCGGGTTCGTAGCCCGGCAGGTGGCCCTAGGATTTTTTAAAGGGAGTAAAAAATCCTTAGTTACGCCGTCCTTCGGAAGGGACGTTAAACGGGGGTCCCGAGCCTGTGGGATGTCAGGTACTCGTTAAAAATCCCTATCCTAATAAAACCTGGATAGGCAAAATTTAGAGCTCCCACTGTAGCATCGTCCGATTAGCCATAGCAGCATAAAGTGACGTTAAATGAACAAACAAACACATGTCTTAGTGATCGATAATTGCACTGAATGCAATTATCAGTGCAGTGTTGACATGATTGGGTAAAATTGTTCCATATGACACAAGATGACAAAATTTGATTGGTGTTAGAACTGTCAAACAATTTTCAAATAAATAAATCTTGTTGAACTTTTCTTTTCTAATAAATAGATCCTAAGTTTCTGTGACACTTTACCCCCAACAGCTGCCAATTTCTAGTTTCCTTCCTGAAATTCCCCCACTTCTATAAAAGCTGTCTGTTATGTATGAACAGAGAATAATTTCATTTGATTGACTTTTGGGGCCTCCAGGCATTCGCCTGCTTCCGGTTGGAATGGCAAATTAATTTGGCCTTACCAAGTTTTTCGACGTCAATATTTTAAAGGAGTGTATCTTTTAGTTCATACATTTGTGACTTTATTTGATCATTTAACATCACTTCATGCTCCTGTGGCTAATCGGACGATGCTACAGTGGAAGCTCTAAATTTTGCTTATCCAGGTTTAATTAGGATAGGAATTTTTAACGAGTACCTGTTAGCTTGTTGTAGCGTAACTAAGGATTTTTTACACCCTTTAAGAAATCCTAGGGCCACCTGCCGGGCTACGAACCCGCGATCTTGGGCTTAGTGGTTTGATACGGTAACCACTAAACCACAGGTGGCCCCTATTTGTGACTTTTTCCTCCTATGGCTAATCGGACGTTACCACCTAATGAGTCCTAAATGTTTTCCTATCCAGGTGTAATTAGTTCATATAATATCTTTAACTAGTACCTGACACTGCACAGGTTCGGGGCACCCCTTTTACGCCCCCTCCGATAGACGTCATAACCAAGAACAACAGCCTTGTTAAGGGAACGTTATTATGCTAATAGCTATTCCGACTCTTTAGAACTAAAATGCTTCAGTGCATCATCAATTTGTTTATTTCTTCTTCCTCACTCCATTCAAGCATAGATTGGTTACATCGACATCAAGCCATCGGGATCACTGAACCATATTATTATCATTACTGGTTCCTCCAAAGAAACATGTAGAATTTTATCTTTAAAATTTCCCTCTGAAAAGAAATCTTTTCATGTTAGTTGGGCTTTTATAAATATAAACACCTTATCAATCCTCTTTTTAACAAAGAGGATACTTGCTACTTGGAAATAATTCAATCTTTACTAAGATGCCAAAGCTAGATTTTCGCATAATTTTAATTAGTATTACGGGGCCCAAAAAGCTAAAAATTAGGGCGAAGACAGTTATGTGAATACAGTTTTCAATCCAGAGATTTCTAGAAAGATACTTGGGCCTTGCAGACAAAGAAAGTCGTTGTAGAAAGTACATTGTTGGAAGAAAATCCCAGAGCAACTGTTCGAGAAACACAGGGAATATCGAAGTCAGCAAATCAACCATCGATGACCATCTCAAGGCAATTGGAATGGTGAAAATGCTTGAAAGTTGTTTAGATAGAACTTCTTCTACGGCCTTTTTACTTTTCAAGGGTCAAGTCTCCGTTTCGAAATTTCTGGAAACACATTGCACTTATATATAAAGCCTTCGTCACAGAGTTCATTGGTAATTCTAGCCATTTGGGACCCGTTCTGGACGATTTTGACCACGTAAATTATGAGAAATTCACGCTTTGACATCATAGCTAAGACTCCATTATATACAAGCATAATAATGTTATTGAGGTAAACAAACATGTTTGTTTGAAAGAGAATAATTAAGTATTTACTTTTATAAAAGTCAAAAGTTCAGCGAACATGAACTGTGTACTATTTCGAGGGTTATTTTAAAGAAATATAAAGTCCTGCATTATTTTCAGGACAGCTTCAGTTTGTTCCTTTCTTGTTTCTGAGTTCGTTCAAGGAGAGATTGGTGTAATCAGCATCGAGCCATCGAGTTCGCTAAGCATTTTTATTATTTTTTTATAGATTTGACTGTTCCAGAAGAATCCTCGGGCTAGTCGCCTCTTTATGATAGGCGTGCCGAAAGATGATTCCTCTATAATAAGATGATGATGATGATGAGGACTTTCCAACACAAAGTCCGAAGCAGAGAGCGCCATGCTGCGGAGCTGCATCGATTGTCCACGGCGGTCACGGTGACTGTTCCCACGGTAACGAGGCTAGCGTGGCTAACCCCTGTATAGAGGACCACACTCCTCTAGTTAGCCCAGTCTATTCCGGAGGCGAAAAAATGCAAGACCCGCGACAGGATGGAATGTGGCTAGTGTAGGATAGTGGTCTTCGTTCCATGTTATTATGGATTAGACATTATAAAATCTTTGATATCACTCAGCAGGTGTTTGGTGGTGAATATGTCAAATCACCGGTAATGTGGTTAATTGAAATATTAAAAGTATCTAAATTGTTTAGTTTAGATGATATTGAAAATTTTGGGACTTTTCAGTCGGTAATTCATGGAATGAAAGTATAATTGTTAATGTGCCAAGGATATCTGTTTTTTTACTATATTTTTACCACTATAACTCATGAAGGGTCTTGGGTTGAGTACCTGTTAGAGACTTTACTGTTTCTAGGATTAGGTTGTTTAGAAAAAGGAGGTTATTTTTGAGATGACGCTCAACCGCCAGGTTTTCCCCCAATTAAGGGTAGCCACATCATAGAGGCTGGGTGTGCCCCAGGAGGGGCACACTACTCCGCTCTCACCTGCAGACGTATCTTAAAGATCCATTATAAGATAAATTATTCTATATTATAAGAATAACTAGGCTTTGTAAATTTAAACTTCCGCTAAAAGTAAAAAGTTGATGCAATTCGATACAGGGTTTTTCAAAAATGTTAGGTTAAACAAAGATTTATATGTGTCTATTCATTCTAAAAAACGTCGTTAGTTACCGAAAACAATTTTTTGGCAATTATGTTGACCCTGCTTTGAACCTACCCAAAACAACAAAATAAATAATAGGTTAATCGAAGTCTTCTCCCGTCATTCTGCTTTTTGGGTAGCTTTGAGAGACTTAAGTGTTTGTCGAAGAGTTCTATACTGTGTACATGAATCTTTCTACAATGCCACTGAAATCGCCGAAAAACAATACGGCTTTCACTCAACAGAATAAAAACGCTGTAATTATGTGAAAATTATTTATAACTTGTTGATAATAATCCAAATGTAGAGGATTAACAAATGCAATCAAACAAAGAACTGCGTTTCGCCAGTTTTTGTATTAACATAACATCACCTGGACAGAAAGATCAGAAAAAAAAACAAAAAACCGAAGTACAAACCCTGTATTTCACATAATTCTACACTAAGGACTATTCAACTAGAGATAACAAATCGTACCATAACTCCAAAACCGTACTTAAGGAAACAGTGGTTGTATGATATACATCCCGAGAATTTTTAGATATAACTGCTGGCCTTTGGAAAAAACTTTGATTACAATTTTCTACGAAAGTTAACGAAAGTTTGAAGTGGTTCAATTATAAACTGTAGCCATGACGACTGGCTGTTAGACAAATGCCACCCATTGGTACGCCACTCTCTCTCCAGGCACAGCCAAGTGGGACCGAGGCCTGCTACAAAAGTGATTATCCCAAATAACTTGAAGACAATAACAACTCCCGGACCATTGACGTCAAGAACAAA
Organism: Troilus luridus; assembly: GCA_964056705.1. NCBI lineage: Eukaryota > Metazoa > Arthropoda > Insecta > Hemiptera > Pentatomidae > Troilus > Troilus luridus. The sequence goes on along the minus strand of OZ057412.1, from coordinate 194,154,134 downwards.
CAGACAAACTGTCCGCCTCAGGCCAACAACAAGGCTCTGTCTTTGTTACCAAATCCGGGAAGTATACTCCAGTTTCGAGGTTGGTCCGTATCTGCACTTAGGCAAGGTTAGCACATAACCAGAGTTATATAGTGCCTATGTAGTATACAGTATGCGCAAACAATATATACACTATAACTATACATGATACAGGAAGAGGTTTTTTTATATCCGAAAGATCACTGAAGCTGTATTTGTACCGGATCGAGTTTAAGGTTATACTTTTTTAAACCTGTAATAATACAATTTATATAGAGAATTGGGCTCAATAAATGGTAGCGACCCTTTCCAAGTCAACGGTTGAGCAAGGAAATTACATGATAGAAATCACCCTCAACTGTCAGTTTTTCATCCAATCAAGTGTACTTACTTTAAATAGTCTGAGGGAACTACAGGGAGGTATTAAGATCAACAGGATCGATTCTCTGTTGTAACCAAAATTAATAATTTATCTGTCACAGCCGGTCTCAAACTCGGTAAATTGAGATAGGTGATCCAGTGCTCTAAATAATGACTAACCCAGCTCCTTTACTACACAATCCTTTTAAACTTAAAAAAGTTATGTAATATCTTATCGGCGTTGCCTAGTAACGGATGCGGAAACTACTTTCTGTCGTGCCTTCTGTCATGCTCGATCAGTTAGGTTATAAATATATTCTACATTTGCCAAACCGCAAAGCTACTGTTTCTGAATTATTTTAGCTTTTACGCAAATTTATAGCTCACCAGGTGGCTACAGAATAAGTACTAAACTGAACTTCTATAAACAGAATAATGCCAGTATTTAAGTTAAGATGTACCTCATGTATTCTAAAACTTTGTACCACTACAACCCATGAACGGTATGGGGTCAGTACATGGTAGGGACTGTACTGTTTCATGGACAAAGGATCTGTAAGAAGGTGACTTGTCCTAGGTCACGCTCAACCACCAGATTTTCCCCCCAATTGCTTCGATTGTTTTCTTTTAACATGTTTTATAAGATTAGGGTGGGTGTCATAATATTTTTAATTAGATATAAATAAATAATACAATTTATATGCCGTAGATAGGTCTAACGGCTCCTGGAAAGTACTTAAGTCTCGAAAATACCTGTATCAGTACAAACGGACAACAGTTCTACAAGGAGGTGACTTGTCCTAGTTAACGCTTAGATCCCCTCCCCCCTTATTTTGGGTACCCTATTTTCACAATATTTTATACAGGCTGGGTGGGGCCCGGAAGGGTCCTAAATCCTATATGATCCATCTCCAGGTGCAAACATACTGAATAAAAGTCATGGCCTGCAGTGGGATTTAAACTTGGATTTCCGGCATGGCAACTCTATTCTCTACCGCTGTGCCACTCTGCTCCCTCTGTAACATGTATTCTACTATAGTAAACCCCCTATGAGAACGGGGTAACCCTGACATCACATATTGTTTAAGTAAGTAATTTTCTTGTTTAATATATCTTTATTAGTAATATTACTATAATAAATGTGATCTTACAGTCAGTGATAGTTACAGTAGATCACAGTGTCTCTTATTATTAAATAAAGTTGATTAGAAAAAGTTGACTAGTCTGTCGATTTAACATTAATCTTATGACTAATAATGTCAAAGAATAAAACTTTATTTAATAATAACAAAATGATTGGCATTTCATAGGATGTTGTCATACTGAAAATCACAAGAGAGGGTATAGAAGATCTTCGCCTCGATTCGGAAAATTGAAATTGGCTACAAAGGCAATTCTGTAGGACACCCGCAGATTTGTCAGAATATTCTGAACTCAGAAAAAATATAATATATATAATTTGTATATAATTATACAATGTTATAATTATACAACATATACGAATATATACAAAATTATGTAATTTTTGTTTCTGGTAATTTTGAGAAAAAAAAATTGAAAATAATAATAAGGCTTTGGAATGAGGTTGAAACGCATAAATATAAATTATTGAAATATTTAATAATTACCCTTCTATAATATTCAATAAAAAACAACTTTGTTGTATGTGAAAGTTATAAAATTATGGGACTGCACCAATTATATTTATGTTTTGAGTACATAACTTTTTGGTTTCCATCGCTTAGCAAAGCTATACCATTATATAAAATACGACAAAGAGATTACGAACTCGGGCGACAGAATCGAATGAGGGGAAGAAAAGATATTAGCAAGATTTGGCTGAGAAATGGGACAGAGGCGCTACAGGTGGTTGACAGATTGCTACAACCTTTTGTACAATCACTGTTCGTTCGAATCGAATCGAAGAGAAAATACTTCAGCTTTTTATGGTCCGGTGTTAGGTAAAGGAGTTTTTATTATTCAATTATACTCCTAAGAGAGATTATACGATTAATAATGAATTCGTTAGGGGCATTTGAATGAAAATCGATCCTATTTATTGCTTTGTATGGCTTGTTTATATATTTGTAAATAAACTTGGTTGTTACATCTTTACTCAATTACCATAACTCACATTTAATTATTAAGCAGTTTAGAAAGAATGCTGATTATTGGATTAATATTAAAGTAATAAATAAATGAAGCTTCAATGTTCAATCGTAGAAGTTCATTGATGTTCATTTATTTATTTACCGCTACTTTATTCTGCTGGCTAATCGAACGATGCTTCAGGAGGTACCTAACACTGGCATTTTACGTCCCATCCGAACTACGGTGTTACTAAGGATTTTTTTACTAACTTTGAAACGCCGGCTGCGAACTCGCAATCTTGAGCATAGTAAGTTATTATATTGAACACTACACTACAGGTGACCTAACAGGTCCATTGTTTAATGAATTTTGTTATATGTTGAATAATAATAGTTGACCTATTTATATATATATAGGAAGAAATGTTCATTTGGAAGCCGAGGTTTCGACCGACATTGCAGGTCTTCAGGGCTATTAAAGTTGGATCCCACTTGACACTAGACTGAGTGCCAAATCCTTATGATCCGGGCAGGCTTATCAGATTTAAATACGTGATGCTAAATTAATGTATTTTAAATATATAACATCAATTTATAGATTATAGTAACATAATTATCACAAAGTAAATATTTTTGGGGTTAGACTCAAATGCAACAGTTCGGATCATTATCAGTTCCAAGTAATAATAAAGTTACAATCTTTCAAACAAATGTTCTTAGTGAAATATTTTTGTTTTGAAGAGAAAAGATTTGCCCTGGCTGGGATTCGAACCCGAGTCGTCTGCATCTCTGTTGTCTAAACCACTGAGCTACCAGGGGTCGTATCCCAGTCAGTATAGAAATCCATTTATTAAACATTAGAATCTTCTAAAAGCTTGAAAATTTGTTTGTTGTTAAGTTATGTTATTATTCCCATAAAACTTCAAATTAAAAAAAAAACATACATTTCCATCAGCATCAAATATATTTTAATTACCAAAACTATCGCATATTACTTATTATAATACGATACAACCTATATAAAAGTAACCTATATCTTTATACTTCTTAAACTTATTAAGAAAATAAGTTTGGATGTTGGTAAAGCAAAGCATTCCTATTGTATTGACAGTATTGAAATTCTTTTATTAATCATTAGAAAGTTTTTAAAAGCTTGAAACTTTCTTTATTTTAACTTATGTCGCTATTCCCATAAACCTTAATAAAATTTTAAATATCACACAACTCAAAATATGACTTTATTTAAAAAAAACATATTTTAAAAAACAACGAATACTTTAGAAGGCTTTAGAAGGCTTAACTCAAAATTAACAATTTTTTAATTATTTCGTTGTTCTTTTAAAGAATCAATATTTCATAACTATATTCTTTAGTTATTTATTATTAAAAAATGGATAAATAATTGTTAATACTCCGTAATACTATTAAGAGTTTTAAAATTAAATCGTTTTATTTCTATCATAAAATAAGATCCCGTTAAGAAGGAAGTTTGCTGGTTTATTTTTATTAATTTCCAACCGGAGAATATTTCCGTATTTTTTTCTAAAACGGAATTTTTTAACTACAAAGCCATTTACAACGACGAACTGAAAAAGGAGAAACAATGAAAATGCAATCTAGCGGATTCTATTCTTCCTTCGAACGCATCTTCCTCTTTTATGAATGAAGAAAAACAAAAAACAAAAGATAAAATTACTTCGACAAAAAGTTTTGGTCTGGAAATCGCCTTGAAGGAGCATTGACCTGCGAATGGCAGATTTCTGCATCGTATAATTGTCACTTGATTGATGTGACGTCATTAATGAAACTTACGTCATAAACCGCCCTGTCTCAGTTTACTCTATGATTGACGATGGCTCGAGTTACTTCTCTCAAATATTGTTATATGAATCACTGCCGATAATTAATTACAGGGCAGAGACTTTATTTATAGAAACTACTAAGTTTAAGATTACCTCGGAGTTAATTGGAGTTTGAAACACAGTAGAGGGACTGTTTTAATAAACAATATTTTTATTTTTATTAAGTATTAATAGATATATCTATTTATACCATTGCGGTATCCATTTACTGTATTTTTTTAATTTTAATGTGAGGTTATAAACTATAGAACAGAAAAATAATTTCATTCTGGAGCTAGGTCGCTTGTGAATAATAAATATGAACAGAAAAAGAAATATATTTTTCATCAAGCCGAAAGGCTACATACTACAAATCCAGAATGTACTTACACAAGTGCCAAAAAAATTAAATAAAATAACAAGAAATAAATATATTTGCTAAAAAACACTAATAAAATATAGAACAATAAAATAGATTATAAATCATTACAAGAAAAATACTAATCACTTATAGCTCTGATTAATTTAAGCGGACAATGAAACCATAGATTAAAGAGCATCTGTTAGGGAATTGAGAAAAATTGGAAAAAGGTTTGATATGCTGAATCCAAAATTTCTCCGTTGCTATTAACCTTTATATATATATATGAGGAAGAAAATGATGCTGGTTTAGGTCAAAAAATTCTCTTATATAAAGGGAACTGTTTATTTGAAAGTCGACGTTTCGACCCACATTCCAGATCTTCTTCAGGGCTGCTGAGATGAGGAGTTGACACTGGGCTGAATAAAATAAATATTTATAGGATGTTTCAAGATTAAGTAGCCAAAATGACAATTTGAACTAAGGACCTCAAAAAACAAGAAAAAATGTTCCTACTGAGGCACTCGCTTGTCCCCAATTGCTTTTTTGCTCAGCAGATACTCACACCTAAAGATTTTCATTGTTATTTATTTATAGAATAATATAATAAACACCCTGATTGTATTATATAATATCTTATTCAGTTACCTTATAATATTGTTTTTTCACCCTACGTTGAGCAACGCTGTATAAGATAAAAACGTGTATTGAACTTTATATATTATCATTTATCGCTTCATCCATTATGAAATTTAGATTGGAGTTCTTTCTCTCGATTGCTACTTCAAGCTTCTTTGGACCCATTTTCGTCTTCTACCTGCCTCTTCGTATTTAAAAGGAAATTCTGTATCTTTTTATTTAAAAAAAAAAATATGAATAATTCCTTGTTTAACAAAACTAATAAACAATGTTTTGCAGTTTTCTTTAATCTAATATTCAATTGACAATTTATAGTTTGTGAAAGAAAGCTGTTAAATGATTAAATATAGTTGAGAGAAATTTCAAAAGATATATAAGTTTTGTATTTTATATTACGTTATGGCATAAGAAGGAAACTCCAAAACAAAAGGCTCAAGTCGTCTCTTTAATAAAAAAAGAAAACAAAATATATTCCTGTATTTCGCTTATTGAACCGTATATTCACGATTGAAAGGAAATAATAAAAAGGAAATAAAGAAATAAGCTACATCCTCAGGAGGAAACATCCCACCACCACGTTTGTCCAAAGACAATTACTGAATGTTAAGTCAAACAATGCTTAAGCATCCCGAAAATTCAGCCTGAGAATCGGACTAAAGAGAAGTAAAGCGGCTAAGTGTCGTATTAGACTAAATTGCTTGACAAAATAAGCGAAAAATGTGAAATAGTAAATTTTTGTAGTCAATATCAGCTTTTGATCCTGAATGCTCCATATATGATTTCGTAGCTAGTTTTTTCCCTGTTATTCTGGATAGTGTACAATTCATTATGATATTTTAAAATTTAAATTATAATTATACACGTGGTAAACTAGATTTGGATATTGATGTAATAATCTCCGGTTGGGTGTGTTTGAGTGGTTTATATTGAGCTCCTCGTGGCTGTACATTCCATAAACAGCGACAAGACCTTGGTCTCCTAATGACCGAGGATTATCGGACGGTGGGAGCCGAAGGTGTTCCTTTTTTCCCTGCCGAGACAGGAGCTGCGTACGATCGGATCCAGCCATTGAGCGAGGATAATGGCTCCATTGTAGTCCTCACAAAGCCCTACCAAAACACACACGTCCGTCCGCTTTATTGCGCGCAAGCTGAGTGTCAGGTCACGGTTCGGGTTACCGCGCCGGTAATGACAAGACGTATGTTATCCCCCCGGGACGCGGCTCTTTCACCTAGAGGCTTGTTTCACAACATCGACTACCTTCTGACAGGGGTCGGTTCAGGCTTGCTTTCATCCCGGCGTACGTTGCAACGTTAATATTACGTTACGCCAACTTATTATTACCGGACTGAAAACGTTTTAGTGGCATTCATTATACCAAGTATAACCAAAATAGACCCAACGTAGCATCGTCCGATTAGCTATAGCGTCATAAAGTGACGTTAAATAAACAACTACATTAACCTAAAATTCATTTATCTAACCAATGCTTTCAGATATTTATATTAATGAAATTAATATTAACGTTCTAAGTGTGGGGTAGCTCAACAGTAGTGCGCTGATTTATTATGCCGAATGTCCCAGGTTCGAATCCGGTTGTGGTAGATAATTTATTTAATTTCTTAACCAACGTGGATAAATAATTTAGGATCTGGAGACCCTCTTAGGGCTATCTAAGCTTCAATAAAGTGGGAACCCTTAAAAGGAGAAAACCTGGCGGTAGAGTGACCACAGACAAATTACCTCCCAGCACTACTGAGATAGTACTGTCTCTACCATGTACTGACCCTTACAGTTTCATGTTAGTAGTACAGGTTTTTAAAATTTATTATTAATCTTAGTTATTATAAACGCCAGTAACTGGCGCATTGGATAGAGCCGCCTGGTGAAGGCTCCTGGAGGAGGCTTAGGTCCACGCGGGGTTTTAAGGCCACATTGTATTGTATTAATCTTAGATCCTCGGTTCAAAACTCATTATATAATATAATAGTAATTTAAAGTAACTTACAAAATTAATTATTGAAAATTATAAAAAATAGAATATATTTTGTTACTATACATAAGTAAATTTGTAAACCAAAACAATCAAACACTACCTTTTGGTTAACCCACAGACGAATGTGATGGAGCACTCCAATAAAATACCCAAAATTATAATAAAGAGTAAATAAGACACATGATTGGTTAATTCAAGCTCTATTGCTCTCCTCAAGGACAACCATCTCAATCACAATGATCAAAGACAAGCTAAAAACTAAAATTACCTTTTAGTCTACCTGCATAATTAGCAAGGGAGCGAAGTAGCTCAAAGTGTTGTGTGCTAAACTCCTAAGCTAAAGTTTTCGGGTTTAAATACAGCTGTGGCAGATAAATAATTTAATCTGTCAACAGCCGTGGATGTATCATATGGCAGTAACAAACCCTCCTGTGGCTCACCCAATCTTTAAAGTGGGTACCCTTAATTGAGGGAAAACCTGGTGGTTAACTGTGATCTCGGAAGAATATCCTCCCTCCACAACATTATTCCTAGAAACAGTAACTTAAATGAAGTAACATTACAACCGCATTAAACGATGTTAAATATATTAAAAAATGATTCTTGTAAACTATGGCTACTTAGATATTAAACGGTATTTATCAATCTTCAATCGACTTAGGCTTACAAAAAGACAAGAAGACTAAAAAATCGTAATTAAATTAATGTTCAATGAACATTCTTCCCCGAGTATATATCGCAAAAATTGCGAGAAGACGGGGATATAGGATAGATGAAGAGAATGGATTTGTCTGGCTTGGATACGACCCTTGGTAGCTCAGTGGTATAGAGCACTGCACTAGAGATGCAGATGAACTGGGTTTGAATCCGGGCCAGTACAAATCTTTTCTCTTCAAAATAAAAATATTTAGAATAAAAATACTTAGTCGTCGACTATAGTCGACGCTCGTACTGAAGTTAAATTTAAAAAAAAAAATCATAAACTTTTTCATTTGGAAAAAAATAAAACACTTTTGAGAAGGAACTCATTTATTAAATTTGAAATTGTTAAAGAGCAAAATTCAGACATTAATAAACTTACCCGTTTTCCCTATTGCTATAATCAAACACATCTTCCTTGTTGATTTTTTTTTTCACCATCCAACATATTTCGTATTGAGATTGTTATTCTTTTTTTTATATATTTACTTTTTACATTTTTTTCGGATATCGCAATAGCATGAAAGGTATTTATATTAATATTTTGTTTCAAAATACCCCCCCCCCCTTTCCCTACCATATATCAGATAAACAGAAATTAAAGTAAGCGGGAGCCCTGAATTTTTCCTACCTAGTTCTAATTAGGACGGGGGTCTTTAGCGAGGACTCCTCCGGGTTATGTTAAATACTACACCACAGGTGACTCATAAGTTATACGATACTTGTCGACTCTTTAACATTAAAAGTTTAAAGCCCTAAGTTAATCAACAGATATGGCAAAGGAATGTTACTTAAACTAATATTCTATATGAAAGTAATTTTTACAATACTGGTTTAAGTTCCATAAAATACTTATACATTTGGAGGTAAAAATTATAATACCTTATTAGACATTTTATTTTAATTATTGCTAAAAAAATTTAGCAATATATTTATTACATTACTATTTATTTGGCTTTTTCATTTTTAATTTATTTGTATTAATTTTTATTTTGATAGTGATTTTTTTTAAATATTTTTGTTTTGAAGAAAAAATATTTAGAGAACGCAGTGGTTTAGAGCACTGCATCGGAGACGGAGACGACCTGGGTTCGTATGGGCCAGGGCAAATCTTTTTTTTTTTCAAAACAAAAACTCTCTATATTGCCATCGTATTTATTTATTTTTTTGTTAGCATTTTTTAGGAGGACTTCTGGATTTTTGTAATGGATGCTTTATATGACAATACATTCCCTTAAAGTGTATTTCATATATATGGAAGTGATAGCAGAAATTATAATTAAAATTTGTCAGATTTTAACTTCAATTTCTACTTGTATATTTTAGTATCCAGGAAGGAAAGTTGCAAATGTTATTTAATTTGTATACCTTACTTGATGGCTACCTATACTTTTCGTATTGTGCGTCTCTTTTTTTTGGGGGGGGGGGTATAATACATTATATGAATTTGAAATTTATTCATGGTATTACTTTCCATGAAAACACTATACAATAAATTTCATGAATATAATAAAAATCAGACTTATTTAAAATTATCGGTGAAAACGTTTTGCACAATATATTTAGCGCATACCTCGCGGTCGATTCACGGACCGGAGATCGTGGGCCTTCCATGGTAACTCGAAGACCAATTAGTGAAGTGTAGACTCTGCGGATAATAGGACTAACCCAGATACTTTACTAGGATTAGCGATTACCGATACCGGAGTACCGCTCGCTTAATGGTCAGTGGACGGACATCACGAAGTAGACCATCGCCCCACACCCGCCTCGACGGATGTGATCAGATCGCTCTGATGCCAGTGTTCCCGACGATCGGGGAATGGAGGCTCTCTCTTCCTCTCTCTATCCCTCTCTGTTCCTCCCTCTATCCCTCTCTGTTCCTCCCTCGATCCCTCTCTCTCCCCTTCTCGAGAGCGGTGGTTTATGACGGCTATCTTCACATGGCTAAGGTGGTTTCAATAATACCCGCCTATTGTGCCTCTACGCAAATGCACGATTTCTGAGCTTGTGCATTCCCGTTGGATTTTGTAGGTCTTGGTCGAATGCATAAAAAATAACCTACTTTTTTGGAAGTATTTGATTTGTAAATGATAACACAAAATAAAATATGAAAATTTTGAGTTGTTAATATAATAAAAATTGTAAAAAATATTTTTAATAACGCATTAATTTATGAGTTATTAGCAATAAATAATATATAATATTCATTTAATGACCTCATTGGTTAACTCTTAACTGAAGATATAATATTTAAATATATTTTTATTTGAAAAGAAAAGATATATCCATTACCGGGACTCGAACCCGGGTCACCAAGATCGATATTTTATTTTATATATTATTTGGTATTTTATTAGTTATTGATTTTATTAATTTTTAAATATATTTATTTGAAAAGAAAAGATATGTCCAGGACCGGGACTCGAACCCGGGTCACCCAGATCGCTAGTCTGGAAATCTACCAATTGAGCTATCCTGGCTTCATCAGGCTCGCTCCCCGGTCATGGTCATATTTTTTCTTTTCACTGATCCCATGTCCCCGCGTTCTCGCAATTTGTGATGTATACGAGGGGAAGAATGATCTTCGAAGATTTATATAATTTTGATCTTGTTGACTTACGTCATTATATATTATTATAATTTATTTTATTTTATTAGTTATTGATTTATTAATTTTTAAATATTTTTATTTGAAAAGAAAAGATATCTCCAGGACCGGGAATCGAGCCCGGGTCAACCAAATTGCTAGTCTGGAACTCAACCAACATAGTAATATAGTAAATCCAAGATAGTAATATAATTAATCCAATATAGTAATATAGTAAATCCATGATAAAATATTTATTTCTTACGGGTGAATTTGTCGAATGTTATTGAAACCATTTTGGAATTCATCACTATAGCAATCATCCAATTCAGAGAAACTATTTTTTATGAAAAGAGGAATATGTGTGTGAGCGTGTTACTATAAACAAAATAGCCTATTTTCAAAATAAAATCCATTTATCCTGAGATAGCCTTACCTATGGTTGGATTACGAGACAGGATTTAATATAATTTCTTCAAGACTTGCCGACTTTTCAGAACCCAACATCCCGTGTTTAGGATTGTTAGAGGCGAACAAAGGAGTAAACCTTTCGGAAAAACTGGACACGCAATAGCTATTTAGTGGGGGCACCGGTTCGTTGAAAAGTAGATGATGATGATGGCCGAGTATTTTAGAAAACTGACCGAAAGCAATTTGTCGATGAAGGGAAGAGAAAGGAAGAGACTACAAAGGAACATATTTGCCGTCCCTATTCTTCACAATGGGTTCATCGCTCGGCCCTGGGAGGACCTCTTTAGGATTTAAGCAGGGCTGGGAGGTCCCGCCGCCTCTCTGACCCTAGCCTCTCTAACCTGGGTTCCTTCTGCCATTATGGTTCAGTACCCGTTAATAGTTATGGCTGTACCTTAACCCTTGTTAGGTTGAATGCAATACTGCCTACAAATATTTAGGAGTGTTTTTAACAAAGCTACATGTGTGCTATACAACAATAATTGTGCAGTGTACAAAATATTATGCCTAAAGTTAGTTCAAATAATAAAATTTTTTTAATCATTAATAAAGTTTAAAAACCCAATGTTGGTGAGAAAGAAGCCTTTTATTCACGCTTGAATCAAGTGGAAAATAGCGTACCAACTTACAATACACAAAGGGTATTTACAAGTGACAAATAAATTGTCTCATCCTCCTCTTAAAATATACGTCGTGCAGTATAAGAGATCCTCTCCATCCTATCCTAAATCCTACTTAGCAACCTTTGAACCCAAAGGGGCTAAGAAAAAACAACAACAACAAGAGATCAATGTATTTGAATGCAGAACTCAGGCTAATGCCTTAATGCCTTAGATCTTAAAGAAAATTCTTGGCCCAATTAAAGACCAAGGTGAATACAGACGACGACATAGTGAGCTGGGGCACTCATGTTCTGAAAATATCGGATGTTATGAGAAAAAGGAGAATATCACTCTATGGCCACCTTTTAAGAATGAAATCTACAAGAGTGGCAAACCGGATTTTTGCGTATTTAAAATAAAAGAAGACCAAACCTGCCTAGTTCTAAGAGGTATAAAGAGATTTACAGGGGATGGGATTTCCTGTGAGGATACCGGTATGAGTTTTCAAGAAAAACCAAAGCTGAAGACGGGAAAGAAATGGACGGAAGAAATACGACGCAGGAAGGACCTACTGGGCAAATATCGAGAAGAAAAAATATAGTTAAAATGACGTGGTCCTTAGTAGGCTAAAGTACACATGTTAAAAGCAGAAGCAGCAACACAGAGCAATGCCTTCACAAAAATGGTGTTAAACTTGAGATCCCAAGGTACAAGCAATAAGATATCAACAACGAAGTGGTCAGAAGAAAGAAAAAAGAGACATGGTGAAAATATGAAAGAGTATAAGAGGAAAATAAACAACAAATGAGGAGGGATTGAAATTGGCAGGTGGTCCCTAGTTGGCCAATAAGAAGGGGAAAAGTTTAAAATTGAATAAATCGCTTACATATCTGTGGCTTGGTTCTAAAAGGGCCACTGTCAACATAGCCCCTTTATAGAAATGAATTAGAAAACACTAGCAATGACATTGGCTCACATTATAATGGAAATACAAGCTATTTTAGTTTGGTATTAGGCAATGGCCTTTTTAGAATTAAAGATTTACTAAATTGGAAATATTTGGTATAAAAAACACAAAATTTGAAAAAAAATTGACATTGGCCCTTTTAGAACCAAGGCACCGATATAATATACCGATATAAATGTACGTTTTATCTTATGTAGAAAAAAGATTTGATAATAAATCGGTGTTTAGCAATGGGGGCATTAATAACCATCATCAGAAATTTTCCCTTAGACCCCCTAAACATATCGAGATTTTAAATATAAAAATGAATATTATGAGAGTGCTGGCAGTGGGTAGTGCCTGTACATGTCCTGTCATGTATCTAGTTAGTCATACAGCCCTTGTACTAGATGTATATATTACAGTTGTACAATTCAATAAAATAATAAATAAATAAAAATGAATATAATAAAGATATTTAAGTAATTTGAAAACTTTAAATAGTTGTTTTTTTTTTCTTTTTTTAAAATTTATTTATTATTTATCATACATAATTTTATTTTATAGTGTTTATTACTCATTGTAATGGTTATTAATGACCCACATGATCCTCTTAGCTCTGTATTAATATTTATCTCTTGTTCTCCCCCCCCTCCATCTTTCTTGTCCACCAATCAGTACTTGTATTAAAACTGTCTTGTATTGAACATGTCCTGTTCTGTTTTATTATTATTTTAAAACAGTATTATGTATTTCACTACCTTCCTGTCACATGGTTATTAATACTATACACTCATTCATTTTAACCTTTATAATGTATTTACCATGCTTAGGAAATTTTTTTATATTTTTTAATATTCATTTTCTACATTTACCATGCTTTCATTTTGCTTCTATTTATCTATTTTTCTTTTCTATGCTTAAGGATTTTTTAATTTTCAATTGTCTGTATTTTTCATATTTAGCCCTGAAGAAGACCTACAAAGTAGGTAGAAACGTTGGCTACTGAATAAATATTTCTTGATATTCAGAGAAATTTATTGACCTCTACCCGGACCATTTTCTTCCACACATTTAAATAATTCTCTTTGGAAAAAATGCCAGTTCAGTGGGTCGAGATTGTTCTGTACGTTTTTCATTCCCAGTGTACAGACCAGATATTACTGTTACCGATGGTGTTAGGTTCAATTCATGGTAGAGACTGGGTGAGCCCAACAAGAGTCTGTAGATCCCCCCGCATCCAGATCTCTCCCTTTAGCACTGCAAATCAGTGCTCTACAAAACACCCGGCTCCATCCTTAAATACATAAAATGAATAGTATTAAATACCATAATAAAAAAATTAAAAATACCTGTACCACTACGATGAAGGGTATGGGGTTCAGTACATAGTAGAGACTATACTGTTTCATGGACAACGGTTCTGCAAGGAGGTCACTTGTCCTAGGTCACGCTCAACCGCCAGATTTTTCCCCCTTATTTTGGGTACCCTATTTTTATAATATTTTATGGAGGCTGGAGGCCGGAGATCCTATATGATCCATCTCCCGCTGCAAACAGACTAGATAAAAGTAATGGCCTGGTGCGGGATTTGAACCAGGATTTCCGGCATGGCAACTCAGTGCTCTACCACTGAGCCATTCCTCTAAATACCATAATAGTAAAATGTATATTCTATGCATCCAACAGAACAACAAATTTTTGCTGAAGAAATGCTTTGAACAAATGAAGTATTGACCAGTTGAAAGGCCATACATAAGGTTAACTGCACGTTTTCGACTTTTTTTGTTAATAAATGCAAAATCGATTCGTTGCATCAAAAGCGGGACAAACTGACATCAATTGACGATTGAATTTGTGATGGAATGCATTAATCAGTAGGGGTCTTTGAATGTTTGCCGCTTGGACATTTTGCTTTTCCGATGACAGGCAAATGCCTTTTAATTTAAAACAAATAAACGAGGTTTTTTATCTTTACGGGAAAACGAATTATTTGCTCAGTTCCTATATAGCGGTCATCCATAAATAGACGGAAACGCTAGGTTTTCAATTCAGGTTGATCGTGAAAGCAAAGTCAGTTCTCTGATTAAACAATGGTTAATAATCGGGTATCCAAAGTTATTTAGATTACGAAATGAATAAGACTACCAAAGATAGTCTAATTGTTTCTAGTTCTAGAAAAATAAATTTGGTAATACTAACAGATTCGCCTTTTTAAACAAACCTACAATACATAGATATAAATCATTTCTACACGATTAAGTATTTTGAACTCATATCTAAAAAATCAGTATATACATTTTACACAACTAAAGGACAAAGATCTGTGACGACTTTTCGGCCTAATTTTTTAGGCCATAATCAGGGGTGAGAATAAAACGATACAGAATAATCATATCAACAATGCAGTATAAAAAAAATATATAGTAATCTTATTGACAGAAATAATAAGAATGGAGATAATATCTTGTTATTTTTTAATTTCTCATAAATTATTTTATTCAAAAGTGTTCAGTTGTTTCTTAAGGTTTAGACCTTATGCTGAATTTTCCGCCAACGTTTCGCCAGACATGCTGCTGGCTTCCTCAAGGCTTTGTTGAGACTGAAGATGTTCGCTAACCCGCGGGGTACTGAAGCCTTTTGTAAAAATAGTGGCCGTGGAAACTTGAAATTATTTTTTTAGTTTAACCTTTTGTTCTCTTCAAGTAAGTATCCTTGGCCCAATCCTCTATACAGTTTATACAGCTGACATCCCAACTCATCCTAATACTATCCTTACCACGTATGCTGATGATACATGTATATTATCAGTCAACACCAATCCAATTACTGCATCCCTAAGCCTCCAATCCCATATCACTGATCTTGAAGAATGGTGTCAAAACTGGAGAATTAAAATAAACTCTCAAAACTCGCATCAAATCACTTTTACCTTACGTCGTAAACCAATGACTTCCTGTCCATCAGTATCCTTTAATAATATCCCACTTATGCCTGTAGAACAGATCCGATACTTAGGGTTGCATCTTGACAAACGATTAACTTGGAATCATCATACGAGACTGAAAAGACAAGAAACCACTCGACGTTACAGGCTACTTCAACACTTACTAGACAAACGCTCTAAGCTTCCAATTAATTACAAAAGACTCATCTACATGACCATCATACGACTTATTTGGACCTACGGAGTAGAGCTTTGGGGCTTCACTAAGCCATCGAATTCCTCTCGTATCCAATCCCTACAATCCAAAATCCTTCGTAAAATCCTTAATGCTCCTTATTTTGTTAAGAATAAAGTCATCCATAATGACATTAATGTCCCATTTGTTGCTGATTTGGCCCGAACCCGCTATCTATCCTTTCTTAACAAACTCCATTTCCACTCAAACCCTCCAGTTTCAAACCTAGCTTCCTCTTCAATTCCCGATAATCCTCCGAGGCGTCTGAGAAGAAGATGGCCACGTGACTTCTTAGTTTAACTTGTGATTTGAGTACTACCAGTGGGTAGTTTCTCTACTTGTCATTTTCACATGTCATTATGTATCGCTCAGCCCATTTACTTGATGTATTATTGTAATACAGTTGTAAATACCAATAAATAAAAAAATTAAAAAAAACAAAAAACCTTTTGGTCATTGTATCTTATTCTTTTCATTTCTCACTATAAACCAGCTATATTTCATTTGTAACTGCACTGTCGATATTGTTATTTCGTTTTATTTTATTGTCAGCCCTAAAGATGGCCTAAAAATTAGGCCGAAACGTTGGCAAAAATAAAATATGTTGTACTTGATTTTGAATATAATATTTCATATAAATGGACTAATTTCTTAATTATTGGTTCAATAAATTACTTTATTTAGAAAAAAAATTTATTTCTATGATCTAGATATTACTATTTTGTTTTGTTTTATTCTTAGCTCTGAAGATGGTCTAAAAATTAGACCGAAACTTAAGTACAAATAAAAGAAGTTGTACATGAGTGTGCAATATTTGTTTGGCTCTACCCCCGACCAATCCTCCATTTCCTCATCGATTTGAACTATTAGAAAATCTTGTAGGAAAGAAATTCGTTGACTGGTAGGTACTAATGTAGGATGGAAATAGTTGGGAGTGGAGCCAAAAATTACACAACAAATAAGTGGAAACCTATTATATTTTATGTGTGCCGACGTTTCGACCTACTGTGTAGGTCATCTTCAGGACTATGAGAAAAAAAAGACAAAAACAGAAATGACTGTAAAAATACAAAACATATATAGAAAACATAACATTTTATAGAGATATAGAAAAAATGAGCGAAAAAAGTGATGGATATATTATGAAAGGATATATGAATAAAGATGATTATTATTTATTTATTTTAAGATTATTTATTATTTATTTATTTATTCATATATCCTTTCATAATATATCCTTCACTTTTTTTCGTTCATTTTTTCTATATCTCTATCTATTTTTACAGTCATTTCTGTTTTTTCTCATAGCCCTGAAGATGACCTACACAGTAGGTCGAAACGTCGGCACACATAAAATATAAGTAATAGGTTTCCACATATTTGTTGTGTTATTTTTGACTGCACCCCCAACTATTTCCATCCTATATTAGAAAATCTCTATTTACAAGAAGTCACCCGCTTCCTACTCACTGATCGCTTTCAAATTCCTCTTCAGTTCGCTCGGAACTATCGTTTTCCCAACGATTATCCTAGTTGCGAGGCCACGACCTCTAACAACCTCGCCATAAAAGACATTGAGGATATCCTGAAGACCAAGACTAAGACCACACGTAGCTCTTCGATGAAGTGGCTTTCTCTCAAATCGCTTCTATGATCGCAGGCCCCGCTCTTTATCCTGATTGCAGTCAAGTCTAGTGGTTCCATGTCCAACTGACCTAGACCTTCGGAGGCACCCGTCTTCGGCACGTACATCGATGTAGAGGAAGTTCTTCGGATGTGTGTTCCAGTTAGTTCAAGCCTCCGAATAACAGTACACTGATTAGTGGTTTCGCTGTTTTGGTACTAGCCCTAACTAGATAGGCCTAAATATGTGTGTCAGTGAAGAGTGTTTTCGAAAGTTGATTTGGCCGAATAGAAAAGGATAGGACCTATTTTGTTTAGATATAGCCGAGAGACACTTCTAGAAAAATGTTATTTTATACGAAGTTAGACCAATTTCTGATAATTACTTGTAGAACAGCTAACTCTAGAAATCCACCACCATGAGATATTAAACAATGACCAGTCAATAATTTAGGAGCAAATGGCTGTTAATTATTATTATTTTAATTTATATATTTAATATAATATACAACATAATACATAAAACATAACGAACTGAGAGAGAGCTGTAAGGACATTCTTCTGTAAGGACAGGGCTGTCTGAGCAGTTGCCAGAGTAGCCAAAACATGTCCTAATCCTTAAAGGTATGAATCAGTCCTCGCCGTGGCTGGCTGCCAGGATCGGTCCTTCTAATTGCTCTTAGCTCTCCCTATCTTCGTCACCATCTTCTCCAGGGCATATTCTTCCAGCCTCTTTGTGCCTCTTCTTCGGAAGGATCGGAGATAACAGGAAATTGTGTTGTTGGGTTCTTAGGTAAGCTGGTTCTGGATTTCCCGACAGTAACAACGAGCTAATGATGTGACCCTAAATATACCTGTTACGCACCTTTGCTCCTGGATAATCTGTTTCACTGTAAAACTAAACAATTGTAAGCACAAAGAAAAAAATATATATAAGAACTATAGTCCAATATTTAGGATGTTGTCATGTCATTTCTTATTATAAAAGACTTGATCCATCCTATCGAAGCTGAAATTAAATGATGGAAATAGTTGAGGATGAAAATGGTCCTGGTAGATGTCAAAACGATTCTCTTAAATCGGGAGAACTGTTTATTGATAGCGGCTTTCCAAAAAATAGTTCTCCCTGTTTAAGAGAATTTTTTTTACCTACACCCGGACCATTTTCTTCCTCGTATATATATATGCATATATAAAGGTCAATTAATATTCAAGATAAGAAATTGTTAATAACAAAAAGTGTAATTATCTATAGTGGGTAAAAATCCAGGATAGATGATTTTTTATTACGATTTTTTATTTAACTCCATTATCTTTGGTAAGGGAGAGTTAAAGCTGTATGGAGTGTTTTTGGCAAATTGTAATTTTCGGTTCATAACTATACTAAATATTAATATTTTTTGCATTCAAACAGATCTGCAAGCCATAAGAGTTTCTTGAAGGATTCAGTATATTTTAGGATCTGTATTGTTTTTAACCCAACCGTAATCAAGAGATTCAGAAGCAAGAAGCTGGGGTATACCTAAAGAAGGTAGCTTAACCCATCAAGAGTCAATTTTGGGTTATTTATAACGAATTATTCTCCTTTACAGGAATAAAAATATTATCTAAGATATTTTCCCATAGTTGTACAAGCTATGAATGAGCTAAAGAATTAA
Organism: Troilus luridus; assembly: GCA_964056705.1. Taxonomy (NCBI): domain Eukaryota; kingdom Metazoa; phylum Arthropoda; class Insecta; order Hemiptera; family Pentatomidae; genus Troilus; species Troilus luridus. The sequence continues at coordinate 194,135,058 of OZ057412.1, read as the reverse complement.
TTTATGATTGAAATTAACAAAAAAATAACGAGAATCTAAGACTATTTTCATCTTATATCAACACAAATCATTATTTATATTTTAATTCGTATTATAAAAAATTTTCATTTTCATTAAAGTACGTCTCCAATAGGAATACAACTGGAAGTATGCTCATTGAACGTGTTCGTGTGAATAAACGCGAATCTATATATGGTTTATATTTTTTAAATTAAATTATTTATATTCATAACTAATAAAATTCAATAATTTTAATTATAATAGTCCACGATCCATGGTACATTTTTGCACTAGATTACTATCAAGCTGAATCTTCGTGAATAGCTTCGTTTCGATGAGACGCCCAACAATTTCCTGTGCGAAAATTCTCGATTGTGGTAGCTAACAGAGGTAGCAAGGATAAAATGTGTCGATTTGATGATTCTCAAAAATGTATTACTAACTGGCTTCTTTTTTTTTGTTGAATCTCAAGATAATTATCTAAATTATTTGAAAAAATATTTGTCCTTCAAAATGTATGGTTTGATCAAAGAGTCCCCTCCTTCCGATATTAATCGATAACGAAGTCAAAAAAGAAGAAGTAAACACCTGGTTAGTAATCATTTTTGATGACATCGTTATCAATACACGTTGAAAGGAGGGGACGGACTCTTTGATCAAATCATACATTTTGTAGGACAAATATTATTTCAAATAATTTAGATAATTATCTCGATATCTAACAAAAAAAAAGCCAGTTAGTAACACATTTTTGAGAGTCATCAAATCGACATATTTCATCCTTGGTACCTCTGTTAGCTACCACAATCGAGAGTTTTCGCACAGGAAATTGTTGGGCGTCTCATCGAAACGAAGCTATTCACGAATATTCAGCTTGATACTAATCAAGTGCGAAAATGGACCATGGATCCTGGACTATAAGTTAAATAAAAAATAAATTCAATTTTTACAGCCAATTGTATAATTGTTCAAATCACTCAAAATTACATTGTAGCTTTAAAAAATCAAATTTTTATTTTATCCAACCTTATATGTTTGGGAGATGTTTAAACGAGTATTTATAAGGGGCGAGGTTGCCAATGGTTGACCTCTGAGTTGCTCTGCTGATTATACCAGGTTCGTATCCGACTGTAGGGGATAAACTACTTAATCTGTTAATAGACATATATGGGGATCTGCAAATCTTCCTGAGGCTATAAAATGGGTACCCTAAATTTTGGGGAAAACCAGTTTCAGCATGATCTTGGACGAGTCACCTCCCTGCAAAACCGTTGTCTTTGAAGTAGTAGAGTATTTACCGTGTACTGAACCCGAGACTCATCACATAAAAATATTCTTTTTTATATTAATGGTTCTTATATGGGCCATTTTGATGAATAATTTAGTTTTCTAAAATTTTTTTTACAATTTCTTCATTATTTATTTTTCCTTTGTAATCTTTTAAACATGAGCTATATTAGCATATCATGCAACGTGTCAGGGGACCTTATGCGTGATTACGACCTCCACAATTGCATGAAAGAATCCGACTGATAAAATAAACAATAGAGAATGTTAATTCCAGCTCGCTAAGCCGAACTGAACTGTTTTTACAAGGCAGTCGTTCGGAGCTAGATATTAAAGCTGTAAGTTTGCCCTGGACTATCAGCTCGACCAGATTAAACAATAACTTGTACTGACAATAGTGGCTTCCTACAATACTCGGTAACCATGTCCATATAGTCGAGTAGTACTGTCCAGAATATTGTACTGGTTTTATACCAGAATAGATGAGCGTATATTAATAATAGAAAATTGTAAAGGAGCATTAATTGAGTCTTCATTCTATTAATTAATAGTAACTAAACTGTAAGAATAGATATTTAATGTGGATACTACGAAAGTTATTGGATTCAGTACATAGTAGAGACTCTACAGTTTCTAAGCTAACGGTTGAGCACAACAGATTTGAAATTAATAAAAAAATCGCAAGTACAATGATTTCTTTAAATGAATACAGATAAAACATGATTTATATGGATTAGCGCAAACTCAAACGATACATACATTTTTTAAAAGATATTAGTGTAAAACAAATCGCAAGCAAATAGCATTAAGTTTCTTAAATAAAAACGGAAAACAAAAATACCTATCGACATCGATCAATTCAGGAATATTCAGAACATAAAGAGAATAATACCAAAGGAAAAAAATAATGAAGCACGTAATAATGCAACTACTGAATCCTAAGGAAGTTCACGAGACAACAGCTAAAAAAGGTTTAATTAAAACAGCTGATAAAAAAAAAAATGTTTCCTTTATATTTGAATCCACACCTGTCAAATACAAAAAATTGGCAATCAGCAGTTTGACTGTCAGTACAATAGAACAAAATGACACGAGAGGCATGAAAAAGAACAGTAGAATTAACTTAACTTAACTTTAAGAACAGTAATTTAATTTCATATGTAAAAAAAAAATCCCCCACCCTCATTCTTTTTAGTCTCCTCCTTGTGTTCGTAGGCACGAGAGTAGTGGCCATTTGTTCTATTTATGGGTTTGGACGTCCGTGTAGTTTTTTTTTAAAGCGTTTGTAGTACGTTCGTATGTGTTCGTCAAAAGTTCGTATTCTTTAGTCAGTATGCAGTGTTTTCTTATAGACATACCAAGGTACTTTTGTGAAAAGTCTGATTACTTTTGATGCCGTAAATTTGTAATGCATACGTCTAGTAACATTACGTCATTAATTTTTGTCTTGTTTCAAATTTGGAGTTTCTTTTAAATGGAGATTTAAGATTTAGGTTTAGTTTAAGATTTAGTGACTAGGCGTTGTTTTTAATATATGCCCCATGGCATCCTAATTAAAAAAAACAAAAAACACAAATATCAAAATTCCCATATATGATTCAATATGATATGATTCAGAAGTTGCATTTGGGCCTTGGAATTAGTGGAATGCTTTCACTGATTTGTGCCTAGATGCATTATGAGATTTATTTATGTACAACTGGTACAAAAACTTGTGGTTTGGCTCAATTAATAAGGACTAAAATACTCCATTTCACCCAATCCGTTACAAATTCGGCTAAAAAGTAGAAAAGAATCCCCAGGGAACTAGCAACCAAGATGACAACTTAGTTCGTTAAAATTTTTTAGCCCAACACGTAGAAGTGGTCATGATTAGGTTGGTGAGTCTGTCAATGTGTGCCATTAACTTGAGTTGATTTGGTTATGGCTAAAACAGCTAACAGAGAGGCTAGAATACCTACAGTATCTGCCTTTGTGGTATTCATTATTAGGGTCTTGTTTCCAATAAATCCGCCTGTGATTGTATGATATTAACGGTTCATCAAGGCCACATCAAGAAATTTTACGGAGGTCGGAACACATACAGATGCAATAAAAGGCAATGCCGATATGAATGTGGCGCTATGTACGTTGCTATGTAACTGCAAGTGACCGTTAAATAAGGAAGTATTATTAATTTATTCATGGACAAAGGAATATACTATACTATATTAAATTTGGCACAAAAGAATTTGAAATTAGCTCCCGTACGATTGCTGATTGGAAAAATTATCTGAGAGAGGTGTGCGCATTCAGTTTATTGAAAACCTCCACAGTTATTGGAGGGGAAGGATTGACAGTTGAGATTGACGAGTCGTGTTCCTCTCGTCGCAAGTATAACGTTGGACGGTCCTATCCTCCTATGGGTCTTTGGCGGGATCTGCCGTGAGACAAAAGAAAGTTTTCTATACACAGTATCTGAAAGAACAACTCAATTTCTGGCGGAGTTATAACGTCAATTAGACCAGGTTCCTAGTGCTACAATGGAATCGAAAAAGTGGTTGGAATGGATTATAGACATTTTACTGTCAATCATTCAAAACATTTCTTCGATCCAGTTACTAGTGTTCATACTCAAACAGTTGAGTCAATGTGGGCCAAAGCCAAAAGAAGGAATAAAAAAGAAAATGACACTCATCGCTCCATGATTGACTCACATTTGTGTGAGTTTATGTGGAGGCAGAGCTACAGGAATGACGCTCGTATTGAGAGGGTACTGAAGGACATAGTAGAATTTTGGCCGCCAGAGCTAACTAATTGAACTAATGGCATTTATATTTATTTCTTTAATTATTTTTGAAGTTTTGCAAACTATCATTTCATTGAATGAGCCATTTGAGAAACACCTCTTGTCCATTTTTGGCCAAAATTGAGTTTGACATATTAAATTTTTGGTGAAGGCTAGACAAATCCAATACGCATGTTTGGAAAATGCTAATATATTATTTGAAAAATAAAATACTGATTTTTATTTATAATTTGAATTGTTTTACCTTTTATTTCATACCTGATGACAGATGAGAAGCACATCACCAACAACGTTTATAATTTTTTTAAATATCAAAATAAAAATAATGACTTTCTAGTTTGGTAGAATTAGCTTACCAGACCCCTGTAGAAACATATATAAAATATATATATATATATATATATATATATATATATATATATATACATATAAAAAATGATGGGCAGGAAGAGCTGAGTCATGTACAACTGCTCCACCACACATTTAAGAAAGTGTACGCTTCAAATATCTGGGGGCTTTAGTGACACGAAAGAATGACATCACTGCAGAAATTAAAGCAAGAATTTCAGCTGGGAACAGATGTCTCTTTATATTGCGAAAAGCATTAGGATTTCGGAACTTGTCCGAAATAATTTTTATAAATTATTGATTTATAAAGGGTGTTTTTTTAAGCTAGATAGAACTTTAAATTGTAAAAAGTAACACAAAAAATTAAATTGTAATCAAAATTTTTTTTTTATTTGTTTCAGTATACTCTGACATTTCGTATACTTCTTTCGCCGATTGGGCTCTAGAGCAGTTGGCAACTGACCCGTTGTTTTATCGCAAAATTGTGTTCAGCAATGAGGCGCATTTTTGGTTGATTTCGAGAAATGGACCTGTCAATTGGCCTCCAAGGTCGTGCTGTGGGGCTACGTGAAGTCACTGGTTTATGCTGATAAACCAGCAACAATTTACGCCTTGGAAGCCAGCATTGTTCGTGTTATTCGTGACATACGGCCAGCAGTGCTCGAAAAAGTGGCCCAAAATTGGACGTCCAGAATGCGCTTCGTCAAGAACAGCCGCGGTGCCCATATGCCCGAAATCATTTTCAAATGTTAATGTCACGTATTGATCTTTCGAATAAAAAAAAAATTTTGATTACAATTTAATTTTTTGTGTTACTTTTTACAATTTAAAGTTCTATCTAGCTTAAAAAAAACACCCTATATAACAATCCTAAGACCGATTGTTACGTACGCTAGTGACACGTGGGTCCTGACCCAGGAATGCGAAAAGATGCTGCAGATCTGGGAGAGGAAGATGCTTCGGCAAATATTTGGGCCAGTATGTAATGAAGGCCAATGGAGGTCAATAAATAATAGAGAGCTTCAGGACCACAATGAACCAAACCTAGTCATCTATGTCAAATCAACCCGTATAAGATGGCTTGAGGACGTAGAAATAATGGGAGAATATAGGACCCAAAGAATCTATTATATGGCAAAGCAGGATGCAAAAGAAGAAGAGGAAGGCCCAGGCTGCGATGGCTGGGTGATGTGGAGAACGATCTGCAGGGGATGGGGATCGGACAGTGGAGAGGTCGAGCTGCTGACAGGGAGGACTGGAGAGACTGGCGTTGTTGCGGAGGCCAGGGCCCTTCAAGGGCTGTTGAGCCATGTGAAGAAGAAGAAGATATATATATATATATATATATATATATATATATATATATATATATATATATATATATATATATATATATATTGTTAAATTATGGACCAACTGAGTTTTTTTTTATTTCCCCGAAGTTTAGTTTTTTGGATATGAGGTGTTTCTCAAATGACCGATTCAATTGAATATGTTGACCGGTTCAATTGAATACATATGTGTTCCAAACCCATGTCTTTCAATTAATCACTAGATTACTGTTACTAGGTAAAATAACTGGTGGGGTTATTGGAAACAAGACCCTTGAGGCTTAATAATGAGCTTGGTTTTTCCAACAATTTCTTAAATAGTAAAGAATGATTATAGAGAATCAAATAGAACTGAAGAAAAGCTAATTATTATCATGGGATTTAGCAAAAGTAGAGTAGCATAGAAAGCATATTTGTCTTGAGTTTTTTGCCCTTCCGCAGCAATTAGATCACCATTCCTGAAAACCATTGCGACACCACTGATGACTAAATGCCATGGCAACGATCTTCGATGTCAGCCGACGCTTCGACTCTGCTGACATCGCCTGGCTTCGTGTTGCAGATCCAATGAACTCAAAGTTGGATGGGAACAGTTACATTAGACATTAATATTATTTCCATAAATTAAAATAAATATTCGAAGTAAGGAATAATTTTCCATTATTAATAAAGCCTTAATTGCAGCTGAATTTCAATTAAGTTATATATCGATTATGATCCTCAAGAAAAATACCACTGCCGGTGAAGTGTCAAAAAAGGCGATTGACTAGAAATTTCGGCTTAAAAAAAAAACATCGATTTGTTGATTGACGTCACCGAAATGAGACAAAACGGCCCTGGATCCGAAAATGGTCAAGATGGCTGTATCCTTCAGACTCTGATAATCGACTTCTTTTGCGGTAAAAATACTTCTGATACTACGTAGAAAGGAATAAAAACATGGATAGTTGATTTGTTGAACGATTCCCTTATTCCTTTTCTATTAATGAAATATTAATGGATGGCGGTAAAAAAGTTATTAGTTACAAGTAAAGTATCTTTTCTGGTTTATCAAGTATTTTAAAATTATATAATGTTCTAAGTTTTTTTGTTTATTTTGCGCAGGTGCAAATGAAAATTAAGTAATAAATACATAATATTATGTTATTTGCATTTTCGATAAAACTGTTAATTTTCCGAGGTGAAATTAATTTTTTATGGTATTTTATTAAGGATCTTCATGCAGTAACCGCATAATGATAAAAAAGGAGCTTACATAAATTCAATTTTTTGTGCTCAATTTTTGAGTTCTGCCGGGAACGAATGGAGGACCATACATATTCATTTTCTACCAATGAAATTAGAAAATCTAATTTTTGCAATATTATTACTACCTTTACATATTTCTTGAAAGTAAAATGTTTGTTTCCATTACGTTTTACTTACTACATTGAAAATTATAGTGTTAAGGTATAAAAAGTATGTAAACCAATTCTAAATTCTAAATGTAAGTGTGTATATTAGAAGCGATAGGAAGCTTGATTAAAAAATATATTTGTAAAATAAAGTAAATAATCATTTTTGTACGGGACAGTCCTATGGCTATGATTGATGCCAGAGTACATATTTCATCAATTTTTGTATTAAAATTGTATTTTAATCCTTATCTAATCATAATTTATAAATCACACATAGATTTAAGATTTTATGTGCGATTCAAGGCCTGTTTCTTAGCGCTAGGGATGCGGAGGATCCGGGTTCGAATCCCGGCCAGGACAAATCTTTTCTCTTCAAAATAAAAATAAATTTAAATTGACACGTGTGAGATGTTAATTGGATTAGGTGTACTTACAAGTGTTAAAGAATAGATTATTTAATCATCAATCAGTTGCTTTAGAATATTACATAAAATGTTAATATTGCGATAGTTATGATCAATGAGTAATCTATTTCATGTAATTATATTAAATGTATTTTATTTAACTGCTGTTCCTAAAAATATATTACTTACTAATTAATAATCAATTAATTAATAAATATCACAATATTAACATTTTATGAAATATTGTAAAGTAACTGATTGATGATTAACTGATCTATTCTGTAAAATTTGTTAGTACACCTTATCCAATTAACATTAAGCACGTGTCAATTTGTATTTATTTTAGTGTGCTATTTAATGTTGTTACTAAAAGCTCATTTGTTTTCACTGTTAGGGCATGATTATGAGACTAACCTAGTCTCGAAACGTCGCCGTAAAGAAATTTTTAGAAGTGACTGGGAAATCAAGAATTTATGTATATATATATATATATATATATATATTTATTTATGTATACAGAGAGTTCTTTTTAATTTTTGAGCTAGGGTAACACGATATTAATTTCATCCTCACGCTTACAACCTGTCCCGAAAAGTTGGACTCCTTAGCGGTACCGTTGGGCATTAGAAAGGCGACTCTAGACCAAGAGGTTATTAAAGATGCTGTTGGTACCCCGGATGACTCGCAGACGTCGGAGGGTCGTGGTAGGAAGAAATTAAAGAGCCGCCTCCCGTTGTGCGGGATGAGCCACGATCTTGCGATCCCTAGGAGATTATCCGAGCCAGTTAATCCACCGTTATCCTCCGCGGCGGCAATCTCTTTAAATATGAAGAAGGATCCCTGCTTTTTGGTAGGGGGCGCTCCGGTTTACAGGACCTAAGGATGATAATCTACTGGCCATTATTGATCTATTGTGGGAATTATGTTGTTATCTGGCGTTTCTTCTGGCACGTATTTAACAGCCGAAAATTCATTCATTGGTTTTGTATTACAACCGAAAAACAGATAAACTTACATAAATATTTTCGTTTTTTCGTTAGATAATTTTTATATAATATATCAATTATGAAGTTATTATTAATTACATCAATCTTAGTGTCATTATAATATCTATATGAAGTTGTTACTTCGTTCAAATCGTTCCTTTCAAAGAATTATGCCATAACTCAAAGTAAACGTAATTTTTCAATAGAAGTAGTTGAAAGTTTCATTGTCAAAATTAAATCGGATGAGTTAAAAAAATATAAACTTGGGTATTGGTAAAGCAAATCATTCCTACTGTTATGGTGGTATTGAAATGATTTTTATAATCATTAGAAAATTTTTAAAAACTTGAAACTTTTATGTTTTTACTTAGGTCATTATTCCCATAAAACATCAGATTCAACTTAAAATATAAAAAAAAAAAAAAGTAGCCATATCATCATGAAAATGGAGCTTCCCCATAAGTCGTTACTGAATTGTATTCAACTAATACAATTGCTAATATAGGTTTACTAAAAAAAAAACAATTTGAGTTATGTGGTTATTTTTATGAAGGAGCGATATATATATATATATATTTTGGTTTCTACTTATCTTGACTGTAGTAGAAATATATTGTTTATGATTCTCGTGTTTCAGTCCATATATGGCCTAAGACGTTGAAATAACTGACTGAAACTCGAGAACCATAAACAATATATATATATATATATATATATTGGCGTAGGGAGTTCAATCAGCCACTGGTCCTTCAGGTTGGGGGTTGGGCATATGGTCAATAACCCTACCCCGTAAAAAAATAATTATTTTGAAACCTAAAGATGCTGCGGAGCTACATGTAGCAGGCTTGAAATACGACAGAGGTGGAGAAGGCTGGTAAAGGCGATGAAAGATCTACAAGGTTTGTAGAGCCAACCGAAAAAAAAAAAAATGTATATATATATATATATATATATATATATATATATATATATATATATATATATATATATATCATGGATTACCATTAGATACATACATTAGATTACTAAAGTTGAGGCAGATAAAAACTTTGAGTTATTCTATTATTATTGGTATTCTGGTATAAAAAGACGTTTTTATACCATAATATGCCCTAATTAATTACATGTATCCCTCGTCATTCAGTCTCAAATAATAATATAGTAGTATATCCTTGTGTTAAGTTAATGAGGCTACCTCAGCCTCTATTCAGTGGACTCTCTTAATTAGGGTTCAAATCACTTGCTTGCACAACTGTTGTTTGGAAAACAATTCGATTCGCTTTAATGACAAAATCAATGCTATATAAATATTTGTCTCAGGAATCATTAGCGAAACTTGTGTGTAAAAAGTATTAGTTAAACCTCCAAAATCCTTCTGTAAATCGAGAGATTGATTCTAAAGCCTTTTAGAAGTGAAATTCAGAAATAAGAGAAAATAACGGGAGGGAGAAAATCCCTGTTCCCAGCGCAAATTGTTTTAAGGGGTCAAAAAGTTTCGCCAAACTATCATCATCATCTTCAATCTAAACTTTCTAAGGTCATCAGTTGCTGACTTTGTTCTATTTTCGTATGCAAGGTCACCACCTGGTCATCAGAATTTAATCTAACTCCTATTAGATATTATTCTTATTAGTTGGACTAATAGATGATGGGTTATAATCAACTTTAATTTAATTATTGTTATATATATACAGTGGAATCCCGATATTTCGTATCCCGATTATTCGTATTTCCGGCTAACTCGTACAAATTTGCCGGTCCCTAGAGAAAATCCCGATAAATGGTATAAAATCAATGCATTTCAGACCCCTCGGTAATTCGTATTATTTTTATGCTCGAGGTCACTTGTAACGTCATATAATTCCTATTTTTCAGCTTTAAAATCTCGTTACTTAGTACTGTTTTCGAAGAGGGGGGGGGCAGTGAAGCAGATATGCCAGGGAGCAGAATGAGAATAAATGGTTTCTACGAAATCACTCAATTTGTATTGTTTTTATACACAAGTATGTTTGTATCGTGTAGAGGCACAGTAGATCCTATTGTTTTTCAGGGGAGAGCGAGTGAGAGAGACAAGTTTTCTAAGAAATCTCATAAGTAATTCGTACTGTTTTCACTCAAAGGAAATTAGGGAAGTAGAGAGGGGAAGTTCTAGGAATTTTATTAAGCTTTTCTTACAATCACACTTTTATTTACAATTCAGTCTCGTTTTTGATACCCTTGTGACGCGTAATCATGCCTCCAAAATACGTTAGCTTCTCTATTGAAGAGAAACAACAAATCATAAACGCCGCGACCAGTGGCTGTATGCTAATTGACGTATCATCATCCCTGGTTCCACGATCACATCATTCCTGAAGAACAAGGACAAAATCACTTCCCATACTTGTAGAGAACTTAAAAAAGTGGTTTGTACAAGCAAGGAATTCAAATGTACCAGTTGGAGGTAATATTTGAAGGGAAAAAGCCCGAGTTTTCACAGAAAAAAGGGAATTGAAGACTTTCGTGCAAGCGATGGATGGTTCGATAGATTAAAAAAATTGCATTAATACGTTTTTTTATTTTGTACTCCCGATAATTGGTATTCCCGATAATTCGTACCAAATCATCAGTCCCTTGACCGTACGAATTATCGGGATTCTACTGTATTGACAATAAGACAAATCCAAACTCGTAATCGCACTAACTCAATCGTCCCATCTACGCCTCGGTCTACTCTATAGATGTATACCAGTCGGTTGAACGCTTTAATATCCATTCGTCACTATGGCAAACCAACTTTAAAAATAAATTTTTCTCGTAAATTCTCTCGTGGTTTAGTCCTATTTCTTCCGAATAATCTATGCTAAACTTATTTTCGAAAACCTTGAGACGTAAACCACCACATTTTTCAAGCGTGTGGAATAATTGGAAGGATTATTGGTGTATAAATTCTAATTTTCAAGTTTCAGGTCAAAAAGTGCTTGCAAAAACAGGCTCGAGATCGAAAAATAAAAAAAAATTATGAAATATGAAACAATAAATTAAAAAAATATTTTTATTCGTAACAGAACAGAGATGGAACTGTTAATTGTAATTAAACATCTAGAGAGTGAGTTTCTGATCTGAATACTTCAGCGAGGAGAGTTGTTGATTTGTTTCATAAGCCTCAGCTCAGCTTAAACTTTACTCATAGCCAACACTAAGTAGGATTAATGTCAAATAGGACGAGCTGTACTTCTGTTTGTACGAGGTTGTAATTTTATAATCTATCATTTAAAAAAATCGGTAATAATAGTATTCGAGTACAATATTAAATATTAAGAGATAAAGATCCAAAAGGTTCGATTCCGATAATATTAATCGCTGTCTACAAACATCCATCCTTAGATCACCCGAAATCCAAATCCAATCCACCCAGCGATACCCTACGGGCAACCCTAAACTGAAGGATCAAACTTGAAATAATTCCTTCAGCTAGCCTCTTTACGCGTTTACTAGTTTCCAGCCATTTTTAAGAAGTAGAAGGTTAAAGACTTACAATGTTTTTCTAGTCTACGGAATAGAGTTTCTTGAAAATATTATGAATGTCCAAATGGACAAGGAGTTAAATTTTATTAATCTATCCTTTAAAAAATCTTTACAATTACAACCCTTGAAGGGTCTTGGGTTTTTGTTTTTGTGTTCATTTAAATTCACTTTATGCTGCAATGGCTAATCGGACGTACGTAACATATCCAGGTTTAATTAGGATAGGGATTTTTAACGAGTACTTGACATCGTACTGGCTCTGGACCCCCGTTTAACGCCACTTCCAGGCCGGAATCCTATGGGATCTAGGACCCTCCTGGAGGCTCTATAACGTGCGTACTCTAAATAGGGGGGAAATCTGGCGGTTGAGCGTGATCTAGGACAAATCACCTCCCTACACAACTGTAGCCTTAAAACACCACAGTCTCTACCACTTACTGAACTCAAGACCTTCAGTGGGTGTAGTGGTACAGGTAAAAAAAAAAATTATATGTTATACCATATTATAGAAATGCAAAAGGATGAGATGTTTTTATAGCCGTGCAAATGTATGTTTTTTTTAAACCATTTTACGTTCTTACTGAAGCACTATTGCTGTGATACTAGTTTATAGGGATATGTACATACTCAATCCATGAATTTTATAAAATCACCCTGAAATTTATTTGTTTTTTATTTAATGTCACTTCATGTTAATATGGCTAATCAGGCGATGTCAGATTCTACACCCCTTATTTTGGGTATACACTTCATGAAAGCTGGGAGAGACGTAGGAGGGTCCTAGATCCCATAGCGAGCGGGATTTGAACCCAGGACCCTTGGCTGGGCAACTCAGCGCTCTAGCATCGAGTCACTCCGCTCCCAATAAAATAAATAATAATAATGAGACTTAGTGAACCCAAAGGCTCCAATCCGATACCACCAACCTCTGCTTACAAACTTCTATCCATGGACCAACCGAACCCAAGTCCAATAAAATAAACAGACAAAGAAAATCACACCTTAACAGTAAACAGAGAGTAAATGTTAATGAGAGAACAATTAAAATTAAACGTGTTTATTTGATCATTTAACGTCACTTTATGTCAAAGCAAAATAAAATTTGCATTTTTTAGTACAAGAAATACTTAAACGTTTGTTTCTGTTAACGTCACTTTATGCTGTTATGGCTAATCAGACCATGCTATATTATTATGTAAACTGTAAATTTTACCAATCCAGGTTTTATTAGGATAGGGATTTTTAACTCGTATACAAGCTCGGGACTCCCGTTTAACATCCCTTCCGAAGGACGGCGTAACCTTTTGAATGTTTTTCTTAGTTAAACTTTCCCAAAATAAGTTTTCTCATATTTAAAAGCGCCGGTAAGGCCTAAGGAGCGCTTAAAGTGCTTGTTAAAAGATTCCTAGAACTATTGCCTCTGGAGTTGGTAGATTGGAAATAATTCGGGACTGGCTCCTTCACTCGCAAAGAGCTCGAGGATTAGGATCTTTCAGGAATCGTTGAGCTGGGATACCCAAAGAAAAAATGAAAAATAAATACTAGAAGACTAGTAAACAATGAAAGTAATAAATACAATTATTTAGGAAAACCACAGAAAATAAAAAAAACTTAACAAAGAGGTATTTGAACATTCCATGTGAGTTAAAAAAAAAAAAAAGGTATTGGGAAAGCAAAGCATTCTATTGTAATGATGATATCGAAATTCTTTTATTAGCTATTAGATTTATGTAAAAAACTTTCCTGAATTTTAAATTAATTCAAATGTCTCTAACTCCACGTATTTATCCCACGTTTCCGGGGGAAAATCTAGCAGCTCTGCGTAATGTCGAACAATTCACATCCTAAAAACAGCACAGTCTCTACAACGTTCTGAACCCTGCATGGGTTTTGTCCTACAAGTTAACTAGTATTTGGGTTATAGCTCCTACATTACCGATGCTGTAAGCGTCTAAAATGCCCTCCCAATACGCTCAAGGGAAGAAAGCGATTATAGCTAATAAGAAATTATTATGGGCAAATATAAAAACTTGGATTTAAAAATGAAAAATATCAAATAAAATTATAAATTTAGACAAAAACTATCAAAAGTTCTTTCTGTGGTGGTTATTTATTGTATTAACAACATTTTATTTATCTTTCCAACCTTGTAACTGCATGACAATGCAACTAATAAATATTGCTTATTTGTTTACGATATGTTATATTTTCTGTTTCTCATATCTTATTCAATTACTTGAATGAAAACATATGTTGATATTTGTTTGATATCATCAATAAGACCTGTTGAGTAATATATGTTGAATTAATTAGTTGACCTTGTATAAATGAGGAAGGAAATGGTCTGGGTAGAGGTCAAGAAAATTCTCTTATAGAGGAAGAACTTTTTATTGGTAAGCCGTCGTTCGACCAACATTATAGTTCTTCTTCAGGGCTAAATAAATCAAACCCGTTAGTTTGACGGGCGGGGGTTGACACTTGACTATCATAATAAGTTATGTACCTTATAAGTTATTAAACATATTTACCTGAGACTTACGATTACCTGAGACTTAAGTGTGAGCGGAATGGCTCAGTGGTAGAGCACTGAGTTGGTATGCCGGAAATCCGGAAGGCAAGACTTTTATTCAGTCTCTTTGCAGCCGGAGATAGATTATATAGGATCTAGGACCCCCCTGGGGCTCACCCAGCCTCTATAAAATGTTATAAAATAAGGTACCCAAAATAAGGGGGGAGGGAATCTAAGCGTTAACTGGGACAAGTCACCTCCTTGTAGAACTGTTGTCCGTTTGTACTGATACAGGTATTTTTGAGACTTAAGTACTTTCCAGGAGCCGTTAGACGGCATATAAATTGTATTATTTATTTATATCTAATTAAAAATATTATGACACCCACCCTAATCTTATAAAACACATTAAATGAAAACAATCGAAATTTAAAAAAATAATTTAAATTGCTATATTGGATGGACAGTCTCTAATCAATTAACGTTAATAATGAAACTGTGTATTTTCATGTAATTACTACTAATTACAGAGGGCTCTGTCAATGTTTAAATGTACCCGTGATCTCAGACTAGTTAGGTACATAGTTACATAGCTGTGTTTATGATTAGGGCGGTTGTTAAACTAATTGTTTATTACGTCTAATAGCCTGTAGAGTGAAAGATAATTATTGGATAAAAGATAACAAATTTTGATTTTTAAAATTAAATCCGTGTTTTGCAACAAATTTTTTATATTAAAACTTTAAAAAAATTAATTATGACTAATAATCTGTATAATGGAGTGGTATGCATAAATTGCACAATAAGGTAATACCTTACTGTCAAATATAAATATATTGACTGCAACCCCCGATATAGCTTTTATATTATAGCTTCAAAATCATCAGATTGAAATTTTTCAATACAAGTCAAATAGCTTTATCGCTGGTTGAACTTCCTTTTAAGCCTCATCAAGATTGCCTTTAAATTGAAAAATTCTTACAGCACAATCAATTTTATTATGAAATAATTTATCGTTGGTTCTTTCAAAGATAAAGACACAGTGGATATTTGTTTATTCACTTACCGTCACTAAGTAAAATTAAAACTAAGTAATGATGAAAGTTTACAATTAATACAATTCATGAAAAATGAACTCAATTTAGACTTGATTTTTGGCAGATTACGCTGGACGACTAGATATGATACAACGATTAATGCAATGTTATCACGATTCCTAACCCATGTAACTTCTTAAGTACACGTATCGTAATTTAGTTACCACAAACCTGTTGTCACAGTATTTTTTTGATGATGATGATACTATTCACGGACTAAGTACTGTTCAAAATCATGTTTTTTTTTTTTATTATTTTATTGAATTGTACAACAGTAATATATACATCTAGTACAATGGCTATATGACTAATTAGATACATGAAAGGACATGTAGAGGCACTACCCACTGGCAGCACTCAAATAACATTTCTATAATATAAGGTCCCGAGGTCATCTTCTCTCAGACGTCTTGGAGGATTGTACGGGATGGAATTGGATGCAAGGATGGAAACTAGTGGGTTTGGATGGGGCTGGAGTTTATTATGGAATGATAGGTATCTGGAATGGACTAAATCGGTAACATATGGAATGTTAAGGTCTTTCTGGATGGTTTTATTTGTGAAAAAAAAAGGAGCGTTTAGGATTTTGCGAAGGATTTTGGATTGCAAGGATTGAATACGAGAGGAATTTGATGGTTTGGTGGAGCCCCCAAAATCATGTTAAATGTCAAATGTTCATGGTAGAACAAACGAATCTTCTCAAGAATGATTTATATAAAAATATTTAAAAAAATTATTATTATATGAAATATTTTATGTTATATATTTCATTGGAATGGTGTAAATACCATGAATTAATATTTATATATGCTTTGATTATTTTTTAAGATGCTTTCATTTACCCTCTTTTTACATATTCTGCACAATACTAGTTCTTAAGGAGTTAACTCCAGTTGTACGTCGGAGCTGAAACACACACATTTTACTTTATTTTATTTAAATAAAAAAGGGATCAGTTCCGCAGGTTGTCGCTTCGAGTTGAGTCACAACAAGTTTTAAAGTTTCATACGTTTCCCTGTTAACATTTTTGCAAAATTACAAGCTCAAAGAACTTTAGTATGGAAAAGAAAATGTGATTATGATTAATGGGTAGATTTCGGTAATCATTTTATCAACAAATAAATGTTTCAACTAACATTTTGAAGTATAGATGATATATGTTTGTTTATTTAAGGTCATTTTTATAGTTCTATGACTATTCGGACGATGCTACAATGGAAGTCCTAAATTTTGCCGAGTACCCAACATCGTACAGTCTTTGGGCCCCCCGTAAAGCCATTATGTCCCTTTAAGAAATCCCAAAGCCATATTTCGTGCTGTGAACCCGCTATCTTGGCCATAATATGTATGAAGTTATTCCTACCTAATTCCTCTATAAATAATTAATCACTAAAAAGGCATAGCGAACCCAAAGGCTCGATGCCGATACCACCAATATCTGCTTACAAACCTCTGTCCACGGACCACTACCCAAACTGAAATCCTTCAGAGCTTATTAATTTTTTTTGGAATTCGTTCGTAACTATAATTCATATAGTCAATCAATGATTATTCATAACTATTTCTTCAGTAGGCGTTGCCTCATGACACTGAGAACTTTCGTAAATCAATCTCCTGCCGGATTCTGAGCTACATCATCAGCTATCAGTTAGGAATCCAGGTGACGACTGCGTGGGCCTTTGCCATTATTCTCTCCTTTGTGAACCCGGCCATCCTCTGCCACGAGTACAATAAGAAATTTAAAATATCGCATACCGTAGGCAGGTCGTGTTGAAATATCGGAGCCGGGGACATCTTAAGGTACTTGTGTCTTTGAATTTATGAGCCTCAAATGAGGAGCTACGTGCACTTACATCAGATCGTGCGTCCACAATGGCTGTATATATTGCATTAACATGAGGGATCGTTTCCTTCACCAAGAGAAGAGATCTGGTTATGTAATTCCTCCTCTTGCTGTGATAAATCGTATTCTGGTGGGAAACAACCTGTTATTGTCCTTTATGAATGTTCACTTGATCTCAGTATTAAAAACTGCACAAGTTATATGTGTAATTATTGATATTCTGGAGTGAAGTGGATAAGTGGTAGAACACTGAGTTGCCATGCCGAAAATCCTGGTTCAAATCTCGCTGGTGGCAAGACTTTTATTAAGTCTGTTAGCGGTCGGAGATGGGAGGTAGATCATATGGGATCCAGGACCCTCCTGAAGCTCACCCAGGCTCTATAAAAATGTTATAAAAATAGGGTACCCAAAATAAGGGGGGGAATCTGCCGGTTGAGCGTGATCTAGGACGTCACCTCCTTGCAGAACCGTTGTCCAGGAAACAGTATGGTCTCTATCACGTACTGAATCAAGGCTCATCATGGGTTGTATTGGTACCTGTTTATTTTGCAGGTTTGTCCGTGGGCTATCTTTAATAACTAGGTATGATTTTTCGTTGACCGTCACATTGTTACTATAACAATTTACATTATCCTTGAGACTAATCAAGTTATTGTTTGGTGATTAACTGTTGCGGAAGAAAATATTTGAGTGAAAAGATAAGGAATATGTGTTGTAAGGAATGAAATACGCGCGGTCCTTAGACCACTATCACGTAAAAAATAACAAACAATAACTACTTAACTATTGATTTTATGATGATTATTTTAAAGTCCGTAGTGAACATCATGATGAATATCAGTTTCATGGAGAAGCTTCTTTATCGGAATCTATATCACCTAGGATTTAAAATCTCATTTCATTCTTTTAGGGGGTGCGGAATGGCTTAGTGGTAGAGGGCTAAGTTACCAAAATCTTGTGTTGAGAGTGATCTACAAACGTCGTCCAGGAAATACAGTCTCTTCCACGTATTGAACCCAAGACCCTTCATAAGTTTTATATTTATATATTTTTATTCTGTGTAGTAAAATCCGATCGAATCTCGCTTCCTGGCCACGAACTCCATTATAGTCATTAATTACTCGTACAACCGCTAGCAGTGTTCTCTAGTCCTTTTTCTTTTCTCTCCTCTATCACTCCCTTCCGCTTGCTACCGAACGTCCTGGCAATTTATAAACGCCATTCGTCCCGACGGGAGGCGTGGACCGTACGCACGAGGCTATTAGCAGGTATTAATCGAATCCGATCCCTAGCCTGAAATATAACAAGCCGGGATGTAATTTGACTGCCAGGATTCAATTTGATGCCGCCTAACAAGAAACAAGCGGAGACTAAACTGCTCGCTGGGACAGTCCGCGATGAAGAACGGATCGTTCTGGAGCAGATAAGATCAGATCTCTGCGGGTGGCCGATGTCCTTCATAATCCAAAATATGATTAATGCAATAATAATTAATAATATTAAAAATATATTAGATACCTTTTTTTCTTCTCCCAAGTGTTTCCTCAGATTGCGGTTTCCTTCAACCAAAACATTTTTCCTTTTTCCATTTTTTTGTACATCTTTCTCAGACCATCGTCGTGCATACTTTTCTCAATTCCTTCAATCCATCGCTTTAGTTGCCTTCCTCGCTGTTTCCTCCCTTCAGCACTTCAATTGAAAATTAAATCGGGAAATTTTTCCTCCTTCATTTTTCTGAGGTGAGCATTCCAGTATATTTTCCTCTATGTTTTGGAGGAAGTTATTATGGATTGGAATTTACTCTCTGATTTCAATATTAGTCTTTCTTTCTAGTCTTGATACCCTGGAGCTCTCCTGCAATTGTCCACATCAGTAGGTAGTAGCCTTTTTTCAGAAGCTATTCCCAACGTTCATGTTTCTGCTCCATAATAGATACATAATGTTTATTAAAATTACAATTTGTACATAATATAAAAAATATATATATTGATTGAAATTTTCAACCGCATTGCGATAAGTAAGTAAATGTAATGTGATAGGAGTAAATCAGTAGTAGACCGCTAAGCTGCTGTGGCAGATTTGATTTCATTTGTATACAACTGGGTATGTATCCTTTGGTATCTAGGACCCTCCCGGGGCTTACCAAGTCTCTATAAAGTGGGTAACCAAAATAATGGATGAGGACCTGGCGTCTGAGTGAGATCTAGGACAGATAACCTTCCTTCACACAATTTTTCAAGAAACAGATGAAGTACAGTCTCTACCACGT
Source organism: Troilus luridus (assembly GCA_964056705.1). Classification (NCBI taxonomy): domain Eukaryota; kingdom Metazoa; phylum Arthropoda; class Insecta; order Hemiptera; family Pentatomidae; genus Troilus; species Troilus luridus. The sequence continues at coordinate 194,115,292 of OZ057412.1, read as the reverse complement.
ACTGAACCCAAAACTCTTCATGAGTTGTACTAGTATGTTTTTTTTTTAATATAATGATACAGAATGGAATGAAAGTTGAGAAACTACCCAGTGGTAGTACTCGAATAACAATTTCAACTTAGGTCAGGAGGCCATATTATTGTAAGATGGTTTGTTATGAAAAGACTGATTTCGGGTTCGGGCCGAATAAGACATTAAGGTCATTATGGAGTTTATTAGTAATAAAGTAAGGACCATTTTACCAATGTCATTGAAGATTTTACGATGGATTTTGGATTGTAAGGATAGGAGAAGTATTCGATAGCATGTATATCCTATTATGGTATTACACTTTTGCAATTGGAACCATAGAGCGTTAATCTAGTTAGTGTTAAACAGTTTTATTAACATATGATAATTTTTCTATCTTAATAATTTCATACGAAGAGTAATCTCCGAGATATAATATTACTTATATTTCTGTTGCAGGTAAGTTGGCTGAAGTGTAACAGTTATCGTAAGTTATACAGTAAGTATATTTACGTACTCCATTAACGAATATAATAAAAAGGTTCTAAACTACTCACAAATTCCATTGACGAAATTGATCTATCGATGGACAACAATTATAGAATAATCCTACTAATATTATAAATTCGAAAGTTTGTGAGGATGGGTGTATGTATGTATATTTGTTACTATTTCACAAAAAAAAATACAAAACGGATTCGAATGAAACTTTACAGTAATATAGTTTATACATCAGAATATCACATTGGCTACAATTTATAATGATTTTGTGAAATTTGTCATTGGAAGTCGGATAAGATTCTGCCCTCTGAGTAGCTTTCTCTAATGAGTCTTGCTCGCAAAATCTACATATTTTCGATGAACGAAACAAATCAAGTTACGTAGTTCACCGGAGTATATTGCAGTAGGTAAATTGGATCGCCCAAACTAAAAACACATCGATAAATTTCCTACATATGTACATTATTCTAATCCTTTCAGTTTTAATTTCTCGCTGCGTCAGTAGGACAAGTGAAACCGTTATACTAAGTAATACTTTACAATAAATTCAATAACATTACATACTAATCCTTTACTGACACGAGCCGAACGAAAGTAACTTCTGTCCGTCCGTTTGTTAATCAGTGTCAATGTATGTTTCACGGATGTGCTGATAAGTCTGTGATGAAATTTGATTTGGATAATCTCAAGCCTGATGAAGGACATAGGCTACTTTTTATCAACACACCACACAGGCGAAGTTTATATAAAATTGTAACCTGATTGACTAACAACGCACAGCAGAAACCACTGAACTTAGCATCTTGAAATTCGCAGATAGGTACCTTGTATAGCTTAAATGAGCACTAAGAAAGGAATTGAGACAATTCCACCCCCAAGGGTTTCCCCCTTATTATAATAGGGGTTCAAAGATTGTATAGAATACGTCAGTTTTGATGTTAGACATCTGAAATTTTTGATGTACGAGTAACTTATAATAAAAAAATTTTTTTTTTTTTTTAAATTTATTTATTGATATTTACAACTGTATAATAAAAATACATCTAGTAAATGTGCTAAGCGATACATAATGACATGTGAAAATGACAAGTAGAGAAACTACCCACTGGCAGTACTCAAATCATAAGTTCAACTAAGAAGTCACGGGGCCATCTTCTTTTCAGACGCCTCGGAGGATTATCGGGAATTGAAGAGGAAGCTAGGTTTAAAACCAGAGGGTTTGAGTGGAAATGAAGAAAAAAAAAATTAAATCATTTATTGGAATTGATCTGTCATGAAACATTAACACGAGTGAAGCCGTGAGATAAAACTAGTTGATGTATAAAAGATGCAATTTTAGACTTAAAAAACTTAATAATGTAATAATAATGATGAATTTTGAGATATGAGCGATAATAATGAGGTGACAGGAACATCACTTGGATCTTAAAAAATCAATAAAAAGAATTGATCATCGGTTTTTTTTTGAGTGAATTTCCTTTAAAAAAATATATAAAAAATGAAAATATGAATAATAATGAATTTAGAGTTTAAGTGCATACCAATCGGCTTCCTTGATGTATTTCCAATACAACGTTTCAATTACTCTCACATCCTCTGAACTGCAATCGATCCCAGATCTGCTATTAGCGTTAATATGAGCATGTAGCCATTCATATAGCTGCAAGCAGGAAGCACATTATGCCTACTGCAGTATATCATAGTTCATGTTCGGTTATTAAATTAAATAACTACATTATCGATTCCGAGTACAGTTATTACTACCTGCTATTATTAGAATAGTCTATTAGCGAATCGAACATCACTATCTCAATTCACTCAGATTAAACGGCATATGGTGAAGTCAAGGCGGGCTTCAGGAGGGCGAATAAAAATTAAAAACATATATTTTATCAATGCATTAGTGGAAAAATTCCAACTAAAAACCTTAAGTCTCTAAACTAAAACTAGAAATTGAAAGTACCTGTCCAATATTTCGCCTATTCAGGCATCCTCAGGGCAGAAAGAGAATAACAGCAAAGCAAAACATGAATAATGCACCCAAAAAACGCACCCACCACCTCCAAAACTCAAATGCAACTACTGAATCACAGGGAAGGTTACTTGATTCCCAGCTGGCTAAGGTTAGATAAAAACAGCTGATAAATACTCCAGAATTTGAAACATCAATATACACTCACCAAACCCCAAAAAACACAACAGGAAAACAAAATAAAGTAAATAATAGTAACAAACAACAAAAGAACTGAAGACAAAAAACCATATAAAAAAATGAAAGTAAATGTGCAAGCAAAAAAGAGAAAACTATAAAAAAACCAGTGGACTTATGGTTATTCCACAAAATATATATTGAAAAAGGGAAAGGTCAACCGAAACATTAAATAAATGTTAATACATTAGTGGAAAAATTCAAACTAAACACCTTAAGTCTCTAAACTAAAACAGGAAATTGAAAACACCTTTACTTATATAAATTGTATTTTCAATTTCCAGTTTTAGTTTAGAGACTTAAGGTTTTTAGTTTGAATTTTTCCACTAATGTATTAACATTTATTTAATGTCTCTGTTGACCTTTCTCTTTTTCAATATATATTTTGTGGAATAACCATAAGTCCACTGGTTTTTTTATAGTTTTCTCTTTTTTGCTTGCACATATACTTTCATTTTTTTATTTGGTTTTTTGTCTTCAGTTCTTGTGTTGTTTGTTACTATTATTTACTTTATTTTGTTTTCCTGTTGTGTTTTTTGGGGTTTGGTGAGTGTATATTGATGTTTCAAATTCTGGAGTATTTATCAGCTGTTTTTATCTAACCTTAGCCAGCTGGGAATCTAGTAACCTTCCCTATAATTCAGTAGTTGCTTTTGAAGCTTGGAAGTGGTGGGATGTGTTTTTTGGGTGAATTATTCAAGTTTTGCTTTGCTGTTATTCTCTTTCTGCCATGAGGATGCCTGAATAGGCGAAATATTGGACAGGTATTTTCAATTTCCTGTTTTAGTTTAGAGAGTTAAGGTTTTTAGTTGGAATTTTTCCACTTATGTATTAACATTTATTTAATGTCTCTGTTGACCTTTCTCTTTTTCAATATATATTTTGTGGAATAACCATAAGTCCACTGGTTTTTTTATAGTTTTCTCTTTTTTGCTTGCACATATACTTTCATTTTTTTATTTGGTTTTTTGTCTTCAGTTCTTGTGTTGTTTGTTACTATTATTTACTTTATTTTGTTTTCCTGTTGTGTTTTTTGGGGTTTGGTGAGTGTATATTGATGTTTCGAAATCTGGAGTATTTATCAGCTGTTTTAATCTAACCTTAGCCAGCTGGGAATCTAGTAACCTTCCCTATAATTCAGTAGTTGCTTTTGAAGCTTGGAAGTGGTGGGATGTGTTTTTTGGGTGAATTATTCAAGTTTTGCTTTGCTGTTATTCTCTTTCTGCCATGAGGATGCCTGAATAGGCGAAATATTGGACAGGTATTTTCAATTTCCTGTTTTAGTTTAGAGAGTTAAGGTTTTTAGTTGGAATTTTTCCACTTATGTATTAACATTTATTTAATGTCTCTGTTGACCTTTCCCTTTTTCAATACATATATTTTATCTTTTTTTTTTTATTCGGAACAAGTACTTAGGATACTGATATCCAAAGGTCCGGATTTCGAGACTTGCTGTGACAGATAAATTATTTAAAAACCGTGGTTGGACCTTGTTCTGGACTCGCCCTACCATTTAAATTCCCTCGCACGTTCGTTTGCTTAGAAACAATATAGGCCCAATCTGGGGATCTAGAGACCCTCCTCAAGCTCAAGCAGTCTCCATAAAGTGGGTTCCCATAATTTGGGTAAAAGCCATAAAGAGATCAGTGGTAGAGCGCTTGCCCTGTCGAGGGTCCTGTATTCTGACATTTAACTTAATCACCCTCAAGGTAGTATCTTTGGCCCAATCCTTTATACAGCTGACATCCCAACTCATCCGAATACTATCCTTACCACGTATCTTGAAGAATGGTGTCAAAACTGTAGAATTAAAATAAATTCTAAAAAATCGCATCAAATCACTTTTACCTTACGTCGTAAACCAATGACTTCCTGCCCTTCAGTATCCTTAAATAATATCCCACTTATGCGTGTAGAGCAGACCCGATACTTAGGGTTGCATCTTGACAAACGATTAACCTGGAATCCTTATACGAGATCGAAGCCATCGAATTCCTCTCGTATCCAATCCGTACAATCCAAAATCCTTCGTGAAATCCTCAATGCTCCTTATTTTGTTAAGAATAAAGTCATCCATAACGACCTTAATGTCCCATTTGTTGCTGATTTGGCCACAACCCGCTATCAATCCTTTCATAACAAACTTCATTCCCACACAAACCCTCTAGTTTCAAACTTCAAGCTTCCTCTTCAATTCCCGATAATCCTCCGAGGCGTCTGAAAAGTAGGTAGCCCCGTGGCCTTTTTAGTTGAACTTGTGATTTGAGTACTATTATGTATGCATTATGTATCGCTTAGCCTATTTACTTGATGCATTATTGTAATACATTTGTAAATATCAATAAATAAATAAAAAAAAAACTGAATCACACTTAGCTTCTATAAAAATGGGTAACTTTAATTTAGGGAAAAGCCTGGTGTTTGATCATGATCCCTTACAAATCAACTCCCTGCACAAATCTTGTTCAAAAAACAGTACAATATCGTACCACTTACTGAACCCAAGCACCTGCATTAAAATGGTAAATTTTATTTTTTTATTATAAAAAATTCTGTTTTTTCCCCTTAATCCGAACCAATCCTCTTCTTTAATCATTTAATTGATAAATGAATGGTTCATTAAATGATTACTAATGTAGCTAGATAGAGTCGGGATCCTGTACCCAAGGAAAAAAGCATTAGTTTCTTTTATTGAATATTCATTTGAAAGATTCAATCCATTCTCAGTGGATTTATCGAGAGGATGCCGGAACTCTCTTTCTTTTCAGTAATGGACTCTGGTCTTAATTCTTACATAATTATACTTACCGAATCAAGTGATTATGTTGAGTGAAACATCTTTTTTTTTCTCTTTGTTTGCAATTTTATCATCTCAATCTACAATCTAAAATAGTCTCCTTGGTCATTAGTAATGTAGTTACACTGACGATGAGACTCTAAGAAAAGAAACCGGGAAATTTTTTGACAAAACGGCGACCCAGCTCCGGTTATCGAAGACCGAATCTAGATCCGGAGGAAGACACTCGGGTGAGTGGCGAACGTAATTGCAGTCGAGGCAGGGGTGGTCATTACACTCAGGTGGAGTAGAGGTGAGTGGTATTAAGTCATCAATTTCGAATTAGGACTGGCTGTTTAGCGATGTCACATTAGGCTCGGCTCATTATCATCAAGGATCCTCTCGAAGGAGGAGGCAAAAAGCGAAACCTTTGTGGCACAACTCGCTAATGTTGCGAAGTACAATGATCTTAGTATAATTTCAAGTATAAGCTTATTATGCTGCAGGTGAGATTAGTTCAAATACATAAACCCTATATCAAAAGACTGAAAAAAATGATATCTGTTCAGGTATAAACTTCTTTGATGAATATATTTTTTATAAAAACATTATTAGCCTAAAATATTTTCTTGTAATATTTATGCAGTCCCTGTTAATATGTCGTTAAGTTAAATATATGTCCAGAGACAGTTAACTATATTAAGGGAAGCGGAATCGTCTTAGTCACAACGATAGCACGCTTCTCTAAGTACAAAAAAGTCATATTGGAGAAAATTCGACTTAACCACTTAACCACATGGGCTATATATATATTAGTATTGGGGGCGAGGTAGCTCATTTGTAAAAGAACCTAGTTGCTCTCCCGAAGGTCCCAGGTTCAAGTCCAGCTGTGACAGACATGTTATTCAATCAGTCAACAGCCTGAGATAGAACGTGTGGAATTTGGAGACCCTCCCCGTGCTCAACGAGTCTCTATAAAGTTGATACCCTTAATTTGGGGAAAACCCCTGCCAGTTAATCCCGGAGGAAGCACATCCGTTGTCCTAGAAACAGTACGAATCCTGCTGAGTCCTTCATGGGTTGTAATGGCACAGGCTTTTTTATATATTAGTATTGATTATCTAATTGATCAAAAAAAATATCTAAACTAAATGGGTAGGTTATCTTCATTTTGTCAAAAAATTAGTTTTGAATCAGCTCCGTTGCAGTAACAAAGAATCAACAGAAACGACTACTTTACCAATCGGTGAATTCGTTGCGATGTCCGTTCAAAACTTAAGTACGGTTAGCTGTAAATAGTTTTTAATTATTGTAACAATATTTATGTTTGTTCGTTTATTCAATTAAAATCACTTCATGTTGCTGTGGCTAATCGAACGATGCTACAGTGGAAGTCCTAAATTCTGCCTACCCATGTATAATTAGGGACGGAAACTTTAACCCGTCAGTTCCCATAAGGTCGTCGGAACAGATTTAAAAAAAAAATTATATTCATGTCCCCTAAGCTTAATTTAAGTGTCTTGTAATGTTTAACTGCAAATTTTGACCTTACTTTCTAAAATAATGAGTATGGTTATGGGCACCTGAGGTTTGAGGTTGAAAACGTTCTCTACATTACAAATTAAATTTATTGAAATGGTAACAAACATTAAAAAAAAATATCGTTGTATAATAATTAGCCTGTCAATAATTCAGAAACAAATTATTATTTTTATTACATACTCATAAATCTAACCTCCAGGGCGAAAGCTCTCTGTTCTAAACAGATAAGAGAGCGATTATCATGCAGACTTTCTAGGAGAGACATGGAAACTAAAGCTAATATGTTTTTTAACCAGAAGATGGCTGTGGAAGAACAGAGACTGAGACAGAATTAAATGAAAAATAATATGATACACCTGTAGGTGCTTATGGTAACTGACGGGTTGATAAGTATCAGACCTCATATAGGCTTGGGATCTTAAGGACGCATAACCTAGGATTTTTTACCGTGCTATAAAATCCTAGGATCACGTACGAGCTGAGAACCCACTATTTTGGGCACAATAGGTTGTCATGCTAACCTCTTCACTACAGGTCAGAAATAGTTGTGAATTTTGTTGCTAGTCATTGACCTAGAAATTTTATTGATTTTGATTTGTATCACTTTATATTGTTAGCGCTTAATGTTCTTTCATAATACTAGTAATAGAATCTAGACAGCTTCGCTCATTTCGGTCTAGGGTAAATAAAATTTAAAAAGAATCAGCAGTGATATGTAATTTATAAATTTTATTACCACAAACCCCTTAAAGCGTAATGTTTTAGTAATTCTAAATAGATTATTTTAAAAGGCTGATCACATGGGACAAGACTCCCTTAGTGCATGGTTCGGAACGGTGTGGGTTGGATTCTCATTCGGGTCAGTTACTTTCTATTTCAAAGGAGTCCTAACAAATGAATGTAGATCATCCCAGTCTCGTTACTTTGTGACTAGCCATCTGACTGTTATCAATAACAGTAATAACAGTAACTCTTGATTGACTAATACATTACCATCAAATATATAAATATATAGGTTTTAGATTACTAAATGTATTTTTAACTTTTACTAAAATTATACCGCTTGGTGTTTTCCTTCCTCGGTGCCAAATCGAACAAGCGATCCATTCATTCTCCACCCTCCATCTCCCATTCATTTTTGTTTCGGCTCATTTTTATATTTCTGTTCTTGTTAATTGGAACTTGGCTTGAGGAGTTGATTTCTTGGGAGATTAAATCAAACTAGATTTAAGATTTAACCTAGAATTTAAGTAGGACACGGTTTTAAATATAAAAAATAACTACATTTTAGTGCAGTATAAAAAACATACGTTTATTGGGTTTATATAAACGCAATACGTTATTATTGGTGGATCCTTTTGAAACTAAAATCTGCTAAATCATACCCAACGTAGTCGACCGATATGACCCATCTCCTCATGTCTAAATATAAAAACTATACCATTTTAATATATCTTACCTATAGTGATAGATTAAAAGAATTTCTGAATTATATCCCATATTTTCTATTTATATAATGATTTTTAAATAATGTAACAGATTAAATAACATTATTAATTTTATTTCTGCAAACTGTTACTTTTATTATATTGATTTAATTGTTTTATTTTAATCTTCGGGGTTATTCTGAAAACGGAAATGATTGAAATTGAAATGGAAAAACACATTTGAATATTAAAAGCATTTCAATTAATTTGGAAAAAGTTAGAATTGAAATAATAAAGTATAAAAACCAATTTCAAAAAGTTAATAATTTATGCGAAAATCTTGTTGAAGGATAATTTAAACCCCTTTTGTACTTTGTAATGATATTTTATTAATTATATTTATTAATAAATATTTTTATTTACATGTGTTTGTATATATGTAAAATAGGAAATGTAAAAGTTACACAGGTTCATATTTTTTTTTTTTAAATTTCTAAGTTCGTTATTGTTTTTTAGGTCAACCAATGCGTTTAAAACACAATTCTAAATAAACAGGAATAGTGAAATATTTTTTTAGTTCCTCAAGTAAGTTCATTTCGAAATTACAATATTGGTTTAAAATATTTATTTTTTTTTGTTTTTGTTTTTCTAGATATAATAAAATAAATATACTTGTTTTCATGACTTAGTTTTTGTTATAATGCTTCACAAGAATTGTTTACCTTTTTTTTTATTATATTTTTTTTTAATTTTATTTGCTTATTTCAATATCCATGTTTTTGGGTAGAAACGTGATTTTTTCTTACGTTGAGATGTAGTATTAGAATGAAGATTCTATTATATTCTATTCTGTGTATATTATCTATACCACCTAATATGGAGTATGTTTAAAAAAAAAAGTAAATAAAAAACGTTTCGACATTTATTTGTCATTCTTAATTTCAGCAATATTCATTCCTCATACAACTTCATTAAAATCATAAGTCCAAATCATTACTGTGAAACAATAAAAATACACTAAAATACAATTCTAAATAACAATAAGCATAGATACAAAACATTCTTTCAAAGTTAAAAAATTAAAAAACTTATATAAAATCTTGGAAATTGTCTTTCATCCATACGAAATTATTTAGAAGCTGTATTTATAAACGATAAATTAGAAAATACAGTAAATGATAAAGAAGATGCTGGAGATATAAGCAAATTGTATTCGTCCATAATTTTAAAATTAAAAAAGAAATAGAACATAAGATGTTAAGCTTCATAAACCAATCAGATGGAGCAAAATAACCTGACCCATCACCTACTAATAGATCAGATAATAAAAAAAAATCCAATTAATATTCAAAATAAATTTCATGTTTTTAATTAATAATTTAATTGTTTATATGGTAAAATTTAAATAAATACCATATTTGTTTGTTATTTTTTATTTTTTTTTGGAGGACATTTGTTAATATATTTTTATTCATAAATGACTTTAATTTGATCTAGTATTGCAGAGATCAAATTTTAATTTATAATGTAATATTCTATTCATGACCAGGGAAGAAAAACAATTTCCAAGATTTTAGGTAAGTTTTTAAATTTATTAACTTTGAAAGAATTTTTTGATATTAAGGTATCTATGCTTATTGTTATTAGTTATTTTTGACAATTTATTTATGATTGTATTTTAGGGTATTATTATTGTTTCACAGTAATGATTTGATCTTTAATGAAGTTGTATGAGGAATGAATATTACTGAAATTGAGAATGACAAATAAATGTCGAATCGTTTTTTAAAAATTATTTGTAAGGTTTAAAAAACAAATATTGACTGGAATATGGTTTTTTCTTCTCTATCCTATTATATAAATGGAAGATAGAGTCCAGTATATAAGTAAAATCTTACAAAGAAAAAAAAGTAAATACAATACACGATGGGAGTAGAATAGCTCAATGGGTAGAGTGCTTATGCTGAAGGTTGCGGGTTCAGGATAGACCCTTAAGGACCTCTTGGGGCTCACCCAGCCTCTATATAGTAGGCACTATTAATTGAATAACCTGGCAGTCGAGTGTGATCTCTGACAAATCACCTATCTGCCCAACTGCTGTTCAAGAAACAGTCCCATTTCTACAATATATTGAATCCTGACTCCTTCATGGCTTTTAGTTGTATTGGTAATATACAATACTTATAAACTCTTTTGGGCAGCCTGAATTGATAATTATGATGAATTGAGACCTGTATACTTTAGAGGAGTCATTATATGATCCATTAAATAAAATTAGTATCGTAATAACGAAATTTTGACTTCCTTCGATTTCGTCGTAGAATGTTATAATATTGAGGACAAACAGGTTCACATCTAGCGGGAAGACAAGAATAATTATCTCTAATGGTGGAATCTTTTTAATAAATTATCTAAAATGCAAAACGTGTTTCAGCTGTGCCGAACCTGATGAAGTGGTTTCGAATCTTTCAAGTTTAAATAAGCGATAGTTCGCTCGATTTAATATCTCCTTGTAATTATAATTAATTTTTATTTTTTTAATTTAAAAGATTTTACTTCTCTTAAAAATATGTTTTATGTGCTTTGTTGTTTTAAGTTTAAGTATTTAGAGTCTACAATGAACTGGAAAAATGAAATTCAAGAGAATATGCAATGCTCGGGATATTGCTAGAAAATACTTTTTTTCGGTCTTGAAATTCATGAAAAATTATACTTTATAAAACTATCATCCTTACAATTGTGATAATTAGGTGTGAATCGTGGCGTTTGAAGGATGAAAAACCTCTTAAAGTATTCGAAAATAATTATTGTGTAGAATATTTGGGACGAAAAAATGTTGACTCCACTGGGGTATTCAATTACTTTATCGGGAATCGCAGATTAGCCAACAGACGGTTTTAAATGAAGTTATACCGTTATTTAGGTAATAAAAGTTGCAAATAAATTATGTTTAATTAGATGAAATATAAGAAATATTATTTAAAAATTGAAATTTAACATTTGTTGGTCCTTATTGGACCTACAATGGATGACAATGGACTAAAAAGTATTAGTCTATTACGATGAAAGAAATATCTATAATAAATGTTTCACAGAAGTATGTAAACATCTCCAAAGTTTAGGGATCCATAAAAGATAGAGAGTTATATATAAAATATGCTTCCAGAAAAATAAAAACAACCAACCTCGATAAAAGAAAGGAAGAAATAGCAAAAACTCAAAATGAAAATATTCTGGGAAAATTAAAAGTCCAAATTTATTTATTTATTCATTATTTATTATGCAAAGCTGATCATTAGATAATGAACGATTCCTAAAAAATTAATACGAGCTAAGCCGACTTGTAAACGCTCGAGAGTAATATCGCAGTGTATGTGGGAGGAATGCGTTAGGAATTATCTAAAATGTTTGGGATTTGGTCGACTACTTACCAATGGTTGTAAGCTGAGGTTGCTGCTATCGGCATCGAGCCTTCCGGTTCGGTATGCCTTATTATTGTATTTAATTATTGTAATTTTCATCGTCTTAAAAAAAAAATAAGTACCCAGTTATTTAGAAATTAATATATTTATATTGATAAATGACTTTAATTTGATCTAGTATTGCACAGATCAAAGTTTGATTTTCAATGTAATATTGTATTCATGACCATTAAAGAAAGACAATTTCCAAGATTTTATATAAGTTTTTTAATGTTTTAACTTTGAAAGAATGTTTTGACCTTAAGATATCTATGCTTATTGTTATTAGTTATTTTTGACAATTTGTTTATGATTGTACTTTTATTGTTTCTCATAAATGATTTGGACTTATGATTTTAATGGAGTTGTCTGAGGAATGAATATTGCTGCAATTGAGAATGACAAATAAATGTCGAAACGTTTTTTTAATTATTTGTACTTTTTTTTTTTAAATTTATTTAATGATATTTACAACTGTATTACAATAATAGGTACATCACGTAAATAGGCTATGTGATACATAATGACATGATATAATGACAAGTAGAGAAACTACCCACTGGTAGTACTCAAATCGCATGTTCAACTAAGAAGGTCACGTGGCCATCTTCTTTTCAGACGCCTCGGAGGATTATTGGGAATAGAACAGGAAGCTAGGTTTGAAACTACCACTAGTTGAAACTAAGTGGGAATGAAGTTTGTTATGAAAGGATAGATAGCGGGTTCGGGCCAAATCAGTAACAAATGGGACATTAAGGTCGTTCTGGATGACTTAATTCTTAACAAAATAAGGAGCGTTGAGGATTTTACGAAGGATTTTGGATTGTAGGGATTGGATACAAGACGAATTCGATGGCTTAGTGGAGCCCTAAAGATCTACTCCGTAAGTCCAAATAAGTCGTATGATGGTCATGTAGATGAGTCTATTGTAGTTAGTTGGGAGGTTAGATCGTTTGTCTAGTAAGTGTTGAAGTTGCCTGAAACATCGAGCGGTTTCTTGTTTTTCAGTCTAGTATGAGGATTTTGTAAGTTTTAAAAACAAATATTGACTGGAATGTGGTTTTTTCTTCTCTATCCTATTATATAAATAAGAAGATTGAGTCCAGTATATAAGTAAAATCTTATAAAGAAAAAAAAAAGTAAATATAATATACGATTGGAGTAGAATAGCTCAGTGGGTAGAGTGCTTATGCTGAAGATTATTGTAATTTTCATCGTCTTAAAAAAAACAACTGCAAACTTAGAACACGACAGAGCTCTAAGACCAAGCAATTCAAAACCGCCATGTCGTCGCTAAAGGAAGCAGTCAGATTTCGACTTGCCTTAGCAAAAACTGTGTTATGTCGAATAAAGAGTTAAATAATATTTCCCAGGGATTCAGAGATGCTATTGCTAGCTGAACTGAACAGAAGTATATAAATGTGTATCAATTAATTTTTTATAGAAATTCAAACTCTTGCTCTTTAAAGTAAAATATTTAATTAAAACAATCAATAAATCAGTCGATATCTTTATAATAGTCTTATTAAATAACTAAAAGAGAAATTCATGAAAAGTGCAAAAAACTACGTCAAAGACAAAGTGCAGCACACCTCAAGTCAACACTCCAAACATATTCATAGAATAGAACCTTACTTCTAAATATTCAACTCAGGTAACTTAGTTGTTCTGAGATGTGTTGCAATTTGTTTCTTTGATGTGGTTTTTCTTTTTCTTTGTGGTGCCTGAATTTGCGAAACATTGGCAGCTTAGTTTTTATTATTTTAAGAATTTGCTTTTTGCGATTTTTCCTGTTGCATTCTAATTCAATTTTTTCATAATGAATAATATAAATTTTATGTATATATATAGGCTATACTGATATTGTGATATAGATTTTAGCCAAAAATATTGTACAAAATTATGTCCCTTTAGAAAAACAATATTGGACATTGTTATTTTGATATTTTAAACTCCAAATTTTTTTCCATTTATATTTCCATTATATTCGAACTATTATTTCAAAAAAATAATAAAAATTGATATACCCATACTTTAACAGAAATTCTAGATAAGCACAGATAATTTATTATTATTATATAAAGCCTGCTTACGAACTATACTAACATATGCATGCCCAATATTTAGTTACATGTCTAAAACTAATTACAAAAAATTACAAATATTCCATAACAAATGCCTTAGAATTGGTGGAAATTATGCATATTACACTAAAGTTAAAATTATGCATAAAGAATTAAATATACCTTATATTAATGTATTTATCAACAAACTAGGTAAAAAAAATTTTTTAAGTGTAAAAATAATAAAAATTCACTTATATAAAATATTGGGAACTATACAAAAAATAGTACAAAGCGGTGTACATAAATTAACAACATATTTATTACTGTTATAATTTCTTCTATTTCATTGTTATTATTTATATATATGTATATAAGTTACTAAGAATGTATATTTACAATTTTTGTTTATTTTATTATTATTAAATTTTTTTTCTTTGTTGGAAGTTTCTTTTATACATTTTTTCTTTCATTGTAAATTATGATTCTATTCAGATAAATTTAAATATGTACAATTGTTTTTAATTTGAGACTAGTCTATTTGAAACAGCATGTAAATTTGTGAATTGTAGCAAATTATACAAGAAATAAATAAATATATAAAAAAATAATAAAAATTGAAACTGCACAAGAAATAAATACGATTACTTTCTTTAATCTTTAATTATGAAGTGCACCATTGACTGAAGTAGTCAACAATCGGATAGTGAAAGTATTAGAGCAAAATCCAACTCGTTATTCTATTCATATTGCACATTTTTAATTTTGTTCTTCCGTCGAAAGCCAACGACTATCTGTCCTCCTATATCGTTTAATAACATCCCACTGATTCCTGTAGAACAGTTCCGTTACTTAAGACTGTGGCTTGACAAAAACTTAACTTGGGATCCTCATACTAGATTGAAAGGACAAGAAACAGCTCGTAGTTTAGGCTACTTCAACACTTCCTAAACAAACGCCCTAAACCAACCAATTAATTACATAAGACTCATATGTACCATGTATACGGAGTAGAGCTTTGGGGCTCCACTAAACCATGCATTCCTTTCGAATTCAATCCTTACAATCCAAAATCCTTAGTAAAATCCTCAATGCCTCTTACATTGTTACGAACGTAGTAATCCACAATAAACTTAATGTTCCGTTTGTTGCTGATTCGGCCTGAACCCTATATCAATATTTTCAAGAAATTATTCCCACTCAAACCCACTATTTTCAAATCTAGCTTCCTCTTCAATTTCTGATAATCCTCCGTCTGAAAAGAAGATGGCCTCGTTACCTTTTAAGTTAATCTTTTTATTTGACTGCTACGACTGGGTAGTTTCTCTACTTGCCTTTATCTCTGGACATGATTTAACTTTCATTATATTTACTTGATTTATTCAGGATACAGTTGTAAATTTCAAAAAATAATAAGGTCTATGTAAGTATCATAACTTCCTATCCAATTCATTGCTACGTCACTGATTAATATTTTCGTTCCGAATTATTGCCATGTGTTCTCCTGTTATGCGTTACACATTGACCTTTGCTATTACATTTCCATGATGCACATGCCGTCCGTTGTAGGAAGAAGCAGCTAGATGTCTCGAGCGTCGGCTTCTGTTTGCGCAGAGATCGTCCCTTGTTCCCGCCCGCACAATTACCGGCGTGCACAATATCCTCGCTTGTGCTTTGTTTCGTCCTTACGCAGCTTTCTCACCCTACTCTGCTTACTTCATTAATGCCTATTGTTTATATTCCACTTCGGAGACAAACAAAAACACTCCCGCAAGTACTCGGACCCCACGAAGTAAAGGTTAATTCATTCAATGGAAGAGCTTACTCACCTCAGGCACTTTTAATTTCTAAATACGACAAGACATGACTTCATTCCTATTCTGGACGGTTCAATCAACAATATTCAAACAGCAGGATTATTGTACAGTAAAAAGGGATAACCATGAATTGATTTTCCATTGAGGAAAATTGATTTTCCATGAATCGCATAGGATCTAGGACCCTCCTAGGCATTACCCAGTCTCTATAATGTGGGGAATATTGGGGAAAAATCTTGCGGTTGACATATCACCCATGAAAAAGTACAGTCTCTACCATGTACTGAACCCCAGACCCGTTCACGGGTTCTAGTTGTACGGGTCTTTTTAAAAAGGGAATTCTTTTGTTTTTATCTTAGATGATGTAAAACTTGTAAAATTGTTCAATTTGAAATAAAAAGTTTAGTTTGTCGGATAATAAATGATTATTAATTTTCTTGTATGTTTTTGCTATATTTTGTATCCTAATCCTCATTTGGCGTTAAAATCTTTGAACAAGTTCAATAGAGATAAATATAGGCTAGTGTGTAGACTGTCGAGAAGCTACGCTGAAGGTCCGTATCCAACTTTGACAGATTAACTATAAATAACTGGATAAGAGGGTGTAAGAAGAAGTTTAAATTACTTGTTTAAACGAAGAAAGAAACGGAAAAAATATTACGTATTTCATGTTACATTATTATTGATAATTGGATTATTGTTACTTGTTTCCCTCTCTCTTCTTTTCTTTGTAAAACATAACATAATATATAATATTATAGCGTATAGTTTGCCTTTTTACATCCCATCTGGAGATAAAATCTTGTATACGGGACTAAATTGATCATTATTCCCAGCAATACTTTACTCCCTCGGCTTGGCCTCAAGAGTAAAGATAATTATTCCCTCGCATTCGCTCGGGAACAAACTCGATTGTTCCCTCGCGTTCGGTCGGGAACAAACTCGAATTGTACCCTCGCATTCGCTCGGGTAGAAACTTACAGTTGAGGGAATAATGATCTTCTCTAGTCCCAAGATGCATAAATAACTATTATTTTGAAGAGAAAAGTAGCTTAGTTTTATAATGTTGGAATTTATATATACATTTTTTTCTTAATTGATAACTGGTACGACTTAATTTAAATGTGTAATTATACTACTAAAGAAGGGTCCTGATTTTAAAATAGATAGAGACTATATTTTCTTATACCAACGGTTGTGCACGGATGTGATTAGGCCGGGATCACACTCGGCCGTCAGGTTTTCCTATAATTTATGATTTAATCATCTTAGCTTATTAATGCAAGGTATTTTATTAATTAGGGGTAGCTGAACGTCCCGGGATCGAATCTGGCTGTGCTAGATAATTAAATAATTTTTTAACAGCAACAGATGGACCCTAGGGGGTCTTGAGGCTCTCATTTGGCACACTCAACCTCTATAAATTGGGGGAACCTGGTAGTTGAGTGATCTCGGACGAATTACCTCCCGTCATTGTCACAGTCGTTGTCTTGGAAACAGAACATTCTCTACCATGTGTTGAATCCTTGATCTTTCAAGGGTTGCAGTGGTATGGGGATTTTTTAATTGTTTGTTAATGTACTTGAAATTCGAATACGGCTCAGGAATGCTGGACAAAGGAACACTATACGCAAAAAAAACAAATTTTCTTGTGTCGAGGATTATATATAATTAGTCGGGAATTCTTCTATGGCTTATTTTGATAAATAACGTCACAATTAAACAAAAAAACACAACAGGAAAAAAATACATGAGTTTCTTGTTGCCGGGTTCATCAACCTGCCGCTCTGCCAAAGAGCGCGCTCCGCCCACACCGGGTCATTAGGACCAGGGCCTCTTTGTCATTATGCAAATTATATTAATTGCTTCCTGCAAAAACGTTAGCTGCATTTTGTCCTCCTGTGAACCATCTCCATCCTCCAGTAAATCAAAAAAAGTAACGAGAGGATGATATTAAGAACAGTTAAGGGAAAAAAAGCAACAAGAGATATACTGAAGTCTGCAAACTGTTGTTTCGTGCAGAGAAAAAAAAATCTGTGAATTAATGAAACATTTGCTCAAGTGTAGAATTAAATATAACGCCGAGTCATACTTAGCTGAATCCAAATTATTAATAGTTGTAAATTAAATAATAAACGTACTTTAACCTCAATTATCGCTAATTACTTTTCATATATTTTATCTCTCTATATTATGATTTTTTTTTTTTGAAAATGGTATAAGTGGTTTATTTTTATTTATGATTCTAATGATAGTCCAGGAGCCATGGTCCATTGTTTCTTTTGATTAGTATCAAGCTGAATCTTCGTAAATAGCTTCGTTTGGATGAGACGCCCAACAATTTCCTATGCGAAAATTCTCGATTGTGGTAGCTAACAGAGGTAGCAAGGATAAAATATGTCGATTTGATGATTCACAAAAATTTATTACTAACTGGGTTTTTTTTTTTTGTTAAATCTCAAGATAATTATCTAAATTATTTGAAAAAATATTAGTCCATCAAAATGTATGTATTTAAGTATTTTTCGAATATACAATTATTTAAATTAATGTAATAACTTATTTATATAATTGTTGTATACTTATACTATACGTATAGTAATATTAAATTACATCATGAAATAAAAATAAAGGCTCAAATATTCAAACAATAATACTGGTTTCAATTTTGAATGTTTTCTACGTTTCATTCTATTTACAAGCCCCGGTTGTTGACTTTG
Source organism: Troilus luridus (assembly GCA_964056705.1). NCBI lineage: Eukaryota > Metazoa > Arthropoda > Insecta > Hemiptera > Pentatomidae > Troilus > Troilus luridus. The sequence continues at coordinate 194,096,767 of OZ057412.1, read as the reverse complement.
TATGAAGAAAACAATTGCTGATACAGTAGCCTGCTAAGTTGTTATTTACCGAGATGAAGCTGAGGCAGCTAACAGCTTGTAAAACGAGAAGTGTTCAAATAAAACGGAACGAAAAGCAAAAAATAAAAACTGAGAGGGGCCGGTCCTAAGTCAACAAAATATTTGAGAGCAGCTCTCGAGAGCGATGACTTTCACCTTGTCAGATTTATCCGTTCCTTCTCGCTCTGCTTCGGGTTTAGTTGATACCTCAGGTAGGTTTATATCTCAGCGGTTATTTACAGGAGAGATTTAATTTGTATTTATTTAATTCTTATCAGCTCGCCGTTTCAGGCTACTTCAACATTTACTAGACAAACGCTCCAAGCTCTCAATTATTTACAAAAGACTAATTTACATGAAAATCATAAGATCCACCTCGACTTACAGAGAAGAGCTTTGGGGCTCCTTAAAATCCAAAATCGTAAAATCCTTAATGTTTTTTTACGAATAAAGTCATCCATAACGACCTAAGTGTACCATTTGTTGCTTTTTCGGCCCGAACCCTATATCAATATTTTCAAGAAACTATTCCCACTATTTTCAAACCAGCAATGTCTTAAATTTCTGATAACCCTGCGAGGCATCTGAAAAGAAGATGGCCTCGTGACCTTCTAAGTTGAACTTGTTATTATATTACTACCACTGGGAAGGTTCTCTACTTATATATACTACTATTCTCATGGAATTACAACCCACAATTCCACTATTCCTGACTTCTTTAAGCCGTTAGACAAAATATAACTGTTCTTGAATTTAAATTTTGTGAATTTACTAGACTAAAACGATAAGAAACAGCCCGCTCTTTCAGGCTGCTTCAACATTTACTAGACAAACGCTCTAAGCTCCCAATTAATTACAAAAGACTCATATACATGACAATACTTAGACCCATCTGGACTTACGGAGTAGTGCTTTGGGGCTCCACTGAGCCATCGAATTCCTCTCGTATTCAATCCTTAAAATCCAAAATCCTTCGTAAAATCTTCAATGCTCCTTGCTTTGGTACGAACAAAGTAATCCATCATGACCATAATGTCCCATTTGTTGCGAATTCGGTCCGAACCCTATATCAATATTTTAAAGAAATTATTCCCACTCAAACCCACTATTTTCAAACCTAGCAATATCTTCAATTCCTGATAATCCTCCGAAGCGTCTGAAAAGAAGATGGCCACGTGACCTTCTAAGTTAAACTTGTGATTAGAGTACTACCACTGGGAAGTTTCTCTTCTTGCCTTTATCTCAGGACATGATTTATCTTTCATTATATTTACTTGATGTATTCATTTATTGAAGTTGTAAATAAATAAATGAATTTTTTTTTTTAATTTAAATTTGTGAACTAAATTAGGCATGGATTTAAAAAATAAAATATGCTACCTCTTGTTTTAAGATTTCCATTTTTGGATAAATATTTCAATGCAAGGAATATAGTGAAATAATATTAAAATATTTTTCTCATAAATATAAAATAAATTTTTATCTTTATATTTCATTATTTTATTTACTGCAAAATATTCAATATCTCAAAACAATACTTAGTGGATATTTATATTTTAATAAGGGAATACTAAAAATAACCTTTGCTGGATGTATTCTCATTATACAGTTGTGTATTTCATTAATTAAAAACAAATATTATGACCAGTGGGATTTCGGTATATTGAAAGATAAAAGTAATATAATAATAGGCATGAATGTTTTTTTTTTATTTAATTTATTGATATTTACATCTATAATGATATTACAAGTAAATCTGCTAATATGTACAATATGACATGAAAAACGCCTGTGGAGAAACTACCCATCGGTAGCACTCCAATAAAGTTCTATAGTAGATGGTCGCCTGTTAGATGGCCTCGAGGCCATCTTCTTTTCAGACGCCTCGGAGGTTTATCAGGAATAGTATGGCAAGCAAGTTGAGAGACTAGCGGATTTTAAGCGTGTATGGAGCTTGTCATGGAAGGATAGGTATCTAGTTTGGGCCAAATCAGTAACATATGGGATATTAAAATCATGATGTATGGGTTTGTTTGTGACATAATAAGGGGCATTGAGGATTTTACGAAGGATTTTGGATTGTAAGGATTGGATACGAGATGAATTGGATGGTTTAGTAGCGCCCCAAAGCTCAACTCCGTATGTCCAAATAGGTCTGATAACTGTCAAGCATGAATGTAAAATGAGAAAAGGTGACTCATGTTTTTTTATGTCTATATCGTCTATATGCAGGACAGCACATTGGCCAATAAGATTAAAATAAATAAGTCGACAATTTATCGAATGAGAAGGCAACGGAAAGTTGGGTGGTAAGGGGTTTTTGTTGGGTTTACTAAGTGAAAAAATATTTCCCGACAAATTGCATAAATACTGAAAAGATAAAGAGAACCATTAAGGGAAAAAAGTTGTTGAAAATGGAAGGATTCCCAAAAAGAACGGAGGAAAAATGGTCAATATAGGAAGAAAAAGCATAGTAAACGTATGAAGATATATCGGAAGAAAATTAAAGAATAAGAAATTAAAATTGGAACGTGGTCCTGAAATGGCTAATTTGCGTAGAAAATAATAATAAATTTATCAAATAATAAAACTTAGTGAACACAAAGGCATTATGGCCATACCAAAAATTGCATACAAACTTCTAAAGAGTACTTACTAAACCCAAATCCTTTACATCACTCTTGACGTAATCCTCCCATCTACGCCTTGGTTTACCATTCGGCTCTGGGCTAGTGAATCTCTCAGAAATTCTTTCAATATTAAGCCCAAAAACTATGATCACGTAAACATAATTTGAACTAAATACCCCAGTATATTTACATTCTTACTCTTTGTTGCTCCATCTTTCCTTTGTTATCAGTTTTCTATCCGGGTTGGAATATTTTGTATTTTTTTATAACTATGAGTTGTAAATTATTTTTTTAATTTGTGTTTGTTCTTTATTAAAGCTTTTGTAATTCATAAATTTTCGAGACGTTTATAGAATTTTGTGGACTGTTTAGGATAGTTTTTTCTTTCATCGAAATAGATAAATATCTTTAATATGTTTATTTATGTTTAAAAATTTATGAATGTGAATATTATAAAAAAAAAAAACAACGTTAAACTTAACTTTTTTATCGTTTTCTCTATTTTATCTAAACTTTCATGCGCGCATCCATGTTCAAATTGTTAATCATCTACATATCGTTAGTGTATAGCTGTTTTGCTGAAATTCACTGGTTCCAAATCCAGGGATAAATGATTTAATCACTAGGAAAATGTTCGAATTAATTCTTAAGAATAAAAAGGAAATGGAAAAGAAAATTTACATATATTATATATTGAATAAATAAATAAATTTATTGAGTTTTGAGTAGAAACTCAATACATTTTAGTAGTATTGGTTCTTAATAAATTATTTCTCTCTATATATTTTTTAAATATTATTTTTGTTGAATATATTTTTATATTTATGCATTTTAATGATGCTAATTGATGAAAGGAATTAGATCACCTCAGGCAACAATGTAAGTAATTTCTCATTCTTCTGGTTATTGTTTTTATTTTGAATCATTTAAAATTAGTGGATTGATTAAATTAATATATCACAAAACGGATCCCGTATTTAAAAACTCGTCTTGAAAAAGTTTAACAAATACATTATTATTGCCACTTATAATAACAATTGAGAATGTTCTTCTTGTGAATTACTTCTGAATGTAGAGTTTGTACTTTATCTTTCAAAGCATTAAAAAAAAATAAATAAATAAAATCTCAGCTGAAACTCACACTTGGAAAGTCGTATCAATCAATGCGGATTTCTAAGTTCTGGTGAACTTTATTCAGAAGAATTTCTTTTGATATTTTTAAAAGTTTTTTTATATACGCCACTTTCAACTGCAGTGTTTATTTGCTTCAGTTGTTGCGTTATAAGTGATCTAGATGGAGCGAATATAGCTTTTCTGTTTCTAGATTATTTTCTTTCATTCATAGTAGAGTGGTACCTTCTGTTTCACCACCAGAAAATTCTTCAGAGCCTTGGCAGCTCCAGAGACGTTTCACTCCCCTTGTCGAATTCTGAGGTAATGTGTCAGTAATGATTCTACCAGTAAATTATTTATAATATTATATTTAGAAGTGCTTCCTTAGAGCGTTGCTAGACAAAACCATTAAAATATCACCTAACTAAAAATTGTTTGTATAATTGTGGAATTAAGTAAATTATCAATAAAATATTTTCAATAAGTAATGCTTTTATTTTCTAAGAGTCGAATATCCTTTTTTGATGTATAGTTCCTATATATGTATAGCTTACTATATATATATATATATATATATATATGAATTAAATATTCAGAAGCTCATCAATATGAGATAAAAATGACATACTTCAAAATTTTCACTTATATGTACGTCTCTCGCATACGTAACTAAAAGCTTTTATTCACTGAAAACACAAATGGTAAGAAAGGTTTATTAAGGCGAAATAATTTGATCGCTCTGATTCAAATTTGAATATTATTTTTTCCCTTAATTGTATTATATTCTTTTTAATCCTGATTTTTTTTTTAGTACTAAATAATAAGTGGCAATTTTATGCTGCAATGGCTAATCGGGCGATGCTACAGTGGGTGCCTGCCAAGGCTTATTTAGGATAGGGATCTTTAACGAGTACAGGTTCGGGACCCTCGTTTTACGTCTCTTTCGAAGGACGGTATAAGATCTTGAGCAGCACACTATTAGCATAGTACATTGTTATGCTAACTACTACACCACAGGTCGCCCACATACGCTAATTTTAAATTGACTTAGAAACACACGCGAGTTATATTTCGTTAGCGTCAGATATTTTTTCTCATTTTTCTTATGACAACTTTGAGTTACGACTTCCTATTAAATAAACGAAATGTGACGTGAGTATCCTGTTAAACTCTTAATACAGGCTCATGACTTATTTTCCAGCTGGAGTCGTGAAGAGATAATTTCATTAGGACTGTGTCCTACGACCGTTTACGCGGATGAATAACTGCCCAGTCGGCATTAAGCTCGCCTGGAAGAAGAAACCGTTATCGATCTTCTACTTTATGGCCTTTCGGGTCGATGTAATTAATCGATTTGAGGTATCGCAAGGGACCCCGGGAATATATTTCATCACCACAGCTCTGGGCTAAATCTCTTTAAAAGACAACTCGTACGAACAATTTATCAACTCTGAGAGAGAGAGGGAAAGGCTCTGATTGCAGGGTATATATAAATGGACTGTCTGTTCCTCCTTGGAGGACCCCACAATATCGCCAGGGTCATACGTCAAGGGACAGGCGGAGACTAGAACCAGGTCTAATAAAGGCGAGAGGTGAGAGAGTTAATAGCGGCGATAAATATGTTTCCAGAGTTAGCTCTGGGCTGTCTGGAAATTGTTTCCAAAGCCCTGTCAGGTCTCGCCTGTATTGTTCCAGGATTTATTCCGTGACAAGTGCTTTACAGGCTCGATTAATATCGTTCTTGTTATGAACGTGTTAGGAAGTCAAACTTAAAAAAATGCCAATATTTAAAAAAAAAAAACTTCTCATAAAACTCAGCCAAATCATCTCCCTTCACAAACATTGGTTTAGTTGGTTATTTTTTTAAGTTGCTTTATGCTGTTTTGACTAATTGGATGATGCTACATTTCTAAGATTTGTCAATACAGGTATAATTAGGATTAGGAACATTGACGAAAACCTGACTCTGCACCGACTCGGGACTCGCAATTTACATCCCTTCCAATGTGCGGCATAACCAAGCATTTTATATTCCCTTTAAAATATCCTAATGCCACAGTCTACCTATACCTATACCTTGATGCCTATGTGTATTTTTGTCATTTTAATTTGTCCGTATCTTGTATATTTAGCCCTGAAAAAGAGCTGCGATGAGTGTCGAAACGTTGGCTTTCAAATAAATAGTTATTTCTAATTAAAAGAAATATTTTCAGTGCTCTACCATTCTCTTCCTTAAATAAGATACTGGATATTTATTTGGAATAGTATATATTTAACAATACTGGAATAAGTTTTCCTTTTTTGTGTTTTTCCAATTAAATTTAAGAATCCATATTTTGGGTATCGGCAAAAAGAAGTAAGGAACAGTGGTTTTGCGATATTTTAATCTTTAAATAATATATATTAATATTCTAACCTACCGAGTACGACATAATAATAAACAAAAGTGAGTTCATTGAACCATTGCTAAGCAACACTGAAAACCAATGATACTAATTTCATAAAATATAGAGATTTAGCAATAATATGAATGAAGAAAAAGTGTATTGGGAAGTTTGACCCCTTACTATATGGATAAATACGGATTTTTTTATCCTTATTTATATACTAGCATTGTAATGACTGATATAATTTTAATCTATTAACATATATACTATTTGTATCCCCTATATATGGCGAATATGTCGTTATAAACAATGTCATTAAATCCAATTCATTGGTTCTGATGATTTAGTAGGAATACCAGGACCATCGGTAGATCCAGCGAAGATTTAAAATGTAAATTAGATGCAGAGAGTATCCATTATTAATTATATAAATAAGACAGAAAATTAAAATAGTGATGAATTCTATTTTGGAGTATAGCTAGAGGGGTAATTAGGTCTTAGAAGACTATAGAGAGAAGATCGAGAGAGAGAGAGTGCTAGAGTGAGTAGAAGTGTATAAAGCTATTGAAAAATCTGGCAACATTTATTAGCAGGTTCTCGAGTGAATCAGTTGTCACCGCACAAAGCCACAATTCGATAAATCGATTCTTTTTTCTATATCGCCGAGTAATTAACCGCGTCGTCAGTGATGGAGCCACTTCAAAGGCCACAATGGTCAGCTCCGATAATTGCCAATCTATATGGCCCTTGCCCGCCTGCTTTGTCTCCCCTCAATCCATCTTGTCCCATCAATTATTCAACTTAGGTGTCCTTTTCGATTCTGTCACTTCTCCCATCCACAGATTTTTTTTTCAATTTTTTAATCTGTTTAAATTTTTTTAAGCTTTTAAGAACCTTTGTTATACGAGCCCTATCAATTAAGTGAGAACCTATAAAAAAATGTCAAGCCTTTGATAAAGATGAAAAGCTGTCATAACTGATTTAATGGCTTCAATTTTGTAAATTTTATTATAGAGAGCAGTAACCAAATATTTAATCGATCGTAACCATCTAACAAATCAGAAATATTTGATAAAAATACAGATATATATCTAATAAAAATATATCTATATTTTTCTGATATTAAATCTAAATGATAGAACATGGGAAGATAGAAGGGGATCTATCACTAAGGACATCAGAAGGAAGAAAAACTAACTTTTGGAGCGAAACCATCATAAAAAAAACACAAAAAATCGTTCATGCTTTTATAATACCTATTAATTTATGTGGCTGAAAAAGAGGGAATTGGGATTGTAATTAAATGGGGAGATACAAACTATTCGCTAAAATGAACTTCTGGAGACGGGCAGGCGAAATATCTATGCGTGATTGGATACCCAACTAAGTTTTTCGAGACATGGATGGCTTAGACACCTAAATAGGATGGAATACACCATATGACCAAGTACTGGTGTCATTAAGAAGATGGATGCGGATCAAGAATCTTATGAATTAACCAAGTTTAGGAAAACATGACAGGATATGTTATGTATAAGGTCTCTTGCATTCAATAAACATGTCCAATCTCGAATATTTTTAACCCAAGAAACCAAGAAACTATCTAAACATTTTTATTATTATATTTATTATATATATATATTTATATATATATATATATATATATATATATATATATATATATATATATATATAAAATTGAGAATTCTCTAGGAAATTGAGAATTTTTACTTTGATTTTTTAGATTCGTTCCAAGTTCATTTTCAGAGCTTGCCTTGATTCCTTTTCCCTCGACTGATTCCTTTAATTTGGTATTATAAATTAATATCTTGTATTATATTAGTTGACCTTATATGTGAGGAAGAAACTAGTCCGGGAAGACATTAAACAATTAATTGCTTAAATAGTGATAAACTCAATACTCAAGGATTGGAATGTAGCCCACAATTATGGAGATTAATGTAAATAGTGGATACAAGTTCATTATTATAGACTATGATTTCAAGCCAATCCCTGCTTCGGCGCCTTATCTGCTTCTTGAAGTACAAGAAACTCAATTTGGAGAAAAATCTATTTATTCACTTATGCATAGTTTCGGTAGATATATAGATAGATACGATATCATAAACAAATATTTCAGATACGATATATTCTATAATTGTTTATCCCGAAACCCATTACTCCCAACAGATGTAGAAGTGGTAACATAAGGAGGAACCTGCCAACAGGTAGAGGCGCTGTAAGAGCTGTCGGGACAGCGAAAAAAGAAGAGGACGCAAGAGCGGTCCTTGTAATACTCCTGTAATGGGCTCACCTGGCGCCAACTGTAGTGACTCTGCAGCTAGGCCATTGTTTTAATTGTGTTTGTAGTGGCGGCCTGTGGGGGATTCGAGTGCCACTTCGCTCAGTCCCTAATAGCTCTGTCTGCTCTTCGTCTGTTGAAGGATTATTTTGGTTATTTTTTTTCTATCTCGTCTTCAGGTGTTGTAATTTTTTTTTTGTATCGTTTGACGTGTATCTCAGTCGGAAATAGATTTGTTGTCGATCAAAAATAGAAAATAAGTAATTCACTTAAACATTTGTTTCGTTTTGTTTTGTCACTTTATGCCTAATATGACTAGTCGGACGATGCTACAGTGGGTGTCCTGAATTTTGCCAATTCAGGTGTAATCAATGTAGGGATTTTTAACAAGTAATTGACATAACAAGGGCTTGTGAACTCTATATTACATTCTATTCGAAGTACGGGATTACTATTATATTATTAAAATCTGTACCACTACAACCCGTGAACTGGCCTGGGGTTCATTACATAGTAGAGACAATACTGTTTCATGGACAACGGTTCGCCAAGGAGGTGACTTGTCCTAGGCCACACTCAACCGCCATATCCCCCCCTTATTTTGGGTACCCTATTTTTATAATATTTTATAGATCCTGGGTGAGCCCCAGGAGGGTCCTAGATCCCATATGATCCATCTCCCGCTGCAAAGAGACATATATAAAAGTACCTCCCGTAGCGGGATTTGAATAAGGATTTCCGGTACTCTACCATTGAGCCACTCCGCTCCCGTGTAAATAAATATATTATTATTAAATTAAAAATATCCTAACCGTAATAGTTGACTCCTACATTTGAATGCTTGATGATACTTCATTACTTAAGGCCTTTTTTAAATAAGTATAATTGTCATTAACTCAATACATATTTCATTTTTTTGGAAAGTGGTGTATTGACAATGTGTTGGGCATTCATTGGTCTCTAGTTCTCTAGTGTGGTACTGTCCCAACCATGTAGTGAGCGAATGTAAAGCAATACCATTCAAAGGTTATAGTAATACAGATTTTTTTTACACTTAAATTTGAAATTTTTCCAGTAGAAGTATCTCATAAGCTTTTTTATGTTTAACTCATGCAATAAAAGAAGGAATGGGGTTGCTCAGTTAAGCGCAAATTCCAGAATCCAGCTTTGGCGTATAATTTATTTATTTCGTTAAATGTGCTATATTGTGGGCCCTCTTGATTGAAAAAAAAACCCATGTCAGTTGAAAGTAATATCCACTAAATCACACAATCGTTAGCTCCTATGCTCTGCCACATTGTAAAAATATAGCTGGCTTACAATCAGTACAGTCTCTTCGATTTATTGATCCCAATACCCTTATGAAGCAGTATTCACTAATTTTTATCATACATTGCTTAATTTCATTAATTTAATTTTGAATTGGTCCTATTTAGTTCCTATAAGAAAAGTGGAGTATGTCAACGACCCCAAGAATTCTTTTAATAATTCTTTCATAGCTCAACTTCCAGGTAGATAATCGTTGAGGAAGACTACCCCGAACTGCTCGTTAAAAGGAAAAGGCGATGATTCGAAGAAACGAATAAATAGCTCATTGGATATGCTCAACTGTTTGATCCACTGGGCTTTATGTGACCTACTGTATGCGGGATCAATATTTACAGTGACCGTTCCTGATTATTTATTTTTTACATCGATAGTTACGAATAGAATGCGATAAAGTATCGATTGTAATATTAAAAGTCTTCATCTTCATCAACATGGTTGGTACGACAACCCGCTTGGCGCGCCAGTGCCTCTACAAGTGGCTAAACAGCTCTTTCTTGCAGACGTTGCAGTTCTTCATCAAGGCTAGTTTCCCCATCTGGACTATCTTATCCAAATCTCTCTATTAGATAAAAATGTTTGTGGGATCGAGGAACTTATTATTAATTAATTAATACAAAAACCACCTATGACATTATTTAAAACATTAAAAAAAAAGAGTAAAATAAATTTGAAATAAGATAACAATATTATATAGAGAGAAACAATTGATAATTACATAGGTATACAAATTTGTATGCCAAGTAAAAAAAATAAAATAAAAAAAAAATGAATGAGAAATACAAACAATATCAACTAAGATATCTAACTGGATGAGTCAATTGTCAATTTAGAAGGAACAAAATACATATATATATATATATATATATATATATATATATATATATATATATATATATATATATATATATGTGTGTGTGTGTGTGTATATATACGTTAAAATATACCCTTCATTCATTAATTAGAAAATTTTAATCTCAAAACTGACCATGTCATTTCCGATTTTTTGGGTTTTTAGGTGATTTAATATACGGGATTTGAAGTTTGAAATATTATTGACCTTAATGTGTTTAAGTTTAATTATTATTATTCACGTTAAAGTGATCTTACTATGTGATTATCCTTGTGAAGCCTGCATTACCATATAGTTGACCAGGGGAAGAATTGATTACTATTCGATTAACTAACTCGTAAATTTAATATTGGATATTAATGTCTTTACAAATACCTGCTCTTATTATATCCTAATACATAAATAAATCTATATGTATATATGTTTATATGGGAGTAATTGAAACCAGTACTCTTAGAAAAGACAGATAGAATGCAATTGTGTAGGTACGAGTATATACTGGCCACTACACAACAGCACTAACAGTGGGAACCCGGTTGTTGCCTTCCCGATGGGCTCACGAACTTGTCTCTCCAATCGGACACGATCCCATTTGCCTAGCTTTTTGGAAAGAAACTTTGTATTTCCTGAACTTACTCGAGTGGTAATGATATCAATAGCCAACATACAATTAGAAACATTTAAATAAATGAGCTGAAAATTCGAAAAGTCCACTTAAAAAAAAAATAGTTGAACGGGAATTACAATAAGATATAGTCTTATTTTCCCTTTATTAATAATAATAATAAAGTCTTTATTTATTCTGGGACAAGTCCCTTTAGAATAACAATACAGGTTTCTATACAGGGCACTATTATGTCTTAGAGTATAATGGGATTGCATTTAATTAATTATTACCAATAAATTAACAAATGAGAAAGAATTAATGAGAAAAAATATTGCGAATTACCTACAGTGATAACATTATAAAAAAAAAAACAGTGTACAAGAAATAAAAAATAACAGAAATAAGATTACAGCAACTATATATAGAGAAACATTATATAATTACATATGTATGCAAATTACAATCTCAAGTAGAAACAAACAAAGCAGAAAATGAAACAAAAATACGAACAATATCAACAAAAATAACCTGTTTTTAAAAATTTCTAACTGGATGAGTGAAGCTTCAATGATATAAATATATAAAAATAATGATATAAATATACTTTATCTCCAGCTGGTACAAAACTTGCGTTTTGGGCCTCAATTAATTAGGACTACAGTAAGTCTTTTCTCCCTGTGCATTAGAAATTGAGTCAAATGCCCTTGGGAATAAAGTAAGAAGATGACAACCTAATTTGTCTAAATAATGTAGGTTTTGTTTAGGGTTAGGTTGGTACACCTGTCACACCGGCCATTAAAATCAGCTGTTGTTTCAAAACACCAAAACTGATAAACAGAAGTTCATTTGTGTTCAGGTTATGTAAGTTATTGATCCACCACATATTGTTCAAGTAGCAAATAATGTTATTTCAAATTTATTGCCAGCTAAATCAAAACAATAATTCAAAATTGTAATAATTGCACATTTAATTTAATTTTTTGAATTTATTGTAAAACATAACACAATATAAAATATTATAGCGTATAGTTGCCTTTTTTTATCCTATCTGCAGATAAAATCTTGTATGCCCCTCGGGACTAAATTGATCATTATTACCAGCAATACTTCACTCCCTCGGCTTGGCCTAGTGAGTAAAGATAATTACTCCCTCGCATTCGCTCGGGAATAAACTCGAATTGTACCCTCTCGTTCGCTCGGGTACAAACTTACAGCTGAGGTAATAATGATCTTATTTAGTCCCAAGGTGCTTAAATAACTATTTTGGTATATAAATAAAACACATCATTCATTTATAAGTTTGAAAATTTTAATCTGAAAACTGAGTATGTTATTTCCGATTTTTTTGGAATGTAAGCATATAAGTGATTGTATATACAGGATTTGGAGGTTGAAGGTTATTGGAACGACGAATGGAAGAAGGTATAGAGTTCCAAATGGACGAGGATTGTTTATATTGTTAATCATATTTTTTTATAATTATTTTTTTTTCTCTTCACGCAGCGGCCACTAAGGACCACGCAAATATCATTGGTTAGGCTTCTTTGGGAATCATGATTTTCTTACTTCCCACCTCAGTTTCATGATTTTCGACTGCATTTCTTTTGTTTCTTCGGACCACATTGTACCCTTTTTTCTCTTCCAATATTGGCGAGATTTTTCAGCATTTTCCTCAATGTGTCTCTATCTAGGCAGTCGGGATGTGACATTTTAAGGTTTTTTTATTCTTTCTTATTTGCTTCGTGTATCCTCCCACGCTTTTGTAGCTAAAAAAATTTTTCATGTGCCCATAGAACATCAGCCTTCTGATTCTATCTCGGTTTCCAGGTCTTTGATATATATTTTATTTTTATAATTTACTTATTTCGAAAGTTGTATAATTCCAATGGGAGCTCAAAAAATCGTTTATTCTTTTAAATAATTTTATTGAGTACTATTTTATAATAAAATTTAAAAGTTTTTTTTTAGGTTTAAATTGTTGAAATCATCGCTGAAATAGATTACCGTTTACCCATATTTGTAAATTAACTAAAAGATTAACCATTAATTATCTCGATACATATAACAATGGACTTCTCCTTTATAGATACTTAATAGCATCTGGGAGGTTTCACCAAAGTCGCTGCCTAATATTTCTTATCTATCTATCTATCTATACATATCATAAAACAAAGTCCTCGGCCGCGTCTCTTCACGGTAATCTCAATAACTAATGCGCGGATTTTCATGAGGTTTTCACCAGTAGATAGAGTGGTGCACCAGGAAGGTATAGGTATATGTTTTGTCCAAGTTTTGTGTATTTGACGTATATTGAAACAATGCATGGTAGTATATTCCTCTTTTATAGATCTACAAAAAATTCAGAGATAGCGGATATCTATCTTTTAAGGATAGCTTACTGTAGCTATTTTATCTTCTAAAAAATTGATAACCCACAATGCGGTATTTGGAAAGCTATTTAGACGAGTACAGTATTAATCCTTATCAACTTATATACTTTAGTTATCTTAAGGATTTTATGTACATAATTAGAATGTTTTATACCGTATATTTTAAATGAGTATCTTATCGGTTATTGAAAAAAATTAACGCGCGTGAAAATATTTTTTTATTTTTATGTTTATAATATCTACATAATAAAATACATTGGAGAGCCAAAACATGTAGGCATACGAGTAATATGCCTTAATACCCGTGCAAAGTCGGGGTCGATAGTAATTAATAAGAATGTGCCTTTTGATATAATAAAATGTAAAATTTTTATAATTACCAAAATAATCCTATGAAATAAACCTCTTTCTAATTGAATTCTTTTGAGTTGAGTTGGGCTAATAATTTTAAACTCTCAATATACAGTATATAACTCCAGTATTGTAGCGAGCATACTTTTAAATAAGATAATCACTTAATAGATTGAGTAAAAAAAAAAAAAAACATATGCTAAAGAAACTCAAGAGAAAATGTACTATCAATTCAAGTAATAACATTGAAAAAAAAATGAATGATTAAACTTTTTAAAAAACAAAAACATTATCGCTATAACCTCTGAAGGGTATTGGGTTCAGCAAGTTAAGAAATGTACACTATCTTTTTCATCAATTGTAGAAGAAGGTGATTGGGTCACGGCAAGTTTTCCTCCAATTAAGGGTTCCCACTTTTTAAAGCCTGGATGAAAACTAGATTGCAAAGGTGACATCTATGGCAGTTCATTGATTAAATCTTCAGTTTTTAGAGATCTTTAGACTTTCTGGTGTTCACTGGTGTTTAATAGTTACCACTACACTTAGTACCATTGTAAAACAAATGCCTAAGACACCATGTGTTGCACCTAAGACCCTCCATGGGTTACAATAGAACATTTTTTTTTCCGATGGCTAGTATCGGTTTCGTTTTAAATCAAATGTTTATTCTTTCCTGCTTTGGATTACTTGTATACAATTTATTATTTTTGATTTCAACTTTACTCCCTTCTTTAGATATGATTTAACTATGTAAATTTATTTATGTATGATTTAACTATTTTATCTGATTAAGAAAATATTTCCCTAGTAAATTTTGTATAAAAAAACCTGTAACACTACAGCCCGTGAACGTGTCTGGGGTTCATTCAGAACATGGTAGAGACTTTACTGTTTCATGGACAACGGTTTTGCAAGGAGGTGACTTGTCCTAGGTCACGCTCATCCGCCAGATTTTCCCCCTTATTTTGGGTCCACTATTTTATTAATATTTTATAGAGGCTGGGTGAGCCCCAGGAGGGTTCTAGATCCCTTAGGATCCATCTCCCGCTGCAAACAGACTAGAAAAGTCTCGCCCGTAGCGGGATTTGAACCAGGATTTCCGCCATGCCAACTCAGTGCTCTACCACTGAGCCACTACGCTCTCTAAATTTTTCTTTGTATACTTTTATTTATTAACCTATTTTTGTTTTTACTATATACTGAAAAATATTCTATCTATAGTGTTTTTTCTTCAACAAAAATAGGGTTTATTACACCATGCTATTCTATTCCCCACCTCAAGCATATCCAGAATTAGTTCTAGGTTGCGTTGTGAGTTTTTTTTTTAATTTAATTTTCGAATAGGTAGACCACCACAGATTTAGTTAATAACGCATATCAGATTAAATCAGGTAGCACATAGACCATATGGTACCATGTGGTCAGCATATAGTGTTTCTGAAGGCGCTACTGTTTATGGCTTGTGTGGTCTGGATGTTTTTTATTTAATTTTTTTTCGTTTTTCATTTTGAACGCTTGAAGATCCATAACCTCAAATTTTAGTTTCGTAGAACAGATGGCCTGACACGTACCAAGCCAACGAACACCCCGGTGTATCATCTACTGTTACCGTAAAAAAAAACCTTTTAAAATTAGAAAATAATAATCTCAGCTTTTCAGATTAGATCGCCTTAGGCTACACCTACATTGGATCCGATGTGATACGATGAGCAAACCAAATGACTGAAATATATCGAGAGTTATAACATTTGGTTCTTTAAATTTATAAAATTAATATTAGTTATTAATTATTTTTAATTTTACTATAATTATTACTATAACGTATAGTAAAATATAAATGTATTAGAAATAATTAATAAAAAATCTTAATCTTATAAATTTAAAGAACCAAATGTTATAACCCTCAATATATATTTCAGTCATTTGGTTTGCTCGCGACGTCTCATAGTATCACATCGGATCCAATGTAGGTGTAGCCTTAGATAGTTAAAAATAATTATTATGTACATGCTATAAATAATTTGGACCTTTTTGTTTGTAAAGTGTATATGATAAATATATCAATATAAACAATATCTACACATATTATGAAACAAAGTCCTCGGCCGCGTTTGTTCGCGGTAAACTAAATAACTACCGCACGGATTTTCATGCGGTTTTCACAAATAGATAGAGTGATTCACCAGAAAGGTTTAGGTATATAATTTGTCTATTAATTTGTATATAATAAATGGGTTGGAATATCGATGGGTTTCACCGAAGACGCTGCTTGCCTAATCTCGTGCAATTATTTAACGTCCAAGATAATAAATTCGATTAAAAATAAATATTTGGTTTTGTTTTTATTTTTATATTTTCTGTATAAAAAAGTACATAGCTGAGATGGGAAGAAAGAAAATCAAGACTCCCTAAGAAGCCTAACCAATGATATTCACGTGGTCCTTAGTGGCCGGTACGTGATAAAAAAAAATACATTACACAGTCAAATTATGTAGGCATAATACGCCTTATTACCCGAGCAAAGGTGGTGTGGGTCGCTAGTAATAAATAAAAAAAATTGACTAGACGGTACAAACAACTATCACATCTGCTGGACAACAGATCTTCACTTGACTTACGGAACAAACGACTTATCTATAATAGCATACTGAGACCTATTTGGACATATGGAGCAGAACTTTGGGGTTCAGCAAAAAAAGTCCACATACACAAGATTCAAACCACTCAGTCCACAATTCTCAGAAAAATTATTAATGCACCATGGTATATTTCGAATCACACCATACACAACGACATGAACATTCCCACTATAAAATCATATATTCATAACAAATAGATAACAATCCACTCATCGGCACAATATCACCCAAACCCACTCGTTCTTCCGCTTTCCTACTCCCTGTTACCTGGACTGGATAGGAAAAGATTAAAAAGAAATTGGCCAAGAGACCTACTCACCAATTGATATTTATATTTTTACTGCATCATCATAAAGAAGTTCAAGTAGAAAATCAAGGTGAAAAACACTAGTATCAAATTTGCTGAATGCGCAATTGCGCAGGTGCAAATGAAAATTAAATTATAAATAAATAAATAAAATTTACAACAGTTTTATAACAATAAAATAAGTAAATATTGTGATACATAATAGTATGAGATGGAGTAGAGAAACTACGATCACGAGGCCATCTCCTTTTCAGGCGCCTCGGAGAATTATCAGGAATTGAAGAGGTAGCTAGGATAGGAAACTGATGAATTTGAGTGAGAATAAAATTTGCCATGAAAGGATTGACATCGGTTCGGGCCAAATGAACAAAAAATCGGATCATTATACATTGCCACGTATTCGTAATAAAATAAAGAGTATTGAGGATTTTACAAAGGATTTTGCATTGTAAGATTTGGCAGGAGAGGAAATCGATGGCTTAGTGGAGCTCTTAAGCTTTAATCTTTAAGTCCAATTATGTCTTGTAATATTCATTGACATGAGTATTATATGATTAATTGTGCGACCTTAGTGGGTTTGTCTGGTATGTGTTGAAGTAGCCCAAAACGGCGAGCAGTTTCTAGTCGTTTCAGTTGATGAAAATTAAATTAATTGTTTAATACGTTTTTTAATTTAATCTTTGGAATAACTTGTATAGACTTTTTTCGATAAATCAATGATTTTCATAATATGGAAAACAATAAAATAAAAATAGCAGAATTTTTTATAATAAAAAATTTAAATTTACATAATATTAGTCAGATTATAACAGAAAGGTTGTTTCAATATTTTGCTCTTTTTAAAAATATAATTGAAGTATAACTAAATTTAAGTAGTAAGAATAATTTTTTTTTTTTTTTAATTTATTTATTGATATTTACAACTGTATAATAAAAATACATCTAGTAAATGTGCTAAGCGATACATAATGACATGTGAAAATGACAAGTAGAGAAACTGCCCACTGGTAGTACTCAAATCATAAGTTCAACTAAGAAGTCACGGGGCCATCTTCTTTTCAGACGCCTCGGAGGATTATCGGGAATTGAAGAGGAAGCTAGGTTTAAAACCAGAGGGTTTGAGTGGAAATGAAGTTTGTTATGAAAGGATAGATAGCGGGTTCGGGCCAAATCAGCAACAAATGGGACATTAAGGTCGTTATGGATGATTTTATTCTTAACAAAATAAGGAGCATTAAGGATTTTACGAAGGATTTTGGACTGTAGGGATTGGATACGAGAGGAATTCGATGGCTTAGTGGAGCCCCAAAGCTCTACTCCGTAGGTCTAAATAGGTCGTATGATGGTCATGTAGATGAGTCTTTTGTAATAAATTGGGAGCTTAGAGCGTTTGTCTAGTAAGTGTTGAAGTAGCCTGAAACGTCGAGCGGTTTCTTGTCTTTTCAGTCTCGTATGAGGATTCCAGGTTAATCGTTTGTCAAGATGCAACCCTAAGTATCGGATCTGTTCTACATCCACCAGTGGGATATTATTAAAGGATACTGAAGGGCAGGAAGTCATTGGTTTACGACGTAAGGTAAAAGTGATTTGATGCGATTTTTGAGAGTTTATTTTAATTC
The DNA here is from genome assembly GCA_964056705.1 of Troilus luridus. Taxonomy (NCBI): domain Eukaryota; kingdom Metazoa; phylum Arthropoda; class Insecta; order Hemiptera; family Pentatomidae; genus Troilus; species Troilus luridus. The sequence continues at coordinate 194,078,204 of OZ057412.1, read as the reverse complement.
TCCAGTTTTGACACCATTCTTCAAGATCAGTGATATAAGAATAATTAAAAGTCAAAATTTCTCATTACCTTATGCTGTACATGGCAATCCATATCTTTGGAAGCAAGTCCACTACATATGATTTTTATTTTATTTTATTCCAATATTTCAAATATGATTGTGATGATGATTAAGCGTGATTTAATGATTTGTATATACGGGCTTTCATTGTATAATATATTTGTTTTTAGAGAGGAAATTCGTTGAGTATAAGTACAAATGGAGAATGAAAATGGTTGGGGGTGCAGTCAAAAATTTACACAATAAATAAGTGGAACCTTATTTTTTATTTGTGCCGACGTTTCGACCTACTATGTAGGTCATCTTCAGGGCCAATAGGAGTGGCTGCTCAGTGCAAAATGTAGCTGGCAATTCAACTTGCCATCACTTGCCACTTGCCACTATAATATATTTAACCATTGTAGGAGTCAATGTTTAAAACTCTATAAAAGCAAAGTTATTCAAACGAACCGTTAATATTTCATAGCTTATGCTACAGTTAGGTTACAGGTCACTAGTTACGAACTCTGGTAACAGGTTACAGAGCGTATTGCTCCAGCAGTTGATCATGACCTCCGCTCCCCCCTGCTAGGCTATCGACCTCCCAACGCCTTCATAAGAGCTAGGTGGCCTAAATAAATCCACATAGATATAAATATTACATATATAATGCATACATACAATATATATACACGCACACATATAACACAAATTTAGAAATAAAAGAGGTGAAGTTTTATGAAAACGTGCGATTTTGCCCTATTCATATAACTTTAATCCAGAGTCCTTCAAAATACATGCATTATTTAAAAAACCTCCAATAATGTTATCCAAAAATAATTTTTAATAGACATGCCTATAAATAAACTGTTAACACGGGTTTACATTGCTAATAATGAGATGCTTATCTAACGGGATGACTAGATGACGATAGTATCCTAGCTGTTGATAAACGTAATCCAAGGATTTAAACCCTTTACGCAATCCACTCACCTACGCCTTGTTCTACAGCTTGGACATTTACCGGTCGACTATCATTTCGTTAACGTAGGAATTACTACGCTATCAAACCCAACAAATTTACAAAGACATTTCTGAATTATCATGTTCTGATATTCTGCAGTGGTAATATTCTATATTCTTCAATGGACTCGTCCACCTAGGAACCGAAAGTTCTACCTATATCAAACGGTAGAAAATGTGTAAGAAAGAATTATACTAATTGTGACAATAAAAGATATTATATAAAAATTAGTATTTATGTGAACTAACATATTGGACCCAACTGTGGTCTAACATTGTATCTTCCTGAATATAATCTTTATATATTGCTGTATAGACATAAGATCTCCTCACTGCTTTTTGCCTTTATCTTTTAAAGGTGGTATATAAAAATGTATACAACAGCCCTCTGTTGTCAAGGAAGTTTTCATTGCTGACAACATGTAAGCATTTATGAAATTATCTGGTTAAGTAATTTTAATATTTGTATAAACAATTTTCATCGACCGATTGGTAACTCTAGGCAATACCTAATTTTCGAATACATTATGATGTAGCTCATCCTTTAAGGTTAGCATGCACATTTCACACCCATAAGGAACAAGTTTTATTTCATAGTGGCACTTTAATTGAAACCTTCTTTAGCCATAATTTATAATTACGGCAAGTATCAACTCCGGTAGCTTTGTTGGTAGAGTCCTGTCACGGTAAGACAGAGGACTCGGGTTTGAATCCCGGCAAGGACATATCTTTTCTCTTCAAAATAAAAAAAATTCTTAACCACGTTTAGCAACTTTTGGTAAGGGGTAAACTTGTGGGTTAGCGTTAGCAGCATGTTCGAGACTGTCGACGCCTAGCAGCCAGTGCAGGAGTTACACAATTTCTTTTAGTCACCTTTAGTTTACAGGATACAATTGAATTGATATAAGAATAATTATATTTATCCAAAAATCGTTTAATAGTTGTGAAATTCATACTACTAATAACTTAAAACATGAATAACTGGTTTTCCCCCATGGCGAAAACAAGTAAAAGCCTTAGGTCGTGCACGTTCATGCGATTGTTTCCATCGATGGTTTAAATTTAGATGGAAATAAAACAATTAATATTCCAAATATATCACGCGAAATGGAGAAGTCAGTTTCCGGACCACCCAAAGGGAACGCTATGGGTAGGATTTTAATTCTCTATCTCGATGTATCGACATCGAATTGGGAACGAAATCGATGAGAGGGATCGGATAATGCAGGCAGTGTAGGTCATTCACGAAAATTAGTTGCGCGAAATAAATCGGGACCCGAGGATTATGTTATATCTGTCCTCCCGGATCTCCCTCAGTGAGGCCCACAATAACACAATATATCTGCTCCTATCTAGATCCGACGGGGAAGTTCCCTGGAGCACGTGACAAAGCGACCGCACTACCTTATCGATATTTAATTATTTTAATCGATTATTTCTATTTAGAGTCGAACGAGGTAGAAATATCTAAATTAAAGAATCTTGATTGCGATAAAAAAAAAAGAACTGCCAGAGAGTTCGAATATAATATATATACAATTCCTCACAACAAGGCTGACATTTTTCTAATTCTAAAAGAAGAAAGATGTGTGAATATAGTTATAATAGGAGTACCGGCAGATGATAACCTCCATGAGCTAGTCGCCAAAAAACACAGGAAATAACAGGACCTGCCAAAGGTATTGAACCAATTATATGTGCTTCATAAAACAAAAGTTTTGCCGTTGGTCATATCCAGGAATGGTCTGGTTCCGGAAATGACGTTGAACAAAATAAAAGAATTAGACCTTAATTGTAATATTCTGGATCAAATGCAGAAAGCAGTATTACTCGAAACAGCGAGTATTGTTAGAAAAGTTATGAATACTACAAATTAATTTTTAAAGGAAAAATGTTTACTAATTAAAGGGAAGTATAAAATATTCGTACTAATAATAACAATAAATTATTTATTTTGGGACAATTCACTTTAGAATAACAATACATATATTAATATATAAGCTATTGATATAGTGTATATTTTATTTTGAAGAGAAAAGATTTGTCCAGGTCCGGGATTCGATCATGGGTCTCACACGTATTCGTCGATATCTTGGTGACTTCCAGGATTGACAATATATCTATATCTAGGATATATCATAGATAGATATTGATATTGATAGAACAATATCAATATCTAGGATCTTGTTGACTTGTGTCATTATATTATTTAAAATTTATTTTTTTATTAATTGCGTTAATGTAAAAATCATTAAATTCATGTAAAAGAATACACGATTTTTTTTTTTTTACAAATATAGTTAAATTACTTACAAAAATAACAGCTCAATTTTAGTTATATTCTAAAGCAGGGGTCGGCAACCGGCGGGCCGCGGGGCCCATGCAGCCGTGGCCCATCTCGGTGCGGCCCACAAGAAATAATGGATACTGTATCATCCACTGTCAATTTTATAAGAAGAAATGGGCTCACACACCGACAGTTCCAAAAGTTTTTGGAAGTTCTAGAAGCTGATCATGGCGACGTGGTTTACTACAGTGAAGTGAGGTGGCTCAGTCCAGGTGCCGTATTGGTAGGATTTTTTGATTTGAGGAAAGCAATTGGCTTGCAACTTCATGGAGATGAAAGGAAAGCCAGTCGAAGAGCTGACTAACAAGCAGTGGAATATCGATCTTGGTTTTTTGACTGATTTGACTATGGAACTGTATCAGCTCATCAAACGCTTGCAGGGAAAATGCCAATTGATTTACGACTTTTTGATTTATTGATGTATTCAGATGTAATGTCAAGAAACTGATTATCAAGCATATTGGTGAAAGAAAGCTTGACCATTTTCCTAATTGCAAGAAAGCCGTGGAAGAAGCTGGAGATAATTTTTGAGTGGCAAAATATCAAAATGAGAAAGGTGTCAACACAACTTCAAACTGAGTTTGTAAATCGATTCACGGAATTTAAAAAGATCTCCCTTAACATGGAAATTTCTAAAACCCTTTTGCAATTGATATTATTGATGCACCAAGCAATTTGCAAATGAACATAGTAGATTTGCAAAGTAATAGCACATTAAAAACGGCATTTAAGGACAGCACTGACTTAGTGCAGTTCTACGGAAGTTTGAGTTCTGAAAACCTCAAATAATTGAAAACGTTTGCTCAGGAGATAATCACTATATTTGTTAGTACGTATTTGTGTGAGCAGACTTTTTCAATTCTCAACTACCGCAAAAATAAGAATTGCTCGGGGTTAAGAGATGAACATTTAGACGCGATACTGCGCTTGTCAACGACTAAAATTCTAAGAATTCTAAAAAATCTCACTAGTTCTTACTTTTATGTTAGTATAGTAATTCAATTTAAATAGACATGATTATATGAATATATATATGATTAAAAATGTAGATATGCGTTTTATTTCAAATACTAAAATTACATGTCCGTACATATAAAAAACGTGCGGCCCGCACTGATACTCCGGCAACATTTGTGGCCCTCATATAGCCAAAGATTGCCGACCCCTGTTCTAAAGTAAAAACTTGTTTATGGTTGATTTAAAAAATCACAATCACAAATGAATTTATTATATTAGTTAATAATAGGATGTAATTAGTTGGGGGTGCAGTCAAGAAAACACGCAAAAATAGGTGAAACTATTGTATTTTATGTGCCGACGTTTCGACCTACTGTGTAGGTCATCTTCAGGGCTATGAGAAAACAGACAAAAACAGAATAGACTGTAAAAATACATAAAATAGAGATACAGAAAAAATAACAAAATGTAGAGATATAAAAAAATTGAGCGAGAAAAAAAATGTGAAGGATAAATAATGGAAAGGATATATGAATAAAGATGATTACATAGTATATGTATAGAAAGGTGATAATGCAAAACAAAATACAAAGAGAGAAATGAAGTTAAACAGAAAAAAATAAAATGAAAAAGATATAAATATAATGAGTATGGACAACTTAGTATAATAAAGATAGAAATGTATTGCAGAGAAAACAATAGTATGAAAACGTCGGCACATAAAATACAATAGTTTCACCTATTTTTGCGTGTTTTCTTGACTGCACCCCCAACTAATTACATCCTATTATAGTACCTACAGTCAACTAATTTCTTTCTTACATATTATATTAGTTATTTATTTGGTTTTTAAATATGAGCGTTTCCTTTAAATAATCGGATCTGAGATATTTCATGTTCTCAATATTTTTCCTTGTATACATATCCCATATTATAATTTTTTTATTAAGTAAATAAGGATTAATTTAGATGAAAAAAAAATTTAGCATTCCTACTATTTTATGATTTTACTTCCAGTTATGATTCAATCCAATGAAATTCAATAAAAGAGCGGAGTAGCCCAAAGTGTAAAGCGTCTAGTTGATGAGCTGCAGGTCACGGGTTCGCATAAGTGACAAGCAGATATAATACTTAAACAGGCATTATTGATCACCTTCCTATTTAATTGTCGACTAAAATCCTATACAGTCTCTACTATGTTCTGAATAAACAATTTTTGAATGGCGTATCTGGAGATTAGTATTACTGAAAAAAATTGGGATCGATTAAAATCGGGACCCCATTGAAAATATCTATAACTACCGAATTATTATTTTAACAACAAAAAAATATTATTAAAAAAATCTGGTTTTTAAACATTAAATTTTCTTAGATATTATTGTTAAGAACGGGGATACTTTTTTCTTTTCCGGATTGCAAACTCATGCACCATCCAGGATACTATTACGCACTTTAGAAAATACAAAAAAAAAAAAAAATTAAGGACAGTAGCATATGGTGACTGAGCTGTCTGAACAATTTGCGGAACAATTTTTTGCCCCGAATCTCAACTGCTCTGTTTTTGCCCACTTAGACTCAGCTGTCATCGCCGGCTGTTGTCCGAGGAGGAAAAAAAGTAGCTCGCGATTTTACTCAGAGCAAGCTTTGATTTATATAATCGGTTATTAATTCTGAATCGATTCGAATAAATATCATTAATTTTATTTCAGTCACGAAACATTTTCAGGGAATTGAATGTATTAATTTATTATATGATTATACATATTTACCACTTCCTTTTGTGCAGTACATGGTTGGAATTTTTAAATACTTTATGTAGACTAACTTAAAAAAGAAAATTAATCGAAACATTTACGAACCTAATTTTTTTGTGGTTATTTTATATTAAGGATTATAAAATGCAATAGGATAATCCTTGCTTTTAAACTACTAAAAAATATTTAACAGTATTTTTTAGATTTGTCCGTCCCATTATTTTTGAGATTTTTTTTTTTTTTTCAATTTTGTGTTAATAATTATAATATCTCAAAAAATGGCATTATTACGCCTTGCAATTTTATTGGTTGAAGGTTTTACATCAGGAACGACATATCTGATATTCCAATTTCAATAAAGTCATATTTTGAATTGTCTCATGTTTGAACTTTAAGTTTAATGAGAATAATGAAATAAGTAAAACTTAAGCTAAGTGTTGGTCTTTTAACATTTGCTAATGGTTATTGAAAGAATTGAACACCATCATTACAATAAGAATGTTTTGCTTTCCCGATAAGTTTGGAATAATTCTATTAAGAAATTAGGTGTTTTGAGTAATAACGTTAAGGAGTGAATGATATTTCTCATATAGAGATTTTTGTTTATTTAAATACGCCAAGTCCATAAGCCATTAGTGATAATTGGTTGCTTTGCGGGTCTCTAAGTTATTCTCTTGTTATTAGAAGTCTGGGAACAGAATAGATTGAAGAGGATGAACAAGAAGACTGTGGTAATGTATTGACGAGGTGTTTGTTTTAAATAAAGGATTTTACGATTGGAATGTTCATTTCGTTTTGTATAGAGTGATTTGAAATAGACCAAGGAGCATTGTCATTTTATGCTAAGAATGTTGGTCTGTGTTGTTTATATCTTGTGTATATGGATGTGTATGGCTGAGCCTCAATGTTTTGCTACGTATGCCCAAATATGTCTTAGTACAGAATTGTAGGTTAGTCGTTAGTTTCATATGTCAAGTAAAGATCTGTAGATTACAAGACGTCGTAGCTGTTTGTAGCGTCTTGTCGGTGATGGTCTGTGTAATTTTGAAGTTGTTATGAAGTTACACGGTCAAAAGCGGCGCTCTCAGGAGCTTTGCAGGAATTTGAAGAAGCTGGGAAAAAATTGGGTCTGGTGATAAATAAGGAAAAAACCCAATATATGATTTCCACAAAAAATGATGGGCAGGAAGAGCTGAGTCATGTGCAACTGCTCCACCACACATTTAAGAAAGTGGACAGCTTCAAATATCTGGGGGCTTTAGTGACAAGAAAGAATGACATCACTGCAGAAATTAAAGCAAGAATATCAGCAGGGAACAGATGCCTCTTTGCACTGCGAAAAGCATTAAAATTTCGAAACTTGTCACGGAGGGCAAAATTATTGATTTACAAAACAATCCTAAGACCGATTGTTACATACGCTTGTGAAACGTGGGTCCTGACACAGGAATGCGAAAAGATGCTGCAGATCTGGGAGAGGAAGGTGCTTCGGCAGATATTTGGGCCAGTATGTAATGAAGGCCAATGGAGGTCTAGAAATAATAGAGAGCTTCAGGACCTATACAATGAACCAGACCTAGTCATCTATGTCAAATCTACACGTATAAGATGGCTTGGGCACGTAGAAAGAATGGGAGAAGATAGGTACCCAAAGAAGCTATTATATGGCAAACCAGGAGGCAAAAGAAGAAGAGGAAGGCCCAGGCTGCGATGGCTGAATGATGTAGAGAGTGATCTGCAGAGGATGGGGATCAGACAGTGGAGAGGTCGAGCTGCTGACAGGGAGGACTGGAGAGGCGTTGTTGCGGAGGCCAGGGCCCTGCAAGGGCTGTAGAGCCATGGGAAGAAGAAGAAGATGAAGTTACACGTCTCGAATATTAAGAGGGATTTGTAGAGATATTGGGCTTAGTAACGAACGAACTCCAAAACATTAATATGCGCTATACTGATTGGTAAACGTGTGATGGGTTGGCGTAGGTGGGAAGGTTGCGTTAAGTGAGTGATCTGACGGATTTAGGATTGGGTAGTGGCCTGTAGACGGAGGTTCCTAAGCAAAGAGGTATCGGCATCGAGCCTTCGGGTTCGCTGAGCCTATTCATTATTTTCATGTCTTCATCTCTATACATAAATACCATGGCATTATTGACTCATCACAAGTATCTGGATTAGTGACCATCGTAAGAGTACTTAATGCCTTACATAAGGCTTGCAGAGAACCGAGGTAATGCTACGACCGCTACAGCGGCATTCCTCCGCGGTACTGAAGATGGAACAATTAGTCATGCGCGTGTCCGAGCTGATTGCGTCTGTGCCCATCAACTGGAGCGGTTCTTCTTCGAGTCGTACCAACTCTATACAGGTTCAACTGGATCCGGAATAATAAAAAAATAAAAACAATTTTGTTTAAGAAGCATTTTCCATTTTATTATAGATTATTATCAAAAAAAGAAAATACAGAAAAATTTCAGCAACTAACCTCGATAGATATGTGATTTTACAAAAAAAAAAAGTATTGATATATGTACACATGCACAGAAAAAATTCTGTGATGAGAAATAAAATTTATATTTTACCTGAGCAGTTTCGCACCAAGCAAATTTGATCGATGTGTCTTTTTTTCCTTTATATGCAAAAATAAGAAGTTTTTAAAATTATCAACAGTTTTTGAATATGTATTCAGGCCATTGTCTTTTTGGTATTCTCCTAGTAAGTCCGGGTGACAGGGAGTATGAATGAGATACAAGTTTAATTTGTGAGGAATGTTGTGTACTTGTTGTGATTATATGAATTTACAATAGGAATGTTCATGTCGGTGTGCTATGAAATAAACCAAGGTGCGTTAACAATTTTTTTTCAGAATTTTGGATTATGTTGTTTGTATCTTGTAAGTGGACGTGTTATATACGGTAGTGGACGAAGATAGTCATTTGTTTTGTAATTCAAATGAAGATATGTTTTCCAGAAGATGTAATAGTTGTTTGTAGCCGTTTTCATTTATTGTCTTTTTATTTCTGTATTTTTATTTTTTTTAATTTTTATTTATTATTTAATTTTCACTTGCACCTGCGCAATTGCGCATCCAGCAAATTTAATCCAAGTGCTTTTTCTCTTTGCTTTTCTACATGATCATCGAGTTTTGGAATAAAAATATCAATAGGTCAGTAGGTCTCTTGGCTAATTCCTTTTTAATCTTTTCTTATCAAGCCGACGAGTGGGTTTGGGTGATATTGTATCGATGAGTGGAATGTTATGTATTTCTTATGAATATATGTTTTTATAGTGGGACTGTTCATGTCGTTGTGTATGGTGTTATTCGAAATGCTGTATCGTCAGCGAAGGTATAGATGTTGGTGCATGGGTGCTCGGGAATATCAGAGTTATTAACAGAATAGAGAATGGGGGTTAAAACATTTCCTTGCGGTACACCCGCATGGAGGTATTGAGGAAAGAAGGATGATATCGAAGCCAACGGAAGTATAGAAGAATCTTTGAAATAAGATTGAAGAATTAAAAAGTATGTAGGAGGTAAGTGAGGTTTAATTTTCCAGAGAAGACCCTTGTGCAAGACACTATAATGCTTTTTCAATGCAAAGCAAAAGCGCAGAGCAATATTATTTTTTCTCAAAAACGAAGGATATTGCATCCACGATACGATGACACTGTTGTACAGTAGAGTGATAAGAACGAAAGCCTAATTGGTGGTTCGGTATCAATCCGCTATTTTCGAGGATTGGCTTTATGCGATTAAAGAAATGTTTTTCGAATAATTTAGACGTATTTTAATTTTTTTTTATTTATTGAATAAAACAAATGAAAATGTTTCTAGACAGAAACTTGCATGTTAAAATCAGGAAGTAATATTACAAACATTATAAGAACAATAAAAAAATAAAATAATTCTTATTAAACACTATACCAGTGTCCCAAGTAAAAAGAACTAAAACGATTATTAACATAAATATACACATCTTATTAAGTTTTTTGTTTTTTTTATTATTTATTTATTGATATTTACAACTATATTACAGTAATATAACAAGTAAATTGGCTGAGTGATACATAATGACATGATATAATGACAAGTAGAGAAACTACCCACTGGTAGTACTCAAATCGCATGTTCAACTAAGAAGGTCACGTGGCCATCTTCTTCTCAGACGTCTCGGAGGGTTATCAGGAATTGCAAGAGGTAGCAAAGTTTGAAACTAGCGGGTTTGAGTGGAAATGAAGTTTGTTATGAAAGGATAGATAGCGGTTTCGGGCCAGATCAGCAACAAATGGGTCATTAAGGTCGTTATGGATGACTATATTCTTAACAAAATAAGGACCATTGAGGATTTTACGAAGGATTTTGGATTGTAGGGATTGGATACGAGAAGAATTCGATGGCTTAGTGGACCCCCAAAGCTCTACTCCGTAAGTCCAAATAGGTCGTATGATGGTCATGTAGATGAGTCTTTTGTAATGAATTGGGAGCTTAGAGCGTTTATCTAGTAAGTGTTGAAGTAGCCTGAAACGTCGAGCGGTTTCTTGTCTTTTCAGTCTTGTATGAGGATTCCAGGTTAATCGTTTGTCGAGATGCAACCCTAAGTATCGGATCTGTTCTACAGGCACAAGTGGGATATTATTAAAGGATACTGAAGGGCAGGAAGTCATTGGTTTACGACGTAAGGTAAAAGTGATTTGATGGGATTTTTGAGAATTTATTTTAATTCTCCTGTTCTGGCACCATTCTTCAAGACCATTGATATGGGATTGGAGGCTTTGGGATACAATAACTGGATTGGTATTGACTGATAATACATATGTATCATCAGCATATGTGGTAAGGATAGTATTAGGATGAGTTGGGATGTCAGCTGTATAAACTGTATAAAGGATTGGGCCAAGGATACTACCTTGAGGATCTTATTAAGTTTTTTTTTTTTTTTTAAATTATTTTATTGAATTGTACAACTGTAATATATACATCTAGTACAAGGGCTGTATGAATAAATAAATACATGAAAGGACGTGTAGAGGCACTACCCATTGGCAGCACTCTAATTATATTTCTATTATAGGAGGTCTCGAGGCCATCTTCTCTTCAGACGCCTAGGAGGATTGTCCGGGATGGAATTGGAACCAAGGATGGAAACTAGTGGGTTTGGATGGGCCTGGAGTTTATTATGGAATGATAGGTATCTGGAATGGGCTAAATCGGTAACATATGAAACGTTCAGGTCATTATGGATGGTTTTATTTGTGACAAAATAAGGAGCGTTTAGGATTTTGCGAAGGATTTTGGATTGCAAGGATTGAATACGAGAGGAATTTGATGGTTTGGTGGAACCCCATAGTTCAATTCCGTAAGTCCATATAGGTCTTATCACAGTAACATAAATAAGTCTTTTGTAATTGATATGAAGCTTTGAGCGTTTGTCTAGTATGTGTTGAAGTAGTCGGAAGCGTCTAGCTGTTTCTTGTCTTTTCAGTCTTGTATGAGGGTTCCAAGTAAGAAGTTTGTCTAAGTTGAGTCCTAGGTAGCGGATCTGTTCAACAGGGATAAGTGGAGTACTATTAAAGGATACAGTAGGACAGGAAGTCATGGGTTTTCGGCGAAGGGTAAAGGTAATTTGATGGGACTTTTTGGAATTGATTTTAATTCTCCAATTCCGACACCATTCTTCGAGACTTGATAAATGTGATTGAAGGGATTGGGATGCAATATATGGGTCGTTATTAACTGATAACACACATGTGTCATCAGCATAGGTGGAGATGAAGGTGTTAGGATGGGTTGGGATGTCAGCTGTATATACTGTGTAGAGAATAGGACCGAGGATGCTACCTTGAGGAACACCAGCAGACTGGGAATAGAGAGGAGAGTAGGAACCATTATGATTTACTTTAAATGTTCTGCCAGTTAGAAAGGAGCGAATGATCAAAAAGTATGTAGGAGGAAGGAATTGTCGGATTTTGTAAAGGAGACCTGGGTGCCATACTCGATCAAAAGCCTGTTCTACATCGAGAAAGGCTCCCGTGCAGTACAATCTACGCTCCAATGCAGAGGAGACAACATCCACCACACGATGGCATTGCTGGATAGTGGAGTGGGATGTTCGGAAACCAAACTGGTGGTCTGGGATTATGTGGTTACTTTCTAGGATGGGATAGAGACGTTTTAGTATGAGCTTTTCGAGGATCTTGCCCATTATGGGTAAGAGGGAGATAGGACGATAGGAGGATGGAAGTTCTGGAGGCTTTTTGGATTTTGGGATCATTTCTTATTAAGTTAAAACGAAAAATTTGCCAATATCTCAAACAAAGATAAGCGAACGATTATATCAATCTGAACCTTGATAAATATAGTTAAATTATTCGAATTTCCTAGATATTGAGTTTTGAGAGTGACAAACACTAGTAGCATAACATAAAGAGAAAAACAAATAAAATAACACTCGAAACTTAAAAAACAAAAAGGACCCAAATAACATATGTGACGGGTATGTTTAACCAGTCTGATTGGAATATAAACGGTAAGTCGAATAAAGTTTAAAACTAAAAAAAAAAAAAAAAAAAAAAAAAAAAACATTGTATGCATAAATTATTTCCAATAACAACTTCATAAAATCGTACTTTTCCCACTGTCTGTTTATTTATATTTGATCTGCCAAAATATTAACGATGATTCCTTAATCATTAAATTATTTAAATCTTTTCATTGCAGTAATAAAAATCAAAACATATTTTAATGGAAATTCCGTATTTCGTTGTAAATGTTTCATTTGAATTTGAATTATTTCTAGATAACTAGTAAAAATAAAATAAAATTATGGTTTAGTTTTCGATACAAGTAGCATATTGCGTAAGATCTTTGTGTTAATAATCTAATATTCCGGGATGGATACCTATTGAAGCATATCAATTATTAAAATAAAAAACTATATTAAAAAATACTCATGAAATCTTGGATTCCGTACATCGCAGAAACCACAATTTTTGAACAATGTGGAGTGGCTCAGTGGTAGAGCACTGAGTTTCCATGCCGGAAATCCTGGTACTGATCCCTACAGACTTTTATTTAGTCTGTTTGTAGCCGGAGATGGATCATATAGGATCTAGGACCCTCCTGGGGCTCACCCAGCCTCTATAAAATATTATCAAAGTAGGGAACCCAAAATAAGGGGGGGGGGAATCTGCCGGTTGAGCGTGAGCTAGGACAAGTCACCTCCTTGCAGAACCGTTGTCAATGAAACAGTACAGTCTCTACCATGTACTGAACCCCAGACCCGTTCACGGATTGTAGTGGTACAGGTGTTTTCGCTACTACTCTCAACCATATGAGTTCCCCCAATTAATGGTACCCACTTTAGAGAGGATGGGAGAGCCTCAGGAGAGTTCGCAGATCTCACAGGATTCATCTGCGGCTGTTAATAAGTAATTTATCTACTACAGCCGGTTTTGAATCCAGGACATCCAGCAACTCAGCGCTCTACAGACTAAGCCACCGCGCTCCCTAAGATAAATTATTTATTCTGTTATAAGCCGTGGATGAACCCTGTAGGCTCTCCAGAGTTCCCCCTAGCCTCTATAAATTAGAAATTTCGGTGCTTGAATGTGAAATCGGCCAAATAGCCTTCCGGTTTCGAGTTCAACTATTATTCATCTATTTAAATTATAAAAAAAATTAAATAAATATTAAAAAAATTAATAAGGCAGACATAAGGACCCCGATTCAAGAGAAAAATCAAAACTTTAGAAAATTGTGTTCTTCTTTGAATTTCTGAATCAATTGTATTCTGAATTATTTAAACTTCAGAATTTGTAAATTAAAATTATTAAATGTATTTTATTTGTTATTAATTTTTAAATTTTTTTTTTTTAAAAGAAAAGATATGTCCTTTTCTAAAAGATATGTCTAGACTGCTTGGTTAAAAACCCTGGAAAATCAATAACTATAAACGCTTAAGCAAATCATATGTATGTGTTGTTTTAACTCACTTAAACCTGTACCAATACAATGCATTAAGGATCTTGGGTTCAGTACTTGGTAGAGACTATTTATGGAGGTAATGTGTCGAAGATTACGCTCAACCTCTGTATAATTTACATAATTAATAATTTATTTTTATAAACTATGTGGTTTACCAATGAGTTCTTATTGTCCCTCTCACGAAAATGCACCTGGACTAATTTCTAGCATATCGAATCGTAAAGATTGCTTGTTGCGTTCGTGTGTGGAGATGGTAAGAATCTGGGTCGATTCGATGGCTGATTGAGATAGGCTTTAATATTTGATAGGCAAAATCACGGGGATGTGAAGGCTCCAATTAGAGCAAATAATACAGTTTATCTTTCTAATGAACCCCCGAAACCGTGTATCAGGAAATACATAACACGTTTACCTTAATAAACATTGAGGTACCTTAGTAGCACGTTGGAGCATAAGTCATTCTGAAGTTCCTTATGAATGTAATAAGGAGTACTTGTTTCTGCGATTCTCTCCTGTAAGAATAAAAAAACCTGTTCTACTACAACCCGTGGACGGGTCCGGGGTTCAGTACATGGTAGAGACTGTACTGTTTCATGGACAACTGTTCTGCAAAGAGGTGACTTGTCCTAGGACACGCTCAACAGCCAGATTATTCCCCCTTGTTATGGGTATCCTATTTTTAAAATATTTTATAGAGGCTTGGTGGGCCCCAGGAGGGTCCTAGATCCTATATGATCCATCTCCCGTTGCAAACAGACTAAATAAAAGTCATGACCTGCAGCTGGATTTGTACCAGGATTTCCGGCATGCTAACTCAGTGCTCTACCACTGAGCCATTTCGCTCCTCCTGTAAGAATAAGTGTTATTAAATTCTCCAAAATGTTATTTCTTACGAATAAGAAAAAAAAATGTTTTTTTATTGTTTAAGATAAATCAGACATTGTTACTTGATTCAAATCGACGCTTTTTTCTATTCTCAAATTTTTTTTTTTTTACAATAGCCAATAATTAATTTTTAAAAAAGGGCATTAATGAGGACTCGGAAGTTAATAATCAGAACTTTGGAAAACTGTTTTTTAAATTTATAAATCAATTATAATTTAAATTTTATAAGTTGTAAATTGAAACTATTAATGTTATTTACGAGGGTGTTACCAGTTTTCCATCAACGCGTTGTTGCAATTGTATATTCAAATCACTTGAACTCCCGCTTTTGTATAATTTTTAAATTGAATATTTTACTTTCTTTCTCAATATACGCTCTTGGTGTTTTTTTTCTGCCTAATCCAATTTTAAAGTGTTTACAACACAATTTCATATTTTTTTTGTTTCTGAAATATTTTAACTGTACATTTATATTTTTTTGAGCCACTTATTTATTTTTTATGGAATGGTTATAAGTTATTTCCTGACTAATAAATCGGTCTATATTGATATTCTTTATCTGTATATAATGTTTTTTTAGAATTATTACCCACATAGGCAACCTGTGGTGTTGTGGTTAGCATAACAAGCTACTACACCTACGGAGCCCGGAAGGTGGCCTTGGTTTTAAAAACCGAGAATCCATAGTTATGTCGTCCTTCGGAAAGGGCGTAAAACGGGAATCCCGAGCCTGTTTGTTGTCAGGTACCCTAATTATACCTGGATAGACAAAATGTATGACTCATGCTGTAGCATCGTCGGATTAGCCTTGGCAATATATAGTGGCTTAAAATGTACAAACAAACGATATTCATTTTCTATATTTGCGCTTAGAAATCAATACTCCGAAGAACACTGTAGTCTTATAGATTTATCACAAGTCATATTTTTTTAAATATACAAATTAGAGAGATGCTTTATATATATACACTTTATGTTGGTTCATGAAATTTCGAAACGCTTAGGGAATTTTTTAAACAAGACACGAGAAAATACAAGGAAAAGCTTAGGACTTTGGCTTAAAAATATGCTGAAAATAAACTTTATAAACAGGGGCAGGATACATAAACAGATTTTCTCGGCTTAAATTCAAAGTTTGAGTGAATTCTGAATGATGATAGAAGCGGAAGGGTTGATGGCGAGCGAAGGGTAGTTGAACACATTAAGACCTTTTAGCAATTTAAATTCCCATAAGCTCTTCCCCTGGGCACCCGCTTCCATAACAGAATTTAAATTATTTCCCCCAACAACAATATGTAAAGTGTAATTACCTGATTTTAGTGCCTGGTGGCTCTCGACTTGACAATCATTACCAACAAACAGTAATCCGGAACACTTAATTATTCATAAAAACAATTAAAATGAAAGTAAATAATTACATATATTATACTTAATAAAATATATATTTATATACAATATAATTATATGATATCCAATATAAATATATGATATCCGTCATGCGTCTTCTTTAACCTCATTTAACTACAAACTTTTCCTAAACCTTCTACATTCCCAATCAGATGCTTCATAATCAATAAATAATTTATAGATATATTCAAATAGATCGATTGATGAACCCCTGTAATTATTCCTCACTCATAATGATATCGTTTTTTTATTATCAGATACTATTATTTCCATAAGCTTATTTCTTTTTGTTGTAAATTTGTCTGTTCTTTTATTTTTATTTTGTATCACATTTTCTAATTCTCTGCCAAAACATACCTGATTAGTTATTTACTTTCAGGATATTATGTAATTATGGTTTAATTCTGATGTAGGCCTTTGGCCAGATAAATATTTATTTAATTATGTTCATCTCTGTTCTTATAAAGGGACCTGGCCCCAGTATAAAATTATTTTATTAGTCCATTAAAACACTAGCCTCTCATTTATCTTTAATTATAACAGTTGTTATATCAAGTAGGCTGTTTCGCTGTCACGGGAAATACAAAATTAAGAAATGCGCTCTTATAAAGCGACGTATGCTTTATATATAAGTAAGTATAGTATATCATACTGCAGTGCAAGATATATGAACATTTTATAACTAATGTTATAAACAGATATAATCTCAATGTGAGATCTCGAGGAAGCTGAAGGCCCGTTTCGGAACAAGAAGCGCATCTTTCCTTAATGATGGGTTGTATTCTCGTCGAGTAACCGCCACTTAGCTCTTCCCTTGCCACGTCGCTTCGGCGACAAAGCCGAGGTGACCAACCTCATTTATTTAAGTTATATTTCGGAGATTTATATATATTAATATATGTATTATATAGGTTCTATAAATGCATATAGGTTCAGGATATATTTTGCTAAAACAGTTGAGGCCTACAGTGAAGCCCAACTTTCTATTATCTACTGTTTAGTGGGGATGGAATAGTCCCTAGTAATGGATCAGGTCTGTTTCGGAAAACGCATGCAGATTTTTTTGAGATAACTGTTATTTATGATATTAAATAAAATGCTTATAAAAAAAACATGTGTATATTTATAAATAACCTCAAAACAAAACAATTGCCATTAAATTTGTGAATAAAAATCAGCATTGCTTTCTAAAATAGTAAACAAACATACTTCCTCGTACCTTCTCCTCCGTATGAATTCAGATAAATATGAATCCAACAAGAAGACTGAAGCACAAAGCTACCTGTGTTCTAATCACCGAAATTTTTAGAATGGTTAACAATTTATTGAAAAATGTTCATTATTATTTATTGAAGACCACAAATGAAACTATATGTTAATTAGGATTTATAATTAGGTTACATGTTAAATTTCTCAAGCATTTGCAGTTATTTTATATAAACAATCATAACTACCGAATAAGTGATATGAATGCTTTTCCGAAACAGACCCAAGGGATTCAGTAATACGTAATCATTGATTGCCTCTCGATTATTATATTTACAGTTATGTCCGCACTGTTAAAACTATGAGAGAAAACTCGAAAAAAAAAAGTTGGTCCCCTTAGTTTATAATGCACTGTGATGCAATTAAAATATTGTTCTTATCATATTTAAATCCATAATCAATAAAAGTATATTCAAGAAAAATAATTTTATTACCTATTTAAATTACGACAATTTACGTTTTTATGAATAATGGTGACCCTATATATATATATATATATATATTATATATTTATTTATTAGGAAGAAAGTGGTCTGGGGGAGGTCAGAAAAATTCTCTTTAGTAAGAAGTACTTACTGTTTATAGGAAACCCAACGTTTCGTCCCACATTGCAGGACTTCTTCGAGACAAAATAATTCCCTATAGCTCCTTCTTTTTTTTGTTATATCTACCTAAAGAGTACCCCATTTTTCTTATACATTTTTTTTATCACCCAGAACCTTAGATGACTTTATATATATTGTTATTATTTACTATATATTATTTTAATTTATATGTATCTTGTCGCCCTGAAGAAGACCTGCAGTGTGGGTCGAAACTTTGGCTTTAAAAATAAACAGTTTTCTAACTAAAGAGAATTTTTTCTGACCTCAACCCGGACCATTTTCTTCCTCTTACGATAGTTTACCGATAGAGACATACAGTCATAAGTCTATAGAGATGCCTGATAAATCTGGTAATTTATTTGATTTGATTTCTTTGTGGACTGCTCTTGGCAACGACTCTTCTTAAATTTCTTGAATTAGCTCCGTGACTTTTAAATACACCAGCGTCTTCTGTATCTAATTATTTTCTATAAACTGTATACTTGTTTCGATATTCAACTTCATTTTTTCTATTTGATACTTTCTACATTCAAATGGTTCTCAGTATGTTTTGTATTTGTACAACTTTGGGAGTCCTATAAGTAGATAGAGATGAGATTCTTTTGACGTTAGATCGTTTGTAGCGATCCAAGCAATTTGTTTACCTTTGACTATTAGATCTAACTATCTAATCATTCAAATTAAGAAAAAACTCAAGTATTGAAAAAAATGCAATCAGAAAAATACTAAATACGAGGCCTTAGCCCCCAAAATTATTCTATAACAATATCCAGGCATTTTACCAATTCATGCATCATTAGGACACGGTTCAAAAATTCAAATGAATGAAGATCATATTTAGTACACCTCACACCAATTGTCTAATCAGAAGCATCCAACAAAGGTAACACCGTATCACTTCAAGCCAATGAATCAAGCAATGTATGAATAAGATAAATAATGATTTCCCTCGACATTTGATGTTCTCTAGAAATTTATTAATTAATTAAAAGCTAATATAAAAAACAAGAAACTACAGAATATCATAATTTAATAATCACAAATTTGAGAATGAGAAAAATTGATCTCAGTGTTTGTTTTAACGCTTCTTTTCTTTTCATCTATATATCTTTCATGCAGTTTCCGTGATTTTACTATTTATCCGGGGTCATTATCGCACCTATTTTTCTTTCATTCTTTGAAGCCTTGAGCATTCTGAAGTTCCTTCCTAAGTGAAGAACTTCCTTCAAAGCCATCCAGAAGGCCTGTAGCTCTTCAATTTTCTATTCTGTCTTCTGAATCAACGTGTTTGCCATTACCAGTTTCTAACAAATATCTTAAATGGTTATTTAAAATGATCAATTGCAGATAGTTAGGTTTTCATTTAAAAATTAATTATACAATTTTTTTTTTATGGTAATTATTTTTATTTTGAATAGAAAAGATTTGTCCTGGCCGGGATTCGAATCTCCAGTGCAATGATCTAATCACTGAGCTACCAGGGGTCGTATCCGAGCGAGACAAATCCATTCTCTTCACCGATCCTATATCCCCTTGTTCTCACAATTTTTGTTTCAATACCCGCCATCAAATCCTCCTGAACCCATTGACCTAAGAAGGACTACCGAAGAAGGACCCGGAGGTAGCAGAGATGAGCTGGCATTATTACAGAGCGATGGTTGGATATAGCTGTGGCCTGAGGAGGCGCCTGGAGCGGGACCAGTTCTCCAGAAGTTTTTGTCGGTAGGAGGTCGCTCTTGCTCTGGAAGAGAGGGTCCGGTAGTTCTGGCCAGCCCAAGGATAACCTGGGGAATAATCCTGTGGAGGAACCATAATCAGGATATTTATTTATTTAACTTTAAATAATATTAATTGATAGTTAACGAATCTGAATCACTGCAACCTATGAAGGGTACAGGAAGGGATCATAGTGTAGCAACGGTTGTGCAAGGAGGTGATTTGGTCGCAATCACGTTCCTGGGCTATCTTATAAGTTTTAAGCGTTAATTCCTGTTATATTGGTTATATTCTATTCCTTATTAGTTCTTTTTTTAACTTTTTATTTATTTGTACTCTTCTGAATAGTATTGCTATCCTTGGAACTTGAAATTTACAACTGAATTATAACAATGGAACTAATGATACCTTGTGGCATGGATAAATACAAGTAGAGAAATTACCTAGAGGTAGTACTCAGGTGATTTGACGGCATCTGCGGGAATTAAATTTAATCCTCCAGTTTTGACATCATTTTTCTGGGTCAGTGATATGGGATTGAAGAGTATGAGATGCTAAAACTGGATCAGTGTCCACTGATAACAGGCATGACATCCGCATATGTGGTAATGATAATATTAGGATGGATTGGGATGTCCGCTAAACTGGTTTTCAATATTTAAATTGAAATATAGATTTACGACAAATCCGGAAACATTTATCGGATGTTTCTTTTTTTTTTTTAATTTACCGATATTAATCGATATTAAACAAAACAAAAATACGATAGCTCTATATTTTTCAACATTCTGACTACGTGGTAGAATGAAATATAGAATTGAATCGGGCCAGAAATAACGAGGGAAAAATAAAGAGAAAAAACCGACGGGCAGAGTAATTGAGGAGGAATACATTTCTCATCCCGGTCTATTGAGAAGGAGCGGATAAATAAAAGAAGACGATACATTTATGAATACATAATCAAAAGTCGAAATCCGCTCTGCCATGGGAGCCATCCATCATTCGCGCCAACGGCTATCTTCTTGATAGATCGAACTTTGGTAATTAAAAGATAATTTATATCCGTATCGCGGTTCTCTCAAGTATTCAGTAACAAGCTGGTTTATATATGTATATATAAACAGCCGTTTGGTTTCGTCTTGTAGACTTATTTATATCGTAACAAAAAAAAAATATAACAATTTTATCTTTGTATTTTCGAGATACGATGAAATCTAATACTCATAAATATTAAATCAAATAAATCATTTAATTATAAATCAAAAAGTGGTAGGTCACCTTGGAAGTTGTTGTTAGCATAACAGCATACTACACCCAAGTTCGCCAGTTAAAAGCGCGGCAGTTGGCCTGTTTTTTATTAAAAGGCTGTAAAAAATCATTTTATATCCCGTATATCGGAAGGGACGTCCGGAGCCTGTGCGTTGAAGACTTATTATAGCACATTAAGGACATTATAGCATCTTCCGATCAGCCATATCAGTATAAAGTGAAGTTAAATATCAAACACAAGCATACAAATATTATTCTGAATAAAATACAAAAAATGAAGTATTTTTGAAATATCGCGGATTACATAAAAAAATAGTTATTTATTTGACAAGTGAGGAATGTGCCACTTTATCACACCCGAGTGAATTTTACCACACGAGCCGAAGGCGAGTGTGGTAATTGAACGTAAAAGCACTTTTCTCACGTGTAAAATATTACATTTTTCCTGCAACCATTTAAAAATTTAGAAATTAAAGGTGAAACTTTAGATTTGTTAAAACTACACCAGCGCTATCTCATACAATTTTCTATTACCAACCATGCAAATTATAACTCTTGAACGGTTTACTCATTGAAACATTTATTTATTATTATTTAGAAAATAATATTCTGATAACACATACAAAAATAAAATAAACGTATATTATTATATCTTGATTTATATTTATATTTCTCTTCATATCTGACTTTAGATGTTTTTGGTAAAGGTTGATTTATTGCCTGTTCAGCCTGTTCTTTTATGAATGGAGGAGTAAATTCTATGAATTCATCACTATCTATCTCCATTTTTTATTTTCTTTGTGATCTGATCACTGTTTTAATGCTAGTTCTCCAAATTTCTGATGTAAAAAGGCTCTAATACATTTAAGGTTATATAAAATATTTCTATAAAATCGCTTCAAAATAAATAAAATCTATTTTGAATTAAATATAAAATAAGGAAAGGAAGAAAATAGTTGGGGGTGCAGTCAAATAAACACACTAAATAAGTGGGTACTTATTTAATTATGTGCCGACGTTTCGACCCACTTTGTGGGTCATCTTCAGGGCTATTGGAAGCTGGAGCTAGACTAGAATTAACTAATTTAAATATAAAATAGTTCTAAAATTATTTATTTTAACATTTTAGGAATATAAAATGTTAAAATATGTTAAAGAATTGGCCGAACAGAGTGCTGGTTTGGGTTCTACCAGGGAGGAGAAGACGCGGACGGTCCAGAAGCAAGTGGATGGAGGGAGTCCAGGAAGAGATGGCCGGTAGGGGTCTCCAGGAAGATGATTGGGTGGATCGAGAGCTGGGGAGCTCTGCTCTGACAGGTTGAGGCAACCCATGTTGGAACGCCTATAATAATAAAAAAAGGATTATAAAATGAATAATATTATAATATCGCCATTTCACACATAAAATAACAGAGTGCTGATTGTCAAATTCGATCTAGGTGGCTGTTACTTTCCCTGACTAGTGGTGGAAAGTGAGACTTTCCACACTAGTTTTAGTTAAGTATTGGATAGAATTAGTCAATGGTTGCAGGAAAAAAACAATACCACTTCATCCCATGAAGGAGTAGTATGTTAAGGCACGGTAGGGATCCTACCGTTTCTATGTCTATAGTTGTGCAAAGAGGTGGTTTGGCAGAAAGCACACTCCGCTGGCAGGTTTTCCCCCGATCAGGGTTCACTAAGTGAGCCCCTGGAGAGTCTCCATATCCTTCTAAGTCGACTCGTGACTTTCAACATCTGGTTTCAAACTCTATATCCAAAGCTTTTTAACTCATCACTGCGCACAGTACTGTAGACAATTGATGATTTTAAAACTAGTTAAACAATTAGGTTAGAACTTTTATTAGAATACTCCAAATCAATGTTCCAGATTTTACGTAATTAATATCTACCAACGTGGCTCTACAACCCTTGTATGGGACCTGGACTCCTCCAACTTAATAAACCAGTCTTATCTTGTTTGAACTTCCAATTTGACACTCAGGAGCTTATATTATTTAAATTTTACATTTGTAAATTATAAACATTAGTCTGGTTTTCAAATATATAGAAAATCCGAACAATAATTACATAAATTTTCAACTAATTCGTTTATTAATCAAAACACATAGTGTGCAGCACAAAATATTTTAATTGTAATAATAATTAGTATATAAGTTATATTATTTACAACTAGCATTTCTATTTACATATATTTTATTTCCAATTTTAGTATTATTATCATTGTTAGGTTCAACAATACTCAGAACATTTGTACTTTCAATCATTTTATAAAACAAGACATTTAACTGTTACTAAAAAAATCTTTTCGGGGAACCGACAATTTTAACCATTTGTTGATGTTTCAAGTTATTATTAGTATCAATTGCACAATTATTAAACGAAATTTAAGATTATTATAATCATTCTTATATCAATGGAATTCTAACCTTTAAACTAAGAAATTGTATAACTCGCCAGCCTCGAGCATCTTGCTGACGCGGAGATACAAGTTTATCCTCTACCAAACGTCGCGTCTAGCTAATGATGTTTTCACATCGAAAATTTTGAAGTATGAAATAATGTAGTAATGATTATTATTATGTTCATCATTATTATCATTCACATTTTATACCTTATAATTTTTTTAAATTCTGATTTTTTAATATTTGAATGTTTATATGTTACATTTATGGCAAATAGTTTATCCATACTAAAAGATTTTTTAAAATATAAAACAATTCCCTTTCAGTAGAGAAGTCCCAGAAACGTATCTAGCTCAATATATTCGTGATAACTATAATGTCTATTTCACTAAAGCCTGACATGATACATACCTATACTATTCAGATATGTCGCCGTCAATATTCCCAATAGACATTATATTGAAATGACATAATATCACGCGACGAAGGAACGAAACGTCCTGCAGGATAATCTCGTCTATTTAGGAGCGTCTCAACTAGTCGGATGGCATTAGCACTGACATTCTCTCTAATAGGTCCTGCCCTATTCTGACCTTTCCCTTGCTGGACACTACATCGTAGGCTCTTTTGATTAATTAGAATGTTAATTAATTTTCAGTTGTGTAGTCACAAAATGTTCAATTTCAAGTTTATGAATCATCTCCGAATCCATTTTGAATATCATAAATGTGGCGTCAATACGTACTCTTGCCCGTGTGTTTCCCCAAGTGCTCAGTTGTAATTTTTATTCTAAAATTACTTTTATTGATTTCTGTAATAAGTAATAAACAATGTTATAGTATGATAGGTGTTTACTTTCTTTTTTTTATGTTTAAGGAAATTATTTAATGTTTTCTCTAGCTCTGATAAGATTTGTTTGTAATTATTTGTTTTGTTTTTTTCAACTACCTATGGATATTTACTAGTTGCCATTGAAACTAATATAATTCTAAGACTTGTTAACTAATATAGCTTTTTCCTTCTATGTAATGAATTTACTACTATAACATTGATACATCGAAGTACGGTTTAAAAATTTTTGAAAAGTATAAATAACATATATATGTATAAAAATTGATAAGATATAGATCAATATATATCAATTAAATATTTATGGAGTGTTTAAGCTGCATTATATGGGATATGCAGACTCCTTTGTTACTTGCCCAACCATTGACATAAAACAGTCTCATCCATTCATAGAACGAAAGACTTGTGAATTATGAGATTTTTTTGCTTGATATTTACATCTATTAAGATAAACCGTTTATTACTTGACAATGATTAATGCGTCCAATTATTTACACTATAAGGATTCTTTTATTGATTGTAACAATAATCTCACAACACTGCAAGTATTATTATTCGTCGAACCCGTTGTTCTATGATAATTTACTGAAATTATCGTTTACAAGCAATTTGTACATGCATTTAATAGGGACATTTACGCTTCACAACAAAACATTGCTTTTCATGATCTTTTTCAACTAAGACCTTAATAAATCTCTCTTTCTCTCTCTCTCTCTCTCTCTCTCTCTATATATATATATATGTATATATATATATATATATATATATTGGTTTCTACTTATCTTGACTGTTGTAGAAATATATTGTTTATGGTTCTCGAGTTTCAGTCAGTTATTTCAACTTCTTAGGCGACGTTTCGAGACTAGGTTAGTCTCATATTCATGCCCTGACAGTGAAAAAATGATCTTTTAGTGAAAACATTAAATAGCACATTAAAATTAATGTAAAATGTCACGTGTAAGTATAATAGGATAGGGTGTACTTACAAGTTCCAAAGAATTGATCAATTTATCATTAATCACTTACTTCGCAATATATCATAGAATGTTTATATTGCATTAGCTATGATCAACGAATAAGTAATCGATTTTTAGGAACAGCAGTTTTATTTAATTGTTGAATCATATTAAACTATTTATTATTATATCACCAAGAATTAATTAAATTTGCATAACACGAGCTTAGACCTTGAACATCCGATTTTTTGTTTACAGCGCGATTTTTATATTTCTCTATAGTTATCATTTCCTTTATATTTCGTTTGAAGCTATTTTTCTCTTGGTGTATCGCTTTAGGTGCGTCAAATTTAAATTTATGTTGAGTATTTCTAAAATGTGTAGTGAGAGCTGTTTGATCTGGTTTATTGGGGTTTTTTATTATTGAAGCACAACTATATTTGTGTTGGTACACTCTTCGTTTTAAGAATATATATATATATATATATATATATATATATATATATATATATATATATATATATATATATATATATATAAGGGTTCGTCCTGACTGAAAAGACCATCGCAGAGCCAAAACGGCATAAGCTACAGACTTGAAATTTGTACATTTATAAGGCCAAGGCTCACAGAGAAAGGACATTTGATAATTCGTCCCCTAAGAGGTTGGAAAGGGTGACAAACGGTTGTAATAAATAAAAACGTCATTTTTAAAGCAAGCACTATGAAATTTTATATTTCTCCAACTTTAGGCCAACGCGCACTAAGAAACGATTTTTGGAAAATCGTCGCCTAAGTAAAGTTAGAGATGTGAAAATAAGTAAGCAGGCTTTACAATTTAATATAATAATAATTGTATTCAAGATTTTGCTAAATCAACCCTACAGTTTTGGATATTACATGGTGGATTTCAATAGAAAACTTATCGATAGTTCTGTAATTTGGCCATTTACTATTTAATAGGACGGTTTATTAAAATATATCAACAAAGGGATAACCATTGGTAGGCTGCCTGAATTCACAAATGCTTTAAGTCATCGTTTATGTAATGCAGTTCATTCATGGAATTCAATATTCACTCTCCGTTTAAACTCCACAGAAATTTCTATTTAAAATCAACACGGACGAATTTGCTAGCAAAAGCTATTCAATAATATAATTTTCTTTTGATAAATACAAAATTTAATATTGAGTGATAGTAATTAAAGATTAAATTTTATGGAATATTCTAATACATTTAAGATACTGACCAGAGATATTAACTTCGAAATCCTTGAGAACTACGCCCTACTTATGAAATGGAAGATGTACGAGGGCAGATCTACAAGACAGGCAAAAAGCACTCCATATTTCCTGAGGCAGGGCAATTAGCTCGGTCACAATTAGCTAAATGAACCCGAGAGAGTCCTCATTGTCCTAGGAGGGCTGTTATCAACAGCGATTAGTAACCACCAGATTGCGCCATGTCTCTCTTATCCCCTCTTATCCTCTTATCTCACTCCCGCCAGAAAGTTCCCGCCAAATGTTAATAGAAACTTCTCCAGAATTTAAATGAAAATTTTAATAATAATACTATTAATCATCTTTAAAATATATGCCTGTTCTAGCTACAGCCTATGAAATTTTATTTGGCATTCTTTACGTTTTTCACTATGTTTACGGTGCTAAATAATTACAAATAAATTTATATATCATTTATTTTATATTGTATCATCTTAGGATTACAAAGTTGTATGATACACATACATGAAAATGAGATAAACGATATCATAGATTCTGAGTATCTTATTATTTTTGGGCTTTGGATGATACCCCGTCGCGATTTTTGGACGTTTTGAAGATCTATGTATAGTTTTCGACCCACAGAATCATTTGGTATCAAAATCTATGATATTTCTATTTTGTAACATACAACCTTGTAATACTGAGGTAGCGATGTGTCTCCTTTTTAACTTTTATTTAGTTTTTGATACCTTTAAGACATCGATTTAAATTTAAACGTTCCAACCTTCTCTAGGGCAAATGAAAATTCAATAATTTAATAATTTTTTTGCATTATCCTGACCAGGATCTTCTGGATAAGTGATTTTTTAAATCCGAACACACGTTAGTGTGAGTATATTGTGCCATGCACTAGCAAGTATACCAAGGCATATATACTTAATATTTGAGACTAGCATATGACTACTGCTAGAATCAACCATGGAGTCTGGTACACTTTGCAGAAAAAAAAGAGATTACAAAAGTACGCCTTTATAACCACCTGAACTAAAATGTGAATATAAATAATAGTTTAAAATTTAAAAAAAAACAAGCTTTAATTTGGAAACAAGACTAGAAAGTAGGAAATAGCTTTCAATAATTCCAAAATACGAATTAAGTGATAAACAAAAAAATTCACTTAATAGTAAAAAAAAAAAAACATGAGCTGCTTGATGTCAATTGTAAATATTTTATTGACTGATATTGGTAAAAGTATTATGAAAATATCTTAAACAGCCAACCACCCTTTTTTAGGATACAAATTATTTTTTTCATTTCTTAATTCTTATATTGAACTTGAAAATTATTTTCCACAGTTTTGTTACCTTTTAAAGCGTTTTATAAATTCTTTAAATTATAATTCATTTCCTACTTTTTAGTCAGGGTGACAAAAAACGTGTACTTTTTTAAACTTTAATTTTTAAAGCAAATTTTGAAACTTCCTAGATCCTGGAAGATCCAAGATAGTCATACGCTAGCCTGGAATATTAAGCGGTGTACGTGTGTTTTTAATTATTTAAACTATTATTGGTTTTACTAGAATGATTTTCAAATAACCAGCGTAATTAGTAATTAATGTTTTTTTTTTCTTTTTGTTAATTCTTCGTCTATATTACGATGTAAATAAAGGATAAAATTTTCATTTGCTAAAAACGTCAGTGGATTGTTTATTGCGCCTTGGCACGGCCTATCTCGAGTTGAATCAGTAAACCACTTTGATGATTATAGGCCTCTCAAAGTCGGAAGCAAATTAAAATATTCTGGTACAAAATTGACTAAACAAAATATTTCGCCAACAGCCGGGTTTCGATCGAACCGGTCCAGCCAATATTTAAAAGCTGACGATGATATCGAGCGCGAATCAAGAGATATATTCCTGTCAGAAATATCTTTGCCTGTGATCTCCCCCGTCTGGAGGCGATATCTTCGTGTTCTTGGCTCCACGGGATAACATCCTGAGGAGTTTTGTTAGTTCTCTTTAGGTACTAACGACGAATTACTTCTAGGATATTAGTTTAAACTATCTGTATGTCTTAAAAATAATCTTAATTAATAAAACACACGAAGTGTTGTAGGCAGTATTTTGACAGTTACCACACTCTGCCATTAGCAGTGTTTAAATGTTTTTAAGAATATCTATTTATAGAAGCTGGATATATGTCGCGGCTGTTAACTAAATATTGATATAAATAATTACTCTAGTTCAGCTCATCTCAAATTGAAAGAACTCAGTTTCCTGTTGGGAGAATCTGAATTTTCAATAGTTAATAATAAATTTAAACTATCTATTTTTTGTGTTTAAACATGAATATTTATGTATATAGTAGGTAGCATCCCTTGTCCATCTAAAAGTAGACAACCCCAATTTTAAAATTCTTTATTAAATTGTCTCAACCCTTATAGCGCGAACCATCGATAAATCGATTCTTTATTAATGAGTATAAATATGCATATTTTGCATAAGTTGCGAACAGAATTTTGAAAAAAAAAGTACCTTATTAATTAATGCTACGACACGTCCGCACAGATCGATACCTAAAATCAAACTGCGCAATAGTCGATATTCCGACGCTCCGCAATTTATACGCATTAATAGAGGAGTCGATTTATTGATGGTTCGCCCTGTAAGGGTTAATGTAGGTACTCAATGGTTTAGTAAAGGTATAAAGATATTATTCTAGAAATTAAAATTCAGTTTAGTAGTTATTTAGTACCCCCCTAGTGAGTGTATTAGTATACGGGTACACACTTAGTATTGTTGGAGATATTGAGTATTTTACAGTGAGTATTATAAAATAATGAAGTGTTCATTTTTTTTATAAATTTATAATATTTTAAGATTATTTTATAAATAAAACAATTGAGTTGCTCATTTCCAAATCGTCCTTAATCCAATTTTTTTCGAAATTGTGTTACTGTCAGCTTGACAATCTCTATAGTTTTTCCTATCAAATTAACCAAATATTAGTTGCAAAACGTCCTTTGAACCATTTAATATAAATCTCAAAGTTGTGAGAAATTCCTGTTTCCTTCCTAAACGTCCTTCATAAAATCCAATATGTCCACCACCTAAAAGGAACTATTTTGTTTTCAAATCGTCCTCTGTCACACATTGTAATAAATGGGTGTATTCAATTTTTACGATAAAATATCACATATTATATTACATCACAAAAAAAAACATTATAAATAAGAATTTTATATTAGCATAAGAAACTGATTTTGATCGAAATTCGACCTACAAAAAACCTTTATTCTAGAACCATGCCCCTTAAGAATATCAATATTCTATTTTTTTTTAATCCAGCAACAGGGGAACATATGATCCCAGTTCCTCAATTAAGGGAATCCACTTTACATAGGCTGAGTGAGCCCGGGTAGGTCTACAGATCTGAAAGAGCAGTCAGGTAACTAACGTTCAGTAACTGTACAGGCACATGGTTACCCAAATCCCTTTTATTCAACTTCAGATTGTTTTTATTTAACCAATTAGCTTATTTTGAAGAAGATTATTTGTTAAATCAAACTACATAATAAGGCGAACCACAAGGCTCGATGCTGATAGCACTAATCTATGCTTACAATCTTTCATCCACGGACCACTATCCAAGCCCAAATCCGCCAGGTCACTCTTAACGCAATTCTCCCGCCTACACCTCAGTCTACCCATCAAATCATTTTTATGATAACGCTATTGATTGTGACAAAATTTCGTAAATTAATTAACTATTTCGATAATTAATCTATAAATTCTGGATCTTCTACAACATATGGAATGAGAAGAAATACCTTCCATCATAGCCTCTTTCACCGCGGAAGAACCGGAGGTAATTTGGACAGTTCTGTCTGGTCTGAGGACACCGCTAGGAAAATAATGGTCTATTTCCCTTCCCCAAGGTAATGGCTTGTTACAGCTCCGTTCTGTACAGGCTAATATTTCATCTTGTAATGACAGCTTCAATTGTACATTGGTAGTCGAGTTAAATTATTAAATTGAGCATGCCCACAAGATAAAAAAATATGTATTACTATATACGATTGTTGTAATATATGGTTATAATAGAAAAAATATATAGTGTTAGAAAACAAAAATATATTTTCAAGAAACCATTACGTAAAATAACAGAAGATACCCGACTCCGAAACAACATTTTTCTGTAATCATAGAACTTAAGTTCGATGACAACCATCCAAAGTATTAAACCAAATAACCTAATACATTTCGAGAGAAAAGAGTTATTTAAATGGTTCTTTTTTTAAAACTATTTGATTTTAATTTCTATTAATGGAGCGTGGGAGAGCGCAGTGTATAGAGTGCTGAGCTTGAACATACACATAAAAATCCATCATGGTAGGTCCAACCGTTTAGGAAGAGTTCAGTTACATACATACGAACAGAAGAATTGCATTATAAGAGTGTTGGGTTGTCACACATGAAATGACCGTTTTTAGAACCAGGAATAAAAATAAAAATTTGAGATCAAATCTAACATATTTTCTATATACCATCATTTTCGATACACTTCTGCCAACGGCTTACCAAATTTTCTATCCCAGGTTTGAAAAACGTTGAGTCACGTGATGAAAGGAATTCATAAAATGGATGTTTAATGTCTAAATAATTGGTAAACAATTTTCCTGGCAAAAAGTTGTCCAAACTCCGAAAAAAGTGGTAGTCTGTAGGGGATAGATCAGGGGAATATGGGGGTGTGGTAAGACTTCATAGTCCAACTCCTTTAATTTATTCACTGTCTGTATTGAAACATGAGCTCGGGCGTTTTCATGAAGGAGGTCGTGTGGGACCCAGGAATCGACCTTTTTTGCCTTTTCGATCAATTTTAAATGCCTGGAGACTGTGATACGACTTGTGCCTAGCTCTGACGTATATTCTCTGACTGTTTTGTGAGGGTCTTCTTCCACAGCATTCTTAAGATCTTCGTCCTCTATTAATGTTTGAGGCCGTCCACGGGGCAGATTTTCTAATGTCGTACCTCCTGGGGAAATTTTTGCAAACCAACGAAGGATGGTTCTTTCATTAGCACTTCCTTCACCAAACGGAAGATTAATATTTCTTGCTGCCAGGGCAGCGGAATGACCGAGTTTGTACTAATAAAAAAATCGTTCAGAAATCGCGTGTTTCCATGGCCACGGTTAAAATTATATTAAAATCTGTATGCCTACTTGGGAAAAAAACAAACACAGTTTGCAAATAGAGGATTAGCAAGTGCTTATTATAGATAGTAAATTACTAGGAATCAACAGCCAACGCTTTAATTCCCTATAAAGATTAAGATTTCAAAAATCGGGCATTCCATGTGTGACAACCCAATACATTTAGTTGTCATGGAAACTTTATTGGCATTAGAGTACGACGTAAAATAATGGAGCAGTAAATATAAAATGTGTATACATAAATATTTACATTTATTTAATAAATTATAAACAAACAAAGGAACCCTCATAATAATCGTCAGCCTTAACGGAGGAGGAAACAAACGAGCGAGCACTCCCTCCTCCCACAGGAACCACATAAATAAGAATAAAAGGTCCATGAAGCCGCAACTTAGGGGCTTAATGATCCGGGACTTGGGCAGCAGGAAGCGCGCATCCTGTGATCCTGTTACACGCCCGGGTCGACATATGGTCTGCCGTCCGAATCGTAGTCATCGATTATGTAACTGCTAAAAGGAGGGCGAAGAAGGGGAGGGTCCGAGGTTGAAGGAGGAAGAACTGGACAAGAAGGACAAGGAATGAGGAAGCAATTCTAATCATTCATTAAACCTTTCTGATTAAATTAAAAATAAATTAATAAGTAATAAACGAGTCAAAAACGGAAAAATAAAGTAATTATTAGAATGCAACTGAAACCCCCCCCCCTCCAAAAAAAAGCCTAACGTCATATCAATACCAGAAAAAAACTCATAAATAATGGGGTGTATAAAACAAAATGACCGTTTTATCAAATTCCAGAGTTCAAAAGTCTATAAATACTTTAATGCTATTTATTATTTACCAACACTTAATAATTCCCTTTAGAGCATTCTCAAAGCTTGTTTACTAACACTGGACTTCTTCAAAAAAAACCTCAGTTCAGTTATTTATTTCAAAGTAGAAATATGACAATGTCCTACGAAATTCTCGTAATTTTAAGACATCACTGGAAAAAAAATTCACAGCCGCTGAGCAACTCTTGAAATTATTAAATATGTGGGGGAAGGTGTCCTTGACCAGCGCACGGCACGGTGTTGGTTTGAAAAATTTACCAGTGGAGATACGACGTTGGAAAGGAAGAAGGGCCATGGATGACCATTAATGGATATTGATGATGTTCTGAAGGAAGCTGTCGAGTCAAATCCGTCCATAAGTACTCGCGAACTTGCCAGGGAGTGTGGTGTGTCGAAACATACTGTTAGTCGCCATCTTCTCTCCATGGGGAAGGTGAAACGGTCATTTTTCTGTCTACACCCCATTAATTAAGCATTTTTAAAAAACGAAATAAACAGGGGTAGAGACTTTTATTTAATCTATTAGCGGTCGGAGTTGGATCCTATGGGATATAGGACTCCTGGGTCTTAACCAGCCTCAATAAAGTGGGTACCCAAAATAAGAGAGAAATCTGGCGGTTGAGCGTGATCCAGGGCTAGCCTTCTCTCTGCCTAACCCAAAAAACAGTACAGACTATACCACATGCAAGCCTTCTCATGGGTTATAGGGTTACTTATTATTGTTTAAGAATAAACTATGCAAACATTATAATAGAAAAAAAATATATACACGAAGGATAAAAAAAAAAAAGTGCCACTACAACTTAAAATGGTTAATAAGGTTTTGGGTGGGTTTTAAGATGATTGACCTTGGTCTGTTTCTACGACAACAGTTTGTTAGAGAGATGATTATTCCGAGATCACGCAAATTTTTTATAAGATTGGGACAATTTTTTTGATCCACCGAATCAGATTTATTAGGCTTAATTTGGTGTCCTCATAACAACATTTTTTTAATTGATACACCAGGCAGAGAAAAGCTTTGTAAATTAGTATATTTCAAAGCAATTATAAAACTTAAAGCTATTTCTTCCCCTTAAATTCTCTAGGACCGGAAATTGTAAACGACTATCTCTGGAGCCGTGGGTGTGGCTCAGGTTAACAGTGCTTTGCCATTTGGGTCTTGTCTTCCGTTTCGATTCCAATCGTGTCTTTTAAGATTTAGTATGTCGTAAATGCCTTCTATTGTCCCAGGCATGAATAGGATAGACACATTACAACACCACTAATTAGCGAATAATAGCAGGGATTCATCTTTTTAAATTTTAATTTAAGATTATATTGTAATCATAAACTTGAGAAAACAAGCCTCTAGGGAAATAAATTACATATTAGTCTAATTTATTATTATTATTATATTCTATTATAATTCTATACATATTTATTTTTTGACTGTTAGGGGATGATTATTATTTTTGTTTATTTAGTCATTTCTTATTTAATTTTTATTTGCACCTGCGCAATTGCGGATCCAGCAAATTTGCTGTGTTTTTCTCTTTGCTTTTCTACGTGACCACCGGGTTTTGGATTAAAAATATCATCTTTTCTTATCAAGTCCAGGTAACAGGGAGCAGGGAAGCGGAAGAACGAGTGGGTTTGGGTGATTTTGTGTCGAGTAGTGGAATGTTATTTATTTGTTAGGAATATATGATTTTATAGTGGGAATGTTCATGTCGTTGTGTATGGTGTGATGCGAGATATACCATAGTGCATTAACAATTTTTCTGAGAATTTTGGACTGTGTTTTTGTATCTTGTGTATGTGGAATTTTTGCTGAACCCCAAAGTTCTGCTCCATATGTCCAAATAGGTTTTAGTATACTATTATAGACAAGTCATTCCTTCCGTAAGTCAAGTAAAGATCTGTAGTCCAGAAGATGTGATAGACGTTTATACCGGTTTTTCAGTTCTTGTCTTTTTAATTTTGTATGTACTTTCCATGTAAGTCTATTGTCCCAGTATAGTCCGAGATAACGTACATAGTTTTGGGGTATGATTATGACTTAATTAACGGAGACATAATCTTTTATTTAAAAAAAAAAATTAAATAATAAAAAAGAACGATAACAGTTTCACGTAAGAAATACTTTCAAACGCAATATAGAAAAAGTATTGCCATAACAAAATATTACAATCGCGCAATAAATAAAAAATCCAAGTTAGAAACGTATATTCATGTTATTTATAAGGAATAAATTCCTATTAGTATTACTATCTATAAATAATAAACATTAAAACATCAGTAATAACGATAAAACAATTAAACAAACATATCCTAATTCACACCATCTGATATTTAGTAATTTGTATGATCAATTTATGCACTATCACTGTATCCTAATCGTACCAGTGTAAATTTTGCTTTTAGACTAGGTCGTTGTATGACACAATATTCTAAACGTTATGTAAAGATACATATGTTAATAACTGAAACATAACTGAGGAATTAGGTTTAATGTAATTAAAAGCCAGGAGGCATCCAAACTCTGTAAAAAATTATGTAGGAACGCTGGACAGTCCTAGGCTTCTCCATTTATGGCTTGATTGAGACCTTGCCACTGTGAGAATTCTTTCTTTCTCAGGATCACTTTATCGTATATGTTGTCAACAACTTACTAGCCCAACATTATATCAACGTCCCAATTTAGACAAATAAATATTTACTTATATAATATATATATATATATATATATATATATATATATATATATTTACCTATAT
Organism: Troilus luridus; assembly: GCA_964056705.1. Classification (NCBI taxonomy): domain Eukaryota; kingdom Metazoa; phylum Arthropoda; class Insecta; order Hemiptera; family Pentatomidae; genus Troilus; species Troilus luridus. The sequence goes on along the minus strand of OZ057412.1, from coordinate 194,042,724 downwards.
ATACTAATTTATTTTTTTATTTACTTATTAGCTACCAAATTACTGTAAAAGCAACCTTTTAAGTAACTTAATTCCAAGAAATATTCAACGACTGTTTTATATTAACAATTTTAATAGTTAATAAATAACATTTATATACATAACAGCGATATAATGGCGAACATAAAAGATTATGTCACATAATAAATATTAAATATGTGAAACTTAAAAAAAAATAAAAAAATGTACAGAGTGGAAAATAGTTGACTGGATAATTCCAATAATGGATTGAATTGGAGGCGTCATGCTGTCAATGATTACTCAAAGTAAGCAAAACTCATTTTAAAGTGCCAACGTTTCGGTGACGCATTAAACTATAAACTATCAACCCAATATGTTAATGTCCCATTAGTTACTGATTTGGCCCGAATCAGATGTCAATCCATTCACTAGAAAATATTCCGTCGGAGGCGTCTGCAAAGAAGACGGTCTTGGGAGCTGCTAAGTTCAATTTGTTGTTCGAGTACTACCAGGGTATAGTTTCCCTGCTTGCCTTTTTATTATGCCATACATGATTTCATTATATAGTTGTTTATTCTAATATATAAATTTTTTTTTTAATTTACTGACTATGTTTATGGGACAAAAGAGTTACGTTATTTAAAATACTAACACGACTTATTGTAACAGTTGAATTAATCAACAATATAACATAACTGCATCGTTAAAAAAAATTACTTCAAATTTAGTGACGCTCATATCACATCACAACTCGACCATTATATTACAGTGAACTAGTCTGGATTTAGATAACTCTTTGGATATTGGATCCCATATGACTCACCCTAAGTGGAGTAGATCCTAATCTGATAAGACTAAAAATAAATTTTCTTCTAAAGCTGAAATCGATCCTTCGTGTGCAGGATACAAAGCTAAGTTTGATTCTTCCGAATTAAGGATTAATACATTTAGGACAGCCAAACTAAATCAAAAGCAGTCTCTAATCCGTTACTAAGCTGCGTTGAAGTCTGCCAGTAGTAGCCCGATTCTCTCTCTTTTTTTCTTTTTTTTTTGTTTCGTACGGTCACAACTTCACAGCTGATTTTTTTCTCTCTCTCGAAGCTTACTTAACAAGTTGGAGTGGCTAGTTTCAAACCCACGCCCTATCTGATCCTTCTATGACATATTTTACACAACACCGGTCGATCTACTTTCGCCTTTTGACACAAAACGGTTCGCAACTGATTTAATGTGTATTTTTTGCCTCCGTGTGGGTATAACCGTTTAGTATATTTAATTGTGTACTTATTAGGTAATATTGTGCAAGACTCGTAGTGGCTGACAGAACTGGTCCGAGTCGGACTCATTAGATATACCTTTTCTGGACTGAAATATTTATTAGATTATCTTAAATGTACACTTGATTGTGTAACATGATCACTAAATCTCTCTATTATATAAAAAAGTTTCCGACGTGCATCATTTTATAGATATATATCGGACGGTCCTCACTAGGGCAGGAGGTAATTACCGGAAGTAATTAAAACAATCATTTATATGAATTGATTTTTGTGAAACAATAATATTTTTATGAATTGATATATATTTTTAGCATAACTATTATTATAATTATCAATTCGGGAAACCAAATACAGCCCATAAAGCAGACAATGTTTTTATGAACTATGAGGGCTATTCAGGAAGTAAGGAACGTTTTGGGATTAAAAAAACAAGTGGAAGAAAAACATTTTATTATATATATATATATATATATATATATATATATATATATATATATATATATATATGTTTTTTTTTTTGTTTTTTTTTACGAGGGTAGGTGGAAATCTTCAAAAGACGCGGATAGGCCCGTACCTATCCGTGTGTGGGATTTTTACCCACTAAAACCAACCTCCCTACACCTGTTTCTCACCCTCCACGGGACCGCCGTTAGGCATTACATCATGGGGGGGAGTGGCTGAGTGCCGCCTCATTGATTTCGGCTACCTCCTGGCTCGCCTTTCCTTTTCCTCCATTCTTAGCTTTTGTAGCACCTGTGCTGCTAACCTTTGGCCTGCCATCCAATAATCCTGATTGATCAGCATAAGGTTGACAACATTATCTGCAGTGGGATTTGAGCCGCAGACGCGTCGGAACTCCATCCTCTCATCTTGAAAGCGGGGACAGAAGAAGAATATGTGCTCTGCGCTCTCTTCCGCTCCTGGGCAGAATGTACATGCACCTGTATCATCGAGCTTAAACCTATGCTGGTAGGCTCGAAAGCAACCATGCCCTGTGAGAAACTGAGTGATGTAATAGTCGACCTCCCCGTGGTTTCTATTAACCCAAGCCTCAATGTAGGGCACCAACCTGTGCGTCCACCTTCCACTGAATGCCATATCCCAACGACGTTGCCACTCCCTAACTGTCTGCTTTCTTAATTCTTCTCTGGGAATGAAGTCAGCACTGTTACAAGACCGCCTTCTTTCCTCAGCGATCAGCTCAATTGGTGGCATCCTGGCGACCACGCAGGCCGCTTCGTATGATACCGTACGAAACGCGCTGATCACTCTTAGAGCACACCGTCGATATACCGACACCATCGGTCTTCTATAAGCCGCAGTGTCCAACGCATCCTTCCATATCGCAGCTCCGTAGAGCAGAATGGATGGGAGCACACTGGATATTAGCAGCCTGCGGTCGTTCCTGGGTCCGCCCCTGGATATGTTCCTTGAACCGGAGCCGGTCATCGATTCTCACCCCGAGATAAGTCAAGGAAGGCTTGGATTGAATCTCTTGCCTACCAACTCTCAAGGTGATACCTTCCCTTCTTTTCCTGCTACTAACAAGAAGGACCTCTGTCTTAGCATCTGCTAGCTATATATATATGTGTGTGTGTGTGTGTGTGTGTAAAAAAGGGACTAAAATACTACTTTTCAACATAATCACCATTCAAATTTAGGGCCTCATCATAACGATGGGCAAGCTTTGAGATTCCTGTGTCATAGAATTCTGCGCCTGTGATCTCAGCCACTTAGTAGTTTTCGGTCATTTTCGGGAACAAGTGAAAATAACTTGGAGCAAGACTAGGACTGTAGGGAAGACTGCAAGATGAGGATAAACTTCCCAGTTGAACGAGTTCAGGAGTTCTTGCGTACGGTTTGCCGAGTGAGGTCGGGCATTGTCATTAAAAAGCAAAATTTTGGATGACAAATTTCCTTAGCGCTTTTCTATTGGTGAGTTTCTTCTTTAATTTTTAATCTTTAAGTTTTTTTTCCAACAAAAAACGAATCACAACTGGCGGGATTTTGGATTGCAGCAGACATTTCAAATTTGAATATAAAAAAAGGGTAGCGTGGAAATGTTCCCGTTGTCACAGCGGACACTGACTGAGGTGCCGAGCACGAGCACACCAATGTATACGCTATTGCACGCGCCTGATGGCATCAGATGGAAACGTTCCTTACTTTCTGAATATCCCTCGTAATACCGTTTTATGGAGGCTGAACGAGTCACACTAGAGTTTTCAGATCCCACAAAATCGATTCAATAAAAAATTATTTATATGCATCAGTTAGGCACAAAGACGGGATCTAGAGTTTATAAACCTAACACCCTACGTAAAGAGCTTTTATTTTTAAAACTAAAATATAAAGTAATGAAAACATCGTAAATTTGTTTTTTAACTAAATCCTTACGAAATTAGGGGTTTAGACTAGTCATGACTAGATACTGAATTTTCCTGTGTCTGAATAAATGAGTGATACGGATACTTTTCTGTATCCAATACTTTTACTTGATATGTTTGTAGTTGAACACAGTTATTCCAACTCGTACTCTTCTAATACGCTACACAGAATGCATTCTTGGGTGATCAGTTTTTGTTATCAACATATAGACTAATAATAATAATTTGTTTACCAATTTATATTTGAAAAATAGATGTGAAAGCATATGAAGTTTCTACAGTTATTGTGAGATAATAAAATTTTCAAGCTCAAAAATTATAGGACAATTTATTTATTTAAATATGTATAAATATATATATATATATATATATATATATATATATATATATTGTTTAAGAACCATATTCTATGGTAAATTAATCCTACAATTTGATTCACCAAGTAGGTGCAAAAAAATTAATATACCAGTTTTAATTCATTGTTGTAGTAATAAATAGGATAAGGTAGCATGAGGTAGTAAATATATTTGTGAATACTGAATAGCTGATACTTCTAAGGTGAATACTCATATCAATCTGGTCTAGCAGGTAGTAGGTGCGGGAGTAGAGATTGTAGTATATACTGACTAATTGTTGATACTGACTAGTGAATACAACTATCTAGAGATCTAGAGAGAGGTGGGGTGACCTTGGTAGGACCTCCAACCCCATTGCTATGACTCGCGAGTCAAGTATCCAAGTGAGTATCTGTACCGGGTACATTTTGACCGTATCCGGTCCTTGTATCCACTACTTTTCAGTATCGACTTCAAATTATCCGATAGATACAACCTTACTCATCCCTAGTTTAGATTTATAAAAAATAAAAAAATGAGCCGTACACTTTTTTTTAAGCTTATCTGGTAAATCTGGGCTAATAGCGAAAGATCTCGATAGGACCAATTTACATTCCAAACAGAAAATCGATCCATTCTTATATTGAGGAATTGATACATATCGATGATATGATATGTCAAAGGTCAGATCTTGAATATTTCATTGCGACGAAGAAACTAGATGACATGGGTCTTAAAACATTAATGACTGCTCCCATCTCATCGTCAATTAATATCCTCCCCTATACTTCTGGGTATTAGTTACAGTAGCAATTAATTTCTAACGGTGTATGGACAATTAACTGACTCTAGCGTATATTATGCTCTATACCAGAGCAGGTCGATACGATTCGAGCTGAGTCATTCCGCGAAATTTCTCTCTCCCGTTCTTCCGCTGCCAATTATCCGAATTAACCGGTAATTTCCCGGAGGAATGCGACCCTTGAAAAGATCTCTTTAATGATCCCGGGTCGACCTTTCTCGGCGATGTAAACCAGGTCAGTAGCATTACGTTACATACTTCAAAAATAATAATTTCAGTCGTGTCTGAGCTAGTAGCCTATTATTTCTTATTTAAGTGTATACCATTTTTCAGTAAAAATGCATAAAAACTTAAATTTAATAAAACGTTTACAGAACACGAAAATCGGAAAAGTAATAACTCGACATACAATTATTTATTTATCATTGGAATGGATAATTCTAATAATGGATTGAAATGGCCTGGATTCAATGATGAAATGGAGTGCAGTCAATGATAACACAAAATAAGCAAAAGTTATTATGTGCCAACGTTTCGGCCTAGTACGTAGCCAATCTTTGTCTCACCAGTTACAACATAATGTACCTCACTCTTTACCTTTTCTCATTTCACAATTAATCTTACTCTCTGTATGTCTTTACATTATTATCAATTCTGTACATAAATTCTGTTATTCTTCCTTGGTACTGCAATGTTTTATATAGTTATTTTCTGTTTATTTCCTAGACCTGAAGATGGCCTACGTATTAGACCGAAATGTTGGTTATTAAAATAAGTTTCTCTTATTTTGTGTTACCAGCTACTGCACTGCCCGATTAATTAAATCCATTATTAATTATTTATGTAATAAAAAAACAACAGAGGAATCGAGAATCGCAGGGATATGATGGTCACTGATCCAGACTGTCTGTGCCCCCACAAATCAAATATATGTCTCCAAGATGATCATAATATGTGGCCAACGATATTGATGATCAAAAGCGCCAATATATGAATCAAAAATATCTTATTTGACATTGTATAGATGAGGAGGAGGATTACTAATGTCCTCCAATGTGGACTGAAACTTTGGCTTACCAATCAAAAGTTCTCCCTACATAAGAGAACTATCTTGACCCCCACCGGGACCATTTTCTTCCTTAAAAATATCTTACCTACTAAATACATTTTTATTAATTATATTTACTTAGGTTCTCACATATTTCTATCACTTTTTTATCATATATATATGAAATACATTTTTTATTATAAATTTTTCCATTCCTCAAGGTAGTATCCTTGGCCCAATCCTTTATACAGTTTATACAGCTGACATCCCAATTCATCCTAATACTATCCTCACCAAGTATACTGATGATACATGTGTATTATCGGTCAACACCAATCCAGTTATTGTATCCCAAAGCCTCCAATCCCATATCACTGATCTTGAAGAATGGTGTCAGAACTGGAGAATTAAATAAATTCTCAAAAATCCCATCAAATCACTTTTACCTTACGTCGTAAACCAATGACTTCCTGCCCTTCAGTATCCTATAATAATATCCCACTAGTGCCTGTAGAACAGATCCGATACTTAGGGTTGCATCTCGGCAAACAATTAACCTGGAATCCTCATACGAGACTGAAAAGACAAGAAACCGCTCGACGTTTCAGGCTACTTCAACACTTACTAGACAAACGCTCTAAGCTCCCAATTAATTACAATAGACTCATCTGCATGGCCATCATACGACCTATTTGGACCTACGGATTAGAGCTTTAGGGGTCCACTAAGCCATCGAATTCTTCTCGTATCCAATCCCTACAATCCAAAATCCTCAACGCTCCTTATTTTGTTAAGAATAAAGTTATCCATAACGACCTTAATGTCCCATTTGTTGCTGATTTGGCCCCGGTATCTATCCTTTCATAACAAACTTCATTTCCACTCAAACCATCTAGTTTCAAACCTAGCTTCACCTTCAATTACCGATAATCCTCTGAGGCATCTGAGAAGAAGATGGCCTCGTTGTTGAGTACTACCAGTGGGTAGTTTTTCTACTTGTCATTATGTATCACTCAGCCAATTTACTTGTTATATTACTGTAATATAGTTATAAATATCAATAAATAAATAATAAAAAAAAAAAAAATTCCATAGGTCAACGGATTCAGGTTTAGCTCCAGAAGTATTTTCTTAAATAGCCATCATGGCTGAAAAATCTAGATAAAAAAAAATGATCTGAATAAGAAATAATAAGCATTAACTCATACACAAATATAATAATAATTAAAAAAATAGTTAGAAAAAACATACTATTTTTATTATTATGGCTATTTCTTATTTAATTTTCAATTGCACCTGCGCAATTGCGAATCCAGCAAATTTGATCCAAGTGTTTTTCTCTTTGCTTTTGTACAGTAACATCAAGTTTTGGAATGGAAACATCAATATTGAGTAGGTCTCTTGGCCAATGTCTTTTTAATCTTTTCTTATCAAGTCCAGGTAACGGAGAGCAGGAAAGCGGAAGAACGAGTGGGTTTGGGTGATATTGTGTCGATGAGTGGAATGTTATCTATTTGTAATGAATATACGATTTTATAGTGGGAATGTTAATGTCCTTGTATATGGTGTTATTCGAAATATGGTCCATTAACAATTTTTCTGAGAAATTTGGACTGTGTTGTTTGAATCTTGTGTATGTGGAATTGTTTAGCTGAACCCCAAAGTTCTGGACAATATGTCTAAATTTGAAAAAAAAGTAGTGTTATTAAAAAAACTTTACTCGAGCGTGTGAATAAGTTAGATACACATGTAACAAATAAATTGATTGTTGATTTCGTTGGACAGATGATTATAAATTCATAACAATATTCATTTCCATTATATTTTTAAAACAAAGATCTACTGGATAACCAAATAAAATTGCCTGTCAATAGTGACAAGAATAAGTTCGACTTTGTGATCAACCGATATAAATTTTTCATCTTTGTGAATTAAATATGTGTTATCTAATATTTACTCACATTGCTCCCCATTGGCTGATTGCTTCAATCTGCCCTGGATGGACTCAGTATTGTATTCAGGAATACACAATTTTTCCTTGAAAAATGATCTATCCGTAATTTTCTTAAAATTAAATAATTATATTATATATTGTTACGAGGCCCAGTTAATAGCAACAATTGTCTGAATTTTCGATCTATCGATAATAAATGTTTTTTTTTCTTTTTATTTATGTTACATCTTGAAATATATAACCTTCCGTTTATTACTGTAGACAATATGGCCATCGCTGTCCATCGTAGTTCAATTAAAATTATTGTTAAATTCCATTCAGCTTAGAAATTTAATTTATTAATGTTCACTTCTTCTTTGTTTGGGTATTAAAGTACTGTATATAATCTATTAAAGAACGGTATATATATCGCAAAAAAAAAATCTAAAAAACGGTCTGTAATTTCTTTAAAATAGTGATTTCATATGAGATACAGATAGAAGAAATATGGCCATCTCATAATCTCAACGACATATATTTAACGTCGAAATATACATATATACAAATATGTACATCCACCTATATACGAGTATTCTGAAACATAAATAAATGAAGGTTTGATGTCAACTAAACCTTTCACCCAAACGGTATTTAGAGGAAGCCATTCCTCATGCTCGTAAGCCCGTTCCCATTTCACCTACTCATATCCCATCGCGGGGGTCACCTGTGGTGTAGTCGTAAGCATAACAACATTCTCAAGTGAAAACTCAAATCTATGGGGTAACTGCGTTATTTTAAGAAATTTCTAACTCTAATATTGTATGAATTATTTCAATTTTAAATTAAAATTATTAACATTTGTCTGGTTTTCACATTTATTGACACACCGAACAATAATTATATACTTTTTCAAATAGTTTATTTAATTATCAAAACAAATGATGGATTGCATAAGCTCTATACAAAGTACCAATAATTTAATTGAAACAATAAATAGTATTAAGTTATTTGAGTTATACCTTCTATTTGTATTTACATAGATGTGAAATATACTTTATTTCCGTGGAAGAAAATGGTCCGGGTAGAGTTAAATAAATTTTCTTAGATGTGGAAAAATGGTTATTAATAAGCCAACGTTTCAACCTACTTTGCAGATCTTTTTCAGGGCTAAATATGCAAACTACAAACAATTGAAAATTCAAATATAGTAAAAAAAATTCCTAAGTATGGTAAATATAAAGGTTAAAATGTATGAGAGTATGGTATTAATAACCAAGAGACAGGAAGGTAGTAACATACATAATAAACAATAAAACCGAAAGTGTTAACAATTAAAGAATAAGGTAATATTAAAGTTTAAATACATAAGTATCAGGTATCGGAGTGGTGGACTATAAAGATGGGGGAGGGGAAGGGGACAAGAGATATATATCAATAAAGAGCAAGGATGATCAAGTGGAGCATTAATAACCATAACAATAAAATATAAATAAAAACTACAGTAAGTAATAAAAATAAATAAAAATTCAGTAACAAATAAATATATAAATTCAGAGGTAATGAAAATAAAAATACAGTATGTAGTAAATAAAGTAAGTAATCAAGTAATAAAAATACGGTATATTGTAATAAAAACGAAAATATTAATAAGAAATTATGATGATCAGTAACAGAAGTAAGAAATACAATTTACTATCATATAACATATAAAGGATAGATGTAGTACAATATACATATTGTACAATTACAATTAGTGATAAGACATGGTGAGAAAAAATAACATAGTTGATATTAAAATACACATGTAAAATTGTAAAAAAAGTGCGATAAATAAGTCGCAATTGATGGGCTGTATTGGACTAGTATAAGTGTAAATATACAATGATGTGTGGTTAAGTAAAGATATAATTAAAATGAAAATAGTGAGTTAAGATGAAAACGGATGAAAGTCGTTAAAATGATAATTAAAGATGAGAAATTAATTAACGTACTTTATTTTCATTTTTAGCATTATTATCATCGTTAAGTTCGTAATACTAAGATCATTTGTACTTTAAAGATTTCATATAACAACACACTTAACAAAGACAAAATAAAATATCTTAGGAGAAAAGTTCAACCAGTTATTGACGTTTTAAGTTATTCATAGTATGAATTGCACAACTATTAAACGACTTGTTTGTAAAGTATAATTATTCTTATTGTAATGGAATTCCAACCTTTAAACTAAAGATGAATAAAATAAATTTTATAACTCAAAAACAATTCTACGGGTTTCGTCACCACCATGTCGAGATTGTTGGTGACGCAAGCTAAGTAGATTTTCTTTTTTATTAATTGTTATTTTGATTGGGATTATTTTTAAATATTTTTATTTTGAAGATAAAAGATTTGTCCTGGCCGGGATTCGAACCCGGGTCGTCTGCATTTCCGTTGCAGTGCTCTAAACCACTGAGCTACCAGGGGCCGTATCCAAGTCAGACATATTCTCCTACCAAAAGTCGCTATATGCGCCGAAAGAAGATTTCACTACAAAAAAAAAATTGCACGAAACAATATAGCTCTTTATTAAGATATTCATAGTCGAGTCATTGATGAACCAACGATGATCAGATAAATATGACTTTTCAATTTCAATTTTTAAAACCAATATCTGCTCGATTTATGCAAGAATTGTTCCAGAAATTTATTCAGCTACTACTCTAGCTAAGTGGGAGTTTATTTAAAAAGGATTTATTCCCGATAATAAGTTATTTTAAAAGTCAAGTACTTCCCGATGAATAATATCGTCCAGACAGTCAAGACTGAACTGCTAGCTCAGCACAGGCCGCCAGTATGCAGATGTTGAAGGGTCCACGGCATTGCAGGGCCGGTTCAAGATCACACTCTACGTTGTTCAATGTCTTCAGCTCAGCAGCCATCATCCTTCAGCATAGGAAGGATTTTAAAGTAGCTCTTAGATGAGAACAGCATTTATTAAATCTTCATTTAAATATGAGTTTGTTCATAAATATTTTAGAAAATATCTCTAATATTTTCATTAAGTATAAGATTTAATCGATTGTTAGAATCAAAGCATAACTTTATTAGTTTTGAAAGTCCATACAATCAAAGGATAGATAAAATGTAAACCGTACCTATAAGCAAAACAATTGATTAGCATTCCTTTTGTGCACTCTAACATTTTATCAGACCACTTACAATGAAAAACAAATGACAATCAGTCATATGGTAATAAACTCATGTTTATGTACGATTTCTAGAATATATAAAAATATTCTTTATTATCTTATAAAAATGTTAAAAATTTAACCTGTGGAAGAAAAACCTGTGGTTTAAATGTGAACTTTTACAAATAATCTCCCTGCACAACTGTCCTAGCAACAGGGTGGTTCATGTAATGAACCAAAACCATTTTCATCGGTTGTAGAAGTGCAGGTTTTTTTAATATTATTCGGTAGATAATAGACTTACCAAAATAATATTAAATTCTGTAATTCATAGAACCCATAATGTTTATGAATCACTGAAGGCATAATAAAAATAAATTCCCCATAAAAAGAGTAACAATCCAATACTGATAAAAAATGAACAGAACAAGAAAGGAGCAATAAAGAGACATAACGAGGAGTCACCAGTGGTGTAGTCGTTAGCATAACTACCTGCTATGCCCGAGGTAAAGGGTTCTCACCCCGGCAGGTAGCCTTAGGTCTTTAACGCTAATAAAAAATCCTTAATTATTCCGTCCTTTGCAAGAGACGTAAAACGGGGGTCCGAGTCAGGTATTCGCTTAAGATCCTTCTAATAATTATACCTGGATATTCAAAATTAAGAGCTCCCAGTGTAGCATCGTCCGATTACCCATAACAGCGTAAATTGAAGTTAAATGAAAGAACAGGAGTCAGGACGAAAAGATTTTGACAAAAGAAAAAAGTCTAAATTATGCAAAGGTGGTTCTTAACGAAAATAAATAACTTAAGATTATTTATACAAGAATCTTTTTTTTTAATTACCGAAATACGATAAATAATGCATGTTATTTTGAGTTCGAAATAATAATTTTATCAAGTAAATACAGATTCCAATCTTTGAATAGAAAAAAAAAAAGAAATACTTCAATAATAATCTCTGAGGAATATTACGAAACAGGTTCGCTATTAATTCCTGAATCATAATTAGGACATTTCCTCGAGTTCCGCTGCACAAGTGTCCTAATTAACATCAAGCTTTACTGGCTCTTCCTCCGCATTTTTTAACGGAAAAAAATTCTGTTGGTTATAAATTTTTAATTGTGCCGAGTGCACTCATAATTTACGAGGCTTAAAAAGAAATATTTATTTCAGTTTGAAAAATTGAATTCTGACATTAATAGACTATGAAATGTTTTAACATCTTCGCAGATAATTCTCCCTCGGGCTGATTATTTAATTATTTAAATACTTAGTATGATCAAACCAATGGAGAATATAGAAGATTACATAGCGTAGGATTGCGAAGCATGTATCCAGTAAATATTATTGAAGTGATAGCCTGTCTCGAAGATTAAGTATAATCCTGTAAAGTTGCTATGCTTAGTAACGAACCAATTCCTAAGATATTAATAAGCGTTGTGCAGACTGGAAAGCGTCTGAGGGGTAGACCGAGGCGTAGGTGGGAGGATTGCGTTAAGAGTGATCTGGTAGAGTTGGGTTTCGTCAATGGACAGAAGTTTGTAAGTAGAGATTGGTGGTGTCGGCATCGAACCTTCTGGTTCACTAAGCCTTATTATTATTATTGTTAATACTTAGTATTTTATTTATATATTAGAAACTATCTACTTTCTAATATCTTTCCTTACCAAAATTTTAAACACTTGTACTCCAATTTTAAATAATATTGTAATCAGGTTCGTTACGTAGCTTTTAGATTATACAGACATCTTCCCGTTTTACCCATAAAGGTTCATGGGTTCAGTACATGTTAGTAGTGTACAGTAGAACTGTACTGTTTCTAGGACAACGGATATGCAATGATGTGATTTATAGCCTATTAAAAGTACCAAAATATGGAGGCTGGGTGTGCCCCAGAAAGGGTCTTCCGATCATTTTCTAACATTAACAGATTAAATATTTTATCTGTCACAACCGGATTCGTACAAGGAACCTTCATTTCAGCAACTATACACTAAGCTACGGCTCCATTTAATAATATAAAAAAAAATGTAATGTCTTACAATATATTCGCATTAACTATTCACGGGTGCGGGTTATTTTTATTGGTAGGTTATTAATCAGTAAAATCTTAACTAATCATTCTGAAAAAGATAAAATTTAATTTATGGAAATATTAAAAACAATAATAATTTAAATACATTAGTGGAAAAATTCCAACTAAAAACCTTAAGTCTCTAAACTAAAACTGGAAATTGAAAATACCTGTCCAATATTTCGCCTATTTAGGCATTCTCAGGGCAGAAAGAGAATAACAGCAAAGCAGAACATGAATAATGCACCCAAAAAAACACTCATCCCACCACCTCCAAAACTCAAATGCAACAACTGAATCATAGGGAAGGCTACTTGATTACCAGCTGGCTAAGGTTACATTAAAACAGCTGATAAATACTCCAGAATTTGAACCATCAATATACATTCACCAAACCCAAAAAAACTACACAAGAACAGAAGACAAAAAAAAATACATGAAAAAATGAAAGTAAAAGTGCAAGAAAAAAAGAGAATTTATCAAAAAACCAGTGGACTTCCACAAAATATATATTGAAAAAGGGAAAGTTCAACAGAGACATTAAATAAATGTCAATACATTAGTGGAAAAACTCCAACCAAAAACCCTAAGTCTCCAAACTAAAACAGGAAATAGAAGTTTTTGTACAAGTACGGTAAAAATTACTCTGTTTTTTTAAGGCATCTGTGCATAAGTCATCTTTGTGTCTGAGGTTTATTACACTGTAGAGAATGTAATGTTTATAGAATAGTGGTTGGGCAAGGAGGTTAATTGTCCAAGGTGGCCTATTCAGAGTGTCCATTATATAGAGACTGGGTGAGCCCCAGGAGGTTCTGTAGGTATCACAGAGTCCATTGGTGGCTGTTAACAGGTCAAAGAATTTATCTCCCACAGTCGGATTTATCCCGCGGAATCTTCAGCTTAGGAACTCACTGAGCTCCTGCCTGTTAAGAGCAGAAATAGCCAAAGACATTAATGAATTAACATTGTGTGAATTATTGCTCCAAATTTCTCTTAGTACTTTACTAAATGGTAATCAAGTTACGCAAGTAGCCTGAAATATAGTCCAATAACTGAAAACAGGTCTAGACTCAAATCACCGAATTCCATTAACCGAATGCGTACCTGTCGGGTGTTATATGTGTTAGTATTCCAGAAGTTGGGTGACATAACAATCACATAACGAGTGATATAACTGGGTTTATTGCAAGGGCGTGGTTCTCTGCCTCTGAGGAATGCCTCATAAAATATAGAATTTTATTAGGAAAGTGTTTCAAGAATCCAAAATTACCCCATATAAAATTAATGTGCTCTATTTACATTCTTAAAATATGGTAACAATTTTTCAGAAGATAATGCCCATTTCCAGAAAGTTTATCAAAGCATACTTGTATGAAAGTATAATTATTATCGGTCGTGGATTAGGTTAGTGGTAGAACACTGAGTTGCTGTGGCAGGTAATTATTTAATCGGTTAACGGCCACGGATGGACCCGGTGAGGTCTAGAGACCCACTAGGGTTTACTCAGCCTTTATAAAGTGGGTACCCTTTAATTCGGGCCAAATCTGATAGTTGATCGTGATCTCGGATAAATCAACTCCCTGCACAACTGTTGTCCTACAAACAGTACAGTCTCTACCATGTACTGAACTCTTCATGGGTTGTAGTGGTACGGGTTTTTTTTTTCTTCTTGAGTTCTTGAGATTCAGTCCATACTCGATTAATTATCTTATTATTTTATTCTCTTTATCATGCCCTAACAGTGAAAAAAAATATGCTTCTACTGAATTGCACTAAATTACAACTCTAGTCTAAATATAAAATTGACACTTGTACGATTAGCAGTGTCAATGTTAATACATAAATTGTACTTACTAATTGATGATGTACTGCTTTAAACTACATCCCCAATCAATATAATAAATAATTGTACATCCAGTAAATACTGTTCATTTCAATTAATTGTTTCAGATATATAGTAGTAAACATTTCATAAGTACAATTTATTTATTAAGATTGTCTTCTAATCGTGTAAGTGCCAATTATATATTAATACTAACGTGTGATTTATGATGAATGCTTATGTGAACAATATATTATCAAAACATCGCCAAAACATAGTTAATCCAATATTGCATCTATTAAGATTCATATCGATTATTAAATCGAAGGAGAGAGGGGAAAAAAAAATAAGCCGTCGCGGGGCGCCTGGTAGATGTGAAACATAGAAGTTGGATGTTATTGGGAAAGAATTAATTATTTAAGTGTAAGAAAAGGATGTAATGGAAGGGAATATAGAATTTATGTTTTTTTTTTTAGATTTATGTAATAAAAATAAAATTATTTTCATTAAAAAATATACATAAAAGACCATTATAGTCCAAATAAAATATTTCAATTCAGTATCATCAGCTATTTCTGTGATATTAACACTCGATGATGTTTCTGATGGTATCAAAGTTACAATAGGCCGATGGTAACTAGAGTAAGCAACGAAAGTGTTACTTTTAACGTTATGGTGGTTTACACTACTCAGACATGCCCTTGCAACATTTCAGAACTGTAGCAGGTTACAAAAAAAAAATATAATTTTGCAAAATAAATATCGCAGGCAGTAATCGAAATAAAACATAGCCTATATTTTAAAATGGACAATGTTACATATCAGTGCGAAATTTCATTAAAATCGGTCCAGTAGTTTCGGAGATTAGCCCGAACAAACATCGTGACAGGAGATTTTTATATATATCCCTTTAATAGGTGATATAATTCTAGTTTCTAGTAGTAGTTCACAAGTTAAAAAATAAAAATGCATCCTAATTAATTATTCTAATAAAAAAAACAATAACCAGCTTCTCTAGTAAATCAGTTTTTCCATGCTAATTTTTTTTTTACATAGATTGTGAAGTCTGTTACGTAAAAGAAGTATTGTACGATTGAATTAATAATGCACATATTTGCATATACAAATGAGTGCACCTGCAGTCATTCATCAGATCTTTTTTACCATATTAAACCAGACAAGTTAACAAAAAAGAAATAATAATTATATCTTCTGATTCATTATATTAAAAAAAAATACTGTAACGATTCTCACTTGTCAAATCATTCATGCGAATATTGGTTCGATTAAATGAAAAACAACATAACGAGCCAGGCGTGTAATTGTTTCTGCAATACATAATGAACCAACTGAAATTTTTTTTATAAAAAACAAGAAACATCATCCAGATATATCATAAACATGTGTAGTCATAATGTATGCGTTAACGTGCATCATATCTCATTACAGCCATTTCAGTTATGGACAGCTGATGCTCTCATCATTTCAATTTTATTCCGCTTGGGCCATGCAAAAAAATATATATATAAACTTTCATAAACATATTATACTTTTATACAAAAAAATTATAAAAAACATATTTTAAAAAATTACTTTGAACCCATTAGACTAACCTACATTTGTGATATTCTAGTTTATTTTTTCTGAGTAGTTTCTTTTCATTTTTTTTCTCGGTTATGTTTAAAAAAATCAAACATATTGTAAAATGTTTTACCTTAAAAATTCTTTAAGGTTTCAGATTGTAGATATCATTGTATGTTAAAATAAAATAAAGATTAAAGAACACGCTAGTATAATATTTTAAATAGATCCTATTTTTTGTTTTAAAGTGTAGTCTGAATTTTAGGTAGGTAGTTACACTGAACTTTCGATTATTTTTTCAAGATCTCTCACATTCCACATATTAAATATAAACATATTATCATATTAATATTTAAATATAAACATATTAAATATTTATTCATGATTTATTTAGAATAGTAATATAGTTACATTAGAGACACTACTTTTTATTATGTCTTTTGAAATGCTCGATTAGTAAAATTAAAAATTTTACAACACAACAAAACAAACCTGAAATAAAAAATCGTTATTTTATTTAAAGCAAAATAATTGGGACATTAAGGTCATTATGATTACTTTGTTCGTAAAAACCATTGACTATTTTACGAAGAATTTTTGATTATATAAATTAAATACAATTAAAGAGGAATTCAATGGCTTGGTGGAGCCCCAAAGCTCTATTCCGTAAGCCCAGATGGGTATAATGATTGCCGTGTATGTGAGTCTTTTGTAATTAATTGGGAGCTTAGAGCGTTTAGCTAGTAAATGTTGAAGGAGCCTGAAAAGGTGTGCTGTTTCTTGTAATTTCAGTCTAGTAAGAGAATTCCGAGTTAAACTTTTGTCAAGATGTAGTCGTAAGTACCGGACCTGTTCTGAAGGAAACAGAGGGAACAGAGGTTAAAGATACAGAGGTTACAGGATTTACAGAGGTTAAACGATTTTTAACCTCTGTCCCAGGTCCCAATTATCCCAGGATGTTAACTGAGTATATAAATCTGATCCGAGAGTTTCAGCTCGGCAACTCAGTGGTCTACCACTGAGCCACTCCATTCCTTATTTTTTATTGCCAACAGCTCGCGGTTTTTCTAGGAGGTCACCCATCCAATTACTAACCACACCTTAACTTCAGCGATCGGACGACAACCAGTGTGTTCAACGTGGTATGGTCGTTGATAAATGAAACTATTACGTTACCTTAGCAAGAGATCCAGAAAAAAAATGATATTGACAATAACTTGTTGCTGGTTCGGTAATAGTTTGTAACTTCTTTTTTGTTTCCTTCTGAAAAAGTAAAAAAATAAATAAATTTACTATTAACTGTATATTGAAACTATTATTGACAGTATTGAATAATAAGGAAGAAACTAGGGTAATAATGATAGAAATTAGAATTAAAATTGGTAAATATTAAAATAAAATACATAAGTATAAAGGTATCTGACTAGTAGAACATACATTTTTTTATGTAATGTTGGTCGAAACGTTGGCTATTTAATAAACATTTCTCCTTATCTAAGAGAAGTTTATTGACCCTCTACCCGTACCATTCTCTTCCAAAAATAAGAAATAGTGGGCATAAGGAAATAATATATAGATAGCATTTCCAAGTCTATTTGGACCTTTACCAAGTCAACTGTAAGCTTTTACAAATCAAATGCAACCCTTTCCAAGACACAAGCAACCCTTTCCAAAGCAAATGTAACGCTTTACAACTCAATTGTCACCCTTTTTATTTCAGTTGTAACCATTTCCATTTTAATTGCCACCCTTCAAATGTTTTTAAAATTTACCGTACTGGGGAATGGGCGAATTTTGGGCCTCAGAACACCCCATGATAAAATTAACACAACCTTTTTCTTCACAACTCTTGTTAGAAAAAAAAATAGGGAAATAATTCAAAAAACAGATAGTTGATTTTTTGTTTCTGAGGAAGTTTATTTAAAAAAAAGTAAATACATGTAATCTGAACTTAACAACAGTATCTTCATAATTTTGGTAATAAAATAATAAACAAAATAATATTCTTGTTTATAAAAAAATAAGGAAAAAATTTAAAACAAAAAGTTTTAATTTTTCCGCCAAGAAGTAAATAATAAAAAAAAAATGAAAAAATGTAAACTGAACTGAACATCATCACATTAAAAAAAAAAAGATTAATCCTAAGGAGAAGGAAAAATAACACTGTCCGTTTAAAATTACGTTAAATTTTCTAACATTTTCAAGGGTGACAATTGATATGGAAACGGTTACAATTGAAATAAAAAGGTTAACAGTTGAGTTGTAATGTGTTACATTTGCTTTGGAAACGGTTTCAACTCATTTTGAAAGTGTTACATTTGAATTGGAAAGGGTTGCTTGTGACTTGGAAAGGGTTGGATTTGATTTGTAAAAGGTTACAGTAGACTTGGAAAAGGTTCAAATAGACTTGGAAATGCTATAACAAAAAGTCTAATAGAGATGTAGAAATAAAATTAAGAAATAATTGATTTAATGATATATAAAAATTGTTGAGGAAATATTATCAATGTAATAGAAACTATTCCATTATTTATTTAATTTATGTTGAAACGTTAATTTCTTGATGAAATGATTGCTGAAATATACTCAGATCTCATAACTACAATCTTATTTCATACAAAAACTCACTATTGTTTTTAGTTTCAAGAATATCACAAGGCGTACGAATGAAAAGTTAAATAATGTTGCGGTTTGTTGCGACTCGAGGAGGAAACAACCTGTGGAACTGATACCGATCTTTGTATTAGTCATGTTAATTTCACTCCATTCAATAATAAATACATTTTTCATCTTGCACTATATGTTTCTATTTGTCAACTGAACGGGTGTTACAAACTTAAATTGCCATTTAAACATGCAATATGATGCATACCAGTTAAAATGCACTATTGGACATCAAGGTTGTTTGGCGTAGTGTTTCCATAGTGAACTATAGAATATGCAACTATAATGTAAGTTAATCAGGACTTAAGAATTTAATCTACAAGGTCGCAGCATGCGATTTAATAAATTGGTTCACTCAACTAAATTCTTTTCTTGGATCATGCGAATCTCCTTTCTAAAAATACCTGGACTACAAATCCGTTAGGAACTCGAAGCGGTTAATCGATCTTGTTTTATTGAGAAGCTATCTCGATTTATCGATATATGGCCGATTCGATACATCGAATATGATAATATAGCTGGCCCTAATTGATATCTCCACAGGCCTGATTGTTATTTATAGTCTCTCCGGTTATCCTCTGGGGAGGTGTCGAACTGGAGTAAAGGTCAGGGCGTTCCTGAACACGACGATCAAAGAATTTGCTTCGGATCCAGGACCTTCAGGAAGGAGGTGGGGCGCAGGACACTTGTTGATTCCTCAGGGCACCTCTTCTACGTGAATTTTTAATATCGAGCATGACCTTTAATCCTTTAGAAGTAATTCATAATTTATTTTTTTTAAATACACAAAAAAAAAGACTCAAACCTCACAAATCCCGTCAAATTACCTAACTACCAAAAACCATTGACTTCCTGTACTCCTATATTGTTTAACCTTCTTAAGGATTTCCCAGCCTCTATTAAGTGGGTACCCGAAATTACGGGAATAACCTGGCATTAGATATAAACCTAAATTTTAAATAGGACAAACCACCTCTCTGCAATCCAAGAAACAGTGCAGTCTCTCTCTACCACGCACTAAACCCTTGATCGTAATGAGTTGAAGGGGTTCTATTTTTTTATTTCATATTATTTATTTTTTATATAATTAAATGTATCCTAGTACCTATGTACCTATCTTTTATGTATATGTATAGGTAATATTTTGTTTGGTTACCACGAAACTTCTTCAGGGTAGTATTCTATAAGAAGAAGAAGTAATGACTGGAAGTGGACACGAGTGCGATCAGTACAACAGCGGTCGGACCTCCGGAGGAAATTGAAACTGGTAGAGGTACTAATCTGTTTTGTTTTTTGTGGGCGATCGTGAAGTGTAAATAGACCGCATTAGACGTGGGGGGGGGAGGCAGGGCAATTTGTAGACGGGAGGATAACTGTTATTACCTGAGCAGGACATCTGGTAATGGTACCAGCTCCTTCAGATGGCCCTCCTTACCTCTCAGGGTCGCGCACTTTGGAGGATAATGCTCGTCTCAAGGCGGAATATGTTTCCTGAAATCCCAAAGGGATTTAGAAACATACGGAATGGTATCCGTTTTTTAATCTTAAATTAAATAACAAATGTTTTTTAAACTTAAAGCGTAGTTATTAACTCCTAATTAAAACATTTAGATATAGATCCATTATTTTTAAAAAACTGTACCGCTACAACTCATGAAGCGAATTTGGTTTAGTGCATTGTTAGAGGCTGTTCTGTTTCTAAGATTACAGATGTGTAGAGAGGTAATTTGGACTAGAATACACTCAACCTCAAGATTTTTCACCTAATAAGACTGGGTGAGCTCCAGTAGGATACCGTTTGGTAGATTCATGGCAGTTAGCTGAATAAATAATTAATCTACGACTTGGAACATAACTTAATATAATATATATATATGAGTAAAATTTTTCCTTATACGCTTTTTGTTCAGTAAAGAACATATACCTTCTCGTTTGGATTTTTCCATTTATGCGCTAACAATTATTTGAATTTGAATAGCTGTGTATTCTTGGTGAATATAAAGACTTTTATAATTAAGGACGAAGAATGTTTTATAAAAAAAAAAAAGCAAACAACGTGTTGTCCAATTTTGCCTTCAGGTCTTGTTGCTCACTTCCCTAAGTTTTCCCAAAGCATCCCTGATGGTGCTCACATATTAGTGATGAAATATTAGTTCTGAGAATAGTCAAAGTACTTTGACTGTTCTCTGAATATTTATACAATTTCAAGATCATTTTTGACCATCAAATATGATATATTATCATTACTACGTTTTTTATGATTTAGTATATATAAGTGATTCTATTCTAATGGTGTTTATTAATGTCCTTGCTCTTAATAGCCATCCATTAACAATCTATTTATATATTATTGTATCAATGTGAACCTAATGACCATAGTTATTATTTCATATTATACAACTTGGAGTCCAGAGGAAATTTACTGTTTTACGGATAAATGAGAGTCCAATGCCATGTCTATTTCTAGAATTTAACTATAAATTCATTATTAATTTTTTATCACAATAAATGGTCCTAAGTAATTAATCCATAAATCTTAATGTTCAATTCATTAATAAATTTATTAATTTTTCTAAAGAATGTCAACAAATTTGCCATAATTATGAAACCAATATGGTCTCGAAACGTCATCAAAAGTTTTATTTTGTCTGTTTTTTCGCTCTTGAAATTCAGTCTATTCTTTCCATCATCCAATATATAATATATATAACATTATTTGTTGTCCTATGTTTATTATGTTATACTTATATACTCATTGTGATATTTAAAAAAATCTAGCCCTTAGCAAATGAGTATACACATAAAATGAAGCTAGAAAAAAGTAAAATAACATTATTTTTCGTTTTTTTTTCAGACTGATGCTTGTGGAAAGCGCCTGGTGTAAGATGTGACAGCTCCGAAGTGCGACAAGAGAGAAAGCAGAGCTTGAAGACTTGCAGATATCGTCCGAAACGTCGGACCTACCGTTCCCATCTCCGACTGACTCTTCAGCACACATCAGCGTTTAGTTACTAACTTCTTCATATCTGTCCTCTTTAGTATTTTTTATAACATTATAGAATACTTTTTCCTATTTCTTTTCTTCTAAAAATATCAATGAATGTCAATTATAAAAATAATAAAATTTATCGTTAAATCACTGAAATTTATAAAATTTCACATTCAGTAATATGACAATGGATCAGTTATATTTTTCTTCATATCTATAAAGTCAGAATAATAAATTTCATGCATGCATACAATAAATTTTGGATTATTTCCCTTAGCTGAGTCTGGTTTTAGTCTTTTGTACATTTTACTTTAGGTATAATATTTTAATAAATTACCCATAATAAAATTTACTTTATGGTGGTATATGAAATTAGCCTAAAGTATTTACACTGTCTTTTTTTTTTTAAATATTACTAACAGTTTTTACATTTATTATAATTTGTACTGAGAATTTTATGAACGAGAACTGATCAGATTGCGAAAAGTAGAAAACAAAAATCGAAAAATAGAGAAATGAATGTATTCAAAGAATGTTTTTTAAAATCTAAATATTCGATACAAATTTCATTAAATATAGTATCATCGGATAATAAATTATTCTTTGTTCGGTTCGATTCTTCACTCTATTATTATTATTATTATTATTGGGGATATTGTTGCAATATAGTATTATTATATCATTATTAATTTACTAATATGAATTAAAGAGTGGCTGTCGACAGTAGTTTTATTTAAGGAATTGATATTTTCTATAAATTAAATAAATAATAATAAAATAAAAACCTGTACCACTACAACCCATGAAGGGTCTGGGGTTCAGTACATGGTAGAGACTGTACGGTTTCATGGACAACGGTTCTGCATGTAGGTGATTTGTCCTAGGTCACGCTCGACCGCCAGATTTTTCCCCCTTATTTTGGGTACCCTATTTTTATAATATTTTATAGAGTCTGGGTGGGCCCCAGAAGGGTCCTAGATCCTATATGATCCATCTCCCGCTGCAAACAGACTAAATAAAAATCATGGCCTGCAGCGGGAATTGAACCAGGATTTCCGGCATGGTAACTCAGTACTCTACCACTGAGCCACTCCTCTCCCAAATAAATAATAAATAATTTATTAATTTTTTAATACCGGCAGATATAAACGAAATGATAAAAAGTGATTTTTTTTTAAATGTCACAACATAATTCTAATGAATAAAAAAACAATTTAGGTGTTTTCGATGTCTGTTTGTGTAAGTAGATTAAATATTTATTTTTAATACTGATACTTCAGCCGTTCGTGGGAGCCACTAAATTACTTACATTATGGAAGATAAAATACATTATTCGCCTCAAGTTAACAACTTGAAGATTCGGCTTGATAAAAATCGTTTTTCCAAAATCTTTGTTCAATTAATATTTGATAAAACGTTGAGTTGCTAAAGGTACTTATTTAGTTAGAGAAACTTATTTAGGGTACGCTTTAATTGAATTAATTTATAACTGAACTCGAAAAAGTGATAGTTAACACTTCTATCCATTCATGGTTATTTTTATCATATAACACACTATTGTGTATGCTATATTGTACTCGAAAAAACAAAAAACAAACGGAGAAATAGTATAAATAGGATTGAATAATTAATTTTAATCATCAATCCAGCAATCAACTAAACAAGAGGTCGGTAGTGATGTGCCCTATTCCATGATGACTTGTCCACTGGTCGACCACATGGGAAAGTAAACAAGTTCTTTGTCCGTCATTGTCTGTCAGATCCTTTACACTTAGGCCTGTCATCCTGACTACAAGTGAAGATGATCAATCTATTGTTCTAATTTTTTTTATTACTAATATAAAAAACAAGAATGAAAAGATCCATTTATCCCTATCGATAATTATACTGATTATTTTCCTTATCAATTCTTCGAAACCCTAATCTAAAATACAGAATTTAATTATCCATGTGGTTTTGCTTTTTATTTTCAATATTTACAATCAGTCTTTATCCGATCATAAAATCAGAATCAATACATATTCTTGAATATATCATTCTGTAATGATCCAGAAAGTTAAAAAAAATATCTTTGTATATATGAGCAAGAAAATTATAGATTTGGCGTTCCTTTAGAATTTAAATCTGTTAACACCCACAGATAGACCTTGCGGGATCAACAGACCCTCCTATGGCTCCATCAGCCCCGGTATAGTGGGTTTTATAGAGTAAAGAGTGGGTATTATCCCCCTAAATGTAGGAAAACATGGTGGTTGAGTGTAATCTAGCCCTGATAATTTCTCGGCTAAACTGCTTCTGAAAGAGTACTTATACCTAAAACCTCATGTATACAGTGGTACAGGTTTTTTTTTGTTTCTTTTTTTTCTTGCAGAGTTAAATAAAAAAATCAAATTTTTAAAATGTATTTTAATTTTAATATGATTAATAACTTTATTTAATTGTTTTAAACGGATAAATAACTTAATTTATTTTCTTGATTAACTTATAATAAATAGTCATAATAAAAATTGACTCATTACCTAGGGACTGTATAGTTTCATTTTGTAAAACCATTGAAATGTAACCCTTAATGTTAGAAAAAATTGAATTGATGAATGAGTGATCACGGACAAATAACCTCTCTACACAACTGTTGTCCTAGAAATAATAATGTCTCTACCATGTAATGAACCAATACATATAGCAGTACAGATTATTTTATTTTATTTTTAATTTAAAGACACCATTCATAAATATTCGCTTCTTCAAAAGTACAATGTCCTAATTTTTAATAGAGATATTTGAAAGTTATATGTGAGTTAAAAATAAAATTTAGATATTGGTAAAGCAAAGAATTCCTATTGTAATAATGGTATAGAAATTCTTTTACTAACCATTATAAAATTTGTATATGCTTGAAACCTTTTTGATTTTAACTTATGACATTATTCCGATTAAACATCAAGTTCAAATATGATATAACTCAAAATATCACTTAATCAAAAAAAATATTTTGATTAAGTCATATTACATGATTATAATAATATAACTTATGATGCGTATATGAGTCATATTATACGCCAGATATGTCGTTCCTGAATTGAAAATCTTCAACCAATACAATTGCTACTGAAGTCATAAGTCAAAAATGTCAATTTTTGAGTTAGGTCGTGGTTCTTTTGTAGGAGCTATATCTTTTATTATTAAATAAATATTTTTCTGTATTCTAATTATCTACAAGGTTGAAATAACAACATTTAGGCCATAGAGCATCATCATCATCATAACCCTTCCCTCTCTACGGCTGCGCAGTGTGGGGATGCCCTCTATATAGCTTGACCCAGGTGTCCCTTTCCTGAACCAATTCTCTCCTCCTACTCCAGTCCAGCCCTCGCTTCCTGGACGCCTCCCGCACGCCTTCTTCCCAGGTGATCCGTGGTCTTCCTCTTGGTCTTCTTCCGTCTACCCTCGTCTCATACGTTATCCTGGCCGTTTTCTCCGTCCTCATCCCCAGGAGGTGCCCCAACCATCTTAGCTTATTTTCCTCAAGAGTGGTCTCTACCGGCTGTACCTCGAGGTTGGATCTTATGTTGGTGTTGCGGATCCTATCTCTGCTGGTCCTTCCTTCAAACTTTCTTAGGTATCTCATTTCCATTGTCTGGATCTGCCCTTTGTGTTTTGAGGTAAAGGTCCATGATTCGGAGGAGTAAGATAGGACGGACAGGATATCTTTGTCTTTTTCGTCACCTCTATTTTGGTGAGGTTTTTATGCCATAGATATAAAATGTCAATTTTATTTTATCAAATATTAATCTACACCCCTTTAAAAAGTTTTAGAAATATTTTAAATGAAACTTAAGGCGACAAGAGGTCGAGTGTAATTGTTAAAAAGAAAAAGTAAATATAAAAGTTAAAGTAGCTCAAAGAGGCCAAGGAAGAAAACTGTGCAATTTCCAAGAGAGAAAAAAAAAAAAAAATTCAATTCTATTACTAAACTTATCTACTGCTAAAAAACGATGATAACTTTTTACTGGATAATTAAATTCTTTCTATTTTTATTTAGTTTTAAAGCTGCTATATATTTTATGAGATAATTGTTTTTCATTTTACAAGTGCAAAATATATCTACAGCCCCGGTGAATAAGTGGTTACGTCGGATTTTGTCCAGAGAGAGTTAACTGCTTTCAGATAATCGGTATCGCATCATTCACGTAGTTTTTGGCTTGAAATGTAGTTGCAATATAAACAATAACCCATTTTTAAGCCAATCCATTACTTATCCCCCTTATTCACTACGAAAATAACTGCATTCCACTTACTTAAGTACAAGACTCTCACCGGGGCTGAAGATGTAGATATAAAATGCTCTTTATTATTAAGTTATTTACAGTGGTTTTCTTTTTAATTTTATTTACAACATTAGCAACCACAGCATGGTACTTTATACCGTATGCCAGGAGTTTGATTGAACTACTAAATAACAACAAAACTAAAACTAAATTAAATTTCTTTTTGAAAAAGGGAAAGGTCGACAGAGACATCAAATAAATGTTAATACATTAGTGGAAAAATTCCAACTAAAATCCTTAAGTCTCTAAACTAAAACAGGAAATTAAAAATGCCTGTCCAATATTTCGCCTATTCAGGCATCCTCAGGGCAGAAAGAGATTAATACCAAAGCAAAACATGAATAATGCACCCAAAAACACACATCCCACCACCCCCAAGGCTCAAATGCAACTACTGAATCATAGGGAAGGTTACTAGACTCCCAGCTGGCTAAGGTTAGATAAAAACAGCTGATAAATACTCCAGATTTGAAACATCAATATACACTCACCAAACCCCAACAGGAAAACAAAATAAAATAAATAATAGTAACAAACAACACAAGAACAGAAGACAAAAAAACATGAAAAAATGAAAGAACCTTAAGTCTCTAAACTAAAACAGGAAATTAAAAATACCTGTCTTGTGTTGTTTGTTACTATTATTTATTTTATTTTGTTTTCCTGGTGGGGTTTGGTGAGTGTATATTGATGTTTCAAATCTGGAGTTTTTATCAGCTGTTTTTATCTAACCTTAGCCAGCATGGGAATCTAGTAACCTTCCCTATGATTCAGTAGTTGCATTTGAGCCTTGGGGGTGGTGGGATGTGTGTTTTTGGGTGCATTATTCATGTTTTGCTTTGGTATTAATCTCTTTCTGCCCTGAGGATGCCTGAATAGGCGAAATATTGGACAGGTATTTTTAATTTCCTGTTTTAGTTTAGAGACTTAAGGTTTTTATTTGGAATTTTTCCACTAATGTATTCAATTTCTTTTTGACATTAATAATTAATTCTTAAATTAAAAAAATTCTATATCGAACTGCATTACTTACAAAATTTAATAAACTTATTTAATTCTCTCCATTCAGAATATCTATTAGTTTTTGTTTTGAGATCAGCTTATGTTTAAAGAATTTTTTTCTATACAATTTTAAGACGGGGCATACTGCCAGGAAGTGAAAACTGTTTTCAATTTCGTTCAAATTACACAGTGAGCATAGATGTATATTTTGCGAATCAATTTTAAATGGTCGGCTGTAGATTTTTTTAAATTTACCGACCAAGGTTCTTGGGTTCTGAACTTGGTAGTGTTGTTTCCACGACAGCGGTTATGCAAGTTGTGATTTGTTCGAGATCAGGCTCAACAATCAGGTTTTTTACGAATTTAGGACCGATTTTATAGATGTTGGGTGTGCTCTAGGAGTAAGATCCCACGGAGTCAATCCATATCTTTTAACAAATTGAATAATTTATCTACCACACCTGGAACCTTCATCAAAGCCACTCACCACGACGTTAACGGTCGTGTCCACGACCACGGTCACCTGAGGTCTAGTGGTTAGTGTAACAAACTACCAAACCCAAAATCGCGGACCCAAGATTATAATTTATTGTATTTTATTTTATATTAATTTTTATTTAAAAAGAAAAGCTATGTCCAGGACCGGGACTCGAACCCGGGTCGTTCAGTTTTATTTGAAAAGAAAAGATATGTCCAGGACCGGGACTCGAACCCAGGTCGTCCAGTTTTATTTGAAAAGAAAATCTTCAATTCAATGTAGCAACTCTGAAGTAAAAGTCTTGGTTTTGGTAGTGCATGGTAGAGACAGTACGGTTGTGCAGGGAGGTAATTTGTCCTAGATCACACTCAACCCCCAGATCCCCCCCCTTATTTTGGGGACCCACTTTATCGAGGCCGAGAGATCCCCAGTAGAGTCCTAGATCCCTGATGATCCATCTTCGGCCGCCAAATCAAGTCTTCCCAGAAGCGGGATTTGAACCAGGATCTTCGGCATGGCAACACAGTGCTCTACCACTAAGCCACTCCGCTTTCATCCACTCCGCTCCACTGCCGCCATCTCTAAACCCTTATTTTTTCTAGAATGTGACCATTTTCCTCGATTAATTGTACTTATATATAGGTATTATTTAACTTTTTCTTTTGTCGAGCTATTATTTATTAGTATTTGCTGAGGATTCCTAGGTTATTGACTAATGTCCATGTAATTTTTTTTATCTATTGGTATTTGTGTTCTAAACTTAACATTACTTGTGGACGTCTGTAGAGTTACTTCGGGCTGACGTTAGAACTGGCTACTAAATCGCCTAAGTTAATTATCAGACAGAGCCCGTGTTCGAACCGGCGATACAACCCAGCCATTGTTAGCCAGAGACAAATAGTTCTGGGAGAACTGAGAGGTCGTCGTTGGAAAACACCTTATATGTAGCGCTCCTAAGATTCCTCGGGCCCAGAACACCTCCGCAGGTCTAGACCAAAAGGAAGATTTCCTCATTGTCCTCACTCTGACCCCGGGCTAGGTTCGATTATCGCCTGCGAGGAAGTTGTGTTCTACAAAGATATGTTATTACTTTGGCTTGCGTCATCTCGATGATTCAACACCTATTATATTTGCGAAAAATTGTCGATACACAGCTGCTCAATATCGATACAGAAGAACAAGGGCAAAGAAATGACATCATATCAAGCACTCATAATAACAAATAACTCAAAAAAACACATTTTTCAATAGAGTTATTTGAAAGTTCCATGTGAGTTTTAAAAACTGGGTATTGGTAAAGCAAAGCATTCCTATTGGAAAGATGGTATTGAAATTCTCTTATTAATCATTAAAAACTGTTTAAAAGCTTGACATACATCATTATTCACATAAAACTTCAAGTTCTAACACTATACAACTTAAAATATTAGACTTAAAAAAAAAAAAAGAAATGTTGAAAATGGAATATCGGATGCCATTCCTAAATTTAAAAACTTCAACCAATACAATTTTTACTGAAGGTTCAACTTAAAAATGCCAAATTTTAAGTTGTGTATTTATTCTTTTGAAGAAGCCATAAAAGAAATCGTAAATAAATAAAAATGCACTAAACTGAATAAATATTTAATGGAATAAAATTAGACCGTAGAAATTTTTTATATAAATGAAAGACTTTTTTTTATGGTTTCTTCAGTAGTTAATATACAAAATATATAAATTTTAATAAATTAGGAGTGTCTTAACTCTAACTGCCCTTGACCATAAACCTTTCTCCACTAAATTTCATGGAATAATAAAACCTTAGTACCAAAACTAAGAAATATTTTGGCCTTGAAATGGTTTGAGAATAATGGCTGACCATCTAATTTTTTTTTTAATGGTTTGTATTTTTGTTTCTTTTATAGATTTTAAAAGAAATAACATGACTACATCCTATAGCTATGCCTGACCGCAATCCAGACAATTTTCTTCATGCTGAATACAGGACATGAGAAAGGTGTTAGGGAATAAGGAAAATAAAAAAACCGTTGAAGATTCGTCCAGGATATTTACCCATTGTGATCGGGCCGCGGGGATATAAGTGCTGCCAACTGCGCCCTGTGGTTAGCGATTTGCTCTACCTAGTTATATCGTGTTTTCTTTGTTGCCGCTGTTGGTAACACTGTTAATGTCCGCTGTTTTCTTACGGAGCAGATAGGAGGAATAGGAGATAAAGAAGAAAGACAGGAAAGGAGAAAGAAAAACAATCCTTAAAGGTCTGTGTGTAGCTGTCATGATGATACCGACATTGTCAATGGGATGTGTCACAAAATTTTAGAAGAGGGTTAAAACTTTCAGGTCAGGAGTAGTTGGTACTTCAAACAGTATTTGAAGCTATATAAGATTACGCCTTCAAAAGAAGAACGACATGATTAAAAAAATGGCATTTTTGATTGGCATTAAAAAATTGGTTGAAGTTTTTTAATTCAGGAACAGACAGAACAGATATCAGACATTCAGTCTCCAACATGTTTTGTTTTAATTAAGTCATATTTTGAGTTGTATTTTTTTTAACATGAAGTGTTTTGAGAAAAATTACACTAAATAAACTTTTGGACGTGTAGACTGGGATAAATTCCGATCGAATCTGGAAAATAATTTAGACCTCAAAATTCCGCTTAAAACAAAAGGAGACATCAATTCTGCAATAGACAAACTAACAGAAGCAATACAAGGCAATATAAAATATAACACCTTACCAAGTAAAAATCATTACCAACAGAATAACTTGCCACTACATATTCGTTAATTATTAAAAGAAAAACGACGGGCAAGAGCAAAGTGGCACCGCACGAGATATCCATCGGACAAGAGTCTTTATACCAAACTGACCAACAAATTAAAATCAGAGATCAGAACATTCAAAATTCAAAATTTGTATTACCGTACAGAAAATCTCAGTACTACAGACAAATCCTTATGGAATAGCACTAGAAAACTCCTAAACTATAAAAAATTCAACCATCCACTTTTAACCGAATCCCAAACCTGGTCAAGATCTGATGAAGAAAAATCACAAATTTTCGGCCAGCACCTATTCAAAACATTTAACCCTCATCCAGATATCCTTAATCAAACCCACTCTGAATGTATTGGAGCAGAATTAAGTATTCCTCTTCAGTTGTCCCCTCCTCCTAAAGCATTCCATCCTTCCGAAATATCAAACATTATTCATAGATTACCCGCCAACAAAGCCCCTGGACACGATCTAATCACATCCCAGATTCTAAAACGCCTTCCTCGGAAAGCGATCCTACTCCTAACATATATATACAATGCCGTACTCCGCACCACATACTTTCCTAATTCCTGGAAATTATCCATAGTTAAGATGACACCAAAACCTAAAAAACCACCAGAACTCCCATCTTCTTACCGTCCTATATCTCTCCTGCCCATAATGGGCAAAATCCTTGAAAAACTCATACTGAAACGTCTTCATCCTATCATAGAATCCAATCAAATAATCCCAGATCACCAATTTGGTTTTCGAACATCACACTCCACCATCCAGCAATGCCATCGTGTGGTGGACGTTGTCTCATCCGCATTAGAGCGCGGAATGTACTGCACGGGAGCTTTTCTCGATGTAGAGCAGGCTTTTGATCGAGTCTGGCATCCGGGTCTGCTGTACAAACTCCGTAAATTCTTACGTTCTACTGACTTCCTTATTATCAGTTCCTACCTCAGTAATAGAACCTTTAAAGTAAACCATAATTTTTCCTACTCTTCCCACTTTACCCAGTCTGCCGGTGTTCCTCAAGGTAGTATCCTGGGTCCCATCCTATACACGATATATACAGCTGACATCCCAATCCATTCCAGCACTGTCCTCACTACGTACGCTGATGACACATGTGTGTTATCAGTAAATAAGGATCCATTTGTTGCATCCCAATCTCTTCAATCCCATTTCTCAAACTTTCAACAATGGTGTCAAAATTGGAGAATTAAAATAAATCCTAACAAATCCCATCAAATTACCTTCACCGTTCGTCGTAAACCTACGAATTCCTGCCCTACAGTATCCTTTAATAATATTTCATTGAACCCTGTCGAACAGATACGTTACCTAGGACTCCATCTAGACAAACGTCTCACTTGGAATCCTCATACAAGACTGAAAAGACAAGAAACTGCTCGACGTTTTCGCTTACTTCAACACTTACTGGACAAACGCTCTAAGCTCCCAATTAATTACAAAAGACTCATTTACATGACAGTTATCAGACCTATTTGGACATACGGAGTTGAGCTTTGGGGCTCTTAAGGTAGGAATTTTACTATTATTTTGTATCGAGAACAGCGTGGCTTAATGTTGCTGATATATTATTGAATCCGTTAAACTATGGGATCTGTATACTCTCCCAGGGTTTTCCCATGCTCTATAAAAAGGGAGAAAAACCTAAATAACTAACATAAAATCACCATTTTATTTAATAAAAATACAGAACATCTCAAAACAATACCAAGTGGATTACCATACGTTAATGGGCTCACTAATCGAGTACTCAATAAGTTCTAAGCTGAACTTCAATTTCTAGAACAATATCGGGGTAAATACTAAAACAATAAGCACCAACTGTAGTAGAATAATATGAACTTTTATTTTTCATTTATGTACATATTATAGTTTTTCACCTCAATTTATCTCCATTACTAATAATATCCTTATAATAACTTTATTGATATTTCCTTTTTATTTAATGTTTTAAAGAAAATGTGAAGGATTTTTAACTGATCTACTCTATTGCTGAATGTGAAACAATTTTTCTATTATTTCTTATTTTATTATTAGTGTAAATAAAATTATGAAGATTCCTATATCACAAAATTCTAATGTATTTATAATATCTGAACTAGGTTTTGTTATCAAAATTTGATTGAATTATCTACGTCAAATAATTTATAAATTTTAATAATATTATAATAATTAAATTTTTGCTAGTTAAAATATAAATTGAATAATTTATATTAAATACATTTTAAGTTGGCTTGAATGTTTTGTTTTTTTATTTTAGAATAAAAATTATATAAGAAGGACAATAAAATTTGTAAGTGAGGTAATACATCGGTTGTTCAAAGGAATAATATTTGTCATAATATATTATTGTATTATTCAATAGTTTTTGTTGCTAGTAATTATTATTCGAACCTTATAATTATTACTTTAATAAGCTTGCTATTTTTTTTTTGGTTTTATGTTGTTCATAGAATAAGTTATATGATATTAAGTACTGTATTATGTTTTTTGTTTTTTTAACAGATCATCAGAAAAGTGATCAATAAAATCAGATGAACTAAGATATTCCAATAAAATAATTGTGTACTTGTCTTATTAAAATTAAACAAATTCCACAGTGTTATTTTTGTTGTATTTCTAAGTTATTATTTCATAAAAGCTTGCAGATTGTTAACTTATGCTAGTGCCTTTTTAATCATAGTAATCAAGCAATATGGCTTCTAATGATTAAGCAATATTTATAAAAACATAATATTATTATTTTATTTTTTTTTATTACAATAGAGAAAATGACAAAGAAAAAATAGAAAACAATTAATTGTTGTTTTTATTTTTGCTTAACAAAGCTTTATCATAAACATTGACAGAATAACAAATCAGTAACTTTTTAAAATTTTTCCTTTGTATAATCGATGTTTTGAAGTAATTTTAAATCTAAAACAACACAATTTATACATCAAATTTATTTTCATTCATTGTTACTCTAACTAGCCATAAAATTTATAAAAATCATATTGTTTTTAGGCGTTGATTTATTCAATTATTAATAGTTGGAATTAATAATAGAAAATAGTTTGTATTATTTAATAAAGAAATTAAATTAAGAATATAATTTAATAATTACAATACACTGTAATAAATTTAATTGACTTTTTAAAACATTTATCTATTTATTTATTTCAATCAATAAACATATAACATCATTTTCCCTTTCTTTCTTTTTTATTAACAACATATGTTAAAGTTAATAAACATCGAACTTAGACTTCATTATTTCCTTTTCGATTTTTACATTGTGAATAACTTTTAAAATTATTCATAATAAAAAGTAAATAATTAAATTTAAAAATAGATAAACTTAATTGGCCTGTGAAAGACTCGTTTTTAATGTGCTCCGAATTATGTATAGGTGACAAAAATATAGTAAACAAAAAAAAAAGCATATTATTTAGATTAATATAATAAAAACAGATTTAAAATAAAATATAAATGTTAATTGAACACTTAGCAAGTTAAGTACCGAAATGTGTGATAAATTTTGAGGAGTTGAAGCTAATTCTAAAATTGTTGACATCGAAAATGTTGCTTTTCCTTTATGAAAAAAAAAAATAGCTAAATATGAAAATAGTATATATTGTATCGGAGTATTCTGGCAGTGTACAGAAAATTATTTTCTAAAAATTTATATATATATCATCGCTAGTCAGTTTTGTCTTAGCCTAATTTAAAGACTTTTTTTGTATCATGTAATATATGTATCTGTTCAATAAATGTAATAAGTAAGAATTTATTTTTAACTAATGCATAGATGGAACAGAAAGGTGATGAGTACCATTGTACATATTATAAATATTATTAAATGTAATAAAAGTCATTTTAATGATATTATTTTTCTTATTCTATCCAACTCCAATTACCTCATTGAAAAAAATCTATATTTATATATTTATATATATATATATATATATATATATATATATATATATATATATTTTTTTTTTTTTTTGTTATGTCTGCCCATTAAGTAATAATATCCTTGCAATCCAAAATCCTTCGTAAAATCCTCAATGCTCCTTATTATGTCACAAACAAACTCATCCATCATGATCTTAATATCCCATATGTTACTGATTTGGCCCAAACTAGATACCTATCCTTCCATAACAAGCTCCATACGCACTTGAATCCGCTAGTCTCTCAGCTTGCTTCCCATACTATTCCTGATAACCCTCCGAGGCGCCTGAAAAGAAGATGGCCTCGAGATCATCTACTATAGAACTTTATTGGAGTGCTATCGATGGGTAGTTTCTCCACAAGTGTTTTCATGTCATATTTTACATTTTTGCACATTTACTTGATATAATACCATTATAGTTGTAAATATCATTGAATTAAATAAAAAAAAAAAAAAAAAAAAGTAATAATCCAGGATCCATGGTCCATTTTTGCACTTTTTTAGTATCAAGCTGAATCTTCGTGAATAGCTTCGTTTCGATAAGACGGCCAACAACTTCCTGTGCGAAAATTCTCGATTGTGGGAGCTAACAGAGGTAGCAAGGATAAAATATGTCGATTTGATGATTCTCAAAAATGTATTACTTACTGGGGTTTTTTTTTGTTAATATCTAAATTATTTGAAAAAATATTTGTCCTACAAAATGTATGGTTTGCTAAAAGAGTCCCCTCCTTCCAACATGTATCGATAACGAGGTCATCAGAAATGATTACTAACCAGCTGTTTTTTTTTTTACTTCTTCTTTTTTGACTTCGTTATCGATACATATTGGAAGGAGGGGACTCACTGATCAAACCATACATTTTGTAGGGCAAATATTTTTCAAATAATTTAGATAATTATCTTGAGATTTAACAAAAAAACCCAGTTAGTAATAAATTTTTGAGAATCATCAAATCGACATATTTTATCCTGACTACCTCTTTTAGCTACCACAATCAAGAATTTTCGCACAGGAAATTGTTGGGCGTCTTATCAAAACGAAGCTATTCACGAAGATTCAGCTTGATAGTAATTAAATAAAAAAATCCTGGACTACAATTAATTTTTAAAGTTAATACTTTCAGATAACAGGTAAGAAATCAAGATGTCCATTTGACGATATAAAATTAAGTGAAAAGTTTTAATATTTTTATTTAAAAAAATTTAATACAGAATTGGATATGTTAGTGGTAGTATGTAACACTTCTTCTTTATTCTCATATTTTAAAATTTAATTCAAGAAATATTAAATATTTATGAAATTTTTATTGTTTTTCTGCAAACAAATAATATCAGAGAAGAGGTTTTAAACTAAAGAAAGAATATATAAAAATTATTATAAATAACAAAATTAAAAATATATTAAACCATTAATCTTTCCGTAGAATGGGCAATAAAAAAAAAAAAGCAATTAAGAGTTTAAGTAAAGAGGTTCTGTAAAATGACTATAAGCTGCTGGTAAACACTACAGTTTTTTAAAATAATAATGAAGAGATAAATGTATAAATTAAATGGTGAAAAAAATGGAGTGGGTAGAGGCAAAAATAGAATCTCAATCAGATTGTGGCTAATTATTTAAACATTTCTTTTTTCCCTCCTTCCATTTTATATTCGACACAATTATTTATATTTATTATTTATTTATTTATTATTTTATTTACTTAAATTACAGTTGGATTCTACATCTCTCTGCCCTGATAGCCGAGGGTACGTAAGCACAAATTAAAATAAGTCAACCTCATTTTGTGTAAAATTGGTTTACTGCAACCACTGACCATTTCACACTGTGTTTAGAGACGTTTGATATTTCGCGTCACCGACATTCTCGTGACGTGTCATGTGAGACTGGCAACATCTAACGGCCTATTTCTTATTACCACGATTAATATAGTTTGTTTAGTAATATTTAGTTTAAAGGTATAAATCCATTGGTATCAGAATAATTATATTTGAATGTAAGGTCGTTTAATAGTTTTGTAATTCATACTTATATTAAATTAAAACATCATTAACTATTTAAACTATTCATTTCACCTGAAAGATTTTATTTGTCATGGTTAAATTTCTTGTTTTATGAAATGATTGAAGTACAAATGATCTATGTATTGTTGAACATAATGAAGATAATAATGAAATTGAAGATTATTAGCATCTACGAATACACAAATACAAGGTATGAATAACATAACAATATACTAATTATTATTTCAGTTAAATTAATAAATAAACTACTTGAAAATGTAAATAATTATTGTTCGGGGTGTCAGTATATCGTCGATGTCAATACAATACCGCCTATCTACAACTTTTAAGGAAAGTGAGTTAGTATAGGTAACGCATTCTACAGGTTGAATTACACACGATTAAAAAAAGTTTTCAAGGCCGAACGCATGGCATGCGCAGTTTTAATTCTCTCCTCTAAAATCGCCCTAAGTGTACATAGGCGGTATTTTTTTTACAGCGACGATATGTGAAACCAGACTAATAATAATAATTTAAATTTACAAATTAGAAATTTAAATAAGTCAAATAATAAGTGATTTAGAACTTCATAATTAGACACATTTATTGATTTTTGATTTTTTTTTAAAGAAAATTTTGAGTTTTCTTCTATTAGCAGTCAAGATGCTTATTTATTTAATGATTATGGCGGCTTATCTCCATCCATTTGAAAGGAATTATTTATTAAATTTTTTTTGAGTTTTGTTTATTTTACCCCTTAGGTTGTAGGTTTTAAGCATTGAGTGAAGGTTTTGTAAACCTCTGTTGTTTGTTGGCACTGAGCTGAAGATTTTCTCGCGGCCACAACAGACTCAATCCCAGCGCTATTAACAAGTCTTTTGTGTGCAGGTGTGAGGGGTTTGAACCCGGTCTATCGAGTGGAAAACATGCTAAAACCTCGGCTAAGCCATCCATGGATACCTCCATCATCCTGGGAAAGGGGTCTCCAGGTGTTGGGTGCACCGACAATCGAACAAACTATCAATAACCGACTGCGTGCGGCCTGGGTCCACTGGAGCGACTCTAATTCGGGACATCTTGTGCGACAATGCGGTGCCTTTGATACTCCATGGCGGTGGGCTCAGCGGGGACACGGTAAATATGAAGACAAAACGTCACAACAGGCGAGGGGTGGTCCGGACCATGGGAGTACCTAGGTCATCGGAGGGTGTCCTAGGGGTGGAAAAAAAATTTGCCTGAAGAAGAATACGTGATGAAAGAAAGGACACAGGGTTGCAGGACATGGGAGGCTTTGTTTCA
Organism: Troilus luridus; assembly: GCA_964056705.1. NCBI lineage: Eukaryota > Metazoa > Arthropoda > Insecta > Hemiptera > Pentatomidae > Troilus > Troilus luridus. The sequence continues at coordinate 194,004,791 of OZ057412.1, read as the reverse complement.
TGCTTCAAAAGGAAACATGTGCCGACCGCACAATGGTCGAGGAATCTGAACCTTTGGTGAATGGAATCTGTTGCACAATACCCGCCAATAGATTTTCACAAAAAAAGAAACCAAAATACAAGCTGGATTAAAGGGAACGTGTAAAGTCGTAAAGGTATATAGATTAATCATTCCAGATATCTCTTATGAAATTAAAAAAAAATAATTGTGCAATCCTACAAAGATATTAGGTTCAGAACACTTACTTTTTCCAACTTAACATTTGTGCAAGAAGGTGATTTGACCAAAGTTTTTCTTCCAAATTATGACTATACAATTTAAAGGACACTAACAGCTCCGGAGAGTCTCCAAATATCACATTGTCGATTAACAACTGTTAATAGAATAAGTAATTAATCCGTTATAGCCTGTCTTGAATTTGGGACCTACACATCGATGCCTTAGTTCACAAATGTGTTAAGTGGAAACTTTCAGCAATGGGTTTTGTTATATAAATAATATTGTAAAGTTGTGAGCAGGAAGTCATAGATAATTAATAGAGAAGCTGTAAAAGTTACAAAAATATAGTGTGTGCTTAAACTTGAACTGTATTTCTTCTGTTAAATTATTATCAAAGTTGACTCATGTAAAATTTTTTTTTCCGCACTTAACACATGTGTGAACTAAGGCATCGACATCAGTAATCCTATCCGCTCAGTAATTATTTGAAAGTTTGATAATTACTCTTTAATGGTCATTATCTCAAAAAACTCAATTTAGGGTTGAGTTTATTACTTCTTATAAGCATAAAATCAATAGCTAACCTGGAAAAACAACTGTTAGAAAGAAAATTAATCTAATTTCTTCAAATTTCTGTTTGTAATTTACCTACTAGAAGATTTCAACTTCAAATTATCAAATAATTCATAGACCTTGATAATTTCCGCCAACATAGGTTTTCTAAAGGATACAGAACAGTAAATAATAAAGACCGTGAAGAAAAGGAATCTATGACAAAAGTCACATTTTCAAGGAAGGTAAATTATAAGACAAGGAGGAAATATATCCTAATTTAAGATACTTAATAGTTATTATACTAAAAAAAAACTAAAAAATCCTGCACCATTACAGCCCATGGAGGGTGTTGATTTCAGTAAATGATTTTTATCCAATTACGGGAACCAATTTTATTTAGGCTAGGTGAACCCAAGGCCGGTCTGCAGATTCCACAGGGTCAATCCGAGGATGTTAACATATTAAATAATTTATCTGCCACAACAGGATTTGAATCAAGAACCTTCAGCATTACTATACTCACTGAGCTTTTTATTCCAGGTTAATTCCCGTTAACTGTATGATTAGGTCCATAAGATACATTACACCAATGGAGCGGAAGGTGGTATTTATCCTCACACAATTGCAGGTTAACCAGTTAGTCAGGTACTCGTTAAAAATCCCTATCCTAATAAAACCTGGATAGGCACAATTTAGAGCTCCCACTGTAGCACCGTCCGATTAGCCATAGCAGCATAAAGTGACGTTAAATGAACAAACAAACTGGATATTTCATGAAATAAAAACTGTTTCAAAGCAATTAATCTATGATGGGAATAACATGGAGTATGAATGGATTGTACAAAGATACATATATTCATTGAGAAAGAAAAAAGTGAATACTTTGAATCAGGTAGAAGATGAGAATGGACCCAAGAAAGCATGAAGTGCAAAGATAAACTTCAAAAACTGATAACAGAATACCAAGGAGACCTGTAACCATAGAAACAAAAACTATAAAAATGAATAATGCTAAAACTAGGCCAATTTCGAAATTTATTTTATGAAATTTAATTCTACGTATCTTGAGAGTAGTTTTTTTAAAAATCTTATTCAATGACAAAGGTTTATTAATGATAAAAAATTTGAAGAAATTAGATTAATTTTCAATCTAACAGTTGTTTTTCCAGGTTAGCTATTGGTTTTATGCTTATAAGAAGTAATAAACTCAACCCTTAAGAATTGAGTTTTTTGACATAATGACCATTAAAGAGTAATTATCAAACCTTCAAATAATTACTGAGCGGATAGGATTACTTATGTCTATGCCTTAGTTCACACATGTGCTAAGTGCGGAAAAAAAGATTTTACATGAGTCAACTTTGATAATAATTTAACACAAGAAGTACAGTTCAAGTTTATGCACACGATATATTTTCACTACTTAGTCTTGACTAAATATGCAAAATACAGACAATTAAAATTACATTTGGTAAATATTCTAATTGAGCCTTGAAAAAGACCTGCAATGTGGTTCGAAAAGTTTGCTCTTAAGTTAAGAAAAAATTATTTTTTAAGTTTACATTTTCGTTGTTATATATAACATAGTTATTAAAAAAAAAAAAAGCATACCATTCATGAAGGGTATCGTTGGATTCAATACCTGGTACAGACCGTACTGTTTCTAAACCAATAGTTGAGTAGAGAAGCCTTTGGTCAAGATTACTTCTTAGAAGATTTTTGAATGTCAGCAGATCTATTTCTTTTTAAAACACAGCAACACAGCGTCCCATTTTAATAAAAATAAAAATATCTTATCAGCCACCATTTCAAACCGAAAAGCCGTATAGGATTGATCCTCTTGGCTACAATATTGAAGAAAATGGGTTTACTACTGTCATGGAATAGGACTGGGAAATTTAATAATTATAAGAAAGACAACTCTGAAACAATTTTCTAAGATCCATATACTTTCAGTTACTCAATTTTTTACGTTGCACCGACGTTGCTATGAGATACATTCCATGTTGAAATCCTTTGGAGCATTAAATCATAGCTGTGTCTGTTTTACGGTGTCCTTCGCATAATAAGCCATGGCACACTGTTGTAAACTTGGACCAATCGTGAAATATTGCGGCCTGGGTGGTCCGTCAGGTGATAGCAGGTAGGCCCAAGTAATTATCGCGAGGTCCAAGGTGTGTCTCTGCAACATGTCCGTATAATTGCAAAACCACATTTTCTTTTATACTTTCAGCTTCTATTTTCGTAAGACATTATGCAATGAGATGCTAGTTTTTGAAATTACTAAACCCCTTTCGTTGTAAATAACTCTCACTAAGCTCAAGATCGCGGGTTCGTATAGCGGCAGGTGGTCATAGGATTTTTTAAAAGGAGTAAAAAATCCTTGTTTGTGCCGTCCTTCTAAAGGGACGTTAAAAGGGGGCCCCGAGCCAGTACGATTACTCGTTAAAAATTCAACAATAAAAAAACAAAACAACTTAGAGCTATCTGTCATTATTTTCCATATTTTATCATGAATTTTAAAATTTTTATTATAAAAGATAGTCCTAATTTAAATTGATTACCAATTTTTCAAATTTTATTCCATATTAAATTATATTTAATTTTGTTTATTCTAAATAGTTAACTGGGAGTGGAGTGGCTCATTGGTAGGGCACTGAGGAAAGTATTGTTCAAACTCCGTTGCTGGCAAGACTTTTATTTAATCTGTTAGCAGCAGGAGATGGATCCTATGGGATCTAAGACCCTCCTGGGGCTCACCCAGCCTCTACAAAGTGGATACGCAAAACGAGGGGGGGAGTGTAATATCACAATCCTTTCCTTGGACACATTTAATTATACTCGTACTACAGGAGGAATATGAGAGAAAATCCAATATGTAGGGAAGTGCCACATTGGATGAGGGCCAACGCTTGGACAACCAGGACTTGCTTGAATGGAAACAACCGAGCAGAAAAATGTTGCCGCTTCATTGGTCACAATTGCTCTCTCTCCAAGGAAAGTGCTGCTTTCTATTATCGCCCAGGTAGGCAAATCTCCAGGAGGGAATTCTGATCGGCAAGCTTAGGTCGTTGGTTTTTCTTTAGAGGAAATTGGACTATAGAAGAAAATTTTTATATTATTTCCATAAAATATGTTGATTCGAGTCACTTATTAGAATTGGAAAAGCGTTGGTTGAGTAACCGTTTATTTTCCGTTAGGTAGCGAATTTCCTTATTATATAATTTGATAATTTCTTCTTTATAGGAATTATCTATATCATATCTATTCTCTGATTCAACAACAGTTTAGTTAAATATTCCTTTTTGCAAACAGAAACAGTAAATAAGGAAGAAAACAGTAAATAATTTAAGTATGGTGAAAATCATTTCCATACATCTTGCACCGCTTCTTAATCGTCATAATTATATTCCTTATGCCGCCAAAAGAGATTTTAGATATAAATCTCTTAAAATTGAAATAGATATAAATATATTATTTATTTATATTATTTATAAATACCGTTGTGCTTTTCCAAGATGTCATTACCCACCCAAGGAAGGTCTGCTTCGGGCAAAGCGATATAAGTCCTCGAGCACCTGCTGACACCGAACAGCTATAATCCATGGATCTAGACCGATTTGTCACTGGTGTATTAGACCCAAATAGACTGTTTATGGAGCTGCGGACATACTCTATCTATTCTTCGGCATGTAATATATATGTGCAAGAAGGCCACACAGTGCACCCAAAGATTTATAACGTCTGTAAGCCCCTGAGGACATTAATGAGTAGTCCTTAAACAAGGGAAGACCTAAGGCCGTCATTGGAACGCTCTTTACTGTCGGGGAAAAGTCTCCTTGCTCTTTTCTATTCAGGAGTCGATTCTAAACTTTTACTATCGATAGTAAACTCTCGTAACGACTCTCTTTTAGCTGCTCATTCTCGCAACTAGTGCCTACTGGATCGTGCTGCGGCTTCCAGAGGCCTATGAAAAACCCATCTCATTTTTATAACGTGATCTCCAGTTCTTCTGGGAGGAATGAAACCACCCTCGGGTCAGAGGATCGGCTACTCAAGATTCAATATGGGCAGGAAGAGAAGTTGTATTTGAAATAATAAAATTAGTTTGGATACCTAATAATTTAGAGGGCTAAAACTACTCTTAATAACACTTTTTTTTTATTCTGTATTTTCATTTACAATTATGGGAACCAATATTGTGGAAGTATATTGCGTAAAATAATCGAACGAATGCCCTTAGTATAAAATTGTATATTTTTACATACCCTATTTTTTTTCTTAGGTGAAAATTCAGATACATGCAGTTTTTGTAGGCCTTGAAGAATTCAAAAATAAAAAATCTTTAGTTTGATAATGATAAATGACTATTTTATATAATATTCAGTCATTGCAATAGTAAGCTAGAAAAATGACTACCAAATATTAAGATAGTTTTCTGATTAATCTTAATTAATGTAAGTTCAATAAGAATGAGGAAAAACAAGGGTATTGACTTCACTACTTGGTAGGGACTGTAATATTTCTTAAACTATATACATTATATAGGCTGGTTGAGTCCCAGTTGGATGTTTTGATTCCGTATGACCCATCTACTGTGGCGGTTAACAGATTAAACAATTGATGGTAGGAATTGAACCAAAACCTTCAGCATTGCTCTCTACTGTGAGCTATTTCTCTCCAAAATTTTCGAGTTGTAGACAATTTAAGTTACCATCAAATTTTAAGGCACCATTTTACGAAATAATATGCCATTAAAACGCATAAATGGGACTGGTTTCAGTATATGGTAGAGACTGTACTGTTTCTAGGACAAATGTGCATCGAAGTGATTTTCCGAGATAACTGTTAATCCCCAAGGTTCTCTTTCCAACAATAGTATCAGCTATATAGAGGATGGGTGAGCCCCTTCATCGATTTACGACTAAAACGAAAAAATAATTTATTTGGTGATGTGTGAAAAATGTGTAAAACAAAACAAATAAAACTGAAGATCCAATTGAATAAATAAATAATAGTCATACGGCAATAATAGGAATAGAAAGTCATTGTATGAATTGATTGTATTATTATCATTGTGTGTATTGTATGATAATTCAAACTCATCCTTAAACATGTATTAGAGCAATACAGCATTCGAGTTAATATTGTTAGTAGCTCAACTCATGGAATCGTGTTCTTCTCGTTGTTTTTGGATTGAATTGAAGTTGTAATATAACCGATACTGTGCCGAAGGTCGCTTGTTAAAATCCGGCTGTAGCAGATAAATTATCTAATCTGTTAATGGCCACAGATCCTGTGGAATTTACTTACATTCCTAAGGGTCATCCAGCCTCTAATGTGGGTATTCTTAATTGGAAGGAAAACATGGGAGTCATCATCTGGGAAAAATCACCTCCCTGTCCAACATGCCCTAGGAAGAGGAAAGTCTCTACCATGTACTATACCCTTCATGTGTTATAATGGTACAATTTTTTATTTTTATTAGAGGGATATTTTTTAATCACCAATGGTGTTAACGCTCATTAAAATAATTTCATTACTTTTTTTTTACTCAATATATCGTTATTATCAAATTTAAAGAGAAATTTCATGTTTGTTTCTTGTTAGTTATAATTAGTTTTGATGAGTAATGAACGAGAGAAAGTTTAAAAATAATTGTACATAAAACTTAATTATTATTATAATTTAGTATAACAGTTTATAGATAAATCGAACCACCACATTAATTCATTTGTTGACAAAACACGACCGCCGATTATTTTTGTGACGGTGGCCAGTCGCTTACAGTCAATGTTGTCTTGGACTTCAATAAGTGAAGATCACTCATTACGAGTACCTTTTGGCATTTCCACTGCAGCAGTGTTGAACTGTGGGTCACTCATTACGAGTTTTGGTTTCTGAAATTCTGTTTATCATCCTTCTACTCTTTGGGATTATCGTATTGAGTTTATGGCACCGGCCGCTCCTACGTGCTGCTCCTAATATCAGGTATCTTCAATTAGTACTAATAATAAAAACCTTGATCTTGAGGAGAAGACGTCGGAGAGAGTGATTTTGATATCATTTATGGACATTTAAGACTATTTTTTTAAATTAAATTTTAAATAATAGTTAATTTATTTCTTCATTTTTAATTATCCATTTTAAATTCCAATTTTATATCAGGTCTGTATAGTAATAGTTCATTATAAAGATGTATATTTCATTAACCATACGTTTTTTTTTTCTCACATGTAATTCTCATGTTTTTAATAATTTTTTTAACAGCACATTCATTTTTTTTTATTCATAATTTTATTTAAATGCTCAAAATAGCCGGGATTTATTGACACGGGGTGGGAGATTTACACCTGCTGGTTTTATTTCCTTTATGGCGTCGCTCTCCCCAACAAATGATATTTTCTGAATATTGAAAATTGATTTACCTCATTAAGGCAACACATGACTGCAGTCGTTCAGTATTTTTTTTAATTTAATATAAAATAAATCTTTCCGATGTCTGATAACTCAGTTTTAAAATCCATCAACATTTTCGTTTAGATCGATGTATAAATGTTAGAAAAATTATGAAATAAATAAAAACGAGAAAATCAACTTAGTGGATAGAAAATTCTGAGCCAAATATAGTTTTCTCGCTACCCAGAACGTGTACAAGGTAGCATCTTGAAAAAATAATTTTCTCACATGATGTAAATTTAATGGGCCCGCAGATACGCAGGAATTCCCTTCTGATGTAACAACACTCGTGTAGTGCCTGCCTTTACCTGGGCTAAATTAAAAGTCTATCATTAGTGAATAGAGTGTGTGTATCGATTCCCTGAATGTTTAGCTATCTGCCAATGTTATCGCTTACGAGGGTGACATCAGTTATTTCTTTAGATTTGCCAACTTTAATTGATATATTTGTAAAAAAAAAAAGAATGAATATAAAAAAATTAATAAAAATGAAGATGTGTTTTACGAATTACAAATCACATAGGGTACTATTATAAAAATTGTTTGTTATTTCATCCCTAATAAAACTAATTACGGCTTTTAAACTAAGCCTAGTATGAAATTATTTTAATTAGCTTTCAAATAAGCACTATATGCGTAGTTTTCATGTTGTCCACGAAAAACAAAAAATAATTCCCAGGATGGTTTATACTTGTTTGGAAAGTCCAATATGCTGTATCTTTGTTTATATAGGGCCGATTCAGGTCTTTTTTTAATTTTTTTTTTATTCGAGTTAAAAGTTTTTCCAAGCAGTGGTGTCCTAATCAGAAATAACAAATAAATATTTATATTAAAATTTATTTATTGAAATTTATAATTTTATTAAAATAATACAACTAATTAATATGATCACTGATCAAAACCGAATAACTTAGGCTTGTTGATACATTTAAACTTATTCAATTCTCCAATTCCACCGTATATTCTACTATTAACCATCTCCGTCGTCATATCCGAATTTACCTGGAGCCTCCCCACATTTCAGAGATTTATCAACGTTATGGCATTTAGTTTCATAGTTTTAGCGTCTTCACCAAATGGACCAAACCATAAGTGAAGATAAGCACGGGTATTTTATCACCACGATTCAAACAAAGTACTCTAATATAGTGTTGTACCTTTCTGTTCAGCTACGGCTGTTAGCATTGATAGATCCTGTAGGTAATCCTCCAAGGACTCATCCAACATCTTACAGTGATTGCACACAATTGAGGAAAAGTCAGGACGTTGTCATAATTTTGGACTAATCATCTCCTAGCAAAACCGTTGAATAAGAAACAGTACAGTATCTACCAAGTACTGAACTTATGACACTTCATTATGATGGTACAGGTTTACTTATTTTTATGATGTAGATATTATAAACATAAAAATAAAATACAATATTTCTTTATAAACGAATTTATTTTCACCCACTTTAATTTTTTGGGATAACTCTCCTAAAATGGTGTAAAATATTCTAATAATGTGCATGAAAAGCTTAAAGTAGCTACAGTATTTAATTTGATAAGGATTGATACTGTATCTGTCTAAATAGCTTATCTAGTACCATTTTTTTAGAAAATATAATGGTTATAGTATGCTATTCTTATAAGATAAATATATGCCATCAGACATTTTTTTATAGATCTATAAAAGAGGTTCCACCATGCATTTGTTTGCTATACCACAAAGGGATTAGGTAGCGCCATCGATGACAGTACCCAGGCATCGTAACTTTTTCCTATATTTCCAACAATTATCGTTATATTCCAACAAATTTACACAAAACCTTGACAAATTATATACCTAAACCTTCCTCCTAGATCACGACTCTATCTATTGGTAAAAACCGAAGGAAAATCCGTTAATAGTTTTTTAGTTTATCGCGAACAGACAGACGCGTCTATGGACTTTGTTTTATAATAAGAATAGATACATACAGACATATATATATATATATATATATATATATATATATATATATATATATATATATATATTGTATATTATCTGCTAATCTGCTAAAGAGAGAAAGGAGAAGGGCGCTATCTATCGGTTATCAGAGGGCGGTTACATCCCGTTACTATCGGCCTACAAGTGTCCGCGATGCTATCTGCCCCGCTGCACCGATCTGTTGAGGATTAGCATAGAGCTCTCAGGCACGGCAGTTCATGCTATATCTTAATTCAACATTCATAACGGGCTTCTTGTGCATTAACATACAAAGGGCCGCCATGTTCGCGAGTTTAAGTCCGTTAAGTAGCAATCGTGACTTAGGGAGAAAAAGTCCAGGTTCATTAATACGTCCTCCCTCATCTGCTTAGCCCATATGGGGAATTAGCAGGACCTCTGGGATATGGCACGGTATGTTGTGGACTTGAATTCGAATAAGGTATCGATAAGTATACCGTATAGTATCAATATTAATATTTTTTTAAGATCGATCAAATAAACTTCGATTATATTAATGCATTTTCCTCCTCCCTTAATTTTATGTTTCATCTATACAAGATATAGGGAGCAGATTCCTGCAAAGAGTCGATTTGTAGAATCTCCAGAGACTTATTTGCTGGATACTTTTGTTTGGGAGAAAAACCTGACGACTGAGCCGGATCTTGATCGAATGACATCTCTACACAACCGTTGACTAAAAAACATGAAATCACTCAAATACTGTATCTTTTTAAGTTCCTTACATTGCTATATTTAATCAGTGCTATTTAATTCAATTTTTTAAATACTTATGTATTATATTTTTTTTTTGTTTTTCTTTGACCTAATAAGGACCATGTCATTTCAATTGTCTGGCATGTATATTACCTTAATATTCGCTCTGAACTTCCTCCATTTCTTTCCTGTCTTCAACATTGTTTTTTTTAACAACTAACCTGAGTATCCTGTTTCACCCTGAAATGGTTCCTTTCCAGAGCAACCTCGCAAGTAATCTTCCAAACTCCCAAAAACCAGGCAGGTTTGGTAACTTTTCTTGGAAATATGTAAAAATCCGGATCGTCAGTCTTATGAATTTCATTCTTAAAGATATTATCTGAAAATAAAATAATATATTTTTTTTTGTTAAATTTTTATTGTTTAATAAACGTCAACAATGCTACAGTGGGAGCCCTGAACTTTGCCTATCCAGGCGCTTAATTAGGATAGGGATTTTTAACGAGTACCCGACATCGTACAGTGTGCTCAGTTTTACGTCCCTTTCAAAGGACGGCATAACCAAGGATTTTTACCGCCTTTAAAAAATCCTTGGACAACGAACCTGTGATCTTGTGCATAGTAGGTTATCATTTAACATAGTAAATACATTTTTCCTGCAACCATTGAGTAATGATATCCATCACTCGACTAAAACTGGTGTGGAAAGTACCACTTTCTCCCACTAGTGAGGGAAAACCACTTTTCCTCACTAGTAAGGGAATGTAACAGCCACCTAGATCGAATTTGACATTCAGCACTTTGTTATTTTAAATGTTAAATGGTGGTGTTATAATATTATTCATTTTTTATACCTAAAATGTTAAAATAAATAATTTTAGAAGTATTTTATATTTAATTCAAGATAGATTTTATTTATTTTGAATCGATTTTATAGAAATATTCAATATAACCTTAAATGTATTAGAACCTTCACGCATCAGAAATTGGAGATCTAGCATTAGCATTACCCACTAGCGCTAGTGTAGTTTTAACAAATCTAAAGTTTCACCTTTAATTTCTTAATTTTTAAATGTTTGCAGGAAAAATGTAATATTTAACACGTGAGAAAAGCCTTCGGCCCGTGTGGTAAAATTCACTCGGGTGTAATAAAGTGGCACTTTCCTCACTTGCCAAATAAATAACTATTTTAAATAATTTTATGTCATTAATAACAAATTAGCAAAAATTAAAGTTAAAATATGGAAAGGATAGAATATTAGTTAATCCTTGAAATTGAAAATACCTACAAAATTTGTATATTATAGATTACTACTAGTAATTTAACTGTTTATTTATGGACTTCATTATGTATATATATATGTATTTTTTTTTGGTTGTTTTGTGCTTGTATGATATGAAATGCACAGTTTTTAAGCTAATTCTCGAGAAGAGAGGTGATTTGTCGGATAAAATTCTCAAATAGTACCAATTAAGTATACAGATAGTATAGGGACTGGATGAGCCACGATAGAGTTGGTCTATAGCTATTAAAAGAAAAAATAATTTATCTTACACAGCTGGATTCGAACATGAACTCCAGTTCAGCCCATTTAAAACTTGAACTATCCGGAACATGAAAAAGAATAAATAAATTATCTACCACAGCTGGATTTGAACAAGGACCAAGGAGTTAGGAGTTCAGTGTCTTACTAACTTAACTCGAATTAGGTTAGGGATAAAATATTAAATATTTTTCTCCAAGTTCCTCAAACACTACCTCAGTCTTCTGGGTCATTAACTATAACTGTCGTTCCAGCTCCATCTGCGGATGGCATTTGAGGAGGCGGCGAGTTATCCAGCACTTTACAGGGAATATCAAGAAGTTAGTTCCGAGCTACGTCGACTGGAAAAAATATACTGTCCGTACAAACTTGGGATCTTCCGGGCCATTTAACAGCGACTCCTCGTTCTTCTTCTTGCCTGTGCTTCTATATCTTTATTAGCGGACCTGGAAGTCGGCCCAAGAACTGCCTCTTCTTGGAGTCCGAAGCTAATGCAAATCGTCTTATTCAATTGAGCACTTTTGCATTCCATTACCCTTGGGGTTCGATCACGGGGGGGTCCTGTACCGAACCCCTCTGTTCCCTCTGAACCCCTGAACCCAAAGCCTCCATTAAGGGACCCTATTCCGCTCATTAACAGTTTTTCTCTCCCAAGGGTGAGAGGGTCGCTTTAAATTAATTAACGTGTAGCCCCTCCCGGGGGTGTACTGATGACTTCTTACGCTCGGATGCAGTTTGAGTAGGAATCGAATGAAAATATTCTAAATATTTTTGGGGGAACATTTTTTTTTTTTTGCTGGTAATCATCAATCAACTACAGTGCTAATTAAACAGGCCTCAATAGCTAATGTTTAATCTACCGGGAATTTCCCTCATAATGTTTTTTTAAGGTTCGCTGATTAAATAATGAAAAATTCAAGGGTTCCATTTTTAAAGACTAAAGTAAACCAAAAAATTAATTCTAGTTATTATTATTAGAATTATAACTTCAAAATATTAGCGGACTTATACTGCTAATTACCACTACTACCTGAAAAAATTGCAACTCAGGAAGAATCTTGGGTTCAGTACATGGCAGAGACTGAAATATTTCCTTTTTGGTTTATCCAGGCAAGTGCTATGGCCGAAATTTCTCTCAGTTAAGGGCACGCACATCGTAGAACCTTAGTTGGCTTCCAAATAGCTCATTGGCTGTTAACGGATTAAATAATATATCTTCCATAGCAGGATTCGAGCCCAGGCAATGGTTAGGAAAAGTATAATACGAATCAATGAAACGAACTATGTAAAAACATTATGCTATGATTACAATATAATTAATATACTACTACTCAAAATATAATTAAAACTATATATTCAGTAATATACAATATTTAACAATAAATATTTTATCAGTATTTTATTTCTATATGAAAATATTGTACTTCTATAATATATTTGTGTGTGTTTGTCAGTGTAGGTAATAATAACTAGCATATATCAGGCATAAGAAAACGAAGATAGAAACTTTATTGACATGGAAGACCATTAATCTTCGGCTGTTAATAAATTAAATATATTATGTTCTACAGCCGGATTTGAACCAGGGACCTATGCCACAGCAACTCAGCGCTCTACCACTGAACAACCTCACTCCCCATAAAAAAATAGGCATAACATGACATTTATACTCGTAAACTAGGAGAGAACTCATTAAGAAATTACTATGTAATTATTTGAAACCCCATGTTAAATTAGTGATTCGTGTTTCAACATAAACTTACACATATATTAACTTTTTACTTAATAACCGATATAAATGAATAAAATTATTAATTTTACGTGTGAACTGTTAATATACCTCTCAGAGTTAGTTGTTAATTTCCCGAACATATTGGATTACACAGACAATTAAGGAGTACACTGAAATTTCCTGAGCAAGAAGCCCAATTAACGTTAAGGTATTCATAGCTAACAGATGTCAGGTGATTAACATCTATTTAATTTAAATATTATAAAATAAAACATATATTATAATTTAAAAACATATAAACATTTTTTAGTATGAATTATATAGGGAGCGGGGTGACTCAGTGGTAGTGTGGTAAGTTGCCATTCCGAAGGTCCTGGGTTCCAATCCCGCTTCTTATCACATTTTTATTTACTATAATTGAAATGGATTGTATCTAGGATCCTCCTGGAGCTCAAACCAGTCTGAATAAAGGGGGTACCCAAATTAGGCGCAAAATCTGGCGGTGAGTGTGATCTAGGACAAATTACCTCCCTACACAACTGTTCTCCTAGAAACAGTACAGCCCCTTGAAACCAGAACCTTCATGGGTTGTAGTATTGTATATGAGAATCTTGTTGAAGAAAGGAATGAGGAAATGTCATTAAACGAGTGGATAGTTTTAAATATTTGGGCCCTGTAATTGAAAAGAATGGAACGACAACTCGTTCTTTTGGAGCAATAATATGACGAAAGATACCAAGAAGCTCATATATAAGTCCATAATTGAAAGCATATTGCCATATGCTACTGTGATGTACTGTTGAAGGAGAGCTGGGTATCCAGACTAGAAAGGACTAATTCCGAAATTAAAGAGTGAATACAAACTCAACAAAACGTTTTTCCGAAAAATGGAAATAAAAAGATTGTATTGAATTGTGAAGGGGAGAAACGGAAAATGGGAGTTTGTTTGTTCATTTAACGTCACTTTATGCTGCTATGGCTAATCGGACGATGCTACAGTGGGAGCTCTAAATTTTGCCTACCCAGGCTTAATTAGGATAGGGATTTTTAACGAGTACCTGACATCGTACAGGCTCGGGACCCCCGTTTAACGTCCCTTCCGAAGGACGGCGTAACTAAGGATTTTTTACTCCCTTAAAAAAATCCTAGGGTCACCTGCCGGGCTACGAACCCGCGATCTTGGGCTTAGTAGTTTGTTACGCTAACCACTAGACCACAGGTGACCTTAGAAGAAAATGGGAGGAAGACCACAGATAATGTGAATAGAAGGAATTGAGGAAAATATGCGCGGTCTTGGTCTGAGAGAAGATTTACAAAAAAAAAATGGAATAATGAATGAAAGAAAATTGTTGGTTGAAGGACGCCTCAAACTGAGAAAACCGTTAGGAAAATTATTCAAAATTAATGAAACAAAAAAAGGATCTTAGGGTGTTTTGTGCAATAAAAAATAACGTTGGCACTGTTCTGTCGTAATAACGCTAGAAATGAGGAAGTAGCATTATTTCGAATGTGTGAACGATGACACATCGATCCATAGGCTACATAATGATACAACTGGAGAGCAGGCTATAGATGGCAGCACTCGAGGAATGACACGAGGTTGAAGCATCAAGTGCTTGGCCTGTCAATATCAATAGTCCTCCACTGGATTATTTTGTCGCCGAGTTGGAGAGCCCTCCTGCCTCTAGTGCCCTAGAGGATCAGGTGACGCCGAGTATTCGTTCCATTGTTTAATGCCGTTAATTAACTAGTTTGAGTGGGTATTTGCGTTGTAATAGATTTAGTAATGAACACAAGCACACGTAGGAAGTCCTCATTTACTATTACTTGGAACAGTTTTCGACGTTTTTTTTTATACAAATCGAGCGGAATGGTTTAACTAAAAGGCTGGGAAAGCTTTAGTATAGAATTAAATGGAAAAACTACTTAGGCCTGGTCGTTTTTATTAAGAATTGACCCTACTCCCTCTTTCCAGCCCTTCAATACCTTCACCTTTTTGTTGTTAACTTGTGACAAATTATTGTTATTTGTAAAAAGCCATTTTATTCCTGATTTGTTCAAATATATATTAATTATACGAAGTGGGGTGGCTCAATGCTCTATCTTGGTGTGTTAATGGTCCCGGGTTCAAATACAGATGTACCAAATAATAAATATTTTGGATGCTGTGGGATCTAAAGACCTCGCTCAGCCTCTTTAAATACGGTATCCTTAATCAGTGGAAAATCTTGATGGTTGAAAGCTTGAAATTCACCTTCCAGTACAATGACTGTAATATAAACAGTATAGATTCTACAAAATACTGAATCCAAGATTTTCCGTTGGTTTTAGCTGTGCAGATTTTATTTGTGTTCGTAAACTGAGTATATAACATAAATTATTTATTTATTTATTATTTAATTTTCATTTGCACCTGCGCAATTGCGCATTCAACAAAATTGATCCTAGTGTTTTTCATTAATCTTTTCCTATCAAGTCCGGGTAATAGGAGTGGGAAAGCGGAAGAACGACTGGGTTTGGGTGATATTGTGTCGATGAGTGGAATGTCATGTATTTGTTATGAATATATAATTTTATTGTGGGAATGTTCATGTCCTTTTGTATGGTGTGACTTGAAAATATAACATAATAAATACCAAATTACTAATTCATATATTTAATAACTTAAAAGAAAACACCTTATATAATTTATTTCAGAGCTAATGATTCTTTCCAATTATACGCCTTATATTTTCGTTCTATTTATTCATGTATAATATCCTTTGGTTTACTGGCAGTATAAAACAGGAAAGAAAAATCCTAAAATGTATCTACTGACCAAGAAAAGTAAGAGCAAAAAATCATAGAACTGAATAAGGGAAGAGATTACTTGGAAACGTCAATAAGCTCAATAAGGAGATTAAATTTTTCGGGCAGATGAAAAGAATGAATGAAAACAGATTGAACAAACTGACATTCAACAAGATGATGGAACTAAGAAACATCAGAGGATACCCCAGTCAGATGAAAGAGGAAGTAATAATACTTGGGTATTCAAAAAAAGAATACCAGGATAGAGAAATATTCAGAAAATACATTAAGGACATAGTAGGGGAAAAGGAGAGGAAAAAACGAAAAGGATTGACGAACAAACGGCGGAGAGATATGGGTGAAAAGATGAAGAGAATATGGACTGATAAGAAATCTGAGAGGTCTTTGAATATCCAAAATCAAGAGAACGAAATATGTAGTGAGGAGTAGTTTTTTTTTTCCTTTTTAATTAATTTATTTTTACTACGAATTTATGTTAATTTCTTCTACTGGAGTTTTCTCCGTCTCTAATAATCTTTATATCTCTAATAATCCGTCTCTAATAAGCTGGTCTTTCTTCATTTTGTAAACCTTCAAGAATTTGTTACTATGCTTCCAAAGTCAATTCTTTCAAGGATATGAGACTCATGTTCAACTTTTCAAATCTTTCTTTAGTTCTTTAGTATACGGTGTCGTAGTCATCTTTTTCCATAAATAGTCAAATATTTGCTTAGTCAATTAATGTTTTTTTATTCAGCACAAATGACCGAAAATGGTAGCCTCCTCTTCGGGATAGCATCCGAGATTCTTTCCATTTTCTGGTAGATTTCTTTGATACTTTGATAGTTTCCGTACGTCTTCAGTCTGAGCTGCACCGATGTTTTTTTTTTAGAATTCTTCTTTCGAGGAAGTTTTTTGAGGCTTTAGTTAATTGAGAAAAATTGTATTATTACGACGGTGTTGGAACTTCAGAAGATACACTTATTGTTGTATCTCTTCTTAGTTAATCCATAAGCACATTCCATTTTAGAGTCCAATCACCAACAGCAGCGTTCTCTAATGCATTTTCCTAAATAGTCTCCTCTAATTATCTATTCGGAGAGCGGACTGGCTTAGTGATAGAGCACTGAGTTGCCATGCCTATCCTCCTCGTTTGAAATCCTGCTGCTATCAAGACTTGTATTTAACCTGTTAGCGGTTGGAGAAGGATATTATGGGATCTTTGGGTCGAAACATAGGCTCTTATTTATTCAATGTTTCATTGAATAATATTTAAAAAAACACCGGTACCACTACAGCCCATGAACGGGTCTGGGGTTCAGTACATGGTAGAGACTGTACCGTTTCGTGGACAACGATTCTGCAAGGAGGTGACTTGTCCTAGGTCACGCTCAACCGCCAGATTCCCCCCCCCTTATTTTGTGTACCCTATTTTTATAATATGTTATAGAGGCTGGGAGGGCCCGAGGAGTGTCCCGGATTCTATATGTTCCATCTCCCGCTGGAAACAGACTAAATAAAAGTCATGATCTGCCGCGGGATTTGAACCAGGATTTCTGGTATGGGAACTGAGTGCTCTACCACTGAGCCACTCCACTCCCTTGAATAACATTTAGAGTATTTTATAATTTATATATTGTTTCAACTAACTGTGCAAGTACATAGAAATTATATGACATTATTTTAATCTGCTTCTTCTTTTGCATTGATAGCGTTTTGACTTCCTTCCGCAGAGGAGCAGGGTACCGTTATAAGAAGACATCCTGAGCAATTATCGTCACGAAGAAGGCTGGAGAGAACGAGGACCGTTTAAGAACACAAACAAATGTCCTGGGCGAAGGACACCAACAGATGTCTCCCCCTCGAAGGATTCGGGCGAGCCTGCAACTGTCGTGTGTCCCAGGTAGCCGTTTTTGCCGCTGGTGATAATTATATTCCAGAGTCTCATCAATCTGCCTGCTGGGCCATTTCCGGCTATGGTGTTTTTGTTTCCTAGCACGGCCTTCTAATGATCGGCAGTATGGTTGCATTTGGTGACCTCCTACCCTCCATATGTTCTTCTCGATAGTCTGTCACATAAATCCAGTGATGATGAAGACCGTAGAGTTGGGTTCTGACATCCAATGAACACGAGAACCTAGAACAAAAAATAAAAACGTATAAAGTCACCCACGAAACGAGACAGGTAGCACACCGAACACTATTTTTATCTATATTTTTTTATTGTATACTACTTCCTGTTACAGAGGAAATTAAATGTTTTAAACGCTCAAATCTTATTTTTTCATAATTCAAGGAAAAACACAGTCTACAGCCCCAGTAAAAATGTGGTTAAGTAGTCTTGTACTTAGGGATGCAGAATCGTGTTATTTTCGAAGCGAATAAGTGGCTAAGTCAGACATGGGCTTGGAATTTCGTTATTGCTTATATTACGAATCTATTTAAAGCCTAAAACTACGAGAATGCCATGATTATGTTTCACTAAGTTCAATAAACTTTCTTTGGTCAAAATTTGGACAAAAAGAAAATATGAAAATCAATTAAGAACGATTATACGAAAATTTATCGTTCCAATTTTAGTATATGTTCCGCCGAAGCGAGTTATTCGCTCTCGAAATTACTAAGCTCCTGTCTTTTGTCCACAAATCTAAAAATCAGAATTTATAAAACAATTATCGTTCCATCTCTTCTCTATGGATGTGAAACTTAGCCACTAACGCTGAAGGATGAACAACGTCTTCAGATATTCGAAAATAAGGTGTTACGTAGAATATTCGGTCCAAAAAAGGATGAGACCACTGGGGAATATAGGAGATTACATAACGAGGAATTGCGATGCATGCATCCGGTAAATATTAATCAGGTGATAGCGTCACGAAGATTAAGATGGGCGTGTAAAGCTGCTGGGCTTAGTAATAAACGAATTCCCTAGATGTTAATAAGCGCTTTACCGACTGGGAAGCGTCTGAGGGGTAGACCGAGGCGTAGGTAGGAGGATTGCGTTAGGAATGATCTAGCGAGTTTAGGGTTTGGGTGGACGGAGGTTTGTAAACATAGATTGGTGGTATCGGCATCGAGCCTTCGGGTTCGTTAAGCCTTTCATTTATTTATACGAAAACTTCATACGAAATCAAGTTCAGGATGTATCGAAAAAGATGGATTCCAACATAATAAGCAGCGGATTATCAAATCTCGTAGACTCGTCCACATTACTATTGTAAGACAAATTTGGACTTACAGAGTAGAGCTTTGGGGCTTCATCAAGTTTCTGAACTCTTCTTGTTCTACAATCCTTCCTAAAATCCTCAATGCTCCTTACTTTGTTACGAACTAAGTCATTCATAATTACATCATTGTCTCATTTGTTGCTGACTTGGCCCAAACCCGATATAAATCCTTTCATTACATAATTTTTCCACTCAAACCAACTAGTCGCAGACATAGATCTTCAATCCCCGATATAGTCCGGGGGCTGTGAAAAGAAGATGGCTTTAATTTAAATTTACTTGCCTTAATGTCAATCCATTATATATCATTGTTTATAGCTACTTGTTGTGTCATTATTAATTTGGAGTTATAAATTTCGATAAACAAATATTTACAAATCTATGAAATATATTTATATGCATAGACAAACATCATTCGGCAAATATTTCCAAGCCAAATAAAATATTATTTTCATTTTGTGTAAAGAATTACCCGAAAAAAACCCAGTGAAAATAATATTATTTGCAGATAATACAAAATAATTTTATGATAATCGGCTATTAATCACAAAACAAACAGCGAAAGCAATTGCGAACTATTTCGAAGCTTCTTAAATATTACAAAAGAGACTTGCAAATAATATTTGCCCGGCTGGATGCTTAAATATTTGAGATCTCTGTGTAGCCCGGAATTGCCGACCTAGTTGAATAAGTAACGAGATAATTGTTGGGTCCGAAATAGGTATATTGGTCGTCGTAATAAGTGATTTCCCCAGATCTGAATTATATATCCCTCTAATTTAGTCACGAACATCAGAAACTGTTCGGGAATTCTGGGTTAGATTTGATCCTTCGTTTACCATTATAAAATAAATTCGAGAAATTTTTTTGAGCTTACAGAGTGTTGTCCTTAGAAGCTCTAACGAGAACCAAATATGTACTCTTGATTTAAAAAGGGGAAAGCTATTAATTGGATAAACTGCGTTTCGACCCACATTGCAGGTCTTCTTCAGTGCTTATATTGGGGGTCAAGGGTTGAGGCTTAACTGGTCGAACTTAAAAAATATCTTAAATAGGGAGAACTGTTTATTGGAAAGCCAACGTTTCGACCCACATTGAAGGTCTTCTTCACTGCTTATATTGGGGTCAAGGGTTGAGGCTTAATTGGTCGAAGTTAAAAAATATCTTAAACAGGGAGAACTGTTTATTGGAAAGCCAACGTTTCGAAACACATTGAAGGTCTTCTTCACTGCTTATATTGGGGTCAAGGGTTGAGGCTTAATTGGTCGAAGTTAAAAAATATCTTAAATAGGGAGAACTGTTTATTGGAAAGCCAAAGTTTCGACCCACATTGAACCTCTTCTTTAGGGATTATAATGGGGTCAAGGGTTGAGGCTTAATTGGTCGAAGTTAAAAAATTCACTTAAATAGGGAGAACTGTTTATTGGAAAGCCAACGTTTCGACCCACATTGAATGTCTTCTTCAGGGCTTATATTGGGGTCAAGGGTTGAGGCTTAACTGATATATTCTTTGAGAATATAAATAGTGGGAAAGAAAATGGTTCGGGTGGAGGTCAAAAGAAATTTTCTTTATTAAGAAGAACTGTTCATTTTTAAATCCGACGTTTCGAGCTACATTGCAGGCCTTCTTCAGGGCTGGTGAGATCAGACGTAAATCTAGAAGATATACATAAATTAAAATAAGATATTATATAATGTATAAAAATTATAGACAATTTTCCTTAACTGTATATAATTTTTCCATTACTGGTACTTATTATACATACTTCTGATTATATCAAAAGGATTTATCCATAAATTGTTTAATTACCTGTTTTTACTGTTTCATTTTATCTTATAATTGTTTTATAACTCCATAATATTTTAATGACTGTCTAGAATTAGGTACAATAACAGTTATAAAATTCTACAAAATGTCTATAATTCCAATTCATTTTCTAATTTTTTATTCGTTAGTTTTTTGGTGTTCATATGGTCATATTCTCTTTATTATTATACAATTCAATTCCTTCTGGTGTTAGTTCTCTATAATTTATCTTAAATAATGCCTTTATTTCATGTTTTTATTTATAAATTTGTATTACTTCGTGTTATTCCATAACTCTTATTCGATAATTCGTGTTATTCCTTATACTACTTTGTATTTATTCCCTCTGTTTTCTGTTAGGTCAGCCTAAAGGGTTCCCCATTTATGTTATATATGTTTTATCACTCATTTCCTTAGATGACTATATATTTTGTTATGTTTTACTACATATATTATTATTCTTGTCATTATACTACATATACTATTATTCTTTACCTTTTTTTATTTTAATTTGTATGTGTCTTGTGTATTTGCTCTGAAGAAGACTTGCAATATGGGTCGAAACGTCGGCTTTAAAAATAAACATTTCTCCTTGCTAAAGAGAATATTTTCTGACCCCCACCCAGACCACTTCCTTCATCATATATGTAAGCTTAATTAACATTATTACACTGATATCAAGTTTATCAATGAAGAAAAGGTTGAACCCAGCTTAAACCACTTAAGTCAGAATCAAAATATTCACATTTAAACAATAGGTGTATGTTGTCATTATCATAGGTTCAGTAAGTGGTAGTTAGATCACTGTTTTTATCTAACGCATGTGTAGATAGGTACTATGCCCCTGATTGCTTTCACTCACTAGATATTTCTCTCTTCTTAACCAACTTTTTTAGAAGCTGGTTGAGGTACTGCCAATTTAGCATGGTTTCCCAAAAAAACATTTATTTAACCAACATTGTTCAAAACTATCCTATTTGAAAGATTTCTGTGAATTGAAATAGTAATTCATAAAACTGTAAATGTAGAATAAAGACAGTAAACCAGAGTTTCTGATAATAAAGTTATAAAGGACCAGAAGGCCAATGCGTTATAATGAAAACGCAAAAAATAATTACTAAAGTAAGTACTAGTTGTAAAATAAGTAATTACAAGAGATCTACAGAGAAATCAAAGACCTGGAAACCGAGATAAGAATCAGGAGGCTGATGTCCTATGTGCACATGAAAAGGATAAATGGGGGATAAATAAAGGATAAATCATACATATTTTTTTTCTTCTCTACAATACAATTATATCTTTATTGTACTAAGTTTTCCATACTCATTATATTTATACCTTTTCCATTTTATTTTTTCTGTTTAACTTCACTACTCTCTTTGTATTTTGTTTTGCATTATCACCTTTCTATACATCTATTATGTAATATCTTTATTCATATATCCTTCCATAATATATCCTTCACTTTTTTCGCTCAATTTTTTTATATCTCTATATTATGTTATGTTTTCTTTATCTCTATCTTATGTATTTTTACAGTCTATTCTGTTTTTGTCTGTTTTCTCATAGCCCTGAAGATGACCTACACAGTAGGTCGAAACGTCGGCACAAATATAATATAATAAGTTTCAACTTATTTGCTGTGTTTTTTTATTGCACCCCCAACTATTTACATCCTATATTGTTTAACAAAATGTTTAGCTACAAAAGGGTGGGAGGATACAAGGAGCAAATAAGAGAAGAATTAAAGAACCTTAAAATTTCTTTCCGAAACTTGCTGCATGAAGTTTCGTTGGTGGCATTTGCGACACCACCATTATTAAGACATGAAACCATCTTGGTATTTAGATGTTGTGATGACCTCCGAGTCTAACCTTATAGTGAAGCTTTCCACTGACATTCATTGGCGATATCACGTCTGCAAAGAATGTTGATGACTTTGGGTTCTCTTGATGAAGGTAAATCGGAAGATAGGTAATAGTCTTGAAATGTATTGCTGACATTTCTAAAAGGCAATACGATTGATAACGAAAGAATGTGATTTATTCTGCACGGAACACCTTTACTTTTTTGTAATAATTAATAATTTTAATTTAATTAAAATAATTCTTCATCAAGAAAGGCTTAAAAATAGGCCTATGCAAAAGAAAGAAAAATGTTTTATTTTTATTTTTACCGAGCACTTTTGATTACAGTTCTCGAGAAAGCCAATCTCAAATTATTACACCTATTTGGACCTACGGAGTAGAGCTTTGGGGCTGCACTAAGCCATCGAATTCCTCTCGTATCCAATCCCTACAATCCAAAATCCTTCATAAAATCCTTAATGCTCCTTATTTTGTTAAGAATAAAATCATCCATAACGACCTTAATGTCCCATTTGTTGCTGTTTTGGCCCGAACCCGCTATCTATCCTTTCATAACAAACTTCATTTCCTCTCAAACCCTCTAGTTTCAAACCTAGCTTCCTCTTCAATTCCCGATAATCCTCCGAGGGGTCTGAAAAGAAGATGGCCACGTGACCTTCTTAGTTGAACTTGTGATTTGAGTACTACCAGTGGGTAGTTTCTCTACTTGTCATTATATATCGCTTAGCCCATTTACTTAATGTATTTTTTTTTTTTACAGTTGTAAAAATCAATAAATAACTTTAAAAAAAAAATTATTACAAAGAAAATAACTAGATATTAGTGTCTCGTATTGTTAATCTATTTGAATCCCTACTCATAAATTTCTATCCTCAAAGTTATACACTCATTAAACATGGTTCAAACTATATTCTCTAGTTTTCAATCGTGGCTTATAATTACGGGTGTTTATCTTTGTATCTACGAAATTGAGGTATAAACTAATCTCATTAGAAACTCAAATAAAGTAGGATTGTTAGCCATAAAAATAAAAACATTTTTTATTAGCGTTCGACCCGGGCATTACTAGATTTCTATACTGAGACTGCTTCGTGTTGACTTTTATATTTTTGTATAGTGAATAAAAAAAATAATATTAACTTTTTTCTTTAGTCCCTTGGTTTTGAACTTTGATATTCCGTTATTGTCCGAACGTGTTATGGAGGATCCCTTCTTCTTCGCTTTGTTCATTCTAAGAGATGGATGTGGAGAGAAAAAGCTTCTAATTTAAGTATTAAAAAAAAAATAATTTACACGTGTCAATGTTTAATTTAATATTTTACTCATTGAACATTACTTTAATTAGGATCTTGTTGACTTACGTCATTATATATTATTATAAATTATTTATTTTATTTTTGTTATAGTTGTTATAATTTTTAAATATTTTTATTTGAAATGAAAAGAATTCCTAGATAGTTAATAAGCGCTGGATTTTTGTTTAGGTAGTGGTCGCTGGATAGAAGTTTGTAAGCAGAGATTGGTGGTGTCGGCATCGAGCCTTCCGGTTCGCTGAGCCTTACTATTATTATGTATTAGAAGAATATTGGTATCTGCTGTTTATAGGAAGTAGGGGGATATAACCTGTGCCGTGGCTTGCTAATGTATGAATGTAAACAAAAGAATAATTAACTAAATACGTCAGATGTGTTATATGCTAGAGGCGTCTAGCTACATGAAGCAGCATGACATTCCCCCACAGGTAGTCCAGGTGAGCCTTGATGGAAGTATATCAACCTTGATGAGGAGAGAAAAAGGTTCTAATTTAAGTATTAAAAAAAAAATTACACGTTTCAATTTATATTTATTTTAGTGTGCCATTTAATGTTTTTACAGAAGCTCATTTTTTCACTGTAAGGGCAAGAGTATGAGGCTAGCCTAGTCTCGAAACGCCGCAAAAAGAACTTTAAGGACTGACTGGAACTCAAGAACCAGAACATATAATATATATATATCATTTGACATATAAATACAAAAATAACAAGCAAATTTGTTCAGTAGCATTAAAATATTGGGAGAAATGTATAAAAAATGAGGATCAATATTGTGAATAAAAGTTTTTTGATTTCATATAGTTTCCTATAAATGACTTTTCCTTTAAAAAAGGAAATTTCATATGATACGACCCACTAAATGAGAAATGGAAGAAAAACATTTGATAGAAGAAACTGTAAGAAAACCATAAAGGGTTTATAAATATTTATATTTTGAAGAGATAAGATTTGTACTAGACGGGATTCGAACCCGGGTCATCTGCTCTAACCACTGAGCTACCAGGGGTCGTATCCAAGCCAGACAAATCCAATTCTCTTCACCGATCCTTTATCCCCGTGTTCTCGCAATGTTTTTGATGTACACATGGGAAAGAATGTTCATTGAACATAACTTTAATTGGGATCTTGTTGACTTAAGTCAATTTTAGATTTATAATTTATTTTTATTTATTGTTCTATTGATGGTGAATATTTTTAAATATTTTTATTTTGAAGAGGTAAGATTTGTCCTGGCTGGGATTTGAACCCGGATCGTCTGCATCTCTAGTGCAGTGCTCTAACCACTGAGGTACCAGGGGTCGTATCCAAGTCAGACAAATCTACAAATATACCCATAATAGACTCTTGGTAGCTCAGTGGTTAGAGCACTGCACTAGAGATACAGAGAACCCGGGTTCGAATCCCACCATTAAAATAACAATAAATAAAAATAAATTATAAACATAAAGTGATAGGCTTACTTCAAACATAAAAAGTACAACAATTCTAAATGTCCTTTTGTACTCGACAACTTGATAATTGAACTATAGTTCAACTCGAACGTACTTGTAAATATAAGTGTGTAGAAAATAGCATAGCAAATATTAGAAATAGTTTCATTTTAATGTTACTTCTGTAAACAACCGTTTTCAGTAATATTCAATAGTATCTCTTCTATTTTCTACATAAAATGATAAAAAAAGAGTTACCACACCCGAAGATTCGAAGCCGATTCTGCCAATCGCGCTTAATCAATTTAAAGCTGAACTTAAAGATGAACTGCTTCGACGTATTCGAGATTTTCCCTTATTTTGGCCTATGGAAACTATTTGATCAGTAGTAACATTTTATTGTACTCTCTTAGGAATTAGATTCCTCAATATATTACCCGGAAATTATAAACAATAATAAAAAAAGTAGGATATAAAAAATATAAATTAAATAGGCAATCCTCATGACTTCCTAGGCAGAAGTGAAAACTTTGGAATAACTGTGCTGTTTTCTTAATATCTGAATTATTAAAAAAAAAATTATTTTATTGAATTGTGCAACTGCAATATATACATCTAGTACAAGGGCTAAATGAATAAATAAATACATGACAGGACATGTAGAGGCACTACACATTGGCAGCACTCTAATAACATTTCTATAATATAAGGTCCCGAGGCCATCTTCTCTTCAGACGCCTTCTTCAGAAGGATGGAAACTAGAGGGTTTGGATCGGCCTGGCATTTATTATGGAAAGATAGGTATCTAAAATGGCCCAAATCGGTAACATATGTGGTCATTATGGATAGTTTTATTTGTGACAAATCAAGGAGCGTTTAGGATTTTGTGAAGGATTTTGGAGTGCAAGGATTGAATACGAGAGTAATTCAATGGTTTGGTGGAGCCCCATAGTTCAATTCCGTAAGTCTTTATAGGTCTTATAACAGTCACATAAATAAGGAGAAGCTTTGAGCGTTTGTCTAGTATGTGTTGAATTAGTCGGAAGCGTCTAGCTGTTTCTTGTCTTTTCAGTCTTGTGTGAGGGTTCCAGGTAAGACGTTTGTCTAAGTTGAGTCCTAGGTAGCGGATCTGTTCAACAGGGATAAGTGGAGTACTATTAAAAGATACAGTAGGACAGGAAGTCATGGGTTTTCAGCGAAGGGTAAAAGTAATTTGATGGGACTTTTTGGAATTTATTTTAATTCTCCGATTCCAACACCATTCTTCGAGGCTTGATAAATGTGATTGAAGGGATTGGGATGCAATATATGGGTCGTTATTAACTGATAACACACATGTGTCATCAGCATACGTGGAGATGAAGGTATTAGGATGGGTTGGAATGTCAGCTGTCCGAATTATTTAAATTTCATTATTTATAAATTATCATTAGTCTGGTTTTCATATCTATTAGTACTTCGAGAAATAATTATACAGACTTTCATATAGTTTATTTATTAGTCAAAACATACGATGACCTTCACAAGCTCAATACAACATAATTTAAATAATTATTAGAATGCCGTTATATTATTTATATCATCCGAATTTTGGTGTATTTGCGTCCATTGGCAACATAAAACTAGACCATTATCTATGGAGAATAAAAAATTTCAAGGTAAAACGAAACATTTAATAATTATTTATTTTATTTACTAATTATTGATGTTAGTATTAATTTCTAACTATTAAACGATCTTTTAGTTAAATATAATTATTCTTATATAAATCGAGTTCTAACCCTAAACTAAAGTTGATTAAAACAAATTGTATAACTCATACATCAAACTCATTGTCACTTGCCGGTGATGCGAAACCATAAATTTTCCTCTACAGAAAATCATTGAGTGCAGCTATTGATGTTTTCATTCGAAAAAATGCAGGACCGACCTAGTATTGCTTACTCTAAAATTACAAAAACTGTTTTTGATTTCAATAGTAGGCGCCTCAAGCAGGTTATCATAAAAACACAGGGAGTTATCCCAGATCGTTCATCGCAGCTCATAAATACTGACAAGAGGCAGGTAGTAGAATAATCCTTAACATCTGAGATCGGTCGAATCATCTGCATAGAGCTGCGTGCAAGGTAGGACGGAGCCTGCCAGGTCTATTCTGAGCATACCTGGCCAGGTATAACAGTTTCAGGATTCATTATCATAATATGGTTATGGATATAGACGCATATGAAATATATGGCCAGTGATGGTGATGGATTCAATATTCTTTCTCACATTCATAATGAAAGAGGCGAAACTAAAAAGTCGTTAACCTCAGAAGTAGTTAGAAGCTCATCACACTAAGGAATATTGCTACCTTGGAACAAGAAGCCGAACCAATAGACACAATAAGTGAACCGCCAGGATGGGAGAATCATCGAGTAAGATGGAAAGTCATGATGACTTCTTAGCCTTGATGTGCCAACAGGGAAAACTTTTGATTACTTAGAGGAATTTAAATCTCTGCACTTCACGATCTAAATTTGAAAGTAAATTGAATAATAAAAAAAAAATTAAAAACCAATATCATTAAAACTCATGAAGGGCCTTGAGTTAGAATAGAATAGAATAGAAAACAAACTTTATTCTGGGACCAGGTCCCTTTAGAATAACAATAATGAACAAATAAAATAAACATAATATTCATCTGGCCAAAAACATAATAAGATTATAAATAGAAAAAAATATATATATATGAATGAATAAAAAGTACAAATCTTGACAGGATTTTAACTAATTGTAGCAAATAAATAAAGGTATTTATATTAACAAAATAACATTAATGCAACAGTTAACAACGAAATTGCTAAATAAAATAAGCATATGGCATAGCATGCGATAAAGTATTTACAAAGTCTGTATCTTCTTTGTTGTTGGAAAAATAAACAAAACACGTAGGTAACAAGATCGAGTATTCAGTACTGATTTATTCAAGCGGAAGATTGACCAGCCTGGAGAGCGTCTTTTTGGGATGCCAAGAGATGAAGGAAAAGCAGTGTATTTATTACGTGTATTAAGTAGTGAGTTAATTACGTGTTAGAGACTATACTGTTACTTTTACAACGGTTGTTTAGGGAGGTGATTTGTCCTACATCACGCTAAAGCACCAATTTCCTCCTATTTTTGGGTACCCACTTTATAGACCCAGAGCGAGCCCCAGGAGGGTCCTAGATTCATTAGGATGCACCTCAGGTAGTTAACAGATTAAATTAAAGAATTTGAACCCAGGAGCTTCGGCACAGCGACTCAGTGCTCTATACTAAGTCACTCCGCTCCATGAGTAATCAATAAAACCCAAAAATATCTACTATATATGATATCTTTCACCTACTCATATGTTTCTCGTTAATTAATATATTATAGCAAACGTACCATGAACGAATCAATCAAGTTACTGTCTGTAACGTCACTTTATGCTGCAATGGCCAATCTCACGATGCTATAATGGAAGCTCTAAATTTTTCCTATCCAGGTTTTTATATAATTAGATAGGGATTTTTAACGAGTTCTTGGCATCACAGGCCAAAGAACCCCGTTTAATGTCCCTTCTGAAGGACGGCATATCCATGAATTTACTAAGGAAGTTCTTGATCTAAGCAGCCTTTTTCTTCCAAGTAACACTTTTAAAATTTCTATTTATCTCGTTTTTCTAGTAAACTGGAAATGGTTTATGAATCTTCCTTAAGTACGTCTATTTAAACTATGTTTAGATAAGGTTTATTAATATTTTTCAACAATGACGAGCCATATTGTACAAAGTTTATATGAAATCAAGCTCATTGAAAATACTGGATTTATTTTTATAGTTTATATAGGTTTTTTTTTAAATATTTTTATAAACGCAAATAATATTTTAATCTACTTTTGTACCTCTTTGGGTTTCTTAATATAATATTGTATATAAAATAAAGCATTAGTTTTCTAGAAATAAGTAATATATTATATATTTTTCATTCATAAAATGTATATATAACAAATAAAATATATATTGAAAAATTCAATATAATAGTATCCTGTAAGATCTAACACCTGGAGGTACCCACAGAGAGAGGCCGGGGTTACCCATCCACAATATAATCGGATTTCGGTTAATGCTCTTCTCACTACAGCCACATACAAGTTCCCGACCTCCGAGAATTCACCCTTATATTATTTACCTATATATATATATATATATATATATATATATATATATATATATATAAATATATCTTAGGAGTAATGAAAAATCACATAATGGTCCGGCAGGATTTCAAAAAATAGTTCCTTTAATAGTGCGCTTATGTATTAGAAACCGACCCACGTTGCTGGTGGTGTTCATGGCTGTATAAACAAATATTTAAAACTAAATTATTTAGAATAAAAAAAATAAAAATAAAAATGAAACGATAGGAATAAAAGAGATACCAATAAATACATTAAAAATAAAATTTAGGAGGTTACATAACCCGGAATTGCGCAAAAAACACCCGGTTAATATTATTAAAGCGAAGATTAAGATAGCTTTGTAAAGAAGGTAGGCTTAGTAACAAACAAATTCCTAAAAAAATTTAAATATTTTTATTTGAAAAGAAAAGATATGTCCAAGAACGGGATTCGTACCCGGGTTCCCCATGTTTCCGTCATGGTACTCTACCAACTGAGCTATCCTGGTTCGCATCTCGGTCAGACATATCATTTCTCTTTACTGATCCCATATCCTCGTGTTTTCGAAATTTGCGATGTATACAAGGATAAGAATGTGCATTGAAGATTACTATAATTAGGATCATGTTGACTTACGTAATTATATCATCATCATAGTCATTCCTCTCTACCGCTCTGCAGTGTGAGGTTTCTTTCTGTATAGCCAGGACCACACCGTACGAATTGCCATCCTTAATGCCATCTTCCCAGGTACGTCGGGGTCTTCTTCTGGACCTTCTTCCTTCATCCTTAGCCTCGTATGTCATCTTGGCCAGCCTGTTATTTTCCGTTCTTAAAACATGTCCAAACCATCTCAGACTATTTTCTTCAATGACTTTTTCCGCAGGGTCCACTCCGAGGCTTGATCTAATGATCGAGTTGCGAATTCGGTCTCGTCTTGTTTTCCCCTCTATCTTCCTTAGGAATCTCATTTCTGAAGCCTGGATCCTACTTTTATGTTTGGTGGTCAACGCACAAGATTCCGAGGAGTATTATGGGTTAATATGGGGAGAAAAGTAGATTTGTATACCCTCAACTTTGTGTCCTTGGATACTTCTCTTTTATTCAGGAACCTTTTATTTAGTGCATGGAACAATTTACCAGCTGAGTTGACCCTCTCCCGGATTTCATTGTCCATGACTCCATTCTCATCAAGGTGTGCTCCCAGATATTTAAAGGTTATCACCTGTTCGAAGTATCCGGGGAGGTACGAAGTATCCCTGAGTCAAGAAATTAATGTCAAAAGATGCTTAGTCATTACGGCTTGAAACTCTAATCGTCCTTAACCGGGCAAGACGTCATTATTTATTTTATTTTTTTGATAGTTGTTATAATTTTTAAATATTTTTATTTTAAAAGAAAAGAATTTAATGTAAACAGAAAAATGATTAACTAAATACGTTAGATGTGTTATATCCTAGAGGCCGCTAGCTACATCAAGTAGCATGACATTCCCCCACAGGTAGTCCAGGTGAGCCTTGATGAAGCATATCAATCCGCGGATCCACGGAGCTACCAAACCAGCACAAAGGCGATCTAAGAAAAGATCGGGAGGATCGGGCTTAAGAGGAGCTGGCTGCGGGGAGAATCGCTTAGGACATGGGGTCTTTGTCACCGGCAGCTGTACTCCTGGATTCGACACAGTTCGGCGAGCCTCTGCCGCTCCGGGTCCTCCCTCGCTCTGATTGATGGCGGATCCTCCGGGGATAGCTTTCTCTTGTAGGAGGTCGAGGGTGTCGAATGGGAGGTCCGTTGGGTACCCACACATGGTTAAGAAGAATTCTTCGATAAAAGGGATGGTATTAAAGATTTTGTACTAACCGATTTTTAGAATCCCTAAAGCTCTTTATTTCCAGGACGCAAAAGAATATCGAAGGTTATTTAAAAAAAAGAAGTCAAACATAAAAAATATATCGGAATCTCTGTTACAGATGAATGTAAGAGGACATGCGTATGTCATGAGTAATGAAAATGATCATTCATATCTTAATAATTGTTTTATTACAAACCATTTAAATTAATTTAAATAAATTCAATTTATTGTGTTACACTTTAAATTTGCAATATAATATCATAAGAATTTAATACTGATATGTTAAAAATGGAGAAAATGGTCCAGGTGGAGGCCAGGAATATAATTTCTTAAACTATTTATTTGAAACCAATTTTTGTTATTTAATCATTTCCTTATATGTTTTTCAAGATATATTTATATACTCTTATTTAAAAACAAAACATAATACATTATGAACAAATTGTATAAACCATGATGGTATTTTTTAAATAATACTTTAAATATTTAGTTTTAAAAAAAATTTAGGTATTATCATAAAATATAAAACTAGCTGGAAAAAGTATAATTTGGAAAGATTTCCTTGACCTGGTTTTGGATTTTTTTTATAATAATAATAAATTCTTTAAATACTCTTGGACAATTCCCTTTAGAATAACAATAATAGGTTTCTTTACAGGGTATTGTTATGTCTTGGAGTATATTAATACAAAATAGTATTATGTCTTATTAAATGAGAAAGAATTGGTGAGAAAAAAAGTTGCGAATTACCTCCAGTGGTAACATTAAAAAAAAAAAAAAACAGAGTACAAGGAATAAAAAATAACAGAAATAAGATTACAATAATTATATAGAGAAACAATAGATAATTACATATGTATGCAAGTTACAATGTCAAGTAGAAACAAACAAACCAAATAATGAAACAAAAATACGAACTATATCAACTTAGATAACTTGTTTTTAAAAATATCTAACTGGGTGAGTGAAGCGTCAATAATATAAATAATGATATGAATATAAACCTAACCTGTAACAACTACGACCCGTGAACGAGTCTGGGGTTCAGTACATGGTAGAGACTGTACTGTCACATGGACAACGGTGCTGAAAGGAGAAGACTTGTCCTAGGTCACGCTCAACCGCCAGTTTTTCCTCGTTATTTTGGGTACCCTATTTTTATAACATTTTATAGAGATCCCACATGATCCATCTCCCGCCGCGAACAGACTAATTAAAAGTAACTGTAGTAATACTATCCTTAGCACGTATGCTGATGATACATGTGTATTATCAGTCAACATCTATCCAGTTATTGTATCCCAAAGCCTCCAATCCCATAACACTGATCTTGAAGAATGGTGTCAAAACTGGAGAATTAAAATGAATTCTCAAAAATCACATCATATCACTTTTACCTTATGTCGTAAACCAATGAGTTCCTGCCCTTTAGTATCCTTCAATAATATCCCACTTCAGCCTGTAGAACAGATCCGATACTTAGAGTTGCATCTTGACAAATGATTAACCTGGAATCCTCATACGAGACTGAAAAGACAAGAAACCGCTCGAAGTTTCAGGCTCTTCAACACGTACTAGACAAACGCTCTAAGTTCCCAATTAACTACAAAAGACTCATCTACATGACCTATTTGGACTTACGGAGTAGAGGTTTGGGGTCCACTAAGCCATCGAATTCCTCTCGTATCCAATCCCTACAATCCAAAATCCTTCGTAAAATCCTCAATGCTCTTTATTTTGTTAAGAATAAAATCATCTATAATGACTTTAATGTCCCATTTGGTGCTGATTTGGGCCGAACCCGCTATCTATCCTTTCATAACAAACTTCATTTCCACTCAAACCCTCTAGTTTCAAACCTAGCTTCCTCTTCTATTCCCGATAATCCTCCGAGGCGTCTGAAAAGAAGATGGCCACGTGACCTTCTTAGTTGAACTTGTGATTTGAGTACTACCAGTGGGTAGTTTCTCAACTTGTCATTTTCACATGTCATTATGTATCGCTTAGCCTATTTACTTGATATATTATTGTAATATAGTTGTAAATATCAATAAATAAATTAAAATAAAAAATCTTAATCAGGAACCAATTAGAAAAGAACACTCTATACCACTAAAAACCATGAAGTTTCCATGGTAACGTGCATGTTAGAGACTATACTGTTTCTAAGTTCACGGTTGTGTAGTAAAGTGGTTTTGCCGAGATCAAATTTGACCCCCCATGAGGGTTGAGAGTATCTCGTTTAAATTTACCTACTTCATAGAGATTAGGTGAGCCTTGGAAAGGTCCCTTAACATATTAAATATTTATTTATTAATTGTTTTAATTTTTAAATATATATATTTTTTATTATGAAGAAAAAAGTTTTGCTCCAGGCGGGATTCGAACCCGGGTCGTCCACCCTTCCGTGGCAGTGCTCTCTTATATTTAATTGGTTATGTGGATACGGATATATACATAGTTTAAATTGTTTTGGTATTGGTGGTATTTCCATAAAATTTAAATATCTCATATATTTTTGTTAAATAAAACTATAATTAAAATTATATTTATAATGTGCTAGGAAGTTACCTCCACTTAGCAGCCGACCAACTCGCATGTACCACACTTTCTCAAAACACGTTCTTAGCGATCTTCTTCAGTCAAATACAACTTTTTACGATTTTTTTTTATTTTAACCCAGCTTATATATTTATAAATTTAGTAAACTTTTTTTTTATATAATAGAGAGATGTACAGACTATTAAGGAAAACGTAAATGAGATCAATTAAGAAAACGAAACTTTAAATTGGTACAATTATCTCGTCTGGAACGGCCCTAGTCCCATCACAACTTCTCGACGGATTTCCTCTATTTATTAAAGAACTTGGTGTGCCGTGCCCGAACCCAGGCTGCGTGAGCTTCGTGCGTGCTCGTCAGGTGTCATTGTCGTTCTCGGAGTCGATAGTTATTATCAACAGTTCTGTGGAAAAATGAATAAAAAAAATATTATATATTTTATTATATTTTAGAAATTTAAAAAATAGTGATTCTACTATTCACAGAACATTTTCCTCAACCTTTAGTTGGAATACATCTTGAATGGTGTTAGTCGACTTTATATATATGAGGAAGAAAATGATCTTGGTGGATGTACGACAAAAATCTCTTCAGTAAAGCCTAAATTTTGACCCACACTACAGGCTTTCTTCTGGGCTTATAATGGGGTCAAGGGTTGACAGGTGACTACCATACAGTTGGCTCTTTTACTTGGAATAGTTGCCTATTATTAATGGATTTAAATAATGCATAATTATAGCCTTTTTCATTTGGTTGTTACCGACCTACATCATCGCATTGTTATACTTTATGATGTAATACAGCGTGTAAGAAATGCTTGGTGTACAATTTAAAACTATGGCGTTGTAAGAGTATACACCTGTTAATATTTCATAGCTACAATTTTATTTAATATAAAGGAATAAATGCTGTACTATAAAGGAACCAATATTGATCCTTGCAGTTCCGAAATAGATAGAATTAAAGAGTTTTTATACCTGTTGAAATATAAATTTGAAGAGATGTCCATCAAACATGGTTAACAGACTACAATATAGTTACTAAATTTATTCTTTTGATTAAAATAATAAAATTTTTAGTTCATATCATTAATGATCATTGGCTCATAAATCATGATGGTTCATTAGCAGGATCGGATGTACAAACACAACATAAGACTGTCGATCCCCACTGAAGTATTACTTTTGTTAAACTTAGTGTCGTATTGGCAGCAACCATAGGAGTAGATACAGTGAAGTTTTAAGGTTAACTTAGACGTTGTTAGAGACCGTACTGTTCTTATGAGTACGTTTGTGACAAGATCGGGTGGTTTGTCCGACATCAGACTCAACCATTTCACTTTCCCTTAAATTTAGCGAACCCACTTTATGAGTAACCCAAGGAGTGTATGTTGATCCCGCAAGGTACATTCTTTGTTTTTACCAAACGACATAATTTATCATCCGAGTATTTGACGACGAAGTGTTAGTATAGCAACCCCGCACTCTACCACCTTAACTACCAAGCTTGATAGGTACACCCTAATTTTTCAAAATTTGTGAGGCAACCCAGTTTCATATTTACATAAATATAAACAATAAAGGGAACAAAACCTATATTTAAATTCATTTAAACGTAAAATTCACCATACAAGTTTTCGCTTTTAAGCTAATATGCCGCTTATGAAAACAGACTGCTCTGCTAGACTTGGTTTTCAAGTTGATATTTTAAGAGATCACAATATTTTCTTCAATTGCGAATTTCATAAATAGGATTTGGAAAATGTAATGAAATAAATTTAAAAGGAGTAGTTAAAAATATTTAATTTAAGACTGAACAAGGAACGACTGTATTTTTAGATTCATGCAGAAGTAGATTAAAATAAAAAATAATATTTTTAATAAATAGTGATTATAAATAGTAATAATGAAGTTTAATACACCACACTTACTAAGAATTCCGCTAGATAGAACTAGTGTGATGCCATGAATTGATACATTGGGAGGAACCTGTGTAATATTAAAATTTAGCTGCTAAATAAAACTCTAGTAAAATAATATTTTTGTCTGAACTGGTGTTTTTTAAGCGACGAACCATCAACCAACGGAGCCAGGTATATAAGAATCCACAGGGAGCCCACAATAGCTGGGCCCGGCTTAACTAGACAGAATGTCATTATTTTTTTGGTCCCTAGACCAACTTTTTTTCACTAGAGCTTCCTAATAACCTTGTCGATGCGTGGGCAGATAAATTTCTTAATTCCTCATCCGAAGATGACGGATCTGTAAGTGGCAATAAGTAACAGCCGTTCAGTCAAGGGCTAATTAGTGAGCGCCGCTCTGACATTCCGACTTATCCATTATGTATGAATAAAATTATCTTATGGAATAATATTAGGCTTGAAGCATTAGGGATAATTGTTAAGCCGGAGGCGAGCTAAGTGCTGGTAATTCGTCATTATCATGAAGTTTGTCCCACGTAACAAGTCCATTGGTCTATGTTAATCAGCTGTTTTGTCCATAATTAAACTAGAAATGGCTGTCTGAAACCTCTATAAGAGGAAGTAAGAAGACACAGCATGTGCTTCATGTAATATAATAACTATAAAAGTAAAAAACTAATACAACTATAAAAGTAAAAAACGTATACACCTATAACCCATGAAGGACCTTGCTTTCACTACATTATAGAGACTGTTCTGCTTCAAAGCTAACGATTGTGCAGGGAGGTCGTTCGGCCGATAGATTGCTATTAGCTTCCAGGTTTTCTCCGGATAAAAGATAACCACTTTATAGAGACTGGGTGATTCGCAGAGGGTCAAAAAATCCCGAAGGATCAATTTATGGCTGTTTAAATAGATCAAATAAATGTATCTACTATAGCCGAATTTGAACTCGGACCAACAAGGACAGCAGCTTAGCGATCTACATACGAAGCATCTCCTCATCCGGATTCCGGTGTTGTATATGTTTTTGATCCCTTATTAGGCATCAACCTGAAACGAAAAGGATGTACCAGTACAACCCATAAACATCCACTTACAAACCCTGATTTATGTTCATTGAATAATCTATCTGCAAAACCCAGATTCGAAATACGGATCTTCAGCACAGCAACTCAAAGCTATTCGAATTACTGGGTTGCAGACCTTTTAAATCTTTATCAGAAACCATTTTGAAGCGAAAAGGCCACAACAAACTATGAAGTATCCTGGTTTAGGTACGTAGTAGAGACTGTTCTGTTTCTAAGCCAGTTAAGCAATGATATGAATTGGCCAAGAACACGCTTAGTCGACAGTTTTGACTTCTTAAAAAGACTGCCATCTTTATGGAGGCTGGGGGGTGACACATGATTGATTTACGACTAAACCCAAAATAAAAGAAACAAGAGAATAAGGGGACGTGTAAAAACAAAATAAATAAAATTAATGATCCAATTAAAATAATCGCAGGAGTAATAAAATGTTAAGCGAACCCGATTGTTCGATGCCGATACCCACCAATCGCTGCTTACAAATCATTAACACAACCTCTATAACGTCTGTGGCGTTTACCTGTCAGTTCAGCAGTAATCAACCATTTCAGAATTCGTTCATTACTAAGCTCAACAACTTTAAATACCTCTTTTAATCTTTTCGATCTATTTACTATGTATTATATTAGTTATTGATTTTATTAATTTTTAAATATTTTTATTTGAAAAGAAAAGATATGTCCAGGACCGGGACTCGAACCCGGGTCGTCCAGATCGCTAGTCTAGAACTCTACCAATTGAGCTATTCTGGCTACATCAGGCTCGTTCCTCGTTAATATAATAAAATAAATTATAATAAATATTCAAAGAACATTCTTCCCCTCGTATACATCGCAAACTTGCGAGAACGCGGAGACGTCGGATCAGTGAAAAGAAGGGATATGACCATGACCGGGGAACGAGCCTGATGTAGCCAGGATAGCTCAATTGGTAGAGTTCCAGACTAGCGATCTGGACGACCCGGGTTCGAGTCCCGGTCCTGGACATATCTTTTCTTTTCAAATAAAAATATTAAAAATATTTATTATGTTTATATATACTTGTGCATGTATTTATTATATAACCTATATGTCGTACCTTTACAGCCCCTTAAATTCTTATTGGTTTTTTTTCTTTCAGTCAAGCCTTAACGGCTGCCTGCCTTGGAGGTACAGACACAAAAATCAATGGATCTTAATGTTGTAAAGAAACTGGAGTAGTTACTGATTTTATTTTCGTATTTATAATTTATTTTAAAATATACGCTATAATTTAAAATTACTTAAACTCAACGTTTCTGTTTCGGCTAAATGAAAAAAATAATTTCAAAACAAGCAGAAAGTAGTCCCGAAATTTTAGAAAATTAAAATATCTTCTTCACCGCTAATTACTTTTTAAAGTTTATAATGCCAGGGAATAAAGTGTTTTTAAAAAGAGAGAGAGAGAGAGAGAGAGAGAGAGAGAGAGAGAGAGTGAGTAGGTGAAATAAAAAACTTTCTTAAAGTTTAGGGACCTGAGAGAAGTAGAGGCTAAAGAAACCCTTGGAAAGTAGGCCAGTAATAAAAACCCCATTAGCCAACCATGAATTAAAAGGAAAATACATATTTCAGTATTTTTTTAAAGAGAGTTTGGGGTGTAACTTTATTACCGCCCCCCCCCCCCGCCCCAAGGCTCAACTTCTTACCACCATATATTTTCCCTAATAGTCGTTTTACTTCTGCATATTCATACTTCATGTAATTGTTATAAAATAAAATAAAAATAAAATTGATAATAAAATGGTATAGGGTTCAGTTCATGACAGGTTTCGGACATCGCTGAAATAAACGCTTGTTCAAAAATATATACATGATATATATATATATATATATATATCTATATATATATATATATATATATATATATATATATATATATATATGTATGTATAAGATGTATACATACGAGGGTGGTCTGAAAAGTTTCCGATCTAACAAAAATACAAGAAATTTTTTATGATTTTTTTTTATTTTTCAACAATGTCTCCTTGTAACTCTACCACACTTCTTCCAGCGATGTTCTCATCTCTGGAACCTGTCCAAAAAGTACTCGTGTTTTTTTTCTGCAAAATATTAGTTCACAAAAGTGATTACCTCTTTATTTGACGAAAATCTTGGTCCTCTGAGCGCAATTTTTAGATGAGGGAACTAAAAGAAGTCGCTTGGGCCTAGATCTGGTGAGTAAAGCGGATAGTCAAGCAGTTCAAACCGTAATTCGTGGATTCAAACCGCAAGTTCTGCCTTTAGTTAGCTTGTCCATTTATGAGTAGTATGGTCTTGTAATGGTTTTTCTTTTTGAAGATAATCGATTAAAATATCTCCATGATTATCCCGAAAAACAGTTGGCATCACTTTCCCAGCCGAGAAAACAGTTTTTGCTTTCTTTTGGATCCGCTTCCCCCTTTGCAGTCCACTATTTGGACTGTATTTTTTTTTCGGGCGTATAATGGTGTATCCAAGTTTCATCTATAGTAATTACTCATATCTAAATGTTGCTTTAATATATAACAAACACGTTCTTTTGAAATGTTCATAACCTCTGCTATCTGTCTCTCTCTTTAAATCGGAGGTCGTCTAGCACCATTTGGTGAACTTCCAGAACCGTTGTCCATGAAACAGTACAGTCTCTACCATGTACTGAACCTCAGACCCTTCATGGGTTGTAGTGGTACAGGTTTTTTTTGTTTTTATTTTATTTAGTTCCATATCACTAGGCTAATAAATATTTCTCGTTCACAGTAACGTTTCTTTTTTAATGTTGTATGATGGGGCATTATATAAAGAAATAAAAAAAAATCGAGAAACAAAGCATTAAATCTTCTGTCCCTTTTTTTTTTTAATTGCAATCATAGCAGTCAGAATTTTTAACAGTTAGTAGTTTCTGTTATTCGTCATAGTTTTCGAAATCCATAAATTCGCCTCAAAAAATCAAATTTTAAAGCGTTGTTTCTCCCGCTCCACTATTCAGCAATTTCATCTTGTGGTGGATGTAGTCTCATCTGGATTAGAACGTGGATCATAGTGTTCGGGCGTCTTTCTTGACGTGGAACAGGCTTTTGACCGAGTCTGGCATCCGTTATGGCTCTATAAACTCCGTAAATTTCTACCGCCAATACACTTTCTCATCCTTCAATCCTATCTTGCAAATAGATCTTTCCAATAGAACCATAATAATGTCTACTCATCCTTCTTTTCCCAATCTGCTGGTGTTCCTCATGGTAGTATCCTTGGCCCAATCCTTTATACAGTTTATACAGCTGGCATCCCGACTCATCCTAATTTAATAATAATAACTATCCTTACCAGGTATGTTGATGATAGATGTGTATTATCAGTCAACACCCAGTCAAATCCAGTTATTGTATCCTAAAGTATACAATCCCACAACACTCATCTTGAAGAATGGTGTCAAAACTGGAGAATTAAAATAAACTCTCAAAAAACCCATCAAATCACTTTTACCTTACGTCGTAAACCAATGACTTCCTGCCCTTCAGTATTTTTTGATAATATCCCACTTGTGCCTGCAGAACAGATCCGATACTTAGGTTTGCATCTTGACAAACGATTAACCTGGAATCATCATACAAGACTGAAAAGACATTTCGACTACTTCAACACTTACTAGACAAACGCTCTAAGCTCCCAATTAATTATAAAAGACTCATATCGTGACATTTAGAAGACCCATTAGGACATAAGTAGATGAGCTTTGGGGCTCCACTAAGCCATCGGATTCCTCTCGTATCCAATCCTTACAACCCTAAATCCTTTGTAAAATCTTTAATTAATGCTCCTTACTTTGTTAAGAATAAAGTCGTCCATAATGACATCAATGTTCCATTTATTGCTGATTTGACTCGAACCCGATTTTAATCATTTATGTACAACTTTCAAATCTTGTTACTTCTTCAATTCTCAATGAAAAGAAGGATGTATCTAATTTTAATTTGTTATTTGAGTACTATCATTGGGCAGTTTCTCTACAGGCCTTTATCTAATGCCATTATATATCTTATATTATTCTATTAGCTTGATCTATTATTCTAATACAGTTGTAAATTTCAATATATACATTTTTTTTAAAAATAAATAAGCTCTACATTTTTCAGCACGAACTTGCCGGTGTTGATTAGATAGTGGCAGTATAATATTGAAAACTTTCCTTGATGGTGCTAGAGATAAGGGACCAACTAAAGCTATTAAAGCCAACTAGAAAATGGTTAATTTTCACACCGAGTGTGGCTAGGCTAATTCTAGAGAATTGTTGGTAATTGGTCGGTATAATTAGTAGAGAAGCAGTTAACTGTCTTTTATAGTTGGTAATGTGTCTGACAATTAGTGAGTGGTTGGTCGGAATAATTGATGGATAGGAATGAATAATATTTCTATCTTTGTATGTATTATCATTCCTCTTCATGCTAAGTACAATAATATGATAGTAATATCAACATCATAAATAATCATAACCCTGATTAAATCAAATTATATTCATAAAGTAACGGATAAAATATTTCAGGAAGAAAATGGTCCGGGTAGAGTTCAATAAAATTCTGTTTATATGGAGAACTGTTGATAATTAAGCCAACGTTTCGACCCACGATGCAGTCCTTCTTCAGAGCTTTCATGACCGCCGCTCGGACCCCTTTCTTCCTCACATATACAAAGTCAACTTATATTATTCAACATAAAATATTTCAGATATAAAAAAATTGAATAAAAAAGGGGGATGCTTTTTTTTATAAGAAAAATCAATACCATGTTCAAATGAAATTGAACCGTATGTAACGTTGTCCTGGTTTGTACTTCTTGTTGATTCTGTGGACCCAGTTTTATCAAATTTAAATTATGTTTATTGTTTTTTATATAATATACTAGCGGCCCACCCCAGCTTTGCTCGGGTAATAAGGCATATTATGCCTACATAATTAGTCTGTGCAATGTATTTTTTTTTTTTTATCACGTACCGGCCACTAAGGCCCACGTGAATATCATTGGTTAGGCTTCTTTGGGAGTCTTGATTTTCTTTCTTCCTATCTCAGCTAATGTACTTTATTATATAGAAATTATAAAAATAAAAAATAAACCAAATATTTCTTTATATACGAATTTATTATCTTGCACGTTAGATAAATGCACGGGGTTAGGCAAGCAGCGTATTCGGTGAAACCCATCGATATTCCAACCCATTTACACCAAACCTCGACAAATTATATACCTAAACCTTCCTGGTGAACCACTCTATTGGTGAAAACCACATGAAAATCCGTGCAGTAGTTATTGAGTTTACCGCGAACAAACGCGGTGGAGGATATTATATAATATGTATAGATATATTGCAATATTTATTGTAAATTAAATAATCATTTATTCATATTACAATTATTTAACTGTCAAAATTTTACATCTATTGGGGAGCGGAGTGTAGCACTGAGTTGCCATGCCGAAAATCCTGGTTCAAACGCCCCTACAGGCAAGACTTTTAATTAATCTATTAGCTCCCGGAAATGAAACATGTGGGATATAGGACCCACCAGGGGCTCACCCAGCCTCTGCAAGTGGGTACCTGAAATAATGGGGGGAAATCTGGCAGTTGAGCGTAATCTAGAACAAATTAACTCCCTGTTGCAGAAGTAAATATTTACTTACGTCAAAAGTCCTAAACAGAGGTTTCAGTGGCGACCGTAAAAGAGGACATTAACAAAACCTGTAGCACTACAAACCATTAGGGTTCTTCGGTTCAGCGCATGGTAGAGACTGTGCAGTTTTTAAGACAATGGCTGTGAAGGTAGCTGATTTATCCGAGGTCACTCTCAACTTTCAGCGTACCCACTTTATTGAGGCTGGGTGGAAAAATGGATTTGCCACTAAAATATAAATAAAATGA
This sequence comes from Troilus luridus, assembly GCA_964056705.1. Lineage (NCBI taxonomy): Eukaryota > Metazoa > Arthropoda > Insecta > Hemiptera > Pentatomidae > Troilus > Troilus luridus. The sequence goes on along the minus strand of OZ057412.1, from coordinate 193,961,649 downwards.
ATTAAAAAATAAATATTAATTTGTAAATGCATTAGGAATAAATATAGAAAATAAATAAAATATAAGAAGTGATTTTACAGTGGAAAATCCCTTATTGTTTGTATTGGTTGTTTGGCAAATACCACCCAGCAAATGGTAATCTTTATCAGACAACCGTCACAATTTTATATTAATTATGTAAAAAAGGTTCAATAATAGGAATAATTATACAATAATAATAGGATTTTAATAAGGTCGTATATAAGCTGGGTGAAATAGGTTATTTTATTTGCGTACACGAGTTTTTACCCAAACACAATACAATAACATTAACCTAAACGATCCTCAAGGTAGTATCCTTGGCCCAATCCTTTATACAGTTTATACAGCTGACATCCAACTCATCCGTATACTATCCTTACCGCGTATGCTGATGATACATGTGTATTATCAGTCAACACCAATCCAGTTTTTGCATCCCAAAGCCTCCAATCCCATATCACTGATCTTGAAGAATGGTGCCAGAACTGGAGAATTAAAATAAACTCTCAAAAATCGCATCAAATCACTTTTACCTTACGTCGTAAACCAATGACTTCCTACCCTTCAGTATTTTTTAATAATATCCCACTGGTGCCTGTAGAACAGATCCGATACTTAGGGTTGCATCTCGACAAACGATTAACCTGGAATCATCATACAAGTTTCAGGCTACTTCAACACTTACTAGACAAACGCTCTAAGACTCATCTACATGGCCATCATTAGACCCATCTGGGACATACGGAGTAGAGCTTTGGGGCTCCACTAAGCCATCGAATTCCTCTTGTATCCAATCCCTACAATCCAAAATCCTTCGTAAAATCCTCAATGCTCCTTATTTTGTTAAGAATAAAGTCATCCATAATGACCTTAATGTCCCATTTGTTGCTGATTTGGTCCTAACCCCCTATCAATCTTTCATAACAAACTTCATTTGCAATCAAACCCTCTAGTTTCAAACCTAGCTTCCTCTTCAAATCCCGATAATCCTCCGAGGCGTCTAAAAAGAAGATGGCCTCGTGACCTTCTTAGTTGAACATGCGATTTGAGTACTACCAGTGGGTAGTTTTTCTACTTGTTATTATATCATGTCATTATGTATCACTTGGACTATTTACTTGTTATATTATTGTAATATATTTGTAAATATCAATAAATAAATAATTTAAAAAAACCTAAACGAATCCTCTCACCTACGCCTCAGCCTACTCTTAGGACATATTCCAGGGCCAAAAATGTTATAAGCCCATCTTCACCTTCATTATCAATCGCCTTTATCTACAATCACATTAGCCGGAATCATTCTTCGCAATTCCGCTTTGTGCAAAGTCATAGACCTCCAGGAGACTCACATTCTTTTCCTAATATTCTAATCAATAATTTATTTTCTAATTATATACCTTTAGACGTTGTTCATCCTTCCATGTTAATATCACATTTATCATCCATATAGAACAACTGGTAGGAAGATATTCATACATATCTTTATAAAACAATGTGCCATTGTAACCAGTGAAAGTTCTTGGGTTCAATACGTACTAGAGACTCGACTTTTTCAAGGGCAATGGTTGTGAGAGGATATCCACTTTAAGGAGTCAGGGTGAACCACTGGATCTAGAGGCCTGTTATCTTATCTTATATTGAGGAACTGTGGCTGTTATCTTCACCGTATCAACTCAGTGCTCTACACACTCAGCTCTCTATCAAAGTTATACTCTAAATGAATATTCTTTCTCCTTAGCCTTCACCTGACGTTGTTGAGGTACCCAAAAGAAATACACCTGCCGTCTTTGATCTCATGCTCGACCCAGACGACGAGCTATCTGGATCCTGTATCTCCACTAATGGACGCCGACCTCAACCGAATGCACCCATCACAGGTTTATAGACTACTAATAAAATGTTAACAAGTATCTCCCGGGTCGATCTGTAGCCGAAAGAGGGACAGAATTCGAAACTTCCGGAGCATCCGAAAACTTCCCGAAGTATCCAAGGAGGTAAAATCCCTTCTCCCTTCTGAAATTTCAGATATTATTCAGTTATTTAATTAACTGAATAAAAAAAATGTGTTTCAAATGAAATTAAATTCAGGTATTATATCTCAGCCCAGGTATTATTACATAACTGAAACTGTTGAGGGTCGGGTCTGTCGGTGAAGAATTCGAGGAAGTCATAAATTTCTTTTGAGTAGAGGTAATTTTTTTACCCTTAGAGCGTGTCTCCTAAAGACGTGAGACGTAACTGTTAACAACTTTGTCATGTGGGCGCATGTAATTTATGAACGAATACATTCCGACACCAGCATAATACCTTGTTATAACGGATATAATGCCAACGACAATAATACGAAAACAACAAATATAGATAAGTAAAATAACAAATCGAATCTAATGACGCCCCTAAAACATCGTCAAGATCAAGGAAATTAAAATTATAATAATAGATTTTCACATCCAGTTACACAACAAGCAAGCAACACAGTCTAAAATTCAAAGAAAAAACGTGAATGCTACATGGTTTATTGGATTGTTTCGAATCACACTATTCACAAAGACGTGAGCATTTCCAGAGTAAAATTTGAGTATTCACAACAAATACACAACATTCCACTCATCAACTCAAAATCAACTTATTCTTCCTCTGTCCTATGTACTCCCATTTACCCGGACATGCTTGGAGAAAATTAAAAAGACATTAGCCAAGAGACCTGCTCAAGAACTAGTGATCAAATACCAAATTTCATGTTCCTGCAAAGCAAAGAGAAAAAAATTAACAACTAGATCAAATTTACTCGATGCGAAAGGCATACATTTATATCTGGCTTTCAAATGAATAGTTCAACCCTGTTTAAGAAAATATTTCTCTGACCTCAACAAGGACCAATTTCTTTACTATATATCTGCAGTCCCGGTGAATAAGTGGTTAAGTCGAATTTTCTCCCAAATGAGTTTCTTGTACTGAGAGTAGTTTACTCGTGTTATTTTAGTAGAGAATAAGGGGCTACGTCAGGCATTAGGTTGAAAAAGAGTTATTGCTTAGATTATAACTCCGTTTCAAGCCAAAAACTACGAGAATAACACGATTCTGCTTAGCTCAATACAACCAACTCACTCTGGGAAAAATCAGACTTAACCACTTAATCACCGGGACTGTAGATATAATAGAACAGATCTATAATAGGAAATTGAATTGTTCACACAAAAACATCACTTATATAAGAAATTTAAACCTCATTTTACACAGTAATATGAAAATCCTTCCTGAAAAAAAATTATTAACTTTGAAAAAAAGAATAAACTGCAGAAAAGTTCATTAATAAATTACTTTATAAGCAATTTGTACAGAAAGGCTTTTGTCAGAACTCATTTTACTTTCTTTTTTTCCTTAAAGTCATTTTGAGTTCTCGCCTTTGCTCAATAATATTACCACAAAACAAGGGCGTACCTCAAGGGAGCATTTTGTGTTTTATTCTTTATTCTATTTACATAACCGATTCCCCAGCGCATCTCTTGACTCAATTTCCCCCCCTTACTTTTGCTGATGGCTGTGTCTTCTACATTCCCCTCTCACTATATAATTCTTTTCTATCTTTTTTTTTATTTTTTGTATAAAGTTCAACATAAAATAAAACAGGTGAATTGGGATAGTGGAACTTTAAAATAATAATTAACAATAAGTCCAGTTACTAGAAGACGATGAAACGACTGAACAGAGAAAAAATCGATAACAAATTAAATATGAAATAACAAAAATATAAAATCTTTAATTGAAATATCAATGATTCTGGGGCTTCTTTTATATTTATATTGAACAATGTAACAACTGAATACGTTAAGAAGTTTTTAAGTATCTCGTTTTTTCAATAAAATAATTTTTGTTTTAATTCGTTGGAAAAGAAAAGGAATTTGAATTATTAACGTTTCATTTTTTTTCTAACGTTTAATTGATAAAGTTTTTTAAATAGCTTTATATATATATATATACATACATGTGTACGAACGACTCTAATACAACAATGTGTCATATGTCGGAGCCTAATTCAAATAAGCCCGGCCGCCATTTCTTTTGATTCTGGGGCTTCTTTTATATTTATATTGAACAATGTAACAACTGAATACGTTAAGAAGTTTTTAAGTATCTCGTTTTTTCAATAAAATAATTTTTGTTTTAATTCGTTGGAAAAGAAAGGGAATTTGAATTATTAACGTTTCATTTTTTTTCTAACGTTTAATTGATAAAGTTTTTTAAATAGCTTTATATATATATATATATATACATACATGTTTACGAACGACTCTAATACAACAATGTGTCATATGTCGGAGCCTAATTCAAATAAGCCCGGCCGCCATTTCTTTTTATCATAGCAATGTTCCTCTGTAAGTCCTCTTGCCGCCATTGCTTCCGGGATCCCTTCCATCCACCTCTTTTCTGAGCGACCTCTCTTCCCCCTTTCCGATGGTACATGTTTCAGTATTCTTTTAGGCCATCGGTCGTCCGCCCTCCTCATAACATGACCAAACCAACTTAGTTTTTTTGTTTCAACTGAGTACAGGATGTTAAGTGGTTTGTTTAATGCTTCCCTAATTTTGTTATTCGGAACGTGTTATAGTCTTTATATATAACATTTTTATTTTGAAGAGAAAAGATATGCCCCCGGCCGGGATTCGAACCCGGGTCCTCTGTCTTGCCGTGACAGGATTCTACCAACTAAGCTACCGGAGTTGATACCAGCCGGGGACAAATCTTTTCTCTTATCTGATCCCATGTCCCTGTGTTCTCGCAAGTTTTGCGATGTATACACGAGAGCGAATGTTCTTTGAACATTACTTTAATTTTAGGAACTTGTTGACATACGTCATATTACTATTTATAATTTATTAGTATGTTGTTTTAATTTTATATATTTTTATTTTGAAGAGAAAAGATTTGTCCCCGGCTGGTATCAACTCCGGTAGCTCAGTTGGTAGAGTCCTGTCACGGTAAGAATCCCGACCGGAGGCATATCTGTTCTCTTCAAAATAAAAATATTTAAAATTAAAACAACTAACTAATACATTATAAAAAACTTTATATATAACGTTGTAACCACTGGAAATAAGCAACAACTTTAATTATCGTTGAGAAGTTTCCAGTTTAAACATAACCTTAAATTTTAATGAAGTTAGATTAAGAGAAAACAAAACAATGCCTTGAAACTTATTTTATTTAAAACTTTCGAGAATATTGAAACTTTTTATTCTCTCACAATTAATCGAAATTGTTTGCAAATTTATTGAGTATATTAATAAAATATATACAAATTATTTGATGTTGTAACAAAAGATTTTTTATGAAACTGCTAGCAAATAATGGATTTTCACATTGTATTTTATTGTAAAGAACTGATTATTAGCTTGTTTAATTAATTTATGTTGATTTATATAACAGGATAGAAAAGAAAAAAAACATATTTCAGTCAATATTTGTTTTTTAAACATTACAAATAATTAAAAAACGTTTCGACATTTATTTGTCATTCTCAATTTCAGCAATATTCATTCATCATACAACCTCATTAAAATCATAAGTCCAAATCATTACTTAAAACCTTCTTTCAAAGTTAAAAAATCGAAAAACTTATATAAAATCTTGGAAATTGTCTTTCTTTCATGGTCATGAATACAATATTGTAGAAAAATCTTATAAAGAAAATTAATTAATATTGTTAATCAAGAATTCCTAAAATAATTAGTAAGGGAATAGCTGAAGGTTTTGAACATCTTTGAATGCGGTAACAAAATTGATCTAGGATTAATGATACTATTTAGACTGTTGACGTGAGATATCCTGTATTCATTCATCATTGATGTTAACTTTGTAGTTTATGTCCTCATGAAACATAGAGTAGTTAGTTACTTTTTCACTCTATATTTTAGAGACAGAAGGATATACTTTTGTTTTATTTTTCCTCTTTAAGGCATATATATATATATATATATATATATATATATATATATATATATATATATATATATATATATATGTATACATATTTACTTACTTGATAATTATGAATTTCCATAAATGGCATTACTTATCATGACTTATCGAAGTTTACAAGACCCCATGAGTCAAGCTTTGACGTTGATGGAAACGGAAATAGACAAAACACGATACGCGTGATTGAATCGTGGGTCGCGTGATGGCTGAGGAGTACTCACAAATATTTGTGTATTTTGTTATTTTCTTTGACAGTATGTGCTTAGTCTTGTCTGGGAATATTTGCTCATCTTCAGCACCTAATAAACAGGCTGCCATCTTATCAATTAGGTTCTACCTAACACAAAGCTTACTTTTAATTAATATTTTGAACCTGGTTTTTACTAGAATGAATATGGACACACACACACACACATACACATACACCCAAACACACACACACACACACACATACACACACACATACACACACACACACACACACACACACACACACACACACACACACACACACACACATATATATATATATTTTTTTTTTTTTTTTTTCAATGCAAGCCAACATTACTAAGTCGAATCCTTCTCCTTGTCTAAAATTTCATGTTTACCCTTTTAAAAAAATATTTACTAAGGTCTACCCAAGTCACGGATACAACATTAAAATTTAGATATTTAAAAAAGTTGTAGATTTTGTATTTTTTTCAGCACTTAACAATAATTCTTAAGTTCATTGTAGGAGCATGAAATTTGATTATTGTTATTTTATTGCGACCCAAACAATTTTACCCATTCCCAATTATATCCCATAGCAAGCATGGTTCCTTAATTTATTTCACAATATTAAATCTCTGAACATAGGAGACATTTTATTTATTACAATTAAATATCGATAAAATCATTCAGCTTTTTTTCGGCCTACATATATTACACCAAAACTAAAATAATAAAAAAATTTGTCATTACGAATAATTAAATTATTTTAAAAAAAATTAAATATTTCGGATAGTTTTAATTGGTTGAATGAAACAAAAAAAAGCCAATCATATGTTTCCGATATTAGTAATACTTGTTTCAATTTCACCACTGTGCGATTCTAGTACAACTAATTCTTTACAAATCGTAAATATTGAATACATACTTTCATAACTGTGTTATTATTTGAATCATAATGCTTCAGGAATTTGTCAATAGGGATTCTAAAGTTTATTAATTAAGTAATAAATAATGCTTGATCTATAATTTTGAACATTGATTAATTCAAAATGTGAATACATTTCAAATATATTTTTTTTTTACTTATTTGTTGTATATTTTGCTACAATTTACAAAAATCACATGCTGTACCAAGTGGGCCAGTCTTGATTTATAAACAATTGTACAAATTTAAATATATCTGTGCAGAATCATAATTTACAATGAAAGAAAAAATGTATAAATAAAAAACTTCCAACAGAGAAAAACAAATTAATAATAATAAAATAAACAAAAATTGTAACTATACTTCTTAGTAACTTATATACATTTATATAAACAATAACGATAAAATAAAATAAATTGGTATCCTACAGTAATAAATGCTTTGTTCTTTTATGTACATACCGCTTTTTACTATTTTTTGTATAGTTCCCAATATTTTTTATATGTGGATTTTTATTTTTTTTACTCTTTAAAAAAGTTTTTTTACATAGTTTGTTGATAAATACATTAATATAAGATATACTTAATTCTTTATGCATAATTTTAACTTTAGTGTAATATGCATAAATTCTAGCAATTCTAAGGCAAAATTTCATATATGGTTTTCCACAAATTGTCAAGTAATTCGTAATATATTTCGAAATTTTTTATAATAATTATAAAATATATTATAATAATAAAATATAATAAATAAAATAGTGAAACATAATTTTCAACTTTATATAACATATTTATGGCCTATATCGAATAAAAAATATTTCATCTGCGTTGCCTAGCAACGAATCGAGAAACTACATTTTGTTTAGAATTTTGTCGTGCTTGTTAAGTTCTATTAAATATATATATTTTTTAATTGGAATTACCAATTACTAAAGCCATTGTTATTGTCTAATTTTAACCGTTAGACAAAATGTACCACTGTTTTTGAATTTAAATGGAAAATATGTAATACATCGTTTTAAAAAAATACAACAAACTATAATTTATTTTAATGTTATTATTTTAAGACTAATATTTCAATACACGGAATATGATGGAAACATCATTTTTCTTATTAAAAAAAAATGATATATAAAACAAAACTAAAAAAAAAATGAATCATGATAAACCCCCTCCCCCCCAAATACCCAATTTCTATTAACAAAATTAAGTGTGTGCTAATTTTTAATAGGCACACTAAGGGAGTCAAAATTAAGTATTAAACAGAATTGCAATTTCTAGAATTATATCGAGGTAGCTCTACTAAAACTTTAAGTAAAGGAATAGTTGTATAATTTTTAAAATAACCCTCATTCGGTTTGTCGCTAGCTAGGCTAGATAATACTATAAAATAAAATTATCTCAATTATAATAACAAATACACAAATGGTCGATAAACATAGCGATCTTGAAGGTATTACTATTATACAATAAATAAAACGATAATCATGATGACAAGAACCTCCCACACTGGTGCTCAAAATTCGGTTAAAAATATGATTTAATGTAATTTTTTTTTAGTCAATTTACATGATTATTACACACATAAAATACATTTATATGCTGATGTTTAAAAGCTAATTAAAAATAATTAATTAATGATCAAAGCAATAACACATAAAGACAAAAAATTGTTCATTTTGACTACTCGTTGTGGAATTATTATAAAATTAAAAACAATGTTTAAAACCATGTTAATACATTAGTGGAGAAATTCCAACTAAAAACCTTAAGTCTCTAAACTAAAACAGGAAATTGAAAATACCTGTCCAATATTTCGCCTATTCAGGCATCCTCAGGGCAGAAAGAGAATAATAGCAAAGCAAAGCATGAATAATGCACCCAAAAAACACACATCCCACCACCTCCAAGGCTCAAATGCAACTACTGAATCATAGGGAAGGTTACTAGATTCCGAGTTTGCTAAGGTTAGATAAATACTCCAGAATTGGAAATAGTTAATATAAACATTATTGATGTTTCCAATTCTGGAGTATTTATCTAACCTTAGGATACTCGGAATCTAGTAACCTTCCCTATGATTCAGTTGTTGCATTTGAGCCTTGGAGGTGGTGGAATATGTGTTTTTGGGTGCATTATTCATGTTTTGGTTTGCTATTATTCTCTTTCTGCCCTGAGGATGCCTGAATAGGCGAAATATTGGACAGGTATTTTCAATTTCCTATTTTAGTTTAGAGACTTAAGGTTTTTAGTTGGAATTTCTCCACTAATGTATTAATGTTCAAAACCTTTAATATAATCATTATCTATTATCATTCATTACCAAATATTTTAGTAAAGAAGAGAATATTAAAAGATTCGGATAAAAAAAAAGGTGCGATATTGAGTCAGGTAAAGGAATACCTGTGTTTGTTGAGATGGCTATGCAGATAAGAACTAATAACTCAACGCTTTTAAATAAAAGATATGTTCTTTTTGCTACCTGCTTGGGTTCGTCATTCTCTCGTCTGTTTATACTTTATGTGGGAAGCCTTTGTTTTGTTTTTTTCTTCATACCTCATTTAATATTCGAGGCAGCAATGATTTTAATAACGACCCTAGGTTTTGTGGTGTCATGGTCCATGATAGAAGAGCATAGGTGTAGAAAAAACAAACTTTGAAAAAACTATGTTTACCGACGAAATGTCTTAATTTCTGATTTCAATTAAATTGATGTCTGACTTAAAAAAAAAATACAGACACCTGTACCAGTATCAGATTCAGTACTTGGTAGAGATTAGTTTCGTTTGTTGGCACTCAACCGCCAGGAATTTGTCCTCAATTTAGTTCCCCAATTAATACGCTGGGTGAACCCTAAGAGGGTCTGCTGCTTCCAAAAGGTTCTTTTATGGCTATTGGCAGAATAAATAACCAAGCCATATCGGATAAGAACGCAGGGCTTACAGTCAACTACCCAGCGATCACGATATCAAGAATTCATCTATACAAGATACCAAAATATAGTATTGCTCTTTTAAATATCAGTTTGACTTATTTTTAATAATGAGTATGTCACGGAAAAAAAACAAGATAATATTCAAAAAATGTTCGTATTTTAAAGGTTTAATACCACCGTATCTAACATTATTACTTTACGAAATGTTAGAACTGTACAATGATTATTTTATTCAATTTTGCAATGCAAAAGCATCAGAGGACCACACACCACGGCCTCTATAGCTCTTTAGATAAAACAATAGATTACCTTAGCAATTTGAAAGTAGCAAAAAAATTGGCGTAGTTATAAAATGTAGAGGCGAACTTCTGAATCTAAATTACAAACCGCCTGATTCGCAAAATATGCAGCTATACTCACTGGGTAATTTGAACGAATTTGAAAATAGTTTTCACTTCCTGGCAGTGTGTCCCGTCTTAAAATGGTATAGAAAAAAATACTAAAAAAACATGACCTGACCTCAAAACAAAAACTACTAGATATTCTGAATGGAGAGAATTTAATAGGTTTATATAATTTTGCAAAGAAATGCAGGTCGATATAGAAAAGTTTTAATTTCAGAATTTAATGTCAAAAGGGAATTTAATTTATATTTAGTTTTGTTATTATTTATTAGTTCAATCAAACTCCCGGCAGACGGTATAAAGTACCATGCTGTGGTTGCTAAAGTTGTAAATAAAAAGAAAAACACTGTAAATAATTTATTAATAAATGAGTGTTAATATCTCTCTATCTAATCTATCATTTTTACCATAAAAATCACGAAAAAATCTATTTTTGTGGAAGCACAATACCAAAGTCTTAAAAAAATTTCTATTGTTCGGACATAACATTATAATTATATAACTTTTTTTATAATTCAGCATAAGGAAAATGAGTCGATAACAATATTATATTTGAAGACACGTCGCTCCTTCAAAAGAACAACGACATAAATCTAGCATTTTTGAGTTAAGAACGGATTTGTCTGACTTGGATACGACCCTTGGTAGCTCAGCGGTTTAGAGCACTGCACCGGAGATGCAGACGACCCGGGTTCGAATCCCGGCCAGGACAAATATTTTCACTTCTAAAGAAAAATATTTAAAAATAATAACCAACAAAAAACAATTAATAAAAATAAATTATAAATAATATTTTGACGTAAATCAACAAGATCCTAATTAAAGTAATGCTCAATGAACATTAATCCCAGTGAATACATCGCAAAATTTGAGAGAGAACACGGGGAAATGGGATCGGTGAAGAGAACGGATTTGTCTGACTTGGATACTACCCCTCGTAGCTCAGTGGTTTAGAGCACTGCACCGGAGATGAAGACGACCCGGGTTCGAATCCCGGCCAGGACAAATATTTTCTCTTCAAAACAAAAATATTTAAAAATAATCACCAACAAAAAACAGTTAATAAAAATAAATTATAAATAATATATTGACGTAAGTCAACAAGATCCTAATTAAAATACTGTTCAATGAACAATCTTCCTCGTTTATACATCAGAAAAATTGCGAGAACAAGGGGTATAGGATTGTGGAGAGAACGGATTTGTCTGACTTGGATACAACCCCCGGTAGCTAAGTGGTTTAGAGGACTGCACCGGAGACGCGGTCGACTCGGGTTCAAATCCCGTCCAGGACAAATCTCTTCTCTTCAAAACAAAAATATTTAAAAATAATCAAAATAACAATTAATAAAAATAAATTAAAGTTTTATGGGAATAATGACCTAAGTTAAAATAATTTTGTAAGCTTTTACAAAAAACTCTACTGGTTATTCTAAGAATTTCAATACCATAATTACAATATGAATACTTTGCTTTACCATTACCCATATTTTTAACTCACATGGAAGTTTCAAATAACTCTGTTGAAAATTTATGTTTTTTAAGTTATGACTTTTGCAGGAGGGATGTGACCTCGAAACGTAGATTTTAGGTATTGGAAATTATAATAATTATAATCACATAAGGCAGGTTTGTTGTCAGAAATGTATTGATCATATAAAATGTACACAATAAAATGTAGCATGAATTCTAATTTTTTTGACTGTACACAGTGTATGCTTATATTACATATAGTTCCTGTTAGTCAGTGATGACTTCTGTCTAAGTGGTATTCTAATATAATATAAAAAAATGAGATTTTTTATTAATAAAAATAAATTAGAAAATATCATCAAATACTTCGTCCCTACCATTTCCAACTACCGAATGTGAAAGTCGGTACTTTTGAGGAGAATTATTAAAAAAGCAGTTCCAAGGCTCAATAAAAATTATTGCCTATAGTCAAACCAATGACATTCGTTTTACCTTGTTTTTGTGACTGATATATGCCTCTGTATGAATTTTATATCAATTATCAATCCTAAAGCAACTGCTATTAATCGATCGTTTTTTTCACATTCGATAGTTGGAAATGGTAGGGACGATTTATTTAAAAAAATATAACATATCCAACGTTATAAATCTCTTATTTACAAATTATTATTTTAATCTCTCCCTCATTCTTTGTCTCGCATACTCACACTCGCACTATATTACATGAAATGAATTTTAATAATTATTTTCCCAAATGATTTTAGTAAAAAAAAACAAAACAAGCTTTGATGAAATTCTTAAAATAATTTTATTTTAAAATAACTTAAGAAAATCCTCGACAATGAGGAGCTACGAGACAGCTGATCCTGGGCAGGATACGAAACGAAATGCCTTAAATATCACTCCTCCAATTAAGGACCTCTTTGCTCGGCTGAAGAATGCAACAATTACCGAGGCTTCATTACACAGCCGAGACTCGACGATTTCATAATTCGCTGTCATCTCTTCAAGTTAAAATCTCTCTGTAGGGTGGAATATTATATAATAATAAAAAGGATAATGTATGTCTGAAACACTGAATTATTTCAGATGTAATTTATAATAAAAAATTAAAAAGTTAAATTGAATTTATTTTATATAAATTAGTTTTATTACAATAATTTCAAAATATCGCTTCTTCAAAAGAACAATGTCATAACTCAAGAAACTCAATTTGTCAATATTGACATTTGAAAGATCCATGTGAGTTAGAAAGAAAGCAATACTATTGTAATGATGGTATTAATTCTTAAAGTGATTATTTTATTTACCACTAGCGGCTTTGGGCGGGTAGTAAGTAGGATATATTATGCCCTCATGTTTTGTCTATCTAATGTATTATATACATATTACTTTTTATATGCTTTAAGATTTTTTTTTCAAGAACGTATCATTCTATCTCGACATAAAATTTCTATTCCCTTAAAGATTTGTTCGTTTGTTCATTTAACGTCACTTTATGCTGCTATGGCTAATCGGACGATGCTACAGTGCCTTAAAGATTTTTAAAGTTTTTATATTGAATTATATCCACACTAAGATGAACTTATTTAAATAAAATATCCTTTGGTTAATCGTACTCTTGGAAGAGAACCTATCAATAAAAATAAATAAAACAAGATGGAGAACCGCCGTACAAGTTGGATTATTTATTTATAATTCTCCGAAACAAAAAATTGAAAAGGAATTTAAAGAAGAGAGAATAAAAAAACTGGGGGATTCTTGGGGCTCCTCCGGGGCCTAAATCGGATTAAAACCAAACTCCACAGATACTTAAGCCCCTGAGTCTGAAATATTACACTTTATAGCCGATAAAAGAAGAAGAAAAAAAAATCTCCAACCTTGAGTGCATGTTTACGTCGGCTGCATATTCAGAATATCGAATTATTTACAACCCAATAAATATTACAGTTACATAAAAACGATTCAGATCTTTTTTATTTATAAGTAATTTTTCCTCCTTAAGGAAAGCAATAAATGTTAACGATTCTGGTAATGGTATTATCAGGAAAATTAAATCGATTTAAACTCTTCAGTTATAAAAAAAACACTCTTGTTTTGGTAATTTAACTATATAAAAGTCGTATATCTTATAAATTAGATTAGAAAAAACCTATATTCGGTTTTATTCACATTTATTGTCAACCTATACATTTTTTATGAAGCGTTTTAATTTGTTCGTTTGGGTCAAAACTAACAAAACCATTAATTAATTTGGTTCTTGTTTATTAGATGCACCACTAGAAAAGCCCAATGTTGAACCCATGCGCAAGCAGTTACATTTTATAGCAGTTATATTTCTAACAGTAACAGTTACGTTGTTACTGCGCATGCATATAACATTGGCATTTTCATGTGGTGGATTTAATACACAGGTCTTTGGTTGATCTTGGACAAAACACTTTTTTCTATAACCGCTTGCTTAGTAATTATATTCTCTCAATCATGTAATGAGCTCATATTATGGTTTTAATTTTAATTGAACTTTAAAAGAAAGGGTGGGAAAGAAAACTGTGATGAGGTAAGGACACCTGAGGTGTTGTGGTTAGCACAACTATAAAGCCCAAATGGTTTTCTTAGGATTTTGTATATGGCGTTAAACATCCTTGTCTTTGCTGTCCTTCAGATGGGACGTATAATGGCGGTCCCTGCGGGGTGTCAGATACTCGATAAAGATCACTATTTTAATTACACCTGGATAGTAAAAATTTAGAGCTCCCACAGTATCATCGTCCGATTAGCCATAGCAGCATAGAGTGACGTTAAATTAATTAACAAACAATCACACTGATAACGAGGTAGTTCGTGTTAAGCACCTAAATTATTCTTTAATATTTTCATTTCTAAAAGTTTACTATGAAAGCAAATTTATTCTACTTAAACCAGTGGTGTTCATAATTAGGTTGAAATTAATGAATTCATTAAACCAGGGACTAAAACTTACCAATAAAATTAATATGACATATACTCATTCAGACTGACGATTATAAAAATGTAGAGGAACCGTCCACGAAATGTAATCTGTCAAATAATTCACAGTATATATTATCTAGAAATGGCAGATGTATACAAGACAGTTGGAGCTTACTAAATTCCGTGCAAGTCACATTATCCGACGAGAATCGAACCCAGTATCAGGAGCTACATACATCATCGTATCAGAGGGTATTAGACACGACTTATTTGACAGCTGCACTGAGTAGGAGGGGTTGCATTACAATAATTGTTACTTATAATTATGTTATAACCGGGGGAAAACTTGGTTATGTCTAATTCCATCTTATCAGAACCTTTTACAACCGTTGGCATAGAAACAGTACTGTTATTAACTATTTTATAGCCATTAACCACAGTCGATTTTCTTTTTCGTATATCAGAAACACTATTCTGGTAACTCAGTCAGTTTTAATCAGTATTATATCTTTAAAATATTTTACTAGGCTATGCAAATAAAATCTTCATTTAGTTATGTAAGAATATGGACATTGGTGATCACTGAGATTCAATGTCGAAACTCCTACAATATAGTAGCTGGTGATTCTCTAGTGAATAGTTCCTTTATTCAAATTTAACCTTACACAATACAACTTTGTTTAGCAATCGAAATTATTCCTCTGGTTCCCACTTCTCCAATATAAATATTCAATATAATATATATATATATATATATATATATATATATATATATATATTGTATATATTTATTTATATATTTGAACTATACATACCATTATTGATACATTTTTTTTATCAAAGAACATAGTATACACTCATGAATCTCTTTTTGCTACACTTTTTTGGGTCCATAAATGAAATATTATATATATATATAATTTGACTGCACCCCCAACTATTATCTTCCTTACGTCTATCTTCCAGTCAACCATCCCCTCGCTTCTCATGAAATATTTATTATATACATTATATTTCATAATGTAATTTTTTTAAATTTTTAAATTATAGTGATGATTGGATTGGCTGAAAGTTGAAACACTGATTAGACACAAGTTATGAACCTTAAGTCTTTGTTTTGGAACGTTCATATAATTTATTAACTTTTTTTTCGTAATACTTTTTAATTTTAAATGATTTCTGTTGATTGTTCGTTAGCGAAGATCGTATATTTTTTCTATTTTGTTTTTTACTGTAAGTATATTCCATAATTCCATAATGAAGGCTGCCTCATGATATTGAAATATTTAACCTCGAGCGATGCTAAGGTATCAACTAAAGAAAACAATATGCAACGATAAATTAAAATCCGGACGGGATCATTGATTTAAAAAACGCGACTAATTGACAGCATCTGGTCATAAATAAACGTTGAGTGCCCAATTAGAAACTATCTCAGGATAAGGCACACTGAGTAGTGTAGTCACTACGTGCACAAGACCAACTTCATTTGTTGCTTCATAAAATATTATAATGTTTGTAAATCCATTTCCATTCAATATTAATTACACTGTTGTTTTTTTTTTACGAAAAAGAGGAAAATATATATATGTGAAACATTTTATAAATAGATTGGCTATAATGTAAGCTACAGCTACTAGTCAAGTACAGGCTTTCTGTAGCATATGTTTTATAGTCTTTTGTTTTATCTTATATACATTTATATATATATATATATATACAGTCTGGCCAGAGACACCGTCCTGTACGCATCGTTAAATCTCCTAATTTCTTCTGCTCTTTGTTCCGTGTTTTTGTAGTGTTGTTTTTAGTTTTGTCTCTTTTCTTCTCTCTATATATTTATCGGTTATTATTTATTATTTATTATACTATAAACTTATTCAAAAAAGCAGAGAGAAGATTTTCATTCGATAAATTAAGCTAAGTTCGACGACCTTGAAGACGGTGAAGCATTCGGTCCTAATACCACCAGCATTAGGCATTATCCCTAACTTACAAACAATTGTGAGTTATTTATTTACTTACGTAATTACTTTTACTCTTTCTTATCCATTATGGTTCACTGCACTATTTGCAATAGCGTCATTACCCGAGATGACAAAATCAATATAAGTTGCTCTAAATGCAATCTCATATTTCACGGGCGATGCATTAATCTCACTGATAAAGATTTAGAGGCCCTTAAATCTGTTAAAAAAAATCTGTGGTTATGTTCTCAATGTGACCAGGCGAAAAATAATACGGCGACGGGAGAAAAACTTAAAGCTGAACTCTCATTATCAGATGTTCTAACGGCCGTGAAACAAATCGACACCAGTATTAAATATGAAATTAAAAATATCAAAACAGCCATTGATAAACAAGGGGACCTCACCTTTGAGTTTAGTGATAAACTAACCACAATAGAAAAACATCTAGAGGGCCAATCAAAATTTATAGAAGAGATATTGGCGGAAAATAAAGCTCTAAAGGCCCGGGTAGGAGATCTCGAAGTGCGGGTGAACAAAAGTGAGCAGGGCCTGTTATCTAACTCCCTGGAGATCCGGGGGATCCCAGTCCGAGCCGGTGAGACCCCTTCCGGCCTATTAACTAGTATCGGTGCGGGCCTAGGCATAAAATTAAATCTAGAGGACCTGGACACAGTGCAACGACGGAGAGCAAGAAATGATGACCCGCGACCCCCACCTATCATAGCACGCTTCGTGAGGAAATCAGTGAGGGATGACTTGATACATAAAAGAAAAGTCAAAAGAGATTTCTCTACGCGAGATTTAGGGTGGCAGGAAAATGACTGCCACCGCATCTATCTGAGCGAGGAGATGACAAAAGCTAACAAGCACCTCTACTGGTTAGCCCGTCAGAAGAAGGCAGCGGGAAAGATAAAGTATGTGTGGTTCTCTGGGGGCAGAGTGCGATGTAGAAAAGAAGATGGTCACCAGGTGGTCTTCATAGATCAGGCCCAAGATCTAGACGTCTTCGGGTGACTACTAAAGTTTTGTTTCCCCGCTAGCTCTATGACAACCTATGACGCTCATCACGGAATTTTGGATTTTGCCCACGCCCTCTCTATACAGTTAATTTCTTTTTATTGGTCCATATTTTTAGTTCTTAGGATCTTATGTTCTATATTTTTAAGTTTGTGCATGTTCAAGCAGCTATATATATTCTATTACTTTACTTCTCTCATTATTAATTCATTATTTTCTCTTTTTACATATTTTAACAGTATTATCATTTCTATACTATTAATATTCTTATCTGTTTTTTGTTTTAGCTTGCATGTCTTCAACTATCTGGAACATTTCATAGTTTTTTACCTAATCTACCTGCTAAAATTAATTGCACACAGCATCTTCTCCTCTTATACTGGGATCTTCTCTCCTACCTCACCATCATGTCCAGTATCCTGACATCCTGTCACGTCAACACCCAATCCTTACCTGCCCATTTTGACGAATTCCTTCAATATTTTACCCAAAACTTTTATCATTCCATTGGAATTTCCGAAACATGGCTAAAACCCCACATCCCCTCCTCTGCAATAGCCTTACCAGACTATTCATTCCTCCGCCACGACCGGGTAGACCGGACTGGTGGAGGAGTAGGTCTTTACGTACACAACTCCCTAAAATCACGTATCCTTGATTCCTCACCCGCAACCGGTTATCCTCACACAGAATTCCTTCTGGTTGAAATCTCTTTTAACCCAAACCCTCTCCTGTATGTCGTAGTATATCGCCCTCCTTTGGCCCCTCTTGATTCAATTTTTGAATCTACCCTTTACGACTACATTCCTCTCTATAACCATATCATTATCTCCGGTGATTTTAATGCCAATCTCCTTGTCCAATCCTACGATCAACTATACCTGGAAAATCTCTTTTACTCTCTACACCTTTCCATTGTCCCATTTTCTCCCACCCATCACACCTTTCAATCCGACACATGGTTAGACCTGTTTGTCATTGATTCACGGCAGAACCTCCTTTCTTCCTCTCAATTACCCGTTCCATTTCTGTCCTCTCATGATCTCATCCATATTTCATACAATATCCAAACTCCTGTTATACTACCTAAAACCGTAACCTTTCGCAACTTAGATGCTCTCACCCCAGAGAACATCTCACCCTCTCTTGAAGCCTTGGATTGGAGAGAGATTTATTCTTGTGCCTCTATTGATTCGATGGTTGACATACTGACTTCCAATCTCAAATATATCCTTGAAACCCATGCCCCACTGAAAACCTCAACCTTCCGTCACCAGCCTGCTCCCTGGTTGTGTCAAAAAATTAAAGATCTTCAAAGGAAGCGTGATGCGGCCCGAAGACGCTTTAGACGGACAAGGTTAACTGACGACTATCAAGCGTTTAGGGCTCTCCGCAATCTGACACAGTCGACAATCAGGCAGGCAAAAACCAAATACTTCCACGAAGCCCTTTCATCTGCTCCCGATTCTAAATCCAAATGGCATCTCCTTCGAAAGCTTTCTCTTCTTAATTCATCTTGTTCTAGGCCCTTTCCAGCCTCTCCCAATGAAATAAACTCATATTTTTTGTCCACCTCAGTTAATACTTCTAAATCATCCTCTCCCGTATTTTCCCTACCACCATCTTTCAACCCTGACAACTTTTACTTCGCTGACATTTCACCCAACGACATTATTTCCTCTGTTCTGAAATCCCACTCCAACTCCACAGGCTTCGATGGGATTCCTGTCAAACTGCTAAAATCCTGCCTTATCGATATTATACCTGTCCTACTCTTTATATACAATTTTTCACTGCAAAACGGAGTATTTGGAAAAAAGCCATAGTCCATCCTATTAATAAATCCTCTAACCCTGTCTCACTCAAAGACTTCCGCCCAATCTCAATCCTCTCCAACCTTTCCAAGCCTCTAGAAAGAATAGTCCAGTCACAAATGTCAAATTTCCTCGAACAGTCCAACCTCCTTGACCCACTTCAATCTGGTTTCCGTCCCGGTTTCTCCACACAATCGGCACTTACCAAAATCACCAATGACATACATACCGCTATGGACGACAAAAAACTAACTGTCCTTATCCTTCTTGATTTTACTAAAGCTTTTGACTCCTTGGACCATTCTATCCTTTTTAGCAAACTCAAATAAATGTCCTTTTCCAACAGTTCTATCCGATGGTTCCAATCCTTCCTCTCTGATAGATCTCAAGCAGTTTCTATACCTAATCATCCCCTTTCCTCTTTCCTCACTCTTTCCTCAGGCGTGGCACAGGGCTCAAGTATCTCTCCTCTTCTTTTCAACTGCTATATCAATGATCTCCCTAAATCTGTTCACCACTGTTCCCATCATCTATATGCTGACGATTTCCAAATATATCTGTCCTTTCCCCCTTCCGAGCTATTTTTTGCGTTCGCTAGTATTCAGGAAGACCTAGATAGGATCTGTGCCTGGGCAAAGCTGAACAAACTGGAATTGAACGCATTGAAAACTCAGGCCATTGTTTTAGGTTCCAATTCCCTCCTTACATCCATCCACACCCTCCCAACATTACTCCTAAACGATAATCCTATCACGATTACCTCATCGGTGAAAAACCTAGGCATCACCATCGACCAAAACCTTTCCTGGAAATCCCACATCGCCCAAATATCCCGACGGACAATTAGTTCCCTGAAGTTGTTCCATCGTTCTCGTCATCTCCTTACACAATCTTCCCGTAAGCTTCTCGTATCTTCTCTCATCTTCCCCCACTTTGACTATGGTAGCGTGGTATATGGAGGCCTCTCTAAAATGCTTGAAGACAGATTAAAGAGAATAATGAACTGCTCTCTAAGATTTGTGCTTGGTACTCCGAAGCGATCGCGCGTCTCCCACCTCTATGATGGGTTAAAGTGGCTCTTCCCTCCCTTCCGAAGACAATATTTCCTCTGTTCATTCTTATACCAATCCATTCACTCGCAACACCCTTCATATATCTACAGTCTCCTCCATTTCAAATCATCAGTTCAACACCATAAAACAAGATCCCGCCTTTCTGATCTCTATATACGTTCACACAGAACTAAAGCATTCGAACGTTCCTTTCTCGCCCGCTCCACCACAATGTGGAACTCAATCCCCCCTAATATCCGTCATACTCCCTCTCTGTCATTATTCAAATCCTTGCTGTATCAACATCTATTAGCTTCCCAAAAGGATAGTCTCTAGGTAGGTTAGTCATTTGCTTAGAATACAATGTATATAATAACTCATTGTGTTATCTAGTTCTTTTAATTCTGCTCTTTGAAAAGCTGTACATCATGTAAACAAATTATTGAATGCTAGCTCATGCATTCAATTTCAAAAGCTATGGATTTATCTATTCTCTGTAATTGCTTAATATCCTGTCAAGATCTGTACCATTTATTTACTTACTATTATTTTTGTTTATATATTTCTTTTTAAATTGTTTTCTGTCATGTTTTCACGCTTTATGATTTGTAACATTTAGCCTTCTGGCCAGATGTATATATTATGTTTTTATTCCTGTTCATATCTGTTATTCTAAAGGGACTTTGTCCCAGAATAAAGTTACTTTTCTATTCTATTCTATTCTATATATGTGTGTGTGTGCGTGTGTTTGTATAAATAATGTATGCATCGTATAGATCGCATCTTGCCCCGTCCGAACACTTTTTGTTTCGGTTTGAGTAGAACTTTATTATTGGATTAAAATTGGCTCAAAAAAAGGCTTTTGAAAATAAATTGGTTTAGTTTTCACACATAAAAACTCAGAAGTTCTATAGTGAGTAATGGTTTAAACAGAAAATTGTAAACAAGTTCTAGATCAAAGCGGCGCATATCACTCCTTCAACAGAACGTCATAACTTAAAAAAATCTAATTTCTCAATATAGGTAATTGAATGTTCCAAGTAAGTTAAACAATACCAAATTAAAAAATTAGGTTTTGGTTATGCAAAGAATTCCTATTGTAATGATGGTATTGAAATTCTTTTATTTAACATCGGAATATTTTTAAAAGATTGAACATTTTTTTATTTTAACTTATACCACTATTGCCATAAAACTTCTATCACAAAGGCATTAGGCAGCGGCTTCGATGAAACCTCCCAGGAGGCTATACTTTTTCCAACAATTATCGTTATATTCCAACCCGTTTACACAAAGCCTCGATAAATTAAATACCTAAATCTTCCTGGTGAATCACTCTATCAACTGGTGAAAACCGCATGAAAATCCGTGGAGTAGTTATTGAGTTTAACTATAGAGAATAAACGCGCCTGAGGAGTTTGTTTTATAATATGTATAGATTAGATAATTTTGAAAAGCTTGAATGTCTTTTTTATTTTATCTTATGTCATAATTAACATGAATAATATTCAAACATGATGCAACTCAAAATATAAATATATTAAAAAAAAAACTTTGGAATATCAGACATGTTGTTCCTGAATTAAAAAGTTTCAACCAATATATTTCCTACTTAAGGCTTTACTCAAAAATGCCATACTTTGAATCATATCTTTGTTCTTTTGAAGGAGCGATATATCATTGATTAGTGTTCGAATTTCTAATGAATAAATTTACTTTAAAATGTCCTTTCAAATAAAGTACAAATAAAATAAAATTATTAATCATTTAATATTCACGTTACAGCTTAAGATCTTCTAAAATACACAGAGCCTATTAATTTTTCAGCAAAGATTCGTCTTCAACTTCATCTAACAATTAAATCCTTTTGGAAAATACAAACCATCTTATAATTATTCATATAATTAAGTTCAACAGGATGTAAAGGTCTTTAAACAACGTTCGTTATTAAAATTAGGCTTTTAATTATGAATAAATGAAAAATAATGAGCATTAAAACAGACGAAAATTAGTGAAAACTATGTTAATAGGATTTAATTATTTATCTTGTTTTAATTATTCATTATTCAATAAAACAATTCTTATTAATAATATACGTATAACTTGTATGGTACCGAGTCGGTACATTAATCATTAAAACCGATGCATTCATAACATTTACATTTGACATTTTGCTCGACATCAATAATCACAAAGTAACCTACAGGTTAAAGCATGCAAAAATCAATTAATGATGTTTGGCAATTGTAATAATAATAATTAAAATAATCAGGTGGAGCTATAAATTATGTTATTCATTGTACCATTTGTTTTGTTCGTATCGTGAGGCCCATCACAGATGACTTATAGGTTAAGAATTATAACATACAAAGAAGTAAAAACGTATTCATATATTTTTCATTAATTGTAATACAAACATCGTTTTAAGTATGCTTTTTCTAGTACAGTTTAATTTATAAACAATTTTTCTGGAAAGTAAAGAACCCTGGGACCACGTTTCTACAGGGAACAAGAAAGGTAAAACGATTCCAATATCCTCCTAGATGTTTTTGCAAGGTGAGGTGTTATTTTCCCCTGAATTTTTCTATTTTATTAAGTTAATTTAAATATTTTGGATTCATTTAGTGAAAGCATCTGTAGTACACAAATAATGTATTATTTGTAGGTGTTAGTACTAATAATAAGAAATAAATACATGTAAATATATTATTATCTTGAATAAATTAAAATAATTGTAATAATTTATTTAGAAAAATCAGAAATACAAATCTATTAATACTGGATAATAACTAGTCAGTCATAGCTTCTTCTGATTGGGTATCATCAGAACATCCACTAAAGAATACTGATTTTTGGAGTGTGGGTTGATAGTATTTTTAGGGTAACTTTATACTGCTATGGATAATCGGATGCAACAGTGGGAGTTCTACGTACCTAAATTTTAAATATTAATTTTTAATTAAGATAAGGATTTTTAACGAATACCTGATACGGTAGAGGCTCGGGACCTCAATTTTACGCCCCCTCTAATGGACGAAATTAATAAGAATTCTTTACTTCCTTTTAAAAATCCTAATGCCACCTGCTGAATTACGAACCTGGGTCTACTGTAGGTTGTTATGCTAACCACTTGACCACAGGTAGGTAACCCCCCCCCCCCCCCAGTGGTATTAGACATGCAATAATTTCTTCATCGTTATAGTACAAGGTATCCGCCAACTTGAAGAACTGTTAGCTAAGGAACAAACTACAATGTACTAACATAACAATGTATAATCTTCATGTTTAAATATTTTTGATTTAAAGTGAAAAGATTTCCCCTGACGGGGATTCGAACCCGGGTCGCCTGCTCAGACAAATCCGTTCTCTTCACCGATCCTATACCCCGTGTTCTCGTGATTTTTGCGATGTATACGCGGGGAAGAATGTTGATTGGGCATTATTTTAGTTAGGACCTTTTTGACATACGTCAATGTACTATTTATAATTTATTCAACTGAGAAGCAGACGACCCGGGTTCGAATCCCTACCAGGGAAAATCTTTTCTCTTCAGAACAAAACTATTTAAAAATA
Organism: Troilus luridus; assembly: GCA_964056705.1. Lineage (NCBI taxonomy): Eukaryota > Metazoa > Arthropoda > Insecta > Hemiptera > Pentatomidae > Troilus > Troilus luridus. Next base: position 193,937,320 of record OZ057412.1, on the reverse strand, counting down.
ATTACTATTAAAATAACAATTAATAAAAATAAATTATACCCTCCATGGTTTGAAAGGGTAAAGGTTTTTTAAAACTCTCCCTCTCTCAATTTATTAATCTCTCTTTCTGAATGTTTCTCTCTACTTCTTTCTGTTTCTCACTTTCCTTCTATCCCCAGTACGTTCGCCCAGGCACTACATTTAATTTTATACTTATATTCTAGCTTTCTTTACACTACTCTTATATTGCGCAGCGCAAGATTAACACCAGCTGCCCTGCGGAGGATTAATAAAGCACAGAAACCGGATCCTGGCGATCGAGTTACCAATCACGAGGGCGATGGACCTCGAGGTCTCCTGCCCGCGATGGTCGTCGTGACCGGGAGATCGGTTCGCCGCGATCTGATATCGTTGACAGTCCGTAGCGAGGGGAGAAGGCCTCTGTCTGCGGGTATTCCCTATGCCCTTTATCAATAAATACCTTGTAAGGATTACTCCTTATTGGTCGAGAGAGAGAGAGAGAGAGAGAGATTCATATTTAAACATTTTAAAACAAAATTTGTCTATAGTACCAAATTCAAAGTACAACCTAGCCATATATTATAATTCATTTCAACAATTTATATGAAAATCAACTATAAAATAGCGTAGAACAGAATAGAGAACTATAACTTTATTTATCAAATTAGTTTTTTGTTGTCTCTTTAGAATAACGAACATCAGCAGAAAATGAAACATGAAAAGTTCTGCCCAGAAGGCTACATAATTCAAATGCATACATACATGTATTTATAAATGTTCTTAAAAAGTAAAAACAAAATGAACAACTTGAGACAGAATACTAAGCATTTAAACAGAATAAATAAATAACAGCAAAAACATGAGCTAGGATGTAATACTTTTTTTACATAATTATATATTCTTTCCCGAAAAAAAAGACCAAACAACAAACGTATGAACTTGATCTGTGGGAGACCACGAAACCTTCGCATAACAAACGCATCCAATCCTTTCAATCTGAATACTAAATAATTATAATTAATTCTCAATTTTACGTTTCCAATAAAACCCTACACAACGACCTTCACATCCCCTTCGTACTTGACCTTATATCAAACAAATTCCACATGAACTTATCCAATCACTCAAATGCTCTATTGTAATCCTTATCCATTACCACTCATCCTTATAATCCTCCTCGGAGGTTGAAGGGCAATGTCCAAGAGACCTATTTTAAATATGTCGTGGAGCTCTGGCCAGCTTCTCCAAGATCTGCGGCTCTAGTGTTAATATTCAACAGGGAAGGAAACACTATGATCTCCTGTGGTCCCCCTCTGCCCTCCATACATCGGCAGTGTGCAAATAATGTATATGGTTTGTGTAAATATCATAGATTACTAGTAATTATCGCCCTTTATGTGGAAAATTGTATTTATTGCAATCCAATAAAAGATCGTAATTACTAATTCATTTCATCAAATGACTAACCTGTGTAGAGAGCATCTGTTTAGGGAATAAGGGGATTCTGGAAAAACAAGGCAGGGAAGAAGCATGATGGATATTAGGAGGGATTGAGTTCTAGATAATAGTGGAACGGGCGAGAAAGGAACGTTCAAATGTTTGGTTCTATGCGAACGAGTATAGAGATTGGAAACGTTAGATCTTGTTTCCTGGTGCTGGACTGAGGATTTGAATTTGAATGGTATAAGATGAAATAGCTCTTCTATGCTATCAAGACTAGATAGATCTATGCTATCTATACTACTATAATATATGATACAAAGCGACATGAACGACTGTAAATATATATGCAATTACACCACATTTTTTTTTTATTCTCTTTATTTCCAGATCGGCTATTCCTAGCCTTACATGGTTTTTTTAATAATGAAATTTTAAGATTTAACACTTAGTGAAAGTGTGGGTTTCGTCTCATGCAAGAGACACCCCTAACTGTACATTATCAGATTATTTACAGAGAAGATGTAAATATATAATAGCGTTTTTTCATATAAAAGAATAATAGTAGTTTGAATATAAAACATGTAAATAAGTAAACAAAATTAAAATTAATGTAATAATAAACAGAACTATAGTACAATAAAACGGAAAACTGAAAGAAAACAGGATTATATTACATTTTGTTAAAACGATTGGTGAGAAACGTTATCTATTGAGATCACATCAGAATATCTTCCAAGAGTCTCGGTTTTAGTCTTGGGGATGAAATAGGTTCGGCTATGTTGAATGCTACAGCTCCTTGGACTGCTGGTAATCCGCTCTTAAATCTGCTGTAACGTTACCACATTAAAAAGGTCAAAAAAAAACACTATAATTTTCTAGTCCATTGGCTTTCTTCATATCTATCATCCAGTAAGAAATCCTCCCAGTCTGTTATCAGAAATTGAAAAAGCATTGACTTCGAGATCTTCTGGATAACATTAATTGATCAACATTTTTTTCCCGTAAATCTAGGACATTAATCATAAACATCAAATTTACTGGATACGATACAAGAAATTTGTGTTCACAAAGTATAAAAAGGCGATTATTATTACCGGTCTCTTCTTTATAATAAAGTAAACTATAGTAATTAATTAAATTAATTACTAATAAAATATAATCGTTGAAATAACTGGAAAAAATACGGATATATTAAGAACATTTTTTGAGTATCTCAATAGATATAAAAATATTTTTTCTCTACCTTAATTTAATATTTTTATAATTATCTTTTTTGAGTATGTTATTAAAATTTCATCGTTTATGTCATTAAGTATACTTACATGTTTCACGATTTTCTTTAAGGAATTTCTAATCTATTGTAATCTGATGTATTCTATTGTAATCTTAAGAGAAGACATTCTTATTTAAACATAAATATGTATAGGAAATAAAACAAATATATCACATTGTTCCAATAATACTGCTATATTAAATTCCATTGTGAAATAAAATCTATTTAAAAAGAGAATGTCGATCGTGATCCTGGTTTGAACACACGGACACGTTTTTCCCGTTTCTGAAATTTACACAGAAAGTACTTCGACTTTTCGGGGAACTCTTGTTGTTGTGTAACAGAACTCTAAATTGCTAGCAGTTAGTCAAACAGGCTAAATTTCGGTAACGAATTTTCTGCCCATAAATCATTCGGCAAATCTTTCTAGTCCTCGAAATCTCATAACAGAAGTTACGTCGAAAGAAGGAAATGGCTCATTTCGAGTACCTGAAAGATATTGAGGTAGCTGCTACGTGGTAGGTGCCCCTGGGAAGTGGCAATAAAAGCGAAAGTTGTGTAACATGCCACTCAGGGCTAGCGATGAGTTATGTCTTCTATGTGGCTCCCGATCTGGAGTAGTTCTTGGAGGCGGTGGTTCTGGTATAGTTACCGTTTTAGGTCACTTTATGTTGGGTGTTCTTTCACTTTTTTTATTCTATAACAATATGTTAAATATATGAATATTTAATAATAAAGTTTTTAGTGGTATTATCTTATTGGAATTTCTTAGCAACAGGTTGGGGATCTAACGTTCTTTTATTCTTTAGTCTTGCTAGGTCTGTAAAGATTGGCAAATCACAAAGCCACTATAGGCGACTTCTTTAAACCGTGACACAAAATATAGCATTATTTTTTGGTTTAAGAGAAAAAAAATGGAATCGATTTAAAAAAGAAAACAAAAAAAACCTGTACCACTACAAACCGTGACGGGTCTCTTCCCCTAGGTCAAGCTCAATCGCCAGATTTACCTTGTGACCTTCCAAGTTGAATTTTTTATTTGAGTACTACCACTGGGTAGTTTCTCTCGGGGCATTATTTATCTTTCATTATATTTACTTGATGAATTGAGTATACAGTTGTAAATTTCAATAAATATATTTAAAATATATATATTAACCGATGGTTTTGGTTGACATTGAATCAACTTTAATAATTTGTTTCAATTGTCTTTTATTTCTTATAGTGATATTATTAATAAAATTATGATAGATGTATACAGTGGACTAAATATAGAAAAGAATTCGTCCTAAAATGAAAAAAAAGAGCTTAATGGCACTGCCCCAGAGCATCGAACAGTTCATTGATATTTTCCCCGGAAGGCTACGCAGGTCGGGGATGACCTGAACCTAGCTGACATTTAATAATAGCAGTCCTCTCCAGGTAATCAACTTTGCAATTAACTACCTGTAACATTTAAACCGTTCTCATTTCGGCTACACCAATTTCCCTCGACTCTCTTTAAAACCAGTCGTTTAGAAAAAAAAACTACTCCCGAAGCTCGGCTGATGGTGCTTCTGTTTATATTGGTTTGTTGTAACTCGTTCAGTTAATTCCACAGGTATTCGCTTTAAGAGAAACAGTTAGTGACCAAAGCAATTTGACGGATACTATACTTAAGCCTCGCATTAGAGAGGTACTTATTTAACATGGGTTTCAAGTCCATATCTAGCTAAATACTTATTATATGATCTCTTATTTGTATTTATTCTCCACAAATCACACAATAAAAATAAATTAAATATGTAACCATTTGTACTTGTTTAAAGTCACTTTATGGTGCTGTGGCTAATGGGACGATGCTACATTGGGAGCTCTAAATTTTGCCTGCCCAGGTTTAATTAGGATAGAGATTTTTAATGAGTACCTGACATCGTACTACCTCGTGACCCCCGTTTAACGTCCCTTCCAAAGGACGGCGTAACTAAGGATTTTTTACTCCCATAAAAAAATCCTACGAACCCGCAATCTTGGGCTTAATAGTTTGTTACGCTAACCACTAGATCACAGGTGACCGTAACCAATAGGACTGCCAACAGATGTGAAGCCTCAAAACATTTGAATAACTGTGTGCTTTTTTGAATTTATATATAAATAAATTATAGTAAATTTAAATTATTAACATTAGCCTGGTTTTCAACCTTATATACATTTTCAAGTATTTTATTTATAGAATAGGATAGAGAAGAAAAAACCATATTGCAGTCTATATTTATTCTTGGTAAAAAAAAATGGTAAAATTTAAATAAATACCATATTTGTCTGTTATTTTTTGGTTTGTTTTAGAGGACATTTATTAATATATTTACATTCATCTATGACTTTAATTTGATCTAGTATTGCAGAGATCAAAGTTTGATTTTCAATGTAATATTAAATTCATGAACATGGAAGAAAGACAATTTCCAAGATTTTATATATATTTTTTAAATTTATTAACTTTGAAAGAATGTTTTGACCTTAAGGTATCTATGGTTGTTGTTATTAGTTATTTTTGACAATTTATTTATGATTGTATTTTAGTGTATTTTTATTGTTTCACAGTAATGATTTGGACTTTTAATCAAGTTGTATGAGGAATGAATATTGCTGAAATTGAGAATGACAAATAAATGTCGAAACGTTTTTAATTATTTGTAAGTTGAAGAACAAACATTGACTGGAATATGTTTTTTTCTTCTCTACCCTATTATATAAATCAAGAAGATTGAGTCCAGTATATAAGTAAAATTTTATAAGGAAAATATATTTTATTTATTATCCAAAACATCCGATGGTCTGGACAAGCTCAATACAAATTATTAATAATTAAATTGAAGTATTATTTTTATATAATTATATTATTTATACCTTCTATTTCTACTTAAATAGGTGTTACTACATCTATTTCATTTTTTATTTGTCATTTACTTTCTTTTTTAGCATTACTATCATCCTTAAATTCTACAATACTTCAATTTCATAAACCGAGACACTTAACTATGAAGGAAAAACTTTAAGGAGAAACGAAAATCTCCACTAGTTTTAACTAAATTTGATTAAAACAAATTGTATAACTCATGAACAGGCATCTATGTGCCGGAGGTCTGTCTAGTGCAGTAGCTCCCAACCTAGAAGTAAAGTTCGCGAAACCTGTTGAAAATAAATAAAAGTTTCACGTATATTTGGTTATATTTCTCTTACCAGTACTTCTTTGTCTTAAATTGAAACGTATAATGTTGTATCTTGTCATAGTAAAACTAAATGTTTTGTTTTCAATGTAATACTTGTTTTTTTATATATATAAAAAAAAGACCTGTACCACTATAACCCGTGAACAGGTCTGGGGTTCAGTAAATGGTAGAGACAGTGCTGTTTCATGGATGACGGCTCTCCAAGGAGGTGACTTGTCCTAGGTCACGCTCAACCGCCAGATTTCCCCCCTTATTTTGGGTATCCTATTTTTATATTTTATTGATACTGGGTGGGCCCCAGGAGGGTCCTAGATCCTGTTTGATCCATCTCCGGTTGCAAACAGATTAAATAAAAGTCTTGCCCACAGCAGGATTTGAACCAGGATTTCCGGCATGGCAACTCAGTGCTCTATCACGGAGCAACTCCGCTCCCTTTTTTACATATGCCATTTCGAATTTTATTCAAGGGAGGCTTTCACTTGAACAAGGATAGTACAAAAAATGTTTGGAACCACCGTCTACCAAACGTTGCGAAACGCGGCTAAAAATGTTTTCACTTTTTAAAAAAATCGAAACTTTTATGAACGTGACAAATATGTAAGTAAGTTTTATACTTATGTCTTACACTAAAATCTCTGAAGAAGACTTGTAACGTGGGTCAAAACGTCAGTTTCAAATAAATAGTTTAATTAAAATGAAGGAGTTAATTTTTCCCCTCCACCAGAACCATTTTCTTCTCCGTATTTATACAGCCAACTAATAGTTAATTAAGATAAATATTTTTAAGCCAATGAAAGATTATTAAAATCATTTTTTTTTAAATGTAACTTTTCGACAATGTGACATTTTCAATCTATCACATTTTGTTTTCAGCTTCGGCAACCAATCATTTACACAACTTTTTCACAGTTACAAGTCTAAAATATCTCCAAATCAAATTCATTTTAAAATTTATACGATAGATTGTAAATGACACATCGTCGAAACATCTCAAGTGATAAATAAGGATCAAGAAAATATTATTGACTGGAAAATGTTTTTTTTCTCTTCCCCAATATAAATTATTTAAAAAAAGAGTCCAATTTATAAGAAAAAATGTAACATGGTCAGTTTTAACTACAGCAGGTCAATATGATAAATTTTAATGCAAATAAATGAAAATGAAAGTACCATGAAGTATCAATCTGATTGTCATCTCTGTAGATCTTCATAGACTTTACGTATATAATTATTAAGAGCTCGCCGTTTCAGGCTACTTCAACACTTACCATACAAACGTTCTAAGCTCCCAATTAATTACAAAAGACTCATATGCATGAAAATTATTAGAACCATCTGGACTCACGGAGTAGAGGTTTGGGGCTCCACTTAACCAACGAATTAATCTCGTATTCAATCCAAAATCCTTGATACTCATTACTTTTTTATGAGTAAAGTCATCCATAGTGACCGTGATGTCCCGATTGTTGCTGATTTGGCCCTAACCCAAAATCAATCCTTTCATGACAACCTTCATTCCCACTCAAACTACCTCCTTCCCACAAGTTTCAAACCTAGCTTTTCAATTCCCGATTATCCTCAGAGCGTCTGAAAAGAAGATGGCCAGGTGATGTTTCAAAAATTAATTTATTATTTTAGTAGTACCAATTGGTAATTTCTCTACTTATCTTTAACTCAACCCATTATTTATCATTCGTTCAATTCACCTGTTGTATTATTGTAATTACTTGTATTATTTAATAGACATTTTTTTCGATGTTATTAATATGTTGTATGCTAATTTAAAAAATAATATTGATTATTCAATATTGTCGGTGTTACAGACATATTTAGTTGAAGGAAGTTGACACGGTTTTCCTTGAGGCCAACAGAGTGAAATAGTACGGTAGGTAGTAGCGTTGGGTCTGTGTTGCAGCATTTACGACCCAATAAATAGCAGTTAGGTTATATTGCCTAGGATCTAGTCCCGCCGGGTTCAATTGGCACCCGGGTTCAAATGTTTCACCTCCAATAAACCCTTTTCCCACCTCCAACTATTTTGCACCTCCCAGTTCTCAGTAATTAAACAAAGTTTGTTATCACCTCCAATAATTATAATACGTAAGCTTAAAAATCTAAAAGTGTTATTATATAACATGGTATGGATAATACGTTTATAAATATATATAACTGTCGTGTTCCACTTCTCACATGGATTATTTTTAGAATTCTCATCCTCATGAATTGTGCATTTCAGTTTTAGAATTTTCTCTTCATTTATGTTTTTATTCTTAGGTTATCATATCACTTTTTTTTTCAACTGTAATGTATTTAAATTATTTATTTTTTAAACATTCATTGTTTTTTTAAACCCCTTACATGTCACTCCATTTTCAGATTGCAAATTTTTTTCCATGAACGGGTCTGGGGTTCAGTACATGGAAGAGATTATACTATTTCACGGACAACAGTTGTGCACGGAGGTCACTCGTCCTTGATCACGCTCAATCGCCAGATTTTCTCCCCCTTATTTTGGGTACATTTTTATAGAGGCTGGGTGAGCCCCAGGAGGGTCCTAGATCCATCTCCGACCGCTAACAGATTAAATTAAAATCTTGCCATCAGCGGGATTTGAACCCAGGACCTTCTCCACGGCGACTTAAACCTCTAGCACTGAGCCACCCCCTTTAAAATTTAATACAAAACGTCCATATAATTAGATTTATTTTTAATAATTTCGAAACATATTTTTAATTTTAATTTAACCTACGCGGTTAAGAGAAAATATATCAGTGCAGAACTGTCATAGTGTGTGATTTTAAAAACTTAAGACATCGATTTGTAAGTACAATTTATGCAATAAAAATGTAATTTAAACTTGTATGAGTATTAATTTTATGTTCAGATTAGGTGAGATCTTAAAATCTGAATATATTTACTGTAATTCACTAAAAGCCTGTTGTTTTTTTCACTGTTATTATATGAATATGAGAATAAGAAATTCCCGAACCGTCAACAAAACATAGTTTTTTTATAGATTGATTGCACCTCAAGAACCTAAAATGTTAATGTATGTATATTTTAATAAATTTCTCCACACTAAATCATTTAAACGTTTTTATGATTCTTTTTTTCCTTTCACACCCCCTAAATTAGTTAACAAAATAAATACATGCATACTGTGGAATGACTACAAATATCAAAGAATTTTTTATTTAATTGCAGGTAAATATTATAAAACAAAGTCCTCGGTTGCGTCAGTCTGTCTGTTCGGGGTAAACTGAATAACTACTGCACGGATTTTCATGCGGTTTTCACCAATAGGTAGTGTCATTTACCAGAAAGGTTTTCGAATAGTTTTTCAAGGTTTTGAATTTCTTTGTCATATAACGAAACAATGCATTGCGGCATATTCTTTAAATATCTTATAAGGATAGCTTACTATACCCATTTGATCTTCTAACAAACTGATAACGTACAATTGGGTATTTGGAAAGCTATTTGGACGAGTACAGTATTAATCCTTCTTAACTTATATACTTTAGTTATATTAAGCATTTCATGCGCATTATTAGAATATTTTATACAACGTAATTAAAATGAGTATCTTATAGGTTATTGATAAAAGATTAAGAAAAAAAAACAAATATTTTTTTGTTTTTATGCTTATAATATCTACATAATAGAATACATTAGACAGACAAAACATGTCTTAATATGGCTTACTAACCGTGCAAAGCCGGGGCGTGTCGCTAGTAAATACATCAAATATAGTAATATATAATTACTTAATTATATATATTATGTAAAAATATGTAATAGATAGCTCATTGCTGGACTTTCTTACCAAGCGAATTTGCCATATCCTTCTATAATATATTTATCCAAGTAAAATCTATTTTGAATGAAAATAGTTGACCTTGATGAATTATGTGGAAGAAAATCTATTTTGGTTGAAGGAAACCTCAATCTGATTTTCAATTTCATGGACCACGATTCTGCAAGGAGGTGACTTGTTCCAGGTCACGCTCAACCAGATTTTTCCGATGATTTTTACAATATTTTATAGAGGCAGGGTGAGCCCCAGGAGGGTCCTAGATCCTGTATGATCCATCTCCGGTTGCAAACAGATTAAATAAAAGTCTTGCGTGGAGCGGGATTTGAACCAGAATATCCGGCATGGCAACTCAATGCTCTACCACTGAGCAACTCCACCCCCTTTAAAATATCTAGTATTTTCATTAATATAAGGGTTGATTGATTGCTAAAACCGAAACATAACTTAATCAGGGTTGCTAATGTATACTATCAAACAATGAATATAATGAAAAGCATACCTAATAACAAAACTATACTTGTATACTGTAATATCTTAGATTGGCACTACAATGAATAACAAATGACCATCAATCATATGACAATTAACACGTGATTACAAATAGTTTATATGCAATATGTCTTTCAAATTATCTAATTTAATATTTCTTATTTAGTAAGTAATTAATTATAAGATATTGGTATGTGCTAAAAAATAAATGTTACTTTCAAAGAATTTTTTTTAGGGAAAAAATACTATGTTATATACGTAATTCCTTTTTGCATTTATATTAATAATAAGAAGATTGCTTATCGACCCTGAAGGCTCGATGCCGATATCACCAACTTACTGCTCACAAACTTCCAAGCGTCACACCGAAATCCAAATCCGTCAGATCACTCTTAACGCAATCCTCCCACCTACGCCTCGGTATATCCCTCAGTCGTTTGCCAGGCAGCACTGCGCCTATTAATTTTTTAAGCATTCGTTCGTTACCGAGTCCTACAACTTTGTAAGCCCATTTTAATCTTCGCGACTGTATTAATTTAATAATACTAGCCGGGTGCATGCGCCGCAATTCCGCTTTGTGTAATCTCTTGAATTCTCCAGTAGTCTTATCCTTTTTTCGGTCCGAACACCTTATTTTCGAATATCTTATGACGTTGGTCATCCTTCAGCGTCAACGGCCGTTTCATATTCGTATAGAAGAGTAGGAAGGATAATAGTTTTGTAAATTTTTTTTTTTAATTTTGGGAAGAAGATGGCCCCGTGACCATTTGAATTTTATATCTTAGAACTACCACTGGGTAGTTTCTCTATTTGTCTTTATCCATGCCACAATGTATCATTCCTCCCATTTACTTGTTGTATTGTTATAATACAGTTGTAAATTTCAAGAATAAATTAATAAAAAGAATTTCGGGACATAAGACGCGAGCTTAGTAATGTTGAGTCCAAATAATAACAAGCATTTCCTGCCTTTAATCGCGTTTTTATTTCCTCTTCAATTATTTCAATTACTTCCTCTTCAGTTTATATTATTATATTTAATTTTTGTTTTGACCATAACAATGTATCTATTGTATATAAAGAATGAAAAGAATGCCGACAAAGACAAGGGTTCTGTTCTGCAAATACTTTCCCAAGACACTTCCAGTTTATTGCACCCCAACTCCTAGATACCTGGAAAGTTCCCTCCCTTCCAGAGTTACGACATAAGATGACTCAATTTCATGATTTATGACAACCTAGCTTATATGGCTACTTCACTTTTACTTAACTGGGGAAAAAACAGGCCAAACAATTTTTCCTTTTCTGAAAGTGAAACTTTTTGGAGTAACCTGCTGTAGTTTAAGTGAACAAGTAATAAAAAATAATGTTTATTAGCCCCTGAATAGTAAGTGTTAACATATGTTTATTACAGCATATTTATCTTCAAGAATAGTATTAGCCGTGTGACAAGAAACAACCTGTAAAATAAACATTTTTCGAACCAATCGAACCAAACGTATAATGGTCCCAAATAAAAGAGAAGTATCCAATGACACAAACTTGAGGATATATAAATCTACTTTTCTCCCCATATTAACATACTCTTCGGGATCTTGAGCGTTGATCACCAAACAAAGAAGTAAGATCCAGGCTTCAGAAATGAGATTCCATAGGACTATAGAGAGGAAAACAAGATGAGACAGAATTCGCAACTCGATCATTAGATCAAGGCTCGGAGTGGAGCCTGCAGAAAAAAAAATCATTGAAGACAACAGTCTAAGATGGTTTGGACATGTTTTAAGTATGGAGAACAAAAGTTCGGCCAAGATGACATAAGAGGCTAAAGTTGATGTAAGATGGTCCAGAGGAAGAACCCGACATACCTGGGAAGATGGTGTTAAAGAAAGCTTCGTAAAGAAAAGCCTGCAATGGAATAGATGAAGAGAAATGATAGAGGATTGTACGGTATGGTCTGGGCTGTACAGAAGGAAACCTCACCACCAAGGGAGGATGCAATGTGGTGATGACCGAACTTTTAAAAATGGATAATAGTAATACAATACCTATCAAGAATATACAATCATTTAAAACTGTACTACTACAACTCATGAACTATCTAGAATTCAGCACTTGGTAGAGACTGTAATGTTTATAAGCCAACAGTTGTTTAGGGAGGTGAATTGTTTGTGATAAAGCTCAACCGTTAGGGTTTTCGCTCAATTAAAGATCCCCAATTTATTGACGCTGGGTGAGCCTCATGAAGTTCTTCAGATCCACAGGGTCTTTTGTTAACAGATTAAAACAATTATCTTCCATTCAGGCGTTTTTAATTAAATATTAAACTAAATAAAACAATCCTTTTTACTTTATTTTTAATTATTACATGTACGATGATAATTGCACTAGTTTATTTTTCCAGTTTACGTGTATTAATAAGCTCATTATTATTTCTCTCTTTTCTTTTCGTTTTTATTTTTAAACATAATTTTGAATATTCACCTATTAATTTTTAAACCAATAAATGCTATTATGTAATATGTGTTTCTATTGATAATTAAGTTTTTAAAAATAGGTTAAAAAAATCGAGTTTAGTGTACTATAACATGGAAAGTCTATTTTAATTTTATATAATTTAAGGTAAGCTTTATGTGTATGGGGCGGATTGGCTCAGTGAGAGAGCACTGAGTTGCCATACCAAAAATCCTGGTTCGAATCCCGCTGGTGGCACTTTTGTTAAGTCTGCTAGCGCCCGAAGATGGATCATATAGGATCTAGGACCTTCCTGGGGCTCACCCAGCCTCTATAAAGTAGATACTCAATGTAGGGGAGAAAATCTGACGGTTGAGCGCGATCTAGGACAAACTCCTACACAACCTATGAAACAGTACAGTCTCTACCATGTATTGAATCCCAGACCCATTCACGGATTGTAGTGGTACAGGTTTTTTTTTATGTGTATAGGAATATATTTTAGTATAGGATACTATCAATTTTATTATTGTAAAAAATATCATTATACATTTATACCTTTGTGCACATCTGTGTCTTCTGAATTTCCAAGAGCACATGCTTCTTAAAAGTTGATAGTACTCGAGTATATTTTAGGGGAGCGGGACAGCTCAGTGTATAGAGTCCTGAGTTGATATGCTGAAGGTTCACGGTGGTAGAGAAATTATTTAATCTGTAAACAGCCACGAATGGACCCTTTGAGATATGCAGACCTCCCCCAAGAAAATGGGTATCTTTAATTGATAATTATGTATTTAAAAAAATGGAAAACAAATCTAGTATAGTATATTATAATATGGAAGGTTTTTTTTTTATTTATTATTTAATTTTCATTTGCACCTGGGCAATTGCTCATCCAGCAAATTTGTTCCAAGTTATATTCACTTGGCTTTTCTACTGGAACATCAAGTTTTGGAATGGAAATGTCAGTAGTTGAGTAGGTCTCTTGGCCAATGTCTTTTTAATCTTTTCCTATCAAGTCCAGTGTAACAGGGAGTAGGAAAGCGGAAGATCGTATGAATATATGATTTTATAGTGGGAATATTCATGTCGTTGTGTATGGTGTGATTCGAAATATACCATGGTGCATTGAAAATTTTTCTGGGAATTTTGGACAGTGCTATTTGTATATTGTGTATGTGGACTTGTTTAGCTGAAAAGTTCTGCTCCATATGTCCAAATAGGTTTTAGTATACTGTTATAGATAAGTCGCTTGTTCCGTAAGTCAAGTGAAGATCTGTAGTCCAGAAGATGTGATAGTTGTTTGGAGTGTCTTGTCAGTTCTTGTCTTCTTAATTTTGTATGTACGTTCCATTATCTCTTGTCCAGGTATATTCCGAGATAACGTACATTATCTCGGATTATATATAATTAATTATATAATCTTTTTTAATTTTTTATAATTTGAGTTAGACTTTATGTGTATAGGAATGTTCCACTGATAAAAAATAAAATACTACCAAATAAAAGATTTCAGAGCTCGCAGAAAAGAAAGAGAAATATTTAATAATTTTAATAATAAAGAATACACAAAATGAAATAAACAAGTTACGTATATCGAATCTGCGAAATATTACTTTGTCTATATTTTTCAAATTTAATAAAAGTTGGAAAAATACCAGCTATATTTACCTATTTGTTTTAATAAAAAATGTTTTCAATTGATGTATGATGTAAAGTCTATTGCATTTTCCATGTTTTTGTTTTTTTTAAATGGTACACCGTCTATTTTATTGTTTTGATATTAAAGTCTGAACCAATCCGAACTAAAAACTGCGACATATCGTGATATTTGGCAACATCCCGGTTTGTTAGGAGCCGCTGTGGCCGAAGTGGTTAAGGCATTACCTTAGCATCCATGTAACTCCTGCAGTGCCTTTTCGAATCCGATTTAGGCGGGTTAAAATTTATTTTGAGTTGAATCCAAGGAATGAATATAGACCTTCATAGTCGGATTGAATAGTTAGTTAAGAGGTGTTAGGACAATGAAAGAAAAACTTTTTTTTATTCAGGGTAGAACCATAATGACTTATAGCTATCTGTATATTATGGGAGGGGAGTGGCTCAGTGGAGCACTGAGTTGCCATGCCAGAAATCCTGGTTCAAATCCTGCTGTCGGCAAGACTTTTATTTTGTCTGTTTGTAGCCGGATATGGATCATTCTGGATCTAGGACCCTCCTGGCGGAAAATAAGGGGGGGAAATCTGGCGGTTGAGCGTGACCTAGAACAAATCACCTCCTTGCAGAACTGTTGTCCATGAAACAGTACAGTCTCTACTATGTACTGAACCCTAGACCCGAACACAGTTTTAGTGGTACAGGCTTTAGATTTATATTATAAATATTATAACATTTTGAAAATGTTTTTTTAAATTGATAGGAGGTTCCCACCCTAACGACGAACAAATAATTGATTTAATAAATAATAGAGACTGTTTCTTAGCTAACTGATAGAAGCAGTAGTGCTATGCATGAAAGTGATTTGGTAATCACACTCGACCACAAGCCTTTTCCTTATATTAAAGGCATCTTTATGATGCTGGGCAGGACGAGCCCGAAGTCTGCAGATCCCATACGATTGGGTACGTTGGTATGACTGAAAATTTACCTGTCATAGCCGGTAAATTATTAAAACCACACATAATTCAAATTTTATTTTACTGAATTAGGTATATAACGCTTTAGTAGAGGAATCCTGATATTACTCTATAAATTGAATTTCAGTTTAGTAATTACCCCGATTTTGCACGGGTAGTAAGACTACCTAGTAAGACGACCTTTTATTATGTCGATATTGTAAACATAAAAACAAAATAAAACATTTGTTTACATTTATTTTCAAGCGCGTTAAGTTTTTGCGATAACCCATAAGATACTCATTTAAATTATATGGTATAAAATATTCTAATAATGCGCATGATATGCTTAATTTAACTAAAGTATATAAGTTGATGAGGATTAATACCGAACTCGTCTAAATAGCTTTCCAAAAACCTCAATGTACGTTATCAATGTTTTCAGAAGATGAAATAGGTATAGTAAGGTGTCCTTACAATACAAATCCGTGCGGTAGTTATTCAGTTTACCGCGAACAGACATAAGCGGCCGAAGACTTTGTTTTAAAATCGGTTAACACCCACGGGAGTTATTTCTCCGCTACAGCCAGACTTGAACCCGGTACCTTAAAAATAGCAACTGAACGCCCTACACACCAACCTACCTATTTTGTATTTATGTTACAGCTCGACGTTTCAGGCTACTTCAACATTTACTAGACAAACCCTCTAAGCTCCCCATTAATTACAAAAGACTCATATACATTACAATCATTAGACGCATCTGGACTTACGGATTAGAGCTTTTGGGCTCCACTAAGCCATCGAATTCCTCTCGTATTCAATTCTTACAATCCGAAATCCTTCGTGAAAGCCTCAATGCTCCATACTTTGTTACGAACAAAGCAATAATGAGCTAGATGTCCCGTTTTTCGCTAATTTGGCCTGAATCCGATATCAATCTTTTTATGACAAACTTCATTTCCACTAAACCCACTAGTTTCAAACCTCGCTACCTCTTCAATTCCTGATTGTCCTCCGAGGCATCTGAAAAGAAAATGGCCTAGTGAACTTCTAAGGTGAAATTTTTATTTGATTACTAACGCTGGGTAGTTTCTCTACATGCCTTTGTCTGTGGACATGATTTATCTTTCATTATATTTACTTGATGTGTTCTGTATACAGTTGTAAATTTTAATAAATACATTTATTTTGTGTATTGTATTGTATTTATATTGTATTTTCGTTACAGTAAAATACTAAAATACAATATAATCCTAAAACTATAAAAATCAAAATCATCTGATATTGTTAATCAGTGCTTCCTCGTGCTAAAATAATCGTGATCTATGTTTTAGAATGTTATATACAATATAAATTACTGTATATAGCTGGTAATGACCTGACAACTCGTAGCGAAGAATGTTTTATCCTTAATTGGGCCTCTTGCTCAGGAAATCTCTCGGTACTCCTTGATTGTCTGTGTAATTCAATATGTTAGGAAATTTAACAATTTAACCCTTCGAGGTATATTAACTCCTCACACGTGAAATTGATAAATTTTATCTTATAATCTCTAATAATTAGTTATTAATTTTAAAAAACAAATCTTCTTGTTTACGTTATATTAATAAAATAAACGTAATATTAAAATATTGTATTTTCTCACATAATTATTAATGTTAGAAAATGGACAAAAATGGAGTTCCTCTAACATAAGAAAAATAACTGTATCACCACAACCCATGAAGGTATTGGGTTCGGTACATGGTCAAGACTGTACTGTTTCTGGGACAACGGTTGTGCATGAAGATGATTTACCCTAAATAGAGGCTGGGTGAGCCCCAGGAGGGTTCTAGATCCTACAAGGGATATGAACCAAGATTTCCCGCATGGCACCTCAGTGCTCTACTACTGAGCCACTCCGCTCCCTTTTTTACAAATGCCATTACGAGCACGTTGAAACATCAGAATACGTTTGATAATACTAACTTAACTCTGAAATTCTTATTTCTTTCAGGTGTCCTGCTAAAATCCTAAATGGATCTCTCCATCTCTTCAATTGTCCACCTCTCATCCTACCATAATCATATGGTGTCCATTCCGTGACTATTTCCAACCATCTGTTGTCCTTGCACCGCAAGAGATGTCCATAAGTATAATAGAGATGTTCTTATAAATCTTATACTAATTAATTTTTTTTTGTTCTTATAATAATTCATCGTTTCGTATACAGAAATATTTATTTCCTGTTACACATGATCACAGGGAAAGCCTTGTTCTTGCCCGGAGTACACTAGTACAACCGCTGCCATAAGAAGAAGCTGGCTACTTTAGATGACTTAGGGCTGTTAGTGATACAGGGACGAGAAGGCTACTTCGTTTTTCACAACTGCTTCGTGAACAAAAAGTGGCTACAAGCTCTCGGAATCGTGCCTCGGTCGCCTGTACTTTATTACCCCTTGTGCCACATCTTAGGAAGGAGCTGGATGTAGTTGTTATTACTCTTATCTCTAGATTGTAAATTATTGAATAATATCCTATTTAATCTATTAATTTATTAATAATAAAGGATTTTATGAAAATCCATTTTTCCTTCCTAGAAAATTCTAGTGAATAGTAACTGAAATATTAGAAATTTCGAGAAAATTTATTATCTTTTTTTTTTAGTATGACCGGATCAAAAATAGCATTTAACAGATAATAATATGCAATGTTAAGGCCAGATGATGTAGTAACCTAATAATATATTACTAGTTTTAATCATAAACAATAAATAGTTATTTATGCACCTAGGTACTAAAGAAGATCATTATTCCCTCAGATGTAACTTTATGCCTGATCGAATGCGAGGGAATAATTATCTTTACTGACGAGGCCAATGCAGAGGGAGTAAAGTATTGCTGGGAATAATGATCAATTTAGTCCCGAGGGGCATACAAGATTTTATCTCCAGATGGAATGTAAAAAGGCAAACTATACGCTATAATATTTTATATTTTGTTATGTTTTACAATAAATTCAAAAACTGAAATTAAATGTTCAATTATTACAATTTTGAATTGTTGTTTTGATTTACAATTTTGATTTAGCTGGCAATAAATTTGAAATAATATTATTTGATTCTTGTACAATATGTGTTGGGTCCATAACTTACACAACTGAACACAAATGAACTTCTGTTTGTCAGTTTTGGTGTTTTGAAACAAAATCTGATTTTATGGCCGGTGTGACAGGTGTACTAACCTAACCCTGAACTTTTTCAGTACAAAACGTACTGTATTTAGACGAATTAGGTTGTCATCTTATTCAAGAAAATGATTTAACTTTTTCACTCAATTTCTAATGCAGAGGGAGAAAAGACGTACTTTAGTCTTAATTAATTGAGCCAAAAACACGTGTTATGGTACCAACTCGAGATAATAATTTTTATTTGTAAATTAATGAACATTTTCTTTCTTTTTGTTTATTTTTCACCTTATTATTATGAAATTAAACATAATTGTTTACAATAATTTAATTTAAAAGATAAATAATCGTCTGTTTAGTTATAAGTCTAATATTTGTCATAAGTTTAAAAACACATGTTACGAAAGTGAAGATCGGCTTTTGATCGCTCCGACTGTATCAAACCAGACAGAGTTGGTACGAGCTTCTAGACGTGCACATCGCAAGCTATAGCACAAAGTTGCACCTTGGACTTGGAGAGATACTTATAAGAGAAACTACCCACTGGTAGTACTCAAATCGCATGTTCAACTAAGAAGGTCACGTGGCCATCTTCTTTTCAGACGCCTCGGAGGATTATCGGGAATTGAAGAGGAAGCTAGGTTTGAAACCACAGGGTTTGAGTGGAAAGGAGGTTTGGTATGAAAGGATAGATACCGGGTTCGGGCCAAATCAACAACAAATGGGACATTAAGGTCGTTATGGATGACTTTATTCTTAACAAAATAAGGAGCGTTGTGGATTTTACCAAGGATTTTGGATAGTTGGGATTGGATACCAGAGGAATTCTATGGCTTAGTGGAGCCCAAAGCTCTACTCCGTAAGTCCAAATAGGTCATATGATGGCCATGTAGATGAGTCTTTTGTAGTTAATTGGGAGGTTAGAGCGTTTGTCTAGTAAGTGTTGAAGTAGCCTGAAACGTCGAGCGGTTTCTTGTCTTTTCAGTCTAGTATGAGGATTCGAGGTTAATCGTTTGTCAAGATGCAACCCTAAGTATCGGATCTGTTCGACAGGTACCAGTGGGATATTATTAAAGGATACTGAAGGGCAGGAAGTCTTTGGTTTACGACGTAAGGTAAAAGTGATTTGATGGGATTTTTGAGAATTTATTTTAATTCTCCAGTTATGACACCATTCTTCAAGAACAGTGATATGGGATTGGAGGCTTTGGGATACAATAACTGGATTGGTGTTGACTGATAATACACATGTATCATCAGCATACGTGGTAAGGATAGTATTAGGATGAGTTGGGATGTCAGCTGTATAAACTGTATAAAGGAATGGGCCAAGGATACTACCTTGAGGAGTCGTAAGATTAATAATAAGATCTTCATTTCTGTTATTGGTTAGTTGTAATTCTATAATTTAGTCAGTATAAGTAACTTCATTTTCTCTTTATAACAACATTTAAATTGTTCTTTTAATTCAGTCAATTGGTTTTTTTTATTGTCATAAGTATTATTTATTTAATTTATAAAAATTAGTTTAATATAAGGTTACGTCTAAATGACATGCGATCTTTTTCCTTATCCATATCAGAGCACTCATCGAAAGGTATAACTATTTCGCGGGAGCTCAAACATCCAATCTAGTTAGAAAAATAAATACATACAAAGAGACTCCAATATCAGATACTTTTAAATTTATTGTAATGAAAAATATTAAAAAATGGAGTTCATTATTAATCTCAATAAAATAAATAACATCAATTCAAATATTGTGTTTTCATTAATTGAAGTCCACCCATTTTATATTGTAATATAATGTGGGATAGAATGAAATTTGGTAAGGCACATCTGTGTCTTCTGAATTGTTCGGACAACTTGAAAATTTATTGTACTGTAGTATATTTTGGGGAAACAGAGCAGATCAGTGTTTAGAGTGCTGAATTTTCAGGGTTCAAATCCGGCTATGGCTGGTAAATTTTCAGTCATATAAGGAACCCAATGGGTTCTGGAGACTTTGGGCTCGCCCAGATCAGCATCATAAAGATACCCTTATTATATGGAAAAGCCTTGTGGCTCAGTGTGATTACCAAATCAATTTCATGTATAGCACTACTGCTTCTATCTGTTAGCTAAGAAACAGTCTCTATCATTTATTGAGTCAATCAGTTCCTAAATATTATATGTTTTATTTTTATTATACTGGTTCATATCCACTTCTCTGGTTAGATTGCCATAAATTAAGGAATTGAGCCATAACTCAGGTTATGAATTAAGTTGTAACTCTGAAACAGAAATGACTTTTCAGGTATCTAGGAGTTGGGTTAGGAATAAACTATCCTGAGTATAAATCCTACTGTGTAAAATTAATTATATAATCTTTTAACTACTATACCATAATTATATCAACGACGCCCCGACCGGTTTTTTTTTCTATTTATTTACTATTCGACTGAAAATCTGCTATGTTACTGGAGATAAATAATTCGGAGTATTTGAAATATATAAACATAATTATAAGACGTCCATAACAACTTTAGAAAATATTTAAATAATACAGCTTCAATCTTTTGAAAAATCGTAACAAAAAAAGGCAAACTCGTAGTTTTTTGTATTCTATTTGGTAATTCTGACCTCAAAACCCCTTGAATTGATTAAAGATATGTAATGCATAAGGACATTAAAACACCGAATCTAGTTCTATTTTAGATTTCATAGTTTGGATTGTGCTGCACCCAAAGAGCGGATACGCAAAGTATCTTCGGGGACAAGCAGCACTGCTTACTTCTGGGGATCACCTCTGCTGTTTCTACCATCCAATGAGCTTGATACATAAATATAAATAATGGTAATATTTATATAAATAAATTTTCCTAATTATATAAATATGTTTTAATTGAACACCATGTTAAATTATATTTTGCATATGTGGAGTAGTAACAAAGAACATGTATTGTAACATGTATCCTCCTAGTTTTAGATACATGGTTTATATTTTTGAATATATGTTGCTCAATTTGTTTTAATCAACTTTAGCTTAAACGTTGGAATTCAATTGATATAAGAATAATTATATTTAACAAACATTCGTTTAATAGTTGTACTATTGATACTAAAAATAACTTAAAACATCATTAAGGAAGTAAATGGTCCGGGTGGAGGTAAAAAAAAATCTCTTAAACAGGGAGAACGTTTTATTGGTAAGCCAACGTTTCGACCAACATTGCAGGTCTTCTTCAGGGCTAATGATGGGCATAGTAGAGTGAGCACCCCCTGCCCATCACTAGCCCTGAAAAAGACCTGCAATCTCGGTCGAAACGTTGGCTTACCAATAAAACGTTCTCCCTAAAATATCAATAACTAACTGAAATATTCGTTTCCCCTGAAAGAGTTTATTTGTCACAGTTAAATGTCTTGTTTTATGAAATGATTAAAAGTATTGTTGATTTTTACGATGATAATAATGCTAAAAATTAAAGTGAAGTTCATTAGCATCTGTGTAAATACAAATATAAGTAAGGTCAATTGGTATCTTGCATTAAGCGTGTGCAGCCTCATCATATGTTTTGATTTATACATAAACTACTTTAAATTGTATAATAATTATTTTATGCATATTACTATGAATTTTAATTATAATTTATTTTATTTTATTTGTTACTAATTTTTGCTTGGAATGTCAGTATAGGTGAAAACTAGACTACTGTTAATATTGATTTCATGAAACTTAAAACTGTATGATAGTATTACATTGAGTAAATATAATGAATGATAAATAATTGCTTGGACTAAAGACAAGTAGAGAAACTACCTAGAGGCAGTACTCGAATAACAAATCCAACTTCTTTTCAGATACCTCGGAGGATTATCAGGAATTGAAGAGGTTTTTAAGTTTAAAACTAGTGGGCTTGAGAGGGAATAAAGTATATATATTAAATTTACAGTGTCAAAATTTAATTTATTCAGGCTATAATTGATTAAGAAATTAAAAAAAAAACGATTGTCTATTTATTTTTTTAAGTTTCTTGTCTATGTCATTCATTTATTTATAAGTTATTAAATTAAAATACTAAGCAGCTTTTAGGCTAATGCCTTTTTCTATTTGTTATAACCTGCGTTTGAAGTTAAAGGTTCTAGAGTCGAACTAATTTCCTCAACACCTAGCCATTGAGGGCGAGGTAGCCCCAGGTAGAGAGGTTTACTATCCGCTAATTGCGGAGCAGGTAAGCAGCATCAGGCCCTACTTAGCTCTAATTACCTCTGACCATTCATCGGCAACTCTTCTGCTTCTTCAGCTCCCATTGTCAGCTGCCTAAATATCTGTAATCGCGGCAAACTTTTTCCCGGCCCTTGTTAACTAAATAGCTCTTCATAATGGCTTTTGTACGAACTGCGAACTTCCAGGAAAGCCCATTGAGTAATTTTTGAGGTTTTAATTTATTTTTTTTTAATTTTCAGCTGTATTATAACAATACAATTAATTGTGATGAACGATACTTAACGGCATGAATGAAAGAACGTAAAAAAACTACCCAGAGGTAGTACTCAAATAACAAATTCAACTAAGGAGGTCACGATGCCACCTTCTTTTCAGACACCTAGGAGAATAACTGGGAATTGGAGAGGTTTAAAACTAGTGGGTTCGAGTGGAGTAAAGTTTGTCATAAAAGGACTAGTATCGGGCTCGGGCCAAATCAGCAACAAATGAAACATTAAGGTCATTATGGTTGACATTATTGGTAACAAAATAAGGTTTTGGATTGTAAGGATTGGATACGAGAGGAATTCACCGTCTTAGTGAAGTCCCAAAACTCCGTAAGCCCAAATAGGTCATATAATGGTCATATATATGGTTGTGCTGTAGTAGACGGAAACGGCGTGCAGTTTCTTGTCGTTTCCGGCTAGTATGATGATTCAAAGTTAAACGTTTTTCAAGATGTGTCCTAAGTACCGGACCAGTTCTATAGGAATCAGTGGGATGTTATTAAACGATACTGGAGAACAGGAGGTCATTAGTTTACGAAGGAGTGTAAAGATGATTTGATAGGATTTGTAAGAATTTATTTTCGTCCTTCAGTTTTGACAGCATTCTTTAAGAAAAAAGCAAAAGAGTTTCCGATGAATTGTGACTGGTAATTAAAACTCAGTCAGTTATATGTGATTAAAGAGGATGGGCCAAATTTATTTTAATAATAATTGTTACTATTACGAACTTGAATTTTTATATTATAACAGTTTTATATTAATAGTCTACTACAGGGAGCGGAGTGGCTCAGTGGTATAGCCACTGCAGGCAAGACTTTTGTATTCTGTTTGCGGCCGGCGATGGATCGTTTAGTATCTAGGACCCTCCTTGGGCTCACCCAGCCTCCATAAAATATTATGATGATAGGGTACCCGAAATAAGTGGGAAATATCTGGCAGTTGAGCATGACCTAGGACAACTCACCTCCTTGCAGAACCGTTGTTCATGAAACAGTACAGTATTTGTCATGTTCTGAACCCCAGGCATATTAACGGGTTTTAGTGGTACAGGTAAAAAATAAAAAAGTCTACTACATTATTATTGAACATGAGTGGAAAAACGTCTAAACAAAAGTCCTTTAAACTAAGTATCTTAAAGAAATTTTGTCCTTTCTGTTTTGTTGTTTTCAATTTTTCCTCCTACGTCCTCACAAATATTTTGAATCTCTTTTTAGCTATTACATTTCTGTAATAATATTGTGATTTATTTAAATACATAAAATGGGCTTTCTTTGTAATTTTAAACTTTTACTATTTAAGATTATCGTTAACGGAAAAAAACGGATTCTATGGTAGTCGAAATAGCAGTATGGTCATCAAAGTAGATAAAAGATCTTTAACCAATAAGACTCCTATAGTCTGACAATTTAGTAAATGACCTGCGCATAAGTAAGCCACGCTCGTTCCTCCACTACCTAGCACGCTTCACTCTTAACTGTCTAGATCTTTGTCCTTACTGTGCCTAGTATTTTAAGCCTACTACTTTTTTTCCTTTTTTTGCAAAATATTAGAAATTTTCCAGCTGATCCTGCCCGTAGTCATATGCTTGTCCTACGGATAAATCCATGAATGTCTCTGTACACGCCTTGTTACTTGACACAGAAGCCATCTTGTCTTCAGATAAAAAAGCAGTTATCCTGGACAAGATGATTGTTTAAGTATGAAGTGTTGCAGATATCCGCCCGGGTTTAACCATGTTTAAGTTTGAGGCGTGTTGCAGTTATGCCGAATGACCATGGTTAAGTTAGAAGGTTTTATGTCCATGTTTAAGATTGAGAAGGGGTTTACCCTATCGGGATATTGGGCCTCTGGATAAGAGTGGTTGTAGTGAGACGAAATGAATATATATATATTTTGATATACAAGAATATATTTGTATATTACTGTTAATTCATATCTGTGAATGGCTTATTCTTCTCTACGGTTGCTTGTTCCTGATGTGGCTGTGGTTCCTCCTCATCCTGACGGCTCTCTGAGTGATGTCTACTCCATGATGATGATGCACATCCTGGGTCGACTCATCTTTTACTATACTGTCCTTCCCAGTGTCCTGTACTTAGTGTACTGTGGCCATTTTGTCACTCTCGTAGTTGGCCCAGGAAGTGATAGAGGGCTCTGGCTCAGATACAAAGAGGTAGATGAGGTAAGAGAGCGGAACGGAGTTTTTAGATTAAACAATGATAATGAGAAAATTTATTAAATGGAAACTTTAAATTTAATGCTATGTTTTAAAGTGCCCGAAAATCGAGTTTATCAATATTTAAATACCAATATACAGGCGAACATAATAAAAGGATGTAAAAAATCTGCAGATTACAGTGAGTACTTTCTATAATTGAACTTATAAAAATAAAACTTATTCACTCGAAGTTGATTGTTCCCCGGATCTCCTAGCCTCCATAGCCTCTATACTCCGATTCTAGAATTTCCCCGATTCTCCCAACCCCTTCCTATCTCCTTCCCGGGTGTAACGAAGCATCACTTCCAAATATTTATAATTCCCCGGTTCGGGAAGGAGAGGAGAAGTTGGCCGCGTCCTAACAAGCTTCCTCGGCTAATAGCTCTGTATTTGCATGCCGCTTGAATTTCTTATCTTCTCCGAGAATGAAATTGATGTTGAGAATGGTTAGTAACTTTTTCCCTCTTAGTTTAATTTCCTCCTAAGTGGCCGGAGTGGGAGGTAAAACATCGCCGGGGAAAGACGAAAAAGACTAAATAACTAAACTTCTACCTCAGTTTCCGTTATTATAAATTACACGAAATAGGGCAGTTGTTTAGCATCAGCCTTCTTTTTTTTCCTAATAAAACTTTTTCATTTAATTATACTTAATAAGGCGGGGGTTTATACATCTTTTTTTTTTTCAGGTGAGTAGAGATACAATTGGTTCATAACATATTCTAAAGAACACATACACGATGTCGATAATATCAAAAATCTGTACAACTACGAGGCATGTTGTGTTGGTTTGGTATATTATGAAATAGAGGTGGCCAAAGTAGTTCCTTTTACTGAATCGTTCCTTTTGAGATAGTTCATTTTTCAAAAGAACTAGAAATGTACTAAACTAAGAGAGGAATTGAACTATAGAAACAGGGGGAGAAACTGAAGCTCAAATGAACAAGAAAGGTTCTAGAAAAAATAAAAAACAATTCTATCTCTACATTCATTTTATATTATTTACATTTTTTAATATTTATGTTATATTTTTATTGATTACGTTTATTTTCTATTTCTATTAGATTATTCTACACATATTTTACATTATTTACACTTATTGTTAACGCTCACTAATTAGTTTCATTACTTTTTTCCCCTCTATATATCGTTATTATCAATTTTAATTAATTATTTTCATTACTTGTTTTTCTTTTGTCATATTTAATTCTTTAGTTTGTAATTGATTTGATTATAATGAACGAGAGAAAAAATATTGGAATAATTGTACATAAAGCTTTATTTTTGTAATTATAAGTTAGTAGATTATATATATTTATGGATAATGTGAAGCATCACATTAATTCATGTCGACAAAACAAGACCGCCGTTGTCTTGGTGACGGCGGCGAGGGGCACCGTCGTCTTGGTAACGGCAGCGAGACGCTTACAGTCATTTTGTTGCTTTGAACATCAATCAGTGAACACTCATTGCGAGTTTCTTTTAGTATAGACTTACTGCAGTCTAATATCACTCATTACGAGTACCTCTTGTAATTACATTTCATTGTTGCTTTGAACATCAATCAGTGAACACTCATTGCGAGTTTCTTTTAGTGTAGACTTAGTGCAGTCTAACATTATTCATTGCGAGTTTCTTTTAGTGTAGACTTAGTGCAGCCTAACATTAAACATTATTCATTACGAATACCTTTGGAGCTCCTGGCATCATCGACATCTTTCGACTAATTAGTTTCATTACTTTTTTTCCCTCTATATATCGTTATTATCAATTTTAATTAATTAGTTTCATTACTTGTTTTTCTTTTGTCATATTTAATTCTTTAGTTTGTAATTGATTTGATTATAATGAACGAGAGAAAAAATATTGGAATAATTGTACATAAAGCTTTATTTTTGTAATTATTCAAATATTTTTTCTCTCGTTCATTATAATCAAATCAATTACAAACTAAAGAATTAAATATGACAAAAGAAAAACAAGTAATGAAACTAATTAATTAAAATTGATAATAACGATATATAGAGGGAAAAAAAGTAATGAAACTAATTAGTGAGCGTTAACACTTATTATTTTTTTTATAGTTTATTAGATTTTAAACGGTTTTTTCATTTCCTTTCTTCTAACGATCCAACACTATCGTCTTGACCGAAAATTCCTACAATAAATGGTTAGGTCAAAGTGTTGTGTATCTGAGGAATACGTTAATTCAAGTAGTTCTTTATATATATTTTTTAATTGTTCAATGTAAAATTTGTAATTCATTGGTAATTTAAACGTGCAAATAAATTGGATTTTCACTTGATCCAAACTATTACAGACAATACTATTACAGACTACACTTCTTTCTGCTTTTTTATTTAGGACCCAACTTTCACAACCATATGTCACCTGACAATGATTTTATATAATTTGATTTAGTCACTTTTTGACATTTGTCCAGTTTAAGAGCCTTTTGTATTGCATAGTAACAACAATTACCAGCGGAAAGTCTTGCTTTTATATCCGCTATTAGGTATTTAAAATTTTTTGTTTGCTTAATGCTGAACTCCATAAACGGGACTTTTAGGACCATGTACATGGTCTTGGCTTCGTGTATATGCAAACCTATTTTTTCTCCTGCTTGTTTGAATACCTGGAAGGCTCCTGCGAGTGCTGCTTTACTCCTGCCAGTTAGAAAAAGATCATCTGCATTGGCTAAATGTTGTGTCATCATAATGCATATTGTCCCACGTGGGTTTGTTCGAATCACACGCGCTGATGTTTCAAGGGCTAAATTGAAGGGCACTGGCGACAGACAACTTGGCATCTCGTGTTTGTAAGGGTCATCCTTGTAAGGCGAACAAGCTTTCTTGGTGGCCCTAGCTCCAGCACGGCAAGTAACATTTTTCTAAGGTTTATGCGGTCGTAGGCCTGACTATAGTCGATAAAGAGCTAATGCAGGTCAACATTATATTCGTAGCCTTTCTCCAATACCTATCGTATATAATCGTATGCATTTTAAGATTTATAGATTTAAAGAATTTTATTAACCAAAACTACATACGATAGCTTAAGAGCAGACGAAATTTTCAACAAGCAAACAGAACAAACAGTTTTAACCGTTTAGTTCAATAAAACAGAACTGTTTAATTTGTAACTACAGGCCTTCTTGGGGCTCACCCAGGGACTATATAAGAAGAAAATTATTTCTAGAAGCTAAGCCTCCTAATTAGTCCTTGTCTTGAGGAGGCCTAGCTTCCCTCCATTCGCTGACTGATACCCCGCTTCCGATTTTACGACCCTCCTGGAAGCAGGAGCAATTACCCGGGTGGATGTGGCGGATATTCGGAATATCTGGAGGAGCCCGGAGAAGCAGAATGGCCATATATAGAGCCCTGACATTTACTGTAATAGCCTCGCGGAAGGATTTCTTCAGGTGTCAAGAAAAAGGACCCGCCGCTATTACAGCCGTGGAATCCCGACCTGGCAATTCCTCCGCAGCTCCAGCTGATCGCTCCCGGAGAAATGTCGGCCGATCCTGGAGAATTTAACGCTCCGGGAGCAGGGGCTGTGGAATTTTAAAATCAGTTCGTCATTTATTTCTTTATCACTATAATGCATGAGAGAATTTTAACTTTTAAATTTGTAAAAAATTGCACCATCAGGAATCTAATGTAATATAATGCAGAGTTGCAATTACTTTCGTGCTAAACATAGTCTTTGGTAAACAACCTATATTGTTTCCTAAGTACATTAAAAATCATCCTAACAGTAATACATCACTTTTCAAAATATTTTCATCTGTATCTAGATATTTTATAGCAGTTTTATATCAAATAATGAATTGAATTGGTCAGGGAGTGCAGTCAATGATTACACAAAATAATTATAAATAACTTATTTTAACATTCCAACGTTTCGGCCTAAAATGTAGGACATCTTAAGGGCTAGGAAAGAAACAGAAACTAACGAGAACGTTTTATGTCGTTAGTCTATTACTATTAAAGGTTAAAAATTACCATTGGAATTATATTAAAAATATAATTTTAAAATAAAGATTAGGGGTTAATCTCTTGAAACTTACCATATCGCAGTATTTTAGAGATCTTTCCTTATCCGATCTCGTACTTTAAACTCTTTCATTCACTACTCCAAGGAATCTGTTCAATATCCATCCGATCTTTATATCCCATCTGTTCAATCACTTCATATCTGTCCAATTCCCAAATTATTGTAAATATAGATATATATTTTTCATTGACTTGTATACATCATCATAATATATTTATAAAATTATTCTTTAATTAAAATTGAGATCTACCAATCAACCAGCCATTCCAAAAACTATTTACAGAAAAAAAATTCTCAATATTTTAAATTATGAGTTTAAACAGTTGTGAAAATATGTTTTGGAAATGTTTTTTTTAAGTTATTGTTTACCCAAAACTTCGTTATAAATTTTGTAAAATATTTTGAAATAGAAAACGCTGAAAAATCAACACTACATCTAGCTGCAATCTGTTGGTTAATGTTGAAATGCTCATTATTAATAACTTATTTCTTTTATTTTATTGTTAGATGTTATAATTATTTATATATTTTTAAATATTTTCTTTTCAAATAAAACATTATTAATAACACTCAAAAAGATTTGTTTTAATTATAGGCGTTGAAACAAGTAGATAGAAGTTTCTACTGAGAATGATTATGAGAAGCAAGGGGATGGTTGACTGGAAGATAGACGTAAGGAAGAAAATAGTAGGGGGTGCAGTCCAATAAAAACACTAAATAAGTGGTTACTTATTTAATTATGTGCCAACGTTTCTTGTGATTATGGTGAATATGGAGAATGATTATGGTTGGGGTGGAGGTTAACGATCTCCTAAATACTAGCAAACAATTTCTTGTTTAGAAACCAACATTTTTAACCAAGTCGCAGGTCTTCTTATTGGCTGAAAAAAACAAGATACAGTAAATGAATAAACTTTTTTTTTTCTAAAATCTTTGAGTAACATTAATATGAAAAATAATTAGTATAAAGTAGTGAGTTATACGACATGCTCAATAAAAGTGGATCTATGAGACACCTGTTGTGATTGGAGCAACACTGATACCTTGCTCAATTCCATTTCAGAAAGGAATAAATTAGTCAAAATGAAATATTAATCGGAATCACGGGCTAATGATGAGCTAATAGATACTCACCAATGTTTCCGAACCACTTCCAAATTTGTAGCGGCGATCGCTGGAGCGGGCGAGATCCTAAGAGATAGCTGTGGAAATAAATTAAAACGAAATAGCGGGCTGTGATAAGGATCGCTGGATATCCTTCATCTTGTATCGCCGAGCTATTGATTATTATAAATACCATTTCCCGGGAAGTTATCTCCGCGCTAATGGATGGTCGATGGCGCCTCCGCAATCGCTTACTTCTTCCGTTCTTTATCTTCACTTATCTCTTCATCTCCTTCGCAGCATATCCAAGGACACTGCAAGTGAGATGGCATCATGGGATGCTTAAAAAATTAATTTTTTGAAGCGAAAACTTATTTAGCAGCGTTTATCGAGTTTTGGTAGGGGAAAACTTATGGATTCGCGTCAGCTAAATGACCGACATGCTCGTGACGCACTGAGCGATACGTAGAAGCCTATACATGAGTTATATAATTTGTTTTAATTAATTTTGTTTTAAAAGTTGGAACTTCATTGAAACAAGAATAATTATATTTAACTTTAACGGAGTGTGATGAAAGTGAGTTTACAAGCAGCTGGTTGGAACAAATGGGTTTGTGTGAAAAATATCACTGCCTTAATCACTTTATTTATATTATTTCATTTCAATATTTATTACGAATACATTCATAAATTAATATTTATTTTTTATTCACTAATTCATTGAGTTGTTGAATTATGCTATTTTTCCTGGTTTTTTTACTGCTTCCCTAATTTTGGTATTTCGGAACGCGTTGTAGTCTTTATATATAACGTTATAACCATTGAAAATTAGCAACAATTATAATTATCAGTGAGAAGTTTCCAGTTTAAACA
This sequence comes from Troilus luridus, assembly GCA_964056705.1. Lineage (NCBI taxonomy): Eukaryota > Metazoa > Arthropoda > Insecta > Hemiptera > Pentatomidae > Troilus > Troilus luridus. Next base: position 193,906,134 of record OZ057412.1, on the reverse strand, counting down.
TAATCTAAAATGTCAAAGACGTTGATTAAGAGAAAAAAAAACCACTGCCTTGAAACTTATTTAATTTAAAACTTTTGAAAATATTGAAACTTATTATTCTCTCACAATTAATCGACATTGTTTGCAAATTTATGGAGTATATTAATAAAATATATAGAAATTATTTGATGTTGTAACTGAAGATTTTTTGGGAAACTGCTAGCAAATAATGGATTTTCACGTTGTATTTTATAGTAAAGAATTGATTAATAGCTTGTTTAATTAATTAATGTTGATTTATATAATACGATAGAGAAGAAAAAAACATATTATAGTCAATATTTGTTTTTTAAACCTTGCAAATAATTAAAAAACGTTTCGACATTTATTTGTCATTCTCAATTTCAGCAATATTCATTCCTCATACAACTTGATTATAATCATAAGTACAAATTATTACTGTGAAACAATAAAAATACATTAAAATACAATCATAAATAAATTTTAAAAATAACTAATAACAAAAAGCATAGATACCTTAAGGTCAAAATATTCTTTCAAGTAAAAAAAAAAATTAAAAACTTATATAAAATCTTGGAAATTGTCTTTCTTTCAAGGTCATGAATACAATATTACATTGAAAATCAAACTTTGATCTCTGCAATACTAGATCAAATTAAAGTCATTCAAGAATATAAATATATTAATAAATGTCCTCCAAAACAAACAAAACTATAACAGACAAATATGGTATTTATTTTAATTTTACCATTTAAACAATTAAATTATTAATTAAAAACATGGAATTTATTTTGAATATTAATTCAAATTTTTTTATCATCTGATCTATTAGTAGGTTACGGGTCATGTGATTTTGCTCTATCTGATTTGTTTATGAAGCTTAAAGCATCTTATGTTCTATTTCTTTTTTAATTTTAAAATTATGGACGAATACAATTTGCTTATATCTCCAGCTTCTTTTCTATCTACCTTTTTTTCTATTTGTAAGGTATTTTTTTACCTATTTAATTATTTGTAAGGTTTAAACAAATATTGACTGGAATATGTTTTTTTCTTCTCTATCCTATTATATAAATCAAGAAGATTGAGTCCAGTATATAAGTAAAATCTTATAAAGAAGCTATTTTTCCTGTGATTTTGACCTATACCTGGAATATGACTACGCAATAAAATTAGTTCATCAGAGAAATTAAACAATAATAAATTTTTTGAAAAAAATAATATAGATGTCATAAAAATTCCAATGACTACAGCAATAGAGAACTTTTTCACTATGATATATAGAACAAAGATATATTTATGTTTAGCAGAGAGTCGTTAAGTGTAATATGATTTCACTTGTTGCTCATTATATAACTTATTTTCTAAGCTAGAAATTCTTTTCTCTTCGAGGACAACCTTATAAAACTTATAATTGCTTGTAGGAGTGGTTTTTCTTCTTTTTTTTTGGTTTTAATGAGGGCAGATATGCATTTACTGCACTTAATGAGGATGTAGCTTGCAACAGCATGAGGAATCCCTTCTTCTATGCATATCTAAATGTTTTATCTCCTCCAGTAAATTGCCCCCGAGGAAGGCAAAACGGAGACAAAAGAAGAAGTCGAGGGTCTGATCTATTTCTTAATAAGAGTGGCCACATTGTGTAATTTCCTACCGGATCGGGCACTAAGTCATTTCAGAGGCGTTTCACTTCTACCTTTTATTTAAATTATCCTCGCTACACCGCTTATTTTCCACCTACGCATTCGCCATCTTCTCTTTTTTACTTCTCTCCTTTTTCTCCGGAGTTGAATATAGGGTAATTTACTGAGGAGCATTGATCATAGTTATTTTAAATCAGTCATCTCTTTTCTCATGACAAATTAGTTCGTAATATAGAGAATCAGCGACGTATTGATACAGATAACAGTCATTATGAAATCTGGAATTAAAATCAGCCCGTCATCATTGGCTAACATTGATATCAGAGCATAACTTTTGGTACAACAAAGCACGAAAATTCAATAATAAATAGAAAACAGATAAGTTTATCTTTTTTTATTTTTTTTGCAGAGCGAGGATGGATTCTTTGGGATCTGGGGTCCTCCTGGGGATCACTCAGCCTCTATAAAAACAGGGAAAACCTATTTATAAGGAATTGTTATGAGATTCCAATATCCGCAAGTCGTACATAGAGGAGCCTACAACTAAGCTGTCAATATTTTGCCAATTCACAATAGTAAATGTCCCTAAAACTTACAATGCATTATTGTTCCTTAAATATATGGATTTATTTTTCCATAACAGCTATAAGATCTGAATGGGGTGCAAACAGCCTCTAATTGTTTCCCCTTACTTGGGTGGAAAATGATCTAGCACAAATCACAACCGTTACAGATTGACCGTACAGTCTCTACTATGTGCTGAACCCAAGACTCTTGGGACCAACAAATACTTGTTGGGGTGCAGTTTTTTTTTTATCAGAGGGCTGTTTATCAACACCATATTTCATTTCTTTAAAAAATACTTGAAGAAAAATCTACCTCTACACTTTCACAATTACTTTTAATAGTAAGAAAGATACTCCTCATGCCTGGCATTAAAATTGCCTGCAAATAAAATTTGAAAGTATAAACATAAACAAATACACAGTATACGAGTATATTGGTGATAAAATATTTAAATGGAATTTGCAGGAATCGAGTATGCAAATTTATTTGATGGTGATGTTATAAACAGATCGAAAGCGGGACCTTCATTTCCAATTTTATAAAAAAAGAGATTTAAAAAAAATCATTAAAATGAAAACTATATATTATATTATAAAAATATCATTATTTCAGAATTTTATTTAAGATTCTACATTTACATGTTTGGTTGTTTTCTTTAACGTCACTTTATGTTGATATGGCTAATCGGAGGATGGTACAGTGGGGGTCCTGAATTTCGCCTATCGAGTTATAATTAGGATAAGGTTTTTAACGAGTACCAGACATATTACAGGATCGGGACTCTTATTTTACGTCCCTTCCGAAGGATGTTTTAGTCCTTTTTAGAAAATCTTAGGGTCATCTGCCTGGCTATGAACCAGCGATCTTGGTTGTATCAAAAAAGGTTGATCAGGTAAACACTATGCCACAGTTCAGCCAATTTTATACGTCCGTTAATCAGAAATATATCATTTTTCTTCTTCCGTAGATATGTAATCTAATTATTTAAGTCATATAAGTGGTCATATACAACAGTGTTGTAAGCTCTTTTGACAACAATGAATCGAGCGTTTCTGTTGTTAGACTAGTTTGTCACTCGTATGCTATACAATACAGAAACGTTCAAACAGACCAATAGTATCGATTTCCTACGTTGGTATACCACCAGGTTTCCCACTGCATTATCCTCTAGTTTCTGTCCCACTTCTTTCATTCTTCTCCTAGTCCCAGAAGAAGGTCCCACCATCAATAATACCACAACACACTCACACAACAAGACTGGTCACCGGATCCAGGTGAAATCGGAGACGAACGAAGAAAGGAAGAGAAGGAAATGGAAGCGGAAAAAGTGAAACTAATGAAGGTACTTGAGGCGACTTCCGGTGGTCGCCGTGGGTGGTGTTGCCATGGTGATAGAGTACCGCCAAATTATAGGCCATTTTTTGTTCAAATTTCCTATGCCGGCTTCCGGATCGTGTAACATACGTCTTAGGAACGTTTCGGCAGGTTTCGTTGTTTTCAGTAGACTCATTCCATTACATTCTTTGACTTTATGCATATAATATATTTTTTTTAAATAAAGTAATTATATAAGAATTTTAATATTTTTTTTATTATAATAACTTTGATTATCAAAAAATTGATAATTTTTTTCCAGACAATGAGTAATCTTAATTTTAAAATTTATTTTGACAAATATTTTCAATTATTTATGTTTACTGCTTTTCCAGCAGGGTTAATTATTAGAAACTCATTCAGGCTCTAATTTGAGAATTAATTGTACTTTCAGCAAAAATCACAATGTTTTAACCTTTTATTTTGTTTTAACATCATTAAAATGATTTTTTCACGGTGATAAGTATTCCATAAAAATAAGAGAAAATTTTAGTTTTTTCATAAATAATAAATTCATTAACTAAATTAAACTTAGTCTACTTTTCAAACACACTTAGTGTATCATGAGAAGCGAGGGGATGGTTGACTGGAAGATAGAGTAAGGAAGAAAATAGTTGGGGGTGCAGTCAAATAAAACACTAAATAAGTGGGTACTTATTTAATTATGTGTAATTAATATAATTTATTAATAATATTAATTATGGGTACTTATATAATTGCTTATTTAATTAGCATAACGTATTTTTTTGTCAGTTAGACCGCCTCTAGTCTAGCTTCAGCTTCCAATAGCCCTGAAGGTCGAAACGTCGGCACATAATTAAATAAGTACCCACTTATTTAGTGTTTTTATTTGACTGCACCCCCAACTATTTTCTTCCTTACACTTACTGTATCTCTATTTCTTCAACGATTCAAGCAATATGAAAAGGCTTTCGGCTATATTGAGTTAAAATACAAAAAACATATTAATTAATTATATAAATTAAATTAATTAATAATGTAAAGTCATTGGTTTTAAATAAATTATAAATCATTATATAAAAATTGGATTTTTAAAATAATTAAATGTATAGGCTAATATTTAGTGTTCTGTGCGAGATTTATTTATTATAAACAATTATTTTAGAAATATTATAAAGATTCTGGATTGATAAACTTGAGGTTCGTGGTTTCAACATCTCAATTCAATTTAGTGTAAATTCCAGTAATATCTATTGAGTTTCTGCTGAAGAATATAGATGCTTCATAGATATTTTCCAGAACCTATATACACATGGAATATTGGGTTTATTTTCATGTCTTTTATAATAAAAATAAAACATTTAAGAACGCATGTTTCAAATAATATATATAATCGATCGATTGAAAAATTCGAAGATAGAATAACAGATTAGGACGGAGACCTTGGCGCTTGCGATTCGTATCCTGTTCGGGGCGTGAAGATATCATTAGGGGCCTAATTATTATCTCATAATTATTCACGAAAATTGCATGTTTTATTTTTTTTATTTTTTCATCAAATATTTATATTTGAATCTCGGTTCTCACGAAGTTCTCACGCATTAGAATCAAATTTTGTTGTATGTAGTTTTAAGACCAAAGAATGAAATCGCAATAGAAGTTAAAACAAAATTATTATAAAAACATTACAACTATATAATTAGTTATCTTAGTTTATCGATATATTTAATTATTTACTAACATTTTTTTAATATAAGTGCTATCAATTCAGGTACAGCGGGGTAACAGTGCGTAGAGTGGTGAGTTGCTGTGTTGAAGGTCTCAGGTTCAAATCTAGCTGTGGCTGATGTATTATTTAATCTAGCATCAACCTTGAATGGACTCTGTAGGATTTTCATACCCTCCTGATGCTCATTCAGCAACTATAAAATGGGTACAGGTTATTGGAGGAGAAACCTGAAGATCATATGATAAGTCACACAGATCCCTGCACAACTGTTGCCCTAGAAACAGTAGTTTAGTATAGTAACTGTAGAACATTACCATCCGCTTTACCCAAAACCTTTCGTGGATTGTAACGGTACTGTTGTTTTTTCCCCATTCTTCTGGTAAAAATATGTCTTTTGAAGATGTTTGGCTAGTTTCATTTCGAACGATGTTTTTTTTTTTAGTAATGCTATTAGAAAAACACATTTATTAATAAAAAATTTATAAAAATAAATCATGAAGAGATCAGGTCCATGCACACAATAAGGATTGCACTGTATCTAAGCGTACGGTTGTGCAAGGTGGTGTAGGCTGGGCGTGCCCATTAAGGGTCTGCAGATTACAAAAAACGATATTGAAATAATTCGTTATTTGTTTGTCAAATCCGGTCTGGAACTCAGGAACATAGCACCTTTCTTATGAATAGCCAAATTAATATAAGAATGTAATTTTTTTTTTAATTCAGGTTAATATTTTGTGCGTAAAAAATGTTTTTTTTATATTTTTCTTTCCATATTAGATATTTGAAGATTAAAAAATTACTTATAACGTTGTTAACTTTTGGCCAAATGAAAAGTAGATATATCCGCAATGGTTACTTAAACCTAGTGGTGACGTTATAACCTTGACAATAGTACCGCTGCATGGAGACTAAAAGCGGGAGGTATCGTTTCTTATTAGCGGCCGAGACGTAAACAGGAGATAACGGTCGTAAGATGGGCCCTCGGCCGGATAATAAAAGCATAGACTGTTTATTGAGCCTCGCTTTTAGTCATGCCATCAGCATTTATTGCTCTTCTTATCGTACCATGTGCCATGACCCGTCTTCATTACCTCTTCCTTTGTCTGTGTTTCTCTCCACGAGATCTCTTCCTCTGCGAGAAGAAAGAGAGAATGGAGCATGACTGATAAAAACGCTCTGAATAGTAAAGGTGCATTGATTAACTTTTATGAATTATTTAAAATTTTAAAAATACATCTGTCCAATAAAACGTTACTTACCATTGAACTTATCACTCATATAGGTCATGGGGGTGGGGGGGGGGGGATAGGCAGTTTTGAGGTAGTAAAAAAGTGAAGACAAGTGAAAACTCAAAACTCAGTAGTAACTATCTTCTTTTTTGAATTTCTATATCAATTATAGTCTGAGTAATTAAAATGAAAAATGTATTTTTCACATATGGGGAGGAGAGTGGCTCAGTGATAGAGCGCTGAGTTGTCATGCCGTAAATCCTGGGTTCGAATCCCACTCACTGGCAGGCTCTAATTTAGTCAGTTAGTATCCGGAGATGGATCATATGGGATCTAGGAATGTACTGGGGCTCACCCAGCCTTTTATTGGGTATCCAAAATAAGGGAGAAAATCTGGGGGTGGAGCGTGATCTAGGATAAATCGCCTCCCTGCACAGTAAAGTCTGAAACAGTAGAGTCTCTACCAGGCACTGAACCCCAGACCCCTTCACGGGTTGTAGTGGTATAGAACAGGCTGTAGGTTCCTCACAGTTACTTATACTCCAAACAATAATTTTTAATTAGTTTATATACTAACCGAAACATAGGAAGGGGTGCACACGCTCTATACAAAATATCGATTATTCAATTGAAATAATAATTATTATACGGTTATTTTGCATAATATTAGTTGAGCTTAAGTCTAAGCAGAAGAAAATGATCCGGGTGGAGGGTAAAAAAATATTTCTTAAATAAGAAGAAATGTTTATTGGAAAATCAACGTTTCCACCAATATTGCAGGTCTTCTTCAGGGGTTAAAATGAGGTCAAGGGATGGAAGTGGACCTCAATCCTTGATCCCATCATAACGTTCTTTTAGCATTTTCGATCTGAGGCATTGTCTACAGAGCCTTCTATATTCCGTCTCTACCCCGGAGCGCCTTTTCTTGAAACGAGAATGATATAGGTTGTTCATACTTCTGTTTTCCATCAGTACGAAAAAGTTTTGCAGTAAGGTTTTCTTGGGTCATTATCTGAAGAAAATCAATCCAGTAGAGGACGTATTCCTCAGAAATTTAGATTTTTTTGATTCCCAAAAAAATTTTGGGAATTATGACAATATGCTCAGCGGACTCTGAACGCTTATGCAAGGAATTGGATTGTCATTATCCTTCCCATGTGTCTTGAATTTTGGTCTGAAAGCACCTATGTCTTTTCTGGAATTGTAGAAACCCTGTAGAAAATCCATTTTTCTGCTTGGATCTCCGTAAGGTATCATCTCGGATTATCACTTTCCTGAGGTTCCCGGCAATCCTCATACGGATGTTGTCCAGTAGACGTGTCAAATCTCCTTTTTAAGTAAAGTTAGTACCCTTATTTTGGGGAAGAACCTGGTGGTTGAGTGCAATCTTAGCCAAATTACCTCCCTGTACGACCATAGGCTTGCACAGGCGCTTAGTTCTATAATCTGAGCATCGACTTTCTGTATGGCATTTTTCATATGTGTTCCAACTAGAATAGAGTAACATCTTTAGAAAAAAATACATAAAAGTTAAAGTGATATACTATTGCACAACCATGAAAGCAAAGCACTCCCCGCAACACATTCTGCGATTTATTGACAAAGGTACATCCAGTAAATGACACCTAACGCTGACACCTGCAAGGGTTCGCCTAGGCAACACAGCCCGGATATAGCTTCTTAATTGGCGTACCGATATCTCGTGATTGACATCGCGAATCCTGTATCGGCGAGATGTGAACCTGAGCAACTTTGAATTAAATATGCACACAACACCAAGTATCGATTCACCGCTCGCCTGTCGAAGTATTGTGATTGCTTCGAGGGAGATGGTTTATTCAGAACTAAAATATTCCTCTCCGTCCCCGTCCTCGCCGGCTACTTCAATATTTACTAAAATAAGAGTCATTTATACGACTATTATAAAACCAATTTGGACTTCGGAGTAGAGCTTCACAAAGCCATCTAATTCCTATTGTATCCAATCCTTGGTTAAATCCTTGCTGCTCTTCATGTTGTTTCAACAATGATCACCCATAATGGCCTTCATGCTCCATTTTTGCTAATTTGACTCGAACCGAACCAACCAGTCCTTTCATGACAAAGTTCATTTGCACTAACCCACTAGTTTCAAACCTTCATAATTATCAAATATTTTTATTTTGAAGAGAAAAGATTTGTCCCCAGCGGAGATTCGAATCCCTAATCCTCCCAAATCTTTTCTCTTCAAAATAAAAATATTTAAAAATTAAAGCAATGATTAAAAAATTATAAATAATATAATGAGGCATGTCAAAAAGATCCTAAAAATAAAAGTAATGTTCAAAGAACATTCTTCCTCGTGTATACATCACAAAATTGCGAGAACACTAGGGATATGGGATCGGTGAAGAGAAAAGATTTATCCTTGGTAGGGAGCGACCTAGGTGGCTCAAATGGTTAGAGCGTTGGCACGGTGAGGCGGAGATCTGGGTTCGAATACCGGCTGGAGGCAAATCTTTTCTCTAAAAAATCAAAATATTTAAAAATTAAAGCAATGATTAAAAAATTATAATAAACTTCATAATTATTATATGCTTCCGAAAAGGAGGTGGCGTCGTGACCTTCTCTTATGGATTTGTTATTTGAGTATCATCACTGGTTAGTTTCACTGCTTGCCTTTATACATGCGATAATGTATTATTCGTGTCATTATATTTACTTGTTGCATGGTTATAATATGGTTGCAAATTTCAATAAATACATTTTTTTTTTTAAATATGCCTCGAATACTACACTTCATGGGATATTCAAAGGTTTAGTTCAGTTCATGTCATTTTGTGCGCTTTTGGAAGTAAAAAATGTTTTAATAATAAAATATGTTAAACTCTCCATATTTATTTGCTATGTTGGTATTAGTAACCACATATGAGGCCAAAGACCAGATGGATTGACATGGTCAACAAAGATGCTGAGGAGCTGCATGTAGCAGACTGGAAATCAACGGCCCTGGATAGACAGAGGTGGAGAAGGCTGCTAAATGCGGCCAAAGATCCACAAGGTCTGAGGAGCCAACCGGAAAAAAAAATATGTATTAGTATTTTTATTTTTAATTTTTAAATGTATTTATTGATATTTACAACTGTATTACAATAATACATCAAGTAAATAGGCTATGTGAAACATAATGACATGAGGGCAACAAATGGGTCATTGAGATTATTACGGATGACTTCATACGTAACAAAATAAGGAGCGTTAAGGATTTTACGAAGGATTTTGGATTGTAGGGATTGGATACGAGAGGAATTGGATGTCTTAGTGGATCCCCAAAGCTCTACTTCGTAAGTCCAAATAGGTCGTATGATGGTCATGTAGATGAGTCTTTTGTAGTTAATTGAGAGGTTAGAGGGTTTGTCTAGTAAGTGTTGAAGTAGTGTATTAGTATATATTGTAATTATTTAAGTTGTTAACAGCCGTAGATAGACCTTACAGGATCTACATACTGGGGCTTACCCAAGCTCACAAAGATACGGAAATCTGGCAGTTGAGAGTGATCTCGTCCAATTCACCTCGTACATTATATATAAAGGTTGTATCCATAGTAAATTAAACACTTTTTTTTTTAAATAAAAATAAACAAAGTAATTAGACAGAACAAAAATTAGATTAGGTATACAAAAACAAGGGTTAAATAAATGTCTTTTTGTACTCTTGACTTAGTTAGAGACAATAATCTCATTTAACTTCGCAGCTTTGACCTCTTAGGAGTTGGTTTGTCGTAGTTATATATATATATATATATATATATATATATATATATATATATATATATATATATATATATATATATATATATATATATAGGTGGAAACTGTAAAAAACATAATATTATTAACTCAGCTATGTATCGTCCTTGAGTTGATGCACATGATATGTCCTAATCACTCGCGGCACACAATTCAGAACTTTGTTTTAGTTATTGACGTGAATTTAATGACGACGTTTATAACAAAGTTTCTGTACAATAAAGTATCCCTATTTCGATTTATCGATGATCGATGTCACTACATAATCATCGAAGAGGTAGACCGAGGTGTAGGTGGGAAGATTACGTTTAGATAATCTTACGGAATCGGGTTTAAGAGGCGAGATCATGCTCTACCACCAGGTTTTTCTTGTGACTGTCTATGAAGGACAGTTTTGTGACAAGCAAGTAATTGGCCGTTATTTATATCCTCACCTGCACTAAAGTTAACACAATATAGATAGTACGAAAATATAATTTAAAATGTATTGTACAAAGCGGTATAAATATAAGTCGAAGTGTGTCCCTGCATCACTCCCCTAGATAGCGTTCTGTATCTACGGTTCAACATATGTCTTGTCCGTTTTTTTGTACTGTTTGTATTTCTTCTACAGCATAATAGTACCACTACAACTCCGACATACAAATGTTTGCGATAGCTTGGATATGAAGGGACTCCTCTTAGACGACTTAAAAGCCTACGGTCGGGAGGGTGACTCACCAGAACAAACTGGATACAAGGATTGCCGCCAGCAGATATAAGCCATGAGGATATCCCTTTGCTGTTTGTCGAGTGATCCGAGTAGCCCTTGAGCCTGCAGGAGTCCCCTCCCGCCACTCAGCCGATTTAGACAACCAATAAGGGAAAGTGCTTCTGATTCACCGCTGCATTGTGCAAGGATTTTTTATATTTGGTTGTGGAAGGATGTTTACTAAGATAGGTGTCTTGCTGCATTTTGAGTTTGAGATGTGTTTTTTAAAACTTTTTTTTCCCTATTCTTTTCATGTTGTTGTTGTTTTATTTTAAGGGCAAACAACTACAAATGGTTATTATTGCCCTCACTACTGGAGAATATAAATATTTACAGTATCTACATAATTGCCACTAGAGAATATACATATTTACATTACCTACATAATTACATTATATATTCTAGTTACCTTATTACACTTAGTAAAAATATATTGTTAACTATTTAAATAATAACATACCATGCTATAATAGGCACATAGTAAAACCATATTAACATATTAATTCTTTTCATTCGGCCCTGAAAATGGTTGGAAAAGCGAAATATTGCCAGGTATTTTTATTTTCTATTTATACGTATATATTAATATATTTTGACGCTGGGTTCTTGACAACGTAATTTTTTCCCCATCCACTTTTCGATATGGTTTCAAGCCTTACTATTTTTAACATTAATTGTATTGTTTGGAGATTATTGTCTAATTTTCCATTTTTATTTATATATATTTTTTTAATATTAACCAGCTTTTACCCGTAACCTTCCGTATGATGTAATGGTTACATTTGGGCCTTGGGGGAGGTGGAATGGTTCCTCTTTTGGTGTCTTGCTGCATTTTGAAGTTAGGGTGTTCTTTATTAATTCATTTTTTATGTTATTATTCTCTTTCTGTTCTGAATATATGAATAAGTGCGAAATATTGCCAGGTATTTTCGTTTCCTGTTTTTTATTTCTCTTTTGACATTTTTCTTTTCTATAATACTTTATTTTGTGGAATAACCATTCGTCAATTGGGTTCTTCATAATTCCTTATATTTTTTTTTAACTTTTACGAACTTTTTAAAATGGTTTCTTGTCTTCTGTTTTAGTGATTATTTATTAATTTTCTTTGTGCTTTTCGGAAGATGGGTGTGTGTATTCTCTACCATTTCTTTTTTTTTTCAGCTGTATTTATTTAATCTTTTCCAAATGTTGTTGTGTCATTACGCTCCTTATGGTTCTTTAGATGTTTTGAGGACTTGCCTTGGAGGTGGTGGGATGTTTTCCGGTTGGTATGCTAAAATTTGATTTGGGGATCTGCTTACTTATAATTATGTTATTATCTTTCTGCCAAAAAGATACTTGAATAGGCGAAATGTTACGAGGTATTTTTGTTTTCTGATTATATTTTAGAGGCATTTTGTTTGGATGTTTTCCATTTATGTCCTCTTAATTATTTTAATTCTCTGTTGACCTTTTTCTTTTCTATAATGTTTTATTTTGTGGAATTGCCATTCGTCCTTCTTGATAATTCCTTATTTTTTCTTTTATTTTTACTCACTTTTTTTTTGGTTTCTTTTCTTCTGTTTTAGTGATTTTTTATTATTTTACAAGCGACCCGTGTCTTTGCACGGGTAGTAAGACATATCATGCCTACATGCTTTGTCTGTCTAATTTATTTTATTATGTAGCTATTATAAACATAAAAAAAAAATTTCTTTACATTTATTTTCATGGGCGTTAAATTTTTGCGATAACCCATAAGATACTCATTTAAATTATATGGTATAAAATATTGTAATAATGGGCATGAATTGCTTAAGGTAACTAAAGTATAAAAGTTGATAAGGATTAATACTGTACTCGTCTAAATAGCTTTCCAAATACCGCATTGTACGTTATCAATTTTTTAGAAGATACAATTGAGAGTGTAAGCTGTCCTTAAAAGATAGATATATGCTTTCCTGGACTTTTTTGTAGATCTATAAAAGAGGAATATACCGCCGTGCATTGTTTGGTATATGACAAAGGTGTTATGACGCAGTATTATCGATGAAATGATCCCTGGAGGCTATAGCTTTTCCTACACTTTCAACAATTATCGTTATATTCCAACAAATTTACCCAAAACCTTTCTTGCGAATCACTCTAATTATTGATGAAAACCGCATGAAGATCCGTGCAGTAGTTGTTAAGTTTACCGCGAACAGACAGACAGACGCGGCCGAGGACCTTGTTTTATAATATGTATAGATTTGTGCATCTTGAAAGATGGGTGTGTGTATCTTCTATTATTTCTTTTTTTTTTTAACAGCTGTTGTTATTTAACCTTTTACAAGTGTTGTTGTTGCGTCATTACGCTCCTTATGATTCCTTAGATCCTTTGAGGTCTTGCCTTGGAGGTGGTGGGATGTTTTCTGGTCGGTGTCATGCTGCAGTTTGGATTGGTGATGTGCTTATATTTAACAATTTCCTTATTACTATGTTATTATCTTCCTGTCTTCATGACAAATGAATAGGAGAAATATTTCCATATATTACTGATTTTATTTCAGAGATGTTTGGTATTTTTTTATTAATGTATTAAAAAATATGTCATGTCTCTTTTGAGTCTTTGCTCCTACATATTAATATATTTTGTAGAATAGCCGTACATCCACACGGTTCCATGAGATTTTTTCTTTTCTTTTGTGATTTTTAGAAGAGTGATGTTGCACCTTATATTTCTAATTATTTTCTTAATCTTTTTTTTTACCTTTCTAGGTGACGTATTGGAACCTTCCTTATGATTCATTTGGATCATGGTGGTGGTGGAGTGTTTTTCTTATTTTCCGAAATGTTGAGAAAAAACAAACAATAAAAAATAATGATACAAGATAATCAATTTAAAAAAAATAAAGCACCCAAACATTTAAAAAATATGTAATAATAATATAATAAGGGAAACAGGATAGGTTTAATTAATTTAGTATAGTTATTTATGGTTGGAGCTAATATTGTTGAACCCATGTTTGAAAATTCCAAGTGAATTGCTTTCCAAGTCAAGGCTCTAGAAAGAGATTGAGTGTTACAGGAAGGAGAACATGTTTATAGCAAATAGTAGGCCAGGGTATCGATGGCTTTTCTAGAAAAGAATTCAATTTTAAAAATTCCGTGGGTTGTCCGACATCTTCTTCCCCGTTCTTTCAACGCTCCAGACATCCTCCCATTCTATCAGCCCGGATTCCGAAATCCCGTGGGAAGAGATATGGCCGAAAGCTAACAAAGGCTGGCGGGCGGACATAACAACTCCTTCGGGTTAGCGGTCTCAACAAACGGACAACCTAAAACGAAAAAAAAAAAAAAGAAAAGAGAAAAAATTATAATAAAGATTCACAAAGACAATCGAAGAGGCTTGAGGAACTGGCAATAAATAGTAGTGATTGTAAAAATATTTTATGTAAATGTTGGAATCGACAAAGGCAGTCGATGTTTAGGTGGCTTCGTTTCGGCTTATATGCTAATGCACTGTCGGGTATTGTTTATGTTGTCAGCTGGATTTATATCTCTTGTTGTCTGCCTGCAGCCTGCTTCATATCTCTCCTCTCTCTCTTTCTGTATCTCTTTGTAACACTTCCGAACAAATAAAGTCATTATTACATATACTAAATATGTTAAGTTAATGAGAAACATACTCATTTCTTCAAACGTAAATCAAATCTGTTGTCACTTTACCTTCCTAAGTTATACCACCTTTAAAACGCAAGTAGCGATTTTAAGTTGGAAAATAAATAATATTACCACATTTCCTCATTTCGTATGATGTACATATGAAATGACCAAAAACTCAAAAAGATGAATGAATTATATATTAGAACCTGTGAACGGGTCTGGGGTTCAGTATATCGTAGAGACTGTACTGTTTCAAAGACGGTTGTGCAGGGAGGTGATTTGTCCTATATCACGCTCGACCGCCAGATTTGTCCTCTTATTTTGAGTACCCACTTTATAGAGGCTGGGTGACCCCCAGTAGAGCCCTAGATCTCAGCTGATCCTTCTCCGGCCGCTAACAGATTAAATAGAAGTGTTTATTTAAGCAGCGGGGTTCGAACCTCGATTTTCGGCATGGCAACTCAATGCTCTACTACTGAACCACTCTGCTCCCTATATATCATTATAAGAATGCAATAGGAAAATCCCAAGAAGCAAAACCTTAAGTCTCTAGAATAACAGAAAAAACTGACTATTCAATGTTTAGTATAACATATAATAATATTAGTTGACCTTATACATAAGAAGTCATAGATGAAAACTATTTATTTATATGACAAGTGAGGAAAGTGCCACTTTGTTACACTCGAGTGAATTTTACCGAGTGAGGTTGTTATAAGCACTTTTCTCACGTGTTAAATATTACATTTTTCCTGCAACCATTTAAAAATTAAGAAATTAAAGGTGAAACTTTAGATTTTTGTTATGTCAGATCTCCAAATTTCTGATGTGTGAAGGTTCTAATACATTTAAGGTTATATTAAATATTCCCAAAAAATTGCTTCAAAATAAATAAAATCTATCTTGAATTAAATATAAAATAGTTCTTAAATTATTTATTTTAACATAACAGGAATATAAAATGAATAATATTATAATACCGCCAATTAGCATTTAAAATAACAGATTGCTGATTGTCAAATTCGACAAAGGTGGCTGTTACTTCTCCTCACTACTGAGGGAAAGTGGGACTTTCCACACCAGTTCTGGTTGAGTAATGGATAGCATTACTCAATAGTTGCAGAAAAATTGTATTAATAAAGGAGATCTATTTATTTTAACGCCAACGTTTCGACGCACATTGCTGTTGTTCTTAAGGGCTAAATATACAGGATATGTACAAATGATACATAGTAAAGAATAAAAATACATATAGGCTTCAAAGGATTGAGTGATATAAAATAAATATAATAAAAATTGGGAATCCATTAGGTAAATATAATAACTTATAGAGTATTAGCAAATAAGTAATAAAGAGTAATAAAAAATAATCAAATGAATGAATGCTATTCGAAAATATTGTAGAGTGTAAATAGAGTAGCATACACATTAATCTAATGAATGGTGTTGGTATGGAAACATTTTTTTTCTGACCAATTAATTTGTATTTCTCTATTATAACTATTTCTCTATTATTTAATTAATAGAATGCTGTAATATTTGTGAATGAATTTAAACGAAATAATTGTTATATAAGTACAAATATTAGTAATTAACTATAGTTAACGAATTAAGATCTAATAATAAAAATAAAATTCCTGAACCACTGTGACCCATGAAATGGTCTTAGGTCCCATACATATTATTTAAGACTATTCGTTAAATTTTCCTTTACTATATTGTATAATGTATAACACACACACACACACACACACACACACACCCATATATATATATATATATATATATATATCTTCTTCACCTGTTCCCTTTTGAAACCCGTGGAATTCTGGTTACTTCCTTAATTTTTTCCTCGCTTGGACTATTGCTGTACAGGGTATGAGAGTATCTTTGGGGATCTCGAAGCAAAATTAAAGCGGTTTCTTAATTGCTTCGATCGATTCATCTTTGGGATCCCGAGTGAGGCCCGTATCACCGGATATTACGAAGAGTTGAAGTGGCTTTACCCTTCCTATCGCGTGAGTTCTTCCTAGCATCCTTTCTTTACCAAGTTGTCCAATCCCGCCGACCATCATACATTTTCGATCACCATTTCAATACCACGGTCCACTCCCAAAACACTTGTTCTCGGCTCTCTGATCTATATACTGCTATATACCGAACATCATCTTTTGACATAGATTTCCTTATCCGATCCTCCTCCCTTTGGAAATCTACACCTTCTTCCATTATTCGTTCCAAAAATCTTCAAATCCCGTATATTCCATCACCTAATATCCCTACAATCCCCGAAAAAATTGAAAATAGTAGGATCAGTTTTGAGCTTAAAATCTCTCATTCGATCAACGAATGATGTTTTTAATGTACACGTATATGTGTGATTAAGTGTGTATGTATATATATGAGTATATGGGATGTAAACCACGTACATATATATGTAATGTGGCAATTCACTCATCTAGTTACATTTTTTTTTTTTTTAAATAAGTGTAAATCACTAATTGTATTGTTAGAATTTTTCTTCATTATTCTGTGTTTTTTGCTTGGCATAAATTTGATACATATGTAACTATAAAATAAAAACTTTATTATATATAATCTGCTGTAATTACGCACTTCTAGCTGCTGTTCTAGCGTAAATAAGTAATTTATTATTTTCATTATTTCCTAAACCATTTTAAATATTTAACACTAGGCTTATTTATCCAGAGAGGAGGTGCGATAAGGACTGACTCACCATAAATCACTACCTCGCTAGATCCAGATACGAGAGCATTAAGATGGATTATGTTTACTTTAGCCAGGCTTTGGTGGATATCGATTCGCTTCTAACGATCCACTAATTGTCGAGTATCTGTGGCCTCTCCAACAAATCATCACCTGATAATGTAATTACTATCTATTTATTACTTTAATTATAAATAAGACATTCCATGGATTTTTTCTTCGTTCATAATTCTTTAATCCAGTGGTTACGATTTTCTGTTGTTTTCTAAATGCAGATGCGTTAATGAATGCAGATAATGAAATATGACTAGAAGTTTTTTGTTAAATTTTAAAATATAATTCTTGAAATTCACAACTGCATTAAACAATACAACAAGTAAATATAATGAAAGATACATTATGGCATGGATAAAGGTAAGAAACTACCCTATAATAATGCTCGAATGACAGATTCTACTAAGAAGGTCTCGAGGCCATCTTCTTTTCAGACGCCTAATGGGATTACGAAGAGTAAGAACTATGAAGAGTATGAAACTAGGTTTGTGTTGGAATAAACTTTGTCATGAAATCAGCATAAAATGGGACATTGAGATGATTACGGATGACTTCATTCAGTAAGGAGCGTTGAGGATTTTACGAAAGATTTGGGATTGTAAGGATTGAAGACGAGAGGAATTCGATGGCTTAGTGGAGCCCCAAAGCTCTACTCCATAAGTCCAATTAGGTCTTATAATAGTCATGTTTATAAGTCTTATGTAATTAATTGGGAGCTTAGAGCGTTTGTCTAGTATTGTTGAAGTAGCCAGAAACGGCGACCAGTTTTTACTGCTCGAAGTATATTCGTACAACATTAAATATATATGGCCAGAACAGAAAAGGGGGAGCTTTTGGTGGAGGAGGGAAAAAGTTTGTACATGTTGAGAAGTTTAAGTACTTCGAGTCTATGATAACTAGAAAGAAATCGAAATTCAAGAGGAAATAAAGGCATGCTTAAAGGCAGAAAATTCTTGTTACTATTAGGTTTCGACTTCGAATTTTTGTATATTTTTAGTTTTTTGAATATTTGTAGTTTTTTGTAATAGATTTTTGACTTATAACTACATATTGGGCAAGTAGAGGTCGTAAGTACCTCGTAAGCATAGGTATAAGTTCCTATTAACTTTATAAATGTTAGTGAAACATTTCTAAACATGAGCTTTTCATTGTAGAATCCGGATAATTCGTATGGTCAAGGGACTGAAGATTTGGTACGAATTATCGGGAATACCAATTATCGGGAGTACAAAATAAAAAAAGTAATAATGCAATTTTTTGAATCTATTGAACCATCCATCACTTGCACGAAAGTCTTCAATTCCCATTTTTCTGTGAAAACTCGGGCTTTTTCCCTTCAAATATTACCTCCAACTGGTACATTTGAATTCCTTGCTTGTACGAACCATTTTTTTAAGTTCTCTACAACTCTGGGAAGTGATTTTGTCCTTGTTCTTCAAAATTGATTTGATCCTGGAACCAGGGACGATGAAATGCGTGGATACGTCAACTAGCTTACAGCCAGTTCATTTATGATTTGTTGTTTCTCTTCAATAGAGAGGCTAACGTATTTCGGAGGCATGATAACATATCACAACGGTAACAAAAACGAGACTGAATTGTAAATAAAAGTTTGATCGTAAGAAAAGCTTAATAGAACTCCCCCTCTCTCTACTCCCCTCATTTCCTTTGAGTGTAAACAGTACGGATTACTTATGAGATTTCTTAGAAAACTTGTCTCTCTCTCACTCGCTCTCTCGAAAAAAACAATAGGATCTACTGTGCCTCTAAACAATACAAACATACTTGTGTATAAAAACAATACAAATTGAGTGATTTCCTAGAAAGCATTTATTCTCATTCTGCTCCCTGGCATGTCTGCTTCACTGTTCTCTCCCACCCTTTTGAAAACAGTACTAAGTAACGAGATTTTAAAGCTGGAAATACGAATTATATGACGTTATAAGTGGCCTCGACCATAAAAATAATACGAATTACCGAAGGGTCTGAAATGCATTGATTTTATACCATTTATCGGGATTTTCTCTGGGGACCGGCAAATTTGTACGAATTATCCGGAAATACGAATAATCGGGATACGAAATATCGGGATTCCACTGTATCATCATACAACACATTTAAAATGACGTTATGATTTAAATTCATATATTAATTTTATTTAAAAAATAATTGACGGTAGCTCAGCGCATAGTGATAAGTTACTGGATGGAAGGCCCTTATTCGAAACTGAAGTAAATTATTCATTTTGCTTTACTGACTCTCTTCGATATGAAAATCCTTTACGGTGCACATCCAGCCTTTATGGAGTATGGACTAATCATTGGTGGAAAATCCTGGGGTCTGAGATTGAACTCGGCCATGTCACCTTTCTATACAACCGTTGTTCTACAAACTATACACACTCTACCATGTACCGGATTTAATACCATTAGAAAGACAAACAAGGCCAGATTAGTAAAACAATTATTCAAATACTTTTGGAAAAATAAAACCTAGAACAAATAGTTCGCAGAAGTCCAGGGTGATTTAAAAGAATTACATTTAACAATGCGACAAATTGTAGAAAGAAAAGAGAAGTTGATTCTGAAGAGTATAGGAGACTTAAATTAAATACAGTTGCACGGAAACAATACACCATTATGGATGAAGAAAGGGCAAACAAGAATGAAGAAGTTCTGGGAACGGAAGAGGACACAAAAGTAATATTTTGAAGCCTATCATGTACATTTTGTTTCATTTTCTGCTTTGTTTCTTTCTATTTGACATTAAAATTTCCATACATATGTAATTATCTATTGTTTCTCTCTATATAATTATTGTTCTTATTTCTGTCATTTTATATTTCTTGTAATCTGATTTTTTTTTATTCTTTAAATGTCACTAGATGTAATTCGCAATTTTTTTCTCATTTGTTGTTTTAATTGTATTAATTAATCAAATGTAATTAAATTATTCTTTAAGACATAATAACATATATATTAATACCTGTAATGTTATCCTAAAGGGACTTGTCCCACAATAAATAAAGACTTCATTATTATTATTATTAGTATAAAATGGATTAATTCAAGTACTCTAATGTGGACGTAAACTACTCGTATATGAAAAAAAAATTATTAGGTGTTTTTTTTGTTTATGGTTTAAACTCTATTGTTTTAGCAGTAAAACATTAACCCAGGGATTATGTCTACAGCCCCGGTGAATAAATGGTTAAGTCTAATATTCTCCAAAGTGAGTTTCTTGTACTCAAGTAAGAGTAAGCCATTGGCTTGAAAAAGGAGTTATTGTTAATATTACAACTCCATTTAAATCCAAAAACTACAAGAATGATGCGATTCCGGTTATCTGAAAGCAGTTAACTCTCTCTGAACAAAATCCGACTTAACCACTTATTCACCGGGGGTGTAGATATAACCTCGAATAAATAATAAATCTGCAATAAAGCTAATTCTTTAAATATTTATCAGCTAAAGCAAGAACTACATATGTTTCCTAACAGGTTTATGTATATGAGGAAGACTGGATGCATTCGCTCCTTATACTCCAGTTCTGTGAGCAATTACCTAAAGGATTGACTGAACTATTTCTCTGCTCCGATGCAGATATTTCCTCCGGTCTATTATCTTGTCATTCCAACTCGGAATTCTTTAATCCATGGAGCGACTATATAAATAAATAACCGCGTTCCAAGAGAGTATGTATATGTGTGTGTGTGTGTGTCTGTGAGGGAGAGAGAGAGAGAGAGAGAGAGAGTGAGAGAGAGATAGATAGAGAGAGAGAGAGAGAGAGAGAGAGAGAGAGAGAGAGAGCTGGAACTGTAATTTGTTTCGATTATTGGAGTTCTTTGAGTGACAACGGATTCAACTGCTTTTAACATTTGAAAGCTCCCTCCATCCATCTGTCCGTAGTCATCTTGTTTTAGAGTTATCAAATATAATTTTATACCATGTTTCTCGTTAAACATTTCATTCCTCAACCTGTTTATCGTAATGACTTCCATTTTTATTTAAAACAGATAATTATGTTTTTTTCACAAAAAAAAAAAAAATAGAATAACTCCAGAGGCTCTCAATAATTAACGGATATGCTAATGCGATCAGTTTACTTAATTGACATTTTAGATTACTGGACCAACTTCGGTGGTTCAACTTTGATCCTTTTTTTTTTATGTAAGAAGACAATTTTTAAAGTTCGGATAATTATAGGTTTTGATTGCGACCAAAGGTATACCATACCAATCACTTAAGAACTGCGAATTGAGACATTGAGTGGGTATTTGAGAACTCTCAATAGGAGCATGCAGTCAGCCAAGGTTTTCTTTATAGTGATGATTGTGAAATAAACAAATTATCTAAACCATAAAGAAAACAATGCCTAACGATGCTAAACTTCCATATTTATAACTTAATGTTCTATTTATGCCTAAAAATGAAATATTGTTTCTGACTATGTGTTATCAGACGGTTAATGTGAGTACTCAACGTTGGAAGAAGAAGAAAGCTCGCGCTCCCCTTACCTTTTCTGTTGATACAACTCACTCCAGCATCCCCGGGTGACTAAGAAGGCCCCAGCCCCAGCACTATCCATCACTTCCTCCAGCCCTATTGACATAGCCTCACCATCTTATCTAATGAGCCTCCAGCCTTCCCATCTGCTTCGCTTCCCATATCTTAATACCACGGCTGCCTTTCACGAAGGATTATATCCCCGAGTGTCTTAATCCTTTTACGGGTTGCCGGAGGTTGTCCCAGTCGGCTCTTGTTCGGAAAGGATCAACTGCGCAAGAGTTCTTTTCAATGGGATCTTAAGGAAAAGCAAAGGCTTAGCGAATAAACAAGAGAGTCCTGCTGAAGTTAATTCATGAAGTCATTGTAAGCAAAGATGAACGTCATTGAATCCAATGTGATCAAAGTCATTGAATCCATTGTGAACAAAGATGTTATGAAGCACAACGAGCTTAAGACACCGAGGGTAGGGTTAACATCGAAAATATTCAGGATGCATTAATCATTAAAAAGAATTACGATGTTTATTTCAAGTTTTCTCTTGACTAAAATGTTTAGTACAACTACAGAATACTATCACGTTACCCATTGGCGCGAAATTAGAGCAATCCACTGGAAGTCATGGTGATGAATTATACTTAACTGTAAAACATCAAGACTAACCTTCTACTTATGGAGTATATTTATATGAGGAAGAAAATTGTCCGGGTGAAGGCAAAGAAAAATAAATTATCGTAATTAGGGAGAACTGTTAATTGGAAAGCCAACGTTTCGACCCACAATGCAAACCTTCTACAGAGTTTGGGATGGATTCAAAAATGATTATATTTTTCATCTTATTACACATATTTTACATATACATATATTTTAAGGCTATTTATTATTTTGAAAGCGGAGTTGCCTTGCCAACGGTCATCAGTTCAAATCCTGGTGCTGGAAGATTTTATTTAAACGACTGGTGAAGGGTCCTATTGGATCTAGGACCCTCCTGGGGCTCACCCACTATGAAGTAGGTATCCAAAATAGGTAGACCCTCATCCTCCATCCAATATCCTTAGAATAAGTTAGTACTAAGTATTGGTATGTAAGCAAACACCATATAAACGATGTGTGCCCCAACACTTCTATTAACTCAACACATGAGAAAATAACAATTTGTAAATAATATAATAATCCCTAAAAATGAAGCTCGCTTCAGCAAAAGGGAAAATACTAAAACAAATATGTAAATATGTAAATAATACAAATAAATAAATATTAGGGGTAAGTGAAAAAAAAAAGTCCTAGAGATTTCGTACTGAACCCAAGCCCATCACAGGTTGTGGTGGTGCATTTTTTTAATTTACATATTATTTTGGAGTGGAGTGGCTCAGTGGTAGACCACTGAGTAGCCATGACGGAAATCCTGGTTCAAATCCCGCAGCAGGCAGTTATTTTTATTTAGTCTGTTTGCGGTGGGAGATGGATCATATAGAATATAGGACCATCCAAGGACTCATCCAGTCTCTATAAAATATTTTAAAAATAGGGTACCCAAAATAAGGAGGAACTTAAACCTTGTGTCTTAGGATAAGTCACCTTTCAGAACCGTTGTTCATGTAACAGTACAATCTCTACCATGTACTGAACCCCAGACCCGTTCACGGGTCGTAGTGGTTACTGGTTTTACATTTTGTTTTATTATAGTTGGAGGCTCAATTAATGTATTTATTATTGTTGTTGTCTTAAATATTTTATTATTTATGATTTTATTTCTTATTTATAATTTTTGAATTTTCGCTCAGTTTTATTGATTAATTATCGATATTATAATAAAGAAAATGGTCCGGGTGGAGATTAAAAAAATTCTCTTATATAGGGGGCTGTTTATTGGTAAGCCGACGTTTCGGCCATTAAACCTTAAAAACGTTTACCAATACACAGTTCTGCCTATATAAGAGAATTTCTTGACCTCTACCTGGAACATTTTCTTCTTCCATATACATATATGGTCAACTAATATTCAATATATCGATTATATAATACATATCGGATATAAAATATCAGAGTATAATGTCGATTATTTGTAAAATAAAGATTATTTATATGTTTAATCTCTAAACGACACTGCAGCTGCTTCTGAACTTATTATCCAAAACCCTTGGCTTTAAAGAATGGGTGTCCTCACATTGAGTGAGTGGAAGGCGCACCTGGTTTTCAGCTCTAATCCTCTGAAGACTGAGTCGACCGGAGGCAGATTATTATAAGATGGTGGATCGAGAAGATGAAGGGAAGCGATAAATAAAAAGAAGATGATAAAAGAGGAAGCGAAGACAGAGAGGAGAGAGTATCTTTTGAGATAATTCTGTCACCAATTAAAGGAATGATAATACCGCGTGACATGTTGGATATTATAATGCCACGTGACATCCTGGCGGGGATTAGCCCTATCAAAGCTCCACCGCCCGCCTCATTATTCATTAGCTCTTAGCCCCAGTTTTTTTTTCTTCATCTTCCCGATTCCTCTTCATCGTTTCTTAAATAATTTCAAATTATGCCTCCTATCCCCTGGAGTGGTCTCCTCGCTGGAATTATAATCGCCTCTGGAAATTGCTAAAGTGTCCTGTCGTTATTATTCTGCAGAAGGAGCCTTATGAAGTCCCTTTTAGCAAGCTCAGCATCGGATCCTCGCAATGGTCTCTTTCCTTCTCTCTTTCGTCCTTTTAAAGTCGGAATGAGCCAGGGAATACTAAATATCGGAGTAAATTCTTTTTATTAAAGAATATTAAACGTTTATGAATTAAGGGTACTAGTAAGTGAAATTATAATTTTCAACAATAAGTAATTTAAATACTTCTTGAATAATTAAAATGGTAATTTTACTGTCAGGATATCGGAACACTAAAAAGTAAAAAATAATTTTAATTAGTTTAAAATAAGAATACAATTTTTTTTATTTATATATTTATTGATATTTACAACTGTATTACAATAATACATAAAGTAAATAGGCTAAGCGATACATAATGACATGTGAAAATGACAAGTAGAGAAACTACTCACTGGTAGTACTCAAATCCCAAATTCAACTAAGAAGTCACGGGGTCATCTTCTTTTCAGACGCCTCGGAGGATTATCGGGAATTGAAGAGGAAGCTAGGTTTGAAACTAGAGGGTTTGAGTGAAAATGAAGTTTGTTATGAAAGGATAGATAGCGGGTTCGGGCCAAATTAGCAACAAATGGGACATTAAGGTCATTATGGTCATTGTAATTAATTGGGAGCTTAGAGCGTTTGTCTAGTAAGTGTTGAAGTAGCCTGAAACGTCGAGCGGTTTCTTGTCTTTTCAGTCTTGTATGAGGATTCCAGGTTAATCGTTTGTCGAGATGCAACCCTAAGTATCGGATCTGTTCTACAGGCATAAGTGGGATATTATTAAAGGATACTGAAGGGCAGGAAGTCATTGGTTTACGACGTAAGGTAAAAGTGATTTGATACGATTTTTGAGAGTTTATTTTAATTCTCCAGTTTTGACAACATTCTTCAAGATCAGTGATATGGGATTGGAGGCTTTGGGGTGCAATGACTGGATTTGTGTTGACTGATAATACACATGTATCATCAGCATACGTGGTAAGGATAGTATTGGGATGAGTTGGGATGTCAGCTGTATAGACTGTATAAAGGATTGGGCCAAGGATACTACCTTGAGGCTTAATGTTTAACATTAAAAATTGCTAGTTGCTGTAAATATTTTATTGCCTGATTTTGGTAAAGGTATAACCACTACAAAAATTTCTTAAAAAGCACCACACTTTTTTTCGACCATTAAACGGATTTTTTCGTTCATCTCTTTATTCTTTTTTTAAACTTAATAAAAATTATTTTCTAGTTTGTAATTTTCCGATATCCTGACAGTAAAATTATCACTTTATTTTTACACACTTCAGCAGGTATTTTCATCGCAAATCCTAATTCCTTCCACGAATCTTACTTAGAATTTTTATTCTCATAATTTACATTCTTAGGATTCACACTTTTCTTTAGTTATTTAAATTGTTTAATAATAATTAATCGTATTTATATTTTATCTAAGTTTGTATACAGCAAGTAAAGGTACCTGCTTTTTATAAAAGCAGCCTTCGGATTCTATCTGCTTTTATTATTATCTCATTATTTATTGCTCATAACTGGAAAATTATTATAATTTTACTAAAGAAATAATCTGTACCACTGCAACACATGTAGGTTTTTGGGTTATATACGTTTCATATTCCTAATGCAGTCAACACTGGTAGTATCCATGGCAACCAGCCCTGGCCAGAAGATTCCAGCAGTTGTTAGACTAATGTAGATACTTATAAACTTACTTAATGTTTATGTTCAAGTGTAATTGTTATCAATTTAATATAATGTTCAAATATCTAAAGTGCTTTTTTATAACATAATAGTTGAGAGAGTCCAAGTAAGAGTCTATGTCAATAATTTACCAATCTGGCACTTTGGTGATATCCTCAAGAAACTGGAAACTCGTCATTATCTTGTGAAACTTGATTCTGGAAGAATTATCAAACGACATATTAATCAACTTCTTCATTAGTTCAAAAGAAGGCAGTGGCATTTGATCCAGCTCCACCACAACTCTATAGTTCCTCAAGCTGAGACCAGTGCTCAAGCTCCTGCTCAACCAAGTCCGCCTCCACTACAACATTGCTCTCGCCCTGTCCGCACTCCGTATTGAACGTTATGGAGATCCGGTACAATACCGGGTGTCTTGTGAGTGATTTCTTATTAGGAGGGGAGACTGTCATATTCCTAATTAGATTAAATAATTTATATGTTTCAACCAGATTTGAAGCCTGGACCTTTGGCATGACAACTCAACGTTTTATATAATGAGCCACATCCCTCCGCTATACAAATTTTACAATTACAATAAATGCCCACATAAAATAGTACTGATCTGCATTTATCATTTTTCAATATTTAAGAAAAATTAGAGGTGCACCCGCTGTTAATTTTAAACTTTATCCTATTTTTGTAATGCCCTCTCAATTATTGTGATCTTAATTCGAACAGTAACTCGCGTTTGCCTCTCTCTTCATAGAAATTAGCACGACAAAAACGAGACGAATTGTTCCATCAAGATTCGCCAGAACATTGCGGATCACTTCTTGTTCGGTCATGTTCACAAATCACGTCTCCATTAATAGGGAGCTCGGAGCGCGGAGCGGCATTGATTCGCGAAGATAGTAGATACGCGGCCTTACATTTGTAACAGAGATTTAATCCTAATATAAGATAAAAAAATATATACAATAAATGCATTTTAAATACTTATTTACTTACTCCTCGCTACACTTCTGGGTGATCCTTGGATTCCTGGATTTTCCTTCTCCATTCGTTCTCCCCGCTTCCAATTGCTATTATCTCATTTCAAGTCGTCTATAGACAATTTATCCTCCAATCTGATTCTTAGCCTTCCTCTTCTTCTCCTTCCAGCAGCCTCTTTGGCAGTCTATCCTTTTTTATTTTAACAACTTGGCCAGCCTACCTTATTGTATTTATTATTATAAAGTTTATTATATTATAATTTTTTAGCTAGTTCTCTATCTCCTTATTTGTTTTTATTTTCCATATTTCTCCTTTATGTTTAGCGCCGCATATTCGTCTTATAACTTTCCTTTAAAATACTTGTAATTTGTAATTTGTATAAGTTAAGTTTGATCTTTCCAGACAACAGTTTGGGTTTTAATTAATTATGATAACAAGGTAGGTTCTATTTCCGGACATGATTCATTTTTCAATCTTTGTTTGTTTGTCATGCTGCTGGGGTCAATCGTAAAAAGCTACAAGGGGAGTCCTAAATTTTACCTATCCAGGTTAAATTAGGGTAGGGATCTTTAACGAGTAACTGACAACATAAAGGCTCGGTAGACCCATTTTACGTATCTTCTGAAGGACGAAACGCACAAGGATTTTTTACTCCCATAAACAAATCCTAAGGCCACCTGCTGGGCTTTGAATCCGCGATCTTATGCTTGTTGACCCCTACATTTTCATTGTCAATGCAGCTGGTTACACTTTCAAATTTGAAGTTGAGGATTTCAATGCAACGCTTAAGTCTTCTTTTTGACACCGAAGATTGCATTAAATGTTTAAATGTTTGGTTTTTGTTTCAATTATTTTTTGGCCAATTTCGCTCAATTTTTAAAAATTATTTGAGTGCTTTTTATATTGAAACTATAAAAGCTTAATTCAATCTTTTTAAAATGATTCTAAACAATAAATATTTAGTACAGAAGTTAAACGTGGCCATTTATAGAAAATTAAATCCATCTACTTTTATTTATGGTTTCACATTTACTTTTATGGTTTTATATATCAAATACACCTGACAATTTTTTTTTTGAGCACTGGCATGTTGTTAAAACTGTTGTTAATCAAGAAACATCATACCCTACATGGCATAATGATATCTCCTACCTCTTTAGTACAAACGTCATGGACGTACATCCGTAGCGCGCCTCTGCAGATTGCGCCGCCATATACGACTCCGAATCAGTTCTTGCTCTCTTTGCGCGGCAGAGGCGAACAGCACTAGACTGTTCATTAAAAGCATTGCGTGTTCCCTTGCATCTGTCACTCCGCTTAAAAGACTCATTTAATTACCACTTGTAGGCTATGTCTACTCTAATGACTTCGCCAGCCCTGCGTGACTTCCTTCTCGCTAATACGCATTCGTCTCCTCTGAGTACTTCATATTTATAAATCTTATAATTTGTTTTATTTGTATGCAGTAGATTCAGAGTCCGTTATGGATCATGGATAATCTTTATGAAGTGAAGGTTCGCGTCACCGACGTTTATTCGAGACTAGTCCATATAACCATATGTTATATAATTTTCTATAATCGACTTATTTTAAATGTTTGAATTCGATTGATACAAGAATAATAATATAACTAAAATTTGTATTTAATAGTTGTGCAATTCATACTAATAATAATGCTTGTTTATTTGTACAGTGTATCTCTAAATTTTTCCCATCCAGATTTAATCAGGGTAAGGATTTTTCACGAGTAGCTGGCATCGTACCTCCGTTTAACGTACCTTCCTAAGGACGGCACAACCAAGGGTTTTTTACTCCCTTTAAATAGACCTGCCGGGGTACTATCCCGCGATCTTGGGCTTAGTAATATTGTAAAATAACAATAACTAGTTCAACTTTACAATTTACCTAAAAAACATTTTTTTTCCTCAAATGTCTTTATTTGACGCTTGACAGTATCAGTGTCACGATATTCCGATGATATTGAGGAATTATTAAATATCAACTCTCCAGATGATAAAAATCTACCGGTTATCGAATTTCTAAATGAAGGCTTAGATTTGACGTCTAGAGATCAAAACTTCAGTTCTAAACAGTATTAAATGACGATAGACATTGACATAAATTCCTCTCAAACATATTTGCTTCTTATTTAATTATTACAAGCTTATTGTATTTTTTGGAATATAATGAAAATATTGAAATTACAAATTATCTAAGTACTGTGAAGCTTAAGATGATAATAATGTTAAAAATGTAAAAATGATAACAAAGTGTATTAACATCTATGTAAATACAAATACAAGGCATAAATAATAAATCTGTATGCTAATTATTATTACAATTAAGCTGTAATGATATTTTGTATTGCACCCCATCATATGTTTTAATTAATAAATAACCTACTTGAAAATAAATATAATTATTGTTCAGTGTCAATATATGTAAAATATATTACTTCTTCCTAATATTTTACTACTTCAATTCAATCAAGGTTATAGAAAATAGAAATATTATATATAAAAATAGCTTTGAGGTACAATGTGGATTAAGGATATTGAAAAAGACATCGAAGAACTTGAGGATGCTCTTTCATTATTTTCCCATGTAATTGTTTTCTCTCTTGCATCCAAACTGCTCCCGTTTTTCTCTTTAGTCTTCCTGAAAACTTCAGAGGCCTTGACTCTACAGGAGTTGTAGCGCCACGAATGATGATGATGAGTTTGGATGCAAGAGAGAAAACAATTACACGGGAAAAGAATGAAGGAGATATGGAAGAAAACAAAAGAACAGTTGTAACAGACGTAGTCCTGAGTTGCTATGTAAAAAAAAAAAAATAATAAATAATAAAAAATTGAGGTATTTGATGAATATAAATTAAAATAATGATGTTAACTTATATTTAATTATATTATAAGATATTTTCAAGTACATAAATAAAGCAAATGATCATTAAATAATAAAATTTAATGTTATATTAATGTCAGTACCTCAGTATTGTTTTTCTTTAAGTTATAAATCCTTCATACTTTTTTCTCAGATCTTATACAGATGTAAAGACAAAATACTTCGAAGAGAATATGAGTACAATAATCGTTCTTATAAGAGCCAATGTTCTCAACAGATTTACGAGCGAATAAATTATTTCCGAAGGGCCCTGATAAAAAAAAAAAACCATCTCACGAAGGAGAAGAAACAAAAAGAAACGCTACCGATTGAAAAGAAAGGATTTGCATGTGACGAGGCCATTGGTTCGGATCCAGTCTCGTTCGTGTAATTAATAAATATTTCTTCTTGTGATTTCTTTATGGCGCCGTCAAATGGAGTCTTTTCTTGTCGGGTCTGTTCCAACATTACAGTACACAACTGCTTTGGACCGGAAATCGATCTTTCCCTTGCCAGTTACTGCCACTTCTTTCTGCTTTTATAATTATAAAAGGTTTTTATTCTTTTTTGGGGATCGCGTGCGATCATGTTGGCCCGACTGACAAAGAACGCTGGGATTTCCGCTTTCGTTTTTTTTGTCAGCTCAAGGAACAAAGGACAAAAAGTTGTTTATTATATATATTTTTAAATTGTACATTGTCGCAAATGACATATATTAGCATACAAATTATTATAAAGGTATTAGTATTTTTTTTTTTGCTAGTTAGTATTTATTCATAAATGTAATTGTTAAGGCCAGATGAAGTAGTAACCTTATAAAATATTATTAGTTTTAATCATAAAAATTAAATGTGAGAAAGAAATAGTTGACTGTGGGTACTATAATAGGATGTTGATAGTTGGGGGTGCAGTCAAGAAAACACGCAAAAATAGGTGAAACTATTTTATTTTAAGTGCCGACGTTTCGACCTACTATGTAGGTCATCTTCAGGGCTATGAGAAAACAGACAAAAACAGAATAGACTGTAAAAATACATAAAAAGAGGTACAGAAAAAATAAGACAAAATGTAGAGATATAAAAAAGAATGATATATAATGAAAGGATATATGAAGGTATATGAATATATATATACATAATATATATATATAATAATGTATATAGGTATATGAATAAAGATGATTACACGGTAGATGGATAGAAAGGTGATAATGCAAAAACAAAGTACAAAGAGAGCAATGAAGTTAAACAGAAAAAAAAAAAAATAAAATGAAAAAGATATGAATATAATGAGTATGGACAATTTAGTATAATAAAGATAGAAATGTATTGCAAAGAAAACAATAGTATGGAAATAGACTCATGGGGAGTATCATAAGTGCAATGAGAGAACATGAATTAAAATTATGATACCTAATAATACATCGAGAAGAATATATTATAGAACGTAAAGAAAAAGAATCTAATGTATGACGGGCCGGGAAGTGAAATATAAATAAAATTTTAAAAATATAAGTATCAGAAGTTATGTAAAGGTATAAATGTTATATAAAGGTATACACTATACATTATATAACAGATGTTGTATCCAGGTATACATATATTATATAGAGGTATACATGGTATGAAGTTATATAAATAAAGATGAAAGAATACAAGGAACAATACATGAGAGATATAAGATATCAGTAAGTGAATAGAGATATATTATAAAAAATAATGATGTTCTGTGAACATGAACTCTTAAATTAAAACTATTTAATTAAAAGATGTTGTAGATATTCTGGCAGACTCCTCAATTATTACTCCCAACATCCGCACCACCAAAAAATAAACGTCGCCAAAAATATTATCCGCCGTGGCCTATCCCTCTCTGACCCTTGCTTCCATAAAACTAACATCCACCGCATCCAAAATATACTTTTAAAAAACAATTTTCCTCTCCATATTATTAATAAACTCATCCAAGACTATAAAAAACCCCCCAACCCCACCTTGTCTCCACACCCTCCCTCTAACCCAGTATACAGATCCTTGCCATATATACCCTCCCTCTCAAATAATATTCAAAAATCCCTACGTTCCTCTATCCCCAACTTACGTTTAGCATTCAAATCCCATAACAAACTTTCCAAAATCTATACCCGTGTTAAAGATCCCATTCCCGTTATACAACGCTCACAAGTTGTCTACCGTATCCCTTGCTCCACTCCCAATTGCAACTCTTCCTACATCGGCGAAACTAAAAACTTACTTAAAGATCGTATTTCCCAACATAAATATTCCATTTCATCCAATAACCCAACCGCTTCCAAACTCTCTGACCATGCCCTATCTTTAAACCACATTTTCAACTTCGATAATACGTCTATCCTATCTTCCTTTCCCAACTATGAAAAACGCATTCTCTCGGAAACCATCCACATCAATTTAGATTCCTCCACCGTCAACCTTAAGTCCGATTCACATCACCTATCCTCAATTTATTCCCAAATTTTTAATTTACTAAAAACTCCTTAATTTTCAAATCATATTTTATTTCTCTCCGTTTTACGGTCCGTTTCTGTCTATTTTTTCTTTTCTTTTCTAGTATTTTATTTCTTTACCCCCCCTTTTTTTTTCCCTTTAACTTTATTTTTTATTTATTTTTCACATTTTTTACGCGTCCCCATATTTCCCCATATTGCCCCTTCCCTACTTTTTTATTTTTTCATTTTTATTTTTTCGCTACTTTGACCTTTGACCGACAGAGATCGCGGCCAGCGCTTCCGTCGTTTAACGGTTTTATCCGCGTCAGTTACTCGCTGTCCGAGCTGCCACAACTATCGGGTTCGTACAGTCTCATATTATTTATATCTTCTCTTCATCTTTCTCCATCTCCTTCCTTCACACCTATTTCTCCCATCATCACTTTTAGCATCCATCATAGTTTTAATTAAATAGTTTTAATTTAAGAGTTCATGTTCACAGAACATCATTATTTTTTATAATATATCTCTATTCACTTACTGATATCTTATATCTCTCATGTATTGTTCCTTGTATTCTTTCATCTTTATTTATATAACTTCATACCATTTATACCTCTATATAATATATGTATACCTGGATACAACATCTGTTATATAATGTATAGTGTATACCTTTATATAACATTTATACCTTTACATAACTTCTGATACTTATATTTTTAAAATTTTATTTATATTTCACTTCCCGGCCCGTCATACATTGGATTCTTTTTCTTTACGTTCTATAATATATTCTTCTCGATGTATTATTAGGTATCATAATTTTAATTCATGTTCTCTCATTGCACTTATGATACTCCCCATGAGTCTATTTCCATACTATTGTTTTCTTTGCAATACATTTCTATCTTTATTATACTAAATTGTCCATACTCATTATATTCATATCTTTTTCATTTTATTTTTTTTTTTTTCTGTTTAACTTCATTGCTCTCTTTGTACTTTGTTTTTGCATTATCACCTTTCTATCCATCTACCATGTAATCATCTTTTTTCAT
Organism: Troilus luridus; assembly: GCA_964056705.1. Lineage (NCBI taxonomy): Eukaryota > Metazoa > Arthropoda > Insecta > Hemiptera > Pentatomidae > Troilus > Troilus luridus. The sequence continues at coordinate 193,872,457 of OZ057412.1, read as the reverse complement.
ATACCTATATACATTATTATATATATATATATTATGTATATATATATTCATATACCTTCATATATCCTTTCATTATATATCATTCTTTTTTATATCTCTACATTTTGTCTTATTTTTTCTGTACCTCTTTTTATGTATTTTTACAGTCTATTCTGTTTTTGTCTGTTTTCTCATAGCCCTGAAGATGACCTACATAGTAGGTCGAAACGTCGGCACTTAAAATAAAATAGTTTCACCTATTTTTGCGTGTTTTCTTGACTGCACCCCCAACTATCAACATCCTATTATAAAAATTAAATCATTGTTACGTAAAAGAAAGAACATTATCTTTACTTATTTTTCACATTTTTATTTAATATAATAATTTAAACATTTATTTAATAGTTGTTTAGAATAATTTAACTTTAAAGGTAATTTTTTTGTTTAGTAATAAGAGTGATATTTGTAATAAGTTTGAAAACATATGTTACAAAAGAAGAGAGAAAAACAAAAGCGGAGTCAAACATTTATTATTTTGTAATATATTTATTTGTAATTTAATAGAGTTAAATTTATCATTGTAAGATTAAATAATAATTGTTTTATTTTTGTTATTAATTAGTTGTTTATAATTTAGTTAATATTAGTAACTTCATTTTCTAATTATAAAACCGTTTAAATTGTTCTTTTAATTTAATCAATTATTATATATTATCAAAAGTATTAGTTATTTAATTTTTAAAAGCGATTTATGTTATTAGTTTAATAAATGGTTACAATCAAAATGACATGCGATCTGGTATAATTGAATCAGAAATTTATTTTCCTTATACATTTCGGAGCTCTCATCGAAAGGTCCAATAACTATTTCGAGGTTGCTCAAACAGTAATCAAAGTAATAAAAAAAGAAAATTGTCACTTTTGAGATAATTGACTGTAGCCACGGATTATTATATAAACCGACATTTTTCATCTTGCTTCCTCTATCGTTATTATTTTCTGCTATATTAGTGTTGGAATGGAATGTGGAATTTATAATAGACATTATAAACTTGTACCAATCCAAATCGTGAACGGGTCTGGAGTTCAGTACATTGTAGAGACTGCACTGTTTAATGGACAACGGTTGTGCAGGGAGGTGATTTGTCTGGGGGCATTATAACGTAATATAATATCAATAATAATGTTCTGAATTGAATATTTATAATTCATCGTCCTGGTGATTTCTAATAAGTGGTTAAAATATTTGTGTCATCATGGGTTCTCCAATAATCCCCACTAAAACTTGAATATAGTAAGTAGTTCTAATTCCTGAAAAATTGTAATAAAAGTTAAGTTAAGTCTTTAATTTAAAAAACTAGAAAGAATTTAAACGTAAATATAACATATTTAAGGTTAATCGATTGATGTTACGGTGGGAGTCCTATATTTGCATATCCAGGTGTAATTTGGATAGGGATCTTTAACTAGTACCTTACATTACAGGCTCGGGACCCTCATTTTACGCCCTTTCCGTAGGACGTCATAACCCAGGTTTTAATTTAATAAGATCATTATGTACTTCCAAGGCTTAAAATGTATTAAAAATTAATTATTTTTAGTATAATTTATATCAGCTGTGGTTATCATATGTAGGTTTGGCGAAGTAAATGAGTTTGAGGATTTCTTAACATCAACTAATAATTATTCAATTTTATAGTTATAAATTGAACTATAACACATTATATTACTTGAATATAAAATATTGCGTTATAAATAAGCAATATTTGCTAAGCAAGAGACTTGTAAGGAAGGACAGCTGGATTTAGCTCTAGCCGCCGCAGTTAGTTGGCAATTATTAATTAGTTTAGCTAATGCTACAGCACTACAGCACTACAGCACTATAGCACTACAACACTAAGACACAACAATACTACATTACAACAACACAAGCTATGTAAGCTATAATCTCTGCAAGCATATTACAACAGGACTGGATAATCCGATTACACAATGCAGTAATCAATACCTAGTCTCCCTCAACGAGAATGTTTTTAAAAATATCATTTTTATATCAGTAATTATTGTTGTTAATTCATTATTTATTTCCTTTAATTGATAATTATCTCAGCCTTTATGCGGAAGAGGATTAGCCTTATTTGATATCAGGTCAAGATTGAAGGATGCAAAACTACTATATACTAATGAAAATAAATTAATTTTATTGTAGTAATTAGTTAATAATTAATCTATTATCTTCAAAAAGATATTTTATTAAAGTATAATAATTAATTATTATTTACAGGAAAGTATATCTAAAAGAAGGTAGTCCACAGAGTCAAAATTTATAATTGGAAAGTTGACCAAGAGGAGATTTCCAATAATACTTAAAAAAGTCTTTTCAAAATACAGAGAAATGTGGTGAGGACAGGCAATGAGACATCACAGGATTTTGTAACAACCCAGGGGATCAGGCAAGAATGTAGCCTAAGCCCATTACTTTTTATTTTGACACTGGACACGGCCGTGAAAAGAGCGAAGTTAAAAATGAAACCGTACCATCTAGGGTATAGAATCCTTAGGCCAACCCACCTCAGTATCCTCGCATATGCCGATGACATAATTGTCTTTGCAAACAACTGCAGGAACCTCCAGTTCAATTTACGCATCTTGCAAGAAGATTTGGACGTAATTTACATGACAATAAATGCAGGGAAAAACAAAATCATGAGAATAGGAAGAAAAAGCGAGCATGGGAACCGAGTCGTAAGACTAAACAACACGAGGTTAGAGCAAGTAAGGGATTTTAAATATCTCGATGCACACCTTTACGAACAGGGCTGGATAGGTGGCGAAATAACAGACCGAATAAAAACTGCCATCAGGTGTGAATCCGTCAACTGGAGCGCTCACGTAGTCAATTGAGTCACTGTGGGCTCCAGCCAAAAGAATAAATAATGCAGATGCAGAAACTAAAAGATCCTGGACTCGTATTTGTGTGAATTTATGTCGTGGTGACAGAGGTATAAAGACAAAAATATCTTTGAGGTTATTATAAATTACATATCTAAGTTTTGGTCTTTAGAATAATTCTTATTAAATTAAGTTATTTTTTTCATAGCATGTGTTTTATTTTTACTATACAAATAGATGGGGGGATTAAACGAAAAAGACCCGAGTAATTTTCCCAAGATCATACTCAACCACTTTGATTTCCAACCAGTTTATACTGGCTATGTGAGTTCCTTAGAGGATCTTCTTGGATTTTATTTTTTCCGTAATAAGAACTACCGAAAAATATAATTTTATACCGTGTACATTCATCATACTATTTAAGAAGGCAATAATAATTTTAAAAAATTGTATAATGAATCTTATTTTGCTGATTCCGTACAACATGGAACATCCATGCTTGAAAAACACCGTTCCAGATCTGACTTCCAATCGATAATTGTTACCTTGGAACGCTCGAACCGAATCAGAAAATAATTACAACCTCCGATCTCGAAGCCGTTTTCATTTCCCCGCAGCGGATACCCTCGGAACGATCATCCGCAGAAGGAGGTACGGGAACAGTAAGCACCACCGATTTGGCCGAGTACAGTCATCAGGGGAGATATCCCGGCCCGATGAAGGCTCACACTTGTCGAGCCGCTAATACCAAACCGGGGCAGATATATAGACATATTGTAGTTATTAGTCGACTCCGCGGAGATAGACATCTGATAGGATCGGACTCCGGTGTTGTATAAAGGAGGGCGGCGATAAGGGAATGACTTGGAGGAACGGGTCGGCTCCTGAGGATTATAATCAGAGCCTAGGCTCTTCTGATCCGGATCCCAAGTCGTTTAGGTCTCTGGAAATTATAAGCATCAATGGATTTCTCCTAGTCGCTAGGAAATTGAAAAAGAAATAGGAAATATTATATAGCATATAATATATAACAAGGTGTATCTACCTGGGTATTGTACGTTGAGTGCTTTACAATAATAATAATAAAGCTTTATTAATATCATATTATGACAAAAGCCTCTCCCTTAGGAGGAAAAATGGAGTTCAGCTCCAAAATATAATTTTACAGAATAGAAACGGAATAGTAACAATATAAAATAAAATAAACAACATCCATCATAAACAATAACAACAAGAAAAAACTTTTTCCTTTTTATAAATTCTTTATACCCAGAAGAGGTTATTCTAATTCTAATAACCTTTGGGTTTCCCTACGCCTTCTAGTATTTAAAGTGTCTATATTTAAAACTATCCTGTTATTTTCTATTTGCTACCTTGCTACGTTATTTTAATTTATATTTTTGGCTGAATATTTCGAATCTTCCTTGCAACATATCAACATTTACTTGTGCTCTGCTTGTTTCCCCTTTACAATAATATCGAATCTTTAACATAAGACTGGATTTACTATTAATCCCTCAACGTCCTAGCCACATCCAATAATAAAATAAAACTATATTAATTATATTATTGATATAAATAACGGTTTGATATGGTTTATTAACAGAACACATCTCTACAATTTTCTGAAAATTATACTCGTCGTTGGTTGTAATGGTACATTTAATAAAATAAAGTAATTAATTTTTTATTTTTAAAATATTTTTATTCATATAATTCACTAATGAACAAAAAACCTTTATTCCAGTCAGATAAATCTTGTTAAAACATTAACGAAGGATTAAAAAATACGTTTCGACAAATTCATTTGTCATTTTCAATTCTTGTTCTTCGTAACATCCTTTAAAATTCATAAGTAAAAACGTCACTTGAAGTCAAAACGGATCTAAAATAAATTTTACAATAAAGTCCTGGAAGTTAACCTTCTTCCATGGTCAAATGTACAAATATGTTCGTTAATGTTTTTAACAAGATTTATCTGACTGGAATAAAGGTTTTTTTGTTCATTAGTGAATTATATGATTTCAAAAGATAGTCCAGTATATAAGAAAAAGCTTATAAAGAAAATGAATATTTTTATTTTAAAGACAAAAGATTTGCCCTAGCAGGGATTCGAACTGTTTATTACCAAGTGACAGGAAGGTAGTGAAATACATAATAGGGATTAAAATAACAATAAAACAGAACAGGACATGCTAAAATTAAAGAATAATAAGGTATAATGAATAAGTCAATAAAGATAAAAACTAAAATAAAATGGGTAAATATTAAAGTTGAAATACAATTATTGGTATACAAGTATTGATTGGTGGACAATAAAGATGGTGAGGGAGAGAACAAGAGATAAATATTAATACAGAGCAAAGAGGATTATGTGGGGCATTAATAACCATAACAATGAGACATAAACACTATAAGATAAAATTATGTATGTTAATTAATATATAAAATATATGTAGGCAATAAGATAAGGTAAAAGTTAAAAGAAAAATATCAGAAATAAATAAATATAAAGATACAGAGGTAATGGAAATGAATAATAGCGTAAGTAATAACATAGTTGATATGAAATAAACATGTCAAATTGTATAAAAAGGGCGATAAGTAAGTTACAGTAAGTTAAGATGAAAACAAATGAATGCCATGAAAAAAACAAAAAATGATACTTAAAGTTGGGAAATTAATAAACGCCTTACAGAGATAGGGAGCATGGAAATTGTAAAAATAATATAGTTATGTGTTGTATTGTTATTAGGGAAAGAAAATAAAATGGAGAAGAGAAGAGAGGGTGGGAGGGTGGGTAAATTAGTGAAAGATATATAAAATAAATACCTGGCGCACAGGGCCTGAGCCCAAACGAGTCTTTCGGAAGCTACACTTACACTAAATCAAACAGAAGTGACTAATTAAGACTACCTACTTTTTGGAGTCTGGGTGAGCCCCAGGAGGGTTTCCAATTCACTGGCTGTTAAGAGATTATAAAATTTATCTAGCCACCACTGGATTCAAACCCGGGATCTACGGCACAGCAACTCTGCCCTCTACCACATATACAAAGCAAAATTAAATTAATTCAAGTTCTTAAATTTAGAACATGTAATAGTTTCGAAGCCTTAATGATAAATCAAATGTTAAATAGAATGTAGGATTTCGTACAAACTGTGAGTGCATTACTTGGCAAACTGAGAGAATAATGTGAAATGAAAAAAACAAATTAAAACCATGAGAACCTTATTTTGAATAAAAACATAAGCCCTGAAGAAGACCTGGGCTGTGGGTCGAAATGTTGTCTTTAAAATAAATAGTTATCCTCATTAAAGATATTTTTTTCTAACCCCCATCCGGACCATTTACTTCCTCTTATGAGAACATAAGTCACTTATACGCGAAAAAGCAGCGAAGTCACTTTAAAGAACTACTATGCCTAAGGTCACGGGTTTGTAGCCCTCAAGGTAGCCATCGGAATTCTTAATGGGGAGTAAAAATCCTAGTTTATGCCGTCCTTCAGAAAATACGTAACATGTGAGTCCCGAGCCTGTACCTAATTAGATTGAATAGGCATAATTAGAACTCCCACTGTAGCATCCCAATTAGTACGAAGTGACAATAAATGAGTTAATAATATTATTTGAAAACATTAATAAATATGTGTTATTTAAAAGGTCGCTTTGTATTTCAAGTGTCAACCTGGATTGTGTACGTGTTCCCTAGAGCTGGGAATAGTTATAAAATATTTATAAAACATTTCCGCAATTACCATACACTGTTCGGACCTGTATTAAAGCACTTGACTATCCTCCTTTTTATTTCTCACAAAGAACAAGCACCCCATCTGGTTCGGAGAGAGGGATTATAAAAATATGCTAATAGTTTGTCGTCGAGACGGATTGTCGCTGAGAGGAGACGCTGAAGGTTTGTTAGGGACAAGAGGGAGTGGAATCCGCGGAGCTCTTACACTGAATGTCAATAGGAGTCGGCTTTGTTCCTCCGCGACCAAATACAGCCGAGGATACACAAATACATTTATTTATTCTGTCCCTCCCCCCCGGGGAATAATTTACTCACACGGCCCTTTGTTCCAGACTTCGGCCGCGCACAACTCCTGCAAAACCGGATCTGTCCATTTGAATATGAGTTGAATTACAATGGCGAGCCCATCCATCATTGGATGGCTATTTTAACGAGATAAATTGAAAAACATACTCTCCCATGATTGTTTTTTCTATTTTTTTTTAAGAAGCAAACTAGTTTATATTCTTGAAGTAATATATTCCAGGATGCCATTTTATTCATATCGGGATATATTTATATGCAGTATATAAATATTTCAATAACTAGAACAAGGAGTTGATTTGTAAAGATCAAATAGAAACATGCTAGCTCTTCTTCATGGTGTAGAAAAAATTCAGATTTTTCTCTTCTGGACACATCATTGATACGATTCCAAAGTATCGTAAGTGAAAAAACACAACTTTTCAAGAGATTGAATAAACAGTTTCAGGGTTCATTCAAAATCAGTGTGTATGGTCAAACCTATACCACGCACATATTAGTCCAGGATCCATGGTCCATTTTTGCACATGATTAGTATCAAGCTGAATCTTCGTGAATAGCTTCGTTACGATGAGACGCCCAACAATTTCCTGTGCGAAAATTCTCGATTTTGGTAGCTAACAGAGGTAGCGAGGATAAAATATGTCGATTTGATGATCCTCAAAAATGTATTACTAACTTTTTTTTATTTTTTATCCTTGTTATTATATTTTTGTTTATTCTCTTTATTTCCAGATCGGCTATTCCTAGCCTTACATGTTTTTTTTAATAATGAATTTTAAAATTTAACACATAGTGAAAGTGTGGGTTTCGTCTCATGCAAGAGACTGTACATTAATTAATACATTAATCTAACTGTACATTATCAGATTATTTACATAGAAGATGTAAATATATAAAAGTGTTTTTTCATATAAAAGAATGATAGTAGTTTAAATATAAAACATGTAAATAAGTAAACAAAATTAAAATTAATGTAATAATAAACAGAGCTATAGTACTATAAAACGGAAAACTGAAAGAAAACATGATTATATTACATTTTGTTACATCTTTCAAGAGTCTTGGTTTTAGTCTTGGGGATGAAATAGGTTTGCCTATGTTCAATGCTACAGCTCCTTGGACTGCTGGTAATCCGGTCTTAAATCTGCTGGAACGCTTTTTAATAAATTCATCAATCGACTCTAGGTTTAGCTCTCGGTGAAGTTGGCTGATTCGTACAAAGGCGCGTTTACTGCGATCCGTAGGATTTTACTTTGGAAAGTTTCCGAATTAGTAGACGTCTAAGTATGGTTTTATAAATTAATAAGGTATTTTCTGGTTTTAATCTGGATTTTCTATTGATTATCGGATAAAGTAGAACTAGTTATGCAAAAATCGCTACGGGTATCATCCAAAGACCAAAAATAAAAAAGATACTCAGAATCGTTGATATCGTTTTTCTCATTTTCATATATCTGTATCATACAACCTTGTAATACTAAGATAGAGGTATGTCAACTGTGTTTGTATGATTACAGTTTGTATCGACTGTATGATAACAGAACATAGTAGTATTATATAATTGTAAGTCGCTTGTATATAAATGTATGATGACAGTGTGATATCAGTTAGTCGACAATGTGATAACAGAGTGAGTTGATTATATGATAACAGTTTAGGTCGACTGTCTGATAACTGATAATGTCAGCATGATAATAGTGTATTTAAAATATATGATGACAGTATGATAACTGTGTATTGCACTAGTGCCTAATACATTGACAGCAGGTGTTTGCTAGGATTTAGTATCAGTATTAGCACATACGTAGGTCTTGATACAAAATCTTAAGATTCACATGTTAAAAATAGTTTTGATTAGCAAAATGGAGCTTATAACCGGTTATACGATATGTAATACAGTTGTAAAGCACTTAAAAAGTACCAAAAACTTTGATTTTATTTTTTAAGTCGCTATGAAAGATGTTTAAACTAGATGAAATAGATATCATTATTTCTGTTCCCATGGGATAAACATCGGGATACATCGGGAAGAATGGAATGTTAAAGTCGCGGCAGATGACAAAGTGACCAAGGAATCCTACTAATACCAGCAGATGGTATAAACGTCGAGCCGTCTATATGACATACCGTCGGAAAGAAGTCTCAGAGAAAAAAAGTATATATATATATTTATATATTATATTTTTCTGATAACAGGTTTGAATAATTTCGAATATTTTCTTAACTTTGTGAAGAAATTCTTTAAATTCACATCATAATATTACTTTTTGAAACATAATTTTGGGGTTATTAAGATCGAAATCTTCATTCCTATTATATATAATAGCTCAAGGAAGAAAAAAAAATTAAAATAAAAAAAAACACTCGATGACCAATGGCTGACTCTTCTGAGATGTTATTCTATACCTCAAAGCAAGATTGTGAGTAATTCCCAACGATTTTAGCGCAATATAGTAACGAACAAAGTATCGATGTATATATTATTAATTATAGGTAGTATTAATTATAGGTACATTTATTTATATACTTTAAAGCATAATAATACCCTGTATAGAAACCTGAATTGTTTTTCTAAAGGGACTTGTCCCAGAATAAATAAAGAATTTTTTTTTTGTAAGGTTTGAATATTGATATTTCAGTAAAAACATAGGGAAACGTCGAAAAACAGTGGAACGTGGATTTTCCGAACTAACGTTCTCTGGTTCGGAAAATTCGGATAATCAAAATTAATTAAAAAAATGAATACCAACCAAATGAATAGGAAGGGATTTAGGGAAACAAATGAAATTACCTAATTAGGTTTACAGTTCTGAGTTAACAAATAGGTATTGAAGTCTAAGTTCCTTTGTTTTGCTGTTTCAGAGAAATGATTAAGGCTCCCTTATTGACGTTCATGGAAAAAATTATTTCATTTTTCGTCAGATTTTATTTAAAATAACAATCATTTTAACAATACAAATAAGTAACTGGGCGATCTGATCGAATTAATTAATATTACATTTGAAAAAAACAACAAAAAAATAAATAAAGCAGTTGCATAAAAATAAATAAATAAAGCTGTTACATGAACGTTCGGATAACTGACGTTCGGATAATCGACGCTCCACTGTATGTATATAGTAGTATATGTTCAACACAAGTTTTTTAATTTGGCTTTTCATAGTAGATGTTCTTCATGTGTCGAGTTTAAGAAACGTTTTCTGGCACGACTGTGACTTTAGTTCTGTTTGCAAGATATTTTTTTTAGTTTAGCATTTCTTGATCTCTTCACTTCCTAAGATGGTGATTAATCAATATTTTCCTAAGTATGCTAACCATCTTTTTAAATTTATTAAAAAAATCATTAGTTATACCGTCCTTCGGAGGGGATGTAGAATGGCAATCCCAACTTTCATGCCAGGTACTCGCTAAAGAACCCTTATTTTAATTATACCTGGATAGGTACAGACCATAAATAATTAAACAAACAATAAGAAAGTGTTGTAAAACTACTACACCCAAATGGCTGTATTATGTTGAAGATCTGAGCTTTCTTTGTCATCTGCAATGTGTATTCTTTTGATTTTCAAAGAAGGTTCGACCAATTATTTTTTTTAAGGACAATATGACTCCTATAATAGAACGTGTGTAACCAAAATTGATTACCCTAACCCCAACCATAAGACGAAACAGATGTATTATTGTCATGCACTCCATGGATTCCGGAGGGAGCAGATCCATGGACCACAGGCGACAGATGCCCATGCATGGAACCGTCCTCCATTGTCTTCTGGAAGAACCACAGCTTCAAGAGGTCACGCGATCTCTCCTGAACAGAGGCGTCGTGTAATTACTGGTGGTCCTTCAAAGTTCTTTGTGGAATCCTGGTACGTATTCAAAGGATGGATATTATCATTATCGATAAATACGGGGTACGTACTTAATATCAGCTTTGGCCATTCATATTTAAATTAGACACGCGTTCCTGATGTCGGATTTTTTTTCTAGGTTTTAATCTTGTCTCGAGTAGTAATTAACGTTAAGACAATAATAATAATCTTATTAAACTTATTATTTTTTATTCAGAGGAATGAATCGAGACCGGAGTGAATACTATTGCATCATCACTCGAGAAGATAAATAAATCAGGACATGAATGAAGGATTTATGATCAATAGGAGAATACAGGAAAGATGACAAGCAGAAATATATATTTTTTAAAGATATATTAGCAATAAATAATTTTTAAATCATTAAACAATGCATTGTGACTAGGCTTGTAAGATTTAGGTCCAAAGGTCCAAATGAAGAAAAGTAAAATGAAAATAAAATTCATAAAAAACCAAGTTGTATCATCTTCATCTACGTCACAAGCCTTTTCTTTTCTTGTTAATATAAAAGTGACATAATCTAACACAACCAAAAATGGTGGATTTTTTGGCTATTTCTTGGCCAAATGAATGAAAGATGGTCTACAAAATCCTTCATCTCGTGCTCAGTAACCCACTATAAAGTAGGTACCCTTAATTGGTAGAAAACCCTCGAAGAAATAACTTGAAATTCCTTGAAGAGTCTTTAGCATGTACTGAATCTAAAAACTCTTCAAGGATAGTATTGGTACAGCATTTAAACAAAAAATAATATAAATTTCCAAAACTGAACGTTATATCCTTAGCTGATAACGTTATATAACTGAGCAATAAATAAAATAAACAAATAAAAGGAAAAGGACACGGTGAGCCACGTCACCGGAAAAATCTAAAGTTAATAAATATAAATAAATAAATTAGAACCTTCCACCTTTTCATCCTCATCTTAAAACGTACATCGTACATTACAAGAGATACCTCTCCGTCCTATCTTCAATTCTAATAAGAAACCTTCAAACCCAAAGGGGCTAAGAAAAAAAACAAAAAAAAAACTTGAAATGTAAGGTTAATTTTAAGAATTTATGTTAAATGAGAGTTGAGTGATGCTTTTACCGCATCAGATTTTTTCCAATATAACTTATTACAGTATATTTTAATAAAATTGAGCTAATAACTGTCTTTTATGTTAAAATAAAATGTCATAAATTGTAAAATTTCTAAACGTTTCCCTGTTAATGACTCATTAATACTGATTCGATGTCATAAAATACGAAGTATATAACGTCATAATAACTAGTCGCTGTAAAATATATCGTAAGGCCAGTTAATGAACCGAAGATTTATTAGGATGTTCCACATTATCATCGACTAACTACGATGTTATGATCTAAAAGAAGAAAGAAACCCGTCGGAAGGAGTTATGAATTATTGAAGCGCACTTGGGCCTACTCAGCAGTTAATATTCGAGTTAACAAGGTGTAATTAACAGGTTAGAAGAGAGAGGATGAAGATGCTCTCACAGAGATTGGTGTAGTGGAACCACGATAAAGTAAGGCCATGATGGAGTGCAAGCAACGGCCAAAAATTATCAAAGGAGCCACCGAGGAAATGGGACATGGAAGTAATAATTCATTATCAAACAAGGTCTTCCGTATCAAAAGCCTGGGCAGTAAGTCTAGGAAGAATTTAGTGCAACGCGTATATACTTGATCTTTGTAATAACATTTAGGATAATAATACTCAATTATGTACTAAACATAAGAAAAATGATAATTATTAAATATTATAATTAGTGTTTAAAAGGTGATAATTTTTAGATATTTTTATTTTATAGAGAAAAGATTTATCCAGGCATTCTCTAGAGACTATATGCTCGTAACACGGCCAGGCAAATACATTATCTTCATCGATCATATACGTAATTGACGTAAGTCAACGAGATCCTAATTAATGTAATGTTCAATGAACATTCTTCCCGAGTATACATCGCAACAATTGCGAGAACACAGATAATCCCGGCCAGCACAAATCTTTTCTCTTCAAAATAAAAATATTATAATTACTGTTTGAATATATAAGAGCAAAACTTCAAAAGAGAATTAAAATACTTGTTAAAAGAAGTATAAAAAAACGGTAATCTGTTCTGTAGGTTGTCGCTTCAAGTTGAGTTACAACAAGTTTATTGCTTTCATTTTGAATTTTTTCATAAATAAAATTTATCATGCGGACTTTGGTATTAAAAATATAATATAATTATGAGTATTGAGTAAATTTCTGTAATCGTGTCATCAAGAAATAAACGTTCAATTAAAAAAAACTTTTATCACTACAACCCGTGAATGAGTACATGGTAGAGACTGTACTGTTTCATGGACAACGGTGCTGTGAGGAGGTGACTTGTCCTAGGTCACGCTCAACCGCCAGACTTTCCCCCTTATTTTGGGTACCCTATTTTCATAACTTTTTATAGAGGCTGGGTGAGCCCTAGGAGCCCCCTAGATCCTATATGATCCATCTCCGGCTGCACAGACTAAATAGAATCCTTGGCCATAGCGGGATTTGAACCAGGATTTCCAGCATGACAACTCAGTGCTCTACCACTGAGCCACTCCGCTCCCTAATCGTTACAATTATCATTTCGAAAGATAAATGAAATATCTATTAATTAGTCCCAATTAATTAGTCGTTAAGTCGAAATTTGTCCAGAGATGACTGTACTGCGAAAAGAAGAACGTTCATTTCTAGATGAAATAATTACCAAAGTATACACATTTCGCATGTATACATTCTCTTTTCCATACTAAAGCTCATGATAACTCGTATGTTCGGAAAAAATTAAAAGGGAAGCGAATGAAAACTCGTGATTCAACACGAAGCGATAACCTGCGGAATAATAACCGAAAGTGGTACTTGTAACTTATCTTGTACCCATGAAGCCATACATTATAAATTTGTATTGTTTTTTAATGCTTTTGTCTTGTTAATTTTGTTATTGCCTATTTGCAATAACACTTTGGGAATACAAATTGTTTTAGAATTGTCTTTCAAAGAAGAATCTGTGAAATACATCCAGAAGTTTGGAATAATTCCAAAAATGAAATTATGTGAAAAAGGTCATCGAATGGATTTTGACAAGGATAGAAATGGCAATGCTTTTCGTCGAATGAGTTGAAGAAACATTTATACAAGAAGAGAAACGTGGCTAGAGGTATCTAGAATTTTATTATAACATTTTGTATATTTTAATTGACACTAATATAAATAAGAAGATAAGTGTTATCAGTATCAAAATTATCAGTATTTTGTTTTTAGCAATGGCGGGGAATAGGCCTTGGGTGCAGGTTAAATCACAAGTGTTTCCTCTACACTTTCAATAAAAACATTTCTATTTCTATCCTTGTAAAAATACATTTGATGACCTGTTTCACATAATTTTATTTATGGGAAATTATTCCATATGGAATATGGAATACAAAAAAAGTCCCAAAGGATTGGGCGTTCAGCATTATTATCCCGATTCACAAAAAAAGGTAGCTCCACTGAATGCGAGAACTATAGACCAATAAGCTTGCTTTCGGTGGAATACAAGCTATACACCTCAATCCTAGAAAGGAAACTAAGGCTTGTAGTTGAGAACCAAATAGAGAGGGAACAAGCAGGATTTCCCATAGGGAGACAGACTTAAGATCGCATTTTTGTATTACGAAGCATCACAGAAAAAGCATGGGACATAAATACGTATGTATACATGCCTTTCCTTGATCTAAAATCTGCATTCGACTCTGCCCCTCGACAAAAAATATGGGATCCTTTGGCGGCTAAAAATGTGCCAGAAGATCTTATCACTGCAATTAAATCAGCATATGTGAAGGGAGTCCAAGTATTTTCCCATAGAGTGAGGTGTGAGGCAGGGCGACAGCTTGAGTCCTCTTCTATTTATAGTATTTATGGAGGAAATCCATAAAATCTGAAAGCCCCGTACTGCCTGGACGGTCATCGGCAAGTGGGACTTAAGAAATGTTATGTTTCAAAGCCCTGGTGGAATGGTAGAATCAGAGAGGAGCTGAAAGTGATTGAACTGAAAGATTCCATAAAAACCGACAGCTGAAGTGGTTTGGCCACGTCCGTCGGATGGAGGAAGAGGGAGAGCCAAGGAAGGGCATGGGAGCTAGGTCCACTGGGAAGAGGCCGAGAGGCCGTCCCAGAGTTTCCTATCAGGAATATATCCAGCGCATTGGAGGGGAGAGAGGCAAGACCCTCCAGGAAATGTGGTGGCTGAGTAGGGACCGAGAGGCATGGGTGCATTGGGTGGAGGCTCCTCGATGGCATAAGAGGAAGTCAAAGAAGAAGAAGGAAATTATTCCGAACTTCTGAAAGTATTTCACAGCTTCATCTACTAAAGACGTCTGTTCCCAAAGTGTAATTCTGTTTTAAACGAACAGTTTAATGAAATATTAAATATAGGCAATAACAAATTTAAGAAGATTGAAACACAAATATTTAAATTAACAATAAACACACTTAACAAGACAAAAACTCTAAAAACACTGTTCTGCAAAAAAAAACTTTTCTCCCCTCCCTTGAACAATTTTGCCTGTTTCTCATGTTTTCAGGTGTGCTGAGTCCGAATCCGAACTCAGAAAAATTCTATCACCCTCTGATTTTGAGAGAAAAGAGGTGAAAGTTGGAAAAAATGAAAAATTGTATTTGAAAATTATTGTCTTTATTAGAACAGATTTTTTTTCTTTTTCAACAATAAAATATAATTAATTGAATCCTGCATGCTATCAGGTATAATACTAGATATGACACAACTCAAAAAATATACACACATCGTCAATGAGTAGTTTTTTTTCTTTTGCACTCTTCCTCCTCTGTCTCCCGCTGCAGTGTCCAGCAGTAATCCGCCAGCATCTTTTCATTCCATTTGTCAGAATATCTTTTTTCCATTCTGGATATGTCTTGGTGGAATCGTTCTCCATGTTCGTCCGAAACTGCACCCAAATTTGGGGCGAAAAAGTCTAGGTGACTATGCAGGAAATGTATTTTTAAGGACATTTGCATCCCAATTTTTTATATGAAGTAAGCAGTTCTTGGACTATTTTTCGGTAGTCTCTAGATTTGTTGTTTCCCAAAAACTTAGCACATACCTCTCGAAAAGCAATCCAAGCCTTTTTCTCAGTAGTATTTAACTTTGCTTCAAAAGTGAGATCCTTGAAAAACTGAAAAAACACTTTTAGCCATATTTCTTTAACCACTTGTAATATTCCCATCAAATTTTTTTCGTCCAAATATACTTCATTGCGCTCAAAATCATTGGGCTTTTGAATTTTTTTCACTATGTTTTAATGCCGAAAAAAAATTCGTCAAATCCACAAAAAACTCACCTTTTTGGATAAAAAACTAGAATTTCTCAGGAAACTGTGCGTGATAGACAAAATCTGACTTCAAATTCGTGTTCACCACATCTGATAACAGTAAGAAAGCATGTTTTGGTTTGAAGGAGGATTTTCGTGCAGAACAGTGAAATCAGTACAAAAAACAACTTAATAACGCACACAATTCTAACTCAAATTTTACGAATGATAGGAAGGAGCTAGGAAGAAGGAGCTAGGCTTCGTGGGTACCGGCAAATACACAAGTATCTTAATTTTAGTATGATTCATAACCACTCATTCTTTGAGTCAATTATTTCCAGTTAAATAAGCTTACAAGGAAGTGATAGGATGCCCATAGGATATATATATATAAAATTTGTTTAATATATGATAGGTACAATATTTTGTTTGTTTTTTTCCCCTTCAAATACCTTATTTGTTGTAATTTTGTGCTAATTTACTAATTTTAGTTTTCATATTTGTTTTTTTAATCAGTGAAAATTCTTTAGTTCAACTGGTTTAATGATTACCATGCTCAATAATTTGTTGTTTCAGTTTTGTTTAAATTTTATATTTTCGATTTAGCGTTGTTTTATTTGTAATTAAAACGAAAAATGTAAAACACTGCAAAAAAAATATGAAAATACAATTGTACGTAATGTACTATCAATGTACGGAACATGCAGAGCAATAAACCTCCTGTATATATATATATATATATATATATATATATCGGTTTCTACTTATCTTGACTGTTATGGAAATATTATGTTTTGGTTCTTGAGTTTCAGTCAGTTATTTAAACTTCTTAAGGTGACGTTTCGAGACTAGGTTAGTCTCATATTCATGCCCTGACAGTGAAAAAATGAGCTTTTAGTAAAATCATTAATTAGCAGACTAAAATAAATATAGATGACACGTGCAAGTTGTAATGGATAGGGTGTACTTACAAGTTCCAAATAATTGATCTGTCTACGTATCAAAACGTACTGCTATGGAAATACCCGTATTTACAGGAAATGATATTAGCAATTAAATCAGTTATTATAAATATATCTTTCAGTTCCTGTGTAAATAATAATGTAGTATCCTATAGAGTGGCCAGCTACCTATCACTTTTAATTTTCTATTGTTCTATAGGCCCATGTAGGATACGAGTGGAATAAGGATTGCCTATTGAAGAAAGTAAGATAGAAGGGTGATAAAATAAGAAGTAGCGGAGACAGACCGGGCGAGGAGAAGAAAGAATGCAACGACTAACTGTCTTCGACTAGTTCACCTTTACTGTCTTTCTTCGTAATCCTGGCTCTCCAAGGATCATCAGGAGCTATTATCCTTGATCTATGAATGAAGTATTCTTTTCCAAGTATATATTCTAGGTAACATATGGATAATATTATATAAATGAGCTTATGATTGAACATTTTTTTTTTCACTTCTATTTATGTTAGGCACGTTCAAATGTTTGAATACAGTACTAAAACTATAAATCAATATTTGCAATAAAACAGTGACAGTGTAAAATAGTTATATAAAATATATGTATGCCCAATATTTTATAACAAACTAGGATTTTTTTGTGCGGGGATTTTCTTCGTTATATTCCAGTTAAGGTAAACTAATGCGGCATAAAACTACTAGTTATGTACATTTAAAAGTTATGTTCAATTGAACATAATTTTTGTCATAATACTCTTTGAATAAGATAAGATAATAAATAACATTAATAATGAAAAGGGAAAGGAAAAAAGAGACCTTACGTAAATGTTATGACAGTGTAAAAATTCCAACGAAAAACCCTTAAGTCTCCAAACTGAAACTGAAAATATCTGTTCACTATTTCGCCCATTCAGGCATTCTCAGGGTAGAAAGAGAATAACAGGAAAGCAAAACATGAATAATGCACCCATGAAACATCCCACCACCTCCAAAGGCTCAAATGAAACTACTCAACAACCAGCAGTTGCATTTGAGCCTTTGGAGGTGGTGGGATGTTTCATGGGTGCATTATTCATGTACTTTCCTGTTATTCCCTTTCTACCCTGAGGATGCCTGAACGGGCGAAATATTGGACAGATATTTTCAATTTCTGTTTTAGCTTGGAGACTTAAGGGCTTTTCGTTGGAATTTTTCCACGGTCTTAAGAAGATAATAAATGTCATGTTATAAGAAATTTAAAGAATTTATTTTATGTCAGTTAACTATGTGTTTATACTCTTTTATGTCATTTAACTATTTATTAAACGATGTGTGATTTTAATTCAAACTGTTAAACATTCCTAAATAATTTCTCTAAAAAATTAAAAACAAAAACCCTTTTTTTAAAAATTCATTTATTGAAATTTACAACTACATTATACTAGGAAGGGCCCACTCAGAAAGCTGGAGTTAAAAGAGAGAAAGATCCTGAGGAAGATATTAGGACCAATCAGAGAGGAAGGAATTTACAGGATTCGTCATAATGATGAACTATATGAACACTAGGAGGACATCATTACATCTATGAGGAAAGGCGACTAGTCTTTCATGGACACTTGGCCCGCCAGGATCCTGAAGGACTCACCAACAGGATATTCACAGTGACAAGTAGAAGAAAGGGTTATAAGAACAAATGGATGACGTCAGTTAAGTCAGATATGGAACGAGTAAATATCCCACTGGAGCAAGTTCACAACCGACCACTGTTCCGACAAGCCATCCAACACGGAGTTTTCCCATTGTCACTTACCAGTAAGAAGACCAAAGGAACGAAGTGGACAGAAGGAATATTGGAAAAAGAAGAAGGCTACAACTTTACCAAAGAGTAGATACAAGCCCCGTGGTTCTCAGTAGGCCCAAACGACAAAGAAAGAAAGAACAACTACATTATAATAGTAAGAATAAATTGAAATAACTTTGACAATAACTTGAAGTCCACATTGGTAGCAACCAAATAAAAAATTCAACTACAAAATTAAGATAGAATCTCTTATTCAGGCGTCTCGGAGGGTTATCAGGAATTGCAAGAGGTAGCAACGTTTCAAACTAGCGGGTTAAAGTTTGATATGAAAGGATTGTTATCAGGATCAGGCATTAAGGTCATTACGGATGGCTTTATTCAAAACAAAGTAAGGAGCATTTAGGATTTTACGAAGGATTTTGGATTGCAAGGATTGGATAGGAGAGGAATTGGATGACTCTTCCTGTATATCCAAGTTTGTCTTCATATAGTATTGTTTTGTATTATGTATCTGATATAATGATTCTTTCTTATTTTATTCCAAAGACAATTATTATTATAACATACATCAATTTTTTTTTAGTTTTAGTGTGTTCATTCGTAGCACTGAACTATAAATTTATCCTTGACTAAATAACTTTAATTCTGCTCGATATAAAATATAGAAGTAATGATCACAAATACTTAATTACTGAAGTGTTCTCACATTTTCCGAATTATGTTGGATAATTAAAAAAAAAGGTAATAATAATAAAAACTGCTATTATAAAAGCGCCGCCTAAATTTATAATGTGATATGGAAAGGTTCTGGAAAGAAAGCTTTTAGGTGAAAGCTATTTAGTTTAATGTCTTATCAAAAGGTTTTTTTTCTTCTTTTTTTTTACCTCCTAATTTTTAAGCATCATAAAAACTTGATTCTTATAAGACACTGTAAAGAAGGAAAGGTTTGTGGTTCTTCAAATTTCTGAAAAGTAAATTTAAAATAATATTCTTTTAGATAAAGTTTTAAAATTTAGGAATGCTGATGATACATGCGTATTATCAGTCAAAACCAATCCAGTTATTGCATCCCAAAGCCTCAATGCCATATCACTGATCTTGAAGAATGGTGTCAAAACTGGAGAATTAAAATAAATTCTCAAAAATCGCATCAAATCACTTTTACCTTACGTCGTAAACCAATGACTTCCTGCCCTTCAGTATCCTTTAATAATATCCCACTGGTGCCTGTAGAACGGATCCGATACTTAGGACTACATCTTGACAAACGATTAACCTGGAATCCTCATACTAGAAACCGCTCGACGTTTCAGGCTACTTCAACACTTACTAGACAAACGCTCTAACTCCCTATTAACTACAAAAGACTCATCTACTTGACCGTCATATGACCTATTTGGACTTACGGAGTAGAGCTTTGGCGCTCCCCTAAGCCATAGAATTCCTCTCGTATCCAATCCCTGCAATCCAAAATCCTCAATAATAAAGTCATCCATAATGACCTTAATGTCCCATTTGTTGCTGATTTGGCCCGAACCCGGTATCTATCCTTTCATAACAAACTTCATTCAAAGCTAGCTTCCTCTTCGATTCCCGATAGTACTCCGAGGCGTCTGAAAAGAAGATGGCCACGTGACCTTCTTAGTTGAACTAGTGATTTGAGTACTTACCAGTGGGTAGTTTCTCTACTTGCCATTAACTCATGTCATTATGTATCACATAGCCTATTTACTTGATGTATTATTGTAATACTATTGTAAATATCAATAAATAAATTTTTAAAAAAATTTAGGATATAAGGATAAGCTTAAATTGTTTGCAAACATTGGTCATACCAAACAAATTTTTCTGTTGCGAAATAATTAAAGTATAAAATTAAATTAAGATATTTATTATATATATATATGAATTTCAGTGCTTATTATTAATCGACAGAGGGGTAGACCGAGAGGTAGGAGGGAGGATTGCGTTAATTGTGACTTGAGTTTAGTCGGTAATCCTTGGATGAAAGTTAGTTAACAGGGATTGGTGATATCGGCTTCGTACCTTCCAGCTCGTTAATCATTTTATTATTATTATATAATTACATGCATATTTACTTTTGTTTATGGACTAGGGAAACTCAGTGTGTAGTATGGTGTGTTACTGATCTCTAAAATCGATTCCGGCTATGGCCAATAAATTATTTAATTTGTTAGCAGTCATAGAACGACCCTATGAAATCTGCAGATCTATCTGGTTTCTACAACGTACGTACTAGTAATTGGAGAAATATTATAAGTAAAGTGTGATTATCGCTAAATCATCTCCCTTCTCAACAGTTGGATTAGAACCAGTGCAGATGCTAGAACATGCATTAAGCCCAATGCTCTTCATATATTTTTTTTTATGTTTGTGAATATAAAGGAGCGGAGTGGCTGTGTGGTAGAGCACTGAGTTGACATGTCGGAAATCCTGGTTCAAATCCCGCTGCGGGCAGTTACTGTTATTTAGTCTGTTTGTAGCTGGAGATGGATCATATAGGATCTAGGACCCTCCTGGGGCTCACCCGGCCTCTATAAAATATTATAGAAATAGGGTACCCATCATAAGGGGGAAAACCTGGCGGTTGAGCGTGACCTTGGACAAGTCACCTCCTTGCAGAACCGTTGGCCATGAAACAGTACAGTCTCAAACATGTACTGAACCCCCAGACTCGTTCACGGGCCGTAGTGGTACAGGTTTTTTTATTTTTTGTTTTTTATTATTATGACCTATCTTATTTTCCTGACTGCTGCATGAAACGAATCTATCGATGTTTATCCTCCCCATTGCCTCAACCAGGACTGACCTTTGCGAACTGGACCTCTCTTTCCTTCAATCTTGTGCAGTATGATTAACTGCAGCAGTAGGTACTTTTTTTTTGGGTCAAATTACCGAAGTATTACATTATTAGCGCGACAGACTCATAAAGAAGTCCTTGGCCTGCTCAACCGCTCTATCCCAATCGTCCCGATCGCATGCTCGAGTGATGGAGACCTTGTTCAGTCTCAGATCTTCACATACGGCATCCTTCCATCTAGGTTTGGGCCTTCCTCGAGGTCTTACTCCATCCGGATTTCCTTTATACAGATTTTTAGCTGTTCTTTCTTCGTCCATCCTATATAAGTGACCCAGCCACTGAATTGATGCGTTGAATTCTAACGAAGCTCGATATCATTAAGTCTCCATATAACTCACATAGCTCCTTGTTCCTTCTGATCCCGAGTTGGTCGTTTTCTCTAACTGGCCCGAATATTTGCCGTAGAACTCTCCTTTCGAATCTATTCAGCTTTTACAAATGACCGAAGTATCCCAATTCATATATTTTGATGTTGTCCAATATTTCGAGAAGCTTCTGAATTCGTTTTAGTATGATTTAGTTGTTGAGATGGTGCACCAAAGAAGCTCCAGGCATAAAACTCAACACATCTGATGCTTGTAGACGTTTAGTTGAGGCATTCGCAAGTCTACGTTCCTTTGATTCAAATTATAGCAAGTAACGCTTCAATCGATATAGTTGACACCTAATAATGTTCAATAATTACATTGGCGTGAGAGTCTTCATTCGTAAAGTTATTGCGAAGACCAAATAAACAAGGTACAAGCCAGAATTTATTGTAATAAAAGCAATGATATATGCTGTATAACAAACAGGCCTTAGAATACGCCAATAACACTACATCTCGAAAACTTCCTACCATGTATGTCTGTTGTAAAGGGAGTATAAAATCTTTGGTTATTCCGTCCTTCGAAAGTAACGTTAAATAGGGCTTCCGAGCCTGCACGATGCCAGGCACTCGTTAAAACACTATCCTAAAAAAGCTTGATAGGGCAAAATTTAACATCTGACATGTGAGTACTCTGATTCGAATCTGAAAGTTCAAATTTAGGCTGCATAACAACCTATTGTCCATTTTTTTGACTTTGCTTATTTTAATAATCTTTATTTATGTATGAATATTTCCCTATACATTTATTTCAGCCAGGTATAAGTATATATCCCATAATGTATTATATACACATTCCTGAAACCATGGCTACAATCTACGGAGCGTGAAAACTGTTAAAGACAAATAGGGCCAACCAACATTTAACGAGTCCGTGACTGGAGCTGAGAAAAGCTGTTGCCATCAGCGCTAGATTGCTAACCTCCACACTATCGATTCTTTACAGTAATCGACTTGGAAACGATTCGATTATCGGAGGCCAATAGCGCGTGCAAACATAGAGCTCTTCTTAACCACCGCATCACGAGGAGCATCTCATTGTGTGCGGTACGAACCTCTAGATGTAGGTAACGTTTTCTACGGTCCAGTCGAGTATCTTAATTTACAATATATATATAATACAATTGGGGAAAAAATCTTGGGTATAGTACATGGTCAGAGATCACGCTCGACCAATTAATGGTACCTACTCAATATGGTGAGCTCAAGGAAGGTCTGTTTATCCCATTAAGATTCGAACCTGGGGCCTAGAGCAAAGCGTAGCAGGATTCTATACACTGATGTAGCTCGCTTCCAGCGCTTAAAAACACATAATAATAAAATGGGAACACCAAGCATGGATGCGGGCACTACCAATCGCTGGTTACAAATTTACAACTATGGATTACCATCCAAACCGGAACCTGTAAGATCACCCGTCATGCAATCCTACAATCTACACCTAGGTCTATCCATTAGAGGTGTATCTGTTAGTTCAGCATTATTTGTGTATTTGGGGTAGCCAGGTGCACTCATTTTCAGCAATTCCGCACCCTTTAACCTCCTATGGGGAGCGGAGTGGCTCAGTGGTAGAGCACTGTGCTGCCATGCCGGGAATCCTGGTTCAAATCCCGCTGCGGTCAAGACTTATTTAATCTGTTTGCAGCGGGAGATGGATCATATATGATCTAGGACCCCCCTGGGGGACCCAGCCTCTATAAACTGTTATAAAAATAAGGGGGGGGGATCTGGCGGTTGAGCGTGACCTAGTACAAGTCTCCTCCTTGCAGAACCTTTGTCCAAGAAACAGTACAGTCTCTACCATGTACTGAACCGGGTTGTAGGGTACAAATTTATTTATTTATTTTTTAACCTCGTATAAAATGAATACAGTCCTGTAAAGACAACTCCCTGTCCGCTAATACGTACCGACCCCCATTTGACAAATTATACAACTGTTTATTTAATTTAATTCTGGATCCTATCGGATCTAGGACCTGCTTGAGCTCACCCTGCCCCTATATACCCGATATACTCAAAATAAGCGTAAAAATCTGGCGGTTGAGCGTGATCTAGGACAAATTACCTTCCGGCACAACTGTTGTCCTTAAAACAGTACAGTCTCTACCAAGTACTGAACCCCAGAACGGTTCATGGTTGTAGTGTTATTGGGTTTTATCTTTTTTTTTTTTGGTTTTTCATTTAATTTTACCAAAGTAGGTACTAATCGTTTTAGCAGAAGAACCCGATATTATTCTAGAAATTAAAGTTCAGAATAGTACTTGTTTTGTACCTCCATAGTGAGCAAATTAAAGTACGAAGTATTTTGCATTAAAAAAAATGAAGTTTTAATAATTTTTTAGATTTGTAATATAGATTAAAAAAATATATATATTTTATCATAAATCATAGTTTTATATGAACATTAGGTAAGGACCTATTAAAATTTGAGTACCCACTTAGTACTGTTTTATGGTATTGAGTATTTTGAAATTAATCAAATAGTGAAATGTTTTACTCAAGTGCGTTCTCTGCATTGAAATAACAGTCATAAAATCCAAATACTGGTGTAAGATATAGCTCGATTTATTGAACAACTTTTTCATTTGAAATAGAAAAAAGTGCTATATTTTGTGTAACCTTTTTAATGAAGTCAGGAACAATGGCATTATATATGAGTCGCTCATTTCCAAATCGTCCTTTATCCATCAACTGAAAATTTTGGGAAACAACAAAATAAAACCTATAAATTTATATTAGGCCATACCAATTTGGAAATTGTTTCCTTAAATTCATAAAAATTGCTTTATTTATTTGTTTTTTATTCAAGAATAATATCTTATATTGTTATTTAGTGATTTAAAAAAAAAAGTTAGGTCGTTTTGGAACCAAAATATGGATAAGAGACGGTTTTAATATAAAAATAAACGAAAGATTGAATAAAAATACTTAACTTCACAAAAACAGGTTTATTGTTAACTAACCTTAGAATAATAAAACTATTATGAAATAATATAAACTTGTCAAAATGGTTGTAATTCAAGGAAATAGTTCAGAATGAAAATTTCCTTTAAAATTCTACGGCGTTCTCCATAAGTCCATCTTCGTTTTCATCATCTGACTGCCCCATATCATTTTCTTGATTTTCATTTCCAAAAACAATGTTTACAATGTGTGATAGAGGACGATTTGAAAACAAAATAGTTCCTGTTAGGTGGTGGCCATATTGGGTTGGATAAATGATGTTTAGAATTTCTCACAGCTTTGAGATTTACTTTAAGTGGCTTAAAGTACGTTTTGTAACTAAATATCTGGTTAAATTGATAGGGAAAACTGTATAGATTTTCATGGTAAGAGTAGCTTAATTTCGAAAAAAATTAAGCTTAATCCTGGATACAGGACGATTTGGTAAAGAGCGACTCATATAATATTACTAATTGAGCGCGACTAAAGACTTAAGAAAAAGTAGCTCCTAGGTCCGTGGCCAGGCAACACCGATAAAATACATTATTGTCGTTACGTAATTGAGAGAAATTTATTATAACTTTCTATTTTTCCTTACGGTAGTATCCTTGGCCCAATCCTTTATACAGTTTATACAGCTGAAATCCCAACTCATCATAATACTATCCTTACCACGTATGCTGATGGTACATGTGTATTATCAGTCAACACCAATCCAGTTATTGCATCCCAAAGCATCCAATCCCATATCACTGATATTGAAGAATGGTGTCAAAACTGGAGAATTAAAATAAATTCTCAAAAATCGCATCAAATCACTTTTACCTTACGTCGTAAACCAATGACTTCCTCCCCTTCAATATCCTTTAATAATATTCCTCTGGTGCCTGTAGAACAGATCGGATACTTAGGGTTGCATCTTGACAAACGATTAACCTGGAATCCTCATACAAGACTGAACAGACAAGAAACCGCTCGACGTTTCAGGCTACTTCAACACTTACTAGACAAACGCTCTAACCTCCCTATTAACTACAAAAGACTCATCTACATTACCATCATATGACCTGTTTGGACTTACGGAGTAGAGCTTTGGGGCTCCACTAAGCCATCGAATTCCTCTCGTATACAATCCCTGCAATCCAAAATCCTTCGTAAAATCCTCAATGGTCCTTATTTTTTTAAGAATAAAGTCATCCATAATGACCTTAATGCCCCATTTGTTGCTGATTTTTCCCGAACCCGCTGTCTATCCTTTCATAACAAACTTCATTTCCACTCAAACCCGCTAGTTTCAAACTTTGCTACGTCTTGCAATTCCTGATAACACTCCGAGACGTCTGAATAAGAGATGCCTTTGAATTTGCCTGAAATTTTGAAGTTGAATTTGTTATTTGGTTCCTACCAGTGGGCACTTCAAGTTATTGTTAAAGTTATTTCAATTTATTCTTGTAGTATTAAAATGCAATTGTAAATTTTAATAAATTATGGCCCTGTGACCTTCTTAGTTGAACTTGTGATTTGAGTACTACCAGTGGGTAGTTTCTCTACTTGTCATTTTCACATGTCATTATGTATCACATACCTTTTTACTTGATGTATTATTGTAATACAGTTGTAAATATCAATAAATAAAAAAAACAAAAAACGTTCTAATTTAATACAACTCGAAGCTACCTCGCTCTCTTTTAAGTGCTAAGATATATGTTAATGTCTTCTTACTTACAAATACTGAAGCTCACTTTCTCGGTTTTTCTTTAGTATTTCAGCATCGATACCATTAATTAGAAACGAGCCTAGCGCTGTGTTGGCAGAACTCTATAGCGCAGGCTCGCTCACACAATGGCCCAGGCTGCAACACAAAGATATTTAAAAATTCAATTAGCTTCAATGGCAGCATGAAATATGGATTTCGGCCGGGACAAAGCCTCCACGGAGAGTTCCATCGCGCAAAATAATGCCCTTGCCCAAATTAACAGCCACTAATGTATTTTATTTTTTATTCTACCAATAAACGTTAAAACGCCCCTTTAAATTTATATCTGCTCCTTGCCGGCCCTTACGGTTTGATGCCTTCTTCGAAAATCGTTTAGGGCAATCGTATATCATGCACTTGGAAACATGAAAAAAGAAGATAACCTTCTCAAAAGATGTTTATTATTTTTTAATACATATTTCTAGGGAAATATTAAGGAATTATTGTGATTCGATTATCAGATTTCGAAATGATTTCTGGACGTGATGATTAAAATTTTTACATTTACAATACTTGCTTGACTGGGTGAAACATGTTAACATAAAACATATCAAGATGATTAGAATGCAATAGGAAAAATCCCAAACGCAAAGCTTTTATCTAAAATATTGGATCAAAATAAGGAATTAAATTTTCGCCAATTCAGACATTAGCATGATATACACCAAAAGAAAAATCACATCAATGAAGACAGAGCATTCGTCAAAACTTCAAATAGACTCATCAAATTACTTTTTACTATTCGATTCTAATATATAATTCATGTATCTTGTCGATTTTTTTTTTCATTTTATTGAAAAGACGATTTTTAAACCTTCGAAATGGTTATATTATTTTAAATAAATTTTCCAGGTAATCTATATAATAGGAGCGGCTTTGATAGCTAAATGATTCAATCTATTAACATTTATGGATGGATCCTGTAGGATTTTAGACTTTTTTGCAGCTCACACATTTTCTATAAATTGGGTACCGTTAATCGCCGAAAGAACCAGAGCGTGATCTCGAACAAATTACCTCCCTGGACAACCGTTGTCCTTGAAGCAGTACCAAATCTATGATGTATAAAGACCTACTAGGAAACGATCCATTCCTTATCCATACGAACGTCACTGCCATGTATATATTTGTCGAGATGTATGTATTAATGAGTAATAATGTAGTTGATGACATTTTATCTTAAATTATGTAACTGAAACGGAATATTTTTATGGCTTAAGATGTATTTCATGGCGGAAGATCTATTCATCAGCTTAAGAAATAATGTCATTCCGCTAGAAGACACTCCCCAAGAAAGACAAGAGGAGAAGACTCAATAGAAGACGTCTCGGAGGATCAGATAGAAGAGGAGAAGCTGAAGAAGGTAGGACAGAGGATGGGGACATGGAGGCCTACATTGTGACTCCTCCGGCAACTGGTTTGGGCTCGCTGACCGGTTCTTCCACGGTAGGAGAGGCCATCTCCGCTCAATTATCGCCAGTCATCCACTTCTGGTAATGATGGAGAGTTTAACGCACAAGAACGAAGCTTTAGATAAAAATTCAAAAATAAACTATTCAAAAATTTATCTAATAAAAATACAAGTAGATGCTATGAGCAAAGTAGACCAAAATTTATAAAAAAACAACAAGAAATTTGGACAAAATATAAAAAAAAAAATGTCTATAAGTCACGGATATATTAAGATACATAATAAACGCATTTTTCTTCAGCTCTTAATGCCGTGTAAGGCTACACCTACATTGTATCCGATTCGGTGCGACGTGATTCTATCACATACGATGCTGGGGTGTATACATCATACATATTTACAATACATTATAGTAAAATATAAATGTATGAAAAATAATTAATAAATAATCTTAATTTTATAAATTTAAAGAACCAAATGTTATAACTCTCGATATATTTCAGTCATTTGATTTGCTAGCGACGTCTCATCGTATCACACCGGATCCAATGTAGGTGTAGCCTAAGATGGTTTGGACGTCTGCATAGCTCATGAATTAAGGATATCGAGGACTGGACTGGCTTAGAGTCACATGCTCTTTTGATAAAGGCACAAAATGAAGAAGAATTTGCCAAAATCGTCGCGGATCTTCATAGAATGAAGATGCCACTTTAAAAATAATGACACAATGAAACGAGAAACTGATCAATAGTTTTACGTTTGACGCATGACGATATCATACAATGCGGAGGATTTTTTGGAAAGTTTAGGAAGCGATGTTGAATATTAAATGATTATGAAGTTTGATAGCAAGTAGATATACTAATGAAAAGATTGATATCGAGTTTAAGCCAAAACTATATCAAATGGAACATTAGAGTAAGAAGTATTGAGGATTATATGTTTTAAATTTGATAGTATAATTTTAAGGAATTAAAGCATTCCTTTAGTAAATGTTTAGTAGAAGGATAGGCGTACGGTTTTTGTTTGTCTCAGTTTAATATAGAATCCTATGGTAATCTTTGATAAATGATTTATTTTATAGGTATCACTGGAATATTATTAAAAAATACTGTAGGACAGAACATTATAGGTTTGTTAGAATTCATTTTAATCTTACAGTTTTGACATTTGAAAGATTCCGTATGCAATAATTGGATTGCATCAGTATTGACTATTAAGTACCATCAGCAGGCGTTGGAGAAAACAGACTTGTATTGATATTATTATGATATTTATTGATATAATCTGTTAGATAGGATTATACAACAAGAAAGCATGTCGGGGGTTATGAATTAACATCTTTTGTAAAGAAGTCTCATGTGTCAGAAAGCCAGTTCTACATGGAGAAAGACATTAGCAAAACAATATATTTAAAACAATGCATTTAAATGTAGAGAAACTAACTGTCTTTCCATACAGAAAAATGATATTTAAAAATATTGAAATGACAGAAAAACACACCGAAGCTGACATTTATCTTTTTTTTTTAAAGTTTCGGTTCAATCCCTGCCAGATCCATAGATTCAATGATACCACAACTAAGCCTGTATTTGTTTTGTAAGTGAAAAATTGTAATATTTCAAGTAAATAGTTCCAAATTTAAATATACCTGAGGGATAGTAACAACATAAGAAATTCAAATATCTTCCTACCACTTACGTTTCAGATCCGCAATAATTACTTAATTACTCATTATATTCATAACTCGAATCACATAACCATTTCTCATTATTACTAATCTATTTAAAAAAAAAGAAATTCTCTCTAATTACACTCTTGCGAATTATTATTTTGAAATATAGGTCCTATAAAGCAAATTCATGTTAAAAAGGATTACTCCTGTCAAATTTTGTCAAAAAGGTTTACATGAACCTTGTAAACGATTATAGTTGATAAAACAATTATAATTATACTTTTATAACTATCGAGTTTCTTCGGGACGAGTTTTTATTTATTTTTTTATGTTTATGGTGAATGATTTAATTACTACTATTTAATTTATTAGAAAATAAATAAATAAACTGTTCAATACAATGTGGTAAAATATTTTTGTTTTGATGAGAAAACATTTGTCCTGGCCGTGATTCGAACCCGGATGGTTCCATTGCAGTGCTCTAAACCACTGAACTACCAGGGGTCTTATCCAAGTCAGACAAATCCGTTTTCTTCTCCGATCCTGTATCCCCAGATTTGAGAATCGGGGAATTACGAGAAGACGTGGATATAGGATCGGTGAAGAGAACGGATTTGTCTGATTTGGATGCGACCCCTTGTAGCAGTGGTTCAGTGACGACCCGGGTTCGAAACCCGTCCAGGACAAAACTTTTCTCTTCAAAACAAAATATGTAAAAATAATCACCATCAAAATAACAATTAATAAAAACTAAAATATATTTATTATCCTATTGATACCTTTTTTCTTAAATATTATGAAGGCGATAGGTAACAGACACTACGTAGGAGAGCTGTGGAAGAAGCTTCAGTGGCCGTGACGAACAATATTTCACGGCCAACAACCCTCGATTGTCTGCTAACTGCTACTCTACAACTATTCACCAAGATGGCTATATAAAAATACAATCTAATAAAAAGGTTTTAGTGATTTTTTATTCTTAATACTAATTAATTTTCCTGTTATATAACTTAAATATATGTCCAGAGAAGGAAGGAAAGTTATTAGTACGGTAGACACATATAAAAATTCCATGTTATTGTAATGTAATATTATATAGCTGTGGAACATGAACATTGGGAAATAGAAGTAAAAACTACTTGTCGCGAAAATAATCTTCTGGAGAAGGGCAGCCGAAATTTCCAGGCATGATAGGATATCCATTACAACAGTTCTAGAAAAAATGGAGATTCGAAACACCAGTCTCAAAAAAATCACCACCAAGTGATAACAGTGGGTTGGACATTTACGGAGGATTGGTAGAAGGATTGCAAAAGTGAACCTGTCCTCTTGCTCAGAAGGAAGACGAAGAAGAGGCCGACCAATAACCTGATGGATTAACCAAGCTCAGGAAGACATTACAGAAGAAGGTTTCAATGAACAAATTGAACTTAACAGGAATACCTGGTGAAAACTTTGTCAGACAATTTGGTAGGAGGAAACCTCAGCTTTGAAGAATTCTCCTTACATTAAATATAATATATGTTTAAAAATAAAATTTATCTCAAGTAAAAACGCAAGTGAAAGTTTTGTGGTAAAGTTTGTACCTATATTTTTTAATTATTTTAAAGGTAAATATCTCTACATTATTTATTTGTATTTATTTATATATTCATCCTTCCTTTACTTACGAATAAATGGCTTTGGACAACAATTATCACGAAATTGACACTTCCAAGGATTGCATATTAAGCATCTCTACCTGTCTGAGAGAAATCAACTTCTAGTTCCGTCAAATTAATTCTCAAGAGAAGACAGCTCAATGAATGATCAGAGCTAAGCCTAATAATCACCAACACGAGGTACTTGTCACAAGTATGCTAAGTATTTGTAGTACATTCCAGAACCCCTCTGTATGTAGCATGCCAGGAATTTAATTGAAATTATTATCAACTATAAACAGGTAAAGAGTATCTTCCGGATCTATATATATATTGTAACAAAAGCAGCCACCCGTGAACGGTCTAGGGTTCAGTACATGATAGAGACTGTACTGTTTCTAGAACAATAGTTGTGTAGTGTGAGGTTATTTTTATGAGGTTTTTGTTGATTAAGAGTGCCAACTTAAAGGATTGAGCCCTAGGAGGGTGGGTAGATCCCACAAGGGCCCATTCTTGTATCAACAAATTAACAAATTGTTTTTATAATTTATTTTTGCGAGAACACGGGGATATGAGAGAACACGACTTTTGCGAGAACACGGAGATATGGGATCAACAAGATCCTAATTAAAGTAATGTTCAATAAACATTATTCCCCTTGTATACATCGCTTATTGCGAGAACACGGGGATATGGGATCAGTGAAGAGAAAGGATGTGTCTGGCCGAGATGCGAACCAGGTTAGCTCAGTTGGTAGAGCACCACGCTAGAGACATGGGCGACCCGGATTCGAGTCCCCGCCCTGGACATATCTTTTCTTTTCAAATAAAAATATTTAAAAATTATAACAATTAACAAAAAATTAAATTAAAATAATATATAATGACGTAAGTCAACAAGATCCTAATTTTAGTAATGCACATTCTTCCCGCTGTATACATTGCAAATCGCGAGAACACATACGGGATCAGTGAAGAGAAAGGATGTGTCTGACCGAGAAGCGAACCAGGTAAGCTCAGTTGGTAGAGCACCACGCTAGAGACGTGGGCAACCCGGTTTCAAGTAAAACTATTTAAAAAATTGTTTATTCGAACCGAGGACCTTCAGGATATCAGCCCAGCTCTTTAGACGCCGAGCCATCTCGGCCCCTAATTTACACTCGTATATCATATCAATAGTTACAATTATTTTGAAATACCGGGTTGATATTTAAAAAGCCATATCGAATTGCTACGCTACTTTAAAATGGTTTTGGGGTGTTGCAGAATCATCGCTTTTAAAGGAAATACATCCTTATTAACGTACGATGGTTTCAACTGGATATATAAATGTTATGAATATTAAAATTTTATTATCGAAAAGTTTTATTTTTGTTATAGAAGTTTATCAGCCAAAAATAAATAAATAAATAAAATTAAATAGGATCTCTATTAAATACATTTTTAGTGATATCATTGGCTAGTAACGGATCTAAACTACTTTTTATAATTATTTTTATTTTGAACAGAAAATATTTGTCTTGGCCGGGATTCGAACCCGCATCTCTAGTGCGGTGCTCTAACCACTTAGCTACCAAAAGCACTCATAGCACCGCACTTGAGCACCGCACGGGTTTCGAATCCCGGCCAAGACAAATCTTTTCACTTCAAAATAAAAAAAATCACCATCAAAAGAACAATAAATAAAAATAATTATAAGAATATAAATTTACGTACGTCGACGAGATCCCAATTAAAGTAATATTCAACGAACATCCAACGAAGAGAATTGATTTGTCTGGCTTGGATCCGACCCCTGGTAGCTCAGTGGTTAGAGTGCCGCACTAGAGATGTAGGCAACCCGGGTTTGAATCCCGGCCAAGACTTTTTTTTTCAAAATATAAATATGTATACTACTTTTTGTTTAGTCTTTGGTCGTCTTAATCTGTTAGTGGCCGGAGATGGATCATATTCTATCTAGGTCCCTCCTGGGGCTCAGCCAGCCTCTATAAATTGGGTACTCAAGAAAAGGAGGAAAAATCTGGTTGTTTGTTTGTTGTTGCTTAGAGGCGTAAAACCCTAGGGTCATCAACGCATGTAGATTTTTTATTTTTATAATTATTTATCTTTAAAAAAAAAAAATAATAAATAAATAAAATAATCAAATACACATACATACTAATAAATAATGCAACTATAATAAGGAAAAAAATAAAGCAATCGGAAAAAACAACATATGCATCTATAGCAGGGACAATGAAGGATCAAATATTGGTTATTAATTTACAATTTGTAATGAATTTCACCACTTTGTCGATTTCAGTTTTGTTGTCTCTAAGTGCTTCTCTAACATCGGGGGGTATTTTGAGCTGATTTAGTATTTTTTTATAGGAGTAGCATTCCCCAAACATATGTCTGATGCGAAGATTTTTATTACACCTAAGGCATATCGGTGGTGCATCCCTTGTAATGAGATGTGATGTAATGAGGGAAAAATCTGGTGGTTGAGCGTGATCAAGGACAAATCATCTTCCTGCACAACCGTTGTCCATGAAACAGTACAGTCTCTACTATTTACTGAATTTTTATACAGTCTCTACCATGAACTATGAACCCCAGACTTAATGGTACAGGCTTTAAGTATATGCTAATTTTTCTTGATAAATTATAAAATTATATAATATTGTTCGTCAGTACTTTCGATTCCACAAGTGACTGGTATCATTTACTGCTACTTGAGAGACTGAACACATTTTTATTTTGTAGCTGATATATAAAATGTTCCACATGTGTTTAATGTGGAATATGAGTACATTTCAAAGTAATATGTCTGGATTTGCCTAGAGTAATATCGAGAGAAGACAGCGAGAGAGAGAGAGAGAGAAGACAGCGAGAGAGAGAGAGAGAGAGAGTGAGAGAGAGAGAGAGAAAGAGAGAGAGAGAGAGAGAGAGAGAGAGAGAGTGCACAAATTAGCGTGGCCGATAATAGTCGCTAACGGTTGGAATTTGCATTTTAATCTCGAGAGGGAAGCCAAGATCATCTTTAAAATACTTATCTGTTTTATTCATAAGCTCTTGTTATTTTTACAGAGTAATTTCGTTTATTCATTTTTCTTTTCATTTTTTTCCCTTCCTGTTTCTCCATTTTTTCTCAACCCTCTTTTGAATATCAATTAATAAATTTGTTTGGGGGGGGCGGCTCTCTCAGAACCAGAGTTCACTGAGTGAGAATATTTCCTTAAGGTCAAAAATCTCAAAATAAAATGTAAATCACAATATTTTATTTTTATGTTTCAAGAGTATTTATTATTATATATTAATTTCTCTTGGGCCTTAAGATGGAAAGAAGACTTTTACCAATTTGAAAAAAGAGACTCTCATTTTAAGACGACTAAACTATCACTAACAAAAACTATCACTAACAAAAACTATCACTAACAAAATTACTACGAGTATAAGGTTGCTGTCAAAACAATATCGCTTGAAATTCGAAAATTTTCCCTTACTCAATTCATAGTCGAGTCATAATTATTGCACATTAAAAATTTATTGCTAAAAATAAAATCAAGATTTCTCTTTCAAACCAGACTATTCTTCGAAATTTTTCTAAAATTAATTATTAGTTTGTACAGAAATGATTGCACATTACTAATTAAGGATTTTTAAGAAATTAAATTAAGAATTATTTGAAGTTAGTCAAGGATAACTTGCTGCAGTTTATATTGAGTTTAGTCGTCCGAGTTAGGAGAGACCATTAACTGAATCTGCCGGCATCAATATGAATCAAAAGTGATGCGTATTGTTTTGTTATTCAGTCTTTTTTTGTAGCTCTCGACTCGACTGGCCACGTAAAGATCATTTCGGATATTTGCTTTTGTTTTTGGCGTGAGAAATGATTAATGGTCTTGACACCGGTTCCTTATACAGCGCTGTTCCAAACCTCCATTTTTGTTCAAACAAAAATAGAAAAAAAATGTTCAATGGAGTCCGCTTCATAATAGTGTTAATTATGATCGGGCAAAGCACGTTGAGAAATAATTTCTAACGTTGTTTTCTCTTCTAATATTCTCGAAAATAAAAATTATTATGAGTATTAGTAAGAAAAAAGAGTGTATTTATGGGAAATATTTTCCCATCAAGAAATAAAATTTTCAACCAACGTTTCGAAGTATAAATTATAAATTGTCGCTATCTAAACAATACCGCCCATCTACAACTTTTGGTGAAAATGAGTTAGTAACGGTAATGCATTCTACAGGTTGAATTACACAATATTAAAAATAGTTTTCAAGGTTGAACGCAAGGCAGTGCTGAAATTAGCAAATGAAAGATAACCAATGTACATAAGATAGTATAACATATGGCGCATTTTTTACTCTCTCCTGTAAAATCGCCCTAAGTGTACTTAGGCGGTATGATTTTGACAGCGACGTTATGCAATGATAAACGATATGCTACTTAAATCAATATGGATTCATGGATAAACAGATGTGTGGCTTCATAAATAACAATTCATTCGAAATCCTTTGGTTATTTTTCACAATGTCGTTTTTACATAAGAAATAAATCATTACTCAAAGACCACTCCTGACTGATCAAGAAAAAACACAAAAAATTGTAAGAATCCCTTGCTGCAGTTTCAGGCTGATTCAACACGTACTAGTCAGACGCTCTAAGCCCTAAATTAATTACAAGTGACTCATACAAATGAATACTATAAGACCTTTTTGGACTTACGGAGTAGAGCTTTGGGGCTCCACTAAGCCATCGAATTCTTCTTGCATCAAATCCTTACAATCCAAAATCCTTCGTAAAATCTTCAAGGTTCCTTAATTTAATTAGGAATAAAGTCATCCGTAATGACCTCAATGTCCTATTAGTTGCTGATTTGGCCCGTTTATCAGTCCTTCCATAACAAACTTTATTCCCCACTCAAACTCACTACTTAATCCTAACTATCTCACCAATCCGAGGTTTCTGAAAAGAAGATGGCCTCGTGACTTCACTGAAGTTAAGAAATCTCCTTTTTTTAACTGGGTACCTAAATTTTAAATGTTTCCTAAACCAAAAAAAAAAATATATATATTACAATAAAACCTACAATATATGGTTAGGGAAAAGTGGAGATTGTCATAACAGAATCCAATTTTCCGACCGATTTTGCCTAGAATCAAAAACAGATAGACACGAAGGACGACATTAAAGAAATGAAGAAGAAGGAATTGGAAGAAAGGACGTGATAGGTATGCAGAGTCGGGCAATATATTGCTTCGACCTACGAGTTCTGCTTGGAGTTGAGTATAGCGGCTGTCGTATGACGTATTCGATAATATTAATCATTAACATTACAGTAAATCAATTAATAAATTAGTTTACATACATAGTTTTGTTTAGAGGACATGTCTGATACTTATATCGAAAGTAGTTCAGCTAAAAATGAACTATTAAAATTAAAATTACTACTGAGAACCGTAAGCCGGTAATAATATTTAAAAAATTGGGTGGAAGGCGAGTATGAAAAAAATAACCAATTAAAACTTGTGCGGTTTGTTCATGGTACTATCAATAGTGGATGTGTTATTGTTTTAGGTGAGATTGTACTTAGGCAAATATTGTGATTGGTGGTGATATGGTTTAGATTACGCTAAACCACCATATTTCCCCCTATTTTGGATACCTACATTATAGAGGCTGGGTGAGCCTCAAGGCCTTAAGTCCCATAGGATCCATCTCCTGCTGCGTACAGATAAAATAAAATACTGCCAGTTGGATCTGAACCCAGGACCTTCGACATGGCAACTCAGCCATCTACCACTGAGCTTCCCTCCTTGCGGGTAAGGAATGTAAATATCGAACAAAAATATCGATATTTTAAAATGAATGAGAACTAAATACATTTCACCATATTTCTTGTCCTTTAGTTCGTAGTTCTGGATATGTTATGGGTATAAAGTTTTTTTGTAACCTTTTTTTATTTTTATTTACGTAATTCAGTTAATTTCTCTATTGCTTGTATTAATAAAGTTTCTTTTACACATTCAAATACGCAACTTCGATGAGTTTCAGCAATTCGTTCAACACCATTACATTCTTTCTATTTATTTTATGTTCATACAATTAAATTAATTCTATTTTATATATTTTTTAAATTGTTATTCATTTTTATATATTTATATTTGAAAAGAAAATATAAGTCCAAGGCCGCCCAGGTCACTAGTGCGGTGCTCTGCCAACTGAGCTATCCTGGCCCGCTCCTCGGTCACACAAATCCTTTCTTTCACAGCCAGGGATGGAGCCTGTGGGATTAGGAGACCCTCCTGGGGCTCAATCTACCTCTATGAAGTGGGTATTGTTAAGTCACCTTAAACCGTCATCCTTATGTATATATATATATATATAGTGGATATTATATATCCAGATGCTGAAGATATCCTCTCCTGATTCTTCCTCAAGAAGAACATCCTCCGTCCACCTCGGAGCGGCTACCCTCACCCCATCACCTTCCCCAGGGACGCGATCCCTTCCAGTTTTTTCCTCCCGTTGGTGCTATCAATCTATGGCAGGCCGTAATCATTCCAGTCTCCTTTCCATGATTGATAACCCTTCTTCTTATGTCTTCCTACTTTCCTCATGATCAATGGACTCTTTCGGATTTTATGGGACGAGTTATTCAATCATTGATATGCTCCGGAGGGATCTATTCGTTCCTGTACACCGACCGACATCATGTGTGTACATAAATTTATTTATTAATTATTATTTTTGGTATATGTTCCGCAGGTTGTCACCTCGAGTTGAGTTAAGGCAAGTTTTAAATGAAGTTTCATTTTTAATATTTTCCAAAAATACAAGTTATCGTGAGCTCTAGTATGGAATAGCAAAATGTAATCGTGGGTAGTGAATATAGTTTGGTAATTATTTCATCAAGAAATAGAAGTTTCAACGAGCATTTCGAAATATAGATAATATATGTTTGTTAAACGTTCTTTCATCACAAAAATGGAAACGAATGGAAAGTTAAAACTTGTTGTGACTTCACTAGAATTATCTTTTTTTTTTTTTTATGAATTACCAAATTATTTATATCTATAATGATAACCTCTCAAAACGTTGGAAGAACTATTCAGTTCTATTTTGAATTTCTAAATCTATTATAGTCTACATTTTATTAATAAATGCATAAATTATTAGTTTCATAACAATAAAATAAAATAAACGAATCCCAGGGATAGGGATCGAAATTTTGAGGGAATAGGGAGTGGACAAAAACACAATAAGTCTGATAAAACTGACTCTGACGAATATCATTTCAAAGATAAATACTTGATGAATTTATTTTCTTTCCTTGTATTGCTTCAATTTTATGTATTTGGGGAAATTGGCACCCAATCAAAAATATCTGTTTAATTATTATTGAATTCACAACCGCAAAATTCGCTGGGATAGAAGGTTTATTGTTAGAAGAATTATTGTTAGGAGCCCCTCCTTCCTCACCCCAAGTATTAAGATATTACTAATTTAAATAAATATCATGGGCGAAAGAAAAGAAAGATAAAGCTTGATAAATGATTTGCTTAGATTTTAAAAATATGATAAAAAAATTCCTTGATAAGGTGAAAACACGTGTATGATTTAATTACCTATATCTTCTGTCACTTAAAAATTTTAATGTCTGTTTCTTTTTAGTTAGTTCATTTTTAAACGTTCTCCACAACTACTTGTTATAAGCAATATTTAAAATTAAATAAAATTATTCTAAAAAAATATAAACCAGGGACTTTGCAGGCGGACAATGTCCCAGTTGCCAAACATGTAATTATTTCTAGGTTCTCATGAATACTTAATTTTTTTAAGTATATAATTAAATAATATTTCGCTTGTTTGTTAGCTTAAAAGCGTAAAATCCTTAGGTCATCAATGCCTTTGGGTTGTTTAAATTATAAACTAATTCAGGTATTTTAATATGTCAATCATAACAGTTTTCAGCTTATAGAAGCATGATTTTTACTTAATTGAAATTGAAATTATATATATTATTTTAATCGTATTTATGTTGAGATCATCTTAAATAATTATTACAATTCTTTTATTTATGCTAATGAAGAAAATAAATTCGTTCCATGTATACGTAAATATGTACTGAATAAAAACTAAAAATAAAAAAGTATATTATTTAAAAAAAAATCATTTTAAAATATACTTCCGATATTAATAAAATGGAATTAAAATAAGTTACCAAATGAGGCAATCTGGATTAAAAACAGATTACACTAAATTTCAAAAATTTATTATATAAATTATTAAAAATGGTAAGTAAATGTTTCAAAAAAAGGTGAAGCTGGTGTAGATTTAACGAATAAATCTGTGACCCAGAAGTTAAGTACATCTTGTCTAAAAAATAGGTAATATTTTAGGTGTACTGTCGTAAATAAATGATAAGATCAATACTTGCAATTACTTACAGAGGCCAATATCAAAGTAAACAATTTTCTTTTTGATGTTTCTATAAATTATATAAAAGAAAACAAAATTTAGTGATTCAAAGTTTTTGAAAATTGGCTCTTCTGAAAAAATGTGAAAATTTCATAAATGTGACATGGTCACCTTTATGTGACGGGGTACATAGAAAAAGTGGAAATCAAGTAAATACAATGAATATAAAGTGTGCTGGGTGGAAAAATACGGAAGTCATTATATTAATATAAAATATCTGAGGGTCAAAAAATCCTTTGTTATTCCGTCCTTCGAAAGAGACGTAAAACGGAGCCCCCAAGCCTTTGCGGTTTCAGGTAATGGTTATAGATCTCTATCCTGATTATACCTGGACAGGCAAAATTTATAACTCCTACTGTAGGATCTTCCAATTAGTCAAAATTATATGAACAAAACAAGCAAAAGATTTTGTAAGTTACAAACATTGCTTAGACAAGGGATGTAACCTAAAAATATATTTTAAAAATACATGAAGAAAATTAAGGAATTTTCCTCTTATAATGTGCCTAACAATCTGTAATAAATTAGTAATAACTGTATTTTATAATATTTAAATGAAGCAACCATGTAGCTTTTATATATATCTCTATTGTAACAAATAGAGAAAAAACAAAAAAATATGTGTTAGTGTCGACCCTTATTTAAAGATATTTCCAAAACCGAAAGGGAGTTGATTACTTTCCCCAACTCATCCCATTGACTTTAATCCCACTCCACGTGTCACCCGGGATCATCCTCTGGTAAGACCACATCTCCCGATCATCGGCAATTAACCGGATACTCCGGGACGACTTCCCCTTCGTGTAGCTACAAGACCGTCCAGACAAAATAAAACGTGTAAAAGACCGAAAAGATGGAGATTAGAACTGTAGAGCGAAGGACCGGGTTAAGGGCAGACATCCCTGCCCCCGGAACATTTAATGTATTCATGCACATGTCCCTTAATTTCAATATAATTACAGATAATTGGTCCAGTTGGGTCAACCAGGATAATGAGCCTCTGGAATCTCCAGTCCTTTTTTTTATTTGATTTCTTCCTTTTATCCTTTCCTTTTTCTTTTTTTTTTCTCGTCCGATCCTTTAGCTTCTTACTTTAATAAAGAGCGGGATCTTGAACTTTTTGTCACCCTATTATCCGCCTTTATAAATCATGGGATTTGATGGCTGAGTAATATCGATGCCACTCCCCAGGATTATGTGGTTAATGTAGCCAGTTTATTGATGACAGGAGAGTTTCATTTTTTTATTTTTGACCTTTAGTAAATATTTGTATAATAATGGAATACATTAAGTAAGTCCTTAATATGTTTAAACATATATTTATAAATAGGAAAATATACATAATACGCACAAAAAAATACATAAACTAATAAATGTTGAATACTATTATTAGAACTTGTACATTTATTTTTCATGTACCACTACAACCCATGACAGACCCCTCAGTACATGTTAGAGACTGTACTGTTTCAACGCCTCTGCAAGCAGGTGACTTGTCCTAGGTCACGCTCAACCGCCTGATTTTTCCCCCTTATTTTGGGTACCCTATTTTCATGATATTTTATAGAGACTGGGTGGGCCCCAGGAGGGTCCTAGATCCTATATGATCCATCTCCCGCTCCAAACAGACTAAATAAAAGTCATGGCCTGCAGCGGGATTTGCATCCAAGTGGAGGTCAAGAAAATTCTCTTATACAGGGGAAACTGTCTATTGGTAAGCCTACGCTACGACCCACATTGCAAGTCTTCTTCAGGGCTAGTAGGATCGGTGGGGGTTGACCCTAGACTAGTCTAGTTCACCATTTTCTTCCTTAAAAAATTAAAACATTTTAAGTGGAGAAAATTGGCAGTAATATATTTATACTTAAACTAAACTATGTATATTTTTACTAGCGGACATGACAGACATTTTCCTGCTCAAACTTTTTAAATACGAAAATTATAAAAAAATCTTGAATAAATTGTAAACATTTGGAGAATTTTTTTGAAAATACATGTATAAAGAATTAATAAAACAACTGATCTCATCA
The DNA here is from genome assembly GCA_964056705.1 of Troilus luridus. NCBI lineage: Eukaryota > Metazoa > Arthropoda > Insecta > Hemiptera > Pentatomidae > Troilus > Troilus luridus. Next base: position 193,830,411 of record OZ057412.1, on the reverse strand, counting down.
CGCATACAGAAACCTCAACTTGACCCATCAATTACGTGTAATTATGTCTGTTTACTATAAGATTTAATTTGTTTAATATCAACTTGAAACAAAGAAAAACACAACTCATAAAAGAACTTGATACCACGATTACTGAGCAACTTGTTTAAGGTCAACTATTAGCCAATTCAGAAAATAAATGGACAAAGTAATATATATACATTATCCCATGTGAAATAACAGTCCTGAAATCGAAATATTGGAATAAGTTGTAGTTTGTTTTATTTGTTGAATGTATACATTCCATTTTTTCCATTCGAGTCAAAAAAGAGTTTAAGTTTTGTTTGACGGCTTAAAGAAATCAGGAACATTGGCTTAGTGATTTATCAGATTTTAATAATATTTATAATTTAACTGAACGAGTAAGGCGATAACTAAACAAAAAAGTTTCAAATCAATATAATTTTACGAATAATTTTTTTAATATCAAAAAATATGAATTTTTGGACCATCAACGTTGTACCAGATAATTATAGTTCAGTTTTAATAATAATTCGAAATTACTTAATATCCTTTTGGTTAACAAGAAGTTTTTTTTTTCATCTTTGGTCACTTCCAGATAAGATCTATTGCTTCCAACAAGATCGTGGTCACTGATCTCAGTTCAGACCGCCTGATATGTTATCCACCTGCTGACGCTTCGTTGAGCAGCCGTTGACAGGAACCGAGGAAATGACCTGCCATACTGAAACAAATTACAGAGAACAGGATTGAGATAGCATTAGCCTTGGCATTTTATCTTCCCATTTGTCAAATCTAACAAACTGTATTAGCGGTTAGTTCAAGACATATCTACAGTTAATTCATTCCCTTGAATCGACAATATAGCTATTACCTACTCATACGACCACTAATGTGTTAACATAAATGTCTTTTTTGAGCTTTTGCTCCACAATATTTTTAAAAAAATTTATTCTCTATGCTTTTAATTTATTTACATGGTTTCTCATCATTATTATTAGAACTCATATCTCATTATTCATATATTTAAAATAATAACTTTATTTTATTTTATAATTAAAATCACCCCTACTTTTGTATCTGGTTAATATTTTTATAGTTTATTTTATCTATTTAACTGCAGCTTCTTTGGCCGTGTTAACTGGTTTTCGATACGGGGAAATGATATAGGTTCCCGTCACCGACATGCTCATGTCAATCGACGCGTAGCGGCCTGTGCATATAATTTTTTTATTTAACTTTAGATTAAATGATTAATAACATCCAAATAAAATATCGTTTAATAGTTGTGCTCCACAAGAATATGAATGAAATTTTCATAATCATGTGGACAAAAACGGACTACACGTCAAAAACTCACGCATCAATCTTGAAGATGATGCTGTGCCAATCACTTATTAGATCTCAAATATTCTATTTAATAACAATAAAATTATTATAGCAAAACTCAAACATTTTCCATCAAATGTTTTGATTAATAAATGTACAGCCTCGGTGAATAAGTGATTAAGTCGGATTTTTTCCAGAGAGAGATAATTGCTTTCAGATAACCGGAATCGTACCGTTCTCGTAGTTTTTGGCTTGAAATGGAGTTGTAATATAAGCAATAACTCCTTTTCAAGTCAATGCATTACTTAGCCCCTTATTCACTACGAAAATAACTCGATTCCGCTTAATTAAGTACAAGAAACTCATTTTGGAGAAAATGAGACTTAACCACTTATTCACCGGGGCTGAATAAATAAACTAATTGAAAATGTATATAAATACTGTTTGGAGTGTAAATGTGTAAGAACCAGGCTAATTTTAATAATTTAGACTTACGAATTTCACACTAATGCAGACTATAATTGATTTCGATCCAATCCAATCCAAATCCAAAAAATAATAAATTTATTCCAACGTTGTAAGTTTTCATTACTGTTGACGATCCTCATGACTGCCTATTTAAAATTCTTCATTACAATTTTTTCTATATCATTTTAAATTGTTTATATCTTGTCAATCCAGCCCTGAAGAAGACCTGCAATGTGGCTCGAAACGTCGGTTTCATAAAAATTGTTTATCATTATTTATAAAATTATTTTTGTTAGCGAGAAGATAGTTGACTGTAAGATCTGAGTAAGGAAGGAAATAGTTCGGGTTGAGTCAAATTAAACACTAAATAAGTGGGTACTGATTTTGTGCTTACGTATGCCTACTTTCTGGGTCATCTTCAGGGCTAAGAAAGAAAACCAACAAAACTATAAAAATACATTACAGTACCAAGAATATGATAATATAAAAATATATGTAGAGTAATAGATAATTAGAACAAAAAAGTGAGGGATATATATGAATAAAAAAATTACATAGTAAATGTACAGAAATGTGGTAATGTAAAAATTACAAAGATAAAAGAAGGAAGTTAAGAGAAAGTTTACAAAAAGAAAAAGTATAAACATCAGAGGTGAGATGTAAAATTATGGAAAAGCTATTAGAATATAGATAAAATATAAAATGTATGATAATCGACTCGTAGAGAGTTAACATTAGTAAAATGAAAGAAAATGTAACAAAAATGATGTCAAAGAGTAAATACCGGAAAAAGAAAAGTAGAAAGTAAAGATAGAAATCTAGAGTATAACAGGTAGAAAAGTAAAATGAACATAGAAAGTAAAAAATATATGTAAGGAAAGTTTTAAAATGTATACAAATGGAATGAAGTGGTATAAATATAAAATATGACGTAAATATACAAGGAACGTACAGAAATATAAGTACAAATATGCCTTGACTAAGGAGGTAGAACACAAAATGATGAAATAGTGATGTTAAATAACATTATTTAATAAATAATATAATTAAATAATTTTAATAAAATTATTTCTTTGACCTCCACCTGATCCATTTACATCCCCGTTCATTATACATCATTTATGTATATCATAAACACATATAAATAGACATATGTACTATTATGTCTTAATTTTAAATTGCAATTATTTATTTACCATTATTTGTGTGCTATTGTATTGATTGTGACAGGATGCTCTTGGAAAAAAATGTTTCGCATTATCATTATTTTTTTTTCTTAACGATATAATCACTAAAATTTACGGCCTTCGAAGTAATTTTACTCTTAAATGAAACTTAATTCGAAGAAAGATGGATGCAAAAAGTCAATCAGCTGCAAAAACTGGCTACTGCTCCCTCAGTCATTACAGAAAATGAGAGATGATAAAGAAAAAAAAAGTATTAAGACGCAGAAATGGGAGATGCTTAACTAAGTGGACCGACTCAATGTTTTATTAACGGGCCAGGAATTAAGACAGATGAATGACCAGAGGATCATTCGTCAGCGAAATGTGATTCGAATGGAACAGAAGGATCAAACCTTTTCCGAGGTCTCCATTTAAATTCCCAATTATTGAATTTTATTCCTATAATTTTTCTAGAAGTCAGATCTTATATAACCACTGCATACATGCGGTTATTTATTATATACACATATATATACGTAGTATGCATACATACGAGATTACTCATAATCATGCAAAATTGGAGACAAAATGTGTAACATCACATTACTCAATCAAAATACCTGTACAATATTAACATATAGCCTGTAAATATTGTTCAAGACTTAATAAGGGTTCGAATCCCGCAGAAGGCATGACTTTTATATAGTCTGTTTGCAGCGGGATATGGATCATATAGGATCTAGGACCCTCCTGGGGCCCACCCAGCTTATATAAAATATTATAAAAATAGGGCACCCAAAATAAGGGAGAAAAATCTGGCGGTTGAGCGTGGCCTAGGACAAGTCACCTCCTTGCAGAATCGTTATCCATAGAACAGTATAGTCTCTAACATGTACTGAATCATGAGACCAGTTCACGGGTTGTAGTGGTAGAGGTTTTAGTAAGTGTTGAAATGAGTAAAAACTTATTTACTTTTATACATTCTATTTTCTTCTTGTAAAGCATAATATCAGTGAAAATTAGACAAAATATGTTTTTTCCTGCAACCATTGAGTAATGCTATCCATTACTCAACTGGTGGGGAAAGTCCACCAGAGGGGAAAGAAGTCACTAGTGTGGATCAGTGGATATTTGGAGGAATGTGTAGAGAAACAAAAGAGTGTTTCATAGTTAAAGTTCCTGATAGCTCTGCAAGAACATTAATACCGTTCATTATTAAGCACGTTCTACCTGGTTCAATAATCATATCTGACTCCTGGAAAGCGTATAAAAACCTGGAGAATGAAGGCTATGCCCATTTAACAGTGAATCATAAATTAAACTTTGTTGATCCAACAACTCTGGCTAACACCCAAACAATAGAAAGGCTATGGGGATCAGTGAAGTGGGGAAACAAGAGAAGAAGAGGCAACAATAGAGAATATCTAGACTCTTACGTGGCGGAGTTCATGTGGAGAACAAAGTTAGAGGGACGACACCCTTTTGATGTTATAGTAGAAGATGTTGTTTTTAATGAACATTGCTTGTAATAAATGTTTCTTTTTTCTATTTTTATTTTGTCTTCACATGTTTCTCATTTATTTCATTTCCTAAAAATATGTTCTATCATAATGAAAGGCAATGCCTATTTGAAATTCATTGTATGCAGCATAACCTGACATGGTCCAAATAGTTGAGATGACACCTGAGCGCGGTGATGTCAACGGACGTACAAATAGACTAGTACCAAATGTAATATTTAACACATGAGAAAAGTGCTTATAAAATTTTAGAAAAACTACTCGTACGATCTTTATACCTGTACCGCTGAAATTTGAGCTCAATACAAATGGCAGAATTGTACTGGTTTTATGACAACGGCTGTGCAGGGGAATGATTTGTACACTCTACAGACAGATTGTGTACCCCCAATTAAGAGCACCCACGTTATTTAGCAGATCCCAAAGGTTCCATCCGGGGCTGTTGAAAGATTTAATAATTATTATCCCAGAGCTAGGCTTCAAGCACAGTAACTCACTACTCTACACATTGAACTATCCGTGTATAAGTATATATATATAAATTTTATTCAACTACTATTATTTTATCGCATTGTATTAATAGATAAGTTTATAAACGTTTTGATGAATATTTTGACTGTATTAATGGAATTTTGTTTTGAATAGTCGATAATTTTAATTTTAAGAACTTTTAAAAATATTTTAGCGAAATAATAAAAGAAAATGTTATATATATATTTTTTAAATTTATTTATTGATATTTACTACTGTATATAAAAAAAATACATCAAGTAAATGGAATAAGCGATACATAATGACATGTGAAAATGACAAGTAGAGAAACTACCCACTGGTAGTACTCAAATCACAAGTTCAACTAAGAAGTCACGGGGCCATCTTCTTTTCAGACGCCTCGGAGGATTATCGGGAATTGAAGAGGAAGCTAGGTTTGAAACTAGAGGGTTTGAGTGAAAATGAAGTTTGTTATGAAAGGATAGATAGCGGGTTCGGGCCAAATCAGCAACAAATGGTACATTAAGGTCGTTATGGATGAAGTGTTATATTTTAAAATATTTTGTTTTCTTCATGTAAGACAGGCTTACTAAATTTTAGAAAATTATAAATGCAATTTCAATTGAAAAAAAAAAGTGACAATAAATCATTAAACCTCAAATCTCCTAGAAAGTATAACACAAGCTTCAACGACAAAATACAGCCAAAACATTATTGTGCACAAACGAAACAATGGTTGCCTTTTGATAATCATCAAACTATATATTTTTAATAAGTTTATTAAGTCTTTCTTAAATTTAACAACGAAAATATTATTTTTATTGTTTTACTAGAGTACTGGTTTTATATTTGATTTTCATTGATACGGATTTTTAAACAACTTGGCTAAACGTTAAGTGTTTAGCGGATTCCCTGTTGTTTTTTTTAATCCCATTTTACTTAATATTTTCTGTGACTCTTCGAATACTTTAGATACATTGGTAAAGAATTAATGAAAAAAAAATAGAGTTCCCTCGAGTGAGTTAAAAAAAAAAATTCTGTCAAATGCTAAATGACGAGTGTAATCCCACTAATGGTTATAATAAACAACACAAATCCCACCTGGCATGACAAAAACCCACAGACGAGAGACCTCGCTGTCCGGAGCAGACGAATAAATAACAGGATGAGACGGGTGTAAGAAACAAGATCAAGCTTGAAAACAAATCACTGAACCAGGATAAGAGATAATGGAGAAGACAAAACGACAGAAGCTGTTAACGATAGGTGAAAATCCTGTAATAAACAGTCGATAATCCATGGAACCTGGTCCATAATAAATATGGATTATATCCAGTCCATGCGGGCTCTCATCAGACATTTTTCATTATTGTTTTTGAAAAAAATAATTTATACTTTTATCTCCATCAGCATTGGTGGGATTATTTCAAGAATTATCACAGATTGAAAAACAGAATTGTGTCTAAAATTATATGAAGGAAAATTTACTACGAACCTAAAACATATTGTGGGAAATTGTATTTATTTCTACAATATAATATTTAAAGAGGAGCTACCAGCTCAAATTCACAAATAATTCAACCGCTCATTTAATTGTACTGCAGTAAAGGTACCACAATATTATTCAATTTTGTTTTGAACCCCCTAGCAAGAATATTAAAATAAGAATATCCACTTGGTAGTGCTTCGGTATGTATCGATTATTTTACATTGAACAGCATAATGATTATTTATTAATTTTAGATTTGTTTTATAGAATAAAAATATAGTTTCTGAAAAAAAACATCTTAATTTTATTTAGTCAGTCCTAAAATCGAAATATTGCAATATTTGTTTTGTTTTTAAATCGATGCATTCGAAAGTAAAAGCTAATACATTTGTGTATATTCTATTATCCTCTCATTAATTTCTAAATTCTGTAGAAGGTAGAAAGCATTTATTATTTATTTTATTTTTTTACTATGCAGCCTGTCCTACTAAGTTTAGTACAATTGGTAGAGGCTGTACATTTTCTAAGATAATCAATGACGATCAACCCCCAGGTTTTTTCTCCAATTAAGAGTACCCTTGAACTAATTCAGGAGGGCCATTATATCATACTGGATCCATCAGTGGCGATGAACAGATTAAATAATTTATTTGTCATGAATAGATTTGAACCTGGGACCTTCAGCATAGCAACTATGGACTCTACACACTGAGTAACGAAATCAGAATATTATACCAGAATTACTATACAATTTTTATTATATTGAATTTACCATTGTTATTGAAAAGTATAAAAGCTAAAAGTTTAAACATAAAAGAATTTTAAGAAATACAAAAACATCTTCTTTTTTTTTACATTTTTACTACTTTTTACATATTTTACAGCCAAAACTAATTTTTATCATGAAGGATGGAATTAGTTGGAGGGGTGCAGTCATAAACAACACACAACAGTAAAACTTATTTATCATTATTTCCGACGTTTCGACCTACATTCGACCTACGCTAATACTCAGTGAAGTATTAGCCCTTAAAACCTGGACAAAATTAAAAATACCGAAATTCAATAAATGATATCAAATTTGGTATTCCCTGATTGATAACTATCTGGCCTATCTGCTCGGCACAATATCGAGACGATAAGTCTCGTTGACTTATCTTAAACGACAGTTGAACACAAGTTATATGGTTTGATTGACCATTGATATGTTTTCCTCAGTTGTTTGCGAGGTCATGGTTTATTGGAAATTGATATCAGTACTTAATAGCATATTTTCCGAGTCTGTCCCAGATAACTTTTTGATACCATATTATTCTACTTTGAACACTTAAATAATCCATAAAATCTTCCGATGGTATGCCATCTATACATATAAAATTCTTTGTCATGAAAGCGGTTTAGGCTGTCCGGATCAACGCACAGCCTAAACCGCTGATCGTAGAGACCTGAAACTTGGAGGGTGTATTCTTTGAATGACGTAGGCATCCGATAAGAAAGGATTTTCCGAAATTCTATCCCTAAGGGGGTGAAAAAGGTGGGCAAAGTTTTTGGGATCTACGCACAGCCTAAACCACCTAGCCTCTTTAGCTGTGAAACTATGTTGAGGCTAAAAAATACCCTTAAATATATAAACAAGCATAAATAAACTTATTTTATCACCTAAATAACAGGTATTAGAAGATTAATATTTTTTCCCAGATTTTAAGGGCTAATACTCCACTGTGCGTTGTAGGCCATCTTCAGGGCTATGAAAGAAAAATAAAAACAAATATAAAAAAACATTGCAGTACCAAGAAAGAATATAACATATAGAGTTATAGAAAAGTAATGAAAGTTAGGGATGGTTATATTATTAAGGATATATATGAATAAAAACATTACAGAATAAGTGTACAGAAAGGTGATAATGCAAAGAAATACAAAGAGAAAGAATAATGAGATGGTAAACAGTAAGATACAAAATGAAAAGGTAAAAAAAGTAAAATGGTGAGATTAGATAATTTAACTAGGTTTTCCATACTTGACCTACAAGGTAGGTCGAAACGTAGGCACTAATAATAAATAAGTTTTACTTTTTTTTTTTTCTAAATTATTTTATTGAATTGTACAACTGTAATATATACATCTAGTACAAATGCTGTATGAATAAATAAATACATGAAAGGACATGTAGAGGCACTACCCATTGGCAGCACTATAATTACATTTCTATTATAGAAGGTCCCGAGGCCATCTTCTCTTCAGACGCCTAGGAGGATTGTCCGGGATGGAATTGGATGCAGGGATGGAAACTAGTGGATTTGGATGGGCCTGGAGTTTATTATGGAATGATAGGTATCTGGAATGGGCTAAATCGGTAACATATGGAACGTTAAGGTCATTATGGATGGTTTTATTCGTGACAAAGTAAGGAGCGTTTAGGATTTTGCGAAGGATTTTGGATTGCAAGGATTGAATACGAAAGGAATTTGATGGTTTGGTGGAGCCCCATAGTTCAATTCCGTAAGTCCATATAGGTCTTATAACAGTCATATAAATAAGCCTTTTGTAATTGATCTGAAGCTTTGAGCGTTTGTCTAGTATGTGTTGAAGTAGTCGGAAGCGTCTAGCTGTTTCTTGTCTTTTCAGTCTTGTGTGAGGGTTCCAAGTAAGACGTTTGTCTAAGTTGAGTCCTAGGTAGCGAATCTGTTCAACACGGATAAGTGGAGTACTATTAAAGGATACAGTAGGACAGGAAGTCATGGGTTTTGGCGAAGGGTAAAGGTAATTTGATGGGACTTAAGTTTTACTTAAGTGGTGTTAATTATTACTGCACCCCCCAACTAATTCCATTCTTCATTAGATCTTCTAGTAAACTATTTTCCTCTCTAATTTTTATCATATTTAATTGCGACATTTCCAGGATTTGGTCGTTTCCGTCCAGTTCGTTTTTGTTAAATTGTTTCTTGTCCTGGAATCCGGTTAGTAAATATTTGAAAAATAGTCTGGAACTGGGGAAGAAAATATTCAATACAGTGAAACATAATAGAATTCCATATATTTATTAATTAAATTCCTCCGAACTGGTTCAGTTATACAAATACACTAAAAGCGAAGTAGAATTTTGTTTCGATTCGGAATATTTTACCAACCTGCAGTACGGGGGGGAAATAGATATATCCTTTCAGAGGGCGAGGCTTTGAAAAAGGGAAAATATCCCTGCATAATAGACCTGGGCTTGCTTTTATTTAAAAATCCCCGCAAACTGGAGTGAATGGTGTGTGTGACCTTTGGCAGCTGCTCGATATTGTGTAGGCTGTGCACCTTCTCCATTCACTTTATATAGAGTGAACTTCGTATAGTAAACCATAAGCTGCTATTAAAGTGAGTTCAACTTCTATACAAATTTAAGACTCTTTTTTCACTCTATAATTTTTTTCAACAGATTATTCCAATTTGTTCTTGTCAGTAAAATTAACTTAATCGGTAGTGGAAATTTATTTAACTTATTTACAAAAAATAATAAATAAAAATAATCAAACTGAGTTATGAGAACTTTCTTTGGATATCCAATTTTATACAATTCCATACATCCAAGATACATACAATTCCAATGTACTAAATTCGTTAAATGATCATACTATTTATTTAAAAAAACAATTGACCCCTACGACCCATGAAGCGCAGTACTTGGTAGAGACTGTACTGTTTTGTCGAAATTCTTGTTTTCATAAAATTTTCTCTCGTTCTTCAAGAACGCCAACCATTAAATATACCTTCAGCTGTGTATACACATTAATTAATACATTCTGAAGTGTTTAATACCTAATTATGCCATTAATAGTATTTTATTTCACAGTCTGTAAATTTTAAATGTTTACGTGTTTCAAGGATAACTTGGGGACAGTCCCAAAGATGTTTGTTTATTTAACGTCACTTTATGGAGCTATAGGGAGAGGAGTGGCTCAGTGGTAGAGTACTGAGTTACCATGCCGGAAATCCTGGTTCAATTCCCGCTGCAAGCCATGATTTTTATTTAGTCTGTTTGCAGCGGGAGATGGATCATATAGGATCTAGGACCCTCCTGGGGGCCACCCAGCCTCTATAAAATATTATAAAAATAGGGTACCCAAAATAAGGGGGAAAAATCTGGCGGTTGAGCGTGACCTAGGACAAGTCACCTCCTTGCAGAACCGTTGTCCATGAAACAGTACAGTCTCTACAATGTACTGAACCCCAGACCCCTCATGGGTTGTAGTAATACAGGTTTTTTTTTTATGGTGCTATGGCTAATCAAACGATGTTATAGAGCCATTAATTTTGCCTATCTAGGTTTATTTAGGATATGGATTTTAAACGGGTATCTGACATCGTACAGGCGTCGGACACCCGTTTACGTCCCTTCCGAAGGACGGCTATACCAAGAATTTTTCACTGCCTTTTGAAAAACCCTCGGGCCCAAGTTTGCCTATGAATGAATAGTGCCAAAAATACTCGACGGCTCGTTTTTTTTAGGATTGTTTGGAAAATAAAGCCGGGAAATCCTTACAATAATAATACATACTATTATTTAGTATTTTAGTTTTGAAAAAAAGGATAGATTCATCTTAAAATCTTGAAAAATGTCCCAAAGTTACCCTATCTAACGGTATCACAATTATTTATCTGGTAGGCACTCACACACACAGATACATATATAAATATACGACTTATGTTGCCTTGATTATTATAAATTAAAAAAAGTAAGCTCAATTATAATCCACAGTTCTATGTACAATGTACGTTTTTTCCGTGTACATCATAACGACTGTTCTCATAAGAATTTCAAAAAGATCTAACAACCCTTCATAAATATTAATGCGAATCATTATCCTTTGGTACAGAGATTTAATTCTAGGGTCCCCATTCAGAGGGTCTTCCAGGTGCAAAGGGTTCCTTTGTACCCAAAGCCAACAAAAAAAACAAAAAAACATCTCCGATTAACTTTTTGAAAATTAATCTAAGAGTCGTAATTATCTCAGTGCCTCACGAAGGGTCCTAATTAAACGTTGTGGTCCTTCGCGTGTTCGGACCCCGACAACGTTTTTATTCTTGTGTTTGTTTTCCCGAATGACGAAGAATTAACATGACACAACCTGGGAGGTGGAACTGTTCTATAAATGGAAGAAAATATTCAGAAGTAGTTGTGTTGCAGTTGTTATGTAAATAGTTGAGAGTGTAGCGAGCCAGTTCCCCTCAGGGGCCTTTGACATTGAGATCTGAACCACTCTGTTACATATTGATGCCTTTATACAATAGTACGAAGGATTTCCAAAATGAATAAATATCCTTCTCGCGCCTACTTGGCCATTGAATAATTATGTGTCAATATTTCCAAGACTTGGAAAAAATTTCTACTACGATTTATAAAAAAACTATACGAACTAGTAAATAAATAATTACAGACCTAATTCTATGGGTTCTAATAGTACATGAAAAGAATAGAAGGTAAATAGCACTCACTAAAATGTTTTGTTTTTTTAATATTTATTTCTAATATAATTTGCTACAATTCACAAAAGTAATATGCTGTACCAAACAGTCCAGTCTCAAACTTAAAAAACTTGTACAAGTTCAAATGTATCTATAAAGAATCACATATACAATGAAAGAAAAAATTATGCAAAAAACTTTCAACAGAGAGAATAAAAAATAGTAATAAAAATAAACAAAAATTGAATCTATACATCCTTAATAATTTATATACATCTATATGAACAGTAAAAATAATAGTACAAATTGATATCCTACAGTAATAAATATTTTGTTCTTTTATGTACATACGGCTTTGAGTGCAAAGCCCATGGGTTCAAGTGGAACAGCTTTTTTGTTTTGTGGCTTTTATTTTCAGTTTAAGAGGTCTGCATGTTTGCAAAAAACTTTATTCTCCTCTTAAACTGAAAATAAAAGCCACAAAACAAAAAAGCTGTACCACTTGAAACCATGGAGTGTACTGTATTCAATACGAAGAGGGTAGGTACTGCTTTTAAACCAAGGGTTGTCCAAGGTTAGTTGGAGATTGATAAATGCGACTTTTATACATTAAATTGCATTTAACGATTCCCAAACCGTGTCCACTACTATCAAATATTTTCATAATTACTCCCTACATGTGCAACTAATATTTACCAGTAAAAAGCACTCACTAAAATCTGTTTAAAATCTTGATGATATTATGTCATGCTTGCAAAATCGTCATTTAATTTTTAAATTAAGGATTAATTAAATTGTTGATCGTATTAATAATATAGAGGATAAGAATTTCTGGGAGGTAGCCATTTTTACATTCATGTCACGTATTCTTTCTCGAAGTAATTATATTTTTGAAGATTGATAATATCTTAAAGTCTACTAATTACTTTGACATGGTTGTCTCTTATAAAAATTAAACAAGGAAAGAAAACCTTCACCATTACAACACAAGAACATACAGAAGGCTCCAAGTTTCCAAGCCAACTGTAGCGCAAAGAGGTAATTTGGCCGACCACCATGCTTTAATTTTCTTAATAGGGCCTCGATTGCACCCAAGAGTTCCTACAGATACCACTTAATTTGTTAACAGAATTAATAATTTATTTGCTAAAGCCAGAATATGTAGAGATTAGTATTGGATATTAGTACAGGATCCATGGTCCATTCTTGCACTTGATTACTAACAACCTGAATCTTCGTGAATAGCTTCGTTTCGATAAGACGCCCAACAATTTCCTGTGGGAAAATTGTCGATTGTGGTAGCTAACAGAAGTAGCAAGGATAAAATATGTCGATTTGATGATTCCCAAAAATTTATTACTAACTGGTTTTTTTTTGTTAAATGTCAAGAAAATTATCTAAATTATTTGAAAAAATATTTGTCCTACAAAACGTATGGTTTGATCAAAGAGTCCCCTCCTTCCAACATGTATCGATAACGAGGTCATCAAAAATGATTACTAACCATCTGATTTTTTTTACTACTTCGTTATCAATTTGTATTAGAAGGAGGGGACTCTTTGATCAAACCATACATTTTGTAGGACAAATATTTTTTCAAATAATTTAGATAATTATCTTGAGATTTAACAAAAAAAAACCCAGTTAGTAATACATTTTTGAGAATCATCAAATCGACATATTTTATCCTTGCTACCTCTGTTAGCTACCACAATCGAGAATTTTCGCACAGGAAATTGTTGGGTGTTTCATCGAAACGAAGCTATTCACGAATATTCAGCTTGATACTAATCAAGTGCGAAAATGGACGATGGATCCTGGACTATATGATTTAACTTGCAATAATTTAACACATATAAACAGTAGGTCGTCAACTGTTCAACACTTTACCCCGCCATAAGCCCTGAAGAAGACAGCTTAGAAAAAATATATTTCTTCAAAATTTAAGAGATTCTTTTCTGATCTCAAACTGGACTACTTTATTTTTCACTTTTCAAGTTTATACAGTGCCCTCCAAAAGTTAGTTGAAATGTTCAGAAAACAACAAAAAAAAACTAGTATAATAAATACACTTAATTCTTTATAAAAATTCGTATTGTATTTTAAATTACAATGTTTGAATTATTATGTAATATAGTCATTGAAATTTTAAATAATGTAATTAATTTTCAAAATTTTCATCGCCAAAAGTTAGTTGAAATGTAGAAAATAAATTTTAATTAAAGAATAATTTTTGTTATAGTATTTCGTATGTCCACCTCGATTCTGAATCACTGCCCTCAGTCTTTGCGGCATCGATTCTACCAGCTTTTGCAAACCATGTTTAGGCATATTCAACCATACATTGAAGATCTCGCTCTTCAACGTAGCGACGTTGCGTCTTGAAGTTTTAAAAATCCTACGGTATATATCATCCCACAAATGCACTATGGGATTAAGAGCAGGTGACATAGACGGCCAATCCAATAGTTTTATATATTCTTTTTTTAATATTACATTGTTATTTTAGCTGTATGTTTAGGATCATTCAATGAAATATATAATCCTGATTTAATCCCATAGAGCTAGCAGATTTTTTAAAATTATTCTTTAAGATATCAAAATCCACACGAGCAGTCATCTTACCATCAATCACATGCAATTGCCCCGTACCAAACCACGAAAATAATATAATATGATTCAACTAACTTTTGTCGTATTACTTTTGACTGTAAAATCTCTGTTTACGTTTGGGCAGTGCAAGCAATAAGAATCTCTCTTTCTTTCCTATGGTGTATTGTAGAGCGCAGTGAGTTGAAATAAAAGCCGTGTTATTGACGTCAGTCTTGTTTAAAATGAATCATGACTTATTTCAACTAACTTTTGGAGGGCACTGTATATCGAACATATCATCATACTCTATTAAGATTATGCCTAGATGTACCTGAACAGACATGCAGTGGATAAACACGTTTAACACTGTCAGATTCACACCATGAGCTGATAGATATGACTTGCAAGTGTCAACTTTGATTCAAGATCTGGGAATATTTAAGCGCTTGGATTCTCTCACGGCTACAATAATTACGATTGTTTTTTATTAAACATTACTTTATGCTGCTATGGCTAATCGGAGGCATTCACTCATTGCGTTCCAATATCTTTATTCACTGCGGCATTTCCGTTACTGCGGACACATTAACGTTCAAATATTTGTCTAATATTATTCAAAATACTTATAAAATGATCAGTGTGAAGGAAATAAACACGGAGTTTCTCCTCCGGTTTAATATGTTTATCGAAAATATTTTATTAACCAAGAATTTTAGTGTTCAATACATACACGACAGCAACTTTCATTCCATTCACTACACTTTCAAAAGCCAATTCTTCGCACACGCCGAAACCTCCCATGCAGTTCGTGGACGGACCTCAAGACTTCCGGACGAGAAGAAAGAGAGCAGTGAGAGGATCAGTTTGGACAGTGACCCAGATCGTTCCGGCGGTGGGCGGGGACGCGGCAGGCACGAACTCGAGAGATGAGATCTCACCACGACGCCATTGTCCGGGCACATCTTATGCTAATTGCGAGGAATCGCACCTGACTCTTGTACCTAACATTTTATAACCTTGTATTTATTAGTGGCTTTTATTAATCATAACCATATTAATGTCATATTTTATTTATTTATTATTATTTCACACTAACTGCGTGGCATCTCATGAAGCGAACTAGTGATTTTTCTCCTTTTGGTTGTAGAATAGTTATTTATTTGACAAGTGAGGAAAGTGCCACTTTATTACACCCGAGTGAATTTTACCCAAATTCAAGGTAATTAAACGAGGGTGTAATAAGCACTTTTCTCACGTGTTAAATATTACATTTTTCCTGCAACCATTTAAAAATTAAGAAATTAAAGGTGAAACTTTAGATTTGTTAAAACTACACTAGCGCTATCTCTTACAATTTTCTATTACTAACCACGCAAATTATAACTCTAGGACGGTTTACTCATTGAAACATTTATTTATTATTATTTAGAAAATAATCTTATGATAACACGTCGTGTATATAATTATGGTAACACATTTACAAAATTAAAATAAACGTATATTATTATATGTTGATTTATATTTATATTTATCTTCATATCTGACTTTAAATGTTTTTGGTAAAAGTTGATTTATTGCCTGTCCTTTTATGAATGGAGGAGTAAATTCTATAAATTCATCACTATCTATTTCCATTTTTTATTTTCTTTGTGGTCTGATCACCGTTTTAATGCTAGATCTCCAAATTTCTGATGTGTGAAAGTTCTAATACATTTAAGGTTATATTGAATATTTCTATAAAATCGCTTCAAAATAAATAAAATCTATCTTGAATTAAATATAAAATACATGAGAAGCGAGGTGATTGTTGACTGGAAGTTAGACGTAAGGAAGAAACGTCGGATCATAATTAAATAAGTAACCACTTATTTAGTGTTTTTATTTGACTGCACCCCCAACTATTTTCTTCCTTAAATATAAAATAGTTCTAAAATTATTTGTTTTAACATTTTAGGAATATAAATGAATAATATTATAATACCACCATTTAACATTTAAAACAACAGAGCGCTGGTTGTCAAATTCGATTTAGGTGGCTGATACTTTCCCTCACTAGTAGTGGGACTTTCCACACCAGTTTTAGTTGAGTAATGGATAGCATTACTCAATGTTTGCAGGGAAAGGACATTTTAAATGTTCTTGTGTGAAGTCCGGGTAACAGAGATAAGGGAAGAAAAAGAACAGGTAAGGATTAAGGTGATGTGACAAGTGAAGCATTCATGTTTTTGAGTATAGTGTGGTTCAAAATAAAATTAGGCAGATTTTTTTTTGGGGGCTATCGGATTGTGTTGTTAGTATTTCGTTTATGTAGACGTGGTTTGCTTGAGGCCATAGATCTGCTCAATATATCCAGTAATGCATATTAGTAGTTCGGCCCTTAAGTCTAATGACGGTATGCAGCTCTGAAGATGTGAGAGATGTTTGTAAAGCTCAGTCAGCCATTTTATTTTTCATATATATCCCATGTGAGTTTTTTGTTCAAATATAAAATAGTAAATATATCTTTGATGAGCGGTCATAAGAACTTAAGTCAACATTTTGAATTTTTCAGGAGACTAACAGCAAAGTTCAAAACATTATGTAAAATCTAATTATTGATATTATTTGTAATTGTTATTTTTATAAAACAATATAGTGGTAATTCTATTTGAAGCATACATTTATTTCTTGTCTGATCGTTCCTGATTCTGTATTTTGGACTTATTTTGACTTTTTGTCAAGTCAAAATTTGACCTTTTGACTGCACACCTCTTCACTTTGATGCACGGTCATTAGGGCTTAAGTCAAAAATTTGAATTTTTCAGGAGTGCAACAGCAAAGTAAAATCTAGTTATTGATCTTATTTGTTATTTTTATAAAACAATATAGTAGAAAGTCTATCTGAAGTCTACAATTAATTTATTTTATGTCTGATCATTGACTGACTACACACCTCTTCATGAAGTAATTTGGCTTTAGCTGTGTCTATGTTACACAAAATAAGCTCACTAAAATTTCCATTGCAATGATAATAATTTATTATAAGAAATAAATAATTAAGTAGTACTTATAAAAATAATAGCAACTAATTCCTTTATTAATTTGGAATTTTTAGTCTTTACCAGACGGAAAAAAATAAATAAGAATACATTTGAATATGGTATTAAAGTTGTTTATTAACGAAGTCAAAATTACAATTTCGGAATTAACAAGGATTTAATTTTTTTAAATATTTAACCGCTTAAGCATGTTAGGACATACGTGAACTATAGTTTTGGTATAAAATAATTTTATTAATTTTGCATTACAAAACATACTAAATGCATACATGAAGAAATGCAAAATCAACACATAATCTCAAAATTCCATTCCTTTAATTTGGGACTACTCTAGTTCAACTTCCTAAAGATCAGGGTACTCTGTTTAGATAGCAGAATGTGTTGGGAGTTGTCTATAAAAATTGTGAAATACTGGTACTATCAGAGCAAGTAAATCTATGAGATCCTTTTATTTATTATGTCTCTGAATTTATTATGTCGAAATCTGTTATCCGCCTGATAAAAAAATTCTTTTAACGTTCATGGATCCCCAATAACACGAATTTTATAAAAATATAATATAAAAAGGTTTAAAGTTTAAGTTTAAGTAACTAAAATCAAATTTAAAAATGGAATTTAACTTTACTGTATTAATAAAAGTGTGTTTTATTGATGGTTTCAAAGTGATTTTCCTTCTGTACGATCTCATTTCATTTTTGTGGCTAATAATTTTTTTCCATGTCAATGCCTCAATTATTTGATTAGATTTTAAAATATAATTATTTACCTTCATGTGTAGTCATTTCAATCAAAGCAAGGAGAACAAGTTATTTTCCTCTTGAAAACATCTTGAAACACAGCTCTGACTTCCCGAGTTTCAAGTGAACGTGTTCATTCCTGTTCGCCATGATGAACGTTATCTCCATTCTTACCAACTGAACCACTGTTGGAGTAGTCATAAGGACTTAAGTCGACATAAGACTATAGAGCCATTAAAATTTATATAAATAGTAAACGGTAATAAAGACATATGTTGACTTACGACCTTAATACCAGGAAGGAAGTTATAAACTTGACTTAAGCCTATAATATCAATTGACACCGCTAACCAATTTTTAAAGTTTGACTTAAGACCTTAATACCAACCGGTAGCTCTAATTTCGTGCTATAATATTACAACATAACCTCTAAATGCTCAAATAGTGACTTAAGCCCTTAGGACCGCGCATCAAAGATATATAATCCTATATAACTGACCAGGAATTTGGAAAACACATAATCGTTGTCCATTTTGATAAGTTGACTTTAGACTCTGCATGAATTGAAAATGCAATCATTATGAATTGAAAAATCATATTGTCATACTGCTTCACATTCCTAGCATATCTTTCTATATGCTGGCAACAGAAAATTCAAATAACATATAAATAACAAGTACCAATGAGTGATCTTTGATAAAAAACAATTTCGTTTAGTGATCAAGAAACCTAGAAGTAATATTTTGAAGTAATCGGGGGAGGGCTACCCATACCAACTCCATTTTTCTATTTATTCACAAGGTAATTAACGTTTTAGTCGAAGTGCCTTGACATTGTTCTAGAAATTTAAGTTCATTATAATACTTAAATAATTTTACTTATTTTTATTATTTACTTAAATATCTTAGTGTGTCAATTAAAATATAAGAATTATTTCGAGATATTGGGGGGGGGGGGTTGCATTAAATAAAAAAAATATTTCTTTAATTCATTTTAGATTTTTAATAGAAAAACAAGATGTAGTTTACAAGAAAAAAATCATAATATTGTTTCACTGCTCCTCTGTATCGATATAATAGTCCTAAAATCAAAATATTGCAATAAGGCCTTTAAGGCATTTTTTTTTCTAAATTGGTATACTCTTTTTTTTCTCTTATTTGAATCAAAAATAGTTTTATATTTTGTATAATGGCTTCAATTTGTCAAGAACATTAGTTTTGTGATTTGTCATTTTCAAAAAATATTTATAATTTAACTTATAACTGAAGCACGACAAAAGTTTAAACAAAAAGTAATTTTTCGATCTAATCCAGATGAGGTCAATAAACGATTGCATCAATTACAGCTTTTTTTATACAGTTGAGAAAAGGTTATGAAAGACTTTAAAAAAAAACTAATGCGAAATGCATTCGGTGAATGTAACTTCGCAAAAATCCTCTCTGCGAAAATTTTCGATGCATTGTTTCGTCCATTACGTTCTCTTGACCGTTATCGAAATATCCCGGACATTAAAATCCTATCAAATACGAACCAGTTCTGTCGGAGCATTCTTCCACTTTTAGTAATAACTTATAATTTACGGTTCGATGCAATTTTTCGCGGTAGAAGAAAAAAAATACAAAAATTATAATGTGGAATGTTTTAGCGCCCTTACATCGCTATTAGCAGTCACTTATGTGTAATTTTGTAACCTGCTGATTGTGCTACGTGACGCGGTTTCGACGGCAGTGCGGTCTGCTGCTTCAGGTGCTGTGTTTAGTCTTGGAGCGTGTGTGTTGAGCCTGTAATAAGTGTGCTCTCTAAATGGCTAAAGTCAACATTGAATTAGAAAAAAACCTTGGCCAATTTTCAAAGGGAACGGTCATTTATCTCTATAATTTTCAATAAGCTATTCTGATATATAGATAATTTAGTAATAAATAAATATTGATAACTAAAAAAACTTAAATATTCAATTAAACACTTAAATGAAAAGAATTTATATTTATTCCGGTCCTCCGATGGAATTAAATATTTTCATTAAACCTAGTTAGTATAATTACGGAATACGCTAAGGAAATTATCGGAGATTATCAATGTGGTTATAGACGAAGCCGTTCAACTATCGATCAGATATTTTCTTTACCCAAAATACAAGGGAAAAAAATTACAATAGAGGCTTTCATCAACTCTATATGGATTTAAAAAAAGTGTATGATCCCATTGACAGTCACATGATGTCTAACGTATTGATTGAAGATGAACAAAGAAATTAGTAAACCTGGCGGAGATGTTTATCTGCAAAACTTTCAACATGGTTTTCGGAGAAGTTCGAATTTCGCTCAGGTTTAAAAAAAGGTGATTCGCTTTCACATGTACTATTCAATTTAACTCTCGACTACGTCATTAGGAAGGTGATACACAACGAAAAAAAACGAATTTGAATCTAAATAGTAGTGTATTTATTCAATCTTGATTTGGTTTGCGGAAGTTTCGGAAACTATAAAACTAAATACGGAAACCTTGATGAATGCAGGTAAGGAAATAGTGCTGGCAATAAATTCGGATAAGACTAAGAAAATGTATGGTTAGTAGCAGAAAAAGGAGAAATGGTGGTGATATTGTTGTAGGAGGGACTAAGTTCGAACATGTCGAGAAGTACTTAGGTAACTATGGTAACTAGGAAAAACGAAATTCACGAGGAAATAAATACGCGGGAAATGCTCGTTAGTTTTTGGTCTTGACATTTCTAAGCTCGCGTCTTTTGTCTCGAAATCCAAAAATAAAAAATTTATAAAACTACCATCCTTCGTACTCTTCCTTACGGATGTGAAACTAGGCCGCTAACTCTGAAGGATGAATAACGTCTTAAGGTATACAAAAATAAGGTGTTGCATAGAATTATTAAGACCTAAAGATTGTGGAGTCTGGACCCGGTTAATATTATTGTGTGATCTCGGACAAATCACTTGACTCCACAAGCTTCGTATTTGTAACAATGCTGTATCTACTATGTGATGAACCCAAGTACAGGTTAATAGTAAAACCTTTACTCTTTTCTCCGACACTGTGAATCATTATTTAATTTTTTAATAAGAAAAAAGGATTTTATTTATTTTTACTATTTTGTAATTTATTATACTATTTTATTTTAATTTATTTTATTTTTTTGTTATTAATTTTTAAATATTTTTATTTGAAAAGAAAAGATATGGCCAGTTTAGCTCAAATGGTAGAGTTCCAGACTAGCGATCTGGAAGACCTGGGTTCGATGCCCGGTCCTGGACATATCTTTTCTTTTCAAATAAAAATATTGTTCAAAGAACATTCTTCCACTCGTATACTTCGTAAAAAAGCGAGAACGCGGGGACTTGGGATCAGTGAAAAGAAAGGATATGACCACGACCGAGAAGCATGCTTGATTAGGGCCAGGATAGCTCAAATGGTAGAGATTCCAGACTAGCGATCTGGAAGACCCGCGCTCGAGTCCCAGTCTTTTCAAATAAAAATATTTTTTTTTTTAATTTTAAGTTAAGGATGACTGTTGAAAGAAACAAACTAGAATAGTGGAGGTACTTTACCAGTAGGGATTAGGTATTTATGTATTTTAATATGTTTGATCAATCCTGGATTGGAGAAACATTGACTGATTACTTGTTTTCCATGATTTTACTGACTTAATGCTTCATTCTGGATTTTCTACAGAATGTACAAAATGTAAGAGTATCATATCGACTGTTAGGCTGCGTAGAATGTTTAAAGTATTTTAATTCCCATGTATTTATCAGATCTCAAGTTGATCCATCTATTATCTGAGCTTTTCCTCAATAACAATAAATTCCTAACAATTTTTGGTTGTGGGACAACATAACCTCTGCGCTATTTACTTGAGTATAGAGTCTGCAGGATGTAGATTACTTTTAAACATGTTCACGAAATGTCTGTTAAAGTGTCTTTTCAAATAGTTTTAGTTATTCCTACAAAAACGATGAAAATTTCAGTGAACGTTCCGGAATCCGCTGATATGAACTGAATAAAAACTTTTTCAATGTTCCATTCTTTTTTATTTATATTATTTATTTTACTTTTTTTTTAGAGACACAGTTTTGCTTTTAAGAGACGTTGAAAAGTGTCAATTCTTCCAGATCCTGGACTAGCACTGACTCCATTCCAAACTATTCCCTGAATAATATAGACTCTGTTGCGAGGTGAATAACATTATGTGCCTCAGGAGTAAGTGACAGAAGAATATTGAGATTTTTTTTTAATTATTTTTTTCGCGAATAAGCCATTTACCAACCATGTTCAATTTTCAGTTTCTCATTCTTTGCTTTTCTTTAAATTTGCACTAATCAGTGCTTAATTTTGCTATTTCTTAAGAATCCTCAGACCGTTTTGAATCGGTTTTTTCTGCATTCTCCCTTGGAATATATTCCATTCCCAATTAATTTTACCCTAATGCTTGTATATCATTTAATATTTCTGTTTTCATCCCCTTTCTCTATAATTTTGTTTTAACTCCATTACTCCAGCTTTTATTTGTCTGCTAATTTCGAAATATAATCAATCTACTGCCCTCCCTTCGATATAGATTATTAAAAAAAACGACTATCCTATTTTTAGTACTCGAAATTTTCGGAGTTATTTCAGTTTATGGCCTGTAACTCATAATCGGTGAATTTATAAAAAAAAACCCATAGTAAATATTTCAAAGTAGATTAAATTTGCTACAATATCATATAATTCACTAATGAACAAAAAAACCTTTATTCCAGTCAGATAAATCTTGTTAAAACATCAACGAAGGATTAAAAAATACGTTTCGACATATTCATTTGTCATTTTCAATTCTCGTTCTTCGTAACATCCTTTAAAATTCATAAGTAAAAACATCACTTGAGGTCAAAATGGATCAAAAATCAATTTTACAATAAAGTCCTGAAAGTTAACCTTCTTCCATGGTCAAATGTACAAATATGTTCGTTAATGTTTTTAACAAGATTTATCTGACTGGAATAAAGGTTTTTTTGTTCATTAGTGAATTATATGATATCAAAAGATAGTCTAGTATATAAGAAAAATCTTATAAAGAAAATTTGCTACAATTTGAATATCACTGCAGTTCTGTAGGTCTAATAGATTCTGATAAACGCCCCTTTTAAAATTGGTCTGTTTTTCCAAAAAGTCCAAATTTTAAGTTTTAAGAAACCCCAGCCGAAGAAATGATTCTACGATAAAAGCCAAGGTAGTAAATTTATTTAGATTTAATTTAAGCTCAGACTAAGGCCTGTAGGTGTAACACATTCTGAGCTACTAAAATTTTCGAAAAACTCCAAATTTTAAGTTTTGGCCGACTTTCGTGAGGAACAAGGGCCGAAGAATTAAACCTACGATGAAAGTCAAGTAAAATGGAGTTGTATTAAATTTAATTAGCTTTGATTTAAGCACATAATGAGGCCTGTAATTGTTACACTTCTCTTGTTAATTAAGAAGAGGCAAATTGGGGAAAGAGGGTGTGAAAAAATTACCAATTTTCAAACAGGCGTAACACAGAATTTGTTACACCCACAGACCTCAGTCTGCGCTTATATTAAAATTTGAACGTTTTGGAAAAAAATACCAATTTTCAAAGGGGCGTTTTTCAAAAATGCACCTATTATGAGATACAGGCAAAACATTGAAATAACTCCGAAAATTTTTGGCCACCAAAAGTTTTCCCATCTGTTTTTTTTGTTGCAATATTGGGTATACATTACTCAGACATGCCAATACAAGATAACAAAAATACAACTCTCTTCAATTTTTTGCGACCCTCAAACACCTGGCCGCTGGCCTATAATTGGACTATTTGGAAAACATGACCAAGGGGCGTAACTAAGAATTTATTAGACCAACAGGCCTCGATCTGTGCTCAAATTAAAGCTAATTTAATTTACTACAGCTTCATTTCTCATGACTTTCATCGTAGGACATCTCCTTTCGGCCGGTGTTCCTCACGAAAGTTGCCCAATACTTAAATTTGTATTTTTTGGAGAAAAATGACCAATTTTCAAAGGCCCTCAGAATCTATTAGAGCTACAGAGCTGCGGTTAAACCGAAAACTGAAATAGCTCCGAAAATTTCGAGGTTTTCGACATTTTCTTGTTCTATCTCTTCTAGATATTTTAATTTAATTAGCCCCTATATTTAGCGCTATTTTTGTAATAACAATAATGTTTAACATTTTTTTTCCTCCAGAATTTCATATGCCAGTTATCTGGAATTCCATGACAGTTTACTTCGATCTTTTGGTATCTCTCCAAAATCTTATTGGCCAAATTCAGAGATCAATAACTTTAGCATGCCAATTTATCACTTTTTTTAGGTAGGCCATCACCTAAACCTATACCTGTTTTTATTTTGAAGGGATGTGGAATTTGTGCCATAAACTGTACTTAGGGATTGTACTTGTAACTGTTTCACCTGTAAGGCAAGCCTTGTCAATTTAGTTTTTATACCAAATTCTATAATTATTTTATCTATAGTCACTCTAGATACAGTAAGACAAAAAGAAAACAAAGGTTGTTTTTAAGCAACAAATATAATTAAGACTAAATGAGCATGAAACATTGGAAAACACCCTAATATTTAACTAACTGACTCTCTAGTGTTGTTCATTTTTACTATATTTGATAAAATTTTAAGTAATATTTTATATGGTACTGCCTATAATGAAATAAATTTTTATTACACTCATTTTTCGAATCATTAGTAATTTACAGAATTAAATAAAATTATGTAATTATATACTAAGTACTCACTCACGAACTTGCTTACAAACTATTTTCTTAATAATCTATAAAGTTACTTTCCGATAGTAAAGTTAATGCCCCAGTAACTGCTAAAAATTATAGGCATTTTGAATAAACTTACTTTGTAACTTACTTTGTAACTGCCTGTAGTAATTATATTCAAGTCTATTTAATGTACTTTTCTTCACGATTTAGTTCCCTTCAAAGCACCCTTACTATACATATTAATAAACCTATATATAGATACTTGTTTTTAATAATTATTAGATCAAAATACTATTAACTTTGATGGATTAAATAAAAATATACCACATAGATTAAAAACATAATGCCAAGCTTCATAAACTATTTGTCCTGAAATACGATTAATAAGGAACTTTTTGGTCATTATTAGATCTAAGAAAAAATATAACATGATAATAATAAAATAAATAAAACCCACGAAAGATCTTGAGTTAAGTAAATGGTAGAGACTGACCTGTTTCTAGAATAACGGTCGTGGAGGGATGTGATTTGTCCGAGATCATGCTAACCACCAGGTTTCTCCCCACCACAAATTAATAGTTTCTACTTTATAGAGGCTGGGTGAACCTCTGGAGGGTCTGCTGTATGGCTGTTAATTAGTGATGTACGTGAACGAACTAGTTCATTGAACTAGATCCGGAAAATGAACTATAAAGAGCGCTCCCTTTTTTGGTGAACTACAGTTCTTTTTACATCACACAGTAGAGATTTTATAAGTTTTCTTAAATATTTCTAATTGAAGGAATAAGTGTGGCGGATAGGCCCACTTTGTGTTTTAAACCAAGACAATTATCTGCAACGAGTTTCTTATCGTTTATATCAAAAAAGGGAAATCCAATTTATTAGGGTATTAAAATTAATAAGCAAGTAAATATTACAGTTTTTAAAATAAGTGAATTAAATATAAAGAGTAATATGGAAGAACAAGGAATATTATTTAGGAAAAAGGCAGCGGACGTAAATGTAAATAATATAAAATAAATGTAGAAATAAATAGAAGTGTTTTTATTTTTTCTAGAACCTTTCTAGTTCATTTGACCTCTCAGTTTCTCCACCTTTTTCCATAGTTCAATTCCTCTCTTAGTTCAGTACATTTCTAGTTCTTTTGAAAAATGAACTATGTAGTTCATTTGAACTAGTTCATTTGAATGAACTACCTCAAAAAGAACGATTCAGTAAAAGAAACTACTTTACCGACCTCTACTGTTAACACATAATATTATTTGCGGCCATAGCAGGATTTGAATCTGAAACATTCAGCAGTATCTTCTTGTATTATTAAGAAATATTGAGTATATACATTTAAAAAAATCATTGGTAGTTTAAAAAAAATTTCTTTTTTAATTCTCTTGGTAGAAATATCAGTCCTAAAATCAAAATATTGGGACAAGGTGTAGCTTATTTAAATTTTAAAACAGTGCTATTAATATGAGGAGCGGAATGGTTCAGTTGACATGCAATGCCGAAGATCCTGGGTTCAAATCCTACTCGCTGGCACATTATTATGGTTTCAACTGGATATATCAGTGTTATGAATATTAAAATTTTAATATCGAAAAGCCAAAAATAAATAAAATTAAATAGTATCTTTATTAAATAAAAAAGTTTTTAGTGATATCGGTGCTGCCTAGTAACGGACCTAAAATTCTATTTGTTTAGTCTTTGGTCGTCTTAATCTGTTAGCGGCTGGAAATGGATTCTATGGAATCTAGGACCTTATGGTGCTCACCCAGCCTCTATAAGGCGAGTACTAAAAATAAAAAGGGGAAATCTGGCGGTTGAGCGTGCTTTAGGACCAATCATATATCTGCACATCCTTTGTCCGAGAAACAGCACAGTCTCTAATATGTACTGAACCTAAGGCTCAATGGGTTGTCGTGGTACAGGTTTTTTAAATATTCATGTATAATTTTTTTTTTGGCTTACAATTTTCGTCATGTGGATTTTATTAATCTCGTGACTAGACTTTTCTGGAAAAAAGTTAATTGCACATAAATAAATAGGCTCAGCGAACCCGAAGGCTCGATGCTGATACCACAAATCTGCTCAGAAACATCTTTCCACAGACCGCTACCAAAGCCCAAATCCTACAGATCTCTCTTAACGCAATCTCCCCACCTACGTTATACGTATACCCATCAGTCGCTTCACAGTCGGTACAGCGCTTATTAAATTTTTATGAATTCGTTCGTTACTCTCCTAAATTCTGCAGTGGTCTCACCTTTCTAGTAGTGAATATTCTGCGCAACACCTTATTTTCGAATACCTTAAGACGTCGTTAATTCCTCAGCGTTAGCGGTCACGTTTCATATCCGTTGGAAGGATGGTAATTATACATTAATATAGACTTTCTTAATAGAACTGGAATAATAGAGGTTGTTCCCAAGATGATGTCCTTGACCTTCATTGATAGTTCACTAGAGATAAACGAATCGATTCTAATATCGATTTGATATCCTTTTCCGACTCCTGAGCCGGAGATATAGAAGGCATCGGACGCAGCCGCTGATCTAGTGGCTGGGAAGAAGCGGCACTAATCGATTCATCGAACCTATATCATCCTCGGATTAATCTGTTGGGCAGGAAAAAAGAAGACCCGCTCCCAGCCTACATATAAATCGGATATTAAGGTGACGTCACAAGAGGCTTAATGGGAACCTCAGGCCTATGGCTACAACTTATTCTTAACCTTTGACAGCTCAGTGGTAGTTTAAATTAATAATAGTCATATTTTATTTTAATCAAAATCGATTTTTAAATCGAAATGATTATCTAATGGCTTTGGGGCCTTTTATAAATATTATCGATCTATAAATCGTGTTTATATCAATTTAAGTAAGAAATCTAGGCATAAAATTAAACTATAGGCCGTAAAAGCAAATATAAAGATTATAAATCGTTCGTCTTTCCTTTGCCTTCATATGACGAATATGAAATAGTTTTAAAATATTTTAATATTCTCTTATTCAAATTAACTTCATTATAAGAAATAATATGTAATGTGAAACACACTCGATTTCTGTAATATGTGAATCAAATTAAAATCTACACACGAGCCTTTTTTAGAATCTACGAGTAATTAAAGCACTAAAACCTATATAATGTATAATATATATGAGAAGCGAGGGGATGGTTGACTGGAAGATAGACGTAAGGAAGAAAATAGTTGGGAGTGCAGTCAAATAAAAACATTAAATAAGTGGTTACTTATTGAATTAAGTAATACTTAATTTACGCCCTAATACTTAGGGCGATTTTAGAGGAGAGAGAAAAAACCGCGCCATATGTTATGTGATCTTATGCATGTCCGTTATCTTTCAATTGCTAATTACAGCACTGCGTTTAACCTTGAAAACTATTTTTAATAAAATTTAATTCAACCTGTAGAATGCGTTACCGTCACTAACTCATTTTCACCAAAAGTTATAGATAGGCGGTATTGTTTAGATAGCGACAATTTATAATCTATACTTCGAAATGTTGGTTGAAACATTTATTTCTTGATGGGAAAACATTTTCCATAAATACACTCCTTTTTCTTACTAAATGATAATTTTTATTTTTGAGAATATTAGAAGAGAAAACAACGTTAGAAATTAATTCTCAACATGAGCTGATCATAATTTACACTATTATAAAGCGGACTCCATTGAACATTTTTTTTCTATTTTTGTTTGAACCAAAATGGAGGTTTGGAACAGCGCTGTATAAGGAACCGGTGTCAAGACCATTAATCATTTCTCTCGCCAAAAACGAAAGCAAAAATCCGAAATGATCTTTACATGGCCAGTCGAGTCGAGAGCTACAAAAAACAGACTGAATAACAAAACAATACGCATCACTTGTGATTCATATTGATGCCGGCAGATTCAGTTAATGGTCCCTCCTAACTCGGACGACTAAACTCAATATAACTTCTTAAAGTTGTGCAAGTTATCCTTGACTAACTTCAAATAATTCTTAAAAATCCTTAATTAGTAATGTACAATCATTTCTGTACAAAATAATAATTAATTTTAGAAAAATGTCGAAGAATAGCCTGGTTTAGGCCAAAAGCACCTAATTATTTACAAATATCCTAAATTAAAAATAGGTCACAATATATATTTTCTATGATACATTTTTCTTAATTTGTTACCGCTGAATAAAGTGCTTCTGGTTTTATGACTATTGTTATACCATATTCCGCGGTCATGATATTTTATCTGAAGTATTTCTGGTCGACTAAAAAGCTATTTTCCTTTTTAAGTAACCCTCTGAAAGTACCGTTTATTTTTATTGGCATATTCCATACCACATTATAATATGTGTCCTATAATTACTTATTTACAATATGAGTTAATAACATATGTAATAACTAAAATGTATGCCAAAAGGTAACATACAATACTCATACAATTAACAATATTTAAAATTACAAAGTTTAAAAAAAATTATTGTATATGTTTTACAATTTTAATATTCTTATATTAGTCAACTTTCCAAAATTATTATTATTAATGAATTTAATTAATTCAGGCCGGTTTGTATTATTTCTCATGTTGAGACACTGGCCAATCTTTTCTTCTTGATATTATTAAAATAATTAATTTTGACCTTTGCTTTTCATAAATTTGGCAGTCATAAATCATATGTTTAAATGTATGTTCTTCCTTGCCCACAGAATAAGGATTTGTATTGATGATGAAGTTGTTGTTTGTTTTATTTTAAAGGAAAAAAAAATACTAATGGTTATCATTGTCCTCACCACTAGACAATGTAAACACTAACATACATAATTTAATACATACATACTTATAACATTAGTACTTATTAAAAATATTGTTACATATGACAATATTTACATACTATACTATATTAAACATGTAGTAGAAAGATAAATACTTATATATAATTATTTATATAAATATTAAAATATAATATATAAGTTTATAGTTTATAGTTTATATTATTTATATTAACGTTATACATATTTATAGGCATATTTCTTATACATACATGCATAAGATCGTAAATATAGTTGCTTAGTAAAATATTAAACACATATATAATGGATACTGCTCCCATACATAGAATAGAATAGAAAAGTAACTTTATTCTGGGACTGAGTCCCTTTAGAATAACAGATATGAAGAGGAATAAAAAACATAATATTTATCTTCCCAGAAGGCTAAATGTTACAAATCATAAAGCTACGACAGAGTGTAAAACCAAGAGTCAAGTGTAAAACATGACAGAAAAGAATTTAAAAAGAAATATATAAACAAAAACAATAGTAAGTAAATAAACAATACAGATCTTGACAGGATATTAAGCAATTACGGAGAATAGATAAATCCATAGCTTTTGTTAGATCCATGAGCTAGCATGCAATAATTTCTTTACATGATATACACCTTTTCCAAAAGCAAAATTAAAAGAACTTAATAACACAATGAGCTATTCTATACATTACATTCTAAGCAAATGACTAACCTGCTTAGAGACTATCCTTTTGGGAAGCTAAGAGGTGTTGATATAGCAAGGATTTGAATAATGATAGAGAGGGAGTATGACGGATATTAGGAGGGATTGAGTTCCACACTGTGGTGGAGCGGGCGAGAAAGGAACGTTCGAATGCTTTAGTTCTGTGTGAACGTATATAGAGATCAGAAAGGCGGGATCTTGTTTTATGGTGTTGAACTGAGGATTTGAATTGGAGGAGACTGTAGATATATGAAGGGTGTTGAGAGTGAATGGACTGGTATAAGAATGAACCGAGGAAATATTGTCTTCGGAAGGGAGGGAAGAGCCACTTTAACTCATCATAGAGGTGGGAAACGCGCGATCGCTTCGGAGTACCAAGCACAAATCTTAGAGAGCAGTTCATTATTCTCTTTAACCTGTTTTCAAGCATTTTTGAGAGGCCTCCATATACCACGCTACAATAGTCAAAGTGGGGGAAGATGAGAGAAGATACGAGAAGCTTACGGGAAGATTGTGTAAGGAGATGACGAGAACGATGCAACAACTTCAGGGAACTAATTGACCGTCGGGATATATACATATACTGGAAAAGTCATACAGATATATGTCAAATTGACTAAAACATCTTGGTAGTTTTAATAAATTCTAAGATATTATTTACATATTGTTCGTTATCGCTCAATGCCATAAGTATCAAGTACCACATTTTTCCATCACACTACTGTACCTAGGACAATCCTCGAAGATGTTGCGCACTCGATTAGGAAGCTACTGATTATGAAATTATGAATTACTGTTTATGAAAGCTAGATTCATTGTTTTGTTATTATATAATTCACTAATGAACAAAAAAACCTTTATTCCAGTCAGATAAATCTTGTTAAAACATTAACGAAGGATTAAAAAATACGTTTTGACAAATTCATTTGTCATTTTCAATTCTTGTTCTTCGTAACATCCTTTAAAATTCATAAGTAAAAACATCACTGCAAAAATTTATAAAAGTACACTAAATTACAACCATAAAAATTTGTCAAAAATAACCAATAACAATAAGTATAGATACCTTGAGGTCAAAATGGATCTAAAATCAATTTTACAATAAAGTCCTGGAAGTTAACCTTCTTCCATGGTCAAATGTACAAATATGCATTACACTAAACCCAAACTTTGATCTGTGTAATACTAGATCAAATTAAATTCTTTTATAAATATAAATATATTAACAAATGTACTCCAAAACACAAAAATAAAAACAAACTATTATAGAACAATTATGGTATTTATTTAAAACAGTTAAATTATTAAATTAATTTAAAAACATGAAACAATTATCTAAGTATTAATTGGAAAAATTTCCTAATTATATTAATCGTCTAATCTATTTGTAAGTTTTAGGTCAGGTTATTTTACTTCATCTGACCTATTTTTAAATGCTTAAAATCGCCATGCTCTATTTATTTTTTAATTTTAAAATTATGGAGGAGTATAATTTACTTATATCTCCAGCCTCCTTTCTATCATTAACCACATTTTTTAAATTATCGTTTTAAAAAGATTTATCTGACTGGAATAAAGGTTTTTTTGTTCATTAGTGAATTATATGATTTCAAAAGATAGTCCAGTATATAAGAAAAAGCTTATAAAGAAAATGTTTTGTTATTATGAAAATATTACATAGAAATATTAATTACATCTATCATTTAATAAGAATATTATTAAGCCGGTATTGTCATAAGTAAGATTATGAATTCTTACTTCAGTTCTTACCTTAGTAAACGGAGCCATTCTTCGTCTCCCATCACTCAATAATTTCTGGCAATATCGACTCAAGGAAAAGAGCTCTGTGTACGTAATTTATATTGGTTCGTGAATTTTGAAAGAGATATTATAGAAGAAGAGATATTGGCCGAGAAGACGATATTCGGGGGTTGGATGGACGTAATGAAGGTGGAGCCTAAGTCTTTATGAATTGTTTATTTGAACGATTTTCCTCCGATCGTTGTGACTTACTTCCGATCTTACTGATTGTAAATAAACAATGAGACAATTCGGTCTCAGTCAAGGTTCCTATCGACAGGGAATCAGTCTAGAAAATATAATGTTCATGTGGTTTAGCAATACTTGGAAAGAGACAAAACGGAAAATGATTTTTCAATAGCTATAAATGCCTAATAATATTAAATAGTTGTAAATATATTGTAAATTACTTTCAGTAAAACATATAATTAATCTCCGGGGCTAGCTAGTTATAATACAATTTATAGGTGTATAGCCATTACAAATCATTAAAAATCTCATAAGGTGTATTATCATTTACAGTTTCAGTACCAATAAATGTTTATAAATATTTTATAAATGGAATAGGTAAATATAATGTAGAAATGATTATTATTAGTAAAATACAAACTAATCTCCAGGGCATAGCTTGTAATAATATAATTTTATTTCAATGTTATGCTATTACAAACCTCATAAAATGTACTAAAGGACACTTAAAGTTTTATTAATATATTTATAAGGTTTTTTTATTAAAAAAGTGCAAGCACTCGCCGAAGACATCACACACATTTAAATCTATTTCTAATTTATTTTTATTAATTGTTATTTTGATGGCAATTTTTAAAAAATATTTTTGTTTTGAATAGGATAGATTTGTCCTTGCCGGGATTCGAGAGTAGTTAAATATTGATTAATCAGACTCAATTAGCTTACTTAAGTTTAATAAAAAAAGTTTTAGTAGTATAATTTCTATGGAAACGTAAGAAATGTTTTAAAAAATCTATAATTTAATAAAGTATAATAAAGAAAGGAAAAAAAAAATGTGCCAACTAACGGATAAAGACCAACATTAATAGAAATGTCTGTTTCGTGCCGGCTCGGACCCGCGAAGCCAATTATTCTTCTGGATTTATTCGACCGAATATTTCATAGTCATTGTTATCACGAGTGATTTATCAATTCGCGCGGGGCAAAAACTATATCCGGATTATTTCCTTAGCAATTACCGACCTTCTTATTTCACGGCGATTCATTCCGATTCGGCCGCGCTCTAAATTCTGTAACGTTATCGGCGAGGATAAGAGAGTTCCCAGGGCGAGGTCAGTTCTCAGCGAACGAGGAACCAGTTTAAGCAGTTACCGCCGTCACTAATGATATCACTAGCCTCATTAAGTAACGGTAACTGCTTGTAACTGTTTCTAATAGACCTGTTACTAATTACTCAACGTTCCGCACGTTTCAGCTACTTAAAGACCAATTGGAAAGTGGAGGTTTTTTCTAAAGCTGTAAAGTGTTTTTTCGTCTACTTGTTGATGCATTAATAATGGAAATAGATAACTTATTTAAAACCATAACATTCTTGTGTTTTTTTAATATTGATTGTACATAAGTCTAGGCGTTACTAACAAAGCGTAAAATAGCCAACTAATATATTTTGATAAATTATGTTTTCATTTTTAATTTTAACGAGAGGCTGGGACCCAGGTTTGCTTTACAAACTCCGCCATTTCCTATCTCCTACATATTTTCTCATTATTCAATCCTATCTCACTAACAGGTCATTCAAAATAAATCGCAATAATATATCTTCAACCCTCTTTCCTAAATCTGCCGGCGTTCCTCAAAGCAGTATCCTCGGCCCAACCAGTATCCTCTACACAGTTTGTACAGCTGACATCCCGAGCCATCCTAATACTATCCTTACTACTTATGCGGATGACACATGCCTATTATCAGCCAACACAGATCCAGTTATAGCATACTGTACTCTTCAATCACTTATCACTGATCTTGAAAATGGTGTCAAAAAAGGAGTATTAAGATAAATCTTACAAAGCCCGTCAAATCACTTTTTCCCTCCGTCGTAAACCAATGACTTCCTGTCCTCCCGTATCGTTTAATAACATCCCACTGAATCCTGTAGAACAGGTCCGGGACTTAAGACTACACCTTGACAAGAGATTAACTTGGAATCCTCATACTAGACTGAAACAACAAGAAACAGCACGCCGTTTCAGGCTACTTAAACATTTACTTGACTAACGCTCTAAGCTCTCAATTAATTACAAGACAATCATTAGACCCATCTAGACTTAAGGAATAGAGCTTTGGGGCTCTTCTAAACCATCAAATTCCTCTCGTATTCAATCCTTACAATCCAAAATCCTCCGTAAAATCCTCAATGCCCCTTATTTTATAAGGAACAAAGTAATCCATAATGATCCCAATTTCCCATTTGTTGCAGATTTGGGCTAAACCCGATACCAATCTTTTCATGAAAAACATTATTCCTGATAATCCTCTAAGACGTCTTAGAAGATGGCCTCGTATTGTGCACGTACCGTGCAGATGTTTTTATGTCAAAAAAAGTCAAACCCAAGAGCCCTACCTGATCATAGTATCTATTATACATAAGAATATGTAATCATACGCAAATACAGACATTAAAGATACTACAATTGTGCATGGGATTATATTAGAGATACGCCAATGAAACAATGTATAAGTACATATATATATATATATATATATAATATAAAAAATCTTACCTTATAAACATTAGTTTAATGAATGAGGTATGCCATGGTCGATTTTTAATTATGGCTAGTAATATTATTTTTAATTATAACTATTTATTTCAATTTAATTGAATCGATGCATAATATTTTTTTGTTAATCTATCCTTTGCTAATACAAGTAGATTAGATGGTTTACCAACACGTGAGCATGCGACATATAATTGCCCTTGGGAGAAACTTGGATGTTCTAGGTCCAAACAGCTTATAACGAAAATAATCGCTTCTATAACTAATATACGTATAACATGTGTGAAGAACGTAAATAAATGAACACGTGTTAAATAAACTGTAGTATCATGGTTAGAAAAAAATAAAAATTATCAATAAAAATACTGTGGATATATAGCATATGTTTTAAGTTATACTGTGCGAAATTTCATTAAAATCGGTCTAGTAGTTTCGGTAATTAGCCAGGACAAGCATCATGACATCAGTGGTAAAACACTAATCTCCCATGCCTAAGGTCCCGGCTATGGCAGAATTTATTTAATTTGTTTAAATGGATTGTGAAATGGATCATTTGGGATCTAGGATACTCCCGGGGCTCACTCAGCAGCTATATAGCGGGTACGGAAAATTGAAGAAAACTTCTGGCGGTTGAGCATGATTTATTACAAATCACCTCCATGCACAACAGTTTAGTCTCTACCATGCTCTGAAACATGGGTTGTAGAGGTTCAAGTTTTTATTTACCTATTGCTAGTATATAACATTTATTTACATTCCTTACAATTACAACTAGTGTATTGCTAAGAGTTTTTGATTATTTTCTCCTGCCTTATATATTTCTCAATATTACTATTAGCATGGTGACCTTAATTTTGTTAGTGACGCATTTAAATGTTTAGATGGATAGGGACCAAACCATTTCCTTAAATAATGCAGCCAATAATGCAGGCCTCCTCCGATCTGGTTCTAATCATACTACTTATCTTTCCTTGCATAACAGCTGCAGTAGATAATATTTGTTTATGTAGATAAGGTATTATAGTTTTCACTTATTATATTTTTTAATGGTTTATAAATAATAAAATTTAATAAAAGAAACTTAGGCAAATGAGATTTACCTGGTTATAACCTACTTCATAAATAGGTTACGGGGTCGACCTATAATATTCTTGATGTGGTAAGATAACCCTGAGGATCTTCCCTCTTCCCATATGGACTATTTCTGGAAGTTCTGGGGTATCCCCTTGATTGGGACGGATCCTCCGGGAAGGCGACAGGTAATAGGGAAATGAGGAAACGCAATTTGACACGACCGCGCAGACATATTTATACACTCCTCTCCCCTTACGCTAATGCGTCCCATCATTTGATTACCGTATCGCACTCCCCCTAGCGGATTTCCATCCGAAATACATCAGGGATCTTTTCAGTAGGAGGCATTGAATAATGTATGAAAGGTCGGGGAAGGAAGAGGGAGGAACGGGAAGAAATTTACTGAAGCGATTGATGGATCTCTCAAAATTGAAATGTCACCGAATGGCGGTCCGATAAGGAGCTGGCTACGAGAGCTGTATCTCTCTTCCAGCCTCTTTCCTTGCGTTAATATTTCAGCGAGTGGTCCGAGCACGTGCCTCTCCTCTAGCGGGGCGTTGAACCTAGGTAAGTCTTCTTTGTTGATGTTGTTGTTGTGGATTTGTAGGTTCATCTACTACAGCAATAGAATAACACATTTAAACATAAAAAACACCAAACTGACCAATCGTAGACTGAATATATCTATTATATAACCTAACAATATTGGTACAATTTTAAACAACATTGCTCCTTTGCCTTGGAGTACAGTCCACACCATATATTGAACTTAACACTGAACATTTTATTTATTTTAATTAATGTGATGGAAAAATTCCAAACTGGACTGGGCCCCTGAAGGTGGACCATCCCTTTATGTACAAGATATGCAACTGTTAAGTTTATGGTACTTAAGTAGGTACATAATATTTTAGTAGAGGTACCTGTATATTATTCTTGAAATTGAAGTTCAGCTTAGTACTTATTTACGAATAAAATATCGATAAATGTCCCCATTTCGCGTGTCCCAGGTGGAAATATAAATATTAACTTCTAATTAAATATTTTGTAATTTAAATGCAGCCTATATTTAGAGGATGCTTCATCAATTAATATGAATTGTGAAGGCTACTTAAGAACTCCATAAATAGGTCAAATTCTTGGTCTAATTTGAATCTGATAACTATAATTACTCACTATTAATTAATACTTTATAACTATAACACATGAAGAGACTTAGGTTCAGTACATGATCGAGATTATACTGTTTTAAGCCAACAGTTGTGCTAGGAGGTGGTTTGTCTTTCGCTTAACCGTTTTTCTCCCCAATTAAGGGTACCCACTTAATTGAGGATTTAAATGGAATACTTTGAAATTCTGTGTTGATAGCCAGGTTTTAATTTTCGGGAACAAGTGAAAATCACTTGGAGCAAGATCAGGATTGTAGGGGGGATCAGGAAAAACTTCCCAGTTGAACGAATCCAGGACTTCCTGCGTACAGTTTGCCGTGTGAGTTCGGGCAATGTCATTTTGGAATGAATAAATGGAATAAAGACCTGGCCAGCAACACAGCGTTCTGACGACAACGAGGAGCTCAAGATACGCGTCACTAATTGACTGAGATCACAGGTGGCTGAATTCTGACACAGGAATTTCAAAGCTTGCCCACCGCTATGTAAACTGCCTGAATTTGAATGGTGATTATGTTGAAAAGTAGTATTTTAGTCCCTCTTTCACATGTAAATAATAAAATGTTTTTCTTGTACTTGTTTTTATTTTTAAAATTCCAAAACTTTCCTTTCTTTCTGAATTGCCCTCGAACTACCTATTTGTAGTTTGTTGTCGCACTATTATAATGGACTAGTATTACATATATTGTATTTTGCTGAAGTTGTAGTCGCCTACCACTAATCCTATGGCATTTAAAAAATGCATTTGCTGTTTACAATATAATAAATATTAATTATACGTATCTGATAATGACAGTTCAATTATAGCTTGCCGGAGACGATACCGACGCATTTTATCTCGTAAATTAATTTTAAAACAGAGGCGTGGACGCCTAATTTCACTAAATTGGTAATCAGCTTACTATTTGGTAATTTTACTTATTTATAACCACCGGTAAATAATTTTTAAAATAAATTAAACGTCATCGTCAAATGTGATTGTGTTCTATGTGGCATTTGTTTATTCAGTAAATTCCATTTGTCATTTAATTTCATCAAATTAATTGAATGAGCTTAATTGACGTCTCGTGTATGACCTAGGCTTTGTCATTTTATATGTGCCATCAGATTTGATATGTGAATGAAATAAAAATTTTATTTTTATTAAAACTTACGTACTAATTTCGTTTTGTACCTCATATATTTATGTTTATTTTAGTATTCGATTTGAATACAAATTATAATTTTAGTTTTTTTCTCTCATATTCATTGAAATTTAAATCTGTATTATAACAAACCATCAAGAAAATATAATGAAATACATGATATAGAGGCAAATAGAGAAACTACCCGCTGGCAGCTCTCGAATAACAAATTT
The DNA here is from genome assembly GCA_964056705.1 of Troilus luridus. Lineage (NCBI taxonomy): Eukaryota > Metazoa > Arthropoda > Insecta > Hemiptera > Pentatomidae > Troilus > Troilus luridus. The sequence continues at coordinate 193,791,722 of OZ057412.1, read as the reverse complement.
AAATTAGCTTGTTGTTGTTAGCCTAATTTTCTTTTCAGTCGCCATTGTTTCTGATTTGACCTCTGATAATTCTGATACAGATAACATCTAACTTCTAATTCATATTAATGGAAACTGAAGCATACAAAATTAACTAGTATAATGCTAATTCTAGATCTCTCTAGCCACGTTCATGTTCTTATATAAGAACATCGGGTGTTCATGTCCACCCGATCGGTTTCATGGTGTTCATGTTCTTATATAAATGTTTTCCCAACACATTTGACGAAAATATCTTCATTTCAGCCCTCAAAACACATTTATCTTCAGCTGGTACAAAAACATGTGTTTTTGGTTCAATTAATTAGTACTAAAGTATGTATTTTCTCCCTCAATTAGAAATTGAGTCGAAAAGTTAATTTTATTCCCTAGGGAACAAAGTAAAAAGATGACAACCTAATTCGTCTAAATAATGTAGGTTTTGTAATGAAAAAGTTCAGGGTTAGGTTGGTACACCTGTCACACCGGCCATTAAAATCAGCTGTTGTTTCAAAACACCAAATCTGATAAATAGAAGTTCATTTGTGTTCAGGTTGTTGAAATTATGGATCCACCACATATTGTACAAGCAGCAAATAATGTTATTTAAAATTTATTACCAACTAAATCAAAATTGTAAATCAAAACAACAATTCGAAATTGTAATAATTGCACATTTAATTTAAGTTCCCGAATTTATTGTAAAAGATAACATAATATAAAATATTATAGCGTATGGTTTGCCTTTTTACATCCCATCTGGAGATAAAATCTTGTATGCCCCTCGGGACTAAATTGATCGTTATTCCCAGCAATACTTTACTCCCTCGGCTTGGCCTCGTGAGCAATTTGCTCGGGAATAAACTCGATTGTTCCCTCGCATTCGCACGGGTACAAACTTACAGCTGAGTGAAAATGATCTTCTTTAGTCCCTAGGTGCATAAATAATTATTAATATTTTTCACATAACTTTATTTTGGGTATTATTTTGAACTTTAGGAAGGTTTCACAGCTTCTTCTTTTAAAGAATACTATTTAATTACTAAATTGCAATTCTGTTCATTTTATATAGCCCATAACAAATGAAATTATACAAACAACAAAATTAAATTAAATAAATAAAGAAATTTAAATTGACAATAAACAAAATTAACAAGACAAAAGCAATATGGAAAAGAGTTTAATAACGCACACTTAAACAACTCAAATGACATATGCAGGTGAGGTTCATGGGTACCGTCTAATACATAAACACCGAATGAAGAATATGATTTTAAATATCTCTTAAGGTGAAATATGACGAAAAAGTTGTGTTTGGTATGATCTCGCCCGAAAAATCTCTCTGCACTAAAATTGGTTTAGAAACACGATAAAATATAGCGTATACAGCTCCCAAAACCCTTCACGAGTTTCTAGGTGCTGTTGTTTTTCTTATCTTATGGGCACTACCGGTTCACTTAGTACAAGATTATACTTTCTATCTACTTGATTTAAAAGATAAAATATATGGAATAATGGAATAGGGAAGGAAGAGAAGGCGAGCAGCCATATGTATGGATATATTGCAATAATCCGCGATACATATGCCAGCTGTAGCCCTTGGCTTTGGCTGCAATGGCCCTATCCGCTACTTACCATACTAAAGCCATTCCCTATTACCCTCTGTTATTATCGTCTGCATATTCCGATTCGCCTCTATTCTCTTTTATCAGATTCCCTCTTCTCACCTTAGTGTGGATACATATATTTATATAAATATATGGTTAGCTAACAGGTACCGCCTTTATCCATTGAAAAAAATAGCTTAAATAATAGTTAAATATCAAAGATTGGTACCCTAATCTAACTAAAACAAAAATTAAACTTGCAAAAGTCCAATCCTAACAATCCACAAGCTTTCGTAAAATCCTCAAAGCTCCTTACTTTGTCACGAATTAAGTCATCCATAATGACTTCAATGTCCCATTTGTTGCTGGTCCCGAATCCGATACCAGACTTTTAATGAAAAACTTTATTCCCACTCATACCCACTAGTTTCAAACGTAGCTACTTCTTCAATTCCTGATAATCCTCCGAGGGGTCTGAAAAGAAATTGGCTTCGCGACCTTCTAAGTTGAAATTTTTATCTGAGTACTACCACAGGGTAGTTTCTCTACTTGTCATTTTCCATGCCTCTATGTATCATTCCTGCCATTTACTTGTACTTTTATAATGCTGTTGTAAATTTCAATGAATAAATAATTAAAAAAGGGGATACCCACTGTCGCAATGTGCAAAAATAAAGAAATAAATACGAAACGAATACATTGACACAGAAGATTTTAGAAAAAATGCTCAAGATTAAAAAAAAATTGTCAATCCTCACAGCAGAGCACTGAGTTGTCAATTTGGTTAAACTCATGAATATTCAGTACCATGACTCACAATAATAAAAACTGTAACACTTATTACCCGTTCTTTGGTATAAAGTATTGCTGAGTATAACATTTATTTAACTTTTAGGAAATTCCCAAAGCCTTGAATAGTTTTAATACGAGTCTATAACTAAGCTGTCAACGTTTTGCTATTTCACGAAGACTTTTTGCTATGATATTTACATTGTACAATTTTTCTATAAAATATGTAAGTATGTTTTAATTGCATGAACCATATACTACATAATACACTTATAATAAATCATTTGTTTTTGTAACATAGAAGAAATATATTTGAGGAGCAGGGTAGCGAGTGCTGAAGGTTTCTGGTTCAAATCCAGCAGTGGAAGATACATTATTTAATATATTTGCAGCCAAGCCATCTGTTGGCATCTACAGACCTTTCTTGGGCTAACCCAGCCTCTATAATATGGATTCCCTCAAATTGGGAAAAACTTGATATTAATATATAAATATATATTTGACATAATAAGGTAAGAAAAAATTTGTATGTAAATGTTCATTTATTGATTATTTATCCATGATCACCGTCTTGTAAAAGAAGTTGGAGATTCATCAACACTGCCGCTTCACTGGAGGGCAACCATCCATGATGCCGGTAAGAAAAAATTATTTTACTAAATTCGTGGCCAGTAAAATATGTATTTTATATAAAAGTATGAACGACTTGAAGCATATGTGAGGAAATAGGAAATATTAATTTTATTTTTATTAATTGTTATTTTGATGGTGATTATTTTTAAATATTTTCTCTTCAAAACAAAAATATATGAAATATTAATGTTTGGGTATAGACAGCTACTTTTTTATTTATTTCATAACTGAGAATATTTTTGTATTAAACCAATGCAAAAAACAAGACAGGAAAATACCCCTTGTGACGAAATTTCTATTCTATTCTTCGAGACATTCCATCTTCTCAACAATAGCCATAACTTTAGCAACGCTTCGTTAGTCATATTTCTCGGCGGACCAGCTCGAATCGAACCCGCGCCTAGGGAACTCCTCCTAGGTACCTTGAATACCCCCCTCCCTCCGGAGGTACCGGAGATACGTGGACAATAAAACCGACGAGGACGCACAACAATATCTGCCTAATAAGGAGGCAGCTGGTCCATTGTGCGGACAAATAGCTGCTATTCGAACGCAGTTTGGGGTAAACCTGAGGTCGGTAATCCTGTCTTCTCCATCCCCTGCGACATATTGTCGTGGGCAACTCGAGCCCGGTGTCCTTTGTGGCCCTTGATCGTCCGGTTAGCAGGACAAAGGACCTGTTTGTTGTCTTGGGGACCGCAGGTAAGGACAAAGTTCGGATCTCCATCCTGTTCTCATTCTGTTCTACTTTAGATGTCTCCAAGAGAGCTGGGAATGGTCTTTGTTTTAGAAAACACAGGAAGCTCTCCAAAGGCTAAACAGAAAATAGGTTGATTCAGACATGTAATGTCAAAATACATCAACTATGATCGTCATAATAAATAAAACTTTCATTAAAAAGTATAAAAAATATAATAACCAACTATAAATATAAAAATATAAAACTTTATCACCTTTCTGTTCACACATTCTGTCATTTTGTTATCCTTATATATCTATTAATGACTATCTTATGTTATATTTCTCCAATTTTCTATACTCTGTATATAATTATATAATTCTTAGTACTGCAATGTTCATATAGTTAGTTTTCTAGTTTTCCTTCTTAGCTCTAAAGATGGCCTACATTGTAGGCCGAAACGTCGCCACTTATAATAAATAAGTTAACCTTATTTAGTGTTACTTATTAGTGTGCCTCCAGGCAAATTCTATACGCATTCATAAAAATTCAAAAGATACATAAATATATGCTTACGCATTAGTAGAAAAGGCTTTAGCTTTTTCTACTAAAAGGGTTTGATGTTGGAGGGATGCTGCCACTAGTAGATGTGCTATTGTTCAGCAAGAGATATGGTTCTATTTATTATTTAGGTTGACGGCTAAATTATTTATCGGTAGAAGTTATGGCTTTCTATTTTTATTTAAAAAATTTCCACACATATCGTAATATATACAAATAATAAATTAAATAAGATAGCTTTTTAAATAAAATGCCACAAATTCAGACAAATTAATGGTTTTTGCCGAAATTACTATAGATTCATACAAAAAACCTACCAAAGGACTCCTGAATTTAAAGGGGAATAAATTACGAGGGAAATTTCATTTCAGGCTTATCAAAAGTTATCAGGGAATTTTCAATGCAATGGTAACCGATTTTATTACTGTATGTTCTAGATGACAAATGCAGCTAAAGTTTTTTTAAAGAACAATACCATAACTCAAAAAACTTAATTTTTCAGAAGAGGTATTTGAAACTTTCTTTGAGTTGAATAAATAAAAAATTGTTATTATTCTCATAGAACTTCAAGTTCAAACATGATACAATTCAAAATATGACTTTTTAACCATGTTGTTAGATATGTCGTAACTGAACTAAAAAGCTTCGATCAATACAATTGCTATTGAAAGCTTACCTCAAAAAAAGCCAATTTTTGATTTATGACGTTCTTTTAAAGAAGCGATATGTAAAATGACAGTTAAAAACACTGTACAACTGCAACCCATGAAGGGTTTTGGGTTCATGATAAGGACTATCTGTTTTTAAGCCAAGCTGTTGCCCAATTAACTGGGCCTAGGTGAACCGCAGGAAGATCTGTAGAAACAGAAATGATTTAGGTTAGCAGAATAAATATTATATCTATCCTCTAATGTAGCTTACTACCTTACACACGGCATAATTTTGTATCTCTTAACACGTTGAGTAACACGACAATTTTCAGAAATCTGGCCTAAAATGGCTAATTGATTTCATCATATCATGTTGTTAAAAACTCTTATTTTATTCCATCGAGTTTAATTGTAGCTGCACAAAAAAGCCAAGTTAAATAAGGTCCAGATAACTCGTAGTTGGCGTCCTAGAAAATAACGCAATTTACGAGTTATCTCGTAGTTGGCAGTCAACGTATTAAGAATAAAGAATTTAATTATTTCAAAATCATCTTACTCTACAGTCATAGAAAGTAATTTGTTTCACTTCTTGGTCCAAAACTGTATTGTTTCTAGGTGATTTAGTCTAGACCACGCTCATAATAATTTCCAATTCAGAGTCTGGCTGAACCCCAAGAAGATCTCCAGGTCCAACACTTCTATTGAAGTCTATCAAAAGGATAAATAATTCATCGACCAAAGGGGTCTCGAACTTGGAGCCTATAAATACATCCTGAAGGCGAAAGAACTATATTCTTTTAAAGATAATAAAATTCAATGAACAGCATGGTATCTTGATTTTTTTTTTTTTTTTCAAATCCGTTTCTAAACATCCGCATAGAAACATATATTTTTCAAATATATATATAAACATTGGAAAAGTTTGGCAGACTTAGGAACCCCCTCAGTAAATGGAGGACCCACCTTTAATCCGACTGAGTGCTTTTAAATGTTTCTTAAAGTCGAGACCGAGGGAGATGTTTTATTAAGGAAGTAGCGACAGAGGCAACTCCTACACCGACCGATATCCCTGTCTCCAGGATTTAGCTAACTTTATCAATCTCTGTTTGTTTTACTTACTCTTATTTTTTAACAAAGGATTTGTCCTTTATAGCTTGAGAAAAAGACCGAATTATTTTTAAACGATATATAATTTGAAATTTACACCAATATTATAATACTACGTAACCTCAGGAAATAAAGAACAGTAGAGAAACTATCTACTGGTAGTACTCAATAAATTCAATTTAAAAATAAGCCTTTTTTTTCAGACGGCTCAGAAGATTAGTGGAAATTAAAGAGGTAGCTTGGTTTGAAGCTAGTGGATTTGAGTAGGAATACATTTTGACATGAAATGATTGATTTTGGTTAGAGCCAAATCATAAACTAACGGGACATCAAAGACATTATGAGTGACTTTATTCGTTCCTAGGTTAGGAGCATTGAGGGTTTTACGAAGGACTTTGGATTGGATATTAGAGGAATTCGATGGCTTAGTGGAGCCACAAAGCTCTACTCCTTAAATCCTGATAGGTCTTATACTAGAAATAGTCATGTAAATAAGTCTTTTGTAATAAATTGGGAGCTTAGAGTGTTTATTTAGTAAATGTTTAAGTAGCCTGAAATGGCAAGCAGTTCAATGTGATCCTTCATTTAAACCAAAATATCTGGAGTTTTGTGAACAAAGGATCTTATACGTTTCTCAATACTGATATGATTATGATAAGTCATAATGGGGTAATGTAAAAAAAAAATGTCACTTTAACTGTCACTCCTCTATTTTCCCGTTAATTGTGCTTATTTCCAAACAGCTAAACTTGCTGAATTAACTAAATATCATGAGTAGAAAAAGCTAAAACCTTAAGCCTATAAGAAATCATTAAAAATTAATAATAATTGCCCGGAAGTTGTATTAAGGGTTTGATGGTGGTGGGATGCTGCCTCTTGTAGATGTGCTGTTGTTTAGCAAGAAATATGTTTTTATTTATTATTTTATATTGGCTCTGATGACGGCTAAATTATTTAAATATCGGTAGGTGTTATGTTCTATTTTATTAGAATTTTTTCCACACATATCGTGATATATACAAATAATAAATTAAATAAGATAGCTTTTTAAATAAAATGCCACAAACAAATTGATGGTTGTCGCCGGAATTACTATAAATTTATACAAACAAAACTCTACCTAAGGACGGCTGAATTAAAAGGGGAATAAATTACGAGGGAAATTTAAATTCAGGCTTATCAAAACTTATCAGGGAATTTTCAATGTAATGGTAACCGATTTTGTTACTGTATGTTCTAGATGACAGATGCAGCAAAAGTTTTTTTAAAGAACAATACCATAACTCAAAAAACTTAATATTTCAAAAGAGAAAGTATCATTTGAGTTGAATAAATGAAAATTTGTTTATTGTTAAAGCGAACATCATTTCTATTGAAATTCATTTATTAAGGATTAGAAAAGATATTTATAAGCTCAAAACTATTTTGATTTATTATTATAAAAACATACGTCATTATTCTCACAAAACTTCAAGTTCAAACATGATACAACTCAAAATATGTCTTCATTTTTTTTTTTAAACATGTTGGCAGTGTTTTAAAACATATGTCGTACCAGAACTGAAAAGCTTCGAGCAATACAATTGCTATTAAGAGCTTACCTCAAAAATGCCAATTTTTGATTTATGACGTTCTATTAAAGAAGCGATATTTAAATTAACAGTTAAAAACACTGTACAACCTTCTTCTCAGCTGATTGGTAAGAAAAGCTATGTTACGTGCTAATGTCTAAACTTTGTCCCGTTAGTTACAGTTCCAGTGCTACTTCCAACTCTGTTCAGTGCTGAATAACTTTCTTTTAAATTTTTTTTTTATCATTTCTCTTTTTGAATATATAGAGCTACTTAGTATTTGAAGGGGGAATCCTACTTGAAGGTTAAATATATAATCACTAAGAAAAACAATTTTCCCATTAGTTTCAAAATTTTAATTGTTAATCCCGTGGTAACACTGATTGACTTGTGTGACTCCCTTGACGTCAGAATGACATTTTTTTTTTTTAATTGAATAAGAAATCACTTAATAAGAATAAGAAAAGGGTCATGTTATATACCCTACATTATTAGAAATAAATGACATTTCTTTTTAGTATAACACAAATTAAAAAAAAAGAAAATATTGCAAATTATTCACAAGGTAGACGTTCATTCTTTTTTCTTAATTTAAATATCAACAGATTAACACAAAACAATTTAGTCAATAAAATTTAGAGTGAAAAAACTAGGAAGTACATTTAATTATTCGAACAATAGATAATGGTTTCAGAATTTCAAAAGTCGTTCTGTTTGTAATTTTTCGTAACATATATTTAATCAGATAAGATTCTAAATAGTATTTATTGGTACATCTTTCTTTCTCAATTCTCCACCTGACAATTCCCCACATTCTTTCAATAGTTTAAGTATCCACACCGCTTTCTGGGTTAGCAAAATTGTGTGAGTTGTTGACTATTCTATTATTACATGTGTAGAATATTTTATCACAGTCTATACAGCTGACATCCCAACCCATCCCAATACTATCTAACCACGTAGGCAAATCACACATGTCTATTACCAGTCAACACTGATCTAGTTATAGCATCCCTTACTCTTCAATCCCATATCATTCACCTTGAAAAATTGTGTCAAAAGGATGAAAATTAATTCTCACAAATACCGTCAAATCACCTTTACCCTCCGTCTTAAACTAATGGCTTCCTGTCCTCCTGTATAGTTTAATAACATCCCACTGATTCCTGTAGAACAAGTCCGGTACTTAGGGCTTCACCTTGACAAAAGATTAGCTTGGAATCCTCATACTGACTGAAACGACCAGAAACAGCTTGCCGTTTCAGGGTACTACAACATTTACTAGACAAACGCTCTAAGCTCTTAATTAATTATTATAATAATCCTTACAATCCAAAATCAGACTTATAATCACCAATGCTCCTTATTTTGTAACGACCAAAGTAATCCATAATGACCTTAATGTCCCATTTGTTACTGATTTGCCACGATTCCGATATCAATCTTTTCACGACTAACTTTATTTCCACTCAAACCCACTATTTTCAAACTTCTTCAATTCCTTACAATCCTACGAGATGTCTTGATGTGTTATTTTAATGCAGTTGTAAATTTCATTAAATAAATTTAAAAAAAAATTGTATAAATGAAAAACAACAAAGATGACAAACAGAAAACATACAAATACATCCACTCACAGATTCGACGACTCAATCACTTAATATGCAAACATTGAGTAATTATTATTTCGAGGAATAAAAATTCTATTTGATCCATCTCCAGCTATTAACAGACGAAATAAAAGTCTCGCCTGCAACGGGATTTGAACAAGGATTTTCGCTCTCCAGCTGAGCCACTCCACTCCCTGGTTTATTGATATATTGACTTTTTATAAAAATAGAGAGACAAAAAGAGAATATGATTATGAAGTTAATGAACTTCTTCATTTCAATTTCTTGTTACTTGTCGAGTTCGTATCCTCGCAGCCAGCTAATACAGTTGATTACTCCAGTATTTGATCAACACGATCCATCTTCAGGCATATCCTGCAGCTCTGGGGGATACGAAGACGTAGATGAACACCCGGGATCCGCACTTGGTCATTGGAGATTTACGATCCCAAGTTGGCTAACTGGGATCCAGCATCCAGTTATATATGTCTCTCGGGCTAATGACATTACCCTTGATTATAATATATGAACTCTAACTTAGGCTCGGTGGTAACTTGTGAAGCCCACAGCTATTCATCATGGTATCACCTCCGCACCTATGCGAATCAAAGGGCGCACGATCTGTCTTCTAGTGGGAATGCCTAAGGGGCTTCTGGGAGTAGAACCACCGGTTAATATACTGCGAGTAATCCATCCTACTGTTGAGCTTTTAAATTTATTAGGATGCAGAACTGGCTTCCTTGAAAGTCATGAACTAGATAAAATTATTAAAAACGTCTCGACGTGGGTACGTAAAAATTATTTTATTTAAATCTTATGAAGTTTTTATTTAGCTCAGATAAATTATTTACCACGGAACCTCTTAAGGAGATTCAGCTTCTATAAACAGAGTATGTTTTATTAAGAGGGAAAACCTTGAGCTTGATCTCGAACAAATCATCTCCCTGGACAAATCTTCACTTAGAAGGAACCCTCAATGCTCCTTACTTAGGAACGAATAAAGTCATCCATAATGTCTTTGATGTCCCATTAGTTCATGGTTTGGCTCTAACCCGAAATCTATCGTTTCATGACAAAATGTATTCCTGCTCAAACCCACTAGTTTCAAACCTAGCTACCTCTTTTAATTCCCACTAATCCTCTGAGCCATCTTTAAAGAAGGCCTAATTTTTTTATTTTTATTTTTTAAAAATTTATTTATTGATATTTACAACTGTATAAAAAAAATACAACAAGTAAATGGGCTAAGCGATACATAATGACATATGAAAATGACAAGTAGAGAAACTACCCACTGGTAGTACTCAAATCACAAGTTCAACTAAGATGTCACGGGGCCATCTTCTTTTCAGACGCCTCGGAGGATTATCGGGAATTTAAGAGGAAGCTAGGTTTGAAACTAGAGGGTTTGAGTGGAAATGAAGTTTGTTATGAAAGGATAGATAGCGGGTTCGGGCCAAATCAGCAACAAATGGGACATTAAGGTCGTTATGGATGATTATATTCTTAACAAAATAAGGAGCATTAAGGATTTTACGAAGGATTTTGGATTGTAGGGATTGGATGCGAGAGGAATTCGATGGCTTAGTGGAGCCCCAAAGCTCTACTCCGTAGGTCCAAGGCCTAATTTTAAATTGAATTTGTAGAGTACTACCAGTGGTAGTTTCTCTACTTTTCTTTATTTCCTGAGGTTACGTATTATTATCATATACTTTTACACAATATGTAAATTTCAAAGTTATTAGTATTATTACCGATATCCTCGAGACAGGATATCGGTGTGGGAGTTGCCTCTGTCGCTATTGCCTTAATAAAATATCTCCGTCGGTCTCGACTTTAATTCATAATAATGGAGAAGTTAAAGAAGATAGGTACTAAAACCAGCTGATTATGTGTGAAATTATTATTGAATATGAATATAAATTGAAAATTGTTGTTATTTCTCAATAGATAAACAAGAATAGGAAATCTGTAGGAAAGAAATTCGTTGACTGGTAGGTACTAATATAGGATGGAAATAGTTGGGGGTGCAGTCAAAAAAACCACACCTTATGTACCACACCGATGTAACTCCCCAGGAGTCTATTTTCATACAATTTTTTTTCTACAATACAATTCTATCTTTATTAAACTATGTTTTCCATACTCATTATATTTATATCTTTTTCATTTTATTTTTTCTGTTTAACTAGATTTCTCTCTTTGTATTTTGGTTTGCATTATCACCTTTCTATACATCTATTATGTAACCATCTTTATTCATATATCCTTTCCTTTTTTCGCTCAATTTTTCTATACCTCTATATTATGTTATGTTTTCTGTATCTCTATGTTATGTGTTTTTACAGTCTATTCTGTTTTTGTCTGTTTTCTCATAGCCCTGAAGGTGACCTACACAGGTCGAAACGTCGGCACATATATAATATAATAGGTTTCAACTTATTTGCTGTGTTTTTTTGACTGCACCCCCAACTATTTACATCCTATAAAAGGGAATCTGGTTTGACAAGCTAAGTATTTATTTAGTAAACTGTTACTTCAATATAGTCATTATGAACTATGTGTCATCACCCAAATTTTCTTTGTCCTTGTAAACAGGGTTCACCGGTGGTTTAGTGGTTGGCAAAACAAGTAAACCCACCAGGTGTCCTTAGGATTTTTTAAACTAAGTAAAAAAAAAACCTTGGTTATGCCGTCCTTCGGAGGGGACTTAAAATTGTAATCCCGAGCGTTTGTCATGCCAGTTATTTGGTTAAGATCGCTAACCTAATTATGCCTGGCTGGCAAAATTTAGAACCCCCACTATAGCATCGTCCAATTAGCAATACAAACATTAAGTTAAATGAAACTAACAAACAATACCGGTTATGTTTTCAAAATATTAGCCAGAAAGACAGATATGTGTATCAGTTCCGCAGTAAGTCGCTTCGAGTTGAAGTACAACCAGTTATAAATTTCCTTTCGTTTCCCTTTTAATTTTTTTCTAGGAATACAAGTTATTAAAAGCTTTTGCATGAAAAAGATAATGTAGCATGGTAAATACATTTACTTCGGAAATTATTGCATCTGGAAATGAACGTTTCAACAAGCATGTAGCATCTTTACTTCGAAATGTTGGTATACTAATGTTTCGACTTAAAGGGAAAGATATTTAAAAACAAAGAAAGTAATGGAAACTTAATACTTGTTGGGATTCAACTGGAAGCGGCAACCTGCGGAATAATTACCCAGGTGAGTAACGCAAGAGTTCTCGCAAGGATAGGCCAGTATTTTATATTTCATAATTCATTCAAGAAGCTATTAGTGTGCTCAGACGACTCTCCTGACCTCGATACCTAATTTTACACACCGATATATTATTTAAGTTTAGTTACACACTATTACATTGTAATTCTATGCAATAATAAAATTAAAACGATTTTAGAATCCAGGTCGATTTCATGCACCCACACACACTCACTGACTATTTCGTATTAATTCAATTATAACCGCGGACACGAGATAACTCGAATTAGGCCGCTAAAGAAGGCTGTGGCTCAATCAGCTGACTCTGTTACCGCCAAATCGTAAATTGCCCCCCAATTACTCCCGCCACTTCCCCCATCCTATGGATACCGGAAGAAGAGGGATCGATGAGGCGGTGGTATGTGTGCTGTGGCGGTGCCCGGAAGCGATCCCGTTGTGGCGGAACTGCTGTTAATCTTGTGATCCTGCCTTCTCCCCGTCTTCATGAAATATTTCCGATCCTCGCCATCATATAGTTCCCTTCGATTTATCGCTTTATTTATTATTAATTTTACCTATATCAAGGGTAGGGATGCAGGGTTACTAAGCTTCAACACCTGAGAAGATGTTTGGTATCTACGGCTGTGGTAGGTAAATTATTTATTTTGTTATCATCCGAAGAGTCTAACCTTAGATAGGGGAAAACGGCTGAGAATCTCGACCAATTCATCTCATTGAACGTAAGTAAGATACTTTTAATGCGTTATAGTTCTGCAATTTTTTTTTTTTTTTTTAATCCCTTAGTTCATTTGTTTTTACTTAGCAGTTAATATTACTTAATATTATGGTTCAGAAACTTTCAGTAAACATACCACTCTCTCGCTCCTTGCCACTTCTCATGCTTTCTCGTCAATTTGGATATCAGAAACATCATTAATTTAGGTAACTATGTATATTACTATTAGATGTAATGCTATTTTTTATCATTAAACCTATTTTTTTACGATCGATCCACTATTGAGTACATCTGTTTCAACTTTTTTTTTTTTTATTCTGACCCCGTGTTTTTTCTTCCCTTCTGGGTCCAAATTGGGCCGGTTTGTCTCTTTGGTCTTTCTTAAAAATCCTAAACATACTGAAGTTCCAAGTTAAGTTAGGACTATCCGTAATATCCAGCTTTTTAAGATACGTGAATACCCTTTTTGTCATTCTACTCGGGTCCTTTCTTGTAAGTTCCCATAGAACTTAATTCTACGTTTTCTAATTGTATCGGTAATTTTATCCAAGTGTGTGGAGAGTTCTTCGGTGTCATTTATGATGGTCTACTTCTTCAATCGGTCCTAAATTGTTTCTTAACCTCTTTGCCTCAGTGATTTCTAGATTACGCATCAACATTTCTTGTTCAGGAACCAATATTTAGGTGGATTTCTGTTGAGTAGTGCCTGTTAAGGCCAGATAAACTAGTAACCTTATAAGAGATTATTAGTTTTAATCATAAAAATTAAATCGTTTTTTGTAAAGAAAAGGCATTTTTTCTTAATTTTATTTTACTGTTTTTTAAAAATAATAATTTAAACGTTTGATTTCATAATTGTTTACAATAAATTAATTTAAAATAAAGAGGTATTTGTTTAGTAATATGTTTGAAAACATATGTTATAAAAATTAAGAGAGAAATACAAAAAGGAGTCGACCGACTTTTGTTCGCTCCGGCTAGACCAAGCCAGGCAGTGTTGGCACGAGCCTCTTGATCTGCACATCGTATGTTCTATAGGTACCCAAAGTTGCATTTTAAATTTGTAGAAGACACTAATTTGCTGCCCACCTGCAGGTGCAATTAGTTTAAACTTCGTCATCGATTCGACCAATTCGAATTGACCCAGTCGATCATCTCAACCTGTATCGTCTCAACATCCAGCTCGCCCTTCCGAGAATCTACTCGAATCTACTTCGATGACAGAGTTTTTCATTATTATATCATTTCAACCAGAAAACCACATAAACATTTATTATTTTGTAATCAAATTTATTTGAACATTTATTTATTTGTAATTTAATAGAGTAAAATTTATTAAAGTAAGATTAAATAATAACTGTTTTATTTTTGTTATTAATTAGTTGTTTATAATTTTGTTAATATTAGTAACTTCATTTTCTCATTATAAAAACGTTTAAATTGTTCTTTTAATTTAATCAATTGTTTTATATTATCAAAAATATTAGTTATTTAATTTATTAAAATTGATTTATGTTATTAGTTTAATTAAAGGTTACAATCAAAATGACATGCGATCTGGCATAATTGAATCAGAAATTTATTTCTCTTATCCATTATCGGAGCTATCATCGAAAGATCCAATAACTATTTCGAGGTTGCTCAAACAGTGGCTAAGATTAACAAGGGCTTGTTATTCGTTTTTTTCATTAAATCTATTTATTTATTTTTATTTCCTATTTTCTTTCTCAACCCCTCACTAGGGATGTCTAGAGTCCTATTCCTATCTTCTCATCTTCATACTTCTGCTAATATTTCTGGTCTAAATAAATAAATCTAGCTTAAAAATATTGCCAATAGAACGAAAATATGTTTATGTTAAACTCAGGTTATGCTCTTTGTTATGCATGGCCTCTAGACTTAGTGGATTTCGGCTGTAGATACAACCGTGTATTGTTCTTCAGAAGAAAAATAGTCAAAAGAATCTACAGTGTAATTTGTTTAGATAAAATTTGGAAAATTAATAGCAACGACGAAGTTCTAAGTATCTTAGATAAAAAATGAAGATATCGTTAATTGAATCGGAACAGATCAAAATCGGCTGGACACGTTATGCATATTAAAGAGTTTAGAGTGGATTCGAAAGTTCTAAATATAGTGGTCGATGTTGAGAGAAGTCTTTGGGAGGTCATTTAGTATCAGTAGTCATTCTCACCAATCGTTTAAATATGATTTATAAGTTCTCTTTAATAATAACTCTGTATGAACTACTAACTGTGATGCTATGCGGTGCTGAGGGACCACTTACGGGATTAGGAAATGAAGAGAAAAAGAAGAGTGAAGATAAAGGAAGAAGAGAGAGGAGGGAGAAAATGTAACTATAGAATTTCTTGGTCATGGTTTCGTAAACATAAAACATAAAAAAAGTGTTGTAAAAAAGTGGATGGAAGAACATTTTTTAGCCATCAACGATTTCATCACGAGAGGCTGTGGTTATTGGCCATTGAAGTTATTGGGTTACAAAACACCGTTTTGTCTTCAAGGCAAATATTTTTTATGCCAATCATACTTTTTTTTTTTTTTGTTAGTACAGTAGTATATTTCTTGGAGAAAAAGTGTTGTTTACTAACATGAAATGTTCATATTGCACTCAAAACCAACCAAAACCGCAATGCAAAAATACATTTATCAATATTTTGGTATGGTGGTCCATGTTTTGTGTAGAAAGTTTTGCTATGAGAATCGTTGGTCAATTAAATTATTTTTTTGAGTTTGGGCCACCAAGAACCAAAATTAATGAAATCGTCCATATTCATACCATCAATAAAAAATATATTTGTGTTTCTTATGATTGGGTTTCCGTTTTCAAAGAATTGTTCACAAACCATCAACCAGACGCCATATTAGAAATATTTCACTACTGAAAGAGATCTTTTCCTGGACTAGTTCTTGATCTGCAATAAACGAGATAAGAAGGCGTTGTAAAAATTATGTTTTCATGTTGATAAGTGTACTTTCTCTTAATAGTACTGTCTCTTCTATAAGTATTTACGAAAAAAAAAACTTCAAGAGTTGGACTAGTTGCCTTTCTGCTATGGACAATTCATATTTATAATTGCATGATATTCTGAGAAAAGGGGTTACTGTGTGCCATAATATAGCCACTATGGGAAAATGGCGGCTAAAATACAGTAGCACGTAACAAATATACATCTGATGAGTACCGAAATGTAATAAATCGGTTTAGTGATATTGTACTGAGTATTTTATATCATCTGTTGTTCGATAATGAGCACAGTAAAAAAAAGTTAAAAATTTGGAATGGCTGCATAGATACGAGGTCCTGTAAATGTTCTAAAAATTCAAAAAGATCAATAAAGTTTCACTTTAGATATTTTCAGCTCCAAGCTTAAACTCTAAAACTTTATTGAACTAAGAACTTAGTGTTTGAACAATGTTTCTTGAAGTTTGATGACTAACTTCTTAATTAATTTGGTAGGTAGTGTTTTGTTTCTTAATCAGATAATTATAATATTCGATTCATAAATAACAATAATAGAAAATTATACTAATTTGTGACAAACATGTGCAATAAAAAAAATTTGACGTTAAGCTACCACTACCGAAAATATTACTTAGTTATAGGTCTAACAATACAGTATCAAGTTGTTAAAAAAACTTAGTATTCTAACATTAGGAGGATTCTCATTGGCGAAAAAAAATTCGAATTGACTGGTGTTGTATTTTGGCAAGGCTTCGGATAAAACACTGAATAGAACTCCATCTATCTTAATACTACCCATTTGGCCTCTTAAGAGTTTATGGTCTATCTCCTACCACACATTTAAAAAAAACACAAGAAATGTTTATAATATACTTTTTAAACATATAGCGCTCATTTGGGCATATGTATTGCAATTTATGAATTTATTTGCTAAGGATATGTATAATACAATAATAAGTATATATATAATATATACTCCCGCTACCTCTTCTGAAATGATTACCCTTGTTCGACCTTTCAAGCGGGGAACGGAGTGGCTCAGAGGTAGAGCGCTGAGTTGCCATGCCGAGAATCCTTGTTCAAATCCCACTGCAGGCAAGACTTTTATTTAGGTCACCCAGCCTCTTTAAAGTTGGTACCCAAAAAAGGGGGGGGCATCTAGCGGATGAACGTGATACAGGACAAATCACATCCCTTCACAACCGTTGTCGTTGAACCAGTAAAGTTTCCACCATGTACTAAACCCCAGAACCGTTCACAGGTTTTTTTTTTTTTTCTTTTAGTCAATAACAACTGAGTGCCAAAGTGCTCTACGAGTTAGAAACTATTATATAGGAAGATTGGATAACCGTGTTTAGCAGACCAATATAATATCAATTTGTAAGCAACATCCAGTGTTTTTGCTTTCGAGTTTGGCCATCAGGACTTCAAAAATCTTTTGGTTTCCTTTTTCCCATTTCTCTTTCATAGGATTATTCTTTCAGAGTTAAGTATCTTCCTTTCTTAGGCCCATTCTCAGCCTGTGCGTTTTATTTTCATGTCACACATGAATCTTCAGCCCATCAAATTCATTGCAGTCTATGCTATATCTACCGGTAATTTTTAGATATTTACTTCTCCCTTAATTTGATTACCACAGGAACCCATCCTTTTAATATTGAATATATATAAATTTTTAAGAGTAGAAAACAGTCCGGGTGGAGGTCAAGAAAATGCTCTTCTATAGGGAGAACTGTTTATTGCTAAGCCGACGTTTCGACCCACATTGCAGGTCTTCTTCATTGTTAAATATTCGAAATACATATAAATCATAATAATGTATGGTAAAGAATAATAGAATATGCAGTAAGTAATATAAACTAAAAGGTAATGTTTAAAACCTACCAACTAACATATAAAAAATTAAAACAGAATTATAGTAAATAGAAATTAAAAACTAATAAAAAAATATAAAAATTAGATTAGCAATTATAGACCAATTTTATTGAGTTATAAGAAAAACAAATAGAAATTTTATTCAAATTAGCTTAAGAAATTTTTTTAGGAATAACAAAAAATACTAAGAAATGATAAATAATAACATAATATAAAGATAAAATGAATTATCCAATAAAAGTTAGAGAGGAAATAGTTGACTGGAAGAAATCATAGAGGATGGAAATTGTTGGGGGAGGGGGGTACAGTCAAAATATACACACAAATAAGTGGAAACTTATTTTTTATATTTTATAAAAGTATATAAGTTTCCACTTATTTGTGTGTATAATTTGACTGCAGCCCCCCCCCCCCACCAACAATATCCATCCTGTATCCAATAAAAGATATGAAATAACAAGAAGTAATAAAGAATAATAAATAATTACATGACATAAAGCCATTATTTAAGATATTGATGTAGGATGTATTACAGCGAAAAAACACAAAACGGAATAGAATAATATAATAACAAAGGGATATTATTTAAAGCATTAAGAATAACAAGTGAATATGGGGGGAGAAATAAATATTTTTAATTGGTTTATTAAAATAGAAAAATTTATTCTCATAGAGTTTCTGTTTTATTTTTGGTATGGCAGAAAAACTAGGCTTTCCATCCTCTCAAATCTCTTGATATGACATCAAGTAGTAAGAGGCTCCATGGATTCTTTTCAACTATATCCTCTCGATTTTCAGATGTTTTTTAGGTCGGAGATGGCTATTTCCATACCATACCTGACTACTAACACTGACGACTGATTTTTAATGCGTTCAGCGGTGGCAAATAGATCTTTCTTATTTATTGTTTTTATTTTTTAATTACTTTATTGAATTGTACAACTGTAATATATACATCTAGTACAAGGACTGTATGAATAAATAAATACATGAAAGGGCGTGTAGAGGCACAACCCATTGGCAGCACTCTAATTACATTTCTATTATAGAAGGTCCCGAGGCCATCTTCTCTTCAGACGCCTAGGAGGATTGTCAGGGATAGAATTGGATCCAAGGATGGAAACTAGTGGGTTTGGATGGGCCTGGAGTTTATTATGGAATGATAGGTATCTGGAATGGGCTAAATCGGTAACATATGGAACGTTCAGGTCATTATGGATGGTTTTATTTGTGACAAAATAAGGAGCGTTTAGGATTTTGCGAAGGATTTTGGATTGCAAGGATTGAATACGAGAGGAATTTGATGGTTTGGTGGAGCCCCATAGTTCAATTCCGTAAGTCCATATAGGTCTTATAACAGTAACATAAATAAGTCTTTTGTAATTGATCTGAAGCTTTGAGCGTTTGTCTAGTATGTGTTGAAGTAGTCGGAAGCGTCTACCTGTTTCTTGTCTTTTCAGTCTTGTGTGAGGATTCCAAGTAAGACGTTTGTCTAAGTTGAGTCCTAGGTAGCGGATCTGTTCAACAGGGATAAGTGGAGTACTATTAAAGGATACAGTAGGACAGGAAGTCATGGGTTTTCGGCGAAGGGTAAAGGTAATTTGATGGGACTTTTGGGAATTGATTTTAATTCTCCAAGTCCGACACCATTCTTCGAGGCTTGATAAATGTGATTGAAGGGATTGTGATGCAATATATGGGTCGTTATTAACTGATAACACACATGTGTCATCAGCATAGGTGGAGATGAAGGTGTTAGGATGGGTTGGGATGTCAGCTGTATAAACTGTGTAGAGGATATGACCTTGAGGAACGCCAGCAGACTGGGAATAGAGAGGAGAGTAGGAACCATTATGATTTACTTTAAATGTTCTGCCAGCTAGAAAGGAGCGAATGATCAAAAAGTATGTAGGAGGAAGGAATTGTCGGATTTTGTAAAGGAGGCCTGGGTCCCAGACTCGATCAAAAGCCTTTCTGATTTAATATTGTTACGGGCTACTGGGTGTAAAATGGACTAAACTATTACTTAATTCAAGAATCTAATATTTATTAACAAATTAACAAGAATACAATGAGATTATTTAAAACAGTTAAATTATTAAACTAATATCAATATACAATAATAATATTCTACTAAATGTTATCTAATTTCTAAGATAATATACAAATAATATAAGATATTGTTTATACTAAGTAACTAAACTATTTATATAAATTTGTACAAATACAATAATATTACACTATAGTTTACAATTACAAATTAACACTTACAGTTCGCTAACTAAAGTCCACCGACCGTAAGACTCTTCAAATATGACAAACTGCCACACAGTTTATTACACTTATTACACGGTCACTAATTGTCACTGTTGCTCACTAAGCACTTATTACAGACTGATACTAATACTAACTAACTCACACACACTGCCACTAGTTAACGACTGCTACTCACTGGCTTATTACAGACTCGTCTTATTACTACTGCCGGCCAGAACAGCTGTCCTTTTTATATAGGCAAGGCCGGTCGGGGTGGGGATTTCTCGGAAGAAGGCCCAGAACCGCCTAGACCGACCCACAAGGATCTACGCCATTCTATAATCCCTTCCGCTTAATCCCATTGTTTGTCTTATCCTCCCAGCCGGTCCGACTTCCTGCTCTGACCGTAACACTGCCCCCTCCTTAAAGGTGCTCTGCCCCAGAGCATAGTCCGGAGAAATCGGGCGGTTATGAGCTTCCCTCGATGGAGACGCATTTCCTTTCCAGGGGTTGAACGTGCACACTAATATGGCGACTCCAGAGTTGGCGAATATCTGTTCAAGCATGTTCCTGACAACCTTCCACTCCAGGCCGTCATATCCACAGCCCAACTTAGGGATCGCGAGCTTGGTGACACGCAGTCTCAGAAGCTTACTCCGCAGGTCGTCGAGGCTTCGCCGCAGTGCGTCATATGTGGGCTTCTGATCAGTAGCACACTTGGTAACTAAGTAGAACAGGTGTCGTCCTTCGTGCGTATGGTGGAGTGCTTTCCCGACGCGTGGTCCTTGGCGTTCCAGTTCCTCAGTTCCAGCAAACTTCTTCCTGAAGACCGTTGCAATCCCTCGGGAAGTCCTCAGATCTTCGGCGACACAATGGGCCAGAGACTAGTCCGCGGGTAACGAGAAGATATCTCTGTATACTGTCTGAGTTACTCCACGGGGACCTTGTACCTTAGGTTGTGCAACTGATACCTTACTGGTCTCCAAGTTGTTGAGGTACCTGACTTGCTGGTCTTTTGTCGGGCCATGGTCTCCTTTGTATGGGGCCAGTCTATTAAAATGGACTACCCTGGGTTTTCCTTTTGGCTGCTTTCTGATCCTATAGATGACGTCGTTTATCCTATTGATGATCTCAAACGGGCCATCCCAGGAGTTCTGAAGTTTAGGTGAGTAGCCTCGCCTTCTTCGAGGATCGTGTAGCCAGACCAAATCTCCAGGTTGGAATCCACCTTTCTCTGCCCTGATGTCGTAACGCTCCTTCATTCTGTCACTGGCTCCCTGGATGTTTACACGAACCTTCTCGTGGATGTTATCCATCCGCTTCCGTAGATTCGTGACGTACTCCTCTCCGGCCACTTCCTCATTAGGCTTGAACCCGAATTTCAGATCACAAGGCAAACGAAGTTCTCGGCCGAACACCACATTTGCGGGGGTTTGCCCCGTTGCTTCATGGACTGAACTCCGGTAGGCTAACAGGAACAAGTGAAGATACTGGTCCCAGTCCCGCTGATGGTCGGATACCACTTTAGACAAATATCGACCCATTGTCCTGTTCATGCGCTCCACCATGCCATCCGATTGAGGGTGAAGAGGCGTCGTCCTGGTCTTCCGTATCCCCAGTGCTTCGCACATTCCGGAGAAGACTGCAGACTCAAAGTTTCTTCCCTGGTCAGCGTGAAGTTCCATGGGTACTCCAAACCGGCTAACGAGCTGCTTCACAAGTACGTCTGCAACCGTGACTGCCTCTTGATTCGGAAGGGCATACGCTTCCACCCACTTAGAAAAATAGTCCATGGCCACGAGAATATATCGGTTGCCTTCGTCTGTCACAGGGAAAGGGCCAGCGATGTCAATCGCTATCCTCTCGAACGGTGCTCCCACGTTGTACTTCTTCATAGGGGCCTTCTTTCTTCTTGTTGGTCCGTTAGAAGCCGCACAAGTCGCACAACGCCTGCACCAGTCCAACACATCGTCCTTAAGGTTTGCCCAGTAAAAGCGTTCACGAACTTTTTCCAATGTCCGGTGAACTCCAAGATGGCCGCCAGTTACACCGTCATGTAGTTCCCTAAGCACTTCGGGCACTTTATTCCTTGGAACGATGAGCTGTAGCCTGCGCTGATCTCCTTCCGCGTTCTCCAATGCCCGTTTCAGCAGCCCGTTGTCCACTAAAATGGAGTTCCATTGGGCCCAGTACGTTTTTACATTCTTCGACATTGGAGCAACATCCTGCCAGGCCGGTCTTCCTCGCCCCGATATTTTCCATTCCTTTATTTGTTTTAAGTCCGGGTCCTCGTCCTGTTCCTTTGACACCTCTGCATCTTGCCAACTGTCGATGACAACTTTAGTCCTCAATACCGCTGCCTGCTTCTCTTCTTGTCGAGAACAATGCTTGCAGCCTTCTTCACAAGGTCTTCTTGACAGTGCATCCGCATTCCTGTGGCTCGTTCCAGAACGATGAGCAGATTCAAAGTCATACTCTTGAAGGCGCTCAATCCACCTCGCCACTTGTCCCTCAGGTGACTTGAATCGCAGCAGCCACATTAGAGCCGCGTGGTCCGTTCTCAGCAGGAACCTTCTTCCGTATAGGTATTTATGAAAATGCTCTATGGACTTTACTACTGCCAGAAGCTCTTTCCTTGTGACACAGTAGTTTCGTTCCGGAGCTGAGAGTGCTTTGCTGAAATATCCAATCACCCTTTCTTCTCCGTCTTGGAGCTGAGAGAGGACACTTCCAATGGCGATGTTGCTGGCATCTGTGTCAAGTATGAACTTGCCCTCGGGACGTGGATAGCTCAGAATAGGAGCACTACTCAATTTGCTCTTCAGCTCCTCGAAGGATGCCTGGCACTCGTGATCCCAATGGAAAGACCTTTTCTCCTCGGTTAGCCTGGTAAGAGGTTTTGCGATGTTAGCGAATCCTTTCACGTACCTCCGGTAATAGGTGCAGAGCCCGAGGAAACTCCTCACCTGGTGCTTATCTCGAGGTACTGGCCAGTCGGTGATCGCTGCTATCTTCTCTGGGTCAACAGCAACTCCGTTGTCTGACACAATATGCCCCAGGTAGTTGACTTGCCTTCGGAAGAGATTACACTTCTTCGGGTTCAACTTTAGGTTTGCTGCACGCAGTCGTTCGAAGACCTTCTCCAGATTCTTCAGATGGTGAGCGAAGGACTTTCCCAGCACAATAATGTCGTCTAGGTATACCAGGCATACCTCCCAAGAGAGACCTCTTAACACGTTTTCCATCAGCCTCTCGAATGTGGCAGGAGCATTGCAAAGCCCGAATGGCATTACTGTAAACTGCCAGAGCCCAGTGCCAATTGAAAACGCTGTCTTCTCTTTATCCTCAGGTGCCAATCCAACCTGCCAATATCCACTGCGGAGATCCAAAGTAGAGAAGAGTTTACACCCCTCTAGGGTGTCCAGCGTATCGTCAATCCTGGGAAGCGGATAGCTGTCCTTCTTGGTGACATTGTTCAGAAGACGGTAGTCTACGCAGAACCTCGTTGTGCCGTCTTTCTTCTTCACCAGTACAACAGGAGACATCCAGGGGCTACTCGAAGGCTCAATGACACTGTCACCCGCCATCTCCTTTATAATCTCCTCGGCGTCCTCCCGTTTGGCTAACGGCAGCCTCCGCGGAACCTGTCGGATGGGCTTCGCATCCCCAGTGTCAATCTTGTGCTGGACGATATCCGTTCTGCCCCGTGGTCCTGGTCCGATCTCGAAGACGTCATGCCATCGGATAATCATATTCTTCACTTCCTCGCTCTGTTCGGGCGAAAGGTCGCGACATGATTCGTCCAAAAATCCTTTAAGTTTCTCTGGGAGTCCTCGAAGCTCGGTGGGATCACGTTGCAGCTGACGAACCACTGAGGTAGCGGTGGTACACTCCCCGACTGGTGTTCCTTTCTTCAGCGTTACCGGGAAGCTGTTCAGGTTCATTAGCCGAATTGGAGTGGTAGGTCCGATCTTGATGAGAGACCTAGCAACCAGTACGCCGCGTCCAACCTCTTGTTCTTCGTGCCTTCCAGGTTCGAGTAGTGCACATTGACCCGCGGGTAGATGCCCTTCGACCGTCCCATGCGTCACGATTTGGCTCCGTGCTGGTAAAGCGGTGTCTTCTGGTAGCAGCACTCGAGCGCAGAAGTCCTTTTCCTGCCGAAGTATGACTTCCTCGTCTCCTAGCGTCATCACACCTCTCGACATATCCAGCTTGATCCCGTATGTGATCATAAAGTCCATACCCAGTATGACGTCCTCATCTATATCTGCCACGAGAGCGGGGTGCTTCAGATGTTGGCCCCCGATGTGGAAGGTGGCATCTGTCTCCCCGTAGACCTTGGCTGGCTGTCCCGTTGCAGTCCGTAATGCCCAAGTGGTCGGTATGATCTTCTCAGCTGGAAGTGTCTTCGAGTTCAAGATCGTCATGCTCGCTCCGGTATCCACTAGAAGACTTCGCAGCTGCCCGTTCACCATCCCATCAACGTAGAAACTGTTCGTTCTGCTTCCTATCGACGCAACTCTGATGGTCTTCCTGGGGGCTTTGACGTTACGGGTTGGACATTTGCTTCTAGGATGTCCAAGCTGGCCGCAGCCCCAACAGTGTATCTCCTTCTTATGGGTCCTGAGAGCATCCAACACTTTCGTCACAATGTCTTCGATGCTAGGGACCACATTAGGTTCCGCTTCTGCTGCTCGAACTCGCGCATGGCCCCGTACAGACTGTCTGACAGCTTCAAACTCCATGGCCTGAGATAATGCGTCTCCCAACGTTTTCGGCCGGGCGAGCTTCACTGCTTGCTGTGTCTCTGGGTCCCGAAGTCCATCCAGGAATTTGTCGACAGCCAAGCTTTCGTAGACATCATCGGTGACCGATGGGTAGGCGTTCCTCACCAGCCGGGCAATATCCGCTTCAAATTCCTGCAAAGTCTCGTTGGTCTTCTGGACCCTGCTTCTCAGCTGTGAGCGATACAGCTGGTCCATGTGGCGGTGGCCGAAACGCATCTCCAGTCTTCTGATCAGCTCCCCGTAGTTGGAACGCTCCGACATGGGTATCCCCTGCAGTACTCCCAAGGCATCTCCACGCAGGGCCAGACACAACGCTGAAGCTTGGGTCTCCTGTGACCACCCGTGGATCGAAGCAGCTGTCTCGAAGAGAGTCATGTAGTCCTCCCACGGCGTCTTTCCGTCGAATACTGGAATGGTGTTGTGAGTTGGTGGCGCCCCAGCATAGGCGGGTAGAATGGTGTTATGATGGCTGCCCTCGCAGGAACGGTCGGTGTCGTTCGTCGGTGGGTTGCTCATACTTCCCTCGAGAGCTTCCATTCTTAGCCTAATTTCGTCAACTTTTTCTCCTAGCCTAGATTCTACAACAGCTACTTTATTATCTACATTTTCCATTAACTTATTCTCTAATGTGCCTAATTTAGACTCTAATGTATACAATAAATCACTTTTTACAGTACTTAGCTCATTTTTAACAGTGCTTAACTCATTACCTAGCTCATTTTTAACAGTGCTTAACTCATTACCTAGCTCATTTTTAACAGTGCTTAACTCATTACCTAGCTCATTTTTAACAGTGCTTAACTCATTACCTAGCTCATTTTTAACAGTACCTAAATCATTCTGTAAATTACCTAGCTTATTTTCTACATTGCCTAGTTCATTTTTAAAAGTTGCAGACAACTTGCTTAAATCAGTTTCAAACAGAACGTCATCTGGATTTTCCCCTAGCTCTACAAAAAATTGACGCAAGCGATGTTGCAGTACACTTTTATTTCCTGAAGAATCCAGATCACGTTCTTCTAATTCCCTTTTTAGATCCGCAACTTTTAAATCCATTAATTTAACACTTTGAGAAGCCATTTTTCATACAGTAGCCCAATAATTACAAAATAATAACAATTACACAAAATATCCCACTTCTGACACCAATTTGTTACGGGCTACTGGGTGTAAAATGGACTAAACTATTACTTAATTCAAGAATCTAATATTTATTAACAAATTAACAAGAATACAATGAGATTATTTAAAACAGTTAAATTATTAAACTAATATCAATATACAATAATAATATTCTACTAAATGTTATCTAATTTCTAAGATAATATACAAATAATATAAGATATTGTTTATACTAAGTAACTAAACTATTTATATAAATTTGTACAAATACAATAATATTACACTATAGTTTACAATTACAAATTAACACTTACAGTTCGCTAACTAAAGTCCACCGACCGTAAGACTCTTCAAATATGACAAACTGCCACACAGTTTATTACACTTATTACACGGTCACTAATTGTCACTGTTGCTCACTAAGCACTTATTACAGACTGATACTAATACTAACTAACTCACACACACTGCCACTAGTTAACGACTGCTACTCACTGGCTTATTACAGACTCGTCTTATTACTACTGCCGGCCAGAACAGCTGTCCTTTTTATATAGGCAAGGCCGGTCGGGGTGGGGATTTCTCGGAAGAAGGCCCAGAACCGCCTAGACCGACCCACAAGGATCTACGCCATTCTATAATCCCTTCCGCTTAATCCCATTGTTTGTCTTATCCTCCCAGCCGGTCCGACTTCCTGCTCTGACCGTAACAATATATTTTTTTAGAGAAACTTAATCTTCATTCTTGATTTGATCTCAGCTTTGTATCAAACATAAGTAGTTTTATTTTTGCGTAATTAACACAATGAAGATGAGGAAGAAAATGGCCCGGTTGGAGGTCAAGAAAATTCTCTTATATAAAGAGAAATGTTTATTTGGAAGCCGACATTTCGACTCACATTGCATTTCTTCATTAGGGCTATTGCAGTAGAATGACACTTGACACTCGACTGAGATATGTGTGATCCTACTATAATATCATTGATGAAAACCTGCAATGTGTTCAGGGACAGTTCTCCCTATACAAGAGAATTTTCTTGACCTCCACCCGGGCCATTTTCTTTCTCATATGTACAAGGTCTACTAATATTATTCAACATAAATAAAGATGGTGTATAGCTCATTTCACAACTTGAGTCTAAATACGCATCAATCAGAGACAGGGTGGGGTTCAATCAAAAGCATGGACTCTTAGTGTGGGATTAATTTACTTTGTTTGGAATTTTGTTTTTGAGGTCATTCCGGACAAGGCATGGAGGACGTATCTACCACAGACTGACCCACCATCTAGCGTTTGCAGATGATATAGTGATTACCGAAAGAACAGTCCGCTATTAGAACAGGACTTGAAATTAATACAGAAAAACAAAATATATGAGGACCAGCAGAGAAGAAGAAAGGAACAGGCATTTTGAGGGGGATGGGTATCGTTTCGAAAGAGTACAGCAGTTCAAGTATTTGGGCACGGTTATCTCTGAGGATAATAAGATTAGAGAAGAAATTGAGGCAAGGATAACTGCTGGTAATCGGTGCTACTGGTCTCTCATGAAAATATTTCAAAATCGAAATTTATCAAGAGCTCTCAAAATAAGAGTGCATCGTACTGTTCTTCAACCAGTGGTCATGTATGGAAGTGAGTCTTGGACGTTGACACGCAACGATGAAAGGCTGTTTAACATGTGGGAAAGAAAAATCCTGAGAAAGACCATTGGCCCTAAAAAAGAAGGAAATGAATGGATGAAGAGAAACGAGGAACTTAGAAATCTATATGGTACACCAGATGTTGTAACCACTATTAAGAGTGCCAGGATAAGATGGTTGGGGCACGTGAAAAGAATGGAAACAAGTAGACTACCAAAAATGATGATAGAGGGACACCCTGGTGGAGGAGGAGCAGAGGGAGCCTAGACTTCGTTGGCTGCAGGAGGAGGACCTTCGGACGTTGGCAGATGGAGGACAGCCGAAGACAGGTCGGAGTGGAGGAGAATCACTGAGGATGCCAAGGTCCTGCAAGGAACAAAACGCCGTTAGATAGATAGATGCCTCAAATTGCTAAGTTCTTTCCCAGTTTTATTGGGTTGGGGCTTTTTTGATTTTTCCAACTGCATTCTAGTGATTATTTTAAGCATCTTTTTGAGTTTTTGCTCATTTCAATTTATAATTTATTATTACGCTAAGCTTACTGTTCCTTTCCATTTTTTTTACCTGGTATTACTTTTAAAAAAAATAAATAAAAAATACTCCCGCAATGGTATTACACCTACACAGGTACATAAGCTACTATTGCAGCAACGCCTACAGAAGCTGGTGGATATCAATTACTGCTAATTTCGATGAGATCATACACGGCTCTGTTATTTGTAAATAACACATCACGAAATTGGAAGCGAGTCATCGAAAATTACACCTGTCATTACTCAGATGCTTTGTTCTGTCTTTGGACTCGTGAACGCCTACTGTCAGAAATATGAATTAAATATGATTAATAACGGTATGTTATTATAGTGAAAAAATTATAAGTTCCAATTGGCATGTAAAATATTTATATACATAAATATATAAATTATGTTTAAATTCTTATTTATGTATATCAATAAATATATAAAAGGTAGTGTACGAACCTTTACAGATTTTCCGAGTTGATGGGTTTTGATGAAAGATACATCAATCCATTGAAATCACGACCCGATTTGGTTCTCATAAATAAAAACAAAGAAAAAAAACGATACAACTGCAACCTATATGTAGGGTTCAGTACATGGTAGAGACTATACCGTTTTAGAGATAACGGTTGTGCTCAGAGGTGGATTTTATGAGATCTCGCTCAAACGCCAGGTTTCCCCTAATTAAGGGTAACAAGTTTATAGGTGAGTTCCAAGAGGGTCTGAACGTCCCACGAGGATCACCAGTTACTGTTAACAGATTAGATAATTTATCTGCCACAGGCGAATTTGAACCTTCAGGATAGCAACAAACCATACCACCCCATTACGCAATATATACACTAAATAGATTAAAAATGTTTTTGCATTTTACTTATAAGTTACAGTAGAAGAAATTAAATTATAGAATTTTACAATTTAAATATAATTGGTAAAAGTAAATGTATTTTGTACCGTTCAACTCTGTTACAATTTCAGGGGAATAAATTAATTAGTTTTAAGCTAATTTTATCAATTAATTAGAGATAGTTAAATTTAAACCACTCAATATGAGCAAAATTAAAGCACCACATAAGAATAAAAACTCTAATTTTATTGGTAATTGCAACAGTACAGTTAGAGCACAAGTGTATTAAGTATTAAAATAATAAATCGCAAAATGATAAAATAAATATATGATGTATTATAATATTAAAAAAACTTGTACCAATACAAAAGGTTTTTTTTTCCCATACGAGGTAAAAACTATATGGATCCATGGTCCATTTTTTTACTTGATTAGTATCAAGCTGAATCTTCGTGATAGCTTCGTTTCGATGAGACGCCCAACAATTTCCTGTGCGAAAATTCTCGATTGTGGTAGCTAAAAGAGGTAGCAAGGATAAAATATGTCGATTTGATAATTCTCAAAAATTTATTACTAACTGGGTTTTTAAAAAATTTAATCTAGAGATAATTATCTAAATTATTTGAAAAAAAATTTTTCCTACAAAATGTATGGTTTGATCAAAGAGTCCCCTCCTTCCAAACTGTATCGATAACGCAGTCAAAAAATAAGAAGTAAAAAAAAAAACCAGCTGGTTAGTAATCATTTTTGATGACCTCGTTATCGATACATGTTGGAAGGAGGGAATTCTTTGAACAAACCATACATTTTGTAGGACAAATATTTTTAAAAAAATAATTTTGATAATTATCTTGAGATTTAACAAAAAAAAAACCCAGCTAGTAATAAATTTTTGAGAATCATCAAATCAACATATTTTATCCTTGCTACCTCTGTTAGCTACCACAATCGAGAATTTTCGCACAGGAAATTGTTGTGCGTCTCATCGAAACGAAGCTATTCACGAAGATTCAGCTTGATACTAATCAAGTGAAAAAATGGACCATGGATCCTGGACTAATTCTATTTCTTGGACACCAGACAACTGTATAGGGAGGTTATTTATCCGAGATCTCGCCTAACCTAATCGAAATTTTCAGGGATGCAGACAATGATTGCAAACAAATACGAACGACTCATTTTATTGAGCCTAAGTTTCGGCCTAAGATCTAGGCCGTCTTGAGATCAGTGAAGGTGAAGATTCTAACTCCAACTGGGAGTTTACATCTTTTTTTCTTGTTCCTGAAAGTTTTTTTGGCTTATTTGATGTTATCTAATCAATGGCCTCTCTCTTTTTTTTAAATACTGTTATAATGGAGTGTGTACAAAAAATTACCGTTTTATCAAATTCCAGGGATCAATATTTTAATGCTATTTATTATTTACCAACACTTAATAGTACATTTAGAGCATTCTCAAAGCTTGTTTGCAAACACAGGACTTCTTAAAAAAAAACCTCAGTTTAGTTATTTATTTCAAAGAAGAAACATGACAGTGTCCTACGAAATTCTCGTAATTTTAAGACATTACTGGAAAAAAAAATTCACAGCCACTGAAGTGACTCGTGAAATTATTAAATTTTAAGGGGAAGGTGTCCTTGACCAGCGCACTGCGCGGCGTTGGTTTGAAAACTTCAGCAGTGGAGATACGACGTTTGAAAGAAGGGCTCCGGGCGACAATTAATGGATATCGATGAGGTTCTGAAGGAAGCTGTTGAGTCAAATCCGTCTAAAAGTACTCGTGAACTTGCCAGGGAGTGTGGTGTGTCGAAAGATACTGTTATTCGCCATCTTCTCTCCATTGGGAAAGGTGAAACGGTCATTTTTTTTTAAACACCCCAATATATTCAATAATGCGATATATTTATCCATTACTGTACTGTACCAAGTATTTGGCGAAAAAATTCTTCTACCCAATTCTAATTTATCAATTCATAATTAAATACCACATTTTATTAATTTATAAGTGAGTCATTATTTATTTTTTTAAATATATTTTTCTTTCACCGGTCGTTTCGAGGATTTACCTCACTTTCAGAAAGTTGATATTTTCTCCATTAAAAACTTTCTATAATAATTAACATGGTATAGTAACTACTTTTTAAAATGTTGATTATTTCAAAGTATTTATTTTATTTAATAAATTATTTAATGTTCTATTTATGGACATTCCTGTAATCATCGATGTAAACAAGACATTGAACTCTTGATCTTATTAGTATCTAAGCTACAGGTGAATAATTGATATAGGAAATACATATTAGAGGCTAAGTAGGTCGCTGATAGGGAACACAATGGACTGATAATGGATGGTGATGGATAAAATTTATGCCCTAGCTAGTTGTGTACTCCACCCCACCATCCTGCTATGTGTATGTAAGCGATAACAGAGAGTGATGGCAGCGCTATCTGGGGACCGCTCCATCATAATGTGTCATCAGGAGCAGCTTATCAGCCCTCCAAGGATACTCTTCGGCAGGACTCACTTCTTCAGGACAAGTTAAGGAGGCGTTGAAGAGGGCCGAAGTTCTCTAAGATCCTTATAGGCGAATAAAAACATTGATCATGCTATATCTCACCTTAACATATTCCACACGATTCATATGTCTTGCAAGCTTTTTTTTTTTGAGAAAAAAAATGGTTCGGATAG
The DNA here is from genome assembly GCA_964056705.1 of Troilus luridus. Taxonomy (NCBI): domain Eukaryota; kingdom Metazoa; phylum Arthropoda; class Insecta; order Hemiptera; family Pentatomidae; genus Troilus; species Troilus luridus. The sequence goes on along the minus strand of OZ057412.1, from coordinate 193,759,814 downwards.
AGGTCACCAAAATTCTCTGAAATTGGGAGAACTAATTACTGGAAACCCTATGTTTCGATCGACATTGCAGGTCTTCTTCAGGGCTAAATTTGCAAGAAACTTATAAATTAAAATAATATATGTAAAGATTAACACTATATCAGAAAGAAAATGGCCCGGGTAGAAGTCAAGAAAATTCTCTTATAATGGGAGAACTTTTTATTGGTAAGGCAACGTTTGGACCCACATTTCAGGTCTTCTTTAGAGCTAGTTTGATGGATTGAGGATGACGCTAGCGGAAAAAAAAGATGCTCCCTTTTGGTCCATCAGACTAGCCAAAAAGAAGACCTGCAAAGTGAGTCGAAATGTTGGATTCGGAATAAACAGTTCTCCCTATATAAGAGAATTTTTGACACAATTTTATTCAATAACAATATATTTTCGCTACTGATCACTGATTTCATTTTTTCCAAATGTCCTCAAATAGGTTGGAAATTGTATTTAATATTGAAATATGTTTAAGTGAAATATCGTTATGCAGCTATATCTAATCGGACGATGCTACAGTGGGAGCTCTAAATTTTGCCTATCCAGAGTTAATTAGGATAGGGATTTTTAACGAGTATCTGACATCGCACAGGCTCGGAACCCCCGTTTAACGTCCCTTCCGAAGGACGGCGTAACTAAGGAATTTTTACTACCTTAAAGAAATCCTGGGGCCACCTGCCGGGCTACGAACCAACGATCTTGGGCTTAGTAGTTTGTTAAGCTAACCACTAGACCACAGGTGAGCGTCAACATTCATAGGAAAATTAATTTCAATATAGGATGAGCACTAAATGCAACAAAAATTATCATTGAATAATGTTAGAGGAAGAATATCATCATCAAGGTCAAGGAGCAGCAGATATAATCAACAAGCAGGGGTTTTTAATTTTATTTTATTTTTTCGAGCAAACGTCTCATTCTAATTTGAAATTATTTTTTCATACTATTCGTTTCCTATAAATGTCTTGAAATAATCCAGTTCAAACTTATTTCAATATTAAATACCATTTTCTATTTATTTCAGGACATTTGTAAAAAAAATAAAATCGTTGCTCAATAGCAAAAATTGAATGTAAATTTAACAGCGATTTAAGGTGTAGTTTTTTGGAGTATTCAAATAGCATTTTATTATTGATTTCTTTTGGTTTTAATTCATTATCATTTATTTTTTATTTTGGAAAATATTTTTGGTTGAAGTGAAAACAATACGTTTATAAATGTTCATGTATTCAAGATTGTCTCTGCAAGACGAGATTCTTGTAAAAGATTAATGCCATTAGTCAAAACTGTTGTTTCAGAAAATGTCAATGCAACCATAAATTTAAGCTGTCAGTTAGTGATTAATTATATTACAAACTCATAATATTATGTATAGGATTGTTTATAAAATTTACAAAAATGAAATTAAATGTGTAAGTGTAAGAGGTATGAAGTTCATTTTTTAACATTTATTTGTGAAAGAAAATTTCCAACTATAAATAAAATATTTACATTATGAAACCTTAACTTGTATGAAAAGTGACTTTCGAAGAGATTTATTAAATTTCGTCCACAGTTTTAAAAATTAATATAATTCCGTAGTTTCAATTTTAAGAAGAATTCTATTTAGTGATGTTAAATTTATTTAAAAAATATAATCCTGAAAAACTCTACAAATAATCTAACAGTTTATTTGTCTCAATTTGTTGAGGTAAATAAAAGTTAATGTGAACTTGTATACTATAGTAAAATTTAATACTTAGGCAAGGAATGCTATTGACACAGAAGCTGGTTTTGGGAGCGGTCCTGGTTGAGGACCGGTAAGATGTCTCAAGATTTATGTTCCCGTCGGTTCATGTCCACGAGCCCAATTAACATCTTCATCTCATCGGGTCCTTGGATACCGGGTAATGGATACTAGATTCTGGATACTGATGGGGATCTGTGATGAGATGAGCGGGTCTTTAAAGCCAATTACATCCGATCGAGGAAGAATTTCTGTCCGGTCGATTAATATTTTCTAATGACAGTTATATTTTCTGTATTATTATGTTTTAATTACTTAGTCATATTTTAAAAAGTAGCAATTATGTATGTAAAAAAATAATGAAAATTAAAATAATTAATTTTCAAATAAGAGTTTAATCGGACAATATTAATTACTGCTTATTTATAAACTGCCAATAGATGGTACCTCAGTCAACTCAGATTAAGTTCTTCGTGTATCAAGAACTGAATTAAAAGTTAAAATTGCAGACTTTTACATTTAATAATTTAATTTGAGATAGAGAACAGGATAGTTAAATGAGCAGATTATCAACTGAGTTGCTGTCCTGAAGGTTCCAGGTCATAAATACGGCTGTTGCTAATAAAATATTTAATCTGTTAACAGTCAAGGAAACATTCTGTGGGATCTGTACACTCTTCTTGAGTGTATTCTATTTGAGGTTGGGGTTCACCCAGCCTCAAGTAGAATATCTGCAAGTTGACCGTGATATCGGACAAATCACTTGACAAATGATCTTTAAAACGTTATTTAATTTCTGCGCTGACATGTATGGCGAAACGTTAAAGCAGTTATGTATAAACATCTAGAACCATTTTTAAAAATTAGGTTGAAATGAATTAAATGGTGTGGGAAAGCCCTTTATTATCTCTAGGATGTAAAGAGATAATTATAACAATGCTTGACTTTATTATTTGTATTTGCAAAAGTAATTACTAAAAATATAAGTACTCGTAAATGCTTACTGATTACAGAGATTATATTTTACTTCAATAAACTTAAAATTGTGCAAAACAAATATAAAAAAAAATATACAGCAAAATTAAAACTATGCAGATATTTAAAGCTTAAGTTGTTTAAAGCTTAAGTATCAATAGTAAAAAATCAATAAAAATAATGGACATAGAAGGATAAATTAATTTAAATCTATAAACATGAATTGTAATTTTAAAACTAAAACCTGTACCACTACAGCTCATGGGTTCAGTACATGGTAGAGACAGCAATGTTTCTCGGACAACGGTTCTGCACGGAGGTGATCACGCTTTTGGTTACCCAATTTATAGAGGCTGGGTTAGCCCCAGGAGGATTCTAGATCCCGTAGGATAAAATAATTTTAAAACATTGTTAATAATATTTTTATTTGAAAAGAAAAGATATGTCCAGGACCAGGACTCGAACCCGGGTCGTCCAGATCGCTAGTCTGGAACTCTACCATTTGAGCTATACTGGCCCAATCAAGCAAGCGTCCCGTTCGTGGTCATATCCTTTCTTAGATATAGTCATATCCATTCTTAGATAAAGAAAGGATATGACCACGAACGGGACGCGTGCTTGATTGGGCCAGGATAGCTCAAATGCTAGAGTTCCAGACTAGCGTTCTGGACGACCCGGGTTCGAGTCCCGGTCCTGGACATATCTTTTCTTTTCAAATAAAACTATTCAAAAATTAATAACAAATAAAATACAATAAATTGTTAATTTTTCATGGTTAAACTTTTTTTTGTTTTATTTTCTAAAAATTTATTCTTCTTTTTATTTGACTGCAAATGTGAGTAGGGTATGTAGAATAATGTATTTTATTTTATTCACTGGTTAAGGAATACAATTATTTTCATCAAAAAAGCTTTTTTTTCCCTTCCAAAGTAACCTATGAAAGTATCGTTTATTTATTGGCACATTCCATACTTCAGTATACTATGTGTAATTACATTTTTACAATAAGGATTAACAACATATGTGATAATTAAAATACATATAAAAAGCATTGTTACTCATATGCTGTTACAATTAACAAAAATTAATATAAATGTGAGATCAGTATTTTACAATCTATAAAAATTACTAACTTGATGTAAACATTTCGAAATCTATATTGTTAATGAATTTAATAAATTCGGGCCGAAATGTATTGTATAGTTCGTGTGTCAGGTACTGGCCAATGTTCCCCTCTTAATATTACGGAAATACTTAGTTTTAGCTTTTTCCTATCATAACACCTTATGAAATAACGTATTCTTAATTACATCATGAAAATTCTAAAGAATCATGAAAAAAAGAAATCTAAATTATTATGATTGTTGAGATGTATAGTGATTTAGTCTTATTCTGTCTATTGTATTAAAATATAAACTCCAATATATTTAGAAATAAAAAAATATATGGTTGGGCTTTAATAGGCATTAATAAAATTCCGGTCATAAATGTTCATACCGATTAATGCGCCGTAAAGTGGAATGTTTTTCTATGTAAAAAATGTTCGCTTTCTCTGTTTTATGGCGCCCGGACCGAATCAATAATTCGGTTAAACCATTTTTATTGTCTTCATAAAAGGAAGAATCCAATAATATATAATAATATACATCGGATACCAGGGGTTCGAGACCCGTAGAGGATTTTTAAAAGCCCTGACTGACTCGTGAAGCTCTTAAAAGGATGCCGGTTCACTAATTGACAGACAGAAATACGGTATATGATATAGTTGGTCTGGAAAGGCTGAGATAAAATGCTTGTTTCCTCGCTGGAGAATTTAAACGGGCCTTAGCCTGGAATTCGACTCCAGCTATTCCTCGGAACATTCCGGAGGAACAGCGCTCTCTTGAGGACGACATTTCATATCTTCGCGAAATACTTGGACCGATAATTGGTCTGTTCGCCGTTCAAAGGAACCGCTTCTTCCGGCGAAGATCAACATGTATTTAGGAGATTCGGGAAGAAGAAACATTCAAGAATAATAATAATTAAATAAATTGACAAAGAAAGCGAAAAAAAAGCTTGTGAAGGGTATTTGGGTTGTTTGTTTATTTATTTAACGTCACTGTAAGATCCTATGTGTTATCGGGCGAAGCTACTTTTGCATACTCAGGTTTAATTAGGATAGGAATCTTTAACGAGTACCAGACATCATAAGATAGGATACCCCATTTTAGGTCCCTTATGAAGGACGGGATATCCAAGAATTTTTTTTCTCCCTTTAAAAAATCCTAAAACATTCCGGACTGCGACTACCACAGAAAATAGGTTGGCTTAGCACATGGTAATGAATGTAATTTTTTTTAATTTATTGGTTAGTTGTTTTAATTTTAAATATTTTTATTTTGAAGAGAAAAGATATGCCCCCGGCCGGGATTCGAACCCAGGTCGTCTGTCTTACTGTGACAGGACTCTACCAACTAAGCTACCGGAGTTGGTACCAGCCGGGGACAAATCGTGAGAACACGGGGACATGGGATCAGATAAGAGTAGAGATTTGTCCCCGGCTGGTATCAACTCCGGTAGCTTAGATGGTAGAGTCCTGTAACGGTAAGACAGAGGACCCGGGTTCGAAGCCCGGCCGGGAGCTTATCATTTCTCTTCAATATAAAAATATTTAAAATTAAAACAACTAACCAAAAAATTATAAAAAATTATAAATAGTAATATGACGTATATCAACAATCTCCTAAAATTTAAGTAATGTTCAAAGAACATTCGTTTTCGTGTATAAATCGCAAAACTTGGGAGAACACGGGGACATGGGATCAGATAAGAGAAAAGATTTGTCCCCGGCTGGTATCAACTCCGGTAGCTTAGTTGGTATAGTCCTGTCTAGGTAAGACAGAGGAACCGGGTTCGAATCCCGGTCGGGGTCATATATGTTCTCTTCAAAATATAAAGAATGTATTGTTTCTAAGCCGGTACAGATTATTATGTATTCAGTACATCTGGCAATAAAGCACATAACCGATTAATAATCGAGTAAATATTTTAAAGAATTAAGTTAAATAAAATATAGATAAATTTAAAATACAGAAATTCCGAGTTCGACGGAATAAAGTGTAAACTAACCCATGAAGGGTCCATACCCTACATACCATATGGTAGTACACGGTAAAGGCTGTAATGTTTCTAAGCTAGCATAGATTAACATACATTCGATAGATACCACAACTCATGAAAGTATTGAAGTACATCAATTATGTATTCCGACACAGAACTCACTTTTTTAAAAAGATTTATTTCAAAGAACACAAATCACAGAGCAATTCTTAATCGGGCATAGTAACAGACTGCAACTTAGACTAGACTAACTAGTGAATTTTTGAAGACTCTGTTAAGGCCAGATGAAGTAGTAACCTTATAAAGTAATATTAGTTTTTAAATCATAAAAAATTAAATCATTTTTTCGTAAAAGAAAGTAGATTTTCTTTACTTATTTTTCACATTTTTATTTTAATATAATAATTTAAACGTTTGTTTTCTAATTGTTTAGAATAATTTAATATCTGATATTCGTCATAAGTTGAAAACATATGTTATAAAAGTGAAGAGAGAAAAACAAAAGGGAGTCGACCGGCTTTTGGTCGCTCCGGCTAGACCAAGCCAGACAGTTTTGGCACGAGCCTCTTGACATGCACATCGCATGCTCTATAGGTGCCCAAAGTTGTTTTTGTGAATTTGAAGAAGACACTAATTTGCACCTGCAGGTGTAATTATTTTAAACTTAATCATCGATTCGACCAATTTGAATTGACCCAGTCGATCATCTCAACCTCTATTGTCAGAACATCATCGCTCGCCCTGCCGACGAAAATCCTCTGTCGTCACAACATCCAGCTCGCCCTGCCGAGAATCTATGACTGGAATCTACTTCTACAGGCAGATAATAGTTTTTTTTGTTTATATCATTTCAACTACAAAACCAGATAAACATTTAATATTTTGTAATAGATTTTATTTGAACATTTCATTTATTTGTAATTTAATAGAGTTAAATATACTATCGTAAGATTAAATAATAATTGTTTTACTTTTGTTATTAATTAGTTGTTTATAATTTAGTTAATATTAGTCAATTAGTAATCAATTGTTTTTCTATTATCAGAAGTTTTAGTTAATTAATTTATTAAAATTGATTTATGTTATTAGTTTAATAAAAGGTTACCATCAAAATGACATGCGATCTGGTATAATTGAATCAGAAATTTATTTTCCTTCTCCTTTTCGGAGCTCTCATCGAAAGGTCCAATAACTATTTCGAGGTTGCTCAAACAGTCCTAGATCCTCTCAATCGCCATATTTTCCCCCTAATTAAGGGTACACACTTTATAGAGTGTGAGTGACCCCAGGAGGATCTGTAGTTCCCGCAGGGTTCACTCGTTGCTGTTAATTGATTAGATCATTTTTCTTTCCACAGCCGGATTTGAACCTGAAACTTGCAGGATAGCAACACACCTAGCTTACCCCGGCCCATATAAAAAAAATTAAATTCACTTATAAATCGATTCTTCTTGTGTATCGTATGTCTTATATTCATATACATGGCAAACATTAGACCCATCTGGATTTACGGAATAGGGCTTTGGTGCTCCACAAACCATCGAATTCCTCTCGTATTCAATCCTTACAATCCAAAATACTTCGTAAAATCCTCAATGCTTCTTACTTTGTTACGAACGAAGTAATCCATAATGACCTTAATCTCGCATTTGTTGCTGATCTGGCTCGAATTCGATATCAATCGTTTTATGACAAACTTCATTCCCACTCAATCCAACTAGTTTCAAACCTAGTAACCTCTTTAATTCCTGATAATCTCCGAGGCGTCTGAAAAGAAGATGGCCTCGTGATCTACTAAGTGAAACTTGCTATTTGAGTACTGCCACTGAGTAGTTTCTCTACTTGTTATTTCATGTCATTGTACACATTCATTTTATTTATAGATAATATATTTGATGTATTAATATAATACGGTTGTAAATTATATTAAATACATTTTTTTTTTTAATTATAATTTAAAGTTCAGAGGAAAAATAAAAACATGTGGAGCAGGGTTCGGAGATGCTTATGGTAGTATGTAATCTAGATATCAGACAATTATAACAACAAAAATTTAAGAAATTATATAAATGCCATTTGGCACAAATAGTTTATTCGATTTTCATGAAAAAATAATTGGATTCTTAATGTTTATTTTGATTCAAGTTAATCGAATAGTGAAGCCAACCTGTCATGTTTTTTAACATCTTCTATTTAGGTAAAAGACTGTAAAGTAAATGAAAATTTATTCTATTACGACTTAAGTCGAAATAAGGTTTAGTTAAATATTTAATCGTGAATTATTAAGCATATTAACAAAATAAAATTACACCAAAAGTAGAATTTTTACGAGAGTTAACTTTTTTATAGTAATAGGTATCTGTGTGGGCAAACATTTTCTTCAAAGCCATTCTAGGGAATGACCATTAAATTGAAACCGACTTAAATCTTTATTGGAATCGTTATTAAGAAAGTAGCGCAGCTCGGTTTATAGCTTCTATAATAACCTTATTAGCCATTTTCCAAGCCTATACTTACTAGAAAATTATAAAGTATAAAGTTGATCAATAAAGGAGTTAATGTTGATTATAGAAGTATCATGAAGAAGCTTCTGTGATGATAGTGCTCTTTTAAAACAACATAAAGTTTTATCTTCCTTTTTTTTCCTTATATATGGAATGTATTTCAACAAATTATGTGGTACTTTATACCATCTTATTATATGTAAAATAATATTTATGTAAATATGTTTCGAAAAAATGTAACGATCTTATTTCAAAAGTACTATATGAGAAAACCGTTGATTTTGAAAATGAGGAACCCCATTTTATGGTATTGCTTCATCGTTCGTTTGTTCGTTTAAAGTCACTTTATGCTGCTATGTCTCATCGGAGGATGGTACAGTGGCAGCTTTAATTTTTTCCTATCCAAGTTTAATTAGGTAGGGATCTCTAACGAGTGCATGACATCATACAGGCTCGGTATCCCCGTTTTAAGTCCCTTCCGAAGGACGTCATAACCAACCAAAGTTTTCACTCTCTTTTAAAAAATCCTAGGGCCACCTGCTCGGCTACTAACCCGCGGAATTAGGCATAGAAGATTATGCTAACCACTGAACCACGGCCTGCCCCAAGCTCATAGCTGCCACTACAGACCAGTAGATCGAGCAATATTATTACAGATTAATAATCTAATAAATATTTAAAAAAAAACAATATAAATAGCTACATATTGATAGATTATGTATTTAATAATTTGCTTTTCAAGGGTGTTAAAAATATTCACAAGCAGTAATATACTTATTATATATTTTTTGTGCCCTGATTTCATGTAAATTTAATTTACAATAATGGTTATCACAGGTAGGGAGCGACCCCGGTTTCTCAAATGGTTAGAGCGTTGCCACGGTGAGGCAGAGATCCGGAAACGAATCCCGGCGGGGGGCAAATCTTTCCCCTTCAAAATAAAAATATTTAAAAATTAAAACAATGATTAAAAAAATATAATCGTTTATTTACTTATATTATTTATTTCAATATCAATTTCATTCTACAGGGTGTTTCAGAATTGCACTACACTATTTTAGGTATGTGTTCTCCAACACAAAACCGAGCCTGTACGATGTCAGGTACTCGTTATAAATCCCTATCCTAATTAAACCTGGATAGGCAAAATTTAGAGCTCCCACTGTAGCATCGTCCGATTAGCCATAGCAGGATAAAGTGACGTTAAATAAACAACTAACTAACTCTAACACAAAATAACTCTAATCTAATCTAACTCTAACTCTAATCAAAAAAGTTCATATTAACATATAACTCAAACTCATTTATTAAACAGATATCAAATGTTAAAGATTTATTATTTCTTTGCTACATTAAGACTGACTGTAGAAAGTTTAGCAATAGCCATACTTGGAATGGCTGAAGATAACCCTCATACGATTGCTGTTGGACATTACCAACATACCTTTTCTTTAAATGTCTGGTGTGGTCTTCTAGGCGACAACATCGTCGGCCCCTAGGCCGATTCTTTTTGCCACCTAGGCTTATTCTAGGCTCAGGTATATCTTACTTGCATTTTTTGCAAAATAATCTTCATAAACTCCTAGAAGATATTCCGCTAGGCATTAGGCAAAGGCTGTGGTTTATGCATGACGGTGCTCCATGCAACAATGCAACATTGCAAACCGATAGGTTGGTCGAAACGGACCTGTTAAATAGCCATCACGATCTCCAGATTTAACGCCATTAAATTATTTTGTGTGGGACTAGCTGAAGTCTACGGTTTATTCTGCGTCAGTTGGCACGCATGAAAAGCTAAGATATCGGATCGTGGAAGCCGCAGTAACTTTTTTTTTTTTTTTTTTTTTTTTTTTTTTTTTTTTTTTTTTTTTTTTTTTTGGGCCCCCTTCCTGCCATTGCTGGCATACGGGGTTCTCGGCAGTGACGGGTTGATGCGTTGGGTTTACGCACGCCCGCCACTGCCAATAAATCAACTTTTTTTTTTATCTTTATTTTAAAAAAACTACATTAAATGGGGGGGGTACCATTTATTTTTGTGGGTACATTTTTTTTTGTTAATCTGTGGTGCTGCCCAGTGCACGGATGTGCACCTTACTGTTGGGGCAGCACCTTTAGGTCTCCTGGCCGGTCTCCATCCGTCCGGATGCCGTCCAGCCCTCCCGGTCCGCATCCGCCCGGTCCTCAACTGCGTCTCTCTCCTCCGGGGGGGGGGTTCCCCATCTGGCTCCTCATCTGGTGGCTCCTCGTCTGGTGGCTCGCCGAGCTGCTAATAGTGAAATGCGCAGGCCCGACCACTTCCTTCCACCCGTAGACAAACTCCTTGAAGAAGGGGTAATTCCCTTCCTCCATCAAACGGGGGAAGTCCTCCTCGGCGAGGGCGAAAATCCCGGTTTTCTGCGACAACCTGGCACGGTGTCCTTCCATCGCGGTGCAGGAAACAATAACGTGCTCCGCTGTCTCAGGGACTCCACAGGCAGGGCACCGGGGGTCGATTTCTCTCTTATGCTCGCTGAGCTTTCCCCGGAACCCGCCATGTCCTGTCAACATCTGCGAGACCCAGTAGTCCGGGAGGACCCATGTCGCGGTCATTCTCGGCTGGACGGTGGGGAAGAACTTCCTCAAGGTGGAGCCTTTCTGGCTTCCCACCCACCGTCCGTTCCACGCCTCGATCGAGTCCTCCCTAACAATCCTCCTCCATCTGTTGGGGGTCTCGCCGATCCTTTCTCGGAGTCCCTCCGGGAGCGCCGCTAGCCCCTGTCTCTTCACCTCGTAGACCATCGCGTCCTCCTCAAGGACGAGGTCCAGGGGCATCGCTCCCGCCAGCACCTGCACCGCCTCGTGCGACACCGTTCGGTACGCGTTTGTGACTCGCAGCAGAGCCAGTCTCTGGATGGTGGCCAATCTCCTCCTCTGTAGCTGCGTGAGGTTTCGGCTCCACATTGGGGATGCATAACTCAGGATACCCAGGACCACGCCTTTATAAATGGTCATCGTTGCTGGGTACCTGAGGCCCCAAAATGCACCCCCTATTCTTGATAGGCCATTGCGTGACAGGGTCACCCTGTCCTTCAGGTACACCAGGTGAGGGGTGGCGTCGAAGTTCCTTCTGAACTTCACACCCAGGTACCTGACCTCCTCACCCAGCCTCACCCTTTCTCCCCGAACATCTAGTATGACAGGGTGAGCCCTGTCGGTGGAGCCTCTCAGGAGTATGGCCTGGGTCTTGGCTGCGGCCATACTCAACTTTTTCCCCACGCACCATTCCGCTACGAGACCGGCGCACCTCTCCGCTTGTGTCTTCACTCTGGCTCTGCTGTTTTCCGCCACGATGACTGCCAGGTCGTCGACGTAGGCCGTGGCAAGGAACCCTTCCTGTTCTAACTCCCCCAGCAACGGGTCGAAAACGAGCTTCCACAGGGCCGGTCCGAGGACCGACCCCTCCGGGCATCCTCTCTCAATCCTTCTCTCGACCTCGTAGTAGCTACCTCTAATCCTAACGCTCCTGTCACTGAGGTAACTACTTATGAGGGAGTACAAGTTGCTGGGGATGTTGAACTCCTGCAGCCGCTGGAGTACACAGGGCCACCATACACTGTCGAAGGCGGAGGATATGCCAAATAGTATAAGCATAACATACTTCTCCGCCCTCCCTTCCACGTCCCTGCGCACCCTCAGCAGCGCATCTGTAGTTCCCCTGCCACGGGTCGAGCCGAACTGCCGTGGATGGCTTGCTTCGATGAGGACCGGCTTCAGGCTATTGACAATCAAGCTCTCCAGGACCTTGCTGAGGACCGGGAGGAGGCATATCGGTCTGTACGCCTTAGGATCCTCTTTATCCTTACCTCCTCCCTTGTAGAGCAGTCTCAAGTCCGCGATCCTCCACCTACTCGGGAACCACCCCTGGTCCAAACACTCATTGAAGATTCCCAGCAGGTCATCCTCAATGAGGGGGGCGCCCTCCCTCAGGATCGCGGCGTCAATCCTATCAAGTCCTGGGGCTCTGCCGATCCTCTGCCTTTCCACGGCGAGGCGAAGGTCCCATATATCCCATGGTGGGCAAAACTCGGTACCGGAAGGGCACACCGTGGTGCGTCTCACCATCCTATCTTCCTCTGTATCCTGAGACGGATCATCCCTGGGGTATGTATAGTCTACATACATACTCACCGTCTCCTCCAGGGTGACTGCCTGGGCATCTCCCACTCTGAGAGCCGCCATTAATGTTAGCGGCTTCACCTTGCCCAGTGCCACCCTGTACGGGATACCCCAGGGATTCTTCTCAGTCTCCTTGACGATAAACTCGTCCCAGGATTCCTTTTTCCGGTGACGCACTCCGTTTCGGTATGCCCTATACCTCCGTTTCGATTCATCTCGGAGTGCAGGTCTCCTCTCCTCTACCCTGCACTCCTGGTACCTGCGCCTAGCCCTGTAGTACTCCCTCTTGAGAAGCGTCAGGGCTGGCGTCCACCATGGGACCGGACGCGCTCTCGCTCTGCGGCGCTGGAGGGTCATATTGGCCGCTTCTGTGATGGCACCCGTCAGCTCCGCAACTTTGCGGTCTATAACTGACTCTCCTACTTCCATCGGCGCCATCTCTTCCCATTCTCTATCGACCAATATACCCTCCAGTTCACTGGCGAAAGCTCCCCAGTTCGCCGCTCGGGTCACGTAGCCCTTCTCAACTGGAAGGACTTCACCTTCCTCCTCTACCACACTGAAGGCAATGACCCGGTGGTCGGAGCTCGTGTCAGACCTTAGGGTCCAGTCCGCTATGCGCCTCGCCATGGTGGCCGTGGCGAGTGTCACGTCGATCCAACTCTGGCCCCTGGCTCCAACGAATGTGGGACCAGAGGGCTCATTAACCACTATGAGCTGACACCTCGCCACGGTCTCATCCACCACTCTTCCTCTAGCGTCTGTGCGAACCGAACCCCAGGCCGTGCTCCACGAATTGGTGTCGGAACAGACCACCACACTTCTATAACGTTGTGTGATGGCCTCCACGGCGGCAACGCTTTCCTCTATCCTTTGCGTTGGCGGCATGTATGACGAGACAAGGGCGAAGGATATCCTCCCCCATCTGACACAACACGCCGCCTGATCAGCCGTGGTGAATTGCTTCAATTCCATTACGTCGAGGTTGGGATTAACTATCACAATAGCCGCCCTGGGCCTCCTCTCACCACTGCCCATCGCGACTATCCTCGACGCGACACCGAATCCGGCGACCACATTTCCCCGACACCATGGCTCCTGTATAGCCATGATGTCGGTTTTCCTTGCGAGAGCTCTCAGCTCGTCCGCGACCACTCGCCTTCGGCCCATATTGACCTGCAGAATCCGCAGCCTACGCATACCGGGTTCTCTTCACCTGCCCAGCCATCATCTCCAGGTGCTGCGGGCACTCCTTGCTGCCCACGCAGTGTCGGAGATCTATCCCCTCTCTGCCTTTCGCCTTGCAGTTTCCGCAGGTTGGTGCCTGACCTATCTTCTTTACCGGGCAGTCCTTAATTTTATGCCCGGTCTCTCCGCACCACCTGCACGCCATCCCGGTCGATTGGCATGCCTTCGCCGGGTGGCCGTACTGCAAGCATTTTAGGCAGAGCAGGGGGTCGAGGTTGTCCCTGATGGCTAGGCACCACCATCCCCCACTCAGATCCGCCTCGGTCAGGTTCATCAGGGCGAGCCTCATCGTGTGGTGGACCTCCACGATCCACTTCTTGGTTAGCCCGCCCCTCACGGGAGCAGCGAAGCAAGGCCTCAACAACTCCCTCCTGACCGACTCCTCCTCCGGTCTTTCGACGGTTACCTTGCCCCAAAGGTACCTCTCCAGGGCCTCCACCGTCCAATGGTTGGGAACGCCTCTCACTTCTAAGCGGGGTCTCTTGGCCATAGCCATCTTAGCATCGAGGACCCTGCTTTTAAGGGCGTCCCAAGCCAACAGCCGCTTCGCCTGGTCAGCTCCTCCGGTCTTGACCAGGACGGCGCCAGCCCTCGTCACTCTCACGACGCTGACGCTGGCGCCTACTTCCTTCAGCTCCTCCTGAGACGGGAGTTGCTCCAGGATCCTCCCGGCCTCCCATCCTGCTCCATTGCCCTTAAGGGTAATATAGGTGGAGGCCTCCTCTGGTTTTCCCGGCCCCGCGGGAACGCTGGCCAGGACCCCAGCGAAGGTCATCTTTTTCCTCCCTTGTTCCTGGGAGGTAGGCCTCTCCTTCTTCTTTTTCTTCTTCTTTTTCCTTACCTCCTCCCAGGGTACAGCGTCCTCCTCGCTGGAGTCCGCCTCCTTATTCCTCCCACGGCACATTGCCGTGGCACTGGTCCACCTCTGCGGCATTGGGGCCGGGACAAGTTCGAGGCCGTCGTACCTGCCTCGAGCGACCTCTCTCCCCTTGGGTGGGGGCACCCCGGAAGGCCCGGCCGCCACCTTCTCCTGCTCCTTCGGGGCCTTTGTCATCTTCCCCCTCTCCTCGGCCGGCCGCTGATCCCTGGTGGCAACCGACGGCCCAGCCTCCTGCTGCCTACGGGCCCTCTTCTCCTCTCTCTGTGGCTTCGGCAGCCCCGTCACCACCATCGGGCCCACTATCTCTGCCACCTTTGTTGCCACCATCTGGTGAAGCTCCTCCGTGTGAAGGATATCCCTCACCACGTGCTTCACAACTTCGGGGATCAGCTTCCTCTCCCCCTCCATTCTCAGGATAATATCCCGGAGTTTGTTCACGTTCCCATTTATATATTCTTTCCTCTCCTTGGAGAAGTTATGCTTAAATCGCTCCATGTATTCAAGCACGCTTTTCTGAATTGCCCGCGCCTGGAAAAAGCCGCTGTAACTATCATGCACCATCCTGATGCTATACGAGCAGCCAGAGAAGCATGGATTCGTCGTGCTGAATGTTGCATTCAACAAAATGGAGGGCCCTTTGAACAATTACTCTAAATGTTCTAATAATAATTCATAAATATTAATAATAAATAATAAATCTTTAACCTTTGATATCTGTTTAATAAATGAGTTTGAGATATGTGGTAATATGAACTTTTTTGTTTATTTTGTGTTAGAGAACACATACCTCGCAATTCCGAAACACCGTGGGTATGAGTGCTATTGGACTTGCCTCACTTTAAAAATCAACACAATTGCAATATTGTTGACTAAATAAATTTATAATAACAAATTTATACCGAAATGGAAATCATATCGATTATTATTTCATTAAAAATATAAAATTTTCTTAATTTATAGTAAGATTTAGCTTTTATTGTTTTATTTTACAAAATGGAGTAGTCTCACTTTATAAATCAACAGGAAATAATCTATTGAGTACTTATTTGTCAGTTTCCTCATTGGATTTCAAACGATTTTCTCTACTTATAAATGTCCTCTAATTTCGAAACCGTACCTCCATGAGAATCGAGTCGGAATAGAAAGTGTCACTAAATAGTTTTTCATCTAATGGAGAACCAACTCCACGATCTAAGGAAGTTTTTTTTTCATTGTTATTATGGTAAGCTTTCTTCTTTTCTTATTCTGCTGTGATTTCACGTTTAAAATTAAACTTCCTAGAAGCAATCAATTTTTTCTGTTTCTGGAACAAAGCATAAATTATTGACAAATTCAAAGTAATTGAACTATCAAAAATTATAAATAATTAAAGCATTCCTTAATTCTAATATTAATTTTTTTGTAGTTTTAAAAAAGAAAATAATATCCTTCGAACTTATTTAATTTATTGTACTACCTCATTTATAATCAAAATACACAACTAATGTAAAAAAGTCTTCCATCTTGTATAATATAAATTTCTTTATCCACCGGAAGTTTTTAAGGGGTTTTCTTTAAAAAATGCTAATTTATCTTGAATTAATAATATATTCATTTTTTCTTTTAGATTTCTTCACAGAATTTTCGTATACCGTTCCCATACCATAGTTATGGGAAAAATCGTTATAATAAGTCCATTATTATAGAACGTTTATAGCATATTCAATTTTAAATAATTATAAATATTTTTGCACATTTACTTGTTATAATACCATTATAGTTGTAAATATCATTAAATTAAATAAAATAAATTGTCAACACATACTTCATTTATATTATAATAGGAGAAATAAATTTATTCGAAAATAAGGTATTGAGTAGAATACAGGGAGAAATTCACAGTTCGTACCCGGAGAGTGTAATTGAAGTGATAGGGTCGCGAAGGTTAAGATAAAAATTTAAGGCTGTTAGGTCTCAGTGACCAACGAATTACCTTACAGTTGATAAGCGCTGAGCCGGCTGGTATACGACTAATGTGTAGACTGAGACGTTGATGGGAAGATTACGCTAAGAGTTATCTACTAGATTTCGGTTTGTGTAGTAGTTCGTGAACGCTAAATTTGCAAGCATTGCAACTTAAAACACTAATAAATGTTCTTCAAATATATTTACCCAATATAAATGACTAGTTTTACTTCATAACTAACTATTTGAAGTTCCATTAAAATACTTTATTTTATTTATTTATTTATTAATGAGCTCTGCTGTCCTTGAAGAACCCTGGCCTCTGCTAATTTCTTGCGCCATTCGCCTCTGTCCGCCGTAGGGCGCCTCCAGCTGTTTATTCCGATCGCCTTCAGGTCACCCTCCACATCGTCAAGCCACCTGAGACGGGGCCTACATCTTCCTCATTCGCTATCTCCTACATCACCATTCTTGGAGATCTCGTTGGGTCCATCCTCTCAACATGCTCCAACCGACATAGTATTTTGAGCAGTAGCTCAAAATATGATTACTATCATATCAAAATATGATGACTTCTATTATATCAGGCTTATGATGACTTCTATTATATTAGATTACTTTAAAGTTTAATACTTCCTAATGAAATTTTAAAGGTGTGTGGGGTTAAAAACATCACTCTATCCCAATTGATATGTGATGAAAACATTTGGACGTTTGTTCATATTTTTAAATTATATCACTTTCGAAAATAACAGCTCATATATATGTATATATTTATAGGTAGGCTATTTATACTATCTAGGAGAAATAATGTAACCTACTTACACCTACTAATAACATATGTACCTTATGTAACATATGTTGTATAGTCTTTTGTTTCATCTTGTCAATTGTTACATCATTGGGTTTCACGTGTCTAAAAAAGAATTATTAATTCAGTTGATTCAGGTATTTTTTCATAATTGTATTTATGGATACCTTTTTGTTGTTAGTTACAGACTTTTTGTTTTTATAAATAAATTTTCAGGCATATATATATATATAATAGAATAGAAAAGAATCTTTATTCTGGGACCAAGAATTTTTAGAATAACTAACATGAACAAAAAAGTAACATAAAGTATATCTGGCTAATACGAATTATGACAGGATATTAACCAATTATAGAGAATAAATATCTAATACATATCTGAAGATCCTTTAAAAATACTTCAATTGATTTTAAAACATTTATTTAAAAAAAATTATTTTTAAAAGTGGTATATAGGTAATATGGTATGTAAAAATATGGTATATTATATTATATATTATAGTCTTTTAAATTATTTTAATGATTATTATTTCATAATAAATTCTAAAAGGTGTATAGTGTTAAAAAAATCACTTTTTGAAGTACAAAACTATTTGCCCGTGTATTCATATTTTTAAATTATACCACTTTCAAAAGTAACACCTCATTTAAATGTAAATATGTATAGGTAGGCTATGTAGGAATTATATTGTAAGCTACAGGCACTAGTGAAGTACAAGCTTTCTGTAACATGTGTTTTATTTATATTTAGTGTTTTGTTTTAAATGTAACATGTGTTTTATTTATATTTATTGTTTTGTTTTAAATGTAACAACAACAACGACAACAACAACAACTTTATTTGCAATTTTACATATACAGGCACCATAAGTGTGAATACATGTTCCGGACTACCTTTACATGTTTAAAGAATAGTGATTTTAATTAATTACAGTTACATTTTATAAATAAGTTTTACAATAGCAGGAAAAATGTAGAAAAAACCCGCTTAAAAAAAAAAATAATAATAATAAAATAAATAATAAATGATAATAATAAAGTAAATAAGTATTATTATAATAATTAAATAGAAAATAAATAAACAATTAGAAATAACTATAAAATAAATACAGATAACTAGATTACAATAACTGCAAATAGTGTTTTATTAAGAAAGAAGTATATGCTTTGTTCATTTGTGCGTGTAGCGTCTTAGTGAATGTTTATCATAGTTACCGATTTCTCGGATTAATGGGTTTTCGGAAGCTGGGGTTTTTTCGAAATATGTTTTTGTTTGGGCTGAAACATATTGTTTAATAGTGGGAAGTTCAAGATCTCTAAGCATAGTCGATATTTTCGTATAGCGGGGATAATTATTGATAATCCTCATGCATAGGTTTTGTACCCTTTCAAATTTTCGATAATTTGTGGCGCAGGTTGAACTCCAGACAGGTGAGGCATAGGTTATCAATGGGCGGATTACTGTTTTGTAAAGGATTAGTTTGTTTTTAGGGCTTAGCTTGGATTTTTTATTAAAATAGGGAAACATTTTGTAGATGGTTTTTTTCGCTTTTTCGCTTTTCCTGTTGATGTGCTCTGTGAATGTTAAGGACTTATCTAGAATTAAGCCGAGGTATGTTACGGATTTAGACCAGGGGATGTGTTCGGAATTTAAGATGATGTGCTGGTCTATGTTAGGTCTGCGGTTTGTAAAGATTATGGCGGCCGATTTTATTGGATTGATTTTTAGTTTCCACTTTTGACAGAATTTTTGGATTTTTTTGAAAGATTGTTGTAATCGGTTTACTATTGTATCGATTCGGTATGATGCTGTGTACAAAGCGGTGTCGTCTGCGTAAAGTGATGTGGTTACTTTAGTATGTTTTGGGAGATCGGATATGAACAGCTTGAATAGGATTGGGGATAGGCATGAGCCTTGAGGAAGTCCAGCGGATAGGGGAAGTGCTTTGGAGTTAGAAGAGTTTATTTGAACATAGAATTGTCTATTAGAAAGGAAGGAATATATGATAGGTATTAGGTATTGAGGAAATTTGTGCAACATTAATTTGTAAATAAGACCGTAATGCCAAACAGTATCGAAAGCTTTTTCGAGATCTAACATGAGCATGCCTTTAAGTCGGTAAGACGAGCTAGTTGATCGACAGTGGAGTGGTGTTCTCTAAAACCGAACTGTTCATCTTTGAACAGAGATTGAAGTTTGTAAAATGTAACATGTGTTTTATTTATATTTAGTGTTTTGTTTTATCTTCTCAACTGTCACATCATTACATTCCAAGAGTCTAATGAAAAATTAGTAATTCTATTTGTTCAGGGTTTTTTTCTATTTTATTTTTGCATTATTTTTTGCTATTTGTTGATGAATTTTTTAAAATAAATTTTCAGACATTTCAGGAATTTTTAAACTCAGATTACTTCTTATTCATCAGAATCAAATATAGAATAAGAATTACACACACACACATATATATATATATATATATATATATATATATATATATATATATATATATATATATATACATATATATATATATATATATATATACATATATGAATATTTAAATCCATCTTTAGCCCAGCATATGTGACTACAAAGCTGTTCTCTATGTATCCGCCTTTTTAGACCATGGGTGAAAATACCATTAGGTACTTAAGCTACGTGGCGTACAATGCCACTTTGCTGTCATTAGAAGGGTAGAGATATCCTTCGGTATTCCCACGGCATTGTCCACCGCAGGACAGATGTCCTTTACTGGAAGAGGTCCTCTGGATCAGGCCGCAGGATCAGGCAGGTGGGCTTTATCCTCCCAGAAGACACTACATCGAGATAAGCTGACTCCAGGTAGCCGAGTCCTCTTCGGCCAGATTCCTCCAGTTCTGGAGCCAACATCTGCACTTCTGGTTATGGTTCCATAAATCTTATCGGATGCTGTGTCACTCATGTTGAAGATGGTCCATCGCCCATTAGGAGCGTCCGTATGTCAGCCCTCATCTCCTTTTATCTTTTGTTGATTTTTTTCTTTTCTTTGCGACTAAAATACTATACCAAATAAACAATTGGTTACTCTGTTTTGTACTGGTTAAACTTCTGTAGATATTGCAACTTAAATATATTAAAAACTTACTTACTGGCTGCAGGCAGCTGATAGCTACCAGATATCCATACCACTTGTCGACCTTACTAAAAAAAATTACAATCATACTAGAGAAGAAATCAATTTATTAAAACAAAATTCTACCGATAGCAATAGCCCCCAAAAAAGATAAGATCTTAGGTATTATATTTATAATTCTATTCATTGTTTGGTTTTAAGAGGAGGAAAAAAAATCGTAACTAAAACTGATTTAAAATTTTATTATATATGTATACTATGTTCTATTTGATGGATTGAATTGCTCAGGGGATGCTGTCAAAGATAACAAAAAATAAGCGGAAGTTATGTAATGTGTAATAATAGGCTACTTAAAATATCCTTTAAAAAATGCTATCGGTTCAAAAGCCATCTGCTAATCTAATCAAATTTAAACGGGCCAGTCAACTTGAGGGTATGATATCTGACTTAGGATATGGCTGGCTGAGGCCTGAGAAAAACGCCCATTTAGTGCTTAAATATAAAAACGAAATGATAAATAACTACAAAGAAATATTATACTAACAAGATGTAAATAGAGCACTTTATCTCAACACTCGGTACAACGTTTTATACAAAAATGTATTCAGTATAAATTCAGTTCAGCCATAGCTGACATCAGAACTACACGTTGAGAGAATAAGACTTGTAAGCCGAAATAGAGTTTCCCGCCGGCAAGCAAATAGTTGTTTACGCCAATAAAACAACCCACAGAATTAATTCAGAAGACGATTGCCCTGTATGTTTTAAAAAGTCACATACTTTTTGACTGTTCATTTTATACAGATCCTAGAAATAAATATATAAGTTCATACGATCACGATATTTATACAGTGTTGAATCCTAAACAATAATGGCATTGTTAATCTCTCTAACTTCCTATCTAAAGCTCCAAGTATGAGAATAGCTCTGGCCCAGTGACACAATAATTTCTTTGAATTATATAAGTTCTCCTGTTCTTACATACTTGCTTTGTTACTAGAATTTTCGATATTTTGATGTATTATTGACTCACAGCCATATTTTTGATTTTATGGCCCTGTATTCTAATTATCTAATTTTTTTTTTGTGTACTATTTTTGTAAATGTCAACCAAATTCTCTGTATTATCTCCATCTCTGTTAATGTCATAAATAAATAAAAAACAGAACTTATTTTTTAATTGTGCCACCTTTAAGTTATATATAAATATTTTTGTTTTTAAGAGAAAAGATTTTCCTGGCTCAAACCTGGGTCGTCTGCATCGTCTGAGTTTTTATTTTAGATATATTTATATCCTCTATTAATTTTAGTTTGATTTATTAACTCTATCTTCCAGTTGTAAACTAAACAAATATTTAAAAAAAATATTGAACACTAATGTCATCGTAATTGTTATTTAATATCAAATGTTATAAAACTCACGTAGTGCCTTGCAGTAAATTGCACGGCAACACAATATGAAAAAAAAACATTTCAGAGCTAAACAGCTGATACACTGAAATGTAACAAATCGAAACAGCTGAACATAATCAGGCGTTAGTTGTGCATAATGACTAAACTAAATAAAGTAATCACCGAAAAGTATCGCAACAGCTAAAAATTTCATTCTAAAAGTCATTATGAAAAGTTAAGTAAACAATTATTATTTCAAATAAGTATTATTAGCATAATAAAAAGGATAGCAAATCAGTTATAAACAAAAGTATTTTTTTCTCTGCTGTGGTCTTGGGTTCAGTACATAGTAGAGACTGTACTATTTCATGGACAACGGTTGTGCAAGGAGGTGACTAGTCCTTGATCTCGCTTAACCCCCAGATCCCCCCTTATTTTGAGTACCCTATTTTTATAACATTTTATAGAGGCTGGGTGAGCCCCAGGAGGGTCTTAGATACCATATGTTCTACTCCGGCTGCAAACAGCCTAAATAAAAGCCTTGCCTCCAGCGGGAGCCACTCCGTTCCCCTTATAGCTAAGGAATAGTTGTTATAAAAAAATACTAAAAATAGAAATCTTTTCAATAACACTCGTACTACTACGAGTAACGTATGAACTGTATTGGTGAAAATGCGGGGTTACAATTCCAACAGTTATGCAGAGAGTTATTTTGCCAACCTCCAGGTTTTTCCCCTGAGTTTAAGGATACCAACTATAAGGCCCGTTCCATATCTCTTTGGAACTCACTCCCACTGGATATCCGCCATGCATCTTCTTTATCCACATTTAAATCAAAATTTTTCCTACATCTTCTAAATTCCCAACAGATGGTCTCTAATCAGTACAAATTAATAGCTATATTCAACACAATCGATTGATGAATTACTGTAAATATTCCTCACTCATAATGCTATTATTTATTTATTTTTCTATTAGCCTATTTATTTTTATTGTAATTTGTCTGTTATTGTATTTTTCTTCTTCTTGTATTCCTTGTTCTAATTCTTTGTCAAAACACACCTTTTAGTTATTAGTTATTTTCAAGTTTTATGTAATCATGTAAATATTGTTTTATTCTTAAAAATTATAAATCTTACGTTTATTTTTATTAAATTTTTGGGGGTCAGTCGTATTAAACACTAAATAAGTGGGTACTTATTTTATTTTGTGCCGACGTTTCGACCCACTTTGTGGGTCATCTTCAGGGCTAAGAAATAAAAACAGACAAAACTATTTTTATAGTTTTGTTTTTTTGTCTGTTTTTCTTAGATTGCAGTACCAAGTAAGTGATGTATTAATGTATGTACCAAGTAAATGTATGTAAATGATGTACTGCAATGTATTTTTGCACTTATTTAGTGTTAATATGACTGCACCCCCAACTATTTCCTTCCTTATTCAGAACTTCCAGTCAACTATCTCCTCGCATACATTTATTAAATTTTGTTCATTTTTGTTATTCTTAAGGGACCTGGTCCCAGGATAAAATTATTTTTCAATTCTATTCTTTTCAATATTGTTAATAGATTAAATTATATTGCCACACAGCTTCTATTAAATGGGTAACCTGAGTTGGGAGTATGGATTTTACTCCCATATAGGTAAGCTGTTCTCGGCAAAATTACATCTTTGAATAACCGTTGTCCTTCAAACAGTACAGACTCCAACTTAACTACCTTACTCAGGATTGGTTATCGCGGCTGCAATCAATATAGAGTTGTATGATTATTTCTTTAGCATTGT
Source organism: Troilus luridus (assembly GCA_964056705.1). Classification (NCBI taxonomy): domain Eukaryota; kingdom Metazoa; phylum Arthropoda; class Insecta; order Hemiptera; family Pentatomidae; genus Troilus; species Troilus luridus. Next base: position 193,736,152 of record OZ057412.1, on the reverse strand, counting down.
ATAAAACAAAGGAGGACTAATATAGTCCACTTTTTATTAATTATTTTTCATTGAATAATTAATTAAGAAGGGTAGCTCATTGTTTCGGTTTACTGATTTATTTGTCCTGTGTAGGAGGATTAGATAATTTATTATGCTGTCAGTCGGGCTTGCTCTTTGGGATCTAGAAATCTTTCTTGGGAAAGTTAGGAGAAAACCTGTACGTTGTTGTATTTCTCAGTCAAATCACCCTGTAAAGCCTTTGGATATGAAGCAGTACAGTCTGTTATAAATAGATTAAATGTGATATGGCTTTAAATACACACAAAATAAATGTAGAAATTTTAGACAATAATAATTTCTGCTGATGGGTTTTACTTAATCTCCAATATCTACAGCCCCGGTGAATAAGTGGTTAAGTCTAATTTTATCCAAAATGAGTTTCTTGTACTAAATCTAGAGGAATCGAGTTATTTTCCTAGTGAATAAGGGGCTAAGTAAGGCATTGGATTGAAAAGGAGTTACTGTGAATATTACAACTCCATTCCCAGCCAAAATCTACGAGAACGATACGATTCCGGTTATCTGAAAGCAGTTAAATCTCTCTGGACAAAATCCGATTTAACCACTTATTCACCGGGGCTGTTTAGCAACAGTGTATTGTAAACTTATATTTGCTACGCTTACTTCTATAAAAATATTTTAAGCGGGGTAACTATTTCTCTTATACAGTTCAGTAAAGTGTCAACTTGTATTGAGGCTAATACTCAACGTATATATTTAAAAATAAACAAAATTCCTTAGGGTTTGCTGGATTTTTTTCTAAACTTATTCAAAACAAGAAACCAGAAGATTCGATGCCGATACCACCAATCGACGTTTAAACGCTGTTTTTGGGCCATCATTGTATTCTCCATTCTTCAGACACCTTTCAGCATGCATTTATAATTTTGGGGAAAACATTTATGTTGGTCAAATCCCCCCCTCTGAACAACCAATGACTTTGAAACAGTTGAGTCCCTACATATAAGAGTATATAATACCTTAAGATATGGTACGGTTAGGAGTTGTGGTTAGCGTAAAAAATTCTATGACCAAGGTCGTGGGTTTTCAGCTCGGCAGATGAATTTGTTTGTTGGTGTTTAAAGGCATAACACCCTTAGGTCATTAACGCTTACAGTTCACTCTATAAAATGTTTGTATATATTATTGGTGCGATGATACACATAAGTGAAACACACACACAAATAGAACATTAGAAAAAAATTAGATATAAATTGGGTTGTAATTGAGACAGTGGCGATGTGCTTTCAGAAACGCAAGACCTCATTGTCACCAAGGACCTTAGAAAAATCTGGTACTAGTCCTATTTTTTTAATTTATTGTTCATGGGTAATAATAACATTCTTGAAAAATATGTTAGTTGTTAATATGGTATTACAATATCGGCGGTGGGTGTTCCGTAATAACATACGAATAGGTGAGCCGATTCTGAAACGGGCCAGGCCAACCTCCTCTGTACGGCTAGGAGATAAGGCAACCAAGGATTTCTTAAAGGGATTAAAAAGAGCTTGGCTGTGCCGTCCTTTGGAGATGACGTTAAATGGTGGTCCGAGATCTTACGGAGCCAGGTACTCATTAACGATACCTGGCCAGGCAAAATAGAACTATCCCATGTAGCATTGTCCGATTATCTATAGTAGAATGAAGTGGCGTTAAGTAAATAAACATACAAATAATATACTGGTTATTATTCAACTCGTTAGCTCCTACTCCATTATAACATCTTCTATTTTATTCATTTATTTATTTAATTTTTTTTGTTGACTCCGGTTTTGGAAGCCCTTCTTAACATGACAACTGTCCCTTGTCCTTAATTACGAGAGTTTTCTCTCTCTCCTTATTATTTTAATTACATCTATTAAGAGTGCCTTCATTAGACCGAAGTCCCTACGAGGGTGTGTGACTCATCATCAGGTGGGACATGAACAACATGAACAAAAGCACACCCTCAAACTGTGACTCACTGCATTTCATTAGGATTGTTAGTGGAGACAAAAAAAATGTGAGAACCTTATTAATTCCACGACATGTACATAACGGAGCTATAACTAACCACGGTTAACTGCCGAATTAGTCTTCTTAAAATTATATACAATTAATAAATTGATAATTATTTTGAATAATATTAGTTAACCTTATATTTATGAAGAAGAAAATGGTCCGGGTGGAGGTCTGAAAAAATCTCTTAATTAGGGAGAACTATATATTTTAAAGCCAATGTTTTTACCCGCTTTCCAGGTGTTATAATGGTGTCAAGAGCTCAAAGTAAACACTTGAGTAATTATAATTAATTGATAATTATATTCAAACATTTATTATAGCATTTATTTATAATGCTTGCTCATTCTGTACAGATTTCCGAAGAATGGGAGCTTCCTGACATTCGATCCACTTTCTGGTAGATTTCTCAGTTACTTCGAAGTCTCCATCCTTCTTCAGTCTGAACTGTACCCATGATTTATCTTAGAATCCTTTTTTACAGGACCTCCAAAATTTTTGAGGTACATATTTTCATATTTCAACATATTTTTCTAACGGTTTTGCTTTATGATAAGTGTTGTTTAATAGAATAAAAGGATACTATCATTTTACTTTACTGATGAATAAATAAAACTACGATTTGATTCTATTTGTGCCTCAAGCATTGAGTTACAAGAGGTTAAATTGGTGTTAACAGGTACTATTATAATACGTTCCAGTTAGGCAGAGAGCTGTAATAGGCTATTAACCGGAGTTATCGGGTGGTTGTGAAAAGGCCTTGGATTGGAAAGAGCGTGTAAACTGGAGCTGGTAATTGAAGAAGAGACTACTAATTAATTACCCTGCAGAAAAGAAGCTGTTTTGGGTCAAGTAACAAGATACACTTATTAGGAGTTCGATTGATGTAACTGTTACTATTGTAGTAGATTCTAGTTAGACAGAGAACCGCTACAGGGTATTAACCGTAAGTAATTGAAGAAAGCCTAGTTTTGTAGGTCAAGTAACTAGTTCTGAATTTGTGTAACAGTTACTATAGTAATATGTTCCAGTCAGGCAGTGAACTATTATAGGCTATTAAACGGAGTTATCACTTGTTTTGAAATAGCGAGTAAACTGTAGATGACAATTGAAGAAGAGCCTACTAGTTAATCACCTTACAGGTAAGGGGCTGGTGTAAGACAAGTAACAAGTTACAAGAGTTCCATTCATGTATGTAGTAGGGAATGCAATACCGGTATACCGGTATACCGAAAACCGGGATACCGTCCAAATTTTCGCCGTTATTAATACCGGTATTCACCTTAAAAATACCGGTATTTTCGGTATTGGAACATTAGCGCTAGTTGATACACGTCGTAGGTATTTAAACATAGACGTACATTCTACTGGAGGATATATACGGAACATTGGACTAGCCCGTTTACATGGAAAAGTGCCAACGGAAAAATGTTTGGAGATTTTGAAAATAAAATTTCACGAACTTGATCTCAACTTAACAAATGACATTGTTTCTATATCGGCAGATGGCGCGTCAGTTATGGTAAAACTCGGACATTTGATTGAAGTCGAACATCAGTTATGTTTTGCACACAATCTAGCGATGCGTGCGACCGAGCAAGACAGTGTTGACGCGAGCCCTTAGCCGTGCACATCGTATGCTCTCTAGGAGCCCAAAGTTGTTTTTTGTGAATTTTAAGACAGTGTTGCCACGAGCCTCTTGACGTGTACATCGTATGCTCTATAGGAGCCCAAAATTGTTTTGTGTGAATTTGAAGAAGATACTAATTTGCTGCCCACCTGCAGGTGTAATTAGTTTAAACTTCGTCATAGATTCGACCAATTCGAATTGACCCAGTCGATCATCTCAACCTCTATTGTTTCACCATCTTCGCTCGCCCTGCCGACGAAAATCCTCTGTCGTCTCAACATCCAGCTCGCCCTGCCGAGAATCTACCATCTATATTATTTACTATACATCTACTGAAAACTACTTCGACAGACAGATAAGAGTTTTCATTATTATATCATTGCAATCAGAAAACCGTATAAACATTCATTATTTTGTAATAGATTTTATTTGTAATTTAATAGAGTTAAATTTACTACCGTAAGATTAAATAATATAGATGACATCTACTGAAAACTACTTCGACAGACAGATAAGAGTTTTCATTATTATATCATTGCAATCAGAATACCGTATAAACATTCATTATTTTGTAATAGATTTTATTTGTAATTTAATAGAGTTAAATTTACTACCGTAAGATTAAATAATATTTGTTTTCTTTTTGTTATTAATTAGTTGTTGATAATTTAGTTAATATTAGTAACTTCATTTCTCATTATAAAAGCGTTTAAATTGTTCTTTAATTTAATTAATTGTTTTTCATTCTCAAAATTATTAGTTATTTAATTTATGAAAATTGATTTATGTTATTAGTTACAATCAAAATGACATGCGATCTGGTATAATTGAATCAGAAATTTATTTTCCTTATCCATTTCGGAGCTCTCATCGAAAGGTCCAATAACTATTTCGAGGTTGCTCAAACAGATGCATTGTCACCAATTAAATTAGCAGTCGAAGCACTATGTAGAAGAAATTCTAATCTTCTTGTTGCAGACGCGACGTTTAAATTTATGATTGACACGTTTGTTGAACACAAAAGTAAAATAAGTATTGAATTGATAAATGCTCTGAAGAATAGAATAATCCAAAGGCGAACAAACATATCTTAAGTTTTGCAATATTTACACAACGCTTCACAAAACGAAATCGAAACGGATACACACTTATGTCCTAAACTTAAAAAAGGTTCTATTACAAAAATATTGATTCCTCTTATAAAACGCCCAGGAGTTAAAAGTAATGAACCAGACAGGGAAGATTATGATCTTGAAGACGAAGATACACCAGTTACATCTCTCTCCGCTATTAATACTGCAACTGTTTCATTAAAAAAGAAACTAGAGAATGTGATTAACAAAGCAATGACGAATGTTCCAAACCCAAAGAAAAAACAAAAGATTAGAAATAGATCATAAACTTCAAAAAGAATTGCAACCATTTGTAGTTGTTTGCCCTTAAAATAAAACAACAACTAACAAGAATGGAATCAGAACGAGCCTTTTCGGCTGCTCAACATATAACCACAAAAATAAGATCGAGGTTAGACGACGGTACGTTTGATCATATATGTTTTTTGAAATCATGTATGGTCATATATGTTTTTTTGAAATCATATTTCAATTTGCATCAAAAATAATAATTACTTGTACGAATTAATGTAATATATATTAAAAAAGTTGGATTTAATTTTGTTAAATTATTCTTAAAAATAAATGTTTTGTTGGTTAGTTGTGTTTGACATATATTTGTACTACCCCATAATAACATAACCTATAGTAAGTAAATTTTAATTCTGTTTACATTTTTTAAAATAATACTAATACCGGTATTTTACCGGTATTACCGGTTCTAAAAGCGAAAATACCGAAATACCGGTATCGAAAATTTTGAACGGTATTGCATTCCCTAGTATGTAGCAGTTACTATTGTAAATTGTTTCCAGTTATCCAGGGTACTAATATAGGCTATTAGCCGCAGTTATCGGTTGATAAGAAAGAGCGTGTAAACTGGAACCGTTAATTGAAGAAGAGACTACCAATTAATTACCCCTTAGATCAGAGACTATTATTGCTCAAGTAACAAGTTACAAGTAACCCGATTTGAATTGGTGTAACAGTTACCATTGTAATACGTTCCAACTAGACAGAGAGCTGTTATAGGCTATTAACCTAAATTATCGGTTGATTGAGAAAAGGGCTGAAATTGGAAAGAGTGTGTGAGCAGAAGTTGGTAATTGAAGAACAGCTCATCAATTAATCACCCGGTAGATAAGTGGCTGTTTTTTGGTGAAATAATATGTTATAAGTATTAAGAGTTCAACTGGTGTAATTGTTACTATTTTAATAGGTTCCAGTTAAGTAGGGAACGGTTATAGGCTATTAAGCACAGATACCGGTTAATTGAGGAAAGGCCTTGGATCAAAAGAGCGTGTAAACTGAAGCTGGTAATTGAAGAAGAGCTTACTAATTAATTACCCGGCAGATAAAAGGTTGTTGTGGGTCAAGAAACAAGTAACAAGAGTTGAGTTGGTGTAACAGTTACTATTGTAAAAGGTTCCAGTTAGGCCGGGAACTGTTATAGGCTATTAAACGCAGTTATCGGTTGATTGGAAATAACGTGTAAACTGTAGCTGGTAATTGAAGAAGAGCCTACTAATTAATTACCCTATTGATAAGAGGCTGTTGTAGCCTTGTTGTGCCCTAATGAATTTCTTATTGGGCCGGGGGGGGGGGGGGTCCTATCAATATCTTCGAATTAACTCTGGTCGCGATACCCTCTTCTTTTTAAATCAAAGTTTCACTTCCACCACACCGATCTTCTGACAGCTCAATTGCCTCCCGTCTAATGACAAAAAATTGAAAACTTCTCTTTAGTCTTCTTCGTCTTCGAAGAAAAGTGAATTGTTCTCAAGAATTTTTTATTAGGGATTTTTAAAATAAAAAAAGTTTCAGTTCATTCTTAAGTTTTACAATGTAAAAAAAAAAAACCCAGCTGTATCACTATAACCCATGACAACAGCTCAATCACCAATTGTATGGATTTTTCAGGTTTTTCTTTGCTGTTATTCTCTTTCTACCCTGAGGATGCCTGAATGGGCGAAATATTGGACTGATGTTTTCGATTTCTGTTTTTGTTTGGAGGCTAAACAGAGGCTTTTTGTTGGAATTTTTCCACTAGCTTAACATTTATTTAAGGTCTCTTTTACCCTTTTCATATTAATACTCATTAAACTACTTGTTATAAAATATTCTAATAATGCGCATGAAATGCTTAGGGTAACTAAGGTATATAAGTTGATAAAGATTAAACCTGTACTCGTCCAAATAGCTTTCCGAATACCGAATTGTACTTTATCAATTTTTTAGACGATAAAATATGTATAGTAAGCTTTCCTTAAAAGATAGATATATGCTATCACTGACTTTTTTGTAGATCCATGCATTGTTTCGTTATATGACAAAGGGATTAGGCAGTGTCAGCGATGAAACCTCTGAGGCGGCTATATTTTTTCCAACAATTCCGATAATTACTGTTATATACCAACCCATTTATTCAAAACCTCAACAAATCATATACCTAACCCTTCCTGGTGAATCACTCTATCTATTGGTGAAAACCGCATGAAAATCCGTGTATGTAGGACTTTGTTTTATAATATGTATTGTAATAAGCAAGTGAAATTAGGAAAATTATTATTAGACCAGTAATGATTGTTAAATAATTAAAATACGTAATTAAAAAATGAAAACTAAACCTTATTCGAAGTTGAATAAAATAACTTCATGAGACTTAACTCTCGCCAACAAAAACGTAGAGATGAATCATTACTAATACATTTTGTAATTCTAATGTGTTTTTCTATGATTAATTATTATTGTTATTATTACTCTTCCTAATAATTTTTAGGTTAAAATATGTTTGTTATTTTTTTGTGATTAAAATTTATAAAAATTCTTATTTAGAAGAGAAAAGATTTGTCCAGGCCGGGATTTGAATCCGGGTCATCCACGTCACTAGCATGGTGATCTAACCAACTGAGCTAACCTGGCTCGTAACACGGCCAGACAAATCCATTCTCTTCACCGATCATGTATCCCCGTTTTCTTGCAATTTTTGCAATGTATACAAGGGGAAGAATGTTCATTGAACATTACTTTAATTAGGATCTTGTTAAGTGAACACGGGGATAAAGGATCGGTGAAGAGAATGGATTTGTCTGGCCGTGTTACAAGCCATGTTAGCTCAGTTCATTAGCAGAGCACCACGCTAGTGACGTGGGTTACCCGGGTTCGATTCCCGCCCTGGACAAATCTTTTCTCTTCAAAAAAAAAATATTTAAAAATTATACCAATCAATTAAAAAAAAAAAATTAAAACTTATATACTGGTTCCGGTAGTCAAAAGGAGAAAGGTTTTATAAGGAAGTACTGTATTTCCATTTAACACTTCAAATAAAAAAAAAGTGTATAGTGGAAAGTAATTCATGCATTTTCAAAGCCTTGAAAGAAACAAAGAAATAGATTAGAGCTCATTAAGAAAGTTAACTTGTTTTTTCCTTATAAAAGGTCAAATTTTCAAGAAGGAATATTGATTCATTATTTCCTGTCTGTATTTTTCATATTAGCTTACTCATTATGTTCACGATATTTCAACTGTTCTCTTTTAGCCTTCATCTTAGCACAGTGCTCATTCATCAGTCGTCAAATTTGGGCTTTTCCCTGAAAACCCTTGTGGGCATTTAGTTTCAACCTGAGACTGGATACTTTCGTGAATATCTTCACAGGTAATCTCCATTTCCCCTAAGTATTTTTCAACCCCTTCGAACAGGGGTGGTTTGATCTTCTTTACTTAAAAATAGGTAATAATCCGGTTCTTCAATAAACAATTGATCATTAGCAAGAAAATCCCTATATTCTTTCTCTTGTACTTAATGGCAGTTTTTTAAATTAACTTCAGTTTAATTTAAAGTTGCATGTTACGTTTAATGAAATTTTAGCTATTTGTAAGAAGGAAAAAAAATTCTCTGTTTTGTAAGGAAGATTAGCTTTAAGGATGGTTTACATTTAGGTTCAATATTGAGTCTGGAGTCGAACTAGTGAAGTTCAAGACTGAAGTCTCGCGCCTTAACTTTAACACAGAACTAGTGTGGCACTTTAAGGTTCAATATACTTTTCTTAAATATTTGTACATTAAAGTAAGATGCGGTTTAACTCCTTTGGCTGGTGGACTACTGTTAAGATCCTGAGTTTTAATCCGGATCTGACAGATATATTATTTAATCTTTAAACATCCATAGGTGGACCCTCTGTAATCTGCGGGCCTTCGAGGGCTCTCTATATAAAGTTGATCAAAACTTTGAGGTTGAGAATGATCTTATATAATTCACGTCCCTTTACGACAGTTGTTTTAAAAACAGCATGTACCCATGCATTTACTGTACCCAAGACTCCCCTGAATTTCAGAGGTACAGTTTATTTGTATTTATTATAATGATTATTACCTATAATAACAGTACTATACCGATTATTCCAATATAAATATTATAAAATAAAAATTATTTTATTATTAACTAACCCTAATCATTTTTTTCATTTGCACCTGCGCAATTGGGCATCCAGCAAATTTGATCCGAGTGTTTTGCTCATTGCTTTTCTACATGACCTTCTATATGATGATGGAGTAAAAATATCAATAGGTGAGTAGGTCTCTTGGCCAATGTCTTTTTAATCTTTTCCTATCAAGTCCAAGTAACAGGGAGTAGGAAAGCGGAAGAACGAGTGGGTTTGGGTGATATTGTGTCGATGAGTGGAATGTTATGTATTTGTTATGAATGTATGATTGTATAGTGGGAATGTTCATGTCGTTGTGTATGGTGTGATTAGAAATATACCATGGTGCATTAACAATTTTTCTGAGAATTTTGGACTGTATCTTATGTATGAGGCCTTGTTTTGCTGAACCCCAAAGTTCTGCTCCATATGTCCAAAATAGGTTTTAGTATACTATTACAGATAAGTCTTTTGTTCCGTAAGTCAAGTGAAGATCTGTAGTCTAGAAGATGTGATACTTGTTTGTGCCGTCTAGTCAGTTCTTGTCTTTTTTGTATGTACGTTCCATGTAAGTTTTTGTCCAGGTATAGTCCGAGATAACGTACATACTTTTTGGAAGGTACTTCGTCGTTGTCAATTTTGACTGCTGGACACGAAGCTTTGCGTAGAGAGAAGGTTACATGGCTCGATTTTGAGGCGTTTATTCTTATTTGCCATTTATAGAACCACTTTTCTAAATCAAATAAATGATTTTGAAGAGCTATAGATGCTAGGTTTGGGTCTCTGTGAGAAGAAATAATGGCTGTATCCGTCACCCTAATCATTAAAAAAATATATAAAAAAAAATGAACAGTTGAACTGTTTAATAAACGGTGTAAGACTTAATAGAGTTGCAGATACATAGAGCAGAGCATGTCGACATTTTGAAGGGTGATGAATACCATTCGATCAAATGACATTTGACGAATACCACATTGAACCTGTACATTATTGAAGTCGAGTACACTACAAGAGCACCCCACAGTACACAATACAGGAGGGGCACAGTAGGGCACTGTGCTACTGTACTCCCCTCCGTGGGAACCGAATAACGTACTGGTTACTGTTTACACTAGCCCCTCCCCTATTTAAACAGGAAAAAAAACTATTACATCATTTATCGATTCGCTTCGACGCCTTTATACCAACCAGCAATTATTCGACCATTGATCAAAGCCTGGTGACAGATAGTGGTCGGATATACTCCACTATTATTTGATGGGACTTTTTGTCGAGATCGGACCCAGTCGAGCGAGTCTGGACCCCCACGGGACCCACAGTGGGAACGGGTGGAACCCTCAGAGATAACCTGACACGTACCCACACACACAGAGGCCATTTGCCCTGATATATTGTACATTACTGTCATCGTTCCTCTCACCGCGCTCAAAATATATGGCATTATCAACACGGAACCGACCGCTAAATCAATACGAGTACCAACATAGGGGTGCTGGATGTGAATGTACTATTCAAATAAAATCCTTTAATATAAATATATGTGTATATATGACTATTATATATATATTTGTGCCAATTTTGTAATATTTAATTAATTACTGACTTATTTTTCTATTTAGTTTTATCATTACATTTTAATTAAGTAATTTGTTTGTTTGTTCATTTATGAAATGGGACTATGCAATAATAGGAGTTCTAAATTTTGCCTGTCCAGGTTTATTCGGGGTAGTGATCTTTAACGAGTATCTGAGGTACAGACACTATCGGGAAACCTGTTTCGAATCCACCTTAAGGACACCGTAACCAAGGATATTTACTCCAATTAAAAAATCCTAAGGCAACTCAGAAGAGTTACGAACCCACGATCTTGGTTGTAATGCTAACCACTCATAGGTAGTGTAAGTTAAAGTGGGTACCCAAAATCGGGGAGGGGTTTAGCTTAATTGAACGTGGTTTAGGACAAATCACCTCCCTCCACAACCGTTGTCCAAGAAATACTACAATCTCTACCATGTGCTGTACTCAGACCCATCACGGGTAGTATAGGAACGTTTTTTTAACAATAACATATATAATTAAATATATACGAATCTTCTTCTTCTCTTCTTCTTTTCGTTCTTTCTCAGTGCCTCTCAGCGTGGAGGTGCCTCGATCCAAGCGTTCCATCAGTCTCGGTCTTTCGCCAATGCCTTCATGGAATCCAATGGTTTTCCTCTTTTCTCCCCCATTCTAGCCATAGTATACAGTCATGACCTCCTTGGCCTGCCTCTTGGTCTTTTGCCAGTTGGTCTTGCATCCAAGAACTTGCGTGGTCCGCGATCTTCGTCCATTCGGCGCACATGTCGGAACCACTTCAACAGCCTCTTCTCTAGAGGTTCAGTTAGAGGTGTCACCCCTAGCTCCTCTCTTATTCTGGCGTTCCTGATGTGTTTCCTCTGTGTTCGGCCAGCCACTCTTCTGAGGTATTTCATCTCTGAGGCGGTAATTCTGTTCTTCAATCTGTCAAGAAGGACCCAGCACTCGCTTCCGTATAGTAGGGTGGGAAGGTAAATTGCATTAAAAATGTGAAGTTTTACCTTTTTCTCAACTTCACCTTTCCCAACAACAGTATTGCAGAGTTGGTAATAAATGTTTTTCGCTTTTTTAATCCTGTTGGATATTTCTTGTTGAATTTTACCATTTCTGCTGAGAACTGTACCTAGGTACGTGTAGCCTTCTGCTGTCTCTTTGATGCCTCCTCCGCAAGTGATCTGCACATCTTCAGGTTCTCGCCCTATTTTCATGACTTTACTTTTACTTGTGTTTATTATCATGCCTTTTCTCTTAAGCTCCGCTTCCCATTCCACTACAGTTTGCTGAAGATTTTGGACGGAGTCCGCTATGAGCACAACATCGTCAGCATTGAGAAGCGTCTGAGCAAGAACTTTTCTCAGATTCCATTTCCCTACTATTGTTCTTGCCGTCCTTCGTTTACAGATTTTTAGGACCTCATCCATCAGAATAATAAACAGAAGAGAACTCAGACTATCTCCTTGTTTGAAGTTGATACAAATCGTAATAGTTAATTTTTCAATACTTTAGTTCACGTGACAATATTTTTTTATTATTTCTTGTAAATTCTTCATGGGAATAGTGGATGTTAAATATGTATGTATGAAATAAAATATCAAAAGGGTATTTTAAAAAATAAATTGCTATACGTGTTCCGTAGGTAAGAAAATGGGAGTAAAAGAATTAAAAAAAAAATCCTGGCCTTTGTGAACCTCTTTGAGGACGACCGAGTGAGCAAACGATACTTTGATTAAAGCTTCGGGAGCCAGATCTGACTTCCATTCACTCTAATTAAAGTTATTCCTTTGACATCCTGAAGTGTGACGTGCTCTACGTGGGCCTTCTAACCACCCGCGCTCACGGAATCCAATTCCTCAATGTACTGTTTAAGGAGAAAACTGTTTTTATAAAATTTTATATTTACATTACAGCATTTATTGTGTATTATAAAAAACCTGTACAACTACAACATTTGGTTTCCTGATCTGAAGAGTTCAGTGCGTGGTCGAGACTGTAGGAAAAAGTGGGGCAAGTGCGTCTTTAGATTTTTATGAAGCATACGGTTATGCCACTCAGTTTTCTTATGTGAATTGGCCACGTCATTGTGTATGTGATAAACCGATCATAGGTGAAATATTTGATTAAAGTTCTTTTTATTTCGAATAATTTGATATTAGGCAAGTCTAGTACAATTTAGCAGTCAAATATGTTATTGAATTATAATAAAAATATTAAATAATTTCCCAAACTCGAATGATGCTTGGGTTGTCGGCACATAGTTTGAGGTGATGATCTTATTTACTCTATTGTCAATAGGCAATGGATGACAATTATTTTTTTTTAAATTTGTTACTATGGGGCAAGTGCGACACGCACCAAACGTCATTGACATCAGATAATCAAAGAAAAAATGTGGAAAAGTGACAGAAATATCTACAATGATAATTTCTGAGGAAGAGGGGAAAATTCCTTGCTTGTGATGTAATAAACTATTCGCGGATTCACGTCAAGAGGAATGGATTATGTGTGTTCAGTGGATGCATGAAGACTGCACGTACGATAAAATAGGGTAAAATGTCTTTTTTTGTGACATTTACTGTTAATTTTTTGTCATGACGCATTTACCCCGATGTTCATAAATGTAAAAGTTATTTTGTTAAAATTTATAATTGTTTAATTAGTGACTACAGATTCTAAAGAATGTACATTTTTGTTTGTATACAGCGTTTTTATTAATCCTTTCTTATCTGCCACATCTAAAAGGTCACACTTGCCCCACATTCCCATATTTTTTCTAATACAACGGTTGTGAAAGGATGTGATTTGTCCCGGATTACGCTCAACAGCTGGGTATATTCCCTATTGTGGGTACCCGATTTATGGAGGCTAGCTGAGACCCATGATGGTCTGTAGATACAGTAGGGCTATGTTAACAGAATAAATAACACAAACGGATTCGAACCCAGGACCTTCGCCACGGCAATTCAGCTCTCTACCTAAATAATAAAATAGAGGAGGCGCTGATGTATTTAAAAGCCACGAAATTAATTCTAGAAATAAGATATTTAACAAAATAACAAAACTTTATTCTTCGTATACTATAGTATATACTTCTTCGTAGTTTCCTTTAACTTGCCTTCCCTTTAAGCTTTTATTTATCTTCCTTTCTAGTTACTTGAGCAAAGTGGCTGGTAGAGCATTGAGTTGCCATGTCGGAAATAGTAGTACCAATCCCGCTGCATGCAGTTACTTGTACTTAGTATGTTTACGGGAGGAGATGGATCATATAGGATCTAGGACCCTCCTGGGGCTCACCCACCCTCTATACAATATTATAAAAATTGGGTACCCAAAATAAGGAGGAAATTCTGGTGGTTGAGCGTGACCTAGGACAAGTCACCTCCTTGCAGAACCGTTGTCCATGAAACAGTACAGTCTCTACCATGTACTGAACCCGTTCACGGGTTGTAGTGGAACAGTTTTTTTTCTAGTTACTTGATGTATTATTATAATTATTAGTTTGGCTCTATGGTCCTGCATGAACCCGGGCCTCCAACACCACAGCCGACCAATCTCAGTCATCCTGCGCTGTCCTCCTCCAGTTTTATACACCCAGCAGTTTCAAGTCCTCTTCGACATTAGCCAGCCAACTGATCCAACGGCGTCCTTTGCTTCGTTTGCCGTCTGGTTTCTGATTGAGCATTCTCTTTGGTACCCTGTGGTCTGACATTCATCCCACATGTCCAATCAATCTAATTCTGGCATTCTTTATCAACGCCACGATTATTTTATGTCTAGCTCCCCAAATTGCTCATTCTTTCTTCTTCTCCATACACCATTTTCGGCCACTCCGCCCCAAACTCTTTATAACATTTTCCTTTCCCATGAGTCGAAGATAAGTTCTGATTTTTCGGTTAAGGGTCATGTCTCGTACCCGTGCATGACAACCTGTCTTATTATGGTTTTGTATAGTTGTATTTGCATTGTATGGATTATTTTAGAGAGTGATTAAAACTGAAACAATCTTTGTAGTGAGGAATAACACCAATTTCCTGCTGCTATTCTGGTTTGTATTTCACTCTCTATTTTGTTATCAACTATAACCACACTTTCCAGGTAGGGGAGACCGGGGCAGGTTGTAACACGGGGTAAGTTGTAACACACCAAGTTTTTCCCGCATTTAAAACTTGGCAAACCTGCATCATACATACGCTTGCAAGGATCACTGTGACGATCAGTTGCACGCAGACAATCGAGCGGTAAGCGTTAGTGTACTAGTTATTCCCGGAAGTGAATATAATTCGAGCACGTAAGTAAATTTTAGACTCTGAGTTTAATTTCAAATTACTAATATTACAAACGGTCGAAATGTATTTTCTTTGTCACTAATTAATTGCTACAGTTTAGATTGTTATTCGAACGAAAGGTTTTAGTGATTTGACGTTTACTTTTTTATTTATCTAGGAAAAATAGAAAAAATCAAGTTCGGGGCAAGTTGTAACAATTCCATCGGGGCAAAATGTAACATGTTACAACTTGCCCCACCACATTATTATGTACGTAGGTAATTACTTACCGTTTTAATAATTAAAATACCGAGTCAATTTTGAGGGTCAAAAATACCAAATCTAATAGATTTTAGATATTTATTATAAATAAACACTTTTACAACGTTTCGCCAGACTTCGAGAAACCATCGAATTTATTTTATCGGCTCAATAGGATAATAAAACTAATAGGATAAATTACAGGAATTATTAAATGCAAGGGACTACAGCTTAGAAGATCGAGGATTTAGAACAGCATATAAATTCAACGGTATCTCGAAGTCTTTTCTTAGTTTGTTTTTGTCGAGCTGCTAGGTTCTCGACATATTACCTGAAACGTTGTAAAAGTTCCATTTTTAAGTTGGGTTAGTAGATATAATTAATTACTTACCGTTTTATTTTTAGGATGAGAACTTATAAGAAAAAAACAGAAATTGCGATAGTGATTGTGAATAGTTGGTGAACACTAATAGTAATACCATATTTTGTTTTAAAATTTCAAACACTTAATGAAATACTCTTCATTGATATATTTTTTTGGTTTATCTGTATGTTTATGTTTGTATT
Source organism: Troilus luridus (assembly GCA_964056705.1). Lineage (NCBI taxonomy): Eukaryota > Metazoa > Arthropoda > Insecta > Hemiptera > Pentatomidae > Troilus > Troilus luridus. The sequence goes on along the minus strand of OZ057412.1, from coordinate 193,720,284 downwards.
TGAATAAATAGAGCATTGAAAAATATGTGTTACAACACCCCGAATAGTGTTACTTTTTACCCCAAGGCGGGGCAAATTGTAACAAAGGTTCAGATTTATTTTAAAAAAATCTGGTCGTTTAGTGTACAAAGATTTTGTCATAAATATTTAATCAATTTGTTCACAACATATGGTAGTACACATTCATGCAAAAAATTTTGGTTAGTTAAAACACTTGAACGAAAAAAAAAATTCGAAATTTTTTTTGTTACAACCTGCCCCGGTCTCCCCTACTTAAATACGTGTGTATCAATTGCATAATATGTAATTGATGTATTATTATTACATATATAAATAGATTTAAAAACAGTATACGTTGCCCTATATACTAACTGGGACTGGACAAGAGCAGAAGGGAAAATTGAATACGAGAGTGGATATGTGCGTGCTAGGCGATACCTGGACCTCGGTTCATATCCATCACATCCATCATGCCCTGTCGGATTTTAATAACAACTACCCATTTCGCTAAGAGGCGGCCGATGGCCCATACCATTTCGTAATAGCTGACCTCAATCGCTAAGTGATTGACTATAAATATATTTATATTGGAAAGGTTAAACAAAAAAAAAAATTCAGTAAAATTATGAGGTACAAATTTTAACCACAAATGCACAGAAGAAATACAACAAGAAACACAGAGAATCAGAATTACACAGGAATTATTTCAAAAGAGAACAGAATACCTAAAATTCCTCAAAAATGCGGTACTAGTGCCAGACAGAAAAAAATTTCCTTCAGTGAAATCATGAGGCAAAGATGGATCAAGAAGAATCGACTTAAAAAAATCCCAGCATCATCATAGTAGCGTAGTCGTTATTTGCTTCAGGGCTATTTTGCGCCAAATAATAATAATGTGCGTGTATATTATCTATATATATATATATATATATATATATATATATAATGTCCATAATCTGAAAATGTATAAACAGAACAAAAATTAATATAGAAATACAATCAGAAAAAAATCCCTAAATAAACCGAATGAATGAATTTAACAATTTTAGATTTGATAAAACAAAAGACTAAATTTTAATAAAACATATGTTACAGAAAACTTACACTTCAAATTTAGTTGTGTTACACAATAGGTTACATTAATGCTCCTACATTGTAGCCATCGCATTTATAAACTACTTTACATGTGTCTATAGCCCCCGGTGAATAAATGGTCAAGTCGGATTTTGTCCAGAGAGTGTTAACTGCTTTCAGAAAACCGGAATTGTACCATTCTCTTAGTTTTTGGCTTGGAATGAAGTTCTAATATAAACAATAACTCCTTTTCAAGCCAATGCCTTACTTAGCCCCTTATTCACAACGAAAATAACTCGATTCCGCTTACTAAAGTACAAGAAACTTATTTTGGCGAAAATTAGACTTTAAGAATTAGAACCACTTATTCACCGGACTGTAGATATATAAAATAGTTTAACAGGAATATTATAAGTGGTTTTCTCAAATATTCCCTCAATACAGTTAACTCCATATGGACAAAAGTCGACTTAAACACTTATTCACCGGGGCTGAAGATAGGGTAGTGGTAATGTAATCTACAGTACTGGGTGTAGTAACAAAATTATTTTCTCTATAAAATTTTTCTTTAATAAAGAAAAAATCGTAAATACAGATTAGGAAGAGCATATTTTAAAGCCTTAAAGACTGGCCCCAAAAAAATAAATCAATAATATTCCATATTTAGGTCAGTATGTTGCAATGTGGTAAATGTTGCATAGGTAATTTACTGTATTTTTTGGATAATTATATTGACTGTGACCTTTAATATGTCTATATATTTATTTTATTGCCTGGTGATACCTCAACTAAAAAAAAACCTTAATATTTTATCATTATATGTTACTTTTGACAGTTAAGGGTATGTTAATGAAATCCTGATAACATATACTAATGCTATGTTAATATAATAGGTTCGCAGTCATGTAAACCTGACCTCAGGCTAAAATCGAAGGGGGCTAGAGGGTAGAACCTGATTCCCCTAATATTCATTTGAGGGGGCCCTCCCCCTGATAAATGATGAGAATGTACACCTTTAAACATTATTTAATTAGGCCATCATTTAATTATCCTCCCTGTACATTTCGTATTTTCTTTTGGAATAAACAGACTATTGCACTTGATCGAAAGCGGTATATTCCATCAGTTTCATAACCTCTAGAGCAGTGGGTCCCAACATTTACTGTTCCACGCTCCCCTTGCAAAAATATGTGTCGGTATATGAAAAAAACAAGTATTAAAACTTTTAGTTGATATTGACATGGTAAAATATTATCAACTTCAATCTATACACATTATAAAACAAAATCCTACGCCGAGTCTGTCTGTCTGTTCGCGATAAACTCGAAAACTACAGCACGGATTTTCATGCTGTTTTCACCAATAGATAGAGTGCTTCATGAGGAACGTTTAGGTACATAATTTATTAAAGTTTTATATAAATTGGTGGGAATATGTTGGAAAAAGTCAAGCCGCCTGGGAGCTTTCATCAATGACGCTGCCTAATCGCTTTGAGATATAACGAAATATTGGATGGTGGAATATTCCTATTTCATAGGTCAACAAAAAAAGTCCGCGATATCTTGCTTTTAAGGATATCTTACTATACCCATTGATCTTCTAAACGAGAGTGAAAATAAATTTCTATATAAAGAAATTATTTACTTTGTTTTTGTGTTTATAATATAAACATAATAAAATACATTAAATTACTCCATGTAGTGTAGAGAATAGGGAACGAACTGGCTCAGTGGTAGAGCACTGAGTTGCCATGCCGGAAATACTAGTACCAATCCCGCTGCAGGCAGTTACTTGTATTTAGTCTGTTTACGGAGGAGATGGATCATATGGAATCTAGGACCCTCCTGGGGCTCATTCAGCCTCTATAAAATATTATAAAATAGGGTACCTGAAATAAGGGGGAAAAACCTGGCGGTTAAGCGTGACCTAGGACAGAACGTTCTCCATAAACTAGTACAGTCTCTACCATGTACCGAACCCCCAGACTCGTTCACGGGTCGTAGTGGTACAGGTTGTTTTTTTTAAGGTATAAATATTATATTACATGCAAATCTAATCCACGAATTCGACGCAATCAAACTGATGCGATCCTACGACACACAAAACATTTAGGCATAATATGATCTACTATGCATGCGAAGCCGGGAAGGGTCGTTAGTTTAAGATATAGAAGTACTGGTAAGAGAATTAAAACCAAAACTAAGCGAATTTTTTTAAATTCAACTGGTCTCGCGCCCTCCTAACTTGTCTTCACACCCCCAGGCTGGGAAACAATACTATACAGGATTACGGAAGTTATGGAGATGTCTCACGCATTTACTTATATGTATTAATATATTTTATCTTATTTATTTTTGTAGTCCTGTAGAATATCACGCTGGGTCGAACTAAAAATCAGCCTCAACATTCATTAAATCTTAATGAACTTCTATTTTTCATTCCCTGTGATTTTTTTTTTTTTTAATTTATTTATTGATATTTACAACTCTATAAAAAAAAAATACATCCAGTAAATAGGCTACGTGATACAAATGACATGAGTAATGGCAAGTTGAGAAACTACCCACTGGTAGTACTCAAATCACTAGTTCAACTAAGAAGGTCACGTGGCCACCTTCTTTTCAGACGCCTCGGGGGATTATCGGGAATCGAAGAGTAAGCTAGGTTTGAAACTAGAGGGTTTGAGTGGGAATGAAGTTTGTTATGAAAGGAAAGATACCGGGTTCGGGCCAAAGCAGCAACAAATGGGACATTAAGTTCGTTATGGATGACGGTATTTTTAACAAAATAAGGAGCGTTGAGGATTTTACGAAGGATTTTGGACTGTAGAGATTGGATACGACAGGAATTTGATGGCTTAGTGGACCCCCAAAGCTCTACTCCGTAAGTCCAAATAGGTCTTATGATGGTCATGTAGATGAGTCTTTTGTAGTTTATTGGGAGGTTAGAGCGTTTGTCTAGTAAGTGTTGAAGTAGCCTGAAACGTCGAGCAGTTTCTTGTCTTTTCAGTTTAGTATGAGGATTCCAGGTTAATCGTTTGTCGAGGTGCAACCCTAAGTATCGGATCTGTTCTACCTGCACCAGTGGGATATTATTAAAGGATACTGAAGGGCAGGAAGTCATTGGTTTACGACGTAAGGTAAAAGTGATTTGATGGGATTTTTGAGAATTTATTTTAATTCTCCAGTTTTGACACCATTCTTCAAGATCAGTAATATGGGATTGGAGCCTTTGGGATGCAATAACTGGATTGGTGTTGACTGATAATACACATGTACCCTGTGATTTTAAATGATTTTCGCTCTATAAATTCTCTAATTTAAGTTGAATTGTTTAAACACAATAGTACGCTTTCTCGAAGTTTGATGTTCGACTGTCCTGTTATATGATGGAACAAATAAAGCGAATTCGACAAAAATACCGACATTTTTGCACAAACATTTGAAACACCAACAAGGCTGAAAATAGTTCAGAAATACAAAATATAAGTTTAAAAAATAAGAGAAACTACAACCGATGAAAATTTTGAGTTGAGTACGTGGTAACAAATGTTTCTAAGCTAACGGTTGTGTATGAACGTGGGTTGTCCCAGATAACGCTAGACCTCCACCCTGACAATTATCTTCATCGTTTATATATATTTTTTCACATTATCTACTTTTTTTTTTCAAGTGTTGTCATCTACCTATATGATTGCTCCTAGACTTCGAATAATCGCGGACGACTGCCGAGAAGGTACCGTTATTGCCTTGCCTCTTTTGAAAAGATGCATTGAGGCCGGGGTAATCTGCCAGCTTCATTGAACGGATCTCGAGGGCTGGGAGATGGGATCTCATGGCGGGCTCTCAATAGAGAACATGTGTAGGCCAGCCACCTCCTCCTCAAAGCACTTCTTTTTTCATCCTCTCCTTTGGGGAGCAGTATTCAAGTGCTGTAAAAACCAACCCTCTTCTCCCCTACGGCCCTCTCCACCGATGTCTTCGTATCCTTTTTGTAAAGAAGGACATGTTTTTTAAGGACCTCGTTCGGTTTGTTTGAGCAGGACAGGGCTCCTCAGGTAACGGTTAAGTATTTTTGTGGTCATGCTAGGATCAAGGGCGTAGTGGATGGTAGTGTCACTTCAAGTAGTAATTCCGAATAACCTTGCACCATAGCTACTATAATAATATATATTAGTAAGCCCTGAACCGAATGATAATTGTCTTAAGTGGTAAACCAGATATAGGTGGAAGGATAGGGTTGGCTTTGGAGGCTTTGATTAGTGACTCAAAAAAGATAGATAATATTAATAACACCACATATTACAATGCGAATTGGGTTATCAATTAGAAAAATCAAGACTAACTCAGTTTCAGGAAATATTTATATACTAAGCAGAGTGGCTTAACGGTAGAGCAGTGAATTTATGTGATGAAGTTCCTTGGTTCAAATACCGCTGATGGCAAGACATTTTATTTGTATGTATTTATAAAGTGGGTACCCAAAATAAGGTGGAAATCTGGCGGTTGAGCTTTTGTCCCTGAAACTGTACATTCTCTAACATGTATTGAACCCCAGACCCGTTCACGGGTTGTAGTGGTACCGTTTTTTATTATTAAATTAATATTTTATTTGCAATAAAATCTCTTGAGATAGAATACCTCTACTACTAAGGTCCATGAAGGAGCCAGCGATTCAGAAATGTGATTGGTCAGATATCACGCTTAACCACTTGACTTTTTCTCAAATTAAGAGTATCTAATTTATATAGGCTGGTTGAGCTTTATGAGATAGTTGGTACATAACACATGGTCAGACCTGGCTGTTGTCAGATTATATAATAATCTGCCTCAACCGGATTTGAAGCTGCGTAGACTTAGGCACAGAAAATTAATACTCAACAATCTGAGCCACTCCGATCCAAAAACAATGGTAATTATTATTAGAATTAAGATACAATGAATAACAATTAATATTGTAAAAATAGAGGAAAATACGTTCATGTAATGGAAAGTAGCCAAATATTGGGAATAACTGAATTATACAGATAAAATGGATTATTAAAAAAACAAGAAAACTATTTTGATTCTGTTGGTTTTTCTTTTAAGGACCAGATTGTCTAGAAGTTCCAGCGATCTATTATTTCCTGCTCCTGCTTCTATTTTTATGTGATTTACTATTATTAATTATTATTGTTTATTGCATTTTGATTTTTTTTAATTAATCAACCTAATTCTGGAGTTATGGTATATGTCGAGTTAGAGATTTTTTTAAGAAAAAAAAAATAAAACTAAAAGATATATTATGTAGAAAAGATTTTTTTTTTTTATGGCAAAACTTAGTGATCTCTGGAGAAGTATTTATTAAAATGTTTAAAACATGAACGTAGTAATCATACATTTCTAAGCGTAACTAAAGGTTCGACTCTTATACCTCAAAATGCTGTTTACGTGCCATACGTGCCTTGCTACCGAATTCCATACCCCTAAGATGCTTAACCATCCTTAACCTATCAACTACAGCATATTTTAACGACTAACCCAAAAATAATTATGTTAGTAGTTATTCGATTATTTTATTCATGTTTATTTAGAACTGGTAAATTAGTTTTTTATACAAATAAAAATTATGATTTTTTTTTTAAGTTTAAAGTCATTATGTATTCATCCCTCTTTTCTCAATCCGCTGATGTTCCTCAAGGCAGTACCCTCGGCCCAATCCTCTATATAGTTTATACAGCTGACATTCCAACTCATCCAAACACTATCCTAACCACGTATGCGGATGACACATGTCTATAATCAGTCAACACCGATACAATTATAGCATCCCATGCTCTTCAATCCCATATCATTGACCTTGAAAATTGGAGTCAAATCTGGAGGATTAAAATAAATTCCCACAAATCCCGTCAAATCACTTTTACCCTCCGCCGGAAAACCAACGACTTCCTGTCCTCCTGTATCTATAATATCCCACTGATTACTATTGAACAGATCCGGTACTTAAGACTACATCTTGACAAAAGATCAACTTGAAATCCTCATACTAGACTGAAACGAACAGAAACAGCACGCCGTTTCAGGCTACTTCAACATTTACTATACAAACAGTCTATGGTCTCAATTAATTGCAAAAGACTCATATACATGACAATCATCAGACCCATCTGGACTTACGGAATAGAGCTTTGGGGCTCCACTAAGCCATCGAATTCCTCTCGTATCCAATCCTAAATACACCATTCTAAGTTGAACTTTTTATTTGAGTATTACCACTGGGTAGTTTCTCTACTTGCCTTTGTCTCTGGACATGATTTCATGATCTTTCATTATATTTACTTGATCTATTAATATAATACAGTTATAAATTAGATTGAATTCAATACAAAAAAAAAAGTTTAAAGTCGAAATTACTTCATACGAGTCTGAAAAAGTCGGTGAGGGTGATAAGTATTTACATAGAAATGTGCTCGGAAAAGAATTGTATATGCATAAGAGGATTTTTCTTCGAAGCAATATCCAATTTCCTTCACATGCACACGAGAGGAGAGAGAACGGCTTAAAGCGTGGAATTAGATAGAAAAAAGAAACTAACTCGAAACTGCTCCATTATTCTGTCAAATTGGGAAGAGGTTCTTCTGTTTAGATATCATTACTTCTTCCATAGCCCCTCTTATTATCTTCAACATCCTCTGCCTTAGGGCTACATCGGGCTGGAGTACGAAGAGCTGGGTATCTTGAAGTATCTGGAAGGGGAAGACATTGTAGTTCATTAGCGAAAGGAACCTTAATCATTTCCTCATAATGTTTGAAAAACAGCTATTATTGTCATGCCTCATTAATTTTTAGGGATGTCGTTCCATAAAACAAGCATTTCAAAAATAATATGAAAAACAAAAATCCACAAAAGTCGGGGGTTCAGAATATTTTAATGACAGATATTTCCACAAAACCTCGATAAATTATATCCTAAACCTTCCAAGTGAATCACTGTAACTATTGGTGAAAACCGCATGAAAATCTGTGCAGTAGTTTTTCAGTTTACCGCGAACTAACGCGGCTGAGGACTTTGTTTGATAATATGTTTAGACGATTTGTCTATATCATATCATTTTAATTTGTTTTTATCTTCTATTCCTAGTCATAGAGGAGACCTGCAACGAAACGTAAGTTTTAAAATAGTTCAACCTTCTTTAGAAATTCTTTCTCTGACCAGAGCCCAGGCTTCCTCTAATAAATATGGTCAAAAAATATGTTTCAAGATGCTTAATATTAGAAAACACAATTTTATTTTATTTTTAAGTAATTTTATTTTATTTAACGGTTGAGCAGGCAAGTGATTTATCACTCTCAATAACTTGATATTTCTCTCAATTAGAACACCCCAAAGGGTCATTAGATCCCATAGTCACACTGGGTTTCCCCACTCCCTAAATGTAAAAGAAAAAAACATGCACCACTACAAATACCCGAAGGGTTAACGGTTATGCAGGGAGGGGAGTTAACCTGATTATATTCATACAAAAAAGAACAATTGTAAGCTTAATAATAATATTTTCTCAATACGGTTATCAGATAACAACATCTCATCAAGCCCTCACGAAATACTAATAATATTGAAAACCGGATAGGGATTAAGCGAAGAAAAAGGAAGGAGAGAAGTGACTGATGAAGATGTCACAAAAGGAGAAGGAGACATCAAAATATTGACATGTTTGTCAAGATTGGTTTGCCAACGATGGGCGAAATATATGTTTCTTCGCTGTCAGTCAATCAGTGAGGACGAAGGAATATTGGTGTTGTGAAATATTGTGATAAAAATTACATTGATTAATTCGATTCAGGCAACGAAAAATAAAATAACACGGTTTATTTTAATTTTTTATGTTATATATAATTACTAATAGATATTTTTAGATAATATTATCTTGGTGCATATTGAATAGTCCTGATTCGCTTTATCTAAATTAAAAGGATACTTCTAAGAAAATATTTGGGAGCGGAGTAGCCAGTGTGTACTGTGCTGAGCTACAAAGTGAAAGTTAATTTAATCCAAACCATGCATATCTTCCAACAGTACCATGGTTTGAATATCTCTTTCCTTATCTGATCTAAGACTTAATGGAACACTATTCTTTCTCCTATTCGCAGATCCAAAAGCCATCCGATCTTCAAATACCGTTTTTAGTCCCCATTTAGTAACTTCATATCCATCCGATTTCCAAAATAGTAAAAAAAAAGGTTTCGTTTAAAATCAAAATTTTTAAATAGATTCATCAACATAAGCCCTAATGTTCAGGAGTATAAATTTATGATAATTATTTATGGCCTATAGCTTAGGCCGAAATTGGGTAAAATAAAATAAGTCATTACTGTATTATATAAGCATAGACTGCACCCCTTGACCATTTCATACCATTATAAAAATATTTATTGGAAAACAATTGTGAAAAACTAAAAAAAAAAAAATGAACCCCATAGCTTTAACGAGTCAAAAGTTATAATGAATGGAAATCTCGATGTGCACCAGAAACACGTCAAAATGACGGCGCTTCCCCCTACACTTCACGCGATGCGTCCTCACTTATCGTAATGAATTCTTTGATCCTTTATTCGAATCGATAATCGAAATTTTGATGGAGATGATAGGATAGGTAGCTGCAAAACCAAACTGTATCCCTCGATTTTGTTATCACTGTTTTTGATTTTTAATTGTCCCACTATTGAAATAACTTTAAAGACGTATTCACGTCAAAAAAACTTATTAACACATGAAAATAACTAACCAGAAATAAGAATAAAAAATATTTATATTATATTAGAGCCCTGTTTTTTTGGAATTTTTCAACTGGCTCTTAATAATGAACTTATTATTATTGTTGTATACATTTAACTTATATAATACATATATAAGTTATGTAGTACATACTGCGTAGATTTGTTTTGTCCCTCCCCCCCACGAGATGGGATATCCCTCAGGCACGCCCTGGGAACGTCAAATCGCTAAGGGAATTAACTCTGCCATTGATGGCCGGACTCCTCGGGAGGTGGAGGTGTCTCCCCAATTATTCGAGGACGAGGATATTGTTAGTCAAATGCTGTGGGAACGATTTTAATCGACAATTCTTATTGGCTGTAAAACGGATTCAATCGTGACCTAAGTCTCGTGGTCCGGGAATTTTTTTTTCCCCCGCCCGCTCTCACTCTAAAACTTTATTCCCTCCTAGACCGTTCGTTAAGGAGATTTACCTTTTTCCAGGACGAAAAAGAAAAAAAAAGTGGCTATAAAGGATTGAGCAACAAAATAATTGCACAAGGCCCTTCTAATTTAGGAAGTTTATAGCAATCTCGTGGTCTTTCAATAAATTAATACTCATGAATTCAATAATGACAAAATTAGATTATTGTTAGATTTTGATTATTATCACTTATCTTATATCGATGCTTCAAAAGAACAATATCATAACTGGAAACCCAATTATTGAAGGGAGGTATTTGAAATTTTCTTGTCAAAATTAAGCCAGATGAGTTTAAAAAAAAAATAGGTATTGGTAAACCATACCTATTGTAATGATGGTATTGAAATTCTTTTGCAAATAATTATACAAATTTTATAAGCTCTACACTTTTTGATTTTAACTTATGTTATCATTCCCATAATACTTTCTTTGTTACGTTCTTTGAATTATGTGATGACTTTTGTTTTTAATATACAGTCATTTGTTTATAATATACAGTTTTAACTTAGTGAGTTATCATTCCTTTATCAACTTCTTTCACTCACTCACTCACTCCCTGGCACTACGGTCCTACAAGGGCCTGGGTCTCATCCACCACTGCCTGCCAATCACTCCGGCCCATAGCCAGTTCCCCCCAATGCCTAATTCCCAGCTGATGAAGATCGGCCTCCACATCATCTAGCCATCTAGTAGGCCTTCCTTTGGGTCTCCTACCATCGAGCTTCCCAAAGACCAGTCTTCTGGTCATTCTAGTTTCGGGCATTCTCATCACATGGCCCAGCCATCTCAACCGAGCTCTTTTTACAAAAGACACTAAGTCTGGTTCTTCATAAAGTTGTCGGAATTCTTCATTATTAAGGATCTTGCATGCTCCCTGTTCATAGATGGGTCCATAAATCCGCCGCAGTATTTTTCTTTCCCAGACATTCACCATTCTTTCGGCTTTTTTATTCATGACCCAACTTTCACAACCTTATGTCGCTATTGGCATGATAATGGTTTTATATAATGTGATCTTGGTCCATTTTGACATTTGCCCAGTTTTAAGAGCCTTTTGTATTGTATAGTAACAACAATTACCAGCGGCCAGTCTTGCTTTTATATCCTCCTCTATAATAAGAAATTGTATTTATTATGTGTTACCATTGCGTCCAAATATTTTTTTTTTTTTAAATTATTTTATTGGATTGTACAACGGTAATATATACATCCAGTACAAGGGCTGTATGGATAAATAAATACATGAAAGGACGTGTAGAGCCACTACCCATTGGCATCACTCTAATTACATTTTTATTATAGAAGGTCTCGAGGCCATCTTCTCTTCAGACGCCTAGGAGGATTGTCCGGGATAGAATTGGAACCAAGGATGGAAACTAGTGGGTTTGGATGGGCCTGGAGTTTATTATGGAATGATAGGTATCTGGAATGGGCTAAATCGGTAACATATGGAACGTTCAGGTCATTATGGATGGTTTTATTTGTGACAAAATAAGGAGCGTTTAGGATTTTGTGAAGGACTTCGGATTGCAAGGATTGAATACGAGAGGAATTTGATGGTTTGGTGGAGCCCCATAGTTCAATTCCGTAAGTCCATATAGGTCTTATCAAATATTTAAAAATGTTTGTTTGCTTAAAGCCGTACTCCATAAACGGGACTTGTTCTTCTACCAGTACTTTCCTTCTAACGGTACACATGCACATTGTCTTGGCTTTGTTTATATGCAAACCCAGTTTTTCTCCTGCTTGTTTGAATTCCTGAAAGGCTCCTGCGAGTGCTGCTTTACTCCTGCCAGTTAGAACAACATCATCCGCATAGGCTAAATGTTGCGTCATCCTATTGCATAATGTCCCACCTAGGTTTGTTCGTATCGCTCGCGCTGCTGTTTCAACAGTGGGCGACAGTGGGTCACCTTGTCTGAGACCATCAACCACCACGAATTCCTCAGAGAGCATGTTCCCTTTTTTAACTTGGAATATCGTGTTTGTGAGGCGAACAAGTTTTCTTAGTAGTCCTAGATCCAGCATTGGATGATTATGCTATCGAAGGCCTGCTTGAAGTCGATAAAGAGTTTATGAAGGTCCAATACCAGTCGTAGAGCAAATATCTGGTAATTTGTTGATCGGCCCAGCCTAAACCCACATTGATAGTCCCCAATTGTTAACTCGGACCACACTGACAGCCTTCTGTTCAAAAGTATTGCAAATACCTTATAGGCAGTGCTGAGTAATGCAATGCGCCTGTAATTATTGCAGTCGGTTTTGTTACCTTTTGTCGGTACAATAGTCGCCAGGTTCCATTCGTCTAGGATCTTTTCTTCTGTCAAAACATCCCGTATTAGCTGATACAGTTCTTAGCGAAGCTCCTCATCACCACATTTAAGGAGTTCAGCACTTATTTCATCTGGCCCTGGAGACTTATAGTTTCTTAGGCAGCCTATAACATCCTCCATATCCTCTATTTCTGGGGAATCTTCAACTACTCTATCTGTCTCTGCTTTACCGAAAATTTCATCCGCGGTATCTGTTCCTATTACATGACACTCCTTACCTTAGTTGTAGAGATTGTAGAAATGCTGCCTCCACCTTTCCAAGATGGCGGAAGATCCATCTTCTTTCACTTCTCTTTTATATGAATACATACCAGCTCTAAAATATATAGTGGTAAGATAAATAGACAGAGGTAAATATAGAGAAGAGAATTAGCAGTTATCGGTAGTAAGCAGTCAGTATAGGTAAGGCAGTAGTTTTATGTTATTTGATGGCTCATGTCGATCCTTCAAAAGAACAATGCCATAACTAAAAAAAAAAGAAAATAATTTTTTCAATAGAGGTATTTGAAAGTTCCATGTAACTTTAAATAATTGAGTATTGGTAAACTTAAAGTTCAAAGATCATACAATCAAAATATGACATTATTAAAAAAATTGAAATGGAATATCAGATATGTCGTTCCTGAATTAAAGAGCTTCAATCTGTAAAAAAAATGTCAATTGTTGAGTTATGTCATTATTCGTCTAAAGAAGGGAAATATCATTTTATGGCATTTAAAGACAATGCATCGTGAAGACAAAGACAGTGTATCGTACTGTCCTTCAACCAGTTGTCATGTATGGAAGCGAGTCTTAAAGCTGACACGCAACGATGAAGAGCTGTTAAACATGTGGGAAAGAAACATCCTCAGAAAGATCTTTGGCCCTACAAAAGAAGGAGATCGCTGGCGGATGAAGACAAACGAGGAACTTAGAAATCTATATGGTACACCGGATAGTGTTGCCACGATTAAGAGTGCCAGGATAAGATGGCTGGGACACGTACAAAGAATGGATCTTCGGACGTTGGGTGTCAGCAGATGGAGAAGGGCAGCCGAAGACAAGTCGGAGTGGAGGAGGATCACTGAGGAGACCTGCAACAGCGCCTGTTAAATAGGCAGATAGATAGAGACGATATAATTATTCTCTAAAATAAACTTTTCTTCTTAGCTTCTCCATAAGGAAAATTTAATTTCCAGCAATAAAAATTGACAAAAACTATGTACTTTCGGCAAAAATATGTACTTTAATTTAGACTATACTCGGACAAAAGACTTACATGGACCATATACATTACTTTTTTTAATTTACAACTGCATTATAACATAACAAGAAATTTCATGAATGAAACATAAGGGCGATAAAGGCGAGTAGGGATACTACCCAGTGGTAATACTCAAATAAGAAATGGTAGTTAGGTCACAATGGCATCATCTTTTCAGGCAACACCATTTGAGAGATTTGAAGTAGGTTTGAGTGGGACTAAAGTTTGTCATGAAGGGATTGGTATCGGGTTCGTTTCTAAGTGGGTATATAAAAAATTAAAAAATTCAAGAACTGGCAAGACGCTACAAACAAATATCACATCTTGATCACAGATCTTCACTTGACTTACGAAACAAATCTACTCCTACACTAAGTCCTATTTGGACATCTGGAATAGATTTTTGAAGTCAATCCAACATTTCCATTTAATCAAAGTCCTAACAATAAAAACCAAAATTCTAGGGAAAAAATACAATGCTCCTTAGTTAATTTTCTTTTACACTATACACTAGGAAATGAATATTTCAGCTATAAAATCACATGCTCGATACAAATGCAAAGTGCTGAATGTGAGAAAACACACTTTTAGCTTTCAATGTTTATTTTACTTTTATACGTTTGCGATAGAATTGATTAATTTGATACAAAAACGTTAAATCTGAATTCACTTTACTACCGGAATAATTAGCCTTTTAAAATGTCGAATCTTGATAATGCTCAATACCAAAATAATGAATAAAATATTTGTTATTCTGCATTTGTTATGGTGAACAATTTTTTGTTAACTGGAAGTTTCAAAGTTACTTATGTAATACATTCGCGTATTTGAGTGGACAGTGACAAAATTAAATTACATGAAAGGCAAACTATTAAATATGCCCTGTTCGTGTGTTTACTATTGCAATTTTTCGTAAAACCAAAAAAAGTTTTAAAGAAGACCCTCGATGATGATCATGATGTAATTAAAATTTTCATTTTTTTTTTTTTACATTTGTATATATATACATATATATATATATATATATATATATATATATATATATATATATATATATATATATATATATATATACAGGATGTCCCATTTCAAGTGGATCAGACGTTTTTAAACTTTTAAACCAAACAAAATTTTTAAAAAACGATTTAGGTAAAAGTTGTAGTTATTTAGACCTAGTTTAAAGAAATAAAAAAACATTTTTTAGGTTTTTCACTGTAAGTGGTCAATGTCGACCTTCAAACAATGTAGTTTCCTCTTGACCCCCATTTATTTTTCTGTTTCTTAAATGTAGAATACAAAATGTAGAATACAGGAAAAAAATGTATGGAAAATGTAGAAAATTAAAAACAAATTTCTATAAAAACGTCGAAACAGAAGGTTTTTAAATGTCCAGATATTTTCTGAATGATTCAAATACCTTGATTAGTAAGTTATTACGACTAAAAACTCTTAAATAAAATAACTTAATGCTTCATTACGTTTCCTCGTAAAGGAGTTATACTAAAGTAGAGAAAAATATTTAAAAAAGTTACATAAATTTTCCATGTTTTGGATTGTACGTTTCAGAAAAATAAAAATAAAATGGGGGTCAAGAGGAAACTACATTGTTTGAAGGTAGATATTGACCATTTAAAGTGAAAAAAACAAAAAATGCTTTTTTATTTCTTTAAACTAGGCCTGAATAAATACAACTTTTACCTGAATCGTTATTCTGAATTTTCTTTCCTTTAAAAGATAAAAACGTTTGATCCACTTGAAGGGGACACCTTGTATATGTATATATATATTTTTATTTTTTTTGATAAGTGGTTAGAGGTTTCTAGGTCACTGTAGATATTTACATATATCTAAAAAAAAAAAATTGTACTGGATCCAAGAACAGTCTTGGGCTCAGTATGTGGTAGAGACTGTAGTGTTTCCTGGACAAAAGAGGGTGCTAGACCCCATAGGATCTATCTCCGGCTGCTAACAGATTAAATAAAAGCAGCGGTATTTAAAAAAACAAATATATATATATATATATATATAATAAGACCTGAACTATGATAAGAGCGCTGTGAAAGTAAACTGAAACGGATCTGTTGAAGCTATGACAAGTGAGTCGTGCTCGAGTGAAAGTGTATACTGAGTGGGCCTTTCTCTGCGCACGGCTGATTAGGAATCGGATAGGACAGGAATCAGGAAAAGATTTTAAAGCTACAATAAAATCCAGGCATCAATCATAGATATCTCCCGTAAAGGGTCCAATGTCACTATATGGAAATTGATTTCTTTAGTACGTTCGTGTGGCGGCGAACTGTAATGGGATGGAAAGTAGAGCAATGTGCCGTGTCCTCAATCAATTGTTATTTATCTCTTTATACATTATTTATTTATATGAAACTCGCTTTTTTTATTTATTCGATCTATTTATAGGAAAATAATTCAGTATCAAAATGGTAAAAACAATCATACATCTCCTTTCAACTAACTTTTCAATCAACATAAAGTATTAAAAATAATAATAATAAATTGTTTACTCATCATGAGACATGTCCGTTTAGAATAATAATAATATTATATATGAATGGGTATATATGAGAAAGAGTAGGGTATGGTTGATAGTTAAATAAAATAACAAATATAAAAAATCATGCAAGTTTTTTATGCTTTATTTACACATATTGAACTTCAAAATTATTTGGAAAAACATTACTGTCTAGGTGTACTGCCACCATCAGGCTGCTGGCACTAATCTAATCTCGTACGCAGATTTCTAAGAACGCGTTTACATATTGTTCGTGAGACTGCGGTTATTTTAGTTGTATTCTGCTTCAATTGCGTCAGATTCGTCGGTTTGTTCTTGTATACACTACTTTGTATAGTCAGGACTGCAATGTCGGGTAATGATATCAGCGCTCCGTATTTCCACGAAGACCAACGCTGCGACCAGTAACGAAGACACGCTGTGAGCGTTATTGCGAAATTTTTAGAGGTTTCTTGTCTAAGAACTTCAAGAGTTTCTAGGATATAGGCCACTTGCCATACCTCTGATTTATCAATTGCTAAGGTAAACAAATTATTCCCAAACAAAGTGATTTCTCGTAGAGGCACCATTAACTGGCCTCCCAGGAGTCCCGATCTAAGTTCTCTAGACTACTTTCTGTGGGGATACCTGAAAAGTAGGGTATACAAGAACAAACCGATGAATCTGACGCAATCAAAGGAGACTATCACAATAGAAATGACAGAAATCTCACGAACAATGTGTCAAAGTGTTCTTAGAAATCTGCGTTTGAGATTAAAAGGAGTGTCAGTAGCCTGATGTTCGATACCTGGACAATATTGTTTTTAAAATAATTTTGCAGTTCAATCTCTGTAATAAAACATAAACAGACTAACAATGGGGCCCGCTGATTTACGAACGGACCCGAGCGAGTATATAAGACCGATGGTGAGCCGAACGTCTTCATTCTCTTTTCTGCCCTGAAGAAGTCAGCAGCATGTCTGGCGAAACCTTGGCAAAAAAAAAAATTAGCGACACGGTCAAACCAGAAGACACCACTGAAGTATTTTGAATAAATATATTGTCCCTACATGAGCGTCCCGCTGTGAAACCTGCTTGTTCATGAGGAGTAGAGTACGCTTCTTCGTACTTGTCTCGGAGCAGCCTGTCAATAATCCTTGCAGTCGAACTCTGCATACAGCACCTATCACCCTTCTTATATATTGATGATATGTAGCCAGCCCTTAGGTCGTCCGGAATATCATCCCCCCTGAGGACAAGGTTGATAACCTCCGTCAAAAGGGTTAACAGTTTCACGCTTACAGTTTTTAGGAGCTCCATAGCAATTCTCCCAGGTCCCGGAGATGTGTTCTTGAGTACTTGGGGTCATATTTGGATACAACCGGGTCGTCTGAGTATGACGTCAGAAAAAAGCTGAAGAAAGCACGAAAGGCTACCAGAATGATACATCCGGTACTGTGGAATACAGTGATATATACAGAAATAAACGACGTATTTTCACAATCTATCCTGAATTATTCGGAAACCTAGCCTATGAACTCCCGTCTGCACTCAAAGGTGCAGGAAGTTGAGATGGATTTCTGGAGGAGGTGTTTCCGGGCCACCAGGCTGGATAAAATAAAAAACCAAGAAATTTGACAGAGGATGGACGTGGATATATCTCCAAATGAAAGGATCGGGGCGAGCCGCCTAAGATGGTACGGCCATGTGAATAGAATGGCGTTTGAATGTTGGCCGAACCGAGTTTTGAATTGGGTTCCATCAGGGAGGACAGGACTCCAGGAAGAAGATTGGATGGATTGAAAGTCATGGAGCTCTGCTCTGGGTAAATGAGGCAAACCTTATTGGAACGCCTATAAAAAGAAACTAACTTAATTATCATAAAGAATAAAGCCAATCCCGTCTTCAGTCTTGGTTTTTCTTGAAAACTCACGCGAGTATCCAGGTTTTGTGTTGCTTTCCAGAACAACCTCGAAGGTAGCCTCTGTCTCTTGTAAATCTTTTTCTATCTTTCGAACCAGGCAAGTTTGTTCTTATTTTCTTTAAATTACGTAAAAATCCGGTTAGTCAGGCTAATGGGTTTCATTCTTAAGATTATACCATAAAATACAATACTCACCTTTCTCATATCATCCGATATTTATGGCACATGAGTGTACAGCTCACTATTATGCTGTCTGTATTCACCTTATGCATAGTTAGACGTTCTGCAGCACATAGGAACTCCGATCACGTAACAGTGCTTTAATGCATGATTTATTGGTCATTTATTATTATTGTTACTTATACAATACAGTAACTAATTACATAAAACTCCCCGGATGGTCTGATTCATGCTTTTCTATCTAGCGGACAAGAAGTAGAGAAATATCAATAGAGAAGGCCTCATCAGTCTTTGGGAAGTTACTTTGGAGCGTGGAGCTTTCCCGCAACTTTTTAATTAGCTCTATTCCTCCCCACTGCCCTACACGTGTTATCTCCCCTTCGTCTCTTCGGGCTTTCGAATTCCCTGCTTCTTTTTTAATCCGGATTATTCCATAATTAAAACTTGTCGGTAGATTAACATTTGAAAAATGGATGAAATAAAATTCATCGCCAACTTCGCATTGTATGAGAATTTTATTTCAAAGACCTCCAGCAATGCATGCACATAGTTATATATTTCTATTACAAGAACAGTTTTTTAGTGATGTAATATTTTATTAATAATTATATAATACTAGTTTTTGCCCACGGCTTCGCTCGCGTGGAATTTTGTCTGCCACATAAAGTTTCGTGACAGATCTTTTTCAGTAAATAATTTAATTTTTTTAACTCGTATACTATAAGTTACTCGTACATCCGAAATTTCAGATGTCTAACTTCAAAACAGACGGATTCTATACAATCTTTAAAACCCTATTATATTAAGGGGGGAATCCTTGGGGGTGGAATTGTCCAAATTCCTTTCTTAGTCCTCATTTTAGTCAATCAGGTTACAGTTTTATATAAACTTCGCCTGTGTGGTCCTGAGTTCAAAATCCACTGCTTGACGGACTTTTATTTAATCTGCTTGAAGCCGGAGATTGATCGTATGGGATGCAAGACCAGGGGTTCACTCAGCCTGTATGAAATGGGTACCCAAAATAGTAAGAAAAATGTGACGGTTGAGCGTGATATAGAACATCAATTCCCTCACAACACAAAACAGTACAGTCTCTACTGAACTCAAGACACTTTATGCGTTGTAGTGGTACACGATAGGATTTTATATTTTATTTTTCTTTATTTTTCTTTTGATGGTGATTATTTTAAAATATATTTATTATGAAGAGACAAGATTTGTCCTGGTCGGGATTCGAACCCGGTCGTCTGCAGATCTAGTGCAGTGCTCTAAACCACTAAGCTACCAGGGGTCATATCTAAGCCAGACAAATCGATTCTCTTCACCGATTTTATATCCCCGTGTTCTCGCAATTTTTGCGATGTATAAAAATAAATATATTTAAAAATAATCACCATTAAAAGAACAATAAATAAAAATAAATTATAAATATAAAATTGACGTAAGTCAACAAGATCCCAATTAAAGTAATGTTCAACGAACATTCTTCCCTGTGTATACATCGCAAAAATTGCGAGGACACGGGGATATAGGATCGGTGAAGAGAATCGATTTGTCTGGCTTGGATTCGGACCTATGGGTAGTGCACTAGATATGCAGACGACCCTGGTTCGAATCCCTATCAGGACAAATCTTTTCTCTTCAAAATAAATATATTTACAAATAGGATTTTATATTTATTTAAATATTAATTATAGAATTGATTCCATATTCAATGAAACTCATATTTCTAATATAATGTGAAAATTCTCAACTTTCTTTTCATAATATCACATTAAAGTATTGTTATAAATTGATATTACAATATCACTTCATTGTTTCAACGTTATGTCCGGTATTTAAGAATTAAAAATAAAACCCATGAAGTGTCAATAGGCCAGTACATGGAAGAAACTTCAATGTTTCAAAGCCAATGGTTATGCATTGAAGAAAATTTTGACAAGTGCACAATGTAACGTAGCTAACGACTGTTAAACACTCACTGACAGTTGATAGACACCAGGCTATCCTACGATTTCTCGACTTTACCAATATTGTTAGTTAATTAATAGTGCTTAATGATTCAATAATTCATATCACAATATCAATTACATTCACAGCCCCGGTGAATAAGTGGTTAAGTATAATTTTCTCGAAAATGAGTTTCCTGTACTTTAGTAATCGGAATCGAGTTATTTTCGTAGTGAATGAGGGGCTAAGGAAGGTATTGGCTTGAAAAGGAGTTATACCTTATACTGCAACTCCATTTCAAGCTAAAAACTACGAGAACGATACGATTCCGCTTATCTGAAAGCATTTAACTCTCTCGAGACAAAATCCGACTTAACCACTTATTCACCGGAGCTGTAGATATATAAACTAGTTTTAAAAAAGTTTTACCAGTTATTTAAAAGTTTTTGTCACTTCACGCTGGCTTTTGTGTATACCATGTGTTTGCTTCATTCTTTTTTTCTTTATCTCGATTTATTTTTCATATATATCTTTTTATTTTTTCAATCTTTTATTATCTTCCAAATGTATTGGTGACTGATGTTTGTAGAGCGTTGTATGTAAACATGGTTGATTGGTGATATCACCAGTGCTGTGGATTGCTTATATAATTTTTTTTTTTTATTTGTATTCATTACCAATAACAGATATTATTATTTTTTTAAATTTATTTATTGATATTTACAACTGTATAATAAAAATACATCTTGTAAATGTGCTAAGCGATACATATTGACATGTGAAAATGACAAATAGATAAACTACCCACTGGTAGTACTCAAATCACAAGTTAAACTAAGAAGTCACGGGGCCATCTTCTTTTCAGACGCCTCGGAGGATTATCGGGAATTGAAGTGGAAGCTAGGTTTAAATCCAGAGGGTTTGAGTGGAAATAAAGTTTGTTATGAAAGGATAGATAGCGGGTTCGGGCCAAATCAGCAACAAATGGGACATTAAGGTCGTTATGGATGATTTTATTCTTAACAAAATAAGGAGCATTAAGGATTTTACGTAGGATTTTGGGTTGTAGGGATTGGGTACGAGAGGAATTCGATGGCTTAGTGGAGCCCCAAAGCTCTACTCCTTAGGTCCAAATAGGTCGTATGATGGTCATGTAGATGAGTCTTTTGTAATAAATTGGGAGCTTAGAGCGTTTGTCTAGTAAGTGTTGAAGTAGCCTGAAACGTCGAGCGGTTTATTGTCTTTTCAGTCTCGTATGAGGATTCCAGGTTAATCGTTTGTCAAGATGCAACCCTAAGTATCGGATCTGTTCTACAGGCACCAGTGGGATATTATTAAAGGATACTGAAGGGCAGGAAGTCATTGGTTTACGACGTAAGGTAAAAGTGATTTGATGCGATTTTGAGAGTTTATTTTAATTCTCCAGTTTTGACACCATACTTCAAGATCAGTGATATGGGATTGGATGCTTTGGGATGGAATAATTGGATTGGTGTTGACAGATAATACACATGTATCATCAGCATACGTGGTAAGGATAGTATTAGGATGAGTTGGGATGTCAGCTGTATAAACTGTATAAAGGATTTGGCCAAGGATACTACCTTGAGGAAACAGATATTAAAATATAATTTATAAGAATGAGTAGTTGGAATTATTTTTATTATTACAATCCATACAAATTTAAATACCAATTTAATTCTCACATAACTGTTATTGCAACGTAATTTGGCCGAGCTCACACCCAACCACCTGGTTCTTCTCAATAACCCTTTTAGAGGCTGGGTGAGCAGGTTATCACTCAGATCCACAGTTTCGAGAATGTGGCGAATATAATTAATTGTTAGCATCGTGAAGAAAGAAATGGCTTGAATGGCTTATTTTTCACGGTTCATGGTTGAATTTTTAGAAGATCTGAGGAAATCGATCGAGACACAAGTGAGAGGATTACATTAAGATTGATTTTGAAGATCAGGGTATTAATAGGTGGACGGAAGTTTCCACAATCGAGACTTCGCGTTCACTAATCGATTATTCGTTCCATTTTTCTTCTCAGCGTTTCTGCCTGGTATGACCTAACCGGCCCATGGTCAAGGTTTAGCTCACTCGTTATATTTATCAATAATTAAAAATGTTCTTACAATACTATTTTTTATAGTATTTCTACTTCTTTGTTAAGTTTAAGGATCTACAAGTTTATTATTATTTTATTGTTTACTGAAGAATAAGGTCATTGGTAGAAACTACAATTGGTAACTAGCCAGTAATGATTTTTTTTAATTCCTCGCTAATTAATATATATATATATATATATATATATATATATATATATATATACATAAATGTTGGTTAATTTTTATTTTTTTACTATTATTATTAATTAAAATAAACATTAGCAAACCTCTTCTGGAGTATTTTGGAAAGTCTAATTCCAGACCTTTCGCTCCATCTCCTCCTGACTTCAACTTCTTCCAGAATCCAGCTTCTTCTAGTGAGAGGTTCCTTCTCCTCCGTGGACGAATCTCTGGAGCAAATCTAGCGACCCCTCACTGGCGCCCCGGGCGGTCCGTTCTCCGATGCAGATGTAGGTCGATGGCGACCGTTAATCCGGGTATGGTCTGCTCATGAGATTCTTTGTCTGGGAGAAACCAATATACAAATCTAATCTTCTTTAAGAACTCTGATGAAGTTGTTAACTCCATGATTATATCTCTGTATAGTACGGATGATATATGGAGGGATAGGCAGAGTGATCCTAAGCTAACAAGGAACATATTCCGGTATAAAATAAATTTTTGGTAGACCACATTATGTAAATAGAGGAGATATAGGAAAAGAAAATTTATTTCAACCATCACATGGACCATTCCCTCCTCTCTGTGTATATATTACATTTCGTTTACGTTTTGTTACAAAAAAAATCACTATCAATTATATCCATATTATATCCCCTTGACTAAATATTTTTTCTAAATATGAAAAAAGTCGATATTTTTAGTATTGGTTGACCACACAACGTAAATAGGGGAGATATTGGAGCAGACGATTTATTTATTTATTCAGAATTTATTATTGCCTTCACATGCACCATCTCCTCCTCCTTATGGATATATTATATTTATTTCAAGTATTGTTACATTTATTTCCTTTAAAAAAATATATCAATTATATCCATACTATCTTGGATAATATAACTTAGCCATATATATGAGGAAGAAAATGGTCTGGCTGGAGGTAAAAAAAATTCTCTTAAATAGGGAAAACTGTTTAAAACATCGATATTTTAAATATTGGCAGACAACTTAACTTATATACAAAACAAAATGGAGGTGAAAATAGGGTTATATTTTTGTTGAGAATTTATTTTGGCTCTCACCGGGGTAACTTTTTTTATATATCGAAAATTATATTTATCAGTATTATCATCATTATAATATTTTGTTCTCGCCTACCGCCTACATGTAATAAAACCTAAAAAGAGTAAAACATTTGTTTTAGGTTTTATTACATGTATTTTCAAAATATTAGTTTAATTATGTTGTTATTGTTTTTCTTTGACAAAGAATTTTCAATAATAACTAGCTGACCCGGCCACGCGTTGCCGTGGCTGTTGTAATAGTTTTAAAAAAGATTACGTTAAAATTTGAATTTTAAAGAGACAATGAATGGATGGAAAAAATGAATTAAATAGATTTTTGATTTTACATTTTATTCATCTTATATCTAAGTATTGTATATAGTAAATAAATAATATAAAAATTCTTAACTGATAAAATATAAACATTAGATTAATGAATGAGGTATATCGTTGTTGATTTTTAATTATAGCTAATAATATTTTTTTAAATTAAATTATTTATTTCAATTTAATTGAGTGCTAATCGATGCACAATATTTTTTGTTAATCTGTCCTTTGCTAATACAAGCAGATTAGATGGTGTACTAACACTTGAGCATGCATCATATAATTTTCCATGGGAGAAACATGTATGTTCTAGGTCCAAACCGCAAATGGATATTCTCTGGCCTTGAGACTTTGAGCAAAAGCCAAGCGTATATCAAATTGAAGGCTTTTGAAAGGTATTATGGGTTCTGATGGTATCATTGGAAAACTTGGCTATAGAATGATTTTTCCTTTAAAGATTCCAGTCAACATTGCTGCTTCAATAACTTTTCCGGTGATATTTTTGATAACCAAACGTGTACCATTCCATAATTGGTGGATTTAAACTACGCTAAATTTTGAAATAAAAAAAAAAATTTCAAAAATCAAATTTCATCTTTTGTAAAAATAGTTATTTATGTTTTTCCCCTAAAACGCACCGATTACAAGCCAAAAACTAAAATAACTCCGAACATTTCAATGTACTCCCGTCCGTTTTTTCGGTTAAGAACTTGGATTTACACTACTCGGGCATGCCCTTACAACATATCAAAAATTCAGCATCATCAAGAGTCGCTGCTACGATCAACGCATAATCAATAATAATGGTCGACCCATATCACATAGGGGTATGAAAAATAGTTTACGCCCGATTCTCAGACCTACTGAATATACAGACAAAATTTCATAATAATCGGTCGAGACGTTTCGGAGGAGTTTCGTTACAAACATGTGACACGGCAATTTTATATATTAGATTTTTTTTTTTTAATTTATTAATTGAAATTTATAACTGCATACTGAATACATCGAGTAAATATAATCAAAGATAAATAATGTCCCGAGATAAAGGCAAGTAGAGAAACCACCCAGTGGTAGTACTCAAATAAAAAGTTCAACTTATGGCATCGTGGCCATCTTCTTTTCAGACGCCTCGGAGGATTATCAGGAATTAAAGAGGTTGCTTGGTTTGAAACAAGTGGGTTTGAGTGGGAATGAAGTTAGTCATGAAAAGATTGATATCGGATTCGGGTCAAATCAACAACAAATGGTACATTAAGGTCATTATGGATGAGTTTGTTCCTTACTAAAAAATTTTTAATTCTGTACTCAATTCTTTCCTTTTCAGACAAGTTTCTGCTTATGATTTCGCCAAGATATTTAAAACTTTTAACAACCTGAATTTAACCGAAATCTGTTTTCACTTTATTTTTACTAAAGTGGGGTCTGTTTTGTCTTTCGGACGGCGATTTTAAGTCCAGTTTTTTCAGATACTTTCTTCAAGGAATTTATTTGCCTAATCGCATCTTCTTCCGACTCTGCCAGTAGGGCTAAGTCATCCGCAAAAGCCAGACATTTTACCAGGATATTGCTCTTCTAATTTCCTACTTTAGCCCCTGATGTTTCTTTTTCCCATACTGTCTTCATAACTTCGTTGAGAATAACGTGAAGAGAACAGGTGAAAGTCCGTCCCCTTGTCTCACACCGGTTTTTATCTGAAACGGTTTGCTGATATTTCCTCTTAATTTTATTTTCGCTTTTGTTCCTGTTAAGGTATATTTTATAAATTATATTATATTTAAATATATTATTTACTTCACCATAATCTATTTAGAGCTACAAATAAAATATCGATATTCACATCTTACTACTTTTATAAATAAATAAATGTATAAATAAAAGGCTTAACGAACCAGAAGGCTCGATGTCGATACCACCAATCTATGTTTACGAACCTCCGTCCACGGAGCACCACCTAAACTCCAACCCGCTAGATCATTCCTGACGGAATCCTCCCACCTACGCCTCGGTCTACCCTTTAGACGTTTCCCAGTTGGTACAGCGCCTATTAACATCTTGGGAATTCGTTTGAAGCCCACCAACTTTTACATGCCCATCTTAATCTTCGCGACGCTATCACCTAAATAATATTTACCGGATGGATGCTTCGCAATTCCGCGTTATGTAATTTCCTATATTTCCAAGTGATCTCATCCTTTTTTGGACCAAATATTCTACTTAACACCTTATTTTCGAATACCTGAAGAACTTGTTCATCCTTCAGCGTTAGTGGCCAAGTTTCACATCCATGGAGAAGAGATGGAACGATAATTGTTTTATAAATTCTGATTTTTAGATTTCTGGACAAAAGACGCGAGCTTAGTAATTTCGAGACCGAATAGTAACATTTAAAGCATTTCCCCCCTTTAATCAGGCCTTTATTTCCTCTTAAATTTCTTTTTTTCCAGTTACCATAGACCCTAAGTACTTAAACATCTCCACATGTTCGAACTTATTCCCTCCTACAACAATATCACCAAAATTTCGCCCTTTCCTTCTACTGACCATATACTTAGTCTTATCCGAATTTATTTCCAGCCCTATTTCCTTAGCAGTATTCATTAACGTTTGTGTATTTAGCTTTATAGTTTCTTCGTCCTCACCCAACAGTACAAAATCGGCCGCAAACCCAATCACGAATTTTTTTCCAATTCAAGTTCAATTTCAAACCTCTTTCGTTGTGTATCACCTTTTTAATAACGTACTCGAATGTTAAATTAAATAGTACAGGTGAAAGCGAATCACCTTGTTTTAAATCTGAACTAACCTCAAACTTCTCCGAAAAATTGTTACCAATTCTAACCTTGTCGAAAGTTTCGCTCATTCACATCCTTACCAGATTTACAAATTTCTTTGGTATACCCAGTTCAATCAATATGTTATACATAATCTGATGGTCGATAGAATCATACATTTTTTTAAAATCGATATAAAGCTGATGAACAATACCATTGTATTCTAATTTTTTCACTAGTATTTGGCATAATGAAAATATTTGATCGATAGTTAAACGGTTTCGTCTAAAACCTCACTGATAATCCCGATAATTTCTACGGCGCATTCCGTAATTCTACTAGTTAGGATTAATGAGAATATTTTGTAGCAAGTATTACTACTTTTATAAAAAACACAAATTGTATTTTTCCCTGTAACATTTATCTTGTGGAGGACGCTGGTAGTAAATAAGATAGCTTATTACGTAGAGTGCATGAGTACTCACACCAAGTTCCCTAATTCGATACTGACTATGCTATATACATTTTTTTTTTATAAACTGTATTTATTTCATAATAACAACTAAGTGAGATCTAGAAACCCCACAGTGGCTCACCCTGCTTTAATGCTGAGTACTCTTAATTGGAGGCAGAAATCTGGCAGTTAAGTGTGATCTCAGATAGATATCCTACCTTCTAAACCGTTGGCTTAGACTGTAATGTCCTGCAATGTACAGAACCCATGAGGTTTAGTGGTACTAGACGCTATGTTTTCATAGCATATACTGCGAACTATTGTAAATTATAATGCCATCAATATTTATTGGACTGAGAAATTGTACAGAAAATCAGATGAAATTAGGCAGCTCAGTGATGAATCTGATGGCGAAAATTTTGATTTATCGGATAATAGTGAGGGAGAAGATGAATTAATTCAACAATCCAATCATGATAGTATCTCGGAACAATCTAACGTTGAAGAAAATATTGAAACTTTAATTTTTTTATTGACCGAGATTCAGATACATTGTGGATATCAAACCCTATGGCTATGGCAAAAACCAAATAAAAAAACATTGCTAAATATTACTAGGTCCGACAAGGTTTATTAGAAATTTATCACCTGAATTATACATGTTTTTGGCCTTCATGACAACTGAAATGATTAACGATATTGTGCTAATTACCAATAAGTGCTATTGAGGTTAGAAAGACGTTATATTCGAAAATTATATTGTATTTTACTTAATAAAACTAATTTCTAAATGATTATATTGTAAATTTCAATTCCCTATTGCATATGATAAAAAAACAAGCGATGCGGTACTACATAAGTGCCGCGCGCGCCTTCAACTGTTACAGACTGTCCACGAGCCAATACTCAAACCCAAATCTACAACTACATTTCTACTCTCTGCCCTCCTACCTTCTTCCTAATTTTAGAGCTAGTAGATGTAAAAAAAGAGGACATAACAAGTAAGTTTACATTGCTGACAATACGGAAGCATTGATGAAACTTCATTATTGCTAAAATATTTTATTAAACAATTTGCTTAAAACCATTGATCGGTAACCAATGACAAATATTTGGCAATCAACAAAATTTTTGATATTTAATACAACATATAAATTTTAACTGTACCGTTTGAAGTAATATGTTGTATATTTTTATTATTATAATATGTTTTACTATTGAATACTTGGGACAGTAGAGCATATGGCTCAACTAAAGAAGAAAATCATTTCTGCGTCAAAAATAATGAAAAACTTAAGGAACTATATTGAGAACCTGACATAGTGTATTGTATCAAATATAGAAAAATAAGATGGTTAGGCTATGTACACTGAATGGATATAAAAAGGCTCCCAAAGGTGATCATGGAGGGACGTCCAGATGGAGAAAGATGAAGAGGCCGGCCTAGATGGCGGTGGCTGGACAATGTGGAAGTAGGCCTTAGGTTCCTGAGTGTGAGAGCATGGGGAAGAGACCAAAGAAGATCAGTCATAGTGGAGGAAAATTACGGAGGAGGCCAATGACTCGAAGAAGAATTAGTTTGAAATAAACCGATTATTTGTTTTTTTTTTAAAATGGTGCATATGCCAGGTATCTTTTAATTACCACCTTAATATAAATAAAAATATAAAATTTCTACTTAGTTTCCATTACTACACTAAACTGTCTGATAAAATATTAAATAAAGATATGAAAATACTACAAGTAAAATTATGTAGTAAAATTGCTAATATAGTTACATTGTAATAAGAACAGGCTAATAAAGCTACAACAAGTAAAGCAAAGTTTAATATAAAGCCACAAGGTGAGGTGTTCCGCAGGGAGGTGGTGCCATCGCTGTTATGCGCTTCATCTGTCTCAGCTGGAGGCGGCTACGGTCGTATCCTGCTTTCATTAGCCTGGATTAATGGTTTGTCCTGTCTTATGGGTATTCTGGTCTGAGGGTGGCTCCTTTAATATGCATTACTATGACTAAGATTATAATAATAAACAATTGTCTAAAAGTTCTATACTTCTAAAATAAATCCAATAAATATGATAAACATGTGGAAGAAAAAAAAGGAAAAAATTTAATATTTTCCTTGTTGTATAAAGTGGAATCAGAAATCATCTTTTTAATGTAAAAAAATATTAAATTTACTTAAATGTAACAATATTTATTTAAACCCACTTTTGAAAAACCTTGCCTACTTTTATATACTGTTAATATCTGGTCACGAAGTTACCAATTGACTCGGGTGGCAAAGAAATAAATGAAGAATATTACGATATTTTTTTAACTAAGAACCTCAATTCTAACTAATAATGAAATTCGAAAATTATATGTGATGACAACAGAGGAAAAGCGAGGTAAATCGATTTTTCATAAGAGGTTTCTGATCGATTTTCCAATGTCGAAATCGATGGTTTGGTCAAAAGTGGTTAAAACGAGTTCAAACAGCTGAAAGAGTATACCCGTATAGGGGAATAAATAGTTACCTCATACTTCCGCAGTACTCTTCGGAAAAATGAAGGGTTTCGAGCATCTCAATGATCTTCTTCATTATCGGATTGAAAGGATCAGCAGCCTGCATTGACTTTAACGAAAATAATGATGTTAGTAATAATCTAAATATATTTTGAGGTTATTTTCCAGTTACTTCGTTTTTACCTAGCAATCATCATATGATAAGTTATAGTGTAGGGCAGTACATAAAGTTAACAAAATCATGGTTTGATACATAAATATAAGAAAATGTAATTAACCTGACGTTATTATTAACTTTTTATTTATTATTTGTTCTTTTCGTTTGTGGTTTTTGTTTGTTTTTATGTGTTTTTAAAACCTTCAGACTTATCTTTGTTCTGTCAATTAAACACGGTAAAGAAAATCCCTAACCAGTTAGCATCGAACGGTGATCATGTACAGGAACAGGTACAGGTACCGAGCCCGATCACGAAGGGTCTATGACACGACGGCCTAATTGCTGGAGGTCTGCTCCGGGAAATGGAAAATTATCGGTGTCCATCGCCACCATCCTCTCCCACGGCGATTACCACTCTCCTCTTCGGGAATGTCTTACGATCCGGTCGCTGCATTCCTCTGCTGATGGACGACTAACTGTTCGGGTGGATTAGCTGCTGGGGCATAGTCGGTGCTAATGAAGTTTGAACCAAAGTTAGGTAAGAAATCATGAAAAATTCGGATAAGGAATGAGTAGGTAGTTGAAAGCTTTAAAAAAAACGCAAGGACGACGTTTCAAAGGATGCTGTAAGACTAGGTGCAAAAAAGTGGAGAAACGAAGCCAAGAACCGAGGCGAATGGATGGATATAATCTGGAAAGCCAAGCGTTTCAAAGTCCTGCAGAACGGAGGAGTACTGCAAGGTAAGGCAAGGTTAAAAAAAGAAATACGGAAGTTAGGGAAGGTTTCAAAGCGATATTTTAGGAATCTGTGTCATCTGATGCAGCGTACAGGATACAGGACTCTACAAATAATGTATTAATTAAAAGGTACCTATTTTTTTATTTTTTTTAATCTGAAAACTGCTGACGGTAGATAGAACGGGTACCATAAACTGGTTGGGGGTGTGATCACTTTATTATGTTCTGAGGTTTCGGTCAAACTTTTAGGCCTTTACCTGATAAGAGGAAAAAAAAATACATCTCCAGTGCAGTACTAAAGACAATAAAATAGTTTTATAAGCAGAAGAAATTGAGTTATAATTGCGGGATATATTGAATAAGAGGTTAAAGCATAAAATAATTTTTAAATATTTTTGTTTTGAAGAGAACAGATTTGCCTTGGCTGGGATTTGAACCCGGGTCGTCTGCGTCTCCGTTGCAGTGGTCTAAACCACTGAGCTACCAGGGGTCGTATCCAAGTCAGACAAATTCGTTCTCTTCGTTGTAATTTTTGCAATGTATACACGGGGAAGAAAAATTGCGAGAACACGGGGATATTGGATCGGTGAAGAGAACTTCAAATATTTTCTCTTTAAAACAAAAATAGTTAAATATAAAATAATTGTTCAAGAATAAAAAAAAAAAAAAAAGCAAGTTATGGCATCTAAGAAAATATTAGAACTAAAAATTACATTAAAAGACAAAAGGATACTTGCACAATCCATAAATGGTTCAGATGACTTTTTCAAAAGGTCACAACATGGTAGAGACTGTGCTTATGGTTTACCTGTGATTACGCACAACCGGTAGGGTTTTAACTAATTAAGAATGATTTCCACGAGAGTCTGAAAATCTCACATGTTCGATCTATGACTGATAACAGATTAAATAATTAATCTCTCTTAGTCAGCAACTCAGTTCTTTGTACACTGAACCACCAATAAATTATAAATAAATAAATTTCATTATAATGGTCATTAGGTTACTTGAAAAATAATAAAAAAATGATTGTTGTTGATGAAATGATTCACCCATTTACGTAGTTGAGGGGACAACCGATTTATTGTGGCGTAAATGCCTCCCCCCCCAAAAAAAACTCTCTCGTATTCTTTCTTTAAGTCCCTTAATATCTGAATTAATGAACAATGTATGGTTTTCAGTTAATCAAATACTTATAAAATTAAATATAATTAATGATTGATGTAATAGAGTTAGTTTATACAAGATGTAAAATGTCAGTCCTCGTTTAGTCCTTTCTACCCACAAACAAACCTTAATCGGATTATGGATTGAATCGGTATTTTTAATTGAGCCAACGTTTCGGCCTACGGTGTAGGTCATCTTCAGGGCTAAACCAGAAACAGAAAATGACTATATAAATCATTGCAGTACAAAGGAAAAAATCCCAAAATTTATATTTATGTGAAGAGTAAGATAAAATTATAACAGAATTATGAATGGATAACAGAAATTATAATAATTTAAAGAGATACAGGGATTGACTGCACCACAATTATCCAGTCAACTATTTTGCACTCAAACTTAATCGAATTAGTTTGGATATCTGAAATAATAAATTTATATAAATATTTTCCAACATTTTTTTAAGTGGAAGAAATTAGATTTATAAATGGAAATAATAAATATGGAATTGGATTCCTTTATTAAATGTTGAATGTACCATTAGTAATTGGATACTCATATATTTACAAATCCTTCTTTAGATATGAAGGGAGAGCATACAGGATCATTTAAGGAAAATATATTGAGTGGAAAAGTGCTATTGTTGGGGCCGCTGCTTTATCCCCTTCTCAACATTTTCCCCAGTCACTAAGTCCCGCATAGAGGGTGGATATTCATGTGGGATCCGATTACTGCGAACCATTGAGCTCAGATATTGGAGCTTAGAAAAAAAGAAAAAAAAATCTACCACCCACCAGTTGGCAAAGCGGAGTAGGGAGGATAACATACCGTGAAATTAGAACGCGGAGTTTGTTTAAGCGGCTGATTTGGAGGACAGATCAGCGATTGGGTACGGATCTCGAGTTCTGGGGGGACGACGACGGACAGGAATTCGGATCCGAAGAAGGGCATGAGTCACGTAGTTGATGGTGGTAATGGCAGAGCGGGCCCTGGAGGAGTGGGCACTGTTAGTGGTGGATAATTAGTTCTGGGAGGTGATCTGTTCTAGAAGTTGGCTGGAGCATCTGGAGCAGCCGAGGTCTGGAAGTGGTAAACTATTGCGGCAATAGCAGCTAGTAACTACTAATCTAAATGACTATGCTCCTAATTAATTAATTACTTTAGTCTCTTATCCTTACTTTTTTTTCATTTACAACTCCAAAAATGAAAATTGTCCTGGAGTTACAAATGTTGAGTTCTCTAACATTATATAACTCTTAAATAGCTACATTTCTTTACCAATTTATCCAATCCCGCCGACCATCATACATTTCCGATCTCCTTAAGTTCAGAACCTCGGTCCACTCCCGTAACACCCGTTCTCACCTCTCAGACCTAGAGCTTTCCTTATCCGATCGTCATCCCTTTGGAACTCTATACATTTTTCCATTCGTCGTTCCAATAATCTTTCAACCTTCAAATTCCGTATATTCAATCCCCTTATATCCTTACAATTCCCAATAAATCGCAAATAACATACTCAGTTTTCAGATTAAAATTTTCCAACTGATAAATAAATAGTGTGTTTTTGAGTTATATGTAAGTGCGTTTTGTTTATATCATTGACGCTTCACTCGTCCAGTTAGATATTTTTAAAAACAAGTTTTCTTAGTTGATATTGTTTGTATTTTTGTTTCATTATTTGCTTTGTTTTTTATAGTTGTTGTTGTTTGTTTGTTCATTTAACGTCACTTTATGCTGCTATGGCTATTCGGATGATGCTACAGTGGGAGCTCTAAATTTTGCCTACCCATGTTTAATTTGGATAGGGATTTTTAACGAGTACCTGACATCATACAGGCTCGGGACCCCCGTTTAACGTCCCTTCCGAAGGACGGCGTAACTAAGGATTTTTTCTCCCTTAAAAAATCCTAGGGCCACCTGCCGGGCTACGAACCCGCGATCTTGGGCTTAGTAGTTTGTTACACTAACCACTAGACCACAGGTGACCGTTCTTTTTTATAGTTGGCATTGTAATTTGCATACATATGTAATTATCAATTGTTTCTCTATATATAATTGTTGTAATCTTATTTCTATATTGTTTTTTATTTCTTGAACTCCGTTTTTTTTTTCTTTATTCTTAAAATGTTATCGGTAATGGTCGTAAGTGTAGGAAAATGTAAAGCCCCAAGCGAGGTTTCATCGAAGACGCTGCCTAATCCCGTTGTCATTTAACGAAACAATGATAATATATATATATGTATATATATATATATATATATATATATATATATATATATATATATCTTTTAAGCAAAGGTTACTCTACCTATTTTATCTTCTAAAAAGATTAAAGATACATTGCGTTGTTTGGAAAGATATTTAGACGAGTAAAGTATTA
Source organism: Troilus luridus (assembly GCA_964056705.1). Taxonomy (NCBI): domain Eukaryota; kingdom Metazoa; phylum Arthropoda; class Insecta; order Hemiptera; family Pentatomidae; genus Troilus; species Troilus luridus. The sequence continues at coordinate 193,685,993 of OZ057412.1, read as the reverse complement.
ATCCTTATCAACTTATATACTTTAGTTACCTTAAGCATTCCATGCGCATTATTTGAATATTTTATACCATATAATTTAACTCTGTATTTTATGGGTTATCGCAACAACCTAACGCGGATGGAAATAAATTCGTATATAAAGAAACATATTGTTTTGTTTTTATGTTTATAATATCTACATAATAAAATACATTAGAGAGACAAAACATGACATAGTATTTCTTAATACCCGTGCAAAGCCGGGGCAGGTCCCCAATTGTTTATAAATGGATTAAAAATAACTTAAACGGTTTATAAATTTTAAACAATAATTTTTATCAATTAAACCCAGTGTTTGTTGTAGCTACATAGTTTATAATGATGTAAACTATATGATAGTTTGGTTGAATAAATAATTAATTTTCTTGCACACTCTTAAATATCCTTAATTATGATAATTATTCTAAGAATGGTATGAAATGGTCAGGGGATGCAGTCAATATTACACAAAGTACGAATGACTTGTTTGACTGACCTTTACTTACAACTCTTAGAATTATCCAGGCAATTATTTTCCAGTTAGTTAAGTATCTTAAGTTTATAATAAGTAATAATATTTGACACATATATTAGTGTGGATTGTATATTAAGTACAAAAAATGTTTGTTGTTTTAAAAATCCTTATAAAAAAACAATTCAATAAATCGTAGTAAAACCGTCGATAGAATCCGATAACAACTGTAGCCGATAATGGAAGCTAGGCGATGGAATAAAAGCCGGGTCGAAACGGAATAAATAAATAGTTACAAGAAGAAATCGGATGAGCGTGAAGGCGGAGGAGGGAAGTGAAAATAGGAAAGGAAAAAAAGGGTGAAGAAGAAAGGAAAAGCTGGCGAAGCGGAAAACTAGGTTCTTGTTCGACCTGGGAGGATTAGCTAAGCCTCTTCTTCAGGACCCGGGGTCCATTGAGTCGGATGGTCAATCCGTCCTCAGGGTCCGAAGAGGTCTTTTCATGGCTCATTGGGGCGGCTCTTGATCAGCTCTAGGCCAAGTCCAGATTTCTTCATTATTCTCTTATAGGCTAATGAGAAGGACCTGTACCTGTAAGAAAAATAAAGCTAAGGATACAATCTAATTTGTATGATATATTATATAAGTAATAGGATGTTGGAACTATTTGTATTTTCCTTCGTTCCAGACAACCTTCAATTTCGTTTATGTCCTGGGTTCAAATCCCGCGCGCTAGCATACTTTTATTTAACCTGTTTGCGGCCGGAGATGTGTCCTAGTGGATCCAGGACCTTCTTGTGGCTCACACAATTTCTATATTTTGGGTAACAAAAATGAGACAGGAAACCTGGCAGTTGTTGTGTAGAACCTCAGATCCTACATGGGTTTTAGTGTTTTTTTTTTAACGAATGTTAAAATGTGTCTTAATTATAAAAGTTAATTAAAGAATTATATTGAGTTTTTTAATGTATTAACCCGTATAACTAATAATCTGATAATGGATTGAATTGGCCAGACGGTCCAGTCAAAGATAACACAAAATAAGCAAAACTTATTTTTTAAATTTGCCAACGTTTCGGGCTACGATGTTACGATATTAAATTATCTTAAATTAATTATTATTGATTTAACTTTAAATTAAGTGTTTAACTATTAAGTAACGTGGGCACTATTAAAGAATAATTAACCTTATTTTTGTGTTATCATCACTGCACCCCCTAACCAATTCTATCCTTCATTAGATTCCTTCGATTCAACTTTTCCTCTCTAACATGAGATTTTTATGATTATAAATGTAGTTATTTTTAAAGTAAAGCATCTTATATACGGTTCCAATTCCCTTGCCTTACTGAGGTTGTATATACTAATACTCAGGATATAAAATCTCGAATTTATATTTACTGAATCACAGCTAGGAACTCGTGATGTCTTTGCCGACGTTTCGCTGGTTAAGCCCTAGTCTGAAACTAGCGGTCTCAGCTTAAGCTCTAAGGAAGCTAGCAGTATGGCCAGCGAAACGACGGTAAAGAAATCACGACACGGTTGAAACTAGAAGAAATACGTGGTTAATGGATTATATTTATTTTCACTTTACTGTAATAATATATATCTCGTCCATCATAACTCATTCAATGATAAAAGAAATATTATTATTTTATTTTATTTATAATTTAATTATAAATGTAATTTCAAATTATTACCTGTGGAAAAGCGAGGTTGTATATACTAATACTCAGGATATAAAATCTCGAATTTATATTTACTGAATCACAGCTAGGAACTCGTAAGGAAGATTGTCGTAAGGAAGAAAATAGTTGGGGGTGCAGTCAAATAAAAAGACTAAATAAGTGGTCTTGCTCCAGCCTCCTATAGCCCTGAAGATGACCCATAAAGTGGGTCGAAACCTCGGCACATAATTAAATAGGTAACCACTTATTTAGTGTTTTTATTTGACTGCACCGCCAACTACTTTCTTCCTTAACCAACTACTTTCTTCCTGTGGAGTTCTAGGCCTATTTTGATTTTATTAGTACAGCTTTAATTTATTTACTTTTTTGGTTGATTTGAATTTGAGTAATTCATTCCCGTAGAATACTATAAATTTCAAGAATAGCATAATACAGACAGGTACTGATGAAATTACGTCTAAAAAGGTAAAAGGAAGGTATGAATAATACGTCCAATGTATCTTTTACTCACGATAACATCTTATGCTCCCATATACGTCCTATCCCGTAACTATACCATAGTGACAAAAGGAAAATAAGGCGAGCATAAAGAAGAAAGAGAGAGAGATAACAGTTATCATATTGCATAGAGAAGACGGAGGGATATGTAAAGAGGAGAGAGCTATAGATGTGAGATACGATCGTTATACACTCGCATTATTTGTCTCTTTATAGCGAACCCTACTATTAAATTTCCCGCTATCCTCACCCAGAGGAACTATAAACGGGAATGGCCAACCCGGTATTTCCAGAACTGAGGAGTTTAGCTCCTGATGGCTCAATATCCAGCGTTTAGGGAAATATAATAAAATTTTCCGATAGCACTTGCTATGTATGGATGATTTTTCCTACAGCAATGAATATATGACTAATAAATAAATAGAACGCATAGAAGGCGATTTGAGCCAGTTCCTAGTCCTGATTCAGTAAATATAAATTCCATATTTTTTATCCCGAGTATTTGCATCTAAAACCTCATTATATGACATTTTACTTTTTAAAAAATCGAAATCTATAATAATTAAAATCTCAGAATGAATTTATTATAATAAATTATTTACAACTATACAGAGCGATCACCTGTCGTGCAGTGATTAGCATAAGAAGTTGATGTGAGCGAGATCGCGGGTTTGCACCCTAGTATCTCTATGCAGTTGGTTATGGAGACTTTCGAAGGGGACGTAAAACAGTAAGCCTGTAAGAAGTCAGTTGCTCGTTAAAGATCCCTATTAGAGCTGGTTATGCAAAATTTAGGACTCACACTTAAGCATCCTTTTATTAGCGATCGCTATAAAATCCGAGCCATCGCTGCATCAATCGACATTAAATTAAAAAAAAAAACTTCAATATATAAATAATTTAATACATAAAACGAATAATCTAAAATATTTAACATATAATATTAAAGAGATTTAAAAACAAAAAGTATTTATTGAAATTCACAACTTTATATTGAATACAAGTAAATGTAATCAATGATAAATCATGTCCCGAGATAAAAGCAAGCAGAGAAACTACTCAGTGGTAGTACTCAAATAAAAAGTTCAACTTAGTAGATCACGATGCCATCTTCTTTTCAGACGCCTCGGAGGATTATCAGGAATTGAAAAGGTTGCTAGGTTTTAAACTAGTGAGTGGGTTTGAGTAGAAATGAAGTTTGTCATGAAAATATTGAAATCGGATTCGGGCCAAATCAGCAACAAATGGGACATTAAGGTCATTATGGATAACTTTACAATCTATATGTAGCGTAACAGTGGACTGAAAAATACTTTTCAAAGAAAGGACAATTTTAAAAATAATAGTTTAACGTTTTACAAAAAACTCTGGTATTAATTATTTAGTTTATTTGCAAATAATTTATGTTGGAAATCGATTCCCTCTCTAAACAGTTATGACCATGTACCCCTTTAACGACAACCGCTTACCCTGAACCCTCCGCAGACACACCCTCCCGATCTGAGAACCTCCGACCGATACAAAGCAGACAATGAGGACTCGTCGCGTGGCGAGACAAAGAACGAGGAAGAGGAAATGGATGGTGGCGGTCCATCCTTTATCCTTCTGATGGCCGTCATTTCTATTTTTTCTTTTGCCAACACACAACACATTCCCCTTCATTCAGTTATCTAACGACTTCCCAGATTGGCCATGGAAGGACCTGGGGTCTGATATCTAAAGGGTCTATTCTATGTCTGCTTTATTACATAATTAAATAGCGTGGGTACCAGCCGAAAATAGAAATAATAAAGAAATGCTACTACAAGTAATGGAATTCAAGAACAAAAGCGGATAACTCAAAAATTTCAAACAAAATTTGACAAAAAGGCTCTTTGCCGCTTTATTTCTCATGGTTTCAGTCCGGTTCTGAACCTGAAGTGTCGGAGCATCACCACTCATTAGTTGACCAAACTTGTGAAAAATATGAAAAAGTCAATTTTTGAACTTTGGAATGATCCGCATTTGATCATGAAAAACTAATACTTTAATTTATATTTGTAATCATATCATAGCGATTTTGATATTTCTTGTTTATTTTTTCCGTCTAATTTTATTAAATCCATTAAATCTTCTATGTAGTTTAATTTTATACCTAAGTCCAAGGTTTAGCCAACAGCTATTATTTGCTGATTATTACCAATATATGCATGCATTTAGGCCAGTCTTATTATCTAGGCCGATACTTAATTTATTGGACTAGGCAAGGAAAGAGCTTAGAATAATTCGAAAGAAAGAAGGAATGGCAATAGTTCTTACAGTGCCAGACATATTTTGAGGGATCATAAAAAAACTATCTATCTAACGGCGTTATGGTCCTGAAAACCTCCTCAGTGATCCTCCTCCACTCCGACCTGTCTTCGGCTGCACTTCTCCATATGCAGACACTCAACGACCGAAGGTACACCTCCACATCCTCCAGCCAACGAAGTCTAGGTCTCCCTCTGCTCCTCCTTCCACCAGGAGGTCCCTCCATCATCAAAATAAAAAGATTATGAGGTGGATGTAAGGCAAAAAAATCTTTATCGGAATTCGATATGGATAACACAGACTTGCGATGAAAAAAATTTAGCATATTTAACTAGTGGGTTTAATAGTATGTTTTTTGCTGATTACGGAAAAAATAGTGAACAAATTCGATCACCCCTAGATAAGTCACAAATTTCACCTGAATATTACGTATTTGATTCATCAAAAAGGAGTTTGAAAGCTGTACTTCTTCATAATGGTAACTGACATGCTTCTGTACCTATTGGGCACTCAGTCCATTTGAAAGAATGCTACGAAAATCTTGAGTTTGTTCTTAATAAGCTCGGCTTCTCTCACCACATATGGGCCATTTGTAGGGATTTGAAAGTTATTTCCATGTAACTAGATCAACAAAGTGGTTACAAAAATTTTCCATGTTTCCTCTGTGAATGTGATAGCCGTGACAGGAAAAAACACTATATCGATCAGACGTGGCCAATCAGAAAGGCTCGTATTCCTGAAGCTCAAAATGTTTAAAGACAAAGTTTAGTGGATCCTAAAAAGATCTTACTTCCAGCACTTCATATCAAATTGGGGCTAATGAAACATTTATTGAAAGCATTACCCAAAGAAGGAGAGTGTTTCAAATATCTTTGTAAACAGTTTCCAGGTATATCCGATGCTAAGCTGAAAGAGGGAGTCTTTGTTGGGCCTGACATCAGAAAACGTTTAAAATAAGAAAGCTAACTAAAATGGAAATGGGAGAAAAAAATGCCAGGAAGCCACTAAACTTGTTGTAACAGGCTTTCTTGGAAAAAAAAGACCTAAAATACAAAACTTTGGTTGCTGAATTGTTACAAAATGTTAGGCTGCAACGTGAGTGTCTAAGTTCATTTCCTTCACTCACATCAGGACTACTTTCCATAAAATCTTGGGGCTGTAAGTGAGGAACAAGGGAGCCATTTCCATCAAGATATAAAAGAATTGGAGCCCAGACACCAAGGACGATGGAATGCCAACATGATGACAGACTACTGTTGGATGTTAAAAAGGAAAAATTCACAAGATCACAGCCGAAAAAGTACCAAAAGAAGCTTTGACGAAAAAAGATAACGTTTTTACAAAAACTTATAATAACATTACAATACACGTACATCGCTTTTATAGCTTGGTATTTTTTATGTTTGCTTTTACTTCATGCTAAAATAATAAAAACAACTTGATCGCTTTATGACGGTCAAGTTGGGGTGAACTGGGATGAGGTGGTTGTTACAATAGCCTGCTGCACCCGAGGTAGCAGGTTCATCACCAGGCAGTCGGCCTTGGGGTTATTAAATAATAATCATAAAACTTAGCGAACCGTAAGGCTCGGTGCCGATATCACCAATCTCAACTAACAAACTTCTGCTCCCTGACCAATACCCAAAATCAAACCGGTTAGATCATCCGATCTATCCCTCGGACGCTCTAGTCGGTACAGTTGTTTTTAACATTTTAAGGATTTTTTAAAGGGAGTACGAAGTCATTAGTTATTCCTTCCTTCAGAGGGGGCGTAAAATGGTGATCCTGAGCTGTACCAACTGCCCATTAAAGTCCCCTTTCCGAATTAAACCTGTATAGGCAAATTTTGTTACTCCTACTGCAACATCATCTGAATATCCATATCATCATATTATCATTAAGTGATGTTAAATGAATAAACAAACAAGAAATTAATCATGAAGGGGTTTTTTTACTAATCTCATATCCCCAAGATCAAAATCGGATCTGGCAGATGAGCTACTGTTCTAAAATCTGTGAATCGACTCTGTGGGATATTGATACATCCCGAGGCTCACAGTGACTTTATCAATTCGGTACCCTGAATTAGCCGGTAAAACCTGGCAGTTCAGAGTGATCTTGCAAAAATCAACTAGAATACTTTTCCTAGTAAGTATTCTGCATCCTCATGTTCTTCAGGGTGAATTACTTGTTCATCGGTAGGTTTTCCATATGGTTACACCTTAATCATGATTAGAGGTGGGCAAAGTAGTTCCTTTTACTGAATCATTCATTTTGAGGTAGTTCATTCTAATGAACTAGTTCAAACGAACTACATAGTTCATTTTTCAAAAGAACTAGAAATGTACTGAACTAAGAGAGGAATTGAACTATGGAAAAAGGGGGAGAAACTGAGAGGTCAAATGAACTAGAAAGGTTCTAGAAATTTTTTTTTTTTTTTAATTTATTTATTGATATTTACAACTATATAAGAGTAATATAACAAGTCAATTGGCTGAGTGATACATAATGGCATGATATAATGACAAGTAGAGAAACTACCCACTGGTAGTACTCAAATTGCATGTTCAACTAAGAAGGTCACGTGGCCATCTTCTTCTTAGACGCCTCGGAGGATTATCGGGAATTGAAGAGAAAGCTAGGTTTGAAACTAGAGGGTTTGAGTGGAAATAAAGTTTGTTATGAAAGGATAGATACCGGGTTCGGGCCAAATCACCAACAAATGGGACATTAAGGTCGTTATGGATGACGGTATTTTTAACAAAATAAGGAGCGTTGAGGATTTTACGAAGGATTTTGGATTGTAGGGATTGGGTACGAGAAGAATTCGATGGCTTAGTGAAGCCCCAAAGCTCTACTCCGTAAGTCCAAATAATTCGTATGATGGTCATGTAGATGAGTCTTTTGTAATTAATTGGGAGCTTAGAGCGTCTGTCTAGTAAGTGTTGAAGTTGCCTGAAACGTCGAGCGGTTTCTTGTCTTTTCAGTCTAGTATGAGGATTCCAGGTTAATCGTTTGTCGAGATGCAACCCTAAGTAGCGGATCTGTTCTACAGGCTCCAGTGGGATATTATTAAAGGATGCTGAAGGGCAGGAAGTTATTGGTTTACGACGTAAGGTAAAAGTGATTTGATGGGATTTTTGAGAATTTATTTTAATTCTCCAGTTCTGGCACCATTCTTCAAGTTCAGTGATATGGGATTGGAGGCTTTGGGATACAATAACTGGATTTGTATTGACTGATAATACACATGTATCATCAGCATATGTGGTAAGGATAGTATTAGGATGAGTTGGGATGTCAGCTGTATAAACTGTATAAAGGATTGGGCCAAGGATACTACCTTGAGGCCTAGAAAAAATAAAATACAATACTATCTTATTTCTACATTTATTTTATATTTTATTTACATTTACGTCCGCTGTCTTTTTCCTAAATAATATTCCTTCTTCTTAAATATTATTCTTCATATTTAATTCACCTATTTTAAAAACTTTAATATTTACGTTCTTATTAATTTTCATACCCTGATAGTTGGTTTCCCCTTTTTGTTTATAAACGATAAGAAACTCGTTGCAGATAATGTTATTGGTTTAAAACACAAAGTGGGGCCTATTTCTATTTTTCAAGATAGAAATCATGATTTGTTTTCAATTTTTGTAACTAGGAAAAGTTTTAATTTTATAACAAACTTTGTATATACTGAAGAACTCCTTGATTATCTCTTGCCCTTTCAAAGTTTACACAAATATTGGCAAATACAAGAGTTACTTACTGATTACTTCCTAAGCTTAGTAAAATTAATGTTTGACTCGATACGATGTCTGTTTTCGAAGTGAATTTCCTAACCGCTTTTCCTCTTCGGCGGTTCTCTTTAATTTAAAACCCATAACTCACCCGCGTAACGAACAAACATACAACAATACACTCTGCCTGTCGCAGGCTTTAACGTATAAATACAAGAACAAATTTACCTGACCCAAAAGTAAATCCCCGCTCTGTCCGAACTCCGAAGAGAAGGAAATCAGGGAAGAAGGGTTTTAATAAAAGCAACAGAGGGAAAGAGGAAGAAAACTCCTTCGCCATTTTCAATTTATTTTATTGTGTTACATTAATGGCGAAAACTTTGTTGTATTATGAGATGAAAATTACGGAATTTATAATTTTTAATCTCTGTTATACAACCTCTCCTCGGAATTCCCTCAAGAAAATAACAATTAAACCCTCGCTCTGTATTTTCCATTTGATTATAAACTTTTTCCACGGCTTCGAGAAACTAAAATGCTTACGCTTCCTTGACTCAAGAAAATGAAAAAAAAAATGGTTATGTCTTCTTCCTTAGGCATCCTTCTTTAATATTACCTCGCCTTCTCCGGGACTTTAATGGAAAATAAACTAATCTTATTTCATTGCTTTAAAGTCTTTGTAGGAACGAGTTTAAATGCGCTATACATTTTTCAATTTGTTTCCCTCAGTTATAAGTTTTACGACCGACATAGGACGTTATTACTTTTAATTAAATTAGATAGATGATTTAATTCTTATAAACTTAAATAGGCAATGATGGTTTTTACGTTGATATAATAATTAATATTAATATTAATAATAAATTCTTTGTTTATTCTGGGACAAGTAACTTTAGAATAACAATACAGGTTTCTATACAGGGTATTATTATGTTTTAGAGTATAATGGGATTACATTTAATTAATTACTACCATTAAATTAACTAATAAGAAAGAAAAAATCAGACAAAAAAACATTGCGAATTACCTCAAGTGATACTATTTAAAAATGATAAAAAACAGAGTACAAGAAATAAAAATAACAGAGATAAGATTACAATAATTATATATAGAGAAACAATAGATAATTACATATATGTTTGTAAATTTCAATGTCAAGTAGAAACAAAGATAGCAGAAAATGAAACAAACATATGAACAATCAACTAAGATAACTTGTTTTTAAAAATATCTAACTGGATGAGCGAAGCGTCAATAATATAAATATATATAAATAACGATATAAATATAATTATATATAAATAAAGAACTCATCATTCATTTATCATTTTAATTTGAAAACTGGGTATGTTATTTCCGATTTTGGGGGAATTGTAAGGATTTGAAGGTTGAAAGATTATTGGAAAGACGAATGGAAGAAGGTATAGGGTTCCAAAGGGACGAGGATCGGATAAGGAAAGCTCTATCAAAAGCAGTCGTACGGTGGGATGCTGTCTGTAGGTCTGAGGGCCGAGAACGGGTGTTACAGGAGTGGCCCGAGGTTTTGTATTTAAGGAGATCGGATATGTATGATGGTCCGCTGGATTGAATAACTTGGTAAAGAAAGGAAGCTAGGAAGTAAATACGGCGATAAGAAAGGAAAAGCCATTTCAACTCTTCGTAATGTCGGGTGATACGGGATACGTTTCTCGGGATCCCAAAGATGAAACGAACGTAGCAATTGATCAACCGTTTTAGTTTTGAATCGAGATCTTCAGTGACGAAGGTGATTTTAGCGTTTTAAGGTGGAAAAGGTACGAAGGGAGATTTCAGAGATGTGGTTTTTTCAGGAGAGGGTTTGGTCAAAAATAATTCCAAGGTCTTTAACGGTTGGGTAGAATTTGTTGGGATTATTATTTAGAAGGAGAATTGGATTATGGGGAATAGTTTTAAGGAAGTAGTTCGAAATTATTATAATTGCCTTGGTTTTCTCCACATTCAACTTTAACTTATTATCTATGGCCCACCGATTTATTCGATTCACATCACCTTTTTTTTTTACTTTTTCCTTGGCTAGTGAAAGGTCGGAAGGGGAAAATGACAGGTATATTTGAAGATCATCAGCGTAGACAAGGTCCCGGGAGTGTTGGATAAGAGGTGGAAGGTCGGTTATGTAAATGGCAAATAGGGTGGGGGATAGTGATGAACCCTGCGTGACACCACCGGACAGAGGAAGGGTTATGGAAGGAGGTTGACCTGGTACCAGAACATATTGGGATCTGTGCGGATAGACTTAAACCACCCCAGAGTACTGTTGGATAGAGCTAAGTTACGAAGCTTGGCGAGGAGGATATTGTGGTCTACTGTGTCAAAGACTTTGGGAAAGTCCAGAAGGGTCAGAAATGTTATTTTTTCTTCTTCAAAGGCCCGATTGGAGAGGGTTAATCTATTTGTTAATCTATCTCTGACTTTTTTTGTTGACCTATAAAAGAGGAATGCATTACATCTTTATATCCCAAAGGTATTAGGCAGCGTCTTGGATGAAACCTCCCCGGTGGCTATAATTTTTTTCCAATATATCCGACAATTATCGTCATATTCCGACCTACTTACACACAACCTCGAAATATTATATACATAAACCTTATTGGTGTATCACTCTATCTATTGGTGAAAACCGTATGAAAATCGGCGAAGAAGTTATTGAGTTTACCGCAAACAGATAAACAGACGCGGCCGAGGACTTTATTGTATAATATGTATATATGGATAAATAGGACGTATTAGGCAGCGTCGTCAATGAAACCTCCCCGGTGGCTATAATTTTTTTCCAATATTTCCGACAATTATCGTTATATTCCGACCTACTTACACAAAACCTTGACATATTAGGTTGGGAAAAAATAAATCCATTATTTTTGCGTGAAATTCAAAACTTTATTTAAGATGTTTCGGATTGTCCAATGGTTAAATATGCACCGTTTTGTTGTATAATTTGGTGCCATTTTAAAGCTTCATAATGCCTCTCTCATGGAAGTCTTGGTCCTTATTGGCGAAAAACTATAGTAATCGATTTTCACAATCTTCTTTTGGTCCCATTTTCTTATCACTGAGGGAGTTTTGCAATGCGAGAAAAAGGTGGTAATCGCATGGTGCCTGGTCCGAACTATATGGTGGATGCATTAGAACTCCCCAACCAAGCCCCGGAGTTTCTGGCCTTGCCGTTTCTGGTCAATCGCTAACTTCGGATAAGTTGTTGACATTTGAGATCTAAATTTAATGTTTGGCCATACGGAATGTTGAGATGATTCTACTCATCTCACAGTAGAATCTTCCTGGCCGTTATAGTCCAAGAGCTAGCTACATAAAACAGGGTCGATAAGGTGCGTGCAGTTTTAGTCTATAAACTGGGGGGCCCAACTTAGTACGTCACCAAACGCCACTTCTTAAGGTCAGCACAGGTCGGATATGAAAATGCCAGCCGGTTTTCCCGGACGAAAAAATTGAGTGAAAAACCTCATAACGTGCGCGCGTGAAACTTCTTGTAACGTGATGTTCGATCCTCAAATAAGAGCGGTGTAATAGTGTAAGAAGTTTTGCAGGCCGGAAAACCCTCGTAAGAAGTGATCGAAAGTGCCGGAAAACTCAGCTGAAAAACCTCATAACGTGCGCGCGTGGAACCTTTTGTAAAGTCAAGTTCGAACCTCAAATAAGAGCGGTGTAATAGTGTAAGAAGTTTTGCAGGCCGGAAAACCCTCGTAAGAAGTGATCGAAAGTGCCGGAAAACCCAGCTGAAAAACCTCATAGCGTGCGCGCGTAAAAATTTTTTTATTTGATTTTTGGGTTCTCAACTAAGAACGCTGTAATAGTGTAAGAAGTTTTGCAGGCCGGAAAACCTTCGAAAAAAATTAAAGAAAATCGGCGTATATTAGAAATGAAAATTTTTCGCATTCGGCTTAATGGAAAATTAGTTTTGATGATTCCATTCAAAATATCTCTTCGTGCTATCCAAAATTAAAAAAAAAATCGTCAGGATACGATGGAAACTCGCTAAAATATAATAATTTTTTATCGCGCGCGCGATTTTATAGCGCTTACTCATTTTCCGTCTATTCGAGCTGCCGCCGGTAACGCCAACGTCGCAAAAAACGGGCTACTGACTTTTTTTTTATAAACTCATTTACTGCGCTAATTATCAACCGATTTTGTTCAAATTTTTTTTAAAAGTTCTGGGAATAGTTGCACTTTTTGATACAGTTTTGGTACAACAAAAAAATAAGTCAACAAGTTCAAAATCTCAAACATTACCGTTCCGCCGCGAACCAGCAGCAAGAAAGAAAGCATATTGTTCTTGAAAATCTAATATTATTTTGAAAGGGAAATGATCATTTCAGCGTCCGCGTAGCTCGTTCGTCGCTGGGGTTTTCCTAATGTCTTTATTGCTCTCACGTGCTCGAGCTCGATTTTCGGTCACCCGCAGATTTACGATCCTGGTTGAGAACTAAAATAGGCTTCGGTTATGAGCGGAAATTTCCTTTCGCAGATGCCCTGTACCGTAAATACGAACCGCCATAAAAATACCCGAGCAGGTAAAGTTTTCGGCATGGGCCTTATAATGTGACCTCGAAGAGAGAGAGAAAGAGAGAGAGAGAGAGAGACAGAGAGGGAGAGCGAGCGAGAGCAAGCAGATGCTGTGCCACTACACCGCTGCCAGTCAGTGACGAATGGTCGTAGAATCTAGACCTTGAACGTCGTTCACGAATAGTTTCTTTTCGTTTTTATCAGCATGGCTTCGGCAGATCCACCGAATCAGTTATACTGTTTTCTACAGACAGTCTGTGACGAGAAAAATAATAAAAAGGCAAAAATTCTAAAGTTTACAGAGGAGTCATTTGAGAAATGTCGTAGAGCAGCACACGTTAGGAAGGTTTTACGAATGAAACATGGTGATAAAGAATTGTTGCCTCCGCAATTAACGGACACTTGTGGGTATCATAGTCTTTGTAAAAAAAATTTTACTGCTCTGGGTCAAGTACTCTACGAAAAAAGTGAAACTGTGAAGCCGTATCGTCGTAGAAGTTCACAATCAAATTCACGTGCGAATTCTCCCGTTCAATTACCTTCAAGACGAGGATCGACACAACATGCACTTGATGATCAAAGGCAACCAGGAACTAGTGCATCTACTGCGTCAGCGGCTAAAAGGTAATTATAAATTTATTTCTTCGCGTGATCCTTGAGATAATAAATCATCTTGTCTTTTCTACTGAAATCGTTTTATTTGTAGACAACTCATTTTAGTTATTTTTAATACGAATTTGCATTCAAAAATTTTTACGCGCGCACGCTATGAGGTTTTTCAGCTGGGTTTTCCGGCACTTTCGATCACTTCTTACGAGGGTTTTCCGGCCTGCAAAACTTCTTACACTATTACACCGCTCTTATTTGAGGTTCGAACTTGACTTTACAAAAGGTTCCACGCGCGCACGTTATGAGGTTTTTCAGCTGAGTTTTCCGGCACTTTCGATCACTTCTTACGAGGGTTTTCCGGCCTGCAAAACTTCTTACACTATTACACCGCTCTTATTTGAGGATCGAACATCACGTTACAAGAAGTTTCACGCGCGCACGTTATGAGGTTTTTCACTCAATTTTTTCGTCCGGGAAAACCGGCTGGCATTTTCATATCCGACCTGTGCTGACCTTAAGAAGTGGCGTTTGGTGACGTACTAAGTTGGGCCCCCCAGTTTATAGACTAAAACTGCACGCACCTTATCGACCCTGTTTTATGTAGCTAGCTCCCCGTCTATTAGTCCTGGTTTGGCCACCGTTTGGGCTGCTTCACCACGCTTTGACCACGATCGCACTCACCAATTAAGGGTACCCAGTTTACAGAGATTGGGTGAGCCCAACAATGGTCTACAGATCTCACAGGGTTGATTAAAGGTTTTTAAAATAATAAATAATTTATCTGCAACAGTGAACAGTTTCGAACCTTACAATATTACAACTCAGAACTCAGCAATGCACAAACTAAGTACCCATTTTTATTTTAGCGTGCTATAATATTGTTATTGTTTTTTTTATCAATCTTTACATTCAGTAATATATGTGCTCACTATTTTTAGATATAAGTTGAATACTATGTTTTTATCGTATAATTTCGATCATTAATTTTTCCAAACAATTGCTTATATCTAACCTACATTATTTTACATGCTTGCATCATTCGCAAGTAAAGTTTAATGTTCATTTTTTAAATTGTTAAAAACAAATGTTTGTTTAGATAGTTCATTTATTTAGCTTCACTATATGATATTATAGGGCAGCCGAAGACAGGTCGGAGTGGATGAGGATCACTGAGGACCCCATGGTCCTGCAAGGACCATAGCGCCGTTAGATATGATTGGATATGCTACTATCGCTAATCGGACCATGCTCCAACCGGAGTCCTAAATTTTGCTTATGTATGTATGGTTAGGATAGGGATCTTTAACGAGTACATGACACCGCGCATGCTCGGGACCCCTTCCGTAGGACGGCATAATTATTACTCCCTTTAAAGGTGGTAGGATCACCAGCCAGTATGTGAACCCACGACCTAGGGCTTAGAAGGTTCTTATGCTAACCACAACTCCACATGTAACCCCATAAGTATAGTTGCTTATATAGGATAAGAAAAAGTGAATTTATTTAAAAAAAAAAAATGAAAAATAAATGTTAATTATGTGTATTCATTTTTTTACATGAATCGGCCAGCAAGGAGTACGCGATAAATTAATTTATTTTTAATTTTATATATTTATTTAATAACGAAATGTATTAGACCAGGAAAAATAAAATGAGCCATTAGTGTCTAAAATATTAGGAAACTGGTGGTGGGATGCGGTTTTTCTTGGTGTCTACTTGAACTGGGATTTTGAGTTGTGATTTATTTTATTCTTAATGATGACTTAATTGGAGAAACATGAACAGGTATTTTAGCCTCCTGTTGACATTTTAGATACTCCAGGCTTGGAATGTTTCCCTAAATATGGTTGTTTCTTTGTTTATATAAGTTAACTTTTATGGTGCTAATGGTTAATTGGACGATGCTACAGTGGGAGCTCTAAATTTTGCCTATCCAGGTATAATTAGGAAAAGGACATGCATCTTTGGGACCCTTATTTTAAGCCGTTTTCGAAGGACGAAGCCTGGGTGTGAACCCGTCACTTCAGGGATAGAAGGTTGTTATGCCAACCACTCTCTCAATATTTTAGAATCTTTTCTCTAAATATGGTTGTTATTCTCAAAATCCCTAAATATTACAAGACCTAAGTACCTCTTGATAAGAAAGCATATAGACATTATCCGCAGTGGAAGCTACGTTATAAACCCGGGGTATATTAGTGGATACATCGGGTCCTGCCATTAGAGACACAAAGGGTCGCTATACCCTACGGCAGGTTTTAAAAGGGTTGATTCCCAACAAAGGGTAGCGCTCAATAGACCTAAGCTATTGGAGAATAGCCGAGCATTGTCGGCAATAAACATGGGATTATCCTTATCGCTAAGTCCCTCTCTACTCTGAGGTCAGCATCTCTTATCATCTATCGCCTGCTTTATTCAATCCTATACATTTATAAAATCATATTGTGTAGAGGATATGGGAATAAGTTAATACATAATATTATTAATAGTTAATAAATAAAATAATTAATAATTATAGATTTTTTAAATCGGTACATATCGCCTATCACGTTTTTCGCCTTCAATCCTTGTAAACTTATATCTTTTATGAATTTTTTCTATTTAATTTTTTTTTTGTAGTATTATATATTGTTTTTCTTCTTTCTACTTATACTTCTTTCTTTTTTTTAATTAAAAAAAAATCATAATTAGGAAAACAAATAAATAAACTAACGTACAATCTACAATAATTATAATGAAAATATTGGGCATATATTTTAATAAGGACAACAGCACCTCTCAGTGCCTAGGGCGCTTTGTTGCTTAAAGTCTCTGGTTTGAATCCAGCTGTAGCAATTAATTTATTTAATCTGTTAACAACCGGCGTTGGACCCTGTGGGATCTGGAGGGTAATTATAAAAATTATTCGTCCTTCTAGAATAAAAGATTCCAATTGAATAAAAAAAAAACTAAGAAAATTAGATCAAATTAATTCCCACGGGGAAAATTAAAAATAGCCATTATAAAATTCATTATGAATTTAGATGCCAAAATGAAATTTTGATTTTATTTTTATATTTTTAATTTATTTTCTGATTTCTATAATTTGATTAATCATTGCTTAATCTCCCTAGCTTGAGACGGTGAAGCTAAAAAAAGTGTGTATTTGACTTAATGTGCTGAAGTTCCTGGGTTTAATATACTATATATAATGTATTTGGAGCTGATCTCCAATTTACCTCTTAAGGGAGAGGCTTTTGTCATAAAGATATCATGTCAAAAAATATTTCGGTATGTTCAATAATATATTTTTTAATTTATACTTATCCTGGCATATTACTCGGAGACCTGGATTATGAGCCCCCGTCTGTACTCAAAGGTGCAGAGTTGGATTGAGATGGATTTCTGGAGGAGGTGTCTCCGTGTCACTAGGCTGGATAAAGTAAGAAATCAAGAAATTCGACAGAGGGTCGGTGCTCGCCGCCTAAGATGGTACAGTCATGTGAAGAGCAATGGCGGATGAAAGCAGTCCATGAGGAGAAGGCTGGTCGAGGACTCCAGGAGGATGAATGAATGGATCGGGAGAAATGGAACTCTGCTCTGACCAGTTGAGGCAACCCTTGCCGGAACGCCTATAAAGTAAAGTAAAAAAGTAATTTATAAGTAAACATATCAGGAATGAAGTAGGTGTTCACATATAACCATACCTCTCTACAAATATTAACAACTTAAAGGTGAAGAGATTGAAGGGGTCGAGAGAGCATAGTGACATTTTCCAAAAAAGAATGAGAACTAAATACGTTTTTCAGGCTATTATAAATTGAAGTAAATTGCATATATAATATGATTGTACTTCAGCAAGAATAACATATGGGATGGGAGTCTGTTATCAACCAACTGCTGCTATCAAAAACTGTTTTAAGTGATAGCTACGCCACAGAGTGCAGCACATATCGGCTTAGGAGTAAGTAGTTAGTAAATATTGATAGTTGTTGTTTGTTCATTTAACGTCACTTTATGCTGCTACGGCTAATCGGTAGCTAATCGGGCGTGGGAGCCCTTAATTTTGCCTATCCAGGTTTTATTAGGATAGGGATTTTTAACGAGTACCTGACATCGTACAGGATCGGGACCCCCGTTTAACGTCCCTTCCGAAGGGCGGTACAACCAAGTATTTTTTACTCCCTTTAAAAAATCCTAGGGCCACCTTCCGGGCTACGAACCCGCGATCTTGGGTTGTGTAATGATAAAAAAAATACTATGTACAAGGAAAACTAATCACAATAATGGTTGACTTTAAAAAAAAAAGAAGAAATATAAACAGTCAATAAATAATTAGTATAATAATGTAAAAAAATATATAAAAGTGTAAAAAAAAATTTAACTTGGGTTTAATATTAATAGTTAAGGAATGTGTTTCGGAATGTGTATTATTTTTAAAAATGTTGTTTACTTTCTTGCTATATAGGGAGATTTAGTATTTTTTTAAAATAGATATTCAACGTTAGTTCTGGAACTATTAAGAAAGTCATGAAGACAAAATAAATGCGTTTCCTAGCACTTGCGTTGAGTTCATTACAAGATCTGAGTATCTCAAGAACAATGTCTAAAACGACTTTTATAGTTCTCTTGGTCATCACTTTTTATCAAAATCAACGACATGCTGAAAGAAACAGTAGGCAACCATTACAACAGGTGATTTAACTAATAAAAAAGCTTCCTGGTGGCTAGTTTTAGAGATTTAAATCTATATTTAAACATAGATTTAAAATTATATTATTTCCCAATAATAAAATAATAAATATAATACTCTGTATAATATTAAAAATAACTTATTTTACGTTTTCTGGTCAAAAATGAATCCCAGGTTGTGGACGGTTTGAAAGCATTATTCAAAAAGACGTTTGGTATATGGGGAATAGTTACATTAGTAGAGACATCAGTTTTTTTTAAATATATTTTTTAAATTATTAAACTAATTATTTATTGACTGTTTATTTTTTGCATTTAACATCCGCCATGTTTGTGAATAGTTTTCCTTGTAAATAGTCTTTTTTTTTTATACTTTCCAGTATTTTTTCAACCATCTCATTGCCCAGATTTCAAAGAGGGAAACAAATTTTGAAGGAGATTGTCTGGTTTATACAGAGGCGCTATTCCTTAGAAATTACTATTTTTCAACAGAAACTCTTTATTCCGTGTTTCCTTTCAGCGGAGATTCCTTTAACATTTCAACCTCCTCTATCTTCTCTATCTCCCTCTTACTCTCTCTATACTCCATCGTTCTCATCTGTTGCTTTCATCTTCTCACAAAGAACCATTCTTTGCCATAAAAGATTAAACAAACTTGCAAAGCCCAACTTGTTGATCTGGAATATAGAAGAAAATTAAATTTAGAATTTGTAAATTTTAATGAATATTTTATTGATAAATTCAATTAACATTGAGATTACTGAATAAATCTTAACAAACAGGGTCTTTCAATAGGTAAACTCGTAATTTAAAGGAACGGTTACTATTTTTGATATTTAATATAAACCTAAATTATTCAATGCCTATCTATAAATACACCTTCATAACAAGTTAACATAATAAGTTGACTAATTAAGAAACATTACTTGTCGGTTCGGAATGTGAATCACATTATCATTAGAAAATCTTTTGTTGGAAACCAATGTTCGGAAATTAATATGATGCATTTATATACATGAACTGTTAAATACATGAAGGATTTTTAAATTAAACTAGAAGTACTCCATATCAATCTACGAACTTAAATCCTATCCAACTGTTTATTTAATTGATCTTCCAAATACTTATTTTGTTCAGATTAGTACTTATTTGCACCCCTCTAGTGAGCCTATTAAAATATTATTACCCTCTTAATATCATTTAATGATATTGAGTTTGTTTCACTAAAAACAAATAGTTTAATTAAGTATTTTTTTCAATTTTATTTAATGTTTGTTTTATAGATAAAATAAAATAACTTATAGATTATTAGAAAAATATATTAATCTCATTTCGCTGTATTCTCTGCATTAATATAACAACCCTATATTCGAAATATTAAAGTAAAATATTTAATTTATATTATCCAAAACTGATAAAAAAATCACAATTTGTGTTTATATAAATTCATATGTATACAACTTTCTAAAACGTAAAAAGTCAAAACATTTTATATCATTACCTGGAATTTAATTATGTTTTCCATACTAATTATGTCTTACCAGGTTATTTCAATATTTATCTTACTCTCTCTCTATTTCTTTACATTATTATCAATTCCGTGCATTTATTCTTTAATCCATACATTTTCCTATTATAATTTCCTAGACCTGAAGATGGCCTACATCGTAGGCCGAAACGTTGGCACACTTAAAACATAAGTTTTTCTTATTTTTTTGTTATCTTTGACTGCACCCCCTGACCAATTCAATCCACCATTAGAGTCATGTTCTCGAACGTTAGAACTAATGTTTTTTTCTTCTTCGAAAACTAATTCCCGAAAGAAACAGTATTAGTGTAGACGTATTGAGATAAACAGTTGACGAGTTTTTACAACAATTTTTAAAGTTATAAACTCGTTAAAGTTTGCAGATTATAACAAACAATAGAAAAAATAATTTGAAAAAAATATATGATGGCTTAAATCATAATTTTATTTAATCGAATGTAAATGTTTTCATTAAAATGATTAAAATACGAAATAAATTTGATTAATTAAAAATGATTTCAAAAACGGAATGTATTGGAATGGAATGAAACAATTTTTGGCATTTATGTAGCCTTCTCAACTAATATCAGTTGTGTATTAATTTAGTAATACGAATACCAGCAATCAGATATTACAGGTATTACATTGTTAGTGATATGAATAAATGATCTGAGCTGTACCCAGAGGAAATTAATTACGAAAATGTGATCCTCCCATCTACTGTTGCTGATTTACAACCCCTACATCTGGTAAACAGGACAGCTGCACTAAACTGCTGTTAGCCCTAATGGTAAACCGGTTGTTTTTTTTTTACAAATTGGTAAACGGACTATCTAAGGATAAAAAATGGCGAACTAAGTCAATAATGACGTCGAAATTGCTTTCCTAAACTGGCCAGATGAAAGCTATAAATGCTTCTGTTTCGGGGGTTTTTTCGGTGCATTGGAGGTTTCTGTTCCTCGGGCAGTTGGGCAGTTGGTATTTTTTTTTTTGGACGTATTGTTCCTTTTTTTTTTTGTATTTGTGTTGTTCTCCCGCAAACTGCAGTCACTGGGGAATTCATTTGTCACAAACTAAAGTTAACAGAAAACAATTCAACAACCCTTTACTCTCAGATTTTTTGCTGATTTAATCATCGTCTGTTTGAAATGTTTATACGTGTTCCTTTTTTTATTTTTTTATTATTAATATTTTTAATAATCCAGGGAACGGGGTTACTCAAAATTTACAGTGCTGAGCTGCTACGCTGAGTGTCCTAAGTTTCTGATTCACCTGTGGCTGATAAATTATTTACTCCCTTAACAGACGTGGATGGACCTTTTGGGATCAACAGGCCCTCCTTGGGCTAACCCAGCATCTAGAAAGATCTCATCTCCCGTTGTCCTACAAACTCTACAACGAACTGAACTTAAGATCCTTCAGGAGTTGTAGTGGTACAGGTTTTTTATTTTATTTTATATTTATAGGTTTTTTGTAATACGCATAGATAACTCTCAACAATATAGCAAAGCTTCTTGTTTCAAAGTTTCATAGCTATTGTTTATTGAAATCTATTGTACATTTTCTCAGTCTTTAGATGACTTAAAAAATAATATAATATATTATTATATTTAATTTTTTTTATAATACGGCTATTATTTTTATGTTTTAAATCATTTTCATTTTTTATTTTTACTCCAACTTCAATGATAACTAGTTAATTAGTTTCTTAACAATTTTTAATTACATATTGGGGTACTTACTTCTTTTCATTGATTAACCAGCCCTCTGGAATATTATAATGCAGGGTTGTTTTTTTTCTCTATAGTTAGATACTCAATATTTTTTTCTTGGTTTATTTTCGAAGTAAATAAATCACTTACTTAATAAGTGTATCAAAATACCTAGTTATTTATGACATTGTTAATGTAATCAATGTTTAAAGTGGTCTGCCCTGGAATTAAACATAAGTGAAACTTAAATTAGTAAATACAAGAGTTAAAAAGGACATCTCGGATAACTTCTGCTCTTTTTTCAACAAAGGCGTACTCCCTCTACAAACGGATTTCCGGGCTCCTCCCGGTTGCTACCAGAGCAGAAGACCGGAGGAACTACACTGAACATTTGCATGTCCTGGGGCGGATCGGAGAGCCCCCTCCGATGATAATGTTTTTCCAGCTTGGGCAGGAGTACAAAGGGTCCTGAGGATTTGGCAAGGACTCGTGTTTTGACAGGCACCATCCGCGAAGCCTCATCTGTTTTCGTTCCCAACTCTTGCTAATCTTTGCCACTCCATTGTCCTTCTGAATCAAAGGCTCGATCGTCCTTAGTCTGGGTAAATATTTGTCTTTTGTACTGACATTAAAGTGGCATCTCTCATTAGGTAATATAGCTTTCCCCTTGAAAAGATAGGGTGAGCTTTCGTTACATCTAGTTAATAAAGCAGTATTAACCCTATGCAGGGCGCTATGCCGTCGATTGGATGCCAGAAATAAAATTTCCAATGACAAATCTGTGTATCGATATTCTATCAAATTAATAAAAGAATATACCAATGAGTCATCAGAGACGAGAATAGACCAGATATTCCCTCTTAAGCAACTAATGGAAAATTATTGGATGAATACAACAAAGACACACAAAGACCTCTTTGTCGATTTCAGGTATATGACAGTGTGGATAGATAAAGATTGAAAATCATGCTAACTGTTGGCACGCCCAAGAAATTATTTAGGCTAACAAAAATGACTATTGAAGACTGTCGAGTTATTCTTGGAATTGCACTGTCGGAAAGGTTCGAAGTAAACATTGGCTTGAGACAGGGTAATTCTCAACCTCCTTGCTTTTTAATTTAACCTTCTAAGCTGTCATCCGTACAGCAAAACCTGGATGAACTATTTACAACCGAACATCTCAACGTCTAGCATATGCTGATGATGCCTATAAAGCTATAACACAAACAGGTTTAGGGACCAAGTCTTAAGGTGAATGAAGATAAGACTGAGTACATAAATTCTCAAAATTGGATAAGGTGAATGGAAAAGTGAGGTTCTTAGAGTTTTAGAGCTGTAACCAAATTCAAGTACTTGGGAGTCTTACCCATGTAACACCCGTAGTCATGCATTAGATGGATGGGACATGTAGAAAGAATGCCAGGAGACAGTATACTGATGTAGAGGACGTCCTCGATCAGATGGCAGGACTTAGGATGTGGAGGAGGATTTAATGGAGACAAGAATGGAGGAGAATAGAGAGGATTGCGGAGAATTATTGGCTGTGGTGGAGGAGGCCCGGGTTCCTGTAGAACTGTAGAACCAGGATAATAATATATCAGGAGATATATTATTATCCTACAGTTGACCCTTGCAATATGACCCTCAAAAGTTTTTTAAATTAGTGTATATTGAAGAGAAAGTATTAACATGAAAAGCTGTGATTGGCTGGCAGCAGTGCGGAATCTAAGTTGGAATTTGAGTTATTTCTCTTTTGTTTATATTTTTTATTATTTATATTAAACTTTATATATATATTTATATTATCCACGATTTTGGATGTTCGCTATTTGATTAGGATCCTATTTTCCCTCAGGATCATCACTCCCTCGATTGGGCCTAGGACACATCGCCTTGACGTGGCGGACCAGCTTCCTCGTACTGAGAATGCATCAATCGCAAATCTTTAATTATTTTCTGTTCAGGTCTGATTTTTTATTTTGGTCATACATACTGTGCCTGTTGTCAGCGATTTTTCGTTATGGCTATACCCTCCCCTGTGCGACATCCCTGAAGAAGACCTACAAACGTTGGCTACTGAATAAAAATTTCTTGATATTTAAGAGAAATTTATTTACCTCTACCGGGACCATTTTCTTCCACATATTATTATTTATCTGTGCATAAGTAATTAAGTATAGGTTTCATAGAAAATAGCTTTGCTAATTTTCGATACAATGTGTTTTAGAACCTTTTATGTAAATAATTTAATTTTTTTTTAATAATTCATTTAATTGTAAATTTTTTAAAAAATTTTATCGGTCATCTAATTGTTTTATCTTATTTTAGATAAATTTATTTAAAAAAGAATACTTTTTTATTTATACTTTTTTCACTAATGAATAAACATTTATTATTCTCACAAATTTAAATTAACAGTAAGCATCATAGGTGAAGTAAAAGAGAACACAAGTTTTACGCGGTCCTAAGTACGGCTAACTGCTGGCAGAGCTACAAAAGTCTTACGCCTGATGGAAGATTAAGTATAAGAAATGAAAATGTTAAATATCCGTAGTAGCTGGTAAATATCCAAGGCACCAAGGCGTAGGTAGGAGGATTGCGTGAAAAATGATTCTACCTAAATCAGTTTGGGTCTGTGATAATTTGTAAGCAAAGAATGGTGGTATTGCCATAACCTATTATCTTAGCTTAATGTTCAGTGTACTGGGTTTCTGATCTACAGATCTCTAGATCGACTTTGGCAGATTGATAATTCATTCTGTCTGATGTACTATGAATTTAATCCTACATCCTTCATCGTAATGTTACTCATTTTAATACTCATTAGTTATGTCAGTTAGGCAAGGTACGACAAAAAAAATTTATTAGTTAAATTTACCAACAAAAAAATTGTAGAAAAACATAAAATGAGTAATATGTTTATGATATTAAATGTATTTTAAAAATAACAACGAATTTATTCACTTAGGAACGTAATAGCTCAGTGAATAACGAAACTGAAAGTTACCGTCTCCAAATCTACAGGTCCTGAGTTCGAATTTGGTTTTGGCAGATAAATTATTTATTCCTTTAACAGTCGTAAGTTCCTTGGGATTTGGAGTCTCTTCTGGAGTTCACTCAGTCTTTATAATATAGGTACACTTAATTGAGTATGATGATGGCTCATAAGTTTTGGCCGAAATATCAATTCTGAATAATAGACATTGACTTGACTAAGCACTTCTTCATATAGATAACATTTGCCTATCAAAAGTCAAATTTTTTATTTATTTCGTATGTTTGAATCATTTTATTGGCAATTCTATAGTTTTAAATAATGATAAATATGTAAATATAAGTTATACATAAGTACAAATATAATTAGTATAAATTGTGATGAATTGATCACATCCAGTTGTGGTAGACAAATTATTTATTCTATTATCAGCTAGAATGATAAATAATTTATGACACATAGATCATGAGCCCACCCATCATACCGAATTTCGCAAAGAATCTCTTATTTATTTATTTTGTTAATTTTTTTATTTTATAGTCTAGTTCAAAACCTTCGAAATGATTTATATTTTAATTTTTTCGATTATAACATATTATTATAACTTCCATACATTTCATTAGTATATGTCAATATTTACTATAATAACATATAATGAAAATAAAAAACAGAAAGATTTTCTAAAGATCAAAATATGAGCTTCATTTAATTGAAAATATATTTTAAAATGGAAATGTGAGTAAAGCGATAAAACAGATCTCTTTAAAAATATTATGACATCGAAGAAGCTTTTACAGGAAGGTAGATTATTTATTAACTTTATTATTCAAAATATAAATTAATGAGGTCTCTCCTAAAAGGAAATATTAAAGGCTAATAATTTAAAATATCTTTGAAATTAAATAATATTAATTTAAAGGAATTCCCATCATTACCCATTTTTTATATTTTTGCTAAATGTTTAATGTTTTAGTTTAATTTGCAATCTAAGGAAATTGGGAAGTCTGTAAGAAATATGACAAATGTTATTCTTACCTACTAATTACTTAATTAATTTTATCCTTCACTTTTATTATATTACTTTTTTATTATTCTCCTCCAAAAGACCCAATGGCCCAAGCTCATTTGTTTCTTATTATAAAATGTAACATGACCGCGTGATCGTGGCTGGGACAAGCGTTGCTTTTTGGAAATTAAGCATAAAATAATAATGCTTCCATCCAATTACTTCTCCTCTTGATTAGCCATAACATACGTCAGGTGAACGGGATTGGTCCATTAAGCTAATGTAATAGCCAATCGGAGCACGCCGAGACAGAACTGATTGGCCTATGGAATGTGATTACAGGCGCCTCAATCTAAACTAGATCGGTAAACAACATCAAAACTCTCCGAACACGCCTTATCCCTTAAACACAATTTTGACTTTGATAATACATCCATCCTAGCTTCTGTTCCCAACCATGATAAACGCATACTCTCTGAAACCATCCACATAAATTTAGATTCCTCCACTGTTAACCTCAAGATCGATTCAAACAACTTATCCTCTTTCTACTCACAAATTTTCAACTTACTAAATAAACCTTGAATTAGTTTACCTTGTTATTCCTTCCCATTGTCATTCTGTTACTACTATAGTCTCTTTCCTATAATACTTATTTTGACTTCTTGACATCAAATCCTACTGTTTAATCACCCTACCTTTTCCCATTAATTTAGTCATTAATTTTCGTGGCTCCCTATAAAAAGTCATGATACACATTTTAATATAATAAAATAGTCAATATTTTGAAAAAATAGTCAATAAAATATTACTATTTATATACTTTTAAAATATATATCTCAAAATTTAAAATTAGTCATTTTTTTGGCCGTCAGATTTCGCTGGCAACACCCTCATAACGTATTTTCAGTTCAGACCGCGTCTCCTCGTGCTTCTGCAAGCGTCCTTAGGTAATTACATTTTAATTCTCATATCTTCTCCTCACCCCTTTCCTTCTCCATATTGCACACCTTTTTATTTTCCCATATTAGTTTTTGGCATCCATCATATGTTATTATTATCTAAGATTTCATTAGCATTCAACATCACTATTTCATCATATTTTACTCTATTTCCATGCTAATGCCATATTGTTACTTATATTTCTATACGTTCCTTGTATATTTACATCATATATTTATACCACTTCATACTATAGGTATGGTTTTTAATAAAAAAAAAAAAAAAAAAAAACTGTTATACTCTATATTCATATCTTGACTTTCTACTGTTATTCTTCCTTTATTTACTCTTTAATTTCATTTTGGTTATATCTTATTTCATTTTACTTATGTAAACTCCCTAGGAGTCTATTATCTTACCTTTTATAGTTTATATATATTCCACTACCTTTTCCATAATTTTACTTCTCACCTCTGATGTTTATACTTTTTCTTTCTTTTTAAATATCTTTCTGTTTACTTCCGTCTTTTATCTTTGTATTAAAAAAAAAAAAAAAAAAAAAAAAAAAAAAAAAAAAAAAAAAAAAAAAAAAAAAAAAAAAAAAAAAAAAAAAAAAAAAAAAAAAAAAAAAAAAAAAAAATTTTGGCATCACCACCGTTCTGTACATTTTCTCTGTAATTTTTTGTATTCATATATATCCCTCACTTTTGTTCTAAATTTCTACCTCTCTACATATATATTTTTCTCATTTAGCATATACTTAGTCCTCTATGTATTTTTATTGTATTCATTGTATGTTGTCTGTTTTCTTTCTTAGCCCTGAAGATGACCCACAAAGTGGGTCGAAACGTCGGCACTTAATTAAAATAAGTATCCACTTATTTAGTGTTTTAATTGACTGCACCCCCAACTATTTTCTTCCTTACATCATCCAGTCAACGATCCCTCGCTTCTCATGTATCATATGAACCAACGAAAACAACGGGGCCATTTACAGAACTTCACTATCCCTTTACGCCGCAGTACTAGAATTCAGAACCAAAATTTTCTCGCTACTCCTTCTACTACACCCAGACCTCTGCATCAAGCTCTTTCTTCATCAAGAAATCACCGGAATTCTACCTCTTCGCCACTACACCGTTCTTCTAGTTTCTCTTCTTCTAATCATCACCCGGCTTCGTCGCCCTCACCACAACATCACTCTTCTTCAAGATTACATCTTTCATCTACCTTCTCTCCTCAACTTCGCTCTCCTACTCGCTCTTCTAACGATATTACTTCCAACCGCCTTAATGTTTTCAACTATGATGGAACTGCCTCTCCACATTTTATCTCTAACACTCCCCCTCTTAACATATCCTTCTCCTCAATTAAATCTTCAGTTCCTAACCTAAAATCCCACATCAACCACCTTTGCGCCCTACAAAAACACTTAGCTCATCACGTAGAACATCGCATTTTCCTCCTTAAATGTCGATCAAACTCCCTTTTTCCAAATTTTATAACCAACACCCTGAATCATGTCACCACATCAAATTCCCTATACCCCACTTTACATAATTTCTCATTAAAATTTAAAAAATCTTTGTTGAATCTAAAAATAAGGGAGAATATACAACATATCCATTCTTTGAACCTTCGTATTTCTTCCCTCACCCAATTTTTAACTAGTCACCTTACCCATGACCACATGCATAACCTATCCACCCTAATAGAATCCACATTCTCCACAACAAGGTCACGTAAAAAACTCCACCTCATCTCCAAATTTAATACCCTTTACCAAAAATCACTTACCTCCAAAATTTACCCCAAAGGAGATAAAACCTGGGTACACAATATCTCTACCACCAACATCCCCACCCATGTCCACAACATTCTATCCTTAGGACCCAACTTTGCTGCACCCTCCTCTTCCTTCAAAAAAATTATTCCTGACCTTTTGACCGACTTAGAATATATTCACAATGACCCCCTCCTCCACCGTTCACCTGTTCCTCTAGATCTATCACGTGTCTCCCTAGCCAATATCATTTCTAATTTCCTTCAACACCCCCACTCCACCCCTTCTAATTTCTCCCCACATTTCTTCAAGGACCTATCACTCACACGTTCGTTCCTCAAATCCCATGACGACCTGATTGTCACCAAGGCAGATAAAGGCAACTCTACAGTGATTATGAATCGTTCTGATTACGACCTCAAAATGTATTCTCTCCTTTCAGATACTTCCACCTATAAACCTATACCCCGAGATCCTACCGCTTCTCTCCAAAAACAATTCAACCTCCACCTAAAAAGCCTTTTAAATTCCAAACTCATCACTTACCCAGTTTACAGAAACCTCATTTCCTACCATTCCTTAGCCCCTCGTTTTTATGGCCTTCCCAAAATCCATAAACAAAACAACCCCCTCCGTCCCATTACATCCAACATCAATTCCCCAGCAACAAAACTTAGTAAATTCTTACTCCCATCATTACAAGTCCTTAGCCGTAACAACCCATACGATATCCAAAACTCATTTCAACTACGTGATTTATTAAAATCCCTCACCATCCCTGATCATTACGTTCTCACCTCCTTTGATGTAGAAAGCCTATTTACCAATATACCTTTAGATAAATCCCTCCTCATAATAGATAAAAACTGGTCCATCATAGAACCCCATACCTCTCTCAATAGGTCCTCATACCTCCAATCCTTAAAACTCTGTTGTGAATCCGGCTACCTTACCTTCCATGGACAGTTCTTTAACCAAATTTCTGGACTTGCCATGGGAAATCCCCTCGCTCCTGACCTCTCCAATATTGTTCTAAACGACCTTCTTGACTCCATTCTACCCCAGTTCCTTGACGAGATCATTATTATTAAAAAATATGTGGACGACCTCCTCCTTATCCTAAATCCAAACATTATTCCAGAACTATTATCAGCCTTCAACTCATACCATCCCCGCCTCCATTTCACTTTTGAACTAGAATCGCATAATTCACTACCCTTTCTTGACCTCCGTATCATTAAAAATCCAAACCACACCTTATCCACAGATTGGTATACAAAACCCACTTATTCTGGCAGACTCCTCAATTACTACTCCCAACATCCGCACCACCAAAAAATTAACGTCGCCAAAAATATCATCTACCGTGGCTTATCCCTCGCTGACCCCTGCTTCCATAAAACTAACACCCACCGAATCAAAGAAATCCTTTTAAAAAACAATTTTCCTCCATACGTTATCAATAAACTCATCCATGCCTATAACAACCCACCCACCACCACCCTATCTCCACATCCGCCATCTACCCCCATATACAGATCCATGCCATATATACCCACCCTCTCACATAACATTCAAAAATCCTTACGTTCATCTATCCCCAATTTACGCATCGCCTTTAAATCCCACAACAAACTCTCCAATATTTATACCAAAGTAAAAGATCCCATCCCCCTTAAACAACGCTCCCATGTCGTCTACCGCATCCCCTGCTCTACTCCTAATTGCAACGCCTCCTACATCGGCGAAACCAAGAACTTCCTTAAAGACCGTATCTACCAACACAAATACTCCATTTCCTCCCATAACCTTACCGCATCAAAACTCTCCGAACACGCCTTATCCCTTAAACACAATTTTGACTTTGATAATACATCCATCCTAGCTTCTGTTCCCAACCATGATAAACGCATACTCTCTGAAACCATCCACATAAATTTAGATTCCTCCACTGTTAACCTCAAGATCGATTCAAACAACTTATCCTCTTTCTACTCACAAATTTTCAACTTACTAAATAAACCTTGAATTAGTTTACCTTGTTATTCCTTCCCATTGTCATTCTGTTACTACTATAGTCTCTTTCCTATAATACTTATTTTGACTTCTTGACATCAAATCCTACTGTTTAATCACCCTACCTTTTCCCATTAATTTAGTCATTAATTTTCGTGGCTCCCTATAAAAAGTCATGATACACATTTTAATATAATAAAATAGTCAATATTTTGAAAAAATAGTCAATAAAATATTACTATTTATATACTTTTAAAATATATATCTCAAAATTTAAAATTAGTCATATTTTTGGCCGTCAGATTTCGCTGGCAACACCCTCATAACGTATTTTCAGTTCAGACCGCGTCTCCTCGTGCTTCTGCAAGCGTCCTTAGGTAATTACATTTTAATTCTCATATCTTCTCCTCACCCCTTTCCTTCTCCATATTGCACACCTTTTTATTTTCCCATATTAGTTTTTGGCATCCATCATATGTTATTATTATCTAAGATTTCATTAGCATTCAACATCACTATTTCATCATATTTTACTCTATTTCCATGCTAATGCCATATTGTTACTTATATTTCTATACGTTCCTTGTATATTTACATCATATATTTATACCACTTCATACTATAGGTATGGTTTTTAATAAAAAAAAAAAAAAAACTGTTATACTCTATATTCATATCTTGACTTTCTACTGTTATTCTTCCTTTATTTACTCTTTAATTTCATTTTGGTTATATCTTATTTCATTTTACTTATGTAAACTCCCTAGGAGTCTATTATCTTACCTTTTATAGTTTATATATATTCCACTACCTTTTCCATAATTTTACTTCTCACCTCTGATGTTTATACTTTTTCTTTCTTTTTAAATATCTTTCTGTTTACTTCCGTCTTTTATCTTTGTATTAAAAAAAAAAAAAAAAAAAAAAAAAAAAAAAAAAAAAAAAAAAAAAAAAAAAAAAAAAAAAAAAAAAAAAAAAAAAAAAAAAAAAAAAAAAAAAAAAAAAAAAAATTTTGGCATCACCACCGTTCTGTACATTTTCTCTGTAATTTTTTGTATTCATATATATCCCTCACTTTTGTTCTAAATTTCTACCTCTCTACATATATATTTTTCTCATTTAGCATATACTTAGTCCTCTATGTATTTTTATTGTATTCATTGTATGTTGTCTGTTTTCTTTCTTAGCCCTGAAGATGACCCACAAAGTGGGTCGAAACGTCGGCACTTAATTAAAATAAGTATCCACTTATTTAGTGTTTTAATTGACTGCACCCCCAACTATTTTCTTCCTTACATCATCCAGTCAACGATCCCTCGCTTCTCATAGATCGGTAAACGTTGAGGTAAGGTTATGTCTGTGAAGTGTGGTATATTTAAATTATTGTCATTGTAGCAGTAGCAAGGGTTCTCGGTTCAAAACAAGGAAAGTACATTAGCCATTGCCTGTCCGGAGAAGTGATGAGATTAGAGTGAGCCCCGGGAGGATCTGCAGATCACACTGGGTCGATTCACATCTGTTAATCGAAAAAATCTGCCACATACGGTTTCGAACTAGGCACCATAGAACTCTTTAAATGATTTTGATATAAATGTAGATCGGTTCACGATAGGTCCATAAAATAACAAAATTATGGATTCACCTAAGGTGTACAGTTGTAATTCTCAACCTTACAAAAAAAAATTGGTTATACAGTAGGGTTGGGCGATAGTCGCGATAGTTACTATCGATATATTTATAGCTATGAATGGTCACTATCGATAGCGTTGACTATCGGTCGATCTTTTTTACCCTCAAGTTTTGAAACTCTCGGAATTATGCTGATCTGTCTCTGTCCAGTGCAATTCTTAGAGCTCAAGGTTTCTCTTCTATATAACTTTGATGCCGCACCGGAAATGTAATTATTTAATTCTCCGAAATTACTAATTACATTATGTTGGGTAGAAAAATTAGTCTCACTCTTGTGGAAACAAAGCAAATTCGCGGTATTGAGCATTGGCTTCTCTAGGTTTTTATAACCTTAAGTTTCTCTTTAATTAGGGATCCTTTTCTACAATTTTTAAATGTTCAACTAGAAATGCGGTTTTTCTTTCGGGAAACATGTGGCTCAAGGAGCACACCTGACTCTTGAAATTAACTATTTAGTTATTTTTCTTTTCTGAAGATTTGATTTGTTCATTGTTATTGTAAACATGTAAATTGTAAATACTTTTTTAAAATTCAAATAAATTATTTTTTTCTTCTCATCTTTGTGATATAATCTTATAATTTATAATCCTGCAAATTTCAAATAGTAGATAGGTAATTTAATTGAATTAAATTAGTTGAAATTCTTTTTTGAATAGGTTCTGAAAAAAGGGAAGCAGCTATTGAAAAACTATCAATAGCATTCGCCGGCATAGTACCGGCCTATCGATAGTGCTAACTATCGACTATCGCCCAACCCTATTATATAGTCGTTTAGAGGATACATAAACTGGTGGTCTTTAGCCTTTGTGGTAGCGAATACTCAATAAAGACCCTTAGCTTGGTTATACTTGGATAAGGCAAATTTAGGGCTCCCCTTGTCACAGATACATAAACAGGATAAAAATCTTCATAACATACGTTCAATACATTGCTTCCTTTCATTAACAGGTATAATATTTTATTTATTTACATATTCTCCAATTACCGATTGTAGAAATCTAAAATTTTAGTGATCTTACAAAATGTATGCACCGACGTTTAACGAATAAGAAATAATAATAAATAATAAAAGGATTGTTTTTATTTCTTATGAATAAAAAAAAAACTGTCCCACTACAACTCGTGAACGGGTCCGGGGTTCAGTACATGGTAGAGACTGTACTGTTTCATGGAGGAGGTGACATGTCCTAGGTCACGCTCAACCGCCAGACTTTTCCCCCACATTTTGGGTACCCTATTGTTATAATATTTTATAGAGGCTGGGTGAGCCCCAGGAGGGTCCAAGATCCTATATAATCCATCTCCAGCATTTCCGGCATGGCAACTCAGTGCTCTACCACTGAGCCATTACTAATGAAAAATAAAATCTTAACACAACATTTGTTCTTTCTTTAATCTCCTTAAAAGTAACTACAGTCTCATTCATTATACACAGAAACTCTTTAGAAAAGTACTACGTTTAAAATACAAACTAAGGACATGATTGTTTAAACACTCATATGAATTACATTAGATACTATAATCGTAACTGTACCTTATAAACTCCATTATAGTATAATTTAAAAAAATATATATATTTACTCATCGCCCTCACATTTTTGACAAATCAAAATAAATAAAAAATATATACAAATTGTGTAGGTACATTCAAATACATTTATTATTGCGATATTTTATATGAGAATGAGATAGAAAAAATAAATAGTTTAGATTTTAAATATTTTAGGAATATGTCAGTTACTTTTACTGTGGCCTGGATACTGTATTTATAACCGTTATTGTGAAATATCTAAAAGTAATAATAACAGCATGAAATAACCGAATACGGAAGACGTTGTCCGCTGGTTGATATGACCTAATTAAAAACCGTCTGTTTGCTTATGGAATACCCGATGTGTTTGGGTTGCGGCCTAGGGTATACCTGGTTTGTTGACAAGCATGAGTGAACCCAAAGGCAACAACCGGCAGTAATGAGAAATAAACCATTACCTGAGGTTTGTCCTGAATAGCAAAGCTGTTTGTGGGAGCTTCTTGATGTTTGCTTCATATTCTTTTGGTTACAAAATTGGTGATTTTTTTTCGTAGAGATTCGATTTTCACTGAGGCATAATAAGCATTCGTCTGCAATATTTAATTTATCATTAGATTAATCCATTTGAAAGGTTATACACAAAGTGTTTATAGTCGTATGGCTTTATATCAAATTAAAAAATTGTAAGATTCCATCAACCACCAGGTGTTTGATAAAATATTGATTGACGATATAGTATACAATTAAGTTACCATAGTAAACCATTAAGTTAAATTAAAATTTAATTTAAAAGTAAAATTTAATATTTTATTTAAGTTAATACAAAAGTAATGTAGATTCTGAAAAATATTAGGTATTTTTATAATTATTGTTGCTAATATTAATTCGATTGATTTGTATTTAATATTTTTTATCTTGTTTGTTCCTATTATGTTAATTTTTTTTAATCTTATTTATTCTGCCATGATATCTGTATATGAGATATCTATATGAGATATGGTATCTATATGAGATATAGATATAGGTTTCTGATAAGTATTTCTCTACTTGTCTTTATCTTAAGACATAACTAGAATCTTCATACATTCTAATTACTTATCATTACAATACAGATATAAATTTCATTTAATAAATTAAAAAAAAAACTATATATATATATGTGTTTATTTTAACCACCTTATATATCTCTCGTCACCCATTTAAAAAATATATAATAACTATGTTATTATATTTATAATAAATTGGTTATTTATTTATATTTATTGCCCAAATTTAAATGCCGACGCATCTGGAAATAAATTCATTCTATATCATTCTGCTAACAAGGACCTTTGCTATTTATTGTTTGTACATGCTAGAAAAAAAAAAAAAAAGGTGCTATGCAACTTAAGTTAGAACTTGCAGACTCGAATCAGAATATTCAGTTGTTACGTGTTCTTAGATGTTAGGTGTTATCATACATATCAGCCTCTATAAGCATTCAAGATGTGGTTGTGTTATTTCGTTATGTAAAGAGTTTCATGGATGCACCATGTAAGGAACAAAACAATTATACTACAAAGTTTAAAGAATAAAGCCCCCTCGAGATATTGGACATCATAAAAAAATATAAATCCTGTCAAGTGAATCGAAATGAAAAGTACAAACTACTACAGTTAATCACATAGGACAGACAAATTAGATGGGCCATTATAATCGCCAATATTCAAAGAGGACAGGCACTTTTAGAAGAAGAAGAAGGGTATCCACTTTTAACAGATTAAATAAATTACCTGCCACGGCCGGATTTGATTTCAGGAACTTCGGCAAGAAAATTCCGTTTCCAAGAAAGGGAGTTTCCACTAATAGTCAGTTTCGTTAACCTAGTGATTGGATGGCTTCCTTCCATCTAAGGTCCATTCTTCCCGTAGACCATGACATCCTGGATTTCTTCACTTCATTATCCCACGGATTCTTCTTCTTATTCCCCTAATTTTCCATAGGTGGACTACATTGTTAATCTTCCGTCAGGTATTGCACTTTTATTAATTTAAAAGAAATATATATGGCTGCTAATGTGAGATGTATTATATTTTTTTTTGTATTCCTCCAAAATAGATTTACAAGATATACAATACAAATAAAATAAATAAATGTGTGTTTCTATACAATTCAAAGCCTTCTATTACATTTCGGTACTATTATATTTGGTTTATGTTTGTTTATTTATGTTGTAATCATGAATTTGAGTAATGGACATAGCCTTAGTTATATAGTAAGAATTTTGAATAATTGCTTTATAAATATCTCATTTACGTTACTGCTATCCTTAGTATGTTGAAGGACACTACAACTGCATCATTGATAGTTGCAATCGAAGTATTCTTAGCCCTTGAGAAGATAATGGAAGAGACCACTAAATGCAGAAGTGCAAGTGGGGCTGGTGCAAGGAGACAATGGCCTCCTCCCTCTCTCAAGTATAATTGCCGGATTCCGTCCATTTCACACTCTCTGCAGGCTAAGTACTGCAATAACTCCTTCCAGTTTGCATAGCTACTTATTTCGCTCTGAGTTATTAGTTAGTTAACTCATTAATGGTTAATTGATTGATTGGATGAACAAAGATTTATTAATTAAGTGGTTGGTTGTATATACGTTGGTTTATACAATGTTACAACTTTAATCAAATTTGCCGGTTTTTTTTGTAACAATTGTATTTAATTGATAAATTAACGGTTAAAATAAATAGATAAGAAAACTTCAGAGAAATCATATCATGAAAGAATGGGAATCTGTATATATAGATTGGTTACACCCATCAACATTTGCCAAACTTTATATGCACTTGACAGGACAAGGACCGGGTGCAGATATCAATAACATATACACAGACGGAAATAAAAAATGCAATAATGTAGGCTGTGCTTGGCTACTTTGGGACACGAATAGGAAGACGCGAAGTGCCCAGTACAAACTAGGCTCCACATGTTCCAACAACCAAGCTGAGAAGTACGCAGTCATAAAAGTGACAGAATTCCTTCTTGACCTTCCAACCGACACACATACAGAAATAGTCATGCACACAGATAACATGATCCTGATACAAACATTTCTCAACACAGACATACATGAAGAGCTTACAGAAAATATCAGAATGAACTTATGCACACTTAGGTTTCTAAGACATTTAAACCTAATCTAGACAAAGAAGGTCAGACATTTAAACACATAATTTATGACTGGCAAATTTATGAAAGGGAAAGGTCAAAATTAATTATTTCTTTAATTTTAAGAGGGAAGCATTGGCCAGTAGCTGAACACCAACTATATTATACATTTCGGCCCGAATTCATTAAATTTATTAACAATATTGATTTCGAAAAGGTGACATCAAGTTACTAATATTTATACATTGTAAAAGCCACTTATGCTGCTTTAATATGTAAAATTACAAATAAAGTTTCTTTGTATTGTTGTTTCTTAAAAAAATAAATATTTATTTACTTTATTATTGTTACTTTTAATTATTTATATATTATTACTATTATTATTATTTATTTATTTATTTTTTTAAGCGGGTTTTTCTACATTTTTCCTGTTATTGTAAAACTTATTTATAAAAGATAACTTTAATTAATTAAAATCACTGTTCTTTAAACATGTAAAGGAAGTCCGGAACATGTATTCACACTTATGCTGCTTGTATATGTAATATTGCAAATAAAGTTTCTTTCTATTGTCTTTTATATTGTAAAACATTTTTTTAAAAAATATATTTATTGAAATTTACAACTGTATACAGAATACATCCAGTAAATATTATGATTGAATAAATTGACATGAAAAGACAAGTAGAGAAGCTGCCCAGTGGTAGTACTCAAATAAAAAGTTCAGTTTAGAAGGTCACGAGGCCATCTTCTTTTAGACGCCTCGGAGGATTATAAGGAATTGAAGAGGTTGCGAGGTTTGAAACTAGTGGGTTTGGGTGGAAACGAAGTTTGTCATGAAAAGATTGATATCGGATTCGGGCCAAACCAGCAATAAACGGGACGTTTAGATCATTATGGATTACTTTGTTCGTAACTAAGTAAGGAGCGTTGAGGATTTTCCGGAGGATTTTGGATTGTAAAGATTGGATCCGGGAGGAATTCGATGGCTTAGTGGAGCCCCAAAACTCTACTCCGTAAGTCTGGATGGGTCTAATGATTGTCATGTGAGTCTCTTGTAATTAATTGGGAGCTTAGAGCGTTTATCCAGTAAATGTTGAAGTAGCCTGAAACGGCGAGCTGTTTCTTGTCGTTTCAGTCTAGTATGAGGATTCCAAGTTAAGCGTTTGTCAAGGTGTAGTCCTAAGTACCGGATCTGTTCAACAGGACTAAGAGGGATGTTATTAAACGATACAGGGGGGCAGGAAGTCGCTGGATTACGACGGAGGGTAAAGGTGATTTAATAAGATTTGTGGGAATTTATTTTAATCCTCCAGTTTTGACACCAATTTTCTAGGTCAGTGATGTGGGTTTGAAGAGTACGGGATGCTATAACTGGATCAGTGTTGAAAGATAATAGACATGCGTCATCCGCATACGTATTGTAAAACATAGATAGTACTCATTTTATAATTTTAATTTTGTTTATTGTAACGGTATAAAAGTAATAATGTGTTTGTATATATTTTAATTCACAAATGTTGATAGTCCTTTTTGTAAAAATGTATAAACAAATGATCCTTTCTAAGGGTTACTTTGAAAGGAAAAAAAATCGCAAGTTGAGCTCCAGGAGGATCCTAGATCCCATAGGATCCTAGATCCCATAGGATCTCCGCCTGTGATGAGTTTACAATCCTTAGTTATGCCTTCGTTCGGAAGGGACGTTTAACGGGGTTCATTATATAAACAAACAAACGCTTATATATCCAAAAATAGTCTCCATAAGTATTACTCCAGATCGAAAGCGATGAAAATAAATCAACTGTATTTATCATTAATCATCTATTAAAATTATTTCAAAACAAATAAATATAACGAGTAATTATATTTTAATTGATAATATAATATTGTGCTTCTGTCAGTGGCGGATTAAAGGTCCAGAGCGCCCTAGGCAATAACTTTATCGGCGCCCCTGTACCGGCCATAAATGGCCATCTTAATTTTAACTGATTGTTTTTGTAATTACGGTGACGTTGTATCGTCACATCCTAGACTAGTAGATCAGGGCCCTTGTACTTACGCTAATGCGCGATATGTTATTTTTTTTATTTATTTAAAAATTCTGAGCTCGCGCGCCCCTTGTAACTACGCGCCCCTAGGCACGTGCCTAGTTTGCCTTACGGATAATCCGCCACTGGCTTCTGTGCATCGATAGCTCAATTTTCAACGCAATCTTATGTGAACTTTGAGAATAAAGAATTTTCATAGATTCCACTCTATCTATTTATTCCATTATATATATATATATATATATATATATATATATATATATATATATATATATATATATATATATATATATATATATCATTGTGGGCTGCATTCTGGTGTAATGATTGTTATTCATATATTCAAAAAAGCTCCTGAATGTTTGTGGGAAAGAAGAGAAGAAAAATGTATCAGGACGAGAAATTAGTAGCTGATAAGGTAGCTCCGAAACATCTAAATATAGACAATAACCTTTAACCACCGACCATTTTTTGCGTCCTCTACCAAAAAAATAAAATAAAAAATCCTTAGTGAAGGGTAGCCCCGGGCTAGCGGGACGGGACGGGACGGGACGGGACGGGACGAGGTGAGCTATGTTTGCATAAAATATTCATTACCCAGCTCAGGTAGAATTCCGATCCACCTTTTACCTAGAAATAATTCAGAACAAATTATCAAGGAGTTATGGTTAAATTAAATCGAACTGGATGGTTAATCTGAGGTGCTCGGTATTTTCCCATAGCGTGCTTAGTTAAATCAAAATGGGTTAGAAAATAGCGTTGTAGTAACAACATCATATTTGTTTATGATGCACCGTTATATATGTTAATTGAAATCATAAAGCTTTTCTCGTTGATCTAGCTTACATATAATATACAAATACTATAGAAAACCAAAAAAAAATTAAATGGGTAGTCATGCGAACTGCAGGCGTTTCAGGAAAACTCAAAACTTTGGAATAAATGGGTTATTTTTAAAAACTATAAATCATTTTATAGAGTGAATTATTAAGATTAGTCTGGTTTTCACATCTTTTGACACTCTGAACAATAATTATTTACTGAAGGATAGAATTGGTCAGGGGGTGCAGTCAATAAAAACATAAAAATAAGGTAAACTTATTTTTTAATAGTGCCGACGTTTCCGTCTACTGTGTAGGCCATCTTCAGGGCTACGAAAAAAACAAACATTGCAGTACCAAGAAAGAACATAAATTTTTTAGATTAGACTGGACAACAAAATTAAATTTTTTTCTGTTAAATGAATTACACTGGCTGTTTCTTTTATAATTCGGTGCTCTGATTGGAAATTTGAAAAGCATTTTTTTCTCAGGGGTAAGGATTTTGTGTAATTTCATAAAAAATAAATATATATATATATATATCGTTAAAACAAGCGATTTTATTTAATCAGCTTTCATACCGTAATTTAAATCAAAATGTAGCCTTTGATGATTTTCTGCTGTATTTTGCGGCTGTTACATCTCTTTACAAAGACCAACAATAGCCTGCCAAAATATTTGGATTCCACTTTTCCTGGTATCGTTTCTCCAGAGTGGATGTTTCTTGATGGAATCTCCCACCGTGTTCATCACTCACAGCCCTAAGATTTTCAGGAAAGAAATCCAAATGCGAGTCAAGAAAATGTATTTTTAGAGACATATTACATCCTAAAGCTTTATAATTTTGCAGAAGATCAGAAACTCTGTGGTTTTTTGCTTTTTTATTTCCAAGAAATTCTTTCACAATCTTTTTTGAAAGAAATCCAAGCTGATTTTTCGGCTCCATTCAAACATTCCTCAAAGTCTTGATGCTTCATAAGCTCCCTTATTTGTGGACCAACAAATACACCTTCTTTTATTTTTGCACCACTGATCCAAGGAAAAGTGGCTTTTAAATATAGAAATCCCTATCCGCTGGACTTCCTCAAGGGTCCTGCCTATCCCCAATCCTATTCAACCTGTTCATATCCGATCTCCCAAAACATACTAAAGTAACCACATCGCTTTACGCAGACGACACCGCCTTGTACACAGCATCATACAGAATCGATACAATAGTAAACCGATTACAACAATCTTTAAAAAAAATCCATGAATTCTGTCAAAAGTGGAAACTAAAAATCAATCCAATAAAATCGGCCGCCTAATCTTCACAAAGCGCAGACCTAACATAGACCAGCACATCATCTTAAATTCCGAACACATCCCCTGGCCTAAATCCGTAGCATACCTTCGTTTAATTCTAGCGAAAAAAACCATCTACAAAATGTTTCCCTATTTTAATAAAAAATCCAAGCTACAGCCCAAACAAAAACATACTTCGAAAAAACTCCAGCTTCGGAAAACCCATTAATCTGAGAAACCGGTAACTATGATAAACATTCGTTACGACGCTATACGCACAAATGAACAAAACATATACTTCTTGCTGATTGGCCAAACTACATTCCCACTCAAACCCACATGTTTCAAATCTAGAACATCTTCAATTCCTGACAATCCTCCGAGGCGTCTGAAAAGAAGATGGCCTCGTGATCTTCTAAGTTGAACCCGCGATTTGTGTACTACCACTGGGTAGTTTCTCTACTTGTCTTTTCATGTCAATGTGTACATTCATTATATTTACATGTTGTATTAGTATAATACAGTAGTAAATGTCGTTGAATACATTATTAAAAAAAAAAAATGTATTGATGAAAGCGGAATCGTGTCATTCTAGTAGAGTTTGCCTTGAAATTGAATTATAATATAAGAAAATATACTGTTCTTATAGACTTCATAAATCATATACTCTAACTATTTTTTTATTTATTTTTTTTAATGATTTTTAATTCCTCCAAGATTTATTTAAAATATATACAAACTACAAATGTAATAAATAGATGCAATGCTGCTATATAAACTTTTTTTTTAAATATAATTTATTGATATTTATAACTATATCAATATTACAACAAGTAAATCTGCTAATATGAACAATATGACATGAAAACACTTGTGGAGAAACTACCCATCGGTAGCACTCCAATAAAGTTCTATAGTATGGTCTCGAGGCTATCTTCTTATCTTCTTTTCAGACGTCTCGGAGGGTTATCAGGAATAGTATGGGAAGCAAGCTGAGAGACTAGCGGATTCAAGTGTGTATGGAGCTTGTCATGGAAGGATAAGTATCTAGTTTTAGCCAAATCAGCAACAGATGGGATATTAAGATCATGATCGGTGAGTTTGTTTGTGACATAATAAGGAGCATTGAGGATTTTACCAAGGATTTTGGATTGTAAGGATTGGATAGGAGATGAATTGGATGGTTTAGTAGAGCCCCAAAGCTCAACTCCGTATGTTTTCAGTCTTGTATGAGGATTCGAAGCGAGACGTTTGTCCAGATTGAGTCCGACGTATCTGTTCGAGATGGTTCAGTGGAATATTATTAAAGGATGCAACAAATGGACCCTTATATACTGATAACACATATGTGTGTGTAGTGAGGACAGTGCTTGGAAGGGTTGGGATGTCAGTCGTATATATCGTGTATAGGATGGGACCCAGGATACTACCTTGAGGAACACCGACAAACTGGATAAAGAGGGAAGAGTCGGAAAAATTATGGTTTACTTTAAAGGTTCTATTACTGAGGTAGGAACTGATAATAAGGAAGTAAGTAGAAGGTAAGATCTTACGGAGTTTGTACAGCAGACTCGGATGCCAGACTCGATCAAAAGCCTGCTCTACATCGAGAAAAGCTCTCGTGCAGTACATTCCGCGCTCTAATGCGGATGAGACAACGTCCACCACACGATGGCATTGCTGGATGGTGGAGTGTGATGTTCGGAAGCCAAGTTGGTTTTTTGAAAAGGATTAGTTTGTTTTTAGGGCTTAGCTTGGATTTTTTATTAAAATAGGGAAACATTTTGTAGAAGGGTTTTTTCGCTTTTTC
The DNA here is from genome assembly GCA_964056705.1 of Troilus luridus. Lineage (NCBI taxonomy): Eukaryota > Metazoa > Arthropoda > Insecta > Hemiptera > Pentatomidae > Troilus > Troilus luridus. The sequence continues at coordinate 193,643,133 of OZ057412.1, read as the reverse complement.
GGTTTTCCTGTTGATGTGCACTGTGAATGTTAAGGACTTATCTAGAATTAAACGGAGGTATGTTCCGGATTTAGACCAGGGGATGTGTTCGGAATTTAAGATGGAGTGCTGGTCTATGTTAGGTCTGCGCTTTGTGAAGATTATGGCAGCCGATTTTATTGGATTGATTTTTAGTTTCCACTTTTGAAAGAATTTATGGATTTTTTTGAAAGATTGTGATCATGATCTTAATATACCATATGTTGTTGATTTGACCCAAACTAGATACCTATCCTTCTATGACAAGCTCCATACACACTTGATTCCGATAGTCTCTCAACTTGCTTTCCATACTATTCCTGATAACCCTCCGAGGCGTCTGAAAAGAAGATGGCCTCGAGACCTTTTACTATAGAAGTTTATTGCAGTGCTACCGATGGCTAGTTTCTCCAAAAGTGTTTTTCATGTCATATTTCATATTAGCAGATTTACTTGTTGTAATATTAATATAGTTGTAAATATCAATAAATAAAAAAACACTGATCTATCTGGGCGGCACACATATCTTATTATTAGAGCATGGATTTCTTAAAATAAATTTTTTTTATGCTCTTCATTCCAATCAATTCACTCTTATACACTACTTTATTGTTTATCCCAATTAATGTATTTTTATAAATTTTGTTGTATCATATTCATTCTGCCCTGAAAATCTTTCAATGTAGTTCGAAACGTTAGCCTCTAATAATTAATTGCTCATTATGAATTTATTTAACACTAATCTTAAATAAAGTAATTAACTAACTATTGAATAGCTTGACGATATATTTATAATAATAAATTTAGTTTATACTAAATCGTATACGTAATAAATTTAGGGTTATAGCGAAGTAAAAATTATTCTGGTGCGGCCTTGAGCGGGTCGTGTACTGCAGAAGCTTGCACCCCCCAACAAATTGCCGACAACACGACCGTCACCCAAAAAAGAAGAGAGCAAAAAAGCAAAAAGGTGCAAAAAGTGCCGAGTGCTGGAGGTATCAGATAGCCGCGGATCACGAAGCGCTCGCTATTTGTAGTCATTAGTGCCAAGAGGGTCGGATCATTCAACGGCTGCTCAGGTCAGTCCTCGTCTTAATTAGTAAAGGCCGGTAGGTCTCTGGGGTAGATAGCTATCTACATCTCTAGGCCTGTGTCGCCTCTAATATATTTCTGTCCAACGGTTAGGCAAGTCGTATACCATGTCAAAGGAGGTCAGAAGATCATAAAATGAACTTCTTATTCGTTTCCTACAAGGAGTAGATTGCCCAAGCGATAATACTTCCAAGGGAAAAAATTGGACAGTAATATATCATTAATTATTGAGAACAAAAATTGAAGAAAAATCTGAGAAATATTGTTTTTTTATTCTCAAATAAACCAACAATCCCAGACAACAATTAGTAAATATTCTGTTATCTTCAGGAAAGAAAAAATATGTTATTCTCATCATACAACATTGGTGGAAAACCTGGTTGAAGAGTGTAAATTCAATAAAACTATAAGCGTATGAAGAGTAATGAACACACATCACACATATGATATAACCCTTACAATACCTTACATGGGTTGTTGTTGAGGTGTAGATTTTTTAATTTATTTTTTTTAGTATAAAAAATTAGTTTAGATATTTATGCCGCGGTAGTTAATCCTCATTATGTAAGGTAATATTTCGGCCAAATCTTATGCATGCACAATCGTTGGATTAAAAGCTGTGCACAGTACTGACCATATATATGCAACATATTATATATTTGGAAACAATATGTTTCAGCCCAAACAAAAACATATTTCGAAAAAACCCAGCTTCCGAAAACCCATTAGTCCGAGAAATCGGCAACTATGATAAACATTCGCTACGACGCTACACGAACAAAAGAACAAAGCATGTACTTCTTTCTTAAAAAATCACTATTTGCAGGTATTGTAATCTAGTTATCTGTATTTATTTTATAGTTATTTCTAATTGTTTATCTATTTTCTATTTTAATCATTATAATAATACTTATTTACTTTATTATTATCATTTTTATTTATTTGTTTTATTATTATTACTAATTTTTTTTTTTTTTGAGCGGGTTTTTTTCTACATTTTTCCTGCTATTGTAAAACTTATTTATAAAAAGTAACTGTAATTAATTAAAATCACTCTTCTTTAAACATGTAAAGGTAGTCCGGAACATGTATTCACACTTATGGTGCTTGTATATGTAAAATTGCAAACAAAGTTGTTGTTGTATTATATATTTTTAGTAATACAGTTTTTACTACTATTATACACTACAAATATGAATATGGTTGAATAAGAAAACAATTTTTTTTTCGTACCTTATCATTGTATACCATAAGAGTCTTCCTGGGGGTCACCCAACGTCGTAAAAATGTTGATCTCGGTCAAATCACTTCATTCCATAACCGTTGTCTTTGTTCCTTTTTTGTTTTATATCTATTTCCAGTTTATTATTTTTTTCTTTATATTTTATTCTCTCACGCAGTTAAATATTTGTTGTTCTTTTTATTTTCTGCATTAATTAATTCTTATTTAGTGTATAAAATTGTAATAAAAATGGTAAGGGATTATTACATTATTGATGACGTAATATCATGGAAGATTAAACTATCGACTCTATCGACTAATGTATTTATAAAATTAATTATTGTATAAAATTATAAATCAATATCAAAATAATAATTTTTATGTAACTAACCTAGGCTTCATTGAGTATTAACACAATTTCAAGAACATAAAATAACTATTTCTTGATCGAATGAAAAAAAAATTCCCCGTTCCATCTTCATGTACTCTGCCTCTTCAGAAAAAGAAAAATATGGCAGAAAAGATGAAATATAGAACCGATTGGAGGGCGAAGCGATAGAGCGAGTGCCAGGAGTTTTTTTCTCCAGGAACTAGAAGATGTCCTGAGGTGTAAAGATATATCCTTCCCTCTGACTGATATCCTACATTACCTCCTGCGTCTCTATTTCTTCTTGTTTGATGGTCGGCTTCTGAACATGTGCCAATTTAGTTATTGCATTGGCAATGACTAATATTATTAATGGCAAATTTATTTAATTTTTTAAAATGATAATAAACCAAAAATGATCACAAAGTTATCTTACCGAAACAACTGTATTAGAATACAAAATTCCTGGGTAGAGGTATTGAAGAGTTCAACAATATCTAAGTCCATGAAATGAAAAGAAACAAAAAAATCATTAAAGGAAATTTCAATTATTATAACGCCTTTAGTTTTTTTAAAAATAATTCAGTTTTTAGAATATTCGATCAGAGTTAGGATCTTTCAAATATATGCAATAGTAATCACCATTGAATACATAATTATATATTTTTCGTGAATAATAATAGTTTTTCTTATATATATGAGGATCAACATGATCCGGGTATATTAAAAAAAAACGCTCTTAAGTAGGGAGAACTGTTTATGGGAAAGCCAACGTTTCGACCCACAATTCAGGTCTTCAAAAAGAGAAATATTAAAATTACATCTATATTAAATAAAGGATTGAATTTGTCAGGGGTGCAGTTATCTTTGACTGCACCCCCAGACCAATTCAATCCTTCTTTAGAATTATTCAGTCAAATATTTTCCATTCAAATATATATATATTAAAATACATTGCCATTAACGTACTTCAGTGATAAAACTTAAAAGATCCTTAGATAAATATACAAAGTAATGAGTAATAAAGAATCAATTTAAGTATCAAAGAAGGTAATGAAAAAAAAAAACATAAGGTGATACAAAATAAAAATAAAAGAAAGGTTATACAATTAATCTAATAGAGACGTAGACATTTTTTTAACCTCCAACTGGACCATTTTTTCCTCTTAACTATATATCTACAGCTCCGGTGAAGAAATGGTTAAATCGGATCCAGAGGGAGTTAATGTTTTTAGATAACCGGAATCGTATCATTATCGTAGGTTTTGGCTTGAAATGGAGTTGCAATATAAACAATAACTCCTTTTCAAGCCAATGCCTTACTTAGCCCCTTATTCACTACGAAAATGACTCGATTCCGCTTACTTAAGTACAAGAAAGTCAATTTGGAGAAAATTAGACAACCATTTATTCACCGGGGGTGTAGATATGTCTGAGTATTTTATAGAGAAAAATCATTATCTACGTAATAACAAATATTATGTAGGAGGTATGGAAGATAGTGTGTTGATCTCCTCATGGTCTCCTGTTCGAGATCGGCTGTGGAATATATATTATTTATTTTGTTAATAACCGCTAATCAGCTCTAAGGGTTCTGGAAACCATCCAAGTGGCCATCCTGCCTCTATTATTAAATGATACCTGACCTGGTTAAACGTTAACTCGGCTAAATCACTTGCATACACAAACGTTGACTGTCATATAAAAACAGTGCTTTCATATGGATGGCATTTCTTGAGTCCTTAATATGGCACGAAATCCTAAAAAAATGCAGGACCCTAATCTTGCAAGACCATGGGCTCACCCAGGATCTATAAAATGGTGATCGTGGCTGAATTCCCTCTTTCCACAGCCGTTAGCTTGGAGACAGTTCAGTCCCAAACATGTTCACAATAGTGGTATAGATATATTTCTTTTCTAATATTCAGTATAGTTTTATTATTATTATCCGTAATAATATTAAGTACATATAACTATATTATCCGCCATGCTTCTTCACTTCCTTCATTTAAATCCTTGCTTTTCCAACATCTTCCGGCCTCCCAAAAAGATACTCTCTAAGCAAGTATGTCATTTCCTTAAATGAATCAGTATTGGATAGTGTGTTGCTTGGTTGTTTTTATTTATTTTTTGAAAAGGAGATATAAATTATGTAATGAAATGCTAGTTTATTTATTTATTAACTGTAAAATTTATTTATTCTCTTTAATCGGGTTTACCCTGTCATTATTCGTACTTTCTAGTTATATTATTTTTATTTTATTGCCACTTTTAAATACTTTATGATTGGTATTAAAATGTTAGATCAATTAATTAATATGGTTATAGCCATACATGGACCCTGCAGACACTACTAATGTCTTCCTTAATTGGGGGAAAAATCTGGCGATTGAACCTGACCTCGGACTAGTCATTTCCCTGCACAAGCTTTGTATTAGAAATAGTACAATCCTCTACCACCTTTAGTGGTACAGGCTTAAGTTATTTGCAACAGAACCAATATTATAATTATTTTTAACTTTCATTGTACAAAGAAATTTTTTATAGGTTCAAAATGAATAACCGGTATAGCTTATAACTATGCCTAGCGACCCAGGAGTGGAATGCTCCTCCATATCTCTTACCGTAACGAATAGCCTCTGATGGAGCGGCTGAAGAATGAAGTGATTTTTCCAAGCCATCAATCATCTTTGATGTACTAGGATTATAGCCGCGAGCTACCTAACTGTGGCTACCAGGGCCACCCGGGTCTTCCTGGAAGTGACGACTTCACGTCGAAAAGACATACGTTGATTTATGGTCTGCTGTTGAAATGTGGCCATATGGGACGTGTTCACGGAAAATCATTTAGCTATGACAGACCATGTCTTGAACTGTCAAAGATCTCGAGGGTAGTTATTTTGATGGGTTTTGAGATATAAATTAGAATTATTATTTTTAATTTATATATTATTTACTAAGACCTTTTTGGAGTAGAACTTTGGTGTTCACCAAAGCACGTCCATATATACAAAACCATCCAAAATTATAAGGAAAATTGTAGATACTCTTTGGTTTATAGCAAAGCACACTATACACAACGACAAGAGCTTTCCCACTATAAAATCATATTGTGAAATCCACAGTCATCATGATATACAAGGCTACTGATAGAACTCTTTGAATAAATAAATAGTTCAACTCTTATTACGTTAAAAGAAATAATGCATTGTAATTACTAAACATTCAAGTTACATGCTCTTTAAATATTTTTATTTTAAAGAAAATCCTGGGTGGAGGCAAATCTTTTCTATTCAAAATAAAAATATTAAAAAAATTACAGCAATGATTAAAAAATTAGAATAAATTATAAATAATAAAATGACTTATGTCAAAAAGATCCTAAAATTAAAAGTAATGTTTAATGAACATTCTTCCCAGTGTATACATCGCAAAATTGCGAGAACACGGGGGATATGGGATCGGTGAAGGGAACAGATTTGTCCTAGGTAGGGAGCGACCCCGGTGGCTCAAATGGTTAGAGCGTTGCCACTGTGAGGCGGAGATACGGGTTCGTATCCCTGCTGGGGGCAAATCTTTTCTCTTCAAAATAAAAATATTTTAAAAATTAAAGCAATGATTAAAGATTATAATAAATTACATGTTTTTTGTTTATGAACATAGAATAGTAAACGAGGATTTAATAATTTTTAAAAAACGGTTATTTATAATTACTAATCTCGCATCGAAAATTAGAGTTAATTTTTTTTACCTTATGAACTATTATCCTTAAGATAAACTCTTGTGTCGCAAGTGTACGGTATATTTGAACTTTTAGGTAATAGGTAAGGCAGTTTGTTCATTTAACGTCACTTTACGCTTGTGAAGGCCAGATGACTTAGTAACCTTATAAAATAATAATAGTTTTAATCATAAAAAAAAATCTTTTTTCCTCGATTTTATTTTCCTTTTTTAATATAATAATTTAAACTTATATTTATTAGTTGTAATTAAAAAGGTAATTTAATTTGTTTAGTTATAAGTCTAATATTTGCCATAAGTTTGAAGACATGTTATAAAAGTGAAGAGAGAAAAACAAAAGCGGAGTCGATCGGCTTTTGTTCGCTCCGGCTAGACCAAGCCAGACGACAGTGTTGGCACGAGCCTCTGGACGTGCACATCTATAGGAGCCCAAAGTTGTTTTTTGTGAATTTGAAGAAGATACTAATTTGCTGCCCACCTGCAGGTGTAATTATTTCTAACTTAGTCATCGATTCGACCAATTCGAATTGACCCAGTCAATCATCTCAACATCTATTGTCTCAACATCTTCGCTCGCCCTCCCGACGAAAATGCTCTGTAGTCTCAGCATCCAGGTCACCCTGCCGAGAATCAACTTCGACAGACAGATAAGAGTTTTTTTGTGTTATATCATTCCAACTACAAAACCAGATAAACATTCATTATTTTGTAATAGATTTTATTTGAACATTTCATTTATTTGTAATTTAATAGAGTTGAATTTATTAACGTATTATTAAATAATAATTGTTTTCCTTTTGTTATTAATTGGTTGTTTATAATTTAGTTGGGATTAAACACTAATAACAACTAAATCATTTTCTCATTATGAAAACGTTTAAATTGTTCTTTTAATATAATCGATTGTTTTTTTCTATTATCAAAAATGTTAAACTCATTAAAGTGGTTTTTAATAAAAGGTTACAGTTCAAATGACGTGCAATCTGGTATAATTGAATAAGAAATTTATTTTCCTTGTTCATTTCGGAGCTCTCATCGAAAGGTCCAATAACTATTTCGAGGTTAGTCCAACAACCCTGCCATGGCTAATCGAACGATGCTACCGTGGGAGCTATAAATTTTGCCCATCGAGGTTTAATTAGGTTAGGGATTTTTAACGAGTACCTGACATCGTACAGGCTCGGGACCCCCGTTTAACGTCCCTTCCGAAGGACGGCGTAACTAAGGATTTTTTACTCAATAGGTTAGGCTCTAGCTGTGCTTTCATTAACAGTATGGCCTCTTATCTACTGTTCGTTCTCTTTTCTATTCTCTATCACCTCTAATTCCTATAAGGTGATTAAAAAGCCATTAATCAGTTATTAGAAATTTAATATTCCCCATCTCTTCAATCCCTTATCTCAAACCTTCAAGAATGGTGTCAAAATTGGAGAATTAAAATAAATCCTAACAAATCCCACCAAATTACCTTCACCCTTCGTCGTAAACCTAAGAATTCCTGCTCTACTTTATCCTTTAATGATATTCCACTGAACCCGGTCTAACAGATAGGTTACCTAGGGGACTCCATCTGGACAAACGTCTCACTTGGAATCCTCATACAAGACTGAAAAGACAAGAAACTGCTCGACGTTTTCGCCTACTTCAACACTTACTGGACAAACGCTCTAATCTCCCAATTAATTACAAAATACTCATTTACATGACAGTTATCAGACCTATTTGGACATAGGGAGTTGAGCTTTGGGGCTCTACTAAACCATCCAATTCATCTCGTATCCAATCCTTACAATCCAAAATCCTGTTTTTCATGTCATAATGTACATATTAGCAGATTAACTTGTTATAATAATACTATAGTTGTAAATGTCAATAAATTAAATTAAAAAAAAAAATATTCCCCAAATGTAGAGAAGAAATGAAAATCGAGAAGAAAAAGATAAATGCTTATATAAAATAAAATTATATTTTTTTATCAAGATATTAGAACTAAAACGATAGATTATTGTACGTTTATGTCATTATCTGTTGTAGGAAAGTAATATGTTAATTTGCCTATTTTAGATTTTAGTTATTAATAGTTTTTAGATTGTTTGATCAGGATTTTTAAGGCCTAAAAAATCTAAATCCATGTAAAAATACATGGGAATTATTGTCCATATTTCGGATTCATAGATAAAACATTTTCTATCGATGATGGATGTACTATTTTTTTTTTAGGTTAACTCCACAGAACGTTTAGAATCTAATAATTTTTTTACCTCTTACCATTTACAGATTGTATATCAGTCCAAAAAAGATTCTTTCTGATACTGCTTATCAGCTATGAGGAAAAACAATTAATTTAAAAATAGCATATACCGTATCAATCAGCTTTCTTTTAATTGGGTATGAATAGTTGGAATTGTTATAAATATTAGTCATAATTTAAAATGTAACTTGAAATTTATGAGCACTCATTGCTCAGAAAATGTTATTCATGATTGATAGGATATTTGATTTAGTAATATTAGATAACATACATGTGCATGTATGTGTGTATGGGAAGGAGTGAGGTAGTGTAGTAGGTTGAGTAGCAATGCTGAAGGTTCCGGGTTCAAATCCACTTGTGACAGATAAATTATGTAAACTGTCAACAGCCAAGGATGGACCCTGAGGAACCATCTCCAGGTTTCACCCAGCCTATGTAAATGGGTACTCTAAATTGAGAGAAAACCCAACGACATATCACCTTCAGGGATTGTAGAGGTATTCTTTATTTAACAATTTTAATTTTCCAATTGTATTAAGAAGCATTGTAATTGCCACAATTAACCGCTTCACAAAATGCACCATGACATGAATGTCCATATCTTGCTTATATGCTGGCCAAATTTAATATCCATCAGTTTATCCATCTCTTCAACCAAAGCATATTCAACATGCTATTATATACATAAATAAATTCGATGTATAAATGTACTCGTATGTAAATATATTTTTGTTTAAATATTTTTATTTTGAAGAGAAAAGATTTGTACTGGCCCGGAACGTCTGCATCTCCGGTGCAGTGCTCTAAACCACTGAGCTACCAGGGATGTATCAATGTCAGACAAATCCGTTCTCTTCACCGATCCTATACATCGCAAAAATTGCTTCTCTTCAAAACAAAAATATTTAAAAATAATCACCATCAAAATAACAATTAATAAAAATAAATTAGTAAATATATTTTGTTCTGACAGGTAGTTAGCAATATAAATGATTTACCGCTTAAGTCATTTAAGTTGTGCATTTCTGGTCATTTTTAGAGATCTTTAAGAAAAATATTTAAGTATAAATATACTAAGCTATTTCAGAAAAATAATACAATCTGCTATAATAAGTGGTGGTTGGTATTCGACCTGTATGTATACTTCCATACGATATATACTAGTAGAAAGAAACAAGAAAATAAAAATTAATACTAAAGGGTACCTCCTGCCCGGATGTAATGGCAGACCACCCCCCCCCCCCCAATTTTAGAAAACATACAAATGTTTATTTAATTTTACTGTAGTTGAAAAGTAAAGATTTTGTTCTAGAATTATTATTCTAGAAAAAAAAGTTCAGCTTTGTACTTACTGTGCCACCCCTAGCCATTCTAATGAAATATGTGTACCCTCCCCCCTGATTGTATTTTGAGATATTGAATATTTTACATGAAATAAAATATTAATTTGTTGTTTTATACATAAAAAATAATTTATGGGTTACAATAAAAATGCCTATATCTTGTCTCATTGCTCGTCAGTATTTGCCAAGAAATATTCATTGAACAAAAATAAAAGAAATATATATATAAAATATATATATATATATATATATATATATATATATATATATATATATATATATATATATTATATTACATGTTTTGGTTCTTGAATTTCAGTCCTTCATTAAACTTCTTTAGGCGACGTTTCGAGACTATGTTAGTCTCTTACTCATGCCCTAACAGTGAAAAAATGAGGTTATAGTAATTATAAAAAAATAATTTAATTTTGTTTAATTAAAGTTTATTTATTATTTTTAAATTAATTTTAGTTAAATAATTTTATATAATTAATAAAAAAATAAAAACCTGCTGTTCCTAAAAATAAATTACTTACTCGTTGATCACAATTATTGCAATATAAACATTTTATGATATTTTGCGAAGTAACTGATTAATGAAAAACTGATCTATTCTTTGAAACTTGTTTGTACAACCTATCCAATTACAACTTACACGTGTCATTTTATATTTATTTTAGTGTGCTATTTAATGTTTTTACTGAAAGCTCATGTTTTCACTGTCAGGGCATGAGTATGAGACTAACCTAGTCTCGAAACGACTCCAAAAGAAGTTTAAAGGACTGAAACTCAAGAAAACAAAACATAATAATTCCATAACAGTCAAGATAAATAAAAACCAATATATATAATATATATAATTACTTATTGATATTCTCATGATCGTAATATGAAATAAATTATGTGAACCATAAATATTATAAAATTGTCTAGAAATCTAACTTGGACATGCAAGTAAATAAAAATCCATTTACAATCTTTATTGTTTTAACATATTCTATAAATGACATATACACATATTGTTCCATCAATAAAAATAATAGCCCTTAATTGATAGAGATTTTAATATTTTACAATAAATATAGCTTACGTTAACTTAATACTTGTTGAACTTCGTACTTAAAAATACTTTCCGGCAAAAAGTGATTTCACCACAAACAGGCTGTCGAAAAAAAAAATATATACCACAGGCGGGTAATAGTCATTTAACTAGAAAATTAAAGAAATAAAAATTTGAGAAATATATCCTTATATTGTATCCTGAGATTTATCCTTTATTCTATTCAGGTCTTAATGTGAATTATAATTAGGTTATATGTTAAATTTCTCAAACATATGGGGTTAATTCATTATATAACTAATTTCATTATATATTTCGGTAATTATAATTACCGAATAATTATTCTGCATGCGTTTTCCGAAGCAGACCCCTATTTTTAAGTATCTCCTTTATTTAAATTAGTATATTTTCCAATTTCATTAGAATTTACAATTTTCGCCTGTGTACGCCAGATCTCTTCTTCCAGATAGAGAGCTTACTTCAATGCTTATACAACTGCAGATATAATATATGATATAGTGTTATAATGTTTATGTATGATATAATATAATAACAACAGTCGCATAGTAAATATAGTTAATTATCATACATAAATATACATATCATCATCATCATCATATCACATGGCGCTATAGTCCGTGGACGAACTAGACCTCCTCGACAAATTACCTCCACTTTGAACGATCTCCCGCTGCTCTTTTCCATGTTCTTATCCCCAGAAGTCTAAGGTCAGCTTCTGCATCGTCCAGCCATATCGTTATGCATTTTATTATTTGTTAAATATTTTACATATATAAAAATATATTTGCTATGTTGAGAGTCACCTTAAATTTCTTATTCCATGTGATATTGAGATATGTTCTTGATCTGAATTATTCCTTAATCAATTAATGTCTTTCTTTACTTATTATTTATATAATTGAAGTGACAGTGTCGCGAAGGTCGGGCTGGTCTTTTTTTTTGTAGAGATGCAGATTTTACAACGTAGGGAACCAACATTATGGTTTCAAACGGAAAAATTCATCGCGTTGAAATCTTTACATGGTTCCTCCATATTGCAATATTATCCTCCATGTCTGAGACATGATACCGCTCCCGAAGTAAGCTAAATGGAGGGGCGTCTTCCCTTCTGATGTCTTTGGATTTGCATCAGCTCCAGATTCGAGGAGCAGTTCTGCTGTGCAGGCGTGATCTTCCTCCGCCGCCAAATGTAGTGCCGTTCTTCCCGAATGGTCGGTAACATCCAGATCCACTCCTTCTTCAATGAGTCGTCTTACTGCTTCAGTCAACCCGAAACGAGCCAAACGATGTAGTAGGGTACGTCCGTCGCTGTCCACCACTCTGTAAAGTAACAATGATCTTCTCGCTGCTCTCTTCTTTGTATAGCTTCGTGATGATCTCTTACGCTGAAAGTTTGATGATGTATTTTCTTTTTTTACGCAAGCATTCAAATCAGGCTGGGAAGGCGTTTCAGGGTTTTCACAATCCTCCCTTCGGACCAATACGAATTCTTCTTCTTTTACTTCTGTGCCTTTTTCTGGACGTCTCTGAAACCATTTTTTGCTCCCCGCTCTGCGAAAGGTATTAATCAAACTGTTTACTGGTCTCTGCAAAAATAGATAAAACATTCAAATTAATCTATTTTGTTATATAAATGTGTACCATTACAGCTGATGAAGAGTATTGGCTCTGTAACTGGTCTGGTGGGTGGGCTCTAACCAACGGTTAGACAAGAAGGTGATTTTGCCAATATTAAAGGTCAACAGATCCGACAGAACAGGTTCATGGCTGGTATAAGATTTCAGCCTTGTTGAATAACTGGTTAAATCGAATTTTCTCTGTTTCTTCTACTTAGGGAAGCGGAATCGAATTTTTTTATTAGTGAATATGGACCTTAGTCAGGGATTGACTTGTAAAGGAGTTATTGCTTATATTACAACTTCACTTCAAGCCAAAAACTACGAGAATTGAAGGATTAGGCTTTCATCAACAAAGTTAACTCAATGAAAAAAAATTCGACTTAACCACTTATTCACAGGTGCTGCTGATACGAGTATATACTATATATATTAGTTATTATTCTACCTAAAATGCTGTTATAAACTTTTCACTTTAATCAAAGGTGTAACCCCTCTCATTATGCAAAAATGGATTTTTGTTTACTATTGCTAAAATTATTGGTAATTGTTTGAGGAGTAATTGAACCGTAAAATAGTAGATATTGTTCAGAATTATTTGTTACCTCATTTTTCAGTGCAATTGGCATCGAAACCTCAAGATCACTAGGGCTATTATAATTATTTTTATTATAAAGACAGGTTGATTACAATATTAGCGATCAGCCGATCTAATATTTATCAAATTTTAAACGGCAGCTTTTCGAAGTGTCCACTGAAACGTATATTTCCTTATAATAAACACCATTGGATAAGGCAGGCGTAGATAAAACCAAGACATTTTTAAGAACAACACGGCCGCTGAGTATATCTTGAGATAGGGCAGGTAAGGGATTTATGAAGACTTGGGGTGAAACTTATGCCTCAGTATCATTCAAGCGATGAATAAATCTAAAAGAGTTCCACTAAATCATCCTTCCTCCAACTATTAATCTTTTCCTCTTTGAAATATTTACTCTCATCATTATAACTACTTTATGTAATGGTCAGTAGAATAATTAAAATAACAATAATAAAGGAATAGAGACAAAATATATACAATATGTAACGGTTTGGAAAAAGAGAGTATAGAAGAGAAATCGAAGCTTCATAATAGGAAAAATTTACAATAAGAAGTATCTATCCTCTACATCATGGTGGTAAAACCAGTAATTTTAACTGGATGGAGACATGTATGAACTAGAAAACATAATGAAAATAGAAGAAGGATCCTAAGGTCCCAGGAAAACAAAGGAAGGCTGCAGGTTAAGACACAAGAAGGAAATCTACTGGGAGATGAAAGAACTAAAAACTGAAATGTGAATCTAAATACTAAGATTCTACGGGCACATAGAATTAACTTACTGGACCAAGGGAGACTAAACAAGAAAGTCTGGCAAATGCAATGAATACTAGTTAGTAAGAGGGTATGTAAAACAAATGAAACAGGAAACAAAAAATCAAGGAAAGCAAAGGAAAACGGAAGGTGGTACTGCGTGATCGAAGGAAGGGAAGCAAAGGCACGCAGGAATGATAAGAAAATACTTGGAGAAAAGAAGAGCTGATATAAAGGAAAAGTTCCAAAGAATGATATTCGAATTGTCGTAAAACGCTGCTTCATGAAAATAAAAGGAATGTATTTGACTACTTTAGGATATCAATTACACGACAACGTGGACTAAAGTGGACTTTGATAAGTCGAGCACTAAGAGTCTCACATGCTAGAAGGATGTCAATTTGGATGCAGAGTGAAAAATCTCAAGGCTTTCAGGATGAAGAAACGCCAGAGAAAGGTGGATGAAGCTGGGCCGACGATCAACACAGAGAAAACTTCAGCTAAAGAAAGAATAATAAAGTTGGAACGTGATCCGAAGTGGTCAATACAAAAAAATAATAAATTAAGATATATCATAAATAAAATTACTTTTTTAGACCTTGAATATCGTAGATACAGGAATGGTTTGAAGGTAGTTGTGGTGCTTTAAGACGCAAAACCTCTAGCCCATAACATTTAATAGTAGTAAAAAAAAAAGTAAAATAAATAAAATCTTAAGGAGGTATTAATTTATTTTTAAGAGAGAATTATCGACTCCATATGCTAACTGTAAATACTCCATGTGGAGCCATTAAAACGAAAAGCTAGGAAAATGGATATGCACCAAAGGAAAGGCACTATTGCACAGTAGTTGAGCCAGAATAGCTCTATGCAGCAGAAACCTTAGCAAGCAAGATAACTTCTGAAGTTGAGGAAAAAGAAAGAAAGGTCTTACGGAAAATTCTAGTCCACAAGATAAATGATTCCAAGAAAGTAGCAGAGGAAACAACTGGATGACAATAGCCAGCTACTGAAGAGCATGACGATTGGTGATAGAGCAGACCAGGACTCACTTGCGGTTTATAGCACAAATATAATAATAATAATCCCTTAGCACAGGAACCTTGATTCTCAACAACCTAAGAGAGAAGAAATACTGGACATCATTAGTGGTCTCAAGAACAACAATGCTTCAGGTGAAGACGGCATAGTAGCCGAAATGTGGAAACACGCAGATGACCTGTCCTTGCAGAGTATCTATCAAATCATAAAGGACATATGGACAACTTAGTACCTACCCGAAGGATGGACGTCTGCTGTGATTCATTCCCTCCAAAAGAAATTAATTAAGACAGACCTCAACAGTTTCAGTGGTATTTCCTCATTACAAATTACTTACAAGATCCTCTCTGTACCCCTTCGCAATAGACTCACCACCCAGTTAGACTCACAAATGGGAGAATGACTAGATCTTGTCCAAAACAGATACACAATCTTAAGACAATCCTCGCTTACAAAATCCGAGGTGGACATCATTGGGTGGTTGTCCTAGTAGATTTTAATAAATCTTATGATTCTGTGGACAGAGACGCCCTTTTCTCCATACGATGGGAACTCGGTCAGGATGAGAAGACCCTTAGACTGGTCCAAGCCACTCTGAGAAACACGACATCCAAGGTTAGGTTAAGAGGTAAACTATCTGAAAGTTTTCCAATCACAACAACAGTTAGACGTGGTCTCTCCTGCATTCTCTTCAACTGTGTCCTGGAAAAAATCATTAGAGAATGGAGAACGATGCTACCATCAGAAGCTGGACTAACCTCATTATTTATGGTACATGAAAGACAACCTCATTGTCCCATCCCTAGCCATGACCTCATTCTACTGGCGAACAATACAGAGGAGGCTACCTACAACTTACAGAGTCTTTATAGTGTAGCTGTTAGGACTGGTCTGAAGATGAGCAGACAGATGACTGACTTTATGACCAATATCAAGGAGGAACCTTCTACAATTCCTCTCACACATGCTACCATACGAAAAGTACATGCAGTTAAGTACTTGGGAGAATGGATCTCTGTGAATCAGAGTAAGAGGCAAGCCATGGAGACCAGACGTACCAAGTTGGAAAGGGCTTATGCTCCTGTCGTAGATTTATTCATCTAAGCACCCCTCCAAAAATCTCAAATCTCAACTCAAAGGAAGGGCCCACTCAGAAAGCTGGAGTTGAAAGAGAGAATGATCCTCAGGAGGATTTAGGACCAATCAGAGAGGAAGGAAGCATTTACAGGATTCGTCATAAGGATGGACTATATGAACACCAAGAGGACATCCTTACATATATGAGGAAAAGGCGCCTGACCTTTTATGGACACTTGGCCCGCCTGAATCCTGAAAGACTCACCAACAGGATATTCAAATTGACAAGCAGAGGCAAGGCTTCGAAGAACAAATGGATGACGCCAATTAAGTCAGATATGGAACGACTAAATATCCCATTGGAACAAGTTCACAACCGACCACTGTTCCTACAAGCAATCCAACAAGGAGTTTTCCCATTGTCCCTTACCAGTAAAGTAGTTATAAACGACGGGTTGTAGCATTGGATACTGTGGACTTGACCTTGACAAGGCGAGGGGAAGGGTGCGGGGGGGAAGCCTTGGAGGTCTGAATGCCACATTTGGCAACGTCGCAAGGAATGTGCAAGATTTGGCAACATCGCTTTGTTTACATTAGTGTTATAGTAGAGGTGCAAATGACCTTGTGACGTCACGGGGGCATTGACCCTCTGACGTCATCGAGAGGCCGGGGGTTCCTTTATCAGAATTTTTTTTTTTTTTTTAATATTTTATCTATATAGTGTGTAAAACTGTGACGGGGGGGGGGGGGCATTGACCCTCTGACGTCATCGAGGGGCCCCGGGGTTCCTTTATCAGAATTGTTTTTTTAAATATTTTATCTGTATAGTGTGTAAAACTGACCTTGTGACGTCAGTTCCATCAGAGCATGAGTCATTGATGGCCTAGCGCTGCCCGGGTATGCTTGATCGGCAGTTTATATTTTATCTCACGGACGAATACGGGGTTCCTTTATCAAATTTTTTTTTTAATATTTTATCTGTATAGTGTGTAAAACTGACCTTGTGACGTCAGTTCCATCAGAGCATGAGTCATTGAGGGGGCTAGCGCTGCTCCCGGGTATGCTTGATCGGCAGTTTATATTTTATCTCACGGACGAAAAGGTTGACATTGTGTGTGTGTGTGTGTGTAAAACTGACCTTGTGACGTCAGTTCCGTACGAGCAGGTCTTATCACTCCTATATACCTCAGCAGTTCATACTCCTTTATAAGCTTTTCCTCTCCAGCCCCTGGCACACAGTTATTCCGTGTTCTACCTGTATATAAACTCTGTGTTGTTTTACATTTTTGAATACGTTCCTCGCCTGTGTGTCTGAGTAACTGCAGGTCATTGTTAACCAGTCCACTACAATGGTACGGCAGACAAGTAGGAACCTGAGGTATGAGAAAGACCGCCTGTCGACATTTGTCGGGTGGACATCGCCAGTGAGTGTTGTGAAGTTGGCCGCAGCAGGATTGTATTACTTGAAAGTCTCTGACCATACAAGGTGTCCATTTTGCGGAATAATATTGAATCAATGGGAATTATATGACGATCCTTTTTTAGAACACAAGAAATGGTCTGAAAATTGTCCATTTATCAAATATTTGGATCAACTGGAGAGTTTACCGATAAAAATAGGTGTTGTGGATGAGATTGATAGTGGAGTTTGCCAATAAAAATAGATGTTGAGAATGAAGTTGATTGCGAAGAGGGGGAAAAAAAATAAATGTGAAAACAAAAGGTATGTATGTTGCTGTGATATGTGCAGAAGACTTGGAATCTTTATTAATCAACTCCAGGTTTTGAAAACTCATATATCCTTGTATGAAATAAAAAGAAATGAAATAAATCAACTAATAAAGAATCTAGAAAAACTTCATCTTTCCCCCTCCACTCTGCGGAAATCTTACAGTGTCCACGTTGAATCCTTGTGAGATGGTCGCTCCGAGACGATTGGAACTAGTTACTGATCACCCCATCACAAGTAGCAAACTAGTTCGAGTTGGTCTTTGCGATTATGAGCCGACTATCGCCATCATCGCCAAGAAGACGAGCATCTATATGGACACGGAGGAGTGGAGATTCCTCACAGACCAGATTCCTAGGTTGCTGTCTCTTTTGCAGTGCAAACGCGGCAAGAGCGTGGTGGGCGTTGAAGACCGGGTGAGGTGTAAAAATGTGCTCTGTTTATTTTCTATGAGGGGTAGAAACAGGGTAATGAAGATAGAACAAGTGTACCATTGTTTTGCAATGTTCAATCAAAGTCCGCTAACCCTTGAGATGAAATCTCCATCGACATGTTTCAGCAGGAATGAAACGGTGAAGCTTTGTTCCAGTATTGAAAAAATAAACGACTCTCTGGACTTGCTAACCAAGATGGTCGACATTTACAAGAAAGAAACAGAAAATGAACTCACACAACCTGTGGAATGTGTACCGTTAGAGTTCAATATTAATACTAATACTCTCTTTAACAATTTAAATGAACTCAACAATATGTAATAATAGCCACGCAACTTGTAATTTGAACTATATTCAATAAATACTTTTTATATTTTATGTCTGTGAATTTTATTTAATGAACCTTTCCCTAAATAAAAAGAAGGAGGAAAAAAAAAACAAGATGTAAAATATGTATAGTTTATTTAAAAAAACAAAGATTGACAAACATTTCAAGCATAATAATATAATTAATAGTTAATATATTCATTTAGTAGCAAAGTCTTCGTTTCTGGATACATGTTCCTCGTCTTCTTGCAACCCATTTCTTCTTCAGGTGTAATTGTTCCAGATGTAGTCTAATGAGTAGTCAAAAAGGTATAGACCAAAGACCGAGGTAAAATACTCAATTCTTCAGTGCTCAGTGGTTTCAATGCCTTCCTCTCCTAAACGTTGTATAACTGACTCCATGCTGATACCGCATGTTTCCGAGTAGATTCAAAAGTACTCTTCTTCCTTAAACCATAAACATTGAGGACTATTCGCTTTATGGTACTTGATTGGATTGATGAGCGATTGTTTGTCATATAACAGTCCACAATATATGCATTTGACCGTATCTTTTACTCCTCTTACAAATCCGGCGAATGAGAGCAGATTATGAGGAGGAGAGATAATATTTACAAATGTATGCTTACGAACGTCTTCTTTTTTAAAGTTTACTGCTTCATCATTTTTTCTGACCCATGATGCTAAACGGTGTGCCTGATTTAGTGAACAGACAAAAGACGAGTTTAAATGAAAATGACATACCATCTTGCAATTTTCTAATTGTTTTAAGTTAGGACAACCGAATTCATGTAGATCATAGACCGGTTTACCAATAAGATCTTCAATAAACTTGCACTTTTCCATTCCTTTCCCCCATAATATGTCAAAGTTCTCAGTGGCGTGTTGTAATAAATATCTCATATCCTCATATAATACATCACCATAGTCCCATCCCATTCCATGAATATGTTTCTTAACCCAAAGGTTTGTCTTTGAATGAACAACATCTTCAGCATCTCGAGGTGGATTGAAACACCAATGCCACGATGAGCCGTGACTAATAGAGACTACAGATAATTCTTTAACAATCAATGAGTTAGAAGCCGTGCGATACCCCTGAAAATCAATTGCCGCTGAACGCATCGTATGTTTTAGTCGGTGAACAACGGAGAAGTGATATTATTATAGCCGCTACAGCAGCTTTATATATGCATCATCAGTACATTTTACGAACCAAACCAGTTCCTACTTCGTATTCTACTACTTTATCGTGAAGGATAAGACAGTATGCCCTAGTATTAGGCGGGAAGTTCTCACTCGCCTCTAGCTGTACGCGAATATCGATAGTCGTACTTTTTATTGCCTCGGATTGTTTAGAACAATCTATGACGACTATAGGTGCGAAGGTCTCAAAATCGGATCGTGACAACAGGGGTTGTGAATGTCTATTACCATAATAACTCGTTTGAAACTCGTTATACATTTCATATAGGAGAGCTACTTTTCCTAGTGCAAAATCTAGATTCAAATCGTCATAAGGATATTGTTCGCTATTCAGATAGAGTTTCAAATTTTTTATTTTACAACTATCGAATTGACTTATATCTTTGGTAGCATTTCTCATTCTATCAGTTTGAAATGCTATAATAACATAGCGAGGCTTTTCTAAATTTGTGGATGTTTTTACAGTCCAATTTTCTTGCTGTGATGCTGGTAAATTAGGGTATTCGTAAAGATCCCACGATCTGAATGGAATAGAAATGACCTTGTTTTTATCCACCATTTTTAACAACTTTAGACGTTCTTGATCAGAAACACGAATATGAGGCATCCTCCAAACCACTTTATCTAATTTTATTTGTACATCATCACTACCCTTTACACAGTTCAAGTCAGTACTCGATCTGATCAAAACGAGTTCTTGCTTAAGATTAATTAAAATTTTTCGATAGTCTTCACATATCCCTAAGAGAATATCCAATGGCAGACATACGCTAAAAAAACCGTTTTTATCTATTGAAACTGTTTTATCAACACCTGGGATTATCCACCCGGCATTTTCTAGTCCTTTGACTTGATTGGGTGAAAACGATGTATGACCTTTAAGCGTTGTAGTTATTCCGGGGTTTCTCACTCTATCGACTTCAATACCATTCAATTCATATCTTATCTCATCAAACAAAAACGCAAACGCGTTATTAGTGAATTTTGAAGTTGTTCCGTCAGTCCCATCCTTTTTAGAAATTCGTCCTTCCAGATAAACAAAACTTAAAGAAGGAAACGTATAAGCATCTTGTTGATGGATTGGTATTCTGATTTCGTCAGAATTGTTAAGAGTGTTCCCCGCATACGGCTGATGTGAATGATATTGGAATTGTGTAAGAGAATCATCAAATTTTACATCTGATGTAACGTTTAGTATGTTATGCATTTTGTTCTTTTTTTTTTTTTAATCGAAACCCACACTGTTTTAAAAAGTTGACGTTTGCAGTTGTTAGCCGTCTCGTCGACTTAGGTTTACTAATTCTTACCATGGCATGACATCCCCTTTTATAAAAAAAAGCGTGATGAGTACCACGATTCTCACCGGTACAAAAATCAATCCCCATTGTTCTTCAAATGTATTCTCAATGTAACAGTTTCCCCCCTAAAGTCAATAAGCGCACCGTCTTGATCCACTAAACGAACGGTAATATTGTCAACAGTCCTCGCGTTAGTTGGAAAGTAAATGACAGGATTCGGGGTTTCTATTATTTTATATCCTGGTTCTACAGCCGGAAAGAATTGATGTATGCTATGATCCGGATCCCCATTCAGATAAGACCCTGATGCGATGTTACAATGAATCGAAATAGTGTTTACAGAAAGAATTTTCACAATGCCATCGGATTCGCTGTACCGATGCAATGGGTCAATGACTTGATTAGGACGATGAAAACCCAACAGTGGGCCAATAGAATGGGGCTTGTCGGGGAAGTTGAAGTAGACCGGTTTCGTTGTTCTAAGTTCGGCCTTTAAAGTACTCTCATTTCCTCGAAGCATAAACCCACCACTAGGTTCCTGGTGAGCAATTTCTTCGCGAAGAAAAGAATTTAGTGCATCGATATCATACGATCCTTCAGGTATCTGAATCGTCAGATTTCCAAAGTAAAACTTATCGTTAACATCTTTCCTGATATTAGGTATAGTATTATATGAGTCAAAAGATAATAACCCAACGGTATAACTTGAGCCTAATTCCAGCGGAGGTAAAAAGTTCGCAAGGAGAACACTAGAATTCCCCGTCAACGTTACTGTGTAGCTCATGATTATGAATGATCAAAATTTGCTAGAAACATCTGCTAAATACGCTAAGCAGAGATGTCCACAAATCGGTGTATCCCACTTTTGATAACGACGTCTGTTGTAAATTATTTCTGAACCCTTAAAGTACTCAAGTAACTGTGGAGGTGGTTTTAAATTTCCAAAGGAATCAAAGTATTTCACTAGACTATCTTTTTTTACATAGCACACCCAATGAGAACCGGGTTCTGAACTCGTATGCAAATTTACAATAGCGGCCTCATTTTTTTTTGGGTATATAGGAAGACTATCAATCATAAATACTCCACGAAAATTTTTAATATTTAAAAGTTTAGACATATAATTTAATTCAATATCGGTCAATGGTTTATTTGGTAGTCATATTTTTCCAAGTCTTTTTTCTCGGTTTATAAACAGAGCGTAACCGTTCCTATGTGGTTTCAAATAAAGCCCTTCGCCAACTTTTCGACCTTCCATTGCCAAATTATGCCTCTTTTGCTCTTCTAATTTTAGTTTGGCCTGTTTCACCTCGTTAATCGCTTTCGCCACACTCGAAGCTCCTCCTGCTAAAGATCCCACAGCGGAAAGTCCTGCCATCAACGGTACAAGAAATTGGAGGAAGCCTCCCTCCTTTGGCAGCGGGAGAACTCTAGGCAGTGAAGGTTTCGTCTTACCGCGCAAATGCATTTTAGCCTTCTTGTATGCCGCTTTTGATGCGCTCAGAATCGATGATACATCATCTACCTTTGACGATTTAACCAAGTTAATAAAACTAATCTTCTTTTTCTTTTTTTTCTTATTATTGATACCCGAACCAATTTTTCCTTTCGCTTTCATGACATTTGTAACTAACCAAGCAGCGGCTTTTTCTCCCCATGTTGAATCTGAAGCTTTAACTCGTTTCCAAGCATTATCAGCTAGGATCTTGTCCGCTTGTTTACGACTATCCATATCCGTATTTTGGCTATAAGCTATATCGTGTTCCTTACAAGCTCTGTCAAGCTGGTTTATTCCTCTATCGCCCGCAATTAATCGTTTTTCTAATTTCGTGCCCGGTCCGCAATACTGATATCCTGGTATGTGTAATTCAATTGGTAACTTGTTTATAAGCCTGTTCACCAAACCTCTTCCTTTTCGAACCCTGCGAGTCATACTGCACTTGGAAAATGAAGAACTGAGATATATATATACGGAGGAATAATGATGTTGTTCGCATTCAGGATGAAATTAGTTAAACAAGTACAACGTTTCTCTACCACAGACTTTTCACCTGTCACGTGCGATTCAGAGGGGAGGCACAGTTCATTATTACCGAGCACTATAAGATCATCAATTTGTGGACCGAGCGGATGTGGAAAGACTAATATTATGATTGGTCTTTTATTAAATCCGAATGGTTTAAAATTTAAAAATGTGTATCTTTTCGGAAAAACATTGCATCAACGGAAATACCAGTATTTAAAAAGTATCGTAAATCTTGTCCCTGAAATAGGGTTATATGAATTTGAAGATGCGAAAGAATTGCCACAAGAAGTTGAATCCAATTCGGTCTGTATATTTGATGACGTCACTATGGAAGACCAGGACATAATTAAACGATACTTTAGTTATGGTCGTCATATGAATCTTGATTGTTTCTATTTAACACAGAGTTATGTTTGTATCCCGAGACATCTTATCAGATGTAACTTTAACTTTTTAATAGTATTTCCTCAAGATGAATTAAATTTGAAACATATTTACGAGGAACATGTAAGCACCCCAGATTTAAGTTTTCCACTTTTTAAAGACATGTGTTCTTTATGTTGGGAAGAACCATTTAGTTACCTCGTCATTGACAAAAGTAGAGACCTGAATAATGGACGTTTTAGAAAAGGAATTGATACGTTCATTGTAGATATATAAAGAACAGTCATGACAATAATTGAGCATTAGCGATCATGGACCCAAAAGTCACTCGCGAGATTATAAAAACTAGTGAAATTTTGAAAAACAAATTTCAATCGTTGAAACGCGGTCTCCAGGATATCGAGGAAGGTCGAAAAGCGTTTTTTACACCCGTGCTAAAACCTCTCGAGGACATTAAACAATCTGTACAATTAAGTAATAAAGAGACCAAATCGGAACCCGCATTGACGTCTAGAAAAGTAAAAAGAATTGTCACTACTAATGTTTGGGGCGAATCGCCTGATAAAAGCGAGTTAGAGTCTGCTAGTATTTACAGAAAATCAACATTAATGCCGAAAACATCACTTCATCGCAAAAAAGTTACACAAATTTCATCTGACGTTCCAAGTACTGCGCTAACACCATTATCTCACTTATCAAATCCCCATCATGAGTTCATGTCACCAGAAGTAGAAATGGATGAGTATGTGACAGGCGATCCACTATCAGAACAAGTCAAAGAATACGCTAAAACTCCACAAGGAGAAGCCGAATTTAAGGAACATCTCGCCTCATTTGGAAACCTGCAAAGAGAATACTTGGATAAGTTGTTAAAAGGTGATAAGGCACATGACTCTCGTTACGGCATTCGAGTAATGCCTTCTGGAGGATTGGCTATTGGTGACTCGACCGATGTTCAGCTTTTTGAAAACAGTGATGATATTTCTATAAACAACATAGTGTATGAAGGAACTCCTGGATTGTTGCAGCTACTCTACTTGAAAAATCCTAAATATTATACCGAGTCAGACTTGGATAATTATAAGAATATTTTACTTTCGACCAATGCTCACAAAAAAGGCTATAGTGAGGAACAAGGAGTGTCCGGAAATAGATCTGAGAAGTATAGAAATATAATATCGAAGTTATTCCCAACACAATCTTTAAAACCCCGCCCTCCTTCCTCAGCATCAGCAGCTTCGAGCAGGCTAACTTCACTCCGTTCCCACTCTTACAAACGGGGCACTGGACTTATGAGCGTCGATAAACCTCTGTACGAGCGTTGGAATGACCCAAACGAACTAGTCGATCGCCTTAGGCTGCTAATGTCTTCAACTTATGCCGGGCATGAAGGACATCAAAATGAAATAGAATCTATAATTGAAGAACTACGAGAAGAAAATATAATATATTAATGCCCACATTTTTATATTTAGATTCAGTACAAACATGACAATAAACAAGTTCGGATCTCACATAGCAAAAAAGCATACAAAATACAAAAAACGTTATTTTCCATTCAGCTTATTAAAGTCTGAAAAGGACATTGATGCACATCATTTAAGGATCGTCAATATTGCAAATCCAGTCGCTGCTCATGACGCTGCAAATAAAGTATATTGTGATACACTAGCACTGACCTACACTGATTTAAAGAATTGGCCGGGTAGCTATATAGATGGAAAAAGAAAAAGACTTGTCAATTTCGCTCCACCTATAAATAACTATGATGTTGTTACAAAAGAATTCTTCGACAGAGTTGCTTTGACTCTAGTTGACAATATATATGATTGTCTCGGGAAAAGAATAACAAACATCGGTGAGCCCGTAGAGGAATCTGACTCAGTCACACTCGGCTATCTTAACAAAGTACTTAAAAAAGAAAATTATAGATGGATTCATCAATAATAAAAACAACAATCGTAAATGAATTACATAAGCCAGCTCGCAAGATATACCCTAGAAGAAAGACTGTTTTGAAAGGGATAAATGACTTGTGGCAAATAGATCTAGTAGAAATGATACCTTATGCTCGAGAAAATAAAGGATACAAATATTTATTAACAGTTATAGACTGCTTTACTAAATATGCATGGGCCGTACCAATAAAGAAGAAATCTGCTGATGATGTAACTAAGGCAATGGAGAGCGTGTTTCGTTCGAGCAAACAAACACCGAGAAATATTCAAAGCGATCAAGGAAAAGAATTTTATAATTCCAAGTTTAAATCTCTAATAAAACAGTACTATATTAATCATTATTCGACCTTTTCTAATATGAAAGCTTCCATTGTAGAAAGGTTTAATAGAACTTTAAAAGCGAAAATGTGGAAAGCATTTAGCTTGGGTGGAAATTACAAGTTTTTAGATATATTACCTCAGATTCTACATGATTATAACTCATCATTCCATACAACAATAGGTATGAGACCAATTGATGCCCATAATAAAAAATCAGAAAACTACTTGCTAAACAAAGTGTATTCTTCTTCTTCTGTTCGTTCCAAATCAAAAGTGCGAAAGCAGAAGTTTGAAGAGGACGATTTTGTGAGGATATCTAAGCAAAAAACAGCATTTTCAAAAGGCTACAAGCCAAATTGGTCAAGCGAAATATTTAAAGTAATCAAGATTCAGAAGACGGATCCATATACATATTTACTTGAAGATCTCAAAAGTCAACCTATCAGTGGCTCCTTTTATGCTGAAGAGCTTCAAAAAGTAAAACATCCAGATGTTTATCTCATCGAAAAGATTTTGAAAAGGAAAGGAAATAAGTTGTATGTGAAATGGTGGGGGCTAAAAGAAAGCAGCTGGATTGACAGGAAGGATATCGCATAGTGGTGTGAAAAGAATAATGCACTTTTGTAATGAATGTATTTATTTGTAGCTTTATAACACATGTATTTATACATATCATTGATGAAATTAGACACTAAGTTTTTATTACTTATTATCATATTTCAAATAAAACATTTTTGATTGCTACTATTCTGTTTATTTTTTCTTTTCTAATCTCAGATATAATTAGTTCATAAAATAAACAATTTAATTACATTACAAAACATTTGCTTTACTTATGTAGCGACAATGCATAATGGCCATAAGGAAGTGTATCTCTTGCGTTATCTAAGGTATGCCGTTTATCATCATATGGACAAAGAGACTTTTTATTGATTAAAACTGTTTGCACTTGATGTGTTTTTGATTGAATGATCTGAAATTGGCTGTACATCGACTCATAATTTCTTAAAGTATCTAAGTAATTTTGGAACGTGAATTCTTTAACCGCACATTTTTTAACCCCTTTGGATCGTTTTATCAATAAACCACTTTTGGTTATAAATGAATACATTTTTGGCCTTAGGCCAACATATTCAACGATTGGATCGCCAGCAGTTTCATCTTTGAGCATTCCTACTATTTTTTTGTTTTCTTCAGAATAACAGCGATGTTTTGTTGGAAAATTACTGGTATCAAAATAGTCTTTTAAATCATAATTTATATCATCGTATATATCTTTTGTATTTACTAGGTATAAAAATGAATCAGTATCCATATAACAGAGGTTTATATTTTTCGGACCATATTTTTTTAAAAATATGTTATAATGTAATTCGTACATTAAAACT
Source organism: Troilus luridus (assembly GCA_964056705.1). Classification (NCBI taxonomy): domain Eukaryota; kingdom Metazoa; phylum Arthropoda; class Insecta; order Hemiptera; family Pentatomidae; genus Troilus; species Troilus luridus. Next base: position 193,615,859 of record OZ057412.1, on the reverse strand, counting down.
TTTGATAGTTCCAATATACTAAAACCAACATAAAGAGGTTTATCAAATACAATTTTATTCTTCTCTAACTGAACGGAAACTACATTTTCAGTGAAAATTATTCTTTCTTTGAAATTTGGCTTTTTAACTAGTTTGTTCAATGATTTTTTATTTGTAACAAGTTTTAAATCTATTCGTTTTCTAACGTTTTCCATAAATTTACCAAAACAGGAGTTGTTCATGAGTTTAAAAAAATCCGATTCAAAAGGATTGGTTGACTTAGCTCTATGTTGGGTATTTAAATTTATGTATGGTGACAACCAATTTTTTTGCTTAAATTTTAAAATCCTATGAATTTTGGTTAATTTAACGCCAAGATTTAGTGCTTGTTTCAAATTGACATAATGAACAATATAACGGGTTTTTGGTGTGAGTGTAGTAAGTAACTTTTCTGTTGTTTTAGCACTGTCAGGCGATTTTAATTTATCAGGTAATAAAGGTAGTTGACAGTGCATATCGTGTATGGCTTCAGGGTAATCAATGTCTACATCGAGTATATAACCAACTTCAGAGTTGTCAGGAACTTTTAACACATCTAAATCTTCATTATGCCATTCAAAGTCACAATATGGAAGGAAACAGTTCATTGCATAGCCGTATAAATTATTTACATCTGCGTAAATTAAGTAGTTAATGGGCTGATTTGGATCGTAATCATCTACATAATAATTATTTGCTTTGGCATAACGTTTGACAACTTGTGTAATACCTCCTCGAATGCCTTTTTCGATAAATAATACCATATCCATGTCTTTAATAACGTCCAATTCAATATTTGTCGTTTTTAACATTGCTTCGTAACTGAGGCCTGGAAGAGACATAAAATGGGCAGGATCTAGTGAATATATATCCATAGAGAGATTACGAAATTTTTCAAATATTTCACATAATAAAATTACGTCTGTTTGTATATACATTTCGGTATATTCTTTTAAGTTATTTATATTAAAAGTATTCCAAATGTTTTGCGCATGCTTATAATCAGACTCGGAAATATTTTCTGCAGTTAAGTTGTTGTAAAATTTACTTATTACAGGCAACTGAGTTTCTTCTAACCGCAGTAATGAATCTATGTAAGAGTAAGGGTAAATTCCCTTTCTCGTTAACAATTCAACTTTCGTTTCGTCAGGAATTAACTGATGCAAATGAGGGAATGTAATTGAAAGACTTGAAGAACCTTTTTTCATGTTTTGCACTAGGGTATCAAGCCCCGCAGCTAAAAATTTATAACTATCTACAAATCTTATTTTAGTTTTGCAATCTTTAAATGTTTTGGTAAAACTTATGTATTTTTCTGTATTACTTGGAACTACGGAAACATCTCCTTCATGGTTTGCTAAAAACGGAACAATAAAGTGCGAGTCATAACCCTGAAAGTTATGCATAAATACTGGAATGAAATTGGGTGTTTTTGCTTGTAAATTGCAATTAGAATGAGCCGCTCCAATGAACTTAGATGACACATGATCATGATGATGCACCTTCTCATCCTCATTTAAAGTTTTCAGACAGATAACACATACATGGGTACACTGATAAATTATCTTTTCTTCCTCCGTCATTTCAGACATAGGCTCAACTTTACCATATATTTCATCAGCTTTTTTAGCCAAATCATGTAGTCCTTCCATGAACATTAGCATACATTTTTCACCGGTAAAAATTAATGGCTGTTGTAATTTAAATTGAGGTATATCCGTTTTGACCATAAGTGAAGCACAAAAAATTTTATGGTTTTGAACTGATTTGGTCCAAGAAATTGATGGATTTTGGGAAGGACCTGCAATTGGTTCCAGATATGATTCAAAGTCTGCGTAAGCAACAATTTTAATTTTTTGGGTGGATTCGAATTTTTTAAATTTGATTTTATCATCTGCAGGAAAATCTGTCCTAACTGGTTTATGCGCACCGCAAAATAATAAATGTTCCTTTAATCGTTCTTCCGCGTTTTTTCCACTTTTTGTTTTGTATCTCCAGGAAATAGATGTTAAACACCTGTGGCAAATTTCTTTAGCGGATTTGTCACCTGATATTTGACTACCAACAAGCCTGCTTAAATTTGTGATATAACAATAGTGTGAGTTTATTTCATTTTGAAGAAACAAAAGGTCAAATCTCTCGTTATATGTTTCCTTTTTGCTTATTCTTAAGGGAAATATATTGTTTTTTTCATCCAAACCGTACACATTAATTAAAACATTGTTTACTTCCTCGAATTTTTTAATATCTTTAAATGAAGTAGGATATGAAATACAATCGAATTGATAATGGGTTTCTAAATTTTCGTACAATGTAGGATCGTTCGAACCAACTGTTTTGCTCAGTATTGCTAAACGAAAACAGTCGTTGTTTATATTTTTTACATTAATAACAGCATGTTTGTTTTTTATACCTTTTGGCAAATTAATAAATTGTTTTCCGCTCAGAGGTGTATATTTGGTAAAATGCAAACATAGAAAGTTGCAAGAAACAAAGGCCCAACCAGAACCTTTGGCTTCAAAGGAATCTAATTCCATAATTAATTTTTCGTATGACTCTTTCAAATAATTGTGCAAATCGGTTGATGAATCTATGATGTTCTGACTAGTCTTAAAATTCATATTGGACTTTTCCTCGTTGTTATGATTTATTTTTTTGTATGTACAATCTAAGTGTAAATTAATTTTAAATATGTTCCATTGTGTCAAATATGAAGTTAAAATCTCAATAAGTTTTTCTTTATTGATTTCTAAAAAAATTTTTGGAGTAGTTTTATTATTATGATTTTCAAAATAAAAGTCTATCACCGAATTACCAAATGCAGCCTTTTTAATTCCTTGTTCATATGTGATTAACCTATCAAGTTGTTCCTTATTATAAAGTTTATATTTTTTTGGAGAACTAATTCCTTTTTCTACAATATTAGTGTTGTAGAAAGGTGAAATGTTCGAATGTATCCGTTTTTTGAATGGTAAATGCGATTGAGAACTGGAAACAGATTGTTTTAAAGAGGGTCCAGCCGGAGTTTGGAAATTTTCCATTGTTATCGATTGACTAGTATTACCGACTAATGCTTGAAGGGGACTGATGTGCTTTTTATTTTTACAGGTAATTATATGTCGTGTACAGCTACCTTTCGAATTAAATTCACGTCTACAATATGTGCACACATGAAATTGCCATTTGCATTTATGTGCGTTTAATGTTTTCAATAAAAGCCCACATTTTGAACACAAAACATCCATACCTTTTTAAAATTAATATTTTCCTATGACCATTATGTTCGCTGCTAATATATATTTATTCGCTAAAAGTTATTATATATGAATTTCTCTGCTTTCCCTTGTATGTCATCTTCAATGATCCTACGATAAAGAAAACAATCTTACTTTTTTTTCTAACAATCAGGTATTAACATTGTTTGAAATGAAGCAATTGATAATATGAAAACTCACCATTATAATGTTCGATCTCCGCATCAGTGAAACATTCACTGTACCTCTTGGGAAGAAAGGTCCTAAAGCGCTCTCCTCCTCTTTCAGCCTCTATAATAGCCTCCACCCCTTGGCCGTGTTCAGTTGTTTTAAACCGCAACTCCAATATTGAATAGCATACCCCCTCATGCAACTCTCCTATGGTTTTATAGGATGTAAGACCGTTTAATCTATTCAAAAGGGACATCTGCAATGTTTATAACAATCAGATTGTTGTAATTATGTTAAGATTAGTTAAAACAAGTAGCAATAACAACTTACGTTTAAGCAGTGATTAGAGACGGTGGACAGCACAACACGCAGACGAGACGGAGTGACGGAGTGCCAGTGGGCCGAAGAGGGAACGTTTATAAAGGGAGTATGGACTGATGAGCTAGGCAAAGTGTGAATAGGAGGTATCATGACCATATATGGGCATGGGAATATAGAGAACTGCGAATGTGACTATTTAACTGACGGTCCAGATATTAATCGTGTATGAACTGATGAGCTAGGCATACTGGGAATAGGAGGTATTACGACCCATATATGGACATGGAAATATAGAGAACTGTGAATGAATTGGTTAATGTAACTCACAGACAAGGTGATTATTTAAGTTTATATTGCATCCGTAAGACAATCTCACTTATCTTATTTTGTCCTGTCGTCTGCTATAGTTCAATGTCAACCTTTTCGTTCGTGAGATAAAATATAAACTGCCGATCAAGCATACCCGGGCAGCGCTAGGCCATCAATGACTCATGCTCTGATGGAACTGACGTCGCAAGGTCAGTTTTACACACTATACAGATAAAATATTTAAAAAAACAATTCTGATAAAGGAACCCCGGGGCCCCTCGATGACGTCAGAGGGTCAATGCCCCCCCCCCCCCCCGTCACAGTTTTACACACTATATAGATAAAATATTAAAAAAAAAAAAAAATCTGATAAAGGAACCCCCGGCCTCTCGATGACGTCAGAGGGTCAATGCCCCCCGTGACGTCACAAGGTCATTTGCACCTCTACTATAACACTAATGTAAACAAAGCGATGTTGCCAAATCTTGCACATTCCTTGCGACGTTGCCAAATGTGGCATTCAGACCTCCAAGGCTTCCCCCCCGCACCCTTCCCCTCGCCTTGTCAAGGTCAAGTCCACAGTATCCAATGCTACAACCCGTCGTTTATAACTACTGAAGACCAAAGAAACGAAGTGGACAGAAGAGAGAAAACCGGCTCATCGCCAGAAAATAAAGGAATATTGGAAAAAGAAGAAGGCTACAACTTTACCAAAGAGTAGATACGAGCCCCGTAGTCCTCAGTTGGCCCAAATGACAAATAATAATAATAAAATTCTTTTAAATGGTCCATTCTATCAGAAAACACTTGGTGGAAAAAAATAATAAATTTCAGATAAAATGACTTTATTATTGTGTTTTTTCATGTCTTCTATAGTTTAAGAAGAATAACATACTTAATCTAACAAAATAAAAACTAAAATGGGAATCTTAAGTTATACGAAACGATAACAGCAAAACTGTTATGATAAATTCAATTGAAGTTTATGAATACCTCGTATTTTCTGTTGGATATTGGTAGTTCCTCCAAGATTTGATTTTATTTCCTATCTAGTTCATGTCGATGGTTCATCAATGATCCAGATCTGCAATATAGGCCAAAACATTGGTTTCAATAAACCAAGAAAGTAAAGAATCAGCTGGTAGTTTTGGGATACTTATCTAGAAAATTCCACATATCCTCCGAAGCCTTCGTATATCCATCTGATATTTATTAATCTATTTGAATGTTCTGAACGCTTGTTCTTGTATCTCTTCAAAGGTCATTTCATCGTCGTTTGAGGGGATTTTTCCTTATTAAGTAATTAAAACCTGTTTATACATCATCAGGTAATTGGATGACCTTGGGATCACCTTGAAACTTTATATTTATGAAATCCGTCAATTATGACGCTGTTGTAGCCATAATGATCCTTCATCATACTTCATTTATGGATACATGAATGCTTTAAATACTTCGATGAGATCGTAATTGACAGTGGTAATATTCTTAGTTCAAGTTACAATTGCTATATGGTTCCTCCGTTTTCCACGATCATTTTCCAGGTTTCAGACACAACACCGCTTTTAAAGTAGGCAAAACTCAATGGCGTCCTCCCAACTTTAGTTCTGGCATTAACGTCCACTCCAGCTTTGAGAAGCAGTTCAACCGTCGTACTGTGGCCGTACTCAACCGCCCAATGGAGCGCTGTCTTCCCCAAATAGTCCTGGGCATCCGGATTCACTCCTTCGTCAAGAAGTCGACGTACTGCTTCCGTTCTTCCGAACTGAGCTAAGCGATGAAGCAGAGTACGTCCTTCACGGTCAACAACGTTGTACATTTGCAATGTTCTTTCTTTTGAATGATCTTCTAATGTAAAGGTTCGTGAAATATCTTTAGAGGCATTCATCTTTTTCACAGGCTCTTCTTCTTGAACAGCTTCAGAAGTTGGTGATATATTTTCAATTTTTTTACATATATTAGACTCAGATTGACAATTTTTATCTTTATTTTCGCAATCTTTCTTGGTTACGATGACATAATCCTCATTATCTACTTCTTTAGTATCTTTGCTTTCCTGATTTCTCTGAAACCACATTAATTTCACTTTACTCGTCCTCCGGATAGGAGTTCCTGTATTTGTTTCTCTCTGTAAATCACACATAGATATTTTTAAAAGAAATAGTTATTGTAGCATAAAGTATACTGAATAATAAAAAATATTATATATTTTATAAATATATACTGTATCTACATATCTGTATTGTAATGTATCTCTAGAGCGGGAAAGTTGAGTTTTTCTAAGGAGCATAACCATATAAATCCTTGCGTTGCAAAATTGTAGGTTTTGATTTCGAATATGGCTGAAGAATCTTTTAATAATCTATAAAGTGGGTACCGTTAATTGGTGAAAAGCTATGATTTTAAGTGTTTTCTCATTCAAATAACCATCCTGCTAAAGCGATGGTTTAGTTACAGTACAGCCTCTCTACCATGGACTGAGCCCAAGACCATTCATGGATTATAGAGGCACTGAAGGAGTTTGACATCCCCAATAAATTAATAAGACTAATAAAGCTGACCATGAAAGATGTGAGATGTACTGTGCAAATTGGTTAGCAAAGAACAGAAGAATTTACCTCAAGAAAAGGACTACGCCAAGGAGATGCATTAGCATGCTTCCTGTTTAATTTTGCGCTTGAGAAGGGAGTGAGGGATATTGGTCTGCAAAACAAAGAGACAGTTTTCACTCGGATGGTCCAATTCTTGGCATATACAGGTGGTGAGGGCATCGTAAGTCGGTCATTGCATTCCGTTAAAGAGGTTTTCCTAGCCCTGTTGTAAGGCGCCAGAACACTTGGACTGGAGATGAATGAGAGGAAGGCTAAGTTGATGGTCACAGGGGAAGAGCCCTGACCTGCCGAGACCATCAATATTGACCCCTTTAACTTTGAGAAAGTTGCCAAATTCACCTATTTGGGTTCAATAGTGACGGAGAATAATCCACCTGAGGTCGAGGTAAAGAAAAGAATTGGATGGCTAATAGGTGCTACTTTGAGCTACACAAAGAATTCTCCTCACGCCTTATATCACCGCAGACCAAGCTCCATCTGTACAAAAACATTAGTCCAACCAGTTTTGTTGTATGTATCGGAGACATGGACAATGACCAAGCTGATTGAGCATGATCTCTTAGTCTTCGAAAGAAAGATCCTCCGAAGAATCTTCATTGGAGTTTATCAAGATGGAAACTAGCGAAGAAGAACAAAGTTTACTTAATTTACAACCAAGCAGATGTTGTTTATTCTTAATAATTTGAAGACTGCGATGGGCTGGTCATGTGCCTAAAATGGAGGATGAGGCCATTTCTAAAAAGCCTTTAACAGAACCTCCCTACGGCACGAGAAGAAGAGGGAGACCGAAGCTGAGGTGTTCGGATGGTAACAATATGTCGAGTTTTAGAAGCGGGTTAGATCTCGTTTAATTTCTGCTAGCTAGTGTTAAGAGTTGCTATGCAGAAAGTCGCGTGTTCATATCTAGCTGCGGCAGAGAAATTATTTGCTTTGTTGACAGTTATGGATAGACCCTGTGGGATCCCAGAACTTCTTCTTTTAACATGGCTCATTCAGCCATTATATAGTGGGTACTGTCTATTGAAAAATCCCGGCTCTATTGAAAAAATTATATGTTACCTCGTCCAAATCACCTCCTTAAGGTGAAATCAGTCCCTACCGAAAGTTGAACTCGATACACTCATGAGATGTATTCATTTTTAAAGAATATATGACAGATTGTCATACCAAGATAATACTTACGCTTTTAAGAGATATGATAATTATGCTTTTAAGAGGTTATTTTATAAAAATTAAAAATTCCACTCGTCAGGATCCAGGTGGGTAAAATTTTGTTTAAACTCAGTTTTTCTTCATAACACTTTTCCTTATAAATAGCTGAATGAATACCTAATTCTTATTAAATTAATTCTGTTTATTTTAACACTATGAAGGGACAGTACTACCTACATCATTATTGTCGTATAAAAAGTTAACTTATGGATATATTTTTTTAATCAAACTTACCTCTATATTGTTGAGGCCATTATTACTGAATATTGAAGATTTTTCCTTGGCACCCTTGTTCTCAGATCCCGTCACCTGAAATAAAATATTTTTATTTTCAATTATTTAACTACCGTATAGTTATAGTAGATATAACTATACTCCAACTAATTAAATATAGTGGAGTAGATAATTATGCAGAGCACTGTGTTTTTGAGCTGCATTTCCCGGGTTCACATCCAGTTAATGCACATCTGGTAATAGTCAATGCTGTATTATCATCATCATCTCAGGAAAACCTAGCGGTTGAATGCGTTCTGAGTTAAAAACCTAGCAGAACTGTTGGCTTAAGAACATTAAATATACTTGATTCTTTTTCGTTGTAAATAAAACTGTATCAGAACTAATCCGAATTTTAAACTAAGATATTTTTTCATACTTACTTTCCCACTGTTGAAGACAGCTAACAATTCTTTAGAGCAGCAATCAGCAACATTGTACTTTTCAACGAGGCCTCCGAAGTTCATCAAGATGTGTTCAGGTATCACAACCTTCTTGCTATCCAGCATGTAAGACAGCATCGATATGACCATAGAGACGTCGTGTTTACTGAAGGAGAAATCGTCGGCAAGCCATACCCGCAAGAATGTCGACTTAAGCTGCGGTACCTGGAGCTGGACAATGAACTCGCAAAGAGGAAGATCGCCGAAGAGTAAGCCGTAGAAGAGTGTGAGGAGGAATGTTTGGGCTGTGGTGTATTCAGGAACTGTGTCTTCAGGGCTGTATATGGAAGCTTCCGTAACGTACTCCAGAGCGTCAGATGCCTTCTTCTTGAAGGATTCCATCAAAGACTCCTTTACTTTTTCAAGACTCCTATTCTTCGGCAGTGGTTGATGAAATCTAACAGAGAAGTAGTCTTATTTTCTTCTAAAGTTAACAAGAAATACATGTAAACATGAAAGAAAAGAAAATCGTAATAATGCAATAAATCAATAAAGATGAAAAAAAATCAAATATGAATAATTTATTTAATAAATATACTTCCACAGCTTTTTAAGTCATTAAGTGTGAAGTGGTAAGCAACTCTTAGAATGATAATAAACCACCTAGAATTGTTATAGACTATAAGATGCAGGTGGCCATAGTAAACAATAAACAATTCCAAAGAAATATTATCAGCATGGCTGATCCTATTTAACCGCCCCCAAATCAAAGGGAGGGGGGGGGGCCTTTTGTCCGTAGTCACTTGTACGGTGCATATCGCTATTAGTTTATATTGATTTCATGTATTTGTGCATCATTTATAATAAAGTTTTACTAAGCCCAAGATCGCGGGTTTTTTTAAAGGGGGTAATAAATCCTTAGTTACTCCGTCCTTCGGAAGGGACGTTAAATGGGGGTCCCGAGCCTGTACGATGTCAGGTACTCGTTAAAAATCCCTAATCTAATTTGCCTGGGTAGGCAAAATTTAGAGCTCCCAATGTAGCATCGTCCGATTAGCCATTGCAGCATAAAGTGACGTTAAATGAACAAACAACAACAAGACATACCAAAATATTTAAATTAATAGATCAAGCAATTGTATTTATTTATTTTAGAGTTGTTTTTACACCAAGAGAATTCATTGACCTTTTAAAACAAATATCCTGGAAAGTAATTTGATATAACGCGCTAAAGCTAGCTATTTTGGTTGGTATTAATTATATTAATGTGGATATAGGTGACGCGTTCGATATAGGAACTGCCGCCAGAGTTCGCTACAGTCAAGAGAAACAGATTTAATTTTTAGATTTTTTAAATGATCCCAGTATCTTTTTTAACTCAAAAAATGTACCATAATAGACAACTAGCAAGTGCCCAAATTTAGTACTGCAAGGACAGGTTTTGTATTGAGGTTTTTAAAATCAATAATTGTCTACTATTTTCTGTCAATAGTTGAGTAACAGGAAACGTTATACAATTTTCTTGAGAATATCATTTCAAAAAAAGTCTCCTCGCTATATGTTCACCTCCAATATCTATTTATAGTTTCAACAACATAGATTTATCTTTTCACTCAAATCAAAATCATTATTATAATAAAATATTTCAAAACGGCTTAATATCCAGGTATTTCAAATCAACAAAATAACAATTCTAACAGCCAAAAAATTGTGAAATATCGCTAATTGACAGTGCTGGTGAAAAATGCTGCACAAATCAATTCTTCGATTTATCCGGCAATTAATTGATTTATTTTTCTCTTTATATTGTTATCAAAAATAATTATTCTCTCAGATTGATCTTGTGAACATTACATTATCTACCATTTGAAATCATTTTTAGGTTGAAAAAAATTAATTTATTTGTTTAAATAATTATTTTTCAAAAAATCTTGAAGTCCTCTCCAATTCGATCAAATCCAGCTGTGGCAGATAATTAATTCAATCAGTGGATCAGGAGACCCTTTAGGGGCTCACTTAACTGTCTATTAAATGGGTACCTTTAAACCTTTAAAGGAAAACCTGATCTTTATGAGTAATCTCGGACAAATAACTTTCCTGCACAGACTAGATACAGTACAGTATCTACCTGGTACTGAACCCAAGACTTAAAAAATTAAATATAACCTCACTTACCTCCTACATACTTTTTAATTTTACAAGAAAGATTCTACAATCTTATTTCCAAGAAAGATTCTACTGTACTTCCGTTGAATCTTTGATTTCTTCCTTCTTTCCTCAATACAGGGATATACCGCATGGCAGTGTTTTAAACTGTATTCTCTATTCCGTTTACACATATGATATTCCGGAGCACCCAGGCACCACCATATATGCCTTCCCCGAAGATACAGCCATTATTTCTTCTCACAGAGACCCAAACCTAGCATCATTAGCTCTTCAAAATCATGTTTTTAAACTCCTACGACTTACGAAATAAACGACATATCTATATCAGTAGACTAAAACCTATTTGGACATATAGAGCAGAACCTAGGGGTTCCGCAAAACAAGTCCACACACACAAGATACAAAAAGAACATAGTCCAAAATTCTCAGAAAAATTGTTAATGCACCATGGTATATTTTAAATCACACTACGATATAAACATTCCCACTATAAAATCGTATATTCAAAACAAATACATAATATTCCAAAATCACCCGAATCCACTCGTTCTTCCGCTTTTCTACTCCCTGTTTCCAGGACTTGATAAGAAAATATTAAATAGGCATTTGCCAAAAGACCTACTCAACTATTGATTTTTCCATTCCAAAACAAAAGTAAACAGAAAAACACTTGGATCAGATGCGCAAATGCGCAGGTGCAAATTAAAATAAAATATAACACTAGAGTATGTTACAGGAAAGGCGTTGTAATTCTAAAAAAACATTTAATTCTAAGTAGCAAAATTTCCTTACTTTTGCAAATGATTTGTTTTATTGAATGAACATGTAGAAATTATAAAAGTTTTATACGATTTGGTTGATTAATGTCGGTAAAAAAGTAGGGCTTGAAGTACATAAAGATAACGCGAAACATCCCGGCCAGGTCAAATCTTTTCTCTTCAAAACAAAAATATTTAAAAATAATCAGTATCTAATAACAATTTATAAAAATAAATTATAAGGCGAAATAGATGGTTTGGGGCAGAAACGATAATGATTTGGCTGGTACTGATCTAAATGCGAATAAGTTTTCACACATTGAGCAATTCAAGTACTTAGTGTAATTTGTTTTTCTTTATCTATCTCCGTAGTGCTGTTAGGCGTGGACTTATTGTAAATGATAACTAGATTAAACAAAATTCAAGAGGAAATGAATGCGTCTTTAAAGCAGGAAATGGATGTTGTATTTATTTTTCGTCATTACTTAGATCGTGCCGTTTATCCCGAAGGTTAAATTTAGAATTTATAAACATACTATTATAAATACAATACTATTATATATCAACTTTTCTTTTATATTTAATACTCCGCTAAGTTTGAACGAAGAAAAACGTCTTCAGGAATTAGAAGATAGAATATTCGTTTCTAAAAAGGATGGTTCCTCTGAAGATTTTGGAGGCGCAGTATGTAACACATTAAGCTTGCTGTTAGAACAATGAAATAATTTCTTCGCGAATACTAAGATTTTCTTGTAAATTTGTTGGGCTTGGGTAGAAACGAATTCCCAAAAAGTTCAATAGACCGAAGTGTGTATGGGGTGATTATGTTACGGTTATCTTACGAAGTTTATATCGGCGTCGAACCACCATCTTCAGGGCCTCGCAGATAAATAGAAGAAGGGTAAGTAAAAAAGGATTACGAGACTAATCGTTCGTTTGAAACTGTACTACAACATATGAAGGACTTGTACTGTACATGCTATACTCTGTACTGTACACGATACACTCTGTACTGTTTCTAGGTTGACTTGTGCAGGGAGGTAATTTTTTTCGAGATCAGGCTCAATTGCGAAATTATTCCAAATTAAGTGTATCCACTTTAGGGTGACTGAGTGAGCCCCAGGAGAGGTACTAGATACCCTAGGATCAATTCGTAGGTGTTAGCAGATTAAATAATTTAGCTGCTAAAGCCAGATTTGAACCCAGAACGTTCAACACAACTCAGGATTCTACGCTCTCAGCTACCACCCACTCCCTCATCAATCTTTTCTTAAGTTGTAAAAATCTAAATTTTAGTTAGAAACATCATATATACATATAACAACACACACACACACACACACACATACATATATATATATATATATATATATATATATATATATATATATATATATATATATATATATATATATATATATACACATATAAATATAGGGTGTCCAATTGTAAGTGGTTGAAAGGTTTTTAACTTTTAAATGAAACAAAATTCAGACGATGCCCTGAAAACGGTTCAGGTAAAAGTAGTAGTTATTTAGGCCTAGTTTGAAGAAATTAAAAAACAATTTTTGATTTTTCACTTTAAATGGTCAATATCGGCCTTCAAACAATGTAGTTTCCCCTTGGCCCTCATTTATTTATATTTTTCTGAAATCTACAATCCAAAACATGGAAAAACTGTATGTAACATTTTTTTTTTTCTATCTTTCATAGTTTAAGTAGAAAAAGCATTCAAAGTGCACTACTTTAGTATACCTTCATTACGAGGAAACGTAAAGAGACATTAAGATATTTTATTTAAGAGTTTTTAGTCGTATTAACTTACTAATCAAGCTATTTTGAATCTTTCAGAAAATGAAAGGACATTTAAAAACCTTCTTTTTCGACGTTTTTATAGGAAAAATTTCTAATTTTATACATTTTCCACCCACTGTTAATATTTTATAAATGTTAATGTTTTGTATTGTACATTTCAATAACATATAAATAAATAGGGTTCAAGAGGAAACTACATTGTTTGAAGGTCGATATAGACCATTTAAAGTGAAAAAACAAAAGTTTTTACTTATACTTTTTCCCTATAAAGTTTTTCTGAATTTTGTTTTGTTTAAAAATTAAAAACGTTTGATCCACTTGAAATGGGACACCATGTATATAGTATTTAAATTTATATATGTATATTTTAAATACTATATACTATATGTAAATCACCTTTACAGCTTCTCTATTAATTTTATATCAACATATGATCTATAACTTCCTTATCACCACTTTACAATATTATTTATATAACAAAACCCATTTTTGAAAAATTTAACACATTTGTGAACAAAGGCGTCGATATACATTTTTTAAATATTTAAAGAATTTAAATATTAGGGGATCGAAGTGGCTCAGCGGTAGAGCGCTGAATAGCCTTGCCAAAAGTCCTGAATCAAAACCCGCTCGCTAGCAGACTTTTATACAATCTGGTAGCAGCCGGAGATTGTAACTAGGTCCTTCCTGGGGTTCGCCCAGTCTCTATAAAATGGATACCAAAATAAGGAGGAAAGATTGATCTAGGACAAATCACCTCCTTACACAACCGTTTTCCAAGAAAGAGTATAGTCTCAACTGAACACTAGACCTTCGAACTTTTTAGTGGTACAGGAAAAAAATATCTATATTAATTTATTTATTTATTATTTAATTTTCATTTGCACCTGCGCAATTGCGCATTCAGCAAATTTGATCCTAGTGTTTTTCACCTTGATTTTCTACATGAACTTCTATGGAGTGAAAATATATAAATCAATAGGTGAGTAGGTCTCTTGGCCAATGTCTTTTTAATCTTTTCCTATCAAGTCCAGGCAACAGGGAGTAGGACAGCGGAAGAACGAGTGGGTTTGGGTGATATTGTGTCGATGAGTGGAATCTCATGTATTTGTAATGAATACATGATTTTATAGTGGGAATGTTCATGTCGTTGTGTATGGTGTGATTCGAAATATACCATGGTCCATTTTGATTTTCTTAGAATTTTGGACTGTGTTATTTGAATCTTGTGTATGGACTTTTGTTGCTGCACCCCAAAGTTCTGCTCCATATGTCCAAATAGGTTTCAGTATGCTATTATAGATAAGTCTTTTGTTCCGTAAGTCAAGTGAAGATCTGTAGTCCAGAAGATGTGATAGTTGTTTGTACCGTCTAGTCAGTTCTTGTCTCTTTAATTTTGTATGTACGTTCCATGTAAGTCTTTTGTCCAAGTATAGTCAGAGATAACGTACATAATTTTTTGAAGGTACTTCGTCGTTGTCAATTTTGACTGCTGGACACGAACCTTTGCGAAGAGAGAAGGTTACATGGCTCGATTTTGAGGCGTTTATTCTGATTCGCCATTTATAGAACCACTTTTCTAAATCAAATAAATGATTTTGAAGAGCTATAGATGCTAGGTTTGGGTCTCTGTGAGAAGAAATAATGGCTGTAACGTCAGCGAAGGTATAGATGTAGGTGCAAGGATGCTTCGGGATATCAGATGTGTAAACAGAATAGAGAATGGGGCTTAAAACACTGCCTTGCGGTAATTTATTTTGTTTAATTAATTACCATTTCCATTGTATCAATATTTCAATGTTTTCATGCCTGAACTGGTATAAGCGCTGACTGCTATTTACTAGTTTGTTTCATATAATGCCTTGTTTTTAACAATATAAGAATAAACGTGTTAATAAACATATTATTAATATTAATTTTAATAATATTTAATTAACTTCATATATAGTACTTAAGATAAATCTATATATTTTTAATTTATAAAACCATCATCGAAAATTCGTTCCAAAAATGAATGAGACCACTGGAGAATATAAGAGATTACATAACGCGGAATTTCGAAGCATGCATCCGGTAAATATTATTTAAGTGATAGTGAGTCACGGAGATTAAGATGGACCTGAAAGTTGCTAGCATTAGTAAAATGTTAATAAGCGCTGTGCGGACTGGTACGCGTCCGAGGGGTAGACAAAGGCGTAGGTGGGATGATTGCTTTAAGGTTTGGGTTTAGGCAGTGGTCCTTGGACAGAAGTTTGTAAGCAGAGATTGGTGTTATCGGCATCGAGTTTTCCTTATTATTATTGTATAGTATTAATATGATTATAAAATCATACCTTTCGATAGACAAGTGCAAGTATGTACTCAACATTTCCGGGTCTGGATGTTCTGGAGGTGAGAAACGTAACTGTTGAATCAAGCTTCAAGACTAAGCCTGAGTCCGTTGAAAAGCTTATCAGTCTGTCTATAGATAAACTCACGACTCAAGATAACAAGACTATTTAAGGATAAATGCAACTGATGCGTAAGCACTCATGTGAAGAATTAATCAGGACTTTATGGCTCAACTTTCATCATTCATTTGTCATTAATTTACCAATAAAATTGTATATTGTTGGTATATTCCTTCCTTGTCTATACATTGTTCATTTAGAAATGACGCATTAACATATTACAGAGATAAAAAAGGAAAAAAAAATATAATCAAGGGAGAGAATAAGAATATTTTATTTTATTGAGTTATGGAATTTTTATTTATACCTACAGGACTTTATTAAAGTTCTATGCCCATAATCTTATTGCAGACGTTTCCAGTAAAGTTGAAACAGTAGATCATCCATTATCTTAACTTTAATTATTCGATTATAGTTCGACAACAATAATAGGTAAATCGGCTCTCTGTATTTGTAATTATACTAACTCTCAATATTATTCTATTTTTTGTTGTTTAACTCCTAATACATGTTTCTTTAATATCCTGCGTGTAAATATCTCTATTTTTTTCTTTATCTCCTTTATTCAATAATATAATATAGTTACAGACATATCCATAACTCAATACAAATATATACAAAGTATTATATATCCTTCTTTTACCCTAGGGCATGTTAAAGTATAACTTGGTATTGTTGGATAATCGATTTGTGTATCCATGACAACCATCCCCTCAAACCGGAGATATAGTGTGTGTGTAACCTCCTAGGTTATGTTATATTTTTCTATGTCACGTTTTTGTAGTTTATCTAAAATATAGCTTAAGTTTCATACTATAGTGTCTCTTGTGTCTGGTCATAATATATCAAAATGTAGTTTAACAGGTTATGGGCCCAGCACGCTTCCACTGCGCAACTCTGCTCGCAAATGGTTCAACAAGGGATTCGCCCAAAGGAGGGGTGTGGATTATGAAGAAACGTTCTCACCAGTTGTAAGGTACAGTTCCATCAGATACCTTATATCGCTGGCTGCAGAGTACAATCTAGATATTGATCAGATGGACGCCATATCCGCATTTCTTCAGGGAGATCTGGAAGAGGAAATTTACATGTCTCAGCCACCTGGTTTCAGCGATGGAACTTCAAGAGTATGTCGACTTCGAAAGAGCTTGTACGGACTCAAGCAAGCTAGCCGAATATGGAATAAAAAATTGGATGGAGTTTTGCAGGAATTTGGTTTGACACAGTCAAAATTTGACTCTTGTGTTTATTTCAAAATAACAGAAAAGTATATGATAATAGTGGCTGTCTGGGTAGATGACCTGTTGATTTTTTCAAACAATAAAAAATTGAAAAATCAGGTCAAATTGCAACTTTCAAGATCATTCAAGATGACTGACCTTGGTGAGGCCAATTCATTTTTAGGCCTTGAGCTAACCCGTGAACGCCAATCAAAGAAAATTTGGCTTAGCCAACAAAATTATATTGAGCAGATTCTCAAACGGTTTAAGATGGATGAAGCAAATCCAGTATCAACTCCAATGTCCAACGGTGAGAAGTTTTCTAAAACTCAGGAGCCGCAAACAGAAATAGAAAGGGAAAATATGAGAAAAATTCCTTATCAAGAAGCTATTGGCAGCCTCTTGTTCGCAGCCCAAGTCTCAAGACCAGATATAGCGTTTGCTGTTAGTAGCCTGAGCAGATTCAATAACAATCCAGGCGTGTTGCACTGGGCAGGTGTGAAACGGGTATTGAGATACCTCCGTGGAACTTCCTCATACAAGCTAAAATTTGATGGATCAAATGTTGGACCCATTCATGGATACTGTGATGCCGATTGGGCTAGTGACCCAGATGAAAGAAGATCAGTGACAGGTTATTTGTTTATCAAGTGTGGCGCCCCGATATCCTGGTGCACTAAACGACAGCCCACTGTAGCTCTCTCAACAACAGAGGCTGAATACATGTCAATGTCTTCTGCAGCACAGGAAGCTTTATGGTTAAGGGGCCTCTCTGAAGAGATTGAACAGCCTTCAAAGAATCCTACTCAGACCTTCTGCGACAACCAGGGAGCAAGGAATCTGGCACTGAATGGTGCTTATCAGTCAAGGACCAAGCATATTGACGTACGGCACCATTTTATGAGAGAAAAGGTGCAGGAGAAGCTTCTGGCCTTCACGTACATACCAACCAAGAACATGGTCGCCGACTCCTTGACTAAGGCGCTTGATGTGGATAAGTTCAAAGAGTGTATCAAGTGCCAAGGACTCCACAAATAAGGAGGGTGTTGGATAATCGATTTGTGTATCCATGACAACCATCCCCTCAAACCGGAGATATAGTGTGTGTGTAACCTCCTAGGTTATGTTATATTATTCTATGTCACGTTTTTGTAGTTTATCTAAAATATAGCTTAAGTTTCATACTATAGTGTCTCTTGTGTCTGGTCATAATATATCAAAATGTAGTTTAAGGTCGCTGAAGACGGTCCTCTCTCTCTTCAACATTCAGAATGTAGTTTGTTATAAGTTAAAAAATCCGACGTTCTAATCTAACTATGCCAACCACTCCGAACCACATAATTTCATATAAGTCAGTCTATTCGAAAACTAAGTATTGTGTCCAGAACGTTGTTTAGCCTCCATCATGTGTTCAGGTTTATAGTTACCGTAGTAAACATCCAAGTTAAACAAGTTGCCCATAGCACCCAAGATTAATATTTAACATAAATCCGCTTTAGAATTTTATAGATGCGCTTGTATTTAGAAAAAAACAACCTTATTTTGTAGCTGATGAGAATCTTTAAGTTGAATTCTAGGAAATTTACACAAATTTCTAAAAAAACAACAAATTGTAACGACAGACTTAGAATAGAATTTCCTCAAATTACTGTGCCTCCAAAGTTACTGGTACAATCATTACTGACAGACACATTACGACCGAATCCGACAAGGAGGCTGAAACGTAGCTGGAGCAGGGATCTACTAGGAGTGCCTTCATTAGGAGGTTTGTCCATACACGCTTCTACATGAATCCATTAGGGTTGATTTAAAAAAAAAAATCGCATATACAATATGTGCCAAATGGCATTTGTATAATTTCATAAATAAATATCTTTATTATTACATTATATTATTGCACATGTGTATCCATTTACAGTAAAAAATGCATAAAATGTTTCTAGTAGTTTGAGTTAGTAAAGTTATGTAACAAAATTATAATAATTTAGGACGAAACTATGTATAAGCGTGTAAAGGTGAGTGAAGAACATTTTAATTCGATTTCGAAGAAGTATATAATATAACGCTCCATACTGATCTATTGATAAGGTCATTCATTCTTTATTTATTATAAAATGTTGATATCTGTAAAGTTTTAAAATATTTTTAGCAGGTTTAAGTTCAATGATATTATATGAATAGAAGAATCGTTTCTAGACTTTTGGAGGTGGAGACATGACTAGTGCAGTGAGTCTTGGGACACAGAGCGGTTCGACAGTGACGAGCAGCAACACGGAGGACTTCGATGTAGCATTGCCTCCTGAAGACACCGTTTCCTCCTTGGCCTTTAGCCCTCCGACTATGAACCAGATACTTCTGGTCGCTGGTTCTTGGGACAACAACGTGAGATGCTGGGAAGTAGAAGCATCCGGAAGAACTATACCCAAATCGATCCAGAACATGCAAGGTCCAGTTCTAGATGTTTGCTGGATCGATGATGGGTCCAAAATCTTCATGGCAGGAAGCGACAACTTGGTCAAGTGCTGGGACCTCTCGACTAACCAGTCTTATCCAATCGCATCGCACAATGCTCCGGTCAAGACCTGCCATTGGATCAAAGCCCCGCGCTATTCCTGCCTCATGACTGGCTCTTGGGACAGGACTCTTAAGTTCTGGGATACGCGGAGCTCTCAACCAATCACATGCATCTCTCTACCGGAGCGATGCTACTGCGCAGATGTTAAGTACCCAATGGCAATCGTCGGTACAGCTTCTAAAAACTTAATCGTATACCAACTGGACAACGGTCCACAAGAGTACTCCAGACCCGATTATCCTCTGAAATTGCAAATGAGATGCGTGTCTATATTCCTTAATAAAGAGAACAGACCGACGGGATATGCTGTTGGGAGTGTCGAAGGTAAGGTAGCGATCCAGTACATTCATGAACCGAGCAGCAATTTCGCATTCAAATGTCACCGGACGGAATCCCCTGGAGGATGTCAAGAGATCTACGCTGTAAACGATATCGCGTTCCATCCAGTCCATAGTACTTTAGCGACGGTTGGATCCGATGGAAGGTTCATTTTCTGGGACAAAGATTCTAGGACGAGATTGTACGTGTCTGATTTCAAGGAACAGTCTATCAGCAAATGTGCCATTTCCAACAACGGCCAAATATTCGCCTACGCGGTCGGATACGATTGGTCTAAAGGCCACGAATACAACGATCCGACGAAAAAGAACGGAAATATCTACTTGAGGCCTTGTTATCAAGAGCTAAAGCCTATGATTGTTCCCGGTAATAAAATATAATGCATATAATTCACATAATTATTATAAATTTTAAAATTATTATTACTTATAACTATGTAACTTAAAAAAGATTTGTCCTAATTTGACCCTATTGATTAGGAGTCGAAACGCTGGGTCTCCAATAAACAGTTCTCCCTACATAAGAACAATATTTTTACCTCCACTCGGGCCATGTTCTTCCTCTTTTAATCTGATAGTTTTATGGATAGTGGTAAAAGGATCATTTTTTTGTTCATTAAAACACTGATGAAAACACATGACAAGTTTTTCATGAAAACCTAGGTATCGGGCCAAATCACCAATAAATGGGACATTACAGTCATTGAGGAATCCTTTATTCGTAACAAAGTAAGGAGCATAAAGGATTGTAGGAAGGGATTGGGATAGTAAGGATTGGATACGAGAGGAACTTGATGGCTTAGTGGATTCCCTAAAGCTCTACTCCCTAAGCCCAAATCAGCCTTTTAATAGTCATCTATATGAGTCTTTTGTAATTATTTGGAAGCTTAAGAGTGTTTCAACAGCCTGAAACGGCGAACAATAATTTAATCATAAAAAAATTTAAAAAACTCTTGTTTCAAGTAATTTATGTAACTCGCTAAAAATGTAACTATATATGTGTATATATATATATATATATATATATATATATATATATATATATATATATATATATATACACATTGATTTTTACCCACTTTAATTTTTTGCGATAACCCAATGATACTCATTTAAATTATATGAGGTGTTGAGATGTACAAGGGAATAAATCCCAATTTGAAATTTTTTCAGGAAACACAAACATATGCATAATTCAGGTTGTTATGAAATCATTATTTATTTAAGACAACTATTTTTAGAAAAATTAAATTGGCTTTAGTAGGTTTTGAATGGTGAATAATTAAATAATTTGTGAAAAACGTTGAAAAAATTAAAATGATTAAATGATTTATTCCCTTTTGCATCTCGACGCCTCAATATGGTATAAAATATTCTCTTAACGTACATGAAATGGTAATATATACATATAAAATGCTTTGTCCTGAATGACTGACTGACGGACCAACGCACAGCCTAATCCACTGATCGTAGAGACCTGAAACATAGAGTGTTCTTTGTATGGCGAAGACATCCGATAAGAAAGGATTTTCCGAAATTCTACACCTAAAGGGGTGAAAAAGGGGGGCAAAGTTTGTATGCTTGCTCACGTGTATCCTACTCGAAAAATCTACATATTTTCTCTGGACAAAACAAATCAAGTAACATGTTCACTTATCGCTGCTGCCGTACGAAGAGTGAATTCGTTATACTATGTAATCCTTTTCAATAAATTCAATAACATTACATACTAGTTTTAATGTGATGTATGGATGATGTATTTGATATATAAATGTGTATCAGTATAATTGTATGTAAATGAGGTGTGTATATATTTACATTTTCTTTCTCTGCTACTTTGGATGTTCACACTTCCAGTCATATATTTTTATATTTACTTATTTTATTTTTTTAAATAGTTATCGTAGTTTTGTTTATATTTTTTCTTTCATTATCTTATTTCTTTTTTCGTTGTAATTTTGTTTCCGAAAATTTGTATGTATATGTGTGTGTGTTTAACTGTCAATTATTTCTCTGTTTATAATTCTTGTTATCTTATTTCTATTTTCCTTTATTGCTTCTTCTTTTTAAGAAATAGTTTTCTTTAATTATTGTTTGAGGAGGTAATTCTTATATTTTTGTAAAAAAAAAATTTTAATTTTATTAATAAGGTATTAAAATCAAAAAACTGTTAAGAAAGATATGATCGATGGAAAATGGAACATGGGGAACCCAGGAAGGGCCCGAGATGAAAGCCTCCCAAGAACAAAGGGCTCCGAC
This sequence comes from Troilus luridus, assembly GCA_964056705.1. Classification (NCBI taxonomy): domain Eukaryota; kingdom Metazoa; phylum Arthropoda; class Insecta; order Hemiptera; family Pentatomidae; genus Troilus; species Troilus luridus. Next base: position 193,593,722 of record OZ057412.1, on the reverse strand, counting down.
GCAGGAGTCTAGGACAGGAAACGAGGGCCTTTTTCCCCCTCCATGCCTCAGTCCGCTCTTACAGGTTTACTATGTTCAAATGTGCTCTCTTAGCTTACTTGTTCTCAGATTGGATTTTTCTAACGACTTGGCTTTTTCCTGGACTAGTGTGATTGATTCTTTTCCGATATTAAACGGTATTCCTCGGTATTATTCTTTGCCTATTAGCCATTGTTGGTCAGATTAACCTGACAATCAGTCACACAGCAGCCAAATCGTAAGGAATCACAGAAAACAGGGCACAGTCCAGGGTCATCGGAAAAGAATCAATCACACTAGTCCAGGAAAAAGCCAAGTCGTTAGAAAAATCCAATCTGACAGCAATAAGCTAAGAGAGCACACCCGAAAACAGTAAACCTGTAGGAGCGGACTGAGCCGGAGAGGGGCAAAAAAGGCCTTCGTTTCCTGTCCTCGACTTCTGCGTCGGAGCCCTTTGTTCTTGGGAGCCTTCCTTCTCGAGCCCTTCCCGGGTTCACCATGTTCCATTTTCCATCGATCATATCTCCATGGTTTCTTAACCGATTTTTTATTTTAATACCTCATTTGAAAGGCAATGAAACCTGGATGATTGTTATTATTATGTGAGTAACAATTTAGGGGGACTTTTTAATGTAAATTGACGTTTTAGAGACAGTCACTGATTTTTTTTTTCATTTAATGTTTTTGTTTAACGATTTTCGCGTAAGATTACGAAGATTTGACTATTAATAATAATATTAGAATATCTTTGTTGCAAAATGAGGATAAAAAGGGCCGGAAAGACCAATTTTTAGGTTTTATAGCTATTTTAAGTTTTTAAACGGGATTTTTTTTTGTAAAATTCTTTAAGTAGGAATAACTTGGAAAGGGTTAACTTTAGGACAGTAGGTCTCATAGTAATATCGACTGGAATTGCCCCATACTATCAGCCCTTAATGGTTCAGCAACTAATTACCACTTACCCTGTATATATAGATTAATAAAACCTCTAAACTCTTTACTATCACCCGAGAAATCAAAGTAAGTCCATGTGTAATGAGATAAGTATCAGGACAAAACAAGAAGATTAAAGACAGGAAGCTGTTATCAGCTCTCATTCTCTCTTAACATCTTTGGCCACTCTTCCTACATTATTCATCAATGATATCATCTCTTAAGTTCTTCTGTCAAAAGCAATTTACCAAACACTTTCCTGGAAACCCAGCATTGCACTAAGTTCAATTAGTAGTCTTATGTTATTCCATCCTTCTCAACATTAACTACTACTGAATCACGTCGTATCTTCTTGTTTTCCATCTTTTTAGAATATGGCTGTGAAATATTTGAAGCTCCTTGATAATAGACTGAAGCGAAAATTAAACTGCTTTCTCAGAGATCACCTGTAGCTAAAGTGGTCTACGGCCCCACATTTATGGCCGTATTTTATATTTCCTTGGACCTTTTTTAGATCTACTGATCTCTTTTCCAATATCCATAAAATCAGATTAAACGAGGAAGAAAATGGTCCGAGTGGAGGTAAAAATATTGTTCTTATGTAGGAAGAACTATATACTCCGGTAGAGAGATGCATGTGATTGGTTGAGAGCTCCGCGTAGGCCAGAACTTAAGCGTCCTGTCCCAAGAGCCAGTCCTGAGGCAGGAATAGGACGGAGCTTTGATCCAATGGCAGGTCTTGACCGGAGCATCGTGCGATACGATGGAATGACTTTGGGACACATTTCAAGGTTTTAACCTGGTTCAATCATAGTTAAAATGCTGAAAATATTATTAAGGCCAGTCGTTCTTTTTTGAAATATGGTAGAATAGTAATTGTAGAAATGTAACGGACTGAGAAATATTAAGTTAGATATATATTAAATTTTAATTATTGTTAGAAGGTTCACATCTGTTTTGAGGCCGCTCTGCGTAATCAGTTCATAGCTCCCATTCAAAAAGCGCAAGCTGATTATATTTTTATATTAATATATTATTACAACTTAAGAGGTTAAACCTCTTTGGCAATAACTTTTGAATTAACAGCTGGTAGATAGACTAAAAACAATACTCTCACAACAAATTACTGTTCTGTGGTTTTTTATGCATGTTTAAAATAATAGTCAGTTAGTGGGCTAAAATTAAACGTTTGCAATGAGGCATGCCTTGTAGATAAGCATGCTTTTGTTTATTAATGTTTTGTATATAATTGTTTAATTACATTGTTTATGTTGATTTATTTATCGTGGCATGTTTTAATTTATATGAATAGTGATCTCAATAAATGTTACTATCTGGATATCTGGATAATATTGTTTAAATATTGTTTTGAAGAATGCCCTTATCAACAAAGAATAAAAATGTCATATAATCAAATGATGTAGAGTTGTGGTTTAAATATATTCACTAAGAGGTTACAGCATAATTGCCCAATAAAATCCTAAAAAACTAGTATTTTTCTAAACCCTAAGTTTTTTTTTTTATATTCAACTAATATATAGAGAAAATGATATAGTAGATTATTATATTGAGTGGAAAATAGTTGACTGGATGATTGAAATTATGGATTGAATTGGTCAGGGGGTGCAGTAAATGATTGCTCAAAATTAAGGCAATACTTAATTTAATTAATCGTGCCAACGTTTCGGCCTACAACGTTGTCATTGTGTTATTATTGACTGCATCCACTGACTTGATCAATCCACCAACTAGATAATTTCTTTATCAAAAACTTGTTTTTTCGGTATTTTACAACCTTGGGTCATATGTTGATACCCGATGCCTTTTATCGCTAGTAATCCCTGCCCTCCAAATCTCCCTCCGCCAAGCCTCTTGCTGCCAGCTCTTTTTCGTCTCTCGTCTAGGACTATCGTAAAGTCAAATATCGTCTTGGACTATCCCTAGGGGGCTATTCTTGTTAGATGGCCGTACCACTGCAACTGCGTGGTCTCAATATTGAGCATAATCGGTTTATACGCCTTAAATTATCGTATGACAGAGTTTTTCACTCGCTAAAACTTTACAAATTTATACAACTTGCAGCCTTTGTGCATCTCTTAGACCAACCGCCCACATTTCCGAACCGTAAAGAGTAAAGTCTTCAAAAAAGGTGTGAAAAATCCTCTTTTTGGTCAGCGAAACACTTGATCTCAACAATACGGAGTTTACCATCCCGATAACCTGCCTTTGGTGATATTTTGCTTTACATCAGCCTCGAGTGTTCCCTTGCTATCTATGAACACTCCCAAATACTTGAAGAGAGCATTCCGATCAAGTGACCAGTTTTCTAATGGCAGAAAAGATGTAGAAGTGTTAAAGGCCATGTATTATGTTTCTATTTGCTGAATTATAGAATCCATTTAGAGTATTCCTCTTCTAGCTTCCTTAGATCTTCACCTTTGTTGTTCACTTGATCGTCACCAAAATGTAGACTGTATTCCTCCTCTATCCTTAAACCCATTCCCGGACATTTCCTTCTTTCAAAACTTTCTCCAGACAGATTATATGGAAAAAAAATTCCGATTCTACACGTCCTTGTAATTTTTTTTTCTATATATGTATCCTATTAAGTGTTATTCTCAATTTATTTTGTAATTATGAATAACTCAGATTTTAGATTGTTACTGTCTTTTTTCTTCAAGATAACAAATCTACCAATAAATATTGAGATTTTTCTTTATTATGAGCAAGTCCATAAATCACTTATCAGATAAAGAATTGACGCTATGTGATCTTTATATTTAGTGGCTAGAATATTTATGGTGAGGAACAGATGTATAGCCAGCTGTAGATGGGAATAAAGATTTGCCTTTATTCCCTCAGATGGGTTAGAGATAGTGCCCACCCCCATTTGTATGTTTTTGTCTCTTCAGCCTCAGAACTACCTGGAGATCGTATCGAGGATTAGGACGGGGATTCTTCTTGGAACACTCAGCTCGTACCCATGTCAGATTCTTCTTGAACCTCAAGTTTTTAAGTCTGTATTTTTAGTTTAAAAAGTATGATAAATCATAGATTTAGTTATAATTCAATTTAAATTTTACATGTTTTTAGAAAATACACAATAAAAGCAAATACAAAAAAAAACCCTAGTATTTGTACCGCCTAAAACCCTCATTTATCAAATTATACAACAGTTCTAAATATTTTTATTTGAAAAGAAGAGATATATCCAGGACCGGGGCTCGAACCCGGGTCTTCCAGATTGCTAGTCTGGGACTCTACCAACTGAGCCATCCTGGCTGTATCACGCTCGCTCCCGGTCCCGGTCCTGGACATATCTTTTCTTTTCAAATAAAAATATTTAAAAATTAAAAAAATCAACAACTAATATAATAAAATAAATTATAATGACGTAGGTCAACAAGATCCAAATTAAATAAATGTTGAAAGAACATTCTTCCCCTCGTATACATCGCAAATCTTGCGAGAACGCGGGGACGTCGGATAAGTGAAAAGAAAGGACATGACCAAGACTGAGGAGCGAGCCTGATACAGCGAGGATAGCTCAGTTGGTAGAGTCTCAGACCAGCGATCTGGAAGACCCGGGTTCGATTCCCGGTCCTGGACATATCTTTTCTTTTCAAAAAATATTTAAAATCAAATATTTAAAAATTAATAAAATAAAATAAAAATATACAACAGTTCATTTGATAATGGGGAGCGAAGTGGCTCAGTCGTAGAGCACTGAGTTGCCATGCCGTAAATCCTGGTTTATATCCCGCTGCAAGCAAGAATTTTATTTAGTCTGTTAGCAGCCGGAGATAGTTCATATGGAATCTAGGAGCCTCCTGGAGCTCACTCAGCCTCTTTATAGTCTGTACCCATAATAAGGGGGGGAAATCTAAGGGTTGAGCGTGATCTAGGTCAAATCACCTCCCTGAAAAATCGTTGTCCATGAAACAGTACAGTATCTTAATTTAATTTATTGGCATTTACAACTACAATGATATTATAACAAGTAAATGTGCTAATATGTACTATATGACATGAAAACACTTGTGGAGAAACTACCCATCGGTAGCACTCCAATAAAGTTCTATAGTAGATGGTCTCGAGGCCATCTTCTTTTCAGACGCCTCGGAGGGTTATCAGGAATAGTATGGGAAGCTAGCTGAGAGACTAGCGGATTCAAGTGTGTATGGAGTTTGTCATGGAAGGATAGGTATCTAGTTTGGGCCAAATCAGTAACATATGGGATATTAAGATCATGATGGATGAGTTTGTTTGTGACATAATAAGGAGCATTGAGGATTTTACGAAGGATTTTGGATTGAAAGGACTGGATACGAGATGAATTGGATGGTTTAAGAGAGCCCCAAAGCTCAACTCAATATGTCCATATAGGTCTGATAACTGTCATGTAAATGAGTCTTTTGTAATTAATTGGGAGCTTAGAGTTTTTTTTCCAGTAAATGTTGAAGTAGGCGTAAACGTCTAGCAGTTTCTTGTCTTTACAGTCTTGTATGAGGATTCCAAGTGAGACGTTTGTCCAGATGGAGTTCTTGGTAACGTATCTGTTCGACAGGGTTCAGAGGAATATTATTGAAGGATACAGTAGGACAGGAATTCGTAGCTCTACGGCGAAGGGTGCAGGATTTGTTAGGATTTATTTTAATTCTCCAATTTTGACACCATTCTTGAAGGTTTGAGAAATGGGATTGAAGAGATTGGGATGCAACAAATGGATCCTTATTTACTGATAACGCACATGTGTCATCAGCGTACGTAGTGAGGACAGTGCTTGGATGGGTTGGGATGTCAGCTGTATATATCGTGTATAGGATGGGGCCCAGGATACTACCTTACCGAAACCTAGACCCGTTCACGGGTTTTTGGGGGCTAACCAAGGTTTTTTTTTTCATTTAGTAATACTACTTGTTGCCCAATTATATGAACTGTTTCAATATAATGTTAGCAAGAAAAATAAATTCAAGTCACTATCCTAACATTCTAATGCGTTCATTCAATTCCAATGCTCAAATTGTATAATATGGCTTCTTGGAGTAGGTTTGAATATACAAATTCTACTTCATTTAATATTTTAATTTTAAATAAAAACATGCAATAAAAAACGTTAAAAATCATTATACATAGCCTAGTGTCTAACAAAAGTTGATTTATCTATCTAACAGGAAGAAATAATTTATTTCAGACATTGCTACTTCCAAGATGAAACTGTAACACTATCTTCTATTATTAAATGCAATAATTTAATTTCAACTCGATATTTAATGAGTTGACAAACGCTTGTATTCCCCATATTAGACTTAAACGAGAAGAAAAAACTCGCTGTTTCAGGCTACTTCAACATTTACTAGACAAACGCTCTAAGCTCCCAATCAATTACAAAAGACTCATTCATATACATGACAATCATTAGACCGATCTGGACATACGGAATAAAGCATTGGGGCTCCACTAAACCATCGAATTCCTCCCGAAATTCAATCCTTACAATACAAAATCCATTGTAAAATCCTCAATTCTCCTTACTTTGTTACGAATAAAGCAATCCATAATGACCTTAATGTCCCATTTGTTGCTGATTTGGCCCGAATCCGATATCAATCTTTTCATGACAAACTTAATTTCCACTCAAACCCACTAGTTTCCTAGGCGTCTGAAAAGAAGGTGGTCTCGTGACCTTCTAAGTTGAACTTTTTATTTGATTACTACCACTGGGTAGTTTCTCTACTTGTCATTATGCATAACAATATGTACCGTTCATCCTATTTACTTGATGTATTAGTATAATACATTTGTAAAGTTCATTGAATAATAAAATTAAAAATATATAATTTATAATTTGTAATTTGAGTTCAAGTGGGAGAATACTACGTCGGAAACGTGGGAGACCCGAGTTCGAATCCCGGTCCTGGACAAATCTTTCCTATTCAAAATAAAAATATTTTAAAAATGTATAGTTCAGTTCATATATCAGTCTACAACAACTGAAAAGATAAAAATTCTGAAGTAACAATTAAAGGGAGAAATAATTATGGGAGTAAGAAATGAGAAGACGTCCAACTTATTGTACTAAGGTAAAATAAAATATGAAGAAGAAAATGCTCTGGGTAGGGTTCAAGAAAATTCTCTTATATTGGGAGAACATTTTATTGGTAAGCCAACGTTTCGACCCACGTTGCAGGTCTTCTTCAGGGCTAGTGACGGGCATTACATAAGGTCAACTAATATTATACAGCATGTAAAATAAAATATTACATCATTACTAAAAACTTTATAGAATAGAAAGATATATATTTATAAATTTTTTTTCATAAACAATTTATCTTGTAAGACCCGCATTATTAACACTTAATGTTATTTACTTCGCAACTGTTAGTACAAGCTGTAATGAACACGAAGGCCCGTAAACCCACATAAAGCGTATATTACTTCGCACTAAGACTATCTTAATCGTAGAATTTATCGTTGGGATGAAGTTGGCTTTGCAGTTGTACCTATGCAGTGGCTATAATTTCTTATTCAATTTCATCGGAATGTATACCTAGAGTCTTAATATGCTAATCGAAAAAGCTATGTGGGCATGTCTAGTTAGGGTAATCGATATAGGAGTAGTGAATGTGTTAAAAATATATTAATACATATTAATGTATACTTACGTTGTATCACTGTGTTTTTTTAATTTAATATATTTATCATTATACAAATCAGGAAAATCTCAACAAAAAGTCCACACCTCATTGTATTTCTATTGTCTAAAGAACTACTAAGATGTTAATTTTATCTTGGTCGTTAGAAAATCTTATTGAAAGAATCGCAAGTTAGATTGAAAGAATATTTGGTACTTGTGTATTAGCTGGTCCCCATAAAACGTTCCTCATTATCATATCATTATACCTTGTTTCCTGGAACCTCTTCATATCACTAGTGTCATTTGAGTTATTTCTGTGCGCGTTATAAAATTTGTTTATGTATTCTGTTTGCCTTATTAATTTTGTTTATTGCTTAATTAAATTTATTTATTCATTTAGTTTTTTTTTCCGTATTGGCCTACTAAGGACCATGCCATTTCAACTGTCTTTTTTTTCTTTTTGACATTGAACCAGCATTCCCTCACCCGTCGCCGGTGCTGCTCCCTCCTTTCTTCTGTCCACCTCTTTCCCGTCCTCAGCTTGGGCTTTTCTAGAAACATACATGAGTATCTAGGTTGCTTTCCAAGACATCCTCGCAGGTAATCCCCATCCCCTATAAATATCTTTCCGCCTCTTCGAACCAGGTAGGTTTGGTCTTCTTTTCTTTTAAATATGTAAACATACGGTTCGCCAGTCTTTCATTCTTAAAAGGTGGCCGTAGAATGATATTCACCTTTTTCTCAAACATCCGATATTTTCAGAACATGAGTGCACACAGCTCACTGTTACGTCGTCTATATTCACCTTGATCTTAAATTGGACCAAGAATTTTCCTTAGGATCTTTCTTTCTTTGGTCTCCAATTTTTTAAACAGGCCTTTCTTGTTCATAATCAGGCATCCGCAGCATATGAGACCTCAGTGCAATAATGCCTGATTCCATTCAAGGACATTGATCTTTTGTGATAAATATCCTTGGTGAGTTGGTACGCCATCTCCATTTTATTAATGCGCGAATAAAAGGGTTCCTTCTGACCAACATTGGGTTCTATCCCAACATTAGTGTTTCTTTTTGTTATTTATTATTGTTTGTTTGTTATGGACTATTTTAAATGAAAAGAGTGACAATTATGGATTTGCCGTCTTCGGAAAGAAAAATATGCAGTAGTGAACTGCATAATGGGATTGATTCCAAATATGAAATTATGTAAAAAAAAAAGGTCATGAAATGAAGAGGTTTTTTCGAATTTGTTGGGAAAAATTACTATAAGAAAAGGGATCTGGGTAGAATGGTCTAGAATAACCATTTGAACAGCTTTAATGTTTGATTATGGCTAGTATCATAACGTACATTCTTTTTATTTGGGCAAAAAATATCGAATAAAAGTGCGGAGGAGTTGAGTAAATTTGTTGTTACTACAATTCCATCTTCATATCACATCCATGCTACTTCCATAATATGAGTAAGAAAATAGCTGTTATCAGTTTTCAGGCTATAAACAATATCAGTCCCTGGAGGCCGGCTATTACCATTGTACCGAATATTTTTGCAAATTTTTATTGACTGCCTTTCTATCAAAAGAAGGATTGATTAAAAACATCTAATACAACTATCTCATCTTTTTTTATTTTCTCTTGTTTTTCTTTAATTATTCAGTAATTGTGGAGAGCGGAATAGATCAGTGGTAGAGCACTGAGGTGCCATGCCGAAAATCCTGGTTCAAATCCCGCTGCAGGCAAGACTTTTATTTAGTCTGTTTGCAGCGGGACATAGATCATATAGGATCTAGGACCCTCCTGGGGCTCACCCCTATATAAAATGTTATAAAAATACGATAACCAAAATAAGGGGGGAAATCTGGCGGTTGAGCGTGATCTAGGACAAATAACCTCCCTGCAGAACCGTTGTCCATAAAACAGTACAGTCTCTACCATGTACTGAACCCCAGGCAAGCTACGGGTTGTAGCTCTAAAAAAAAGAACTCATTAATTGCATGACTTCATATTTATCTTAAATTCACCTACCATATCCTTACAAGAATTTTTACATCCGTTCTTCTTTGTTTTTCTGGTTTGATAAAAATTCTTAATGACCAATCGATTTAAGCTCAAATTTAACACAAACAATCGACCGAACTAGTTTTAATATATTTTTCCAAATCTTAATCGTTCCCAATTCCCAAACCATCTGTATATATTAAGTATATGACATTTATTTAGTCAAATTAATTTTAAAAAATAATTTATCGTTGCAAAAATGACGATCCGCGTTGCTAAATGCCTTATTCTCGTATGCCTTTCGTCCTATAATTGCTTACAGGACAATATTTTATAGCAAAATTACCTCGCCTAATCGAGGCGACAAGGCTTTCTCCTTGATCGTATCACATCGTAAATTACTCCAGATAATCGTCTTTTCCTTCGTGTAGAAGCTAATTGAAAATAAAACTTTTTATGAAGTCGTAAAAAGACAGAACTATAAATCCAGAAGTAGGTTGTAGCGTTCCTCCTGGCGTTGGTAGCTGGTTATGAAACACTGGAATTAAAAATTATTTCATGATGTAATCATAAGTGAGTCTGTTACTGCGTTGCACCTCTTAAGAAAACACATGTAAAAAAATATATATTTACACCAATACTATACTATAATATTGACACAATTATTTATAAAATTTATTATGTCTTTCGCGTCTCCTCTCTTAGAATCCCTGGACACCTGAAAAGGGCTGGGTGGGGACATGGTATGGTCGAATAAATTTTTGCAAGAAAATGAATCCAACCATCCTCATATCAAAAATAAAACTCTATTATAATAAACGAAAAATAACATAAAATTACACTTAACATCTAATAATAATATTTCTAAAGGCAATAAGAAAAATAATAATTATAACTTAGAAAAAAATTCACCATCTATAACCATAATTTCCAAAGCTACAAATAAAATAATAATTTAAATTCAAAATAAGATCCATCATCCATGACCATAATCCTATAGGCACTAATTATAATTACAATTTAAATACATGATCTCCCATCTGTTATGTGATCGTAACGCTACAGACGAGAGATGAAAAATTAAATATTTAATTGGCTCTATCAACAACAGAAACATTGGGACTCCTACCTTGACAGCTCATCTTCCTACCACGACCTTGCTAGCCGGCAGTACCAGTTCTTATCTCTGACTTATGGGGGGAAACGAACGGGTATAAAAATGCACATTCGAGTTAACATAAACGTTTTTACTGCCGCGTCCGGGATGTGCTGCCCCTTGCGGACAAAGTTGACAAGGCATTCTTGTAATAAAATAACAATTAATCAATTGTTCTATTGAATTGAAAAATCCTGAGTAAAATCCGATCTTATTACCAGAACTGGGCCTGTGAAATGTTTAGTAAACACGCCACGACCGCAGATGAGAGCCTTAACAAAATAATTTCTTAATCTAAATTAGCATTTAATTTATCTATTTTTCATTTCTATTCAGTTTGTAACAATAAAAAAATTATTTTAAACCACCTAACCTGAGTACGGTATTGAGCTAAGGACTCTAGACTTAATACATTATGTGGCTTGTTGGGCTATAAAATGATCTTACGTTCAGTACATCGTAGAAACTACTGTTGGTGCAGGACGTGATTTTTTTCCGAAATCACACTCAACTGTCACTTAAGTCACTGTCTCCTGTAGGGCTATTTTCTTCTTTTGTCTAAACTAGATGACTTGAATAGCACGACATAGCATGCCAACTGTGGTACTCTGGATGGATAGTATTGCTGATAATTACTAAACCTAATATATATGTGTATAAAAAAAATTACCGTTTTATCAAATTCCAGAGTTCAAAAGTCTGTAAATAATGGCGACTAGCAGTATCTTTCGACACACCACGCTCCCTGGCAAGTTCGCGAGTACTTGTGGACGGATTTGATTCAACAGCTTCCTCATCAATATCCATTAATGGTCGCCCAGAGACCTTCTTCCTTTCCAACGTCATATCTCCACTGCTAAATTTTTCAAACCAACGCCGCGCAGTGCGCTTGTCAAGGACACCTTCCCCTTCATATTTAATAATTTCACGAGTTGCTTCAGCGACTGTGAAATTTTGTTTCCAGTAATGTCTTAAAATTACGCGATTTTCGTAGGTATATATCATGTTTCTTCTATGAAATAAATAACTAAAATGAGGCATTTTTTGAAGAAGCCCAGTGTTAGTAAACAAGCTTAGAGAATGCTCTAAAGTGTTGGTAAATAATAAATAGCATTAAAATATTTACAGACTTTTGAACTTTGGAATTTGAAAAAACGGTAACTTCTTTTTATACACCCTATTATTTATCAACCCGGGGTCATTGATGCCTTGGAAATACCATAAGAGCACAATGATGGGAGATCGCACTTATAATAAAAGCATCTTAATGGTACAGTCATTAAATATAGTGCTAATTTGTGTACCCTGCGATTTATTCAGATCTTATCTCACAATTATGTTTTAATAATTTTGATTGTGCTTTGCATAGTAATTACATCCTCTTATTATTCTGTTCCGGTTTCTACGCCACTAACTGTTCTAAGAGCTCCAAGTATTTAAAACACTTATATTTAAATCAGAAATTGAAAAGTTTGTTAATTTATACTAGTTATAAAGACACGTTAATTATAAAATGTATAGTTTAACAGATGTGCTGACTTTTTAGTTTCCAGTAACTGTTAAATTCCATTTATAACTTTCTTACTGAACTTTCGCACTTACTTAAATCAATTATGTGTTACCTCTTTTTGGATAACAATATTATAGAGGCTATGTTAGCCCCCGGAGGATCCAAGAGATCCATAAGGATAGGATCGATCTCCGGGGCCTGACAGATTAAATTGTAAGTCTGCCAGCGAGCGGGATTTGAACCCAGGGCCCCCTCTACGGCAACTCGGCGCTCTCTGAGCCATTTAAATTTTCATTCAATTATTTTCAATTTTTTTTTATTTATTCGAAAAAAATTATGGGAGATGTGTATTTTTCGGTAATCATACCAACAAGATATAATAATTTCAGAAAACATTTCGAAGTTTAGATGATATAACCTTAACAGTACGTGTATGTTCTTTACTCTGTATACAGTCAATGATAGTTACTATATACATTCAGTAATAAAATTTGTGACTTAACTCGAAGCGAAAACCTGCAGAACTTATTCCCTTTTTTGTTATTTTTTAATAATTCATCAATTATATTAAAATTTAAACTTTTGCCGATTTTAACGGCGCCTTTCTATTCACTGATATTATTTTTTTCCTAGTTTTCAGAAATCCTAAGTACTTGAATTTCTCAACGAATTCAAAATTATTTCTTACTAAAATCACAAACGTTTTTACTACTAACAAAAAACTATGTCTTATCAGAATTTTCACCGAGCCCTGCTCCATTGCATGTAACAATGTTCTTGTATGTAGGTTATAGTTCTTGAACCAACAGAACCAAATCATCCTCTAAGCTAAGAATATATAATTATAGAGTAAATTATCTATGCTTATCCTAGAGGATGATTTGGTAACGGTTTTTAGTGCGCATCACCTTTTCAATGGAATATTCCAGTTTTAAATTTGATAGTAAATGTGTATCACCTTGTTTTAAGCCCGAGTGAACCTCGAACCTTTTTAGAAAAATAATTTTTGGTTAATTAAAAAAAAATAAGTCAAATTTTCTTCTATATTTACTAATTTTTCCGATATGCATTGTTCGACCAGTTTTACGGTCAAGTCGGATTTTGTCCAAAGAGAGTTTACTGCTTTCAGATAACGGAGGGCGTATCATTCTCGTAGTTTTCGGCTTGAAATGGAGTTGTAATATAAACAATAACTCCTTTTCAAGCCAATGCCTTACTTAGCCCCTTATTCACTACGAAAATTACTCGATCCCACTTACTTAAGTACAAGAAACTCATTTTGGAGAAAATTAGACTTAACCACTTATTCACCGAGGCTGTAGATGTATACGGTATTTTCTCTCGGTTCATAGGGTCATAATAAGCTTTTTTGAAACATATATCAACCTAATAAAATTTTAATATTCTTATAGTTAATTAAGCACGTTATGTATTACATAGAAATGGGAACATTTTAAATAGTAGATAATTTATATGAATGACTATGAAGTAATAAAATGGCCAATTATTTAAAAACGTTCAAGGAATGTGTCGTGTCGCAGGACTTGGTAAGAAACGTGGGATTGCACACCGAGAAAGGTCTCAGTATACTTGCACTTCTTTATAAGGTGAAGGTTCAAGTCAACAAAATAAAAAAATCTACGAAGGGTATTACACTCATTACATGGTAACAAATGTTAAACTAACGGTTGCGCAAGGAGGCAATTTAAGCGAGAGACTCATACGCAAGATTTTACTGTAATTAAGGGCACTATTTTTACATTTTGCTAACAGAATAAAAAATATATTTATCAGATGAGTTGGGTCGAATACAGACCCTAGATATAAGTAACCCAGAATAGCACGGAGTGATCTATTCTCTTGCACATTATACATTACATAACATAGCTTATCATAACATAACATAACATAGTATAATAAAATATAATAATGTGATTTAATATGATATAATGTGACAAAACATGACAAAACATGACATGGCATATTATTATATATAAAGTGATATAATATGATATAATATGTCATAACATAAAATAACATAACATAATAAAATATAATATAATAATGTGATATAATATGACATAACATTATATAATATAACATAACATAATATAATATAACAAAACATAATATAATATAACATAACATAGCATAATATACCATAACATAACAGACCATACTATAGTATAACATAACACAATATAATAAAATATAATGATGTGATATAATATGATATAATATGACATAACATGACAAAACATGACATGGCATATTATTATATATAAAGTGATACAATATGATATAATATGACATAACATGACATAACATAACATAACATAATATAATAATGTGATTCAATATGATATAATGTGGCATAACATGACAGGGCATATTATTATATATAAAGTGATATAATATGATATAATATGACATAACATAACATAACATAATATAACATAACATAATATAAAATTACAATAATGTGATATAATATGATATAACATTATATAATATAACATAACATAATATAATATAATATAATATAACATAACATAACATAATATAACATAACATAACATAACATAACATAACATAACATAACATAATATAATATAACATAACATAATATAACATAACATAGCATTATATATTATAACATATTATAACATAGCATAATATAATATAACATAACATTACATAACATAACATACCATAACATTACATAATATTATATACTATAACAAAAAATAACATAATATAAATCAAAAACTTAATTTTTCAATAAATCTATTTGAAAATTCCATGTCTTTTGAAAAAGAATCCAGATGAGTTAAAATAATAAAAATTTGGATATCATATAGATTAAGGTAAAGCATTCCTATTGTAATGATGGTATTGAAATTCTTTTATTAACCATTAGAAATGTTTTAAAAGCTTGAAACTTTTATTGAAATTAATTTAGGGCATCATTCTCATAAATCATCAGATTCAAACATGAGGCAACTAAAAATAT
This sequence comes from Troilus luridus, assembly GCA_964056705.1. Classification (NCBI taxonomy): domain Eukaryota; kingdom Metazoa; phylum Arthropoda; class Insecta; order Hemiptera; family Pentatomidae; genus Troilus; species Troilus luridus. Next base: position 193,578,458 of record OZ057412.1, on the reverse strand, counting down.
GACTTTTTTAATGAAATTGGAATATGAGACATGTCATTCCTAAAAAAACTTCAACCTAGCCATGTTTTGACTTATGTTACACTTTTGAAGGAGCGACATATACATTATGTTGCTTGCATATACATTTTTTAGAACAGAAAATATGATCACCTGTGGTATACTGTTACCATGACAATTTTCTAGGTACTGCAGGTGGTCTTAGAATTTTTTAAAGGGGTAGAAAATCCTTAGTTATACCGTCTTTCTGAGGGGACGTAAAATAGAGCACACGAGTCTAAGTAGTGTCGTCCACTCGTTAGTGATCCCTATCAACATTATAACTGAGCAGGCAAAAGTTAGGACTCCCACTGTTGCATTTGTTGTATGTTTTTTTGTATTATTTTTTATAAAGTTAATAAATATCTGGGATCATTGGAAATTTCTAAAAGTTAAATCTGCTTATATCGAATAAACCAAAGGCTGAAAACAACTCCTACATTGAAGTAGTTAACGCCACCGTATCCGAATATATTCAATTAATCCAACAACCGAAGTAACAAATTTTAGAACGTTATTTCAATTGACATTCCAGTTTAATTGCTTTAAAACGTCAATGTATACTATTGATGTTTAAACAAATCTTAAATGTGGTGCCAGGTACACGTTAATGTAGTTCCTATCCCAAAAAAAAAAACCTGGGGAGGAAAATTTAGGACTCCCTCAGTAGTATCGAGCGAATAGTCATCGTTGTTATGTTAAATTAAAAAAAATCCGAAAATACTTGAAAAGAAGAAAACCTTTTGAATGATGTTTGTTGAATATAATTGTGGAATAAAGGGCTCATAATAATAATTCGCTAACCGAACGAATTTCCCAGTTGTGAAATAAAAAAACAGATAGTTTTGATTGGATGGAAATTTCCTCAAATACATAAAATAAAAGCTAGAAAAGATTTTATCAAGTAAGTACAAATAATAAAATACAAAATGAATAAATGATAAAAGTATAATGTATAAATAGAAAAAGAACAATTACAAAAAATATCAATGTATTAATAAATTTAATTATAGACTTTCAACAACTTCTATTCTATCATCCTTGTCGGGTTCCGTTATATTTTTTACTATTCTTTTCTATATGCCTCCTGTTCCTTCACATCTTTAGTCCACCTCATCTATGTATGGGAATATCTTTTAAGCAAAAATAAAAGTAAGAAGTAAAAATATATGTTTTAAATAATAATCATTGAACTTAGTAATAATATTATGTAGCCCCGGTTGTAGAGCGATCAGTTGCAGTTGCTCAGCAATGTAAGTTCCAGATTCAAATCTAGCTGAGGCAGATAAATAATTTATTCTGTAGACAGAACCTCCTGGCGTTCTAACCTATCTCAATAAAGTGGATACTCTTAATATGAGGAAAGCCTGGATCTCGGACCAAACAGTTCCCTGGACAACCGTTGTCCTAGAAATAAGATATTCTCTAGCCTATACTGACGAAGACCCTTCAAGGACTGTAGTGGTTCAGGTTTTTTATTTATAAAAATTAAAATAATTTATAGAAATGGCGTTTTAAATCAATAGTTCTTTAAAAATGACGGTTTTAAATTCCTGAGTACTATCATTATTTCATAAGAAGAATGCAAACAATAGGAAAAACATGAAATGTTTAAATGCATTGGTGTTATCACTTTTTTATCAGTTTGTTTAACAAAATTAGTCATATTTTTCACTCGCGAATAAATATGGAGCCGGAAAACAGATCAGGAAAACTAGCGATAATAGTCATTACTTCAAACTCATCGTGTAAAAGTGAAATATCGAACAAAAAATTTGTCAACGGACAAATCCGTTCTCTTCTCCGGTCCTATCTGTTTGACATGGGTACGATCCCTGGTAGCTCAGTGGTCAGAGCACTGCACTAGACATGCAGACGATCTGGTTTGATTCCCGGCCAGGACAAATCTTTTCTCTTCAAAACAAAAATATTTAAAAATAATCACCATAAAAATAACTTATTTCAATATGTTTGTATAACTTCAAAACAACGATTTATTTTTAATAATTGTTATTTTGATGGTAATTATTTTTAAATATATTTGTTTTGAAGAGAAAAGACTTAAAAACAATTTTTTTTGTTTCATATTCCATCATCAAATATAATTTCGTTGTTTGCCTGTGTCCCATGCCAAGTGGTTGTATGCGATGACTCTCCACGGTTTTCTAATGTATTTCTTATTCCTTATATGCGTTTCTTTTTCCTCAATCTTCTTAATCAAGAACAGCTGTGGTGTTCTATCATTTTGCATTCCCAAAACATGTACGTGCCATTTTATCCTTTATTCTACTAATACCTCTATCATTCTTCAACACCAGTCATAACCAGGGATGGGTAAGGTAAAGTAGTAGATACAAGTATCAGATACGGTCGAAAAGTACCGGTTACAGGTACTCGGATACTTGACTCGCGGAGTGGGAGGTGCTACCAAGGTCACCCCGTCTCTCTCTTGATACTTGTATCAACTGACTGGTCAGTAATACTGATACTGATACTTGTCTCAACTGACTGGTCAGTATCAACTACCGGCGAAAGACCAATTTCGCCGCATCTCCCCTTAGCATTAATAAATAAATAAGTGAAAATAATAGTGAACAAGTTTCAACTTATCAATTAGTCACTTATCACATATGTAGAAACGAAAATAAACTATGAAATTAGTTAACAGTAAATAGTGGTTGAAATAACATTTTTCGAGATCGCCTCCTAATATTTGATTTTTCACGAGCGACTTTCGCAAAAAAAAACCTCGACCTATCTCCGGGCAAATAAGGTTTCATTAATGGTTATATCTATACCATAAAGTGAAGGCAATTGACTTAAATGATTGAAATCGGGTGCAAAAAAAAATTGTTCGACGAAACTGATTAATTTTTTCTCCACTTTGTTACTTTCAACAGTAACAAATTTTACATCATTTTAAAGAAGAAAATTAGTTTCACAAAATTTAAAAAAACAGCACCGGAATATGACGAGTATTATAACAGCTTTAGAGTTTTAAAGAATTTAGCGTGCGGCGGCGGACAGACAAATTTTGTATTACAATCCAAATTCTACGTGTCTTGGAACGTGAATAGCAAAAGTTTGAGGTAGGGTTAAAATATATTTTTTTTTGGTTCAATTTTATAGCTTTCAAAAAATAATTAACCAATAAAAAACATGATTTTAATCATTTGATGTCATGTGCAGGTTACTATTTCGGTCAACAACTCTTTTTCCTTTAAAAATGATAACAAAAACTGATGCTCCAAGAAAGGCTTCTGCATAGTGTATTATATATAAGCGTATATAGAAGAGTATGAGTCGGGATAACTGTATTCAGCTACAAAAATATCAAGTAAAAGTATCAGATACAGAAAAGTATCAGTATCACTTGTATTCAGATACAGGAAAATCCAGTATCTACCCATGACTAGTCTTAAAACGAGAAAGGTGTCCCCGTATGCATTTACCTCACACTGTTCATTATTTAAGTATAAATTTTGAACAAATCATCATGTTTCATTGAAATTTTGTCTATTCCATTGAGATTTTGGACCTGAATAGACATGCTTTGGACAGACAATTTCAAGACTGTCATATTCACTACGGGCTGAGAGTTGACTTGCAGGTATCAAGTTTGTTTTAAGATCTGTGTGCAAATTTAATACACACTATACTAAAAAAAATTAGTTAAGTTAGGATTAAGGTTTGTTATTCTCAAGATATAACAACGCTAGCTGTCTATATTTAATATCTAAGAGAGCTATTAATAACAAATTTCAGTTGTTCTCTACCGAAATTCTGCCCCGAATCCCTTCTTTTAAAGATATATGTTCAGTCTGTATTTTTTTTTTTTTCTAAATTAAAATATATGACTTAAAATTAAAACTGAAATAGTGATGGAAATGCTCAAGAGGAAACCAGTTGTGTAACATAAATAAAGGCCACCTCTCCCGAGTTAAAAGTCTCATCTAAGAACATTCTATTCAATTTATCTGGCTAATTGTTAAAATCCAGGGAGTGGAATGGATCAGTGGTAGCTGAATTGCAATGCCGAAGGTCCTGGGTCCAAATCCCGCTGCTGGCAAGACTTTTAGCGGGGCGGAGATGGATCATGTGGTTCCTATGGAGAAGAATCTTAAAATTGAATAAAAAAAAAAAAAAAAAAAAAAAAATTAAGGATCTATGGGATCTAGGACCCAGCCTCATAAAGTTGGTAACCAAAATAGGGGGGACAAATCTGGCGTTTGACCGTGATCTAAGATAAATCGCCTAACTGCACAACCGTTGGCCCAAGAAACAGTAAACAGTCTACCATTTACTGAACTCCAGACTTCCCACTGCAGTCGTACAGGTTTTTTTCCATACAGCAAAGTTGGATCAGGAATTGTTATGTAGAAATTTAAATCTGTTTTCTTCCTGACTTTTATGTTTGATTTGTAAACCTTGTTATGTTGCCGCTATGGGCATTGACCCAGATTAAAGGTTTTTTTTTTTAAATGTATTCAAAGGAACAATATAAGTAATTACATAATAACATATTATATAATCAATTTTTTACTGACACGTTAGTTTTTAATTGTGCTGGAATAGAAATAAAACTAACAGGCGAAGGCGGTCCCCCGAGAACAATCGCTTGATGATGGTTCGATTCCACGGGGTGGGGGCCGGAAGGAAGCGAGCCATCATTTCCGCTCCCGAAGGCCACACCTCCTGTCCGGACCGCCACAATATATATATGTCTGCACCTGTCGGTGGCCATTGGTCTTCCAGGGTCTGGGGGCAGAGCTTCTTATCTGTCTAAGGTGGCGTCACAGCTGAGTAAGCGTGTCGATTGTGGCGTAGGCAGAAATAAGGACATCAAAAGATATAATTCTCGCTATATTAAAGAAAACAAAATATAATCTTCATTACCATCACGATAAGATTAGCGTTGTTAAGAAGCTATGAAGAGTACCAGGTTCAGTACACGGTAGAAACTACCAGAAGGTTTCATATGAAATGTCCATGGAAATGGTATTTCTGCAGCTCCGGTGAATAAGTTAAGTTGAATTTAGTATAGAAGCTCACAAATTTCGGCTTGAAATAGAGTTGTAATGCAGGGAGGTGGTTTATGTGATTTGATCAAACACTTGATTTTTACAACCATTTTAGGTACTAACATAGAGTCTCGGTGTACCCCAGAGTAGGGGAGAGTCTGGGTGTACCCCAGGAGGGTAGTAGATCACATAGGATCGCTACTGACTAATTCTGCAAAGCAGCAGAATTTGAACTCAGGCCATCGGCTTGGAAACCCTGCTCAACCATTATCCTTGAAAAATTACAGTTTCTTCAACGTACTGAACCTAAGACCCTTCATGGTGTTTTTACAGGAAATAAAATAAAAACGGCTTACAATTATACTTACTTGCGAGCAAATATTTCGTTGTTCTATTTCAAAATGTCTACAAAATCTCACATTTTTTTTCGTTATCCTTAATATACTATTACGCTACTTGAGCTTTACTCCGCTCCTAATAGAGGGCAGCACCCGTCAGTGTCTGTAGTCTGCACTCTCCTGTAATATCCTCTTAGTAATTTATAATAATTATTTATAGAAATATTTACCCTTGATATATTATTCTTTTCCGCAGGGATTAATTTGTGATAAAAAAAAAATTAACTATTTCGCATAGCAATAATTTCATTAAATTATCATTTCACAGTTGGTATCTGTTTTGATAATTGTTACATAAATATTATTTGGAATTCATTGACTGCAAACCAAACTTACGTAAACTGCGCTATAATGAATAGGGACCACTACCTAGCATGTGGCCACTTTGTCTAGCTTAAATAATTAAAATATTATTTTTATCATAAAAACCATTAATATTTATTGTAAGTTATACAATATCAAATATTAATGTAGTTATTAGATATCTCTCTCTCTCTCTCTCTCTCTCTATATATATATATATATATATATATATATATATATATATATATATATATATATATATATATATATATATATAAATCTCATGTCACGATGTTTGTCCGGGCTAATCTCCGAAACGACTAGACCGATTTTAATGAAATTTCGCACAGATATGTAACATTGTCTTACTTAAAATATAGGCTACATTTTATTTCGATTAATGACCACGATATTTTTATTTCAAAATTATATTTTATAGCCTTCTGCATTTTTGATATGTTGTAAGGGCATGTCTGAGTAGTGTAAATCTAAATTTGCATCAGAAAAACGGATGGGAAAACTTTTGATGGCTAATAATTTTGTATATTATTTATTTATTGTATACTATATTTTTAAAACTACTATAACAGCCACAGCAACGTGTTGCCGGGTCAGCTAGTATAATAATATAAACGCTAGGTATATTACACTAATCATTTTTTCGCAGTATAAATAATTTATTATCTACATTGCTTAAAAAATAAAATAATTTAAACTAATGGAATTTAATAAAAATATGTATATATAACTCAGAGGAAAATAGAATTATTATTTAAAAGCTTAATACACATGGTGCGCTGATCCTATATATTCCGTATAGAAATAAATTAAGTAAATGAAAATATTGATTATTAACACTTGAATTTTATCGATTATTAGCCTACAAATAGCTACAGCACGGTATATTGAGAGAGGATTTAGCAGACTATTGTACCAGACCCTGACATAACGTTCCGCATTGCGACCACAACTACTTTATTGCCGCATAAAGGTCATACGCGATCGCGGTTGGTGGTCATAAAGCACTCTGCTAATGAAGATATAAATTAATATTCAGGCCGGGCTTCTGGATTAGCGCCCTCTATTCGGCCCAATTAAAAATACACAACCGTAAAGTCTCTCCTAATTGGGGCTTCTCTAGCTCTCCCGGTCCCGACTGAAAATGCGACTATAGCCTCGTAAATAGGAGCTGGATTCGGTTTATTGAAACAGAATATCTGATATCCTGTTAGCGAATTTACACTTTGTTGCGGTGTTTTCCTTCGCACTTCAGAAGGCGACAAGGAAAATTCGTATTTAATATAATCGAGCTACTACATTAAAGAAAAAAACTCACAAAAAGGATAATAATAAAAGTTTAAAAAAATACAAATCCTAATAAAAAATAAAAACGTTTTGTTAATGTATTCATTATTTTTATTTATTGAAATTTACAGCTGTATATTGAATACATCAAGTAACTAAAATGAAAGATAAATCATGCAACCCGGGGTAAAGGCAAGTAGAGACTCTACCCTGTGGAAGTACTCAAATATAAAGTTGCACTTAGAAGGTCACGAGCCCATCTTCTATTCAGACGCCTCGGAGGGTTATCAGGAATTGAATCCGAGGTTTGAAACTGCGAAACTGAAAAATGATGTTTGTCAATAGTTTAAACAAGTAAAAAAAAAGAAACTTTGATGGGAAACGAAACTAGAAAGTAGAAAATAATTTGTAATGAGTTTGAAATAAGAATATATTGAAGAACGGGAAAAAAAACATGTTAATGTAAAAAAAATAAAATGGGGTGATTTTTAAGGAGTTTACTTTTAGAAAATATTTCTTAGTTGATTACTTTGTTCTTAGTTTACACATATTGAAAATAGAACTTTTTAGTTCGACTGGCTATTAACATGTGTTCTTTACCATTTTTTTTAGGATTATTGAATACATAGTCACAATCATATGATAGTATATTGTTGTAATGTGGTATACGGTGAATTTTGTAGTCAGCTCAATTAATTGATTATGATATCTTCTTTATCGAGAGTTTTCAACTAGTCATTCCATTTGTCGAGGAAAAGTCTAAACTTTTCAAGATATTTCCATGAAATCATAAGGAAAAATTTGTTTTAAATTAAGAAAAGAGTAATGAAGCCTAATATGTCTTAGATTTTAAATAGCTTAAATTAGATATTTTTAACTCAAAAAACATTATACATAATTGGTTAAAATTTGACATTGAGAAAAATTCACTACTAGGGACAAGAGAATTTTTTTTTTTAAATAAACAAAAATGATGAAAGGAAATAACTTATGTTACTGAACGAATTATTAAAACCCTATCAGATCACATATTAACAAACAAAGAAAAACTACAAAAAATGCAGAAAAATAATAATATAAAAAAAATAAAGAAATACTATTTTAAATGATTTAATATTGTTTATATACTGAAATTTAAATTTTAAAAAAGAATAAGGGTTTTAAAGGCCTGATAAACTCCTCAGATATTTTATAGGATTTTTTGTTTATTTAAATTCTTTTAAAAAATTGTTTTTCTTGTTCTTAATTTAAACTGATATTATTTCGTAAAAAGTTGAAAATATGATACAATTACTTATTTTATTATACATGACTGTGAGCTTAAAAATCGCCGGAGCTGTGAGACTGTTCAAAATCTAGTAATTATATGTAAAAAAAAAATTGTTTATTTATAATTTTAAGTAATATTTACACAAAGATCTCAACATACCACTCGTGACTGACACAATCAAGAAAAATTACAAAAAAATTCATGACTCACTTGGTGAACACACAAAATTACGGGTACAATCATTACTGACTGACACTTTGCCACATAATCCGACAAGGAGACTGAAACGAAAAAATTGGAGCAGGGATCTCATCTCTCGGTAGTAATCATGCTAGGAGTGCCTTCAATAGGAGGCTTCTCCATACAGGCTTCCACAAGATTCCCTTAGTGGAGGTTTTTAAAAGAAGATCGAAAATACAATATGTGCCGAATGACATTTGATGGATTTCTCAAATAAATATTTTTATTATTAATTTATTTTTTATTAATGAAAGAAAGCATTTATTGATATACGCCACCTTCAAAAGTAAATCAGGTTTATGAGCAGAAAAATATATAGCGTTAGAAAAATATCAAGGTGTGTCGAGAAAAAATTGTGTCGAAGAGTAAAGTACTTTAAAAAACTGTAGCTGTACCTATTTTTAATTTAGCAAACCATGTTTATAACTTTTCAATGGTTAATCATGATTTGCATACTTTCATTTTTTTTTTAAAACCTATTTTTTTCAAAATTAATCAGGTCTTTCTTATAAGTTAATATATTACTGGCTATAATTCTATAGAAAGTAATAAATAAATGTCAATTTTGACATAAATAATGGCTGAAAATGATGCAAAAGAGAAAGAAAGAGAGAGTGAGAGAGATAGAGAGAGAGAGAGTGACTAGAAGAAGACGGATAGTTGACAGCTATAAACAAAAAATCTCCTTTAATGGTGCCGTGGCTACCTGTTGCTCTACTTGAGCTTCCCTCCGCTCCTAATAGAGGGCAGCACCCGTCGGCGTCTCTAGTTTACACTCTCCTCTTATATCCTCTAAGTAATTTATATAAATATTTATACTTGATATATTATTCTTTTCCGCAGGGATTATTTTGTGATAAAAAAAGTAACTACTTCACATAATTTCATCAAATTATCATTCCAGGTTTCGTAATTGTTTTAATAAACATTAAAACAAAACATTTGGAATGTACTAATTACTGAAATTAATTAACTGCAAATCACACTTATGTAAACTGCGCTATAATGAATAGATATACCACTATCCTAGCATTTATCCAATTTGTCTAGCTTAAATAAATAAAAAAATATTGTTATTATCAAAAACATTAATATTTATTTAAAATTATACTATATCAAATATTTATGTGGTTATTGAATATATGATAATATAAATGCTAGGTAAAATATATAATAAAAAATTAGTAATGTGCCTATTGATTTTTGCGCGGTATATTTAATTTATTTTCTGCATTGCTTAAAAAATAAAATTATTTAAACTAATGGAATTAAATAAAAGGCACATAGAAGGAATATTAAAACATTAATACACACGGTGCGTTGATCCACTAATTATAATTAATTAGGGACAGGTGTGAATAAATAAAATTATGGATGATAAACATGAACAGTAGCCATGTTTCGAATCCATGATCAATAAGCATATCGTTACTAAACTAAAAATTATGGCAGCAGATGGTTCAATTTCGTTGTATCATTAGATATAATGTTTATTTTAGTATTGTTTATTTTCTATAATATATTCTCTTAACTTCTCAGTCATGAATTACGAACAAAAATATTTTAAGAATTTCACCAGCGCTCCAAATGCTCAATATATGCACTACATATCTAAATATATTTCAAGCTTAGAACTTGCTGTTGATTACATCTTTTGAGTATCTTTATACAACTGGATAATTCATGAATGAACAAGTTATAAATTATAAAAAAATGATGATGGATATAAAATACCTATTGGAAAACAACTGAATCTGAAATAATATAAAAACTACTATTAACATTGTATAATTATATTTAGTAACGGTGTTGTGTATTGTTCAAAAGTGCATATCCATAATTAAAACCTATCTGTATGGTTTCCTTACCCAAGATCGTTCTTTTATCCTGCAATTCACCCTATCTGTAGTAGTTGTGCAATAAAATACTAAATAATTATGAAAAGAATGGTCAGTGCGACGTTTCTCTGATAAGACTGTACTGTTTACTAAGCTCTGGTCATTGAGTTGAACACCAGCAGTAGCAGATAGATTACATTTTCTCTTGAAAACTGTGAAACAAGTCAGTGGGATCTGGATACCCTCTCAAGGCTCACCCATCCTGTTAATCTCAGCCAATTACTTTACACTACCACTGTCAATGAAACAGTAAGATCCCTACACAGTAATTAACCCTTCGTTGGTACTAATGTTACAGTTTTTATTATTTTTTAAATAAATTTAATAACCTTTCTAATTATCAGAGTTATACTCAAATAAACTGCCATGTACAAGATAAAATTTTGGAAAAATTATGTTATACATAGTATGTTGGAGATGAGCTAGGCGCTAAACTCTCTGATTTTTTTTTCCGGTTATTCCTCAAACGCGAAATCGATAAGTATTATCTTGGAAAGTCAATAAATTTTACAAATTTTTGAAATAATTATCTTAATAATTTCATTACACCCTTGTTATTTCTCATAAATTATATGATATCTCAAACTTTATGTTATTGTCAAAATTTATGTTATTATATTAGTTATTGATTTTATTAATTTTTATTTGAAAAGAAAAGATATTTGCAGGACCGGGACTCGAACCCGGGCCGTCCAGATCGCTAGTCTGGCACTCTACCAATTGAGCTATCCTGGATACATCAGGCTCGTTCCCCGGTCCCGGTCAGACTAGCGATCTGGACGACCCGGGTTCGAGTCCCGGTCCTGGACATTTATAAGGCCAAAAAAATAGGATAAAACGTTGGCGTGGATTAAAATTGGTTATAGTGATGGAAATAGGCCAGGTCAAAGTCGGAAAAAATCTCATAATTAAGGAGAACTTTTTTAATTTAATTTATATTTGTTTTTAGCAATAAATATATCTGAATCTTAACAATATTATTAAACTACATTAAGTTCTTCTTATATTCTAGTTCCGGGATGGAACCTGTCATGTTGGTGCTATAAACCAAGCTTTCGCTCATCGTGCTGTGAGCTTCCTCAGGGTTAGTCAATTAAGAACGGCTTTCTCAAATATAAGTCCACTAATATTATTTAAGATAAAATTAGTCATTCTTATTTTGTGCAAAAATTATTGACTCAAACCATTTTCTCAACATATATCCAGCCATTTCTACATCAAGATATTTTTTTTATTTTCAAACCATTTATGGGACCGTAAAATGATCTACTTAAAATATATTAAAGATTGTTTCTTTTTTTTAGTTCTTCAAAATACAACTGGCTCTGTAAATAAATCTGGATGATGTAAAGAAAAATTTTCTATATTGCTGAAAACCACCCGATAAGAGCCAATATAAAGTGTCATAAGCGTTATAGAGGCAACTATACAATAGTTATAGCTTCAAGATTTAGAGTAGCTCTAATTTTGTGGATCCTTGGATCATCATGCTATTAACTCCACCTCTTTACCCCCACCACCTTACGAAAAACCAATTATCTGCGAGGTTGATAGGGAAGACCACGCCCCTTCGGTTAGTCAGTATCAGTTGATTGGTCTTGTGTCAGCTGTCGTAGCTTCTGGGTCTTCTGTTACTAGCTTCAGTCGTATCGTGAGTGATCCACCTGTTGTTGGAACGTGTGTATCTAAGGCCTAGGTTCGAATATATCTATATAGTCTTCTATTCCGTTTAAATTAGTTACGTCCTAAATCTAAAACTAACCAACTAACAAAGTAAAGTAATGAAGGAAAGATATACATAGCGGAAGGATCGAGGAGGATCACACTAACCATTCTCCCCTTATAATTTCTCACGTATTCATTTTCCCAGCTCTGTCCATTTTTTTATGGTTTCTTTATTCCTTTTTTTCATTTATAAAGTTTAAATATGTTCATAAATAATTAATACTTATTACCCGTAAATGTGATAGATTCTATATATTGCTAAACGATTAAAATATATTATTCTCTCATTGGTTCTTATCTGATATAACTATCCAATCCTCTACTTTATTTCCAACAATTTTTCTGTCTATAACATTTCATGGTTCTATTCTCGCTTTTTGGATATCTATTCTGACATGGCTATTCCATGGCGTGGTTGACTTGACTTTTTGTAAGTAACAATTTTACTGGTGAGTCTTATTAAGGGATGTCTAGTGATAATGTCCATAAAATCTCAAAGTTGTTTTCTTATGTCCGCTGTTAGGTTTTAGATATTTTTTGTGGTGTTTCTTGATTGTAATCGGTATCTTTCTTCAGTCAATTTTGAATTTAGAATTACTTTCATAATATTCAAGGCAGGGTTAAAGCCGAAAAAGTAAAGAATTGATGAATTAACAGATGCTTTGAATTTAATAAATTTTACTAAACTCATCCATCATGATCTTAATATCCCATATGTTACTGATTTGGCCCAAACTAGATACCTATCCTTCCACGACAAGCTCCATACACACTTGAATCCGCTAGTCTCTCAACTTGCTTCCCATACTTTTCCTGATAACTCTCCGAGGCGTCTGAAAAGAAGATGGCCTCGAGATCATCTACTATAGAACTTTATTGGAGTGCTGCCGATGGGTAGTTTCTCAACAAGTGTTTTTCATGTCATAATGTACATATCAGCAGATTTACTTGTTATAATCATATTATAGTTGTAAATATCAATAAATTAAATTAAAAAAAAAAAAAATTACTAATAAATAGTTTCTTTATTCAAGTTGAAGATTTAAAAATTTTATTCCTCTAATTATTATGACATCAAATCGTACAATCATAATCTATTTTTTCTTTCATAAAAAGGCTGTATGTTTTAAATTAACCCTAGAGATTTTTAATTTTATAAAATATTTCTAATGATTTAATAAATGGAGTAATTTAAATATCTATAGCCTACAATATGTAATTTAAATATTTATAGCCTACAAGGCAATAGATCGACAATTTACAGTCGATTCACAGATGAAGAGAATGGATTAATGATATAACATACGTAATGATTTTTCGATATTTTGGTTTATAAAATGGTACAAATAATATATTTAAAGTAAGATATAATATAAAGTAAAATATTATAAATAATTTATTACTTCTTAATATATTAAATAATTTGTAAAATATAAAATAAAATATATTAAAAAGAGCAGATATTATTTTATTAATCCTTTACTGGAATCGACCGTCGATATCACTGCTTTGGTTTTTCTTAAATTCCCTGAGCTTTATTTTATTCCAGACCTCAGATATTTAAAGACTATGATTTATTGAATCGTTCGAAATATAAAGTTTAGATAGAATCCTAATTTCTTAAGAGTTCCAGTTCATATAACATTTTTGGAAAAAATATTGTATAAGGATTCCGACTGGAAGACGAAAACTGGAAGAAGAAATATAAAAAAGAATTGAACAACGAATAAGAATTTGCTATCGGCAAACGCTCCTTAGTTGGCCCAACATGGAAAAAAAAATATATAATAATATATTATAAAAAAAAAAAAATAATAATAGAGCTTAGCGAACCCAAATGGTCAAAGCCGAGATACCAACAATCACTGCTTACAAAATTCTCTCCACGGGCCACTTCCCAAACCCAAATCCGTCAGATAACTCTTATCGCAATCCTCCCACTTACGCCTTGGCCACCCCTCAGTCGTTTACCAGTCGGCACAGTGCTTATTAATATTTAAGGAATCCGTACGTTGCTAATCCCAGCAACTTTACAATCCATCTTAACCTGCGTAACCACTTCGATAATATTGACCGTATGAATACTACACAATTCCAATTAAAAAAAAGGTAATAAAATGATTGAATACCATAAACCACATTCCTGATCAATTTCTTTAATAACTGATCCGTAGCTACTTTTAATTGCCCTGTAATAGTCAGTTATTTTCCTTCACTTCTTCTTTGCAATTACAATAATTGTCGATACAGATAGTGACGAACCGTTTCAGGACAGATGACTAACCGACAAGATATTTAATAGGTCATTAAAGACATCGTCTATAATAGCTTATACTATTTATTGGCACACATGATGGCAGTAATATTTAAGTCCTGTCAGACTATTGATATGGTAAAATTATCTATTTTACCCTGTAATGACAGCTGTTTTAAAAAATTCGTAATTGAGTATTTATTTTCTAGATCAATTGAATACAAACAGCCTCTAAACGACAGTTATTAACATTTACTAAAATATTACACATCAAAATATTTACATTTTACACATATAATTAAAATTATATTTGTAATACATATGTAAGAATATTAGCTCAGAGTGTAGAGTGCTGATTTGATATTCAAAAAGATGCTGGTTCAAATCTGGCTGTGGCAGCTAAATTATTTAATCTACTAACAGCCAAAAATGGGTACCGATCTCCGAACCCACCTGGGGCTCACCTATCCTCAATAAAGTGGGTACCCGTAATTGGTGGATAAACCTGGTGGTTGAGAGTGATCTCGAATAAATAATCTCCCCAACCATTCTCCTAGAAACAGTCTCTACTATGTACTGTTAAAGACAATGGTCTAAGACCCTACATGGGTTGTAGTGGTACAGTTTATTTATTTTTCTTTAAAAATGTATGTCATAGCCAGGTTATTGTCAGTAGATGGATTTTTGATTTTTTTCCAATTACATACATACATAGATAGTTGGCTCTACATCCCACTTGGGGACAAGGCCTCCCGCAACATTAACCGCCAGTCATCTCTGTTCAACATTTCTAATTAATTTGTATCAACCAGCTTGCATTGGCGTTTAATGCCAGTGACGCGGCTGGTATAGGGAACAGTATAGGGAGCAGGGGCCTCCCGGACTCCTGCTTTGCCCTAATTCCTGGGGAAGAAACTTAGTTCGGGGACCCCAATCATTTTATTTTATTTTTATCCTTTTCGGATTTAATTTGTTTTTATTACCATATGTATATCTTTTTCCGCATGTATAAAATAAAAATATATACAATATGCACAATGTAATAAAAATACATTTATTTATTTTATTTCTGTTTAGTTTTTATGGAATGATTGTATCACTATTTCTTATTTCCCACAAGTGAAATATTGTAATAATTCAATAAAGTATTAAAAAAAATTGTATTAATTATTTAAAGTTAATTTTTGAAGTTTTTGCGCATTAAAAAAATATATATATATTTTGAACTACTTACGAGCAAAATAACATTAGTATGTCCGTTCTATTATAAAGAGAACTTCTAGAGTAGAATTTAGTTACAAAAAGTGTACCTTCTGGGTGTGAGATAACTGCGATTAATATATTCTAATTTAGTATATTTATTTATTTTGGTGAATAAGTTCCTTATAATTGTGTTCCTAAACATGTAAATGATTAAAAAGAAAAAAATGGAATTCAACAGACCCTAGTAGGTGGGGAAAAAACGGAATAAAAAAAGCGAAACACATATTATCAAAACGAATCCAGAAAAAATTAAGTTTTATCGTCAATCCAATATATCATTAATTATGCTTACAAACTGAGAAGCAAATATTTATATACTACTCGAAATGATAACTGACAAAATATTAAAAAAATTTTAAAGTAATAAAATATAGAGGTGTCCAGGACTCGATTGATGGTTGTAGCGCCAATACAATAATTATCAAATATAGAAAGCAGATAATAATTTTAAAAAACACTTAGTAATTTATAATACGTTAATATAATTTGTTTTAATTATTAATTGTTAATTTAATATTTATTAAATGAATATAAAAACCCTAATTAATATTAAATAGAAAAATATTAATTTTTTTCACGTTTTCCAATAAGTTTTTAAAAATTAAAAAGCTTAAAATGATTATTTAGCCTAAACAGTGAGTGTGATATATTTTTTTCGAGGTTACGAATGAAAAGTTAAAGCTGCTTGTGACTTTACTTGAAGCGACAACCTACGGAACTGATACCAACGATAGTACGTAGTAGATACATAGATAGTATTATACTGCTTATTATATTGTAGGATATTTACATTTACGTACAATTACGTTCATTGAACATAACTTTAATTTGGATCTTGTTGACTTACGTCATTTTATATTATTATAATTTATTATTTTTTTATTTTTATTAATTGTTATAAGTTTTTAATATTTTTATTTGAAACAAAGGATATGTCCAGGGCCGGGACTCGAACCCGGGTCGCCCACGTCTCTTGCGTGGTGCTCTACCTACTGAGCTAACCTGGTTCGCATCTCGGCCTGACACATTATTTCTTTTCACTGATCCCATATCCCCGTGTTCTCGCAATGTGCGATGTATACAAGGGGAAGTATGTTCATTGAAGATTACATTAATTTGAAACTTGTTGACTTACGTCATTATATATTATTATAATTTATTTTATTTAATTATTTTATTAATTGTTATAATGTTTAATTATTTTTATTTGAAAGAAAAGATATCTCCAGGGCCGGGACTCGAATATTATAATATATATTTATTATAATAATTTATGTTATTTTATTAGTTATTGATTTTATTAATTTTCAAATAAAAATATTTATAATTTGCTTTATAGAAGTTTCACGGTTAATATAATAATTAATTTTTTAAAAATGTAATATTGTATTCCTGTTTTTGAAGCCTGTTCGTTTTTTCCTTGTTTGAATTTAGAACTGTAACGTAACGTCACATTATCTTTGAATGACATACAGCTGAGCCCTCTCTTCCGTTTCCTGATCGTTCCAGCGATTTGCATATAAAGTCAACAAAGATGGCCTGATGGAATCCATTAATTGCTCCGCTAAGCTGCGAAATGGAACGTCATCCAAAAGACGGATGCGCTATCCATTTGGAACAGTTATTCGGCCATTTTGTTTCCGTTTTGTCCAATGGGATCTTCTCACCCGACTAAATTAGTCCATTCGCTAGTGGTAGGGTTAGGTGCTACTAATGAGACGGTTGGATGCGCAGGCAGTCTTGCGTTCCTTGCGCCTTCCTGCCTAGCGCAGCGCCTCCTGTGTACGCCTACTTACATACCTTATGTGCATATCGTTTCCATCAATTCTTACCTCGTTAGTGTGTATTATCAACGTGATCGTGGGCGTGGAACGTTTTTTTTTAAATATAACTACAAGTTACTTTCATACAGTTTCTTTTAGTACATGAGTTATTACTTAGGTTTTTTCTTTAAGTAACTGGACTCCTTATACTTTCGGAATAGTAATTTCTATTCATTTATCATGTTGTCATATCTTGAGATTGGTTTGTACAACGGAGATAGTTAAGGCCAACAATTAGGGAACAAAACCTATAGTTTCCTTCCGAAAAAAGAAAATATTTACATAATACATAATAAATTTGTCGAACCAATAATAAAGAAAATGGATAATACAATTTTGTTAAATCAGTGAGTTTTTTCGATAACCAGTCCTGAGCTTCCAATGAATTTTAAACCAATTTACAAATAGCTTATAAAAAAATATAACCATAATTTTGTGGGATGTTATTTTAATAATAATAACAAAAGGCTTAACGAGCCCGAATGCTAGAATCTAATACCACCAATCTTAAATACTATCCATTATTAAATTCAAACCCTTAACGCCAATCATCCCACCTACGCCTCGGTCTGCCCTTCAACCGTCAATGCTAGTTATCTCTTTTGGTTTTCTTTAGCAGAATTCGTGATTGCTTGTATTTCTGAGTGTACCTTTCTATAATCTCACTTTTTTAATACTGAATTTTCTACATAATATCTTATTTTTTATTTGAGACAAAAATAAAGTTGAGACATTATACAGCTACTTGAGTGCAAATTAGAAACATCCACTACATGCATCTTTAAGTCTCTGACATACAGTTAAATAACTAACATTGTGTTGATTTGAGGTGTGCTGGGGGTATATATCATATGAATCTTTCGGTATATTTCTAGATTATGCCTGAATGAACTAAAGGTTAAAAAAAATATATCAATAATTATTAATTTGAAAATAAAATAAATTAAGTACTAGAATCCAATTATAAACGTTTGAACTAGTGTCTTGAGCCTTTAAAATACCAGAAAATAACTTACCGTTATTTTTGTGATGTTTAATGCATTTAATTCTATCTATAGAATACCACTACTCGACAGTAGGTACACTTACTGCCAGACTCCGACAGGGGGGTTTTATCCCCAATGCTCTACAGTACTTATATTAATAATCTACCAAATATATTCAAAGTACAAAAATCCCTATTTTCAGATGATACAGATTTTTATACTTCAAGTTATAGACCGGACCCAATAACAAACATACTGACAACATCACTAAAAAAATAAAGAGATACTACAATTATTATATAAAGCCTGCTTACGAATTATATTAACATATCCATGCCCAATATTTAGTTACAGGTCTAAAACTAATTACAAATATTCCATATCAAATGCTTTAGAATTGCTGGAAATTATGCATATTACACTAAAGTTAAAATTATCCATAAAGAATTAAGTATACAATATATTAATGTATTTATCAACAAACTATGTAAACAATTTTGTTAAGTGTAAAAACAATAAAAACCCACTTAAAAAAAATATTGGGAACTATACAAAAAATAGTACAAAGTAGTTATATGTATGTAAGTTACTAAGAATGTATAGTTACAATTTTTGTTTATTTTATTATTATTATTTTTTTTTCTCTATTGGAAATTTTTTTTATACATTTTTTCTTTCATTGTAAATTATGATTCTGCACAGATACATTTAAGTTTGTACAATTGTTTTAAATTTGAGACTGGTCTGATTGGTCTAGCATGTAATTTTGTGAATTGTAGCAAATTATACAAGAAATAAATAAATATAAAAAAAATGCATATAATGCTCATTGATGTTTTTTTTTAAATCCCGATGATGGCTGGATTAGCGAAACTTAAAAAAAAAAAATAGAAAACATAACGAACTAGTCTTAATACGTGAAGCGTTTGCTATCAAAAGGAGATATCTCCAAATTAAAACAATTCACTTTCTCACAATTGCCCGCTAATTTAGTCAAGCAATACTTAATGCTCCCGAAACTTCAGGTTCAGGACCGGACTAAAACCACGAGAAATACCGCGGCAAAGTGGTGGCAATGACAACATTTAGATTAAACTAACCAAAAATAAGAAAAACTCATTTTTTAAATTTATGGAGTTATCCGCCTTTGATCCTGAACGCCTTATATGAATGAATACACGTAGTTATATTTGATAGTTCTACTTTTATACCTGACTTATCTAGGATATTTTAAAATCTATCAGTAATAATTTTTTATGCAATGCGGTATTTTATTTTATTTATTATGGAATCGTTCTCGTACTAAAATTCATCCTTTCGGACTATTTGAAACACTTCAGTCATGAAAGTTAAAGATATTTTAAGAAGCAGTAGTTCGTACTGAACCGACTTGTTCATCGCCACAGATACCACAACGCCTGTAAAAGCAATTACTATCGGATCAATGTATTACCTAATCGCTGTTCGCACGGTTCTATCAATGGTTTCATCTCGCTCAATGATCTTGGCTTACCGTTCATCTTGTACCAAAACCATGACCAAAAGGCAACGTTCTATATTAAATATATATAGGTACAAAGAAATATCTACAAATAAGGATATATATATATATATATATATATATATATATATATATATATATATATATATATATATATATACATACCTATTATTATGTGCAGTATATACAGGGTATTTCAGGGCTAAGTAGCCACACTGAAAAATTGAACTAAGACCTGAAAACAAGAAAAACATTTCCTATGGAAGTCAAAATAAATAAATGAAACTTATTTAATTTGTTCCAACTACTTTATTCATTATATTTAAACATTAATATTCATATTAAATGTTTTTCAAAGTGACTTCCTTGAGCATTAAGACAGGATTCTTTCTTTAACAGCAGCAGTGACAGAACGGCACTGGATATGTGCAATTTGTGGAAGAAAATGGTCCGGGTGGAGGTCAATAAATTTCTCTTGGATAGGGAGAAATGTTTATTAAATAGCCAACGTTTCGTCCCACTTTGCAGGCTTCTTCAGTGCTAAATATGTAAAATACAGACGATTAGAAATTTAGCCCTGAAGAAGACCTGCAAAGTGGTTCGAAACGTTGGCTATTTAATAATCACTGCTCCCTATCTATGAGAAATTTATTGACCTCCACCCGGACCACTTTCTTCCCTATATACAATCAAGGTCAACGACATATTATCATTCGAGATATGTGTTATTGTTCGATTCAGACATGAAAACACTGGATTTTCTCATTTGGGGCGATATTAACAAAATACCTATGCGAAGCCGGCCATTGAACTTAATGCTGTGCGAAAAAGGATATTTTAATCTTGTCAAACACATATCCATACACATATCTAGTGCTCAAAAAATCACGTAAATGAAAATGTTTACGTTTAATGAGTAAAGTAGTTGGAACAAATAAATAGTCATTTAAGGACCTAGGGACTAAAGAAGATCATTATTCCCTCACCTGTAAGTTTGCACCCGAGCGAATGCGAGGGAACAATCGAGTTTATTCCCAAGGGAATGCGAGAATAATTATCTTTACTCACGAGGTCAAGCCGAGGGAGTTAAGTATTGCTGGGAATAATGATCAATTTAGTCTCGAGGGGCATACAAGATTTTATCTCCAGATGGGATGTAAAAAGGCAAACTATACGCTATAATATTTTATATTATGTTATGTCTTACAAAAAATTCAAAAACTTAAATTAAATGTGCAGTTATTAGAATTTTGAATTGTTGTTTTGATTTACAATTTTGATTTAGCTGGCAATAATTTTGAGATAGCATTATTTGCTTCTTGTACAATATATGGTGGATCCATAGCTCACACAACCTGAACTTCTGTTTATTAGTTTTGGTGTTTTGAAACAACAGCTGATTTTCATGGCCGGAGTGACAGGTGTAGCAACCTAACACTGAACTACAATGCAAAACCTCATTATTTAGACGAATTATGTTGACATCTTTTTACTTTATTCCCTAGGGAATAAAGTAGACTTTTTGACTCAATTTCTAATGCACAGGGAGAAAATACGTACTTTAGTCCTAATTAATTGAGCCAAAAATACATGTTTTTGTACCAGCTGGAGATAAATAAGTTTCATTTATTTAATTTGGCTAAATAATTCATAACAATGAAAATCATTACGTGTGAATGATTCCTAAACAAAACGTTTGCAAGTATAACTCCGTAGGAATTTTTTTTTTTTTTCTTGTTTTGTTGTCCTTAGTTTAAATTTTCAGTTTGGTTGTTTAACCCTGAAACCCTCTGTACAGTATAATATTTATATGTTGAATAATATTAGTCGACCTTGTATAAATAAGGAAGAAAATGGTACGGGTGGAGCTCAAGAAAATTCTCTTATATATGGAGAATTTTTTATTAGTAAAAAATAAACACTGAACAATAAACGCCGCATATTGCTGGTCTAAATTAATTATATAAATGTAAGTTTAAATAATATATGTCACAGAATAACACTATACGTAGTATATTGATAGAATAATGTTTGTTATATGTAGTAAGCATTACAAATATAAATCTATAATAACTAACAAGAGGTACTATGTATTAACAAACAGGTACTCTTTAAATACAACAAAGTAACAAATTAAAAATTAAGGTAAAGTACAATATGAAAAATTGAGAATTAGAACTATGAATAGAATTATAGTATAATAAAAAAATGAAATGAAAATTAATAAAAAAAGTATGGTAAATAAAATATGGTATCTTACCGTCCTTTCTCTCTTCTACCTTGTATGGCTAAAGTCCTAGAAAAACTCATCCTCAAACGATTGTACCCCAGCCTTGATGCAAATCACATAATACCACATCACCAGTTTGGATTCCGAGCATCCCACTCCACTAATCAGCAATGTCATCGTGTGGTGGATGTAGTCTCCACTGCATTAGAACGTGGATCATATTGCTCGGGCGTCTTTCTTGACGTGAAACAGGCTTTTGACCGAGTATGGCATCCGGGGTTGCTCTACAAACTCCGTAAATTCCTTCCTCATACCTGCTTTCTCATCCTTCAATCCGATCTCACAAATAGAACTGTCCAGGTAAACCATAATAATGTCCTTTCACCCCTCTTCTCCCAATCTGCTGGTGTTCCTCAAGGTAGTATCCTTGGCCAAATCCTTTATACAGTTTATGCAGCTGACATCCCAACTCATCCTAAAACTATCCTTACCACGTATGCTGATGATACATGTGTATTATCAGTCAACACCAATCCAGTTATTGCATCCCAAAGCCTCCCATATCACTGATCTTGAAGAATGGTGTCAAAACTGAAGAATTAAAATAAATTCTCAAAAATCCCATCAAATCACTTTTACCTTACGTCGTAAACCAATGACTTCCTGCCCTTCAGTATCCTTTAATAATATCCCATTGGTGCCTGTAGAACAGATCCGATACTTAGGGTTGCACCTCGACAAACGATTAACCTGGAATCCTCATACTAGACTGAAAAGACAAGAAACCACTCGACGTTTCAGGCTACTTCAACACTTACTAGACAAACGCTCTAACCTCCCAATTAGCTACAAAAGACTCATCTACATGACCATCATACGACCTATTTGGACTTACGGAGTAGAGCTTTGGGGCTCCACTAAGCCATCGAATTCCTCTCGTATGCAATCCCTACAATCCAAAATCCTTCGTAAAATCCTTAATGCTCCTTATTTTGTTAAGAATAAAGTCATCCATAACGACCTTAATGTCCCATTTGTTGCTGATTTGGCCCGAACCCGGTATCTATCCTATCATAACAAACTTCATTCCCACTCAAACCCTCTAGTTTCAAACCAATCTTCCTCTTTGATTGCCGATAATCCTCCGAGGCGTCTGAAAAGAAGATGGCCACGTTACCTTCTTAGTTGAACTAGTGATTTGAGTATTTCAGTGGTGGTTGACTCATGCCATTATGTATCACATAGGCTATTTACTGGATGTATTTTTTAATACAGTTGTAAATATCAATAAATAAATTAAAAAAAATATATATGGTATAAACAAAATAAAATACTCTTCACAAATATTTATACACAAAACTATTTATAGTTTTAATGAGGCCTAAGAATATATATAAAGAGGCTAATTTGAGTGAATAAAAGAGAAAGATATTTTAAAAACAAATATAAAGGACAAATTTATGATAAAAAGGAAGCTTTTACAAGAGGGGATGAATATACGCGTGACCTATCAGGATCAGGTATTCATGGAGCACACAGAAAAAGTAAGGGGAGATCAGGAATATAGGAGTTTATTTAGAAGTATAATGGATCAAAAAGGGCACTTCCTTCCTACTTTCCTGTAGGAGGAAAGGAGAATAAAGCCATTGAAAGCAAAAATGCCGATATAATGGCAAAGAGTGCTTGGGGAATTCTGGAAATAAAATATAGGGAAAAAGGTGCAGAACGTACGTCACTAAACTGCATTTGACTTTTCCCACATTCCTTGTGTATTTAACCAATTCGACGGTTCTGCAAGGAGGTGGTTCGGTCATTAGATCAATACAGAACTACCAGTTTTTGCCGTCATTTTGGCTATTCATATTATTGTAGCTAAGTCCCAATAGGGAGAACACTTATCACGATATAATAATAAATATAAATTATTTATTTATTTTTGTGGACAAATTATACTGAAGAAAAACAGTTTAGTTATCAATACCAACCTAGAAAACGTTAAAAAATAGCCTTCCAATAAATTCGATCGGAGAAAAAAAAGAATGGGTTTCAAATTTCCAAGTTTTTAAACAGTGGTTCAGTAACTTTTTTGTTTGGGAAGATTTCTTTTTCCCTCCTTCCTAAACCTTTCCCTCGCATTAAGCATTGACCCAAGACTCGCTTTAGATCGGAAATCGAGTTGCGAGAAATGGATATGCCCTTAAAAAAACCAAACAGTTCGTGCTTGGCTGTGCTTTATTCTTTAACTGTAACTGCTTCTCTTCCCTCTGAATTAGGTCTGATAACAGGAACTCGAGCCGAGGATGCCTACCACCACTTACTTCATGGACTTACTAGATCCGGTGAAAATCCAAGCCAGCGGAAACGGACCTTCTCCGACCAGCGCGGAACTCCACTGGCGATGAGGGCTGAGACAATTAGAACAGCAGGGAAAGACCGACTGGCAGACACAGGATTCACGTCTGAACATATCAATGTCACAGGCTCAAGAAGTGAAGGAGCGGAGGCTCACAGAAGAATGGTGGCGGTGGTGATCAATGGGGCTTGGCTTATTTCCCGATGTAAGACAAGTCGCCAGCCAGAGAACGGACCACGAACCAATGAAGCCCCGATAGTGACACAGTACCCCGAGAGCCAGGAGTCACGGATGGTGCCAAGGGGTGAATAACGCAGACTTGAGATGTATAGTGGGATACATAGTATCACACGAGTGAAAAGACCCGATTATGGTGGGGGGAGTGGTGTAACGGACTCGGATAAATTAAGTTATATATACTTAATTAAATGTTAATAATAATAACTCTTGTATGTTTTGTGGCGACGCCGAGTCATCAGCCCAATAAGGAAATGAATCAGCATTTCCGTCACCTATAAGTCGACTCTGATCAAATATTTAAAAAGTTAAATTCAATTCAAGAGATTCTCGGGATAACCATGACCACCAGGTTGCAGCACCTCACGGACCCCGGTATAAGAATGTTGATGCTAGCTCGAATAAGCCTTCAAATACGAGACCGTTTCCCCCAAAAGTTTGAGTTGAAGACTGGGACCAGTGAGAAGCAGAGGGACCTGAGCAAGACAGGAGGTGGAAGGTAGGAACTTGTTCAATTCTGTAGACTGTAGTCAGGCTTTTATTCTGGGTGAAGCCCGCTTGTAGTTCAGTTGAAGATAGCGTCACTCAATTCTGACGATTAAATATTTTCTTTTTCTTTCGTCGCGTTTCGGCCACAAACATCAGACACGGAATGTTTAAGTTGTAGTAATTATTAGAGCATAGTATTATTATTATAGATGGTGGATATGATTACTGTTTTAGGTGATGTATATGATTATTGTTCTAGATGATGGATCGAGTTTGATTTGGAAAGTATTTTATTTTATTTTTTTTTAAATTATTTTATTGAATGGTACAATTGTAATATATACATCTATTACAAATGCTGTATGAATAAATAAATACATGAAAGGACACGTAGAGGTACTACCCATTGACAGCACTCTAATTACATTTCTATTATAGAAGGTCCCGAGGCCATCTTCTCTTCAGACGCCTAGGAGGATTGTCCGGGATGGAATTGGATGCAAGGATGGAAACTCGTGGGTTTGGATGGGGCTGGATTTTATTATGGAATGATAGGTATCTGGAATGGGCTAAATCGGTAACATATGGAACGTTAAGGTCATTGTGGATGGTTTTATTTGTGACAAAATAAGGAGCGTTTAGGATTTTGCGAAGGATTTTGGATTGCAAGGATTGAATACGAGAGGAATTTGATGGTTTAGTGGAGCACCATAGTTCAATTCCGTAAGTCCAAATAGGTCTTATAACAGTCATATAAATAAGCCTTTTGTAATTGATCTGAAGCTTTGGGCGTTTGTCAAGTATGTGTTGAAGTAGTCGGAAGCGTCTAGCTGTTTCTTGTGTTTTCAGTCTTGTGTGAGGGTTCCAAGTAAGACGTTTGTCTAAGTTGAGTCCTAGGTAGCGAATCTGTTCAACAGGGATAAGAGGAGTACTATTAAAGGATACAGTATGACAGGAAGTCATGGGTTTTCGGCGAAGGGTAAAGGTAATTTGATGGGACTTGTTGGAATTGATTTTAATTCTCCAATTCCGACTGGAAATTATTAATTACCGGTTATGAGGTAATGATTACTGATGGGGATTTTTTAAATTTGTAATTATTATTAGTGCATATGATTATTGTTATAGATTATGGAAATTTTTTTATTATTATTTTTGGCATTAGGGATTATGATTATTGATGGAGAATCTGGGATATGATTTTTGTTCGCATGTTATTAGTTAGTTTATTAATGCCTTAGTAATGAAAGAATTTGTAATTGTTATTTTATTAATGTCTTATTAATAGTATTTAAATGTAATTTTTATTTTAATATAATAGCGTTTATTTTTGATAGATGAATGTGTTGGGGTTTATTTCTTCACCGTTTTCCCTATTTGTCCTAAATTATACCCTGCAGGTAACAATATAATTTAGCGTTTGTGGAGCGATCAGTTGCAGTTGATCAGTGGTGAAGAACAGCCCTACAATAGCCCTGAAGAAATCCTGCTATATGGGTCGAAACCTCGGCTTCCAAATAAACAGTTCTCCCTACATAAGAGACCTCTACCCGGACCATTTTCTTCCTCATATATATAAGGTGAACTATTATTATTCAACACATTATTTTTTTTATTTTATAAACAATTGTCACAGTCGAGAGCTCTGTTTATATACCATCATTCTTATTGGCCTCTACGATAACCAAGCCCCTATCATTTCCTCCCACCATTATCAAACACAATAGAGGAACCATCATTGTACCCTGAGGAACAGAAGCCAACGGGCGTGATCATCGGAGCGGTAAAACGGCGCTCGTTACCCGGGCAGCTAAGAAGCGGCGAGGTGTGAACCTTGTTTGGCCTCCGCCAGACCGCAGCGCTTCTTGTGGTTCCTTTCTTATGCCTATCTTCCTCCAGTTCGGTCAAGTCGGTCGGCATGAAGGATGTGGTAGCATTTCTATATTGAGTTAAATAAAGGTCATGCAGCATTGGGAGATATTTTTTTAACGTCGATAAACAATAATATTATAAAATTTTAGCATAAAGAAATTTTCAACGTAATCCTCCCGCCTACTTTATGGGCCTAATTAACTTAGAATTCGATTGCATTTTGGCAAATTACCAGCATTTCTTAAATGTCTTTTTGCTTTTAGCATTACTGTTAAAGAGGGCTTGAAAACCAGATACAGTTCGATGCTATATTGACAACTGAAGAAGAATAGCAATTATATTTCATCTCTAAAAAGTAAGTATTTTTTAGATCGCGATTTTCCTTGACATTAAAAAAGCCTCTTCTGGACCACAGATTTCCACTAGACATACTAATAAATTTACAATCCTAGGACTTATTTAGACATAAGGAGGCACAAATGTCGTCAAAACTAACTTATGTACACAAAATACAAAATCGGTCTAAAATTATATTTAAAAGAAACAGACAGGGCCGTTGGATGTATCGGTAGTATTACTACTATTTCATTGGGTATCAGCTCCGCAGGTTTTCGCTTCGAGTCACAACAGATTTTAACTTTTCATTCATTCCATATTCTCGAAATTTTCATTTTCTATAAATAAAAATAAACGTGAATTTTTTAATGAAAATAAGAATGTAACAATGGAGAAATGTGCATATTTTGGTAATAGTTTCATCAAAAAATGAACGTTTCAACAAACATTTCGAAGTGTAAATGAAGATATAACCTAAGCAGTATGTGTGAGTCTATACTTTAATCGATATATAGTCAGTAATAAAGTTATTTTTATTTTTGAGAGTATAAAAAAAGGAGGATATTGCCCTGTGGAAAGAAGGGAAAGAGGACGAGCCATAAAAAGATGGTTGGAGGATCTGGAGG
Organism: Troilus luridus; assembly: GCA_964056705.1. NCBI lineage: Eukaryota > Metazoa > Arthropoda > Insecta > Hemiptera > Pentatomidae > Troilus > Troilus luridus. The sequence continues at coordinate 193,550,292 of OZ057412.1, read as the reverse complement.
AGAGCGTTGCAGCGAAGGGTCTTAGGGAAGGAGGCTGGATGGATCGAGTTCTGTGGCAGGACCTTTTAGAGACGTAAGACAACTAAGTTGTAAAAAATCGTTAATAATGGAGGAAACGAACGAAGATTTAAAACTTGGGATTCAACTTAATTTTTTTTTTTTGGACTTATTTATATATTTATTTCTAATATAATTTGTTACAATTCTCAAAAGTAATATGCTGTACCATACAGACCAGTCTCAAACTCAAAAACTTAACAAATTTAAATGTATCTATAAAGAATCACATATACAATGAAAGAAAAAAAATTACACAAAAAACTTTCAGCAGTGTGATTTAACTTAAAGCGACAACCTGCAGAACTGGTACTTATTTTTTTCTTTTCCACAGTTTTCATCTAAATTAATTATTAATAATTTATTATTAATTACAATAATAATCTTTCTCCCTTTTGATCGCTATCATAAAAAGTGTAAATAGTACTCAAACTCCTAAGTTGAATAGTAAATGAATTTTCAGATATATGGATCAGTCTGCTAACTGTAATCCGAAGTGAAATAAAAGTTCACTTGATGTTGTTTGTTCGACCACAACAGAACGTGTTTCTGCTTCGACCTGCTCAACGATGTAGAACAAGAAGCTTTATGACCGAGTTTCGAAATCCAACCAATTTCAAGGGCAGATCATATTCCACCTCGTGTCTAAGAGGTAGCTGTTTAGTCTAGTTATATAGAATAAGCGTCTATGATAACAACAGTCATTAAAACATTTAATTTCTATTTTATTTTCATAATTTATTAATTTATTAACTAGATTTGTATTACTATAGATGTATGTAATTAATTATTTTATATTTCTTATTATTTTTGTAACACATCCTTACAATATTTAATTCCTAATAGTGTCTGACAATATTTTTGATTATAATGATTCATTATTATTTACTATTTATTAATTAGTAACTTGGAACCACTAAAAAAAATTGTTTTTAGATCATGTTAGATTAAAGATTTGTTTAGTTGATAATAGACTCTATATTCCTAAGGTATGTTCTATTTTTGTTTTATAATTTATTTTTTATTCATTGCTCTTTTGATGGTGATTATTTTTAAATATTTTTATTTTAAAGATAAAAGATTTGTCATGGCCGGGAATCAAACCCGAGTTGCCCGCGTATCTAGTACTCTAACCACAGACCTATCAAGGCTCGTATCCAAGCCAGACAAATCCATTTTCTTCACCGATCCCATATCCCCGCGTTCTCGCAATTTTTGTGATGTATACACGGGGAAGAATGTTCCTTGAACATTACTTTAATTTGGATCTCGTTGACTAACGTCAATTTTATATCTTTATAATTTATTGTTTATCCATTGTTCTTTTAATGTAGATTGCTTTTAAATATTTTTATTTTGAAGAGAAAAGATTTGTCTTGGAAGGGATTCGAACCCGGGTGCCCCGCATATTATATTTTCATCCTTCTTTCACCTTAGGTCTATAATTTTTTTTTCCATATATGATTACAACATATGATGCAAATTTGAGTGACTAATCAGATCTATCATAACTACATATTAATTCTAGTAATAACTTATTTCATTTTAATCATGCAACTGCTTAATTGTTCATTGTATTTCATTTCTGCATACACAACTTTTATATTTACGTTGGTACTGCACCCTTGATATTGTTATTCTATATTTTTAATTCTCAGCCCTGATGGTGGCCTAAAAATTCGACCGAAATGTTAAATAAAATAAGATAAGTTTTAAATCGTTAACTGCGCTTTACTCCTAAAAAAAATTCCTCAAGATATATCGATTCAACCAATTCTTCAATCAATACAATAACTGTAATATATTATATGTTTCTTTCTTCTTATTAACGCATTCTTGGCGTTCATCTTTGCTACAATTCAATTTTATAGTTTTTTTCACAGAATTTTATTTTGTAGGTAGTTTTAATCTGAATATATATATAAATTATTTAATTTATAAATTTTTTGCTTTTAAAGGTACATTTTTTTGTTTTTTACGGTATGCTTATTGGTTTATTCTCTCGATAATAATTTGGTTAACACTTATATCATTATTGGAGTTTTAACCTTTTGTAAAACACTATTCACAAAACACTGCAGTATTATAAATTGATTACACGTCCGAATATGTTTTGCTATGTAATAATTATATGGATAGATGATAATATGATTTATATCTGAAAGTTATGGTAATTACTCCGCATTAGTGTCTACTACCACTGTAAGTTCTTGAGAAAACTGGTTTCCATGGTAATACTAATGGACTACCGTACTATCCAATTTGATCATATCGTTGATAGTAACTATGGGTTACTATCAGGTGTCTTGCTATCAACCAAAACTTATCTACTTATCATCTAGAATTTGGAATTGATTTTAGGAAATTTTGTGATATTCTTTTTATTCTTGGAGAATTATTTTAAATAAATAATGTTTTATCCTATATTAACATATTTCATTATTTTTTGAAATTATATTATAATAATAACTGCATGTGGTGCACTACATTTGCGTTATATATTAAATAATTTAATGAAATAAGTTGTTTTTTTGGGGGAGGGGGCTAGGTATATAGGTAATGTAGGTATATAGTAAAATTATTTTTTTGTCACTATGTATGAAAATTGGTTTAAACTGAAGTTAAATTAAATTTATGACTTAATGAATAGATTAGGGTCACCAAAAAAATAAATTTTCCCAAGAGGACAAGGGTTAGACCAGGTTGGAACGAACGCGGTGCGGCTGGAGGCGTCGAGCTGGTGGACGATATCCAGGGACAGAGACCGGTGGGGGCAGTTTCTTCTGGAGGCTAGGGCCCGGACTAGGCTATAGAGCCAAGGATGTATATATGTAAAAAAATATTACTACAACCCATAAAGGGTTTTGGATTCGGTACGTGCTAGAGACTTTACGTTTCTTTGGTTTTCGGTACCCACATAATAGAGGGTCCTAGAACCCATACGACACATCTCCGACATCCAACAGGTTAAGTAAGAGTCTACTAGCAGACGGGACTGTAACCCAGGATTTTTGGCACGGCATCTCAGCGGTTTATCACTAAGTTTTGGTCTATATAAACTATTTTATTACATTTTGTAATTATTTTTTTTATATGTAGCTTGAGACGTAAGCACTTGCTTTGTAATGTAAAATAATTAAAAAAAAAAAAGGTGGATTAATTTTTTCATATTTTTTCAAATTGAAATAAACTATTATTTGTACAGTCTAGTATAATTTAGTTACACATTGTTTTGTGATTATTACATACCAATACAGAGTTGGACAAAATTGTTGACATTATATACAGGTTTAATATTCTGAAAATTTACTCATATCAATGATATTATAAAAATAAATAATTGATCGGTGATATGATAGTAAAATTGGATACATCGTCCATGAGTACATATGCATAAAAATTATACCGAATATTTTTATTGAGAGAGCGGAGTGGCTCAGTGGTAGAGCACTGAGTTGCCATGCCGGAAATCCTGGTTCAAATCCCGCTGCTGGCATGACTTTTATTTAGTCTGTTTGCAGCCGGAGATGGATTATATGGAATCTAGGACCATCCTGGGGCTCACACAGCCTCTATAAAGGGTGCACCCAAAATAAGGGAGAAAAATCTGGCGGTTGAGTATGATGTAGGACAAATCACCTCCCTGCACAACCGTTGTCCATAAAATAGTACAGTCCCTACTATGTACTGAACCCTAGACCCGTTCACGGGTTTGAGTGGTATAGGTTTTTTTATCAAATTCGTTATGGAATACATAATTAGAATTGTTATTACCTGTTTCGAAAATTAATGATTTATCACAAAAAATGTATAATGGCTTCGTTGAATTAATTAACAATTGTTTAGAATAACTTATGGGGTCAGGAATGATATAATATTACCGGTAATGGTATTAGTGGCGGGGTCTATTCAGGAAATGGATTCAAAATTATTCCGGACTCTCAGAATAATTTTGAATATTTTGAGGCTAAAGGAGAACATTTCATGGCATTTAAGTTCGTTTAATGCACTCTCAAAGCTAATACCAATTTTCATTATTCTTTTACCCAAAAAAATTTAAAAAAAAAAAATGAAAATTCTATATTTCTAGCTTATTAATTTCAACTAGATACTTATTTTATGCGGTATATTGGCGATGTTTAATTATTGGAGAAGGAATAGTACTAAATAATTAGTCGTTTTCAAAATGTCATTACTTTTTGAATTATATTAGTTTACCTTATATATATATATATATATATATATATATATATATGGGGAAGAAAATGGGCATAGTGGAGGCCAAATTAATTAATTAAAAAAAAAAAAACCTATCCACTACAACCCGTGGACGGGTCTGGGGCCTGGTATATGGTAGAGACTGTACTGTTTCATGGACAAGGGCTCTGCAGGGAGGTGATTTGTCCTAGATCACGCTCAACCGCCAGATTCCCCCCCCTTATTTTTATAGAGGCTGGGTGACCTCAAGAATAACGGATGTAAAAATTCTTGTAAGGATATGGTAGGTGAATTTAAGATAAATATGAAGTCATGGAATTAATAATTTCTTTTTTTTACCACTACAACCCGTAGCTTGCCTCTGGTTCAGTACATGGTAGAGACTGTACTGTTTTATGGACAACAGTTCTGCAGAGAGGTTATTTGTCCTAGATCACGCTCAACCGCCAGATTTCCCCCCTTATTTTGGGTATCGTATTTTCATAACATTTTATATAGGGGTGAGCCCCAGGAGGGTCCTAGATCCTATATGATCCATCTCCAGCTGCAAACATACTAAATAAAAGTCTTGCCTGCAGCGGGATTTGAACCAGGATTTGCGTCATGGTAACTCAATGCTCTACCACTAAGCCACTCCGCTGCCTAATAACACAGGTCTGCAAGTAAAAAAAAAACTGCATTGGTTTTTTATACATTTTCTTATAGATTTTGATGTCCTAAAACCGAAAAAAATATTTTAAAAACTCCATCACGTCAATTTTTTTTCCAATACTAATTTTTATATTTTTATTTTGTGTAAAATTCTGATTTATTTAAAATTTTGTATTTTTTTTATTAAGCTTCAAATTTAATTAAAATTAAGATTTCTTACCCTAATTTTAATAGTATATTTATCTGGGATTAAAAAAATAAGTAATGGGCGTAAATAATTTAGTGAAAGGGGGGATAAAGAATTTCTGTTGTTAGGCAGACGGTTGCATTATTATCGTTTATAGCCTCAAAGCACCCTTGCTGCATAATGGAAATATATTTGCATCTCTTCCAATGGTACACTCAGTTTATATGAAAAAAAACTACAATGACAGCTACGATTCTTGAGAAAATCAAATATCAAGAACATCAATGGATGGTTTGTGGAGATTTTAAAATACTAACAAAGTTGTTAGGTCAACAGTCAGGTTATACTAAATTCCCTTGTTTTCTATAGAGCTACACTGGACAAAAACTGACTGGCCACCACGACACGGTTTAACTCTTGGCTAGAAAAACGTTATCAATACCACTTTGGTTCCACCAGAATAGGTTTTACTGCCACCTCTTCATATTAAATTGGGGCTAACTAAGAAGTTTGTAAAATCACTGCAAAAATATAGGGATTGCATTGGTTCGGCAACATACGAAGCAGCTAAATACGTTAGTAAGAAAATAAAACTGCTTATCGGTAACACTGAGCACCACATAAAGAACTCAAACGATTTTGTGAGGAAAATCGCCGCAATAAAAATTAACCCTCAAGATATATTGGTCAGCTTCGATGTGAAGTCCCTGTTCACCAAATTACCTATTAAAGATACTCTGCCACTTATAGAAAAAGCACTCAGTAAAGCAGACGCAGAACTGGCCGAACTGTGTTTGACATCGTCGTATTTTCTTTTTAACGGAAAATACTATAAGCAGATCGAAGGAGCGAGTATGGGATCGCCGTTAAGTCCACTCGTCGCGGAACTGTTTATGGAGAATTTCGAACAAGAAATATTAAAAACTTCATGCTTAAAGCCGTCTCACTGGTTCCGGTACGTGGACGACACCTTCGTAATTTGGCCACATGGGAGGGAAACTTTGAATGATTTCTTGAACCACATAAACGGGAGGCACAGGAACATTCAATTTACGATGGAAGTTGAAGATGAAGAAAGCATCCCGTTCCTAGATGTAAAAGTTGAGAAGAAAGATAACCGCTTGGGATACTCGGTATACAGAAAACCGACCCACACTGACCGATACTTGAATGCAGGCTCACATCACCACCCTGCCCAGAAACATGGGGTCATTAGAACGTTGGTTACAAGAGCCATTAGGATTTCCGAGCCGGTGTGTTTGAAGAAAGAGCAAAGACATTTAAAGAAAGCTCTCATGAAAAATGGATATCAAGAAGAAATCATAACCAGAGAATTCAAGAAAGCCCAAAAGGCAGCCCCACACAGAACAGAAGAAAGAAGAGAAGAAATTAAGAGAGCAGCGATCCCATATGTAAAAGGCACAACAGAGAAAATAGCCAAAGTACTGAAGAAGTTTAATATAGGAACGATATACACCACAGACAGGAAGATTGGTCAGATTCTGCCGAATCCAAAAGACAACTTAGGACTCAGAACACCGGGGATATACAGCATTCCATGCTCCTGTGGTAAGGAATACATTGGACAAACGGGAAGACTGATATCCACAAGGCTGACAGAACACATTAAAAGCGTGAAGAAAATGGATAGCAAAACATCGGCTTTAGCAGAACATTTCACTACGACGAACCACGCCATAGAATTCGATAAAATCAGAGTAGTTAAGAAATGTAGCAAGGCCACAGAAAGGAAGATACTGGAAGCTATAGAAATAGTTAAACACCCGGAAAACTTCAACAGGGAGGACGGGTACAAATTAAGTAAACTATGGCTCCCTAACATAGAACAGAAGAAAGACAATCAACAACAAATTAAACCAGCAGCGACAATCAAGCCGAAATCCAGCCTATCAGACCCCAAGCAATCAGAAAGCAGCCAATCACAGGCATGGAAAAACAGACTCCGCCCCCGGACCCGAAGAAACCCGATCGACTAACGGAAGGAACCGATGAATCACGAGTGGACCCGAGTGGACCCGAATGGCTACTACATAAGGCCGCGGGTTAGCTGGACATCTTCAGTCTCAATTAAGCCTTGAGGAAGTCAGCAGCATGTCTGGCGAAACGTTGGCAGAAAATTCACCGACACGGTCTAAACCAGAAGAAACAAATGAAGTTTTTTGTATAAATAGTGGCCGTGGAAACTTGAAAGAGTATTTAACTAGCCTCTATGGGGAGGATATAGCTCGGAGAGTGAAGATATTGGAGAAACTCAGAAGAAAGAAAGTGAGTCTTATTTGCAGGCTTGCTTTTCTCAAAAGATGCAGGGACCATAAGATTATCCCAAACTGTGCAAGAATAGGCATAACAAATTCATCGAACCGAGTCAAAAACGCCAAGAGTCGATGTTCGGCCATAATTCTTAAAGCAATGATCGCGGATACCAGGAAGGAGCTGGCTGCTTGGGAGAATAAATTATATCAAGAACATCTATTCCTCAGTGGAAAAATAGGAAAGGAAGATTGGAACAAGGTCGACCAAGTCACCTGGTTACGAGCCTACCAAGAGGAACAGATGATCAAGACAAAGCAGAACAATAAATTTAACAAGCTACACATGGAGCAAAAACCGAAGAACCCCCTGGCTGTGGGCACACTGAAAAACACAGTAAAGAACCTAACGGGAGAGGTGCTATCGGAGGACACTTTAAAGGTATTGGAAAAGGGACAGAACTTCGCTATCGCTCCTAAGAAGATACCGGTAGATAAGATCATAAGTGGAGTAGAAGCTACCGTGGGACAATTAGATGAGAAGATTGCGGAAGAGATTCGGGGGGAGGTATCCAGAATTTTGAGAAAAACCAAGCCACCCAAGTCTAATCTAACTGTTAAAGAAGAAAAAGCCTTAAAGGCATTGAAGAAACGAGATGACCTGTTAGTATTACCAGCGGATAAGGGCAACAGTACGGTCATAATGAAAAAGGTAGACTATATTAAGAAAATGGAGGAAGTACTGAATGATGGTTCTTACGAGGAATTAAAAGAAGACCCGACTGGAAAAATAAACAGAAAGATGGCTCAGTTTCTAAAAAACAACCAGGTAGAAGCAGTCAGAAGCTTGACCAGGTCTGACCCGATAACTCCCAGAATCTACGGTCTCCCGAAAATGCACAAGGAAGGAATACCTCTACGTCCAATAGTGGATTGCATTGGTTCGGCAACATACGAAGCAGCTAAATACGTTAGTAAGAAAATAAAACTGCTTATCGGTAACACTGAGCACCACATAAAGAACTCAAACGATTTTGTGAGGAAAATCGCCGCAATAAAAATTAACCCTCAAGATATATTGGTCAGCTTCGATGTGAAGTCCCTGTTCACCAAATTACCTATTAAAGATACTCTGCCACTTATAGAAAAAGCACTCAGTAAAGCAGACGCAGAACTGGCCGAACTGTGTTTGACATCGTCGTATTTTCTTTTTAACGGAAAATACTATAAGCAGATCGAAGGAGCGAGTATGGGATCGCCGTTAAGTCCACTCGTCGCGGAACTGTTTATGGAGAATTTCGAACAAGAAATATTAAAAACTTCATGCTTAAAGCCGTCTCACTGGTTCCGGTACGTGGACGACACCTTCGTAATTTGGCCACATGGGAGGGAAACTTTGAATGATTTCTTGAACCACATAAACGGGAGGCACAGGAACATTCAATTTACGATGGAAGTTGAAGATGAAGAAAGCATCCCGTTCCTAGATGTAAAAGTTGAGAAGAAAGATAACCGCTTGGGATACTCGGTATACAGAAAACCGACCCACACTGACCGATACTTGAATGCAGGCTCACATCACCACCCTGCCCAGAAACATGGGGTCATTAGAACGTTGGTTACAAGAGCCATTAGGATTTCCGAGCCGGTGTGTTTGAAGAAAGAGCAAAGACATTTAAAGAAAGCTCTCATGAAAAATGGATATCAAGAAGAAATCATAACCAGAGAATTCAAGAAAGCCCAAAAGGCAGCCCCACACAGAACAGAAGAAAGAAGAGAAGAAATTAAGAGAGCAGCGATCCCATATGTAAAAGGCACAACAGAGAAAATAGCCAAAGTACTGAAGAAGTTTAATATAGGAACGATATACACCACAGACAGGAAGATTGGTCAGATTCTGCCGAATCCAAAAGACAACTTAGGACTCAGAACACCGGGGATATACAGCATTCCATGCTCCTGTGGTAAGGAATACATTGGACAAACGGGAAGACTGATATCCACAAGGCTGACAGAACACATTAAAAGCGTGAAGAAAATGGATAGCAAAACATCGGCTTTAGCAGAACATTTCACTACGACGAACCACGCCATAGAATTCGATAAAATCAGAGTAGTTAAGAAATGTAGCAAGGCCACAGAAAGGAAGATACTGGAAGCTATAGAAATAGTTAAACACCCGGAAAACTTCAACAGGGAGGACGGGTACAAATTAAGTAAACTATGGCTCCCTAACATAGAACAGAAGAAAGACAATCAACAACAAATTAAACCAGCAGCGACAATCAAGCCGAAATCCAGCCTATCAGACCCCAAGCAATCAGAAAGCAGCCAATCACAGGCATGGAAAAACAGACTCCGCCCCCGGACCCGAAGAAACCCGATCGACTAACGGAAGGAACCGATGAATCACGAGTGGACCCGAGTGGACCCGAATGGCTACTACATAAGGCCGCGGGTTAGCTGGACATCTTCAGTCTCAATTAAGCCTTGAGGAAGTCAGCAGCATGTCTGGCGAAACGTTGGCAGAAAATTCACCGACACGGTCTAAACCAGAAGAAACAAATGAAGTTTTTTGTATAAATAGTGGCCGTGGAAACTTGAAAGAGTATTTAATATAGGGATTGTTTTAGATATATATATGTTCCAAGTTCCCGAAATTGTCTGAAGCAATGTTAAAAGAAGGAGTTTAACTGGCCCGGACATAAGAAAACTTATGTCTGATCCCTTCTTTCCTGAATCAATGGGAGAAATCGAAAAAGAAGCATGGGATTCTTTCAAAACTGTAGTGCAGAAGTTTTTGAGCAATACTAAGGATCCCGAATATAGAACTATTGGACAGCGCATGATGACAGCGTATAAAGCGCTCAAGGGTGCAAGATAAGCTTAAAAGTTCACTTCTTACACTTCCATATTGAATATTTTCCTGAAAACTTGGGTGCCTACAGTGAAGAACAAGGTGAATGATTACACCAGGATGTACGTGATATCGAGAGACGTTACCAAGGAAGATGGGATGTCAGTACGTTAGCGGACTATTGTTGGATGCTTAAACGAGAAGCCAAAGAAGGAAACCAAAGACGAGTTCGGAGAACCATCAAAGAAAATGAGAAAAGATTTCACAAGGAAAAAGAGTCAACATAAAGTTGTATATAAATTTAAATAAGAAAAATTATGGTTGATAGCTTTTGATAAATATTATGATGCGTGTTTGTTGTAACAAATAGTTGATTTTTTTTTCATTATTTTGTAAAAAAAAACCAATACGTGATGGCGAGTAATTTATTTTTGAAATCAGGGTACTTTCAAATACATAATTCAGCAGCAGTATCTCATAAAGCTGAAAATATTTTTATTTTTGCGGACCTGTGTAATTATTTACAATTCAATAAATTAATTTTATTAATTGCCTTACACTCGGAACATTATAATTTCTTGTTAAATTTTAATATTAAGTTTTATTAATAATTATTTTTTTATTTTTTTACTTTTATGAAATACTAAGTGGTTTATTTTATATTTTCTTTCTTGCTGTCTTGCCATTTTTCTTTACCCAAATTCAATTTTAAACTTTTTGCTATATTTTGTAGACTGTTTATAGATATATATATTCTATAATTTTTATTTTGCAAGTTTTTTTTCTTTTTCGTTAATTTACTGCATGCCTTTAGTTATTTCCTGTCCAATAATTTTGTGTAGACTTTTAACCTTATCTGAGTATAAATTATTCTTTATTTAGGTAGGGTGTTTTTAATACACTACCCCCATAATACAGTGTTAGAAATTTATTATACGTCCGGAAACATATATATATATATATATATATATATATATACAAAAAAAAAATCATCAGTACAAGTACACATGATCTCAAAGGATGCTATACTTGTTATTAAAGTATTTCTTAAAAAACTATATAGTAAATATATATAGGTGAGTTCGAAATATTTGGTTTGGGAATCTTGACAGCCTGTATAGCGAAAATATCTTTAAATAAAAGAAAAAACGTATGTCACCTGGCGAATTGGGATTATTGTAATGATAGTGGGTTTCCTTCGCAAATTGGCCTTATAAAACGGTTTACAAACAAACGAAAAAAAGAAAAAGAGAATAAAGGTAAATTTTTCCGAGCAAGTAATGCGATAAGGAATGAACAACAATTGCATTATAAGTGATATAGAAAAATCAAAGAATTTTTCGAATCCTTCACGCTCCGATTCGCGACATAATTTGCTTCGAGGGAAATTTCTTATTTTATTTTCCCCTATTTTTCCCCTCCCCGTGACCCAGACGCCGAGCAGAATTTCTGAGTAATGTTATTTGTAAGGGAATGGCCTTTTTCCCTTCTTTTACTAGAAAGTTCCCTCATTGAAGCCCGTAATTGACCGCCATGCTTTTCATGAAACTGAATAACGAACGAAGGATTCTTTTATGATTATTTTTTTTTTTGCAGAATGAAACGAAACAGGAAGTTGCCTTGAACTTGACTTGTAAAAGGAATCTCGCCACTTCTTTTAAACTAGTTCTTCTTTGATACTCTCTTCATTTAATTTTATTTCACATTTCTCTTCAAAGTTTTCACATATATTGAAATAAAAGAGACATATATTAAAGAACACGGTTTAATATGGTCTCTGCTACAGCAGCAATAAGAGTCATAAATTTTATTAAAAATTTCGGTAGATATCAATTAATTTCAACCAATTAATATTTGACTCACTACCATATCTTTCTCTATTATTAACCTTTTTGACTTTTTTTTTTCAAGTGAAAACTTCGTCGCGTCTAGCGACTTTTGGTAGGGGATAAACTTGTGGGTTCACGTCAGCAGCATGTTCGAGATTGGTGACACCCAGCGGCCTGTGAATGAGTTATACCGGTTAGAATTATATTGATATAAGAATAATTATATTTATTTAGTAATTGTGCAATTGATACTAATAATAAGATTAATAACTGATTGAACTTTTCATTTTTCCTCAAACGGATATTTATAATAGTTAAATGTCTCGTTTCATGAAATGACTGACCGTACAAATGATCTAAATATTTTTGAAGTTAAAGATGATAATAAATCAAAAATAAAAATAAAATCTATGTAAATACAAATAAAAAAAATCCTGTACTACTACAACCTGTGAACGGGCCTGGGGTTCCGTACACGGTAGAGACTGTACTGTTTTATGGATAACGGTTGTGCAAGGAGGTGACATGTCCAAAGTCACACACAAACACCAGACCCCTCCCCTTATTTTGGGTACCCTATTTTCATAATATTTATAATATAGAGAGTTGAGGCTTTGACATTGAAAAGGAGGTAAGTGCCAAAATTGCCAAAAAAAATCTTTTTCACAATTTGTTCAACTATCCTGTTGCCACCAGCGGCATCTTGTGACATTGCTCAAGACTAGTGTGATAAAGGGTGATAGGAACTTACCTTCTTTTCGACGCTATTGGCCTTAGAACATCGTTTCAGTGAAGAAAACAAAAATCGGTAATTTTGGCACTTACCTCCTTTTCTACGTCAACGCCTCAATTGGTGAGCCCCAGGAGGGTCCTAGATTCTATATGATCTATCTCCGGCTGCATACTGATTAAATAAAAGTCTTGCCCATAGCGGAATTTGAAACAAGATTTCCGGCATGGCACCTCAGTGCTCTACCACTGAGCCACTCCGCTCCCTCCCGTAAATACAAATATAAGATAAAAATAATATCACTATACACAAATTATTACTTCAATTAAATAAACGAAGTTTTGTATTGAGGTTTTGCAGCCTATCAAATATTTTGATTAATAAATTAACTACTTCAAAGGGTATGTAATTATTGTTCGGAGTCCAGATATATATGAAAACCAGACTTATGTTAATAATTTAAATTTTTAAATTTTAAAAAAGAAGAGAGTTATTATAAAATCTTTAGTTTTTACTTCTGTCGGGAGTCCTTGACTGCTATGACAGCCTTTTTAATTTGTTTTTACATAGTTTCTATTTATTTATTTTTTACTCACTGTCCGCTTAACTGCGGGCTAAATCCCATGTTACAATTAAACCTACTGAGATACGCGATATGACATAGGACATGGCATAATAGAAAAATTAAATAAAATTATGAATAGATTTTTTATAGACTAGAGCCTAAAAATAACTATAAACATTTTGCGTTATTACATTACGTTATTAAATATTAAAAATAAAAATACTATAACAATAATACTATAAAAATAATATAACATACTAATCTAATAAATACATGTTACCTTAAAACCCACTTAACTGGATCCGAAAATCGGATTACACAGAGTTCGCCTTTCCCTTTGTCCTGGTCGGGAATCGAACCCGGGTCCTCCGCATCTCCAGCGCCGTACTCTACCAACTAAGCTACCAGGGTTCGTAACCAGGCCAGACAAATCCCGGCCAGGACAAATCTTTTCTCTTTAAGGTAATGTACCTGAAGAGATGAACTATTATATTGGTTTTTTCTGAATCAATAATTTTCCCCTTCGTTTTGGCCAACTAAAGACCCTGTGCTAATTTCAATTCCTTCTCATTTGCTTTTTTCTTTTCATCCAATACTCTTTCATTCTTTCATCATGTCTCTTTTTTCGTTCTTCCGACCACTTTGTGCCGGTTCTCTTGTTGCTTGTACCTGTCCTGCTGTTCTCTGTGCCTCCGCTTTTCTGTTGTGTATTTCTAAATCATTTTTTAATTTCTCAGTTCCAGCCTGTAGTTAATTTATTTTCCCAGAGATACTTGAAGAGCTGTTTTTACAGTCTGTTGTCATCCATTCTGTACAAATGTCAAAAAAACATCTTGTTTTCCTTATCGTTTCTGTTATTTTTTCAATGTTTTGATATACCTCATCATTGGTCGTAATTTCAAGGGTTTCAGTGCTTCTTATAGGACCTAAAATCTTCATAATTCTTCCTTCTCATATTTCTAGTTAGTCTAACTTATAGTTGAGTGCTAGGCATCCACTTGCGTATAGGCATTCTGGTTCACTAATGTGGTGCTATGTTTGAATGAATACATGTGTATCGCTATAAGTATACACACAACAGTAGCCAATCTTGAATGACACTGGAGCATTCAATCTTTTTTCTCAACCATTTGATTAAATCAACCAGATTAAATGTTCTTTACCATATTAAAGGTTGTACTTGTTAAATTTACACCTGTTAGTATGCTAGGAAAAGAGAATAACATTGGAATGTTAATATATTGTTTTAATATATGTTTAACAATAATGCCTATCCTATTTTTCTCTTTAACTGGTATGTTTAGTATTCCAGAATGTTTCCAGTAAACTTATAATCCATTCCACTATTTTTTACTCCTGGAATTTACATAACTAAAACTACTGCCGACGAAGCCTAGATCAGGAAGACATTCCAGAAAGCTAACTGATTGTAACCGCCGTCCCTTCTGGAATCTGAAATAATTTAACTTCCATTGGTATCGGAGGTCGGGGCTACGTCTTAATTCGGAAAAAAATGTAGACCAAGTTCCTGAGCTGGGAGGAATCCTTTCGAATTCCTTAGAAAGCTTCCTTCTTCGCTCCGTTCCGAAAATTGTTATGTTCCTAAAATATAATATATTAGTCGAAGAATGTTTAAACTATACATGTATAAATGGAACTGAATAAAATAAATCAATTCAGAAATTAGGCCTAAGAAATCAGAACAGTAGAAGGAAACCCGATTCTGTTCAGAATGCTCTTGCTAAGCGTGAAATTATTGAAGACTAAAAATTGATAATTTGGCCAAATTGCTATATTTTCCTACTTTGGGACCAATTTAAGTCCTACCGTTCACCCTATCTATCATTGATGGATAACTAAAACATAATTACACTGTTCAATGGGCTTTATCATTGCTAAAAACTGGGCGATTTACATTTGAAGAAATTGATTTGTATAAAAGTCATATTTTTTTAATCAATGAAATATTACTACTTTTTAATTTATGGCCTAATAAAATAAATACCTCGTGGTAACTGCATACCCGCCTGGGGCTCACCCAGTCTCGATAAGTACAGTCCCCCCTATTTACTGCACCCATCATTGGTTGTATAGGTACAGGTTTTCCGTAGGAAGAACCTTTTATAGGATACATGTGAGGCGTTTAGGATAATTTCTAATTTTAACTTGACTTTTCCACATTTTTCGCTAGTTTAGTCAAGGAATTATACATAAAATTGACACTTTGCACACTGCTTGACTGAACCAGTGAAAAATTGAAAAAAAGTCAATTTTTGAAATTATTGACTAATCCACTTGACCCTGAACACCTCGTAGTTTAAAGAGATTTCTGGAATAGACGTTCCACAAAATTTATAAAAAAAAATTCAAATCCGTATTGGTGCTTCAATCATATAATAAAAAGATAAATAACAGCGGTAAAATAAACAAAATTACAGAAATTAAGTATCGATGATTTAAACTGTACAGAAAACTTTTTTTTTTTAAGATAACCTCATGTTTCTGATCTCATGCAAGTTGTATTTTTTTTCACTATATCTTGAAAATGAGCTTGAATTGAGTCTTACATACCTTTTTTTTAGTCTTGTTTAATTATAATTTAAAAGTAAATCGTTAGATCCGAATCAATATACTAACAAGAACAACCAACTAACCGCTAATGATGAGCTGATTATTTGAAAAATAGCCTCTTCCGGCGTGTTCTGATTGGGATGGTCAAAATTAACGATGTTTTTTTTTTTATCTCATTCCGTTACTACACCTTGGCGAAAACAGATGTACAGGGCAATCGAAAAATTAAAAGTCAAACAAAAAAACTTTAGCCTAAATGCATTAATATTACCTGAGAGGCCAGGTGGGGGTGCAGCTGTGCTTTACCGCCCTCAGATCTAATCGGCGCCAGGTACTAATGGCTTTTATTAGCCTAGTGTCGGTAAGGTACGCCTGACCACAACTATTTTATCTCTCTCTCTCACTCTCTTTCACTCTCTCTCTCTCTCTCTCTCTCTCTCTCTCTCTCTCTATATATATATATATATATATATATATATATATATATATATATATATAATATAAAATTGTAGCTTGAAATTTTACTAAAAATTATTTACTGTAAAATATCTGGCTGTATACATATCTGGTCCTTATAATAAACCGCTAAAGTGGTAGGGCTGGTTATTAGAAATAAAACAGCAGAATTAGCTATTAAATCAATTAAAAGAAACATATTTATCACTATAACAAATTATGTAGAGAAGAAATAAAATTAAATGAAAGTGTAACTATAAACCATGTAAAAAAAAAAATATACTGCACGAAATGTAAGAGAAATTTAATAATTATCATTAATATTTTCACTAAAACAAATATATTATACATATGATACAAATAAGAAAAAGATAAAAAATGTGAAAGAAATTCACATTACAAGGAAGGTACAACTATAGCCAGCAAGGGCAAGTGTGAGGTCATTTAAAGTTTTCCAATCTTTCATCTGCTGCCTGCATCGTCACTGTGCCCAAACTTGGGTATAGATAATGTTTACATAATACTAAATTATTATAACTTGTTACTTTATTGAACCCTCTAACATGATCTATCATGGTGCTTTTTGATTAATACTTATGATTACTTACATAATTTACCTTTTATAACTTTGTGCAAATCATTTCTAGTAATAATCTAGTATAAAAAAGAAAATACCCATTTAAAAATAAGACTGCACAGCCTGACACTTAAAGTATTAATCTATTTTATCTCCAGCTGGTACAAAAACATGTGTTTTTGGCTCAATTAATTAGGACTAAAGTACGTCTTTTCTCCCTGTGCATTAGGAAAATATGGCAACTTAATTCGTCTAAATAATGTAGGTTTTGTACTGAAAAAGTTCAGGGTTAGGTTAGTACACCTGTCACACCGGCCATTAAAATCAGCTGTTGTTTCAAAACACCAAAACTGATAAATATATTTTTTTTTTTTTTTTATTTAATTCAATGATATTTACAACTATAATGGTATTATATCAAGTAAATGTGCAAAAATGTAGAATATGACATGAAAACACTTGTGGAGAAACTACCCATCGGCAGCACTCCAATAAAGTTCTATAGTAGATGATCTCGAGGCCATCTTTTCAGGCGCCTCGGAGGGTTATCAGGAATAGTATGGGGAGCAAGCTGAGAGACTAGCGGATTCAAGTGCGTATGGAGCTTGTTATGGAAGGATAGGTATCTAGTTTGGGCCAAATCAGTAACATATGGGATATTAAGATCATGATGGATGAGTTTGTTTGTGACATAATAAGGAGCATTGAGGATTTTACGAAGGATTTTGGATTGCAAGGATTGGATACGAGATGAATTGGATGGTTTAGTAGAGCCCCAAAGCTCAACTCCGTATGCCCAAATAGGTCTGATGACTGTCATGTAAATAAGTCTTTTGTAATTATATGGTAGCTTAGAGCGTTTGTCCAGTAAGTGTTGAAGTAGGCGAAAACGTCGAGCAGTTTCTTGTCTTTTCAGTCTTGTATGAGGATTCCAAGTGAGACGTTTATCCAGATGGAGTCCTAGGTAACGTATCTGTTCGACAGGGTTCAGTGGTGTATTATTAAACGATACAGTAGGACAGGAATTCGTAGGTTTACGACGAAGGGTGAAGGTAATTTGATGGGATTTGTTAGGATTTATTTTAATCCTCCAATTTTGACACCATTCTTGTAGGTGTGAGATATGGGATTGAAGAGATTGGGATGCAACAAATGGATCCTTATTAACTGATAACACACATGTGTCATCAGCGTAAGTAGTGAGGACAGTGCTTGGATGGGTTGGGATGTCAGCTGTATATATCGTGTATAGGATGGGCCCCAGGATACTGCCTTGAGGAACACCGGCAGACTGGGTGAAGAGGGAAGAGTAGGAACAATTATGGTTTACTTTAAAGGTTCTATTACTGAGGTAGGAACTGATAATAAGGAAGTAAGTTGAAGGTAAGAATTTACGGTTTTTGTACAGCAGTCCTGGATGCCAGACTCGATCAAAAGCCTGCTCTACATCGAGAAAAGCTCCCGTGCAGTACATTCCGCGCTCTAATGCAGATGAGACAACGTCCACCACACGATGGCATTGCTGGATGGTGGAGTGTGATGTTCGGAAACCAAATTGGTGATCTGGGATTATTTGATTGGATTCTATGATAGGATGAAGACGTTTCAGATTGAGTTTTTCAAGTATTTTCCCCATTATGGGCAAGAGAGATATAGGACGATAAGAGGATGGTGGTTTTTTAGGTTTTGGAATCATCTTAATTATGGATAATTTCCAGGAATCAGGAAAATATGTGGTGCGGAGTACGGCATTGTATATATATGTAAGGAGTAGGATCGCTTTCCGAGGAAGGCGTTTTAGAATCTGGGATGTGATTAGGTCGTGTCCAGGGGCTTTGTTGGTAGGTAATCTATGAATAATGTTTGATATTTCGGAAGGATGGAATGCTTTAGGAGGAGGGGACAACTGAAGAGGAATACTTAATTCTGCTCCAATGCATTCAGAGTGGGTTTGATTAAGGATATCTGGATGAGGGTTAAATGTTTTGAATAGGTGCTGGCCGAAAATTTGTGATTTTTCTTCATCAGATCTTGACCAGGTTTGGGATTCGGTTAAAAGTGGATGGTTGAATTTTTTATAGTTTAGGAGTTTTCTAGTGGTATTCCATAAGGATTTGTCAGTAGTACTGAGATTTTCTGTACGGTAATACAAATTTTGAATTTTGAATGTTCTGATCTCTGATTTTAATTTGTTGGTCAGTTTGGTATAATGGCTCTTGTCCGATGGATATCTCGTGCGGTGCCACTTTGCTCTTGCCCGTCGTTTTTCTTTTAATAACTCGCGAATATGAAGTGGCCAGTTATTCTGTTGATAATGATTTTTACTTGGTAAAGTGTTATATTTTATATTGACTTGTATTGCTTCTGTTAGTTTGTCTATTGCAGAATTAATGTCTCCTTTTGTTTTAAGCGGAATTTTGAGGTCTAAATTATTTTCTAGATTTGATCGGAATTTATCCCAGTCTACACGTCCTGTAATCAGTCGGGGAAGAGAGGGCTTAGGAATGGGAATCGAATGCACTTGAAGCAGAACTGGACTGTGATCAGAGGAAAGGTCATCCAGGGATTTTATAGCAGTTTGATTGCAGGAAATCTGTGAGGAAACAAATATATCTAGAATATCTGGACGTTTTTTGAGGGATGTAGGCCAATAAGTAGGGTTTATGGGTGCGAGGATAGAGAAACTATTAGAGGTTGAAATTTGGGATAAGATGCTACCACGGGAATTGGATGTTCGACAACCCCATCGTTGATGTTTGGCGTTGTAATCTCCTCCGGCAATGAAGCGCGGTTCGAAGGATTGGAATAAGGATTCAAGGAGGTTATAAGAAAGAGAATTGCCAGGAGGACAGTATACAGCTGAAAATGTGATATGGAAAGGACTAGTCGTTAAGGTTACCTGATAAATATAAGTTCATTTGTGTTCAGGTTGTGTAAGTTATGGATCCACCACATATTGAACAAGAAGAATAGAATGTTATTTCAAATTTATTGCCAGCTAAATCAAGTCAGATTTATAATAAAACGTACGATGACTTCGAAAAATGGCTGAAAATTTAACAATTCAAAATTGTAATAATTGCACGTTTAATTTCAGTTTTTGAATTTATTGTAAAACATAACATAATATAAAATATTATAGCGTATAGTTTGCCTTTTTACATCACATCTGGAGATAAAATCTTGTATGCCCCTCGGGACTTAATTGATCATTATGCCCAGCAATACTTTACTCCCTCGGCTTGGCCTCCTGAGTAAATGCATTCGCGTATGTATGTATCTCGCATTCGCTCGGGAATAAACTTACAGCTGAGGGAATAATGATCTTCTTTAGTCCCTAGGTTCATAAATAACTATTAGGACTTAATAATGAGAAAAAAGGGAAGTTTTATTTGTACATGTATACATATAAAAGAGTGATATATCATTTTTAATCTCATGTAATAACCTGTAACCTCAATCCTTATCCATCCCTCGTTCTAACATATTATCCGTATTTTACTAAATATAATTTGTATATCAACATATTAAAATTATTAAGCGATTGTTTGGATTATACCCAAACCAAATCCATAAGATCACCTCTCGCCTATGTTTGCCAATCAGCTCAATACATAATAAATGTTTTAGGACTAAGCCCAACCAACGACTGTACAAGCTTATATCACCCTCCACGATTTTAACACTTTCATTGGATAAATAAATTGTAATAAATAAATATATAATATAAATAAATATTAAACTTATAGAAGAGGCTGTGGAGTGACGAACTGAGAGGCAAGAAGACCACAACTACTTGCGCTCTCTGCTAATGTCATCGAATTGCCTGCGGTCAGTCTCCACTGACTCACCTGCTGATAATTTTCTCACCTATCGATATCATCATTGTCCTAAAAAAACGTTATCTTTTTTTAGATTAATATAGAGGCAAATTTTTCAAACTAAAATTATAATATCTTGAATAATATTAGTTTAATTTATACACCTACAGTCTCGGTGTACAAGTGGTTAAGTCTAATTTTCTCTAAAATGGGTTTTTTTGAACTTAAGCAAGCTGAATCGAATTATCGTATTGAATAAGGGGATAAGTGAGGAATTGACTTGAAAATGAGTTATT
Source organism: Troilus luridus (assembly GCA_964056705.1). Lineage (NCBI taxonomy): Eukaryota > Metazoa > Arthropoda > Insecta > Hemiptera > Pentatomidae > Troilus > Troilus luridus. The sequence goes on along the minus strand of OZ057412.1, from coordinate 193,529,207 downwards.
GCTTATATTACAATTCCTTTTAAAGCCAAAATCTACGATAATGATACCGGTTATCTGAAAGCAGTTAAATATCTCTGGACTTGATCCGACTTAACCACTTATTCGCAGGGGATGTAGATATATGAGGAAGGAAAATTATCTAACATAAGGAGAACTATGTATTTTAAAATCAATTACAGATTTTCTTCAAGGCTTGATATAAAAGATACATATAAATTAAAAGGATACATAGTAATGAATAAAAATACAGCATCAAGGGATACGGACGATGAACAATATATTAAAAAAAGACTCCTGTAAGAAGCCGATAGTTGATGGACACTTAAACATGTGAAGGTGTTCCTCAATTAAGGCTGAATGAGAGATAACTCCTTATGTGGGTACTAAACGAGCCTGGATTTAATTTTATCAATTCCACTTTTGCACAAGAAAAAGAACATTGATCAAAAATATCTAGCAGATTCCACAAATATTTAACCATTTAAAAAACCAATTTCTTAAAAATATAAATAACTTTTGTCTCCAGCTGGTACAAAATCATGTGTTTTTGGCTCAATTAATTAGGAATGAAGTGCGTCTTTTCTCCCTGTGCATTAGAAATTGAGTAAAAAAATTAACTTATTCCCTAGGGAAAAAGATGACAACCTAATTCGTAAAAAGAATGTAGGTTTTGTACTGAAAATGTTCAGGGTTAGGTTGGTACACCTGTAACACTGGCCGTTAAATCAGCGGTTGTTTCAAAACACCAAAACTGATAAACAGAAGTTCATTTGTCTTCAGGTTGTGTAAGTTACGGATCCACCACATATTGTACAAGAAGCAAACAATGTTATTTAAAATTCATTGACAGCTAAATCAAAATTGTAATAATTGCACATTTAATTTCAGTTCTTGAATTTATTGTAAAACATAACATAATATAAAATATAATAGCGTATATTTTGCCTTTTTACTTCCCATCTGGAGATAAAATCTTGAATGCTTTCGGGACTAAATTGATCATTATTCCCAGCAATACTTCACTCCCTCGGCTTGGCCTCGTGAGTAAAGATAATTATTCCCTCGCATTCGCTCGGGTACAAACTTACAGGTGAGGGAATAGTGATCTTCTTTAGTCTCTAGGTGCATACATAGCTATATTAAAATTTACAGCTGTAGACAGAGAACATAAAGTTAACATAATGAAAGATATATAAGGCACGAGATAATGATCTTATATTGATTAAGGAATACTGATCTTCTTTAGTCCCTAAGTCCATAAATAACTATTGTTTCGCAACGATATAGCTTTTTGAACATTTTAATCATGTTTCTATTTTATTCAACTGCCAGGTTTTCCCTAATTGTAGGCTACCCATACAATGGCTAAGTGGCCCCGTGGAGGCACACAGGGTACGTCAGTAGAAGTTAGCAGATTAAATAAATCCGGTACAACCTGATTTGAACCTGGAACCTTTAACAACACAGAAACTTTACCACCTGAGCCTATTGTAGTTTTAATAAATTTATTTATTATTTACTATTATACAATATAATATAAAGCTTTATTGACATCCTTTGTTTATGACAAAAGCCTCTCTCCAAGTAGGTTGACTGGAGATCAGCTCCAAAATATAGTTTTATAGAATAAAAACAGAATAGTAACGATATAAAATAAAATAAACAACATTCATCACAAACTACAAAAATAAAACAAAAAACATTCTTCTAGAATAAATATAAATAAATAATAAAACTATATTTTTACCACTTACAATATTAAATAAAATAAACAAAATTTCTTATAAACTGCAAAAATAAAAACAAAACTTTTTCCTTTTTATAGATTCTTCACAATTTTGAACCAACAGTCTCTGTCCCTGGCCACTTTCATCCAGTGGGTTCCCACTCTCTGCTTTCAGTGTTTCTTCTTATTTTTCTATAAATCAATAACAATCCATTCGATATCCAGAAGAGATTCTCCTACTTCTAATAAGCTTCCGGTTTCCCTTAGCCTTCTAGTATTTAAAGTTCCTATATTTAAAACAGGAGCTGAGTGGCTCAGTGGTAGAGCACTGAGTTACCATGCCGGAAATCCAGGTTTAAATCCCGCTTCAGGCCATGACTTTTATTTAGTCTGTTTGCAGCGGGAGATGGAACTTATTTAAAAAAAGCCCTTAAGTAATGAAGTATCATCAATCATTCAAATGTAGGAGTTAACTATTACGGTTAGGATATTTTTAATATAATAATAATATATTTATTTACAGGGGAGCGGAGTGGCTCAATGGTAGAGTACCGGGAATCCTTGTTCAAATCCCGCTACGGGCAGTACTTTTATATATGTCTCTTTGCAGCGGGAGATGGATCATATGGGATCTAGGACCCTTCTGGGGCCCACCCAGCCTCCATAAAATATTATAAAAATAGGGTACCCAAAATAAGGGGGGGGATCTGGCGGTTGAGCGTGACCTATGACAAGTAACCTCCTTGCAGAACCGTTGTCCATGGAACAGTACAGTCTCTAACATGTACTGAACCCCTGACCCGTTCACGGGTTGTAGTGGTACAGGTTTGTTTTTTTTTAATATTTAAAACTGTCCGGTTATTTCCAACTTGCTACGGAATAACTAAATAACGGAGCAAATCAATTTTTTTTGGCCGAATATTTCAATTTTTTGTTTGCCATATCCGAACATTTACTTATGATCTACTTGTTCCCCTCTCCGTTTTTATTGGCATTTTTTTTCGTGTATTCCAGTTATTTATTATTTAATAATATTATGGTATTAAATTGTTGTTTTAACTTTTAGTTATAAATACGCGGTTTACTAGCCGTAATAAAAAGGTTAACAAGGGCTATTAACTATTAAAGTATGATGCGGGTTTGAGTAACGGTGCCTGACTAACAATGACGGTTTGTGGGCCAGAGCCATCGACCTATCTATCGATGTATAGATCGCTGATACACATCGCGACCTTTACCTGATGCCGGCTAACGGTCGCTGCGAAAGGTCCCTGCCATATCCGCCGCAATTATAGCCTTCGAGGATTTAGCTCGCTCCGATCATAGTCATCACTCTGTCAGTCCCTGCTCCTGTAATCCTCTCTGTTCTGATGCGGTCAGCACTCATGTGTGAGTTTGAAATGGTATCATCATGTATACATTTTAGAATATCATATAAACTATAATTTTACCACGTATGCAAAACATATTTTGCTCCTCTTAAACTCCATATGAACCTATATGATTGAGAGGAAAATTGTTGACTGGAAGATCTAATGTGGGATATAGATAGTCTGAGGGTGCAGTAAAAAAACCCACTAAATAAGACAAACTTATTTATTATGAGTGCCGACGTTATGACCTACGTTGTAGGCCATCTTCAGGGCTGACAGAAGGCTGGAGCTACTGTGATATCCGTAGCTACTGAAGCTACCTTGACAGCCCTGTCAAAGTAGCTCTAGCCTTCTGTCAGCCCTGAAAATGGCCTTCATTGTAGGTTGAAACGTTGACACTTATAATAAATAAGTTTGTCATATTTAATGTTTTTTTACTGCACTCCCAGACTATCTATATCCATCAATAAACCTATATGATATACTCACATATCATTTATTTAAATGTTTTTCAACTAATCATGATTATTCCATTTTAAATTTTAAGATGCTGAATGGAACCTAATTGTTTAAATAAAAAACTGGTGAGTACTTAATTACGTTTGGATGGAATTATAAACACTATTTATTTGTTTATTTATGATCACTTTATGCTGGTATGGCTAATCGGTCATTATTAAAGCAGGAGTCCTGAAGTTTACCTATATTTAACAAGTACTTGACATCGTACAGACTCGAGATCCCGAAATTTACGTCCCTCCTGAAGGACGGCATTTAACTTCCTTTAAAGCAGTGCAAAGGTAACTGCGGTGCTGTGAATCATACAATGCTGTGAATGAATAATACACGATCTTGGGTATATTAGGATATTTTGCTAACAACTAAATCACTACACACACTATAATATGGTTATGGATTAATGGACGAATAAAAATTATTTTATTCAGGAAAACCTCATTGCAAAATGAAAAATTTACAGTTCAATTAAAATTTACCTGCCCATTACATCTTCATAATATTTGAATTAAAAATGAAATACTAAAAATATATGGATAATAGATATTAAAAATAGATTAATAAACTACAAGCATCTCCAATAATGTAGAAACGTTGTTTGGTAGCATTGTGTATATATTGCAACGTAAATATAGTTAAAACAAATAGAGTTATTAAAAAAACTCAGGTAGGTTTTATATTGGTCACGCTTGTGGTGTACCCAAACAAATAGGTGTACCCTTATTTAAAATATTTTTTTCTTAAATCCACCTGGACCATTTCCTCCCTATATATCTACAGCCCCTGGGAATAAGTGGTAAAGTCGGATTTAGTCCAGAGACATTTAACTGCTTTCAGATAACCGGTATCATTCTCGTAGTTTTTGGCTTTAAAAGGCAAATTAGGTAGCATTGTACATATATAGCAAAGTAAATATAGTAAAAAAAAATACAGTTATTAAAAAAAAACTTAGGTAGGTTTTATATTGGTCACGATTGTGGTGTACCCAATAAACAAATAGGTGAACTATCTCCGGATAAAAACAGCTCACTTCCAGTCATCTGTTATCACTGATTTTACAGTTAATAATAAAAATAATGTAATATACAGTTTAAAATATCTCTCCTATTAATTAAAAACGACACATATGCATGAGATCATATTACAAATTTCACTCTAAAATATATTTTAATTTAAGGAATCTAGTATAAAATATTTTTATATCCGCGCACTAAAAAAGAAAAACGTAAAACTGCCTACAAGTATTTATTTTAAATTCAGTATAGATCCTGAGAAAAGAGGGTGAGAATGTCAGCAAAAATATTTTGAAAATCAAACTAAATTTGAATATATAGAATACTTCCGTATTAGATATTTATTTTAAGCTTATAGCGACGATGGATACTAAAAATTGTCGGCGCCCAAACAGATGAAATCCAAAATTTAAAAATATAACTTAAGGCTATATCAATGTGTGCTCTTCATATGAATATTATTTCAGCTTTAAGGGGGAAAGAGTTTTGAACTGAGAATAACCAATACTGTAAGAATAAAACTCGGGTTGATTTTTTAAATTTATTTTTTAATAAAGTAAATCTGCATCCTCAGAGAAAGAACACTGTTAAATTAAAAGTTTTCCAAGGAAATTTAAAATTCTGATTCTGTAGATTTCTTCCGAGTTTTTTTTCCTATTTACAGATGGAATATATTCGAGATAGAGAGGTCCCTTAGTATTAAAAATACAAGATAGTAGTGTATTTTTTTTTTCTCTTTCGAAAAATGTTATTCCTATTCTTGCATTAGAATATTCGTTGAATTTTCAGGGGACAGTATAATGCGCTATGAAAAAGATCAGAGATAGGAGCGGTTACGGTGGCCTGAAATGAGCCCTGAAAACTGTCCCTTCTGGAATTTTCCCATTTTCCAGTGAGAATGTAAAGTAGGCCCCGTGACAGCGCAGCGCCCCGCTAGTTTTTCTTCCATCGTTTTTCCCGCCCTCAAAAGCGACCGTTATTTTCGTTCTACGCCTCGTTACTGGATCGAGGCTTCTACTTTATTCTTTTCAATTCGCTATCTCTCAGATTTAAAAAAAATAATTTTTTTTTATTAAACCTATTGCTTTTTCCCACACGCCCCGTGCGAATTTACATCGTGGCGGATATGAAAATCACTGTGGAATTTATTGAGAGCAAAATGTGCAGGGAAATTTAATAGCGCTAAATCACTTTTAGCCCAGTAAAAAGATTTTTTTTTGTTAGTCCTCACCCCTTGACGTATTGTTGCTAATCTCAACTGTTTATATCGTCCCAACCTTCTTTTTCATACATTTTTATTATTATTAATTTATTTTCCGAATTATTAAAATTAACAAAACGATATAGTTCGATATCTCTGGTTTATTCCATCAGTCGGCTTGGTGCAATAGTACTGATAAACTGTTGTGTAAGTGGGCTTAATGTGTAGAGTTGATTTCAAATAATAAATAGTAAACACTAAACATCAGAAATGAACCCTTCCTTCAATTAATTACATCAAGTAATTTTAATAAAAAATTGGTTTGTGATTTTATTGATTTAATGTAAGGCTGGAGTATAATTGTTTGTTTCTATTTGTATATTTATCCACACCTGTCAAATAAAAACAATGACAATCAGGAGTCTCGGCTGACAGTAAAATACGATACGATATGAGAGGCATGAAGAAGAACAGTACCCAGAGGTACCTCTCCCATGGCTTGATTCAATAAGGTGTAATTAAACTGCTCATATTAATTGATCAATATTGATTAACGAATATTCGTATATATCATTGAATTACCAAACCTATATATATATATATATATATATATATATATATATATACATATATATGCACTGCCTATACGTTGTAGGTTTTTTTTAAGAACATATTAACATTAAAATTAAAAAATATTGTCCTGTACCTATTGGTTTTTAATCTTCCATTATTATTTTCTTTAAAACCACCTCTGAAATAGCAAAAGTTTGTTTTGTTAATTGTCGAGCAATTATATTAATAATATATTTTTAGTTATTGTACTTTTGATGGTGATTATTTTAGATATTTTTATTTTGAAGAGAAAAGATTTGTCCTGGCCGGGATTCGAACCCGGGTCGTTTGCATCTCTAGTGCAGTGGTCTAAACAGCTGAGCTACCAGGGGTCGTATCCAAGCCGGAAAAATCCATTCTATTCACCGATCATTTATCCCCGTGTTCTCTTCAAAATAAAAATATTTAAAAATAATCACCATCAAAAGAACAGTAAATACAAATAAACTATAAATATAAAATTATGCAAGTCAACAAGATTTGCAAGAATTGAAAAGAGCAAAAATTGCGAGAACATTGCGGGGATATAGGATCGGTGAAGAGAATGGATTTGTCTGGATTGCATAGGACCCCTGGTAGCTCAGTGGTTTAGAGCACTGCACTAGAGATGCAGACGACCCGGGTTCGAATCCCGGCCAGGGCAAATCTATTCTCTGCAAAATAAAAATATATTAATAATAGTTTGTGTTTTGACAAAAATATTTAGAAATATATCAATCGTTTATAAATTGAATGTAGGTTATAGCAATACAATTTTTAAAACGACCTTAAAAGGCTGTTTTGTAAATTTTCAGACATTTGTTATGGTGATACGGATTATTTTTATTATAAATTTTAAAAATACAAATAATTTAATTCGATTTAGTATCACATCTTAAAACATAGATTTATAGTTTAATAATGTACGAGGGATTCATATGGTGGTCATTTATCTTACACAATGAACCCAAATTTCATTTATTTTATTTATAATTACTTTGTTGTGTTTCCTGTCGTTTACTTATTTAACGTATCTTTATGTTCCTATGGCAAATCGGATGATGCTACAGTAGGAGACCTTAATTTTTCCTATCCAGGTATATATAGGATAAGGATCTTTAAGAAAAGTTTGCAAGGAGGATTGCAACTTCCATTTTACGTCCATTCCGAACGAAGACATAACTAAGGAATTTTCACTCCGTTTAATCAAAATATTCAGGAAACCTACCAAGATAAGAATCCGTAATCTTGAGCGTAGCTGGTTGTTAAGCTAACCATTAGACTATAGGTGAGTCTATTTTATGGTGCAAATGTCAATATATAAATTATCCGACTTACAGACGAGTTTAAGAATTTTTTTTTTATTACTTATTTTAAATAATAAAAAATGAACTAATTAGAATATATATGTTGTTTACGACTCCCCCCATAGATCCACTACATTCCCACCAGCAAAGCCTACAAGATGAGCCCCGCTACACGGGCATCCTTAACATTTTTCCCGGAGGTTTCCTCAGCAAGGACAGGCTATTACCCACCACTGCCGTGTAATTAAGTCCGATCCATGAATATTTTATGAGAAAGGCGGGTCATGTGTCTACCGTATCGGGGTGTCGCATCGCTACACGACACATCCCGTCCGTCTCCGAATTGATAATACGACCGCAGAAGAAAAATATTTGCCAGCCTCCAGGTACTAGACGTGTTTATGTAAAAGATAATAATGTTCGTGGTAGTAACGAAGTATTATGGAAGGTAAATGCTAATAAATCTTTTTGCAATAAATTGTAGACTGATATATTACTGTTTGCAAGCTTGCTTAGATTCTTGATTTTCGTAAAGCTTTCCAATATAAATTTATTAAAAGAAAAAAACAAGTCTCACGAGACCATCGTCTTTTAGATACCTCTGATAGGATTTTCAGGATTTGAAGAAATAGCTAGGTTTGAGTGGTAAAAAAGTTTGACATGAAAAGACTGATGTCGGGTTCGGGCCAAATCAGCAATACATGTGACATTAAGATCATTATGGATAAACTTAATAAGGTTATGTTAATGGATACATTGTACTTATTCTACGTACCGACTTAAAACGTACCTTGCAATTACGGATCTAGAGGGGGGAGTTAAATTCTATAAAGTTGGAGTTTTTATAGTGTTTTTCAGGTGGTCTAAATAGGAACCAGCATATATAAAGTATATATATTATCATTAATATTAATTTATTCGTATTTATTATTCGTACATTGTTTCCATGCTAAAAAGGGTTTACTGAATTTGAATAATATGAATTCACAGATTTCGTTGATAGCGAGATCCTTATAATTTTTTTTTTATTATTAACTTTGTTATCGAATTTAAATGTATGTTTTGTTTGTGTGAAATGTGTGGTGAGTTCTGTTTAATCTGCTTAATTTTTAATTTATTCATTTTTTTATGGCAGATCAACAATATTAGTGTTGGTACATTTTTCATTTTAGATCATTTTAGAAGATTGCCTCGTGAACTTTTAAGTTGAACTCGTTATTTGGCTACTACCACTGTCAAGGTTCTCTACTTGTCTTTATTAATGAAAGCATGTACCATTTCTGCCATTTACTTGTTCTATTTTTATAATACAGTTGAAAATGAATAAATTATTAAATAAAAGATCATATTCAAGTGTTCCAAAAATTTATTTACCGCAGATAGCTTCTCACTGGATTTCACCTCTAGCTTATCCATATCTTTGGTTTCTAAATAATCACTTCTTATGTAAAAGTATGGATAAATACGAACCACTATGTATATAATTCGCTTAATCTCTTCCCATTTAGTTTAATTGACCGGTATGATCGACTTAGGAAAGCTGCAAGACACTGCAAACTTTTAGCTTTAGGATATCGTGCTTTGGTTAAACTTATTAAGAAGAACTGAGCCTAACTTATTTCTGTTCCACGTTTAAACAAAGGAATGAGACAGCTGCTTCTATTTCAGTTCGCGTGTTTCTGCTTACATTGATTCTCATCTGTTTAGGCAGTTTTAGCTTTTCTTCGCCCTCCCTTTTTTGTAGATTCTTTTCTACAGTGCAGAAAGGGAAATTAAGTGAGTGTTGAAAATAAGAAAAGGAAACGTGCAATTGGAATAGAAGGATAACTAGTAGGATAGCAGCCTCTAATGGTGCAAAGAGAGTCAGAATATACATAGTGTGAACATGAGGGAGTTCTGGAGGAATAAAAAGGAACAACAAATCAGTAAAAATTTAGATTATCCTAAACTCGCGGTCCCCAGAAGATCTTAATGTGTATAGACTTAGTTTGAAATAGTGGAAGAGAAGAAGTAAGAAATAAATTAGATGAGTGATCAGAGGACAGATCAGTTGAGAGATAGGAGAAACTGTATTGTAAATAGCTGAGAGTATAGATACAAGAGTAGAATAGTCAATAAAATAAAACATATATAAAAATCCTTCACCACTAAAACCCATGAAGAGTCTTTGGATTAGTCGTAGAGGCTGTAATGGTTGTTGGGCAACGGTTGTCCAGAGAGGTGATCTGTCCTTGATTATGGTCTACCGCCAGATTTTGGGTATCCACTTTATAGATGCTGGGTGAGCCCTAGAAGAGTCTCCTAGATCACATTGGATCCATCTCCGGCCTCTAACAGATTTAATTGTAAGTCTTCCAATGAGCGGGATTCGAACACGGGACATTCGGCATGGAAACTCAGCGCTCCACCACTCCAAGTCAATATGATATTTTTTAATTTATAATATAAGCCCATAGTCCATGAAATATCTAGTTCGTAGGTTTCTATGTAAAATTATTACATTAGAAATTTTTTTTTTCTATTTGCTCACAAACTCTATAACGGTTAACATATTGATCCTACAAAACGACAATGTCATAAGTAAAAAAAAACTTATTTTATGAAAGTTATTAAAATTCTTCGATTAACCATCAGAAAACTTTTAAAAGCTTGGAATTTTTTTGATTTTATCTTATGTCATTCATTATTCCTTTAAAACTTCAATCTCAAACATGATACAATTTATATTGTGATTATTTAAAAAAAAATAAAACATATTGAAAATGGAATATCACCTATGTCGTTCCTGAATTCAAAATCTTCAACGAAACAATTTCCATTTAATTGTTAAACCAAAAATGACAAATTTTGAGTTACGACGTTGTTATTTTAAAAGAACGATATACAGATCATTCCAACAGAAGTGAATAAGGAATAAAGACACTATATCTACTTTGGAGAATCGATGTGTGTTTATGATTATTTTACTGTACCATTAATGTTCTGTCCTGAACAATAACCTTAATAATTTTGATCGCTAAATGTTCACTCCAATAAATATATTAAGTTATTTCCGCCATGACACGTCCCTAAAAACGACTGGTTACTGTTATGAACGTTATAAACCCGAAATAGGAACCATTAAGACCGACTCTATAAAAGGACTGTGATAAGAGATTAATGACTGTTTACGATACCCTCTCTGCATTATCTGATCCTGGCTCCAGAAGACCAGACTGGAGAAGATCCTGGTCAGCATCACTTGGAGCTTATTTCTAGGAGTAATAAGGGAGTTCCTAAATCACTGATAAATGTGAAGTAAATTATACAAAACATAATTATATATATAATATATAAATATGTATATATATTTGTATGTATTACAAGGCAGCTGAGCGAAGACCGAGATCTGGCCCATTACTCCAGACAGGTCAGACATTCTCGAACTAGATCTAATTGCCTCAGGACAGATCTTCAAGTCATCCTTTCGGAAGGTGCGACTAGCGGGATCTGATCTGTCAGCACGGTCGGTATGTTGTTCTTGAAACGGTTGGACCTCTTCAGCTATAAATCAACCCAAAGAATTACCTGTGTATTAGAGTACAGGTTGTCAAAAGTACCATGATTTTTTTTTCCCATCCATTCTCTGCAAAGCGTTTTTTTTTAGCCTTAAAAATGAAGAATTTAACTTCTACACTTATTAGACAAACGCTTTAACCTCCCAATTGATTACGAAAAACACATGTACATGACTATTTTATATCTGGTTTTTGGAGCAGAGCTTTGGGGCTCCGAATAAGCCGTCGAATTCCTCTCACTTCCAATCCTTAAACTCACAATACTTAATGTTCTTTACTTTGCTACGAATAAAGTCATCCAAAATTAGCTTGACGTCCCATTTGTTGCTGATTTTGGCCGAACCCGATATCAATCCTTTAACCACAGATTTTATTCTCACTCAAACTCACTAGTTTCAAACCTCTTCCATTCCTGATAGTCCTCCGAAGTTTGAAAAGAAGATGGTTTCGTGACCTTATAAGCTAAATTGTTATTGTTATTGGTTAGTGGTAGCTTATCATCTTGCCTTTATCTCCTGTATTATATATCATTCCTTCTATTTAATTGATATATTGTTATAATACAGTTGTAAATTTCAATAAATAAATTTAAACGAAAATTGGCTTAATCCACTTATGAATAGGCATTCCTTTGCTGATATAATTAGATATGACATCGTTAAAAAAACAAGATTGCCTCTCATTTCTTTCAGATAGACCTAAACCAGCGTACTCCCACCGGCGGTGCTGTTCGTGACGCGGAGCCATAGGCCGAAATAGAAGCCTCTCAAGAAATCGAGCGAATTAAGAGGACACGCAATTGTGGCGCAGTGTCCCGTAGCTATTTCCTCCTCGGCAATCTACTAAGTGATTTGTGACTGGATCTCCCTTCCTCCTCGCTCCTTCAGTCTTCTAGCTCTGTCTTATTGGATAGGCAGGTGTAGTTACCACCTGTATAATTAGGAACAAGTTAACAAAGATATGTTAACATAATTATGCATATACGATTAGCACAGATTTACATATACTTTAAGTTATCAGAGCCCTGCAATAATGAAAATGAAATATAAACATCTCACCTAACTAAAGTACATATCTGTATCTACGTCAAAGGTTGTGCAAAAATGTGACTTGGACAAGGGTTTTTCCAATATCAAGGGTACCCACTTTATAGACTCTGGGAGAGCTTCCGGAGGGTCCGTGGATTTGTCAGTTAGTCAGTTACCTGCCACAGTCTTTCTAAGTACTCACTGAACCCGGAACCTTCGCACAAAAATACACAGTTCTACATATACATAAAGTGTATACCATTAAATAGAATATACATATTCCTTCTGTTATATCCCTATTTACAGTGGTATTTCTGGAACTTACTCTGACCCTTATATTGGGGAGGGGGGTAAGGTAAGTAAACGTTGTCCGAAGACCTTTATACGGTACCGTTTTCATAACTACGATATTGAACTCTTATGTTGTTGAATTGTGTGACAGTCCGTGTGAGTAATAAGACAGTTAATATCAGTCAGTGTCAGTGTGACGAACTAGTCAGTGATAAGTGAGCCAACTCAGTGTATCAGTGAATTGTGACAGTACGCGAGTGTAATAAATTGTTTCTGCTTATTAAAGTGTGTCAGTTCGTCATATTTGGAGAGTCTTACGGTCGGTGGACTTTAATTAGTGAACTGTAAGTGTAATTTGTAGTTATAAACTCTAGTTTAGTTTTATTGTATTTGTACAAATGTATGTAAATAGTTATTTTATGTAAGGTTATGTATTATTATTATTTTAGTGATTAGATAACAGTTAGGCCTAAGTTATAATCTTTAGAATATTGTTATTGTAAATTAAATATTAGTTTAATAATTCAATTGTTTAGCAATTTCATTGTAGGCTTTTTAATTTGTTAATAAATATCAGAGCATCTTGAATTTAGTAGTAGTTTAATTCTTTTTACACCCAGTAGCCCGTAACAATGCTTATGCCTTCTTCACACATCAAGAAAAACAGAAGACATTTATATAAACAACATCGACCCTATACCTCAACCCCAACAAGACATATTTTGAGCAATCAACAAAACATTTATACTATCCAATGACCTATGCAAACCAGGTTATAATGGCAATCACCTGTTACCTGAAAGTGACAAATTTATTTGCTTAGGAAAAACATCTGGCAGAGGACTGATATAAAGTCCAGTTCCTAGATAAAAATCCAAATTAAAAGGTTGTTTCAGCTACACGCCATGAAAGACGCTAAACCACCATAAGGTACCCAATTTATAGAGGTTTGGCTTGAGCCAGGATGGTCTCTAAATCCCACGGAGTCCATTCACGGATGTTAATAATGAATCAGTCACATACCTCAAGTATTCATCTACCTCACTCACATCACTACTACAATGACGTTCTAAATTACCAGACATGCAGAATATTAAAACATACATTTATTTATTTAAACTATATGGACGTATTAGGTAGCCGGAAAATAATGGGAGATTTTTTGTAATCTTTAAAATACCTTTGGAAGTAGTAAACTGGTTAAATTTGTTGGACTTTTGACTTCTATAAATGTTAACACTTATTAATTATGTTTCAAACAAAAATCTTTGTTAACCTCTGTAACCAAAGTGTGATTTTTGCAAATATATATTTCACTAGTTCAACTCGGCAAGAACGGACATTAAACATCCAGAAATGTCAACAAAGTCTTGGGCTAAGTCAGTATACAGCGAGCACTGTATTAAAGTAAAGCGTCTATTATATGTCCATTATCCGAAGTCGGAACAGAGAACTTAGCTGAGGAGTAGCTAATATCAGTGCAACGAAACAAAAGAAAAAGGAATAAAGAAATTCCTATCCGAGCAGGTGTCGGATATCCACACGAAAGCCGACAGAAAGGTTTTCAGGAACTTTGCCCCCGGCGATTATTTTACATTTTTATAACCCGACATTCGGACGCGTTGTTTAATTAACCTCGCTGACAGGTGCCCTTTCTTCAAACGCGCTATTTGATTGGATATTTAATGTTTGTCTCCGGCAAATTAGCGTGAGCCAAGCTCCACCAACGTCCAATCAAATCAGAGCACTCACAAAACCCCACCCGCAACGGCGGAACACAAAGGCGCTACTCTTTTTTTTTTTTTTGCCCCGGCCCCGAACAAATCCTGGCTCCGGGAGCATTTTCTATAATTGCCCTTCACAGTAAATTCCACTCGCTTGTTTGGCCCGCCCTGGCAATGAGCCGAGTGGTCCTGGATCAGTGATAGCATTGCTTTCCTACTGCTCTCAGTTATAATTCTCTTTCTGGAAATTAGCAAAAAAAGTATTCAATTATGTTAATGTTTGTGCAAATTTTAGCATATGTACATAGATTATAATGGCCCATTATTGTCTCCCTGTTACATAAACAAGTTTTAGTGATATAAAATTTCAATATAAATTTCATATTGTTTTTTTTATCGTAACAGTCACTTTGAAAATCCTGAAATGTAATCTCAAGAAGGTCGGTGCAAATGAGACGTGCTTCTGAAGAGGGTACTAACATTATAAAAGGTTTTTTAACTTTTTTGACATGGAGTTCTTCTCAGATATTGAGTTTGACAATAGACGTAAATTTTAGTATCCTGCAGTTTCATCTGGACCGTTATTTACTTCAATACGAAGGATACTCCAAAGTCTGGACTGAGATTAGAGCGGCATGCTCAACAAGACTGGACAGGACAGGACGTACCGAAAGATATACCCACGCAGGATCCAAGTGGATCCATGCACCGGATAGCTCATGGCCACGTTTCTCTCCTGGAGTCCTATATCATTCAGCATATCCAATAGTGGAAGGTTTACGGGGTACGGGGTACAGACACGATGTAAACACTGGACGGGGACATGATTTATCTGATTCGAAAGAAAAATGAAGCGTGTGCCCTATTTCTAAAAACATTCTTTTCAGATTGTTAGCCGATTGGACTTCACGAATGAATTCAGTGAGGAGGATTTAGGAGGAAAGTTCGTAAACTAGGTATGTATTCCATAGGATTCATCCATTAATGAGTCTGAAAATAAGAAGATAAAATGTTTGGCAGTTCGATTAAATTGATGATGGACCAGTGTACCAAATTTTTTACAAACTACAGATCAAATTTGCCCACCCAATTGGAATAATACGTGGGCCAATGTTTTTAGGCAGTTCACAGGCTGAGTAAGAAATCTGAGTGTTTCCAGCTCCAGAAGGACGATTTCCGTCTTTTAATAGAAAAAATTATTTATTCGCTGCTGCGGATCTCAAACTCTGGGCATTGAGTTTAGTTGCTTACCTGACTTATATACGATAAAAATTCGATTCCTGGAAAATTCCAGTTGATAGAAAAAAATTAGATCTATATTAGTTTTGTTAAGATGAATTTAAGAAGAAGAAATTATAAAGAATAAGGGATTGCAGCTACAAGTATATAGTGATTAAAGATTAATTTTGTGTTAAACTGCTACTGTATTTTTATTATTACTATAATCCTTGCTTAGAATTTAAAAATAATAATACTTTCAAATAAATATTGAATTAGTAGGAGATATAAAATTTCATTCAATGATATTGACTCGACTATTTCATACAGATTTGAATGTAAGACAAGCTATATCACTAAAATTTTGATTAAAAAAATTCATAAAATAATTTCTATCATTTTAATTTCCTATGAACAATGTTTCAATTTTACCCAAAATTTGAATCGGCAATTTACAGTTTAGTTTTCACGTACATTAAATTTTAAATGTACAGTTTGTAGAATGGCAATTTAAGTTTATTCACATAGATACAGATATTCTTAGTTGCAATTAATACTATCCTGCATTTTTTTTAGAGTTAAGAGAATTTTTAGAGTAATCAATGAGTTATTTTATTTTGAGACAGCAATCAGATAATGATTTAGCTAATGTAAGTCTAAATAAATAGGATATTAAAATAGTGTGATATGTTGTATTAAAATTAAATTATCGACACATTACACATATTGCGTTATAATATTGCAATATAGTATGTAATTATTGTGATATTATAGGTCAAGCGTTGATAGATTATTGGCATTATGTAGATTAAATCAAAGTCTGAACTGACTGCATCCATAATACATATAATATATAATGAGCCTTATCGAAATAAAATTTATTCTATATTGATATAGAATACACTGTGAATAATTAAATAATTGTTTTTCAAACAAATTTCCACACCTTTTCTTATCGCTTCGGATAATTAAATTATCTTTCATCTGAGCATCAACATCAGATGGGCTTTATATTTTTTTGAGTTATGGAATAAATAAATAAGGAAAAAAAGTTTCCACAATATTTTTAAAATCATCCTACTTAGTTCAGCAAAGGAAAGAATAGCAATACGATATAGGGGCGGCTATGAAACTTCCAAAGCTTACACAGTTCATCGCTACCTCCAGTATTGTTTCTAGTCCAACTTTTGAGATTTTCGTGGAGGAAAATGGTCCGGGTGGAGGTAATTAAATTTCTCTTAAATATGGAGAAATATTTATTAAATAGCCAACGTTTCGACCCACATCGCAGGTCTTCTTCAGGGCTAAATATGCAAAATACGGACAATTGAAAATTAATAAATTATTAAAAATTACTACATGTGGTAAATATTAAAGTTAAAATGTATAAGTATCAACTGTATTAATAACAAAGTGATAGGAAGGTAGTACAAAAAGTAATAAAGAATAAAATAAGTAATAAGAAGTAATAAAAAAGAAGTGTTAAAAATAATGAATAAGGTTATAAAGATAAAAATAAAAATTACAATAGGTAAATGTTAAAATAAAAATACATAAGTATCTCAGGTACCTGAGTGGGGGAAATTAAAGATGGGGGGGGGGAGAAGATCCTGAGATATATAAACAGAGCAAGGGTAGTCATTGTAGAGAATATAGGTGTGTTGCTGGTATTTGGTGCTTACGATTCATCCAATATCCTTAGAATAAGTTAGTCGACACATCAGAAAATAACAATTTTGTAAATAATACAATTGTCCCTTAAAATGAAGCTTGCTTCAGCAAAAGGGAAAATACTAAAACAAATAAATAAATAAATGTCAGGGGTTAGAAAAAAAATTGTAGAGTATTAATAACAAAGTGACATGGAAGGTAATAATAAACAATTGACTAAGTAATAAATCAAGTAATAAAAATTGAGGCTTACGCTAGTAAAAATAATGATGATAAAGAATAAAAATGAGAAATACAGTAAACTAATATTGGGGACGATAAAACATGCAAATTTTTAATGAAATATTATATAGGGTTGTATAAGTATAGCATTTATTTTGAGATTTTCGTTTTTAAATTTTACCTACGGAAATTGTCCAGGACAAGATCTCATTTTTTGTCGCTTTTGTAAAATTTAGAAAAGTGGACTAGTACCCTTTCTGTTTTAATTGTTTCAGTGAAAAAAAAAGAAAGAAATTGAATCTCTTTTAACAGACCGATTTCTCGGCTAGTGTTTAACAAAATTTTTCTTAGTTATATTTTTCGTAGAGATAAAATCATTCATTCTATACTGAGGTTCTTCAGGATGCACAAAAGGAATGAAACAAGAAACAATAATGAGAAAAATAGAAGTTGCAAGGACATTACAACTTGGGACGAGACCACACGAGGGAAAGCTTGTAATATGTAAAAATGTTCGTCAAATAAATCTTCCATTTCTGAGGACACTAAAAGGGAACTCCTTTGCCTCCGAGCTAATTCATATTCCGGGCATAAGAGAATGGGATTGTTACAGAGAGAGATAAGAAGAGATGGGGGGAGAGAGATAGGGAGAGATAGAGAGTGAGAGAGAGGGATAGAGGGCGAATTACAAAGGGTATATATCTTCTCCTAAGGAGCGCCGTTTGTTATAATGTTCCCCTGATATTGTAACTGGAAGCCGTTAGTGTAATCTGTGATTGGTAGGATCTAGTGACCACAGCTATCTAGCTATTACATAGTTCCTGACCTATAACAGTTCTCCGCTTCCTGTAACAGTTACTCGGCGAGCTAACAGTTATAGGTCAACAGGGAGCAATCGTCGGTGATTAGGACTGCCGGGAGTGTGGTATCCATCGCCCAGGGCTATATGTTCAATCGTGTTTACCTAATCATGCTAGAAACTTGTAAAAAGAATGTTGAATCCATTTATATCAAAAAGGTGAAACACGAAAATAAAACATGTGATAAAAATATCTCATGTCATATTTTATTATAACTAAATAACCAAAGCTTCCAGGTCCTTAATTTTGTTATAGTTTAATCTTCTAACCCCAAAGGGATGGATCCTTAGGGATCTGGGACACTCCCAGGGCTCATCCAGCCTCTATCAAGTGGGTACCCATTGTAGGGGAAAATCTGGATGTTAAGCGAGATCTTAGACAACCGCCATCCAAGAAATAGTACAGCCTCTAACACGTACTGAAACCGAGACCCTTCACGGGATGTAGTGACAAGAAAGAAACAGTAGCAAATTTAGAGCAGAATATAAAATGATCCAATAAAAATTACCTTGCTATTGAAAAGTTAAAATATTTGTTTTTTTAATTTTACCTTGCACTGCTTCCGAATGCGTCATTATTATATGTAAGTGATCAATCAAGAATACGCAAATACTATTGAATATACAGTAAATGTTCGGAAAAAACAGTTACATTTAAAACAAAAAGCCTTACCTAAAAAATTAAAAAACAGACAGTATTTCATTTATTAAGACGTCATAAGGACAAGGGAATAATTAAAATGAAGCTCATTTTAAACTAAAAGTCCAAGATGACATTAACTAGATATTTTTAAATATTCTTCTTCTGTTCTGATGAAGCCTGATTTTGGGAGAGAGTGACACACATTTGAGAGTTTAAGTTTCTTGTTCCTCAAGATAGTATCCTTGGCCCAATCCTTTATACAGTTTATACAGCTGACATCCCAACTCATCCTAATACTATCCTTACCACATATGCTGATGATACATGTGTATTATCAGTCAATACCAATCCAGATATTGTATCCCAAAGCCTCCAATCCCATATCACTGATCTTGAAGAATGGTGCAAGAACTAGAGAATTAAAATAAATTCTCAAAAATCCCATCAAATCACTTTTACCTTACGTCGTAATCCAATGACTTCCTGCCCTTCAGTATCCTTTAATAATATCCCACTTGTGCCTGTAGAACAGATCCGATACTTAGGGTTGCATCTCGACAAACGATTAACCTGGAATCCTCATACAAGACTGAGTGTTGAAGTAACCTGAAACCTACTTCAACACTTACTAGACAAACGCACTAAGCTTCCAATTAATTAAAAAAGACTCTACATGACCATCATACGACCTATTTGGACTTACGGAGTAGAGCTTTGGGGCTCCACTAAGCCATCGAATTCTTCTCGTATCCAATCCCTACAATCCAAAATCCTTCGTAAAATCCTCAACGCTCCTTATTATGTTAAGAATATAGTCATCCATAACGACCTTAATGTCCCATTTGTTGCTGATTTGGTCCGATCCTGGTATCTATCCAGTCATAACATACTTCATTTCCACTCAAACCCCCTAGTTTCAAGCCTAGCT
This sequence comes from Troilus luridus, assembly GCA_964056705.1. NCBI lineage: Eukaryota > Metazoa > Arthropoda > Insecta > Hemiptera > Pentatomidae > Troilus > Troilus luridus. The sequence continues at coordinate 193,509,339 of OZ057412.1, read as the reverse complement.
TCCTCTTCAATTACCAATAATCCTCCGAGGCGTCTGAGAAGAAGATGGCCACGTAACCTTCTTAGTTGAACATGCAATTTGAGTACTACCAGTGGGTAGTTTCTCTACTTGTCATTATATCATGTCATTATGTATCACTCAGCCAATTTACTTGTTATATTACTGTAATATAGTTGCAAATATCAATAAATAAATAATTAAAAAAAAAAAGTTTCTTGTTAGGTATTTTTCTACAAATATTTATGTCTTTTCTTGAGCTTGTTCTTTTTTTTTAAATATAAATTGATATCAAAATATTTATAATTTATTTGTATAAACATAAGATGTAAAACAAACTGATTCTTATTCCATTCATCATGCATTTCTTCTGGTTTCGAGCGTGTGGTCAAGGTCTTTGCCTAGACTAGATAGAAAAGATATCTATCCAGAAAAATCCTTAGCAAGAAATCAAAACTCTTAAAAGTGTATCACTTTTTGCCAAAATCAGGATTCATCAGAACAGAAGAATAATTTCAACTTTATAAATATGTAGTTAATTTCATCTTGGACTTTGAGTTTAAATCGAACTTCATTTTATTGTTATGTTGATACTTTTTTCTTCACAACTTTATATAATATTATGATTTATAATAGTTTTCTTTAATTTCAAAATAATATAAATAGTGTTCTGTATGGCATGTTGTATGAGTTTGAAGTTTTTTAAATACAAGTTCTTTAATTACTTGCTTTCCATGCATAAGGTACATGTTCATGATAGAAAAACAATACAAAACTACTGACTATATTATTTTTAATTAGAAAATAATTCCCGGCCTTAAACAAACTAAGGCGTGGGTCTCCATGGGGCTAGACAATAATGCACGGAGTGTGTAGGCGTCTCTTATCTTGAGCGTCCGAGGGATACAGGTTTCGTCACTTAGCCTTCTTCCTCGGTATTTCTGTTCTCTGGAGGTCTTCCAGTCTTCTGAGGGACCTTCGAAGAATAATAAAGGAATAAAGAAAAAAGGAAAAGGAATATAGCTTCCATAGCTTTATAGCCACGCGGCACCTGTTACGGAAGCCGAAATTTAAACAAAAGCCACTCAAGAGAAGTGCTGGGAATTTATTGGGTTTTACTGTTTTCGCCAAAATAAAAGAGAATAAAAATGCCAGATTCAGGAGGTTTTATTCCGATTTCCAATTTTATTCTGACGGGAAAGGCCATTCATAAAAAGCTTACATTGGGACCTAAAACGATACAAGTTCCTGCTGAATATGTTAATGCAGTCTTATTGGAACCTTAAAGCTGCGGTTCCATGCTTAAAGAAATACTCACTGGAGAATAATACCGAAATTTCCCAAACTATTAATTATAAACTATAGCTTGATACAATTAATAAGCCTCGTAATAATCTATACTTTCTTTAATAAAAGTATATAAATTCTCAAAAATAATTATAGTATGTTAGAATAGAATTGTAAAGTAACGTCTTACTTCACACCCCATAGGCCTACCAGCCATCAATTGATGTATTTCCCTTATCACAAGGATCGGGACAGAACAGAGCCACTAAAGTGTGAACCTCTGTTCAAGAAGGAGTCGTTTAATTATTTCTTCATCGAGGTCCTTGGAACAGACCAATTAGCCGCAAGATGTCCTGCCAGGTGCCTGTCCACGGCTCTCGAGGGCCAATAACTTGTCTCCTCTGGGAAGGGTCTTGTCCTGTGGAGGTCTAAGTACTCCCTGGGAAAAGTGGGTTTTGATAGCCCTTTCAAGGATTTTTTTCCCTTTTTATTTTAAGGCCTTTCCATTTCGAAGGTAAAGGTACATATAAGTATCCATTGGCCTTACTTAACGTCCGTTGATGTGTTTCCTGAAACTTTCTTTAGGTATATAAAGTTCTCAAAATCGACAAATGAACCTTTTTTCTCCTAATTAAAAAAAAACCTACCAGTTTCCTCAATTTCTGTAAAATTTGATATAATATAAAAGATTCAGTTATAGCAGATATAACATTTCTGAATCTGTAGCCATTTCAAAATTCATATGAAAACAGAATTATATCATAAAGAATTATATCAATACCTCCAACCACTATTCCTTGCTCAAATTGTATATTTGTAATTTACATGTACTTCATTTGTATGTATTCTATTTACTACAATATAGTGTTAGCAGGAAAAAAAAAATTAAGTCACTGCACCAGCATTTTACTTCGTAATTTCAATTCCAATGCACTAAGTAGAGAGAAAATAATATTGGTTAATTGGATTTAATTTTAATTTTTGAATTCTGATTTATTTAATCTGATGTCTTCTTGGATTTTGAGTCTGAGATGAACTTAATTTTATGTTTTCATATATATCACATAGGTATATTTTAGCTAAATTGTCATAAATAAAAACTATGATCAATACCTCCAATTACTTATCAATGCCAATAAAAATGTGAACAATTTTCTATAAGTTGTTTCAATAATTAACCTAAAAAAAAAATGTAATAATTCAAATTTATAGAAAATTGGCTCTCCTGAACAGATACCAATATTTAAAAAATTTTACCTTGTGTCCTTATAGCCTCGTTGTACAGAATTATCTCCTAAAAGCGGACCAACCCCGTTTTAAAAAATATCCAACATTTCATTTAATTACATTATTCATTCCTCAAATTGTATATCTGTAATTGACATGTACTTCATATTGTATGTATTTATTGTATTGTATTGTATTTACTTCAATATAATGATACCAGGAAAAAAAATTCAAGCCACTACCACAACACTTTAATTCTTACTTTCAATTCCAATGCAAATAGTAGAGAGAAAATAATGTGGCTGGAATGTATTTTAGTATACAGATTCCAATTCAATCTTTTAATTTTATATAATGTAGTAAGAAAAACGTTAATAACTATTATACATGATCTACTGTTTATTTAAAGATGATTTATCAAACAGGAAGCATAAATAATTTCATACAAGAATTATTACCTCATTTCTGCCTAGATGAAAACTGTCTTAATTCTTTCGATTATTCAATGCAGTAAATTAATCATAAAATGGAGACTCGATACAAGACCAATGTAAAACTTACTTCGGATCCATTTATTTTTTTTAAACAGTTAATTATTTTCAACTTTTAAGTTCGACTTGATATTAACGAGCGTGATTCAATTGTTTTTTTAACTTATATTAATTTTATACCTTCAGCTAGCAACAAAAACATGTTTTTTAAATTTTCAAACCACATTTTTTTGTTATAAAATATACAAATCTTTTAAGTTGATCCTTCCAGCAGCCATTTGTTTATCTCAAAGATTAAGCCATGTATGTCTTAGTAAGGGGCATAAGATAGTATTGTGTCTTCGCATGAAGAATCACTAATCCATATCTTGTTTAGGATAATTAGAACAACTTAATAAATTATTATATTGACATCGGTCCTTGAGAAGTGTGCAAAGCTTGAATATAATTATTTTTTTGAAGTGGTTGAAATGCGAAGTTAATAAAAGCGTGTTTAAAACAAAAAAAGTAGTTATAAAAACTGAATGGTCTTGGGTTCAGTACAAAGTAGAGACTGTACTATTTCTTATACAAAGGTTGGGGGCAAGAATATCATTTGTCACGTGGCCATCCTGAAAAAGGTCACGAGTCCATCTTCTTTTCAGACGCCTCTGAGGATTGTCAGGAATTGAAGAGGTTGCTAGGTTTGAAACTAGTTTTGAGTGGGAATAAAGTTTGTCATGAAAAGATTGATTCGGGCCAGATCAGCAACAAATGAGACATTAACGTTATTATGGATTACTTTGTCCGTAACAGTAAAAAGTATTTAGGATTTTAGGAATGATTTTGAGTTGTAAGGATTAAATAAGAGAAGAATTCGTTGACTTAGTTGACTTAGTTGAGCCCCAAAGCTCTAGTCCGTAAGTCTTATGATTGTCATGTAAATGAGTCTTTGTAATTAATTGAGAGCTTTGAGACTTTGTCTAATAAGTGTTGAAGTAGCCTGAAACGGCGAGCTGTGTTTTCAGATTAAATATCTATACGGTCATATCCGGTATTGTTCCCTGAACGTTTTCCATTGCAGCTATGTGTTCTACGAAATAAGGTGTCTTCATTAATTTCTTGTATTATAAGTAAGTATTTTTAGAATTTGAACTTATTTTTCTATATACAGGCTACAGAAACACATACATTATTCCAGTCCTTCCTTATTATCAACGTGTGTTTTTAATTTATGTATTCCTTAAGATAGCCTTTTTCGAAATGGCGGACAACAAATGAATATTAAACAGCGAGGAAGAGATTATTATCCTTAGCCTTTGGAATTATCGGCTCCGACGGACTATTTCCATATTCAGCTTTAATTGCTGGCTGCGGAGGCGTTGACAATGTTTAATATTTTCTTTGTTGCCGGGAACTGAAAGCAGAATGGTCCATTGTGTACGTACGGTGTGCGATAAAGATCGCGATATTAAAAGTGTAGGTGTTACTTTTAGAGTCTTTGTATGGTGTTAATACGAATTGCCCATTTAACACGCCTCACCTGTAACTTCATCGAAGTAAAAAAATGTTACCATAGTGAGAGTGAATAACTTCACTGTCAGGAGAGAATGTTTAACTTTAGGTTAATATAAACTGAAATTTTATCAAGAAAAAAAAGGGGCAGGTTGTCACTTGTTATTTTTTTTAACACGTGTTTATGTATTGCCTGTATGTACTTATGTATTTAAAGGAATCATTGAACTCGATTTTCGGCCACTTCAAAACATCGATAGAAATTGAAAATCGCTTCCTAAAGACCGACGAAGAAGCAATGATTTAATAAGTTAGTCTCATTATCCTGACAAGGATCTTCAGGATTAGCGATTTTTCATATCCGAGGCACGGTAGGTTCTTGTGCCAAGTATAAAGCATACATTACATTATCTTTGAGAACAGCATTATTGGGAGGATCAGAAAGAAGTTTGTTATATTTTGTTGAAAAAAGAAAAAAACTATAATACACGATTTTGTAGCTGGCCGAATTAAAAAGTATAAACTGAATAATTATTATTATTTTTTTTAAAAATTATTTTATTGAATTGTACAACTGTAATATATACATCTAGTACAAGGGCTGTATGAAAAAATACATACATGAAAGGACGTGTAGAGGCACTACCCATTGGCAGCACACTAATTACATTTCTATTATAGAAGGTCCCGAGGCCATCTTCTCTTCATACGCCTAGAAGGATTGTCCGGGATGGAATTGGATCCAAGGATGGAACTATGGGTTTGGAGGGGCCTGGAGATTATTATGGAATGATAGGTATCTGGAATGGGCTAAATCGGTAACATATGGAACGTTCAGGTCATTATGGATGGTTTTATTTGTGACAATATAAGGAGCGTTTAGGATTTTGCGAAGGATTTTGAATTGCAAGGATTGAATACGAGAGGAATTTGATGGTTTGGTGGAGCCCGAATAATTATTTAAAAAAATAAAACACCCTATACCACGAAACAAAAATAAAAATACTAAATAATTGTCAATAACTTTAAAATCGTCGCTGTCAAAACAATTCCGCCTATGTACACTTTAGGCAACTTTACATGGGAGAAAAAAAAACAAAAACAAAAAACGCGCCGACTGTAGACTTGGGAATTTTTTTCAGAACTATTGAAGAGAAGTATCAATAAACCAAACTCTGCCAGGTTGCCTTCCTTAGTGTGTAATTCAACCTGTAGAATGCGTTACCGTTACTGACTCATTTAAATAAATATATTCATTTGAAAAGAAATAGTCATAAATAGTTGTTTATAGGCGCTATTGTTTTGACAGCGACGCAATAATAATAAAGAAATGAAAGAAAAATAATTTTATTGTAAAAAAGCGTGGTTTATTTTTGAAGACAATTTCAAAATGACATCAAGTACCCCAAGCTTTCTTACAATAAGAAGGATTTTTTTGTACATCACTCTTCTCACTATTCTCATTTTAAACTTATTGGCAATTACTTTCTACAACGTGTTTTTTTCTTGTAAATTAATATTCATTTTTTACTTTTTAGTTCAGCCAGAAACATAATGTTTATTTTATTATTTTTTGTTGCACAGTTACAAAACTTCTTGTTGATTCGGCCAATACTCATATGCTTGTCTCAACAAGTACATGCGACAAGACACTACGGTGATATGAAAAATTGTTAATTCTAAAGATCCTGGTTAATAAGGCAAGACACCGTAGTGTCTTGTGCCCAGTATCAGGTATCATTGAGACAAGCATATGACTAATGGCAGAATCAACAAGATGTTTTATAATTTTGCAAAAAAAACATTAAATAAAGCTTTTGTATCGTTTGAGAAAACATAATTAATGACTACAGATAGAAACTTATAAAAGAAAATATTAGAGACAAAGTACGGAAGAACTAAAGTAAAAAATAAATTCAAGTACCAGGGGGAAATTATATGTAGCAATGGGTCGGAGAAGGAAAGCATAAAAGAGAAAATAACTAAAAAGGAAATACTAAGCCTGCGACAAGCAATTTATATAATAAAAGGAACCTGTCAACAAACGCGAAGATAAGACACGGTCGTCAAAACGGTGATACTGTACGGAATGGAAACCGCTTCTTTCCCCAGCCTAAGGAAAATGTTAGGGGCAGAAAGAAGAATTCTGAGAAGAATTTACGGCCCAAAGAAGACACAGGGATGCTATAGGTTGAGATCTAATAAGGAAATATACAAAGAAGTGAATGATTTGGAAACGGACATAAGAATAAGAAGATTAAGGGTCAACAGACATATGGTGAGGATGCACCCAAAGAGATTGAATAGAGAAATCTTCTATAAAATGAGAGGATACAAGAGTATCTGGGGGTAGATCAAATAGTTGAAGGAAGAAACTAAAAGATTGAAAATAACAGACCAAGATTATGTCGATAGAGATAATTATGGGAAGAGACTCATAGAAATTAAGGACCTTGTGGAAAAGATAGGTGCGAAAAAAGGAATAGCGTGGGCCGAGGAAAGGAGGAAAGAACAATCGGAAAGAATGAGGAAAAGGTGGAAAGAAAGAAGGAAGGAGAGAATGAAGTGAAAGTTATGAAATGAAAATGATATTCGAGTGGTCACTAAGGCTGGTTCGTGAAAAAAAATAAAAGCTGAAATATAGAACATTAATATTAATTTATGAGAAAAAACACGCTGTTGTAGCTAACCGAACTAAAAACTGAAAAATAATTGTCAATAAGTTTAAAATAAGAATAGTGATGAACAAAAAAAAAATTATTCAAATTACAAAAAATCGTGTGCATCTCTACTTTTACCAATATAACTCAATAAAATATTTATTACAATAAACAACAAGGACTCCACACTTCTTTTAAGATTAAATGGATTGTTTTTTTCATCACTTTATTTTCTAGTTTTTAGTTTTATATTCAATTAAAGCGTATTTTTTAATTTTTTAAACTGTTACATATTTTTATTTTTTAAAAATCACGGTACTTGTGTATTACATGGACCACCAGAAAAGGCTAATGTGCAACCAGTCATGTTTTATAACAGTTACATTTGTAATAGTTACCTTGGATAATCTTTAATATTTTTATTGGGGTTAGAATTTGCATAACATAACATGCAATATAATAATAATGGAAATAAATAAATTGAACTAATAATAATATAATTGAAAATATAACTTTTTTAACAACATAATGAAATATATAATATAAATAAATATAATAATAATGGAAATAAATAATGGAATATCTCATCAACAATTAAAAATAAAATCCACCCCTAAACATCCCTAACCACCCCTAACCACCAACCAAACAAAACATCAGCAACAAACAAAAATTAGGATACAGCAACAACTCTAGAACACAGGAAGAAACAAAGAAGAATGGCTCTGTAAGCAATGTAGCTGTTACTGTTAGAAACGTAACTGTTAAAAAATGTAACTGCATGCGTACAACATTGGCGTTTTCTGGTGGTCCATCTAATACACAAGTACCAAAATAACTATAGAGAACTAAAGTTATTCCTCATCAATAATATAGGTATAATCGGTAATGCCTATGTAGTTAAAACTTTTAATGGCTTCGTTCCCTATGTTTTGCATGTACAATAACAATGTAATTATAGATATGTTAATGTCTAGTAATATTAATATTCATAGCGAAATATATCATCAATAAACCATAACACCAATCGCTGGTTACAAACATTCGTCTTCAGAATACAAAAACGTTAGATCATCCTTAAAGCGAAAAAATCCTCACACTCACGTCTCGGACTACTCCTCAGACGTTTACCATTCGCCTCAACGCTTGCTAAGTTTACAAGCCCATCTCAACCTTCGCGACGCATACACTTCAATTATGTTAACCAGAGGCGTGCCCTGCAATGCGGCGGTAAGTAATCTCCTATATTCTTCAGGGAAGTATCTTCTTTCGGACCGAATGGATGGTCTACGCGACACCATATTTGCGAATACCATAAGACTTAGTTCATTTGTTCAATTTCACATCCAAATACATTATATGGAAATATGATAATTTTATAAATTATTATCTTTCAATTTCAATCGTTCATGCAAAAGTTGCAACTTAGAGATATCATGATCACCTTATTTCCTGCTGAATTTCCTCTTATCTTGTAATTAAGTACAGGGAGCGAGCCTGCTTGGTGTCTAGAGCTCTCAGTTACTATGCTGAAGGTTCTGGGTTAAAATCCGGCTGTGGCAGAAAAATTATTTAATCGGTTAACGGTAACGTTTAGACGCTATGGGATCAGTAAACTCTCCTTCATCAATCCTCTATAAAGTGGATAACCTTACCTGGGGGAAAACCTGGAGGTTGAGCGTGATCTCGTTCTAATAACCACCCTAATAACCCATTGTCCTAGAAACAGCAAGGTTCCTACAATTTATCGAGCCCATGACCCTTCTTGGGTTGCAGCGGTACGTCTATTTTTTGTTTGTTTATTACTAACGTATGTATTTATATATTTGTTTAAATGTTTATAACAGCTCAATGTTTCAGGCTACTTCACACATTCACTAGGCAAACACTCTAAGCTCCCGATTAATTACAAAAAACTCATATACATGCGAATCCTAAGACCCATCTCGACTCGGATGGAACTCACGGAATAGTGCTTTGGGGCTCCACTAAACCATCGAAATCCCCTCGTATTCAATCCTTAGAATCCAAAACCCTTCGTATAATCCTCAATGCTCCTTACTTTGTAACGAACAAAGTAATCCATAATGACCTAAACGACCCAATCGTTACTTATTTGGCCCGAACCCGAAACCAGTCCTTTCATGACAAACTTTATTCCCACTCAAACCCACTAGTTTTAAACCTGACAACCTCTTCAATTCCTGATAATCCTCCGAGGCCTCTAAATAGATGCCCTCGTAGTCTTCTTAGGTGAATTTTTTATTCGAGTACTACCATTGGGTAGTTTCTCTACTTGTCTTTATCTCGTGCCTTATATATATTTCATTATGTTAACTTTATGTGTTCTATCTACAGTTGTAAATTTCAATAAATACATTTAAAAAATGTTTATATCCATTATTCTTTACATACTTAGCACCTTACGGCTTCACGGTTCAGTATATGAAGATATGTTAGACTATTCACGCCTGCTTGGTTAAAAAAGCATATATACATATACATAATAACTGTACAAAATGATGATTTGGGGTACCAAAATAGATCGACTTGGATATCACAGCAATTGCCGTTTTTGTTAATAAAAATTTGTAATTCAAGAAAATTATACCTGTTCATCCAGTATTACTAATTCCATAATCCATTTTATTAATAATTTTTATTTTACGAAAAAATACAATAAAATTATGATTTTATTCACCTTCATCAGTTAGATATAATATAACAACATAACAAATTTGAGTTCATACGAAATGATTTATACAATATCCTACACCTTGGCCTTCAACCTGCAGGTTTTCTGTTCGCTTATCTCCCTCCTGACTCTGGAGAACACGGGCTTATTATCAGAGATATCTTTCAAAAATAAAATAAAACTGTAAATAAAACAAATGATAAATACCTACGCGACCGACCACCCACTCCCAAGTCCTTGAGGAGATATACTCGAGAGCCTTGTTGCAGAACTCGAGACACCTGAGGTTTCGGCCATACATCACAGAGGCAATTATGTAAGACAGGAGGTATCTGGACACGGAATAATAAGTTCCTTTGGCAAAGCGCGTGTCGTTTACTGACGCTAAGACAATAAGTGCTCGTCTATACAATAAAAATGAATCGCCATTTCCTTCCTAACCGCAAAACTCGAGAACGGCTCGACCAATTCGGCTATTTTTTTTAAGGCGCAGAGAAGGTTTTTACGGAGAGAAACCGCGTAAAAATGACTAGGGAAATAATAAAACAACAATTTTCTTTTCCCATACAAACCACTCTGTTCCCAGGTGTCAAACATTTGACGTCAATCAAAGCAAAACAAAGGCGCGTTAGTTGTTACTAAAAGTTTATTAGGGTCCAGTTCCTATCATATAATAAAATAATATAAGTTTTTATGTAAAAATAAAACTTTTCTGTTCAATTTTCCGATACAACACCAAATATATCATAAAGCAAGTTCCCTGTTGTCCGTGAAAGATGGCGACTGTAAATTCCTGCAAATGGAATAAATGGGCAATACACCAGAGGAAATTGATCAGCGTTGTGCAAATAACAGTTTAGTGAGGATTTCTATTGTAGAACAGTTACAAACTTTGTTTCATCATCAAAATAAATCAATTTCATTGTTTAAAACTACGCTGGATCTTATTCTATCTGGTAATCATAAAATTGATATCCTCCTGTAGGAAAACATGCGAGATGTTTCAATGCACCAACAATCAATGAAGTTGCCATTCAAATGGTTGGAGAAAATTTGGAAGCCCTTTGTTTTAGGGTAGTAGGGCAGAACGTCTCCCCGGACAGCTAGTACTTGATAAACATATGAAGTAATACATTTAAGTGAGTTAAATTGAATCACATGCACATTTCTTATTAGATTCATTAAAAATTCCGTTTGAAAGAATGCTACGAAAATCTTGAGTTTGCTCTTAATAAGCTTGTTGAAAGTTATTTCCATGTTACTAGGTCAACAAAGTGGTTACACAAAGTTTCCATGTTTCCTCTGTGGATGGGAAAGCCGTGACAGGAAACAACACTGTGTCAAGCAGGCGTGGCCAATCAGAAAGGCTCTTATTTCTAATGTTGAAAATGATGTTAAAAACATTGATGCTCATTTTAGTTTGGTATCTTTTTTTTTTTTTTTGCTTTTACTTCGTGTTAAAATAATAAAAACAAATTCAAAATTTTCCGTTGGTTGTACTTTTTCCAAAAACTTCAACTCTATTTTGTAGGCAAGCCTTACGTGGTAGAAAATAACTAATGTCATTTTTTAAATAATCGCAAAAAACTACATAAGGATCAGTTAACTAAATCAATTTAAAAAAAAGTTTTTTTGCAGACCTGTGTAATGGATACTTATAGATTCATGTCAGTTTTATGGTTATAGCAGATTTTAACAACAAAACGATTGAAATGATTTATTAAAACTTAAGTCCGTTTTGAGCTTAGACTCTTATATATTAATACTATATATTGTTATTAATACTATATATTTTTTATCTTTTCTCGGCCAAAGAGAAACACCTAAGTATCATTCGATCATTCGATGAATTATACAAAACACGTTTAGTATATTTTAACATAAAACGATTAAATAAATATAAAAAGGGGCGACTTGTGGTCTAGTGGTTAGCTTAACAAACTACTAAGCCCATGATTGCGGGTTTGTAGCCCGGCAGGTGACCCTAGGATATTTTAAAGGGAGTAATAAATCCTTAGTTACGCCGTCCTTCGGAAGGGACGTTAAATTGGGGTCCCGAACCTGTACGATGTCAGGTACTCGTTAAAAACCCTATCCTAATTAAACCTGGGTAGGCAATATTTATAGCTCCTACTGTAGCATCGTCCGATTAGCCATAGCAGCATAAAGTGACGTTAAATGAACAAAGATCAAAAGGAAAATTTGATGGTCCGTGGATAAATGTAATAAAATTAAATATAGAGAAAAACATTTATACATTAAAGAGCTCCGATATAGAAATCTATTTAATGTTGACAGATTTTTTCTTAGTATTGAAAAGGATATTTGTCAACTCGCGTGGAAAAAAATCCATTTTTTAATATATTTTTTAAATGTATTTAAGAGTAAAATTATTCGAAAGAGAATCGCTAATAACTTGAGCCCTTAGACAGTTTGGAATAAATGCTTAAAACAAATTAGTAATTTATAAAAGATAGGGAGTGAGATAGGGCGGGAACCGATAAAGAGAATTATTTGTGTGGGACATCGCACGAGTTGGTTGTATATAATTCAATATAGCCTTTTAATGGAGAACGCTTGATGATAAGGATTAAAGATAAATAAATTATTATTTATGCTTCATACTTCAATAATATTAAAAGAGTTTGAATAATTAACGATTGAGCAGTGTATAAATATATATATAGAGATATTTACTTTTAAATAAACCATATTTACCGGCAATATATTTCAAACTATATCTTATGCTCAATACCAGAATAATAAAAAAAAAAAATTAAAAATTGCGTGTATACTACCTCTGTAAAACGACACTATTATTCATTTATACAAAAATGCATAATCATAATTTATTATCAAAGCTACCTGTGGTGTTCCACAGCCCGACAGGTGGACCAAGTATTTTTTAAAAGGGGGCTAAAAATCCTTAGTTATGCCGTACTTCAGAAGGGACCCAAAATGGACGTCCCGACGCTCTACAGTTGTTAAAAATCAATAACCTGATTGAACTTGGATAGTCAAAATTCAGGATTTCACTTTGCCATTGTCCGATTAGCTTTGGCAGCATGAAATCCTAAGTAAAACAGCTAGGCTGCGAACCCACGAACATGCGCATAGAAGATTGTTAAGCTGACCACTACACCACGCTTGACCTCTTACGTCATATTGCCGGATCTATCATATTTATTTTTTTGCAGTTATGTCTTAACTGTTTTTAAATTTGGTTTAGGAGGCATTTTCGTGTTCTGGGAAATTGGGGGATATTGAAAATTTACAGCTTAAGTGTGAGGGTAGTTTTTTTTTGTTCGTTTTTTTATTTCTAGGATGCTTAGGTTTATTGATGAATTAATTTTCAGGTATGAGGACTATCAATTACTCTAATATGGAAAGGCGAGGCTGTCACCTAGCTTGCTAAATATACATCTTGAAAGAGATGAGGTAGCCCTAGATAGTTAAGTCGATTATTTGACAAATGTACACATAATACTTTAAAACGCCTAGATTGATGAAAATATGACTGTTTATTAATTAAGTTTTATTGTGAAACATGAGTTGTTTTTTATTCATTTTACATTAAGATTTTACAATAAAAATATTATTTTATTTTATTTTATGAAAATGATGTAACAGTGTCCCTCGCCTTCTCATGTTCTGATTACATACTAACGTACACTCTGCTTGTAACCTCTCACAAGTATATAAAAAAGAAGCTGGTTGCTAAGTAGACTGGGAGTTAGGCCACACTGCGCCTGAATGATGCATCAACTCATTAATAGCAAAGTATCCTTCACCAAGTCTTCTTTAGTTCCGTGTTGAAGGGCATGGAAAAAATATTAATTTCTAACGAGAATCACCTTAATTTTCCTCAATCTGTAGTAGTTTTTAAAATTTAATAAGATAAAAAATAATTATTAAATTTAAAACAACCATAATGTGCATAATTAACAAGCCAGAGAAATATCTATAATAATAAAATTTAAGAGCACGCTGTTCTAGATTGAAAATATTGTAAGAAACATCTATATCCCTCAGTGGCATAATATGTAAAAAAATTGTTTAAAACAAAATAAACTAAATATTAGAAATATGTATAGTATATATGAGAAGCGAGGGATGGTTGACTGGAAGATAGACGTAAGGAAGAAAATAGTTGGGGGTGCAGTCAAATAAAAACACTAAATAAGTGGTTACTTATTTAATTATGTGCCGACGTTTCGTGTATTATTTTATAGTTTTATCGTTTTAGTGTTTTTATTTTACTGCACCCCCACCTATTTTCTTCCTTATATAGTATGTATAGATATGTAGTACATTTAGAATATATATATTGGAATGTTTATGACCAAAATATTATCAAACAAGACAGTAAATACATGCTAAAGAACCCCCAAAAAATGTATTTTTTTTTTTGTCTAAATAATTCATGAATAAAAATTATTATTACTATTATTATTACCAGGGGGTACTCACTTTCCGCCTAACATCGGACTTACCTCCACTTTACTAATTAAAAGTAGATACTTAATTTTAATTCAATTTAATATTGTCTTGTTAAATAATGTATATAATTATTATATTATCCTTTTGATGTGAAATAAATAGCTCAACAAACAACAGAAAATCAATAAAAAAAGTTTAAAATATTTTATGAAACACTTAACTTCGTTTTTCATTTATTAAACTATAAATAAGTATTATTCTTATGATGGTGATGATTTATAAATATTTTTATTTTTTATTTTGAAGAGGAAAGATTTTGTCCAGGCCCGGGTTTCTAACCCGGGTCGCCCACGTCCTCTAGCTTGGTACTCAAACCAACTGAGCTAATCATGTTGGCTCCCAACATGCTAGAGACCTGGGTGACCCGGGTTCGAATCCCGGCCTGGACAAATCTTTTCTCTTCAAAATAAAAATTTAAATATGTACTTCGAAACGTTGTTCCAATTAAATTACAATGAATGAATGGAAACAATGATTGAATGGAAAAAATGAATTAAATAGATTTTTTAATTTTAAATCCAGTATATCATCAAGTACTTATAAATTATTACTTACATTATTTTACAGAATATATAAAAACAAGTGATACGACTATTGAAGCAAAAGATGTCAAAATGGAATTTCCGAACGCTAAAAACACACAAAGTCGTTGTAATCTGAAAATTGAAATTTTTCGCAATTGAAATGCTTCTTTTACTGCCTAACGGCGGACCAACACCCATTTCCCAAATTACACAACTGTTCACTTAATTGTACTACAATTGTACAAGTTCAGAACATTCAAAATGTGTTCCCTCCTAGTTGGCCTACTCAAATGGAGTACCCATATAGTATTTCACAATGAATAAAATAATCAAATGTTCTTAAATTTAAGGTTTATTTATATATAAAAAAATGGAGCGCAGTGACTCAGTGGTAGAGCAATGGACAGCTTTTTCGAAAATTCCGAGCTCAAATCCGGCTTTTGCAGATAATTTATTTAACGTACTAACAGCCTGGAATGGATTCTATAGAACCCTCCTGGGGCTCGCCCAGCCTCTAAAAAGTTCAAAATTCGGATAAAAACGGCCAGTGAGCAATCTAAGACTCTTCATTTTTCGTAGTGGTATTGGTTTATTTTATAATAAAAAAGTTTATTTCTTATAAAAAAAAAAATGTCTTGTTCTTAGTTCACTCCATTCTCTGTATTGAAACAAAAATAACAGTCTTAAAATGCTGTTTTTCAATATATTCTTCTATAAGTCCAACACACTTTATACAACGCTTTGGGAACATTTCTATACCATGAAAAAAAATCATTTTCTACTTGGTTAAAAAAATGTTCTTCCACTGCTGCTCTTCGTCGGTGTTAAATCGCCAAAATTCAATTCAGCAGTGAATTCGTTCCTGTTTTTCAGCAGCTGAAAGAATTTTTGGAATTCATCATTTGAATTTTAGAGAAAATCTTCTGCAGCCATAAATACAACTCCAAACGCAACTTCCACTGTTGTAACCTCCCATAATTCACCAGTAAACAATACCTCAGCCAGTAAGAATTCAGAATCTCAAGGTTTTTCTGACCCTGTGCCACCACCTGTATATGTCACCAAAATTGACAATTTTCTGTCTTTCGGTGATGAAATCGCCAATTTAATTGGGCAACCAAACTTCAGGTGCTACGCACGCGTTCAGGATATCAAAATAAATACTGATACCAAAGAAGACTATACAAAACTGATTAATCATCTTACTGCTAATAATTACGATTTTCATTGTTACCAGCTAAGAGAAGATAAAGCATACCGTGTGGTCTTAAGAGGTCTTCACTCAAGCACCCCCACAGCTGCCATCGAAAAAGGCCTTGAAGAAATAGGCCATAGTGTCAGAAATATATCTTGTGTTCTACACCCTACAGAAAAATACCCACTACCACTATTTTTTGTAGATTTAGAACCAGCTCGAAATAACGCCGAGGTATTTCAGATCTCAAGGCTGGTATATTCTACGGTAAGATTTGAGCAGCCCCGACAAAAACCACTAATAGTGCAATGCACAAAATGTCAAAATCTGGGACACACAAAGGCTTACTGCCATCACCAGGCCAGATGTGTCAAATGTGCCGGCTCACACTCATCTGACGCATGCTCGAAGCCTAAGGAGGATCCTGCAAAATGTGCACTCTGTGGTGAAGACCATCCTGCTAGCTACAGGGGTTGCGTCGTATATAAAATCCTCTATAGACAGAGATCGCACAATACTGCATACAAAAAAACCTAACAGAAGACCTTAAATGTTGTTCCTGAACCTGCCAATTTATCGGATTTCCCAGAACTGCCACAAACATCCATCAGCGAGCAGCATCCCACTACTTCAACGATCACCGATTTACAGGAAGAGATAAAGCCGCCTTCTCAAGCCTACACCAAGACTCTACAGCAGCCGCGACGTCAGACGCATCAGAACACCCAATCTAAACCCCTAACCTCTCAACCCAAGCCACAGATCCCCAAAGCACAGTCCCAACCTCCACGACGTCCTATCCCTCCTCACCACTTACCCCTCCGTGTTAAACTTCCTCCAGAACACCCACTTCCAGTTTCATCACAACCTTCTCTCCACGTAAACCCCACATTACATAGACCAACGAAAGTTGATCTACCTCCTCGTCCCCAACGCCGGGCTCAGCACCCAGTCAACACCCCTACTGATTTTCCATCTCAACCTCCTCATCCATATCCATTCCAAATCCATAATCCCACCGACATACATTCCATCCTATCTTCCTTCCTGATAGACCTACAACAAACTATCAAACCGCTCATCACCCTCCTCACTAGACTCCTCACAGAAATTCCATTTAACTTCCCGCGATGAATGCGAAGCCCCTAGCTGTCCTCTTATGGAATGCGAACGGACTATACAACCACCGAGACGAACTTGACATATTTCTGCATGACAATCAGATTGACATTGCCCTACTGACTGAAACTCACTTCACTAAACGTTCATATTTTTATATACGCGACTATATCACTTATAGATCTGACCACCCAGACAACACTTCCCACGCCGGTTCTTGCATCCTTATCCGTAAAACGATTCCACATTCCCTTATTCCCTCAACTCCAAATGAGGCTATCCAAGCAACCTCTATCATCATATCAACTCGTCCCTTCCATCTTACGTTATCAGCTGTATACTGTCCTCCTGGCAATTCTCTATCCAATAACCAACTAGAATCATTATTCCAATCCCTCGGATCACGCTTTATTGCTGGATGAGACTATAATGCTAAACACCAACGATGGGGCTGTCGAACATCCAACTCTCGTGGCAATATCCTGTCTCATGTCTGTACTTCTCGTAGTTATTCAATCCTCTCTCCCCCGAATCCTACCTATTGGCCAACTTCCCTGAAAAAACGCCCTGATATCCTGGATATATTTGTCACATCCCAGATTTCTCCTTCCCACGTATTAATCAAATCCCTGGATGACCTCTCCTCAGATCACAGTCCAGTTCTGCTCTCATTACACTCAACCTTCATTCCAAAGCCCTCCTCTCCTTCACTGATTACAGGACGAATTAACTGGGAGCAATTTAGTAACGATTTGGAAAATAAACTAGACCTATGGATTCCACTCAAGACTAAACAAGACATTGACAGCGCAATAGAAATACTTACAGCAACAATAAAAGACAGTATAAAAGATAACACTACCATAAACAGAAATAATATCACACAACAGACTAACCTGCCACAGCACCTTCGCAGCTTGCTAAGCGAAAAACGCAGAGCAAGATCGAAGTGGCACAGGACTCGTTGCCCATCAGATAAAACGTATTACGCCCAACTGACTAACAAACTGAAAACGGAGATTAGAAACTACAAAATCCAAAATTTGCTTAGTGTGACTGAAAATCTTACGACTACTAATAATTCACTATGGATGACCACCAAAAAGATCCTTAAATTCAAAGATTTTAACAATCCTCTCCTTACTGAAAATCAAACTTGGTCCAGATCTGACGAAGAAAAATCTCACATATACGCCCAACACCTCTTCAAAACCTTTAATCCACACCCTGATATCCTCAACCCTATTCACATTGAGTGTATTGAAGCAGAACTGGATATCCCACTCCAAATGAGTCTCCCTCCTAAGGCTTTTCATCCGTCAGAAATATCCAATGTTATTCATAGTTTGCCTTCCCGTAAAGCTCCTGGACATGACCTAATTACAGCTCGCATCCTAAAATCCCTTCCTCGAAAAGCTATCATATTCCTCACATACATTTATAATTCTGTAATCCGTTCTACCTATTTTCCCGATACATGGAAACTAACTATAGTAAAAATGATCCCAAAATCCAAAAAGCCTCCAGAACTTCCATCCTCCTATCGTCCTATCTCCCTCTTACCCATAATGGGCAAGATCCTCGAAAAGGTCATACTAAAACGTCTCTATCCCATCCTAGAAAGTAACCACATAATCCCAGACCACCAGTTTGGTTTCCGAACATCCCACTCCACTATCCAGCAATGCCATCGTGTGGTGGATGTTGTCTCCTCTGCATTGGAGCGTAGATTGTACTACACAGGAGCCTTTCTCGATGTAGAACAGGCTTTTGATCGAGTCTGGCACCCAGGTCTCCTTTACAAAATCCGTCACTTCCTTCCTCCTACATACTTTTTGATCATTCACTCCTTTTTAACTGGCAGAACATTTAAAGTAAATCATAATGGTTCCTACTCTCCTCTCTATTCCCAGTCTGCTGGTGTTCCTCAGGGTAGCATCCTCGGTCCTATCCTCTACACAGTATATACAGCTGACATCCCAACCCATCCTAACACCTTCATCTCCACCTGATGACACATGTGTGTTATCACTTAATAACGACCCATATATTGCATCCCAATCCCTTCAATCACATTTATCAAGTCTCGAAGAATGGTGTCGGAATTGGAGAATTAAAATCAATTCCAAAAAGTCCCATCAAATTACCTTTACCCTTCGCCGAAAACCCATGACTTCCTGTCCTACTGTATCATTTAACAGTACTCCACTTATCCCTGTTGAACAGATCCGCTACCTAGGACTCAACTTAGACAAACGTCTTACTTGGAACCCTCACACAAGACT
The DNA here is from genome assembly GCA_964056705.1 of Troilus luridus. Taxonomy (NCBI): domain Eukaryota; kingdom Metazoa; phylum Arthropoda; class Insecta; order Hemiptera; family Pentatomidae; genus Troilus; species Troilus luridus. Next base: position 193,489,865 of record OZ057412.1, on the reverse strand, counting down.
GAAAAGACAAGAAACAGCTAGACGCTTCCGACTACTTCAACACATACTAGACAAACGCTCAAAGCTTCATATCAATTACAAAAGACTTATTTATGTTACTGTGATAAGACCTATATGGACTTACGGAATTGAACTATGGGGCTCCACCAAACCTTCAAATTCCTCTCGTATTCAATCATTGCAATCCAAAATCCTTCGCAAAATCCTAAACGCTCCTTATTTTGTCAGAAATAAAACCATCCATAATGACCTAAACGTTCCATATGTTACCGATTTAGCCCATTCCAGATACCTATCATTCCATAATAAACTCCAGGCCCATCCAAACCCACTAATTTCCATCCTTGGTTCCAATTCCAACCCGGACAATCCTCCTAGGCATCTGAAGAGAAGATGGCCTCGAGACCTCCTATAATAGAAATATAATTAGAGTGCTGCCAATGGGTAGTGCCTTTACACGTCCTTTCATGTATTTATTTATTCAGCCCTTGTACTAGATGTATATATTACAGTTGTACAATTCAATAAAATAATTTTAAAAAAAGAGAAAAGAATTTTAGAGAAACAATGATTGAATGGAAAAAATGAATTAAATAGATTTTTCATTTTACACTTTATTCATCTTATACCTAAGTATAGCATAAAATGAATAAATAATATACAAAATTCTCAATTGATCAAATATAAACATTAGATTAATGATTGAGGTATATCATGGTTGATTTTTAATTATGGCTAATAATATTTTTTTTAATTATAATTATTATTTCCAATTTAATTGAGTGCTAATCGATGCACAATATTTTTGTTAATCTATTCTTTGCTAATCTTTAAATAGATTGGATGGTTGACTAAAACGTGAGCATACAACAAATAATTGTCCATGGGAGAAACATGAATGTTCTTGGTCCAAACCGCAAATCAAGATTGTCTGGCCTCGAGACTTGATGGTCATAGCAATAGCCATGTGTATATCAAATTGAAGTATTTTGAACTGTATTTCGGGTTCTGATGGTATCATTGGAATACTTGGCTACAGGACTATTTCTCCTTTAAAGATTCCAGTCAACATTGCTACCTCAATAATATTCCCGGTGATATTTTTGGTGGATGACATAATTGGTGGATTCAAATTACGCATAATCAATAATAATTCCCGTCACATATCACTTAGGGGTATGAAAAATAGTTAACATCCTATTCTCAGACCCACTGAATATTCACACAAAATTTCATAAGAATCGGTCAAGTCGTTTCGGAGGAGTTTTGTTACACTGTGACACGACAATTTTATATATTAGATATATAAGTAATAAATTATCAGCACGTAATCCAGCTGTGAGAGAGAGAGCTCTGCTGTAATTGCTACAGATTACCTTAGGTTAATCTCGCAAATTGTGCGGATATAACTCACATTTCTTATGCTATTTGGAGATATAAATTGCCGTATTAATATCAGAAGTCGTAAGGGAGAGGCTGTATTTTAACTGTGAGGCAATTCAGTCCCACTACCCCTTTCAGCTCTTTGGAGTCTTTTATGTTAAGGACTTTTATTAATAAATGTTTTATAAATTTATATCTACAATTTGCAATTATCATTTTAATACTTATTTATTAATTAAACTTACCTGTTAATACATGTATAAAACACAAATTCATGGTATGTATCTCGATTTAGTTGAATTTTCTAAAATAATAAATCTGTTTTTCGATTTTTTTTAATAAATTGAATAAAATTTTCATAACTAATATAAAGAAAGACTACTGATAAATGTTTCTAAATTTACTAAGATTTATTCAAACATTCTTTTACCCATGCTATTTAAATTTAAAAAATAAACGTAGTCTTTAATATTATTATATATTCAAGGACAAAACAGATATTTAGTTTAAAATAATTTCAAAATTAATTTGGTTTACGGATATAGTTTTCCTGTAAATAAGACAATTTCATTGTTATCAGAGTTCGCAACAAATTAATTTAAATAAAATAACATTACAAATAAATAATTTAAAAATTATACTCAATCATGATAAATTGCAATTACTCTAAATCGTATTGGAATATTAAAAACCTATAGAACTTTTACCAGTATCAGTGCATGATCGTGTTCTATTATAGTTCTTGCCTAGCTTTTGCTGTAAGGAGGCAATTTCGTCTAGATTAAGTATATTTTTTTACTTTAATATAGCCCTTTATAGAGACTGAGTGTGCCCCAGTAGGATCTACAGTGGGTGTTATCAGATTAAGAAATTTATCTGACAAAGTTGGATCTGAACCCTGGATCTTAAGCCTTGCGACTAAGCGCTACATTCTTATCCTCACCGCTCCCATGTAATATTAGGCAAATTACATTTTGCATATTATTAATTTCAGTTTATAGGTTTGAATACTGAAATTAATTATATCTAAAATATCCTCATCAAGTATGAACCCTCTAGATTTTAGGCTCACCAACTATTAGTCTTTCTTTTTTTTCGATTCTGACTCGTTTTCCATTTTTCAATGAAATAGAATCCAGAGCTACCCTCTTATTATAAATTTGTTTTTGTCATACCACGGTATTTTTATATTTTACGAGTTAACATTTATCTCATACCTCCTTGATTGCATATTCGCTAAAACTGCATGTCCTCAAAAGGATAAAAGAACCTTCGACACAGGTGACATCATCTGCCTGTTAGAACTGGTATAATTTTCTTGTCTTCATTTTAATGTCTCATCTGGAAAGAAAGATGATGAGAAGCTTCGCTCGCCGGAGATAACCTTTGTATCGATGGATTTGTAAACACGGGCAGTTTGAATATACAGTAAACCTTCGTCGTAGGACCCCCAAAAAGACAAGAGAAGAGAATAAAATCCAAAAACTCAATAAACAAAAACAAAATTTTAATTAAAATTAAAAACACTGATATAATTCGCATAAAACATCTAAATGCCACCAAATAGGTAATTCCTAAATTATTGATAACTAGGGACTTGTTTAGTTTCTTGAACAATTAAAGATCAGCAATAGTTCTCCAAATGAAGCCTTTATCAGTTTGAGATCATTAATATGAAATAACTTGGTTCGGGATGAGAAGAAATTTATTAAATGTATCTGGTTATTCAAGATTCTTTTAAAACATCTTGAATAACCTGTTTTATTTAAGATGTCTGTTACTCTTTTCAATAAAAGATTTAAAAAAATCCGCACTGATGGAAGGTCTTGAGTTCAAGACAATAGTTGTGCAGGGAAACGAGTTGCGCATGATCACTCTCAACTGTTAGGTTTCCCTACCATTTAAGAGTTTATAGAGGCTGGGAAAGCCCTTGGAGGGTCTGCAGACGCCACATGGTCCATCCGTGGCTGTTAAGAGGCTTAATAATTTATCTGCCACTATCGAATTTGGACCGGGGTCCTTCAGCACATCAATTCATCACTCCACACTCTGAGCTACTCCACTCCCTCGTTCTATAAGCGATGGGTGGGTAAGTTTTGTCGAGTTCAAGTTGCCAAATAGATATCAGTGTCTCATAACATAAGGAACTTTACTGTATGATTTATTTCTACTATGCTTAATCATTTATTAAATCCTAAATTATTACGAAGAGAATATCTATTTTTAATTTATTTTATTATATTAGTTATGGGGGAGAGGAGTGGCTCAGTGGTAGAGTACTGAGCAGCCATGCCGGAAATCCTGGTTCAATTCCCGCTGCAGGCCATGATTTTTATTTAGTCTGTTTGCAGCGGGAGATGGATCATATAGGATCTAGGACCCTCCTGGGGCCCACCCAGCCTCTATAAAATATTATAAAAACAGGGTACCCAAAATAAGGGGGAAAATCTGGCGGTCGAGCGTGACCTAGGACAAGTCACCTCCTTGCAGAACCGTTGTCCATGAAACAGTATAGTCTCTACCATGTACTGAACCCCAGACCCTTCATTGGTTCTAGTGGTACAGGTTTTTTTTTTTTTTTTTAGATTAGTTATTGATTTTATTAATTTTTTAATATTTTTATTTGAAAATTAATAAAATCAATAATTAATATAATAAAATAAATTATAATAATTATAATGACGTATGTCAACAAGATCCAAATTAAAATAATGTTCAAAGAACATACTTCCCCTCGTATACATCGCAAACTCGAGAACGCGGGGACATCGGATCAGTGAAAAGAAAAGATATGACCATGACCGGGGAACGAGCCTGATGTAGCCAGGATAGCTCAATTGGTTGAGTTAAAGACTAGCGATCTGGACGACCCGGGTTCGAGTCCCGGTCCTGGAAATATATTTTCTTTTTAAGTAAAAATATTTAATTATCTATTTTTGTTGGGAATATTTTCTGAAAGGTCTTCACAAAATAAAGAAAAATATGATTTTTACTAGTATAAATTATATTAAGTTTTTAACCATTATTAAACTCTGAACTAATCACCACCTTTCAAAAGAACAATGTCATATCTCAAAAAACCTCATTTTTCTATTATAAAAATAATAAAAATTAGTTATTGGTAAAGCAAAGCATTTCTATTGTAATGATGTTATAGAAATTCTTTTAATAAACCTTAGACAATTATTAAAAGCACACAATTTTTTTTTATATAAACATATGTTTATTTTATGCATTTAAAAAATCAAATTCAAACCTGCTCAAAATAATTTTTTTTGAAATATGTTGGAAATGGAATATCAAGTATGTCGTTCCCGAATAAAAAAGCTCAAGCTACTGAAGGCTTAACTCAAAAAAGCCAATTTTAATGATAATAACATAGTCAAAACTATTGTAATAGCTAATTCATCACAATGTGTTGAGTAGTCACTCCTCACACCAGGGAAATATTTTTGCCTTGTACAGTTAGTTAAGTGTATGCCCTGTATGTATGAATAAGATTACAGCTACAGAAGAAGCCGGCGTATGCCATGCTATTTTAGAAAATAGATAAAAGCGGAATAAATTATAGATTCTTTAGGCGGGAAATAGCCGCATTTGCATAAAACAAGGCTTTGAAATTGTTATTGCTCGGGGACTGGGCGGCTGGCTGGATACACCGCATTAGAATCCCCACTGCAAGGCCCAGAACAATTACGATCGCCGCGGAAAATACTTATAGACGCATTCAATGGCTCTTAAATACAGAATAAAGGTTTTATAATTTAATGGTACATGTGAGGAATTTGTTATAAAACAATGAAGTGAAAGAAATCAAGATAGAATATTTTAAAAGTTTCAATTACCGGCTGTTTATAAACGAAAATTGTAAATATCTGTATCCTGGAGGTAAAAGACAACATGTCCATAAAATAGGTGATATTTTCATAAATAAATATTTCCAATTGCTTATCTGCCAATACAAATACGAACAATATCCTGTAATCTGTTTCAGTAACAAAAAAACAAATATCAATATTCCAAAGTGATGGAAATCCCGAAGTTATTTACAATGAAAAATAAAACAAAAATATTTTTTAACATTGTGAAATAAAACAACGTGATATTGATTAATAACAATAACGATAATATAAGCAAAATAATTACAAATAAATAAAATCTTTTGACCCCCACCCAGAACATTTTATTCTCTATATTTATTCGGTCAACAAATAATTAAATGAAAGCTAATTATTTAATAATTTATTTTATCTTTAATACATATATATAAATATGTATAACGACAATTGAGATTTTAAAAAAATCACCTGTACACTATACATTGTACCACTACTGTACACAGTAGTATTTGAAAAAAAATTAAAGGACATGAAAAGATAACAACAAAGCTTTGATGATATAAGCGTTTCGCACCTTCAAACCCAAACAAACAAACAAGACAATAACGTTTTCATTTTCATTTAACAACAGACTATCGAAGAAATCTGAAAACAAAATTACTCCAATTCTATAAAACACAAAATTCTTCTGGATTTTATCTGATAGCTAACGATTGTACATGGAGGTGAGTAGGGCGCCAGGTTTTCTTCCAGTCAAGGATAAAGTGCTCCCAGGAAGGTACTCGAACAATCATAGTCGATTCACGTGTAGCTAACACAGTAATAATTTATCTGTCACGGGTGGTAGAGCACTGAGTTGCTGTAATGTAGGTCCTCGGTTTAAATCCCGCTGCAGGCAGACTTTTATTTTACATATTAGCGGCACAAGATGGGTTCTAGTACACCCTCCTGGTGCACACCCATCTTTTTGGTTGGTACGCAAAATAGGGGGAAAATCTAGCGGTTGAGCGTGATCTATGACAAATCACCTCCTTGCACAACCCTTGTCCAATAAAGAGTAGATTCTTATCATGTACTGGACCAAAGACATGATTTGTAGAGGTACAGGTTTTATAACATCCAGTCTCGAACATTAACCTACGGACTGAAATAATATCCATCCTACTGATGTAGTAAAATTTGAAATTAAATAATTACAATTTTTAATTTTTATTTTTTACTTAATTATATTCATATGTAAACTTGTCATATGTCTTTAAAATATTGCTTTATAATCGGGAAAGATAGATACAAAATTTTAATTATTTAAAAATCAATCAAAATTCATAAATAATAAAGAATTAACAAAATCTAAAGATGGCAAGACAAAGAAGAAGAAGTTTGCTCCCCATGACTAACTGGGAGGAGTTCCTGAAAGATGCGAAATCAGAATTCGAGGTCTTGTACGAAGAGAAGATCAATAAAGAGTTCTCGAAGGATGACTTCGAGTTTATCCGCACTGTCGGTAGAGGAGCCTTCGGACGCGTCTTCTTGGTACGTATGATAAGTACCGGAGAATATTACGCTATTAAAGTACTGGACAAGAGTGCCATAGTTAAGTCGAAGCAGGTGAAGCATGCGCTCAACGAAAAGAAGATACTCCAGGGCATCAACTTCCCTTTCTGCGTTTATTTGAACTATGCTTTCATGGACAACAGTTACCTGTACTTCGCCTTACCCTTCATCGTCGGCGGGGAGATGTTCAATCTGCTGAGGAAGATGAGGAAATTCGACGAACCTCTGGCGAGGTTCTACGGCGCTCAGATCTTGCTCACCTTCGAGTACTTGCACTATTGCAACATGATCTTCAGGGATCTCAAACCGGAGAATATCCTCATCGATCAGAGAGGCTATTTGAAACTGACCGATTTCGGTTTCTGCAAAATCCTCCAAGGGAGAACTTACACTCTGTGCGGCACTCCGGAATATCTTGCTCCAGAGATCATCCTCAACAAAGGATACGGTTTGTCTGTGGATTGGTGGACCTTCGGCGTCCTCATGTTCGAAATGGCTTCCGGCTCAGCTCCTTTCCATGCAAGAGAGCCGATGAAGATTTACGAGAAGGTTGTAAGCGGGAAGTACAGTATGCCTAAGCACTTTTCGCCAGACCTTTCGGATCTCGTGACTAATCTTCTTCAAGTCGATCTGTCGAAGCGTTTCGGTAACCTGAAGAACGGAGTAGCAGATATCAAAGATCACGCGTTTTACAAGGAGGTCAACTGGATATCCCTAGTTAACTACAGAGTGGATCCACCTTATGTTCCAAACGTAACAGGAGTAGCCGACACGAGTAATTTCGATAAATACAAAGAGGTAGCTTTGGAAGTCTCGGCGAAAGATACTTATGGTAAGGAATTTGAAGATTTTTAAATTTCCAATAATATTGCTAATGCATTGAGGTCTTCAAATACACAGAAATAATACCAATGAAGTCCTTGAGAATACAGAATTGGCACTGGAAGCTTTCACTTTATTTATTATATTATTTATGTTTGTCTAGTTTATGATGACGTAAATTAATAAGAACTAAAATTATGACAACGACAATTATGTAAATTTAATCAGCAATTACCATGGCAACAGTCAACGAGATTTTTTGACAAGCTTTGAAAAAAACACCAACACTCTATAGTTTAACCATATTGTTATATAAGAAAAGCCTATTTTTTTGTGTGTTTTTTTTTAGTGGTTATGTCGATGGTCCAAATCCGGGTGTGGCCATCGAACTATTTAATGTGTTAACAACCACGGATGGACCATCGCAGATCCTCTCTCACCCGGTCACTATAAAGTTGCTCGATTTAATTAAGAAAATTGCCTAATCTAGGTAAAATTATCTCCTTCCACAACCGTTGGAACAGAACAGACCCTCCCATGGTGCATACCAAATCTATCTCATGTACTATATAATATAAATTGAAATGATTAACTTCAATATCTCCTCTAATCTGCATGAACTTAACCTATACCACTGCAACCCGTGAATGGGTCTGGGGTTCAGTAAATGGTAGAGACTGTACTGTTTCAAGGACAACGATTTCCCTAAGCAGTTAGACAATAATAGGTTGATTGAGCCTACATCTTAGAATGATCTATTGTAAAATAGTTAACTCATTTATTGATAGTACTAACTAGGTCAAATTTCTTTATAAATTTGAACGAATTTTGAAACATAAGTACTTACCATTAATAATCATTCCTTTTAGAAATATTTGACAATTATTACGCTCTTATTAATATTTATCAAACATACAATGACTCGTTGTACGATAAATCATACAACTGCTCATATAATTGTCCTAGAAACCAGCCAGTCGATGCCCAGCCAATCAGATCACTGAAAGAGTTTCTCCGCCCCGGACCCGAACAGATATAAATACAGAGTGATAGAAGGCTATTTTCAGTCTCAGATTAAGCCCTATGAGAGCTAGCAGCACCTCAAGCGAAGCTATGCCAAAGAACATAACTAAACAAGAAGAAAAATTGGAAGAATGGAATTACTGTCTCGTTATCATTGATTTCTCTTAATATCACTGGCTCGTTGGAATATCTGGAGGCAAAAGGATTTCAGAAAATCTAAGATTGGTGGCTATGATCCTGTTTATCAATTTGGGGAACGATTTAGAAATATGGAAATTGCAGCTGGGTTATTTAAATCTCGGATGGGATACTACCTGATAGATGCTTGATAATTTTCTGATTGAGATATCTTGAGTATATCCAGTTAGTTGTCAAATGATATTAAGAACTAGTTGGTTGCTCTTATGAATAGATATACTATAGAGTTTTTATTATTCGAAGATTTTGTTTGGATTATCCAAAGGGGAGGACAATGCCACTCAAAACAAAAAACAGTAAGTTCGTAATTTAAAAAATCGTAGTCATAGTGCGGTGGATGTGGTCTCCTCTGCATTAGAACGTGGATCATATTGCTCGGGCGTCTTTCTTGACGTGGAACAGGCTTTCGACCGAGAATTAAAATAAATTCTCAAAAATCCCATCAAATCACTTTTACCTCACGTCGTAAACCAATGACTTCCTGCCCTTCAGTATCCTTTAATAATATCCCACTTGTGCCTGTAGAACAGATCCGATACTTAGGGTTGCATCTCGACAAACGATTAACCTGGAATCCTCATACAAGACTGAAAAGACAAGAAACCGCTCGACGTTTCAGGCTACTTCAACACTTACTAGACAAACGCTCTAAGCTCCCAGTTAATTACAAAAGACTCATCTACATGACCATCATACGACCTATTTGGACTTACGGAGTAGAGCTTTGGGGCTCCACTAAGCCATCAAATTCTTCTCGTATCCAATCCCTACAATCCAAAATCCTTCGTAAAATCCTCAACGCTCCTTATTTTGTTAAGAATAAAGTCATCCATAACGACCTTAATGTCCCATTTGTTGCTGATTTGGCCCGAACCCGGTATCTATCCTTTCATAACAAACTTCATTTCCACTCAAACCCTCTAGTTTCAAATTTAGCTTCCTCTTCAATTCCCGATAATCCTCCGAGGCGTCTGAGAAGAAGATGGCCACGTGACCTTCTTAGTTGAACTAGTGATTTGAGTACTACCAGTGGGTAGTTTCTCAACTTGCCATTACTCATGTCATTTTGTATCGCATAGCCTATTTACTGGATGTATTTTATTTTATACAGTTGTAAATATCAATAAATAAATTTTAAAAAAAATCGTAATTTCATTGTGTAGTTTTTGGACATATTAAAAAAATTATCATATTATTATCCTTGCTCTACGGTCCTAAAAGAATACGGACCTCCACCAGCACAGGCAACCAATCTCTGCCATCTTGCGCTATTTTCCTCCAGATTTGTAAACCCAGGAGCTTTAAGCCCTGCGCCCCATCGTCCAACCATCTGATCCGAGGGCGTCTTCTATTTCGATTCCGCCCGTTTTTCCATTAAGCATTCTCAGTTGTATCCTGGGCAATTGCATTCATTCTACATGTCCCTGACTCTCTTTATCAATGCCGTCATGTCTCTATACATCTTGATCAGCTCCTCATCCCTTCATCTTCTTCTTACACCATTTCGGGCACTCCAACCACATTCTTCTTAATATTTTTTTCCCAAGAAATTATTTAAATAAATATACAAAAATATTATATCTTTGGAGTAAAGAATTAAAAATTTGGAGAATTTATGCTACTTAACGAGTAATATGAATAATAAAAAATGCCACTCCAAAAAGGCCAAAATCAGGCGCTACAATGCACTGGTAAAACCAGTAATATTGTACGGGACAGAGACCATGTGCTTTCCCAGTTTAGATAAACTTCTTAAAATAGAGAGAAGGATTCTTAGGAGAATTCAAGGCCCCAAAGAAACACCAGAAGGATACCGGCCGAAATCTAAAAAGAAATTTACTTTGAAATGAGTGATTTGGAAACAGAAATGTGGCTTAGAAGACTCAGGCTTTATAGTCACATGATGCGAATGAACGAGAAGAGACTAAATAATAAAATGTTCACCAAAAGTACACGCTATAACTTCAAACAAGGATACACAGGTTACCCTAAATAGGGGTAAACTCTGAAATCGTGATCAAAAACAAATCATCTCCATGCACAACCGGTGTCCATGAAACAGTATAGTCTCGATCACGTAATGAACCCATGACCCTTCATGAGTTTTAATTGTACAGGTTTCATATATGATTTGTCTTTGATCACAATCAACCGTCAGAGTTTCCCCCTAATTAGGGTATCCACTTTATAGTGACTGGGTGAGCCTCAGGAAGGTTACATATCTCAAAATGGATCCATCCCCGGCTGTTTACACATATAATAAAATATACCGAATTTGAATCTATGACCTTCGCCATGGCTATTCAGTGGGACTAACACTCAGCCACTTCGCTCCCACGTATAACTGTGCATAATTTTCGATACGAAAAAATGTCATTATAAGCCACAAAATATAGTCTGTATTCAATAAATTATTATTAATGGATATTTAATATATTAATATGGTCATTAGACGGCTTTATCCGTTGTGTGGGCTTGTAGTCTTTATAACTCATCGGCGTGGCTCAAACTGTGCAATAAAACCCTGAGCTGGTCATCAGAGGACCATCCCCAATCACACACCTCCGCCTTAGTACCCCATAAAGGAGCCATTTTATTAGCCCAAGCTTCTTATATTATCTATATTGCGTTCTCTTTTATCACCGCGGGAGTGATCCTAATGGTAAAAAAGAGAACTACTCTGTTGGCCCACTAACAGGCTGTAAACCTGGCGGTAGGCTTTTGGAGCAAACACTGTTCTCCAGGTGTCTGATGATTCTCGAAACAGTCTTAAACTAACTTTAACATAACTTTAAAATATAAGATAATACGGGACATCCCAACCCATCCAAGCACCGTCCTCACTACGTACGCTGATGACACATGTGTGTTATCAGTAAATAAGGATCCATTTGTTGCTTCCCAATCTCTTCAATCCCATATCTCAGACCTTCAAGAATGGTGTCAAAATTGGAGAATTAAAATAAATCCTAACAAATCCCATCAAATTACCTTCACCCTTCGTCGTAAACCTACGAATTCCTGCCCTACTGTATCCTTTAATAATATTCCACTGAACTCTGTCGAACAGATACATTACCTAGGACTCCATCTGGACAAACGTCTCACTTGGAATCCTCATACAATACTGAAAAGACAAGAAACTGCTCGACGTTTTCGCCTACTTCAACACCTACTGGACAAACGCTCTAAGCTCCCAATTAATTATAAAAGACTCATTTACATGACAGTTATCAGACCTATTTGGACATACGGAGTTGAGCTTTGGGGCTCTACTAAACCATCAAATTCATCTCGTATCCAATCCTTAGAATCCAAAATCCTTCGTAAAATCCTCAATGCTCCCTATTATGTCACAAACAAACACGACAAGATCCATACGCACTCGAATCCTCTAGTCTCTCAACTTGCTTCCCATACTATTCCTGATAACCCTCCGAGGCGTCTCACAGTGGAACGAACCAACGCATTTGTTGGACATTGGACCAATTCTCTAATAACTAAATTTGTCCTTTATTTTGATTTTAAATTATACTTTATACTTCTCAACAAAATCCATAGATAAATTTATTGTGAAATCAAGTCTTATATAAAAAATTCTGAAATAAAATATAAATTTTTCAAAAAACTCATATTTTTAAAGCAATCCACTGTTTGAGGTAATGCATTAAATTAATCGTGCACCTACTGGAAAAAAACACGTCCATAATAAGATATTTTAGGCAAATAAAACTTGGGATTATTTCAAACGTCTGGGATTTTTCGGTGAAAATTGGGTGATAAAATTAAATAATCGCTGTTTTTCCTTCAAAGTTGACGGGCATATTTCACGTATATAAATGACAGTTACAATGGTGGTATTTTTGTGGATTCCTTTATTTAAATTTCGGGGCCGTAAGACAATACAGCCACTCGAAATAACTCCTTAAGGAAATAAAAGCCAACGTGTCTAGAATAAATACTACAAGACATTTGTCCGAAAAACACTCGGCTATGGACAAATTGAATTTATTAATGCGAGAATCGAACCCGATACACTCCGACAAAGGACAAACAGAGACAGAAAGGGGAAGAATAAAGTTTAAATTATGGTCTAAGGGTGGAGAGGAGGGGAAAATAAAGGAAGTGAGCGAACTATTTGATATTCAAAGAGTGCGGAAGGGAAATATAGGAAACATTCTCCAGAGAATACCAACTCCACTTACACACTTGATGGCCACGTTTGTTTTATAGTATTCCGATAAGGATTTAAATTATATGTGTATATAAAATTTAAATGTGTATTTACTTACAGTATATAACATATATAGTAGAGCGTAATAGTAAAATATAATAATATAAAAGAATCTCTTTCCAAACCGTTAAAAAGAATATGTAGTTAATTATTTGACAAGTGAGGAAAGTGGCATTTTATTACACCTAAGTGAATTTTACTATTTATACTTGTTAACATTTGATAATTAAACGAGGGTGTTGTAAGCACTTTTATCACGTGTCAAATATTACATTTTTCCTGTAACCATTTAAAAATTAAGAAATTAAAGGTGTTTTGTTAAAACTACACTAGTGCTATCACTTTTTTCTCTTACTAACCACGCAAATTTTAACTCTAGGACGGTTTACTCGTTGAATTATTTATTTATTATTATTTAGAATATAATATTCTATTAATTCATCACTATATATTTCCATTTTTTAATTTGTTTGTGGTCTAGATCTCCAAATTTGTGATTTGTGAAGGTTCTAATAAATTTAAGGTTATATTAAATATTTCTATAAAATCGCTACAAAATAAATAAAATCTATGAATTAAATATAAAACAGTTCTAAAATTATTTATTTTAACATTTTAGGAATATAAAATGAATAATATTATAATACCGCCATTTAACTTTTAAAACAACAGAGTGGTGATTGTCAAATTCGATCTACGTTGCTGTTACTTTCCCTCACTAGTTTTAGTTAAGTAATGGATAGCATTACTCATTGGTTGCAGGAAAAAATCATACTTTTATAGTTGAATAAACATATGTTTTTATTTGAAATAAATAATTATTTATTTATCCTACTATGATACACAACTGTGCTTGGAATACATTGCTGAGGATGAAAACTAAAGATAACATTAAAGCAATTTTATTCGTCGGTTCCTCTGACCAATGAAATTCAATCATGGCGAAATTGCCTTGACAAAGCGTTACAATAGAAAGTTGTTAAATGTTGTTTCTCTTTGTTTCTGTAAATTACTCGACTACAATTGCTCAAAAATTCCCTCCAAAACAAAGCCTCGAATATGTTCGTACGAATGTTTTAACCTTTTAGGTAAACAATCCGCCTGGGTTAGTAATTGATCCTGCTCTAAAAGCCTGTAACATGTTTTTTTTTTCCTTTACCTACACGTAAATGAAAATGCTAGCAATTAGAGAAGTATGCTTCAGGATAAAAAATAAAAAAGTGCAATCCAGAAACATTCCATGATTATTTTCCATTCAGTTATTCTCTCCAGCTTTATTTTAGTTTTCTCGAAGTAACGTTATATATTTGAGATGATTTATTTTAACAAATCAACTGGATTGTAGCATATATCTATATGAGACCTTAAAATTGAGACCCTTCTCATCACTTAACTTAGTTGTTTTTCGGGTGCTTGTAACATCATCATCATCATCTTCTAAACAACGTTTCACATAAGCTATTGGATAATTATTTTATGTTAGTTTTTTATTAATTTTCTGTTCATTTTAATGAGGTGTATAAAAAAAAAATTACCGTTTTACCAAATTCCAGAGTTCAAAAGTCTGTATATATTTTAATGCTATTATTTACGATCACATAATAATCCCTTCAGAGCATTCTCTAAGCTTGTTTACTAACACTGGACTTCTTCAGTTTAGTAATTTATTTCAAAGAAGAAACATGACAGTGTCCTTCGAAATTCTCGTAATTTTAAGACATTACTGGAAAAAAATTTCACAGCCGCTGAAGCAACTCGTGAAATTATTAAATAGGAAGGGGAAGGTGTCCTTGACCAGCGCACTGCGCGGCATTTGTTTAAAGAATTTAGCAGTGGAGATACGACGTTGGAAAGAAGAAGTGCTCCGAGGGACTATTAATGGATATTGAAGAGGTTCTGAAGGAAGCTGTTGATACGTCCACAAGTACTCGCGAACTTGCCAGGGAGTGTGGTGTGTCGAAAGATACTGTTAGTCTTCTCTCCATGGGGGAGGTGAAACGGTCATTTTTTTTATACACCCCATTGTTATTCAATGAAATTTACAACTGTATTACACTAATACAACAAGTAAATAGGATGATTGGTACATATTGTCATGCATAATGACAAGTAGAGAAACTACCCAATGGTAGTACTAAAATAATAAATTAAACAGAAAAGGTCACGAGACCATTTTATTTAAAGGCTTGACATCTAGTTTAGTGGATCCCCAGATAGTTCTAATGATTGCCATGTATATGAGTCTTTTGTATTTAATTGAGAGCTAAGAGCGTTTGTCTAGTAAATGTTGAAGTAGCCTGAAACGCCGAGCTCTTTCTTGTCGTTTTAGCCTATCATGCGGATTCCAAGTCAATCGTTTGTCAAGTTGAAGCCCTAAGTACCGGACCTGTTCTACAGAAATTAGTGGTATGTTATTAAACAATATAGAAGGACAGGAACTCGTTGGTTTACGACGGAGGTTTATTTATTTAACGTCACTTTAAGCTGATATGGCTTTTCGTACGCCGCTACTGGAAATCATGACTTTAGCCTATCCATATAATAATCTCTCTCTCTTTCCTCTATCATTCTCATTTTTTACGAACCCGAAGAATATACTCCAGACCGAGCCCATACTCCAAGTGGTATAGCAACTGGGAAGAGGAGAAGATGCAAAATAACTAACGCTTAGAACTTGGTCCACACCTGAGCCGAAACTCTACTAATGCCCTTCCGATTTATGTGCTAACTTGGAACGCACGTATTATGTGCTCTAAGGCCTTTCATTGTCGTTATCTGGTGCTAGTTCGAACGCAGGGCACATAAGTAATTGCAATGTATATCATTACTATTTGTATTTAATTTAATAAATACCATGATCCGCTTCAAAACTAAAAAATCAACGCTCAAGCTATTTAAAATAGAAACAATAAAATGTTTATGGCTTCAGAAAATAGTCACCACTTTACTATATAAGAAGATTTTTGTGATTTAATATTTTAGTAACGTTACCTAGCAACAGATCGAGGAGTTAATTTATGTTTAGTCTTTTGTCGTACTCGATCAGTTATGTTATAAATATTTTTAAAATTTGACAAATCACAAAGCAACTGTTCCTGATTCATTGTTGCCATGACAGGAAATATAGCACTGTTTTTAAATTTAAATGTAAAAAATGGATTGCATCGATTTAAAAAAAAATATTGGCTAAATGTTTAAGACTGTAATTTCAATACAAAAAATGCTGAAAAATGAGAGATGACATATTTATTATGTACTTGCGACCCCCCCCCTCCGACAATTGCACGTGTAGTAAGACATATTATGCCCACATGTCTAATTTATTTTATTATGTAGATATTATCAACATAAAAACAAGACAAAATATTTCTTTATATACGAATTTATTTTCTTGCGCGTTATGTTTTTGTGATAGCCCATAACATACTCAAATTATATGCTATAAAATATTCTAATAACGCACATAAAATGCTTAAGATAACTGAAGTATATAAGTTGATAAGGATTAATACTGTACTCGTCTATATAGCTTTCCAAATACCGCATTGTACGTGATCAATTTTTTTAGAAGATAAAATGGGCCTAGTAAGCTTTCCTTAAAATATAAATATATTCTATCATTGAATGTTTTGTAGATCAATAAAAGAGGAATATTCAACCATGCATTGTTTCGTTATATGACAAAGGCATTAGGCAGAGCCTTCTATGAAACCTCCCAGGAGGCTATACTTTTTCCAACATTTCCGACAATTATCGTTATATTCCAACCCGTTTATACAAAATCTCGATACATTATATGCCAAAGCCTTTCTGGTGAATCACTCTATCTATTGGTAAAAACTGCATGAAAATCCGTGCAGTAGCTATTGAGTTTACCGCGAACAAACGCAGCTAAGCACTTCGTTTTATAATATGTATAGATTATATTGTATTAAAAAAAAAAATTCAATATCTCAAAACATACTTAGTGGGCATCCATATTCTAATCGTCTCTCTTACATGGTTAGGAAATAAATACTAAATAGATATTCAATACTAGAATAGTATCGGTACCACTTCTAGAACTTTAAGGACTTAGCTAGTGCAGTTTTATTTATATGTTATTGTTATTATGTTATATTGGCTAGCTCTATGTTGGCAGTGTAAAAATTGAAATAACCTAAATAGATAATTATCTGTAACAAAATGAAATTTCACTTTCAATTAAAAACAATTAAAATAAATAAAATATGTTTTTTAGTTTCATTAGAAATGTTAAATTAATATTTCTTTTTTTTATGTGGGTCTAAATCGTTAATTAAAGCCATCACATAAATAGTTTATAGCAACATTCTTTATTTTCGCTGTATACATTCGTTGTTTTTTTTCGAACAGAGTACCATGTATAAATATTACTTCAATTATTACGGGAAACTTTTTTTATGTCGTGGAAAATATTTCGGTTGGTTCCTATTGGAGAGGATGCGGTTTAGCGCTTCTAAGACTGCTCGATTTCTGATCTCTTTTTCCCTGGATTCGAGATCGATTCTGATATTATGTTAACATCCGTGAATCGTCCCAGGATGATTTAGAGAACCTACTATGGCTTACCCATCCTCAATGAATATGGCATATTTAGTCTTCCAAATGACATTCTTGCCTTGGGTTATGCTGTCCCCTACCATTGTACCTGCTATTATTATTATTAAACTAATTACATCGGATTTTTGTCCAAAAAAGGGATAGAAGAATCCTATTAAAACAACTAAAATCATGCATTATAAATATTTAAAACGTTCAAACTTTTAAAATTAGATAAACTTTAAATTTTAAAAACAGTTATGCTAGACTTTTGACTCCATCTCAAGTCCTGAAGAATACCTGCAATGTGGGTCGAAACGAAGGATCTCTAATAAGCAGTTCTCCCTACTTAAGATTAATTTGTTTGATCTTCACCCGGACCATTTCCATGTAAAATTTTAATATGGAAGTCTAAAATGGATGAAATATATTTATATATAGAATTAATTTGAATTAAAATAATGTGTAACGCACTACATAATAATATAAATTGAATCAGCTTCAATCACGTAATTATTTATAAAAATTAAATTTTCAATAATAACAGTTTACCTTTTATATATATATATATATGTATATGAGGAAGAAAATGGTCCAGGTGGAGGTAAACAAATTCTTTCAAGTAGGGAAAACGGTTTATTAAGAAGGAAACCTTTCGACCCACGACCCACATTGCAGGTTTTCTTCAGGCCTTATGATGGAGTCAAATGTATAGATTTAACAGTTAAACTTTGACATGTGTATATATATATATATATATATATATATATATATATATATTTGTTTGTGTGTGTGTGTAAAATTGTTCACAAATAGGTGGGCTATGCATGAGTAATAATGTAAGCTACAGCTAATGGTAAAGTACAAGCTTTATGTAACATATGTTTTACAGTATTTTGTTTTATTTTTCAATTGTCACATCACTACATTCCAAGAGTCTGAAGAAGGATCATTAATTCAGTTTATTCGGGTATTTTTTCTAATTGTATTGTTTATTAATTTTTGTTATTTGTAATTTAATTTTGATTTGTTTAATTATTCAGACATTGAGATTCTTAAACTGAGAGTTTTTCTTATTTACTAGAACAACACATAGAATATAGAAATACATATACATATATATATATATATATATATATATATATATATATATATATATATATATATACATACATATACACATAAACTATAACTAACTATATACACAGTACTTTGATTAAACCTGGCTTCGCCTACTTAATATATTTGCCGGCAATTTATGGCGTTAATACATTCTTTTTTAGTTCCGTAGAAACGGCTTCAGCAATAAAATATCTTTAATGTGTACAGATTACAGCTTTCAGTTCCCTCCGCTCCCATGGCCCTGATGTTATTATAGCCAGATAAAATATCACCTTCGGAAATTTATAGAAATAATAAGAATATAGCAAAAATATACGGACGCGTAAAGTCTCTGCGGACTAGAAATCTTGAAAAAAAATTGGACATCTCTATTAAAAAAAAACAGGTAAGAAATATTGACTCGATCTGGGAGCAAATGTAGAAAATTACGAGTTCAGGAAAAAATTATTAATTAAATATTTTTATATAATTCTAAATTTTTTGCTTATCAAGCTTATAAATTGTTATTTATGTTTATTATACCTTTGACTGTTATGTCTCGGATCTATAATGTTTTGGTTATAATATTTATACATTTTGAAATATAGTGCTTTATTCTAGTTCTTGATTATTTCAATATTTCCTTTAGTGAGATTTAAAAAAAGAAAAAAACCATAAAATATTGTCAAAAATTATTGTTTAAAGTGACCCGTTAGAAAATTGACGAAAAATAATAAAAACAATTTGTTAAATTGATTATTTTTTTAAAAATTGAATCCTTTGTTATCAGTCATGCAAATTTTTTTGAAAATGGATGTAACCGGGTTTCAATAAAGTTTTATTTAATTAATTTCAATAGAATAAATTTAAAGTTAAAAACTAAGAAAATAAATTAAGGAGAAAACCTATACTGGCCTTGCACCTTGTCCTGTATTTTTTTGCAAAATATTTTTTTGCAGCGATACCAGTTCACCTTTGGTATTGTTCATCATGTGATTGTAGAGTCAACGGTGGTGTTGTGGTTAGCTTGACCACCCCCTATGAGTAGCATCGCGCGTGGCCTGGCATGTAGTCTTAGGATTTGTTGAAGGGAGTAAAAAAAAATATCCCGTGCCGTTCTTCCGTAGGAACGTAAAATGGCTTTCTCGTTTAAAAATCCTATCCTAATTATACCTGAATAGGCAAAACTCAGGACTAGAGTTTGCATAATTGAAGTGACATTAAATGAATAAACGATTATGTGATTATCTTTTCTAAACCATAATAATCTCTGAGTCGACGATAACCAATAGTTACTTTAAGGTATTGATAATAATTTATTTAAATTATTGGCGCGACAGACTCATAAAGAAGTCCTTGGCCTGATCAACCGCTCTACCCCAATCGTACCGATCGCATGCTCGAGTGATGGAGACCTTGCTGCGTTGAATCCTGATGAAGCTCGATATCATTAGGTCTCCATATAACTCACTTAGCTCCTTGTTCCTTCTGATCCTGAGTTGGTCAGCTTCCACTTCCAGGCTCTCAAAAGCTTATTTTAAGATAATCAGCGATCTTCCTACTAATAACAAGGTCATCAGCATATGCAAGAATACCCAGACTACGGTTAAAGATGGTTCCCTCCATCAGTAATCCTCCCCTTTTAATGACACTTTGCATTGCAATATTGAATAGTAGAGGTGCCAGCGAGTCTCCCTGCCTAAGTCCTGTACTAATCTTAAATTTTTCTGTGATTGAGTCATTTACCCTTACGCTGCAAACTGTGTTTTCCATCGTGCTCATTACCAAACGCACCAACTTGGATGGAATCCGCATTTCGCTCATAGCTCTGAAATGCTCATTCCTGGATATTGTATCATAAGCCGTCCTGAAATCTATGAACAGAATTTACAATGTACTGTTGTACTCATCTGTTTGATGGAAAAAATCTGATCTATTGTAGATCTGTTAGGTCTTAAGCCTCCTTGGTATTCTCCAATATTTCTCTCGACATAGGGCAGTAGGCGATTGTACAGAGCTATCGAGAATATCTTATAGGCAATATTCAGTAGCCTTATCCCTCTGTAATTTTTACATTCTGTAGAGTCTCCTTTCTTCTTGTAGACAGGCGCTATAATAGACTCTTTCCAGTCTTTCGGGATCTGTTCCTCTTCCCATATTTGAGCAATTCGTTCCTGCAGCTCTTTAGTTAGAGCATTGGCTTAGTAGTCCTACTAAATAATTCCTCCATCTCACTTGGACGTCCGTCTCCAGCACCAGTAGTTTACCCTCCTCATTTTTCACCATGCTCTAGAGCATTAACTGGTTTTACAGGATTAACTTATTATTCAGTTGATAATTTATTAATCAGTTGAAAAAAAAATTGAATTTAAGACAATAAATTTCTGTTATTATTATAATTACTTCAAAAGGAAATATTTTGATTAGCTGATTTGATTAAGATATTTCACAAAGTGTTCTCCATTTTCCATTTTCGCAATGTTTTGCAACATTTAACCACATTTCGCCAATTGAAAAACATTCAATGCGATTTCACGTAACGACTGACGCAGAGAGATACACACGAATGCACTGATACGTGAACTATCGAACATGCTGCGATGCATCGGTGCATTGACGAGAACTGCACTTGCGATGGTACGCTTCGGTGCTCGAGTACTAAGTGCATTCCGAGGACCAGAATGTTCAGTTCTGGTGGTAATTTTTTTATCGGGCAAATTGTCCTCACAGTATAGGGAGGTATTGTTATATGTAAGTTTATATCAGCATTGAAAAATGTAGTCCGATAATTTTTAATAAATAAATAATTTAACCTTGAAAACTTAATTAACAAATGATTATGAAATATTTATATAGAAAGCCCTCACCCTACAGAAGTCAAAACTCATAACTTTGAAATAACCCTTTTTTTCATTTATACTTGTATAAACAATACTGGCGACTCTCCTCTCCTGGTGTGTATGAGGGCCTGATGAATCTCTGCAATATGATTTGAATTTTATTTATTATAAACATTGTTATTTGTTATACATTTTTGGGTAAAAATTCAACTGTAAAACATTCTCCTTCAATTTATACGGAAACCAATTCTAGATTTTTCTGCAGTAAACCACTTTTTTGGACGTTTTTCTATTATATTTCTTTGGATATAATTACTAATTACTCCAGAGAGACTGACGACTTTTATACCAATTGTTACAAGAAATTCGTCCAGAGAATAATTAGCTTAATAAAAATCATTAACGAATTCATTGTTATTATAGCAAGAAACAAAAAAAGTATCGTAAACATTTTAATATAATAAGTATAACGTATTTTAAATGTGGTTTCGTACGTTTAGCATTAGACCATCATCAAAGCAAAGGAACGTAGAGTGTAAAAATATTAGTCTGCTGCACTAAGAGAGTCAGATTACACTTACATCCATGTTCCTGACTAAAGCCTAAAGCTTATGCTGAAACATTAAATTATAATAGAGTATGTTATACGCATATAATATATAATCTGTTAAAAGCCGGTGATCACAAACTCCTGAGGCTCACCCAGCCTCTAAAAATTGGGTACCCAAAATAATTATATACAGCACAGTCACTACCACTTACTGAACACAGACATTTCATTGGTTGTAGTGGTTTAGGTTTTTTTTTTATTAGAAATAAGTACTATTCATATTTATTATAAAGCTGATATATATTCCTTTCTTTTTTATTCAGTATCAGAGTTTCGAGGTCCATCAGACATAAACGGCTGAGCAGACATTGCATTATCCCAAGAAAGCGCGAAGTCTTTCACAATATTTGAGGACCCGAACCCACACCAAGTCGTGATATACTTGGCGGCGAACTGTTCACGAAGTTGACCCGTGCACAAAGAAGCGTGAAGATAACTGGCTACTAAGCGTTATAATCTTCAGTGGAGGCAAGGGAAAAAAAATAACCGAAAATTGCCAAGCTCGACGAGCATAGGAGTCTCATACTTTCCTCATCTCAAATACCACAATATTGCGCTTTCGGGTTTAAAATAACAATTAATTAGGAAGTATATGAAAAAATGAGTTCTAATAATACTAGCGATTTATGTTTAAAAAGTTTTAATAATATATAAAGTATTGAAAATCAGGGAAGTAAGAAAGGATAAAAAGAAGCGAAAACAGTCCATACCTTTCGATCGCGCTCGAACTTAGATTAAAATAATTAAGAATTCGAAAAATATGTGTTGGGGTAAAATAAAAAAATACATACAGTTAGAATGGCATATTATTGTACTTTAAAATAATTTGCCCTCTTAATTGAGGAAAATTTTGGTGGTTGAGCGTGATCTCAGACAAGTCACCTCCCCGCACAATCTTTCTCTTAGAAACAGTACGATCTCTTGAATCCAAAACTCTTCATGGTCTGTTGTAACACAGGGTTTTTTTTTTTATTATTTGATCGAAGCCAAGGATTAACCATTTTTTTTAAGCATCAAGATCTCCAGAGTCAACTTCGTACACTTTAGTGCAATAATCCAAGTAAGGGAAAAATAGTTTAGTGTATATATAAGTATATATTGGTTTCAAATGGGAGTACGTGACGAAGGCAATTTCGGTGAAATGTTTTTCCAGGAGAGGATTTGCTCACTAATAATTAGAATTTGATATAGATTTTACATTAAATTAACAAACGATTATTAAAAGACCTATTTGGACATACGGAGTAGAACTTTGGGGCTCCACTAAGCCATAGAATATCTTTCGAATCCAATCTTTACAATCCAAAATCCTTAATGCTCCATACTTTGTTACGAATAAAGCCATCCATAATGACTTCTATGTCTCATTTGTAGCTCATTTAGCCTGAACTTGATACCAGTATTTTCATGAAAAACTTCAATTATACTCAAACCCACTATTTTAAAACCTAGTAACCTCTTCAATTCCTGATAATCATCCGAAGCGTCTGAAAAGAAAATGGCACCGTGAACTTAAGTTGAACTTGTTATTTGAGTAGTACCACTGACAAGTTTTTCTACTTTTCTTTATTCATGCTAATATGTATCATTTTTGCTATTTACTTGTTGTATTGTTATAATGCAGTTGTAAATTTCAATGAATAAAGTAATTCAAAAAATATTTAATTAACATTATTTACACTTTACGCGGTTTCCCTCGTTATAGCTTTTCAAATCTGTTCAAATTTTTTATCGTCTTCAATCATGAAACAACACCGATTTTCTAAAAATAATTTCAGTTTGTATGGTCATTAACTTTTGTCTTCTTCAAGGAATATCAAGCTATATACAGACAACACCACTTCACAACCGAGCATTTCTTGTTAAATCTTATCCTGGAGCCAGGGCGAAGGAAATTCTCCGAGGATATATCCTTGGTAAGGAGCACTAAGAAGGAAGAATTATTGCAAAGTGTAAGTGAAAGTAAAAAGAGGAGGGCGCAGTAAACCTTTCCTAATTACAGCGAGTTAATGCCCTCAGCCAAAGGCCCGCTCAAATCTCCACCGTCTCAAGTTAATGTTATTAGCTCCTCTTACCTCTCCTCTCTGAGGTATATACATACATATATACATATTGTATATTATTATTTCAAAATTCCCTTTCAAGAGAGCGTTTGAACTTGATTATCTCGTTCTCCTTCTACAATCTTCCCCGTGTATACATCGCAAAATTGCGAGAAAACGGGGATATAGGATCGGTGAAAAGAATGGAATTTTCTGGCCGTGTTTCGAGCCAGGTTAGCTCAGTTGGTTAGAGCACCACGACGGAAACGTTGACAACCCGGGTTTGAATCCCGGCACTGGACAAATCTTTTCTCTTAAAAATAAAAATATTTAAAAACTATATCAATTAATAAAAAAATAAAATATAATATAGTTTTTGAATAACGTTTCTCCAATTTTAGCTATTGGTTTTTGGGTTTGAGTACTGCAGGTTGTCCTTTAATTAAGGTCATAATAAATTTCAAGTTTTCATTCGTTTCCTTTTCAATATTCTCGATAATAAAATAAGGTCGATCTTTGGTATGGAAACAATTATGTAATTATGAGAAATATATATATATTTCGGTAATCACTTCATCAAGATGTAAAGGTTTCAACAAACATTTCGAATTATGGATGATAAGCTAAACAGTATGTGCCGGTCGATTTTTCAATTCACACTCATACAGTGATAGTCAATATATACAAGCAAGAATAATTTTTTTATCTCCAGCTGGTACAAAAACATGTGTTTTTGGCTCAATTAATTAGGACTAAAGTACGTATTTTCTCTCAGTGCATTGGAAATTGAGTCAAAAAGTTAACTTTATCCCTACGGAATAAAGTAAAAAGATGACAACCTAATTCGTCTAAATAATTTAGGTTTTGTACTGAAAAAGTTCAGGGTTAGGTTGGTACACCTGTCACACCGGCCATTAAAATCAGCTGGTGTTTCAAAACACCAAACAGAAGTTCATTTGTGTTCAGGTTGTGTAAGTTACGGATCCACCACATATTGTACAAGAAGCAAATAATGTTATTCCAAACTTATTGCCATCTAAATCAAGTCAGATTTATAATAAAACGCACGATCACTTCAAAAAATGGCTGAAAATTTAACAATTCAAAATTGTAATAATTGCACATTTTATTTCAGTTTTTGAATTTATTATAAAACATAACATAATATAAAATATTATAGCGTATAGTTTGGCTTTTTACATCCCATACGGAGATAAAATCTTGTAAGCCACACGGGACTAAATTGATCATTATTCCCAGCAATACTTCACTCCCTCGGCTGAGCCTCGTGAGTAAAGATAATTATTCCCTCACATTCGCTCGGGTACAAACTTATATGATCTTCTTTAGTCTCTACGTGCATAAATAACTATTTTATTACAATAAAAATATTCCAAAGGAACCGCATAAAAAGTTAAAACTTGTTGTGACTTAATTCGAGCGACAACCTGCGGAACTTAAACCTCTTCTGTTACCTTGAGTAATTCCCACTTCTTTAACATATTCTTCGGTTTCAATGATCCATTTTAACTTGATTTTACAAGAATCCACTACTTGGAAGATTTTCTTATCACCCCGTTATATTTCATCCTGGCACTGAAACTTTAACCTTATTTTTCTAAATCTGTTTGTTCTGTTTTTGTATTTATCTGTGACCTAATTTTTTCAATTTCTTCACTGAATGAATACTGATCCAAAAATGTTGCAAGCTTTTTTTTTATCATCCCTGCTTTTCAATTTTTCCTAGTTTTGTTTTTTTGTTTATTTTACATCACTGCATGCTGCTATGGCCAATCGGACGATGTTATAGTGGAAGCCCTAAATTTTGGCTATCAAGGTTTTATTAGGATAGAGATTTTTAACGAGTACCTGACATCGTACAGGATCGGGAGCCCCCGTTTACCGAAGGACGGCATAACCAAGGATTTTTTACTACTTTTAAAAAATCCTAGGGCCACCTTCCGGGGTACGTACCCGCAATCAGTTTTCCTAGTTCTGTATGAACATCGTAGTTTTCTTTGCGTAGAACTGCATTTCCACTCAAAACCACTAGTTCCGAAACTAAAAATCCACTTTAAAACCTCTACCATTACTACCCATGAAGGGTCTGGGGCTTAGTACGTGGTAGAGACTCCACTTTTTATTGGTCAACGGAGTTTTTACTTTTGGGTACTCAGTAACTTTACTTTTAGAGGGTGGGAGAGCTCAAGGATCCATAAAAAGCCGCTAACAGATTAAATAAAACCTACCAGCAGTCGGATTTGAATCTAGGATCTTCTCGCCTCTCCGCTCCCTAAAATCCCCCTTAAAAAAATTCTCGGCATTTGAAAGAAATATGGTTTTGTTACCTTTTAACTTAAATCGGATAATTAGTCTACTGGTCTTGATTACAAGCCATTGATAATATTTACTTGTATCATTATTATAATACTGTATTTTCCTAAACTTCGTTGTTTTTTTTCCTATTCAGAGTGTTATATAAACTTGATGTTATAAAGTTATATTATACCGCTGAGGATATATAAGAGAAACATTCCGGGGGAATGGAAATAGAGAGCATAGTAGGACTGACAGTTAAAGACTATTCACATAGACTCGGACGTTTCGAATACATTATGCACTCCTTGAGGAAGGAAATTGAAGGAATCAGGGGCTGGATATGTCGGCCATCCTGCGTACATTCAGTATTATATCCATACATAATATATGTATTCATACATAAGTAACTTTAACTCTTTCAAGACACGCTGTATGAATAAAATGCTCTTCAGAATCTCCTCTTTCCATCTCATCGCTCTTTCAAATATTTTCTGGGCTCATTTGCGTTTTTTTTATATTTCCTTGATTCAATGGTGCTCTCAGGACTTTTCTATTACTTACATCATTTTAAAATATAAACTGTTTCTAAAAGTCTATAGGAACATATGCGATGTGACATAATTATACAGGAAAATTCTAAAAAAATATTCTTTTACCAATGAAAAAAAAATGTTGAATCTGAATACCCTTGCATTTAGAAAGAAAGAATGAAATGTTTCTTTATTTTAAGGACATCTCTCTTTTATTCGATATATTAAATGAAGTAGGTAGTGGCATTTCTTTAGATACAATAACAAGCAATTAGTGAATCAACTCAAAGTTTAACTAACAACATACATTACTTTAAAAATACTATTTTATTATTAATTTAATAATATTCTGTATAAATTGAGTTTTCAAACGATATTATATGCAATATCTATTGTATAAATATAGAATAAACTTCCGAATCATTCATTTTTTTGAGCCATTGATACTTGTGTTGAGTAGCCCGTTAGACGATATTGGCAACTAACCATGACTACACAGAATGCTTTAGAACCGCGATGGTATGAAAGGCGGATAAAAGAGAAAAACTGGTAAAAAAAAATTGAAAAAAAAAGATGAAGAAAAAATAACTGGGTTTTTATCAAGCGCTAAAAGCTCCATCACAACTTTTGGATGAAAGTAAATGGAATGGGCAACTGATACACGGAACTGAAGCAATTTATCGAACTCACTTCTTTCAATCACTAAGTACAATTCATCCCTTCAATGACTCTTCTATGTGAATATTTTTACTATAAAATGCGCAAAAATGAATAGGATTACCGTTAATATTGTTTTATTCACTTTGCCTAGCATTAAATAATAATATAAATATAGGAAGCGGAGTGGCTCAGTGGTAGAGCACTGAGTTGACTTGCCGGAAATCCCGCTGCAGTCAAGACTTTTACTTGGTCTGTTTGCTGCCGGAGATGGATCATATAGAACCTAGGACCATCCTGGGGCTCAACCAGTCTCTATAATATGTTATAAAAATAGGGAACCCAAATTAAACTGATCTAGGACAAATCACCTCCCTGCAGAACCTTTGTCCATGAAACATTATAGTCGTTACCATGTACTGAACCCGGGACCTTTCACGGGTTGTAGTGGTACAGGATTTATTATTCAATATATAATAATATAACTGCTAAGTAAAAAACATACAACAACATTAGGAATATCCCTATTCATTTTTGCTCAATATATATTATTATATATTACAAATATGCTCTTACCCATTAACATAACAATTATGAATTAATAAAGATATCGAAAGTGGCAAATACTTTTTTATACTTTATAGGCGTTCCGTTAAGGGTTGCCTCAACTGGTCAGAGCAGTGTTCCATGTCTTCCGATCCATCCAATCGTCCTGGAGTCCTCGACCAGCCTTCTCCTCCTGGATTCCCTCCATCCACCTGCTTCTGGACCGTCCACGTGATCTCTTCCCAGGTGAAACCCAATCCAGAACTCGGTTTGGCCAACATTCAAACATTATTGGAATTTTTCGTTTTGCATTCTAATTTATGAATTTTTAATTTATAAGTTTAACAGATTGTATAATATCGCTATTAAATAAAGATTGTTTTAATAAATGGCAATTTATAAATTCAGTTAATTGCCTAAATATTTGTAAGACCAGCTATGAATGATTGGTATATTGTTATAAATTTTCACGTATAAATTAAACATCATATTTTATTCAAAATATTTTATAGTTTAAAAATTCTTGGAATACTTTGTTAAAGACTTTTATTTTTGTTAAAGACTTTTTTTTTACATTTCAGGTTGAAAAAAATAACGAAGTATTTTCAAGTCGATTGACACATGGACCGTGCGAACCAATTGTACTAATTGGTAAACTGCAGAAGAGAACACGAAACGCTCTCAGAGGAATAAATATTGCAGTACAATTATGCTCTGTTATTCTGCCTAAATCGTTCAACAGATCGCTTCTAACTACAGCAGAGCAATTCGAGTTCCTGTCAGACGATTGATTTCTTTGCAAAAGAGGCATACATTGTTTTAATTATTTTAATGTTATATGCGTTAGGTAAACTAAATTCATTGAGTTAGTAAAATTTTCTCACTAAATATTAATACGGTTGAGTTGTTCTTTTATGGCTCCCAGGGACGATAAATTTTCATGAAAAAAATTTTAAATTTAAATTTACTCATCTACATGACCATCATACGACCTATTTGGACTTACGGAGTAGAGCTTTGGGGCTCCACTAAGCCATCGAATTCCTCTCGTATCTAATCCCTACAGCCCAAAATCCTTCGTAAAATCCTCAACGCTCCTTATTTTGTTAAGAATGAAGTCATCCATAACGACCTTAATGTCCCATTTGTTGCTTATTTGGCCCGAACCCAGTATCTATCCTTTCATAGCAAACTTCATTCCCACTCAAACCCTCTAGTTTCAAACCTAGCTTCCTCTTCTATTCCCGATAATCCTCCGAGGCGTCTGAGAAGAAGATGGCCACGTGACCTTCTTAGTTGAACATGCGATTTGTGTACTACCAGTGGGTAGTTTCTCTACTTGCCATTAACTCATGTCATTATGTATCATATAGCCAATTTACTTGATGTATTATTGTAATACAGTTGTAAATATCAATAAATAAATTATTTTAAAAAAAAGTGTATGGACATATTAAAAAAAGTATCACTATCATATTATTATCCTTGCTCTACGGTCGTGCAAGAACCCGGACCTCCACCAGCACAGGCAGCCAATCAATAAATAAATTTAAAAAAAAAAAATAATAAATAATCAATAAATAGGGAATTGCAGGTAGTAGTGATGAATTTATATTTAGTTTCTTAAAGTAAGGATTAAATGTAGTGCAATAACTAAAATTTTTAGAAATGTATAAGCATATATATATAAAATCTAGTGCCTGAAAAAAACAATGAAAATATCTGGATTAAGAGGAGAAATGAAAATTTGTATAAAAAAATCACTGATACAATGAGGAAGAGGCGGCTAAAACTGTCTCGCCATTTAACAAGAATATAAGAAATACGGATTACAAAAAATATTTTTAATTACATTAATAAACTGAAGAAAAATGCATCCAACTGCATTGAAGAAGTAAAGGAAGACGGTAACATAATAGGTGTTAAATAAGAAATAATATGTGGTAAGAACCGCTTTAGCCTACTGATAGAAAACGCAAACTACAATGGCCAAATTCTTAAATAAAAAAATTGAATATATATATAAAACTTGCAATATTATATAATAGGCCATGTCGATCTTTGGCCGAGCGATGTGGTCATTCAAATGGCATACAAATGGCACAGGCAAAGGGGTACTGTGAACCATGGTTTACATGCTTCAGCGGTAGGCTATCCATTACCATTGGGTCCCTTGGATGCCGATTCACCAATTTCCTTACCACCGACGTACACTGGATTTGAAGGACATTAATAAATCAGGCAAGGTACAAGAATTAGGGCTGTTCGGAGTCAGCAGGCGCAAGAGGGCTGACATATCTTTCCGGAAGCAGACCTTCTAAGTACCAATCCTCCTGGTCGTTAGGTTCAGTTTGACATACTGGAAAATCAGAATTCTCTTAGCGATAGATGTACATGAGATAAGGTGATCTATGCACGGTTTTTACGAGTTGAGTCTCCAGTAATTTGACAATCTTCCCGTACCCGAGAGGTTAGGAGAAGCTTGTTGAATTTCTAGACCTGGATTCG
This sequence comes from Troilus luridus, assembly GCA_964056705.1. Taxonomy (NCBI): domain Eukaryota; kingdom Metazoa; phylum Arthropoda; class Insecta; order Hemiptera; family Pentatomidae; genus Troilus; species Troilus luridus. The sequence continues at coordinate 193,459,099 of OZ057412.1, read as the reverse complement.
AACTCCACCTTTGGGTATGTATATATATATATATATATATATATATATATATATATATATATATATATATATATATATATATATATATATATATATTATGTTTTGATTCTTGAGTTTCAGTACTTCTTTAAACTTCTTTAGGCCTACATAACAGTTAAGATAAGTAGAAACCAATATACTTATAGATATATAAGGCCACCAAATTGTAATGGACCTGGTAAATCTACATAAACACGCGCCCTCATTTAGTAGATTAAGTGATCTAGAGATTCGCTTTATTTAGATTCTTATTCCGGGATAATATAAATTAAGTCTATAATTCAAGACATTAATTCTCATGGACTTCTTCACAGTCCTCGATTCGTTCTGAGAGACACCACCTTAACTTAGGTGGACCGTCTTGCTCGTACTGAGTCTCATCTATCCTCATGTGGTATTGCTCCAGTAGGCATGTGATCACTGCTGCCCATATATTCCCATATGTATGAAGACCCAGAAAACAAATAATTGTAACAAGGAAGTAGGCATAGTCGGCAGAAAATTCTTGTATTTATTTTACTGTTCATTTACTTCGATGTAAGTCTAAGTGCCATATTTACTTAAAATAAAGTTTAATATTCAATGACATCTTGGGCTTACACCTAACTAAAGTGATTGTATTTTTTAATTTAGAAGGAATATTTCATTTCATTGACCCATCTTAAGTTATGTTAATATCAATATTTGTTTTCATTATGTATGTTACACTATTTCAAGTGAATAAAATAATACTTGACTAAAGTAGAAAATTTCGACCAAAGGAGTAGGATAATCGTAGTACGAGGAATCTACAAGGTGGACACGTCTAAGTGTTGTCATACCGAGCAAAGAGAAGTACTCAATTTTGAAACCAAGCTTCGTCATAGATAATATTTTTATAACAAAAACCTTTGTTAATCCTGAAACCTACAGATTTAAAATATTATTTTATGTGCTGTGTTTGATTTCCATTTCCTCCATTATTATATTTAAAAATGACTATAAAAAATAAATAAGCCACTATCTAATTTATATATTATATTCTTGTTGAACCAAAGGTACAGCTAAAGGTCGAAAGATATTTAGGAACGCCAGAGGAGGAAGATGCCAGCGGAAGCTGTATCAGTTATACAGAGCCATCGGGTCTCATCTTAATTAAATGGATCGTAAATCCTGATTGGCTCAAACAACGCTACTTGAATTCTCAAACAGAAGCCCATTGGTCAGTCATATGCGTATCCTACTCCCAACAGGAAGTTTGGGCTTCCTGGCTAATTAGTTATCTGTTCTGTTAGTTATTGAAAATTCCTCTAAATTAATTCAACCATATCAGAATAAAATAAAATAATTCAATTGGTATATAATGATGGTCATGTGAATTTAAATTCATGATTCGCTTACTCTGTTTTTATTTTTATTTTTTATTTGTTTCTTGCTCATAAAACTAGACAAATTATCCATTTGTCGTCCTTTATTACATCAATGCATTTGAATTATCCTAACTGTGGATATATAAAGCAGGGGAACAATAACGAAAATCAGGTAAAAGGAAGAAGACTTATTATTTAGGTGCATGTTGATCGTAATATTTTATAATAATTAAATATTTAATTTACATTTATTATTTCTTCTTCTTCTTATCTGGGATCACGACCCACATGATGAGTCAAAGCCTGATCCAACAAGAACTGCCAGTCTTCTCTATTGCGCGTCAATGCCTTCCAGTTTCTTAGTCCAAGTAGCATTCTGGAGTCCGCAGCCACACAATACTCCCAACGAAACTTGTGCCATACGCTTGGTCGGAGATCATTTTTAATGGGATGTCGCCCTGGTTCATTCTAATGACAAGACCAGCCCAGCGGAGTCGGGCGAATTAGATGAAGGTGACAACATTTAGTATAAAGAGTAACGAGCTGTACAAGGAGCTGCTGGAAAGGGGAATACCACCGAAGCTGATACGACTGATTAGGGCTACGATGAAGAAGGTACAATACACAGTGCGTGTTCAAGGTGACCTGACTGAAAGCTTCGAAACTCGCAAAGGGCTGAGACAGGGTGATGTCTTGCATGCCTTCTCTTCAATTTGGCTCTTGAAAGTGCAGTGCGGAAATCTGGAATACAAATTGGGGGAACTATATTCAATAGATCTTCTATGATTTTGCCCTTCGCCGATGACATAGATATTGTGGCAAGAACCCCTACAGATTTTGAAAATGCTTTTAACAGTCTCCAGATAGCATCAGTTAGATTAGATTTAGAGGTCAATGAATCAAAAACCAAATATATGCATGCAGGCCCACAAGTGAATGTGCATGAACCATCGCAATTTATGGCTGGAGGGTTTAAATTTGAAAGGGTGAAGGAATTTGTGAACGCGGATAATGACATAAAAGCAGAAATCCATCGCAAAATTATGTCCTCAAATAAATGCTATTTCGGGTTACTGGAGCATTTTAGAAGCAGTTCTATTTCCCAAAACACGAAGGTGCATTTGTATAAGACCCTAGTAAGACCAGTTCTCGCTTTTGCCTCCAAATGCTGGACATTACCCAGTTCTCAGGAAGCCCTTCTCCTAAGGTTCGAGAGGAAAATTTTGAGGAGAATTTATGGCCCAGTTTGCACCAATGGGATATGGAGGATAAGGACGAACGCTGAGCTAGCAAGACTCTACAAGAGCCCAGATATTTTAAGGGTAATAAAAGTAGGCCGGCTTCGATGGGCAGGTCATATAATTAGAATGACCCAGGATGAGATTCCTAAAATGGTCCTAGACGGAAGGATTTATGGGACAAGAAGAGTGGGAAGACCTCGGCTCCGATGGATCGATGGAGTGGCGGCGGATGCCAGGTCCATCTTGGGAATCCGCAATTGGAGAGCAGTGGCAACCAATACAGAAGACTGGCGAACCAAGCTGCAGGAGGCCTTGACTCTACAGGAGTTGTAGCGCCACGGATGATGATGATGACAACATTTACGTCTTTATACATCACGCTTATTTCGGCATTTGTTCGTCTACTGCAGAAACCCTGCTCACAAACACCTCCAAATATCCTGCAGAGCACTTTCCTTTCGAATTTCTTAAGGGCTTCTTCCTCGGCTTTCGTCATCCAGCATTCTGAACCATACGTAAGCACAGGTCTGATAAGCGTCTTGTATACCCTAGTTTAAGAGGCTTTGGACAATACGCTGCTCCTTATATGCTTTTGGAGGGGAAAGTATGTGCGGTTCGTGGAAAGAATGCACCGCTCTATTTCTTCTTTTGTGTTATTTTTGTAGTTGACTTGAGATCCTAACTAGATAAATGACTGAACTCGTTCGATTAGGCGTGAACCTATCTTTATAAATCTTTCTGGACCTTCCCCTGGCAGGGTACTCATGTTTTTCGTTTTATCAAAATTTATTCTTAGGCCCAAGCATAACGGCGATTTTTTAAGAGTTTCAAAAACCTTCTTCACTGCGTTGAGGGATCTTCCTGCTCTGTTCAAATCATCTGCGTTGATTTATTAATTAGAGTTCCTTCGGTCTGGATCCCCGAACCTCTAATTATTTTTTTCAGGAGAAAAGTAAAACACGAGACAGGCAAGGGCATTTCCTTGTCTAACTCCCGACTCTGTTCTAAAACCTCTTGACGGTTTTATTCTTCTTCATCCCCCCGATGAGCCCACCTGAGGACCTCGTGCCAATTCTTCCCACTTGGCGGGCCACTCTTCCAATATTCCTTCATCCTTTCACTATGGTGTTTCTTTCTGTCCTCCGACCATCTCACCCCAGGTTTCCCCCTCACTCTTCCCTGGAATCCAGCCATACTCAAGATCTTCTTTCTAAAAATCTCTCTGTCCATAGTGTCGTCTTCCCATATATTGTTTCTGTCCAAAACCTTCTTCACCTCTCAAAACCTAGTTGCTGACTTTTTCTCCCACTTTTTCTCCCAAAGGTACTTGAATATCCTTTTTGTTAATCTCGAAACATCCATTCTGATAACATGTCCAAAAAATAATAGCCTCCTTTTTCTTGCCGTTTCTGTTATGTTTTCTACGTTCGTGTATATTTCATCATTATATCTTAATTCAATACTTCTGTGGTTTTCACTGGGCCTAGAATTTTTCTCATTAATCTTCTTTCGAGTAATTCAAGCTTACCTACTCTATAGTTTAATACTAAGCACTAACTCGCATAAAGGCATTCTGGTTTCACGACTGTAGAGTAGTGTCTTGTTTTAAGATTTTTAGATAAACACCTTTTGTTCTAAACGTTCTTAGAAATGCCAAATGCTCTTTCCATCTTGTGTACCCTTTCTTCTATTGCAGATTTTTCTAAACCATTTTCTTGGATTACTTCTCCCAAATGCTTGAATGTCTTTACTTTCTCCACTCGACCAATATCTGTTATCAAATACTTTGGTGCGTTCTTGATGTTTGTAATAAATTTTGTTTTTTCTACGTAGATTCTCAACCCTGTTTTGCTGGCTATTTCTTCCAAAAGGTTGATTTGTATTGTTGCACTTGTAATGCTGTCTGATGTCTTGGGAAATAATCTGCAAATGCTAGGCAATTTACTTCAATACCTTTGTGTTTTCTTTCCAAAGTTAATGGTAAAATGTTATGGTCTTTTAATTTTCCAGTCCAAATTCTTACGATTTTTTCTAGGACACAATTGAACAAAATTGGTTCTATACCATAACCCTGTATTTACTCCTGTATTTATTTCAATAGATTTTGATAGCTCACCCATGAATTTTACTTTTAAAATCGTGTTCCTGTATTACGTTTGCCAATTTTGATTTTACGCCAAATTCATGAATGATTTTATATCTTGACAGTTTTATTAATAAACATTAAAAATTATAAATTATAATAAATATTTATTTCCCCCCCCGTCCTTTCAAAAACAAAATAGTCACAATACCCGTGAAAAACTAATTAATTTTCTAGGACCACCAGTAATTTTGGCTCCATAATTGTTTATTTTAATCAGTTATACGCTTTATTTATCAAGCAAACTTAGTGCGTTAAATCAGTTATTAATATGATTAAATTATGTTTTTAATATTGTTTAGTAATGGGTGTATTAATAAAATTGTATTACCTTTTAAACCTTATTGAAATTCAAATCCAGCCTTATGATTATGTGGTTAAGATGCTGGATGTATTTGAATGAAATCCAGCTATCCCTTGTAATTAGAAACAATTACTGAAAACTTCTTGTGACACTGAAAAATGGCCTCAACCGGACTTAAAATGCTTTCAGAGCCAGTGGGTTAGCTAATTTAACGTCACTTTATGCTGATATAGCTAATCGTACTATGCCAAAGTGGGAGCTCTATATTTCACCTATCCAGGTTTAATTAGGATAGGGATTTTTAAGGAATACCTGACATTGTACAGGCTTGGGGCTTCCGTCCCTTCTGAAGGACGGCATTTTTACTCCCTTTAGAAAATCCTAGGGCCACATGCCGGGGTTCGAACCCATGATATTGGGCTTAGGTCAGTTATACGACTGATAAAAAAATACTGGGATCTCATGGAGTCCGAGGACTAACTATTTGTTGTAAATTTCGCTTTTATTAATTTATTTTACTGTGTATACATGGAGTGAACAGATACTTACAGCCATAATGATTATTACCCTTGATTGTAACCTATTCTTTTGTTTTTATGATTGATAAATATAAATAAATATATTTAGATTAGATATATATTGATATATATTAGATATATATATATGATTATTGCATGTCTATATATATATAAATATAGACATGTAATAATCAAGAATGTAATTAATCAGAAATGAATGTAATGAAAAAAATATGTTTTGGTAGGAAATAACATTTCAACGAAATAAAATATCTATTATTAATGACTTTTATTCTTCATTTTATCCTGATTAAAATATTTTTACCAAACAATTGTAAATTCTTTCCGATCTATATATACATAGATAGATATATATATATATATACATATTTTTTTTATTTAATTCAATGATATTTACAACTATAATGGTATTATATCAAGTAAATGTGCAAACATGTAGAATATGACATGAAAACACTTGTGGAGAAACTACCCATCGATAGCACTCCAATAAAGTTCTATAGTAGATGATCTCAAGTCCATCTTCTTTTCAGACGCCTCGGAGGATTATCAGGAATAGTATGGGAAGCAAGCTGAGAGACTAGCGGATTCAAGTGCGTATGGAGCTTGTTATGGAAGGATAGGTATCTAGTTTGGGCCAAATCAGTAACATATGGGATATTAAGATCATGATGGATGAGTTTGTTTGTGACATAATAAGGAGCATTGAGGATTTTACGAAGGATTTTGGATTGTAAAGATTGGATACGAGATGAATTGGATGGTTTAGTAGAGCCCCAAAGCTCAACTCCGTATGCCCAAATAGGTCTGATGACTGTCATGTAATTAAGTCTTTTGTAATTAATTGGTAGCTTAGAGCGTTTGTCCAGTAAGTGTTGAAGTAGGCGAAAACGTCGAGCAGTTTCTTGTCTTTTCAATGTTGTATGAGGATTCCAAGTGAGACGTTTGTCCAGATGGAGTCCTAGGTAACGTATCTGTTCGACAGGGTTCAGTGGAATATTATTAAAGGATACAGTAGGACAGGAATTCGTAGGTTTACGACGAAGGGTGAAGGTAATTTGATGGGATTTGTTAGGATTTATTTTAATCCTCCAATTTTGACACCATTCTTGTAGGTGTGAGATATGGGATTAAAGAGATTGGGATGCAACAAATGGATCCTTATTAACTGATAACACACACGTGTCATCAGCGTAAGTAGTGAGGACAGTATAGATAGATCTAAACATGATATATCCACTAATATTTCTAAAGCTACACTATTCAAAATTCAATATTTTTTCGATAGTAGGTTATGGCCATGAAAGAAATCGATGAATATCTCCCTCTATATCACTCAACTAAACGGTATCAACCTAGCTTCAGAGCTTGTCTGCCAGTAAGTACTTATGTCAATCTTAGTTTTCTTATTCTATTCCAAGTTCACTAATAGTTTTTCCAAAAAGGTAGATTTTTGACTTACCTAAATTTTTTTTTATGTCATGGTAAATGTAACTTGTATGGATAAATAAATATATGCATAAATATCTCTACCTCGGATATCCTAGGTTATGTGGAAAAGGATTTGCAAATCCGGGCCATTGACAGGGGACGAAGGGGTCACCACGGGGCTCGTTTAGAACCCGGTCCCGCGGGAACCTCCTCCTACCCCCTCCCCCTCCACCCTAATAGGGTCCAAAAATTTAGATTAATGGGCGAGCTGGGATTGATCAACCCCGGGGCCGAAAGTTGGGACACCTCCGCCGAATCAGTCTTTATTGATGTATCGACTGTCACCTCTAGAATAGATTTAAAAGCGACCTCTGATTGCATTTGACTTTTTGTTTCTAAATTCTGGGATTTTTATTCATCAGCGTTTCATATGTTAAGTAATATATTTGGCTTTTGCTTTCAAATTAATGTGAAGTTAGAATATTTCACAAAAAAACATTGTAATAATCAAAAAATATGGAGTGCCTTTTTTAAATTAAAGAAGTTATTATTTTGATTGATCAGTTTTTTAAAAGATTTTTTTTTTTGTAGGACAAACTACTTAGATTAAATGCTTAATAAAGGGAAATTAAATTTAAAAGAATTTGTGTTTTGAAGTGAACTCAATTTAAAAAAAAACATAATTTGTATTCAAATAGTCAAACTTTGGTATCTTAAATTCTGACATTTTGAAGAGGTGAATTATTACTTTTAATACTGAGTCCTTAGATCTGCATGTCCCATACCTGACAATGAATCTACCACACTTTACACAGTTATTATTTTGGTTCTGATTCATTTCTATTTTGTATATTTATCAATTAGCATATACTGTTACCTAAAGCTCCTCTATTAAACCTCGTGGTCTCATGGAAAGTGCTGGGTGGAAACAAGGTACATTCATGGACACACATGGACAATGGAAACTTGGGGAAAACAACCCAAAAAATCCTCAAATCTTTAACAGGATACTACTATATTCCAAACCAAAGGTACACAGAACAAATGTCAATAACAATTATTGTTATTTTTAAAATTATTATAATATCACAATTATTATGTGATAATTAAACCTTGTCAAAACCCGTGTTGGCGTGAGGCAAGGAAGGGTGTTTAAATAAAAAAATGAAAACTGTCAATAACAATAATCACAATAGTACTCATAACTTTAATAGCTACAATCAAATAAACGATTCAATATATACACATCCCATCTGGATTCTGATGTGGTTTGTGGTTGTTATATAAAAAAAATAGTTATTTATGCACCTATGGATTAAAGAAGAATATTATTCCCTCAGCTATAAGTTTATTACCGAGCGAATGCAAGGGAATAGTTGTCTTTACTCACGAGGTCAAACCGAGGGAGTAAAGTATTGCTGGGAATAATGATTAGTCCCGAGGGGAATACAAGATTTTATCTCCCGATGGGATGTAAAAAGGCAAACTATACGCTATAATATTTTATATTTTGCTATGTTTTACAATAAATTAAAAAACCGAAATTAAATGTGCAATTATTACAATTTTGAATTGTTGTTTTGATTTACAATTTTGATTTAGCTGGCAATAAATTTGAAATAACATTATTTGCCTTTTGAACAATATGTGGTGGATCCATAACTTACACAACCTGAACTTCTGTTTATCAGTTTTGGTGTTTTGAAACAACAGCTGATTTTAATGGCCGGTGTGACAGGTGTACAAACCAAACCCTGAACTTTTTCAGTACAAAACCTACATTATTTAGACGAATTAGGTTGTCATCTTTTTACTTTATTCCCTAGGGAATAAAGTTAACTTGTTGACTCAATTTCTAATGCACAGGGAGAAAAGACGCACTTAAGTTCTAATTAATTGAGCCGAAAACACATCTTTTTGTACAAACCGGAGATAAAATATTTTATTGTCATAACTAGTAGATATAATCATTGAATGAAAACAGCATCTTGCTACACCCAGAATTTAGTCAGACTATAGTTAAAACAAGAAAGATTCCTACCATCAGAATTCTATTATATTCGCTCAGATCAAGATACTTCTCAACTTAAGTAGCAGTCATAAAACTCAAGAAAAAAATCAGCTGATTACATGCTTTAATTCCCGATAACGTATACATATTCAGTACGCCTCTGTGCGCTGCTTCGGTGTAACGGACCCATTCAATTAATTTCTTTCGATTGGAGGTTTATATTTTTCTCGAAAAATTACAAAAGCCGTGGATTCCTTTACATAAATATGTAACGGTTACGAAAATTTAGTTTGGTACAGATTGGTTTGAAAAGCCTCGATTACTGACGAGATTTTTATTTTTTGAACATTACAATTTATCGATCTAAATATCACTACCCTAATTATAATATTTCTTATTAACCTTGAAATCATTGAAAAACAAACAGTTTTTTGTCTAAGATATTTGAGATAATTATAGATTTATTTATTTTTTAATTTTCATTTGCACCTGCGCAATTACGCATTCAGCAAATTTAATCCGAGTGTTTTTTTCTTTACTTTTCAACATGATCATCTATATGATATTGGAATAAAAATATCAATAGTTGAGTAGGTCTCTTGGCCAATGTCTTTTTAATCTTTTCCTATCAAGCCCAGGTAACAGGGAGTAGGAAAGCGGAAGAACGTGTGGGTTTGGGTGATATTGTGTCGATGAGTGGAATGTTATGAATTTGTTATGAATATATGATTTTATAGTGGGAATGTTCATGTCGTTGTGTATGGTGTGATTTGAAATATACCAGACATTCGAAATATGGTGCATTAACAATTTTTCTGACAATTTTCGACTGTGTTGTTTGTATCTTGTGTAGGTGGACTTTTTTTGCTGAACCCCAAAGTTCTGCTACATATGTCCAAATAGGTTTTAGTATACTATAATAGATAAGTCGTTTGTTCCGTAAGTCAAGTGAAGATCTGTAGTCCAGTAGATGTGATAGTTATTTGTACCGTCTAGTCAGTTCTTGTCTTTTTAATTTTGTATGTACGTTCCATGTAAGTCCAAGTATAGTCCGAGATAACGTACATAATTCAGTACCTTTCAAATTTTTGGAAGGTACTTCGTCGTTGTCAATTTTGACTGCTGGACACGAAGCTTTGCGTAGAGATAAGGTTACATGGGTCGATTTTGAGGAGTTTATTCTTATTTGCCATTTATAGAAGCACTTTTCTAAATCAAATAAATGATTTTGAAGAGCTACAGATGCTAGCTTTGGGTCTCTGTGAGAAGAAATAATGGCTGTTTCGTCGACGAAGGTATAGATGTTGGTGCTAGGGTGCTCCGGGATATCAGAGGTGTAAAAAGAATAGAGAATAGGGCTAAAAACACTGCCTTGCGGTACATCCCTGTATTGAGGAAAGAAGGAGAAAATCGAAGAGCCAACGGAAGTACAGAAGAATCTGTCTTGGAAATAAGATTGAAGAATTAAAAAGTATATAGGAGGTAAGTGAGGTTTTATTTTCCAGAGAAGATCCTTGTGCCAGACACTATCAAAAGCTTTTTCAATGTCATGACAAATCGCAGAGCAATATTCTTTTTTCTCATTATAGGTTATAGATTTTTCATAATTATTGATTTAATTAATATTTATTTGTTTAAACGAATCCAGAATTTTTTTGACAGAACAAATATATGCGCCAGGTTCCTATTCTCTGAACCTTCTGACTGCATCAACCGCCCATTTTCAACATTACACCAGATACTACCATTCAACTATTTCCATATCGATAAACTTCATATACTTCAGTGTATGAAACTGAATCCCATTAATGGAATATGAAATTACCGAATTATTTTATATTATTTGGCAAATAACTGTGAAACAAAATTTTAACTAATATTTCAGGCATACAATTTTATCTTCTATACTAATGTAGTATGCAATAGTAACGACTGCATAACGTAGGATTATTAAAAAGTTCATACACCTTCATGGTGCTATAGTCTAGTCCTAACATTGCCGTTGCACATGGAATGAACCGACTCTAAAACATATCTGGTGATAAAGGAAAGGCTACTAAATCGAGCGTGGTAACGGCCACGAAGCGACAATTTCAACACCAACGGCTCCATTATGAGTCGACGTAAAAAACTTCGCGAGCGATATTCGCCTCCGACGTCGAGTTTTTAATTTATCCTCATTCGGATGTTAACCTCAGCTGTTTGTCACCTACGATTATTTCCATTCTAAAGGCTCTTTATCTTTGTATATACATACATATATATATTCAACCAATAATGGGTCTTGTGTTCGGTACATCGTTGAGACTGTACTTCTAGGACAGCGGTTGTGCAAGTAGGTGATTTATTCGAGAACATCTGTAGGTTATCCCATATTAAAGGTACCAACTTAATAAAGGCTGCCTGACCTCCAAGAGGGTCTGTAGTCCATCTGTGAAAGTAAACCATAGCAACTCAGAACTCAACTGTACCCCATATAATAATATTTACAGGTAATGTCAATTAAAGATAAGTCAAATGCAGCACATATCTACATCAATAGTCTCTAGTAATTGAATTTAATTATTTCAAAATCATTTATAATTTTTTTTTACTCAGTTCATTAAACCAGGATTTATAAAGTTATTTGGATCATTGAATGTTAATAACATATTGGTAGTAAAAGGTCAATTTATATGATGAATATATATATATATATATATATATATATATATATATATATATATATATATATATATATATATATAAATGAAAATACCTCCTGCCTAATACGAAAATCACTGAGGCAATTGTCATAAACAAATTTGTTACTTTATTATAATTTCACTTGTTAAGATGAAAATATATTATAAACATTATAGTATCGTTATAAAAAAGTATATATATATACTATATATTTATATATATATATGTGTGTGTGTGTGTATATTGAAAAAGGGAAAGGTCAACAGAGACATTAAATAAATGTTAATACATTAGTGGAAAAATTCCAACTAAAAACCTCAAGTCTCTAAACTAAAACAGAAAATACCTGTCCTTAATATTTCGCCTATTCAGGCATCCTCAGGGCAGAAAGAGAATAACAGCAAAGCAAAACATGAATAATGCACCCAAAAAAACACATCCCACCACCTCCAAGGCTCAAATGCAACTACTGAATCATAGGGAAGGTTGCTGGATTCCCAGCTGGCTACGGTTAGATAAAAACAGCTGATAAATACTCCAGAATTTGAAACATCAATATACACTCACCAAATCCCCCAAAATTCAACTGGAAAATAAAATAAATAATAGTAACAAACATCACAAGATGAAGACAAAAAACCTTATGAAAAAATGAAAGTAAAAGTGCAAGAAAAAAAGAGAAAATTAACTCCAACTAAAAACCTCAAGTCTCTAAACTAAAACAGGAAATTTAAAATACCTGTTTCAGTCTCCCTGTATGAGGAAATTCAGGACAGGTATTTTCAAGTTCCTGTTTTAGTTTTAGAGACTTGAGGTTTTTAGTTGGAATTTTTCCACTTATGAATTAATAATTATATATATGTATATTTATATAAAGTATCATCTTGAATTTTTAAATTATTTAAAGAAAGGCCAAAGTAATTTTTTTTTTCTAATTTGTGTTAAGAAATTATTTTTGGTAATATTACTTTGCCTACTCTTAATAATTTTTAAATAAATTAAAAAAATACACTTATAGTAATGGAGCTGAGATTGAAGTATCGGCATCGAGCCTTATTGTTATAACCTGATAAAAAAACTTATACCACTACAACCCTTGAAAGGGCCGGGGGGTTCAGTACATGGTAGAGACTGCACTGTTTCATGGAAAACGATTGTGTATTTGTCCTAGATCACGCTCAACAGCCATCTCCGCCTGCTAACAGATTAAATAAAAGTTTACTCTACCACTGAATCACTCCGCACCTTGTTATTATAAATATTATTATTAATTATATAATTTACATTATATATAAATTTGTATATCTTTAACTTTTAGATTCCTGGATACAATTTACAACCCAGCCATACACATGTTACCATTTTTTTATTTTAGGTTCAATTTTAGTTCTACAATAACAGTACCTTGAATTATTGTTACTTAACATTTTTTTGGTTTACAAGTAAACAAATCTTCTTCCATAGTTCGTATAGTAAACTTTACTTTTCTGTCTGTAGTTAATTGTTGAGCTAGCTTTTTTCCGATGCTTTTCCTAAAAGTTTACCATCCAGCGACTTTTTACGGATTCCCAACTTGACTGAATCCACTCTTAAGCACGTAAGCCCAGGAGACATTGAATGAAGAAAAAAAAGTAATGTTGGATGTGAATGGGCCGTTATTAGTGTTTGGAGAAGGCTACAATCGGGCACTTAGTGGGACTTGGCCAACTTGTGCTTCGCGTAATGAAGGGAAATAACTTACCCGTCAACATCGGGAAAGCTTGGAGGTCTTCCGAGATAATTTAATACAGGTTTTTAGGTTATACCTGCTTTTCCGCACGATTTCTTCCTATCTTATAATCATCATTTTTGTTAACGGTGAAAAAAGTACGTTGGATTTAAAATTCTTTCGTTTAACGTCACTTTATGGTGCTATGGCTAATCGGACGATGCTACAGTGGGAGCTCTAAATTTTGCCTATCCAAGTTTAATTAGGATAGGGATTTTTAAGGTGTACCTGACATCGTACAGGCTCGGGACACCCGTTTAACGTCCCTTCTAAAGGACGGTATAACTATTAATTTTTTATGAGAAGCGAGGGGGTGGTTGACTGGAGAGTAGACGTAAGGAAGAAAATAGTTGGGGGTGCAGTCAAATGAAAACACTAAATAAGTGGTAGCTTATTTAATTATGTGTCGACACTTTGTGGGTCATCTTCAGGGCTATAGGAAGCTGTAGCAAGAGTAGACGCGGTCTAACTGGGACGCAGTTAGACCGCGTCTACTCTTAAATAGCATACTATTTTCCTTTGCAAAACATTTTACAATTATCAAAAGGTAAGAACAACATTGGTTTTAGGAGAACCTCCATTATTTTTAAGTGATGTAATTTCTATGACCACGACCATATTTAAATCAATTGTAGTTTTTTTTTGTATGTATATATATTTTGGGTTAATAATCTATTCAAGGAATAATATAAAAGGGAATAGAATAGGAAAAATGATTTAATCACTTCCAGAATAATTAAATAGTATTACTACTATTCATACTTTATTATAATTCTCAAACATATCGTATGATTTTGATTATATATTTATATACTTCCCATTCAAGTTTCTAATTATTGTTTTAGGAACCTATGTATAAAATCCGGGGTAAGTATACAATTTTTTCTGCAATGAATTTTCCATACAATTCTTCAAAATTAATTTTCGATGCTTTGTTGTATAATTTAAATTTTATTTATTCTTATTTGATAATAACAACTTATCTTAGAGGTTCCCAAACTTTTTTCTCATAGACCACTTTCAAAATTTAGCTGGTTCCGGTGGTCCCCCGTCTTAAGCGGGTTTTTCCTACATTTTTCCTGCTATTGTGAAACTTATTTATAAAAGGTAACTGTAATTAATTAAAATCACTGTTCTTTGAACATGTAAAGGTAGTCCGTAACATGTATTCACAATTATGCTGCTTGTATATGTAAAATTGGAAATAAAGTTGGTTTTATTTTTTTTTCTACCATATTTCCGAAACTCGGAAAGAAAATGTGAAGATTTAGTTATCACAAACTAGGTCTAACTCAACAAGATATGGCTATTTTAACAGAATAGGATTACCTAATCAATTATTGCAATGAAACAAACAAAGTACCGACGGCAAATTGATTCTTATTATTAAAACCATTTTTTTGTCACGCCAACGTAGACCCCCCTGGACCCCTTGGGGAACTAAGGACTTATCTGCTTGTATAAGACTAGAGCGTATGGATATAGTTGGGGAAACAAGATTGAAGCCTTAAAAATTAAAGACTTTAACAATTATTGTGTAAAAAGGAAAAACTGTTTATGATGTTAAATTTAAATATAATAATAATACATAGGTAAATAAAAATAGAAAATCTCATTAAAAAAATTTATAGGTTATGAGGAAAGAGTAAAGAAAAAAAATGCAATGAATGGGTAGAAAAAAAAGAAAAATGTGGGAAATAAATGAAGTAAAGGTATCTGTTCCGCAGGTTGTCGCTTCAAGTTGAGTTACAAGTTTTAACTGTTTAATTTTTAATATTTTCAATAAATACAAGTTATGTTAAACTTTAGTATAGAACAGATAACGTAATTATGGACAATGAATAGATCACGAAACGATAATCTACGGAATAATATTGGAAGCATATACAAGATAAAGGAAAATCATGAATAATATTTCAAGTGGTTCAAGCGAGCCAGTATCGAGAATAAAAAAAAAATTGAATGAATGAATTAAGCCTTTATTGTAAAGAGAAATATAAAACAATATGGTTTACAAAAACTACTAATATTTACAAAAATATATACATATATGTAAAGTGCCTAATATTGTAACTTAAATAACAATAATGAATAATTAGATTTTTCTTGTTGAAAGGTAAATTAATTAATATATTATTGTTATAATATAATTGCTCATTACAGGCCTTCCCTTATGGAAGTAAGGCCTAACTTCCCGGAGTGACCAGCTCTATTTGGAAGTCAAGTTCGACATTAATTCCTCCCACTTATCTTTATCTTGAGAAATTCTTGTCCAATTAGGGCCCATGAAGTTTTTGAAATCATCAATCCATCATTTTGGCTGCCTTCCTCTGCATCTTTTCCAGTTGTATGGTATCCAGTCGATGAGTCTACGTGACCATCTCTCATCTGTTGTGCGCATTTCCATTTTTCTATTTGGATGAAAAAGTTAGCATCCCTGAAGTTCGTTTGCTTTCTTAGATACATCTCAGTTTATCCATTTTCCTTATTTTCAGGACACTTCTTTCGATTGCACGTTGCCATAAGTTCACTTTATAATCTTGAGCCTTGGTAAGGGACCAAGTCTGAGTACCGTATGGTACTACTGGTAGCACACAGCTGTCAAAGATTAACTTTTAAGGTTCATTTTATAGTTGACTTTCATTATAAAACTGAGGCTCCAGTATTTTTTCCAACCGAATGAAAGTCTTCTCTGGATTTCCTTATTTGCCCTATGTTTAAAAGATATAACCTGACCTAGGTATACATATTCATCGACATGGCATTATTAATTAATTAATACTGGCTCTACAATCCAGCACGGGTCTTGGCCGCATCAAGGCGTCGCCTCCGTCTTTTTCCGTCAACGAACCCAAACAGCAGTCTTTTCAGGTTAGCGTTGTCCTCCATTCTGGCCTCATGTCCAGCCCATCTCAGTCTAGCTATTCTTATGTGTTTCACAACGTCAGGCTCCTGATACATCAGATACAGCTCTGAATTTTGTCTGAGTCTAAATTGATCACCAACTCTTATCCAAGCTCATAACATCCTTCTTAATATTTTTCTTTCGAAGAGCAGTAAACTGTTCGCATCTGCCCTGGACAGAGGCCAGGTATCCGATCCATATGTTAAAACCGGCCTGATGATCGTTTTGTACAGCATGACTTTGGTTCTTCTTGATATCAGAAGACTTCGTAAAATTTTTGCCATCCCAAAACAACATCTATTAGCGGCCAAAATTCTTCATTGAACGTCTGGGCTGGTTGAGCTATCTGCTTTGAGCAGAGAACCGAGGAAGACAAAACTGTAGACACTTTCGAATATGAATGCACCAAACGTGATAGTGGGATCCGATCGACATTGCATACAGTTTGAAAAAAAAAGTATTCTGTATTAAATGCATTTGTAATTTTTAGAGCAGCATTATAAGTAATAAAACATAGAAACTATGCAGGCCTGCAAACATGGATATTTTCGAAAGTAGTATCCACCGCATTAACAAGATATGATCTGCTCGGACATAAGCGGGGCTCTAATAGCCTCGATGCCATTTCCTCGGGCGATCTCTAAAAAATTCCCTCGAGCGAATTATGAGAGCGGAGCTGGACAAAGAAGACCCGGAGGGACGATAAAGAAGGGGCCGACTACACGAAGTAAAAAGCGAACTGGACACGAGGAATGAAGATCCCGGTCGTCGACGGGAAGATAAAATTGCTCCGTGATATCATTAATCAGTAAGTTATGATAGCCTTGCCCACAATGCCCGCGACTCTTTAGCTTTTGTTTTAATATCCAGTCTCCGCTGAAGAATGCCCTGGACTCCACCGGTCGGAGACTTATGGATCTGCGGGTTCTCCACGCCTGATAGGATCGACCCCTTTACAAACGTATGTACTTGGAAGTACTGAGATCAAGGTCGGGATTTTCACAGTAAAAATATTAATAAAAGGCTAAGCGAACCTAAAGTTACAATGGAGATTCTTTTAATCTGATATTTAATTTTTTTTCGGAAACCGTAACAATTCATTAAGAAGTCAGAAGACTGTTGTGTGTTTTCTTATCTGCAATCACATATTACCGATTTACTTCCATACCATTAAAAAAAAGTTATAATATTTTTTGTAGGCAGCAAAAAAAATCTTTTCTTAAGGGGAAGGCTGATGAAAATGATTCTGTCTTTTCTAGCAGATTCAGTGTAGACACAATTTTCCATTTAAAGTAAACTACAATATTCTATTGATATATCACTGTTTCGATAATATTGAAAAATTATCAATTCAATAAAAATCGTCATTCTTAAGAATTCATACTTACAAACGCGATCCAGAGTTGAATTTTTATATCAGCAGAATAATATTCTACAAGCAGTAGCAGGATAATAAAGGCTTAGTAGCATGAAGATTCTATGTTAATGCTTCCAATCTTCGCTTTCTGGATTATTTTAATTTATATAAATATTTTTGTCCGGGAGCATTTTATCATTTTAAAAATTCTAGTACCGAAAAATGACGTTAATTTATTAATTCTGATGTTAAGTAATCCACTAATTTATACTATAAATGTAAATTATTATTTTTTTCTAGAACATTTATATCATATTGATGAGGTAATAGTTGACTGGTATCTCTTCAGCAATATTGAAAATAGTCAGGGGTATAGTCAATAGTTTCGATATATTTATATTTATCCATATTTGTATTTAATGACCAATGGCCTATATTTATAATATAGCTTTTCCTGGTTTTTGATGTCCCCTTAATAAACATGAAATTATATGTTCGTGTTTCCAGGTCGTTGTATTCATGCCCAACGGTTTTAGTAACTTGAAATTAAATAGTTATAGGCATTAAGATCACAAACAAGTAATTGACGCTCATTTATACATTTTAACAGGGTGTATACAAAAAATGACCGTTTTATCAAATTCCAGAGTTCAAAAGTCTGTAAATAATGCCAACTAACAGTATCTTTCGACACATCTGGCAAGTTCGCGAGTACTTGTGGACGGATTTGACTCAACAGCTTCCTTCAGAACCTCATCAATATCCATTAATGGTCGCCCGGAGCCCTTCTTCCTTTCCAACGTCGTATCTCCACTGCTAAATTTTTCAAACCAACGCAACGAAATGCGTTGTTCAAGGACACCTTCCCCTTCCTTTTTAATAATTTTACGAGTTGCTTCAGTGGCTGTGAAATTTTTTTTCCAGTAATTTATCAAAATCAAGAGAATTTCGTAGGACACTGTCGTGTTTCTTCTTTGAAATAAATAACTAAACTGAGGCTTTTATTAAGTCCAGTGTTAGTAAACAAGCTTAGAGAATGCTCTAAAGGGATTATTAAGTGTTGGTAAATAATAAATAGCATTGCAATATTTACAGACTTTTGAAGTCTGGAATTCGATAAAACGGTAATTTTTTTGTATACACCCTATTAGTTATACTAAAATAAAAAAAGACAATGTTAATACATAAATTGTACATACAAATTGATTACTACATTACTATATGAACGTATTTCTCGAAAAATATTACCATAGACATGTATATCCATTTTGTAAACAATCAGATACTCTCCTGTAGATTAGTAACTACCTTGATGTATTTCTTTTATCTATTGCATATTGTATTTCTTCCCCTGGGTGAGTCTGAAAAGTAACACCTTACGTCGCAGGGTTTCCATCCTGTGTTGCTATGGGATAATACCCGAGTTCCGCTAACGCTAGATGACCTTCTGGTCATCCCAACTTAAGACTTCTTGTATCCATCCTGAATCGATTTCTGTAAATCGATACTGTTTAAGGAAAGTTTCTGCTACAACTTCCCAACCTAAAACAACATTCGGTAACTTCTTCAAGTGCCATCTTCGTTTCTAAGTTTGGCAATCACCAACGCTGTCGATCTAAGAATAGAGGATAAATTGCGAGAATGTCTTCTTTTACCTGCACTTTCCTCTCCTGTAATACTTAATTCAATATTGAGCCTAAGTAATATCTTTCTCCTGTCTCATGTACAGTAGTTTCCCTTTTTTTGTTGTTAGTAGGATTAACCTTTTTTTTTTTATAACGAGTTTGCACCATAGTAGTTGTGAATTGCTTCCTCCAAAATGGGTACCCTCAACACAAAACGGTAAAGCTCAAAGGTTTCATGACTCTTAACGTCTACTTTCCTCTTTGTCCGCACCTCTATTCTAAAAGATACTGGGAGTATAGAGTACATGATGAGTCATTTTTTGAGTTCGATATATAGTATTTTACGCACAAAGCCTTCTACATATTCATAAATGTTCTTTTTGCATGATAAAAACCATTATAAGTGACTTACCTTACTTTACTTAAATATCCTTGCCGGAATAGTGAGAAATAAAATATAATTTATTGCAATGATAGAATAAATTAGTCAGGGGGTGCAGTCAATGATAACAGTTCTCCACATAAATTCTGTTATTCTTCCTTGGTACCGCAATGTTTTAAATAGTCATTATCTGTTTCATTCCGAGCCCCGAAGATGGCCTACATCTTAGGCCGAAACGTCGGCACAATAAAAGAAGTTATGCTTATTATAGAATTATTATTGACTCCTCCCAGTGACTAATTGAATCCATCATTAGAATTATACAGGCAACTATTTTCCCTTCAAATATACTGTGTTCTGGCTGAATTATTACCACATTTTAACAATGCATGCTTAGAAATATCTATTTTTTCAAACTACTAGGTCTTTCTTTTTCTTTTTAATAATAATTATTTAAAATTGTAATAAGTATTATAATTTATTTATAATATAATAAATATATTATAATGAATATGAAATAATTATTAAAATTAAAAAGAGTAGTGTATCCCATTATATAGAGCGCCGAGTAGCAGATCTGAAGGACTTTGGTTCAAAGTACAGAAAAAATATTAAATTGTGCTACCAGCTTGTGCTATTGGTCACTCCAGTAGAATCTTCAGGCCAACGAGGGCTCACCCAGCAACTATAAAGTTGGTACCTATAATTGGGGAAAAAAATACAACGCTAAGTCTTAGAAAGAGTATATTATCAGCCAAAACATAATTGCCCACATCACTAAACAATATACATATTAATTACTTCGGTACATTTTCGTTAGCCGGGCCCAAGGGAAAAATCACCAAATAATGTAGGATTCCTCAAAATTTCTTCAATAATATAATGTTCGTTTGGGGCCATGTGGTCTATTCTATGGATTGATTTAAAAGAAAGCACGTTTCCTTTTTTTCTTCAGTCATAATTTTTGCAAAAAAAAAAGTAGGCAAGTTTTTGGATTTAGCTGGAACTAAAAAATATGGAGTCCTTTTTTTCCAAGAGAATGTTATATTGGCAAAGAATGCAACATGCGATCAGAATCATGAAATGAAACTCTCTTTTTGTGGCGGAGTACACGTTGGCGGTGCAATCTTTCATCATGCAGGACGAAGAAGAGAATTCGCAATGTTACGTGGTTCAAATAGTCCACATTGAGTTTTTTAACATCTTTGATATTTATTTAAGGCTTGAGTGAAGAGTTGACATCAGTCAATTGGTGTAAAAATCAACTGGATATGAATCATAATACAGTTGTAGATTCGAACTACTTAAGAGAACATTGTGTAGATGTTTTAGCATGGACATGAGCAAAAAAAAAAATCGGTGGTCCTGAAAATATAGTTGTGATAGACGAGAGCTTACATTTGCTAATATACCGTTCTCTTGAAAATAAGAGACTGTATCTTTTTCAGTTCTAGCTAAATCCCAATTCTTCATATATTTTTTTTTTGTTTTACAAAAATTAAGAAGAAAAACACGGTTTGTTTTAAATTAATTCACAGAATATTATACATGGCCCCAAACATTTGCGCCCGGCTAACCGAAAAGTACCAATACTTTACATACTTACTTACATAATTACATATATACATACTTGTAACATTAGTAATTAGTAAAAATATTGTTACATATTAAAATAAAGTAGAAAGATAAATACTTGTATAAATTTATTTATATTATATTAAAACGTTATACATATTTATAGGTATAATATTTCTTATAAATATTTGCATGCTTGTGTCATTAATAAATAATTGAAATATTGTTGCTTAATAAATGTTAAACACACATATACTGGATACATACACTGTTCACTTTGGGGCGACCTGTGGTCTAGTGGTTAGCGTAACAAACTACTAAACCCAAGATCGCGGGTTCGTAGCCCGGCAGGTGGCCCTAGGATTCTTTAAAGGGAGTAAAAAATCCTTAGTTACGCCGTCCTTCGGAAGGGACGTTAAACGGGGGTCCCGAGCCTGTACGATGTCAGGTACTCGTTAAAAATCCCTATCCTAATAAAACCTGGATAGGCAAAATTTAGAGCTCCCACTGTAGCATCGTCCGATTAGTCATAGCAGCATAAAGTGACGTTAAATGAACAAACAAACAACACTGTTCACTTTCATACACAAAACTCTTCGTGATAATAATTCTTTTTCGTGGTACAGGTTTATTTTTTGTTAAATCTACACTTTAGTATATTTTTGGTTATTTTATCCCCCCATACGAAATCACTTTCCTGGTCAAACTTTGGATTGAGACAGTACAAGATATACCAAAGACTGAACCAGTACTCTTCAATGGTTGTTTTGCGTATTTTTTATATCACAAATTTATTTTTCGCCTTTCCGTTTCAAGTTTCCTTTTATCTCGCTTGAAACACAAATTTTCTTCCAAACCTCTCGATCACATGGCTTCATCTATCTCATCCTCCAGCTTTTTCTTGATCCTCCTCTTTTCTTTGTTTCTCGTGGCATCTTTCCAGTATTCCTCAAGGCCTATGTCTTCCATTCTTTTCGTGTTTGCAAAAAAGACAAACAGTTTCTATTGAATTCTTTCAATCTTGTTTCTTGTTTGAGTTCTTTAATCATTGAAATGGTCGATTTGCGGTGTGATATGTGTATGGTTGAGGGATAGACAGGTTTAATGTTGGATTTATAGTGTTTTTTTTAGCAGCCCAGGTGATGAAGAAAGTAAACAAATTGATCCTGACCTGGTTCTTCTGATTGGAGCTTTAAATATGGAGGTTCGATTCCGGGCTAAGAGGCGAGTTGAAGAAGAATCGCCGAAAAGGGAGAGAATACAAATAGAATAATAGATGACATAATGAAAGAGTCCGCTAGCGGAAGGAGTGAATAATACAGGAAGCAGTGGCTTTGTAGCCATTATTATTAGAGATATAGGAGGCAATGGCCAATGGAACGACAACACTCCGGAGCTTTGATTGCGCTCCAAATGGCTGTTTGATTGCGGTCCCTTCTTGTTTGGTTGTCGTTATCCGCTTGATGACAGTTCGTCTGTTTGTCAACTCTCCTTGATTGGTCATTAATGAACGATTACACGATTTTTTTTTGTTTTTTTAGAGCTCGCTTTTATTTTGATGTGGCGTAAATGTTTATCGTAATGCTAAGCATAAGTGTTTTTCAGTGAACCATGACATTCCACCTGCTTATAATGTTATGGAGTGCTATGTTTTTAAGATTGTCTAACTTAACAATATTTTTATGTTCCGACACTTAAACCAATATTTGAATCTATGTAGACATTTTGAAAAGGACGGAATTTAAAAAATACTAATTTTTCTGTACAAATTTCCAATAACCAACGCTTCTTGTTACATAAAACGAAAAACTCAACTTAGCTGCTTAAGAAAAACGAACTATCGAACAAAAAAATAGGATTTTATTTTGTTTTAATTTTCATATTAACATTCATCGACGTAACAATTATTGTAATAGACTTATAGAGAATATGGCTAAAGATAACTTAGTCATTACAAGAAAAATATATAAAAGCGGTTGAATTAGAGATCTTCTGCATTACAGGCCTAATCTGTGATCTGAAAAATGTGCTGTGGATACTAGTCTACTGGTACTGTCCCTTTCATCACACTTTGGAAGATCGCTCACTCCCACCTGATATCCGCCATGCTCTCTGATCAATTATAATTATCAGCTCATATCCAGGAGAAGTAACGAATGAATTACTGTAATTAAAATTCACTTATAACGATATTATTTTTTATATTTGTATGTGATTTATTTTACTCCCTAATTATTGTTATTTTAGATTTTAGTTAATATTTATTTTGAAGTACTTATGTAAGTACTGACTCATTCTTACAATGTAGCCAACTTGGCCAAATATATATTCAAATAAAATTGAACACATCTGTTATTCTTAAGGTACCATAGGAATATTCGCTGTTCCTTTATAAAGGTAAAAATTTATTAAATCCATCTAGTAATATTCTTTCTATTTTGTTTTATTTTTAAATTATTTCATTTCAAAAATATTCATCTTTGATTTTTAATATATTCATCTAAATTTATCTATTGCTATAAACTCTTCTACACGTGTTCTAAAAAAATAAATATTTCATTTAGTTACACAACTTGTCCTTTGTTAACACCGAACGACATGGTTAATAACACGTAGCAACACTGTTATTCCATATTTTACATAATAAAATATTTAAGCTGTAAACATATATTTTCTAGCGTGAAAAATCTCGTATCTGTTATCAATGGATATATACATTTTTAATATTTTTGACGAGACAATAGCAACAGATCCACCAACTACTTTTTGTTTAGACTTTTGTCGTAGTCGATCAGCTGTATTATAAATATTTATAAAAAAATTCTAACAATAAAGCACCTGATCCTGACTTACAAAATATACATAATATTTTAGTTACACGAAATATAGCACTGTTTTTGAATTTAAATGGAAAAAATGGATTCCACCGATTTACAAAATAAAGTAAGCAACATCTTATTCCAATATTTCGATTTTTGGATTATCATTTCAATACAAAGGATGCAGTGGAAAATATTAAGACATTTTTCATACATACTATAATATTTTTATCTATAAAAAAAAAGTTATTTATTTGACAAGTGAGGAAAGTGCCACTACCCCCGAGTGAATTTTCCTATATTGTGGTTCAAATCCCGCTGCGTGCAAAACATTTATTTAGTTTGGTTGCGGCCGGGGATGGATCATATAGGATCTAGGGCCCTCCTGGGGCTCACCCAGCCTCTATAAAATATTATAATAATAGGGTACCCAAAATAAGGGGGGGGGGAATCTGGCGGTTGAGCATGAGCTAGAACAAGTCACCTCCTTGCAGAATCGTTTACCATGAACCAGTACAGTCTCTACCATGTACTGAACCCCAAAACCATGCACGGGTAGTAGTGGTACACGGTTCATTATGAGATTTTGTGTATTATAATATCCGTTACATTAATATAATTACAATTAATATATATAAGGCTGCAGATCTTATCAGTATCAGAATTATCAGTGTTCAGGTTATAAACCTGAAGTACAATATTTTCTATAATTTACATTATTTAACAAGGCAAATCAACTTTAGCAGGTTATTTCTAATAAAATTTAATCAAAAATCAAAGATTTAAAAGTTAAAAAAAAAAGTATCGGGATACATAGTAAGGTTATACAAGGATGGGTTGGGATGTCAGGTGTATAAACTGTGTAGAAGATTGGGCCGAGAAAACTGGCTTGAGGAACGCCCGCAGTTTGAGGAATGATGGATGAGTAGAAGTTATTATGATTTACTTTGGATGACCTGTTGGAGAGATAGGAGTGGATAATGAGAAAGTTTGTAGGAGGTAGGAATTTACCTAGATGAGCGAATTAGGTATAGTTACCTATTACTATGTAGGTCAACAGATATATTATTACTTACATTATTATATTACAATTTTTTTTTAATTTATTGTTTGAAATTTATAGATGCAATAACTAGTAAAAAATAGGCAGAAATGCATTATAATTAAAATAATAGAAGAGTAAGCATACGAACTCTTTATTAAATATTTTAAAACAAACTCAGGCGTCGGTGTAGCTAAATTTAAATAAAAATTAGATTCGAATTTCCTATTTTACATAATATATATTTGAAATTCGTTATCTCTTAATTTAACTCCCTGGTCCATCTATCAATCTTTTAAATTAGTCGAGGTGTTAAATCCCTAATGGATATATTTTAAAATTAAAAATACCTAATAAATTAGACATTTTTATTAGTTCCAATTTGGAAACTTGACTAAATTTAAATATCAAAAGGGCTCTGATATATTGGAGACGTTTCCTATAGAAAAATCCAATCAAAATAAAACAGGCTGGTGACAAATGATCACAATCACTATTTAAGAGAGGACGAGAAGGAACCAGTTAGAGATAAAGAATTACGGAGGCGTGAATCGAACCCGCATTGAGTTAGCTAGACCCTACATTAACTATTAGCCTAATGAGCCTAATCTGTTAGCTGTGGCGGTCTAGTGCCTCATCCAGTGTCAATTAGGTGGCTACCTCAGCCATCGCTTACCGCTACCGTTAGTAGCATCGTTACACTGCGCATCCGATAACAAGTCTATGGGAAGGAGGGTACGTTGAAATAAAATTTTCTAATTTGTTATTTATTTTAGTTTTATATTTTATTTGACATCTTTTAATTGTTAATATTCGGAATAATTATTTGTTAATATTTACATTCTTTTATATTTTAAGACATCGTTTCTCAATCTGCTGGTGTTCCTCAATGCAGTATTCTCCGCCAAATCCTTTAAACAGTTTATACCAACACATCCTAATACTACCCTTACCAAGAATGCTGATGGCGCATGTCTATTATTAGTCAACACTGATTCAATTATTGCATCCCATACTCTTCAATAGTGTCAATACTGGAGGATTATTATAAATTCCCACTAACCCGTCAAATAACCTGGGACATTAAGGTCATTATGGGTGATTTTATTACTAACAAAGGAAGGAACATTAAGGATTTTACGATGGATTTTGGATTGTAAGGATTGTATACGAGAGGAATTCAATTGCTTTGTGGAGTCCCAAAGCTATAACTAAGTAAGCCTAAATAGGTCTTATTATAGTCATGTACACGTCTTATTATGTAATTAATTGGGAACTTAGCGCATTTGTCCAGCCAGTGTTGCAGCAGTCTGAAACGGCAAGCTTAAATTAATTATTATTCTCGGTAAATATGTTTGTATATCTGATCGGGAATCGTGATATTATTGATCAGACGATAAGATCGATATCTGTTGTTTTTTAATTGATGACTTGGTTTGTGAGCCTGATAAGGAGGTGTCTCATCGTTTCAGTCAGGCTTGAGGAATTCAAGTTAAACTTTCAGCAAGATGTAATCCTAAGTATCTGATCTATTCTACAGCAATCAGTGGGATGTTATTAGAGGTTACTGGAGAGCAGGAAGTAATTAATTTGCGAAGAAATGTAAAGAATATATGACGGATTTGTGATTAATTTTTACGGAAAAGGAACCACATAGTATCTGATTGCTGTTTTGATACTGGGTTTAGTACTTCGTAGAGACTTATTAAAAAATTACAAAATCTATTAAAAATAATATACATTATTACTTAAACAATACTAATTAAAAATGATTCAGAGAGGTACATATCGAGCTAATCCGCTCCCCTACCAATAGTGAAGCGCAAATTTGGGTGTAACCCAAGGATCTCTACGGGATCCTCTACTGTACATTGTATTAACCCTTCAAAATCAACATTAGTTCAGTATTTATGCTAAATATATTATGTTTATAATAATCTTCAAACCTGAAGTTGTCTGAATCAGTATTCAGGAGAAAATTTTGCCTCGAGCTTTGGCTGTATAGTTGTTTAAAATTAGATGACGTGGCTCTTAATAAGGAAATACAGTTGCTCGATACAAAGTCCCCTGTTTGATGTTGCGTTAATAAGGTTGGACTCCAACAAAGGCCTTAGCATCATCGACTAAAGTTATCTCCAAGTCTAGAATACTTTGCAACCTGGAGCGTAACCGGGAGAGTGTTCCCTGCAAAGTCCAACTTAAATTAAACTACTTTAATCAACTCCCTAGAGGGAAATGATCTTTGAGCTTAGTAAAATCATAATTCTTATGGATTATAAGACACTCGGTGAATTTCTTAAGGCGTGAACTTTAACTGTCTTTGAAGTTGAAACTAGTTTCGCCTTAGTTGCATTCTCGCATTAATTCCTACTGCCTTTTCTTAAAATCATAAATTTATCATTGCTATGCTCTCAGTTGACATAATATCACAATGCCGTATTAAAACATTAATGGCAATAAGGTAATTAAACATAGTGTAGTGGTTAACGTAGCAACCTAATAGGGACTGGAGTTCCTCTGTGGTAGAGCTCGGAGTTGCAGAGCCGAAGGTCTTGGATTCACATCCCGCTGCTGGCAAGACTTTTATTTAAATTGTTAGCAGGCCGAGATGGATCCCATTGGATCTAGGACACTCCTGAGACTCACCCAGGCTCTATAAAATGGGTATATAAATAAGGAGGGAAAATCTGGAGGATGGGCGTGATTTAGGACAAGCAAGCCCGGACTGGGTTCATTTGGGGCCCTCAGCTAAAACCGGTAGAGAGGCCCTCTACCGGGGGTTCCGGGAAATTATTGTTGCCCTCCCCCTGACAATTTTTGAAAATTGTACGAGTACGTTATGCGGGACCTGCGGACCTGGACAGTCCGGGCCTGAGGACAAATCACTCCCTGCACTACTGTTGTTTCAAGAGCCTTTCAAGGGTTTTAGTGCTACAGATTTTTTTTATAACAAACTAAGATGCCTATGATTGCTGGTTTGTAGTCTTGCAGTTGGCCTATTTTCAAACGTAGTATACATCCCAAATTGTGTCATTTGGAGGAGGCGTAAAATCGTGGCCCTAAGCATGTGCGATGTAAGGTACTCGTTAAAAACCCTTATCCAACCTATATTACTGGATAGGCATAATTAAGGATTCCCACTGTAGCGTCATCCGATTAGCTATATCAGCATAAGCGTAAGTTAAATAAATAAACGCTATTGGCTACATAGCCTAGTAAGACCATAAAAAAGACTAGTATAATCAAAATATGTGTTTAATTGCAGCAACGGTCACTAATCAATTTATGAAAATACGTTTTTCTAGGTTTATAAAGCAAAGAATCATAAAATTCTTTACTAATACAACCCCTGAAGGAACAGGATCCAGTACATGATAGATACTGAAGGTTTCCCAATAAAAGGTACCAATTTTTATATCGGCTGAGTGATTCTTCGGAGGGTCTGAAGATTCGGAGGTTCTTATCTGACACAGACAGATTAGAACACGAAACCTTCCGTACAGTGACGTAGTGCTCTACAAACTCAGCTATCTCTCTTCCAAAATTGTAATTATATATTTAGTTTTTAGTTGAATTCATTAAAACAATTAAGAAAGCACTAAAAGACTATAAAATACCGGAATGCAATGAAATAGCTAACGTTGCTCCAGTTTAATCATCATCATGACAAACATCCAAGATTTACATTAATAAGTAACAAATATAGCACAACTCACATCAACAGACTAAACAGATGTATCAATTAGAGTTAGCAAAATGTCACAAATAAATTTAATTGATTGATTGATTTAACTTGTTTGTTAGGAAAAAATACAAAGAAATATATATACAGTAAAAAATCATTAAAAGTTAACTAGAACACTAGACAATGGGTGATCCGTCTGTCGAGGTCTGTCCTAACACCCTCATTTATTTTTCTTATCTCTAAAGTATAAATTAATAAATAAATATAAATATATATACATAGATACTCAAATATGAACAATTTAAAAAATATTATATGAATTCAATTAAAGCATCCAATAATAATAAAAATAATATCTCAATTCAATTAATGCCTGTAATAGTTCATATACCAATATTTCATATTTAAATTATTATAATTCATTTTTTTTTATTACTTATGCTTCCCTATTTTTGTATATTACCGCTCAAATCTATGATTGTATCAACATCTAGCAATCTATCTATTGGCTAATTAATATTATTGGCTAAGACATTGAGTTGTACAAGACTCTACAAACCTCGTAGCGGGAGAGGCAGCAAATAACATAATATAGATGAGTTTAGGAACAAGATATATCAAGGAAACCTCGACATAACTCAATATAAGAGAGGGAGATATCTTATAGATTGAATTTCTAGCCCAGCCTGTTCCCAAAAATCCTAAAACAAAACGAGTGTTATGTTTGTCCTTAGACGGTCAGGGTTGGAGGGTAATCCGTAGACGGAAGTTTGAAAGCCAAGGCAATAAATATTGTAATAAGCGAAGCTCTTATAGTAATTAATTCAAATTAATCTAATTAATAACGAAAGGTGAAAGCTTAAAACATTTTTCAGTGATATGAGTACGAGAAGAAGAGTGCTTAGGTTGACGTCTGTCGGAAAGGAATTGTGGTGGGAACCATCCTAGCGTCTGTTGAATTTTTTATTTCCGTTTCAAACTAAAAATAAATCCAGTTAAAAGTTATATTTTAAGAAATTGTTCAGTTATTACATTTACAAAAACGAAAAAAAACGGAAGATGATCTGCGTGAGATCTTACTTAGCCCCCAAATTATTCCCGTCGTTAAGGATATCAACTTTATAACTGGGTCTCTGAATAACTTCTGATTTTTCAGTTATCTTAAAAATTAAAAAGACTCATTAATAATAAACTATAATATATTTGGTAAAAATGAAAAAAAAAAATGGTGCTTACTTGATAAAAAATCTTAATAGTCTTTATAGAGGTATTTCAACAGGACAATTATAATTTGAAACCCTCATTTGAGCAGTTCTTTACAGTTTACATAACCATTAAACATATAGCTGTACTACTTCATTCCATGAAGAGTCTTGTGTTCAGTACATGTTAGAGACTGTACAGTTTCTGAGATGACCATTGTACATGTAGGTGATATGTTCGAGATCTCACTCAACCGCTAGGTTTTCCCACTTAATTGAGGCTGGGTGAGCTCCAGGAGGTTTGTAGATTTGTGGATGTTAATAGATTAATTATTTTTTCTTTTTACATAAAAATTTACCTTACATCTTATGTTGTTATTGGCAAAAACGGAATATGATAACAGAGTGATAATCCATCTTATATGAAAAATCTCCAAGTTACCAAATCTGCACGGTTAAAACTTATCGTAAAATATTTTATTTAGATATATATTACTTACAATTATTTGAAATCATTGCACCGCTACAAAAAGAGTCAAATCATAAAGGGTCTTGGAATCTGCACATGATAGTCATAATATTCCTAAGCCAACGGTTGTCCAGGAAGTTGATATGGGCAAGATCAGGCTTCACTTAGAGATGCAAGCATATGCAGAACCAACCAGCTCGTTCCTCAGCTTTTAATAAAATAAAAATGTTTTTTAAAATCTTCCGCAGACGGAGTTAAAGCTCTTTTTAAATTATGATTTTTCAAATAATAATTGACTTTTTTTATGAATAGATCCTCTATGTCTAAATAGGTATTATTAGCCATCTTCTAGCCAATTGCTCGATCCCGCGGTGATACCATTCCTTGGAATGGCTGTCAAATAACTACTGGATCACATCTTCAAATTCCGCACAGTTATCAATATATCCCCTTCAATAAAATGGACCATGGATCGAAACAAGCAGTAATTTGATTGTTCTAGGGCTGGACTGGATGGTGGATGGTGGATGAAAAAAAATCTTATACAAGAAGAGCTTTCACAAAGTTCTAAACTCCTAGCTGGTTACTGGGGAGTAAGTCCGTGGAGGACCACTCTACAGCACTTTTTGGCCTTCCCAATGGAGCGTAGATGGTGACTAACAGTAGCTTTCGACACATCACACTCTCTGGCAAGTGTGACAAAACAAAAAAACAATGGCATTATTATGAATGAGGAATATTTATCAATCGATCAATTTGAATATATCTATAAATTATTTATTGACTATAAAGCATCTGATTGGGAATTTAGAAGATGTAGGAAAAATTTGTATTTAAATGAGGTTAAAGAAGACGCATGGCGGATATCGTGAGGAAGAGAGTTCCAAAGAGAGATAGAACGGGCTAGAAAGGAGCGCTCAAAAGTTTTGGTTCTGTGGGACCGGATATAAAGATCAGAAGGGCGAGATCTTGTGCCCTGGGATTGGATAGAGGATTTGAATTGTAGGAGACTATAGATATAAGACGGATGTTGTGAGTTGATAGTTTGATATAAGAAAGAACCAAGGAAGTAAGGTCTACGGATAGAAGGGAAAAGCCACTTTACCTCAGCGTACAGCGTACAAATCGAAGCGAACAGTTCCTTTTCAACGTCGTATCTTCACTACTAAATGTCAAGGACACTATGTCCTTCATTTTTAATAATGTCACGAGTTGCTTCAGCGGCTGTGATTTTTTTTTTCTTTCAGAAATGGCTTAAAATGACAAACATTTTGTAGGACACTGTCATGTTTCTTCTTTAAAACAAATAACTAAATTGAGACTTTTTGAAGAAGTTGAATGGGATTAAAAAAGCTTAAAGAATGCACTAAAGGGGTTATTAAGGCGTAAGTATTGAATATGATTAAAATATTTATGGGCCTTTGAAATTTGTAATTCAATTTGTAAAAACGGTTATTTTTTTTTTTTATACACCCTATTAATTGACTTTTTGTATGAATACTTTGTATGTTTCCGTGTTTAAATAACTAGATAACTAGATATAAAGAGGTCAATACATAAATTATAATTCCTCAATGGTTAAAAAGAAAATGATGGATAAAGGAAGCAAACTGAGATAAAAGTAGTGAAAGTGAAAAATACCTCGGAAAAACATTGAATTATAAACAGCAACATTTGATGAAGCTACTCAAGGGTAGTACTTCATCTCTAAGTCCGCGGCGGCGGCAATTTAAAGAATTTTCAAGTTTAAAACTCCAATCTATCTTGGAACCTCGGGGAGTAGCAAACTTTGTGCCCCGGAGAGTTGATTCATGGCCCGATATGGGCAGTTTAGGAGCTCTAGTGTCACCTTTCGCAGTCGGATATTTCTTCATCATAAAGTCATTAACACTGCCTCCGTTATAGCAAAAAAAGAAAAAAATGTAACCTACAAAGTAGGTTACAGAGCTACTAGCTAGTTTATGGCTAATCCCATTCACAAATAATTTATGAATGGAAATTTTGTTGTTTTCGTCAATTCAAATAAGGTTTTTTATGATGTACAGTGCTCTGCTAAGACTGTAGCAGATAAATTCTTAAACCTATTAATAGCCAAAGATTGATCCTTTGAGGATATCCAGACCATTTTGAAGCTCACCCACCCCCTATAATAATAATAATAATAAAAACACTTTATTGACATCAAATTATGACAAAAGCCTCTCCCTCAGGAAGTGAAATGGAGTTCAGCTCCAAAATAAACTTTTTTTATATTATAAATATAGTTTTTTTGTGACAATATAAAATAAAATAACTAATAATCGTCACAGATTACAAAAAAACAAAAACACTCTTTTAGAACAAATATAAATAAGTAGTTATGAAATAAAATAATCATCATTCATTATTCATTACTATAAAAAACAAAACAAAATCGTTATTCTAAAAACAATTATAAATAAATAATAAAACTATATTACTACTACTATCACTCTAAAACAACGATCACTACAAACCACAAAAACAAAACAAAACTTTATCCCTTTTATAGACTCTTCACAATTCTAGACCAACAGTCTCTGTCCCTGCCCACTTTGATCCAGTTAGTTCCCACTCTTCGGGTAATTTCATCCCTCCACCTCATGTACTGTCTTCCCCTGCTTCTCGTTTGGCCGATCGGAGTCCACTCGGTGCCGCTTTTCGACCATCTCTCGTCCTTGACTGGCTAGGTGTCCAGCCCACCTCCATTTCAGTTATCGAGCCTCCATGCTGAGACCTTTAACTTTTACACGAGTATATGCCGGTTCTTAATTTTCTCAATTCTTCGGATTCCCATTATACTCCGTAAAAGTTTCATTTCCATGGGGTCCAGTTCAGCCTGTTCCTTTTTTGTTAATACCCAAGTCTGAGCGCCATACAAGATTGAGGGGTAGATACAAGAGTGTAGGACTATTGCTTTTAATTCAATTTTGAAGTTACCTTTAAAGATATTTTTCAAGTACCAATACTTGTGCCATCCTTTTATTCTCCTGGCCAGTTCTTTACTGTTTTTCTTTTCTAAAGAAATTGCCTGCCCTAAATATATATATATTTTTTTAAAAATTTATTTATTGATATTTACAACTGTATAAAAAAAATACATCAAGTAAATGGAATAAGCGATACATAATGACATGTGAAAATGACAAGTAGAGAAACTACCCACTTACTCAAATCACAAAGTTCAACTAAGAAGTAGCGGGGCCGTCTTCTTTTTAGACGCCTCGGAGGATTATCGGGAATTAAAGAGGAAGCTAGGTTTGAAACTAGAGGGTTTGAGTGGAAATGTTTGTTATGAAAGGATATATAGCGGGTTCGGGCCAAATCAGCAACAAATGGGACATTAAGGTCGTTATGGATGACTTTATTCTTAACAAAATAAGGAGCATTAAGGATTTTACGAAGGATTTTGGATTGTAGGGATTGGATACGAGAGGAATTCGATGGCTTAGTGGAGCCCCAAAGCTCTACTCCGTAGGTCCAAATAGGTCGTATGATGGTCGTGTAGATGAGTCTTTTGTAATTAATTGGGAGCTTAGAGCGTTTGCGAAGTAAGTGTTGAAGTAGCCTGAAACGTCGAGCGGTTTCTTGTCATTTCAGTCTCGTATGAGGATTCCAAGTTAATCGTTTGTCAAGATGCAACCCTAAGTATCGGATCTGGTCTACAGTTACCAGTGGGATATTATTAAAGGATACTGAAGGGCAGGAAGTCATTGGTTTACGACGTAAGGTAAAAGTGATTTGATGCGTTTTTTGAGAGCTTATTTTAATTCTCCAGTTTTGACACCATTCTTCAAGATCAGTGATTTGGGATTGGATTGGCGTTGACTGATAATACACATGTATCATCAGCATACGTGGTAAGGATAGTATTAGGATGAGTTGGGATGTCAGCTGTATAAACTGTATAAAGGATTGGGCCAAGAATACTACCTTGAGGAGCCCTAAATATATGGATTGCTTTGAGCATTCTGTTGTATATTCTGTTATATGGTGTACCCCCCCCCCCCTATAACAGGCCAAATCACATTCCTGCACAGTAGTTTGCTTAGGAGAATTACAAACATCACCATGTACTAAGCCGAAAGTCAATATGAATGAAGACTATTTTTTTTTTTCATCAATATTAAAAGAGTAGCTTAGTCTGTCAGTATTGAGCTGCTGAAGTGAATGTACTGTGTTCGATTCCGGTTGTTGCAGATATATAATTTAATCGGTTAACAGCCAAGGATGGATTTTGTGGATCCTGGGGCTCATCCAATCCTCCAGTGTAGGTGATTAAGGGAACCTGGTGTTTAAGCGTGATCTCAGACCAATCACCACTTGTACTGAGTTTTTTATTACCATTCGTCTAAATTATCTTTCAAAAACTGAACAATATATGAATAGTTATAGGTAATGAAATGTGCATACAAAAAAAAAAAAAAAACTGTAGCAATACAGCCAGCGATGGTAAAGGGTTCCGTCAATTGTAGAGTTTGTAATGTTAGAAGCTTGCTGTATTGTGTAGAAAGCCGATGCTGAGTATATCACCTGTTCTGTAGACTACCAATAAATAAACAGTAGAGAGTAAAATTGTTTCTACCAATTAAGGCAACCCATTTTTTAGAAGCTGGGTGTGTCTCATTAGAATCTACAGATTCCGTGGAATAAATAATATATTTGCACTGCCGGATTTATCCTTTATGTCAGGAAAGTAGTGCGCTACACACTGGTTAACCACCTCAAAATGTATAGGTATTAAATTCTATTCAGTTCACATCTTTAAATTGACAACTTTTGCATAAAAATGATAATTAGAACTTGGCATTGATATCAACCATTGCTGCGTTTCTTCCGTTTTGTGATGTTTGTGTTGTTTAGTTTAATAGTATGTGCTATTTAGATCAAATTGAATTTTTCTGTCTGTGAATGGCTGGTTTTATGAAATTTTTCCTAAGAGCCTATTATATAACTTAGCCTTCATTTTTTAGTGTGAAAATAAATATTTTAGACTAGGTTATTTATTTAAAAAATCATTTTCAACGTGTTTACATTTATTTTCTCTTTACATTTGAGATTTATGTATTTTACTCCTATTAAATAATGAGTATATTTAAAAAATAAATAAATACACCAAACAGAAACCATGCTAACAATCATTAATCCATTTTTATTAAGTAATGGTGTCTATTATTTTCTTTACTATAATTAATTAGATAATACTTTGTCAGTGATTATTTATGAATAATTCAACAAGATGCTATTATTGGTTTAGGAACAATTTTTGAGCCTCCCATTTACTGTCTATTAGGCATCCAACGAAGACCATGTGCTGCCCACAACATACTTTTTTTCCACAATAATAAGAAAAGTTTTTTAAACAACCATAATTAAATTGTTACATATTTTAATAATTCAACATTAAATAGTCACAGTTACTTATTGTAAATTAAAGGGAATTAGAGTTTAATTACTTGAACCATTTAAGCAGATTCACGCTATAATATACAATAATTATGCAGTAATCATTGTTGATAGCTGTATAATAATGTGGCAATTAAATCAACACGCAAAGGAAAATTAAAACTTAGTTGTTGAAACATAATAAAAAGAAAGGATTAACGGTAAGATATACCTGGGCCGAAGGTGTGGTCCTGATTAAATGAGACCAAATGTTAAAAAATAGAAAAAAAAAATAAAAAATCGTGGGATATTTTAAAATAATTAAAAGCCAAACACAAAACACTTCGACTAGTCACAGCCTGTAAAATTGTATTCGTTAGGAACTTGCTACTTCTATTTCATGACTCCATTTCAAAATTTTGTAATTTTTTTAATTTTTTAAGAGAGTGAATCTTTCATAATTTTGAACTAGTAAAATTTATTTCTTCGGCACTTATCAAAAGAGCTTAAACTATTGTAAATTGTTCACTTTGTTATCAGCATTGATAAGTGCCATATTCCTAACATTAAATGTTATGATTATTATAAATTTAATATAGTGTTTAAAGTATCTACTGTTCTTTTTATTTCGTAATAATTAGTAATTGAAAATTAAAAAATAATACTGTATGGTATGGAAACAGTCAGCCTTCTGAGTCTGGAGGTCCTGAAGATTGAGAGAAAAATTCTGAGGAGGATTCATGGACCCAAAGTAACAAAAGAGGGGTGTAGGCGACAATCCAACGAAGAAATATACAGAAATTTAGGAGATCTTGAAACAGTCATCAGGACCAGGAGACTGAGGTTCTACGGCCACGTGGTCAGAATGAACAATAAGAGTCTGAAAAAAAAATCTTTGATAAAGTCTTAAGCTATTGAGGCAAATGTGGTTATGTGAAACAAATAAAAGAGGAGCTGGATAAGCTAAAAATCAAGGATAAGGACTGCTTGGATAGAGAGCTTTATGGGTTCTTACAGGGAGGAAGGAGAGACGAGGGAGAAAAAGGACTAACGAAGAGCGAGAAACTACCCACTGGTAGTACTCAAATCGCATGTTCAACTAAGAAGGTCACGTGGCCATCTTCTTCTCAGACGCCTCGGAGGATTATCGGGAATTGAAGTG
This sequence comes from Troilus luridus, assembly GCA_964056705.1. Lineage (NCBI taxonomy): Eukaryota > Metazoa > Arthropoda > Insecta > Hemiptera > Pentatomidae > Troilus > Troilus luridus. Next base: position 193,421,963 of record OZ057412.1, on the reverse strand, counting down.
GAAGCTAGGTTAGAAACTAGAGGGTTTGAGTGGAAATGAAGTTTGTTATGAGAGGATAGATACCGGGTTCGGGCCAAATCAGCAATAAATGGGACATTAAGGTCGTTATGGATGACTATATTGTTAACAAAATAAGGAGCGTTGAGGATTTTACGAAGGATTTTGGATTGTAGGGATTGGATACGAGAAGAATTCGATAGCTTAGTGGAGCCCCAAAGCTCTACTCCGTAAGTCCAAATAGGTCGTATGACGGTCATGTATATGAGCCTTTTGTAGTTAATTGGAAGGTTAGAGCGTTTGTCAAGTAAGTGTTGAAGTAGCCTGAAACGTCGAGCGGTTTCTTGTCTTTTTAGTCTTGTATGAGGATTCCAGGTTAATCGTTTGTCGAGATGCAACCCTAAGTATCGGATCTGTTCTACAGGCACAAGTGGGATATTATTAAAGGATACTGAAGGGCAGGAAGTCATTGGTTTACGACGTAAGGTAAAAGTGATTTGATGGGATTTTTGAGAATTTATTTTAATTCTCCAGTTATGACACCATTCTTCAAGATCATTGATATGGGATTGGAGGCTTTGGGATGCAATGACTGGATTGGTATTGACTGATAATACACACGTATCATCAGCATACGTGGTAAGGATAGTATTAGGATGAGTTGGGGTGTCAGCTGTATAAACTGTATAAAAGATTGGGCCAAGGATACTACCTTGAGGACAATCATAAATTGAAATTAGAATCTCGCAGATCTCGTTCACATTTGTTACCATGGCGACAGAAAAAAGGGACTTTGTTTCCCCCACTCCGTCATCTCGCACTTCACTTCTCTTCGCATCCAGACTTCAAGCTATCGACATATCTCTGGTCTGTTCGACAAAAGCTAACCTCGCCGTTCACCGCATGATATTCGCCCATAGCCCTAGATCGCCTAGCACCAGATACAAGAAGTACACCCTCAATACCACCAGATCGCCTGCTAACCAAAGACAATCAGAGCTCAGGAAACGAATTCTTCGCTTCAAGTGTAAGTCACTTTTTTTTTATTCAGTTAATAAGATGGAGCAGTTCACCGGCCATCAACCTCAAAGAAGATATATGTAATTCACTGTACGAAGCAAAGACCCTATACATTCCTCGCCATATAGCTCTGTCGCTTAGTGTTGGTTTGTTTTAATTTATAATATTCTAATTTGTTCATGTTTCTTTTTTTTCTCTTTAATTGTAAAAATGATAATTTCTTTATTTTTCTTTATTTATAAAACATGCATAACCTTTAATTATATTTAAAATTAATAAACCAAATGTTTCAGTATCTGGCCAAATTAATTAATTCCCCGACTCTATTCTACTAAGATATCATTATAATTGTTTATTTTTTTTTCTATTCAGTCTAATCACGCCCGTACAACATATTTTATTTAGTTAATAAGGAATCATGCTTATTATTTACAATGTAAGTTAAACTAATAAATAAAAATATGGTTGAAAAAAAGATATTTAAGAATAAGACCCATCCCTGCATAACGCCTACTATACCATCGTTAGGCTAATCCTCTCAACATCTATTCTTGAAAAGATTTCTCTTGTAGAACTAACTATACTTCTTTGTTTAGAACTTAAATATTCAGAAATAATTCTGGCTTTGAATCTAGTACTTTCTCTGGTAATCTTCTAGTTCAATAGGTGCTCCAGAGATGGCAGTATCTGATTTTCCGTAATGATTATTAAATAAAAATATGAATGAAAAGCAGCTTTAAAGTTATGTGCCGAAATAAAAATAATCCATTGACTATTTATTAATGTAATTAGTAATTAGTGGAAATTAGGAAAATGTTAATGTTTAACAGAAAAATAAATAACCGCTGCAATTTGTACGTGAGATGCCTATATTGCAAAATTTATATTATTATAACCGTACTGTAAGATGAGGGACAAAATATTAGCGAATCAATAACCAATCGGGTTTTGAACAACCCAAATTAAATCTTGAACCTAATGGGTTTTTGGAATAACAATCTTATATGATAGTATGAGTATGAAGCAAACCTTACACAATATCTTGAGTTGGGTCTGGCTAAAATGACCTCAAGTAGTTTGAAAATGAATTTGTCAGATATTTTCAATAATCAAATAATTATCTGAATAACAATATGATTGAAGCGGCAATAATAAACAAAATAATGATAATAAACAAACTAAAAAACCTTTTTATTTTGAAGAGAAAAGATTTGCCCCCAGCCGGGATTCGAAACCGGATCTCTGCCTCACCGTGGCAACGCTTTGACCATTCGAGCCACCGGAGTCGCTCCCTAACCAGGACAAATCTGTTCTCTTCACTAATCCCATATCCCCGTGTTCTCTTAATTTTGCGATGTATACACGAGGAAGAATGTTCATTGAACATTACTTTTAATTTTAGGATCTTTTTGACATACGTCATTATACTTTTTATAATTTATTATAATGTTTTTCATCATTGCATTTTTAAATATTTTTATTTTGAAAAGAAAAGAATTGCCCCTGAGCGGGATTCGAACCCGGATCTCCGCCTCACCGTGGCAACGCTTTGACCATTCGAGCCACCGGAGTCGCTCCCTAACCAGGACAAATCTGTTCTCTTCACTAATCCCATATCCCCGTGTTCTCTTAATTTTGCGATGTATACACGAGGAAGAATGTTCATTGAACATTACTTTTAATTTTAGGATCTTTTTGACATACGTCATTATACTTTTTATAATTTATTATAATGTTTTTCATCATTGCATTTTTAAATATTTTTATTTTGAAAAGAAAAGAATTGCCCCTGAGCGGGATTCGAACCCGGATCTCCGTCTCACTGTTGTAACGCTCTAACCATTTGAGCAACCGGGGTCGCTCTCTACCCAGGACAAATCTGTTCTCTTCACCGATCTCATATCCCCCGTGTTCTCACAATTTTATATGATGTATACACGAGGAAGAATGTTCATTGAACGTTGATTTTACTTTTAGGGTTGACTTACGTCATTAACAACCAGATTTTCCCTCAAATTAAGGGTACCCATTTTTTCTAGGGTGTGATCTTACTGTTAACTGCTAATTTATCTGACATGGTCGAGAATTCGAGATCTCCGCTTCTTCTTTCAGATTGAGTTTTCTTCGATTCAGTTTATTATATATTTCTTGTTTGTTTAAATTTATGCCCTTAAAAACTCCATTAGTAGAGACTGAGTGAGGCCTAGTGTAAAAATACATAACAAAGATTAAATATAACACAAAAAATACAGAAATAACTCAGTGTTTTCAGAAAAAAAAATGAAAACAGTGTTTACCTTTCTGTTGGTTACCGCAAAATGCAATCGACAACTGGCTTATCGGAAAACGATTTATTGTCTTCAAGCGCTTCAAATAATGCATGGGTGCAGGCTGCCTGCATAGTGTGTAGATCACAATGCACATTTAATAGTCACTTGTCATCTGCACGTGCTGCTAAAGATTCATGTGTTTTCGGCTCCCATCTACTGTACTAGCCTCTATCCTACCACTATTTGCCTGTTAGGTATTTTATTAAGATTTATTAAATTAACATTACATAACATAAATTACGAAAAATAGTAAAAGATCATTTTAATTTAAAATTGTTTAAAAAAACGTATATGGGAACAACAGCATTGCATTGCATATGTAAAGAGTTTTATGAAAATTTTTAGGTAAAAACACAATGTTCTGTTTGTAAAAGTGTTACAAGTGGAGGGTGGAATTGCTCAGTGTGTAAATTTCTGAACAGTTGGGCTGAAGAACCTGGGTTCGATTATGGCTTTAAATAATAATTTATTTTAACTGTCAAGAGCGATATATGGTAACTATGGGATAAGCTAACCCTTCTGTGGCTCATCAAGTTTCTATAATGTAGTTAACCTTAATTAGGAAAGAAACATTAAGTAGGGTTTTCTTCGTTTAAGATTATTAATGGTGATTTTTAATTTTAAATTAATGATTAAAGGATTAACTTGGAGTCGTCATACTAGACAAAAAACGACAAGAAACAGCTCGCTGTTTCAGGTTTCTTCAACATTTACTAGACAAACGCTCTAAGCTCCCAATTAATTACAAAAGACTCATATACATGATAGTCATTAGACCGATCTGGGCTTACGGAATAGACCATTGGGTCTCCAATAAGCCATCGAATTCCTCTCGTATTCAATCCTTACAATCCAAAATCCTCCGTAAAATTCTCAATGCTCCTTACTTTGTAACAAACAAACTAATCCATGATGACCTCGATGTCCCATTTGTTGCTGATTTGGCCAGAATCCGATATCAACCCTTTCATGACAAACTTCATTTCTACTCAAACCCACTAGTTTCAAACCTCGCAATCTCTCTAATTCCTGATAATCCTCCGAGGGATCTGAAAAGAAGAAGGCCTCCTGACCTTCTAAACTGAACTTTTTATTTGAGTACTACCGTTGGGTAGTTTCCCTGCTTGCTTTTGTCTCTGGACATGATTTCATTATATTTACTTGATGTATGCTGTATACAGTTATAAATTTCAATAAATAGATTTTTAAAAAATTAAAGATTTGTTCTTAGCATGATCTATTTTTCCTAAAAACACATTGATATTCCAATAATTGTTAATCAAGTTGTTTCTCTGTTCAAGTTAATAGTGATTTTGATATAATTTTGTACGTAAACGGCAAAAAGTGAAATACCGTAGCAATTGTTGACGTTAGTTTTATGCCTTTTCTTATGCAATGGATTGTTCAATTTTGTTTTTCAGTCTTATAATTCTTTTCTCACCCATACTTTTTTAATATCTTCAGTTAATTTGTCTAGAAATTTGTTATTTACATTTTTCTAAAGTTCTGTAACTATTGTATCCTCTCCTGATGCTTTATTGTTTTTGAGGGATTTATTTAAGTCACTGATTTCTTCCTTGTTTGGAGAGAGAGAAGCAGGATAAATTAGCTACTCTGTTTTCGAAATGGAATCTTGATTTTAAACATTTACAATTTGAAAGTGTTTCCAGTGGGAAGAATATTACAGTTTTCATTATTATTGTGAGGCCACTTTGGCCTCTGAAGCGAAGAATTTGAATCGAGTACTTACTCAAATTTAGCTTAAATGTTTTATAAAAATCTCTTGTACTGTTCTTTTTAAAAAATTCTCTTTCTTCTATTTGTTTTTTCCGTATAGTCTCATTGCTTATACATGACTATTATAAGACCTATTCGGACTTATGGAGCTTTGGGGTTCCACTAAGCCATCGCATTATTGTATCCAATCCTTACAATCCAAAGTCCTTTGTAAAATCCATGAATAAAGACATCCGTAATGAACTCAATGTCCCATTTGTTGCTGATTTGGCCAGAACCCGATACCATTCTTTTCATGAGAAACTTTATTATCACTTAATCTTTCATAACTCCTGAAAAGAAGATGGCTTCTGAAAAGAAGATGATCTTGTGACCTTCTAAATTTGTACTGAATTTGTTATTTGAGTACTACCACTGGGTAGTTTCTATTCTTCATTCTGTATTATCCATGCCGTTATGTATCATTCTTGCTATTTGTACTTGTTTTATTTTTATAATACAATTGTAAATTTCAAAAAGTGAATTAATAAAAAAAATAGTTAATGGTTTCTTTGACTGTTTGAATCAGAGTTCCGTGTTTTTGTGTAGTGTTCTGAGTCCAAAAGCCGTTCCTGATTCCGTCTATAGCCATTTATGATAAATATTTTTTTTTTTAACCAATGTCCATCTTCATGCGATCCAGCCACTCGGTTGTCCGCTATTAAGGGGTATAACCTTTATTATTTGATATAGCTAATATATATAGGATGATATTGGAAGAGGGGAGAGAAGGTTATATATTTCCAGGTTAGGGACCCACTGGATCACCTGAATTATTGCTGCATAATTTTCCCATCAGAGCGCGCCTGCGAACGAACCTCTGCATTTCCTTCTATATTCCTCGCCTCATTTAATTTTATTTATAATGTGTCCTTTTTCACCCGAGTCCCCGCAAGGCTACCATTTGATATCCTTACGTATAAGGACCTTCAGGAACCTCTCTGGTAATAGCAGGATAATTTTAAAGATCGGTTATGTTAAGGAATTTATCTAACCGTAGAAGCAAGGCGAACCCTTACGACTAATGTACTACAAAATCCTATGAAGGTGATTAATATTTATTATCTTCTTAGAAAATATACTTCTGAATAAATAAAATTGAAAGATTAAATAAAATCGACCAAACAATAAGCAAATATTGAAATAATGAATTGCTATTTCATTTAAATTGTTTCATTGATGTACAATGATAAAGTTATATTCAGTAGCTTTTTTAGGGTATTAATTAATAAATGAAAAAGCGTAGCGAACCCAAAAAGATCGATGCCGATATCACGAACCTCTGTCCACTACGGACCATTACCCAATCCCAAATCCTTCAGATCACTCTCAACGCAATCTTCCAACCTACGTCACGGTCTAACCCTTTGACGCCTACCAGTCAACACAGAGCTTATTAACTTTTTAGGAATTAGTTCACTACTCATACAAACAAATTTACAAGCCCATTTTAATCTTTGCGCCGCAATCACTTGAATAATATTAACCGGGTGTATGCTTCGCAATTCCGCGTTTTGTAATCTCCAAAATTCTTCTGTTCTCTAATCCTTTTTTGGACCGAATATTATGCCCAACACCTTATTTTCGAATATCTTAAGACGTTGTTTATTGCTCAGCGTTAGCGGCCACGTTTCACATCCGTAAAGAAGGGTTGGAAGGATGATGGTTTTATAAATTCTGATATTTATATTTCGGGACAACATACGCTTGCATAGTAATGTTGATACCGAATAATACAAGCATTTTTTGACTTTAATCCCGTCTTTATTTCCTCTTGAATTTCGCTTCTTTAAGTTACCATAGTTACCATAGACCTTAAGTACATAAATTTCTCGACAAGTTCAAACCCTCAAAAAAGAATCTCCCCAAAATCTCCTTATCCGAATTTACTTCCATTTTGAAGGTATTAGAATTGGGAATACACTTCTAAATGGACAGATTTTCGTCGATAAAATTTAATTTTAGATTTAATAATCTCAATATAGAGACATTTATTAAAATTAAGTAAATAAGGTAAAGTAAGTAAATTAAATATGCAATAAATAATAATCAAATCATAGGTTTCACAATCAAAAAGGGGAGGTTTCAGAACTAATATCAGTCAAAATCTAATTATTAATATGAAATCAATGATCACAGGTTTAAACATTGGGATATCAAATGTTAGTCTAAATAAATATATTGATTTTCTTCTGACCCTATCGAAATATTTTTAAAAATGCGTCATGAATGATGTTCAGTAATAGAATTACACAACTGCAAATTTTCGTTTATAGTAATTTAATACAGTGTATCTAATCGGTTTGGTATCAGATAAGTACACTTTATCGGTTAAATGTTTGCAGACAAATAAGAATGTCTAAGAAAGTTGAACATATCTATCACTATAGCCAATGAAGAGTATTAGGTTATGTAGATATGGATTTAATTATTTCTAAGAGTTAGTTTGGCTGGACGAGTCAGGGTACTCACTTTGTAGAGGGCAGGTGAGCTCCTTATCCCACTAATAACAGTTAACAGAATGAATAATTTATCTGCTGCAGCTATTTTCGAACTCCGTACTTGGAGTCAGTATCCCAAAACACTACTTATTGAGCTCCACCGTTCCTCCATTTTATATATATATATATATATATATATATATATATATATATATATATATATATATTAATATTTGTGAAGGAAAAATTATAAAATTAAAATTAAAATATTTATAGCCTTTATAAATATGCTTTTCAACATGACATATAAGAGGCGTTCAAGCACAAAAGTTTTATCCTGGAGGGTCCTAGGTCCGATAAAATCTATCTCCGACTGCTGGCAGTTTATATAGAAATATGCAAGTGGTACGACAACTCTCGTTCCTTAATATTAATTTTTGACTATCCTGAAAGGAAATTTGGTCGAAAATATCTTGAATTATAGCAACTATAAAACAAGAATTATATATAACAAGAATTACAGCAATTATATAACAAGAGTTATAGCAACAATATAACAAGAACAGTTTGATCTTGGGGAAAATCATGAAATCTTTTTTTAAATTAATGGAGCGGCAAATTCCAGCAAGGCAACGCTATCTCCCTCCGTGGTAAATCACAAAGAGATAGTCAGCCGCAGAAACTAGATATATCTGGGATGAGGTTGGGGTGGCGCAGGTTGTGGGGAGGTGCAGGTCGGGTGCCCCCCCCCAACAATAATTGTAATTTATAGCCTGGATCGAGGGGGCGCACCCTTCAACCCTCTCCGCTCTTTTAACTCTCGACACCTCGCCCTAAGGGATCTGATGGGAAGCCTGTTTGGGGGCAAGAACTGCTAATTATCTGAATCCTCGAAGCCACAGAGGAAAGTGTAAAGTATCCAAAACAGTATTGATATTGGATTAATACTGAAATTAATTAATCATTTAGATATAAACGATAAAAATACTAAGTATCGAAAGCGAAAAATCACATTTTACAAAATACAAAAAAACTGTTTCAAGGTACATTCAATACCAGTATGCATCGTCAAACGTATTTGCCCTATGTATATAAACGTGGTATTCTTTCTTATAGATGTTTTTAACTTTAGGACTCAAAAGGTATCCAGGAAGCACTCACGGTGCATGAGCTAGAATAAAAAATAATGGATCTCCAAATTTACGAGAATAAAAAGAAAATGCTTATGTTGGACCAGAAGAACCCACACTGCAAGAACAACTAACTTTCAGGGGTATTATCTATTTGGAAACTACATATTTGAGAGGGTTAACAGTACTTGTTTAAGTACTTGAGATCAATGGCCCATTGGACGAGTGGGAAGTTGTGAAATACAGAATAGTGGCAGCTAACTGAGCGTATTCCAGACTGTCTAAACGATTTGGTATCGGCGATAGCAAATTAGTATATGAATAGAATACCAACTTAAGCCCTGGGGACCCACGAACGCAGTTAAATTTAAACTAGAAACAAATCTAAACTCAAGAATAAGAACTCAGAATTATTTTCAAACCTACTATTTTTTCTGCTTGACTTAAATAAGAGAGATAGTAAAATTAAATTTTAATTGCAGCTTAAAAAACCTCGAAATTATTTTACTTTAAGAATGACAAAGTAGATTATATATATTTTTTTTTTTTTTAGTGTTAATGCATTTAAGTTTAAAAAATATCTGGCGTAATTTATATGTAGTATGTTGAAAAAATGAGAATGTCAACCTGTCGTCTAGGAAACATGACGGTGATGTATAAAAAAATCAAAATCTTGAATATGCCATTGATTTCGAATTATTAATAATTATTTTAAATGATTTGAGCGTTCCTATAACAACCTCATAGAAGATAAAAATATTTGTATGTGATTTCTCAAAATTAAACTTATTCATCTTTAGGTTTCTTGTTAATGAGTTTTAATTTTATCATTAATAATTAAGTAACTGTTACATTTTGTCCTCTACTTTATTTTTACCTATGCTTTTTGTTTATTAAATATTTTTATTTTAGGCCATCACGAAAGGCCTAAGACAAGGGTGTAGCTTATCACCCACCCTTTTCAACTTGTATCTGGTGGAAGTTTAGAAAGAACGGAAAACGAAATGTCGATACAAGGCAGTAAGATAGGGGAGGAAAAGATATCCAGTCTACATTTTGCTGACGATCAAATGATGATAACTTCTGAGGAAAATGTTCTTAATTATGTCCTATGTCTATTCATCCCTCTTTTCCCAATCTGCTGGTGTTCCTCAAGGTAGTATCCTTGGCCCAATCCTTTATGCAGTTTATACAGCTGACATCCCAACTCATCCTAATACTATCCTTACCACATATGCTGATGATACATGTGTATTATCAGTCAATACCAATCGAGTTATTGTATCCCAAAGCCTCCAATCCCATATAAATGATCTTGAAGAATGTTGCCAGAACTGGAGAATTAAAATAAATTCTCAAAAATCCCATCAAATCACTTTTACCTTACGTCGTAAACCAATGACTTCCTGCCCTTCAGTATCCTTCAATAATATCCCACTGGTGCCTGTAGAACAGGTCCGATACTTAGGGTTGCATCTCGACAAACGATTAACCTGGAATCCTCATACAAGACTGAAAAGACAAGAAACCGCTCGACGTTTCAGGCTACTTCAACACTTACTAGACAAACGCTCTAAGCTCCCAATTAATTACAAAAGACTCATCTACATGACCATCATACGACCTATTTGGACTTACGGAGTAGAGCTTGGGGCTCCACTAAGCCATCGAATTCTTAGATAACCCTATATTCTTAGATAAGACCTTAATGTCCCATTTGTTGCTGATCTGGCCCGATCCCGGTTTCTATCCTTTCATAACAAACTTCATTTCCGCTCAAACCCTCTAGTTTCAAACCTAGCTTCCTCTTCAATTCCCGATAATCCTCCGAGGCGTCTGAGATGAAGATGGCCACGTGACCTTCTTAGTTGAACATGCGATTTGAGTGCTACCAGTGGGTAGTTTCTCTACTTGTCATTATATCATGTCATTATGTATCACTCAGCCAATTTACTTCTTATATTACTGTAATATAGTTGTAAATATCAATAAATAAATAATAAAAAAATTATGTGCTAAGGAAGCAAGAAGAGCAATACTCTAAATGGGGTCTAGAAATCGGCAAATAGATGACCGAAAATGGCCTTCAACGCTTCTACATCTTCTCTCCCATCAGAAAATTGTTCACTCGATCCGAGTGCTCTGGGAACACTTGAGACTGATATAAAGTAAAAGAAAAAATTGTTGTAATTCCATAATTGAGCGAGTGTAAAACTCCGTCATAAGAGACATCGTTAATGCGGAAACGATAATGCACAATATTGGGACCAAGCAGCTGCAGTGGTAAGGTCATCTGAGAAGAATGGGCCACGAGAGATGGCCAAAAATGATATTGGACTACATACCAGAGGAGAGACGAGAAAGAGGCCGCGAAAGGAAAACTTGTCTGGAAGGAGTCGAAGAAGTGATGGCGATGGCAGAAGAGGCTTGGCGGAGGGAAATTGGGAAGAAAAAAAAATTAAAAAGTGTAACTGCGTCCCATTTAAATTTCTCCATTTGATTTTTTCGTCAAACACATTTTTATATAGAATGGTACACCCTCTTATTTTGGTAATTACCTTATACTTTGAAAAAAAAAATTCAGATTAAAATAATAAAAATATCTGAATATTTGTTCACTGAATTCCGTGTGTTGAAAGAAGAGTCTTAAAATATAAATATTAGAATAAATTTTCGTTTCTTAAATCTATGCATCATATTTTTTCTTAGCTATGTGGTTTCAATTTTTAATTAATATAAATATTTATAATATAGACACGAAAATATACTAAACGAAAAATACATTCCCTTTCGTTGCTAAATAACGTCAGTAAAATATTTCAGTACTAAAATTTATAAACAATACAGAGATTTATTTTCTAGCTGCTGACTTGTATCTCGGTCTATGTTTATGGCAGGATCTTTGTATTGACCGTGATTTTGACCTCACAACATTATAACAATCTTATGTTTAGTAATGATTAGACTCATAAATTTAATCCTCTTTAATTTAATATTGAACAGGTGTTTTCAATAATTGTTATTGTCCTCCCGTTTACTATAAATAATATTTCTCATTTAATATATATCTGATATGATATGAAAAAAGTGGTCTATATCCGAGTGGTCATGTGGTTTGTAATTTTTTTAAAACTGCAATCCATCTTTTTTCCTCTGGTCAGACTTTTATGTTTTGGTTTAATTAATTTCTATCGGCAGCCCTTGTTAAGGATATAATTACCATTATTTAGTAATTAATTAATGATTTATTTATATAAAAAATTCAATATTAAACCATTTTGCATTCTCTGGGAATAGATAGTAATAATGCGCAATAGAAATTGTATATGGCCAGGTCTTGTCCCCATGTTGAATGTACAACCTTCCTATATTGTGCTTGATAAGGATAATTTTAGTTGTTTTTTTTTCAGAATATCTGCGGATCACGCTTGCACAATTTGGTCTTTTTCTTTACTCAGAGCATTTTCAAAATTACTACTTGTTGGTTCTTCCTTTCTTCTGTACATTTTCTTTTTTAAGAAAGAACCTTCTATTGTTTCTTGTTTTAATTTATCTTAGTCTATTATTACATATTTTTTGTGTTCTAAATATTCGAGATCTTAATATATTTTTATGAACCATTTAGGTTTGGTTTTCCTTTTGTCAAATTTATGAATTTTCTATAGCAGTATATATATCATCATCTATTCGTTAAATAAAACTAAAAAATCTTAATATTATCTTTTCTATTCTTTCGTATATTTTTTCTAAATAATCATAAAAATTTCTAAAACCTTCTAAGTCTATATTGCTGATCATAAGTGATTACTGCTCCATTTATATGAAAAAAATTCCATAACTTATTACTTTACATAATTAAAGTAAATATATATTGAAACACTAATTTCTCTAATGAGTTAAAAAAAAAGTTTTAAAAGTAAGATCGCAAATAAATTACGTCCCAAATGGCATTCGTACTATTTCTTAAATAAACGGCATTATTATTATTATATTTTTGCCCCAGTTTTCTCCGGCGTCAAATTCACATACCGGAATCCAAAATTCAAGGGAATTGTAAATGTTACTTAAGAATTTTCTAACAATTCTGCAGGAATCCAACAGAACTGCTTTTCGCGCCAATTTTATTTTTTTTTTTAAACTGTTGTTTTTAAATCTTTTGTTAAAACTGTTCACATTCTCCAAACGATAAAGTGATTTTAACTCAATAGCAAGTTCCTCATATTTCCTATTTTTTTCGGATCTGGTTTTCATTGCGTTTGTATCACATGGGTCAGCTTTTTCTATAATTCTGCCAATTTTTTCCATTTCAATCAACAAAATACCGTGATTATTTGCTCATCCCAATAAATTTTTATTTTACTATTTTCTAATAGTTTTTCCGGCTGATAGCGATAGTAAGGCACCTCCTCTCCGCCCAACAGTCCTAATAGCCTCATTATACTTTGTTGATATATTTTCGCCACATTGTTATGCCTGATCATGTAGTCCCAGCCAGTGCTTCGCACCCATTTGCCACATTCTGTATAGACTCATTAGTTTTAGAGCAGATGCAGCATTTATCCGTTATCAGGTTCTCCTTAAAAATATACTTTCTGTAGGCTCTATTTGCAATTACCTGGTCCTGTATGGCTACTTTAAACCCTTAAGTCTCTCTAAACAATTGCCCTGTCTTTAACCATTCAACTGAGAGTTCACTGTCAATCTCAGGCTGACGCAGTTGATGGTAAAATGTACCATGCAGTTCCTTCTCCTTCCATATCGTCTTGTAGTGATACTCATCAGTAATATCGTGGAGAATAGGATCTTTCAAATTAAGGGCAGTGTAGTTTTCGTCTAATTGTCTCATCATGTCGCTTATTGACGATGAGTACTTGTCATAAAGTACTCCTTCGTGAATTTTACTTTCTTTCTGCAAAAATCTTCCATAGTCCACGGCCACCTTCTTTTCTGGGTAGATATAGTCTAGGCACAGATGATTAAGAATTAGCTGTAGTATTTTTTAAACTTGGTAGGTGTTTCGCTAAATACATCTTTCTTGGATACTCGTATAGTTTGCTTGATGCCTAGGTATTTGTAAAATTCTCTCATCGATTGATGCCTCAAGATAGCTCCTGAACTAAGTTGTATAGAGGTTCTGTCTCATATATGCAGGCCTGGAGGAATCTCATTTTCAAGATGGGATCAAGGCATTGGAACATGGCTGGACCAAATGCATTAGTCTACAGGGAGACTATAGTGAAAATTAAAAGCAGTACCACCGAGGTAAGACACTTCTTTCTAGTACATTCCCAGAACTTTTCAAACCACCCTCGTATTTCAAAGGTCTTATTGTTATGCTTATTAATTATTGTGGTTTATTTTAGAAAATATGACCAAACACCATTTTCAATATTGTACTGATATTTTTTTTTAAAGATTGCTAAAGCATTTTACTTGTTCTAATTAACTCGCTAAAACTAATGACTTCAACAGAGGCAGAGACTGATAAATGCCTAGCGCGTACTGAATAACACCACAACGACCTAGCCAGAACTAGCCCGACCACAAAACCACAAACGGGTAATTCAGGTCCTCTACATCTGTCAGTAGGCACCTCTGCTTCCTTGTCACTCTTCTAACAGCTCAATGGATCAAAGCCAAAGTATATTCGGTTTATTCCTAGAATACTCAGAGGTATTGTCACGTATATATATAATTTATACTACTGATAGAAAACGTAACCTATGAAGAAGATAAGCCTACGACTCGACTAAAGAGAGTTTGGACAGATGATCAGAGACGAGCGGTTGGATGGAAAATGAAGACATATTAGGAAGAAAGGATGAAAAAGAAACGCGATAAGTCTTATGTTGTATGCGGTCTATAAATGTCAAAATTTATATATTAAAAAAGTAATAAACTTTTTAGAAGTTTAAAATACTGACTGCAGCTAGAGAACCACAAGAAACAATTATCTGTGACAATCAAAACAATTCTAAACCTATTTATACATGTGTATATATATATATATATATATATATATATATATATATATATATATATATATATATATATATATATATATCCAGGGGAGCGGAGTGGCTCAGTGGTAGAGCACTGAGTTGGCATGGCGGATAGCCTGGTTCAAATCCCGCTGAAGTCATTTACTTTTATTTAGTCTGTTTGCAGCGGGATATGGATCAATTGGGATCTAGGACCCTCCTGGGAATCACCCAGCCTATATAAAGTATTATAAAAATAGGATACCTAAAATAAGGGGGAAAAATCTGGCGGTTGAGCGTGACCTAGGACAAGTCACCTCCTTGCAGAACCGTTGTCCATGAAACAGTACAGTCTCTACCATGTACTGAACCCCAGACCCATTCACGGGTTGTAGTGGTCCTTCATTACAATATAAATTGGCAACATTGCCGCAATATACCTCTATTTATATTACCACGTTTTCTAATATGCATTTTTTTTTTACAATGCATGTTTTCTGCTTCGAGGCTCCAGAATGCCTAATATTGATTTTTTTTTTCCTCCGATTAGAACACTTACCAAACAGTAAAAATCATACTGCGGTTTATATTAAATACCTGGTTTGAACAGATATAATTTTGTATATTGTTAGTTCGTATTCACTGAATGTATAGGACAAATTTGGGCTACTGAACTTCAGGAACGAAAACTAATTTATCATTTCGTTTAAATCTTAAAACTAATTGAAATTAATATAAAAAATGTGTAGTTCAATTTGCTCGAAATTTCAATTTTGCAATGTGGCTCGAAACGTTTGCCTTCAAATAAATAGTTCATGCTTTTTAAGAGAAATTTTTCTGATTTCCACCTGGACCATTTTCTTCCTCATATTTAAGGCAACTAATATTATTCTAGAAAAAAAAAAAGTTAAAACATTTTACATTAATATTATGAGAATATATAGAGCTCACAACTCAGATTCAGAATAATACTTTTTTTCATACATTAACACTAGCTTTTGACCCACCGCTGCGCTCGCGTCGCATTTGGTCTGCCACATAAAGATTCGTGACAGATCATTTTAAATAAAATATTAATTTTTTTAAACAGTAAGTTACTCGTACATCCGGATTCCATACAATCTTTGAACCTCTATTATATTAAGGGGGGAACCCTTGGCGGTGGGACTGTCCAAATTCCTTTCTTAGAGCTCATGTAAGCTATACAAAGAACCTATCTGCAAATTTCAAGAAGCTAAATTCAGTGGTTTCTGCTGTGTGTTGATAAGAAAATCCTTTCTTATCGGATCCCTACGTCAACAAAGAACACACCCTCCAAGTATCAGGTCTCTACGATCAGCGGTTTAGGCTGTGCGTTGATCCGTCAGTCTGTCAGTCAGTCATTCAGGACAATGCATTTTATTTGTATAGGTAGTAGTGAGCCGGATAGCTCTGTTAGTAGTGCACAGAGTTGCTTTGGCGAAGTTTCGAGATTGAAAACCAGCTGTGGCAGATATTTTTAACAGCAATGGATGGATCCTATGGCAGACTAACTCAGGGTTCACCCAGCCTCTATTATTTATTTATCGGCTCGAAAGGCGCCAGAAGCTACCATTGGCCCTCTCAACTGCCTTCTCCCACTCCTTTCGGTCAGCAGCATGCCCGCTGGACACTCCAATCTTCCTCAAGTGAGGACAGGGGTAGAACAGGCTGAGGAGCCACTGCGTCCTTCCATCTTCCTTTCGGTCTTCCACGTGGCCTGGCTCCATCCGGGGTTCCATAATATAATTTGTTTGCTGCTCTCCCATCATCCATTCTGAAAAGGTGTCCCAGCTATTTGAAGCGCTGAATTTGCACGAAATGGGAAACTCGGAGATCGTCGTAGATCTCTTTGTTCTTTCTTAAACGGTATATACCATTTTCTCTAACAGGCCCCTTGGTGCGCCTCAACACTTTCCTTTCAAACCTGTCAATATTTTCAGGCAGGATCTTTCGTAGGGTCCAGGTTGCACAGAGAGAGGTCAGTACAGGTCGGATGATTGCTTTATTGAGCTTCATTTTGGTACCCCGACTTAGTAGTTTACTACAGAGTAAACTTCTTAGGGCAAAAAATGCTTTGTTAGCCTCCATTATGCGATTTTGAATTTCTTCTTCTTCGTCTACCCGATTATTTACTATGGAGCCGAAATATTTAAAACTAGAAACGCATTGAAATGCATACTGTCCCACAACATATTGCTTCGGCGGGCTTTTAGCCGTTTTCTTCCTAAGCACCATAAGTTTCGTTTTATCCTCATTTATGGATAGCCCCATTCTTCCAGCTTCCCTTTCCATCTTTCACAGGCCTCCTTGATCGCTTTGAAAGACAGTCCAATCAGTGCCACATCATCTGCATAACCAAGCACTTGGGTTGTCTTAGTGAAAATTGTGGCTACTGATTAAGCTCGACTCTGTTCACCATCGAGGGAAATATTAAATAGAAGAGGGAACATTGGGTCACCCTGTCTAACTCCTGACTTCACCGCAAAAGGTTGGCCCAGCTTCCCATTTATTTTCATTCGACTTACGCTCCCTCTTAGAGTACTAGTCGGATTAGTTTCGGTGGGATTCCCATCTCTTCCATTGCCAGGAACAGTTCTTTTCTGATAATGGAATCATAAGCTGCTTTAAAATCGATAAAGTGAATCCATATAATCTAGTTAAATTCCTTTGTTTTTTCCATTATTTGCTTTAGGCTGAATATCTGGTCAATAGTTGATCTGTTCTTTCTGAAACCCCCTGATAATCGCCCAACCGAGGTTCCACAACTTCCTTAATTCGGTTGTATAAGATAGCAGAGAATATCTTGTAAGACGTGTTCAGGAAGCTGATTCCCCGGTAATTCTCGCAGTCTGTGGAAATCCCTTTCTTCTTGAATAATTGATGATGACTGAATCCTTCCAGCTATCTGGCATTTTTTCGGTCTCCCAGATATTAACTGTCAGATGAGTCAGTTCCTCAGCCAGTGTTGGCCCGCCTATCTTCAAAAACTCCGCTGGGATGCCATCTGAGCCTGGAGCCTTGTTATTCTAGAAGTTGTCCAAAACCAGACCAACCTCCTCCGAATTTGGTGGGCTCACTTCATGGTCATTTTCATTTCCTTAAGGTTCCACATCAGGGTACTCCTCGTCTTCCCTGGGGTTTAGTAATTCCTGAAAATGCTCCTTCCATCTACATTGCACATCCTGATCCTGGAAGACCATTTACCAACGCTTTATCATCGGACAGTCATTCATAAAGCCTGATTTTATTTTACCCACTTCACCGAAAAACTTCCGGGCCTCATTATTCCTGGTGTATTCTTCTATTTTACGCATGTTGTCCTGTAATGCAAATCTTTTCTTTTGTCTCAAAACCTTTTTTGAATTAGCTCTTGCTTCTTGGTACTCCTTTCTGTTTTGCCTAGTATCCCTATTTAGAAGTTATTTTCTCTTTTCGTTACGCAGATTAACCGCTACTTCATACTCCACGTCAAACCACAGATTTTTTGCCTTGCTGTTTCCATCCCTTTTACAATGTTGCTCGGCTGCATCAGATATAGTTTTCCTGAGATAATCCCATTCCTCATTCACATCTCTTCCTCCGATTACAGCTGGGATGTTACCTACACTTCTTTCTATCTCTCTCAGGAAAGCATACCTTGTATCCTCTTCCTTTAACTTTTATCTTTCCCAGGTGATCTACAGTGTGCTCCTTTCAAACATCCTTATCTTATATGTATGGTTGATCTTCCCAACTACCAGAAAATGGTCAGAATTGATTTCTGGTCCTCTATAAGATCTCACATCTTTAACGACATTAAAATGTCTACTAGAAACCAGAACGTGATCGATCTACGTTCCCGCTTCATTTGGTGAAATCCACGTTTGTTTGTGTTTTTCTTTGTGAGTAAATATAGTACTCATAACAACTAGCGATCTAGATACAGCAAACCCAATCATTCGTTCCCCATTTTGATTGGTATCCACATGCAAGCAATGCCTGCCTATAGTAGGAGCAAATACTAGTTCTTTACCAAGCTGAGCATTAAAATCACCCAACACTATTTTCATATCGAAAGAAAGGGAAGCAGCTATAGCTCGTTCCAAATCTTCATAGAAAAGATCCTTTTCATCTTCCTCTTTCTCTTCTGTTGAGGCATGAACATTTATCAGAGTAATATTAAACTTTTTTTTCCATGAACCCTTAGCGTGCATAACCTATTGTTTATTGGTTTGAAATCAAGAACTGCTTTCCTCATTCGCTTTCGCATGCCTCTCCTGTCTTCCACTGTAGAAAATATCAAAATCTTTTCCACTTTGCTTTCCAAAACCGGTCAACCTTGTTTCTTGAACAGCAGTAATATCTAAATTTAGTTGTAGCAGTTGTAATTTCAATTCTGCCAACGCCCTTTAAAATGAACTTACATCCCATGATCCAATTTTATAAGCCATATAACCAGACTATGAAGTCTTATTCTTCTTCGATGGCACAATAATACACGAAGAGTCAGAGCCTCTCTTAGCTTGAATCTCCAGTATTCTCTGTAATGTGATAGTACTCTCCGATTTCTAATCCTCTATAAACTGGGTGTTATTAATACTAGTGGACTAGTATGACTTTTGCCATATCATCAATCTGCACAACCGTTGTAAAGGAAACAGTATTAATACTTCAGATTTTTTTTCTGATTATGCATAATATAATGAATAAATATAAAAAAAGAAATTTCAACTAATTTCACAATAATGGCTTGGTAATAAAAGGCGTAAAAAGCCAAATTGAAAATGGTTTGAAATTATACAACTTAATTAAACTTTTAATATTTAATAAACAATTTGGCTTCATGTTAATTGATAAGTAAAAGAAAAAAATAATAAAAAAATAAATAACTGAGATGTTAAAATTGTAATGTCAGGAACAGACCCTTTTCTCCAGTAATTGAAAATCGGCAATTCCTCAGCTATTTCCATCTAAAATAAATTATTTTTCTTTTTAGCCCTTTCCAGAGGAAGCATTTTAATATTGAAAAATGGAAGCATTAAAAAAAGGGTGTATTAAATATTAGTTCTAAGATATTAAACCCTGATACTATTTAATATAGCCGGAGCAAATATTGGTCCTTTGGGGGGCCGCTTGGGATTATTGCAGAATTTACATTTATTAAATTTATTTAATTACGAAGGAGAACCCTGTTGAGAAGGGGTGCATATGTTAGTCTGGGGTCGAGGGGGCACAGGGCGGAGAATACTCGCAATTACCGAAGGGCCGGGTGAGCCCCCACTGCCAAACTGAGGAAGCTAAACAAGGTTTTCCAATTGAGTTCTAAATATTTGGTAATCCCTTATTCAATTTACAAAGGAAGTGAATTCGCCTACAGCATTAAAAAAACAAAAAAAACAATACACCTAATCTGTACCTGTACATATGGATGTTATATTTCTTCTGACTGGATAACTAGGTGTTAAATATAAATATATATATATATATATATATATATATATATATATATATATATATATATATATATATATACTAGTTGAGCTGACCATGCGTTGCTGTTGCAGTTATAATAGTTTTAAAAAATATAATGTTAAAATTTGAATTGTATAGAAACAATGAATGAATGCAAAAATTAATTAAATAGATTTTCGATTTAACATTTTATTCATCTTATACCTAAGTATAGTATATAATAAATAAATACAATACAATACAAAATTCTTAATTGATAAAATATAAACATTTGTTTAATGAATGAGGTCATTAATCATGGTTGATTTTTAATTATAGCTAATAATATTATTTTGAATTGTAACTATTTATTTCAATTTAATTGAGCGCTAATTGATGCACAATATTTTTTGTTAATCTGTCCTTTGCTATTACAAATAGATTAGATGGTTTACCAACACGTGAGCATGCAACATATAATTGCCCATGGGAGAAACATGGATGTTCTAGGTCCATACCGCAAATGGACATTGTCTGGCCTAGAGACTTGTTGATGGTCATAGCAAAAGCCTAGCGTATAGCAAATTGAAGTCTTTTGAACGGTATTACGGGTTCTGATGGTATCATTGTAATACTTGGCAACAGGACGATTTCTCCTTTAAAGATTCCAGTCAACATGGCTGCTTGAATAACATTTCCGGTAATATTTTGATGACCGAACGCGTACCATTGCTTGATTTGGGTGGATTGAAATTACGCAGAAGAATAATAGTTGATCCGATCTTCAACCGAAGATGGCACTCGGTGGTGGCATTCCTGGTATATCGAGATAATAAAAAAATTCAATCGGATAATATACGGCTTGGTGTGTAAGTATTAATTACACATCACCATGACAATAAATTAATTAATATTAAATTTTAAAAGAGTAAATAAACGCTTCTATAATGAATATAAATATAACATGCGTGAATAAACATAAGGTAGGTAGGTAGGTTGAACTGCTTATGGACACTCAACATCAAGGGTCTTCAGTGTCCGTCGTTCAATCTATATTATTTCTTTTTTTTTTTTTTTTTTTTTTTTGAAAAAAAAATTTGATAAACATAAGTAAATGAACACGTGTAAAATAAATTGTAGCATCATGGTTAAAAAAAAACTATAATTATTTGTGTTTTTTTTCTAAAGTTTTCCCATCGGTTTTTTCGGTTGAAAACTTGGGTTTACACTACTCAGACATGCTCTTACAACATATCAAAAATGCAGCAATCATGGTTAGAAAAATATATAATTTTGCAATGAAAATATCGCTATAATTAATAGAAATAAAATGTTGCCTATATTTTAAGTTGGACAATGCTATATATCTCTGCGAAATTTCATCAAACTCCAAACTATGGAATTAATGTTTTCTTTTTTTTTTTACTTTTTAAATAATCGCAGGTGCAAATGAAAGATTAAAGAATACAGGATAAAGAAATTTTCAAATCTAATATTTAAATTTCATAATTTAAAATTTAGCCTGGTTTCACATCTATTGATACTACGAGCAATAATTATATATGTTTTTATGTAGTTTATATGTTGATGAAAACATATGATTTTTAAGTTTGTACAAGATGATTTAGCCGAGATCTTGCTATGATATCAGGTTTTCCCCCATTTATAGGTACCCGGTTCATTAAGCCCTAGTGGTTCTGCAAAACCCACATATTTGATTCATGACTGCTAAATGAATAAATACTCTGTTAAGATCGTTGGTGTATTTTTAAAATTTTAAATCGAACCATATTAAAGGTTATAGAATTCGATTGAGAATAACAATATTAAACTCTAAGGCTTTTTTATAATGGTGGAATCCAAACTAATAATGACTTAAAAGATCAAGAAGTAGTTACATTTTTTGTTTCCCTTAAAATATGATATTTCTTTGTTTGTTGTTACTAATTAATAATTCTGCTATCTTACCAAACTCTCTTCAACTTGCTCACAGCAGAGATACCGAAGCCGGACACCCGAATATCCCGCGACCAACAGACATCGGGGACGTTCATTAGATTCCTTTGATGCGGGGCGATGGCCCGTGGCGGGGTTAACCATCGAGAGAGGTTAAGTGCTAAGTTAGATAGGACTTCGGTCGGGGCTTGAGTAGTTAGCCTGGCACCTGTATTACTTATGTAAGCCCAGGGGACTTAACACTGCTGGCGAATAATTAACTCCTATGTAAACCAACTTTGTTATCATACATATTCCATTAGCTAAAGCTGATAAAACTATGACAATATATTATTATTATTGTTATAGATTTATTGATAATTAAAAGTAGTGAAGAACTATTGAGACAAAATATATAGTCAAGTAACAATAATATCTATCGTAATTTAAATCGAAATTAAATTTTGCTTTTCCAACATCTCCTGGCTTCCCAAAAAGATGCTCTTTAAGCAGGTTAGTCACTTCTTTAAATTGAAATGTATTGAATAATTTATTTTGTAGTTTAGTCGTTTTAATTTTGTTTTTTAAGAAGATATACATCACGTAAAGAAATTATTACATGCTAGCTCATGCATTTAACAGTTGATATTGATTTATCTATCCTTTTTAATTGCTCAATATCTTGTCAGGATTCGTACATTTTATATACTTATTTTTTATAGTTTTTTTGTCTCTTTTTTTACACTTTATGATTTGTATTATGTAGCCTTCTGGTCAGATATATGTCGTTTCTTTTTCTGTTCGTGTTTATTATGCCGAAGGCCCTTAGTTCCAGAATAAAGTTACATTTATATTCTATTCTATTCCATTCTAATAATAAAAATAATAAAGCCTTTTTTATACTGGGTAAAGTCCATTTAGAATAACACTATAGTTATTAATGCACCTAGGGATTTAAAAAGATCATTATTCTCTCAGCTGTATGTACCCGAGCGAGTGCGAGGTTACAATTCGAGTTTATTCCCGAGCGAATGCAAGGGAATAATTATCTTTACTATCATTTTTATTTATATTATTTTTATTTGTTATCATTTTTATTTATTTATTTTCTTTTTTTTTTAAGCAGGTTTTTTCTACATTTTTCCTGCTATTGTAAAACTTATTTATAAAAGATAACTTTAATTAATTTAAAATCAATGTTCTTTAAACATGTAAAGGAAGTCCGGAACATGTATTCACACTTATGCTGTTTGTATATGTAAAATTGCAAATAAAGTTGTTATTATCATTACTCACGAATCCAAGCCGAGGGTTATATATGCAATATAACCCTAGACCATTCATGTGCTGTAGTGGTAGTACAGGTTCAGGTGAGCTTCTGTAATAAAAGAGGAAGAAATTGGTCCAGGCCTAGGTCAAAAAATGATGTTATATAGGCAGAACTGTTTATTTGGAAGCCGACGTTTCGACCCACATTGCAGCTTTTCTTCAGGGCTAAATATACAAGATAAAAATAAATTAAAATAGGATATGGTAAAGAGTATTATGTTATATATATTGATAGAGTAATATTGTATGTAGTAAGTAGTATAAATAAGAACCAGAGGGGATTGAATTATATAATAACAAAGAGGTACAATACATTTACAAAGGGGTAATGCTAAATCCAACAAAGCAACAAATGAAAAATTGAAATTTAGAACAAAATTGTAGTAAATAAATAGTATAATTAAAATAGTACATGGTAAAGAGTATTGACAATATATTGATAGAGTAATATTAATAATAGTAAGTAGTAAAAATAAGAACCAGAGAGGATTAAATTATATAATAACAAAGAGTTACTATATATTAACAAAGAAGTATGTATTAAGGCAATAGCTTCCAGTAAGCTACAAATAATGACATTCCTTTTAATTATATCAGTGAAATATTTAAATTTACATTTTAAAATATAAACGTAAACAATATTTTTTCCTAGTTTCGTCGGGACCTTTGTGGTAATTGTTGAGAATATTTAATTAACTGATATTGGTAAAATGAGAGTCATTATGAAAATATTTTTAAAAATACCCCACGTTTTTTTACGATGAAATTAGTTTTTATTTCCGTCACTCCATTCTTTTTTTAAACTTATTTTCTACTCATAATTTTGTTTCCTTTTAAAGTGTACTCACTAATAATTTTAAAATTTATGTTCCTTTTCTATTTAAGGGGGAAAAACCTGGCCGTTGAGCGTGACCTAGGGCAAGTCACCTCCTTGCAGAACCGTAGTCCATGAAACAGTACAGTCTCTACCATGTACTGAGCACCAGACTCGTTCACGGGTCGTAGTGGTCACAGGTTTAGGTTCATTTTCTACTTTTCAGTTCGGCTTGCTGCACAATATTATTTTAGTTTTTTCAACTACTATTTTTTTTTTTACTAAAATTTACGAAACTACCCAGTTGATCCTGCCATATCCTTGCATCAAAGATTAAATCATTATACCTTGTAGGAAACGCCTTAGTATTTGCAATTTACGCTTTAGTACTAGACACTACCGTATCTCCGGATGCGAAAAATCGCTAATCCTGAAGATCCTGATCAGAATAATGAGAGAAAATTATTAAATTATTGTGTTGTAGGTCCTTGAAATGCGTGAATGTTTTGAAGTGGCCTAAAGTCGATTTTAATGATTTCGTTACATAAATAAAAGTTTGTTAAAAAGAACTATTGTGTCAATCAATATAAACTGTTGACCCATTTATGTCCTTATAAAATTTCAGTTTGTATTAACCTAAGTGAAACAACTTCTCCTGACAATGAAGTTGTTCACTCTCACTAAGGTAACACTTTTTACCTTCGATGAAATTACAGGTGAGGCGTGTGAAATGGGCAATTCGCACTAACACCTTACAAAGACCGTAAAGGTAACACCCAGACCTTTGATATCGCGATCTTTATCGCACAGCATGCATCCATAATGGACCATTCTCCTTTATGTTCCCGGCAACAAAGAAAATATTAAATGTTGTCAACGCCTCCTCAGCCAGCAATTAAAGCTCAATATGGAAATAGGCCTTCGGAGTCGATAATTTCAAAGGCTACGGATGATAATATGTTACTAGCTGTTTAACATTCATATGTTGTTAAAATTGATTATTGAAAGGAGTTTAGAAAATATTTGAGAAAATAAATACAAAGAAAACGACCATGTGACTAAATCTCTTAAAACTCGTGAGTGGTACTAACTATCGATGCTTTAAAGAAGGTGGATTAGCTTATTAGTGGATTTCTTAAATGTTGGTACATTCGAGACCGACTATGTGTGCTTATAGAACTGTTAACATCCGCGAATCGACTTTCTGGGTTCTGGAAACCACAAGGGTCTCGCCAGCCTTTAGTAAATGAGAACCCATAATTGGGGATAAGCCTGCCATCAGGGCTTGATCCCATCTAAATCATCTCCTTGCATATGCTTTGGGTTAGAAAAATTACAAATCTACTCTACACTGAACCAAATATCATTCATTGTTATATAACATATCAAAGTCCTAAAATTGTCTCACCTATCAATGAACTTAAGTGAATAACGTTGCAATACAGCTTGGCCTTGGCCAAAGCACTTCCTTGTACAACTGTTAGTTCGTAAACAGTAGTATACCATGCAGTGAGCCCAGTAACCTTCATAGGTTATAAGAGTAATTTTTTTAAAAATATAAGAAATAAACAAGAAACTAAAATATTTAAATATTTTTGTTTTGAAGAGTAAAGATTAGTCCTGCCCGGGATTCAGTCGTCTGCAATTTTTGCGATGTATACGCGGGGAAGAATGAATGTTCATTAAACATTACTTTTATTAGGATTTATGTTCAATGAATATATATTTATATATATATGTGTGTGTGTAAGTTTGAATATTCAAGCCAAACTTAACAGACGTGAAGATAACGATCAGGGACAGATTTGAGTAAGGTCATAACAGATGTTGCTTGCTGAGAGACTCGCTTGAGTGAACATTTGTTTTTCTTGCACTTCATCTAAATACATACCATGAAAGGCTACATTACCTTCCTCATCCATATAAATAAGTTTCAGTTCATCTGTTAAAGATATTACAGCATTCCTATATTTATCCCGCACATTCAAACTTTTTACAACGTTCTTAACAATATTGGTGGTAAACAATTTTTTATGGGCTTCACTAGTTTGCTGGAAAGCAAAAATCTCCTAATGATTCACCAATTGTATAGTTTTAACCTTTACAACTGTGCTCTTAGAGTTTGTTACGGCTTCAGCTATAAAATGAAATTTTACCTTTATCTTCTCCATTGTGCTGATTTTTAGGTCTTGAATTAAACAACTTAACCAAGGAGGTGAATGGAATAAAGTACTTCTTGATGCAGTGAAGAACTGTAATAAAAAAAATATATTTACAAACTTATAAATAACTAAATAACTCCAGGTATCTTTAATTACAAACCTGAATCAGCACAATAGTCAATATTCCGTAATAACACACATAATATAAATTTAACAAATGTTCACTCCAGCGAGTCTCTCAGCAAGCAATATCTATTATTACTTTACTCACATCTGTCCCTGAAGGTTATATTCACGTCTGTTAAGTTTGGCATGAATATTCAAACTTACATATATATATATATATATATATATATATATATATATATATATATATATATATATATATATATATATATATACATATATATTAGGATCTAATATATAAATATATTATTTATAATTTAAAGTAATTAAAGATGGAAGGAAAGGAAAAAAACATGAAAGAACCAAAAGAAATGATAATCGCTTAGTATTTAAGGCCGTCCCGTGACAAAAAAATATAATGACGTAAGTCAACAAGATCCTAATTAAAGTAACGTTCAATGAACATTCTTCCCCGTGTATACATCGCAAATATTGCAAGAACATGGGGGGATATAGGATCGGTATAGAGAACGGATTTATCTGACTTGGATACGACCCCTGGTAGCTCAGTGGTTTAGAGCTCTGCACCGGAGAGTTCGAATCCCGGCCAGGACTAATCTTTTTCTTCAAAATAAAATATTTAAAAATAATCATCATAAAAAAAAAAATTAAATAATTTTTTGACATAAGTCAACAAGATCCTAATTAAAGTTATATTCAATTATTAAAATCAGTTAACTAATTTAAGCTTTGAGACGATTTATCCAATGTTATTGACTCAGAAATGAATACCAAAATGTATACTCAGGTAAAACAGCAGAAATGGCGGCTGAGAAACATCAATTGCTGAAGAGGGAACGTAATTAAAAGTTTCACCAACTTTTCCCACAACAACTTCAACATCGCCTTTGTTTTCTGGATAATGTAAAATTAGTAAATCTGCCAGGGAGATCAAGAGCTATTTCGCGTTCAGCCGACCCCTACAACCTGAGTTGGTAGCTTGGATGAGGAAATTGTTTTTATGCTAATTCTTCAATATAATTAGCAGTAATCAATGGGATTGGGGTATCTCAGGACGTAGAGTGCTGAGTAGCTATGCTGAAGTCCCCAGGTTCAAATCCAGATGCAGCAGATTGATCGAATCTCTGGGAGCTACAGATCCTCCTTGGGCTCAGCCTGTCTCTTTAAAGTGGTTATCCTTAATTGTGAACCTGACCTCGGACCAAATCACCTCTCTGTACAGCCATTGTCCATGAAAAAGTATAGTCTCTACCATCTACTAAACACGAAACCTTCATAGGTTGTAGGGGAACAGATTTTTTTTTCAATCATTTAGTAAATCATTTTTTTATTTACAACTATTCTCTAAGTATATAACTAGTAAACGTTATGAATGAAACAATATTATGAAAAAAAAAAGACAGTTGGAAAAACTATCCAATGGTTGTTCTCCAATAACATATTGTTACGGTCAGAGCGGGGAGGAGGACCGGCTGAGAGGATTAGGCAAACAATGGGATTAAGCGGAAGGGATTATAGAATGTCGTAGAACCTTCTCGATCGGTCTAGGTGGTCCTCGTCCTTCCGAGAATTGTCCCACCCCGACCTACCTTGCCTATATAAAAAGGACAGCTGTTCGGCCGGCCCAGTCAGTAATAAGTCCAGTCAGTAATAAGCCAGTCAGTAATAAGCCAGTGAGTAGCAGTCGTTAACTAGTGGCAGTGTGTGTGAGTTAGTTAGTATTAGTATCAGTCTGTAATAAGTGCTTAGTGAGCAACAGTGACAATTAGTGGCCGTGTAATAAGTGTAATAAACTGTGTGGCAGTTTGTCATATTTGGAGAGTCTTACGGTCGGTGGACTTTAGTTAGCGAACTGTAAGTGTTAATTTGTAATTGTAAACTATAGTGTAATATTATTGTATTTGTACAAATTTATATAAATAGTTTAGTTACTTAGTATAAACAATATCTTATATTATTTGTATATTATCTTAGAAATTAGATAACATTTAGTAGAATATTATTATTGTAAATTGATATTAGTTTAATAATTTAACTGTTTTAAATAATCTCATTGTATTCTTTCTAATTTGTTAATAAATATTAGATTCTTGAATTAAGTAATAGTTTAGTCCATTTTACACCCAGTAGCCCGTAACAATATTTAAGTTAGATGGTCCTGAGGGTATTTCCTTTATAGAAGTCTTGGAGGAAAATCTTTGATGAGAAAGTTAGGTTTGTAATTCAGGGATTTAAAAGGAATGATATCGGGGAACAGTGAGGTCATAAAAAAAAAATAGGTTCTTTGGATCAGTATGGTAAAGTAAAGTCTCTACCATACTGATCCAAAAGAATGGTAGAGAGTTAACTGTTTCTAAGCCAATTGTTATGCAGGGAGATGATATAGTATATGTGACTATCTGAAACATTGGAAGTACCTAAGCAAATATGGTTAGACAGCGTAAAATTACATTTAGATTTTATTACCTTTACTCTCAGAGATAATGGCAGTTGTCGGGAAGCAGCAGTCTTCCCAAGAAGAAGAAACTGGATCGAGCGAAGACCGAGAATTAGCAAGTCTTATATAGCGTCCTTCTTTCTTTTTAGGTAGTTTTATAGGCTATCTTTGCAACCATGATCAGCACTAATAAATATAATTTTATTCAATAATTATTATTATTATTCAATAAACAACTCCTGGTCAATCATCCATGTTAACTTTTGGAGAAGAAAGGGATATGTCTCTGATTTATTAATGATATAGAATTACTATATATTAAGTATAACGATCTCTAGGTAGCATCCCATTTTATTGGACCGCTTCTAGTCTAGCCTACACTTCCATTAGGTCAGTACATTTTTAATATGCATATCTTCTCTTCACCCCTTTCCTTCTACATTCTGCACATCTTGGTAATTTTTACATCACCACCTTTCTGTACATTTACTCTATAATATTTTTATTCATATATATCCCTCACTTTTTTGTTCTAAATTTCAAATACTCTACATATATTTTTATATTATCATATACTTGGTACTGCAATGTATTTTTATATTTTTGTTGTTTTGCCTGTTTTCTTTCTTAGCCCTGAAGATGACCCACAAAGTGGGTCGAAACGTTGGCACAAAATAAAATAAGTACCCACTTATTTAGTGTTTAGTTTGACTGCACCCCCAACTATTAAGCCCATTTTATTATTTAAATAAATTCAGATCAAAGGATATGACTTTTCCATTAGATCATAGCTTGGGCAGTGAAGCCAATATAGCAAGTATGACCAAAGTAACGCTCAGAATAAGTAAATCATCTTCAATTTGGTTGGTACCCTCATACTTTTTATATTTTATAAATCTAATTAAAAGGGTAAACTTAACCGGTACGGCTTTCTCCCAATTAAGGATATCCAATCTGTAGAGGCTGGGTTCTATATAGCACCTGAGGGTTCTATAGTTTCAATAGGTCTATAAATAGATTAAATAATTTATCTGCACAGCTAGATTTGATCCAAGAACTTTCAACAATCTTCAAACTGAGTTGTCCCGTGCCCTAAAAGGTCAATAGAGATGATTTTATTCTTATCAAAGTGAGGAAGATTGAAAATTGTACGAGGTTTTTAGGATTGGATGCTCAATCCATGGAATGATCAATCCATGTAAAATTATAACATTCTGTTTTAATTTACATTTTGGTATCAGATGAAAAGTAACAGGTAAATTATTTATTATGTTTTTGTATTAGATTTGATAGATCAGATTAGATTAAAATTGTAATTTATAGGAAATGAAAAGCAGACAAATAAAAACAAACAGAAAAGGGGTAAAAAAATGTTTGATTACGTGTAAACGTGATTTCTTTATAATTGTTTTTAAGAGTTTAAACTCGACTTGAACGAGGCCAGAGTTATAAATGAAAACAGAAGTGAAGGCTTAGTGAAGTTATTGAATAAGTCAGTGCACTGTTCAACGGTGGATCCAGTAATTTCGAGAGGGAGACTTCACCCTTTAAGACAAAGATGGAAGAAGTTCTGCATTTGATGAAGATGTTTTCCGAGCTTTAGTGGAAGAAAATCACATTACAACTGTTCGAGAACTGGTAATGGTATGGAAGCTCGATATCAGCATAACAACCGTCGATGACCATCTAAAGGAGATTAGGAAGGTGAAAAATTGGCAGAACTTCTTCCACGGCCCTCGTTGTCTTCCAGTATTACTCTAGAAATAGAATTGAACAGTGAACTCACTAACACTGTCTTTGCCCTAGACTTTTATGATATTTCTGGCCGTCCGGGCGATCTTTTGAAAGAGGATTAATTAGTTTTACATTTATAACATTTTACAATTTTACATAAAATCCAGCATTATAATCCGAACTTCCCAATAGTTATATTATATTTAATGAGATGCTTGAGTTTGATTGATTCACGTACCAATTTTTTATTAAAATTTAAGCACTCACAGCCTCGCCTTCGCACATTGCGCCATATCGCTCATTGCAGATAATACTCAAGGATTGCTTCTGGCCAGCGAAGATAAGACGAGATCAGAGTCCATCAGGATCTGTGACCCATACAAAGGGACACATACTTAGCCCAAGACAGTGGTCCGGGCCAGATTATCTGCGGTTAGTCACGAGGACAAAGAGCAGATGGCACTGCTAATCCCGAAAAGGGTCGCATACCCACGCTAGGGTCGTTTCAATAATATCTCTAGGGCATTAAAGGAAGAGGGAGAGAGAGAGAGAGAGAGAGAGAATTTGAGGGGGGGGGCATATTAGGGCTTGTCTTTGCGGCGGCATGTGGGCAATGCATGCATAATGCTATCGAAGGCCCTTTCTAAGTCTAACCGCACCGAGTGTGGGAGCCTTGTTATTGTTAGTTTAAAACGTTCACTTTGTCCTAACCAGGGTCGGTTAAACGGGGTTTAACCCTTTGCTAATGCATCATCGTTTAGTGATAGTTATAATTTATACATAAGGTTTAATTAATATATGCATATCTATGAACCTGTAAACATGAGAGTGCGTATACTCATAGTTATACAGAGATTGAAGTGTAAGAAAAATATTAAATTAAATGTGAATAACATGCTTCATACTTCTTCTAAGAACTAGATCGATTATGGACTTTGGGATGGCATATATCAAAATTTTACGATCTGACTATTACTCAACCTTCTGTACTTATAATATTTTACAACTAGCACATATACATATAAAGGGCCGGGCTGACTGAGTGGGTATGTTTTTGAGTATGCTGAGTCCTGAGTCGCTTAGCCGAAGGTTCAGGTGTGGCTTTGGCAAGTTATTTAATCTGTTTACAGCCGTATTTGGGTCCTGTGGGATTAGACGTGCCTCCTTGGGCTCACCCAGCGTATTAATTATTATTATTAATTTATTGACATTTACAACTATATTACAGTAATATAAGAAGTAAATAGGCTAAGTGGTACATAATGACATGATATAATGACAAGTAGAGAAACTACCCACTGGTAGTACTCAAATCGCAGGTTCAACTAAGAAGGTCACGTGGCCATCTTCTTTTCAGACGCCTCGGGGGAATTGAAGAGGAAGCTAGGTTTGAAACCAGAGGGTTTGAGTGGAAATAAAGTTTGTTATGAAAGGAGAGATACCGGGTTCGGGCCAAATCAGCAACAAATGGGACATTAAGGTCGTTATGGATGACTTTATTCTTAACAAAATAAGGAGCGTTAAGGATTTTACGAAGGATTTTGGATTGTAGGGATTGGATACGAGAGGAATTCGGTGGCTAAGTGGAGCCCCAAAGCTCTACTCCGTAAGTCCAGATAGTTCGTATGATGGTCATGTAGATGAGTCTTTTGTAGTTAATTAGGAGCTTAGAGCGTTTGTCTAAAGTGTTAAATTAGCCTGAAACGTCGAGCGGTTTCTTGTCTTTTCAGTCTAGTATGAGGAATCCAGTCCCAGCGTATTTAAAGTGGGTACCTTTAATAGGAGAGAAAAAAAAAGGTTCTCCCAGGAATTCATATTATAAATTGAATTCATTAGGTATGTAAAGAACATCTTAAATTTATCAACTAATTATTTAATGATGTTCTAATCGATAATTTATACTCCGTTTAAATTGGTATGAGCTTAAATCCAGTCCATTTTCTCAGTTTTATTTATTTTTTAAAAGTAATCTGTCATACGCAATGTAGCTCTTAGATATAGATGTGGAAATTATTGTTATGCACGATGTAAATAAATAAAATAATAAAGAATCTATATTCGAATGAAATCAAAGTAATAAAAAAGATGACTGATTTATATTTAACTGATCCGATATCGAAGTGTGAATGGAGTCAAAATAAGTTTATTTTTCTTAAGACTTACGTTTTGACCCAAAAAGTGAGTCATCTTCTGGGCTATTTGTTCCAGATAAAAATACCGATTTCTATATTTGTATTGAAGTGGAAAATTGTTAACTGTATAATTCTAATAATGGATTGAAATTGTCAGGAGGTGCAGTCAAATATTACATAAAATAAGAAAAAGTTATTTTATTGTGCCAACGTTTCGGCCTGGGTGATTCTCAATCTATGGGCAACTTCTTGTGACTGACTATTCAGTGAGAAACCCGGCATTGGTGCCTCTTTTGTAAGGCTCACACATTTGTGTGATCTGAACTGTGACAAATGAAATAAAAATTATATCATATTTCTGTGATTTTGTGATCGAATCTGATTGATTTTTGCCTTATTATTCTTCTCACAAATGACGATTTTCTTTCTAACTAGATTTTTTGGTTTTTAATATTTATTTATTTGATAATTTTTTTTCCTTTATTTGAAAATTAAAGAAGATAAGAGAAAATAACACTCTGTTTAATCATTTTGGTTCAAATGATATATTACTAAATCATTTTTTTTTAAATTGTCACACGAAAAAGACGTCATTAGCGTTGGCGAATGGATATTCGAATCGTGCATCCACCTAGTATATATTGGCAACACTGTTGAGTGAACTGTTACCTCCCTTACCATGTTCCTTCAGCAATTCATTGCACAGCGACGTATTCTTTCATCGTGAATGTAATTTCATGTTTATTACCATCATTGTCATGGTCTCAGTTTTAACGCTTTTCTGTGTGAATTTAAAACTTTAAATCGTTTTCTTGTTTTTCCCCTTGTTTGCCTGTTAAGAATGATGACATTCGTTCTTTGGTACATGATATTTTTTAATAAGGAAATTCGTGAATGCCGTTTCGTCATTGCAGTGGATATTTCCCGCCATCATTGTCATGGTCAATTTTTTACCACGCATTTTTTTACTTATTAAAAACATGTATTTGTCATATCCTGAATAAAATGAATAAATCAATGATAATAAAACAATACTTGATGCAATTTAGACAGTTTGTAAATTTGAAAAGAACCCCAATCGTCATTGACATGGTCCATGAAATCATTGCCGTGACCATGAAATTTTATAAATTTCAAGCAATGGTCATGAACTGCTATAATGCTAGATTAGATCTGGGTGGGTCCATGTACAAGTAGATTTTTTTTTTTAATCCACATTGTAAAATTTCAACCTAGCAAGAGACCGGGATAGATTCGGCTCTTGGCTGGACGCTCCCCTACGCTGAAAGGATCTATAGGGGGAAGCGAAAGAAGAAAAAGAAGTATAATTTCAAAAGTAACATGAGAAACTTGCTCGTAGAATCACCCACCAATCGTGTAGACTGAAGATGGCCTATATAGGCCGAAACGTTGGCAATATAAAATTTTTTTTTATGTAGTGTAATCTTGGACTGTACCCCCATTATTCTATATTTCTAAATCTGAATAGGGAGCAAATATCCCTAATAATGGCCGCTATTAAAATTTGTTTTTCTCCATTTCTAAAGGAATATAGCAATGTTGATGGAAATGAAAAATCATATTTTCTGATGAATTGTGGCTCTCCATTCCTCTGATGAAAATAGCATTTGACATTAAACTTTTTTTTAGAATAAGCGATAAAAAGTAACGTGGAATTGTTTAGAAAATTAGATAAAACCAGGAATATCATTTTCCCTGTTTTAAACAACCTATTGATAAATTATATTGTACGTTATCGCATTCCGGTTGAGATATCACAATTCAGTATACCTCTTCCTTTAGCATAAAGGCTTTAGAACGATTAAACAAAACATGGACGCCGATAAATCTTCCTCGACCGGACTACTGTCAAGATACGGAGATCTCCGCGTGGGTTTTAATAACGCGAAATAACTCAAAAAGAACTCGCCGCTGAGGGCGAACTGGCGTGAAGAGAGAAGATAAGGGAAAGCTGCTGAAACAGTCGGAATTATTTTTTTAATTTTTTTTTTTAGGATGATTCAAAGGACCACAAGTTCTAAGCCACCCACATCTTTTATTTAGCCAGGAGCCCTTCCGGTGGCTCGCTCCTGTCGGATGAAGCGAGGTGCTTCGATGATCGGATTCGTGTCCCGTTGTGGCATCTGCTTTATTAAACCGTGATCGGCTTAATCCTAGCGGCTCCTTTATAGCGTCGAATGTTTCGTGGAAGCAAAGCCTTGTGCTTACCTTACGATATTCCCAAAGATCTGCTCAGGTAAGTATTGCATCAATAGATGGGCTAAACAAATAAAGGTTTACAATAAATACAAAAAAAAAAAGAAAGACAAATAATCGAATGTACCACATTAAGCAATAGCGAGCAGCAGAAAACGTGTATAAACCAATGGTTATTTGTGGTAGAATGGTTAGCATTACAATCTACTATGTATATACCATACTAATGGGTTTGTAACTGGCCCGGCAATTATGGCATCCTTCGGAAGAGTCATATAACGGAGATCAATAGTCTGTGCGGAATCAGGTACTCATTACAGATCCCAATACGTATTATACCAGGGAAGGCAAAAATTTAGGACTCCAATTGCAGTATTTTCAAAATTTAGCATAATAGAAGCATAAAATTACGTTAAATGAACAAACAAACAAGTCTTAAAAAGGTTGTCTGATGTACGCAAAGTTTTATATTTTTTATACCAGTTTAGTGCCAACTCATGATCTCACCAGTTCTGAAGAAGACCTGCAATGAGGTTCGAAACGTCGGCTTCCAAATAAAGAGTTCCATTTTCTTCCTCAATTATATAAATATATAAGGTAAAATAACATTATTCAAAATTTATATTTTTTTGATTTATAATTTATATTTTAATATAATAATTATGCAGAGGTGATCTGAAGAGTTTAATATATTTAATACATTTAAAACTTTAAAAAAAAAATAGTCAGTTATATGTTTGAATCTATGCTAAATTTGTAATTTTATACCTTCAGCGATGGTTAATAGTCGAATTTCATCCTGTGAGGGAAGCGAAATTATGTAATTCTCGTTAGTTTTTGGCTTGAAATGATAATAATAATATACGCAATAATTTATTTTCAAACCAATGCCTGAGTTAGTCACGTATTCACTACGAAAAACGAATCCGCATTAGTAGATTAGTTGGTAACTTTAAAACTACTGGTCACCAGTCCTCTATAAGTATTCATATTTATATCCAAATTCTAAACTTTTGTATTATAACAAGAAATATTTATAATACAATTTTTCCAGTAATCTTAGTTTCCTCTTTAATTCAGATACTATGAGTTAAAAAAGAACGAAGAAGATAAGGATCGGGAATATTCCATTGTACAGGGAAGACTGAGATGGCGTGGGCATGTGGAAAGGAATGTTGCCAAGCAGACTCTTCAAGAAAATGCCTTATGGAGGACTTGTAGGGAAGCGGAAACGATGAAGACCAAGGGCTATGGTGGATCGCTGAAGTAGTACAAGATCTGAAAAACATGGGTAAGAAGATATGGAGAGAAGCCGACGGACCGAGAGCTGTGGAGGATGCTCGTCAGGGATTTCTAGGCTCTGCAAGGAGTTTTGCAAAAAAAATTTACAACTACAAAACCCTTCAAGGGTCTAGGGTTCAGTAATTGGTAGAGGCTAGGTACTCTTTGTAAGCTATTAGATGTCCTGGATAATGGCGGAATTATTGTACTCACTTTATATAGGCTGGGCTATGTCCGGGACAGTCTCCAGATCCCATTGGTCCATCTATGCCTGCTATCAGAATAAATGATATATTCAAAAGTGTAAGTATTTTTTTAGTGCGAAAACAATGTCTTTTGATTTGACTTTTATAAAAAAAATTAATTATAAACATTTTTATTTATGCCTACTTATCTTAACTAGCATAAGGATGAATGAACAACATCCTTATGTATCTATGCGTAGTACGTTTTTTGGAAGGGGGTGAAAACCGATTCCTCCCCTAACGGAGGACTTCAAAGTGGCTGCTGTTTGTGCTTTTAAAAGAACTTATTTATAATTCCCCCTCCCCAACGCGTGGTCCTTATGTTTGCCATCCTCCTCTGGAGTGCCGGAAGCGCGCGGTGTTTGCCAAACCACGGTTCCTCTTTAGCGGTTCTTCAGTTTAGCCAACCGGAAAATCAATTCAGCAAACATGAGTTGAAGTGTTGCCAACCTCCTTTTCAAATGAATACATTCGTTCTCAGATTTTTTTTTTTTTGTAAAAGTAACCTTTCTTCTTTTAACTTTTATTTTTTCCAGTCCTGTGAAGATCGCTTCAAGTGTGTACACACTCAGGGAACCTCTACTGGCTTTGAAGTCAGCTCCTGTGATGGTTGATTTTGCCGGTCTACTTACTGGCCTCGTGGCAAAGTTCCTCTTTACTTAATTATTAAAGTGAGCTGCGGGTTAATTACCATCAAAGAGGGCATTCAATCGATTGAATTAAAAATCTATGCTAATAAAATATAATATAAAATATATAAACAGTTAACCAACGAAGATTTCAAGTATACAATGAAAAATGTATTTAATGCCGAAAAAAAATGGACATGTCGCCCTTTCAAAAGAACCACGCCGTAGCTCAAACAACCTAATATTTCATTGGAGGTATTCGAAAGTTCCATGTTAGTTTTTTTATTTTTTCGATAAAACTTCCAAACATGATAGAATTCAAAATATGATTTTATAAAAAAAAAAAAAATATGCTGGAAATGGAATATCAGATATGTCGATCCTGAATTAAAATGCCTCAACCAAATCAATTTCTACTGAAGGCTTAAAGGAAAAAAGCTATTGGCATTTTTGAGGTATGTCGATGTTCCCTTGAAGGAGTGATATGCCGACTGCGGACTAACAATATATTTTAAACTAACAAACTGACTAACCTACTCTCTACTAACTGTATCATCTTTACACCTATCTATCGTATCTCCTATCTCTTCCATACTAAAATATTTTGCAACCAGAAAGTACAAATTTCTATGAAGAGGGGATGTTAAAGAATTTTACTTACAATATAAACATATAGTGCTATGTTTTATAGTCTAAAATATATATTAAATATTCTAATTGATTTTGGGAGGCCAAAGTAATCATTTAAGATGATTACTCAAATTATTGCTTCTAACTTTAGTCTTAATTGGATTCTTTTCCAGAGGTCCCTTATGTGTTAACAAATTTACTAATTATTTAAACCTTCAATATATTATTCATAAATATATAATGCATCTGTGGTAAGTAAGCACCAAAAGATTTATAATAAATATACTTTATGCATATAGCTTGGAATAAGATTAATTATTCAATATATACATTCAGAAGTACACTTAATGATTCAGATGTAATAGAGGGTTGCCATAAAATGCATAACAGAACTTAAATTACGAATATCTGTGAAACAGGGGTAGATTAAGTCCATAGGTTGTTCTTCGGCCTAGCCGGCTCAGGATCTTCTTCGCTGCGAAAGTCCTCGTCCCCCTCTTTTGGTTATCTCTTCACCGACTTGGACCATGGGGGGAAACCATTCTACCTGAGCGACCTACTTATTGAAAATGTCCATTTGCTCTTCGTGCGAAAACATATTTATTTTTATAATGCCGCCTGGTACGATACATAGAAATAGCTATAATTTTTATTAACATAATATGGAATCAGATAGCCTTTATTAGTTCTTGGAAGCATTAGTTAACTTAAGACAAAAATAAAAATATTATTAATTATAATATAATATAATGTTGAAGTTTGGATTGAAAACTGGTTATGATTAAAAGAATGAGGTATCTACGGTAGTAGATATTAATATTAATATTGGCATTATAATGGACCAATGTAATAATTATAATGAATGTATTAATTATAATAATTATTAATAAAGTTAAGCACATTGAACTTTCTTTTAAATATTTTTTTATTTAGAAGAGAAAAGATTTGCCCTGCCTGGGATTTGTACCCGGGTCGTCCGCCTCTCCGTGGCAGCGCTTTTAGTATTTGAGCTACCAGGGGTCGCCTCTCAGTCAGGACAAATCTTTTCTCTTCGAAATAAAAAAATATATTTAAAAAATTAAAACAATTAATAAAAAATCATAAATATTACAATGACGTAAGTCGAAAAGATCCTAATTAAAGGAATGTTCAATGAAAAAATGATTTAGGAGATATGGGATCGGTGAAGAGAACGGATTTGTCCTGACTGAGACGGACGCAGAGGCGGACGAACCGGGTTCAAATTCCGGCCAGGGCAAATCTTTTCTCTTCAAAATAAAAAATATTAAAAAAATAAATAAAACAATAAATAAAAAATTCCTTTCTTTTAGTTTTAAGGAACTATTATTTTTCGAGAGAGTTTATTTTTGGACCGTCCTGTATTCCTTAATACTTCTAAAATTCAATTGAGACATCATATTATTATGTACATTTCAAAGAATGAAGAAAAGTAAATAAATAGACCGACCGACTTTAGGCATTCCATATTTGAATTTTATTCCTAAAAATAACAGTTGTAATGTTAGGAAGCAGAGGTCCGGTGCCGAAAATACTAGCAATCTATGTCCGAGAATTCCCTGATGTTGATTGTGATAAAATTCTGAAATAATTTGAGAGTACAGAATGATCTGGCTATTATTGTTTCTGTGAATCTATTCCATCTCATTCCTTCCACACATCCAGGTGCAACATTTACCTGACAATGAGGCACATAGATAATTGTCACAGGAAGTGCCGTCTGATGGTCACATTTTCCACATGACTGTATTCTCTTTCCTTGTTGGACACATTTCGGTCCCAATTTACCTCCAATTACCTTCATCCACTCAGGTAATAGCTCCTCGGCTAATCATATCTATTACTGGGCAACTGCTTAGCGAGAAATAGATTTACTGAACTTCCTGTATTTACTTTAAGTAGTCAAGGGTCTAAGGAAAAGTAATTAGAATTTGAAAGTGTGAGTGTGTGAGAGAAGGAGATTGAGGGAGAGTCCATATAGGTTCACATGCTGACCTTGGACAGCTTTAATTGATGGATCTTGACCGATTGGTGAATGGGATCCAATATGAATGGTTTATGAAAGACATAGTGAGATTGGATTGTCTCTTCTGTGCGGTCAATGCTATTACATGAAACATATGTCTGCAAAAAGACAACATCACATGACTGCAGATCTTCATGGTCTTAAACGCCAATCTTAAAAAAATCATATATACACACACCTAAGACTAACACCCGTATTCCACATCTTACAGCCAACGAAGTATAGGCTTAAATTAGTTTCATCTTCCATCTGGATGTTCCTTTATAATAATTTAGGAACTCTATTACCAATCATTCTTTGAACATGTTCCGGTCACCTGATTCTGGCACTCTTTATGATAAATAAAATATGACTCTACAAATTAATAAAGTCGAAATAATTGAACTTATTAACTTGAAATGATTCGGTCCTAAGATTTAACATTTAATGTTTCTTTTTTCAGCCACCTCCATTTTTTTACTATTCGTTCCCGTGATTCTTTCTGATTACATGGCCATTTCTTCTTAGCCTACTTCCTGTGATTCAGTTTCTTTGTAACACTACTAGTTGACGGAGATTCACTTGCACCAGACACTAAGTTTATTTTCTGTAGATGAATACTAGGCTTTAATAACTTAAATATTTATATAACTTTTTTTTAAAATTTGTTAATTTAAATTAACAACTGTATCATAACAAGAAAACAAGTGAAAATAATGACAGGGAGGATACATAATTACATGGACAAAGACACGTAGAGAACCTACCCTGTGATAGTACTCAAACAAAAAATTCAACATTGAATGTCACGAGGCCATCTTCTTTAAAGACGCCTCGGAGGATTATCAGGGACTGAAGAAGTAGCTAGGTTTAAAACTACTCGGTTTGGGTGGGAATGAAGTTGGTCATGAAAAGATTGATATAGGATTCGGGCGAAATGAGCAACAAACGGGACATTAAGGTAATTATGGATGACTTAATTTGTAATAATGTAAGGAGCATTAAGGATTTAAGATGGATTTTGGATTGTAAGGATTGGATACGAAATGAATTTGATGGCTTAGTAAAACCCCAAAGCTCATATCACATAAAAATCATGTTTTTGAGTCTTTTGTAATTAATTGGTAGCTTAGAGCGTCTGTCTGGACATGCTGCAGTAGCCTGAAATATTTATATAATTTCAATATTGTTTTGATGTAGACAGATCATTGAACAATAAATGATCTTTTTAATTAAATTCACCTATTTGGTGTCAGTTGTAAAATGTTTATTTATATAATACTTTCCAGAAAAAAGTTAACGATTCGCCTGAAGTTAAGGAGATAAGATAAATGCTTAAGAACCGATTTCCCAGCTCAAGAAACTAAACTAAAATAAAGCCGAGTGTTTATCCAGAAGTACCTTAAAGAAGAGCGTTTATTAAAGAAGCTGGGCATAAGAGTTATAATGTTAGTATAAGTAAGAATTTAAAGATAACAGAAGAGCCTAACTTTATAAACGGCTATCAAACTTCTAAACAACTATAATCTTGCAACGAATGACCGATTAAATTTTATGATCCATCTTGTCAAAGAGCCTCTTTGTCCTTTAATACTTTCCCCAAAATATATCCTCGTTCAAGGGGACTGTGTACTACCCTTAAATATTTATATAAAGAAATGAATTTTTTATATATTTTTTCGTACATTAAGGAACAATATAAACAAAAAGTCTAAGAACAGTTGCTAACGCCTGCTATATTGGCTATACTGCCCAAACAATGATCTCAAGGAAAATTCAGATTGTTTGATCTGAATAATATTTAAATAATAAAATGGGATGCCACCCTGAGATCCTTATAGTTAATATAT
The DNA here is from genome assembly GCA_964056705.1 of Troilus luridus. Taxonomy (NCBI): domain Eukaryota; kingdom Metazoa; phylum Arthropoda; class Insecta; order Hemiptera; family Pentatomidae; genus Troilus; species Troilus luridus. The sequence continues at coordinate 193,380,272 of OZ057412.1, read as the reverse complement.
AGTAATTCTATGTCATTAACGAATCTCTTCTCCGAAGGTTGGTATGGTTGACTGACCAGGAGTTCTTCAGTAAATAAAGATAGTTTTTCATCGAATTGAATATTAATTATATTTATTACGTGCTGAACATAGTTACGAGATAAATTATATACCTACTTACAAAAAAAAGGGGGGGGAACCTTTTCGCTGTATGTGACATTCTACATGTTGAGTTGCCCGCTTGCTGCCTACAACTCTCTCCATGACCCTTACCCAATTTATTTAGAAAGTTTCAAATTTCCAAATAGTGTCACATATAGGACATCTTGGTTTGTTTTGAATCACACTATATACAACGACATGAACATCTCAACTTTAAAAAAATATAAGATCAAATCCACAACTTTCCATTCGTCTACACATCATAAAGGTCATCTTGTTCCTTCTCTATCCCTTTCCTAGTAACCTGGAATTCCTGTGAAAAGATTAAAAAGGCAGTAGTCTAGAAAACTGCTCAGAAAGCATTATCAGTTCAAATATTGCGTATTCCTGAAAATAAAAAGGTGTAAGGGAAACCATATTTCCCGAATACGTAGGTACAAATGTAATATAAGAGTATCATAATTTCTTGACTGTAATCTTAATAGTAAGAATCTACCTCACAAAATATTTTAACAACAACGCTTTGATTTTTTTTAAATTGAAAGATTAAGAATCCATCTCTCGTTGTTAACAGATTAAGTAATTTATCTGCCAAAGTCGGATTTGAACATGGGAGAGCTACCAAATTATACTAGGTAGGGAGCGACCCCGGTGGCTCAAATAGTTTGAGCGTTGCCACGGTGAGGCGGTGACCGGGTTCGAATCCTACTTATTGTGTTACATGTTAATAACATGTATCGATAACGAGATCATCAAAAATGATTACTAACAAGCTGATTTTTTCATATATATTGGAAGGAGGGGACTCTTTGATCAAACCATACATTTTGTAGGACAAATATTTTTTCAAATGATTTATATAATTATCTTGAGATTTAACAACAAAAAAAATCCAGGTAGTAATAAATTTTTGAGAATCATCACATCGAGATATTTTATCCTTGCTACCTCTGTTAGCTACCACAATCGAGAATTTTCGCACAGGAAATTTTGATAGTAATCAAAATAATGATATTAAAATGATATTGAAAGTAATAATGATATTAGCTTGATAGTAATCAAGTGCAAAAATGGACCATGGATTCTGGACTATTATAGAATATCCAAACATATTTTAGAGAAATGGTATTGTCGATCCCTTTATCTTTTCCGGTAAGTAAGTTCATGTTATTAACTTTCAGGTAATCGACGCTCTACTATATTTAGATAATGGAAACTAGTTTAATATAGAAACCGATGTGTAAATATTTTTTTTTTTTACGATCAATGTGTCCCGATATCCAAAATCTGTTCCCGCTAATTTTTCCTATCAGCCCATTCTTGCTCTTCCTCTCGCAGCCCTCTTCCTGCGAATCCTTTTCTTACATACTCCATCCATGTCTTCCTCTCTTCATTCTATTATCTATTATATGAAGGAAGAGTTTCTTCCTTGAGCGAAACCATTGAATTCTCCTGGTCTCTATTTAATACAATATATTCTTCTCCACCCCTATAGTTTCTCTTATAACACTATTGGGTTTGTCTAGTTGTAATTAAAAAAGTAAATTTAACAAACAGATGAACATTTTTTGAGAAGTCATACTTTATCAGACTTAAATAAACCTTGTTCCTCAAGGTAGTATCCTTGGCCCAATCCTTTATACAGTTTATACAGCTGACATCCCAACTCATCCTAATACTATCCTTACCACGTTTGCTGATGATACATGTGCATTATCATTCAACACCAATCCAATTATTGCATTCCAAAGCCTCCAATCCCATATCACTGATCTTGAAGAATGGTGCCAAAACTGGAGAATTAAAATAAATTCTCAAAAATCCCATCAAATCACTTTCACCTTACGTCGTAAACCAATGACTACCTCCCCTTCAGTATCCTTTAATAATATCCCACTGGTGCCTGTAGAACAGATCTGATACTTAGGGTTGCATCTCAACAAACGATTAACCTGGAATCCTCATACTAGACTGAAAAGACAAGAAACCGCTCGACGTTTGAGGCTACTTCAACACTTACTAGACAAACGCTCTAACCTCCCAATTAACTACAAAAGACTCCTATTTGGACTTACGGAGTAGAGCTTTGGGGCTCCACTAAGCCATCGAATTCCTCTCGTATCCAATCCCTACAATCCAAAATCCTTCGTAAAATCCTCAACGCTCCTTATTCTGTTAAGAATAAAGTCATCCATAACGACCTTAATGTCCCATTTGTTGCTGATTTGGCCCGAACCCGGTATCTATCCTTTCATCACAAACTTCATTTCCACTCAAACCCTCTAGTTTCAAACCTAGCTTCATCTTCAATTCCCGATAATCCTCCGAGGCGTCTGGAAAGAAGATAGCCACGTGACCTTCTTAGTTGAACATGCGATTTGAGTACTACCAGTGGGTAGTTTCTCTACTTGTCATTATATCATGTCATTATGTATCACTTAGCCTATTTACTAGTTATATTATTGTAATATAGTTGTAAATATCAATAAATAAGTAATAAAAAAAAATAATAAGAAAAAATAAACCTTGTGGAATATTTTGAGTTATTCATTATACATCAGAGTCACCTCCTTGCAGAACCGTTGTCCATGAAACAGTACAGTCTCTACCATGTACTGAACCCCAGACCCTTCATGGGTTGTAGTGGTACAGTTATTTTTTCATTATACATCAGCTCTCTTGAATACCTATTATAATTTACACAATAATTTTAATTACTGCCAACAAATCTGATAACATATCTGACATGTTGTCATGATATGTATATATTAAAAAGTTACTTAATTAAATGTAGTCTTAAAGGGTTATAGGATTTAGTGAGGTAGAACTAACCGGACATGAGGGGAAGAAAAGTTGCACAGATTCCAACTTAGTAACAAGAAAACTTGAGAACATATGACAAAGTGCGAACTTCTTAACTTCCAGCCATCTACCTCATGACTTTCAGCTTTATCGAAAGTAGATCTAATGATGTTGGTGGTCTACTATTATGATCTTTATGATGGATGGGTATTGGTTAGATGATTTTTCCTAGCCAACGCTTCTGCAGAGAAGTGATTGGAATGAGATGAATAAATAGGTATTTCCGCTAAGGATATCCACTACATTCATATTGACCTCACTTCATTCGTCGGTAAATTAGTTACCGGCTGAGGTATATATTTATTAAGTAAATTACCCCAGAAATTTGAATAGGAAAAAAACTTTATTCTGGGACCAAGTCCCTTTAGAATATCAAACATAAACAGAAAAATAAACATAATATATATCTGGCCAGAAGGCTACATAATAATATAAATCATGAAATATTTAAACAGTACCAATAAATAAGAAAAAGAAAAATGAAATAGCTCAAAAAAAATACGAATCTTGTATTATTCCAACCAATTTTAGAGAATAAACATATTAATAACAAGAGTTAATAAATAATATAAATGAATCGGCTAGCATGCAATGGTTTCTATACATACCTTCTTTAAGAAATAATAAACAATATAAAGTAAAAAACAAAATTGATTATTCAATACTGATTTGTTTAAACAAATGAGTGACCAGCTAATAGAGCATCTTTTTGGGAGGTCAGGAAATATTGGAAAAGAAAGGAATTAAATGAAGTCAGAAACCGACGGATGCTAGGAGGGATTGACTTCCTCACTGTCGTGGAACTGGCGAGAAAGGAACGCTCGAATGTTTTGGTCCTGTGGGAACGAATATAGAGATCGGAAGGGCGAGATATGGTGCTGGACTGAGGATTTGAATTGGAGAAGACTGTAGGATATATGAGGGATATTGAGCCACCCTTTGTCCAGTTGAGGGAGAGGAGTGGCTCAGTGGTAGAGTACTGAGCTGCCATGCCGGAAATCCTGGTTCAATTCCCGCTGCTGGCCATGATTTTTATTTAGTCTGTTAGCAGCCGGAGATGGATCATATAGGATCTAGGACCCTCCTGGGGCACACCCAGGCTCTATAAAGTATTATAAAAATAGGGTACCCAAAATAAGGGGGAAAAATCTGGCGGATGAGCGTGACCTAGGACAAGTCACCTCCTTGCAGAACCGTTGTCCATGAAACAGTACAGTCTCTACCATGTACTGAACCCCAGACCCTTCATGGGTTGTAGTGGTACAGGTTTTTTTTTTTTTTTGTCCAGTTGAAATTACCTGGAAATGAAATAATATAAGATTATAATTATTATAAATATTCCAGTGAATACTTGAGTATTGAAATTATGTCAATGCCTCTGATCAATGCGTCAATTAGGATCATAGATGCTTTAATTTTTCATAATTGCTGTAAATTTTCAGGTTTATGTCCTAATGATGCTTGAATTGGCGAGTTGTTAAAGGGTTATTTACTTTTTGGTGTATTAGGAACTTTTTGATTCTCCTACTAGACTGAAACGACAAAAAACATTTACATGGCAATTATGAGACCTATTTGGACAGAGTACAGCTTTGGAGCTCCACTAAACCATCGAATTCCTCACGTATTCAATCCTAAATGGTCCATACTTTGAAACGAATGAAGTCATACGTAGCCATCCTAATTTCCCATTGGTTGCTAATTTGCCCTGCACTACAAAGCCTCTAGTTTCATTCTTAGCTGACCACTTCAATTCCTGATAATCCACCGAGGCGTCTGAAAAAAAGGAGGCCTCGAGTTGAATTTTATATTTGAGTACTACCAATGGGTAGTTTCTCTACTTTCCTTTATCCATGCAACTATGTATCATTTCTGCCATTTACTTGTTGTATTGCTATAATAAAATTGTAAAATTCAATGAATAAATTAATTAATACAAAATCTTTCGTAAAACCCCCAATGCTTCTTACTTTGTCACGAATAAAACAATCAATAACAACTCTAATTTCTCATTGGTTATTGATTTGTCCTGAAACCGATAGCCACTGTTTCGAACATAGCTATTTCTTCGATCTCTGATAATCCTCCGATGCGTATGAAAAAAAAATTGTTTTGCCTTCTGAGTTGACACTGCAATTTGAGTTAATACCGATTATTGAGTATGCGAAAGTTCTATACTTCCTTATATCTCGTGCTACAACTTATCGTTCATTCTATTTATTTATCAATACATATAAAATGCTTTGTCCTGAATGACTGACTGTATTAGTATTATAATACAGTTGTAAATGTCAATACATTTTTAAAAAATTCCCAGCTGCTTTCTAGTACTCTTATTTTTAGATTTAATAAAAATGGTATCTTATGGTTCACTTATTAAAAATATTAAATTTTTATAAGAAGATGCTTCGGCTTGCTCGCAAAGATTCTTTTCGTGAAAAATTATAAACCTCTTGGTAGTTAAAATAATCCCCTTTAGCTGAAGGAAAAAAAACATTTGGCGTGATGCTTCTTTTCAGAATAATTAAAAAGCTTCAATTAAGATTACCTTGTAGAGTAATTTTTTAATCACGTCTCATTAGAATTTTTATCAAAATTTAATTTAATATAATACAAGATTTCGTTATAAAAAGGCAACATTATTTAATTATAAAAGAATCATCCTACCCTTCGAGACTATTAATTCCTCACTTCGATGTATTCTTAAACGTCTCCGTAGCTTTTTATCAGGATAGATGATAATGTTTGATAAAATAATATTAATTATTCGAAACAGTACCCTGTATCATTATAATTCATGGAGGTGTTGGTTTCAGTACATGGTCGAAACTGTACTATTCTAGGACAACGGCTTTTCAACGGAGTTGCTCAACTGCAAGGTTTTTTCTCTAGTTGAGAATACCCAATTTATAGGGGTAAGTTCCAAGATGGTCGGTAGATCCCAGTGGATCCATCCATGGTTATTTACTGGTTTAACCATTCCTCTACCGGATCAGAAGCAGGAACCATCAGTGTATCTACTCTGCACTCTGATCTACCAAAAACTTGCGAGGCATAAGGATAGGTAAGAAGGAGTGCAGTTGTACTTTCGCTGAACAAAACAAATCAAATAACATAGTTCACTTCTCGCTGTTGCCATACGACAAGTGAAACCGTTTTACTAAGTAATCCTTTTCAATAAAATCAATAACATTACATACTAATCCTTTACTGACACGAACAACAGTAAACTTCTGTCCGTCCCGTTTGTTATTCAGTGTCAATGTATGCTTCACGTCTGTGATGAAATTTAATATGGATAATCTCAAGCCTGGGAAAGGACATAGGTTACTTTTTATCAACAAACCACACAGGGGAAGTTTATATAAAACTGTAACCTAATTGACTAACACACCCAGCGGTCAACGCACAGCAGAAACCACTGAACTTAGCTTATTGAAATTCGCAGATAGGTTCATTGTATAGCTTAAATCAGCACTAAGAAAGGAATTTGGACAATTAAACCCCCAAAGGTTTCCCCCTTAATATAATAGGGGTTCAGAGATTGTATGGAATCCGTAATTTTTTAAGATTGTCATCTGAAATGTTGGATGTATGAGTTTGTTTTTAACTTATAGTTAAAAAAATAAGAATTATTTATTTAAAATGATCTGTCATGAAACTTAATTTAGCAGACCGAATTTCACGCGAGTGAAGCCGTGGCCAAAAGCTAGTTATTTTTATATAAACAGGTATAATTGATGCTGTGGGATATGCAGACCCTCCTGGGCCATACAGGGCCCAGCTTTTATGAAGCAGGTATTATTAATGGGAAATAACGCAGCCAGCTCCCTGCGCAACCGTTGGCTTGGAAACATTACAGTCTCAACCACGTGCTTATCCTAATAAACCTTGGTCTTACCTTTTTTAACTCAGATTATGATTTTAAAAATTTTAATTTATTAAACGGAACATGGTTTTCAATCGAACTCAAAACAAATAATTGGATTAACCCATTGAAATTATTGATTTGACTATTTAAAAAATCCAGACGATATCAATATTTGGACCATTAATATTTCACTGACCTAAAAAAGCACTCCTGAGTGCAGCATACTAACAAACGGCACACTATCATTATGACCAATAAGCGACGCTCGTAATTGGGAAGCTAATGAACATTGGTCGGAATGGTGGCTCCCTTATCAATGGCGAGGAATCAACCATCGCAATCAGAGCAAACCACCGGCCATCCGTCTGCTAACATTGCCATCGGTTACCTAGAACTTGATTCCGAATCAAGCGTCTAGGATTGCCAATTGATTTGTAGTGCCTGCACTTCAACTGGAAGCCTCATTATGTTTGATTAACGTCTAATCGGTATTTTATTATTATTGATGATATTCTGTGTTCATCGGATGGGGTTCAGGTAATTTATGTTTAACAGAATAACTAATTACATTATTACGAAATTCCAGTTGTACTGATGGTAATTTTAGACATAAATACATTAAAAAGATAAAAGTGATCCTTACTTAAATAATGTACACCAGTTTTTTTCGTTGCTTTTGGAAACGTATTAAGCCGCGTTTAGCTATGTTCAGAAGGAAAAAATTATGGCTTCGCGTCATCGTCACGATCGTGTCGTCTTGAGCAATCATAGCGACGCGGAGACGCCTTTGTATGAATTATATAATTTATTTTAATCAACTTAACTTTAAATATAACAATTCAATTGATTTAAGAATAGTAATATTTAACTTTTTTTTTTTATTTCATAATAAAAATAACCTAAAACATCAATAATTAGTTATACTGCACGTTCCCCTTAATCGATTATTTAACCGTTAATTATCATATTTAAACGTGTTTTTTTAAGTTGCCTATGGACGGAAGTGCACAAAAACTAAGATGATATTTATAATAACAAGCTTGAATTACAGCAAAAAAAAATCATTGATGTATTTGCTAGAGTAATAAAAAACTAAAAAAAAAAAAAATGTAATTTTGTAAGAATTTAACTCAACTGTAATTGTCCATAATGTCAAATTAAACGACATTGATTATTATTTATGTATATAAATGAGAAATGCGAAAGGGACTTATTTATTAGTTCAAGAAAATATTTATTAGTTCAAGAGATCAGAACTTATATAATCGATCGAACCCGTAGAATATGTATAGCATTATCGGGTACCAGCTTCTATAAAATTGATGCTATTAATAGGGGTTGAAACATGGTTCTGTAGCAAAAATGGGCCAAATTGTTTTCTTGCACAACCGTTAGGTTAATAACAATACATGTTCAACCATATACTGAGGGTCATACCGTTCTTGGATTGAGTGGGTATCTAACTAGTGGCTGGATAAAAGTGAAGTATTAAGCTTTTACTTATAAACATTCTCATGAATATAAAAATTTTTTAAACTAAATGGAATTTCCAAGCAAACATTCAAAATTAATTTCATTTAAGAAGGTATGGCGAGAAAATTATCTAATTATCGCAACTAGTTTTATAATTACCGACAATTTGATTATATGTTTTTTTTTAGATTAATTTATTGATATTTACAACTATAATATGATTATAACTAGTAAATCTGCTGATGTGTACATTATGACATGAAAAACACATGTGGAGTAACTACCCATCGGCAGCACTCCAATAAAGTTCTATAGTAGATGATCTCGAGGCCATCTTCTTTTCAGACGCCTCGGAGGGTTATCAGGAATAGTATGTGAAGCAAGTTGACAGACTAGAGGATTCGAGTGTGTATGGAGCTTGTCGTGGAAGGATAGGTATCTAGTTTGGGCCAAATCAGTAACATATGGGATATTAAGATCATGATGGATGAGTCTGTTTGTGACATAATAAGGAACATTGAGGATTTTACGAAGGATTTTGGATTGTAAGGGGATTATATGTTAAATTGTTATATTGAATCTAGATTGGGTTAACAGTGATCTGGCGGATTTAGGTTTGAGTAATAGTCCGTTGACAGAAGTGTGTAAGCTGAACTTTGTGGTATCGGCATTATTATATTTAATTAGAAATATAATTAGTATATTAATAATACAATTTTATAAAATTTGGTTGTTGCTTATTCATTTATCGTCGACTGATGTAGCACAGGCTCGATAATGCCATTTTACGTCCCTTCCCAATGACATCATACCCGAGGATTTTTTACTGCGTTTAAATATCCTAAGGTCACCTGCCGGACCCGTGAACTTGGTAATAAATATTTGCAATCATTTTATAATCCACAAGTTTTTTTCCCCAATTAAGGGTACCCACTTTAAAGAGTTTGAATGAACTTTAGTAGAAATATTATACCAGATGTTTAATTTAATTATTACAATGGAACTTATTACTAATTAAAATTATTGAGTTATCTTTCAGTTTAATTATTAAACATTGCTCGACTTGTTCCCTTGGTATTCCTCATTGCATTACCTCGCTGGGAGGAAAGGCAAACATTTGGCATTGCTCGCTACAGCTTCTCGTTCCACGGAGAGAGGAATCAAAGAGATCTCAGTGTATATTAATTAACCCAAAGTGCACTAATTGACAGAGCGCTCTAGCGGGATTCGGCTCAATTAACACGCGCCCCCGCAACGAAGAGGGGGTGTTAGTACATCTCAACCATCCAAATTTAATTTTGTTTTATCATTGCTATTGAGAAGATGCTCTTGATACATATCTCGATTTCGGAGTGACTAAATAAGATTTACCCCAAGACATGGCGGTGCATATTCCTTTAAGTGAGGCGCATGTTAACTATGCCTCCATGATATTACTTTTTTTACATATTTGAAGATATGCTCAAAGAATTTACTTTAAAAATCCTGTAGTTATTTTTTTTTTCGGTTGGTTCTACAGACCTTCCTGTAGTTATATTGATTACTAAGTAAATTAAAAAAAAAAACCTACCACTCAACACATGAAGAGTCTTGGGTTCAGTACATGGTAGAGACTGTAGTGTTTCAAAGATAACGGTTGTGCAAGAAGATAATTTACACAAGATCACTATCAACCATCACCTTTACTTTACTCACCACACTGAATTACCCAGCGCCATTCAGTTAAAAGTTTTTACAAAACTGTAATAGCTATTATTTTGATGCTGACTGAATTCTTCAAAATAAATTTAAAAAACGAGGACGACACAGACCATAAACATTGCAATGTGAATATGAAAAGGATGAAAACATTAAACAGGATTCATAAAATCTATCAAGTAGAAAGAAATTAATTACAATTATAAGTATAATATAATATAATTATATTATGTGTAATAATATTAATTGACCTTTATGTATGAGAAACAAAATGGTTCGGGTGGAAGTCAGAAAAAATTCTCGTAGTAAGAAAAAGTATTTATTTAATAAACAGTTCTTCTTACTAGAGAGAGTTTTTTCTGAACTCAACCCCGACCATTTTCTTCCTCCTAAATCAGTTATCTCATGAATTATTTAAACTTATTATTTCCCTTATATATTGTATTTTCGTTTTTAATCAATTAAATGTTTATTAAGCCTTTTATCAAATAAAAATAGAAAAATTGATAAAATACTATGTATCGCTCCTTCAAAAGAACAAAATTATTAAAAATTAGGCATTTAGACAAATAAAACAATCTCAATACCGTCATTACAATAGGAATACTTTTCTTTACCAATACCTAATTTTTTATTTTTTTAACTCACATGGAACTTTCAAATAGTTCTATTGAGAAATTGGGTTTCTATGGCGTTGTTTTTTTTTAAATAGCGGTGTATGTGTGCATATAAATACAAAATTAAAAGAAAAATATTTTCTAATGATAACCAATTTAAAAAAAAAATTGTTTTATTTCTTTTAGATACTTTGATTCTCAAAAAAAAAAAAATTACGATTATAAATGGTGGTGCTATCAAGAAATAATCGATCGGTTGATCTCAAAATAAAAATCCCTTAAAAAATATAAATGTTAATCCTGCTGGTTTTTTTTCGACATTGAGCCAATTTTATTTTAATAAGATCCATTATTTTTTTTTTATTTATATATTTTTTAATTGCTGCTCAAAAGTTGGTGAAACCACTTTAAGCAGAGCCGTGTGACAACCTTAAGTGGGAATCCTCGTAGCGGGAGACCGCTGTCAGTGGGAATTCTCCTAGTGTCCTTAGAGACCCTCCCAGCTTATCCCCGCTTAATATCAGGACCTTCTTATATTAAAAATAGTATATCCACTTTAAAATAATTTTAGGTAATAAAAAAATGATATAGTGTGAGTATATAGAGTGTGTATATAGTGTACAGTGTGTGATATCCAATTTCGTTTAACTAATCCAATTTTAATAATTGTAATTGCATTAACAATGTACAGTATGTTTAATAGCAGAAAAATAGGAGATTTTGGATTAAATATATTAATATAACTTATAATTAATTAAAATCGTTATTTTCTTAATAATAACTGATCTAATCAAAGAGAACTAGTAAGCCCCATTAGAGTCCAATTTCTATTAATAAATAAATGTACACTAAATTCTTTGGGTTAGAATAATTACACAGTTTATAGAACAGCTATTGTTCTATAAACTATACATACAAGTAACTGATAGTGCAGATATTCAAAAAGCCAGATAGCCAGGTATCTAGTTAAAAAGAATGGGTGAACCCCCGAAAGTTCTACGAATTTCAAAAGGAAAGATCCACGGCTGATAACAAAATGAAAATTGATAGGGTATAGTGAGACCTCGTAGATTAAACCTCGTACCCTTAGCTTTCTCAATATAGATTTATTTAATTTAAGTCTGGTTTCTCTCGTACCCAATCCCTACAATCCAAAATCCTTCGTAAAATCCTCAACGCTCCTTATTTTGTTAAAAATATCGTCATCCATAACGACCTTAATGTCCCATTTGTTGCTGATTTGGCCCGAACCCGCTATCTATCTTTTCATAACAAACTTCATTCATACTCAAACCCTCTAGTTTCAAACCTAGCTTCCTCTTCAATTCCCGATAATCCTCCGAGGCGTCTGAAAAAAAGATGGCCACGTGACCTTCTTAGTTGAACGAGTGATTTGAGTACTACCAGTGGGTAGTTTCTCTACTTGCCATTAGCTCATGTCATTATGTATCACATAGCCTATTTACTGGATGTATTTTTTAATACAGTTGTAAATATCAATAAATAAATTTAAAAAAAAAAGTCTGGTATTTGGTTATTTATGACGATATTTGTTATGATTCTCGTACTCAAGAATCTAGATTTTATCAACTAGAAAATCCAGTTCACACTGCTTTAATTTATAGATAGTAAAAAAAATAGCAGTAGATTAAAAATCCCTTGGATTTACTACTGATTGTAACTAATATTAAATCGCACCCAGACACATACAAGTATATGGAAGCCAAATCCGCAAATGTTATAGGTTGTCGTACTTAGGTGTTAGATAGCTAACAGCACATGTCTTTTGTCGTGCCTTTATTTTCTTTTTATTATAAATACGTTGATAAATTTAACGATTATTTACAAGAAATTACTTTACCTTAACGTATATTATATAATATTACAAAATATAGTATAAATATTACACTTAGCCTATCACTGCGAGTCTCTTTCCTAAGTATTAGAGCAAACTTGCTTGAATGAGAGCGGTATTATCCCTCGAGATCCTCCAGTGCTGAAGATGGTATCAGAGAAGAGAAAGAACTGGGTCGGGTCGCCCTATCTCGGCCACTCACGGCACCGACACACAAACTTTTGATTACACCTCTCTCACCTGCAATGCTGATAATACTCACGCTCTTAGAAAATGTATATCACTATCTGTAATAAACTTAATTAAATATAAATTGAAAAATATGTAGATAAATTATTATTTTAAGAGGAAATAATTTGATTAAACTCAATAATAATCAAAGGTATTAGAACCGATACATTGGTCTCGGGTTCAGTAAGCGGTAGAGACTGTACTTTTTTCTGCGACAACGGTTGTGCAGGGAGGTGATTTTTCCTAGATAATGCTCAAGATTTTTCCGATTATTTTGAGAACCCAAATTATAGAGGCTGGGTGAGGCCCAAGAAGGATTAACAGATTAAATAAAAGAATACCTGCGAGCGGGATTTGAACAAAGGGTATATCTTGTGTACTATGTGCTAAATCCGACACCCTTCAAGGGTTGTATTTATACAAGTATTTTTTTAAAGATGAGTTAAAAAATTGAATATAAAGTAAGATATAATTGAATAAATAGAATAAAAATCTGCTGGCAACTTGAATAAATATTTTATTATTCAACAATATTAATATGCAATTGACTTATAAAATTATATTTAACATGACATCGGCATTATTTATTAATTAAAATTGTTCATAATCATGAATTAGGTATAATAGCAAGCTAAATAGCATTGCGATAACCCTCAAATGTATCCTAGTATTAACAGCTGTTCAAAAAATAAGTGACAAATGTAATATAAGTCACCTGACAACATAATTAAAATTTTCTGTCAAGAAGACTTGTAATATGTAACTAAGTTACCCCTAGTTTTTATGGATAGCGCCACTGTTCTCATTAGGTATAATTAAACGATTACAACGTATTGCATACTTATTATTATCTTCAATAATTAAATTCTTTAATTATTTCATATATCTAAAACGTTCAGAAATAACCAACAACACTATTACAGATAATATCACTCAAGCAACTTCTAAATTTTTCCTTAATTATTGTTTTTTTTTTGTTATCTTGGTATAAGGGTATAAAATTGAAAATATCCTTTTATCTAGTTTAAAGATTAAATATTAAACAGCAACCCCCCCCTCCGCCGATTAAATAAATCTGGTTTAAACCTAATCTACTTTTACAACATTTTAAGATTGGCTATAATTTGCTGCTGATTTATATTTTTAACTAATAACAAATTATAATGTTAATTTGTTTCCAAATAAATTTAGCCCTACCCTAAAAACTTCTTCCAGAAGATTAGAAGACCGGGGCAATATAGTAGCCTTAGGGAAGACAAAAGCGGCAGAATACAATCGCGGCAACGTTTACGAGAGCATCGTAAAGTCGGAGCGAATCCTGCGGAGGTTCGTGGTGAGGTTATTGGAGCGGCTGTAAAGTGAGGTAAAGGATGGAAGTCAGGGCTGCCAACTCCTGCCTCCGGGTAGGGCGGGCTAATTGTTGTGTCAGGGTGTCCTTTATAGCCCTGAAGAAGAGTCCTGTTGGGGAGCCCGAAAACCTATTGGGATACAATAGTGAATAGCAAAGGGAAATATCAAATACCAATCATTAAAAAAGAAATCCATATGATAGATATTACGTTAGAATGAATGGATCGGTTGTAGACACCCTCTCCAATTAGTGATTCCTTTAGAAATAAATAAAGTAATAAAATTTCTTTTGGAGGTAGAACATTTGAATTAAGGGGGTAATACATAGAAAACATAAGGTTTCACTATCACCCACATTTCTCGCCTCAATTCACACTGGATATAGTCTGAGCTAGTTTTCGAAAGTCATTTGCAGTGAGAGGACACACACCACGTATATTGCTTTCAAATTTGATAAGAAAGTAAGTGTATAAAATATTATTATTTAGGAAATATACATTTTTTATTTATAATTTTATTTTTTTATAATTTGTTATAATTTTTAAATATTTTCGTTTTGAAGAGAAACGATTTGCCCTGGCCGGGATTCGAACCCGGGTCGTCTGCGGCTCCGTCGCAGTGCTCTAAACCACTGAGCTACCAGGGGTCGTATCCATTCAGGCAAATCCGTTCTCTTCACCGATCCTATACTCCCGTGTTCTCGCAATTTTTGCGATATATAAACGAGGAAGAATGTTCATTGAACGATACTTTAATTAGGATCTTGTTGACTTACGTCATTATTTTTTTTGTCACGGGACGCTCTTAAAGACCACGCAATTACTATTTCTTTCGGTTCTTTTCTTGTTTTTTTCCTTTCATTCCATCTCTCCCTCAACATCTCTGCGTGCATTTGTTTTGTTTCTTCTGTCCACGCGACTCCCTTTGTCTAATTTTTCTTTCCCATCAGAACCTTGAGTTCCTTCAGTCTTTTCCTATATCTTTCTCTGTCCAGACAGTCTGTTATTCCTAGTCTTTCCATTTCTTCCTTTATCTGCCTGGTGTACCCCCTTGAGCTTTTGTATCTTTGAATTTTCTGGAATATTTCCTTGTTTAGTCTTTCCGGGACCATTATTACCATATGTCCAAGGAATTTCAGTCTCCTGATCCTTATGTCTGTTTCTAGGTCTGTTGTGTCTTTTTAGATTTCTTGGTTGGGTCTCAGCCTGTACCCTTCTTGCGTCTTTTTGGGGCCTAAGATCCTTCTTAGGATTCTTCGTTCTATTCTCAATAGTTTTTCCAGATTGCGGAACCATGTGGTTTCCGTCCCGTATATTATTACCGGTTTAAGGACTATGTTGTAGTGTCGTATTATCGCTTTGTATTATTTATACGTCAGTATATTATTTATAATTTTATTTTTTTAGTAATTGTTATAATTTTTTTATATTTTGTTTTGAAGAGAAAAAATTTACACTGGCCCGGGGATAGATTTGACTGGGATACTACCCCTGGTAGCTCAGTGGTTTAGAGCACTTCGACGGAAACTCAGACGACCCGGGGTCGAATCTCGGCCAAGGCAAATCTATTCTCTTCAAAACGAAAATATTTGAACGTTTTTTTATGTTTTTTCCGCCTGGTAGTTGTCAGGTATGATTAATTTGTGTTAATCGCAATTTTTCGAAGTTCTGAAAAGACACTTGGATAGGGTGTCAAGTATTATTTACATTGCTATGAGCAGTTTACAACCATACTGATATTCGAAACCTTCAGTTCAATGGGCACCTACAACGAATGAACCCAAGCAGAATGACTAATAGGATGTAGGCGTTGACGGTTATAAATTAAACCCTGATATCGACTTAAATGGTTTATTTCGGTATTTGTTTCACAGGTTGGCCTCTTGGTGTTAGGGGTACTTAGGGTTCCGTCGAATGACGTCACTTTATCTGATAGATTTGTGTCCACCATTTCTTCCCTATAAATGAAATAATCATTACTTGTCCTGTTAGTCATTCTCAAGTACACTGCCATTTTGTTTGATTGAGGTATAGTTTACAAGCCAATTTTTTTCTAACCATTCCAATTTTATTTATTTGAAAAGGTTTAAGAACGTAGTGTCATTTGACGGGACATTAACTACCCTACCATCAAGCTGGCAACCTAGTGATTAAGTAATTTTATTTCTGATCCAATATAAGCGTACTTGTTTTAAGCTTAAGAAAATTTAAATTTAAAAAGTAACTCAGCTTATTGTTTGAGTAAGTTTTTTGATAATGGTTTATCGACAGACGAAATAAATATATCTACATATGGAATAGTCTATTCGTCCGAATATGGGATTCCAATTTTGTTTAAAAAAATATTTATTTGTTAGGACTATTGAAGATATTAAAATTTTAACTACCGATAAAATAAAAATTTATTGGTTGACCGATTTGAAATAGCGATAAACTGATATTTAAACTAAAATATAAAACAAACTGAATCAAGAGCTGGTATCTTATGGGTCACTGATAGTCCAAAATAGCCTTCACTTCACTTGATTGATCGCCGTTCCACACGCAACACCCTCTGGCTACATTCCTCTTGGAACTGCCAAACGTTTAATGTATTCTTATATCTATATAATAAAAACATTAGATTACAATATTAGACGAATAAAGATAAATTGTTTATAGATGACAAAATCGTTCTATTATGGATTATGAGTGTTTGAATCCTACATATCGTCATGGGCACTACGAAAAAGCTTCCAATCTCTTTTTTTATTGCACTGGAACAGAGTATTAAAAAAAAATTTATTGTTATGAACAACTGTATTATAACAATAAAACAAGTAAATATAATTATTCGGATGGATAAAGACAAGTAGAGAAACTACCCGCAGGCGGTACTCAAATAACAAATTCAACATAGAAATTCCACGATCTTTTTTTCAGATGCCTCGAAGGATTGGAATTTTCAGATTGAATTCTCATTAAAATATAATAATTGAAATTTTAATATCATTTGAACTGTATTCAGAAATATATAAAAATTAAAGTAAGATTCTTGGAAGGAAAATGGATTTGCGATGAAAATTCCAGCTGATGTGTGTGTAATTAAATGATAATTTTATCGCCTGGATATCGGAAAAGTAAAAACTAGAAAATATTTTTAATAAGTTTAAAATAAGAATAAAATGATAAACGAAAAAATCCATTTTATGGTAAAAAAAAACAAAAAACGTTTCACTAAACGTAATAACGTGTTACGGGCTACTGGGTGTAAAATGAATTAAAGTACTAATAAATCCAAGATACTAATATTTATTAACAAATTAAAAAGAATACAATGAAATTACTTAAAACAATTAACTTATTTAACTAATATATATTTACAATAACAATATTCTAAAGATTCTAGGCCTAACTATTATCTAATTGCTAAAATAAAATACTAATAGTATAATATTTTGCTAATACTTAATAACTTAACTATTCACATAATTTTTTACAAATACAATAAAATTACACTATAGTTTATAACTACAACAAATTAACACTTACAGTCGTCTAATTAAAGTCCACCGACCGTAAGATCCTCCAAATATGGCAAACTGACACACAATAATAAACAGAAACAGTTTATTACACTCACTTATCACTTATCACTGACTGACTTATAACTGACTAGTTCATCACACTGATACTGACTGACACTAACTGTTCCACCAGGCCGAAGCGGTAGGCATATAAAGGCTTGTCGAATGTCTAGGCATCAGCTAGAAAGTTCCCGGAACTGTCTCGCTTCGTCCTGGCCGATCTGATCCGTCTTAATCTCTCCAGTCCCCCTTTCTCTCTCTCTGGCCGTAACAAATGTATAAATGCATATTTAAGAAATCTTCATATTGACTATACTTTTATCAATATCAACCATTGATAAATTTATAACGATTAACATCAAGCACCCCACGCTATTTTACCATAAAATTAATTTTATTCCTATTTTAAACTTTTCTTGAATAAAATAAACGTGGAAGAAAATGATCCGGGTGGAGGTCAATTAATTTCTCTTAAATATGGAGAAAGGTTTATTAAGTAGCTAACGACCTACATCGCAGGTCTTCTTCAGGTCAAAATACAGACAATTGAAAATTAAAAAATAGTTAAAAACTACTAAATATGATAAATATTAAGGTTAAAATATATTAATAGTATTAATAACCAAGTGGCAGGAAGGTAGCCAAAAACCGTAATTAAGAATAAAATAAGTAATAGAAAGTAATAAAAAAGAAAGCGTTAAAAATTAAAGAATAAGGTAATAAAGATAAAAATTAAAAATTCCAAATGTTTTTTTTTTTTTATTTAATTCAATGATATTTACAACTATAATGGTATTATATCAATTAAATGTGCAAAAATGTAGAATATGACATGAAAACACTTGTGGAGAAACTACCCATTGATAGCACTCCAATAAAGTTCTATAGTAGATGATCTCGAGGTCATCTTCTTTTCAGGCGCCTCGGAGGGTTATCAGGAATAGTATGGGAAGCAAGCTGAGAGACTAGCGGATTCAAGTGCGTATGGAGCTTGTTATGGAAGGATAGGTATCTAGTTTGGGCCAAATCAGTAACATATTCCAAATGTTAAAAATTATTTTCTACTTTTTATTTTTCCAATATCCTGAAAAGAAAAATTAACATTTTATTTCTACACACATCAGAAGATATTTTCATGGCAAATCAAATTTTTACTTATTTAAAATTTTCATTTTTTTAAATTACATCCTTCCATAATTTACATCCAGGATTCCGTAATATTGGATTTTTTTAGTAAAATCCTATTATAAGCAGATTCTATATTTATATAAGATTTTTCGTTCGCCCACTCCATTGCTCATGTTGCACGTTCATGATACACGAACCGTCCACACTAGCCTGAACCCGTCCACGAACCTATTTCGCTCCCCTTTGAGTTCCAGCAAAAACCGAATTAAGGTCCACGAATTGCTACACGCTCCACATCCGCTGAGGATTAGCAGGGACCACTGTTGTCCGTGAACATTGTGGATACGCGGCCTGAAACGGCGAGCAGCTTCTTGTCGTTTCAGTCTAGTATGAGGATTCTAAGTTAAACATTTGTCAAGATGTAGTCCTACGTACCGGGAGAAACGGTGCCACAGTCTTACTATAAATGTACTAATTTATTATTGATTAATAATATCTGAATTTATTAATTTATTAATTCCTTGCGTGAGTAGGAATGCTAACGATGAATACTTTATTCCTTGAAATACACCTGTTCCAAATGAATAACAAACACAAAAGTGTGCCCTCATATTATCATAATATGCCAATACACACCTCGTCGTGTTTTCGATACTTGGAAACATTATGTCGCATTGCTGAGACCCTTATAAAATATTTATAAGTACACGAGGAGGGGACATATTCCATTATATAGAATCGTAAAACTTTTTTTTCTTTTCCTTGGCGATGAATTCCAGGTGCCGGTCTGTATACTAGTTGACTCACAGATGCTAGATATCTCATTGATACTAGAAAACTAATGGATACTAGATAAGGATACGGCCTAGGCACAGATGAATTAAAATGTCGAGTCACATCTCACCAGACGAACTTAATGATCAAGGAACTATTCAGTTATTCAATTTGTGTTCTGAATGAGACTGTTATTTTTTGTTTCCATTTTTTTTTATCTTTATGACGCTGTTCATTGCATAAAGTGTCATCAAATGAAACAAACAATAGCAATAAGCGGTGGTCAATTAGAAAAGACTAGATTAAGAGTCGACATAAAGGATTCTGTTAATCAATATTAGATTTTTGCTTGCAGTAGTACAGATTTTTTTGTTAATATATGGACTATATAAGACATATATGGATATTTCGCAAATCACAAAAGTCCTGCTGGTAGATTCACATTTCCACAATCAAGATCGGTGAATCAGGCAGATTGATTCCTGACTTCAAGCAGATCCAATCAAGGCAGGATGGATCCTCGACAGATGTCTGGTCACACCCAGCAGATTGTCCTGCTAAATAAGGTCTCATTTCCACCCTCCTCTATGTTCTGCAGGTTTTTCTGGATCCCCCTGATAATGTGTATAGATTTATATTGTGCGGTTAATTTCCGTATTGTCTCCTATCTGGAGGGAGTGACCGCCGCCCTACCAGCTGTCCTGTCGGGTGGTAATAGACTGAAGTCAGGGGATCTATAGTCCTGGTGACTAGGTGGAGGGATGGTCGTGATATATTGCATCATCAATGAGCAGTGTAAACGAGGCATTACAGCTGGCTGATAACCACTAGTCCGTGTAAATATATGCTGAAACACTTCCTCATAGCGCTCTGATTTTGTTTTTATCTGTACCAGTACAGTATTCAGATAAGGCTGAACTGCTTATTGGACAACGGTTGGGAAGGTTATTGACTTGTCTGAGATCAATCTTAACCGCCAGTTTTCCTTTTAATTAAGGGTACCCACTTTGCAGATACTGGGTGAGACCGAGGAGGACCTATATGTCCCACAGGGTCCATCCGTGGTTGTCAACAGATTATACCATTAATCAGTCAAAGCTAGATTTGAACCTGGGTCCTTCAACACGGCAATTCAGAGCTCTGCTTCTCTGGTTTTAAGGTGTTTTTTTTAGTTAACAATCGGAGGTTTCGTTTTTATATGTACCAGATTTCTGGGTCCTAATGTTTTCGAATAATTTTTCATTTCATTTAATTTCGTTCAGTTTTCCTTGTAACATATTCTTCAATATTTCAAAGGTTACCCTTTAATCTTATTTTATTTTTATTTATTATATATGAGGCTTGGTTCTAAAAGGGCGAATGACAATTTTTTTAATTTTATGTTATTTATACCAAACGTTTCCAATTTAGTAAATCTTTAATTCTAAAAAGGCCATTGCCTAATACCAAACTAAAATAGGTTATATTTCAATTATAATGTGAGCCAATGTCATTGCTAGTGTTTTCTCATTCACTTCTATAAAGGCCTATGTTGACAGTGGCTCTTTTGACTTTGACCATTTTAGAACCAAGCAACAGATTTAATTTTTTTTTAAACATAAATTGTATCTTTAGAATTAGTTAAATTTATAAGTTGAGACGGGGTTGAGTGTCTATAAATGGTAACTATAGTGCTATTTACAATCGTTTGAGTATGAATTATAATTTATTTATAGTAACCAAATTTTAAAATAAAACCCCGGTATTCGTAGAAAGTTATTGTTCTTTTGATGGTGATTATTTTTTAATATTTTTATTCTGAAAAGAAGACATTTATCCTGGCCGGAATTCGAACCAGGGTTGTCTGCATCTCTAGTGCAGTGCTCTAACCACTGAGCTACCAGGGGTCTTATCTAAGCCAAACAAATCTTTGAACTTTTGAATCTTCGAATCAAGGGCAGGAAAAATCTTTTCTCTTCAAAATAAAAATATTTAAAAATAATCACCATCGAAGAAAAATAAATTAAAAATATATAATTATTGGTCGATTTATAATTTACAAGGGAGCCGGGTAGCGCAATGTATAAAGGGTTGAGTCACTATGCTGAAGATTTCGGGTTCAAATCAGTTCATGTAGATAACGTGTTTAAACTTGTGAGAACCACAGATCGCCATAGGATGCACTTAGCCTCTACAAAGTCAATAAACATAATTGTTATATCGGACAAATCACTTCCTTACACAACCCTTGTCCTAAAAATAGTATAATCTGTGCTATGTAATGGTTGTAATGGTATAGATTTTTTTTTTACAACATCCCGGGTTAATTCCATATTGTTGTATTAACAAATATTATATATTTATCCAGGATTATATATTTTAAATACTACGCTTCAAAGTTAAGCCCATTGTTTTAACAACTTTCACCCATCTTTCTCATATTATTTGGATTTAATTCCGGGACCTGTCCCAAGGTTTTCTAGGCTGAGAACTCTTCACATCCGATTTTCACATCTATTTAAATATCAAAGATCCGGCCTTTTAATAAATGACCTATATATATATATTTTTTTAAACCTGTATCTCTACAACCGGTGAACGGGTCCAGGGTTCAGTACATGGGAAAGACTGTACTGTTTCATGGACAACAGTTCTGCAGGGAGGTGATTTGTTCTAGGTCACGCTCAACCGCCAGATCCCCCCTTATTTTGGGTACCCTATTTTTATAAAATTTTATAAAGACTGAGTGAGCCCTAAGAGGGCCCTAGATCCCACATGATCCATCTACCGCTGCAAACAGACTAAAGAAAAATCTTATTCGCAGCGAGATTTGAACCGGTATATCCGACATATCAACTCAGCGCTCTATCACTATTTATATAAATGAACAAACCATAATACGCTATTGCAACATCTGGGCTATAAGTAGAATGAACAAAAAAATTTAATTATACCAGATCCTGTAATTTTTCTTTGGTGAAACTAGAACAATGTGGAGTTGAATTGTTGTGTATTGAAATGGATTGTGTTTGGCTTTGCACTCAAAACTGCAGCTCAACTGTTCACAGTAAATATTTAAGTTCACTGTCAGGGGCAACCTATAGGTTAACCGATCGGGGTTCAACTTCTAGGTTTATAATTCCATTGTTTCAAACGCCTGAACCAAAACGTGGAAGTACTTCAATGGGCTCTATTAAGGATGGATTCAATGGTTGTATTAGTACAGGTTTTTATTTATTGTTTATTTCATTATTAGTTACATAAAGCTCCATTTTACATCTATGCAATAATAAATACTATTTAAACATCGAATCCTCGAATCGAACATCGGTTCGAATCCCTTCAAGAACAAATCTTTTCTCTTCAAAATAATAATATTTTATTTTTATTAATTGTTATTTTGATGGTGATAATTTTTATTATCATACCACGTGTATACATCGCAAAAATTGCGAGCAGACGCGGTTAAAGGATCGGTGAGAGAACGGATTTGTCTGACTTGGATACGACCCATGGTAGGTTTAGAGCACCGTACCAGAGATGCAGACGACCCAGGTTCGAATCCCGGTCGGGACAAATCTTGCTCTTCAAAACAAAAATATTGTAAATTATAATCAACAAAGAAATTATAAGAATTAAAAAATATATATGAATTTTTTGTTAGAGAGGAAATAGTTGACTGGAAGAACTAATAGAGGATGGAAATTGTTGGGGGGGGGGAGGGTGCAGTCAAAATATACACACAAATAAGTGGAAGCTTAAATTATAATAATAATATAGAGATATAGAGAAGTTGAACGAAATAGTGAAGGATATATAAATTTAAAAAATACAGAATAAATGTGATAATGCAAACAAAATACAAAGAGAGAAAAATATATACATAAAATATAAAATGTATGATAATAGACTCCTAGAGAGTTAGGTAAGTAAAAAGAAAGAAAATTGATACAAAATATGATACCAAAGAATAAGTACAGAAGAATTATGTAGAAAGTAATGAATAGGAATCTCGTGTATGACAGGCAGAGATGTAAAATATAAATATAAAATTGAAAATATAAGTATCGGATACCATATAACATATGATGAATGCCTAAAGTGACAATGAGAGAAATAGGTGTGAAGAAAGAAGATGGAGAAAGATGAAGAGAAGATATAAATATTAAAATGTGTACGAACCCAATAGGAGTTGTTGCTCAGTGAAAAATTCATTTCACTTTCTGTTCAACATTTTTTTTTTTATCTTTGTATTTTGGTTTGCATTATCACCTTTATGTACATTTATTCTGTAATTTTTTTATTTATATATCCTTTCATAATATATCCTTCACTATTTCGTTCAACTCGTTTTTATCTCTATATTATTATTATTATTTTATTTTATTATATTATATTCTTAGTACTGTTATGTATTTTTATAGTCAATTTTATTTGTTTTGTTTTTTCTCATAGCTTTGAAGATGACCTACAAAGTCGAAACGTAGGTACAAATAAAAAATAATTTTCAACTTATTTGTGTGTATATTTTGACTCCACCCCCAAACAATTTCTATCCTCTATTGAAATTTTATTTAAAACAGCTGATGCCTATTTTAATTTAAAATGTCTCCCTAAATTAAATACACATTATTTCCCTTTAGTTTAATCTATTGATATGGCAAACATGTTCAGCTAATGGAGCTGCGGTTGATGGAATAATGGAAATAAAATCAATTTATTATTGATAGAATGGAATGTATACACTAACAGATATATATGTTATGAAATTGAAAACGTTGCATTGGATTTGGAATTTAAATGGTGTTTTGGACATATTTTCTTCCTAAGGTAGTCTTCAATTCTAAGGTAATCTTCAATTCTCCCTTTATAATGTTTATTTCCAAACAACTAAACTAACTGAATAATCCAGATATTTGAGGAATAAATATTAGGTGCTTAAATTGCTCTAAGCTTATTTGTGAGATAAGCTGATATTGTGTCTGAGGGACAGTAACTAACTGGACAGTTGTGTTGATATATATTTTAATAGTGTTGAATATATTTATATATTTTTTTGAATATAGAGAGTTGCTTAATATTTAATGGGGAAATCCTGGTGTAAAGGAAGTAATTCCTAAGGAAAACATTTGCCCAAAGAGTTGTCCAATTAGTTACATCGTGATAGTTATTGATCCGGTGGTAACACTGATTTTTTGAAAATGGTGGGAAAGTATTCGGCCACACGTTAGTGTAATATTTCACCTCTATTTAAGTAAAAAGAGCGTGCAGTCGTATCATTGGGCTATCTTTTAAAAATATAGTTCGTTTTTTATTCTCTGTTATATTTAACCTTTAAAATTTTCTTTAAGCTTGAGGCTAATTAAGTAGCCGTTCGGTGATTAGCTGTCTTGTGCACTTCTGTGACTCCGTTACTCGTAGCCTTAGAAACAATTGAAATGATGGTAGAATGACTTTTTTTTTGTTTTGGAAAAAAATATATATTATTCATCTTGTTGAATTAATGGTTTACAACTACTTTAAAAATTTTAGAACGGCACTCTATCTTATCCACATATCTATTACCATTTGGAGTCATTGACGCTCACCCATTACTACTTCAATGATCTTGCATTTCACAATCTCACACACGCACCCTACGCAGAGGAAACCCCACCTCCATCCGGGTAACCCCCTTCATCGCCGACTGGAGGATTCGCCCCATCACTCCGTACGATAAATCTCAATGCAGGACTGACTCAGAGGCGGGTTCGAAACGACTCGAGATTGAAGATGATTATCTACGGTGGGGCAGACCCAGATATCTATTATCATAGGCTGCAGCTGCTGGCCTAAGTGATCTCTCAGATCTAATGATACGATCAGATCGTGTTTAAATTTTTTCACTACTGTTAATGATTATAATGAAACAGCTGGTATAGCATGACGTAGCACTAGTGGGATCGGAATGTAGCAAAAGACCATCATGACTATTATTTTGAATTGAATAGAAATGTAAATTAGTAACTAAGTTATGAAAGAAATCATGTATACTACTAGTTTAGATGTCATTTTGATGTTAAATGGTATTTATTTAAATTTTTACCTCCTAGCAAAGAGCAGAGAAAGTTCTTAATTAAGTAAAAAACCTGTACCACCACAACCCATAAAAGGTCTTGTTTACAGTTCACGGTAAAGACTGTAGGTGTCTACTGTTTCGAGTGGTTGTGTACAGAAGTGATTTGTCTGAGACCCCACTCAACCACTAGGTTTTCCCACAATTAACCGTTTATTATATACGCTATATGCTTTATACATATTAATACTTTATATATGCTATCCTAATATCCTTGGTCTATTAGGCAAAGGAAGATTAATTATTTAGTTGGTTACGAGACAAGGATGGCCTCTATGATGTCAATAGGCCCTCCAGCCTATATAATGTGGGTATCCATAATTAGGGGGAAACCTGACGTTGATATCGGCACAAGTCACCTCCTTGCACAAATGTGTTATTAGAAACAATTCAGACTCTACTAAGCACTGAACCCAAGACGTCATGGGTCGAAGAGGTACAGGTATTTTTTTTTTATTATTAATTTTTTTTATCAAGCTGTGGTATTCTGTAGTTAGTTAAAAACGGCATCATATGAATAAATATTAATTTTTAATAAGGATCAGTTATTGAGCAAAGAAAGAAATAGTCCAGGATCCATGGTCCGTTTTTGCACTTGATTTCTATCAAGCTGAATCTTCGTGAATAGCTTTGTTTCGATAAAGCCTGTGCGAAAATTTTCGATTGTGGATGATTCTCAAAAATTTATTAGTAACTGGGGTTTTTTGTTAAATCTCAAGATAATTATCTAAATTATTTGAAAAAATATTTGTCCTACAAAATCTATGGTTTGATCAAAGAGTCCCCTCCTTCCAATATAAATGGAAAAAAAAAATCAGCTGGTTAGTAATCATTTTTGATAAGGAGAGGACTCTTTGATCAAACCATACATGTTGTAGGACTAATATATTTTCAAATAATTTAGACAATTATCTTGAGATTTAACAAAAGAAAAAACCCAGTTAGTAATAAATTTTTGAGAATCATCAAATCGACATATTTTATCCTTGCTACCTCTGTTAGCTACCACAATCGATAATTTTCGCACAGGAAATTGTCGGGTGTCTTATCGAAACGAAGCTATTCACGAAGATTCAGCTTAATAGTAATCAAGCGCAAAAATGGACCATGGATCCCGGACTAGAAGCATTGTTTTTGCAATAATTTCGTTCGTACGCCTTTTTTTAATGTATTTCTGATTGTTTTGTTTTTTAATTAAATACATTTTTACTATTTGAATTCAAGACAGTACTAGATTTTGTGAAACGGTTTAAAAGATGTAAGGGGCAGTGGGTATGTGATTTGACAATTATTTAAAAATATTTATAATTTAAACTAATCGAGCATATCAAAAGACTATAGAAAAATATTAATTCACTAACAATATACTTCGTATAATAGAAAGTTGTAAATCCAATTATTTTACTTTTTCATTTTTTCTGTTGTTGTTTTTTCACAATTTGGGTCCAAACGTCAGCATCTAAAAAATAATGTGAGGTGTGGAGATGGAAATGGGGTAAATCAAAATTTGAAATTTTTTCAGGAAACACAGAGGTGATTATTTATTTGAGGCAATTTTTTTTTGAAAAATTAGATTGGATTTAGCATATTTTGAAAGGTGAACCATGTACCACCGTATAGGTAACGCTAAATTTGTGAGAAAACATAAAAAAATTAATAATGATAAAATATGGATGACACACTTTTTGCATCTCCACGCCTCATATAGTTTCTTAAAATTTGATAATTTATTTTTCCCTTCGCTAGGTCTATTTTCTCCTCCAAATTATAGTGACAACCTATGATTAAACAAAATTATTATTCTCCATCTTCTTAATTTTGCCTTTTCTAAGGTTAATCAGTGTTGAGGATCCAGTTGGAGATGAAGTACTACTACTGACAATACTCACATATTCCATGGAATGTTCCAATATAAAAAAATATATTTAATTCATGAGGCACCACTTTAAAGCAATACATATAATTCCGTTTCCACTCTAACGTTCCGGCCAATAAACCAGTGGCCTGAAAATATCCCATTACTAAAACGATTTAAGTTGTGCAAGGCAGTGCACCCATTCCGCTTTTGTGCCCACTCATTGTGTCCGCCGCATGCGAGGGTGGAGACCTCTGGGAGGGAAAAAAAGAAGCTGCAGCTAAGAGCTACAAGTGAAAGCTTTTAATAATATTCTGGAGGGGGGCTACAACTATTTCCGTGAGCCCAGTTTTTGATATACGCCGCGGGAGGGCACTCTCTGCGATTGTCGCTAGGCTCACATAAAACACAGAGGCTTATCGACTCTTTATTATGGAGATTGTGGCTTCCTCTTCAAGCGGGGGTGTATGCTCAATCAAGTGTAGTAAATAAGTTGTTTTTATATTTTGAATGTGTACCTAAATGCTAAATACATAAAAAAAATAGCAACATTTAAATACTAAAACAAAAAAATACTGTTAATTAGGGTTACATTTGGTTTACTAGCTAGCATTACAAACTTCAATGCCTAAGACCATGGGTTAAAACCAATTGAACTTTTTATAGGGAGTAATAAATGCTTGGTTATACCGTCCTTCGGAGGGAACAAAAAACCTGTGCAGTACCAGCCACTCATTAATGATCGCTTATACATTAATTACACATGGATAGGCGAAATTCAGGACTCACTCTGTTGAATTTTCTGACAAGCATTAAATGCTTAAAGTTGAGATAAAAAAACAAAACTAATTTAATTTTCCAAAGAATTTTTTTTTCTTTATATTTTGATCACTCCTTTCAAATACAAATAATTGACCATCAGTAGATTGGCTGAAATGAAAATAATTCGAAATGACATGAAAGGCATGATGAAGAACAGTACACAGCGGTACCTCTCCTGGGGCTTGATTTAATTTCCTATGGTAATAGATCCCTCATCCACGTTCTTTTTAGTCTCCTTCACGTGTTCTCTGGCATGAGAGTAGTGGCCATTTGTTGTATCAATTTCAGCCGTTTTTATTTTTAAGTCCGGATGCAAAGTTTTGTTCTTGACGTACCATTGTGCTTTGGTGATAAGTCTTCATATTAGTTTTTTATTACATTGACTAAAAAATTTGCAGTCGTTTTCTGTGAGTCTATATAGCGATGCCGTAAATTTATAGTGCATATGTCGAACTGGTTTTAGTAAGTAATTCATTTTTTTAATTTCTGTGTTTAATTTCTGTCTTAAATCTAATTTGGAGTTTTTCATGAATAAATAGAGTTTGTGATTTAGTGATTGGCGTTTCATCTTAACGTTAGGACCCCATGCCATTCTCCTATCAAACGTTAGTCCAAAGTATTGTATATTGTCTCTCTGTGGGATGGGTGAGTTGTTAAGGTAAATGGGAGGGCATGTTTCAAGTCTAAGAGTAAAAGTGATGTGTTGTGACTTTTCGTGGTTCAGTCTAATTTTCCATAGTCCAAAGAATATATAAATTTAGAATCACGTAGTGAACAAAAGGTAGGTCCACAATTGTATATCTGTACATTTGTATCCTAAGCTGAAATACGAAATGTCTACGTCCTATAGCTTAACGTTTCGTGAAAGCCATGCAAATATCCCACGACAAAACTGTGCCAACTGGACCCGGTGATTGTAAAAATAGGTTTCGATTCTGCTAATCCAAAATGTTTGCTGTTATAATATTTCTTTTATCGAGTTCAAAGTAAAAAAAAAAAGTAGATAATTACATACTTTTGACAATTAAGGATAAACCGTTACAATGTCTAGTTGCAAAATATAAAAGATGATAAGGAATGCTATGAAAAATGCATCGGCTTTTAATAGATTATTGTTTATTAAAATTTATTTTATAAAGACTAACAATAATTTACTTCAAAACTAAACATAAAATTTGATATATATCGGGCCATTTCAAATGTATTTTCCGATTTTGAAGAAAAATTTAGAAGAAAGAGATATTTAGTAAAAAAAAAACCCAACTAGAAATCAAATATTTTAATTATTTTTAGTTGAAAAGAAAAGATCTGTGCAGGACCGGGACTTGAACCCAGGTCGTCAAGATTAATAATAGGTTTATTATTAGTCCAGATTAATAATCTGGACTACTCGGGTTCGAATCCCCATCCTGGATATATCTTTTCTTTTCAAATAAAAATACTTAAAAATTAATAACAAATAAAATACTAGAAAACAAATAGATCTTACCAAATATTTATTTTAATACATTTTTCTAATGAGTTATCAAATTTTCTATCCTAGAAGTGAAAAATTCAGTGTTTCGTGATAATCAAATTCTGAAATTATTTTTTAATTGGGAATAATTTTCAAACATTCTACCCTCATGGAAGTTATCTCTGAATAAACAAAAATCTGTTGGAGATAATTCTGATTTATAAGATGGGTGTGGGAGGACTTCGCTGCTCAGATCGTGTAGTTTCTTCCCTGTCTGTTGTAAAACATGAGGTCCGACAATGCCGTGAAAGAGTATAGGTTCCTTCTGATTGGCCAATCCAGGTTGTTTTTTTTTATAGTCTTTTGTTGTTTGATGTCAATATTCCTTGGTAGAAAGGAGAAATGAATTATTCCAGTCATTAACTCCCACACAGAAATAAATATTTTTTTAATGATGCAAATCTGGTTTTGACATAGGTCCCGGTGTTGTGTGTACACTCTTCCCCGAACCTCGTTCCAATGGTTCTTGCATCTTGGGCTGCCGAGTTTTCCAAATTCAAACTAAAAAAATAATAAAAATATCGTTTAGTGATAGTAATATGTTATCAAAAAATATATGATTAATAATATGTTGAATAATATTAGTTGACCTTGTAAATACGAGGAAGAAAATGTAGAGTTCATGAAAATTCTCTTATATAGGGAGAACTGTTTATTGGTAGGCCGACGTTTCGAAAACCTTTCCTGGAAACCCCTCATCGCCCAAATATCCCGACGGTCAATTAGTTCCCTGAAAGTATGGCATCGATCTCGGCATCTACTTACACAATCTACCCGTAAGCTTCTCATATCATCTCCCATCTTCCTCCTCTTTGACTACTGTAGCAAGGTACAGCGAATAATGAACTTCTCTCTAAGATTTCTCCGATGCGATCCAGGGTGCCATATCTCTATAATGAGATAAATTGGCTATTTCCTCCCATTCCTAGACAATATTTCCCTAGTTCTTTTCTATACCAATCCATTAACTCTCAACACCCTTCATATATCTACACTCTCCTCCAATTCAAATCCTCAGTCCAGCACCACAAAACAAGATCCGACCTTTCCGATCTCTACACTCGTTCCCACAGAACCAAATCATTCGAGCGTTCCTTTCTTGCCGCTCTATCGCGGAACTCAATCCCTCCTTCTATCCCCCGTGCTTCCTCGCTGGTTTCATTTAAACCCTTGCTTTTCCATCCCCTGTCCTCCTAAAAAGATGCTCTCTAAGCAGGTCAACCATTTGCTTAAATAAATCAGCATTGAATAATGGATGTTGTTGCTTACAAGTTTTTTGTTTATTTTCCCAAAGAAGACATACACAATGTAAAGACTTTAATGCATGCTATCCCAATCATTTATTTTATTTAGAAACTGTTGTTCGTACTTCTTAGTTATTTAATTCTTTTTTTCTTTTTCATATTTTTTTGTCAATTTTAAATACATCATGATTTGGATTATTATGTAGCCTTCTGGCCAGATATATATTATTTTTATTTTTCTGTTCATGTTTGTTATTCTAAAGGGACTTGGTCCCAGAATAAAGTATGATTTTCTATTATATTCTATTATATTCTAATTACGAACTGTAACCATAAACATAGGAAGCAACAGTCCACTAATTCCACATTAACTATTAGAAGTAAAAATGGGCATTTCATGTAAAACGAGCCAATAGTTGACAGGCAATGTTTACATAGGATTGAAATCGAAATCCCACTCAACCACCGGGTCTCCCTTTAATAAATATATTCACTTAATGGTTACTGAGATTCAACAGTGTCGAATTACTATTGCTATGAAAAAATCTATAATAGCCGGTTTCGAACTTTTTTTTTTTTTTAATGTATTTATTGATATTTACAACTGTATAAAAAA
Source organism: Troilus luridus (assembly GCA_964056705.1). Taxonomy (NCBI): domain Eukaryota; kingdom Metazoa; phylum Arthropoda; class Insecta; order Hemiptera; family Pentatomidae; genus Troilus; species Troilus luridus. The sequence continues at coordinate 193,348,560 of OZ057412.1, read as the reverse complement.
AAATACATCTAGTAAATGGGCTAAGCGATACAAAATGACAAGTAGAGAAACTACCCACTGGTAGTACTCAAATCACAAGTTCAACTAAGAAGTCACGGGGCCATCTTCTTTTCAGACGCCTCGGAGGATTATCGAGAATTGAAGAGGAAGCTAGGTTTAAAACCAGAGGGTTTGAGTGGAAATGAAGTTTGTTATGAAAGGATAGATAGCGGTTTCGGGCCAAATCAGCAACAAATGGGACATTAAGGTCGTTATGGATGATTTTATTCTTAACAAAATAAGGAGCATTAAGGATTTTACGAAGGATTTTGGATTGTAGGGATTGGATACGAGAGGAATTCGATGGCTTAGTAGAGCCCCAAAGCTCTACTCCGTAGGTCCAAATAGGTCGTATGATGGTCATGTAGATGAGTCTTTTGTAATTAATTGGGAGCTTAGAGCGTTTGTCTAGTAAGTGTTGAAGTAGCCTGAAACGTCGAGCGGTTTCTTGTCTTTTCAGTCTCGTGTGAGGATTCCAGGTTAATCGTTTGTTAAGGTGCAACCCTAAGTATCGGATCTGTTCTACAGGCACTAGTGTTATATTATTAAAGGATACTGAAGGGCAGGAAGTCATTGGTTTACGACGTAAGGTAAAGGTGATTTGATGCGATTTTTGAGAATTTATTTTAATTCTCCAGTTTTGACACCATTCTTCAAGATCAGTGATATGGGATTGGAGGCTTTGGGATGCAATAATTGGATTGGTGTTGACAGATAATACACATGTATCATCAGCATACGTGGTAAGGATAGTATTAGGATGAGTTGGGATGTCAGCTGTATAAACTGTATAAAGGATTGGGCCAAGGATGCTACCTTGAGGAGGTTTCGAACTTAAATATACTGTTTATCCTCATACAAGACTGAAAAGACAAGAAACCGCTCGACGTTTCAGGCTTCGTCAACACTTACTAGACAAACGCTCTAAGCTCCCAATTAATTACAAAAGACTCATCTACATGACCATCATACGACCTATTTGGACTTACGGAGTAGAGCTTTGGGGCTCCACTAAGCCATCGAATTCCTCTCGTATCCAATCCCTACAATCCAAAATCCTTCGTAAAATCCTCAACGCTCCTTATTTTGTTAAGAATATAGTCATCCATAACGACCTTAATGTCCCATTTGTTGCTGATCTGGCCCGATCCCGGTATCTATCCTTTCATAACAAACTTCATTTCCACTCAAACCCTCTAGTTTCAAACCTAGCTTCCTCTTCAATTCCCGATAATCCTCCGAGGCGTCTGAGAAGAAGATGGCCACGTGACGTTCTTAGTTGAACCTGCGACTTGAGTACTACCAGTGGGTAGTTTCTCTACTTGTCATTATATCATGTCATTATGTATCACTCAGCCAATTTACTTGTTATATTACTGTAATATAGTTGTAAATATCAATAAATAAATAATAAAAAAAAAAAAATATATATACTGTTTCGAAACCTGAAGACCAGTAAACCAGCACTCTACTTACTGAGATATAATTTTGGCGTGGTAAGTGAGATTTTAGCATTGTTCTGTATCCATATATTTTTAAAAATCTAATATCTTTCTCCTTCTTTATTGCTAAGTTTTGTCATTAGGAAAAGTTTAGTTATATAAGGGATGCTACTTGAAGAAACAATGTCTCTGGAACTTGGAGTTCATTACAAGAGCACTATGTTAGGTAATGATCCGGATCACAATGAGTATTGCGTAAAGCTAGGATCGGAGTTCCAAGAGAAGCAAAAGGCTGTAACTGGAAGATGGGGGCTGTTACGGTCGAATAAAACTTTTAATTGAACGAGTCGTTATTCAAAGACACAGAAGAAGGGGAGACTCCAGGGAGGGAACAATGGCTGCGCTGGTTCGTTCTGCGTCGGATCCTTGTCGGGGATCCACAGGATACTGGAGGAGGGTTCGGGAGAACATGTGACTCCATGTTTTAATTAGATAAGCCCTCTGGTGGGGTAATAGTGCAACCGACAGTGAAATCAAACCGTTCGAATACTGAGTCCTCCACAACAACAAAAAAATATTTACAAACTAATCACCGCAAGGTCTTGCGCGGGGAGCCCTCCTCAGACCTATTATATCTTGATTAGTTTCACGACTTGGTACGCTACGTTATTATATTCTTCAAAGGAGTTCATTTGCGAAGAGAATGGTTAACGGTCCTTCGCATTACTTGTGATCCTATCTCGAATATAATTACTTTTTTTTAAATTTTTTTATAAATGAGTGCAAACAGTTTATCTTTTTTATTTATAAATCAGTCACTGTGGGGGGTGTACAAATATAAATCATGACATAGACATATACCAAGGCATGAAATAAAATAAGACATCTTATTAAAACAAATATAAAATACAATAGATATTTCTAGAAATGAGAACAAAATCTTGAATAAGACATGCAAAGCATGTTAAGGCATGTGTGGAAAAATTACAACTAAAAACTCTGAAGTATTTAAAAGAACAGAAAACAATGATACATAAAGTTGTCTCTCCAGGTATGAGAGATTTCTGTTGTAAGCAGTTTAAGACCCAAATGTTGGTGGTGGGATGCAGTCTCTGAAGGAAATTATACTAAAATTTGTGTATACTCTAATGAGTTATAAGCGATTAACTTAGATACATTTTAAAGCATACAACTTTTTTAAGAAGATGGAAAATAGATTAAAACTATGCACGCAGCTCGAAAAAAATAAAATAAAATTTGAGAATCTGTCTAAAAAGAAAAACAAGTTTTGAAAAATAATGTCAGGGATGATAAATTATTTATAATTGTAAACAAAAATTTTAAAAACAGTTGTTATACCTTTTCAACTACCATCAGAATATTTAGTATCTACTTGACATATAATAATGTCTGAAAATCAAGACGTTGAATTAAACACGAATTTATAATTCCTACATTTGTGCTCAATTTAAACTATTATTCTACAACACTTATTAAGAAACATATGTTTAGTATTAATATAAATATACACGTGAACATTGTAAATATGGAAACTTATAAAATATCAATAGCTTATGAATAGTTTTACGTATGGTTGGTTATTGTATATTTTTTTTAAATGATGTTTAGCAAAAAAAATTAAATTGTATTTTTTAAATATCTTGTACTAAGTTTATCGATATTTCAGTTGGAAAAAAATAAAAAACATACAAGATTTTTTTTTTCAATGAAGAACCCTCAAAAGACATTTAAAAAATACATATATTTATCTATTTTAATTCCTTACATTCATTTGTTTTTGTTTTTTTCTCTCCAACGACTGTGTGTATTCTTTTATTTAACCGCTTTTCACGTTACACGATTTTTTTATTTAAAAAAAAAGTAAGTTTCTCTTACTTTTAAACCATTTCGATATTACATCGTAAATTGATTACTGTAAGACTGAATAAATATGAGACCATGTAATAATTATGAGCTACAGCACTATCTTTGTGAAAATGAAAGAAGAAAACTGAAATGCATTGCCATCTAAATGAAAGAGGTTTAACTATACGAAAATTGATAATGATATTACAAATATACATAAAAAAAAAAAAAATATATATATATATATATATATATATATTTACAAAGATTACATATCGCATTATACATTTTAGTCTTACTTGTTGTAATTCATATCAACTGCGAATCATTGTTTTCTGAAACATCATACCATTGATTTATTCGGTTCTGTAATAAAAAATAAATTAAAAAAAATTACAATCAATCATTCTGAAAGAAGTTAAAAGAAAACTTATGTTAATGACCATTATTGATTGCCAGCTGATCCCAGTGGAAGAAGTCTTCCCCGAATACAATTTTACATATTCATTTTTTTTTCCGTTCTTCCTAACGAGCGTTTTTAATTAGCTTCTTAGTTTTCTATTATTTTCTCTTCTTTTTCTTTCTCCGCCTTTTTTACGACCCATATGGCCCGGACATCTATCTCTCGCTTTTCATCCTCATTTTTCATTCATCGCATTCATTCTTTTCAGTAAAGATTTAATATGAAGCGAAGGGCAGAAAAATAGCAGGATGGTATTCAACAGTTCAGTAAATGAAAACCATTAATGAAGTCACAGCATATGCTTTGTACTAGCACATTTATATATAATTTCTAAAAAAAAAAAAAAAAAATTTAAAAAATATATATTACTTGCTTATTTGGAATAATTACCTACATAACACTAAAAAATTAAGGAAAATCCATTAGAGAAATTACAATGTTCAACAAACACAATTTGTAAAGGCTATTTCAATCAAAATTATGAATAAAATGGTCTTCCATTACCCAAAAATATCGATATAATCCCTTCGCTATATAGCGGAATAAAGTATCCATGTTTCGAAAATATCTAAAGAAAGTATAGATATCAAGATATATCGGAAAATTTTATAGTTGTTTACAAGCAAGATTGGTATAATAACTACGGACTTTATAATAGCGGAAAAACGTCACACAGAAGGCAATTTTAAAATATTCTCTTTTGTTTAAGTGTCAACAGTTTTTAATTAAGCAATAAACATTATTAAAAAAATCTCAAATATTGTAGTATAGATACCTTCTTACATAGTAACAAATGCTATCCATTCCAGAAACTACTACATACTTAATTGAAAGGAACAAAAATTTCCATAATTCCTCAAAGTATGGAAAATAAGCTTTTAAAGCATTGTTTCTTTTTTTACGGAAATGGGTTTTAGGTTATTGAATGAACCTTCCCATAATCGAAGGTTGCTTCTAGTCACTGGATGTGTCATATATAACTTGCTGTTGGTGAAAAACTGACAAAATGGATTAGGGTTCATATAATGAACCATGTTGTTAATATACATTATAATTAGAATTTATATAATTTAATAGAGAAGAAAAAAACATCTTCCAGTCAATATTTGTTATTTAAACTTTACAAATGATTAAAAAACGTTTCGACATTTAGTTGTCATTCTCAATTTCACCAATTCCTCATACAACTTCATTTAAATTTATAAGTCCAAATCATTACTGTAAAAACAATAAAAATATACTAAAATACAATCATAAATAAATTGTCAAAAATAACTAATAACAATAAGCATAGATACCTTAAGTCAAACATTATTTCAAAGTTAAAAAGTTAAAAATTTATATAAAATCCTGGAACTTGTCTATCTTCCATGGTAATTAATATAATAGGTATTACATTAAAAACTAAACTTTGATCTCTGCAATACTAGATCAAATTAAAATCATTTATGAATATAAATATATTAATAAATGTACTCCAAAACAAAAATAAACAATAACAGACAAATATGGTATTTATTTAAATTTTACCATTTAAACAATTAAATTACTAATTAAATATATAAAAATTTATTTTGAATCTTAATTGGATTTTTTTTTTAATTTATCATCAGATCTATTAGTAGGTTATGGGTCAGGTTATTTTGCTCTATCTGATTTGTTTATGAAGCTTAAATCTTCTTATTTTCCATTTCTTTTTTAATTTTAAAATTATCGACGAATACAATTTGCTTATATCTCCAGCTTCTTTTCTATCATTTATTGTATTTTCTAATTTATCGTTTATGAATAAAGCTTCTAAATATTTACGATTTATGCTATTATTTTTCTTATGCAAAATTTTAGGTTTATTGAAATTGAAAGTGTGTTTCCTTTTTACAATGTGTAGATAATGCTGTGTTAGTTTTTGCTTTTGGTTTTTAATAGTTTTGATGGTGATAAATTATGTTTTTTAGGTGTGTACTTGTATGCCCTATGTTTAACCTATCACAGTCATTGCAAGTGAGTTCATATATCAAATTTTTGTTTTCTAAGATTGGTATCTTGTATTTTTCTTGTCTTGACCAAATGTCGAAACGTTTTTTAATCATTTGTAAAGTTTAAATAACAAATATTGACTGGAATATTGTTTTTTTCTTCTCTAGTAAATTATAAAAATCAAGAAGATTGTGTCCAATGTATAAGTAAAATCTTATAAAGAAAATACAATTAGAATTTAAAATTAAAATCATTACAATAATAATATACACGAATATTAAAACAGAGGTATTTAAAAATGGAAACAAATAAAATTAATAATTACAATATAAAATAAAAATAAAATTACAAATTATTAATAAGTTCTACAAACATTACCAACACCATTTATTAAACTGAAAAAAGATAAAATTTACTTTTTATCAAGACTTGACAAAAACTTTTCACAAAGATTCGATATTCAATAGTCGCTACCGATATCGATTATATATCGAAAAGAAAAATAACTTTATTGAAACTTACCACCACGCGTGGATTCGGTTTATGAAAGTTTAAAACACTGATTAGTAGAGCTTAGTATTTTTCACTACGTTTCGGCCTAGCGTATTGGCAATTATCAAGGCTGAAAAAACTCATTTAAAATGAATATCTAAGGTAGGTGGGGATCAGCCGGAGCAGATTTCTGCGGGTTATTATTTGTTGTTTTATGCTTTATTTGCTTCTTGGCCTATTTTTTTTTACCTGAACCACTACGACCCGTGAACGAGTCTGGGGGTTCAGTACATGGTTGAGGCTGTTCTGTTTCATGGACAACGGTTCTCCAAGGAGGAGAATTGTCCTAGGTCACGCTCAACCGCTAAGTTTTTCCCCCTTATTATGGGTACCCCATTTTTATAATATTTTATAGAGGCTGGGTGAGCCTCAGGAGGGTCCTAGATCCTATATGATCCATCTCCAGCTGCAAACAGACTAAATAAAAGTAACTGCCCGCAGCGGGATTTGAACCAGGATTTCTGGCATGGCAACTCAGTGCTCTACCACTGAGCCACTCCTACATCATTAGGTATTTTTTCCACTAATTCTTTAGATTTTTTATTTATTTGTTTAGAGGGTAATTTTAATATTTATTTATATTTATCATTAATTTTACCTTTTCTTTTCGAAGTACCAATTCCGTTTTTTCATTTTCGGTTGCATAAGGCTCATATTGAGGCCCCTATTTCAGGTTCTATGATTTTGGCGGCTATTTTATTGAAACTGGGTTATGGTTTAATTCGTGTTTACATATTTATGGGTTTATATTCTGTTAATATTTTGTTAATAAATTATAAATATTTTGGAATGGGTTTGAGTTTATGGGGTGCTGAGGTTGTGTGTTTTTTATGTTTATTTCAAGTTGATATTAAATCTACAATATTATTGCTTATTCTTCTGTTTCCCATATGGCTTTAGTAATTTGTGGTATTATAAGTAATAAAATGTATGGATTTTCGGGTTCTTCGATTGTTATAATTGGTCATGGTTTTCGTTCTTCAGCTTTGTTTTGTTTAGCTAATATTATTAATGAGCGAAGACATAGTCGTAGTTTTTTTGTTAATAAGGGTTATATTGTATATTAAGTATACCTAGAATATCTTTATTTTGTTTTTAATTATGCTCAAATAATATATCTGATTATTATTAATTATAAGTAATTATTAGTAATAATTAATACATAGAAATGACTAGTTAATAAAAGGTTATTTATAAAATAATTGGTGAAAAAATTAAGGGTTACGCGAGTAAAGCTAAAATATTAATTAAACAAAGTAAAAATAAGGATAAACTATTTTACTAAGGATAAACTAAATGAAAATATAAACTATTTTGATGATAAAATATTTATAACCTGAAAAAGAGAATACAAAATATAAAATAAATTATTTTGTTGGACACAGGTTGGATTGCGAGGATGGGACATGGTTTATTTATTTATATATTTAAAATTCTCTTTATTTTTTTATGCCCTGATGGAATATTGAATAAATGAAATAATGCCAGATGTTTCAATTGATTGTTGTATCCAACACGAGCCTTTGTCGTTTGTTTGTTTTATTCCGATTCTGAACCTGAAACTTTCGGAAGTTTTCGCTTGATTAAACGAGTGAAAATTAAGACAAAAAAATGTTTGTCAGCTCCGACGCACGGCTGGAGTTTACTCCTTAAGAGCAAATATTGTGCAGATTATGTAAAAAGATGGTAAATGAAAGCACCTTAAAAAATAGTCAAAGCATATATAAATATGTATTCATATAATTTACATCATTCCAATGAAATATATGACATCAACTATTTCACATAATAATAATATTTTTATCTAAATCATTCTTGAGAAGATTCGTTTTTTTTTCGATGAACATTTGACATTTAACATGATTATGAACAGTATTTAGTCCGTGAATAGTATTATCATCATTATAAAAATACTGTTACAATAGGTTTGTGGTAACTAAAATACGATACGTGTACTTAAGAAGTTGCCTGGATCATGAATCGTGAAAACATTGGATCAATAGTTGTACCATATCTAGCCGTCCCGAGTAATCTGCCTGAAATAAATTCTAAATTAAGTTCGTTTATCAAGAATTGTACTAAGTGTAAACTTTCATCTTTACTTAGTGAAAATTAAATTTACTTCCCACAATTCAAATATTGCTTAGTAGCGTTAAGTGAATAAACAAATATCCACTGTATCTTCATCAGTGAAAGAATCAACGATAAATGATTTCATACTAAAACTGTTTTCGCTGTAAGTAAGCATTTTTCAATTTAAAGGCAACATTGATGGAGCATAGAAAGATGTTCAATCAGCGAATAAAGCTATATGACTTTTTTTGAAAATTTTCAATCTGATGATTTTGAAGCTATAATATAAAAGCTATATCGGGGGGGGGGGTCAATATATCGGGGGGGGTCAATATATCGGGGGGGGGGGTCAATATATCGGGGGGGTCAATATATTTATATTTGACTGTAAAGTTTATTGACTAAACCTCCTCCCTCACCATTTAAAACATTTATTAATCTATTCTCATAATAACAAAACATAAAAATCATTTAAGCTCAAAGGTAACACTCAGGTTATATATTTATCTTCTTAACTAGTTCAAACAAAGCTAACCTTGTTTGTTTGTTCATTTAACGTCACTTTATGCTGCTATGGCTAATCGGACGATGCTACAGTGGGAGCTCTAAATTTTGCCTATCCAGGTTTTATTAGGATAGGGATTTTTAACGAGTACCTGACATCGAACAGGCTCGGGACCCCCGTTTAACGTCCCTTCCGAAGGACGGCGTAACTAAGGATTTTTTACTCCCTTTAAAAAATCCTAGGGCCACCTGCCGGGCTACGAACCCGCGATCTTGGGTTTAGTAGTTTGTTACGCTAACCACTAGACCACAGATCGCCCCGAAGCTAACCTTAATTTGGGATTTAAAAAAATTATCGCATTTCAACACTTGGAGAATAATGCAATAGAATACACCGTTACCATAGATACCACACGTATCTCTTCCCGATTAGTCCCGGAATTAAACTTTTAATTTCTATCTATTATGTAAAACAAATGATACAATATTATCGAGATAGTATCATTCGATTTTAATCCTCATAAAATTTTCATACCGCGGGCTAAATATGAAAATAGTTTCTTAAGGAGTAAACTCCAAAAATCAAATTTTGAAATTTGGAGTTATCCTTTTGAAACTCTGCATTATGCAAAATAAGAAATATTTAATCACTTTGAATACCATTGACCGTATATATGAGTCGTAATACAAATACAGCCCCGGTGAATAAGTGGTTAAGTCAGATTTTTTCCAAAATGATTTTTTTTGTACTTAGAGAAGCGGAATCGTGTTATTTTCTTAGTTAATAAGATGCTAAGTGAGACATTGGCTAGAAAAGGAGTATTTACTTATTTTTCAACTCCATTTCAAGCCAAAATAAAGTACAGAACGACACCATTCTGCTACTCACAATACTGTTAGCTAGTTCTAGACAAAATTTGACTTAACCACTTATTCACCGGGGCTGTATATACAGTGTACCATTTTAAGGTTAAATATTTTAGGAAAAATAATATTGAACTTATAAAACTCTAACAGATAATACAAGTTATATGGTAATTGATATAAAAATGCACTGTTTTCCATAACGGAAAACTAAAAAGGAAACTTATTTTTTTAAATCTAGTTAAATAGTAATAATTTTAAAAAAAAAATTTATTTTCTTGGGGATCAACTATCCTCCATGGTCAATAGTCTACAAATGGCTTAAACTTTGATCTATAAAGTAAAGTGAGTTTTATATGATTTTGTTATTTATACGTTACTGGTATTTAAAATATTTATGTATTAAATTATTTTCAAAAAATATAAACAAATAAAATTAAAATTATTCTTATATTATTTTTTTTTTCAAAGGTAATAATTACATAGTATTGCAGTCCAGTGTATTAGATAAGAATAAAAAATTATCTATTTATTTATGGTTTTAATAATTGATATTGAAAATCTATAAATATTTTACTGCAGAGTCACGGCATGTGTATTATCTTCCACTTCTATCCGTCATAAATACACGTTTGACTTTGTTCCCCTACCCAGGAACTGAACTATTGCAATCCCCTACTAACTTCTACGTATTAACGATGGCGGCCTTCTAATACCGCTGCCGACCTGCTCTCACGTTGCCGATATGCGTAAAGTATACACAAAACGGATGAGGTATAGACAAGGAAACAATAGACAGCGGCCTATATCAGATCCACCTCTCGGTGACACCGGATTTAATGCCTCGATTGTATCGTGCCGAGTTATGAAGCCAACGTAGCATTTTTGCGATGATGTGCCGAGCCTTCTCTATCTGATGTATGTTACAGTTGTAACTTCTCTCCGGTGGAATCCGGCTGCTTCGTCTGGGAATTTAGGAAATTAAATATTTTTTTAATAAATTCTGAAATTTTTTTAAAACAGCCAAAAATTCTCCAATGTCAGTATTTTATATTACCCTCAACTCATTGGTATTTTTCTCAAGTTTGATCATAAAGCATTCTTTAAAAATGTATAATTTCGAATATTTCTATTTTTTTATGTGAATATTTTTTGAAATGTCCGAATGACGGCCTAACGGAACCCAAATTTTACAATCTATTCAACAGCTCATTTAATTGTACAATAATAGACCCAACATTTTAGTAACGGTATTCTGATATTATTCCAATAAATGAGTAATCAGTATTGTTGTGAGATATTGAGTAATTTAAAAAAATATATATTTTTTAAATATTTTTATTTAGAAGAGAAAATATTTGCCCTGGCCGGGAATCGAACCCGGGTCGGCCGTCTCTCTGTGACAGCATCTATCATTTGAGCTACCAGGGGTCGCCTCACAGTCAGAACAAATCCGTCCTCATCACCGATCCCATATCCCCAAGTTCTCGCAATTTTGCGATGTATACACGAGGAAGAATGTTCATTGAACATTACTTTAATTTTAATAATAATTTCTTTCGTTTCTTTTTCTTTTTTTTGTATTATCTTAAGACAAATCTTTCAATAGTCAATTTTTATGCTACTGTGGGTTATGGATGTTTCGTACATTATTGGTATTCTAGACCACCGTTCACAAAAATATGTTTTTCCATTTTTTTTCTTTATGTTTTTTTCTAAAAGTAATTATTGTTTTTTTACCTTAGTAAATTTTTAAACTTGCTTCAGATTGAAAATGGGAGCGGAGTGGCTCAGTGGTAGAGCACTGAATTGCCATGCCGGAAATCCTGGTTCAAACTCCTGGTAAGACTTTTATTTAGTCTGTTTGTAGCCAGAAATGAACCATATAGGATCTAGGGCCCTCCTGGGGCTCACCAAGTCTCTATAAAATATTATAAAAATAGACTACACAAAATAAGGGGGAAAAACTGGCGGTTGAGCGTGACCTTGGATATGTGACACAATGTAGGACACGTCACCTCCTTGCAGAACCGTTGTCTATGAAACAGTACAGTCTCTACCATGTACTGAGCCCAGGACCGTTTACGGGTTGTAGTGGTAGAGGTTTTTTTTTAGATTGAAATAACATGGCAAATTAATATTTTTGGCATGTTCATACTAAAAAATACATGGTATAAGATGATTTCCTTTTAATGAGGCGATGTTTCTTTGCCAACCATACCGACTTGTTACGTTCCACACATACCTCACCCTACAAAACTCTACTGAGTTGGAATATCATGTAAGATAAGTAATATCTATTTGTAATCCTCCCACCTATTCCTCGGTCTACTGACGTTTGTCAGTGACTTGGCGCCAGATATATTTTATAGGAAATCCTTCGTTTCTAAGCCCAACCTTTCTTACTCTTAACCAAACCCATCACTAACACTTAGGTAGGTAGGTATCATTAACACTTAGGTAGGAACATATTTTTCTATATCGTTTAAAGGAACATCCGTCTAGTGGACGGACATGAATTTGAAACTTCCGTCAGTGCGTCAATTATCAATTTTTCTCACTCAAACTAAGTTATTACGTAACAATACTTATAATAATATCTAATGATTCAATGTTTGAGTGGAAATATAGTAATATTTAAAAAAAAAATCGATCGCACCTAATAAAAATTATATCCAAAACTGATTGTGTCTGTTACATTTTTTTTTTTTTTAAATATCGGCTTTCTTCAACTCAATCATTCAATTATGTTATTAATCATTATTCAGAGTACGCAATAAAAAAACAAACAATAATTGAATGTATAAATTATGTATTAAGTGTTTTATAATATTTACATAAAATTTAATCCTTAAAATTGCACTTAATAATTTTGGTTAATAACAGCCACGTGCATGTTTTGGCTTTGAGTAATTTCTTTTATTTCGATTGGGACACTTTCAATATATAGTCATTACACAACTGTTTTGAGCATTTCAGAAAAGCTGGTGTTTGCAATTTATGCATTTGTATTCTGTTCTTCGATTTATTTATTAGTTAAAAAGCCTCTAATTAATATTTATAGAGTATATTTTAATTTATAAAGGTATAAAATTTAGAATAAACTAACTTGAAATAGCCGCGTAAGAAGCGGATATAAAATAATAGCGAATGTATTGGAATATCCGTCAGTGAGATGGGAAAAAATTTTCGCTTGTCTGAAATAGCCATCTGTCAGACGTACTGACTTTGAGTTGAAGGGCTGTACAGGGCAAAATCGTTATAGAAAAGGTTTGTTGACGTTGACTCGACAAATATGCATTTCCAACTGAGACTCTCTTAGTCGCTTCAAAGAGGTAAAGTGTATTCCGATCTAAATGTTAATCTTCGTGATGTCATAAGATCAATTATATCAACTACCACTAATGGTAAGTCGTACTTTTGAAATAAACAAATTTATTGATACTTTCAGAAAATGTTATGATAATACCACCTATCTCATGAGCAAGTGTTTTATCCAGTAAAATTTATTCACATAATGGATGAGCCATAGAAAGATCTCCGATTATACAGATTCGATTCACCGCTGTAAATTGAATAAATAATTCATCTATTAAACCTAGAACTCAGTGACGGCGCCAAAATTACCCGGTCCCTTCATTTCTGGTAAATACTCTCAGTAAAGAATACAAATAAATAGTTTTCATTTAATTAACTTTTATGAAAATAACGCTGTTATAAAATTAGATTTATTTACCCTGTTAGGGGCTGGAGATGGATCATATGGAATCTACGACCTTCCTGGGGTTCACCCAGCTTCTAGAAATTGTGCACCCAAAATAAGGTGGGAATCTAGCAGTGGAGCGTGATCTAGGACAAATCAACTCCCTGCACAACCGTTGTCTATGAAACAGTACAGTCTCTACCATGTACTGAACCCAGGACCGTTTACGGGCTGTAGCGGTACAAATTATTATTTTTAAGTAGGTTTCTCTTGACTATATTATTCCCCGGTTACTGCAAGCTCAACTACTGTGTATATCCTTTCTCCGACCATTATTCTTCCCGTTCACCGGATCGTGATCTGTAAATATTAATTACCAAGCCAGAGTTACGACCTCCCGTTGGTTCGTGGTCAACTGCTCAATCCACGAGCAACGTCGCCCACTATAAGCGAGCTGTAGATCAAACCCCGAAGGATAGAGCGATGATTTGCGGTACTAACTCAGAGCTCCGTCATATCAATCTTGCGCTGGGCAATCTTCCTCTCTTGAGGTCTTCATCGCCATCCAGTCGGCGGTTAATATTGAATTATAGCAACGACCTCTCTGGACAACTTTATGATCTGGATGGCAGCTTGGAATTCTCACGATCCTCCGGGAAAGTCTTGTGCCTCGATATAAAGTTCAACTCCCGCTAGCTTCACTTAATCTTAAACTGCTTGATTTCTATATGCCTAAAAAAAAAGAAAAAACCTAATTTTTATTTAAACTAAACTATATAGCTACTAAATAGTTTTTAAATGAAAATTAGCTGTTGTTAATATTTTAGAAGTGAAATGATAGAATAACTAATAAGGGTGTTATAAGTGTAAAGTTTTGCTTAAATTTTACCAACCAACGTCATTACAATAATTCAGGAATCAACAAGGAATAAAATATTGTACAATCTTATAATTTAATATAATCCACAATGGTTAAAATCATATTTAAAGTAAGAATATCAAATCTAATCGTGACCCGATGATACATTATTGTGATAATATTTATTTTTTAAATAAATGTTCACAAAAATTGAGAGGTAAGTGATTTTTAAGGTGTCCAGAGAAAAAAATGCTGAATATAAATCTGTTAGATCAATACAAATACAGAAAACAAACTAAAGCCTATAGTATTACAAATACTGGAAAATAACTAACCATACAAAATTTCACCAAGTGAGACATCATCAGGACAAAAATATCACTACGAAGAATATCAAATGCAGAACATCAACTACTCAGCTCAGATATCAATATCGTCTTTATATATAGAGTCCTTGAGGATAAGATCGAACTTACCCAGACTGAGGTGGAAGGATAGAGTGGCGATTGACTCCAGGCTACTGCTAGGGACACCGAACTGGAGAGCAGCAGCAATGGATCGAGCTGGATGGCGGAAGCTCCCAGAGAAGGCGCCCACCCCCGGGTTGTAGCGCCATATAGATAGATGTTTGACAGTTAGTGTGAGATTTGCTATACTTGATCATTAACTATGTGAATTTGTATGTGTTTGCTCTGACGAATTAGATTTCATTCTTTGGTTTTTTTTTAGTTTTCTATTTATATTTTCATAATGGTCATAATTGTCATTTTTTTTTAGTAATTAACGTGGGGGACATTAAGGTATAATTTATAATTAATATTATTATAATGAAAACATTGTGTAATTCCATATAAACAATAAATTACTATAAAACTAAATTTAATGCATACGAGAATGAACACACCTCACATCAACGGCCTAAACAAGTCCAATTAAATATTGAAATTTAATCTATATAGAAAAATATAAGACTTGTATCTCACCGAATAAGGTAACATCCAAAAAATTGTTTAATTAAGTGCATGTTCTGACGATGCTTGAGTTGGATAAAGGACTCATTAAGGTTTCAGCTGTTTGAGAAGGGTTCTGGAGTTTTCTAACAATGATTCGTTTTATATCGCATTCTAACATAATAATCAAAATTAAAGAGAATTTTCGCACAACTTAATAATTTAAGTTACGTTTCGGAATACTGGAGGTAGTCTTAAAGTTTCAGGTTTTGGGTTTTTCCAAAAATTACATCAGGAAACCTAGTTCATGACGTAGAACTTTTTAATAAGATTCGAACAAGTTGTCATCCTAATATGCTATACTTTCAAGAACAATGATTCTCTACTGAACCCTACAGAGAAATTATTACACCAATCCCAGCTGTGATTTGCTTGCCTAGATGGCCGATAGAGGCCGCCACAGACGGTGACGACATAGCTCCCGGACCACTGGATCAGATTTAAGGTAATGAACCTATATCCCAAGGAGCCTACAGGCAATTTATGACGTCACCGAGATAGTTATGACGCAATTAAGCCCTGATGGGAACGGAATTGGATCCATGGACCATCCTGCCCGGTGCATATATAACCCGGTGCAGCCTAGGCCTTGCAATTTATTGGGTGCCAACTGTTTTATATCATTCCCGGCTCTTGCTAATGGTCCTGTTCCGCGGATAATGCATCTTCGGATAATGCATCTCTAAAGGGCACCACTGCATTTTTTTCTTTTTTAGAGCAGACGGATAAAATTTACTTGCAGATACCTTCTTTTATTTTTTTAAATGTCAGTAGGCAGGTTTAATGAACCCACAAATCATTTTGAATGTAAAAAAATATTAACATGAAATTTTAAATTTAATGTAACCCTCAATCTTAAAAAAAAAAAGACGTTTTAGTTAATATTTATGGAAGTCCAATTATATTTGTGCTAGCATACTTTTCGTGTATCGTATTCTTTCTCACAGCACATCGTAGATATACAAACATATATTCAAATTTGATATTAAAAAAAAATATTTTAATCAAAGTATATAAGAATATAAGAATCGCTCAGTAAACAATCGGACTGAATTTGCAAAATCTCAATTAATGTTATTCAATCCTCAATGCTCCCTATTATGTCACAAACAAACTCATCCATCATGATCTTAATATCCCATATGTTACTGATTTGGCCCAAACTAGATATCTATCCTTCAATGACAAGCTCCATACACACTCGAATCCTCTAGTCTCTCAACTTGTTTCCTATACCATTCCTGATAACCCTCCGAGGCGTCTGAAAAGAAGATGGCCTCGAGACCATCTACTATAGAACTTTATTGGAGTGCTGCCGATGGGTAGTTACTCCACATGTGTTTTTCATGTCATAATGTACATATCAGCAGCTTTACTAGTTATAATCATATTATAGTTGTAAATATCAATAAATTAAATTTAAAAAAAAATGTTATTCAAATTTAATAAACTATTATTAGCATTAGTTCAAATACACTTAGACAGTACGAGTAAATAAAAAATAATTATTATATAGAAACACCAATTTATAGCTTGTTGAGAAATTTATGTTAAAAAAAATTAAGTAGAATAAGACAAATTTGATTTTCTTTGGTTATAAGAACTTTAAAAACATTCCCCGAAAGGAAGAAAACCATTCCAGTTAACTAAAAAGTATTAAAAAAACAAAAAAAACAGTAAACATGATCTTCATCCTACCGCAGTTGTCCTACAGAGATTGCCCTGGCCCGCTTGATACTAGGCCACACATTTTAAAACTGGCACCTCTTTCATGTCAATATTGTAACACCATACTAAAAGTAAAATATATTTTTGAGAAACGTAGTTATTACTTATCAATGATAAATAAAATAGGACTAGCCCGAAAATATATCGGAGGCACTTGATGACTAAGAAGCTACCATCGCATTGGTATTTCAGTTTTAGAAAGTATATCGCCTACTGTCTCAATTATAGCATTATATCAAATTGCATTCTACAAGCTCTGATGCAAGATTATACACCGCCAAGTTTTCCCAACTATTAAGGATACCTGAAGTTCTTCTATTGAATCTGAAGACGGGAAGGCTCTTCAGTTACCTCAGAGTCAAACAAACATTCGTTAAAAGAATCAATAATTTTTCTTCAATACCCGTTCTCGAACTGGGGACTTCAAAACCCTGATTTTAGATAAAGTGCTTTTGATGATCTGAGTTATGACACATAAAAATACGGCTCATTACGCAAAACTTTATTTAAAGTTTTTTATTGAAATTTACAACTGCATAATAGTATACAGGCAAGTAGAGAAATGGTAGTAGTCAAATAGCAAGATCAACTTAGTAGATCACTCAGCCATCTTCTTTTCAGACGCCTCGGAGGGTTATCTGTAATTGAAGACGTAGCTAGGTTTGAAACTAGTGGGTTCGAGTGGGAATCAATTTTGTCATGAAAAGATTTATATCGTATTCGGGCCAGATCAACTACAAATGGAACATTAAGGCCATTATGGATTACTTTGTTCGTAACAATGAATGGAGCACTGAGGATTTTAAGAAAGGATTTTGGATTGTAAGGATGGAATACGAGAGGAATTCAATAGTTTAGTGGAGCTCCAAAACTCTATTCCGTAAGTCCAGATGGGTCGTATGATGGTCATGTAGATGAGTCTTTTGTAATTAATTGGGAGCTTAGAGCGTTTGTCTAGTAAGTGTTAAAGTAGCCTGAAACGTCGAGCGGTTTCTTGTCTAATGCAGGTCTAATGCTACGCAAAACTTAAATTTAAAAAACTGAACCTCTACAAGCCACTACTGGTTTTGAGTTTAATAAACGGATTAATAAACAGTTGTGCAGGGAGTTCACACTTAACGGCTAGGGTTAAACCCAAATGAAGGATACTGATTTTTTTGAGGCTCGGTGAATCCTAGGGGGGTCTGTAAATCCCAGAGGATACATCCGTTGCTGTTAACAGATGGAATAATTCATCTGTCATAGCCGGATTTAAACCCTTACTTTCAACACTACAACTCAGTACTCAACACACTAAGGAGATACTGATCTCGAAAACAGAATTAAATGCAATTAATATTATCACTTTAATACATATGATACTGTTCTGTATAGTATAAATTTAACAAAAGACCAAAAGTCATTCTTTAAATATAATATCTGATAAAATGAGATATCATTCAGTGGTAAATGGAGAACTAGAGGAGAGAATAAATGGGCCCAAGAATCAAACTTATATTCCATACAGAAAGTTTGTTTAAAAGTTAGTTATGGTGCTTTTTTTTTTCCTTTTTTTTTGTGTGAAATCCTTAACTTTTTTTTTGTTGGTTGAAAATAATTTAAATTTTTTTCAGTTGTTTCCCCTTTCTCTCAGTTAATTAATCCACACGACTTAATACTTCATTTGTAGTAAAATTCTCTCTAATTTTTTGTTCTAGACCTACGCATTACACTGTTTTCTACATTATGGCCCGGGAAGAGGTCAATAAATTTCTCTGGATATCAAGAATATTTATTCAGTAGCCAACGTTTCGACCCACTCTGTAGGTCTTCTTCAGGGCTAAATAAGCAAAATACAGACAATTTAAAATCACAAAATATTTAAAAATAGGTTAAGCATGGTAAAAACAAATGTTAAAATACAAAGGTAGGAAAAAAACAAAACAAAAAAAACATACAATAGAATACAATAATAAAAAACAGAAAGTGCTAAAAATTAAAGAATAAGGTAATATAAATTCAAATGGGATAAATATTAAAGTAAAAATACAAATTTGTATTTTGCATATTAAGCCCTGAAGAAGACCTACAGAGTGGGTCGAAACGTTGGCTACTGAATAAATATTCTTGATATTCAGAGAAATTTATTGACCTCTTCCCGGACCATTTTCTTCCACACTTAACTTTTTAACTTTAAAAGAATGTTTTAACATTAAGTAATGATTTGGACTTATGATTTTAATGAAGTTGTATGAGGAATGAATTGCTGAAATTGAGAAGACAAATAAATATCGAAACGTTTTTTAATTATTTGTAAGTTTAAAAAAAACAAATAGTGACTGGAATATGGTGTTTTCTTCTCTATACTATTATATAAATATCTGGGAGCTTTTCTCAAGGAAAATACATTGTTATATTGTTACATGCGGCTACATTGATGAAGAAGTTTTTTCAGTGAATCGGTGAAGCTGGCAGAGTATTTAGTTTGCTTCGAAAGGGTTTCCTGGGTAAAAGGGAAGCGATGAGAAAAAGGAAAATGATAATAATGATAAATCGACGTTACTCCCTCTTCTTTCCTACTCTTCCGAATCGTGGACAGTCACCTCGAAACACAAAAATCGGATCCATTCCATAGAGATGCGTTATCTTCGTAAAGTGGATGGAAGGACACGACGAGATAGAATACGCAACATTGCAACAGGGACTAGTCTCAAAGTTAAGCCGGCTGCGACCATCCTAGAGGAGCACAAAAGGATGAACCAGGAAAGAACTGCCAGGAAGACGTACGAATCTCGCGTGGACTGGAGAAGGCCAAGAGGAAGACCGCGCATTTCTTGGGAGGATAATGTTAAAGAGGCAATCAGGAAGTGGGATATGGACTGGGAAAAGAGAAAAGAGTTGGGCCACACTGCATCAGCGGTAAACGGGGATAAAATGATTATGATGATGATTATATATTTATCCACACCTGTTAGTAAAACTAATTGACAATCAGCAGATTTTCGGTCTGTAAAGTAAAATCCTTCAGGATCTGGGACCATCCTGGTAATTACCCAGCCTCTATAAAGTGCGTACCTAAAGTAGAGAAAATCCTGGCTAGATTCTTTACAATTTAATGTACCCCAAGACTCTTCATAAGTGGTACAGAATTTTTTTTTCTAAAAAATATATACTTAATATTTATTTTTTCAGATGTATATTTAAGTATAGATATTAACTGTTGACAGAGTTTCAATATCAATATATAACCAACATCCATTCACTAATACGTTCTACAACAATCTATATTCCTGAAGGATAACGATTTAATATTATAACATTTTATAGCTGTGTCGAATGTCCCAGGTTCAAATCCGACTATGGGACATTTTATTTAATTTTTAAAAGTGGATGAGTCCTCTGATCTCTGGCACCCTCCTGGGGCACAACCAGCTATTATTAAGTGGGTACCCAAAATAGGGGGAAAACCTGCTAGTTGAGCCTGTGATAGAAATCTAGGAAAGAAATGAAAAATAAACTACATAAACATGAGTAGCGATGTAGCTCCTAGTGTAGATTGCTTAGTTTGATCTGATTACAGTCATGGGATAGACCTTGCGGGGCCTTAAGGTGGATGCACAGCCTCTATATAGTGGGTACCCTTGATTGGGGGAAAAACCTGGTTGTTGTGCATTATCTCGACATTATTCCCTAAATAATACAGTTTCTACCAGGTACTGAACCCAAGATTCTTCATGAGTATGATACAGTTTTATGCTGTTTTTTTTTAAATATGTAAACTTTTTTCAGATGTACATTTACCTATGGATAATACTTATTGACTGGACTTCGTTACTCATCAATTTATATCCCTGAAGAATAATGATATAAAATAATTGCATTTTATTTTATTATGTTATTGACATAATAAAAGACCAGAGAAAGCTTTGGCAGGGGCGCTAAAGATAGAGAGAACTATAGAACAGGATGAGGGCAAGAATTATAAGGAGGTTCCTGGCGGGGTTTTGAGATAAGAGTGGATTTATTGAGGGTTATCGCCGGCCACACTCTGCGCTATTAACTGCTCTTTGGCACTGCATTGGCACAGTATGTTCTTTGCTCTACCGGGGTACCTTGTATTATTGTGACTGTTTATTATATTATATTATTGTATGATAGGGATAAATAATTTAAATATTAAATTTATTGGTAATAAATTTTAACATAACAAACCAGTAAGCAGGCAGGGTTTGAATTATTTGATTACAGTTGTTCGGTAAAAACAGAAAAGGTACCAAGATATAGATACTTCTATTTCTTTTTAAAATTTAATTTATACTTTATTATGTAGAATATATATATATATATATATATATATATATATATATATATATATATATATATATATATATATATATTTATAAAAAACATAACAAAAAAATGGTACCTCATCATCGATTTCGTCCCCATCCTGTTCTTTAGTTCTCTCTATCTTTAGTGCCCCTGCCAATTCTTTCTTTCTTCTTTTATTATGTCAATAACATAATAAAATACAATGCAATTTTATCATTATTCTTCAGGGATATAACTGATGAGTAACGAAGTCCAGTTAATAAGTATTATCCATAGGTTAAAGTACATCTGAAAAAAAGTAATTATTGTGTTTACATATTTAAAATAACAAAAAAAAAATAGAAACTGTATTATAATTACTGTATTATTTAAGGAAGGTCTCGATCATGCACAACAACCAGGTTTTCCCCCAATCTAGGGTACCCACTATATAGAGGCTGTGTACCCACCTTAAGGCCCCGCACGGTCTATCCAATGACTGCTATCAGATCAAACTAAGCAATATACACTAGGAGCTACATCGCTACTTATGTTTATGTAGTTTATTTTTCATTTCTTTCCTAGATTTCTATCACAGGCTCAACTAGCCTGGAGGGCTCTAGAGATCAAAGGATTCATCCATTATTAAAAATTAAATTAAATGTCCCATAGTCGGATTTGAACCTTGGACATTCGACACAGCTAAAAAATGTTATAATATTAAATCGATCAGGAATATTGATTGTTGTAGAACGTATTAGTGAATGCATATTAACTTAAATATACACCTGAAAAAATAAATATTATATATATATATATATATATTTAGAAAAAAAAAAACCTGTAGAACTCATGAAGAGTCTTGGGGTGCACTAAATTGTAAAGAATCTATCCAGGATTTCCTCCATTTTAGGTACGCACTTAATAGTGGATGGGTGAGTACCAGGATGATCCCAGATCCTAAAGGATTTTAGTTTACAGACGGAAAATCTGCTGATTGTAAATTAGTTTTACTAACAGGTGTGGATAAATATATAATCATCATCATACTCATTTTATCCCCGTTTACCGCTGATGGAGTGTGGGCCAACTCTTTTCTCTTACCCCAGTCCTTATCCCACCTCCTGATTGCCTCTTTAAAACACTATCCTACCAAGAAATGCGCGGTCTTCCTCTTTTCCTTCTTCCGTCCACGCGGGATTCGTACGTCTTCCTGGCAGTTCTTTCCTTGTCCATCCTAAAGAGGTGACCGAACCAATAATGTGACAAACATTAATAATCAAAATAACCTTATAGTCGAGGTCCATTTTTGCACTTGATTACTATCAAGCTGAATCTTCGTGAATAGCTTTGTGTCGATGAGATGCCCAACAATTTCCTGTGCGAAAATTCTCGTTGTAGCTAACAGAGGAAGCAAGGATAAAATATGTCAATTTGATGTTTCTCAAAAATTTATTACTAACTCGGTTTTTTTGTTCAATATCAAGATAATAATCTAAATTATTTGAAAAAATATTTGTCCAAAAAAATGTATGGTTTGATCAAAGAGTCCCCTCCTTCCAATATGTATCTGATTTTTTTTTTACTCCTTCTTTTTTGACTTCGTTATCGATACATGTTGGAAGGAGGGGACTCTTTGATCAAACCATACATTTTGTAGGACAAATATTTTTTCAAAATATTTAGATAATTATTTTGAGATTTAACAAAAAAAAACCCAGTTAGTAATAAATTTTTGAATATCATCAAATTGACATATTTTATCCTTGCTACCTCTGTTAGCTACCACAATCGAGAATTTTCGCACAGGAGATTGTTGCGCATATCATCGAAACGAAGCAATTCACCAAGATTCAGCTTGATACTAATCAAGTGCAAAAATGGACCATGGATCCTAGACTATAAGGTTATTTTGATTATTAATGTTTGTCTATTGTATTCAACGAAACCTTAATGTATTTTCACCCCATGTTTATTTTGTGTTTTAACTAACTTTATCTGATTTGGTTTAATAGTTTTTTTTTTGTGAGTAATTTGATTTATTTTTTTTATTTATTAATATAAGAGTTTCAAAAATTAAGTATTTGGTATTGACATCCTTTTATTTTATTTTAGGCTAAAATTTAAATATGTAACCTATCAGGTACTTTTCTATTAAGGAATTTACCTTTCTTGTAGGGAATGGTTGTCCAAGGGTGCAATCCCTGTTACTCTTACGGCGCCGTAATTACCAATGAAAACCTACAGGTTATATAAACACAAATGAAAGAAATACAAAGAACTCAAGATAAATTATAAAAACAAATTGATGAGAAATAACAAGATGGTAAATTAATCTAGAATACAATAGATAGATTAAAATTACACAACGAATGATTTCATGACAAAATATATTGATTACCATATAATTTTATGTTTTCGTCGGTAATTGATGTAATTAATATTATTGTAATATAATGGATAGCAATCTAAAGAGGCTTGGTTAGCCACAGGAGGTTCCTAGATCCTATAGGATCCATATCCCCAAATTCTTCGGCTTGGTATTTCAGCACTCTTCCATGGAGCCACTCTGTTCCTGTTTTAATAGACAAAGAAAATTAACAGTCTTTATTGGTTAAATTGCTGAATATAAATTGTATCCAACGATGAGTTTAGAGGCGCTCTGATGGATCTGATGACGTCATAGATGAGCTCACAGCCCAGTTTAGAAGCTATCAGATTATTTGCTCAAACCAACAAAAAGTAACGGCTTAAATGAGTAACGTGAAACAGGGTTACACTTACAAGTGATATATAAGATTTTTTTTTGTAAATGTAGTTTTTGTCGATGTGTGCCAGGTACAACATATTACAACTTCCTTCACAACGTCCTACGACAGAGCTGATCCGATGATATATATAGCAACTTAACATTAAATATTAAATTAAATCGCTCGAAGAAAACCGTAGAAATTTGTTTTTCCAAGAGCGGAAAGCGGATATACACGTATATATGTATATATGTATGGGGACCTAAAGTGACAGTTAGTGATAAATAAGGCATTTCCAAGTGAATTAGCTTTGTTATAGCCACAAAGGCCACTAACAAATCATCTCCGAAACTCAGTTCTTCGAGTGTTAAGTTACACTGACAAAATTAATGCGTTATTTTAATATAATATTTTTATCAGTTATCTCTTCTACTAGCATTCCCTCTCAACAGACTCGAACAAATATTTTTAAGCTGGGCCATTGGACAAGTGTCGGGAGGTCTTTTGTCAAACAAGACCAGTTTCCAGCCTATGATTTCTTTCAGAGTATCTCCTTCTCTCGCTCACTCTCTCTCACCCTCTCTCTCTCTCTCTCTCTCTCTCTCTCTATATATATATATATATATATATATATATATATATATATATATATATATATATATATGCATACACACACAGTATATAGAGATAGATAGATTATATTCATTATTTAATTTTCAGGAAAAATCATAGAATAAAAGATCTCGGTGAATAACGTCGTTACACCTTAGATACCGTATAGTTGTTAGCTTAGATACCGTATAGTATCTACTTTGGACTTCACACAATAACTTTCTCGAGTTTTAAACGTACAGATTTTATTTTTATTCAATTATTTGGCAGACAGCGAGTTATTAAGATATATATAAAAAAATCGTTTGAAAACTCGCATATCATTGCATGACTACAGCAATTTTTTCCTCCATTAATTTCTAAACGAAGTCCATTTATCACCAGATATAATCTTCCATACATGGCGTTCAGAATGCATCAAATACGTTTCTTTGCCATATCAGATCACATATTGATTTAGATAAGGCGAGTGATGATTTATATTTTTAAATAATGCAAAACCGAAATCAGAAAACACACGAGAGAATGAGGCTTTGATTTATCGATGGCGTGTGATGGCGAGAAGGCCTTGGATTGCGTAGGACGGCCAGGATGTGTGGGTGTCCTGATTACAGGTGTTACTCCTGGTGCTTTTCACGCCCCAGGATACTCCGCGAAGGTTGGTCATCGGGTAAGGAATCTCTGTCATTAGTGCAAATAGTAGGCCGATCTGAGAGGCTGTTATGGAATTATCAGGCGGTTTCACGGTACCAAGGTGCGGTTCGGAATTACCTATCGCACTCGATGCTTCTGTGTGGGTACGTTGTAAGGGAGAGTAATCGCTCTGAAGGAAATTGCTAGTGTTTATGAAGTTGCATTCGTAACTCTGAAATCGCCACCAAGTGTGAAGAAATTAAAAAAATAATGAAACGTTCAGTAATTATTGTGTGGGTTCAATGTCTAGCGCAGTAAAATGGATTCCAGTGTATTTCAAAATTCCAGTTTTCGGCATAAAAAGCTCACCACCTTAAATCATTTTAATAACGACTATTTATTTATTTATTGTCAATCATACTTCCAACTCTTCTTTACGGATGTAAATCTAGGCCGCTGACGCTAAAAGGTGAACAACGTCATCAGGTATCTGAACGTTTTCGAAAATAAGGTGTTGTTTAGAATATTCCTTCTAAAATAGGATGAGACCAATGGGGAATCTAGGAGATTATACAACGCCGAATTGCAAAGCATGCATCCGGTAAAGATTATTCAAGTGATAGCGTCAAGAAGATTAAGATGGGCTGGTAAAAAGGCTGGGCTTAGTATCGAAGGTTATGTTAGATGTTAATAAGAGCTGTGCCAACTGGGAAGCGTCTGAGGGATAGACGGAAGCGTAGATGGGAGGATTGCGTTAAGTGTGATCTGGCGGATTAGGGATTGGGTAGTGGTCGTTGGACAGAAGTTAGTAAGCAGAGATGGGTGGTATCGGCATCGAACCTTCGGGTTCGCTAAGGCTTATTATTACACATTTACTGTAAATATAGATTACATTGATTTAAAATCCTACCTAAATTTTGAATTGAAGAAGAAAAACTGAAGGACATAAATAATCTTAAAAAGCAATTAAAATAATTGCATTTCGTTATCGTTAAAGTTCACTACTTTAGTATACCTCCTCTACGAGGAAACGTAATGTAGAATTAAGTTATTTTATTTAAGAGTTTTTAGTCGTAATAACATACTAATCAAGGTATTTTGAATCTTTCAGAAAAGTCTGGACATTTAAAAACCATCTGTTTTGACGTTTTTATGGAAAAAAATTTTAATTTTCTACATGTTCCATCACTGTTAATATTTTATGAATGTTAATGTTTTGTATTGTACATTTCAGAAAAATAAAAATAAATGGGGGTCACTACATTGTTTAAAGGTCGATATTGACCATTTAAAGTGTAAAAACAAAAAAAAGTTTTTCTATTTCTTCAAACTAGGCCTGAATATCTACAACTTTTACCTGTAACGTTTTTCTGATTTTTTTTTTTTTAAATGTTAAAAACGTTTGACGGGTAGTAAGACATATTATGCCCACATATTTTGCTGTCTAATGTATTTTAATTTGTAGATATTATAAACATGAAAACAAAACAAAGTATTTCTATATATGCGAATTTATTTTCATAAGCATTAAGTTTTTACGAAAACCCATAAGATACTATGAAAGTTAATAAGGTTTAATAACTCCTCTAAATAAATTTCAAATTTCGCATTGTACGTTATTAATTTTTTAGATGATAAAATAGGTATAGTAAGCTATCCTTAAAAGATAGATATATGCTATCTCTGAATTTTTTGTGGATCTCTAAAAGAGGAATATTCCACCATGCATTGTTTCTTCATATCTCAAAGGGAATAGGCAGCGTCTTCGATGAAAACTCCCAGGCGGCTATACTTTTTCCAACACATCAAACAATTATCGTTATATTACAACCAAATTACACAAAACCTTGACAAATTATAAACCAAAATTTTTCTCGTGAATCAATCTTTTTATTGGTGAAAACCGCATGAAAAACCGTCCAGTTGTTACTGATTTTACGGCGAACAGACAGACCCGGCAAAGGACTTGGTTTTGTAATATGTATAGATTATATCACTTATTATATTATATACTTACGATTACTGATTTTCATTTAGTAAAATAAAATTTTTTACACACTAAAATCACTATAAACTATATATGAAAAATTAAAATAAAAGCGAAAACTAACATGAGGGAACTCGCTAATAATATTTTCATTAATGACATGCATATCCTAATAACTTTTTACTAACAACTAACGCGCCTCTGTTTTGCTTTGATTGAAGTCAAATGTTTGCCAGCTGGGAACAGAGTGGTTTGTATGGGAAAATAAAAGTGTTGTTTTTATTATTTTTCTCGTAATTTTTACGTTTTTTCTCTCCACAAGAACCTACTTTTTGCCTTAACAAAAATATGAAAAAAAGCATTATCCGTTGAGCCGTTCTCGAGTTTTGCCCTTACCAGCACATTTGGCGATTCATTTTTATTGATATGGACTATTATTACTTTGGCGCTACAACTCGCTAGCGAGTCCTGGCTTCCTCCAATACCAGTCGCTATTCTTTTCTATCCCCAGCTGTTAACTCAAGTTTTCTTCGCGCCATTCTTTACGCAATCTACCGATCTCAATCTTGGCCTACTGACCGCTCGGCTTCCCAGTAACTGTTTTGTCATCACCATCCTTGGAGGGGGGCAGGACCTGCTAGCAGAAGAAGATTTAATTTGATCACTGTAACGACAACTATATCCGACAACTATGAGTAGGTTGGTTATTATATGCAAAAGCAATTATTTTAATTCCTGCTTGACTCAAATATAGGTGCACCGGAAATTTCTTAATATCAAATCTAAGATCCTAGCGAATGTGATAATCATTACACTTCACAACTTTCTTGCACAACGGATTGCGAAATTTCTGAGACAAAAGTAGAATTAGGGAGAAGACTGGTGCTGTCACCTCTGGGGACGAAACTGAAATATTAAGAGGGGTTTCGTGTCGGCGAGGAATAGCAGAGAACTTTTAACCGCTGTGTCGTAATTTAAGTGCTTCGTCGCAATTTAAGTGCTCGTCTGAGTCACCGCCTCCGGCTGCTTTCGGCGTCGCGATTTCTCGCCATCTTGGAAATGTAGGTTGGGGGTGAAGGGAGAACTTACTTTAACACTAAATTAAATATTCAAATTAGAGCGCGAAGAGGGCGCTTTAATCAGTTTTAAGGGATTTCTGAAGAAGCCTTGAGCAGTAAAACCGGAGCGGGAATTATTAGAGAGCAGAGAACTTAAGTGCAGTTTACAGCTAGGAGGATAATTGTCGGGTATTTTATGACTCTGTGTTTAATAAGTATGAATATTATTAGTATTTTAATATAGCTTCTAGATTCTAAGTATGTACTCAAGGCGGGATATTATAATTATTAGTAATTGATTCACTATATTTAGCTCTGGGGTCCTCATTAGGTCCACATAAAACATATCTGCGGTCTAGTCGTTAAAATGACAACCTAATGAGCCAAAGATCGCGAGCTCGTAGCCTAGCCAAGTGGCACTTCGATTTTTTAAAAGAGGTTAAAAATCCTTGGCCATGCTGTCATTCGGAACTTACATAAAACAGGGGCCCGAGCATGTACTCGTTAATAATTCTTATCCTAATTAAACCTGGATAAGCAGCAGTTAGAGCTCCCAATGTAGCATCGTCCGATTTGCCATAGCAGCATAAAGTGACGTTAAATGAACAAACATATAAAATCAATGATTAATTATCAAAAGTAGCGAAGAGAATGCAACCGAATCGAATAAAAACAATAATATAATAAACATATCATTGTTTCGTTGATTGAATAATGTTTATGTTGATAACATAATTATGCTAGTTATGTAGTACATTATTTTAATATGGCTATGCTAAATATGACTGGTTATTCTCCTTTCTTCGAATGTATTTCTAAACACATTGCTTTTCCAAATAAATAAGATCGCGAGTTTCCCACCTTTATGATGAGATATGTCTTCCCTCCCTTCCGAAGACAATATTTCCTAGGTTTATTAACTCTCAACACCCTTCATATATCTACAGTCTCCTCCAATTCGGATCCTCTGTCCAGCACCATAAAACAATATCTCGCCTTTCTTATCTCTATATTCGTTCCCACAGAACCAAAGCATTCGAACGTTCCTTCCTCGCCCGTTCCATCACAGTGTGGAACTCAATCCCTCCTAACATCCGTCATGCTCTCTAACTATCGTCATTTAAATCCTTGCTTTTCCAACATCTCCTGGTTTCCCAAAAAGGTGATCTCTAAGCAAGTTAGTCATTTGCCTAGAATGATTGAATAATTTATTGTGTTATTTCGGTGTTTTAATTTTGTTTTAAGAAAATGTACATCAAGTAAAGAAACTATTACTTGCTAGCTCATCCATTCAATAGATGTTTTTGATCTATCTATTATTTTAATTGTCAGGATTATTAATCTTGTCATGATTCGTACTGTTTATTTACTTATTATTATCATTGTTTATATATTTTTTTTTAATTATTTCTTTCTGTCACTTTTTATACGCTTTATAATTTGTATCATGTAGCCTTCTGGCCAGATATATATTATGTTTCTATGTCTGTTCATGGTTGTTATTCTAAAGGGACTTATTCCCAGAATAAAGTTAATCTTCTATTATATTCTAATTAGCAATCTATATTTGCAACCCATTGCTATATTTACTCCCTCAAGATCTCGATCCTCCGATATATATACACCGGAATCTGCAGACTCTTCTAAGGCTTAGTCAGCCTCAAGAAAGTGAATGCCGTTAATTTGGGGAAAACCTGTCAGCTGAGCGTGATCTCGGACAAATCACGTCCATGAGTAAACGTTTTCCCAGAAACAGTAAAGTCTTTACTATGTGAATTACCAAAAACATATCATGGACTGAAGCTGAGCGGTTATTATGATTTTTTTTTAATGTTCTTAAAAGAAAATTAACTGATTATCCAAAGTCCCATGTTTTCAAGGCTATTTAATTTTAAATTATTTTTCTCAAATCAAATTAAATGAGAGTTGGTTTCTTTTCAAATTTTTAGCTACGTTTAATGTGTTGTCGGTTTATAATTTTTAAACTATTTTTTTTTTTTTTTTGGTACTTTACTTATTATTAGAGGTGCCCCAATGGAAGGCTAGAATTTGATATTCAGTTAAGTGCTTATTTTTGTACCCCCTGGAGACACTTACAAAACTTAGTGTTTTGAGGTTTTGAATATTATGCATTAGAGAACACACTGAACAGTACTATTTTTATTATTATTAGTTTTGTCCAAAATCTTTCGTAAAATCCTCAAAGCTCCTTACTTTGTTACGAACAAAGTAATCCATAACGACCTTAATGTCCCATTTGATGCAGATCTGGCCGGAATCCGATATCAATCTTTTCATGACAAACTTTAAGTCCACTTAAACCACTAGTTTCACCTCATCAATTCCTGATAATCCTCCGAGACGTCTGAAAAGAAAATGGCCTAGTGATCTTCCAAGTCGTACTTCTTATTTGAGTACTACCACTGGTTAGTATCTTTGATTGGCTTTATTTTGGGGCATTTTTTATATTTCATTATATTTACTGGATGTACTCATTTCGTGAATTTCAGTAAAACATTTTTAAATAAAGATTATACTTTAACTGATCTGATACAACAAAAGACTTATCTTTTTATAATAGAACGATAGACAAGTTATTTTTAATTTAGTATTTATTTAATTTGATATTTGACTAAATTAAGTATTATGTAAGGGGTATGGCAGATATATTAATTAATAAAAAGAAGACATCATTTATACTGCTGACGAACTTTTAATATCAATTATTATGGAAATATGTAATAAAAATATCTATTGATTAACTTTTTCTGTGATAAGAAAGTTAAAAATTTAAACAATGAATTTAAATTTATCACTTTTTTCACTTGCCAGATTGATTAACTCCCCCGATCACATTAAAATTGTAACATTCCTGACAATAGCTTTTTGGCTAGTCTTTTTTATTAATTTTATATACTTTTAGATAAAAGCTACTTCTTTATTTATGTATTCTTCAATATTTATTTGAATTTATATTATAAATAGAATTCATGCAAAGTATTTTCTTGGATTTCTCTACTTTTTGTTTTATGGAGTTTATCACTTTGTGCATTGAATGGCTGATATAATAAAGAGTTGAATGTAAAGGATAAATAGGTATATATAAAGTTATCTATGTTTAGTCACTCCTAGGGCTAAGACATGGATGAGCTTTAGAAGCACGCCGAAGCACTTCATCTCTCCCGGTACTTGCACTTCTTTGTAATAATGACCGCGTATATATTTCACTGCCACTTCTCTTTATGATCTCCCCCGGGTGCTTTGGCCAATGTTTTGTCGTTCCCTTCTATGATTTAATGCTCCTTTATTTCTTCATCTTCGGCGAATCCTTCCCAGAACCAGGACTACGGCCCTCTTAAGGGATTTATAGGCGGGACTGCTCCGGAATCCTTTGTTCCACACCGACCATGGTCGTTTAATATTCAATGGAATCTATATATGATAGTGTCTATTCCTTTCGGAAATACATGTTTATGATTTAAAATAAAGATGTACACAAAGTATATCATTTTACATGATCCTTATGAAAATGTTCCTTACTAACACTTACATTACTGATTTATTTATTATTCATATCCAACCTTATTAACTTAGTAACGTTTCGGGCTTAATGTCATTTTTTTTTGCTGAAATAATTAGTTAGGGTATGCCTAAAATCACTAAAATAAATGGAAACAAAAATACCTCAGGGTGTTTTGATGATTTAACCATAATATTAGAGAAATAGAATAACAATTTTTAATTCAGTTTATAGTACGGAAATTTGTATTTAATAATTTTTCTTTTTCGCTAATCCTAAACAAAAATTATCGATATTTTCATTTTTTATGTAAACCTCTTCCATTATTTACCCAACCTTTCCCCATAAACTCCTCCTCATTATAGGTCAATTATCCTTTTATGATGAGCTCGTTCATTCTTCTCGATTGAGGAGGAACGGTTCTCAATTAGATGAAGGCAGCCTCAGCTATAACGATATGTAAATATCACAAATTGTTGATCCAACCTTCATTAACGATGTTTGGTTCGGAGCCATCTCCAAGACTAATAATCCATCCTCAATGTCAATCAATTAAAATTGTTTTTTCCTCTTTATACTTGCCTTCTGGATGACCGTACTTAGCTCCCGTGACAGGGAATATAGGCCATGACTGATGGCTATTGGTCGCTTGTTATAAATCAATGTTTACTGGCCCCATTGTCCTCGATTACCCCTTCTTCTGGGACCGAGGTGTCCCTCAGGAATCAATCTCCGTCTGGATCAGTCAATCGGGACTGCGGTAGGCAAATCGGGCTGGTTTGATCAGGATCATTATTGATCCTGGAGGCTATACTGATGGCGGCTATATATCACTTCAAGGTATATATCTTCATTAAGGAGCAAACCAAGACGGTGTATCAGGCAAAGAGGAGTGACTAAAGGATGAAAGGAATATTGCACCGCTCTTAAACATAAATTAATAAAGTATAAAAAAATAAACATTTCAGACCTCCAGAAATTGCACATCTCACATCAATTAGTTAATTTATTTTAGATGGTGTGATAAGTTATATTGTCAAAACCCGTATTATCTTAAGGCAAGGAAGGGTTTTGAAATAAATAACTAAAAAATTATACAAAAAACTTCAGTTGTTTCTTTTGGTTTAGACCGTGTCTGGCGAAACGTTGGCAGAAAATTCACCGACACGGTCTAAATCAGTAGAAACAACTGAAGTTTTTTGTATAAATAGTGACCGTGGAAACTTGAAAGAGTATTTAACTAAACAATTGTTATTCACGTTTGTTAATTTTTCCCTTCCATACTTGTATATATATATATATATATATATATATATATATATATATATATATATATATATATATATATATAGCTTTAATGCATAGAGTCATATATCGCTCCATCAAAAGAACAAGGTCACAACTTAAAAAAAATAAATTTGTCAATAGAGCTATTTGAAAGCTCCATATGAGTTAAGAAAAATAAAAATTTGTGTATTGGTAAACCAAATCGTTCCTATTGTAATGATGTTTTTTTTTATTAACCATTAGAAAAATTTCAAAACTTGAATTTTTTATTTTAACTGTTGACATTATTCCCATAAAACTACAAGTTCAAATATGATGAAACTCAAAATTTCAAAGACTTTATGAAAAAGAAATATTAAAACCATGTTGGAAATCGAATATCAGATATGTTCTTGTATTGAAATGCTTCAATCAATACAATTGCAATTGAATGCCTATTTTTGAGTTATGTCGTTCTTTTAATTGAACCATATTTATAAATAGCATTTCTTTATTCACTAAGTTGCCATTCCAAAAGTCCTGGTTTAAAACCCGCTGCGAGCAAGACCTTTCTTTAGTCTGTTTCCATCCGGAGATGGATCATATAGCATCTAGGACCCTCCTGGGGGTTACCCAGCCTCTATAAAATATTATAAAAATAGGGTACCGAATGTAAGAGGGAAAATCTGGCGGTAGAGCGTGATCTTGAAAAAATGATCTTCCTGCGCAACCAAAAAAAAGTCTCGACCATGTACTCAACCCAAGACCCTTCACGGATTGTAGTTGAAAAGTTTTTTTTTCTGTTTATAAGGTTTGAATCAATTAAGTATTAGAGAACCATCAATGATTTATGAATGTTGATAGTTCTAGTAGATGCTCCAAAATAGATGTTGTATGTGGAAATATTTGGGATAACATTTAAATCTGTTCTTGTATTCTTATATTAACCTTTGTACGTAATAAGAAAGAAGATCCTTAGAAATAACACCGGTTAGTTACAAAATTACGAAGTTCATTTCTTCTGCCTAATCTTTAAATCACTTTTAATTTAGTCTAATTTTAAAAATAATTATTTGCGGATTTCACGATCAAAGATATAATTGCCATGGAATTTCCCTTCTGATTATTATTTAGGTATTTTATCTAGATAATCCCATAATTTATTTAACATGATTTTTGTATGTTTTTTTCGCGCATAATTGATAATAAAAGCCGAGTGGGAAAATAATTAAGGCACTATTCTCAAACATAATTTCAGAAAAATTCCGACTTTAACGGTAATGCTAATTACTAAAGAATTTCGTGAGGAATGTGATATTAAATGTGTAGGGATAGGAAGTATGTAATTATATCAAAATATAAAAAAAAAAGATGGTGTCAGTTGGGACGGAAGGGAGATAAACGAATAAGATTAAGAAATAATTAAATAATTAACTACAGTTTTATGTATTTTATTACCCTGTATTAATTATCTTTTTTAATTAAAGTATTTATTAGAAAATAGAATATATTTGTATTAAAAAAATAAATATATAAGATATATTAATATGAGAGTTGATCCGTATTTTTTACCTACTAATTGAATTAATTATCATTAAAAAAAAAATAATATTAACCAAAAATTGAACGCTGGATTTGAATTTTGGTTTAATAACATACAAAACTGATTTTTAATTTAAAATAATACTTTTAAACTCCAGTTAGGTATTTCTTGTACGGTAAAGGGGCATTTTAATACTTAATAATGCAATATAACACAAAAATAGCAAAATTTCAGTTTGGACAAACGACACACTGTTACACTTTATATTAATACTATTATAAATAAAAAAATTAAACTTGATTAAAATGTAAGCTAGATACACATACAATTTGTTAAATTTTTTAAAACTAACATTAATATTTTTGAAATGTATGGGTATATATTGTATGTATTTTAAATTCTAGTTCTCTAGAAATGTTTTTAAGTGTTCAAAACCAGAATGTTTCTTGCATTAGATTGATATAATAAGCTAGCTTTATTTGATAAGTCTTTTAGAGATACATGATTTGTTTTTTGTTTTTTGGATTGTGTGATGTTTTATTTTTTGATGAAAATTGAAACTGAAATTTTGACTACTCAGTTTTCGACACATCTTGATATTTCTGTTTATCTACTTGAAGTCCCGACTGAAAGCCCCCAAAATATTGAAATATAGTCGTTATAGATAAGTATAAATCTTATAAAAACTATAGCCAATTTATATTGCTATGGAAATCAACTGACATCGTCTCAACTGCAATGACATCGTTTCATTAGGAATGCTTTAATTTAACAATAACCAAAGTTTTACTTTTTAACTAAACTTTTTCAAATACCTCTATCGAAAATTACCAATTTTCTTTACATTAATAGTGCATAATTTTGTTTACATGCAGACGGTATATTACTTGTATGAAATATGTTTAGTTAACTATTTAAGAGATTAATTTTTTAAGAAAAAAAAACCTATACTATTACACTCTTGAAGGCTATTGGGTTCTGCACATCGTAGAGACGTACTGTTTCTAGGATAACGATTGATTTGTCGTAGATCACGTTCAATAGCCAGATTTTCCTCCTAATAAGAGTGTCCAATTTATATTTTCTGGGTGAGCCCCAGGAGGATCTGCAGATACAATATGATCTATGTGTCGGTGTTAACAGGTTATGAATTTCAGATGCAAAATAAGAAATTAAACCTAGGACATTCAGAACAGCGACACAGCACTCTACACACGGAGCTACACCGCTCACAAAAGTACTTTATTAAGTTTTAGGATTACCTGGAAACTATACATCTTGAGGATGTTTACGTATATATTTATTGGGATGATAAATAAATATTGTACGAAGGTATAGTTAGGAAAAATTATTTAACATGTTTACAGGACATTGCCACCAAATACACACCAGATGTTTTTAATTTTGTAAATACCTTTAAAATGTTCCAATTTAACTATAGTTAATTATTACGCTATTAAAGTTGTACGTATAAGGACTTAATTTTTTAATCTGTTTCATCATTACGAAAAGAACACGCTAGATGTCAAGAGAGACGGTTGATGGTGTGGGCTCTTCGTGTGGAGCGAACCACTGCAGTCGACTTCGGTTAATTAACTTGTCTATCTCCCTCGGTGTCTTCATTGCGATTCTTCTCAGCTCGAAAAGGGGATTTAAGCCTTGTTAATTTATGAAAATAAGATGAAATAATTTAAATAAATTATTGGTGGATATAGTATGTAAGGGACCGTCAACGAAGCTTATAATTATATGTATATCACCGAAATAGTGAATTAACTAGTAATCTATACTGATTTATTTTATTTTAAAATATTAATATGTTTTAAATACCGCTTCTTCAACAGAACAACGACATAACTCCAAAATATCCATTTTTGATTTGAGAATGTAGTGGCAACTGAATTAGTTGAAGATTTTCAATTTAGGAATGAAATATCTGATATTCCATTCCGTGATATTATTTAATGAAGTATTTCTTTTTTTAAGTAAATCATATTTTGAGTTGTGTCATGTTTGAGTTTGTAGTTCTATGGGAGTATTGACATATAGTCCAGGATCCATGGTCCATTTTTGAACTTGTTTAGTATCAAACTGAATCTTTGGGAATAGCTTCGTTTCGATGAGACGCCCAACAATTTCCTGTGCGAAAATTCTCGATTGTGGTACCTAACAGAGGTAGCAAGGATATGATATGTCGATTTGATGATTCTCAAAAATTTATTACTAACTGTTGTTTTTTTTGTTAAATCTCAAGATAATTATCTAAATTATTTGAAAAAATATTTGTCCTACAAAATGTATGGTTTGATCAAAGAGTCCCCTCCTTCCAAGGTGTATCGATAACGAGGTCATCAAAAATGATTACTAACCAGCTGTTTTTTTTATTTCTTCTTTTTTGAATTCGTTATCGATACATATTGGAAGGAGGGGACTCTTTGATCAGACCATACATTTTGTAGGTACTGTTAGGTACCACAATCGAGAATTTTCGCACAGGAAATTGTTGGGCGTCTCATCGAAACGAAGCTATTCCCAAAGATTCAGTTTGATACTAAACAAGTTCAAAAATGGACCATGGATCATGGACTATTATTACCCGAGCAAAGCTGGGATGTGTTGCTAATAATATATAAAATATAAAAATATATAATACCCCTTAATGCCTATATTAAGGCTAGGTATGAGTGATAAAATTAGGGAACCATTTTGGTAAATATAATATATGTTGTATAATAATAGTTGTGATCTTCAATATATTTTTAGAAATATATCTTCGATTTTATATTGCTAAGACACTCTTCTGAACTTAAGATAAGAGGATATGAAAATTTTTATGTTTTGTTTTAATTATAAAAGTTTAAACTGACTTACGATTTATAAGCAAACAAACAATATTTATTGGAATGACTGTTTTTATCAGATGGTTCATACCGTCGCCCGATGATATAGGGAACGTGAGACACGTCATGAAATGGAAAGGGATACAGAAGGAAATCCCCGAAGAAATATATTAGCGATGGAAGAGGATCGTGAGGGAGAAACGATGATGAGGATAAACACGTTATGGATGGTAGGGGAGCCTTGCTTTTGCTCTGTTGTACAAATATTGTTTGCTTTCCTCTTTGAAGTCGATTCTGTACTTTAGTTGGTTTATTTTATTTATATATTGAAATTTACAACAGTATTACAACAATCCAACAAGTAAATATTAGGGCAGGGATGATACATAATGATGTGGATAAAGGCACGATAAAAGTAGAGAAACTACCCATTATAATAATAATAATAATAATGCTTTATTAACATCAAATCATGACAAAAGCCTCTCCCTTAGGCTACACCTACATTGGATCCGATTCGGTGCGACGTGATTCTATCACATACGATGCTGGGGTGTATACATTATACATATTTTACTATACATTATAGTAAAATATAAATAAATAATAATTAATAAATAATCTTAATTTTATAAATTTAAAGAACAAAATGTTATAACTCTCGATATATTTCAGTCATTTGGTTTGCTAGCGACGTCTCATCGTATCACACCGGATCCAATTTAGGTGTAGCCTTAGGAGGTGAAATGGAGTTCAGCTC
Organism: Troilus luridus; assembly: GCA_964056705.1. NCBI lineage: Eukaryota > Metazoa > Arthropoda > Insecta > Hemiptera > Pentatomidae > Troilus > Troilus luridus. The sequence goes on along the minus strand of OZ057412.1, from coordinate 193,310,221 downwards.
AAAAATATAATTTTATTATATTATAAATATAGTTTTTTGTGACAATATAAAATAAAATAACCAATACGGGTCACAGATTACAAAAAAAAACACTCTTCTAGAACAAATATAAATAGGTAGTTATAAAATAAACATCATTCATTAATCATTACTATAAAAAACATAACAAAAACGTTATTATAAAAACAATTATAAATAAATAATCACTACATTGATCACTAAAAACCACAAAAACAAAACAAAGCTTTTCCCTTTTATAGACTCTTCACAATTATAGACCAACAGCCTCTGTCCCTGGCCACTTTAATCCAGTTAGTTCCCACTCTTCGGGTAATTTCATCCCTCCACCTCATGTACTGTCTTCCCCTGCTTCTCGTTTGGCCGATCGGAGTCCACTTGGTGCTGCTTTTTGACTATCTCTCGTACTTGACTCTGGCTAGGTGTCCAGCCCTCCTCCATTTCAGTTTTCGGGCCTCCTCAAACTACCCATTGATAGTACTCAAATAACTAATTCAACTAAGAAGGTCACGAGGCCATCTTCTTTTCAGAAGCCTTGGAGGATTATCGGGAATCGAAGAGGAAGCTACGTTTGAAACTAGAATGTTTGAGTGGGAATGAAATTTGTTATGAAAGGATGGATAGCGGGTTCAGGCAAAATCAGGAACAAATGGAACATTGGGGTCGTTATGGGTGACATTATTCGTAACAAAGTAAGGAGCGTTGTGGATTTTGGATTGTAAAGATTAGATAGATTAGAATTAGTTGGCTTAGAGGCCTTTACTCCGTATGTAAAATTAGGTCTGAAGTACAGTCATGTATATGAGTCTGTTGTAGTTAATTTGAATCTAAGAGCGTTAGTCTAGTAAGTGTTAAAGTAGTCTGATTTTTATAAATGTTAATTTTTTATATTTAATTTTTTTTTCGACAACTAGACAATTTTATTATTTCTCCTTTACTGTTCTTCTTCAAGTAGTGTTTTATCTTTTATTTTCGGTCAGCCTGTTTTCATTTATTTTACATAAATTTCTGAAAAAAAATACATATCCTTTTTATTTATTGATCAGGTATGTATTCAATGTTTCGATACATACTTTGCCAAAACGAATAGTGATATTGCTGATGTATATACTTTACCTAGCATTAATATTATTATATATTTAATAATTAATATTTAATGTAGTATGATTTCTAATAAATATTAATGCTGTTTATAATAAAAATAATAATATTAAAATGCTAGGCAATATAAAAATATAACAAAATTAGTTTAAATCCCCGTTAATTTTTGTATATAGATTTACATAACTTATAATTCAGTATTAGAAATTCACTTGCGAAAAAGGATTTCGGCTTTTAGTGCAGCATTTTCAACATTTTTATTTGTACAAATTATTATTTTAAATATTTTTCATCTCCGGTGCAGTGCTCTAAACCACTGAGCTATCAGGGGTCGTATCCAAGTCAGACAATCTATTCACCGATCCTATATCCCCGTGTTCTCGCAATTTTTGCGATGTAGACACGGGGAAGAATGCTCATTGAACATAACTTTAATTAGGATCTTGTTGACCTGCGTCAATATATTATTTATAATTTATTTTTATTAATTCTTATTTTGTAATTATATTTAAATATTTTTAGATTCGAACCGGCGTTGTTTGCATCTCCGGTGCACTGCTCTAAACCACTGAGCTACCATGGTCGTATAAGTCAGACAAATCCGTTCTCATCACAAATCCTTTTTCTTCAAAACAAATATTTTTAAAATAATCCGAATCAAAATAACAATTAATAAAACTGAATTATTATTTAGTTTAATTAATGAAATTATAACACTTTTTTTTATATATGTACAACAGAAAGTAGTAAATATTACATATGCGATACCACATGCGATACCACATGCGATACCACATGCGATACCACATGCGATACCACATGCCAGTAACAGCAGATGTTTCTATTCGGGTGTCTTGGATGAAATACTTATTTTATATCACTTTTTTTATTAAATCTTATCCCGTGAAATGTTGAAGATGTTATAGATACCGCTATTCATATAGCTATAGTAAATAATACATTTTTAAAAAATCATCAAAATTAGCATGCCTATCACTTTCCGCCGCAATTCCTCTCATAAAGTTAGCTCTGATTCGCGCTATCTTTTTACTCCCAGTCCCATTATTATTATTCAAGCCCATTATTATTCAAAATCGCCACCACAGCTGATCTTCAAGACTACTATTAAACCTCCAGTTATAGACAATCTAAATGTAAATGTCCCGAGAAGACAGACGGAGGCATCGGATAAGATAAAAATCTGTCTCGCCGGAGTGTGAAAGAACACCCTCAGCTAGGCAATAAACCTGATTATGACGTCGGACTCAGGTAATAAAATGCAGCAGGTGAGTCTCCACCTAGAGCTCTTCATCCTGAATAACAATAATTCCCCTGTCTTCTTGAGGGACGTTTTATTGAGAGCTGTCCTCGGAGGATGACGCGCCAGGAGTCCGTGAATCGGAAAAAGTTGTTCTTGTAGAAGAGGTTAATAAAAGGAAGAATTTATAGGAGTTTTGAATGTCCTTTTTATTACTAGTTATGACATTGCTAGTTTTCATCTTTTTATGTATAAGTATATCTTCTATATAATTCATTTAACGGAATACTTTATGTATTTTAAATATTTTTACTTTAAAAAACAGTATAACGTCTAAGAATTGGGTTCACTATTGGTTCGAAGCAAAGAAGTCACCTACTCGTAACCAGGCTCAACCTTTCAGGTTTGCCCTTTAGGGAGTTTGGGTTGCCACCAATAATTCTCCTGGTCCTGCAGGGTTGATTCACGATGGTTAACAAAATAAATTTTGTTTATTTCTCACAGCCAGTATTGAAATCAAAAATTAGAGATGAGCAATCAATACTACCCTACTCTTACTGTTAAAAAAACATCATTTTTGTTTACCAAAGTAGTATTTGAAAAACTGGTATTCCAATAAAATTCCTGATAATTATTATTCCAAAAATGTTACTTCTTAAAATTAATAATCAGTATTTATACATTGAAAAAAAAAATCTAATGAATACAAAAACGATTTTTTACTTCCAAATAATTAGAACTAATCTGGTATTGAATTTTAATTCACTAAGTCCTGTCTGTCTGTTCGCGGTAAACTCAATAACAACTGCACCGATTTCCAGGAGGTTTTCCCCAATACATAGAGTGATTCACCAGGAAGGTTCAGGAATATAATTTGTCAAGGTTTTGTGTAAATGGGTTGGAATATAACGATAATTGTCGGAAATGTTAGAGAAAGTATTGCCTCCTGGGAGGTTTCGTTGAAGGCGCTGCCTAATGCCTTTGTCATATAACAAAATAATGCATGGTGGAACATTCCTCTTTTATTGATCTACAAAAATGTCACTGATAGCATATATCTATATTTTAAGGAAAGCTTACTATACCCGTTTTATCTTCTAAAAAAATTGATCACGTACAATGCGGTATTTGGAAAGCTATTTAGACGAGTTCAGTATTAATCCTTATCAACTTATATACTTTAGTTACCATAAGCATTTCATGCGCTTTATTAGAATATTTTATACCATATAATTTAAATGAGTAATTTTATGGATTATCACAAAAACTTAACGCGCAAGGAAATAAGTTCGTGTATAAAGAAATATTTTGATGTTTATAATATCTACAAAAAAAAAATACATTAGGCAGAGTAAACATGGGCCGGGGCTTAGGATTAATTAAAATGAAATGTTTTCTAGTTCTGAAATAATTAAACAAAAAGTGAAACTGTTTTCATTATAGTTCAAAATAAAATTCTTCCAAGTTTAGCAAAGAAAATAAATAATATTGACAAAAAAAGTCTAGATATAGGCTCATTAAAATTTTTATCGGTAGCCGTTACGTGTGAAAAGTCTGATGAATGAATCGGAAATGAAGTGTTTAGGTGAAGTAAAGATGAGCTAAAATGAGTATGTGAAAATCGTTGATAATTAGAAAGAAAATAAGTATTCCTCAAAGGTTTTAATCACATAGTAGATATACCGAAACATAGACTGCAAGATTTTTTAATTTTCGATTCTCTGGCTTATGAAATTTATTTTTTGAAGTTATAATGAACATAAAATTGTATAAAAAATAATAACAGCAATATATTTTAATTAATATTAATTTTCTGTCTTAGTTACAGACTTACTAACTGTATCTAAACAATTGTATTACTAGCGGAAATATTATATATTAAGGAAATATTACGCGGTGAACTATAATAAAGATTAACAACTACAATTGACATATTAAAGCCTTGTTGAATTTAAACATAAATGAAAAATATGAAATGTCTTGAGAATTCTGTATTGTATTCTGAATTGTAGTTCAATATAATGTTGAAGTAAGATTTGCCTGAAATTATCGAGCGAATTTCTTTTATAAATAACAAAAGAATTCCCTATGCAGTAATCATCAAAGATTTGATTGGTACAATAAAATGTAAGTTGGATAATTTTTTTTTCTTGAGGTTGATCTGATTATTTAGGATTGTGAGGAGGATGGAACACGGGGAGAGATTGTTGATATTATCTTATTAAAAAAAAAAAACTGTACAACCAATGAAGGGCCTTAGGTTCAATATATGATAGAGACTGAACTGTTTAAAAAACAACGGTTGTGCATGGAGTTGGTTTGTCCGAAATCACGCTCCACCATCAGATATTTCCACCCAGGGTGCCAGTTAGAGGCTGGGTGTGCCCCAAAAGGGTATTTAGATTCCATATGGTTTATCACTCTCTGTTAAAATATCAACTAATGTGTATCCAAAACAGGAACCTCGCCTTAGCAACTCAGCTCTCTGCACAATGAGTACCTTATTTATTGGTTATATTTTATTTAACATATGCTATATGATTTTTCTCAATTTCTCAGTTATTGGTATATATAATCCTATAAAGGATAGTATTAGGATTCTGATAAGCAATCTGGCAGAGTGCTCCTAAGGACTGATCCACGATTCCATCCTCTGACTCAGAGGAGGCAATATATCACACACACCGCGATTTATACAAAATTCATTTCCAATTGCCTCTTGCGAGGGAGGTTTCGGTCGAAACGAGGCCTTCTGCATCAGCAGAACTCGACTCTTTATTAATAGACTCGGGTATGAATCAGAGCCTATCAGGGCGTATAACGTTCTGTGGGGTGGTGGGGTGCCACGAAATAAAAAAAAAAGGACAAATAAATAACTAAATGAAAGGTTGGGGTCGGTGGCGGAGCGCTGATACCACATGGCGCTCCCTCGTGGTTGATTAGAATATATATCATTTAGGGGCTTGTTAATTCAATATTGTCGCTTTTGTTCCTCCGACCGCCTTGTTCCACCTACCGAGCTAAATGGCAGGCTAAATACCAAAACATGAGAGCCTGAAATGAAAATGGTGTAGGCTCGGTATTGTGGTTGCTGAATATTAAAATAAAATATGTACTATGACAACTGGAGTTTTTGGTTCAGAACGCGGTAAGGACTGTACTGTTTCTTGGACAACAGGTGTACAGGGAAGTGGTTTGTTCTACACACGCTCAACCTCCAGGTTTCCCCCTATTTTGGGTACTCACTTTATATTTTAAATAAAATGTGTTACAGCCGGATTTGAACCCAGGATTTTCAGAATGGCTATTCAGCGCTCTAACACTGAGTCACTCCGTTCCTGAAATATGAGAGCTCACAATAGAACGGGTCTAGGTTCTGTATTGTGGTTACTAAATATTAAAAAAAAAATGAAATTAGAATACAATTAGAAAAAATAACAATTTTGTAAGCTTCAAGTTTCTTCAAAAAAATAAAGATACGTAAATATTTTTGTATATTTATTTGATTGATTAAATGATAATATTTTATACAACCCCTTATTTATAAAATATCTCTTTCAGAAGGTTAAATACTAAAATATTCACGGATCTCATGCTCGTGCTGGCCATATCACATTCCTACCGAAAGATGGTATAACCACGGATTATTTAAAAATCCTAAGAACACCTGCAGGGCTGCGACCTGACGTTCTTGGAGAAACTAGGTTGTTATGCTAACTACAACATCACAGATGATTCCCGATCGACTCGGTTCATCACTAACTCCAGTACAGAATCGATTCATTTAATAATCGACTTAGTATCAACAATTGCCCGGTGATTATATCGATGTTAGTTAGCGACCACGCTGTGTGGCCCAGCTGTTGATCCTATCTCCCCGGCCATTGTCTAATAAACCTGTTTAGTCAACTTAATTGATCTTATTTCAGGGCTTCTGTACCATCCAGGCTTCTTTATCGGCTTATTGTAAACGTAAACAATCGTTATTACTAACCTATTATGAAGATATCTTCGTTATTTAGACAGTAATTGTACGAGGGCCATCCGGAAAGTGATAACCGTTTGTTCATTAAAGACACAGGAGTGAATATTAACAAATATAAACATTTTTATTGGAAAGAGAACACTTTACACTACTTCTCCACATAATCTCCAAGCAAATTTAGGCATTTGTCATAACGTGTGACGAGTTTTTGTATTCCAGCGTCACAGTCCTCCGCCGCCAATGTATTGAGATACGTAGTCACGCCTCGTTTAAGTTCTTCATCGCTGTGAAATATTTTTCCCGCCAGAAAGTCTTTAAACTTCATAAAGAGATGAAAATCCGAAGGGGCCAAGTACGGGTTACATGGTGGATAGTCGAAGGTTTCCCACTTGAATTTCTGGAAAAGTTGTGTTATTGCAGCTGCGTGAACGCGAATGACGCCTGTAGACTGTAACGAGTTTATTTTTTTTTGTCTAAATTCGTCCGTCAGGTGTCTCTACCTATCTGACCTCACTCTACTGTAGACTGTCGTTGAGTACGGTTGAATATCAGTGGTTTCCGAGTAATTGCCAAATTATACTTTTTCCTTAGCGTATCTTTGCGGCTCAACGGTAAGCATCCTATTAATATTTGTAAATAAAACTGTATATAATCTTTGTTTTTATTAATTATTTATCTATGATTTTTAGTTGGTGGTGTTATGTTGGTGGTGTTACGTTGATGTTATGTTATATTATGGTTATGTCGTTGGTGTTACCGTTGATGTAAAGTATATGAATACAACATTTTTCTTTGGACAATCGTTTATATAATCAATTTGGACCTTGGACCGAAAACCGCACAACCTGGTCACAAGACAATAGACCTCGCCGTAGATTTTGTATTGCCCGCCTTAATTTCTTTAATGTTTCACAATACGCGTTAGGATTAGTTGTATCTACACGTAAGATCAGTGAGCAGGACACCTCGTCGATCCCAGAGAATGGTTGACGTTAGTTTTTGGTTTGGTTGGCGAATGAGCATGATGCTACTCCATTGACTGTCGTTTACTTAAAAATTTTCTGGCGGGAAAAGGATTTCATAGAGATAATGAACATATACGAGGAGTTTACACGTATCTCAATAAGCTGGCGGGGAAGGACTATGACGCTGGAATACAAAAACTTGTAAACTTTAAACTTAAGTATAAAATAGTTGACTCAATAATTCTAATAATGGATTAAGTTGGTCAGGCGGTGCAGTCAATGATGACACTAAATAAGAAAAACTGAGTTGAAATTCTACAGAGTTGGGACTCACATCGAGCCCCACCCCCGGAAGACCTGAAGATGGCCTACACCAACATTCATAACGTCGTCACAATAAAATAAGTTTTTTTTAATTTTATGTAATCTTCGACTGACCAATTCAATCCATTGTCAGATTAATTTATATCTCTGACATGCATTCGTTACATGAATGTTTACATTGCCAGTATTGTTTCACTCAGATGAACTTGGGCCAGCTCCGAATATGAAGATATATCCGTAAGTTAAACAAATAAAGAGCCGACAAAGATCTTTTTTAGAAATTAATATGAGAAAAATGCTGATCGGGGGCGACTTTTGGTCTAGTCATTAGCATAATAACCTACTAAGCCCATGATTGCGAGTTTGTAGGTTAACACTTGGAACAACAGTTCCAATAAATACTGGAGACAATTTCGATTCCAGTATTTCAGGAAAGGTGAAATCGGAAAAATAGATACAAGTTAAAAAAAATTCTTAAAAGCGGTTAAAGAAAAAAAGATTAAGATAACCATATAATTACAATGAATTCGAATCGAAGAACAAAATTTACAATGTAATGGGAAGGAAATAGTAAAAGAAAGGTCGAGCGCAATGAATGAACGAATATACATCGAGAGAGGAGGAAACGATTGAAAACACTGTAATGAAAGGTGTAATATGAATTTGATTGAGGAAATAAAAATTAAATGTTTTCATTGACAGATTTTTTTTTATTCAGTGCTAAACAGTGAATTTCCTATAATTATTGATCAATTCTTCACCTTTTTTTGAAACTAGGTTTGAAAGAGGAAGCAATAAATTAGTTGTGAAATTCATTCCCATTATACATACATATGTTTAGTTCAGTTTCAGAAGGGTAAAAACACTATTACGAGGGAAAGTTTGACTCTTCTCAGCGTGGAGATCTCGTTTTCAGGTAGAAACTGCTTTACCTTTCCAAAAACACAATGGTAAAGGCAGTAAAAAAGTAATGTATCTTACAGCTAATACATCTTTTAAATAAATAAATAATTAACTTACCGATTTGACTTTATGGTATGGAGCAGAATCATCTTGAATAATGAAGTCTCCGCAGTGTGTAAGATGAGAATTCATTGAGAGAATCAAACTCTCTTCCAAAATTTTTTTATATTTTTCTGCACTAACCGTCCCATCTATGAAGTTTATTTTGCCAATTCCAAAATAGAACATTCCCAGACCATCATACCTTGCGGATGTTTCACTGTTTTTATAGTATAGAATTCGTCAAATCTTTCATTTTACCGCCGTCTTACCAATGGAGCACCGTCAGAACTGAAGATATTGAATTTACTCTCATCTGAAAACATCACTTTCCTCCAGTTTTTTAAATTCTGCGCCCAATTTAGGCAAGATTGTTTCATTTTTGTTGTTGTTAAGAAACGACATTTTGGCTGGTTTTCTTGCCCGTAAACCTTTTTCTCTTAATCTTCTGCCAGCTGTTTCTCGACTGACTTCTGCTAAATTGGTATTTGCTAGATCTCTAGATATTTCTATTTTTTGAAACGATTTTCTAAGGATAATCTCATCACCATGCGATCTAAACGCTCATCTGTCTTCATTTTCCTTCCAGTCCCTTTCTTTCGCTCGGTAGATCCCTGGCAAAGATTTTTGTTTATTATTCTTAACACAGTGGATTGGTCGCACCTCACCCTCCTTGCTATCTTGGTCCAACTTCAGCAAACGTCACTATTTAAACTTTTTCCTTAATAGAAATTTGTTTAACACTCAGTCTATTGGACATAATAATAAGAAATATGTGCTTAATATTGTATACTCTGGGCACAACTAAACTATGAGTCACTGATACCATCTCACTCTAATACTAGTATGTAAGCAAATACATTCCTACTATTTGTTTACACATTCAGGTTCAAAAAGGTAACAATCATAGGTGATGCAATTTCTATGACCACGACTGCAATACAATCAACATATCTATAATTTTTTTTCATATTTACTGAACATATCAGGCTAGAGAGGACAATTTAAAGAAATATGTTTTTAACCCATTCCATTGTAACACTTATACTGTTATTCAGGCTAAGGCTAACCTTATATATAATCGATAGAGCGAGTGTAGAGCGTTGATTCGCTGTGCTGCTTCTGGTACAGAGTTTAAATCCAGATCTGAGAGATAAACTATTTAATCTATTAACAGCCAAGAATTGACCCTATGGTATCTAGAAATCATCATGGGGCTCACCCAGTTCCCGCTAGCTGGGTTAAACCTGCCGGTTAAGCGCGATCAAGTCCCAATGACCTTCCTGCATAACAGTTGGCTTAGAAGCAATTCAGTCTCTACCTTATACTGAACACAAAACGCTGTTATTGTAGGATATATTATTTTATTTATTTGTTTGAATCTCAGGAAACTACACACTAATCTCTTGAAAAGAATAAAACAAAACGCGATCATTGATTCTTCTATCTGATTGCTCTTACAGCCCTCTCAATATATTTATTTATCAAATCACAAATAATGAATAAGTGAGAAGTTATCTGTCTTCAAAAACATCAATTCGAAACAGCAAAAGACAAAAAGTCATGACATGATTTAGAATCGGACACACATGTTTTAGCCATTATTATTCGACGGCTGACTACTACAACCAAATAGACCAATCTGTGTACAGTGTATAACATAGCTATGACTGCTATACACTAACTGACTGACTACTGGACTTAGGTACCTAACTCTCATAAATTTCTTTACCTTTGTAAACAATAATATCAATCAAATAACCGTAATATTTAATTATTTAAAACAAATTGAGTTATTATAATTGATTAAAAAGTTATTTCATTCTAACATTTATGTCTGAGATGTATTTTCAATCTATTTATTCAAAGATATAGAAGTTTTATATCTTTTTTCTTTTATTCCTCCTTTTATTTATTCATTTATCATTTGTTATTATATGTGTTTTTGTAATTTATTTTGTTTCACCTTCCTGATATATTAGGAGTGGATAATAAACTGGTCCTTAAAAATAACAATACCATGACTCAAAAAAAACCTAATTTTTCCATATGGTTATTTGAAAGTTCCATATGTTTAAAAAAATGAAAAAATGGATATTGGTAAAGCAAAGCATTCCTATCGTAATGATGGCATTGAAATTATTTTATTTACCATAAGAACATTTTTAAAACCTTGAAACTTTAACTTATGGCATTGCCCCCAAAAATAGTCAGTTCAAATATGAGACTATTAAAAAATGTTACTTCATTAAAAAAAAGATATGGAAAAGAAATATTTAGGAGTTCCTCAATCAAAAGCTTCAACCAATACCGTTGCTAATGAAGGCTTAACTCAAAAATATTAATGTCGCTTTTTTGAAGGAACGATTTTTGAACATAGACATCACACAGTAATGTGGAACATTTAAAAAAAAAAAATTAAATTATAGTATATAAATGGTAGTTTTCAACTTCAAAAATTTAGAGAAATATGAGGACCTAACTTAATATGTTGTTAGGATCCACATTCCCTTGTATAAAGATGATGGGAATGTTTTAACAAGAATTCTGATCCTATTTGAGTTCCATTAATTTTCAATCCTCTTTTAGCTCTGTTATTTCTTCTTCTAAACCCTAGTTTAATGGGTGAATAATATATGCGTGATCTTGGGAATCGATTTAGAGATATTTATTTTATATAAGTCTATTTCATTCACAAAAAATTAACAATCGAGTAAATCTAATTATAAAAAAAACTCAAAATAAAAGCTTTGACTTTAATGAAACCATTAATACTAAATAAGGGGCCGATCAGGGTATGTAGGGTCTCCTGGGACTCACTCAGCCTTTGTAAAGTTGGTACCCTTGATCTTTATCGCCAAGTGCCTTAGATAAATTTAAGGCTAGCCTTATTTTATTGTTTGAGGTAATAATTACATTACTGATAAATACGTTTTACTGTAGAAGTAGTGTAACAATATTGGCATGAAGGAGATGGTAGTTTTTTAATGATATGTGAATGAGTGAGCTCAGTGTACCCTAGTCTCGTGCGAGCCAGGACAACCTCCTCTGTACGACTGGTGACCAACCCCTTACTGTGTTTAAATCTATAAAGATTCTTTTATTCCCACATGGCTTTCTATCTTCCTGACATCGAAGTTTTTAGTTCGAATCCAGCTGTGGAAAATAAAGTATTAACAGCTGTAAATCCACTCTTTATGATCCGGAACCCATCATGTGGCACACATCTATGAAGATGTTTGGTATACTTCAAATAATGGGACCGTCCCTTATAACTGTGATCATGTCAGATAATCAATTTGAGATTGGTCGCTAAAGCAAGAATACAAGTTTTAGTTGACTTTTAAGAGTCATAAGTTGAAAAATATGATTCCCCAACTTCTTGTATCACTTAAGGATTATCTCAATCATAATGGGACAAGATATGATCAATGTTAACAATACCACCCATACTTTTGTTGTATTATGCAATATCCTTTGGGTCGTGGAGAATGCTCCGCCATCGAAGAATTTTGAAACTTTTTAATGTAATTAACAAAGAACAAAAACGTATTAATAATAAAAATACAATGAGACAACACACCTCTTGAAACACCTGATGGCACTAGCAAAGCAAATTTTATTTAATTTATTTTGCACTCCATTTAAAAATAATGGGGATTATAAAAAAAAAATCCACCCAAAAATCAAATTCCAGAGTTCAAAAGTCTGTAAATACTTTAATGCTATTTATTATTTACCAACACTTAATAATTCCTTTAGAGCATTCTCTAAGCTTGTTTACTAACACTGGACTTCTTAAAAAAAGCCTCAGTTTAGGTATTTATTTCAACGAAGAAAGATGACAGTGTCCTATGAAATTCTCGTAATTTTAAGACATTACTGGAAAAAAATTTCACAGCCGCTGAAGCAAATCGTGAAATTATTAAATATGAAGAGGAAGGTGTCCTTGACCAGCGCACTGCGCGGCGTTGGTTTGAAAAATTTAGCAGTGGAGATACGACGTTGGATAATGGCGATACGACGAAGAAGGGCCAATGGATATTGATGAGGTTCTGAAGGAAGCTGTTGAGTCAAATCCGTCCACAAATACTCGCGAACATGCCAGGGAGTGTGGTGTGTCGAAAGATACCGTTAGTCGCCATCTTCTCTCCATGGGGAAGGTGAAAAGTTCACTTTTTTTTTATACACCCCATTATTTACTAATTTAATAAATATTCCTAAAAAATACCGAATTCCTATAAAATTGAAAAAATAAATTGAAAAACTTATGACATTATGTTTATTAATTAATTTAAATAATGGTTCCAATATTAGTATATTGAAAATTAAAATTATGTACATTTCAGGTGCATATAGAAATAATATTTAAAATTTAAAGGGTAAACTTACCAACGGAAGCTTTAATCAACAGAATCTTTAAAAATAGGTGGTGAAAACCTATTCGAGCATCGGTATACAGATTTGAAGGAAATGCTACGATCAGATCCCTACATCACTTTGAAGGTAAAAACAAGGTCGCTTTAAATAATGCTCTCTGCCCGGGAGACATATAGCTCTACAGATTGAAAGTGGTTTTTGTCGTTTTTAAGAAGTTGATGATTGAAAGGTTAACAATTTTATCTGATTTTACAGCATTTTATAAATTTAACTATTTTTGATGCGCTTTAGGAGAATATCTTCCAAAAATAAGGAAAATTCAACCCTTCCTAAGGACGCCGTAGACGCTCCGATCTTAGAAGATAGTGCGTTCCCTACGTGACCGGGACTCACCCTGAAGTTATCCTAGGGACACGTACTCCAAGATTTCCTTACTATCTCCCCAGGATGGCTGTCATCCGCTTATCCTAATTGGTAACAAGCCTCCCTTAATGCTAACTCTAATTAGCTGGCAAGGTCTATCTGATATCGGTCCCTTCAGGGAAGTTGTCTCCAGGTCGGAGAAATATAATCCGAAATATCTCTGAAGTGTTCTCCGACTGTTGGCAGTTAGGAAGATCATCTTATAGACCAAGCCTTAATGAACCGAGTATGTTACAGCTCATTAACTGTAGACAATCTAAAATCAGCTTAGTCTTAACATAGAATATTAGCAGTTTGTTATAGATGATCCCATATAACAAAGAAGCTCATTGCATACAGATCTGGTTTACTGATCTCTAGATCTCGGGCTCGAGACATACTATAGAAGATATATAATTTTTTTTTTTTTTTTTTTTTTAAATGATTTTATTGAATTGTACAACTGTAATATTATACATCTAGTACAAAGGCTGTATGAATAAACAAATGCATGAAAGGACGTGTAGAGGCACTACCCATTGGCAGCACTCTAACTACATTTCTATTATAGAAGATCTCGAGGCCATCTTCTCTTCAGACGCCTAGGAGGATTGTCCGGGATGGAATTGGAACCAAGGATGGAAACTAGTGGGTTTGGATGGGCCTGGAGTTTATTATGGAATGATAGGTATCTGGAATGGGCTAAATCGGTAACATATGGAACGTTCAGGTCATTATGGATGGTTTTATTTGTGACAAAATAAGGAGCGTTTAGGATTTTGCGAAGGATTTTGGATTGCAAGGATTGAATACGAGAGGAATTTGATGGTTTGGTGGAGCCCCATAGTTCAATTCCGTAAGTCCATATAGGTCTTATAACAGTAACATAAATAAGTCTTTTGTAATTGATTTGAAGCTTTGAGCGTTTGTCTAGTATGTGTTGAAGTAGTCGGAAGCGTCGAGCTGTTTCTTGTCTTTTCAGTCTTGTGTGAGGGTTCCAAGTTAGACGTTTGTCTAAGTTGAGTCCTAGGTAGCGGATCTGTTCAACAGGGATAAATGGAGTACTATTAAAGGATACAGTTGGACAGGAAGTCAAGGGTTTTCGGCGAAGGGTAAAGGTAATTTGATGGGACTTTTTGGAATTGATTTTAATTCTCCAATATATATAATTTAATCTGTTAACTGTGGGATCTGAATACTCTCCTGGGGCTCACATGGCCTCAAAGGAGAGGAAACATGGCGGTATTGTGTGATCTATCAAAATCACCTAATTATTGCACAACCCACGAATTAATTTAAAGTGCATAGACAAATAAAATATTTTTAACGTGGATTTTTCTCTGATATATTACAATGATGTATGCTGTTTAGTAACAGTTTTATGATGATTTGGCTAATCTGACGATGTACAGTGGTTGTCCTATATTTTGCCTATCCAGGTATAATTAGGATAGATATCATTAACAATTACCTGACACCATATAGCCTCGGGGATTCCATTTTACGCCCCTCTCGAAGGAAAGTATAACCAAGTATTTCTACTCCTTTTAAAAGAAAAAATTCTAATGCTCCTGACGGGTTGCGAACTATAAATCTTGGGCGGTGATAACTGTTTTGCTTACCACCACACCACAGACCCTAAATAATAATTGTTGGTTAATATTACCAGAGATGAAAGGAAATCTTCTTTGTTCTGTTAATCTTAAAATATTGCCTTCATCGGTATTAACAACGGCCCTGTAAATGGGAATGGTTCAAAGAGTTAAGTAAAGGATAGTAATCGCCCGTTTAAGGCCTTTTTAAAAAAATATATATTTATTGAAATTTGCAACTGTATACTGTAAATGTCCCGACATAGAGGTAAGTAGAGAAACTACCCTGTGGTAGTACTCAAATTAAAAGTTCAACTTAGAAGGTCACGAGGCCATCTTCTTTTGAGACGCTTTGGAGGAATGTCAGGAATTGAATAGGTTGCGAGGTTTGAAACTAGTGGGTTTGAGTGCAAATGAAAAGATTGATATCGGGCCAAATCAGCAACAAACGGGCCATTAAGGTCCTTAGGATTACTTTGTTAGGAACAAAGTAAGGAGCATTGAGGATTTTACGAAGGATTTTGGATTGTAAGAATTGAACACGAGAGGAATTCGATGGGTTAGTGGAGCCCCAAAGCTCCATTGCGTATGTCCAGATGGGTCTAATGATTGTCATCTATATGATTCTTTTGTAGTTAATCGGGAGCTTAGAGCGTTTGTCTAGTAAATGTTGAAGTGGCCTGAAACGCTGAGCTGTTTCTTGTCGTTTCAGTCGAGTATGAGTATTCCAAGTTAAGCGTTTGTCAAGGTGTCGTTTAAGGCCTGAGTTCATACTTTGATTTTTTTTTCGTCATTTCGGCCATCATTGATGAAATATTGATCAAACTAAATCAACAATGTTAATCAATTTTTCGTTATTGTTTTTTTGGCTCAGTGGTAGAGAACTGATTTGCAATGCCTAAAATCCTGGTTAAAATCTCGCTGCTGGCAAGACTTTTAGACTGTTAGCGGGCGGGGATGGATCATATGACCTCTAGAACCCTCCAGGGGCTCGTCCAGCCTCTATAAACTGTAGGTAACGCAAATAAGGAGGACAAATCTGACACAAATGAAATATCACCTTTCTGCACAACCGATGTCCATAAAATAGTAAAATCTCTACCATGTACTGAACCCCAAATCCATTTACCGGTTTTTTATTTTATTTTGGAATTTGTTTTTAAGTAGATCCTTATGGATTATTTATGAATTGTTAATATAATGTGGCAATTTTTCTGGTTGATGTTTTTTTTTTCTTTATTTCCAGACTGTATGATTACTCATACAATATATTGAAAATGTGAATCAGAAAATCTAATATGAAAATATACCACTGCAATTTTGAGTAGAGCAAAAAAAGAGCCTTTTTTTTTTGCAGTCCATACTGTGCTATGACTCAACAGATTCACAAATTCGTTCCGCTGTTACATCAAATAAGGCTTACTGGCTACTTAGGGGAGACATATCTGGCACACCCTTCATTTCCTCCCCTAGAAACATAGGAATACAATAAAAAACTAAACGATCAGAGGCAATGATATGAGGGTGTATAAATCTAACGAGTAAGGAGTGATATGAAAGAACTAGACTCGATATAAAATGGACTGATTTATAGCCAACACTCAAACTAAAACACATCCTGTGTAAGCTCCAGGGGGCCGGCTATCGCCTCTACCTTATATAAAAAACCCATCGCCCCTGGACTCGCTGCTCTGTATTGTGTTTACATCCTTATAAATATCCTCTGAAATAAATAGTTATTATTTTTATTTAGTTTATTTCATTTAATAATAAATATGCCACGATTTTAATAAATATACGGAAATAGTTCATGGGTCGATGGTCCATTATGTCACTTGATTAGTATCAAGTTGAATCTTCGTGCGAAAATTCTCGATTGTGGTAGCTAAAAGAGGCAGCAAGGATAAAATATGTCGATTTGATAATTCTCAAAAATTTATTACTAACTGGTATTTTTTTGTTAAATCTCAAGATAATTATCTACATTATTTGAAAAAATATTTGTCCTACAAAATGTATGGTTTGATCAAAGAGTCCCCTCCTTCCAATATGTATCGATAACGAAGTCAAAAAAAAAAGAAGTAAAAAAAAAACAATCGGTTACTAATTAATTTTGATGACTTGAAGTTATTATATTGGTATATCATTCAATCTATATATACAAAAATCTTCTGTCACGATGTTTGCGGCCTCGTGCCGGTTCGAGTAAAAACCGCCTTCAGCGGACTCAGCCCGATGTAGTGCCTTAAAATACCGAAAGGTAATGGAAGGTATTTTATTTATATAGAAGCTGTAGTTTTTTTTTTACTATTTGTAAATATACTTTCATATAATAAAAGAGGTATCGGAAAAGAAAAAAACCACGATGTTTCTAATCTCCAAAACTACACGACCGATTATAATGAAATTTCGCACAGATATGTAATATTGTCCAACTTATAGCATATGTTTTATTTCGATTAATTACCGCGATATATTTTTTTGCAAAATTGTATTTTTTTCTAACCTACTGCATTTCTGATATGTTGCAAGGGCATGTCTGAGTAGTTTAAATCCATATTTACAACAAAAAAAGAAACCGACGGGAATACTTTTGGAGTTCTTTCAGTTTTTGGCCTGTATCTCCTAATCGGTGCGTTTTAAAGCTACAGAGCTGTGACAGGGCTCGAATCATAAAAATTTTAATCTACATTAAAAATGGTTACCTATGTTATTTATCAAAAACGCACCAATTAGGAGATCTAGGCCAAAAACTGAAATAACTACGAAAATTTCGTGGTTTTTCGGCCACCAAAAGATTTCCCATCTGTTTTTTTGGTAGCTAAGTTGGATTTCCACTAGTCAGACATGCCCTTACAACATATCAAAAATGTTCTCCTTAATTTATTGCAACCTAAACACTTTTTTTTTACCCGGCCGCATGCCTATTTATGTTTCATACAAGTTGTCCACCGTTTGTTAACTGGGTGATGCTTCAATGGGAGTTCTAAATTTTGTATAATCAAAGGTATAATTAGGATAGGGTTCTTCAACGAGTACCTGCCACCACACAGATTTTAGACCGCGATTTTACGTACCTTGCGAAGGACGGCATAACCAAGGATTTTTAAAAAATCCCTGGGTGACCTGCTTGGCCGTGTATTCCCGACCTTAAGTATATGATGTTGTAATGCTTACCACTACACCACATGTGACCCTACAACTAAATGTTAATGCTTAATAATTAAAATTATCTCTTGAATTTATAATTCTTTTTCTCTCTTTATACTTTAAAATATATTGATAAGTACGTAATTTCTTTATTTTTTTTAAACAAACTATAGAACTTTAGACAACTTATAATCTCAAGCACACGTGTTTAATTTTCCAAGTTTCAAACTCAAAGAGCTCTCGTATTGAAGTATCCGATATTGTAAACTATAGCGAACCTGGCAAACAATGGTCCCCTAGAGACTTCAAATATTCTACCTCTCAAACTTTTTCTAACTTGTTTTCGTTTCGTAGCGGCTCATTGAACCAAAACAGGTCTTCGCAGAAAAAAACAAAAATTGGTCGGCATCCAAGACAAACATTTCAGTTATGATTTGATTAAGGGAAAAAAAGAATGCCTGTAGAAAAAACAAGTGATAAAACGAGGGAAATTTGGATACGGTGATACAAAGTTTGGGCGATCAGTCTTCATTTATTTCAGAAATATTAACAAGCGCAGAAAGGAAGACTTTTTCTTTATAAATTCATTCATCATTTATTCCTATTGTAGTCCTAAAAAATAAGTTTCAGATCATTAATTATTTCCTCTATTTATATATTTTTCTATTGGTTTTTTTCAAAATATTAGAAAAACTAAAGACGCGCCCCTGCTTTGCACGGGTATGATGACATATTATGCCTAAATGTTTGTCTGCCTAATGTATTTTATTATGTAGCTATTATAAACAGAAAAAGATTACCGCTAACAGACAGAAACAGCCAATAACTCTGTCTTCGATGAAATCTCCCAGGTGTTTATACTTTTTCCAACATTTCCGACAATTATCGTTATATATTTCAGCACAAAACCGTGACAAATTATATACCTAAACCTTCCTGGTGAATCACTCTATCTATTGGTGAAAACCGCATGAAAATCTGTGCAGTAGTTATTGAGTGTACAGCGAACAAACATGGGTAAGGACTTCGTATTATAATATGTATAAATAGAATAGAGATATTAGGCAGCATCTTCGGTGAAACCTCCATGGGGCTATACTTTTTCCAACATTTCCGACAATTATCGTTATTTTGGGACATGCCCCCCCCCTCGAATTCACATTAGTTGATATTGAAGTGAATTTTTTGTTGGTTTTCAACAAGAAAAACACGTTTTACATACCAAAATTATTCATTGTATCGAATGTTTTCTCAATGGGTGCATTTATTAGAATTCAGATGGAAAAACCACAATGCTAAGCCTTTTCAACGTCTTGGTGTTGGTCTTAGTGTCTGGTGTCTGGCCAGATGTTGAACGTCTTGGTGTTGAGCTGCTGTCTCGGGTTATGAGCCTGTTTGGGCTGTTTGACATATAATGATTGTGGGATGTATTGCACTTTCTTATTCGAGATGTGATTTATCTAACTTTTTTGGGTGTTGATAATGCCTGAATAGGTGAAACGTCGACTGGTAATTGTTTGTTTTACTCCAGAATTTTGAAACATAAGGCTTTCCGTTGTGGTTTTTCCATTTGCATTTTAATACCTATTTTATCTTCTAAAAAATTTATCATGTACAATGCGGTATTTGGAAAGTTATTTAGACGAGTGCAGTATGAATCCTTATCAACTTATATACTTTATTTAGGTACTTTACGCAAAAAATTAACACGCGTGAAAATAATTTTATATTTACAATATCTACATAATAAAATACATTAGACAGACAAAACATGTAGGCATAATATGCCTTAATACCCGTGCAAAGCCGGGGCTAGTAAACAATAAAAAAGAAATAAAATCTGAAAATCAATTTGTGCACGATAGTTACTTGATAGACATTATGCTCATCAACCACATTTTTCCCCGGATAAAGAGTCACTGTTTTATAGAGGCTGAGTGAGCCACTGCAATTTTTTCCATAACGGGTTTCCAAATTCGTGACTTTTTATCTATCATACTACCAGAATCCATCTGAGGGCCTAAGTATTAGAACATGCGAACCCATAACGCAATGCCGACAAACAACACCTAGATCTACTTCTCAATCATTTATCAGTCGACTCATCCTGAACTAATTATCTTTTTAACTAACTAGGCTCAAAAGTTTGCAAGCTCATTTTAATCCTCTTAATGATATCGTTTTAATTATAACAAACGGTTGGATATTACACGTTGAGTAACTTCCTGTATCGGAATGCATTCAGTAACTTATTTTCTAATAGCTTAACACGTCATTCGTCTATGAATTTTATTGAACACATTATACACCCATATAAAAAAGATGGAATATTATTGATTCATAAATTTCAAGTTTTATATTTCGCGACAAAAGACGAGAGGCAAGTAATGTCGATATCAAAATAACAAGCATTTGTTACCTTCAACCACGCCTTCATTTACTGACGAATTAAATTATATCAATATCACCGCTTTTTCTGCTACTGACAATTTCTTCGTCTTATCCGAATTTACTTGGAGCGCTACGATTAAGCGTGGATATATAAGGAATGATGAAAATTGTTCAACATATGATTCCAAGAAAACAATTGCCCTCCAAAACCGGAAGTGATACTTAACACTTCCAGATTTGTCCTAACTTATTAGTTACTATATCTATATCACGGAAATATTTCTGATTTTGCTAATAATCATATACTTCCTCGTAAAATATTATTTACTGATAAAATAATATTTCAGTCTCGGGGATATTTTACAACTGCGGATATTCCAAAAGGCTAAGTGGCTAAGTTTTTAAATAAGTCGATACTTGCCCCTCCCCACAAAATGGCATAGCTCATTAGTCGGGAATCAGAAAAGTTCTTGAATAAACCATTAAAAAGTTCTAGGACTCCTAAGTTGGAAAAATGATTCATTTTTGTCCTGACAGAGGGCGGCCACATTTAATATTCCTGAAGGACACGGGATCTTTGTATTAGAGGTCCTGCAACTTCTTCCTGCATCCTGCCACCTCCTAGCTGTCGAGGACCGTGATGGATGGATGCTCATCCTTCAGCCCAGCTTATGCCAAGATTTTCTTTTACTAAGAAAAAAATCTTTTTATTAAATCTTAAAAAGTGTTAGAGGTTTTAGGGGGATTTAGAGAGGGCCTCATTTTTTTCCCCCTTAAAAGTATTTACGAGATTATTATAAACTAAAAAAATACAAAAATTAATAAGGGTTTGCTTAATTTTTTTTACTAAGAAACAGACAAGAAACTGCTCAAAATTTCTGATTACTTCAACAGTTACTAGCCAAATGCTCTGATCTACCAATAAATTACATAAAACTTATATACATGACTGTTATAAGATCTCTTTGACTTAGAATTTGGGGGAGTTGAACTTTGGGGCTCGACTAAGCCATCAAATTCCTCTCGTATTCAATCCTTACAATCCAAAATCCTTCGTAAAATCCTCAATGCTCCTTACATTGTTACGAATAAAGTCATCCATAACTGTCCCATTTGTTGCTGATTTGGTCCGAATCTGATAATAATTCTTTCACGACAAACTTTATTCCTACTCAAACCCACTAGTTTCAAACCTAGCTACCTCTTCAATTCCAGATCCTCCGAGGTATATGAAAGGGAATGACCTCGTATCTTCTAACCTGCATTTATTATTTAAGTACTACCACTGTCTAATTTCACTACTTGCCTTTATCCATGCCATAATATTTTATAAAATTTACTTGTTGTATTGCTATAATACAGTTGTAAATTTCAACAAATAAATGCAAATTAAAAAAAAAAATTAACACTAAAATTATTATCCATTTCGGAGCTCAAATAACAAATAAATATTGCGGTGATAATTAAAATTAAAAAAAAAAATTTCTTGTATAGATTTATTTAACTATTTTCCACCCAAAATTCATATAATGATATGCTTTGGCCATTTTTAAATCGATAATTAAATATTAAAATTATTCTTTAAATATTTTTATTTGAAAATTAATACAATCAATAACAAAAAAAAAAAATATTACAATTATTCATTTTGTCTTTTTTATCGTATAACAATATAATATATAGGTATTATATTGTTTAGTTGAGAAATATTTTGTTATGAATAATTATTATTACACGGGGTCTAAATTATCTAATATGAAATGCCCATTCCAATATCTCAGCGATCCTCCCCTGACAAGACAGGTAATGAGGAAGAGGTAAATATATTTGCACGGAAACAAGAAAATTTATAATTAGTTTGAGGGGGGCCCTAAATTGGTTGGGGGCGTTTGTTTAAGCCCCTGGCTTCGCAAGTTAGTGAAGTTCATATCTCAACTGGAGGCCCTTCCTGTATCGGAGCCTGTGTCATACTCGGACGTTCGTGTGTATATAAATATATATAATGGCTCGCTTTGATGCTCCTTATCGCTGTTCTGTTTTATCTCCAGTCTCGTTTATGTTAGCATTCATCTTTACTCTTCCTGGTTATAGGCGATAATCTGCTAGCTTCATTTCCTGGCGGATGGGTCATAAAAAAATAAAAAAGCTTGTGTTCCTGGTCAATCAATAGATGAACGATTCTTTTAAAGGTACTTCAGAATATTCTGTGAAGCTTTTTAACGTATACTTGTTATGTCAAGTTCATTTTCATCATTAATAAAAAAAAGATATAATAATAATGAAATGCTTTAAGACAAAAAAGGAGCTCAGTAGGTCTACCTAGGTCTGCTCTAGCTCTGGGTCGCCATGCTGAAGTTCGAATCCCGCTGCTGGCAAAACATTTATTTATTCTTTTAGCAGCGGGAGATGGATCATTTGGGATCTAGGACCCTCCTGGGGCTCATCTAGCCCTTATAAAGTGGATACCCCAAATCAGGGGGGAAATCTGGCGGTTTAAAAGTTTAAAAAATTGTTTTATATATATAAACTTTAGCATGGTTAGGGATAATATGAATTTCATGTAAGATGATATAATTGCTAAAAGTCAATTACTGTCTTATATACTGGCCTATACAGGAATGGACACTAGTACCCAGCCATGGTCAGGAGAAGACAGTACCACTAAAGAACAAGGTAAGGACAATTCCTTTTGCAGCAAGGAGCTGACACATTATCCTTTTAAAGGGGACAGGTCCTGCGGAGGATCGGGTGTCGTGAACTCGCTTTCCATTCCTTTTGCACACTTTTCCCTCCGCCGCCTCAGTCTCTATAAAGTCCTGAATTTTTATACCTTCACCCACCCCAGCCGGAATCACGTTGTGCGCCTTCTTGCCTCTCTAAGGACGCACAAGGTACCTTTGAATCCGGAATCGCATTATCTATGTCCCACATCGATATTCTCCATCTATAGCCGCATTCGGACTCTATGGAGTCCCATGAAAGCGGTGTTTAGGTTCCTGTTTACGCCCCTTCTTAATGGTGGGTTAAACAAAACGAAAATTCAAAATGATGAATAGTCTGGTGCAAAAAGTCACTGAACTATTGTAACGGGTATAGTCTTTGGTATTCATAATATGTACTTATATACAATAGTTTTTTGTTTTGTTTTCAATACATCATTTTGTTTAAATATTAAAAAGAAGAAAATGGTCCAAGTAAGAATATAATAATTCTCAAATAACAGAAAACCGTTATGACTTACATTCCAAGTCTTCAGGTCTGAATTAATATAATACATTTAAAGAAAGGTATAAAGCACTTTAAACATAAATTTATATCAATAGATATGATAAAACGAAATAAAAAATAAAATAATTGGATATAATATAGTAATTATAGTGATAAAATTAATATTAATAATTTATTTAGATGACAAATATTATATCAGTTACTAGCGACCCGACCCGGCTCCCTTCATGTATTAGGACATATTATGCCTACATGTTATGTCTGTCCTTCAATCAATCAATCAATTTGATGCTACGAATACGTGGATTAGATTTAAATGTGACAAAATGTCTACACTACATCAAGTATGTAAATGTATTTTATTATGTTGATATTATATACTTATCATAAACTATTTAAGGTGATAAGGAGTAATACTTTGGCTTTTCTAAATAGCTTTTTGAATACCGCATTATGCGTAACTAATTTTTTAGAAGATATAATAGGTATATTATATAGGTATAAGAAGGATGAGAAGTTGGGAAAAACGACTTCATAAAAGTAAAAAACGGATATGGAATAGAAAAGAGATAGAGGTTGCCGAAATCTCCAAGTATCGCTCATATTATGAAGGAGACATGGAAGGGGTCCATGAAGACAACCAGAAGAGGATGTTAAGCCACCAGATGAAGAAGGGGTGTCTATTCAATAGAGAAGCTTAAGAACCACAAATCGTCAGGAATAGACGACATACCAGTAGAACTTATTAAGTATGGTGGAGACAGCCTAGTGAAGGCCCTCCATAATCTCATCATGGAAACCTTGGTCAAGAAAGCTATCCCGGGGGAATGGAGAAAAACGCTAGTATGTCATGTATTCAAAAAGGGAGATTCCTTTGAATGTAGCAACTACAGAGGCATGTATCTCTTCTCCCCAATGAGTGTGCTCTCAAACATCCCAAAAAAGTGCTCTCAAACATCCCAAAAAAGTGCTCTCAAACATCCCAAAAAAGTGCTCTCAAACACCCGCTCTTCCTTACTCACGCTCACGCTTGCTTCCATACGCAGAAAGAGAAATAGGCACATACCAAAGCGGATTCAGAAGAGGCAAATCCACAAGAGACCAGATGCTCTGCCTAAGGACAATATTGGAAAGTATCAAACCCATCACCTATTTCTTGACCTAAAGGCGCTAGGCCAATTCAAGTCTCTTAAGTCTGATCAGAATGACTATGACCGACCTTAAATGTTTCATCCAAATACATAATGATCGCAGCGCGAGTTCCCCATCAAACGGTGTATGTCAGAGCGACGAACTATCATGTCTATTGTTTAACCTGGCCTATTGTTTAAGTCAATTAGATACTCTGAAATTCATACAATGGGGGCCATAATAAATAGATCCGTGCAGCTCCTTGCTTATGCAGACGATATCGGTATAATAGGAAGATCTAGACCGTCGGTCGAAGAAGCGTTTCTCTCTCTGGCAGAGGTAGCAAGAAAACTTGGTTTGGTGGTTAACCAAGACAAGACCAAATACAACGTAGCTCAAGAGCACCCAAGACACCCGGGAGACAAGGTGGAATGCGGACCTTTTCTCTTTGAGTGGGTCTCAGAGTTCACTTTTCTTGGATCCCAAGTTTCAAGTACTAACGCCATCGGAGTAGAAACTAGGAGAAGACTATTGTCTGCAAACCGTGCCTATTTCGGGCTAAGAAAACACCTAACAAGTAGGATTATAACAAGGAAAACAAAAATCATCCTATACAAAATCCGTTTTCGCCCAGTGCTTACGTATGGAGCGGAAACATGGGCAATGACAAAAGACGCACACGGAAATGTTCTTGTCGTCAACCGCAGGATCATCCGAAGAATATTTGGGCCCGTCTATGTTGATGGAAGATGGAGGCTAAGAAAAAATGAAGAGGTGTACGATCTTTATGTTGAGCCTGACGTGACCAGTTTTATCAAGCGGTCCTGATTAAGATGGGCTAGACATGTGGCGAGGATGAGCGAGGAGGAAATACCAAAGCGTGTGGTGGCGGAGTTCATTAACGGACGGAGGAGAGTCGGCCGACCAAGACTGCAGTGGACTGACTTTGTGGCTGAGGGAGTCTAGAACATGGGATTCCGCAACTGGATGACAGCAACACTCAACAGGGACTACTGGCGGAAGCTAATTGAGGAGGCCTTGACGCGTCAACGTGTTGTTGAGCCGAACCAATAATAATAACTATAATAATGGGAATATTAAGCTATCCTTAAAAGATCTATAAAAGTCAAATATTCTACCCTGCATTATTTGGTTATATCTGAAAATGACTAGGCAGCGTCTTCATTGCAAACTTGCAGGCGGCTATATTTTTCCAACACTTCCAACAATTATCGTTTTATTTGAACGAATTTAAACCAAATCTTGACATATTACATGCCTAAACCTTCTTCATGAATGTATTGATGAAAACTGCATGAAAATCCTTGCAGTAGTTTTTGATTTTATCGTGATTATACAGACAGACGCGGCGGCGACTTTGTCTTATAATGTGTATAGGTTATATTCTATTTGTATTAATATATCTAATTATTACTCAATTTCTTTATATTTTTAATTTTGATTACTTGGAAATATTAGATAATACAAATAGGTTAGAACAATATTTATATTGGCATTAGACATAAATAAAGTCATAAAAAAGTTAAATAATAATAATTAAAAACATAGAGAAAAAAATTGTATATAATTGTTCCAGTACTAATTCAGCAAGTTGTCCCTTCGAGTGGAATTAATTCTGTAATTAATATTACAGAATTAATTCATGATTAATTAATGTAATTATGGAAAAAGTTTATATTTATAACCAATCCTTAAAAATATTATTTGAAACGTTTATTTCTTGATGAAAAGATGGCCGAAATCATCTCATTCACCATAACTACACTCTTAACTCCATAATAAAGCTCGCAAGTATTTTTATTTATGAGAACATTCAAAAAGAAATCGAATGGAAATTTAAAACTTCTTCTGACTTAACATAAAGCGACCTGCGGAACTGATAACAAAAAAACCTGTACCACTACACCCCGTGAATGGGTCTGGGGCTCAGTAAATGGTAGAGACTATACTGGTTTATGGACAACGGTTCTGCAAGAGGTGACTTGTCCTAGGTCACGCTCAACCGGCAGATTTTCCCCCTTATTTTGGGTAGGATATTTTTACAATATTATAGAGATTGGGTGAGCCCCAGGAGGGTCCTAGGTCCTGTATGATCCATCTTCAGCTGCAAACATACTAAAACAATGTCTTGTCCGCAACGGAATTTGAACCAGTATTTCCGGCATGGCAACTCAGTGCTCTACCACTGAGCCACTCCTCTCCCCTGGAACTGATAAAAAGGTTGGCTCTACATTAAAATCATATTTTGGATCCTTTATTGTCTATGTATCAAGTTATTTTTAATATCTCTGGTATAATATCCAATTAATGGAGATACACCACTTCGACTTCATAAAAATATGAGAGAGAAAATGATGTTATTAATTATGATAATAATATAATCATTTTCTATCGCATATAATAGTTAGCTTCTAAAGTGGAGTACATATTTCCTAACATTTTGCAAGGATAGTAATTTTGCTGTTTTTT
This sequence comes from Troilus luridus, assembly GCA_964056705.1. Classification (NCBI taxonomy): domain Eukaryota; kingdom Metazoa; phylum Arthropoda; class Insecta; order Hemiptera; family Pentatomidae; genus Troilus; species Troilus luridus. The sequence continues at coordinate 193,282,804 of OZ057412.1, read as the reverse complement.
TCCCTGTTTAAAATCCTATCTAAACATAATCCCAAGATAAATAACATTAGACTGTCTGAGCGGAATCTTTTCTTTAAGTAAGATATAACTGCCAGTGTACCTTAACCGGGGGGAAGCAAATTGCTCTAGAACATTTAAAAAAAAAGAAAAAAGTGTAATAAAAGAGGAAAGATATCCACTTTTAAAATTCACAAAAAGGTAGAAGATGAGCTATTAAAAGACCAAAAGCGGGCGTAAGATAATTATGTTAATGGCAGTGGAATAACAAATTATTGAATTATATTCCTTAATGTCCTCTCCTAGTCCCGTAAAAGTAACAAAAACCGAAAAGGAGATGAGAGAGAGAGCTCGGAACATAAAGGAAATGCCCGGGTAATCCTGGCTTTAGCCCCGGTAACAACCCTTCCTATTAATTCGTCGTTAGTTGACTCGACTTCTGAGGGATCGATCCACGCCCTCAATTTTTTTCTCTCTTTTGTTTTATTTTTCCCTTTTTTCTTCTCTTTTTTTTTTTTTTGTTTCCGAATGGAAGAGTCAGCTTAAATACCGGATAATCCCTAAAAGGGTGGTGGAGCTATCCGAGGAAAATCTTTTAAGTTTTCCCTCGAGAGAGTTGGAGATCTATCGGATCAGAACGAGAACATAATAGAGACCTCCTGAAAGGGCTGCAGAAGGATAGCAACTCCTTCATCCTTTGAGATGAGCCCTACGTCCCTCGGAGCACTAATATTTTCTTCGTCAACATTTCTTTATGGGGTCTTCTCTAATCATACAAGATAAAGAAAGATTTGATACACAGAAAAATAATTTTTGAATAATATTAGCTGAAAAAAAAAAATGGTTCGGGTATAGGTCAAAAAATTCTCTTATATGGAAGAACTGTTTATTTGGAAAATGACGTTTCTACCTACACTGCAGGGCTTCTTCAGGTCTATTATATTAGGATCACACTTGATACTAGACTCGACTGTCTCGACTTCAGTCTATCACACAAGTGTGATCCTAATATAATAGCCCTGAAGAAAACCTGCAATGTGGGTCTAAACGTCGGCTTACAAATAAACAGTTCTTCCCACACAAGTGGATATTTTGACCTATACCCAGACCATTTTCTTCCTCAGAAAAAAGATGATTATTATATCCATTATGAGAAAATAAATTAATTCTTAAAAACTACAGAAACAACATTACAAAGTAAACTGTACTAACTTGAAAACTCACTGGTGACATCTCTACCATTCTAACAAAATGGCATGTGTCTATTATCAGTCAACACAAATCCAAGTAAGTATGTACTGTAAACATTGCAAGTGGTAATCGTTTAATAATATCCCACTGATTCCTGTAGAATAGATCAGGTACTTAGAACTACACCTCGACAAACGTATTACTTGGAATCCTCATATTAGACTGAAACGATAAGAAACTGCTCGCCGTTTCAGGCTACTTCAATATTTACAGGACAAACGCTCTAAGCACCCAATTACTTACAGGAGATTCATACAGATGACTATTATGAGCACTATTAGAACCTACGGAGTAGAGCTTTGGAGTTCCCTTTGAAAACTTGGAGGTCCCAGTATCATTAAGACACTCAAATTAAAAAAAATAAATATTAATAGCCGGTATCGTTTCAAACCATGAAGGGCATTGGGGTTAGTACATAGTAGAGACTGTATTGTTAATAATATATTTGTTATAATAAAAAAACGGTTGAACTTGAACCAAAAAAAAATGACTTTTTGAATTTAGACACTAGCTATCTTACATATGCAACCATAGTTCTAACCATTTTTTCTCAGTTCCATGAATTTTCAGATATGCTTTATTGGTTTCAGAACAATCATAAATAAATTGAGGCTTTTAGCTATCTATGTTGTTGTAGCTTATCATTTTTCATCTTCGCTGCTAATATCTACCGATAACGAAGAACATATTAATTCATACAGGAAGACTAGAAATGTGTAAATTATCGCTATAATTATAAACGATATAATTTAATACTATAATGCCATCAAGTTGAATTCGAGATTTCTTTTAAAAGTTAAAAGTTAATTTGTATCTATAAAAAAAAATAGTTTAAAAAATAATTTCTAAACGAAATTATTCAGCCGAAGTAAAACGCTTGTCATACCTTTTAAAGATTACATGTATTGATTACCCAAATGACCCAAATAAGTGAACTGTCTTGAAGAGATTTAATATTTATTGTTCGATTCAAACTAACCCGACAAATTGGAAATAACAAAACATTTTGCAGCATAAGTTTTAGGAATGTGTAGGGTAGGTTCTCTGAACAATGCAGCCAAATAAATTCCCATCGATTTACAGTTCCGAGTGGGTAGGTTGAACCTTTTTTTTTTTTGGTTTCATGTTTTTAACTCGGAAACGGTGCATCGAACAGAAAATTAATTTTGCCACGAAATGGAAGAGAATTCCATTCCTTTTAAATTGATATAAGTGAACACTTTTTCTGTACTTTATACAGTTTAGGAAATATCTTAAATATATTTTCTAAATTATTCTTATTATAAGAAACATCAGTGGTATGAATGTTGCATAGACATTAATTAAAAAACAAATAATATACCAACAAATATTATTTATTTATCTAAAATTGGTAAACATTAACAACAGTTTAAATATCAAATAATTCTGATTAAAGAAATTCCATGTGTTATTTTTTCTTACTTTTCCTAGCTTATATATATTAAAATGTATGAGAAATATTGTAATTGTGTAAATATTTGAGTTAGAATTTGTATAATCCTAAGAGTCAAATAAACCAAATCTGATAAATGGTTCTGTGTTTGTGTTGTATTGTTGGCTCAAAAATAGATGTAGTGAAAAAACTGAAATTAAATGTTGAACACATGCTTGGGACGTCATGTACAATTTCACCTAAATCGATCAATTGATTCATTATTAAATGTTTCTAATTTTCATTAAAAAGATGCGCATATATAAAGATCTAAATCTTAATCTTAATTAAATCTTTATATACATAAATAAATATGTAATGATCATTACACAGGCCAACGATGAAAAAACTTTTGTACTGAAAATACCTTATTCCTATAGGTTTTAGGGTGCGGAATCCAAATATGATATTAAAAAAGCTGTATTAACCACAATTACTTCACATTTTATTGTTAAATTTATTAAATCAAGCGTTTTTAAAGAATTGAACAGCTTTAATATTTAAAATAAATAACTGAAAAACTAGGTCTATTGGTGTGGATGAAGTTGGTAGCACTGCTGAAACAGATTTGCAGGGCAAACAGCTGATATTTTGTTTACTGTCAACCTAACCTCACTTTCACGTTTCCTGTACATGTGCTCAGTACATTGTCAAATCGCGGTTGTAAAAACTCTGCTGATAGTTTTTGTTATATTTGAGTTTGTGATTAAAAACCACCAAAGAAACATTACAGGCTTTGTCAAGAAGGTTTATCTATCACACTTTTGAACTAAACTTGGTGATCAGGATAAATCTTGGGCATTGCATGAGGTATGTTATGTATGTGTCGAAAATCTAAGAAAATGGTCGAAAAACGAGAAAAAAACCTTTAAATTTGCTGTTCCTATTATACGGAGGAAGCCAAGAAATCATTCCGATGATTGTTACTTTTGCAGTGTCGATATTACTGGCCATAACTCGAAAACCAAGAAGGTAATAAGCTACCCTAACCTACCGTCCGCCATCCGACCAATAGGGGACGGTGTTGATTTACCGGTCTCTGAACAACCAGATGATTTAAATTCTATTGTACCGAAGTATTTTCTGATGTAGAATCGGAGTTAGATGACCAAGATAATGAAGAATTCCAATGTTTTACAGAAAATGTAGATCATTAACTGTTTACTCAAATCGAGCTTAACGACTTGGTAAGGGATCCTGGCTTAAATAAAGAAAAATCTGAAGTGATTGTCTCTGACTAGAAGAAAAGAACTTGTTGGAGGCTAGAACCAGCATTTATGTGTACAAGAAGAGAGAGCAACAATTTAGCAAAACTATGGGTGATACAAAAAAACTAAGGCCAGATTAGATTCAGCACATAAAAGTCTATAAAGATCAACTATTAAAGTTAAAAAAGATTTTAAATTTTTTTGTTTTGTAGCATTTAATAACAGATAGTTTTGTTTTGTAATAGCATAATACTGTAATTAGTCTAATAACTACATTATTGTATATACAGCCCCGGTGAATAAGTGGTTAAGTCTATTTTTCTCCAGGAACTAGGAGAACGATAAGATTCCCGTCATTGTCAAGCCCCGTATGCCAGAAATGGTAGGGAGGATGAAAAAAAAAAGGTTAACTGAAAGCAGTCAACTCTTTGTGGACAAAATCCGACTTGACCACTTATTCACCGGGGCTTTAGATATGATATACATAATCGATATATATGTACAAATTATTTTATTCACAAACTATGGATAAATGTGACGGAATAATGCATGTATGTAAAATATTTTCGAATTTCAAGAAATACTATTCCATGATCTGTTGTTAAAATATCTCGTTGTTAGAAAGCTAATCATTCAAGGAAAACCCTATAGAAAGTGGCCAAAATTGTAAAAACCTTTTCGTTATAATAATTTCTATGAAGTTATAGTTTTATTGTTTAAAGGAACCTTAATGTTTTTATAGAAACTAAATTGAATTTTCATGGAAAATTAATAAAACCAACAAAAAATTCTATAACTCCTCACTTACAATGTTTAAAAAAAAACATGTACTACTATAATCCATAAAGAGTCTTGGATTCAGCACATAGTAGAAACTGTACTGTTTCTGAGGCAACGATTGTATAGGAAGGTGATCGGTTCGAATTCACGCAAAAAACGCCTTGTTTTCCCGCAACTAAGGGTACTCACTTTATATAGTACAGAAATTATCAGCCACATCCGATTTTGTAACTAAAATCTTCAGCGCTCTAAACACTGAGCTTCCCCGCTCCCCTATTTAGTTAAACATTACATTTAAATTGTTTAACCAATTATGCCAACTTTAGAGATATTAAGACATCTTCCCGGTATTCAATAAATAGATACAGCTATATTTAATTTTGTATTGTTTATTTAAGCATAAGTTTATTTGTAAATTTAACATTTTATAATAATAGATTAAATTAGTCAGGGTTTACGATCAAAGATAAGTTTTGCCAATTTTGTGCTATTTTTGACTAAATCCCTTGACCAATCTTATGGGTTATTAGAATTATCCAATCAACTATTTTCCACTTGAATTAACATTTTATAATCCATCGTATCAAGTTAAGAACGGTAACCAATTACGTTAGAATTTATAATATTAATTAATTTTACCAAGTATTTAAGCAGAAATATTTAATTATAAATCATTAATTACATTTCTAAGACAATAAAGCATCCTCTGTAATGAACTATCAGATAAAATGCATTGAATAGGGGAACGGCAGAATCCTGCCACGAGATTGCAAGGACTTCTTTTCTTTTTTCATTTAAAAATTAATTTCGATCCGCTCGAATAATTTCCAGAACTGGAAAGGAATAAATTCCTTGTAGGAGACGTGCCGGAGCGAAGCCGTAGATCAGAGCGCTTTATAAACGACTCTGGGAGGCCTGAGTAAGATGCACTTTGGGGAAGTTATGAGTAATGTGCCGGTGGGGGATTGACTAATGGCCGGATCGCTCTCTCGTCGTCGCCTTATATCATACTTAGCGTCCTCTTACCTCTTGTTCTGGGGGGACGCCGAGTGTCGGGTATCCGCGACATCGCTCGTATCCTGTTCCTGCGAGGGTAGTCTTCATCGTGCGTGTAATCTTTCATGAGAGGGAAATAATGTTTTATTCAATCCAGTTTTATTAATTAAAAGTCTCTTTTATAACGACGAAGTAATCAGTTAACACCAATATATATATATATATATATATATATATATATATATATATATATATATATACTATTGAATCAGTAGATCCCACTGGGGCTCACTCAACCTCTGTAAAGTTACCTTAATTGAAGGAAAAATAATTAAAGAAAAGGACGATATTATGATTAGCGATATTATAATATAATTATAATTAGCGCACTAGAATTAGGGTAATGGGTGTGTTTTGAAAAACCTAAGAAATTGAGATACTTCTGTAGCTCAGAAGTTCAAAACCAGCTATAAACAGAAACTCCTTGGGCTCAAGTAGTCTCTATAAAATTGTCACCTTTTATTAGAAAAAAACCTGGCGGGTATGCGTGATTTCGGAAAAAAACTCCATAATGCACGACTGTTATTTCAGAAACAGTATGATAGTAAACGCGCCTTGGTTTGTACGAAACAGTCAACTTCACCGAGAGCTAAACCTAGAGTCGATTGATGAATTTATTAAAAAACGTTCCAGCTGATTTAAGACCGGATTCCCAGCAGTCCAAGGAACTGTAGCATTCAACATAGGCCAAACTATTTCATCCCCAAGACTAAAACCAAGACTCTTGAAAGATATTCTGATGTGATCTCAATAGATAACGTTTCTCACCAATCGTTTTAACAAAATGTAATATAATCCTGTTTTCTTTCAGTTTTCCGTTTTATAGTACTATAGTTCTGTTTATTATTACATTAATGTTATTTTTGTTTACTTATTTACATGCTTTATATTCAAACTTCTATTATTCTTTTATATGAAAAAACGCTATTATATATTTACATCTTCTCTGTAAATAATCTGATAATGTACAGTTAGGGGTGTCTCTTGCATGAGACGAAACCCACACTTTCACTAAGTGTTAAATCTTAAAATTTCATTATTAAAAAAACCATGTAAGGCTAGGAATAGCCGATCTGGAAATAAAGAGAATAAAAAAAAAAAAAAGAAACAGTATGATCCCTATCATGTAATGAAACCACTATCTTTCACCGTTTTTAAAATAGAATGTTTCTTTAATGCTTAGCAACTTTTGGCAGAGGATAAACTTTAGGGTTCACGTCACCAACATCCAACAACTGGCGTCGCTAAAAGGCCTGTGGATTAGTTATACCATTAATTTTAGTCAACTTTGGTTCGATTGATATAAGATTAACTAAAAGGTCGTTAAATAGTTTTGCAATTCGTACTGAGTTTAACTTAAAACAACAAGGAATTGAAATTGAAACAGGTGGTACTTAGTTGGCCAAAACGAAGGGGAAAAAATTAAATCTTTTAATTGTCTTATGGATAACAAAATAATTTCAATACCATCGTTGCAATAGGAATTAATTGCTGTGCCAATACCCAAATTTTTATTTTTGTAACTCACATAGATGTTTCAAATCTATCAATTGAAAAATTAGGTTTTTGAGTTATGATATTGTTCTTTTGAAGAAGGGATTTATCAATTAATAATTCCTTATGTCTTACCAGAAGCGAACACTTCATTATTCCACTATTCTTGTTTTTGAATAATATCTAATAAGTTATTGCCATTACTACATGCACAACTTTGACAGTATCTGTCAGGTCCAGAATCTAAGTTTCTTCATTGGCTATATTGATCGATGATTGACTTGCCCGAACCGTTCTGTTCTTTCCAGATTTTTCGGAAATATTTTTTAATTTCCTCATTAACATCTTACTTATTTGAATTTGGAACAGAATATTATTAGAAACTTTTATGGAAATGTTTTTTTCTGTTTTTATAGTTAATTTTTCGTCCCTGTGCCTATCTATTTTGAGGTTTCAAGCCCCTGACAACAGATATAATTGAGAATTAAAGGAATGCAAAGATGACAGCCGAACCGAGCCTATTTCCAAACCTCCAGCGAGCGATGCTAAAAGGCCCCGTTGGTCATAATTTGATTGGAGTGGAGTCCACAAAGGCACTCCATCAACTAATGGATTGCCCGTTTTTAACCCGATCCATCCCCGCCGCACCGTTCCAACAGCTCCTCGGCTAATCCATCTGTTCGCTTAATTACTTAGCTCTTCCGTCTCTTTGCTCTCGTCCGTTCCGCGGATCTGATTGCCACTATCAGCTCTCTCTGTCTTTGCGGTTCCTCTTTGTCGAGTGATATAATTGATTATTTGGCTAACCAGGAATTAGAAGCAAACAAAAAAAATGTATAAAGGAATAAAAGAAAAATAGAGTAACTTATTTATTTTATCATCTAATAACACTTATAATAAAATCTAACCTTAGATCATAATACGTTAGGTAATGCTTATAACCTAGGTCAAGCTTACCAAAGGCTTCCAAGTTTTGCTTCCAAAAAGTTAATACATATCGCAATAGTATTTCAAAAAGACATAGGTCAAATACCTACAGTTTTCGTGCGTTACAAAGAGATATATGCTTATTTCGTTCATGATCACTTCAACTCATCATCGGGAAAAAAACCTATCTTCGAGTTGTTTCACAAAAGAAAAAATACTAGTTCAATATTCGGAGTACAATTGTTGATAAACATACTTTTTAATTCCTATAAACATATCTCATATGTTATCGCATATAAAATATATACGCATGGATGTTATTGTTGCTTGGTTTGAAGGATAGAATATTGAGGATGATTATTACTTATAAAAAGACAAAAAAAGAATTTACGAATTATGGGTGCTACCGAAAAAGTTAAAAAAAAAATTATTTATTGAAATTTACAACTGTGTTAAATAATACAAAAAGTAAATATGAAGGGTACTTTATCGTATCTTTTTATATATTTATATGTCAGAAACTAATTTTAAAAACAAGTTAAAAAGGCATATAAAGAAAAATAAATCCTAATTTTTCATTTTTTATTATGTATTGCATTGCATCCTATATGGTACAATATTTTAGTGCTTCCAAGAATTTTATTATTTACAGAATGAAGTGAAAATTTGAAAATGCTGATAGAAAAAATGTGACATATTGTACTGTGTTATATCGTACGCATTAGTGTGTTTTATATTGTATGCATTGGCTTGAGGTTACGATATCAGACTTATGATATTGCTTGCTGTCAGCTGAGCAAAACCCCCATTTAATGCGAAATGATAAATAAATACAATGAAATATTAATACGAACAAGATGTAATCCTTCGCTCTCATTGCAACGTTTTATACAGAAATATATTCTGTATAGGTTCAGTTCAGCCATACCTGACATCGGATCTACCCGTAGATAGAATAAGACTTGTAAGCCGAAATAGACTTTCCCCCAGCAAACAAATATTTGTTTACGCCAATAAAACAACTCACAGAATTAATACTGAAGAAAATTGCTCTCTATACCTAAATAACTCACGTGACGATTTAAACCGCATACTTTTTGACTGTCCATTCTATACAGATCCTAGAAATAAATATATCAATTCAAAGGATCACAATTTATACAGTATTAAATATTAAACACAACAATGACATTGCAATTGTCTCTGTAACTAAAGCTCTAAGTATGAGAATAGCTCTGGCCCAGTGACACAATAATACCTTTGAATTATATAAGTTTTCCTTTTCTAACATACTTGCTTTGTTACAAGAATTTTCCATTTTTTTATGTAGTATTACTAGCAAATTCACTTATAGCAATATTTTTGAGTTTATCTTCATTGCCATGTATTATAATTATTTTTGTAACTATCTGTATTTTAGTAATGTAAAAATCAAAAATAAATATATTGTATGCCAATAAAACATGTCACAATGGTATTATATTTAAAATTATATCACAATGTGTTGTTTTGTGTTTTATTTTATTGTATTTTTTTGTTGTATGAAAACCATTATTAGGTATTATACTGAACTGTTTTATGATTTAGCTATTTATTTATGTTTTTCTTCTTATTTTTCCATTTATTTTTTTAAAAACATACATGGACCATGTATAACAAATTAAAAGTAGAGAAAAGTACAAAGTATGTAAAAGTATCTGTAATATATATTTTTTTAAATCATGTAATTTCCATGAAATTGTATGTTATTTTATATATCGCTATTTTGTTAGATAAATTATATTCAAAATCGATATTATCACTTGATTTTTTTTCAAATACACTTTAAATATTGATCTTAAAATTTTATAATGGAAATATGATCTCCATGTTCGAGAAATTTTGTCTGGACCAGGGCATTTATGTTATACGATACCAACTCTTTCGTTTCAAACCCAATAATTTTAAACGTAATTTCTTCAAAATGATATGTGAGCATAATGATTTTTTTTTTTGACTTCGATTAATATAATGGATTTATATTATCCTCAACCTCTATATATTGTACTTTTTTAATCATTGCTTTAATTTTTAAATCTTTTCTCTTCAAAATAAAAATCTATATATTATACTTTCTCCACCTTATACGAAATGACATTATACAAGTTCCGAAGGCTTTGCTCCCTTCTACTTCTAATGAAGAAAAACAAATAGAAATAAATAAAATCTAAATCTTCTATATTCATATAAGTGGTGAAAGAAGAATTGATAAAGATGCAAAACGGGACAAATACAAGAGGAAATAGAATGTCAGTTTGTCCCACGCGACCGAAAAAACAAACTGATTTAAGCGACATATTCAATATTCCAATTCGAATAACAGTAGAAAAGCGGGCAATAAAACTGAATGACAAGGGAAATAAATCAAATGATCGATGTTAACACATCGAAGTTCAAACATAAATCGAGTTTTTAATCGAAACGAGTTCACATTCCTCTTCCCACAGTCCCGGGTCTATGCCACTCATTATTGCCTTAGCTTGGAATATTTAGTAATTCTAAAACAGAACAGTTTATGTGGCTTTGTAACTTTATCTATTTACATATAGATCAGCTCGTGATATTTATTTTTAAATTAAAATCCGGAAACAAACATCTTGTTTTGGAAACGTTGCTCGTATTTTTGCCACAGGCTATACAAATTTAAAACGGTGGAGTATCAATATAAGGCTAGGCTTATTTTATTATTTGATAGAATCCTTTAGAAAATTTTAATTATTTTGGTATTTTAATAAATAAAATAAAAAATATATAATTATTGAATATATTAAGGTACAATAATATAATGTAATAAATATATAGACAGTAAATCCCTCATGGTCTATGTAGTAACCACTAATTTTTATTACTTTAAAATCTATTTTATAATGACGATTGTAATTCAGTTTTAATTCCAAATATACAGTTTCAAAACAAAACTAAACTAGGAAAGCACAATAAGAAACATAGAATAAAACTTTATATATTTTTATTTTGAAGAGAAAAGATTTATACCGTGGCAACACTCTTACCATTTGAGCTACCGGGGTCGCCTTCCACCTAGGACAAGTCTGTTCTCTTCACAAAACTGTTCCCATATCCCCCGTGTTCTCGCAATTTTGCGATGTATACACGAGAAAGAATGTTCATTGAACATTACTTTTAATTTTTAATTTTAAAAATTATAGCAATGATTAATGAATTATAAATAAAATAAAATATTTTTATTTTAAAGAGAAAAGATTTGTCCAGAATGGATGTCGGGAATGGAAAGAATGGGTTGTCTGACCGAGTTACGAGCCAGGCTAGCTCAGGTGGCAGAGCACCACGACGGATACGTGGGGGACCCGGGTTTGAATCCCGGGCCTGGACAAACCTTTTCTCTTCAAAATAAATATATTAAAATCATTATAACAATTCATAAAACAAAAATAAAAAATTAATTATAAATCAAATAAATTAAAATATTAATTATAATTCATTAGGAAAAATCCCCCCAAAATAAGCCGTAAGTCTCTAAAATACTGTAAAAACTAGTCACTCAACGTTTCACTATGCATCATCAAAACATACACCATAAAGAAATTACATACATAATAAATATACCGTATTTATAGGCAATATGGATGGATTCATCATAAAAGACAAAATGAAGGCACTAACCTCACTCCAATACGTTGAATATATATTATACATATCAAGTTTTTTGTTGAACCTCTTGTGTTGAGGATAATGCAGCATATCTACTTTGGATTCCTTTTTCTTTTCATATATGTCCTGATGATGCCTTAATAGGAGAAACGCTGACTGATTAGTTTTCGAATATTTAAGAGACTTCAGCTTTTTGTTATTTTTCTTAGTGCATTTTAATATTTTGTTTTATTAATTTAAATACATCACTTCAAAATAAGGGCCTGTTCTGATTCAAAGATTACCAATATATGAAGACTAAAATTTTTTAATAAAACTTTGTTAAAATGGCTTAGGATTTTTTTTTAAAACGTTAAATTGAAAAAAATTGTCGTAACATGAACAAAGAAATTCATTGATGGATTGAATTGGTCAGGGGATGCAGTCAAAGCTAAAACAGAATAAATTAAAAAATAATTTCTGGTTACTTTGTATTATCTTTGACTGATCACCCTGATCAATCCATCATTAGAATTATCCAGGCATCTATCCCACTAAAAAATATTCATAGCTATATTTATTACAAAATACCCTTAGAACAATATTAATTTCTAACTCGTATTTTAATAGTAGTCCAGGATCCATGGTCCATTTTTTCACTTGATTAGTATCAACCTGAATCTTCGTGAACAGCTTCGTTTCGATAAGACTCCCAACAATTTCCTGTGCGAAAATTCTCGATTTTGGTAGCTAACAGAGGTAGCAAGGATAAAATATGTCGATTTGATGATTCTAAAAAATTGATTACTAACTGGGTTTTTTTTTTGTTAAATCTCAAGATAATTATCTAAATTATTTGAAAAAATATTTGTCCTACAAAATGTATGGTTTGATCAAAGAGTCACCTCCTTCCAATGTGTATCGATAACGAAGTCAAAAAAGAAGAAGTAAAAAAAAACAAAAAACAGCTGGTTAGTAATCATTTTTGATGACCTCTTTATCGATACATGTTGGCAGGAGGGGACTCTTTGATCCTACCATTTCGTAGGACAAATATTTTTTTCAAATAATTTAGATAATTATCTTGAGATTTAACAAAAAAAAAAACCAGTTAGTAATAAATTTTTAAGAATCTTCAAATCGACATATTTTATCCTTGCTACCTCTGTTAGAAATTGTTGGGCGTCTCATCGAAACGAAGCAATTCACGAAGATTCAGCTTGATACTAATCAAGTGCAAAAATGGATCATGGATCCTGGACTATAGGCTCAATAGAGGGGTAAACAAAAAGTACTGAACTGAAATTTAATTTCTAATATAATATCGGGGTAGCCCTATATTATTTAAATACCAAAGTACTTACTATTGTACATTTAAATGAAAAGTTGTATAAATTGTAAAATGTAGGCTGGTCCGCCGTTAGGGCGTCTCCTCCTAGTATTAATAAGAAAAAATATTTTGAGCTGTTGGCCTTATTTATTATTATAAAGTAGTCATGTATAATCTTCCTCTTACATCTTCAGAGTCGAGATTAAATCTGGACTAGCCGGAGCATAAACCTTTCTTATGTTTTTCGTCCAAAATGAAGACAAAAGTAAACTGAAAAAATAAAAAATAAATAATGGAGGAAAACAAAAAATAATAGAAAGTATTTTCATTTTTAATTCCCGCTCGGACACAGAATGTAAATATTCTCGTTCTCGCTCCTAATCTTTACGAGACAGATATGATAATGATACGTCGAGTTGGGGCACTCCATCAAAAATATTTTATTATTCGACTTTTATCACCCGGTGATGTGGTACCTCAATCCGGCACCTACAAGATTGTCGAGGAATTTCCTGGTTCAACATAGTAGAAATACGATGGATACATTGGTTCTCAACATATAAGGTCAATAATATAAGCAATACTGTTTCATCAGATAAATATACTTCTCCCTCAATATAGTAGAAATATAAGCGTATTAGGGGAACAACAGATAGTATTGTACAATGGCTGGGTTGAAGTAACGGTCAAATAAACAAGACGTCTTCATGGAAATTCACGACAGTATTAGTATAATAAAACAAGTAAATAGAATTAACGAAACATAATAACATGAATAAAGACAAATGAAATACTACCCAAAGCTAGTCCACAAATATAAAATTCAACTTAGAGGCCATCTTCTTTTCAGATACCTCGGAGAATATTCGGAAATTGAAGAAGTAGCTAGATTTGAAACTAGTGGGTTTGATTGGGAATAATGTTATTAAAGAATTGATAACGGGTTCTGTTAAAATAAATAACACATATTCAACTGTGAGATAAATCCATGAAGGTACGCCACAAGGTTCAGTCCTTTCTCCCATTCTATTCAACTTTTATCTTCACGATATCATCCAGTCTACACATACCTCCATAGATATGTTCGCTGACGATACAGCCGTTTTCTCCCAACACAATGGCATAATAATACCCAGAAATACTTTGCAGAGCCACCTGGATGATCTTGACCAATACTTTAATGAATGGAGGATTACTCTTAACATCAAAAAATCCACCTCAAACGTTTTTACGCTTAGACGCCCACCAGACCCACCTGAGCTAACTCTCGTAGGTAAAAACGTGAAATGGAACCCTGCCAGCGAAGCTATACGATATCTTGGAGTTCACCTGGACCGTCGCCTAACCTGGAATACCCATATCAATATTAAATTAACCCAAACCTACGCAAGGTTATCAATGCTCTATCCTATCGTAAATAGAAAATCCAAATTAAAACCAGAGATAACAATTCTCATTTACAAAACAGTCCTAAGGCCATTACTGATGTACGGCTGTGAAGTCTGGAAAGCAGCATCCTTTACGAAAAGAAAAATATTGCAAACTTTTCAAAACAAGGTCCTGAGAATCGCAGTGGATGCTCCCAGGTTCATCAGAAATAGTCAACTGCACCGAGAACTACAAATAGAAACAATAGACGACCACATAAAAAAAAGATTCAGAAAATTTCTCACCCAACTACCAGCAGTTAAAGGAGCAATAAATTACAACGTAGGAAAGCAGACATCATCTCAAAGACTAAAGCCCAGGTTACTGCAGGACATCTTATAAGTTGTATAAGTATATATTTCTAGTGATATTACTACCTTAAATTTATTTTACACCTATTTTATATTTGTAGATTTTTAGACATTTTACCAATAGTTATAACGATGTATTTAGTTAGGGGTGTCTATTGTACGAGACTATACCCCCATAATCAATTGCTATCAAAAATAAAAAAATCAATATTATAACAACCATGTAAAGGCCCTTGTAAGGTCATTATGGATTACTATGTTCGTAACAAAGTAAGGAGCATTGAGGATTTTGGATTGTAAGGTTTGGATACGAGATTGTAAGTTGGGTGCTACGGGTCTTTTAAAATTTAGTTATTGAAATTTACAACTATATTAAATACCACAAAAGTAAATAGGAATGATTTATGATAGCAATTAAGTAAAGACAAGTAGATAAACTTTCTTTGTACTGCTTAGAGCGTTTGTCTAGCAAGTGTAAAAAAAAACTATAAGACCCATGAAGTGTACAGAACAGTGGTAGAGACTGTTTCTAGGACATTGGTTGCTCAGGGAGGGGATTTGTTTGATATTAAGCTCGACCGCCAGGTTTTTTTCTAATTAATAGTCCTGGGTGAGCCCTAGGAGGTTCTGATAATTCCAAAGAGTCCATCAGTAGCTGTTAAAAGATTAAATAACTTATCAGTGACAGCTGGATTCGAACCTGGTATCGTTAACACATTGTGCTACTCCGCTCCTTATAAATAATTAGTTTGGAAAACTCAAAAATATCACTTCACAACCACTATTTTATAAATTCAACAATAATTTCATAGATTTATAAATTATTTGTATATTGGTAACAAGTACAAAATTTACAAGTACATTGGTACGGATTTGCTATGCCAACGACACGTACACAAGATATCCTAGAGGCCGGAGACACTATTGTGTTCGTTATCTCATAAACGGTTTGTATTAGAGCTTTAAAACAGAAATAAGTTTTATAGGGAACTGATGTAGAACGTTATGCGCTCTATTCTGAACATTATTAAAACTATGAATGTCTAGTAAATATATATTATTACATTTTTCCTACAATATAACGGGATCAGTTAATGAATTGTATACATTTTAGTAGATAAGAGATGTGGGTGGAATATGGAACCATTTCTTACATACGTTTTTCCAAATGTCTGGAACAAATATAAATACATTAGTAACACATTTCAAGTTTGATAAGATTATGATTTTTAAGATTTTATTCTGCTATGGCTAATCGAACGATGCTACAATGGAAGTCCTATATTTTGACAATCCAATTTAAAATATATATCCAAGCATCTTTAGCCCTCAAGTATTGACATTGCACTAACACCTGGTCCCACGAACCGTCTGATTTAAAAAGTCATAAATAAATACAAAATTAAATATTTACACATTTTATTGCTTAAATAAACCTCCTTGCATTTCCAACAATAAACAAATACATAATATTTTTTTCCAATTCCAGTAAACAAATAACAAATAAGATCAATGAAAGAAATTGTGAAAATCAAAAACTACATATTTTAAATCTTGTATATTTATATCAATTTAATAACAATATATTTAATTTTTGATTTAAAACAAATTTTAATGAAAATAAAAATACTTTTCCAAATTATAATCGTCAATATTCTAAGCAATTGACAAAAAGTTTCTAATAGCATTCCAATCATATTGTTTTTTTGCATATATCACAAGGAAAGAATATTTTCCTCATTATTTCGTTGGGCATATGTAACAATGCTTTCTAATCTAACAAGAGGCGTATTTTTTCACAAAGCATCGGGTCTGTTTGAGCAACAGACCTGTTTCGTTGAGAGCTCCGAAATGGATAAGAAAATAAATTTCTGATTCAATTATACCAGATCGCATGTCATTTTGATTGTAACCTTTTATTAAACTAATAACATAAATCAATTTTCATAAATTAAATAACTAGTACTTTTGATAATATAAAACAATTGATTAAATTAAAAGAACAATTTAAACGTTTTTATAGTGAGAAAATAAAGTTACTAATATTAACTAAATTATAAACGACTAATTAATAACAAAAAGAAAACAATTATTATTTAATCTTACGATGATAAATTTAACTCTATTTAATTACAAATAAATTAATGTTCAAATAAAATCGATTACAAAATAATAAATGTTTGTGGTTTTCTAGTTGAAATGATGAAGTATCAGATTGATACAACCTTACCCATCCCTAGTACAGTTGTATCAATTTTGGTTTGTTCCCCAATAATTCTGTTAATTTATCAGTTAGCTGGGAAAAAAGTAGCACAAATTGTAATTTGTTCATTAGTCTACGTAAAAATATTAATATATTGCCCATAAATACGATGTATTAGTCATAGGATGAAAAAAAACAAAAACGGAAAGTGTTACAAGCGACCACACCCCAAGGACGGTTGTGACAGTGGTTGGGGTCGGTAGTGACAGCCATAAACATACAGCATAATGGTTTCTTATATTGATAGTTACTTGTATTGTTAGAAATAAGTATCATTACAAAACATAAACTTCTTCTAAACCAAGTTAACGTTCATATGTATTAATTAATGTGCCACGTTCAGCTGAAGTGACAGCTCCCACGAATGCCACGTCTTGCCACTACTTTGTCAGGTTTTTGCCTGTAGTAATACCTGTCTCATCAACATTGTACTCGTATATATCATGTGGCTCACATGCGTGTCTGTCATAAACAGTTTCCATATTATCTTGAAAACTTGTAGCTCTTGAAAGGCTTGTAGCCTCTGCTACGCTTACAGACAGGGACGGGTTTCTATTCATGAATTAACAGAACCATTCCTCACCTGCCATCTGATTCTCATCCCAAGTAGCAGGTCGCTTCAGGTTGAACTTAGTTGTCAGGTCAAATGCAGCTTCCGTACCTCTTTTGCAGAAAGACCAAAATATATATCCGCGCAATGCGTTATGTACTTTGGTAGCTGCTGTTCTTTCTCCATTGAAAAAACTTGATTATGAGCAACATAGCCCATCCTGATTTGGCTGCCATCGTGATTTGCGCCGGCTTCATCGCGTTTACGAAGGTATCGTGACAACGAAATGCGATTAACTCGATACATTTCTGCAGCTCTCCGTAAAGAAGTCCCACGTTTAACTTCTTCTAAAACATTTTTTATAATTATTTATATCAGCTTGCGCTTCTTCGGTCTTCCGCAAGCGTTTTTTGGGCATCTAAAAGCAAAAAAAAACGAATAAATATATGTCACAACCATGCCCACAAAATGTGTGCCTACTTGAAGGTTAACGAGTACCAGACGTCACACTGGCTCGGGACCACCATTTTACACGCTCTCCGAAGGACCGCACAACTAAGGGCTTTTCATTTCCTTAAAGATATCTAATTAAAATAATTGTAATCTATTTTTTTTTTTTTTTTTTTTTTTTGGTGAGGACGAAGAAACTATAAAGCTAAATACACAAACTTTAATGAATGCTGCTAAGGACGAAATTTTGGTGATATTGTTGTAGGAAGTAATAAGTTCGAACATGTGGAGATGTTTAAGTACTTAGGTTACTATGGTAACTGGAAAAAACGAAATTCAAGAGGAAATAAAGGCGCGACTAAAGGCGGGAAATACTTGTTACTATTCGGTCTTGTAATTACTAAGCTCGCGTATTTTGTCCAGAAATCTAAAAATCAGAATTTATAAAAAAATTATCGTTCCATCTCTTCTCTATGGATGTGAAACTTGGCCACTAACGCTGAAGGATGAACAACGTATTCAGGTATTCGAAAATAAGCTGTTACGTAGAATATTCGGTCCAAAAAGGATGAGACCACTGGGGAATATAGGAGATTACATAACGCGGAATTGCGAAGCATGCATCCGGTAAATATTATTCAGGTGATAGCGTCACGAAGATTGGGAAGAAAAGTTGCTGGGGTTAGTAACAAACAAATTCCCAAGATGTTAATAGGCGCTGTACCGACTAGGAAACATCTGAGGGGTAGACCGAGGCGTAGGTGGGAGAATTGCGTTAGGAATGATCTAGCGGGTTTGGGTTTGGGTGGTGCTCCGTGGATGGAGGTTTGTAAAGATAGATTGGTGGTATCGGCATCGAGCCTTAGGGTTCGTTAAGCCTTGATTTATTTTATTTTTTTTTTTTTTAATACTTTTGGAATTAAAACGATTGAGTAGGAAAGCGCATGTCGGCCCCGTTAGTGTAACATATGAAATAATGACAATGTTTTACACATACAAGTTTAGAAAACAATTGGCTCGGACAGTTACAAAAGACCTGAGTTTATTTCTCACTCCAGCTGTTTTCTTCAAGTTTCTTTAGAAACGTTTTTCCCTTCCACTTTGGAGGATCCACTAAGGCCTTAGTTTTATCTACTTCTTTCTCTCCTTGTTTGTTATTTTTCCATTGCCCCCAACTCCTTTTGTTCCTTACCTCCTTGTTCTTCTCCTGCCCAACTTCAAAGTGTCCTTTTTATGGAGCTCCGTTAAATTCCGCTTTGTTTAGCGCTACTATTTAGTCCATGCCGGTACAATAGTTGTTCTAGACGATGGCCCTCTAACTGGAGTTCAAAGAGAAAAATTACTCTGAAAAACAGAGATTTCTCTTCCTTTTTTTTCATTTAATCTTTCTAATAGTCCTTAGGAGATAATTAGAGTTCATAACAGTTGGCTGAAAAATACGAACAAACTTTAATTAAAGTACTTTCGGGTATTTTTGTTCGTTATAAATCATTGACTGTTTAGTAGGTATGAGTCTCAGCCATAATTGAAATGGCTCTTGTAATAACTCATCGATTGCATAATTATGCAATCGTATTTATATGAAAAACTTCACCACTACAATCAATGAAAGGTCCGGGTACGTGCTAGAGACTGTGCTGTTTCTATGACAAACGTTGTTCTGATTAGGGTTGGGTAAGGTTGTATTAATCTGATACTAAGAAGTAGTTGATAGAAGTATCAGATACAGTCGAAATGTATCTGATACTTTTGTATCAATTGATACAATTATAAGAAACAGTCAGATTGATACAACCTTACCCATCCCTAAAACCAAGCTCATGTTGGCAATAAAATTACATCGTCTCACGGATTAAAAAAAAACATTAATGTACTATTTATGACGGTCCTTTTAATAATAAATAAATAAATAATAAGCAATAGTCAACCACTGATTTAAGCATCCCTGAATTGATTACTGGCGAAAGACCAATTTAGCCGCATCACCCCTTACTACTAATAAATAAATAAGTAAAAATATTAGTGAACAAGTTTTCACTTATTATCAATATAATCTGTAATTAGTCACTTATCACATATGTAGAAACGAAAATAAACTATGAAATTAGTTAACAGTAAAGGTTGGTTGAAATAACGTTTTCCGAGATCGCCTCCTAATATATGATTTTTCACGAGCAACTTTCGCAAAAAAACCTCGACCTATGTCCAGGCAAATATGGGTTCATTAATGGATATATCTATGCCATAAAGTAAAGACAATTGACATAAATGATTGAAATAGGGTGCAAAAAACAAACTGCTATAGCTTTTTGAAGAGGATAGCGTGCTGCGGCGGACAGACAAATTTTGAATTAGAACCCAAATTCTACGTGTCTTGGAACGTGAATAGCAAAAGTTTGAGGTAGGGGTAAAATATTTTTTTTTATTGTTCAATTCCATAGCTTTCAAAAAATTATTAACTAATAAAAATCATGATTTTAATCATTTGATGCCTTGTGCAGGTTACTATTTCGGCGAATAACTCTATTTCCTTTAAAAACGACAACAAAAACTGATGTCCCTAGAAAGGCTTCTGAGTAGCGTAATAGAAGAGTAAGATTCGGGATATCTGTATTCAACTACAAAAGTATCAAGTGAAAGTATCAGATACAGAAAATTATCAGTATCACTTGTATTCAGATACAGAAAAGTCCAGTATCTACCTATAACTAGTAAAACTATCAATTGATGTAAAAGTATCAGATACAGAAAAGTATCAGTATCATTTGTATTCAGACACAGGAAAATCCAGTATCTACCCATCCCTAATTCTGGTGTAACTTGTCCGAGATCACGCTCAACCGACAGGTTTTCCCCACTCGTAAGGGTACCTACCTACCCCCTCTATAGAGAATTGGTAAGCCCATCCCGAAGAGTCCATCCGTTCCGGTTCACAAATTAAATAATGTGTCTGACATAGCAGGATTTGAACCTGCAACCTTCTGTATAGCAGCTCAGGACTCTTCACTCCTGATTATAATTGAAGTACAAAAGTGAAATTATTTTTTACATTCGTTGATTGCCTTAGTCATTTACTGGCCTATGGGGAATAAGTCAATAGGATAAATAAACAATCTTAAGCCTTAGATAGACTTCAAATATATTCAATGAAATACTTGAATATTTGAAAGAATATAATAAAATTAGCGAGCCTCTGAAGGGTCTCTAGTACCTAAATGATCATTCCTGTAGAGTTTGTTATTTTTATTTTTTTTTTAAGATCAAACTCTAGCTTATAATTTAGACCGAAACGGTTTCTTATAATGGACTAAGTTTAGCTTATTTCTCTTCAATTCTTGGACAGCACCCCCAACCATTTTCTACACAAATCAGGATATACACGTTCAACCATTTTTTTATTTACTGATTACACTCCTCAAGAAGTTTATTAATATAAAAAAAAGCATTTTTTATTGACTAATATGAATTCCAATCTAATTTACAAAAAAAAAAAAGAGTTAAAATCGTCCAATTTTGTTTAAAATAAAGCATCTGCTAAAAAAAATAAATTAAGATGAAAAAAAGAGGAATTGTATGAGATCCCAGGCTTTCAGACAACAATAAGATTGAAAAATTATGAATGAGTGGGATAGTTCAGTTTGCATTGTGCTTGAGCTATAGGTGACCAGGGACCGTCCTAGGGCACGCCCAGTCTCTATTATATAGGTACCCTTAATTGGGGAGAAAACCAGACGGCTGAGCATGATATTGGTAAAAATCTTCTTTGCACAAAGGTTAGCTTGGAACAGTACAGTTCCTACCGCGTCCTAAATCCGATATTCATCATGGGTTGTAATGATGTTGGGGATCTGGAATTTGAGGCTGAAAATTCTTTAACTTTAAAATTTGTCAAATTCAATATATTTTCTGATAATGGAACATTTTTTAACTCATTTTTTATTTTATTTTTTTCGAATAATATTCCGAAATAAAATTGGTCAAAAATATCCAATCCTGCAACTCAACGCAGTGCGGATATTCGATTTAAGGTTTTTCAAATGGATCCAATTTCGTCAACGCGAGCCGTACGAATCCACAGCCATCAGTGCTGCCAATATCCAATCAATTATTTCAGGACACAAGTTAATCGGATTGGCTTAAACCGATACGTCAGATCTTTGTTATATTGCCCACACTGGCATCTTTGTTAAGGGGATTATCCTACGCTAGCGACTGAAGTCCCTAATGAATTTCGAGGGAAAGAAATGAGAAAATATTTCTACGGTTTATCATGACGTCAAAAGTATACATTACACAAGGTTTAGGAGAATTTAGTTCTAGCGATAATTTTATATTTAGTTCTAGTCAATAACATACTAGATTTTATTTATTACTAGATCTATCCACTAAAAAAGAAGAAATCTTTTTGATGAGGAATATATTGAATAATACAAGCGAACCGGCTTAATATTCCAATATTCCGATATCCGACATATCCCAAATCACCTATCTGCACAACAGTTGATTTATATGGAATACAGTTTTTAACAATGTAGTAGATCCAAGACTCATCGTTGGTTACTGAATTACAACTTTTTTATATATCCATTAGTGAAGTGTGAACAACTATGGAGTGATATTCCTATTACCGGTAACATACAAAATTCTCTCCAAAGCAATCCTAAACAGGTTGTACCCATAAGTGGACCCGAAGATCGGGAATTATCAGGAGGGATTCAGGAAAAACAGATCATGCCGAGAACAGATCCTGAGCCTTAAGCTCCTGATTAGATACTTGAGAACCAACAGTAGGAAAAACCTGTTCATTTCGTTCGTCGACTTCAAGAAGGCGTGCTCGATGTACTTAAGGAATAAGGGCTCTACCAGAAAACCAGGGCGCTGATGGGACTGACCCTGTCGGAGACCGAGTCGGAAGTCAAATACCAAATATAAATGGACATCAGTAAACGGTTCCGAATCAAAACGAGACTCTCGCAGGGAGATGGATTAACCACGGTACTGTTAGATCATGAGAGAACTGTAGAAGGAAAACTAATCCCGAGCGGTCCTAGGAACGAAGAATAACCACGAAAAAGTATAGCGTCTCGCCTATCCAAACGATCTCGCTCTCTTCGCGGAAACGGAGTAAGAGAGAGTCGTTCAGATAAACGCCCTGTCAAGGATAGCCAGGAAAACGGGCCTACTAATCTCCTCTGAAAAGATAGAACTAACGACCACAATACAAGAAAAATGATGCAAAGTACAAGAAAAAGGCGATCGACACCATATGTGGATAGATCAGTGTAACCCGAAAATTCAGATACCTAGGAGAAGCCATCTGCAATAACGGTTCGGACCAAGAAAGCTTCAAAGGAAAAGTCACCAAACTGGAGAGATTGTGTTTTGACCTCAGGAACTTCTATAACAAAAAGAATTTATCCATCTAAGCCAAAGTCCGATAACTATAACTCCGTGATCAAACCCGTGATACTCTATGGAACGGAGACCTACTGTCTCTCTAGCGTGGAAAAGCTTCTGAAAGTAGAAAGAAAAATCCTAAGGAAAATCTACGGGCCAAAAAAGACCATACAGTAACAACAAAAGCCGACATCAGGGTAAGAAGAGTTAAATTCTAGTGACATATGATAAGGATAAGCCCTGAAAGGTTAAACCAGAAAATCTTCCGGCGATTCCACCAAGGCAAGAACACGATGGGGTTTTTCATGTAGATCAGGGTCGACATGGATTCAGCAGGACTGAAGGACTCAGACTGTCAGGATAGAGAAACGTATAGAAACTCACTGAACGATATAAAGGTCGTCGTGGAGAAAGAACGCCCAAAAAGGGGTTGTGCGTGGTCAGAGGAATGGAAGCGCAGACACGCGGAGCTCATGAGGGAAGTGTGGAGAAAGAAGTTGAGGAGGAAAGCATAAAAATGATATTCGCGTGGTCGTTAAGGCCTTTTCGCACTAAAAAAAGAAAAAGCGAACCCCAAAACTCGATTCCAAAACCCCCTATATCTGTGTACCAATATCAACAACCTTCTACGAAATGCTTCTCATACCAAAATTCGTTAGGTCACCTTAAATACAATCCTCCCACCTACGTCTTGAGTTTGGTAGTCACCCATCGGATGTGTACCAATCAGGTCAGACATCATATTAGTGAGGTTAATGCAATGATATTCCATTTGCGTAATTTCCTAAATTCACAAATGGATAGAAAAAAAGTTGTAACGATGAGTCTTGGATCTAGTACATGATTAAAAACTGTATTTTATATAACTGTTGTGCAGACAGGTGATTTGGAATATTTCATGCTCAATCGCCGGATTTGTCCTCTTTTTAAGATTATACTATATGATAGCGATATTATAGCGGAGTGGCTTAGTGCAGAGTTGCCATGCAGAATGTCCCAGATCAAATCCTGCTACTAACAGATTTTTTGTTATTCCATTCGCACCCGAAGATCTTTAGGTATCTAGGACCTTTATGGGGTTTACCCAGCATCTAGTACAGTAAAACAGTCTCTACCTCGTACTGAACTCAAGACTCTTCAAGAGTTGTAGTGTTACAGGTTTTAAGACTATTCTCTTCATAGAGACATTAAATCAGGTATGCGGAAACCATTCAAAGCTATATTAAATTCTGGATCCACAAATAAGTAACCCAGAACCCAATTTCCTCCCATCTTTATATTTAAAAATAATGCTAAAACACTATTTTTTTTTTCTAAATTTATTTATTGATATTTACAACTGTATAAAAAAAAATACAACAAGTAAATGGGCTAAGCGATACATAATGACATGTGAAAATGACAAGTAGAGAAACTACCCACTGGTAGTACTCAAATCACAAGTTCAACTAAGAAGTCACGGGGCCATCTTCTTTTCAGACGCCTCGGAGGATTATCGGGAATTGAAGAGGAAGCTAGGTTTGAAACTTCCTCTGGTTTGTTAAATTTTGGGCAGAATTGTTCTCATTTCTGTATTCAAGGCTTCTTTCTTCTCCCTTCTTTACTTCCTCAGCTGTGAAGACTCCCCTCCTTCTTCGAGTATTGATGTCCTCGAGGATTAAGTGCTCCTAATGTGAAAGTGTAATGGGCTTCGATAAATCCCGTGCTCTACCCCGTCCAATAAGTGACAGCCTGGAAAGGGCGACAACTTAGATACAATAAATCGGGACAGATGAGGGGAAGAGGCGGGGTGCAAATGAGACTGGGGATATTTATTGCCGTCAAGTTGGTAGCAGTGACAGAGGCTCCTTAAGGGACCGCTCCCGAGGTGTCGCTCCTAGATCCCCTACTTTTCCCTTTTTTCCCTTCTTATTTTTTCTAATTCCGTTGAGATCTGCTGTTCGATTATTCATTAGACTATAAACATTGGCTATTGCTATCATCGCCTCTTTCTTTCTTCATTTCTATTTCTTATTCCGATTCTTTTTCTAGCTGAGTTTCTTTTCTTATTGGTAGGTTTTTTTCTAATCCACACTTCGAGAGAACAATAAATTACCGGAAGGCGTTAGAAGAAAGGTATTTGCCGTCGATAAGCCATCGGCGTTAGGAATCGAAAAGATAATCTTAGAATACAACTAAGGATTTTATCCGGAGAAAAAATATAATAGGATCGATTTCCAGAATATTTGGTATTGTTACGTGATAATGCGAAAGCCCTAACATATACACAATAACATTTATTAAAATTATGGCTGGAAAGACGAAATATTTGGTTAGTTACGGATATGCCTCTCCGGGTTCGAATCCCGGCCAAGGGCAAATCTTTTATCTTCAAAATAAAAATACTAAAAAATTAAAGCAATGTTTAAAAAATTATAATAAATTATAAGTAAAATAATGACGGATGTCAAAAATCCTAAAATTAAAAGTAATGCTCAATGAACATTCTTCCTCGTGTTTACATCCCAAAATTGCGAGAACGGGGGATATGGGATCAGTGAAGAGAACAGATTTGTCCTAGATCGGGAGCGACCACGGTGGCTCAAATGGTTAGAGCGTTGCCATGGTGAAGCGCAAATCTGGGTTCGAATCCCGGCTGGGGGCAAATCTTTTCTCTTCAAAATAAAAATACTAAAAAATTAAAGCAATGGTTAAAAAATTATAATAAATTATAAATAAAATAATGACGGATGTCAAAAATCCTAAAATTAAAAGTAATTCTCAATGAACATTCTTCCTTGTGTATACATCCCAAAATTGCGAGAACGGGGGATATGAGATCAGTGAAGAGAACAGATTTGTCCTAGGTCGGGAGCGACCACGGTGGCTCAAATGGTTAGAGCGTTGCCATGGTGAAGCGGAGATCCGGATTCGAATCCCGGCTTGGGGCAAATCTTTTCTCTTCAAAATAAAAATACTAAAAAATTAAAGCAATGGTAAAAAAATTATAATAAATTATAAGTAAAATAATGACGGATGTCAAAAATCCTAAAATTAAAAGTAATTCTCAATGAACATTCTTCCTTGTGTATACATCCCAAAATTGCGAGAACGGGGGATATGAGATCAGTGAAGAGAACAGATTTGTCCTAGGTCGGGAGCGACCACGGTGGCTCAAATGGTTAGAGCGTTGCCATGGTGAAGCGGAGATCCGGATTCGAATCCCGGCTTGGGGCAAATCTTTTCTCTTCAAAATAAAAATACTAAAAAATTAAAGCAATGGTTAAAAAATTATAATAAATTATAAGTAAAATAATGACGGATGTCAA
The DNA here is from genome assembly GCA_964056705.1 of Troilus luridus. Classification (NCBI taxonomy): domain Eukaryota; kingdom Metazoa; phylum Arthropoda; class Insecta; order Hemiptera; family Pentatomidae; genus Troilus; species Troilus luridus. The sequence continues at coordinate 193,255,953 of OZ057412.1, read as the reverse complement.
AAATCCTAAAATTAAAAGTAATGCTCAATGAACATTCTTCCTCGTGTATACATCCCAAAATTGCGAGAACGGGGGATATGAGATCAGTGAAGAGAACAGATTTGTCCTAGGTCGGGAGCGACCACGGTGGCTCAAATGGTTAGAGCGTTGCCATGGTGAAGCGGAGATCCGGATTCGAATCCCGGCTTGGGGCAAATCTTTTCTCTTCAAAATAAAAATACTAAAAAATTAAAGCAATGGTTAAAAAATTATAATAAATTATAAGTAAAATAATGACGGATGTCAAAAATCCTAAAATTAAAAGTAATGCTCAATGAACATTCTTCCTCGTGTATACATCCCAAAATTGCGAGAACGGGGGATATGAGATCAGTGAAGAGAACAGATTTGTCCTAGGTCGGGAGCGACCACGGTGGTTCAAATGGTTAGAGCGTTGCCATGGTGAAGCGCAAATCTGGGTTCGAATCCCGGCTGGGGGCAAATCTTTTCTCTTCAAAATACAAATATTTAAAAATTAAAGCAATGGTTAAACAATTATAATAAATTAAAAAACCTCTTATTTTCAAAGGATTTTTTTAAATACTCTCTTAAATCTCAGCGTTTAGAGGGCTATGTTGCTATGTGATGGTTGTTGGTACAGATCCACCTGTGGCAGTTAAATTATTTTGTTTATTTTAGAATAGTGTAAAATGATGTGGGGGTACTGCCAATAAACTTCAGCTGTAATTTGACTCTTTATCCCTCTGCTTTGAATTTGGCCTAAAAAAGAGGATCAGATAAAATAAGTCAAACTTAATTTTTGTAATTTATTTGACTACACCTCCTCACCATTTTTTCACTATTCAAAGATATATCATGCAAACCATATTTTCAAGAATATTTAATCTATCCATAATTCCCATGAATGAACACCAAGCACAATATTCAACAATTTTAATATATTCTTTAAAATATCAAAGTATTTTATTGGACGTGTTTAAAAGAAGTTCTATGTATATCTCTATCCTAATGGGGTGTATAGAAAAAATGACCGTTTTATCTAATTACGGAGCTCAAAAGTCTGTAAATATTTTAATGCTACTTATTATTTACCAGCACTTAATAATCCCTTTAGAGCACTCTCTAAGCTTGTTAACTAACACTGGACTTCATCAAAAAAAGCCTCAGTTTAGGTATTTATTTCAAAGAAGAAACATGACAGTGTCCTACGAAATTCTCGTAATTTTAAGACATTACTGGAAAAAAAATTTCACAGCCGTTGAAGCAACTCGTGAAGTTGGTAAATAAGAAGGGGAACGTGTCCTTGACCAGCGCACTGTTCGGCGTTGGTTTGAAAAATTTAGCTGTGGAGATACGACGTTGGAAAGGAAGAAGGGCCAATGGATATTGATGATGTTCTGAAAGAAGCTGTCGAGTCAAATCCGTCCATAAGTACTCGCGAACTTGCCAGGGAGTGTGGTGTGTCGAAAGATACTGTTAGTCGTCATCTTCTCTCCATGGGAAAAGTGAAACGGTCATTACTTTTTTATACATACCATTTTACTTAATTGTGTTAATTAGTGTGTAGGTTCAATTTTTCAATCTGCCAGTAAAGGGCTAAAGCAATCATCGGGTGTGATGAGATATCTTACTGTATAGAGTGCTACATTGAAGGTTCTTGTTTCAAATCCAGGTGTGAAGTAAATTATGTAATCAGTAAATAGTCACCCAGCTTCTATAAATTGATTAGTCTTATTTTTGGGGCAAACCTGGCCGTTGTGCTTGATATTGGACAAATCACCTCCATGCACAACTGTTGCCCAATGAATAGTACATTCTACCACGCACTGAAATTATTATTTTGGATTTCTCGGCCTGCGCTGTATTAATACACCAACCCGGACCAAGGTTAAGGGTATGGTTCATTTTACAGTTAATTTGGAATATTTAAAAATTTTCTAACGATGCTGTCAGTTCCCAGCATAACCGCTTTCTGTACTTCTTCTAGTCCCATAATTATTTCCAGCGTTTTCATTGGTCTAATCGTTTCCTGGGGAGTTAAGCCATTGCTGGATACAATGATTGGCAGTAGTTTTACATCCACCTGTCGGTAGAGATGCCCTAATTCCTCGCTGAGCTCTTGGTACTTACAAATTTTTTCGCTCAATGTTCTAGACTTTCTACGAGTAGTATGTCTAGTCTGTTGTGGGGTATATTATGGTCAATAATGATAGTTTGATCCAAATATAGTTTGATGTCATTTTTTTCTAATATTGCCTGTGGCTAGTATTTGTAAAATGTTTGATGACTGTTTATTAAATTATTTTTTTCAGCCAGTCCCTGATGGACGATCTTTGCAGCATTATAGTGCCTAATCAGATATTCTTTACCTCCTAATACTTGGCAGCCAGAGGTGACATGTTGAATCGATTCGTACTTTGTTTTACATAGGCTACATCTGTCTCTGATTGCTTGGTGCAGAATGTGCTTTCTGTAGCAGTTTGTTTCTGTTCTCGTATTACCAGAAGGAATCCTTCAGTGACGGGGAACATTTTTCTTGTGGTCAACCAACGGACAGACGCTTCAAAATTGGTGCCCGGAGTATTTAAAGAACTGAAAGAAGCATGACGCCGTCTCGTAAAGTATCACAGGGAACTCCGATCCCATTAGCTGCATATCTAATGGAACGTCCATCATCAATAAGTACCACACCATGCGCAACTTGTTTAGCACGAAATCTACAGTCCTTTCATTCATTAAGGATTAAGGGTTATTATTCTCTATATTGACATTCATAATTGAAAAAAAAAATACATATTTATTTATTTAAAAAAATAGACCAATCCAAAGCAGAAATATTTTAAGATGAAAAAATGAAGTATTTGAAATTTGTTGCCTGTCAGTGTATAGACAATAAATATACAAATAATATTCATTAAGTACATTCATAATTGTTATAATTTTAATCACGGAAATAATGTTGTCAAGGTTACAAACCGTATGTAGCATTGCCATTTATTCTCCTAGCTGTTGCTTATGACTGTTTAAAATAATACTACTTTTAAGAATTAATACTTTTTACCTTAATAATTAATGATTCAGCCAGGGCTGGATGATAAAGCTACTTAACTATAATTTACCTTAATTAGCTAGTATGAGACGTTTCCTGTGAATCAGCTGTTAAAGTGTCTCAGAGTTTTATTGGGCACTTCCTTTTTAGGATAATTTTTCTTCTTTCTGGAAAAACCTTTCTTTAAATAAAACTTTACATAAAATCTTACTTGGAAATGACTTCATAAGGTCAAAAAGGGGATATCCTTTGATGAATAATTTTTAATGTAACAAATAAAATATATAATATTTATAGATCGATTAACAAGGTAACTTCTTCTTTGCAGATCCTTCCAAAAATAATAGCGATCCTTAAGAGAACTGTTGGAAGGTTGCCCCTGACAGGTGCTATCATCTTGATCGGAAGTCCGCCCAGAAGCTGAAGAAGCGCCCATCAGTGGAGTACATAACGATGGGCCACCTAGCCCGCCTTGGACAACACCCTACTACTCGCTAACGACCATTTTTTCTCGCCTTCTCCTCGCCTAGGACAATAATTAGAGAGATTTATCCTTTTCCTCCAAGGATTGTTTCTTTCGATCCTTCGGTCTTTAGCTAACGAGAGCATACCTTACTGCTCCTACAGCTGTAGTGTCTGTCCCTAATCACCACTTGAGTGGATAGTAATTCTTAACTATACTGGTATTCGTAGTATTTTTATCTATTTCTGTGGGAAAAGGAAGTTTTTTTTTTAAATCAAATTTCATTAAACAAATAAAAGATAACTATTAACAATTATTTCTTCAAATTGATTCTCTAAAACTGGATTTAATTAAAAGATTATGGTTTTTTCCTAACAATGAAATATTTCAATTTCATCTTAGTATTTGTTTCCAACACATGAATTTAAATATCCTGATTACTGAAGATGTAGGCTCCCACAAGGGTAAGACGTTGTTGTTCCATTTCCTGAATACAACCCGTCCCCAACAGTAAGACAAGGAGAAAAGATGACGACCGAAGAATAGATGGTTGCAAGATGTGAAGAAGAGCATGGCGGTGACGGAAAGGAGACAGGCTTGACCGAGAACTTTTAGAAACAATAACCAACTTAGTTGTAAAAAATTGTTAACTAAATAATTTACTTCTAGTTCAAATCTTTTCAACTTGTAATTGGAAAAACAATAAAAGTAGAGAGCTATGTTAAGATCGGGCAAAGTACTTTTTACGATTACCAAAAAAAAAACCTAGCACTAAAGCAACCCAGGAAGGGTCTTAAGTCCAGTACATGGTAGAGACTGTACTGTTTCTTGGATGGTTGTGCACAGATAATTTTTCTGACATCAGTCTAAACTACTAGATTTTCCCTCAAAATAGCTTTAGAGAGGCTAGGGTAACCCCCGAAGGGTCTGTAGATCCCACTGTTCCATGCGTGACTGTTAACAGTTTAATATAAATCATCTGCTACAGGCAGATTTGAACCCAGCAACCACTGAGCCATTCTGCTCCAACACTCAATTAAAAACTGCAACAATCTGAATAAAACAAGGAATTCTATATTTTTATTTGAAAATATAAGATAGGTCCAGGGCCGGGATTTTCTTTTATAATAAAAATATTTAAAAATTATTACAATTATTAAAAAATAAAATGAAATAAATTATAACGAATTCCATAACTATTGTTTTGGTATCTGTCAAAATTAATGTATGGAAGGCAGTTTTTCATGTTTATTCTCTTCCTTATTTAACATACTTCATAATTAGTACACCAGAGAAGACTCCAATTGTAGAAAAAAAAATATATTCCTAAGAAATAATTTTAATTACCTATAGAATAATGATATGGTTGCTATGCAGACTGATTTATAAATTAATAAGCAAAAATGTATTAATTACCTATAATTAAGTACAAATAAAAACCTATTATATATATATATATATATATCCTGCCTTTTTCAAAAAATCAATAGCATATAAACTCCTGCAACTCAACTTTCTTCCATGGTCAAATATACAATATGTATTTAATATATAATATGTATTGTATATTTGACCATGGAAGAAAGTTGAGTTCCAGGAGTTTATATATATTTGACTTTTTAATTTGTTTGACCTCAAGTAATGATTGGACTTGTAAATTTGAAGGATGTTGTGAAGAACTACTAAAATTGAAAATTTTAAAACGTTTTTTAATATTTTGTTAATTTTTTAACAAAAATTGTTGACTGGAATAAGGTTTTTTTCTTCATTATTAAATTATATAGATCAAGAAGTTATTCCAGTATATAAGAAATATCTTATAAAGAAAAAAAAATCAATAGCATTAAACATTTCTACCTACAAAAGTTATACCATAAAATGCCTGACTGGTACGGTCTTAGCGTGAAGATGGCTGACTTGGTCATATCAACTATTGATAGCAGCAATAATTTAGTGTAACAAGTATGCTTTTGTTATTTCCTTTTCTAGCCCGTAGTCATTTGTTTTTCGTTCATTTAACGCCACTTCATAGGTATGGTTCATTTAACGTCGTTTCAATGGCTAATAGAACGGTGCTATAGAGATAGCCCTACATTTTACCTGTAATTTTTTTAAAAATAATTTATTCATAGAATTCACAACTGTATTATAACAATGCAACAAGTAAATGACAGGAATGGTACACATTGGCTTGAATAAGTACGAGTGATATTACTCTAACAACAAGTTCATCTTAAAAGGTCACGACACCATCTTCTTTTCAGACGCCTAGGAGAGTTATAAGGAATTCAAGAGGTTGCTAGGTTTGAAACTAGTGACTTTTAGTGGGAATAAAATTTGTCATGAAAAGATTGATATCGGGACATTAAGGTCATTATGGATTACTTTGTTCGTAACAAAGTAAGGAGGATTGAGGATTTTGGATTGTAAGGATTGAATACGAGAGGAATTCAATGGACTAGTGGAGCCCCAAAGCTTTGAAATGTTGAAGTAGCCTGAAACGGTTTCTTGTCGTTTCAGTCTAGTACAGGTGTAATTATAATAGGTATCTTAATAATAGCAAGAAATTTTAGTATCTTTATAATATCCATAGAAGTTTGTTATGCTAATCATTAAACCACAGATGACCTGCATAGATATTTTCTCAACATACTTACATAATAAATAAGAATATGATAATAATATATTAGCATTAAATATTTTTAGAGACTGAAAATAGTCATTAGGTTCTAGGTCGTTGCCCTCAGAGAAGACTTTTTCAATTTTTAACAAGTATGATAGGACTGTGCCCTTTAACATGATACAGACATGAACTTTCTCTGCAGACAAAGGAATATCCCGTTTCTTCTTCTTACATTTTAATTCTTTACCTCGCATTTCCTTTGTCCCGGAATAATTCCCTAAAAGACGTAGCGGGTAAGAAGCTTGGCGATCCTATCACTGTATTAGCATGGCCTTTAATATTTATGACCAGGAGCTGGGGAATAATAAAAGAATAATATAAATATTCCAATTACCGGAGAAGGAAGAGTTTTCTGGCGGGAGCGTGGGCAGGACCCGGCAGCCACAGGAGGAATTTTAATCCTGCCATCAAAGGACACCGCTCCTGATCTCTTTTCCAAATTATATTCCTCTCCAGATTTATCAAGGATTCGCTTTGTTATTAATCTTGTCAGGACCAACGGATAGCATGGACAAATTGTCGGTTTGTTTGATTTAGATGTATCTTTAAACGAGTTGGGCGTCTGGATCCGTCCAAACAGCTTCTAGTTCTCGATTTAGAAATGTTTAGTCGAATGATTTGACGTGCATATACACTCAACCAACTGAAAGTTAAACTTTAAGAAATCCACTATTCAGCTGTTTTAATTTTTTTTTTCCGTTTGGCGTTCTTATGTACTGTAAGGTGGAGTGGAAATAACGTTTAATACCATTTGAAGGTATTTATTTACTACTATTCACACCAAATTAATTCAACACTTTAAGGAGTTCAGTGTGTTAGTACCTTTAATTTTATAGAAGAAAGAGCTAGATTCATAATAAATAAAAAACATTTTCCTCCAACCATGCTATTCTTTACCCAACCAAAACTGGTGTGGAAAATCCCACTTCCCCCCCCCTAGTGAGGGAAAACCGCTTTCCCCCACTAGTGAGGGAAAACCAATTTCCCTCACTAGTGAGGGAAAACCAATTTCCCTCACTAGTAAGATAACGTAACAGCCACCTAGATCGAATTAGACAATTAGCACTCTGTTATTTTAAATGTTAATTGGCGGTATTATATAATATTATTCATTTTCTATTCGTAAATCGTTCGTTTTAACAAATGATGTAACACTGGACTAAAACATGAATTGAAAACGACATCTAGTGTAGATAATGGTTTTTCATTCATTACGAAATATTCTAAAATTATTAAAATAGATTTATGTTGATATTTTATGTTTAATTCAAAATAGATTTTATTTATTTTGAAGCGATTTTATAGAAATATTTAATATAACCTTAAATGTATTAGAACCTTCACACATCAGAAATTTTGAGAAATAGCATAAGCATTACCCACTAGCGCTAGTGTTGTTTTAACAAACCTAAAGTTTCACCTTTAATTTCTTAATTTTTAAATGGTTGCAGGAAAAATGTAATATTTAACACGTGAGAAAAGTGCCTATAACGCCCTCGTTTAGTTACCACACTCGCCTATGTCTCGTGTGGTAAAATTCACTCAGGTGTATTTTTCTCACTTGTTAAATAAATAACTCTTTCAATAACTAGATAATAACAACAGTTATAGAAATTATTACTCATTATAACCACAATTTACCAACCTTGAAACTAAGTTATAGGATTCGGAGATCCTTCTGCGGCTCACCAGGCCTCAATAAATAAAGTGAGTACCTTTAATTGAAAGAAAAACCAAACCTAAAGATTGAGCATAATCTCGGCTCTTACTCATAATCTTGAAATTTTGTAATTACAATAATAAAATTTGAATATTACTTCACTAAGAAGAAAAGTCTACTATTACAGTGGATTCTGGAAATAAAAACAAATATGATGTGTATTCAGATTATATATAAGGTTTTTGTATTCATTATTTAGCAGAATTAACAAAATACAAAAACAATTCTATAATGCACTAATGTCTTCAATAGAATACTTCAATATTTTTATTAAAAACATTCTAGAAGTATTTTAAGTCAAGTTTTTTGTGACTAAAGCCACTGTCCCTGATTGATGAGTTTGTTTATTCCGTTGATATGAGATTTGCGGCATTCGATCTTCATTGGTGTGAATTTTTCATGTTCCGATGATGTCTGAATTTACAAAACGTCAATTGGTTGGTTATTTGCCAGTGGTTTAGAAACTTGAATTATTTTAAATTTTCACAATAGCATAATAAAAATTAGTAATAAAGTCCTCTACACCCTACAATTTGCTGATGAACAGGTGATAGTCACAAGTGATGATGAAGATGCCAGGCTACATGCTAAGATAACTTCAGGAGGAATATGCTGCTTGGGATCTGGAAATGAACAGGAAGAAAACAGAGTATATGGCGATACATGAGAATACAACCTTATCCCTCGAAAATTGGAAAAACCCATGAATGAAAATATCTAGGCAGATGGCTAACAGACGATGGAAGCTCCAATAAAGATATAACAGATAAAATTGTACAAGGCAGAAAAATTATTGGGTGTCTTAACTATGTTGTGTGGAGCAAAAAGGTTAACCTCGAATGAAAAACATATTATGTTTTACTCGTTTGTTGAAAGTGTATCCTCTACGGATCCGAAAGGTGGACGACTACAAAAAAGGAAGAAACGAAGTTGATGGCCGTGGAGATGGACTTCTGGAGACGCTGTTGTGCTATTTCCAGAATTCACCACGTCCCTAATAGAACAATTAGGCAATTGGTTCATCAAGAAGCAACGATCCTCTTCGCAATAGAAACAAGAAGATTGAAATTGTATGGCCACTTAAAAATAATGGCAGGGGACCGATGGCCAAAAATAATCTTCGAATTTTCCAATATGGCAAGAAGGAAAAGAGGACGACCCAAAAAAAGATGGTTGGAGGAAATGGAGGAGAGCATGGCAGCGAGGGGTTCCTTAGGGAAAGAGGCTGGATGGATCTAGATCTGTGGCGAGACCTTCTAGAGACCTAAAACAAAAACAAAATCGTTAATAACAAAATTTTATAATAATAATAACAGTTTTATGGCTCTTTTTATGTTTTTGCTCATTTCAATAATGTAAAAATGTAGTACAAAAGTAAATTTCATTTTAAAATTCCTTCATCGCTTTAATTCAATACTGGCTAATGAAACATTAATGGAATGGAATGATCCCATGGAAAGGATATATGAGCAAACTAAAGTATAGGATTGAATTCCATAATATCATCACTCAAATAAATTCAATCAAATATTCTACTTTAATATTTTAAAGAATTTATTAAAGTTATTGAGCAATGTAGTTGATCTTCATTGATGTGAATTTTTGGTGTATGTCTTGATGATGCCCAAGTATCGCTTTTTGGTTTAGTGATTCATTCAGTCCATTAACAGAGGTGTTATGAATAACGTCAAGTTTTTTCCAGATATACTACGGATTACATCCCAACTCTTTTTCCTTCAGGAGGAGAGAGGAGAACATTTAGAGGAGCCTAGTTAAGAACTGAGGCTCAGACGGCAACAATTAGTGCTCTTATCACTCTTATCAGCAGCACTGATAGAACTACCGCAGCTATCTCGCTATTGCGGCTATCTTCGGTTCGACAGTCCTATTTGCACGTTCTCACCTTATCTCCAGGTAGTTCTCCAGGATAGTCCTCGGCTAATCGAAGTCAAGTCCTGTATCCTCGGCCATTGTGGGTTATTCTAGTTCTCTTATCTGTCTCAGGGTTAAACAAGAGTAGCTTCTTACAAGGTCAAGCTAACTTTTCTCTACAATTAAGATTCGTTTTACTTTTATTTATTAATTTTTTTAAGAATTAAGCTGTACAACAGTAAATTCGTGTTGCGTTCATTTATGGTACTAATAAGAACATTTTGTGGATAAATAAATAAAATAAATTACTATTTTTTTTAAAAGAAAAAATAAGAAATACTCGATCATCGGGAATACAGAGATTACTAAAGAAAATAACCGCCCTATATTTACAGCCATTGTGGAAACCATCTTGACATATTCTTCGGAAATCTTGACTATTGGTCATGTCTATACCGAATGGTGCAGGCGGTCGAGATGGATTTCTGGAAGAGGTGTCTCCATGCCACCACGCTGGATAATGTAAGAAACGAAAAAAATCTACAGAGGACGGATGTAGATATATCGAAAGGATCGGTGCACACTGCCTATAACGGTACGGCCATGTGAAGAGAATGTCGGATGAATGTTGGCCCAGAAGGAGGTGGATGGAAGGAGTACAGAGGAGATGGCTGGTCGAGGTCTCCAGGAAGAGGATGATTAGATCGAGAGTTATGGAGCTCTGCTCTGACAAGTTGAAGCAATCCCTGTTGGAACGCTGTTTAACTAGATGCAAGTAATATAGAAAGCTGTCATCAGATACTGAACCCAGGGATCTTCATGGGGTGTGCTGTGCAATTTTTTTTTTGTTTACTTCTCAATGAAAATACTTTTCTGATACAGTTAGGACTAAAGAAATTAGTTTTACAAACACCAATAACAAATTGAAACATATAATAAATAATAATGGATAACTCAAATATCAAAATAAAATCGACTAGAAATTGAACCGGGTTAGAGTACAGTATACAACAGGAAAAATAAACTGTAATTTAGAAATCAAATCAATGTTAATCGTTGTATAAAAAATTATATATTATATATATCTTTATGCTGATTTCAGCAGAAAACGAATTATTTTAATTACGAAAAAATGTCGGCAAGTAAGTCATAAAGAGGTTTATTACTCTCATTAATTGCCAGAAATTCCAAATAATTCCTTTTCTGAGAAACGACTTGATATTGGGCGACAATAAAAACAGCCGAATTCTCTTTCCTGATGACCAATAAAAAAAACACAATTTGTCCTGGAAGTCCTGGACAGAATGCCTTTAAAAAACCAAGTACTGCCTTTCGTGGAGTCAGCGGGTTTCGTTTTATTTCTCCAACGGTTGTTTAAGCCAGGGTTATGGCAGATATTAGTTTTGGGCTATTTCGGAATTTATTTCTGTCGCATCAAATCCGGGTTTATATCCAGGCGTGTCGTTCTTAGATTTAATTTATTCTTTTGCAATAAAATTCGATTCTAACAAAACAATTATACTTAACTTCAAGATTTGATTTGATTATAAAAATTCATTTCATCTCTGGTAGAATGCTGAGTTGCCGTGCCGGATATCCTGGGTCCGGATTTATCTGGCTGTAGCAGATAAATTATTCAAACGGTTAACAGCTATAGATGGGCCATATAGATATAGATTCAACCTCTATTTAGTGGATACCCAAATAGGCAGAAAACCTGGTGGTGAAGCGTCAAAGGACAAACACTTCCCTGCAGAAATCGTTGTCCAAGTTACAATAGAGTCTTTGACCTTAAGAATTTTCATGGGTTGTAGTATTTCACTGACATTTCATATGTTACAACCCAATATAATGATCAACTTTTCAGGAAAGATAAGGTTTAATTTTCTTGCACAACCAGTACGGTTAATTTATGTCTATTGTGTTATTTATATGTCTACTATGGGTTAATTTATGTCTACTATGTTATTTATGTATTCTAAAGTCTTATCGCAAAATTATAGGGAAAACACTCAGTTGTTTGTAGGATGGTAAACATTATGTTTTGAAAACACCACAAAAATCGGTATCATGCCTGCCGTTGTAGGGAGCTGGCTAGCTCAGTTTGCTGTATAGGCAAGGATGGAATCTGAGGGGCCTGCAGATCCTTCTGGGGTTCATCCAGCCTTTATGAAAAGTATCCTTAGGAAGGGAAACCTGGTGATAACTCTTGGAAAATCTAATTCCCGCGAAACCGTAGTCAAAGAAACAGTTCATTATCTCCCGTGTATTGAACCCAATTACTATTCATAGGATATCAAATGTAAAATACAATGATACTGCGGGCAAGACTTATATTTAGTCTGTTTGCAGCCGGAGATGGATCGTATAGGATCTATGACCCTCCTGGGGCTCACCCAGTCTCTATAAAATATTATAAAAATAGGGTAACAAAAAAAAGAGGGAAATCTGGCGCTTGAGCGTGACCTAGGACGTCACCTACTTGCAGAACCGTTGTCCATGAAACAGTACAGTCTCTACCATGTACTGAATCCGTTCACGGGTTGTAGTGGTACAGGATTTTTTTTTCTATATGTCGCAATATACGACTTTTTCTATATATACATGCACTGGGAGACCCCGACTTTACAGAAAGCCAAAAAAGCTAGAATGAGCAAGTTAAAACTTAAAGCAATGATTGTTTTTTTTCGATATTCATGGGACTGTGTACCTTTACTGGGTTCCTGAAGGTCAAACTATTAATCAATACTACTACCTTGAGGTACTTGCAAAACTACGTCAAAGAGTAAGGAAAAAACGACCCGAAATGTGGAAGGACAAATCATGTGTTCTCCACCAAGACTATAGGCCTGCTCATTCCGCGTTATCTGTCAAGAGGTTCCTAGCCCAGTACAGCATCCCAGTGTTAGAACATCCACCTTATTCACCAGATCTTGCACCATGTGACTTCTATCTGTTCCCTAAGGTGAAATCTTCATTAAAAGGGACGAGATTTGAGTCCGTGGAAGCTGTAAAAGATAAAGCGGCACGCGCCCTAAAGGAGCTGACAGAAGATGACTTCCAGCACTGTTTCCAGCAATGGGAAATTCGCATGGAGCGTTGTAGGGATAGAGAAGGGGTGTATATTGAAGGTCATAGTAAGTAATTATGTATAAAATAAAAATAAATTTTATTGCAACGTCAGTGTCGTTATTTAATAGCCTCGTATGATGGGCTGGTCGAGATCGTTTAATGACATTAACCACATTAGGCTCAACAAAGAGGTAATATATTTCTTCGTTTTTTCTATGTCTTCATCTTCCGTGAATGGAGACCGGCCCATATATTTTTCGGAGGATCCTGCGTTCGAAGATTTCGGTTTGTATCCTTTGTCCTTGTTTCCGCCCTGTATGTAAGCACTGGGCGAATCAGGGACTTTATAGGATGATTTTTAGTTTTTCTTTTAATCACCCTACTTGCTAGATGTTGTATTAGACCAAAATAGCAGCGTTTGGCTGACAATATTTGTATCCTGCTTTCTACTCCGATGGCGTTGGTGCATGTGACTTGAGATCCAAGATAGGTCAATTATGATACCCACTCAAACCCCACCTTATCTCCAGGATGTCTTGGGTGTTTTTCAGCTACCATATACTTGGTCTTATATTGGTTAAAAACTATACCAATTTTTCTCGCTACTTCTGGTAGGGAAAGAAACGATTTTTCAACTGTCTGCTTTGATCTTCCTGTAATGTCATTATCATCTGCTGTACCGATCTATTTATTATGGTTCCCGTAGTCTTCACCCCGGAGTCCCTGACTGCCTTCTCGGGAGGAAGGTTAAATAATAGACAGGAAAGTGCATCACCCAGACGTATTCTTCTAGATTGGAAACGATCGCTTCGATTGTTTTGGAACTGAATAACACATTCATAGTCATTTTTATTAGAGTTATGAGGCTGGTGGCGATGTTGAATTCTCACAACACTCTGTAAAGACTACCCTATCAACGCTATCTTAGGGCGCCTTTAAGTCAAGGAATAGGTGATGAGCAGTGATTCGAAATTCTCCCCCCCCCCCCTACGTTCCAACTAATGTATCATGCCTCTTTTAAATGTTTGCACATTTTTATTGAACTAATTACAAGTTCAAATAATTGTTTAAACCGATTGCACTAGTTTACTTAATTACGATCATGCTTATGTTAATTTGTCCAGAAGTGGTAAGGATTGTCTGAGTTCAATTATTTTATTTATTTTTGGATTAATTCCTATTCAAGGAATATTAATATAATCACTTTATTAATTAAAAATTAATAACTTTTTATGTTTCCTTTAACACTTTTCTTCCTCGCATTTGAAAATAAATAACGTCCAAATAAAAATTGTAATTATCGGCCTCGCCTGAGAATGTTATTTTAAATGTTTCAATTAGCAGCCGATAATTGAAAAATAACATTGTTTTTTTTTGTTTTGTATTTTTTGACATTAAATTCCGTTTATAAATTCGAGTAAATTTCTGAGTATTTGTGGCTAAAAGAATAATTCTAAAAATATAAATATTAAATTTTTCTATTTTATTTGATTATGATCCGAAAATTGAGAATTTTTTCAACATACTAATCTATATAATAGAAATATTGTTACGTCACCTATATCAAATAAACTTGTAAATTATTAATCACTAATAATAATGATACGTTTTCATTCAATACAAGTAAAAACCTTCATTTTGAAGAGAAAATATTTGTTCCTAGCGCAGTGTACTTATGTTAACAAAATATAAATAAAATAATGCATCCTCTGCACTCCTCTCTTCCTTCGGTGCAAACGTACAGCCTTCACCTGCCTTCGAAAGATCTCAAGGAGAGTCTTTTACGTCCGGAAAATCGGATCTGGGAGGAATAAGCTAAAGAAAAACTCAATCAGGTAATGGAAAAGCCAATAGCGGACCTCCGGACTTCCTTTTTTCTTTTTCTTCTTGGCCTTCCCTTCTTTATATAGAGTCTTCGACTTTTACCGTTGTCTCTTCTTCACCTTGTATTAAAAAAAATGTTAGATCGCTATTAGGAAAATAACAAACGTCAAAGCTCCATTTCCTCATAAATCTGCTTTCCTTACTCAGCTCTGATACATTGTGCTAAAGAAGCAGAAAAAGGGTTAAGCTGATTTATGAAAGAGATTTTGATCAATAAAGAAGGTTAAAAATTCTCATTAAATAGCTTAAATTAAATAATTTAATTTCGAAGGCAATTTTGCTTATAATTTAGTGGACTTGAAACAAAATCAGGGTCTGTCTCTTTTTCAATTGTAACTTCTTTAGTTGCGTCAGCAACATGCTCGAGACTGCTACACCTAGCAGGCTATGCATGAATTATACAATTTCTTTTGATCTACTTAAGTTTAAAGATTAGAATTCCATTGTTATAAGTACAATTATTTCAAACTAAAAAGTCGTTTAATTGTTCTTCTATGCATACTAAAGTTAATTTAAAACATCTATAACTGGTTGAACATTTCGTTTCTCCTAAAAGGTTTTACTTAAATGCCTTCTTTTATTAAATTTTTGAAAGTACAAATGATTTATGTATTGTTGAACTTAACGATGATAATTCAAGGTATAAATGAGCTATACAATGCTTTGTTCTGAATGACAGACTGACTAACGGATCAACGCCACCCTAAACCGCTGATCGTAGAGACCTGAAACTTAGAGGGTGTGTTCTTTATATGATGTAAGCATTCGATAAGAAAGGACTTTCCGAAATTCCACCCATAAGGGGGTGAAAAAGGGGGGCAAAGTTTGTATGCCTGCTCACCTGTTTCTTACCGTCAAAATCTACATATTTTTGCTGAACAAAACAAATCAAGTAACATATTTCACTTCTCTAATCCCAACCCAATACCTCATCCCCACTGTGGTGTACCCCCTGGAACGCAGCCAGCTCAGAGCTCATTCCAGCCTCAGCCATCTCAGGGAACAGCCCTCCCAGCCTTCCAGCCACAGTAGCCATCCTCGACAGGGCGGTGGGTGTCATCACCACTACCATACAGGTCGCGGCGAACCAGCACATTCCTCATACCAGTACAGTCCTCTTCCCAACACCACCAGGAAACTTCCTAAACCCATCTTAGCACTTAAAAGTCAACGGAATAACCTGAGGAATATTTTGCAGCGCTCTTGTGACTCCGGGTTAAAACCGGCCATCAATGCGATGACTCGGCAGATGCGTGACTGGAAAACATCCCTCTGAGCGAGCAGACATGAGCAGTTGCGTCGACCCTCGTCAGTTCTGGTGGCTCGCCAAGACCAGCGTAACCAAAAGGAGCGGAGTGTTTCTTTCATCTGGAGGCAACCTACTGACGCCTGGGGAACAGGGTGAATCCTGGTGAAGGCTTATGAGGAGAGAGAACCTGCTCGGCTGTTAAATGATCAACCAATCCCGAATGGACCACTACCGTGCACCAACGAGAAGCCCATATTCTCAAGTTTCGGTCAGCTCGAGTCAGTACTACGACAAACGAAAGGTAACAGAGCATCAGGACAGGATGATACCCCCTATGTGATGTTGAAGATGCTTCCTTGGAAGAGTAAAGCCTTCCTATTGAATATATTCAACACCTGCATTAGGATCTCGTACTTCCCTGATGTGTGGAAACAAGGCGTCGTAGTGCCACTACTCAAGCCTAGGAACCGGCCAAACAGCACTCCACAAAGAACAACATCATCCCCCCTGAGCAGACTGGTTTCCACAGAGGAGTCATCTGTGACCACCACCTGGCTAAGCTGCAGGCGCACGCCATAGAGCACATGCAGATGAACAGAGCTAAGGCGTTCATTTCACTGGACTGCACCCAGGCCTTTGACCGTGTGTCTCACGAGTTGATTCTCCGACGCTTGGACGAGTTTAGCTTTCCCGCTACTATCTGGGCGGAAGATCATTTGTCGTACGAGTTGGTAACAGTTACTCACCTTCTAGCAGCACCATGTGTGCAGTGTACGGCTCGTTATTGGGGCCACTGATGTTTGTGATTTTCACATCACCCGTGGTCGCTATGAAGCATCCAGAAGAAATAGTAGCAGCATATGCTCATTATATTGGGATTTACGCCATCAGCTTAACCACCCCACATGCCCTTAACAAGGCACAAAAGGCGACTGAAACTATGGTGAACGAGCTGAAACTGATTGGCATCAGGGTAAATCCGTCTAAGACGGATGCCGTCGTGATGTCATTTCAGAGTGTGAGTAAGAAACCTCTACCGAAGACTTTTACCGTGGACTGCGGAGATTGAAGATTACCCCCTTCAATCCTCTACCTTGGGGTCAACTTTGATAGGCTTCTCGCCTTCTCAAAGCATGTTCAGGCAAGATTGAAGATGGCACGACAGAATTCCTACAGGCTATACCATCTGCTCTTGTCGCCGCAGCTCTCACTGAGGTTGAAATTACAAATCTACAAGTCCATCATAAGACCTACGTTGCTCTGTAGTGCACCACTACTGAGACACCTCTACAAAACAACGCTGAATTGCCTGCTGCATTACCAGAATTCCAACCTTAGGAAGATCGTAAGTGGCACATCGCTCGAGAGGGCAGTTAACACCACCATCCTGGAGGAGCTTCGCCTTCCCTCGGTGCCCGAGTACATAGATTGGAGGCACATCAAATTTTTTGATGGGCTGAAGACCTGTGCGAACCCCCTATTTAGGGACTTAAAACCACCCCCCAGACCTGGGAGATGGCAGGGCAGTGTCCCCTTGGTCGATGTGCTTATAATTATACTTCCTTATCTTCCTTCCTATTCCTTATTCCTTCCTCCCCTTTCTTCTTTCTACAACTATTTCCTGATCTCGCAAAACGGCCCCTCCCCGTTTTTTATTGTATAACGTCAGCGGCCTCATCCCGGTTCGAGTAAAAACCGCCTTCAGCGGACTCAGCCCAATGTAACGCCTTAAAATTCCGAAAGATAACAACGGCTTTTGTTTATATAGAAGCGTTTGCGAGTATTTATTTGTAAATTGTATATATATATATATTGTAAATGAAATCAATAAAAGATAGAGGATGAGAAAAAATAAATCTTCACTTCTCGCTGTTGCCGTACGACAAGTGAAACCGTTATACATACTAAGTAATCCTTTTCAATAACAATACATACTAATCCTTTACTGACACGTACAACAGTAAACTTCTGTCCGTCCCGGTTGTTGATCAATGTCAATGTATGTTTCACGGATGTGCTGATCCGTCTGTGAGGAAATTTGATATGGATAATCTTAAGCCAGGGGAAGGACATAGGCTACTTTTATCAACACACCACACAGGCGACGTTTATATAAAACTGTAACCTGATTGACTGACACACACAGCGGTCAGCGCACAGCAGAAACCACTGAACTTAGCACATTGAAGTTCGCAGATAGATTCTTCGTATAGCTTAAATGAACACTAAGAAAGTAATTTGGACAATTCCACCCCCAAGGGTTTCCCCCTTAATATAATAGGGGTTCAAAAATTGAACCGCGAAACTATACGGAACATGGCGAAGAGTATAAGGCCCGGCGTGCAAGTCTAGATAAGTTCCCTAGGATTGCATAAGTCATCGCGCTACATCAACCTAAGCAAGAGCTTACATTGCTTTTCAACAGTCAAAAGTAAGTTTCTTTGTTTGATTTCTTTTAATAATCACTGTTTTTAATATACGGATAGATTACCTTGTATTTTTTCTTGTTATAAGATGAACATTAAATGAAATTACGAGTGATTACCTTTTATGTAGATTGTTTGGTTGATTCATGGCGATTTTTTGTTTTCAAATTGTGCCTTGGGTATGGTTCTGACATATATTTATTCGTTGTTTTTTTTTGCTTTCAGGTGCCCAGAAAACGCTTGCGGATGACGGAACGAGCGCAAGCTGATATAAATAATTATAAAAATGTTTATTAAGATGTTAAACGTGGGAGTTCTTTATGGAGAGCTGCAGAAATGTATCAAGTTAATCCCATGTCGTTGTCACCATACCTTTGTAAACGTGATGAAGCCGGTGCAAATCACGATCGCTGCCAAATCAGCATGAGCTATGTTGCTCATAATAAAGTTTTTTCTATGAAGCAAGAACAGCAGCTATCAAAGTACGTCACAATTTGCACGGATATATATTTTGGTCTTTCTGCAAAAGAGGTACGGAAGCTGGGATTTGACCTGACAACTAAGTTCAACATAAAGGTGACCAGCTACTTGGGATGAGAATCAGATGGGTAGTGAGAAATGGTTCTGTTCATTCATGAAGAGAAGCCCTTCTCTGTCTGTAAGCGTAGCACAGGCTACAAGCCTTTCAAGAGCTACAAGTTTTAAAAAGTGATGTCATATTATAGTTCACTTGCTATATGAATGCTATCTTTGTTTAGCAGAGGTTTAAGTTTTATTATGGTACATATTTCTGACCATAAAAGTAACTACAAACTAGTTTGCTGTATGTTTATGGCTGTCACTACAGACCCCAACCACTGTCACAACCGTCCTTGGGGTGTGGTCGCTTGTGACACTTTCCTTGTTTTTTAAATTCATCCTACAAATAATAAAGGGTATTTAAAGGCACTATATTAGTATTTTTACGTAGACAAATAAGCAAACTACAATTCAAGTTAATTTATCAGTTAGCTGGAGAAAAAGTAACAGAATTATTCGGGAACAAACCAAAATTGTTACTACTGTACCCACTCTAACTATAATGTGATGGTTTTGTTAAGTTATACTAGATGGTATATATACTAAACTACTCTTTATAAAGAATTAATACATATATTTATTTATTTACAAATTTACATATGTATAAGCATCCATTTGTGTCTAATGAGTTAAAACTTCATTCAATTTCCTTTTTTTTCCAAATCAATTCAATTATATTTACAATAGTGTAATAACAGCCTTACTATTTAAGTCAACTGTGTTTGTAACATATAATTAAAAAAGCACATATATTTATATGTTAAAAGTCCTTCCTTAATTTACAATGAAAAAAGGAAACCTTACAAAAAGAAAAAGTAAAACATTAAGGTTATTAATAGTTAATAGAATGTGAAAGTTTGAAAAATAGAACAAAATATTAACAACCATTAGATGAGAAAAACAAATATTTAAGTCACTCATGTAAACTTCCCTAAAATACAAGAACAATTATTTTATTTTTCAGAACCCTTTGGTAAAAAATTGATATTAAAATTATTTCACTAGTACAATGTACTTGCAACGTTCGCAATGCATGGCGCTGTTGAAGCCAGGGCAATTGAGATGCCACCATTGCCTGCATTCCTGGCATTGCACCCAAACCTTACTAGGAAAGAGGCCGCTACAGCGTAGACACATGATACTATCGCCGTTCCCTTTTGCCGTACCTTCCAGAGTGTCCTTCTTGTCCGTCGGTGGAACAGGAGCCTTCGCCGGCTTCATATCCTCCGGCCAGGATACAATCTCGATATCAGAGTCTCCTTCCGTAGCCTTACTCTCTTCGGAATCCTCTTGAGGAGGATCTAGAGCAGAAGCGATGTCCGTATCCGAACTGTCGATGGTTCGCCTGCTGCAGAAGAGGGTCGGCTGGAACGGCTCAATCCCGCTCATCTCGAAGCCCTTTATGGCGTTCACCGGGATGGCGATGCGGCAATAAGCTGTCCTGAAGACTTCGCCGACGTTGTCCACTGTTAGCTTTACCCTCGGGTAAGCGTCGCTGAAACCATCGCAAGCGTGGCTGTAGCAGACCTTCAAGGGGCCGAAGAAGGACAAGTCCAGAGGTTGTAGCTTCTGTCTCGATTGTGGTGGGAATCCGACAATGACTACATTGTTATTCTTACAAAAGATGAGCGCTTCGATAGAAATGTAGGAGATGTAATTGTCAATCAGTAAAAGTGCTGGTGACTTTTCTGTAGGCTGGGAATGTTGTACGAAATGCTTTAAGAATGTCATAAATAATTCAGAATTTATCAGTCCTTTTTCGCTGGAGTAGCCAATGGATCCGCATGGCAGACCTCTCAAGAATCCAGGAATCATCTTGTCCCTTGGGAAGACTATCATCGGAGGTATGTAGGAACCTGCCGCGTTCGCGCAACAGACGAGAGTAACGTTGTCTCTGGTTTCCACAAGCATCCTGCTCGTACTCTTACCCTTGCACTGAAAAGAAGTCGTGAACCTAGTCAGATCGTTGGGTACCGCAGAAATGCATATCTCATCAGCATGGTAGATCTTCTCGGGGGCGAACGTGTAGCGCTTCCTCAGGTACGACAGGATCCGGAAAAAGGTGTCCACCTCCAGCTGACTGCAGACAGTGCCTCGTGCAGCCTGCGCCGTCATGTTGGGCCTCACGTTGAAGCTGAAGACTTTCATAAAGTTTGCCAACCACTCGTCACCAGCCATCTTGGTTTCTTTGTTGAACGGGTGTTCGATTCCTTTCATCTCTGCGAATTCATAGACGAGTCTCTTACATTGGACCTTCGTCATTCCGAAGAACCTCAAATCTATTTCCTTGAGGTACTTCATGAGCTCTTTCAGCTGTTTCTGAGAGAATACTCTCTTGAACCTTCCTCCGTGGACAGGGATAGCCTACGACAACAGAAAAATAAGTAAAAACAATCGTTATACACCAAATATTAATAATTCTATAAAAGAATAATGATAGTAATAATAATCAATTATAAACCTCGCATGGTAATTTCAAATATCTTCTCAATATGGACTCTGGTATTTTGTGAATTTTCGCCGCCATGTTGCAAGAAACACGACACTTGGCTGCTTTGATTCCTTCCGCCATCAGTTGCTGAGCCCAGTTTCTTCTTTCTTTTTTCTTCACAAACGTTCTCGTCATACCTGTAAAAACTTTTAAAAATTACTACATTACTGGTAGTAGCACTATTTTCCAATAATATATATTAATTATAATATGATATATTTATTCAACATTATAATGTTGAAAACCGGCACATAATTTAAACCAACAGTAGCGAAAAATATCAGAAAATATTAAAAAATTAAAAGCACGAAAACGTTAACTGATCTAAAGTATATTTTCAGAATAGTCTTGTTAATACTCTTTTCTACTCTGAAGAAGTCAGCAGCATATCTGGCGAAACGTTGGCGAAAAATTTAGCGATACGGTCTAAGCCAGAAGATACCACTGAAGTATTTTGTATAAATCGTGCCCGTGGAAACCTAAAAGAGTATTTGTATTTTTCTCGTTCAATATATATTTAATTATTATCCTATAATGAACAGTCACCATATATATTGTGGTTGCTTAAATAATAAAAAAATATTATATAAATATTAGCAAGTAGAATCAAGAACGTGGCACTAGCAATTGAAATGAAATTTCCCAATGGTCTAAGCCCGAGTAATAAGAAGTTCAGGAGTAAAAAAAATAATTTTTTTCATTGATATTAAAAAATTGCTAAATAAAACAGTTTATTCCAAATGTATTATACGAATATCTGCTCTGTTTCTCGATGCAAAATATTTTCCTCCACTTTGTTTTCCGAATCAAAGTATAATAATTTCCTATCCTTATGTTCATTGAGTGTTTAGGTATTTCTGTTAACTCCTAGATGAGATTAAAATTAATCACTTATTCACCGGGGCTGCTAAAATACAGGTATTTAAATCTTATAGTAACCATAAATTTTATTTTATTAAAAAAGTCGATTTTTTTGGTTTGGGTTTTTATACATATATTATTTTTTTTTTGGAGGGGGTTCTTCTATTCGAAACTCGATCGATATCATCTAAAAATTATTTTTGTAAATAATTTCAATTTAATTTTACTTCGGTTACTTGCACATCTGTAAATTTGGGGTTATTACGATTACTATATTTTTGGGATATGTTAAATTTGAATGACTCATCTTTTATTCCCTTTGCAATTGTATGCAAAAGTAACTATTTAAAGGGTCTAATTTAATTATGATAATGCCTGCCTATTTGAAGATTTAATCCTAATGTTCTTAGTACAAAACATTTTTAGACACGCTACTTTACTGACGGTATGTTTCAAGTTTATCCATAATTCTACAGCCTAACAAACTAACTTTCTTTAATGTGAAGTGAAATAGTACAAGTTCAATAAACAGATCAATTCTTAACTCGTAATATTCAATTTTGTTACCTTCACTTTTAGACATCATATGTTTATAGATCGATTACTTATTTAAGATAAAGTTTGTTTTTTTTAAACTAGACTAAGGTTTTGTTGGTATTATGTACACTATAAATTTAAACTAATTTATTATATAAGTTTGTTTAAATGCCTCTGATTGAATTTTGGAACAGGATTTAACACACAACTTAAATCAAAAACATAGGATATTATTTTGACGTAAAATAATCGTTGCAACACTCATACAAGCACGTTCGTTTATTATTTAAATATAAAGAGTGACTATTAATCCAACGGTTAAATGTTTAATCCAACAGATTATAAGATTAGGATTGATAAAATTACGGTATCATTGGTAACGAATCACAAACGATGTAACCTTATCAAACTTTTAAACAATTGACAAAATGTAGGTTTCATTATCAGGAAAGATTTATAACCAGATTAATAAAATTATTTTATTTCCCTTAAAGTAGAAAGAAACTTAAACATTAAGGATTAAAGGAACGTAGGAAAGGGATTATGACATAAATATTTCCATGTTAAATGTTTTTAACATATCAGTAACCTTGCCAATGAGAACCATAATGGAACATGGTTTTCAATGCAAAGATTAAACATAGATAATAAAAGAATATGGATAACTATGTCTGTTTTATATACAATATAATAATGAAAACGAATAATTACAATAGTTTATTAATTTTGAGAGCAGTAATTGAAATGTTTTTATAAAACTCGAATTTAAATATGTATTACAATATCAGTAATATAATTTAACTGTCCATATATTTACTTAATAGCATAAGTAAAAATAAAAAGATTCATTTAAGTTGAAATATTATAGCATTTAATTAAAAACTATTGAAAATATGCAAATTGTATTTGAATAAAAATTTATATCTGAGCACTTAATTTCAAGAATTTTATAATTGGCAGTGTATTTTATTTAAATAATTAATATAAACGCATCAATACCAGGCTATTTATTCAATACAATGAAAAAGATGTTGTCCTATTTTTTTCATAAGAGAAAAAATATATACTAGTACCAGTAAATTGTGCGTTTATTGAGTATGTTGATACTTACAGTGAAGAAATAGAAATGAAACTTCTATTCTACTGAACGTAGAATATCACTTATTTTCTTTAGTTCGACTTTAACACCAATACTATAATAAATGAAGCGACGAACAAAATAAAAATAAACAAAAAAAGAAACACACATGTTAATACAATAGTCACTCATATGGTAGTCGGCATTGTTAGGATTTTCTACACAAAGCACTTTATATATGATTGATTAATAATACAGTATGTGCAAACCCAGACAAATATATAAATATCGCAACAAAAAAAAAATATATATATATATATGGAGAGAGACGGATAACAAATACAACAGTTTTCTATAAAAGAGTTTCAACTGACAGGCCTTATTAATATAAAATATTTTTAAAAAACTGATAATGCAACGGAATGTAATAAAAAAAGAAAATATGAACAATTTTTAAAAAGCTACGCCTAAATCAAATCTTCTAAATACATCAAGATATGCAACAAATCTAAAAAAATTAACAAAACCAGAAATAAACCCTCACAGCAAAATGATTTGTAAAATGAACAATTAAATCTACTTATAATATATAATGTACTTATATTTTTTTATCATATAAATGACGAATTTACTCAATTTTCGAATTACTGAACGTTTATTTCTGTAAGCTCCCTGGATTAAGGTATCATGGCAACTATCTATTAGATAATTAGTTACATGGAGACCTATTGCTTACCTGCTTACTCTAACTAATATTTCGTCCGCTTTTTCTGTATACTTTCTGTTCATAATTTTATCATCATTCAATCTATTTTTTAGGCTTTAGTTATCAGATACTGTGATATAAACTATGCCATATAGAATATGTACTGCATAATAAAAGAACTTAGGACCATTATAAATATTATAAAACATTCAAAAAGTGTATGTTAATCATTATAATATTGAGATAAATAACACGAGATTTGTATTATATTTTATAGTAAGGGGTTACCAGCCATTTGAAAACCTTGAACATCCAGAAAAACGTGGTTAGGCGTGGTTAAGGGTTTTTAAATGAAGGTTGAGTTGTTTTTTGATTAATTTAACGTTGATTAATTATACTAAGGCTAATAGAACGTTGCTACTGAGGCAGCTCTAAATGTTGCCTATTTATATATTTAGGATAGGGATCTTAATAAGAATGAGGTAATCTTGAAATAAAAATAATTCACTTACTCTAAGTTACATCAGTTAATATCAATAATAATTAGCTATCAACTTACAACCGTTTGAAACATGTTATTGCATAAAAGAGAGATCGTTTTCTTCTGGGAGGGAAGTGGCTCGGTGGCAGAGCGCTGATTGATCGTGCCGATGGTCGTGGGTTCAAATGTCCCACGTTGGTAGTTTTTATTTACTCTGATAGGAGCCGATGATGATCCTAGGGATCTCCACTGGATACAATGTTGGTACCCAAAACAAGGGGGGATTTGGCGGTTAACCTAGATCTGGGATAAATCACCTCCCTGCACAATCGTTGTCCATGAAACAGTAGAGTCTCTGTCCCCATGTTTAACCCCAGACCTATCACGGGTTGTAGTGGTACAAGTTTTTTTTTGTTCTGGGTAAGACAAATAATTCTTCTTTTAGTGGTGCTTCAAGTCACTTCAACTTCAATTTCAATTTCTTTAGTCTGATACATGGAAATCATTAACTCTCAGTTCCTTATCTATCCACCGGCCCTTTGGCTTTCTTCAAGGCCACTCTCCATCAGGGCAGTACACTTTTCTAGCCGTTGACCCAGCACTTCCTTCATCTGTATTCTGGCAAATAAGGAGATAGCAATGTCATCATAGAGTTCATATAGCTCTGGCTTTTCTTTACTACATCATATACCGTTTTCCTGGAAGGATCCTACGATTCTTCGGATGATACGCCTTTGATATCTGTCCACCATCAGTGAATACTTCTTGTTAAGGGTCCAGACTCACATGCTATTTCACACTGTTGCCCGAATAAACGTTTCCCGATTCTTGTCCAGAAAACTTCTTCTAATGTCCTCTGTTTCTTTCACCTTGTCACTGATGACATAGCTGAGGCATTGTTAGCTACTCACTACAATTTTAGCTACCTCTTCTCTGTACCATACCTCCTTTTTTTCCTTTTTTATTCCTAATTCTAACACGTATGCTTTCTTCTCAAGCTTTTGCAGGTTTTCCTTAAGACCAAATAATGATCTTCCTATAATTAACACTTCATCTGCGTAGGCGAGTACCTACGTTTTTCGCATGCTCCATATTCTAACCACTTATAAATGAAAGTGAGGTGGAAAATCCTAAGCACTTTGAAATAATAAAGAAACTATAGAGAAAGAGGTAGACAAAAAGAAAA
The DNA here is from genome assembly GCA_964056705.1 of Troilus luridus. Taxonomy (NCBI): domain Eukaryota; kingdom Metazoa; phylum Arthropoda; class Insecta; order Hemiptera; family Pentatomidae; genus Troilus; species Troilus luridus. Next base: position 193,229,616 of record OZ057412.1, on the reverse strand, counting down.
TTATGTGGTATTGAAGATGAAAACAAAGTTCAGTTTGCAGATTTATATAATCCATTGAACGATAAAGTTCTTTTTTTTTTATTTCTTTTATTAAGGGTATCCACTTTATTGATGCTGGAGAAGCTCAATACGGGTCTTCAGTTCCAACAGAGGAGTCCCCCGGGTTGTAACTGAATAAAAACTCATCTGCCGTAGCCGTTCTCTAACCAACGACTGTTTTATTCATTGAATGTTAGTGTCTTCACCCTCTGAGTTACAAGAATCTAAAAATTAGTAATTGATTTTTTCAATTTAATCTATTATTCGTAACCTATATCATTATAATTTTTTACGGTCATGAGAGTGGAGGTACAAAGCACTCCTGCGTAAAGAGCTCAAGTCATATTTTAAAGAAATCATCAGGCATTTTATTAATTTTAGTTACTACCTAACCTATATTATAAACCTGAGATAAAGTTACACAGATATATAAACCCGAAAAATCACTAAAACCTAAATTTGTGTGTATTTGTAAAGATCCCTGAATGATTATACTACGATACTTTTTCTTAAAACCCAAATGTTTTCCGGTTTACTGAATATTCATTATGGCCATCAAACAGGATTATTCCTTCAGGGCAACAACCATATTTGCTCCAAGTTCATAGAATCCCAGTTTATTCTGAATTTCCTCAAAAAATTATTAACATCGTTCAAATTTTAATTTTTCTTAATAATAAAATGTATTTAGTTTTTTCTTTTATCATTTTAGGTCATTCTTTTGACTTTGCCTTAATATACCGTAAACTTATCTACGTTATTTGCCTTTAAAATGCATGACTTACAGTTAAAATAACAAATTATAAAATCCTGAGGGAAAATCAGAAATTGATACCTGCTGGGATCGAAAGCTATACCTTAAAAGTGTAAATTTAATCTATTTAAGCTATTCTTAACTAAATGATCAACTATGGGACTTCCAGTTTTCATTTTGAATTCAATCTTAAGTATGATTGTGTTTTTCTTTGTTTCGTTTATTCATAACTCCCCACTCACATATACAAAAATAATGAAAAGTATTCACAATTTGTTATCAAAAAATGCAATACCAACAATTCAGTTTTCAAGCAAATCTTTTTTTTTTTTAACATTTTAAAATAACCTAAGATTTTCAGTATAGGATCTTCAGTTCAACTAAAGCTATTTTATTTGAATCATTCATTAGAGAAACACCTCATGTCTATTTTTGGCCAAAATTGAGTTAGACATATTAAATTGTTGGTGAAGGCTAGACAAATCCAATACGCATGTTTGGAAAATGTGTAGGTATATATTATTTGAAAAATTAAAATACAGACTTTTATTAATAATTTGAATTGTTTTACCTTTTATTTCATACCTGATAAGATATCGTTTAGTCAATCATTTGAAAAACAACACATCTCTAACAACCTTTATAATTTTTTTAGAACGCGGGGGTCGACCCTGGTGGAGATGAGAAGGAAGGCCCAGGATAGGGTATTATAAACATTGTTCGAAAATTTAATATGTCTAACTTAATTTTAGCCAAAAATGGACATGAGGTGTTTCTCAAATGAATGATTCAATTATTTACCAACCAATTAATATATTTCAGCTAATTAATTTTGTATAGTAGTCTATGCAACAATATACTAGACTAGGTTAGTTTCGGAACATTCCATAAGATAGTGTTTCATGGAGTTGCTTACAAAATAAAACTTAATATTTGACACAAACAAACTTACGTTACGTACAAGATAATTATTAACACAAAATTATTGCTTATCAGTTTCTTACCATTAGCCACTAAACTCAAAGTAATATGATTTAAGAAAAAAGATAAAGAAAACACGATAAGCGTGTTGTTTCCAGGGAAACCCGTGTACGTGTTATTAGGCTTTCTTGTGTATACTGCCAATAACTTCAAAATAAGAAATGCAAAAAATGTAAGTATAAGTTACGTTTAGTTTTAGTTAATTTAAAGTAAAGAGGAAAAATTGAAAATATGTTGCCATTTTGAATACTAACAGTTTACATATTTTGATTATTCAGACTTTAAACATACATTTCAATCTGCTGAAAACTTAATCGCATTTCATTAACTAATTAAATAACTTATATTTCCATTTTAATAATATATATAATTGCATACTCACTTGAATCTTCTGTTTATCGATTTAAACTGATAAGGAAAGCAGAAATAACTCAAAGTTGGAGCCAAACTGAAGGTTCTAGCGACGCTAGCGCTCGCAGTGGCGGATCTCGTCACCATGCCCCAGCTGATATGCCTCCACTTACTTGATAATTCTTATCACTTTGTTTGCAATTTAGTCTCTATTCCATCGATGAAAACATACTATAAATAAATTTTTCCTATTAAAACAATGATAATTAAACAGGTCTGCAATAAAAACTTTAAAAAAAATTGTTTTGATTTAGCTAACTGATCTTAAAGTAGTTTTTCGAGCTGATTTCAAAAATTGTTTTTTTTTTCTGTCACGTAAGGCTTGCTTACAAAATAAAGTTGAAGATTTTGGAAAAAGTTGAAAAAAGGGAAAATTTTGGATTTGTTTTTATTATTTTAACATGAAGTAAAAGCAAAAAAAACACAACGATACCTAGCTAAAATGAGCATAAACGTGATGCACATGTGTTGTAAAATTATTATATGTCTTTGTAAAAACATCTTTTTCCATCAAAGCTTCTTTTGGTACTTTTTCGGCTGTATTCTTGTGATTTTTCCCATTTTAAACACCCAACAGTAGTCTGCCATCACGTTGACATTCCATCGACCTTGGTATCTGAGCTCCATTTCTTTTATATCCCATAGAATTTCTAGAAAGTAGTCCAGATGTGAGAGATGGAAATGAACTTTGACATTCATGATGTCTTTCTTTAAATCTAGACCATAAAACTTCCTGTGAAATTTGTGACGTATCTAGGGGTGATGGAATTTTTTTACTATTTTTTCCGTAATCAGCACAAAAAATACTGATAACTCACTAGTTTTTCATCGCATATCTGTGTTATTACAGATATAATTAGTACATTTAATATAACTATATAATTACTTCTAATTATATTGCCAGAATCTATAATCATACTTTGAAACAAGATGCCAAAATGTAAGTATGTAAACATATTATATGTAAATTATATGTAAACAAGTTTTTACTGATGTAATTGTGCGTTGTCTAACAACAGATCGAAGACCAACTTTTAGGTTAGTGTTTTGTCGTACTCGATCAGTTAAATTATAAATATTTTAAAAAATTCGCAAGTAAAAAGTCACTTTACAGCTGACTTCTATCAGTCAAATAAGATATAGACATTTTTCTTGTAAACTATATATTATGTTTTTGTGATCAAACAAATCTAAAACAAAAATCAAGATTTTACTTGTACATATCAGCAGATTTACTTGATATAATAATATTATAGTTGTAACTGTCAATAAATTAAATTTAAAAAAAAAAGAAGATTTTATTAAATGCAAAATCAATAGCTCAAAAGAATACTAAGTGCCTCTCATATTGTAATAGGCACCTCGTGAGCAAAATAAGTACTAACCTGAAGATGAGTTACTGTAGTACAATTAAATACAACAGTTTTATTTTAAATTTGTGGATTGGAAATTCATCCGCATTAAATCGTAATTTTTTTTTTTACTAATAATTTAGCAGATTTGGAGGTGAAATTAGAACATTCTTCATTATTTTACCAATTATTTCTTTCAACATAGTCACGCTAATAAACAATAAAATTAATTTTATTATTTTTACAAAACTATGTTTACTAAATGATATTTTTTAAATTGTCTATCTTTCAATTCAAATTATTACTTTTTCATATTATTTACAAATTATACTGAACACCATTTTTGAGGCCTGGTGGACTTATATAATTTAGGAATATAGCGGCGCAATTACTTTGGGCATGAAACAAGAAGTGCCTTGAGTTCATGGTATAGACTGTACCGTTTCTTAAACAATTGTACTGGGAGGATTTGACCGAAATCACACTCAAACGCCAGGTTTTTCCTCCAGTTATGGGTATCTGCTTTACATAGGTCGAGTGAGCCCCAGGAGATTCTGTAGATCGCACAAGATGTATCAAGAAGCATTAATATTCTACGGCCAAGTGTAAATTCGTAGAGAAAAATTATACGAATTTCCGCGGAAGACATAATTTTATTCTTATTTACTTTTAAAACGTTGCTTCACTTTTGAAAGTAAAAGTAAGACTGATTATGAAAATAGGATTAAATGATCTTTCAAACGGTATGCATAACATAACTGTTTATCTACAAATAATCTAATCCCCGATGAAAAGAAAATTGTAAATAAAAGAAACTGACATTACATCCGTTACGACCCAATATTTCGCTCCTCGTTCTTCAATTAATCCTCTGAATATTAGATCTCAGACATTAAAGTTTTATGCACAGAAATGTTTTCTTTATATGTAAAAAGATATACAATACAATTTAATTATTTATTAAATATTATTTACTAATTATTAACAAGGGGAGCGGAGTGGCTCAATGGTTGAGCACTGAGTTGCCATGCCGGAAATCCTGGTTAAAATCCCGCTGCGGGCAGTTACTTTTATTTAGTCTGTTTGCAGCCGGAGATGGATCATATAGGATCTAGGACCCTCCTGGGTCTCACCCAGCCTCGATAAAATATTATAAAAATAGGGTACCCATAATAAGGGGGAAAACCTGGCGGTTGAGCGTGACCTAGGACAAGTCACCTCCTCGCAGAACCGCTGTCCATGAAACAGTACAGTCTCAACCATGTAGTGAACCCCCAGACTCGATCACGGGTCGTAGTGGTGCAGGTTTTTTTTTTTTAATTATTAACAAAATTATGTTTTTTATTCTATTGATCAAATTTTTAAATTATAAAATAAAATACTGTCAATCTTACAAGACTGTAATTACTCATATCAACACTTTTACTGATAGACATTCACTAATAACTATTTACACATCATATTGGAAAAACAAATGCTCTAAGCTACCAATTAATTACAAAAGACTCATTTACATGACAGTTATCAGACCTATTTGGACATACGGAGTTGAGCTTTGGGGCTCTACTAAACCATCCAATTCATCTCGTATCCAATCCTTACAATCCAAAATCCTTCGTAAAATCCTCAATGCTCCCTATTATCTCACAAACAAACTCATCCATCATGATCTTAATATCCCATATGTTACTGATTTGGCCCAAACTAGATACCTATCCTTCCACGACATGCTCCATACACACTCGAATCCTCTAGTCTCTCAACTTGCTTTCCATACTATTCCTGATAACCCTCCGAGGCGTCTGAAAAGAAGATGGCCTCGAGACCATCTACTATAGAACTTTATTGGAGTGCTACCGATGGGTAGTTACTCCACATGTGTTTTTCATGTCATAATGTACATATCAGCAGATTTACTAGTTATAATTATATTATAGTTGTAAATATCAATAAATAAAATTTAAAAAAAAAATCTTGGAAAATTTATAATTATGTTGAGGTTTAACGAGTAATGAAAGGTAAGGAAATCCAGGAAGGATGGTATGGATAATGAAGGATTTCTTATAGGAAACATTTCTGTGCAAATAGTTCATAAATCTTTAATGTCTGAGATCTTATATTAAGAGGATTAATTGAAGAACAATGAGCGAAAATATTGGCACGTAACGGATGAAATGTCAGTTTCGTTTATTTACAGTTTTCTTTTCATTAGGGATTGGATTATTTGTGCATAAAGAATTATGTCATGTATACCGTTTGAAAGATCATTTAATCCTTTATTCATAATCAGTCTTATTTTTCCTTTAGAAAGTGAAGCAACGTTTTAAAAATAAATAAGAATTAATTTTCTACACTCAATTACTATTTTTACATTGCTAAGAGAATATATAATTAGTTAAATAAGTTAAATATCTTTGAAATAGTGAAATTTTCAGATCCACCACATTGACCGTGGACCGATTTATTGAACTAAAAGTCGATAAACTATTTTTTCCCCATCATCCTGGAGAACGACGAGTTGGGTTTAGCCCGTTCATTAAAAAAGTTTGGTTATGTGTCAGTGAGCACGGAAATACATTCGTTGAACACGATTTGAAATTGGACACTTCTGTATTTACCTAATTATTGCTTGTAGAAGCGTGACCTTTCCCGCCAGTGTTTGCTAAACTAAAGTGAACCCGATGTAGCTGTGCAGGTCAATCCCTGTTTCCAACCGAAATGGTAAATCGAGTATTTTCGTTGCTTCTCTGGTTCATATTTTAATTATAATAGGCAATAATAATAGTATAATAATTTGTATCGGTTATTTTCATAACATTATACTAATATGTTAGTCTCTAATGTTCTTATTAGCGACCATCAGCTCGTCCCAATTTTTAAAATTTCGTTTTAACCACTTCGAGTCACCTCCAACTTTATTTTCCTTTCCTCTCCAGGAGTTTTCTCTGTCTCCAGTCTTCCTTCATTTCTTCACTGGCATGTTTCCTTTCAATCTTTCCAATCTCTTTTCAACTTCATCCAACCTTCTCTTCATTTCTTCATCCGGAAATCTTTCCAATATTTTCACTTTGCTCCCAAATTCACTGCCTTATAACATGTGAGAATCTATAATGTCCATCTTTCCATATTACATTAGTCCATGTTAAACTGGCCTTTTCTTCTAGAAATAGTTAAATAATGGTTTGCTAATCTATGCTTCTTCATTCTGTTTGTCCGAGTAATGTCAACCTTCTCTTCCGCATAGGGACCGCGATTCTTCCCACTTTCTTGTAGATTTCTCTGTTATTTCCCAGTTTCCTCCCCTCTTCATTCTGAACTCCACCCATAATTCTTCTTTGTAGAACCTCTAGTTTTTTTCAGACTATTGTTCATCAAAAGGTATTTTTTGGCAAAAAGAAATTCCGTTTTTCTCAGTGTTACAATGTCTTTGAAATTCCAGGAGGTGCACTTCTCGTTGTACTTATTCTTTGATGATCCATTTAATCTTTTGTATAATGATCCCTGTGTAATATCGCCTAAATAGCTGATTTTTTTACTCTTTCAATCCGTGAAATGTGTTCTAAACCTTAAAAAATGTTAAGCAATTTCAGTCCATGTTAGTCTTTTGTAACGAATTCAGTCTTTTTGACTGAGACCCTTGTCCTTCTTGGCAAATGATCTTTTCTAAGAGATTGATTTGTACTCTTCTTCTGCTTCCTTTGTGTTTTCCTAAAGCACTCCAAATTCATCCGCAAATGCTAGACAGTTCAATTTAATTGCTAGCGATTTTCTCCCTAGGCTAATTCTGGTATCCTAAACTTTAAACACATTTCGGAATTGGAGAATTAAAATCAATTCCAAAAAGTCCCATCAAATTACCTTTAACCTTCGCCGAAGACCCATGACTTCTTGTCCAACTGTATCCTTTAATAGTAATCCACTTATCTCTGTTGAACAGATCCGCTACCTAGGACTCAACTTACACAAACGTCTTACTTGGAACCCTCACACAAGACTGAAAAAGACAAGAAAGAGCTAGACGCTTCCGACTACTTCAACACATACTAGACAAACGCTCAAAACTTCAGATCAATTACAAAAGACTTATTTATGTTACTGTTATAAGACCTATATGGACTTACGGAATTGAACTATGGGGATCCACCAAACCATCAAATTCCTCTCAAATTCAATCCTTGCAATCCAAAATCCTTCGCAAAATCCTAAACGCTCCTTATTTTGTCACAAATAAAACCATCCATACTGACCTGAACGTCCCGTCTGTTACCGATTTAGCCCATTCCAGATACTTATCATTCCATAATAAACTCAAGGCCCATCCAAAGCCACTAGTTTCCATCCTTGGATCCAATTCCATCCCGGACAATCCTCCTAGGCGTCTGAAGAGAAGATGGCCTCGGGACCTTCTATAATAGAAATGTAATTAGAGTGCTGCCAATGGGTAGTGCCTCTACATGTCCTTTCATGTATTTATTCATACAGCCCTTGTACTAGATGTATATATTACAGTTGTACAATTCAATAAAATAATTAAAAAAAAAAAAAAATTACCTACACTAATAAATAATGAAAAAAATGAAGAACTGTCATGGGCTTCTTCATTGGTAAGCTCTTTATTATCTTCTGGCATTTCTTAGGGAAATTCGAATTTTTTTTTTCGGGAACAAATTTTTTTTTTCTAAAATAATTATGGGTTTTTTTTTTTGTTTTTTTTTTATTCCGGTTATTTTGGCTAGTAATACTACAAAATGTTATCATTGTTTTTAAATGATTTTATCAAGTATTTTTAAAAGGAATTTAAATTTAAATATCTTTTCTGTTCAACGATAAACAAATTATCTGATAAGAAAAATGTATGCTTGTAAAACATATAAGTCTTTCAAAAGAAAAATCGACATAACTAAAAATTGCCAAATTTTGAGTTAGGCCTTCAGATTGACGGTATTTAGTTCTGGAACGACATAACTGATTTTTCCGTCCTCATCATGTTTTTTTTTTCAATAAACTGATATCTTGAGTTGTAAGAAGTTTGAACTTAAAGTTTTAAGGGACTAATGACTGAAGTTAAAAAGAAAAAAAGGTTTCAAGCATTTAGAAAATTTCTAATGGTCAATAAAATAATTTTAATACCATCATTACGGAAGGAATGTTTTTCTTTACCAATACCAAAATTAACTTAGAACTTTTAAATAAGTACCTATTGAATAATTAGGTTTTTCAAGTTATGAAGTTTTTCTTTTAGCATTGCCAATTGTATCAATTGTCCATGACCATTCCATAACCTATTATTATAATGGTTAAGTGGTATATTTTAACCAGTTTTATCGTATCCCGGAGTACATAGCTGAACATTTAATTAGTTATTTAATTGAATTCTTGAGAGTTAAGGATTTTTTATTTTTTTATTAATATAATCGCAATAATAATTTATTCTTATAAAAATATGTGTTTTGAATAGTAAAACGAGACCATTATCAACGAACATCTTTCCTTACAAAGTTAAACATCATTATCAGGACTGTCCTACAAGGCTATTCCATTATCATTCTTTGTTGGATGTGCAATAAACTTTATCACCCTTCGGACCAATAAAGTCGGACCTCACTTGTAAATACGCGGCTTCTTCCTTTCCCATTTAATTTTATTATAGGAACCATATAATGTTGTTTTAATGACTCTGTATTAGCGCCGAAGGTTTAATTTATCTTCACGCACTCCAGGAGTAATAATAAATAAATTAATAAATACTATCCTTGTTGGTGTGGGTTCGATTCGACGCGCCCGAGTTTACGAGCCCGTAGCTGATTGTTTTAGCCTGCTTTGGTTATGTTTATGGCTCTACTAAACCAAATATCTTAACGGCTAATTTAAGTTAAAACAACAGTTGTTCAATTATATAGCGTAAAAGAGGCTAAGAAACTGGTTAATATATTGTTTTGCAGGTATCTTTTACCTATTAAATTTTATATTTTGTGTATACAATCCTTTTAGTCCAACAAATTTATCCTCATATATAGAAACACAGTAATTTTAGTTTACCATAACTTTTTCTTAGAGCCGTTTATAAAAGTACTAATGGCTCTTAAGAAATCGTATCGCCCAGGACTCCACCAAATCTAGATCACCTGAAGCCTTTTGATTAAGCAGGAAAACGAATAGAAATAATCAATTCTTCAGAAAAAAATGGCTCATAACTTCTATATATTTAAACTTTTTCACGATTTAGTTTTTGGTATAAGAACATATACTGTATCATCATAATATTGGTTGAAATAAAGACTTACGAAACGCTTCTGAGCTTATTATCATTCAGAGTTGATCTGAGATCTTACGAAATTCTTTAAAGGTAAAAACTCAAATTTTGAGAGAGGATAGATTTTTTACTTTGGAAGATAATCTATGCTTTATATTGAAAAAAAATGTAAAATTGAAAAAGGTCAAATTTTAAAAAATGAAAGGTAAAAATATTACATATATTGAGAGAAAATAAAGGGATAAATAATATAATAATACATATAGTTAAAACATAATAAAACAATAGGCATCTACCGTACATATAGCGATGGATAATTTCCAGAAGGTCCAGTATAATAATTTCGTTCACCATCGGAATAAGACCCTTGATTTGTTCAAGATTGGTTTGAATCTAACAAACCTGAGCACTTTGACTGATTATTCTGTAATGATCTCAGTATAATATATAATACAAGTTTCTGACATAAAAAATGTATAAGATTGTAGTGCTCTACAGGTAGTGTATTACAATGCTCCGATCTAGAAAAGGATTGTAACCAGAAAATGTTATAATTATCGATCAAATTATTGGGCAGAGAATAAAAAATTAGCATTCCATAAAAACAAAAAAAAAGTGACTTAAAAGGCAAAAATGTGGAGTATAAAATTAGAAAAAATATTCAGTGTTAAAGCTGAATGATAAAAACTTTAAAAACAGTTTTTGAAAGAAGAAGAATGATGCCAATAACATACATTGAGAAGAAAAAAAATATATCGTCGCCGTCAAATCAATACCGCCTAAGTACACTTTAGGCGATTTTACAGGAGAGAAAAAAAAAACGCCCCGACTGTAGACTTGGGAGTTTATAATCTATTTTTTATTTATAGAATTTTGGAAATATTACCAGAAATATTGAAGAGAAGTATCAAAAAATCGTACTCTGCCATGTTGCCTGACCTTAATACATACGTCCGATATCGTTACTAACTCATATTCACCAAAAATTGTAGATTGGCGGTGTTGTTTTGACAGTGACGATATACTCAATATAACGTTGGAAGTTCTAGCGATCTGAACAATTATACGATTGGAACTACAGGAGCCTTTCGTGCGGATAGGAATTATTTTTATTATATTCCGATTTATAGTAATTATAAGAACGTTGCGAACCTAAATAACGTAATCCTCCCACCTACGCTCAGTCATTCTCTTAGATGTCTGCCAGTTTGTTCAGCCCTTATTGACTATTAAGAATTCGTTCATAACTAAGCCACAAAACTTTATAAGTAAATATCATCCCTCTTGTAGCAATCACTTTAATTATGTTCATTTGGTGGAATATAGTCACTTTATGTATCGCAACAAGAAATTTCTAGTTCTAAGCACTATTTATCCAGATTATTTGAAAATCTGCATTTATTAATTTGCCCACATAATTATCTCGTGTCAGTTTTCGATAATTGTTCATGCAAATACGTTTTTGATTTTTGTTTTACTAACACCTTCCCAGATTTTTTAGCTTAATTAACGCTACTCTTCTATAATTATAAATTAAATTAAGAGTAAATTAGTAGGTATACGTCAGTCGAGGGTGTGAGAAATTAGGTTTGTATGGAATAGTTAAGTCGAGTTAATTGTTAATTACCGCTGGTAATTGCAGAGATGGCGTTAATTGGCAGAACCTCGTTATATGTTACACTAATCGCTCTCCTGATTGCCAACCTTCACGATCGCCATAAGCAATATTGTCTTCCAAGATATTTTTTATTTTATTTTTAATTTCTTTTCCATTGTTTCGCATGAGTCAGTGGTGGTTTCTCTGATCTTCGTTTAAAGGAGAAGTCGTTAATCTCTAACCACTATAATATATATTCAGTAAATCAGGTACAATGAGTCTTTCAGATCTTACTTGCAATAAAATCCTACAATAAAAAAGCCTATTAAAAAAAAAAGGCACAATAACTGCTAATGATTCATTTATTTGCAAATGTACATTAAAAAAAAAGAAATGGATGATCATTAGATAATTACAAAGCTACTCATAAAAAAATCCCGTTTAAAATTGAGAGAAAATCATAAAAAATAATTTATGTAGATATAATGAGTTGCCGTGACGAAGGTCCCTTGTTGAAATTCGGATCTGTTAGATAATTTATTTAATCTCTTAACAGCCAGAGAAGGGCCCAGTAGCATCTGGAGACCCTCATCGGGCTCACTCAGCTTGTTTCCAGAAAAACACTGTAGTTGAGCATGATCCATTCACCTCGATGTGTTATCGTTGTCCAAGAAGCTCTACAGTCTAATGACCATGTGCTCAACTCAAGACCCTTCATGGTTTGTAGTTGTACAAGTAAATATAATAACTAATGTAGAAAGTAAATAGGTTAATAAAATTATACAACCATTAAGCATTGATTATAATCACACTTATTATGTACTATTATACATTATTAGTAACTTGAAGACACTGAAAAAGTTTTTTTTTGAATCATGTTTGTTCTGATATATATTTACTTACCCCAATAGTCTTATAGGTTTTTGGTTGTTCCGAATTTGAGGCCTAAAATCGATTGGTCATCAACGCCTTAGTTTTAATGTTTTTTTAGTTGATTTTTTGTTTATTTATATTACAATCAAGCTCATTTCGAGCTTATTAGCATTTTTTTTTCTAATAATAATAAGAACACATTTAAAACATATATACACAATATAGTTTTATTTTTCAAAGTTAAGGAGCTTCAAATGTCGCTAGCTCTGAACATAAAACACATTATATTAGTTCATGGGGCTTCCTTCTCTTTAGCCTTCTCACCAGTGCATTGTCGAGGAGATGGGCGGCCTCGGCGTTTACGTGGTCTTGCAGGCGACCCTGATGTGTCTCGGTGAATTTTTGGATTACCTCCTCCACGGTCGTACCAAGGTGATGTACCAAGGTGCATTTACGATGCCCCTTAATACTTTATTTTGGAATCTTTGGATTATTTTTCTGTCGGAGTCCCTCGTGCATCCCCACAGCTGAATTCCATATGTCCAGATTGGCTTCAGGAATTGGTTGTAAATTAATATTTTATTTTTTACAGACGGTGTGGATTGTCTGCCTAGTAGCCAATATAATTTTTTATAACTCAAATTGAGTTGTATTACTTTTTTCAACGTGGTCATTCCGTCGGAATTTTGCATCCAGTCATCCCAAGATATTTAGCCTGATTTGAATACGGTATCACTTTGTTGTTTATGGCTATTGGTTGTGTTTGATTTTTTTGTTCTAAAAATCAACATGCACAGATTTTGATTCATTTTATTTAATTTTCCATTTTGACGCCCATCTTAGTATTCTGGCTATTGCTATGTTTAATTTTCTTGTGGTTTCCTGATTGTCATTTTCGATGGAAAGAACAGCTGTATCATCGGCGAAGGTGGCCATGACGCCTTCTTCAACTTCTGGGATATCGGCGGTATAGAGCAGAAAGAGTAAGGGGCCTAGTTCACTACCCTGCGGAACACCGGCACTTGTTTGATAGAGCCCAGTGCATCTTCTTGTCTTATTCTGAAGTACCTATCAGAGAAGTAGGATTTTAGTATAAGAATATATTGTCTGCGGAGAATTTTATTAAGCTTTTCTAGTAGCCCTTGATGTCAAAGTTTGCCAAATGCCTGCGTTACGTCTAGTAACAATTTTTATAAAGCCGTAATAAAAAAAAACTATAAATAAATAAAAACAAGAGACAATAAAAAGTTAATTATTCTTAATTAATCCTTCTTTTAATAGAAAGGCGGTGACCTTTTCTTCATTTCCTAACTTCATGGATACATTGGCAGGTAGTCCGGTTTTATCTATCGCTCCTTTGTAAAAGGTACAGCCTTCGAAGAAAACACCCGTCTGGTATTTCATTATTTTATGTCACATTTTTTTTGTTTTCATTCAAACTCCTTGTTTCAATTAAATCATTAAATTTGTTAGGAATTAAATATCATTACTTACCTCGAGACAGTACATCTTTGTGGTAAGAGTTTTTCTTTTTATGTTGTATATTTTTTTCTCTTCTGCTCACCATATTTCTATCGTTTTGGTACACACTTATGAGAATATCATCGATAAAAGTTAAAAAAATGCGTTTCGGGAGAGTTAAAACATGTTTCAAAATTCATTGATAACACTCGTATCGTCAAACATAGATTACCCATGTCAAGTTAGTTGTGTTAATCGAGTTAATCTATGTCGTTATTTTATGCCTTATAAAAGACTCTATATGAATTTGGTAGCAACTGCTAGATCCTGAAGCAATCGATATAGATCGAAAACAAAAACGAAAAATATGTTTTTTTCACAATCGATACTTTTCATTTGTATCAGCGATTTTATTTATTTTTTTATTGATCATATTGCTCTTCTTTAAAACATATAGTTCTCTAGGCAGCTTTTCCTACTTGTATTTTTTTTTAATGTTTTATATTTCATCTCTTTCATTATCCTTATTTTTATCATTACACATATTTTACGAATATATGTTATAACCTATTGAATTATTATATAATTGGTTATAGTGCTCTTTATTAAAACATAGAATATAATAGAAAACAAACCTAATTCTGGGACCAAGTCCCTTTAGAATAACAATCATAAACAGAAAAATAAACATAATATAAATCTCGCCAGAAGGCTACATAATATTACGAATCATGAGGTAATTAAAGTAACAAAAACATAATACAAATAAAAGTAGAAATGAAATAACTAAAAAGTACGAAACTTGACAGGATTTTAACTAATTGTCGAAAATAAATAACTTAATAAACCAACAAAATAATTATATACAAAATTACTAAATAAAATAAATGAGTGGGATAACATCCAATGAAGTATTTACATAGTCTATAACTTCTTTGGGAAAAATAAACCAAACACGTAGGCAAAGAAATTAGATTATTCAATACTAATTTATTTAAGCCGATGATTACCAGCTTGGAGAGCATCTTTTTGGGATGTCTAGAGATGTTGGAAAACCAAGGATTTAAATGAAGCTAGTGAAGAAGCATGAAAGGATGGATTGGTTTCCACACAGTGGTGGAGCGGGCGAGGAAGGAACGCAGGAATGGTTTTGTTCTGTGGGAACGAGTGTAGAGATCGAAAAGGCGGGATCTTGTGTGGTACTGGACTGAGGATTTGAATTGAAGGAGACTATAGATATATAAAGGGTGTTGAGAGTTAATGGATTGGTATAGAAAAACACTGAGGAAATATTTTCTACGAATGGGAGGGAAGAGCCACTTAAACTCATCATAGTGATGTGACACCCACATATACAATCCTTATTGTATTTTTAAAAAAATGAATCGGTCATTTGAGAAACACCTTATATCCAAAAAAGTAAACTTTCTATTCAGTAAACTGGGAAATTAAAAAAAAAAAACTCAGCCGGTCCATAAATTAACTTAATATATTTTTTGAATTTTTTTATAAGCTTCTACAGGGATTTGGTAAGCTAATTCTACCAAACGAAAATTATATTATTTTTATTTTGATATTTAAAAAAATTATAAACGTTGTTGGAGATGTGTTGTTTCTCAAATCACTGACTAAACGATATTTTATCAGGTATGAAATAAAAGGTAAAATAATTCAAATTATTAATAAAAATCAGTATTTTATTTTTCAAATAATTTATACACATTTTCCAAACATGCGTATTGGATTTGTCTAGCCTTCATCAACAATTTAATCTGTCTAACTCAACTTTAGCCAAAAATGGACATGAGGTGTTTCTCAAATGACTGATTCAAATATATTTTCATCCTCCTCATTTTGATCCCTACACCTATGTTACGAGTATATGAAGTAGACATATTGTATTATTTTTTAATTTATTATATTGTTTTTTCTCAAAACATACACTTCTCTTACCACACCAAGAAAGCATATCCTTCTGTGATTTTTTTTTCTTGTATATTTTATTTATTTCATCCTCCTTATTATTATCATTACACATATGCCCCGAGTATATGATATTTTTTTTATTTTTTATTTATTTATTGAAATTTACAACTGTATACAAAATACATCTAGTAAATATAATGAGTGAATACATTGACATGAGAAGACAAGTAGAGAAACTACCCAGTGGTAGTACTCAAATTAAAAAGTTCAGTTTAGAAGGTCACGAGGCCATCTTCTTTTCAGACGCCTCGGAGGATTATCGGGAATCGAAGAGGAAGCTAGGTTTGAAACTAGAGGGTTTGAGTGGGAATCAAGTTTGTTATGAAAGGATATATACCGGGTTCGGGCTAAATCAGCAACAAATGGGACATTAAGGTCGTTATGGATGACTTTATTCTTAACAAAATAAGGAGCGTTGAGGATTTTACGAAGGATTTTGGATTGTAGGGATTGGATACGAGAGGAATTCGATGGCTTAGTGGAGCCCCAAAGCTCTATTCCGTAAGTCCAGATGGGTCTAATGATTGTCATGTAAATGAGTATCTTGTAGTTAATTGGGAGCTTAGAACGTTTATCTAGTAAATGCTGAAGTAGCCTGAAACGGCGAGCTGTTTCTTGTCGTTTCAGTCTAGTATGAGGATTCCAAGTTATGCGTTTGTCAAGGTGTAGTCCTAAGTACCGGATCTGTTCTACAGGACTTATAGGGATGTTGTTAAACGATACAGGGGGGCAGGAAGTCCCAGGTTTACGACGGAGGAGTATATGATATAAAGATATTTTATTATTTTTAATTGATTATATTTCTCTTTTTTTAAACATATACATCCTACATATATTATTACCTCATTTGTACTTTTACTAAGTAATTAAATAATTAGTGAACTTATTTCACACGTAACTACTTTATTTACTACATCTATAAACTTCGTTTCACCCTTGTTACTTTTAAATTTGTCTTGATTTTTTTTTAAATTTAACCTTTTGTTAATTTTTTTTTCATTCCAATGATCCTGTCTGTATAACTCTTTTAATGTCTTTGATACTACTATGCTGATGCTGTTGTTTTTTCTCAGACCTGATGATGGCCTTTCAGCCTAAAAGTTAGGCTGAAACGTTAGCACATAACGTTTACATGGATACAGGATCGTTTTTTCAGAAATTGAGTTAGTTAGTTGCATTATTGTTTTAAAGAAAAATTATATATCCGACAAAAATACATACATTTATGGCTTAGCTCAAATATTATAGTTTACTTATCTATTTTGTTATAATTATATGTTGTATGTCTATAGAAAACGAAATCATTTCTATTGTCAATTAGAAAATAATCAAGAATAAAGTAAATCCTTAGGACTTCATCTAGCTATATCTGTCTTTTTCTTTGTTTTATTTTTTTATTCCGACTTCAAACGTATTGAATATCTGAAGGGTTGCTCTTTGAAAAGCGCCCCTACCATTTCTGGGGTAGTCGGAAAGGTGAAAAACTTATTTCTGTTTACTGAAGCGTGCATTGGGGTCCGGAAAATCTCTTGAGGCTCACTCAGCCCTTAACAATTCGGGGTACACTCACTCATGACCAGGATATGACCGTCTTTTTGTGCTGTTGATCGAACTGGAATAAAATATTGTCATGGGTTGGTAAACTTATAAGCAGAATTTTCGTTTGATATATTAACCTTAAACATGCTGAGTAATATTCAAACCCTTTTTTTTTTTTTAAATCTTATGCTTACAATTTTAATTTTTGTTTTTTTTGGAAGCATAAAATGGTTGCCAATCCGTTTTAAAACCTGATTTCAAAGTATATGTTACGTATTTCGTCTTGCTGACGAGACGTTTCAAAATTTCTCATCAAGATCTGTTTATTTCATTCCATTATGACCAGCATTAGCACTAACACAATATAAAAGATTACGGGCAAAGGCCAAATATTTTGAAATCAATAAAACTTGTGCTCTCATTAATGGTTAATACTACTACAATAAACTGTAAAGCGTTCAACCTTAAGGAAAAGGAAAGAAATCCTGTCACAAATTTCGAACAGCTGTATGATTAAACATAAGTATTTATAATAAATAAAGCTAATACTACGTTGCTAATCTTTACTGATTTTCAGTGTAGTGAATTATTGTTTATATAATAGATTTTGAATGACAATTAAATGGAAAGTTTAATGACTTTAGAATATAATAGAAATAAAGAGGGGGAAATGAGACCTGATTAATATTTTAAAAACTAAATATTAATCCCCTTCAGTATCCTTTAATAATAACCCACTGGTGCAGGTAGAACAGATCCGATACTTAGGGTTGCACCTCGACAAACGATTAACCTGGAATCCTCATACTAGACTGAAAAGACAAGAAACTGCTCGACGTTTCAGGCTACTTCAACACTTACTAGACAAACGCTCTAACCTCCCGATTAACTACAAAAGACTCATCTACATGACCATCATAAGACCTATTTGGACTTACGGAGTAGAGCTTTGGGGCTCCACTAAGCCATCGAATTCCTGTCGTATCCAATCCCTACAGTCCAAAATCCTTCGTAAAATCCTCAACGCTCCTTATTTTGTTAAAAATACCGTCATCCATAACGACCTTAATTTCCCATTTGTTGCTGATTTGGCCCGAACCCGGTATCTTTCCTTTCATAACAAACTTCATTCCCACTCAAACCCTCTAGTTTCAAACCTAGCTTCCTCTTCGATTCCCGATAATCCCCCGAGGCGTCTGAAAAGAAGATGGCCACGTGACCTTCTTAGTTGAACTAGTGATTTGAGTACTACCAGTGGGTAGTTTCTCAACTTGCCATTACTCATGTCATTTTGTATCACATAGCCTATTTACTGGATGTATTTTTTTTATTATACAGTTGTAAATATCAATAAATTAAATTTAAAAAAATATTAATCATCAACCTAAATTGACATAAAAACGAATAAATTTATCATAAAGTATTTTTAATTTTTGGAATCTTGCATATTTAGCCCTGAAGAAGACCTGCAATGTGGGTCGAAACGTTGGCTCTCCAATAAACAGTTTTCCCTATATAAGAGATTTTTTTTTTACCTCCACCCGGACCAATTTCTTCCTCACATATATAAGTTCAATTAATATTATCCAACATAAATAATTATAGATTTACAGCGAATTTATTTTTTAAAACACAATCAAGTTTAGGATTTCCTTGTATTAGGACAATAACTAGGCCTCCTCCTAGGCCTTGGAAGGTCCTTCATAAATTTCTTCCTCTCGAACAGCTGTAAACCTCCATGCTCCTGCTGACCTTACCATCTTTATGGTGATTGAAACATAAAACATGTCCTTTCTGTGAGGGGGAGGAACTGGAAGGGGTGCCGCCATTATTGATGACCATACGTGAAATAAAAATATTTTATGGCCTTTCAGTAAAACTCCCTATGGCGTAGACAATAACACCGACGCATTTTTTTAAGTATCTTAAACAAAATGAGATTTATAAGATTTAGATAACAATATAATTTATAGGACACGTCTTCGTCCTACCATACTAAAAAAACCAAAAAAAAAACAACCTATATCACTACAATTCTTGAGAGTTCTTCCGTTAAGTACATGGTTGACACTGTACAGTTTCTAGGACAACTGTTATGTAGGAAGGAAATTTGTCCAATATCACGCTCAACTACTAGGTTTTTCCGACTATATAGAGGCTGGATGAGCCCCAATATGATCTGTAGATACTTAAGGGTACATCCGTGACTGAATAATAATTTAGAACAAATAATTTATCTGCCACGCAAGTTTTAAACCTGTAACCTTCAGTACAGCAGCTCGTCACTTACACTCACAGCTATCCTATTCCCCTCTCTTCCAGGAAAAATGAAAATTCTTGTATAAATTACAGTGGTCATTAGATTGTTAACAATGTTTTTTTTTAAAATATATTTATATAAATATTATGAATGAATAAATTGACATGAAAAGACAAGTAGAGAAACTACCCAGTGGTAGTACTCAAATAAAAAGTACAGCATAGAAGGTCACGAGGCCATCTTCTTTTCAGACGCCTAGGAGAATTATCAGGAATTGAAGAGGTTGCGAGGTTTGAAACTAGTGGGTTTGGGTGGAAATGAAGTTTGTCATGAAAAGATTGGTATCAGATTCGGGCCAAATCAGCAATAAACGGGACGTTAAGGTCATTATGGATTACTTTGTTCGTAACAAAGTAAGGAGCGTTGAGGATTTTCCGAAGGATTTTGGATTGTAAAGATGGGGTGCGAGAGGAATTCGATGGCTTAGTGGAGCCCCGAAGCTCTATTCCGTAAGTCCAGAAGGGTCTAATGATTGTCGTGTATATGAGTCTCTCGTAATTAATTGGGAGCTTAGAGCGTTTATCTAGTAAATGTTGAAGTAGCCTGAAACGGCGGATTTTTTATTTAATTTTAATTTTATCCTTTTGTAAATACGAACTCCTTCGACACATCCATTAAAAGCATTATAATATTACAGCCTATTAATGTGTTGATAGAATAATATCACTTTTTAAAAGGAACTATAATTTCGAAATCATTGTCTCATTAATTTTATTTTTATTCATTAAACTTGGTATTTTATCATTCCATTAATAGAACAACGACATATCTAAAAAAAAAAACTTAAAACTAAAACTGATTAGCATTTTTGAGTTAAGGTTCAGTAGCAATTGTTATGGTTGGAGGTTTTTAATTTTGGGACGACATATCTAATATTCCATTTTCAACATGTTTCTTTTTTAATATAATTTTTCTTCTTATTCTCCATACTTATTTACATAGTTACAATACATAAGAACTAAACCTAATACAATGTTAGAACTTTAGAACTTTCCAATATATATATATATATATTTTTTTTTGGAGAGGTGGTGGTACGAAATGCCCCAGAGTCATAAAACTCAAGTCACGGTCTTAACGACTAGAACTCAAATCGTCCTTAAGAATTGCAGCCCAGCCTACGCTTTGCTTTTTTTTTTTTTTTTTTTTTTTTTAATAAAGTTACATTTTGGGTTATTTCAAGTTTGAACACGAAGTTTTATGGGAGTAATGACATAAGTTAAAATAAAAAAAGTTTCAAGGTTTTAAAAATTGTCCAATGCTAAAAAAGAAAAATTCAATACCATCATTACAACAACAATGCTTTGAGTTTTCTAAGCCCGAATTTTCATTTTTTTAACTCACGTGTAAAAAGACTTTCAAATAGCTCTAATAAAAAATTAGGTTTTTTGAGTTATAATTTTTTTTTTGAAAAGCAATATCTACTAAAAACCATATACCAAACAGATCTGTAAAACTAATAGTGAATCAAAGTACTTTGAAATTCAAAATAATGTTGAAAATAGTATGTTTAGACAGACACCTATATCTAGAGATCAATACTGAAGTTCGGTATTCAAATGTTTGAAATTTTTAAGACTCCTACTGTATTCAGTATAAGAAAATACTTGATACTAATTACCAATACAGAAGAAGAGTAAAACTTGTAACTTAGATGTTATATATTAAGTTATAACTTACATTGGAGTCGAAAAAGAACAGTAATGTATAGACAGGAAATTCCCGCAGAGCCTACCGAATCAGTTGTCACGGATATGGGCACCCTACCTGAAAACAGGCCATAATTTTCTAGTTTACGTGAATTAGGATAGATTATAGCCTTCTAGGTGGAGTAATTTTAGAGTAGTCTAATTTAGGTCAGTATTACAGGACATTAATCTCCATGGATTGCTCGAGAATCCTCGTTGGGTCCTAGGAGACACCACTAGGACATAGGTGGACCGGCTTGCTCCTACTGATGATCGTATCTTCTTCTATATATGATATCCAGCATCATATAGTTACTCTTGCAGGAAAAAAAAAATACCTACACCACTACCGCCCATGACGGGTCTTTCTTTCAGTACATGGTAGATTTTTGTACTATTTCTAAGACAACGGTTGTTCAGGGATGACATTTGTCGTAGTTTAATATTATTAAATTATAATAAATATTAATAATAATATTATTTAGTCAAAATTAAATATTAAATTTGAATAAATAATATACCATTTTTTTTTAAATAAACATAATAGCTCAAATTCAGAATTATTTTAAAGAATCCATATATACATTTGTCTTGCGAATTTTACTTGATTAGTAAAATCAAAAAATACAGAATCAGTAATACAACAACCCATGAAGGATTTTGGCTTCATTATATGGTTGTGACTGAACTGTTTCTTGGACAACGGTTGCACAGAGAGCCGATTTTTCCTTAATCACGGCTAACCATTAGGTTTTTCTTCCAATTAAGGATATTACTCCAACGTTTTAGAGTAAGCACCGGGAGGGTCTCCAGATCTCGCAGGCTTCATCACTAGCTATTAAGCGATTAAATAATTATTTGTCACAGCCGGATTTAAACCCACTGGCACTTGGCACTGCAACTCAATTAGTCCGAAATCTCCATAGGTCTGTGAGTCATTTCTGCTGGATATGTCTGTCTTTAGAAGGTCTTTAATTTTAGTTTTGTTCTCTGCATCTCAAGTCCGACTTCTTTGAGGACTTGCTGAATTTTATGGATCCATTTTCCTCTTATGTTCTTTCCCAGATTTCTTAGTACTAGATAGAAAATTCGTTTTTCTGGCATTCATAAGATGTGAAAGAAATATGAGATTCTTTTCTTCTTCATTGTGCTGGTGATTGGGTCAAGTTCTTGATAGCCAGTTAAATTAGGGAGGATTCTCCAGATCCCTTCCACCTGGTATCTTTTATTTATGCAAGTTCTGATGATTCTTCTTTTAGTTTTGAGGAGCTGATCAGTTTTTTATCATTTTTTAATTTGGAACATTGATTTGAATATACTTATACACAAATATATATTGATTTTTTTGGAGGGGGGGCCTTGGAGGTGGTGGGGTTAGTATTTTTTTGCTGCATTTTGAGGTTAGAATTTGCTTTATTTCTTTTCTTTTGCTATTATTCTCTTTCTGTCCTGATTATTTCTGAATAGGCGAAATATTGACAGGTATTTTTTTCCCCTTTTGGTTTCGAAGCTTACGGCAGTATAGTTAGATTTTTTCCTGTAATGTATTAAAATTGTATATCTTAAATAGGGAGGACTGTTTATTAGAAAGCCAACGTTTCGGCGTACATTGCAGGTCTTCTTCAGGCTAAATAGGATCGGGAGTTGACACAAGACTGATACTAATGTCTAGTGTCAATACCCCAATTATAGTAGCCCTGAAGAAAACCTGCATTATGGTTCGAAACGTTGGCTTTCCAGTAAACAGTTCTCCCTATTTAAGGGGATTTGGTTGACCTTCACCCGGACCATTTTCTTCATGCAATTATAAATATTTTATGCTTGAGCTCCCGCGAAATAGTTGAACCTTCAGATGAGAACTCCGAAATGGATAAGGAAAAAATAAAATTTCTGATTCAATTATTCCAGATCGCATGTCATTTGAATATAACTTTTTATTAAACTAATAACATAAATCATTTTTACAAATTAAACAAATCATAGTTTTGATCGTACAAATAAATAATTGATTGAATTAAAATGAAGCTACAATTTAAACGTTTTTATAATTTAAAATAAAATTACTTATACTAAATAAATTATAAAACTGTAACTAACTAATCACAAAAAAAAAAGATTTAATTTTAGAATAATATATTTAACCCTATTTAATTACAAATAAATATAATGTTCAAATATAATCAATTGCAAAATAAATAAATGTTTATCAATTACACAATAATATATGTTAGTCTGTTTGGCTAGTTGAAATATTATAAACAAAAAAAAATTATATGTCTATAGAAGTAGGTTCTAGTAGTATATTGCAGATTCTCGGGAAGGCGAGCGAGGATGCTGAGACGGCAGAGATTGAGACGGTAGATTGGGTCAATTCGAATTGGTGGAATCCATGAAGAGGTTTAAACTAATTACACCTGCAGGTGGGCAGCGACTTAGTACCCCTTCAGATCCTAAATGAAACTCTAGATATAGCTTACGATGTGCGCGTCAAGAGGCTCGTGCCAACACTACTTGTATATAAAACGATATAGCAGGTGTGAACAAAAGCCGATCGACTCCTCTTTTGTTTTTCTTTGTTAACTTTTGTAACGTGTGTTTTTTTTAAACTAATAACAAATGGTCAAATCATCACTTAACAAATGCATATTTATCGTTTAAATTAAATTATTGTAAGCAATTATGAAATAAACTTTTAAATTATTTTATTAACAAAAAAGTGATAAATAAAATAAAATAAAAATAAAATGATCTTACTTTTACAAAAAAAAAAAAGGTTTTATTTTTATGATTAAATCATCAAACTATGAAGCCTTAACATATATATACTTGTACGTATGTATATTTACAATAGAGATCATAAAATCAAAATAAATTTTTCCCGATAGCTTTACTGAACCTAATAACACTCCCTATCACCCGTGAACTTCAGAACTTGGGCTGTGGACTAGAATGACAAGTAACGGAAGGCGAAGTCGAAGGCTTAAGGATATGAGAAGAGACAGCACCTGTTGCCCTTCTTCGCCTTTCGTTATCAATTCCTTCAGCTCCTATTTAGTAGTCTCCTTCTTCTAACAGGTTCCTCTTAGTTCTTGTCATTATGCTGTGACACCTTAATAACTCCGGAAATAATAAAGGAAGTAATTCGAAGAAGATGTACAATATAATTGGAGCAAACAGGAAATGTTATTAATTTTTTACACTGGTTTTTACTTCGTGAAAATTTGATGGCTGTCATAGCTACCGAACATCATTATTATTATTATGATTATAACAGGCATTATTAGGTAGCACTGAAAACTCATAATAAATTTAATTCGATTCGATTAGTAAAATCCCTGCACAAATCCTTGCATAAATTGATTGATTCTCCCTTTAGCTAAACAACAATACAGGCTAGTTGAAATATTAAAAAAAAAAACTCTTATCTGTCTGTCGAAATAGTTTCTAGCAGTATGGAGCTAATTCTCGGCAGGGGGATCAAGGTTGTTCAGATGTCAGAGGATTCCTGTAGCCGGGGCGAGCGAGGATGCTGAGACGCCAGAGGTTGAGCCGATAGATTGGGTCAATTCGAATTGATCGAATCCATGAAGAGGTTTAAACTAATTACACCTGCAGTTGGGCACTCAGTACCTCACCTAGTAAGTTGGGACTTAGTACCTCTTCAAGTTCAAAATGAAACTCAAATTTATTTATATATAAAATATTGATATATTTATTTCTTACTTTAAGATGATTCACTTAAGACCGTTTTTTAATATTATAACGGGCATTACTTGGCTGCAAGGAGTAGTACATGTGACGGCGGTAAGAAGCTTGGCGGAGAGAGACCGGGAGGACCGAGATTATTACGGACAAAAATTGGGTTTCGGCATATGACCCAAGGTTGTAAAAGCCCGAGAAAAAAAAAAAAATTGTCGTAATTTAAGGCTGTTATTTATTATATGGGGATCCTCTATTACATTTGAATCATTAAGTGTAATCCTCAATGTATATACTGATACATATAATAATTGTGATAACAATAATTGTGAATATTGTTTAAAATCGTATTAATGAAGTACTAATAATTGATTAGTAAAATGGTAAACGCACAACAGACCTCTGGAGATGAATCCAATTAAGAATAAAGTTAGAAATAATAATTTGAGTAATCATCTTAAATTATTACTGTGGCATCCCAAAATCAATTAGAATATTTAAAATATATTTAAGAGTATAAAACATAGCAATATAGACCTTAACGTTTTTATAACAACGGATGAGCAAGGATGTGATTTGGCAGAGCTCACGGTCAGTGGCGGATTATCCGTAAGGCAAACTAGGCACGTGCCTAGGGGCGCGTAGTTACAAGGGGCGCGCGAGCTCAGAATTTTTAAATAAATAAAAAAAATAACATATCGACAAAGAAAGAAAGAACTAAATGCTGATCTATAATATAATACAAGCATGATGCTATGATGCTGACAATCAGTTAAAATTAAGATGGCCATTTATGGCCGGTACAGGGGCGCCGATAAAGTTATTGCCTAGGGCGCTCTGGACCTTTAATCCGCCACTGCTCACGGTTAACCCCAATTAAGTGTGTCCACGTAATAAATTCTGGGTTGTCTAAGAAAGTCTCCAGGTCTCACATTTTCGATACATTGCTTTAAAAAAAAAAAAAAAATTATTTTTCACACCTGATCTAGAACTCTCGGATTTCTAATAATAATTTTATAGTAGCTAAGAAATTTAAGAGGTTAAGGATCTCATAGCAATAAATCACTAGTAAAATATAATTTTATTGAATGTTGTAATAAAATGCAAAGACGATAAAAACACCAGGACTTAAAGCATCATCATCAATATAAAAATCGAAAAATAAATAAAGTAATGCCCTGGAAAATATGGCTGTAATAAAACGAACGCCATATCGTGAAGCAGTTTGGAGCGTTTTGTCTAGGATCAGAATAGACTTTGTTGGAACACCTGCCTACTAAAGTCCTGAACTACAAATAATTATGTTTTGCTATATACTTTATGTCCACGATATTATTTTCCAGCAAAATCTATATCAGATGACAAAGGTTGTAATAGTTCAAACTATAGCACTGGAAACTTTATTTATATACGTTTAGGTTACCATGGCATATACATATGTATATATCTATATATACAAAAATCTCCTGTCACGATGTTTGTCCGGGCTAATCTCCTAAACTACTGGACCGATTTTAATGAAATTTGAAAGCACAGATATGTAACATTGTCCAAATTAAAACAATGACTATGTTTTATTTCGATTAATGACCGTGATATTTTTTGAAAAGTTATTTTTTGGTTAAACCTGCTTAATTTTTGGTTTTTGGTGCTGTTGTAAGGGCATGTCTTAGCAGTGTAAATCTAAATTTGCATCCGAAATCACGGGTAGTTAAACTTTTGGTGGCCGAAAAACCGCGACATTTTCGGAGTTATATCAGTTTTGGCCAGTATCTCCTAGTCTGTTCGTTTTTGGAAAAAAAACCGAAGTAACCATTTTTAAAGTACATTACATTTTCTACAATTTGAGCTCTACTGCAACTCTGTACGTCTAATAAGTTCTGAGTTCAGTCCCTATCATATAACAAACAACCGGAATCTTACCTATCCATATAGTTAAATGAGGTAAATCTGGAAACCAAATATGTGATCATAAACAATTCTAGGAACTGTTGTGCAGGTGCAAGTTGCAGCTGGCTTACTAGTAAACAATACCACGAATTAGAATCAGCAATGTAAAAACCTATATAGACCCTCTGACTAGGAGGAGCCCTCTCTTATTATTTCTGTAGCTCGTTACGCTGTTAGTTTTTAGTCTCTCCATTTTAATGTACATGTTCAACTTGAATAAAAGTTCTTTTTAAAAAGTGCTTAGTTTATTAAAGATATTTAACTATATATATAAAAATCTCCTTTCACGATGTTTGTCCGGTCTAATCTCCGAAACTAGTGGACAGATTTTAGTGATATTATTATAATTTATAACAATATATCGATAATTAAAAATAAGCCATTCTATTACTCATTCATTAAACTAATGTTTATATTTTATCAGTTAAGAATTCTGTATATTTCTTATTTATAATATACACTGTACTTAGACATAAGATGAATAAAATGTGAAATCCAAAATCTTTTTAGTTCATTTTTTTCATTTATTCGGTGTTTTATTTACATGCAAACTATAACGTAATGTTTAAAAAAAAACTATTATAACAGCCATAGCAACGCGTGGCCACGTCAGCAAGTATATATATATATATTCAAGTGTATGTCACTGAACTCCTTCTAAACGGTTATATCGATTATGATAAAATTGTTTTTGAGTTATCTATTGGGTTCGAGAATAGTTTAGATTCACAATTCGATACGATACATAATTTTTTGTAGGAGGAAAAAAATGGCCCGAGGAGAGGTCAAGAAAATTCTCTATTATAGGGGGAATATTTTATTAGTACGCCAACGTTTCGACACACATAGCAGGTCTTCTTCAGGGCAGTTGATTGCCAGAAGGTGACAAAGGGATTCAACAAATATTTTTCAACATAACTTTTTATAATTAATTTTTCCTCTTTCTAAAAATTTTAATACGACAATGTCTGTTGGGTTCGCTATATTTATACACATAATTCTTCTTATATACACACTGTTCGTGCGTATGCCACTGAGCTCATCCTAAACCGGCAGCGTTACAATCGGGGTACCGAAATTTATGAAGATATTTTTAAAATTTATAGCTAGACCTGAAAAAATATATACATGCCATGAAATATATTCAAGTTTTCTTTCTAACTACTGATTAAGGAAGTTTCATGTTTATAATCACACACATTTACGGTAACTGTAAACTGATACACTCACAAGTATTTTATAGATAGTTGTTGATAACTGTACATGTGATGGTGTCAGGTATTTTATTCTTCTTTTTATATATGTATTTTTATCAAAACGGTCCAAATAATTACAATCTATTTATAAATATTAAACCAAATTTATGATCAGTATAAGTTTATAATTTATTATAAACTTATAATGATTATAAATTGGAATACATTTATAATTGGATATTTCCAATCTAATAGTATCGAATAGTTCTTTGCAATGTCAATTTAAGCCATATTTCAATACATGTTTTGTGATCAACTGTTATGACCAAAGAGATTAAACGATAAATGCTTCTGTATACACTGAATAATAGATAAAATTACCAGAAGATATCTGTTCTCGATCATCCGTTCCCTTAGATAGGACCATTACAAGCTACATCAATGGCGGGACAGACAGGCAATAGCAAAAGAGCGGGGGCGGGAGCAAGATATCGGTGAGATTAGATTGAATCCTCTCTGACCCTAGATACCAGATACTGGATACTGGATGCTGGATATTATTTACTTAATCTGACCGCCGGCCAATCTACAGGGCTTATTCAACCCGATGGCTAAATATTGGAACGCTACTTGTAGTGTCTGTTCTGCTTTGCTTGTCTGTTTAAACTTCTCCACCTAGTGTATTAATTTTGTATTGATCAATATGGATGATTTTATTAATTAAATTCGAATTGAATATTTGACTAAAATAATAGCCTTTTTTTTAACGTTATGTTTCATGACCAGAATTATTTTAAAGAAAAATACAAATATAAATTTATCTTGACAGTTTTATTTGATTATGGAAAAAAAAATCTCTAACACAACAACCCATGCAGGGTCCTATATTCAGTACTTGGTAGATACTGTACTGTTTCTTGGCCAATAGATATGGAGGGAGGTAATTTGGACATGTTCCACCACCACACTTCTTACTCACCGCCTAGATTCTGCTGCAGGTCATTAAATAAATTGTCAGGCTATAAAAAACTAATTTAATTAATAAAAAAACCTTCTGTACTAAAACCACTACAACCATTGAAAGTTTTTGGCTTTATTACATAGTAGAGACGATAACATTTCTAAGCCAATGGTGGTGCAGGGAGTTATTTGGCCGAGATCACACTTAACAAACTGTTTTTTCCCCAAATTTATAGTGGCTGTTTGAGCTCGAAAGGATGTGCTGATGCCGCAAGTCATTGCTTTTCTCTCAACTATTTTTCTTCCATACATTTCGGTATTTCTAAAAATGTAAATATGAATCTTACACGTTTCGGGTTAATCCTCTTTCTTCTGGACTATGATTATTAATTATTTTAAATACCAGTTTCTAATATACTGTAATGGTGTCTAATTCTTTAAAATACCCCACCAAATACTAAACTGTCTATGTTAGTAGGACATTTATAAATGTAAATACTTACTAATCCTCTTGCAAAAATAAATTATTGATTACTTTTTTAACATTTTTCTACTTGGCAATGATTCAGTCTTTATTAAGATGCCAAAGCGTGATTTTCGCATATTTTCTTTTAAAACTGTAATTTTCTGTTTATTTAAAACTCGGAAGATGACAATTTGAAATCTCAGTAAAGACTGAATCATTTCAATGTAGCAAAATGTTACAGAGGTAAACTATTATTTTTGTTTGAAAAAGGATAAATAAATGTTTAAATTTATAAAAGTCAAAAATCCAACTATTATAAATAGTTTATTATTTGGAGGATTATTTTAAAGACAACTGTTTACCATTATTTATTTATTTTTATGACGTGTACATTATCAGAGTTTATTGTTTTTGTTTTTTTGAAGACAAAAAATAAAGGTTAGCATGTTGGCTTTTATTATTTTTTTTTACTTATCAATATTAAATTCTGTAAATTTATTTTCACAAAAAGTAAGTGCTTAAAAACGATGATACATTACAATTCCAACAATAGTGACGTCATCACTGAGAAGTAATCACTTAAACGTTTCGTTCTCATAGTTCTGGGGTCGATTCCGTTAAATAACCTGAATAATTCATGAAGTCAAAACAAGACGGCAACATCCGGACCCATCGGGCCCTAGGGAGGCAATGACAGATATCCTTCAGTTCCTCACTGAAGTCCAGAACTGAGGCACGCCCTGACAGAAATTCCAGACGTACCTTACAGAGGACACAAATCACCTTAACCGTCGATGGAATGACATTTGGAGATGATGATGATGCTAGTAAAGATCAGTGATTGCTCCAAGTACAATAGGCATTGAATAATAGTCTATTATAATTATTCTGTCTTGTCATGAGTTGAAGCTATGTTAGTCAGTCACAAAGAATTCACTTCATAAAGGTTCAAATATTGAATTGAAAATTTTAAATATTTAATTTGGTTGTTTCGTGGCTAAAGTAAGAAAATCAAGTCCTAATTCTTGGGCACTAGCTCGAGTCCAAATATAATATATCGACTTAAGCTTATGGCAGCTATAGATGGATCCTCCTGAGTCCTAACCAGCCTATGTGTGAATTCCCTTGATTTGGTGAAAAACCTGGCGATTGAGGACGATCGCGGCCAATTCAGCTCCTAGGACAACCGCATACTAGGGATGGGTAGATACTGGATTTTCCTGTTTCTGATACAAGTAATACTGATACTTTTCTTAATCTGATACTTTTACTTGATACTTTTGTATTAATTGATACTTTTACTAGTCATGGGTAGATACTGGATTTTCCTGTATCTTAATACAAGTGATACTGATACTTTTGTAGCTGAATACAGATATCCCGACTCTTACTCTTCTAATACGCTACACAGAAGCCTTTCTTAGGGCATCAGTGTTTGTTATCATTTTTGAAGGAAAAAGAGTTATTCCCCGTAATAGAAACCTGCACAAGGCATCAAATGATTAAAATCATGTTTTTTATTGGTTAATTAGTTTTTGAAAGCAATGGAATTGAACAATAAAAAATAGATTTTAACCCTACCTCAAACTTTTGCTATTCACGTACTAAGACACGTTGAATTTTGGTTGTAATACAAAATTTGTCTTTCCGCCCCCGCACGCTATACTCTTTAAAACGCTATAGCTGTTGTTTGTTTTTTTGCACCCGATTTCAATCATTTATGTCAATTGCCTTTACTTTATGGTATAGATATATCCATTAATGAACCCATATTTGCCCGGACATAGGTCGAGGTTTTTTTTGCGAAAGTTTCTCGTGAAAAATCATTTACATATTAGAAGGCGATCTCGGAAAATATTATTTCAACCACCCTTTACGGTTAACTAATTTCATAGTTTGTTTTCGTTTCTACATATGTGATAACCTTTGAATGAAGATCCTTCGTGGGTTATTGTGGTATAGGATTATTAGTTTTTTGTGTGTGATTTATTTTAGATCTTAATGCCAATTCAGGCAACATCAGGACACCGATCAACAGAAAAATCACACCAAAGAAGAAAAAGTCCAGTGCATCTCACGTCAACAGCCTTAACAGACTATTCTTTTTTTTTTCCTTAGTTGTATGTGAACAGACTAAATATGTAAGAATAATATAAAATATAAGTTGAACATTTCGTTTCCCCTAAAATATTTTCTCTGTTGTAATTATGAATGACTTGTTTTATGAAATCATTGAATGTATAAATGATCTAAGTATTGTTAAAATTAACGATGATAATAATTAAAAAATAAAGTTCATTAATGGAAATAAAAATAAAGGGTATTAATAACATAAATGTATACTAATTACTATTTCAAAAAAATTATTGGTATTTAGTATTGAGCTGGTGCAGCTCATCATATTTATTTATCAAAAATACCTAAATAAACTACTTAAAAATGATTATAATAATTTTTTTCAAATTTTATTGTGACACTTTAAATATTTTTATTTTGAAGAGAAAAGATTTTGAGACTCCCGAAAATTTTTGAAGACTAACGGTCAGGAAAAATCTTTTTTCTTTAATATAAAAATATTTAAATAATCACAATAAAATAAAAAAATATAAATATCAATTGACGTACGGCAACCAGATCCTAATTAAAGTAATGTTCAATGAACATTCTTTCCCGTATATAAATCGCAAAAATTGCGAGTCGGGATGTGGGATCGGTGAAGAGAATGGATTTGTCTGGCCTGGTTACGAGCCTGGTAGCTCAGTTGGTAGAGTACCGCGCTAGAGATGCGGAGGACCCCTTCAAAATAAAAATGTTTATAATTAATGTTCAGAGTGATAGTATATGTGAAGACCAGACTAATTTTAATAATTTAAATAATTCAGACTATAATTGATTAAGATTTTCAAAAAATAACAAAGTAATTCAAAATATTAGCGTTTCTTGCCTATTTTATTTTTTTTTGTTTTTTAGTAAACTAAACTTTTGCGGATTATTCAAATTTATTATTTACGTCTCCTTTGAGGTTTTTATTGATTTTATTTGGTACAAATAGAAGTTTTTCATGGTTTTCGGTCATGTTAAAAAAGTGAATTTTTCATTTAGTCTTTTCAAAAAATGTCATTCAACGTATTTAGGTCGAAAACAAATTATCCGACGCTAACCTATATTCAGGAAATCCGATTTTCGGCCTTTTCTGCCTGAAAAAGTAATTTAACAAGAGGCGCTGACACGTACCATTTAACGAACATCTTTAGCGCTTTTCCTCAGAGCACTGGGAAATCAATACCAAAAGCTATTAGGAGTCTGTCATATCATCTGAAAATAAAATATGATTTTTTTATATATATATTTTTCTTATTATTGGTCTGATTGAATTCGTTAACTGGAAGGCACGGAATGCGAAAGGTGTAGAAAAAAAATTCTAAATAAGGGAAAAGCCGTGGCAATCTTCCTCTGTCAGCTCTAATGTCCCTTTATATATTTACCAGTTTTTCTCCCATTTTATTTGTTTTAATTTGCAGTATCTCTGGTGCGGTTATTCTGTTCAGCTACAGCTATCCCTAGCATGTACAATGCTGTAATACAAGCTCTGTTGGTTACTTGCATTAATAACAAGCATTTTGCTCTCTTGTTAGTGAATAGCCAAGTTGTATGTAGTGTATGGGAGATCGTATTAGTTTTACCTCTACAGAGTACTACATACTCCTATGCATACTATTTATTACTAGTAAATAAACGTTATTACTCCTTTAGTCGTTCCAATAATCTTCCAACATTCAAATCCCGTATCAATCGGCTTATACCCTTACAATAACAAAAAAAATCGTTAATAACACACTCAGTTTTCAGATTAATGATATATATATGAATACTAAATTAATGATATATTTTTTTATTTATATATAAGTGCGTTTTATTTATATCATTGATGCTTCACTCATCCAATTAGATATTTTTAAAAACAAGTTCTCTTAGTTGGTATTGTTTGTATTTTTGATTCATTATTTGCTTTGTTTCTTTCTATTTGACATTGTAATTTGGCATATGTATCTTGACAAACGATTAACCTCGAATCCTCATACTGTTAATAGACTGAAAAGACACGAAACCTCTCGACGTTTCAGGCTACTTCAACACTTACTAGACAAACGCTCTAAGCTCCCAATTAATTACAAAAGACTCATCTACATGACCATCATACGTCCTATTTGGACTTACGGAGTAGAGCTTTGGGGGGCCACTAAGCCATCGAATTCCTCTCGTATCCAAAATCCTTCATAACATCCTCAACGCTCCTTATTTTGTTAAGAATAAAGTCATCCATAATGACCTTAATGTCCCATTTGTTGCTGATTTGGCCCGAACCCGCTATCTACCCTTTCATAACAAACTTCATTCCCACTCAAACCCTCTAGTTTCAAACCTAGTTTCCTCTTCAATTCCCGATAATCCTCCGAGGCGTCTGAAAAGAAAATGGCCTAGTGACCTTCTTAGTTGGACTTGTGATTTGAGTACTACCAGTGGGTAGTTTCTCTACTTGTCATTAGCTCATGTCATTATGTATCACATAGCCTATTTACTTGATGTATTATTGTAATGCAGTTGTAAATATCAATAAATAAATTTTTTTAAAATAATAATAATTTGACGTATGAATTATCTATTATTTCTCTCTCCATAATTATTGTAATCATTCCTATTTTATTTTTTATTTCCTACACACTGTTTTTTTTCTTTAAATGTTATCACTGGAAGTAATACGCATTTTTTTCTTCATTAATCCTTTCTCACTTGTTAATTAAATTGTATTAATTAATTAAATGTAAATAAGTGAAGAGAATGGATATGTATGGCTTAGATACGACCACTGGTAGCTCAATGGTCAGATCACTGCACTAGAGACGCAGAACCCGGGTTCGAATCCCGGCCAGGACAAATCTTTTCTCTTCAAAATAAATACGATTCTATTAATCATTGGATTTGACCGTCATGTCTTGACCTTAGTCCTTAAGAAGACCTGTAATGTGGTTCAAAAGGTTAGTTTCAAAATAAATACCATTTTCTGCCTCGAGGAATAATTAATTATAAGTTGGCTAATTACAATCTGTGAATATAAACAACAGAAGCCAACTAATTCCATTTTTATTGAATAATAATATATAAAATATTAATTTTATAATATAATAATCATAATATACAAGAAAAAGGCCCATATGTGCAAAGATTAGGGTAACCCAAAATTCAGATACCTAGGAGAAGTCTTCTCCAATAACGGTTCGGACCGAGAAAGCTTCAAAGGAAAAGGCACCAAAATGGAGAGATTGTGTTTCGACCTCAGGAACTTCTACAACAAAAAGAACTTATCCATCAAAGCCAGAGTCCGACGCTAAAACACCGTGATCAAGCCGTGATATTCTGTGGGACGGAGACCTCTTGTTTCCCTAGCGTGGAAAAGCATCTGAAAGTAGAAAGAAAAATCTTTAGGAAAATCTACGACCCAAAAAGATACCCCATGGATACAGGCTAAAGTCCAACAAATAAACTGTAACAACAAAAGCCTGGAGACCGACATCAGGGTAAGAAGATTTAAAATCTATGGAAATGTGATAAGGATGAACCCTGAAAGGTTAAACTGGGAAATCTTCCGACAATTCCACCAGCTTAAGAACACGACTGAGTTTTTCAAGCAGATCAGGTTCGACATGGATTCAGCAGGACTGAAAGACTCAGACTGTCAGGATTGAGAAACCTATAGAAAGTCACTGAACGATATAAAGGTCTTCGTGGACAAAGAACGCCCAAAAAGGGGTTTTGCGTGGTCAGAGAAAAGGAAGCGCAGACACGCCGAGCTCATGAGGGAAGTATGAAGATAGAGAAAGTTGAGAAGGAAAACATAAACATTATTTCAAAATATAAATACAGACATTTCATATCGTTTATTCATTTGTTAATCACATAGTCATGTTAAAATTGTATTAGTCAGTTTTTGTGATAATTGTCATAATACATTGATTAGTATGATTATGTTTTAAACAAATTTGTATATTTTTTTACCACAGTTACTCATGCATATGCAAATATGCTGATTTAGTTTCTCTGTTTATTAATACTTCTATGGTTGATTATATTTCGAAATTGTATCAACATTTTTTATAAACTGTGATCTAGTACTGCCTAATTTTGAATTAGTTCAAATTTATCATTTTTCAAATATTTGTTAGAAAAATCATTAAATATAAACCAACATCTGCCTAGCATACAGCAAACCAACTATAATGAAATTCTAAAATGATGAACATGGAAGCACACAATAATCATAATATTATGTGGTTTGCAATACATCCACTATGATCTGTCCAAAACTCAGTTTTTAATTAATAGTTTTTTTCCATCTAACTACACTATCAAAGTCCTCAAAAGTCATTTCATTGCGTGAATGGATATTATTAATGAATATCGGCACAAATATTATTTTATTTTTTAAAAACAAATAGGTTGCTGATTTGGCCCGAACCCGGTATCTATCCTTTCATAACAAACTTCATTTCCACTCAAACCCTCTAGTTTCAAACCTAGCTTCCTCTTCAATTCCCGATAATCCTCCGAGGCGTCTGAGAAGAAGATGGCCACGTGACCTTAGTTGAACATGCGATTTGAGTACTACCAGTGGGTAGTTTCTCTACTTGTCATTATATCATGCCATTATGTATCACTCAGCCAATTTACTTGTTATATTACTGTAATATAGTTGTAAATATCAATAAATAAATAATAAAAAAAAAAAAAAAAAATAGAAAAAGCCTGTTCCACTACTAACAGTAAAAAGTTTTGGGTTCAGTATATTGATATGGACTGTTTCCTTTGCAAGAAAGTGATTTTGTCATGAGTATGCTTAACTGCCAGATTTTCCCCCTGATTGTGAACACCCACCCATTTTACATAGGCTCAGTGAGCCCCAGGAGAGTATCCAAAACACTTTTTTTCAACAAATTAACGACCCAATATTTACTTGTCAACTTCTCGGTTTTTGTACTCATTACAAGTCGTTCTTTTATATATTTTCGCATATATTAAAATATCCATATGTGAAATAAAATTGAATATATTTAAGCCATTGAGGAACCCTCGGAATACAATATCCAGGATCTTCGTTTTAATATCGACAAAGTAATTGCCCTCTCTCTCATCTCGCCAACTTTATCAAAACCCGCTCCCATAGTTCTCTCGATATTACTCCTTCCTGCTTCTTCAGGCTCTCATAATTAAACTGCTAATAACAAATCATTTCTTTTTTTTACTTTTCTTCCGATAAGGCTTTATTAACGGACCGAAAGTGTATGAATATTAAATTCCGTCAGTTTCATATCGGGGAAATTTCCTCAGATGGATGGACTTTGATTAAACAAGAGTTCAGAAAAGAGTAGACTTAACAACGATATTGCATATCGAGCCTTTCATGAGTACAATAAAACGGTTTGTAATAGCACGCCCCTTATTATTATAGAGCTATTTATCTATTTTTAGCAGCAGAAAATATGCCTAACAGCAGACTCGATTGTATGCTATTGGGAATATCATCCGGTAAACGGCCATCATGTTGTTATGTCAACTCCCAAGTTTCAAAAAGTCCTAATTACTCGTTTGCTCAATATACTTATTTATTTAAAATTGAATGAAAAAGAGAAAAAGAATAAATTAAAAAAATACCCACGTAGCGACACATCCATACAATATCTTTAAAAATGTATTTATCGAAATTCACAAAGGTATTTCATAATTACAACAAGTCAGTATTATGAAAGATAATAACGACAAAGAAGTAAATTACAAATTTGTAGTTCTCAAATAAAATATTTAATTAGATTTAATTAGAAGATCACTTTTCAGATGCCAGGGGAGATACTCAGGAATGGAATTGGATACATGATTTCTTACTAGTGGATTTGAGTGGGAATAAAGTTTATCATGAAAGGATTGATATCGTGTTTGGGTCGAATCAGCAATAAACGGGACATTATGGATGACTTTATTCGTAACAAACTAAGGAGCATTAAGGATTTTAAGAAAGTGTTATGATTGTAAGGATTAGAATCGAGATAAATTTGACGGCTTCGAGGAATAATAGGGAGCTTAGAGCGTTTTCTGAAATGTTAGAATGTTATTTTTTAAACTTTTCAATGATTGTTAAAATTTACGAATAATGAATTAATTAATTTTACTTTTAGAAAAATGTATAGATAAAAATGCAATAACGTTGATAACTTATTAGTTCAGTTTTAAGAGCAAAAAATGCTGCTGGCTACTGTTGCCTTCATAATAAAAAAAAAGCGATTTATTGTTTTATTTTATTTATTTTTTTACTTTTTAAGATTATTTAAATTCAATTATTTATTGCCTAAAAAATAATATAACCAAAACAAAGTCGAAAAGGCTTATAGAGAATAATGAAAAGTTAGCTAAAACATTAATAGGCTCGAATTAAGTGAGCATTTTTTCCCTGAATAAATCCACGAGTACATAAGAATTATAGGACATATAATATATTATATACTGAATGCATAATACTTGTTATTATTTTTTTTCATGACTATTTGTTATATAAGTCTTTTTCAGGATCTTGCATTTTAGTGAATAAATGAAAACCTATTTTATGGCTATAGATAGAGATATTTTATTGTACTCATATTCCTAAAATCATAAAAAATATTTTTTTACCAAATAACAGAAAACAGTTACAGATATATTATTTATAGATATGTATTTATTGAAATTGTCAACTGTATACTGAATACATCAAGTAAATATAATGAAAGATAAATCATGTC
Organism: Troilus luridus; assembly: GCA_964056705.1. Classification (NCBI taxonomy): domain Eukaryota; kingdom Metazoa; phylum Arthropoda; class Insecta; order Hemiptera; family Pentatomidae; genus Troilus; species Troilus luridus. The sequence continues at coordinate 193,191,266 of OZ057412.1, read as the reverse complement.
CAGAGATTAAGGCAAGTAGGGAAACTACCCGGTGGTAGTACTCAATCGGATATATAATTAACTAGTCTAATTTCATACATAAACATTTTTGTTTTGAAGAGAAAAGTTATTTCCTGTCCGGGATTCCAACTCGGGTCGTCTGCATCTCCGGTGCAGAGCTCTAAACCACTGAGCTACCAGGGGTCTTTTGCCAATTCAAGTATACATCGTGTAAATTGGTGTCGTATCCGAGTATACATCGTAAAGATTGCAAAACACGGGGATATAGGGTCGGTGAAGAGAACGGATTTGTCTGACTTGGATACGACCCCTGGTAACACAGTGGATTAGAGCACTGCACCGGAGATGCATACGACGCGGGTTCGAATCCCGGCCAAGACAAATCTTTTCTCTTCAAAACAAAAATATTTAAAAATAATCACCATCAAAATAACAATTAATAAAAATGAATTATAACTAATTTTATACAGTTATGGTTATTGGCTATTTACTGCGATTATCTTAAATCCAGGTTGTTCACTTAGAGCATGAATAAGATAGGTTTAGTTATTTATTGGCTTAACATCAAGATAATAAAGAACATATACGTTAGTACATATATTTTGTAACTTAGTTACTTTTTAGACATACAGACTATAATTTTTCTTCGATTAATTCGAAGTATATCCTAGGAAAGTTAGTCACTATACCCGCTAAGAAATCTGCGGGGAAGAATCTTGAGACTGCACCCAGAAACACCTCCAACTGATAGAAACCACTAATTACTCTCAGATGACTTCGAATCTTTTTTATTACCTCATCTTTCGCCAACCCCTTTTAACTTCCTAGGACGCTATTTTTTTTTTTTAATATGTCTCTTGTCGTGAAAGACTTATCCTGTTCTGCTGAAGCAATTCTCATTCTGTAATGCGTTTCTTCCCTCGTTTTTCTATTTTTCCTTTTTATCTATCTTTGATGTACTATAATCTTTGGATGAGATTCCGTCTCGTTTAGAGATAAATGCTTGCCGGTGATAGGAGCAAGATTAGAAATGGGATAATGTGAGTCCCTACTAGCAAATTATTCACTTGAATACTTTCAGTTGCCAGGAAAAAAGGCAGACAGTTCAAAACCAGAGCCTTTGAAATGGAATCAAAATAAAATACTTTCTATGATAATATAGCGCTGAATCGCTTCGTGAAGGATCCGGGTTCAGACCCAACTATGACAGATAAATTATTTAATCTCTTAACAGCCACAGATCTACAGACCCTCCTGGCTCACTCAGCCTTTATAATTTATATTACCTTTGGATATCCTTAATTGGGGGGGAAACCTGGTTTTTCAACCACGGTCTCGGACAAAATATATCTCTGCGCAACCCTTTTCCTAGAAACTGTGCATTTACTTGCGCTAATCCCAAGACTCTTTATGGGTTGTGCAAGATTTTTTTTGTGACTTTTATTATTTCCTTGTATGATGTAGTGGAACTGTTATAATTATTGTTCCTACTGGAGTACCACCTGATTCTCGACTAAGATATATTGCTGTTACATTTCCTCCCAATAATATATAACTTGAAAACGACCAAAACGACCTGCCCGGAAGTCGCTTGGAACTTGGGATGGGTAAGGTTGTATCAATCGGATACTTTGTATGTGATACTAAAAAGTAGTTGATACAAGTATCAGCAGATACAGAAAAGTATCAGTATAACTTGAATTCAGATACAGGAAAATCCAGTATCTACCCATGGCTAGTAAAAGTATCAAGTAAAAGTATCAGATACAGAAAAAAATTGGTATCACTTGTATCAGATACAGGAAAATCCAGTATCTATCCATCCCTACCTCGAACCATCGCGAATAGAAAACCCCTTTCCTATCTCTACCTAACTCTTTACCGTACTCTCTAGTCTTGCCTTCGATTTCGCAAAAGGTCGGTTTGTAAACTATCTGACTGTATTATTTATTGCTTGAATTAGACCAAAAATGCTTGATAATTATCAAATATTTCTATTTTGAAGCCTTATAGCTCGGCAATTTTCAAAAAGATCTGCGCGAAATTCGCATTGGGTCGACCGCGCAAAAGAAATCTACGTCCTTTCTTTTACTAACTAGTTTCCATTCCCCCAGGAAATCTCCCCAGCCACGTTTCCCATTTTTCGCGAAAGGTCTTTTTCTAAATTGCCGGAAACAATATAACAATTAGTCCGGATATAAGGACTTTTTAGTTATGATTTTTAAATGACTATTTCAGCTCTGCTAAAAGAGTATTAATCTCAAAATAATTAATTTTTTAGAATAATAGTATGGGAAGTGGAAAATAAATCCCATATAAACAATATATGTTATAAAATTTATCATAAATTTAAAATAATAGCCTTGAAGTAATAACTTTGGAGACAAAAATTTATTTTTTTACATTTTTAAACATATTTTTTAAAATTTTTAAACGTATTTTTTTAAAAAACTAAAAGCATTGCTTTTAGTTTTGTTATTATTTACTAGTTCAATCAAACTCCCGCCAGACGGTTTAAAGTATCATGCTGTAGGTTGCTAAAGTTGTAATTAAAATTAAAAAGAAAAACACAGCAAATAATTTATTAATAAAAGAGCATTTATACCTATCTATCTATCTATCAATAAAAGCATCGATTTTAAATTATTAGACTTGTATTAATCGATTTTTATTACATCTTATCGTACTTTTTTTAATATCAGAGAGAGAATATCTATTCAAACACTATAAAGCTAACAATAGCTAAAGAACATTATAATTTTGACCATAAATAAGGTAGTCAAGGCGAGAACAATTCTCTTTTGATAAGATCTTAGCTACTTTTAAATAAACTTGTAATTTTCCAACATAACTAAAACAAAACACAAACTTTACTATTCCTAGGGGAAACTTTTGTATTCCGAAGACACCTTTAATATGTTTTATACAGAAGTTCTCGTTATCCAATTTATCGGTATATATAATTTATCATATCTGATTAAAATTAACAATTGGTCTTTTAAATAAATAAACAATGGTATTGCGATAGAAAAGGTATATAGTGTAAAGAGACTATTATAACGACAAAAAGAGTTGTTTGTAGGAATGTCAAATCTATTCAACCGAATCTATACACAATCTATGTAACCGAACGCTGACATAGTATCTCAATTTGGGAGCTATATAAATTGAATTATAATCTAGCCTGTACCATTGCAAAACATGGAGAATCTTGGCTTCAGTGCATGGTAAAGAGTCTAATCTTTCTAGGACAAAGACAGTGCAGGATGGTAGGTGATTATTATTATCCAACATTTCCCACAATTATCGTTATATTGCAACCCGTTTACACAAAATCTCGATACCTTATGTACCTAAACCTTCCTGGTGAATCACTCTATCTATTGGTGAAAACCGCATGAAAATCCGTGCAGTAGTTTTTGAGTCTACAGCGAACAAACGCGGCCGAGGACTTTGTTTTATAATTTGTATAGAAGTAGTAAATTAGTTTCCAAAACATAAAGGAACAGTTTTTTTAATGACATTTTGGATTAAAAGAAATTCTTAAACAACCTGCAAGAGATTTTTTCTGTTTTAAACCTGTATTAATGCTTTGTTGGTTGTTATACTGTATTTTTGTAGTTAACCTGGTTGAAAGGTGAAGGTCTTCAATAAACTTATAATGATTTATTACAATTTATAAACAGACAAAAATATTATTTTTCTACTTAAACTGAATAGAATGCAATTTAAAACGGTAATCCTGGAAACACAAAAAATTGAGAGTGGCTGTGTTATGGAACGGCCGTGTGTTTAAGTGAATACGTTTAAGTAACGGGTAATATTCTTTATACACAATATTATTGCTTTTTATTCAGGAAAAAAACTAGTAAACAAGTAATTACTGTGTTACAATATAACTTTATTAATTACAGTTATGCGATACGAAAAGTACGACACAACTGGCATATAAGATACAGCGAGATTTCTGGTAACCGTTAAGTTTACCTAACGTTGTTGGAGGAGTTTCGATGTAAGACAAATTGAACTCACTGAGCATGAAGCCGGGCATCATTTTTTTATTTATTCTACACCTAATTATAATCACTGTAACAATTTTACACAAATGCTTTATATTCAATCGATATGTTTTGACAACAGCTGACAATTGAAACTTAAACGAACGTCGTAGCTTCTCCGAGTCAAGAGTTATAGTGAACGGAAATCTCGATGCGCAGCAAAACTACCTCAAAAAAGCGGCGCTTCCCTCCCTACTGCGCGCGATGCGTTATAGTCTTCACTTGTCGTAATGAATTCTTTCATCCTTTAGTTATGCAGAGATCTAATTAAATTTTGGATGCTGTAACACAAAACTGCATCCTCCGATTTATTTAAATTGACTCCCACAATTGAAGCAATTTTAAAGACGTATTCATTTCAAAAGTTAACTAAGCTCCGAATTAATAGTTTAACAATAGACTTTATTTAATTCAGGAGTCAAACAATTTCAGTTTGTAACTTATAGTTATATAAATATTATTGAAAATGAGCGGGCTACCTCAAGAATGTAGAATGCTGGAATTGCTTCTGCTGATGTCCCAGCTTTCAAAACGAGTTAAGGTAGATACATTATATAATCTGTTAACAGCCACGGATGGACTCTTGTGTTATCTTGGTATTCACCTAGACTCTATAATGCGTTACCGTTAGCCTGACTTGGAGGAATAACCTGGCTGTTGAGCATGATCTTGTACAAACTATCTCCTCTGTTCAATCATTGTCTTGAAAGTAGTACATTCCCTATAATTGACTGAGCCCAAGATTCTTAATGTGTGTAGTGATACAGGTTAGGTTATAGCTTATATCTTATAACTTAAGAAGTTACGTAACGGGCTATATATAACTTATGTAACTTAAGAAGAAATGTTGAGTTTTTCTTATGGATTTTTCACCGGTGTTTGTTTCAATTTTTGTAGTAGCATGGCTCTCTAATAGGTATTTAGTGGCATTCCTACCGGCTACTCTTCTAGCACCTAAGATATTTTCTTTACTTTAAGACCTGTAATTAATTAATCCAAATTTAACTTAGGAGAAAAGTAGCCGATAACAAATAACAGGAGCGAGCCTGATACAGCCAGGATAGCTCAATTGATAGAGTTCCAGACTAGCGATCTGGACGACCCGGGTTCGAGTCCCGGTCCTAGACATATCTTTTATTTTCAAATAAAAATATTTAAAAATTAATAAAATCTATAACTAATAAAATAACATAAATTATAATAACTATAATGACCTAAGTCAACAAGATCCAAATTAAATAAATGTTCAACAAACATTCTTCGCCTTGTATACATCGCAAACTGCTAGAACGCGGGGACATGGTATCAGTGAAACGAAAGGACATGACCATGACCGGGTAGTGAGCCTGATAAAGCCAGGATAGCTCAATTGGTAAGAGTTCCAGACTAGCGATCTGGACGACCCGGGTTCGAGTCCCAGTCCTGAAAATATCTTTTATTTTCAAATAAAAGTATTTAAAAATTAATAAAACTAATAACATATAATATTTCATGAAGTCGTACTCCTTAATCGACTATTAGTGCACACTCAATAGTGTCTGATGACAGCAGCGGTACCACCGTGATGTACCACCTTATACATCTAGGTACCACCCTGATCGCCGGTGGTAATAAAGTGCAAAGAGGATACCCCAGCTAATGAACTATCCTTCGTGAAGAGCTCAAATTGCCGCCATCACGAGCTACACGATTCCCTCCGAGATATCCTTTCCGACATCTTCTTCGCCGATCGTTCAGTCAAACACCTCGCCTTATCTCTGCCAGGTCTTCACGAACAGACGCCTTCTCTGTCACCTTTAAGGTCGAAGGAACCTTATATAAAAATGCAGCAACGTTCTAAAGTAGCGACATTATTATTTGGATGTGAAACTATTTCTTATGTTAAGAAATCTCACAATAGCCTTTAAATATTTTATATGTCTAAGGATTTCAGTTTGGAACTTCTAATTACAAAAATAATATGGGTTATCCTTCGAATATGAGCGTCGTAGTTCAGCGTGCTTCTATATCTGTATATAACTGTATTTATGAATAATCACACTGCAGTTTTTCCTCAATACATTACAAACTTAATTACTTCAGAACTAAATATAAATTAACGGATATGTGTAGGTATATCAACTGACTCTTTAACTGAATGGAGTACTTTTACGGATACCGAATTCCTGGTGAAAAAATTGACGACACAATCAAAACCAGTAGTAAAGAATGGACTAAACATTTTTAAAATGAGGAAATAATTCAAATTACGATACCATTGATCTTCTGATTGCTACCATTAAATAGATTGATGCCTAATTAATTTTTGTTCTTGGCTACATACGAGTACATATATACACGAAATCAAGTGTTATAGAAATTAAGGTACTGAATTGTATGCAAAAATCCAAAAAAATACTGAACTAAACATTTATATTAACTAGAAAAATTAAAAATAAATATTTTCAACTAATATATTTTCGATGTCTGGTCCCTCCAAATGAAATAAGAGTTTGAAGATATTATAAATGTTTAGTTCAGTTCTTTGTTTTGGGTTTTCGCACAAAAATCAGTTTCTTAACTTCTAACTCGTATCTTTTCTTTACTCCTCTTTCTTATTATTTTTCACTACAAGATCCTTAATGTATTTTCTGTATAATTCTCGGTCCAGTTATTCTTATTGTTTAAACCCAATCCTTATTTTTTTCTTCTTACATCTATTCAACGGATTGTTACTTGTAATTGGTAAGATTAAAATGTCATAACCTATGGATGTCAAGTTTGGAGCCACAGATACTATGATGAAATAGAAAAAGTTGAATGATATTTCATTAAATTTTTTTTTTAATTACCGGTTAATACCCCAAATTACTTTGTGTACCTAGAAATGAATAGAAAATTAGTCCACATGTACACACTAAAAATGCAATTCAATTCAATTTTTAAAATATTAGATTATAAAGAAAATAGGCTATGTACAGTTATAGCAAGAGAAATAATAAAACAAAAGATGTCATGGTTTAAAGAGTGGGGGGAAATTGCAAAAAAAAAAAATTATAGATTAGATTTAACTTTAAACTCCGTGGGTACTTGGGTGGGAGAAATGTACAAAATGTTAGAGCTGTACAAAGATTATTTTATCCAAGTTTGCCATGCAAAATCAGCAGAGGGCACACACCACGGCCTCTATAGCTCATTAAATAAAACAATAGATTACCATAGACATTTGAAAGTAACAAAAAAAATTAGCGTAGTTATGAAATGCAGAGGGGAACTTCTGAATCTGAATTACAAACTATTTGAAATTGATTCGCAAAATATACAGCTATGCTCACTGTGTAATTTGAATGAAATTGAAAAGAGTTTTTGTTTTCATGGCAGTGTGTTCCGTCTTAAAACTGTATAGAAAAAAATCTTAAAACATGAGCTGATCTCAAAACAAAAATTATTAGATATTCTGAATAGAGAGAATTTAATAGGTTTATATAATCTTGTTAGTAATGCTGGTCGTTAAAGAAAATTTTTAATTTCAGAATTTAATTATTAATGTCAAAAAGAAATTTAATTTATTTTTTAGTATTATTGTTATTTAGTAGTTCAATCAAACTCCCGGCAGACGGTATAAAGTACCATGCTGTGGTTGCTGTTGTAAATACAATTAAAAATAAACCACTGTAAATAATTTAATAATAAAGAGCATTTTATATATTTCTATCTAATTGGTAAGATTATAAGATTGGGTTGAAGACCTAAGGTTATTGATTATAAATGTGGGCTTTTAACCTTTAAGTTGTGAAAAATCTTCCGTGTTGTCAACAATGTAACTTGCTTGATATTTCCCTCCCATTTCTTTTATATGTATATATACAAGTTCTAAGATTATGAGAGAGTAGAGAGGAGATGGTGTGGTTAGATTATGATTTGTAAGAGAATAATCACTTAGTTATTATGTTAATACATAAGTAAGTATACCAAGTTAGTTCATATATGAAAGTCATATGCATGTTTTATCTGTTCAATATGACTATAATTATATGTCTTTCTTACGAGTTGTCCACCGTTTATTGACAATCTGAATGGTCAGATATCCTCTGACGTTTCTTGTTCAATCTGTTTTCATTCTTTCTTTTTATGTGCCTAAAATAGTTTAATGTTCTTTTAATGTCCTTATTTGGTCATGGACCCAGAAATAATTGAGCTGTAGGGCAACTCAAACAACACATATTAGTCAATTAGGCATGTGTCAATATTTGACCAATACTGACCACTTAAACCAAACGTTAGCCAATGATAATTTTTTTTTTTTATGGGCCCAGGAATCGATTTCATAACGATTACATCAGTTACAAACAAGGCAGTGATGGTGAGTGGTCAGACCCAATTAATTAAACCATTACGTCAAATATTTATGGCTTTAGTTCGAAATTCGTGGTGAATGTTGGCGTAGTTTTTCATTCCTTAAAATACTAAGCTGTCATGTCGAAAATCTGCTGTCTCCGAATTTCAAACGACCATTTAACCAGTCACAGAAACATGAATCCATTAATCGATTCGGCTGAGATTGTAAATCTTATCGTTATTTAGTTAATAGCCCTGTTATTATATAAAATATGATAAGTCGCCAATCATGGACAAGCTATGATGAAATGAACAGCTGAGGATCGAAAGCGAATAACTACAAATATCTCACATTTTTCGCTATTTTAGACCATCATCAAACGTGGCACGTTTCCACATTATTTTTCATGGTATTAGTCCGCTTCTGAACCTGAAGTTTGGGCAGCAGAAAATTGCTATACTAAAAAGCGAAAACGTGTCAACGAAAAATGCCAATTTTGGAAATCTGGAGGCTTTTGGCCCTGAAAGCCTCAAATTTGTAATTATTGATTAAAAATATTTTGAGTTAAGTCTTCAGTTGCAATTGTATGGATTGAAGTTTTTTAATTCATGACATGATAAGTTAAAATCAAAAAAGTTTCAAGCTTTATTTTTAATTTTTTAACTTACAAGGAACTTATGAGGTTGTTTTTTTTTTATGAATGATACAAAATGAGCAATGTCATACTAATTATTGATATTTTATAACAACATTTTTTTTTAAAGGAAAAGATTTATTTCTAAAATAGGTGCCTATTTATAAAATCAGTGAATAGACGCGGGTGATAATATTCAGTGACAAAGTTCAAGTATCTTCATAAATTCTTTGTATTTTTTTTTGGTTCATTTTGGTTATTTTTAATATATTTGTTCAATATAAGAACTTATTTTTGTTTTTAATTTATTTGTATAATAATGTAAACACCTGCAGATTATTGTTAATTATCTTTTTAAACAGGTATGTTTTCTATTTATTTTGCACAGTTTTGTTACTTTGGGAAACGAATCGATTTTTTAGAAATACTTTTAACCTTCAGTGCTAATTATGGCTTTTTTTAAATGAAATTTATATTATTTTTCTAAAAAAAAGAACAACAAGCGAATGTAAATGATTTTATAATAAAGGAAATTTATACGTTGCCCAACTGCACGGCCGACAGGACATCATTAAATTGTTCTAAACCAAGACTATTATTATCAGGTAATTATTTTTGAGATTATATAAAAATTATAATTAATTATTGGGTTAGTTGTACTTCAATCTGCCGACCTCAATCAATATTACACTTTTATAAAAGAAATATTCAACAATATAAAATTGCCTCGAAAGAACAAAAAGTAAATACAATAGTCCAAGGAATCTCTGATGACGGCAAACCGAGTGGAAACGAAAAAAAAAATGACTAGGTAAGAAAATGACTCACCGGTAGGAGATGAAAAACATTGCTGTCGTGCTCCGCCGAGCAAGAAAATGACCCTAGACATATTTTTTCGCGGCCCGTCTCCTCGAGTTAGTGTACTTCGTGAGTTGTCGAGGGGAGGTTGCAGATATGGACTAAGGATAACTGGGTTAGGGCGATCTACCGTGCTGTGGGAATCGAACCCGATCATATTATGACCCTGGGCTAGAAAATGAAGTAAACTGTAGGGGAGATAACTCTGAAAGACTATCTTTAAGAAAATATTGTATCTCAATATAGTTTTAAATAAAGATAATACTACAACCCATCAAATGTTTTGGGTTCGGTACATGGTAGAGACTGTAGTGTTCCTAAGGCAACAGTTGTGCAAAGATGTGATTTGGTCGAGATCCCACTCACCCGCTTTCTCCCCTATTAAGGGAACTCAAAATCTATGAATTCTATCGCATTCTAAAAACTCAAAATTAAGATTTTCAAAGAAATAATATTTTTTATTTTTCATAACCAACGGAAGTGACATTAACCTTAAGATTAAATTATTTAACTGATTTCATTATCTTCCCTCAGTAAACATTCAAATGATCCTTGTTTAAACTCCTCTTGAAGACCTTCTCAAGAGCCACCTGACTCGAACCCGGGGGAACACAGATCTTCTTGAAGGGCCTCGGATTCGTCCTAGAGCTGAGCAAACAGCCGGGACTCCAACTTAACCATCTTCTGGTTAGTTTAAGCATCCCGGGTCATTAGGGCAGAGTCGATAGCAAACACCTCTGGAATCGATAAGTCAACAAATCGACCTGTAATTGTCGCTCTGATCTCGGTTTATTCTCGGCTTAGGCTACACCTACATTGGATCCGGTGTGATACGATGAGACGTCGCTAGGAAACCAAATGACTGAAATATATCGAGAGTTATAACATTTGGTTCTTTAAATTTATAAAATTAAGATTATTTATTAATTATTTTTAATACATTTATATTTTACTATAATGTATAGTAAAATATGTATAATGTATACACCCCAGCATCGTATGTGATAAAATCACGTCGCACTGAATCGGATCCAATGTAGGTGTAGCCTAAGTCGAGTGGCGGTTGTTGTCAGGCTGGGTTAGAGCTATTGACTACTAGAAAATAATTAATTAATTTACATTTTATATAAACGTTCTTTAAAATAGGAAACACAGTGTGTAAAAGCTCGCAGCTGGCTATAATATATAGATTGTTTAATCAGCTAACGATCTTGTGGAATCTGAATAACTCCCTGTGTCTCATCCAGCGTTTATAATAACGAAAATTATTATAAAGCTCAAACATTCACAATGTCTCCTCAACTCCAGTGGACTTTTTTTGACATTTATTAAACCGAATATTCTATTCCTTATCTTTTTTTCAACTACTTTCAGTGCCTAGAGCGCTAAATGCTATGCTGAATTTATTCTGAGATCTGCAGACCTCTCCCCTCTACAGGTCCATCAAGTCTCTATAAAAAAAAAAAATAGTAAAAAGAAACCTGTATCACTACAACCCGTGGAGTGTCTTGAGTTCAGTACATAGCAGAGACTATACCATTTTTTTGACAACAGAAAGGTGATATATTCTAGATCACGCTCAACCGCAAGATTTTTCGCCTTGTTGGGATACCAACGTTATAGAGGCTGAGCGGGCCCCACCAGGGTCCTGGATTCCTTAGGATCCTTTATCATTCGCCCCTATAAGGGGAGTATCAAATCAATTCCCTCCACAATTGTTCGCTTAAAAACAGGAAAGGTCTACAATGTTCTGGACTCAAGACTCTAGTTAATATTGGTACTTCTTCTTGTATTGGTTACCAGGCACGAATACTGGTTATCATTTAAGCAATTATAATTTGAGATAGTTCCATAGAATAGTCCTGTTCCCGTTCCTGCCCAGATCCTTGTTTTACTGGATTTTCCCTCCTTAATACTCTGGAATAGACTTTAATTTTGTTTCGTTGTTTATTCTATGACCGAAATATTCGATTGTGTGAATTCCTATTGCTGTTTTTAAGTCATGATAATTCTTTATTCTGTGGTATTCTTCTTCATTAAATCCATCGTTTGTCCACGGAAACCTTAGAATTCAACGGTAAAGTTACATTTCGAAGTCTCCAGGTTTTTTAGTAGATGCTTTAGTAAAGTACATGATTTTAGTTCCGTTATGTAATACTGAGAAAACTTAACATGTAAGGAGTTGTTTTTTTTTAGTTTAGCGTGTGACATCGACGCTTGAACATTTCAGATAAATATATATTTTTATACGGTATCTGAGTTCTATAAAAAGAAAAGCTTGAAATGTTATCGCCCTTCAAAAAACAATAAGATTTCATATTGGAGCCTTGAGGTTGGCACAATTTTTGAAATCCTGTTCTAGCAGGGTCATTACGTTACAGGTATTACAGGTGTTGGCGCTAAATCAGATCTGGCCAGGTGATATTTTATATAGCCTCATCGAAGAAAGCCATAAAATGCGGTGACTACCGTAGGAAATGGGCCAAGGGAAAGCCTACGGTGAGATACTACGTCAAGGGATGTCCTTCGAGATAGGGCCGACTTTACGATCAGAGAATAACTACTGCCATGTCCCTTATCTAGCTGAATTTGTCCGAGGAAAGCACTTCAATTTTATATTTTACTAAATCAATAAGTCACTTACTTTTCTCTCATAACCTCGGTCTGAACTTTTTTTTTGTAATTCATTTTAACAACTAATTTTCATTTTAATTTCAGCCAAAAAAAACAAAACAACAAAGTTCTGCACCGTAGTATACTCGTACCATGAAATGATTATTTAAACAATAAAATTTATTCATATTATCCAATTGAATTTGCTTGAACTCATTGCACTCATTTTTTTATTCACTTACCTCTTATTTATAAGAAATTGTATCATATCCAGTTTTCAAATAAAAATTATATATCAGAAATATAATCGTTCAGAAATATAATAATCATTAAAAAAAACTATACCACTACAACTCGTGAAGGGTCTAGGGTTCACAACATGGTAAGGACTGTACTGTTTCTTGGACAACGGTTGTGGAGGGAGGTGAATTATCCTAGATTACGTGAGACCCCCGAGGTTTTCCCTCTTATTTCGGGTACCCAGTTTAAGATGCTGATTGAGCTCCCGGAGGGTCCTAGCTTCCATAGGCCACTAACAGATTAAATAATGCCAGCGATAGAGATTTGAACTCAGGACGTCTTCGGCATGGCAGCTCAGTGCTCTACCATTGTACCACTCTTGCCTATAACATCAAAACATGATTTCTTATGTATTGGATAAACTAGAAGAACACAGGGATATAGGGTACATATGTTTAGCCAAAAAATTAAAACTTGTACGGAAATGAAAATATATATTTATGTTAGCTTATACGTGCGGGATTAGGATAGCTCATCGTAGGGTGTTCAGCTGTTGTGGTATAGGTACCGGGTTCAATTAATGATTTAAATATGCAGACCCCCCCTAAAGTGGATAACCTTAAATAAGGGAAAATCGGGCGATTGAATGTGATCACGGCCAAACTAGCATCTTTCCCAACCATGGGAAAAAAACAACAGTATAATTTCAACCACGGGCTGAACCTGCGATCTTTCATGGAGTGAAGTAGTAAAGGTTAAGTTACAGCTAAGATGTCATTGCTACAAGTTTCCCAAAATTGAATTACCAAGAAGTAGCAGTGACTGTGTATACATACAGTATTTACAACTCGTATCTTCAGTATTTTATCATATTTTTCTATCATATTCTTTTTACATGATATTATACGTCTAGTATTATTTTTTCTCCACTATGCATTTTTAACTTGGTTTCTTCGATGCTCAGTTGCTTTTTTCTTCTTCAAAGAATTACATTTCATACCATCATTTCTTCGTTCGTTTCATCTTTGGGATCCTGAGAGACGCCCTTATCACCCGATATAGTGAAGAGTTCAAGTGGCTTATCACCGTAAGTACTTCCTAGCTTCCTTTCTTTACAAAGTAATCCAATCCCGCCGAACATTATACATCTCCGATCACCTTAAATTCAAAACCTTGGTCCACTCCCGTAACACCCGTCTCAGATCTCAGACCTATATACAGCATCTCACCGAACAACTACTTTTGATAGAGCTTCCCTTATCCGATCCTCCTACCTTAGGAACTCTATACCTTCTTCCACTCGTCGTTCCAATAATCTTTCCACCTTCAAATCCCGTACATTCAATCACCTTATATCCTCACAATTACCAAAAAATCGAAAATAACATACTGAGTTTTCATATTAGAATTTTCTCACTGATAAAGGGATGGTGTGTTTTTACTTATATGCAAACATATTTATATTATTAACGCTTCACTCATCCAGTTAGATATTTTTAAAAACAAGGTATCTTAGTTAATATTGTTCGTATTTTTGTTTCATTTTCTGCTTTGTTTTTTTCTACTTGACATTGTAATTAGCATACATATGTAATTATCTATTGTTTCTCTATACAATTATTGTAATCTTATTTCTGTTATTTTTTATTTCTTGTACTCTGTTTTTTTTAAATGTTATTAGTAAGGAGGTTATTCGCAATTTTTTTCCCATTAATTCCTTCTCATTTGCTAATTTAATGGTAATAATTAATTAAATGTAATCGCATTATACTGTAAGACATGATAATACCCTTTATAGAAACCTGTATCTTTATTCTAAAGGTAACCTGTATTGACCCAGAATAAATAAAGGCATTATTATTAGTATTTATACTGCTTTGAACTGCCTTTTCATTGATTGCTGAAAATTTATTTTAATTATTTTATAAATATAAATTATACAAGAGAATAAACCGTAATTCGTTAATGTTTTAACTTTTATTAAAGAGGTAAGGTTCACTTAGGCAGTATGCAAAACCAAATATGCAAATACCTATTCTTTTTTCTTTTCTCCCGACGTGTTGCATTGAGTGCTAATTTTCTTCATACCATCAGACCTACGAAATAATCTTCATCGAGATCCCAGATAAGGACATCATAGCCGACTGACATTTAGGAGTGATCACTATCTGGTAATTAATATTTAATCTGTGGCACCACCCACGCGGGACAGATGTGGGACCGCTCTAAGCAGAGGATCATTTGCATGCACTGGGTGAGATTAGTATTCCTTCCTCGGCTCTCCTAATTATAGTCTCTTAGCGAGAAAAATTTATCGGGGACGTGCTCGGAAAATGGATTCCTGCGACAGCTCTTAAATATCTTAAAGGAGTTGGGGGAGGGTCGTACTTGTGCAAGTCCCATCCCCGCCGAGGAATCTAAGGTCGATAAGGCGAAGGGAGTGTCTCAGGAAGCGATATTACGTAGGGAAATACTAACTACTTCCAGTAAACATTTTAATAATTAGAAGCAAAAAATCCTCTTACGAGACTGAAAAGACAAGAAACAGCTCGACGTTTCAGGCTACTTCAACACTTACTAGACAAACGCTCTAACCTCCCAGCTAATTACAAAAGACTCATCTATATGACCATCATACGACCTATTTGGACCTACGGAGTAGAGCTTTGGGGCTCCACTAAGCCATCGAATTCCTCTTGTATCCAATCCCTACAATCCAAAATCTTTCGTAAAATTCTTAATGCTCCTTATTTTGTTAAGAATAAAATCATCCATAACGACCTTAATGTCCCATTTGTTGCTGATTTGGCCCGAACCCGCTATCTATCCTATCATAACAAACCTCATTTCCACTCAAACCCTCTAGTTTTAAACCTAGCTTCCTCTTCAATTCTCGATAATCCTCCGAGGGGCCTGAAAATAAGATGGCCCCGTGACATCTTAGTTGAACTTGTGATTTGAGTACTACCAGTGGGGTAGTTTCTCTACTTGTCATTTTCACATGTCATTATGTATTGCTTAGCCTATTTACTAGATGTATTTTTTTTGATACAGTGCTAAATATCAATAAATAAATTAAATAAAAAAAAGAAAAAAGAAGCAAAACAAAATAATAAACTAGAAAAATAGGGTTCAATAGATAAGATCATGATACATTCCTAATACAAGGTGGTCCAACCCTTACTTTACTAATTACATAACAGTTCATTTAATTGTATTATAGAAGAAACTTGCAGCAGTTGTGACTGCTTAAAAAACAAAACAATGTTTATAGGATTATAAAAATAAAGGTGATTACAATGGTGAAAAGTATGAAACAATAAAAAAAAAATATTTCTGCTTTGGATTGGTCTATTTTTTTTTAAATGAATAAATATATTTTTTTTTAAAGTTAGGGATGTCAATATAGAGAATAACCCTTAATCCTTATTCAACAAAAGGACTGTAGATTCCAATGTTCATTTTCTATGGAATTAAAATGTTTATCCAGTGTCATTTGTTCACTGCCGTTTCTTGCAGCAAATTTCTGAGTTTCCGGCTTTAAATTTTTTAAATTTTAACTTTAAAAACATTGATAATATTTACTTGATGTATTCTGTTATATAATACCTCTCCGTGCTGAGGATGTTGTGCGCGAGGTGTGGCACTTATTTTTGATGGACGTTCCATTAGATATGCAGATAATGCCATCGGAGTTCCCTATGAAACTTTACGAGATGCCATGGAAGGCCCAGTTCTGTACGGCCAAGGATTGCACGACTTTTTCGAGAACACAGCCATTGGACTATGGAGCAATGGGGTGCTATACTTTTTACAGATGAATCAAGATTTGCTCTTCGATCTCTGGACGAGTGTGAAATGTGTGGAGAAGAAGAAATGAAAGATATGCAGTCTGTAATGTTACCCAGAGCCAACCTTTTCAACGTCCTGGGCGAAAAGCCATTAATCCGTGCTCATTTAATCTTTTCCAAGGAGTACGTTCAGAGATTTCGTCGAGCTGATGAATCGCTTGAACAAATAGGTTTTGTAAAATTCTTATAGTCAAAAAACTGTCATCCTATGGTTCTGTCACTCTAGGCCGTCCAGAAGCGGGCTTTCTATGGCGTTTCGTAATGTTTCATAGGGAACTCCGATGGCATTAGCTCTATATCTAATCGAACATCCATTCCAGCATTTTTAAAGTTAAAATTAAAAAAATTAAAAGCCGGAAACCAAGAAATTTGCTTCAAGAAACGCCACTGAACAAATGACACTGGATAAACATTTTAATTCCATAGATAGTGAACATTGGAATCTACAGTCCTTTCATTGAATTAAGGATTAAGGGTTATTATCCTATATATTGACATTCCTAATTGGAAACGAATAAAAAAATAACTATTTATTCATTAAAAAAAATAGACCAATCCAAAGCAAAACTATTTTTAGATGAAAACATGAAAAAATCAAGTGGGCGGAATTTTTTGCATGTAAATGTATATTGAAATTAAGTAAGAAAAATATAATTATAAATAAAATAAAAATACCTTTTTCACCAATACAAGCCTCATCAGGACAGAAAGATAATAAAGACACCCCTTTTCCCATTTTAAAACTATTCAATCCATAGTAAGGGCATAAGTTCTTAAATTTTTAGTAAAGGTACCCTGATATTTTCTAGAACTTAAGGATCAATTTATTAAATATTTAGTGTCCCTTATTGTCAGCTTCCTCAGAAATGTAGTATTTTTCAAGGTACGTTACGGAGTATTATGAAAAAATCCTGTATAGCTACAACCCATTAGGGGTCTTTGATTCCCTGCATACGACAACAGTTGTGCTGGAAGGTGATTAACCAAAGATCACGATCTACCGCCAGGTTTATACACTAATAAAGGGTATTCACTATATAGAGACTGGGTGAGCCCCAGGAGGCTCTGTGTGTCCAAAAGGGTATTACTCTCATATCACAATTGATAACAATATAGTCATAACCTGCATAGTACAAATTTTGCAAAGCACTACCATTGTTATCAGTGTTGAATGAATTCATCAACAAACCCCGTAAATAAGTGGTTTGGTAGAAATTTATCTGTATAAAGCGAAGCATATGCGTGTCATTCTTGCAGTTTTTGGCTTGAAATGGAGGTGTAATATAAAAAATAACTTCTAGTCTAGCCAATGGCTGAGTTAGTCCCTTATTCACTATAAACATAACACTTTTCCGCTTCCTTAAAAACAAGAAACTAATTTTGAGAAAATTCGACTTAACCACTTATTCAATATGGCTTTGGATATATTCTATCAGCAAAACTGCTATACGAATCCAAAGTTTTTTCATTTCAAAACCAATTCTGGAACTTTAAGTACTTCGGATGATAAAACAAGGACTATCTGTAGAGTAATCCGACCAGGACGCTTTCCGGACTAAATCCTGGAAGGTTATAACCCAAAGGCCTCCAGAGCAAGTGGAAGTCGAAACCCTCTATCATGGAGTCAATGGACCACATACAGCTGTTTATTGCCCGACCAACAACTTTGGACTAGAGCCGCCTCTCTCAGGGCGGAAGTTAAAAAGTAATGTTCCGGTATCCTGCGGGCTTATGTCCTCTTTATGTTTGCCCGAAAGTAAGTACGTCTTCCAGGAGGTACTTGTCTTGGAAGAGTTTAACCCTGCGTGGGTTATTCGGTCCTATCAAAGTTAGGTCTAGTTTTGGGTGAAGTACTTTCTAATGGTAGGTAATTTGGAGAACACTCAATAATTTAATTTTATTTAATTCCATCTGATATCCTGTAACCTTAGTTTTTCTTTACTAATTTCATTGGACTATAAGTTCATTATTTTGTAATTTTTAAAAACTATCTCCTGGGTAAAAAAAATATTAGGAATGGGATACTTCTCAGCTTTGTTTAGCAACGGATTGAGCAACAACTTTTTTGGTTTAGTCTTTTGTTGTGAAGGATCAGTTAATTTGTAAACATTTTTTTAAATTGGCTAATCATTAAGCTACTATTTCTGACTTCTTTAGGCTATTACAAAAAATATCACACATTTTTTAAAAATTTAAATGGAATGCATCGATTTAAACAAATAAAAAAATCTGTCAATAATTTCCGAAACTTTATGTTCCTGTAAATCAAGAAGAAAACACAAACACTCTGGCCAAATTTTCTGGACGCGAAAGTGCATAGGTGCAAATATAAAAAATAGAAATATAAAAAAAGAAGAAAAAAATTAAAAAATTGCTATGTTTTAATACTCTTAAATATTCTAAGTGATTTTGTGATGCCAGAGTAATCATTTAGGATGATTACTCAATTTATTATTCTAACTTTAGTCTTAATTGGATTCTTTACCAGAGATATGTCTGTGTTTACCAATTTACCAATCTATTATACCATCAATGTATTATTCATAAATAGGTAGTGCATCTGGGTTAAGTAAGCACTAAAGGATTTAAATTAGATAGACTTTATTTATACGATTTTAAACAATAATACTAATTATTCAGTATATACATCGAGGATTACACTTAATGATTCAGATGTAATAGTGGATTGTAATGAAATACAGTCTTATAACAAGCTTAAATTACGACTTATCTGTGAAACAGGGGTACATGTAGAGCTCTTCTTGGTGAGGTGTTTCTTCACCGGGTCTCCCTGTCTTCGGATACTTCTCCGTCCGCATCGTACGGCTTTAAAACCTGGCCAAAAATATTAATCTTCTGATACCTGTTATTTAAGTGGAAAAATAAGCTTATTTATGCTTGTTTATATATTTAAGGGTATTTTTTTGTCTCAACAGAGTTTTACAGCTAAAGAGACTAGGTGGTTTAGGCTGTGCGTAGATGCCACAAACTTTGCCCCCCTTTTTCACCCCCTTAGGGGTGGAATTTCGCAAAATCCTTTCTTAACAGATGCCTACGTCATACAAAGAACACACCATTCAAGTTTCAGGTCTCTACGATCAACGGTTTAGGCTGTGCGTTGATCAGGACAGCCAAAACCGCTTTCAGGACAAAGAATTTTATAAGTATAGATGGCAGCTACATGCGGAAGATTTTACTCCATGAATTATTTAAGTGTTCAAAGTAGAATAAAATGGTATCGAAAAGTTATCTGGGACAGACCCGGAACATGATCAAAACCTTACCTTAAATAAATATTTTAGTTTTTGATTGTACCAAAAACAGTAAAATATGCAGTTAAGTGCTGATATTAATTCCCAATAAACCATGAAAACATTAGTTACTTGCCTCGAAATCAACTGAGTAAAATATATCACTGGTCAATCAAACCATAAAAACTATATAACTATTTATATTGAAAATAAAAACGTACTCGTCGCATCGTCGAAAACTTGTGTTCAACTGTCGTTTAAGATAAGTCAGGGAGGCTTATCGTCCCGATATTGTGCTGAGCAGATATGCCAGATATTATGAATCAGGGAATACCAATTTTGATAGCATTTATTCGGTTTTTCTAGTTTTGGCCAGGTTTTAAGGGTTAATACTCCACTGTGCTCCTGCTCAGTCTTCCGCGTCCTTCTCTCTCCTACATCTTCGGGATCTGTTCAGAGAGTCCTTCTCAAAGTGGAGTCCTCGAATCCCCTCTTTTTGGTATTTCTTCAACCACCTTGATTGTGGGCTAACCATTCTTACCTCAGCGACCTATTTCTTTTCAAACCAAACATTGCTCTTTGTGTAATATCATATTTATTTTTATTATGCCGCCCTCTACGATACACAGCACAATGTAGTACATCGATTTAAAAAATAAAACAGGCTAAATCGTATTCTAGTTGAGACTGTATTTTTTTTTTTATTAAACAAAACTAAAATTAAAATAATATTTTATTATTTTATTTAATGTGAAACACAATATTCTGTTCATACTCATATTTTGATAGGCTCACTAGGGGGGGGGGTACAAAGTAAGTACTACACAGAACTTCAATTTATGGAATAATATCTGGGTACCTATAATAAAACGTTAGGTACCTGAATAGTTGTACAACAGACGGTTTGTTAATCGTTTAATTTTATCATTATTTTTCAGTTTTGAAGGCGCTTGATTAGGGTAAATATCAAAATGTATTTCTATTTTTATTTAAGAACCAACTGGAGTCTTGTAACCTTCCTTTTAATTCTGTAATTTCATTAGAAAGGTTGGGTGCTGTTTCAGGTTTATGTCTTGTTGGACTGTGTTTGGTATACGCTTAATTTTGTTGTTTTAATTTTAATCGGTCATTAGAGAAATACCTCATATCGAAAAAAGTAAATTTCGGGAAATAAAAAAAAAACTCAGCTGGTCCATAATTTAACATAATATATTTTTTCAAGTTTTTATATGTTTCTACAGTGGTTTGGTAAGCTTCTTCTGATTATTATGTTTATTTTGATATTTACAAAATTATAAACGTTGTTGGAGATGTGTTGTTTCTCAAACGACTGACTAAACGATATGTTATCAGGTATGAAATTTTTGGATTTGTTTCGCCTCGACCAACAATTTAGTATGTTTAACTCAATTTTGGCCAAAAATGCGCATGAGGTGTTTCTCAAATTACTGATCATTTTTATTATTCAACTTCACTACCGCTTATACCTGAAATCTATAGTTACAGTTTGATATTTAAGACATTTTGACTACAGAAGATTCCCTCAGCTGTAACTTTGTACCCGACCGAATGAGAGGGAATAATTATCTTTACTCACGAGGCCAAGCCGAGGGAGTGAAGTATTGCTGGGAATAATGATCAATTTAGTCCCGAGGGGCATACAAGATTTTATCTCCAGATGGGATGTAACAAGGCAAACTATACGCTATAATATTTTATATTATGTTATGTTTTACAATAAATTCAAAAACTGAAATTAAATGTGAAATTATTACAATTTTGAATTGTTGTTTTGATTTAGCTGGCAATAAATTTAAAATAACTTTATTTGCTTCTAGAACAATATGTGTTGTATCCATTACACAACTTGAACACAAATGTACTTCTGTTTATCAGTTTTGGTGTTTTGAAACAACAGCTGATTTTAATGGCCGGTGTGACAGGTCTACCAACCTAATCCTGAACTTCTTCAGTACAAAACCTACATTATTTAGACGAATTAGGTTGTCATCTTTTTACTTTATTCTCAAGGGAATAAAGTTAACTTTTTGACTCAATTTCTAATGCACAGGGAGAAAAGACATATTTAAGTCCTTATTAATTGAGCCAAAAACATATGTTTTTGTACTAGCTGGAGATAAAATATATTTTACAGTGTTCTATAGAGTTTTTAGAGTGACCGTGTATACACGGATTCTAGTTAATGGCTTTTCTCTCCTGTATTTTTTTTCTCCTCTCGTGTTAATACTTGAGATGACGAAATATCAACATTTATTTTATTTCTCTTTTGAACTTTTTTTTTAATTTATTTTTTTATTTTTGAGCATTTTGGTATTAAAGGGTAATTACGTATATAAAAAGAAATTTAATTGTAATTTATCCCAATCAAAAATTATTATATTACACAATCCAAAGGCTTGTCAAATCCTTGGTCAAATCAAACTACTTCACAGTGAAATACTGACTGATGCATATCGAAGCAATGTGCCATCTGTATGCCAATGGGAAGTGTCCAGGCAGCTATCATAAATACCCTCCTGTTTGCAGTGCATACTGGGTCGAGAGTGCACACTGTATCGACAAATGGTGATTGCACTTGCAGTCCATTTCTCTCCATTCGAAGCAATATGCATTTGCCCAGAACCGGGAACAGATCGCCCAATCTACGGGCCTTCGTTAGCGAAAAGAGTAAATGTATATTCTGTATAAAATTATAGGCAGGCCGAGGAAAGGAAAAAAGGTTTTATCTCTTATCTCATTTCCTCTAAAGTTAGTTTTTCATTTAGTTTATCAATTGCTATAAATACCCCCCCCCCCTAAGAAGAATGCTAAGTACGCTGAATCAGCTCGCTCTTATCAGATAATAAGTTCGGCCAAGCTATTTTCCATTTACGAAAGGTTTTTCGCTTAAATGAAAAACAGATCTAAGTTATGTTTACTTTGGTAAGCACTATATCGGTCTACCCAGGCTAAATCGCTTGGAATTTTTTTCTTCTTTTTTTTTTCATTTGGTAACTCCATTGTCACTTTCGTTTTCCGCCTGATAACCACGTTTAAAATATTATTTACCGAAAAAAATTGGAATCGATTGCAGTCTAAATAGCGACTAATGTAAGAACACATTTTTAATATAATATTAAACAGAATCAAGAAAAATTCAATATCTAACAACTAGAGAATGTTTGTTTATTTGAAGTCACTTGATGCTGCTATGGCTAATCGGGCGATGCTACACTGGGATCTCTAAATTTTGCCTATTTTTATAATTAGGGTAGGGATTTTTAACGAGTACCTGACATCGTACAGGGCCGGGACTCCCGTTTAACGCCCTTTCCGAAAGACGGCATAACCAAGTATTTTTTACTCCTTTTAAAAAATCCTAAGGCCACCTGCCGGGCTACGAAACCGCGATCCCGGGCCTAGTAAGTTGTCATGCCAACCACTCGAGCACGGGTAGCCCCTAATAGAGTGTAGTTCGATATGCTATGAATGCAAGCTCAAACATGTCTCATTTTTCTTTCTACATTAGAATTCACTTCTTTCTTTATAAATACATTATGTTTTCTCTTCCGGATCTAAGGATCATACTTGGGTAATTTAAATTTATTTCTTTCCCAGAATACTTTCATTCTGGGTAGTTGTTTCTTTGTAATGGCCACCGGGAGGGGTGAGGACCGGCTACATCGAGTATATCAGCTAAACACTACACCACACGTGATCCCAAGACTTTTGTAAGACTACATCAGTAAATAATATAACATATTACTCAGAATTAGGGAAAAATCAACATCTAACTACAATAGTGGGCAATTTTCACGTTGTTCATAAATACAAGTGCAAACAATATGTCTAAATAGTTTCTCTAAAATAAAATTCGCATTTTATCAATATTCATTTGTTTATTTTATCATTATGTTGATTTTTTTGTTTTCTCTTCCGGACATAAATATCACACTTTCATGTTTAGTATTTTTTTCTATTCCAAAAATATTTTCATTCTTACTGTTGCTTCTCCCCTAATTCTGTCCATTTTCTATTGAGATTGGATTGCTTCTCTTTTACTGAAAATATTTTATGGTAAATCAATTTTTAAAATTTGTCATCGTCCACCATTAAATCTTTTTTGATTCCTAATTTTTTTTTTTTAAATGTCTATTATGATATAAATTGGATATCAACAAGAAAAATAGTCAAAAACAACAATCTAAGATTATTTTTAATTATCTAAAGTTAGCACTGAGTTGCTATGCCCAAGGTCTCGGGTTCAAATCCGGCTGGGGTAGATTATTTTTTTGCTGACTTTGTGGGATCCACAGACACTCCTGGGGTTCACCCAGCCCCTATAAACTGGGTATCTTTAACTGAGTGAAAAACCCTGGCGGTCGAGCGTGATATTGATACACAACCACCCCTGCACCACCGTTGTCCTGGAAACGATACAGTCTATATATAATATGGTACTTGTGTATTAGATGTACCACCAGAAAAGGCCAATGTTGTACGGATGCGCAAGCAGTTACATTTCATAACAGTTACATTTCGAACTGTAACAGTTACATTGTTTACAGATTCATTCTTCTTTGTTTCTTCCTGTGTTCTAGAGTTGTTGTTGTATCCTAATTTTTGTTTGTTGCTTGATTGGTGGTTAGGGGTGGTTTTTATTTTAAATTGTTGATGATAAATTACATTATTTATTTCTATTATTATTATGTTTATTTATATTATATACTTCATTTTGTTGTTTGTTATATAAATTTTTTTTTTCCACGAAAAGACCTTAAACACCACGCGAATATCACCACTAATGCTTCCTCTTCATCCGTTTCCTCTTTTCCCATATGTCCCTCATGAGCTCTGAGTGCCTAAGTTATCTCTGCTCAGACCACGCAATACCCTTCTTGGGGCGCTTTTTTCCCACAAGAACCTTTATCCCCTTGAGCGTCCTTCTGTATTCATCTCGGTCAAAACAATCTCGGTCTGTTAGCCTCACTTGGTCTATCATCCCTAAGTTGTTTTAAATATCCCGTTGCATTTTTGTGACAGTGGATTCGGTGAAAAATTGTATGGTTCAGTCTTTCAGGATTCATCCTTATCAGGTGTCCATAGAACCATAGCCTTACCACCCTTGCATCTGTTTCTAAGTTGTTTCCCTATAAATTTATCCATTCGACCTGAACCTGTATCCTTCAGGTGTTCTCCTAGGTCCGTAGATTCTTCTGAGAATTCTTCTTTCTATTTTCAGAAGCCTCTCTATGCTGGGAAGACAAGAGGTTTCTGTTCCATAAAGTATAACCGGCTTGATGGCTGTGTTATAATGTCGTATCCTAGCTTTAATAGATTGGTTCTTCTTGTTGTAAAAATTACTGGTGGCGAAGCTTTATATGTTATATATTCAATTATTTTATTATTAGTTCTATTTATTTATTTCCATTATTATTATATTGCATGTTATGTTTTGCAAATGATAACCCCAATAAAAATATTTAAGAAGGTTATCCCCCTGTCCTACTGTATCCTTTAACAGTACTGCAATTATCCCTGTACTCAACTTAGACAAACGTCTTACTTGGAACCCTCACGCAAGACTGAAAAGACCCGAAACAGCTAGACGCTTCCGACTACTTCAAAACATACTAGACTAACGCTCAAAGCTTCAGATCAATTGAATTCCACTCGTATTCAATCCTTGCAATCCAAAATCCTTCGCAAAATCGTAAACGCTCCTTATTTTGTCACAAATAAAACCATCCATAATGACCTGAACGTTCCATATGTTACCGATTTAGCCCATTCCAGATACCTATCATTCCATAATAAACTCTAGGCCCATCCAAAGCCACTAGTTTCCATCCTTGCATCCAATTCCATCCCGAACAATCCCTCCTAGGCGTCTGAAGAGAAGATGAAGACCTTGTATTATAGAAATGTTATTAGAGTGCTGCCAGTGGGTTGTGCATGTGGGTACATGTCCTTTCATGTATCTAGTTAGTCAGATAGCCCTTGTACTAGATGTATATATTACAGTTGTACATTTCAATAAAATAATTTTTAAAAAAAAGGAGGTTAGCCAAGGTGACTGTTATATGAAGAAATGTTACTGTTATAAAACGTAACTGGTTGCGCATTGGCCTTTTCTGCTGGTGCATCTAGTACACAATTACCTAAAGTACTGAACTATCATAAATACCATTGGCTATTAAAAAAAACATTAAAAATAATAAGTAAAGTTTTAAAAAGAAGATGCTTTAGAGTAAGGAAGTAGATGTGTTGCTAGGCAACCGAAAAAGTAAATTACCATTTACTAAGAACACTAAGATCCAGGCAGTGTTTGTTAAAAGGGAGCTGGAATTTATTTTCTGTTAAATTTTATTATCCTCCAAGATTAGTCCCGTAATTAATTAGAGGAGCCACTAGTTCTAGACAAATTTATTCGGAGGGGGGGGGCGCTGCCCGGATTTTCATTAAAAGTTAATTTTTCGCCTCCATCTAGCGCCTACTTCCCCAACTACCTCATCAGGATTATTAATATATAAAATAAAATGGAGCAATATCCTCTTGGTGTCTTTTAATAATTGTTCTGTGTGAATAATAATTCTCAATTCATTTCGGGCATCCTGAATAATCCTGCTTCAAGTTTAATAAGTCTCTAATAAGGATTCCGGTAATTAAATGTTCGAGGCTTTATCATAAGCTCTGAGAGTTTTATAGTGATTTATGTTAAATTTTTGTGTTCTTGAAAAGCTTATAAGCTTACATTTGTTGGTTATCAATGTTTATCTGTTGTATATCGTTATCTATATAATCAATGTTGACTTTTTATACATGAATATGTCCCCCTATAATAGCTAAATGAGGAAATCTAAAAACCTATACCACTACAGCTACTACCCTTCTAGGGCCAGGGGTTCGGTACATGGTAGAGACTGTACTTTGCCAGAATTTTCTCCTTTATACACGCAGGGTGAGACCCAGGAGGGTCCTAGATCCCATATGATCCATCTCCGGCCGCTAAAAGATTAAATAAAAGGCTTGCCTGCAGCGGGTTTTGAACCAGGATTTTCGGTATGGCAACTCAGTGCTCTACCAGAAAGCCACTGAGCTCTCATAATGAAGGCGATAGGAGTAATATTTTTGCAGGTAGAAAACAGATTACTGAAAATAAGGGTAGGGATATATATATATATATATATATATATATATATATATATATATATATATATATATATATATATATATATGTATAAAACACTGGTGAAAATACTGCTAAATATCATTCTTTAGGGATTTATATACACATTTTTGAGGGATTCATTTCCCACCATTGTGTCCATTAAGTGCTACAACTCAATAATCTTTTTTTTTCGGTGCCGAGTTGTGGCGATGAAAGAAATGGGTATATTTTTCTTTATCACTCATCAAAATTGTATCAACTTAGCTTCAGTGCTTTTCTACCAGAAGGCAGTTTTTTTACTCTTTTGCTATTCCAAGCTTACTAATAGTTTTTCTCTTTTTTTTAAAACCAATTATATAGGATTTTAATTGATGTAATTTTAGAAATACTATTGCGATATATTTTATTTACTTAGATATTTTGCCTTTATAAATATTAATAAAAATTTTAAATAGTAAATAAATACAGTCCTATTTAACACTCAAGTAATGACATAGTGTTTCCTTATGTTAGTACTGACACCTGGTCCCACATACCATCTGATTTAAAAATTCTTTAATAAATACAAAAAAAAATATTTAAACATTTTATTGCATGTTATTAATTATATGAACCTCGCACATTCCAACAGAATCCGACAAGGAGTCTGAAACGTCTCTGGATCAGGGATCTACAGTGAGATAAACCACGCTAGGAGTGCCTTCAATAGAAGGTTTTATCCATACACGCTTCCACTTGAATCCTTTATGGGAGGTTTTCTAAAAAATATCACATAATGTGCCAAATGGAATTTGTATAATTTCCTTCAATAAATGTAGCAATTATTATTATTAGATCTTTTTCTACTTTGTTTAGTTACACTGTACATGATTGTTTTTATGTTCAGATTAGTGATTGTCATTAATTACTTATTGTACTTATAAAGCCTGCTTTATTTCATTATTAAAGCTTGAAAACGTGAAGTATAAAATCTCGAATACATACATTTTAAGTAACCGGGAGATAATAACAGCTAATGCGTATTTATATGGATTGGAAAGCGAAAAAATTATATATTTTTATGTTTTAGGTAGGAATTAGACTTGTGAATAGAAAGGACGCATAGGAGCTGGGAAATGGGAAAAGTTTGTAAATTCTCTGGTTTGGGGAACGGGAAGGAAGGAAGAGGCTCTGGATTTATCTCCGGCCAACTCTAATCCCTCCTCTGGTCAGCTCTACCACTCTTTGCTCCGAGGACATCTTCCTGCCAGGAAAGGATATCTTCACAACATGAGGATATCATTCCTACTAACTAGACAACTCTTGCTTTATCCTCTCAGCAATAATTAGCATTAATTCTGACCATCTGCTTCAATTCATTAGTGATATAAAAATAAAATAAAAAACCTGTACGACTACAATAAGTGAACGGGTATGGGGTTCAGTACACAGTAGAGACTGTACTGTTTCATGGACAACGGTTGTGCAGGGAGGTGATTTGTCCTAGATCACACTCATCCGCTAGATTTGTCCCCTTGTTTTGGTAGCCCACTTTATAGAGGCTGGTTGAGACCCAGGAAGGTCCTAGATCCCATATGATCCATCTCCGGCAAAGTAAACTGTCTTGCCCCAGCGGCATTTGAACCAGGATTTTCGGCATGACAACTCAGTGCTCTACCACTGATCCAATCCCCTCCCTTTGTTATAAAAAAGCAGGGTAACTTAGTATTGTAGGTCAAGGGTCGAAATCGTCTGGCAGATAAATTAATAATTCTATTAACAGTTGTGAATGTGGGGGCGAAGAACCATTCAGTTCCTATAAAGTAAATAATTTTAATTGAAGGAAGATCGTTGCAGTTCCCTTGATATCCGTACACAACCGTTGACTTAAAAACAGTACTGAATCGACTGATAACTATTAAACCCGAGACCTGTCATGAGTTATACTGATAAAGTTTTTTTTTTTTTATACAAAATCATTTTTTTGGATCCTAGAAGCATCAAATAGATAGATTAAATTTGGATATTGAAACGTGTCGACCGTTCAAATATAATAATAAACTACAGAGGACTCTGATGTTCTTAAAACACACGAACTTAATTCAAGAAATTTAAGAAGAGCAGTCGAATGGCCTCAGAACTCGAAGCGAAGTTAAAGAAAATCAAATAAAAAAATAAAACAATCATTTCTACGGTAGCTCATTGGGTAAATTTCTATGTATAGAACAGTTTCCTAGCATAATAATACCGACAAGAACATTTCATAGTAACCGTTCAGTAAAACGTTTGACTGTTAAAAATGATGTTGATAAGCACACTAAACACGAAAAATTCGGTTATTGTAAACTTTAAAATTATGTTGTTTTTTAATTATATATTGTTATATTAAAATATAGAGAAATTATTTCATTTTTATTATCATTTTCGCAAGTATTGATTTTGTTTTTATTATCAGCATGTATATTTTTTATTTATTTTTTTATTATTATTATTTTTTATTTTGTTTTATTATTATTATTTTTTTATTAAATTATTGTATAGCTATTTAGCGCTATTACTTATGGCCTAAAAGTGGCAGATTGTAATATTTCAATAAATAATAACAATTGAAAAAAAGTATATTAAAATAAATATATATTGTTAGATAATAAATAAATAATTTTAAACCAGAAGATAAAATCTCTTCCTTCAATGTGACAGGAGGTTACTTTTGCCCATATATACACAAATACATACGTAGTCTATAATAAGTTTGTAGTTTAGAATTTTTCATTTGTGTTAGAAATTTGTATTTTCATTTTAATATTTTTTTGGAATAGCCGAGTATCCGACTCGTTACTTGACAAACACGTGTACAGTTACTTGCATTTTTCTTTTAATATTTGTTATAATTCTTTATTATTATTTTTAGATATTTTACCCTTGTTTTGGTTGTATATTATGGGTACTTTAAGTTTACATATTCCTAGCTTCCAATATATTTTGCTTCCTTAAGTGAATTTAGGATCATAGTGGCAACAACCACTGTTGTAAACGACAGGTTTAGTCCCTGTTTGGTGAATTTCTAAACTGTAAGATAAATATTTGATTAAAAAAAATAAAATGGAAATCTTATCTTTTTATTTAGTATTTTAAATACTTAATACTTCTTGTTTGAAATTTTTCATTCATCTCCAACAAAAGTATATATTTTTTAATTGTAATTTGAACGAATTATGATGCTCGGTATAACTGGAAACCATAAATAACATTGGATGACCTTAAAATCAAAGATATTTTCAAAGAAATATGAGCCGTATTATCAATTATTTTCATATAAGAATCAATTACGTAAAGATAGTATTATCAGAACATTACAGGTAAATAATTATCATATTAATAACTTATTATTAATATTTGTGGGATATAGTTACTCTGAGGGTGGAGTAAAAAAAAACACTAAATAAGACAAACTTATTTATTATAAGTGCCGACGTTTCGACCTACGTTGTAGGCCATCTTCAGGGCTGACAGAAGGCTGGAGCTACTCTACTTAATTATAATTAATATGAATAGGATAAGAGCGTCCTTACTAAATTTATCTCTCATTACAATTGTAAAAGTGTTATATTTTATGCTGATATATTTATGATAACTAAAATAAAAAATTTCTATTATTGTTGATTTAAATTAAAACTGATATTTCAAACAAATTTATATCCACTGAAAATTATTTTTTATGGTCGAGCAAATCTGTTTTTAATTAAGAATGTTATTGATTGATATAATTTATTAGAGAAGAAAAACCATATTCCAGTCAATAATTGTTATTTAAACTTTACAAATGATTAAAAAAAGTTTCGACATTGGTTTGTCATTTTTAATTTCATCAATTCCTCATACAACTTCATTTAAATTTATAAGTTCAAATCATTACAGTAAAAACAATAAAAATATACTAAAATACAATCATAACTAACTTGTCAAAAATAACTAATAACAATAAGCATAGATACTTCAAGTTCAAACATTATTTAAAAGTTAAAAAATTCAAAAATATATATAAAATAAAATATATTATATTCATGACCATGGAAGATAAACAAGTTCCAGGATTTTATATATATTTTTGAATTTTTTAACTTTTAAATAATGTTTGACCTTGAAGGTATCTATGCTTATTGTTATTAGTTATTTTTGACAAGTTAGTTATGATTGTATTTTAGTGTATTTTTATTGTTTTTACTGTAATGATTTGGACTTATAAATTTAAATGAAGTTGTATGAGGAATTGCTTAAATTGAGAATGACAAATAAATGTCGAAACGTTTTTTTTAATCATTTGTAAAATTTTAGTATATGTATCGCCGAAGCGAACTTACCTTAAATAAGATAAATTAGTAGAATAATAAGAAAAAACTGACGAATTTGACCCGTAGAAGTTCAAGTTCCGACACGCAAAACGTGTTTGAACTTGCACGATGACCAAGATCCAAAAACCTAAAATAGTAACAACTAAAACACGAGCCCCAGCATTCATAAAGAATTCTAAAACAGACAACCCAATACCCTCTACTAAAACTACTATCAAGAAATTAATTTTGCCACCAAACGTAGAAAAAGCAACAACGTCTAACGAAACCATATCTCAACATGTTCCAAACCCATTTGATAATCAAGAGAAACCTTTAACATGCCCTACCTCAAAGCCTCCTCCAATTCATTTAAAATATGTTAAAAACTATAAAGAACTTTGTCAAACTTTATCATCAGAAGTCGGACCTCGGGGATTTTACTGCCGTTCGAGCATAACCCAGACAAGCATTTACCCTTCAACTCCAGACGATTATCGCAAAATAATAAAGATATTACAAGCTCAAAACGCTTTATTCCACACGTATCAGCTTCAAGAAGAAAAACCTTTTCGCATCGTTGTACGAAATCTACACCATACAACACATCTAGAAGACATAAAAATTGAACTAAAAGAACTTGGATACAAAGTAAAAAATGTTACCAATGCACAGCATCCAAGATCGAAAATACCATTACCAATATTTTTCATAGATTTAGAGCAAAATCCAAAAAACCAAGATGTATTTAAACTCGAATTTTTGGTTCACACAAAAATTAAAATTGAGGAACCATATATGCAAAATGAACCACCTAAAATATATGTATATTTCGAATCACACCATACACAACGACATGAACATTCCCACTATAAAATCATATATTCATAACAAATACATGACATTCCACTCATCGACACAGTATCACCCAAACCCACTCGTTCTTCCGCTTTCCTACTCCCTGTTACCTGGACTTGATAAGAAAAGATTAAAAATAAATTGGCCAAGAGACCTACTCACCAATTGATATTTATATTTTGACTGCATCATCATAAAGAAGTTCAAGTAGAAAATCAAGGTGAAAAACAATAGTATCAAATTTGCTGAATGCGCAATTGCGCAGGTTCAAATGAAAATTAAATTATAAATAAATAAATAAAATAAATTTGTAAAATTTAAATAACAATTATTGGCTGGAATATGGTTTTTTCTTCTCCATTAAATTATTTAAATCAAGAAGATTGAGTCCAGTATATAAGAAATATCTTATAAAGAAAATTAAGAATGTTATTATTACTACCATTTACCTTAATTGGGTTGACATATATTATATAATTAATTTTATGACTGTTACAAATTAAATAAAAAACAGTTTTACATTTAATAATTTACTTAATTCAATAATATCCCCAGGTAGCTTGAAATTCGTTCTCCACCACGGCCACACCTGTGGATACCTGTTCGGAATTATTTTTGATTTATATCCCTC
The DNA here is from genome assembly GCA_964056705.1 of Troilus luridus. NCBI lineage: Eukaryota > Metazoa > Arthropoda > Insecta > Hemiptera > Pentatomidae > Troilus > Troilus luridus. The sequence continues at coordinate 193,158,473 of OZ057412.1, read as the reverse complement.
AGCAGCGCATAGCAAATGCTGAAATAATACTCACCGTAAATCATTTTAAAACTTTTTAAAATGAAAATAGCGGGGAGCCCTGAGGCAAGAGAACTATTATAAATTACCGACAGAAATTCCCGCTTATTTCCGCTATTTCCCAGAACGAGGTCGGGTTAAAGAAATACACTAATACGACCGAGTATTTCCGATTGCCGTCAAATCGATTTAAATGTCGGCAGTTAATTAGTCGATTTTATTGCTATTCCGTGACGCTATCGGTTCTGAGTTCTGGGAAGAGCTCTCTACAGCTAACTCGACCGCCGAAGAGGATGTCACTTGGCAATCAGCTCATAAAGTAATGTAGTTTTATATTCTCTGCCAAAAGGCTATCCTATTAAAATCAGGACAGCTTTTTAAAAGGTTAAAAAAAAAATGTTTTGCATCAAGAAATATGTTTCCTAAAGCATGTGGAGCTATTTCCGTTCTTTGTTTTGAATATCGATATCCTATTATGAGTCATTATGAGTCAAAGAGAGGTATTTTGTATACATGCCTATTTATTTAGTAATATAAAATAATCGGTTGAAAAAATTTATCGATTAATATCTATATGTAATAAAATATATAGGTATATACAATACAAATAGGTATATTATTAGAATAATGATGGGTAAATTACCAATAAGATACTATAGCCTAAAAAGATAACCTAAAACTAGAAATATTTTATTATTTTGCTAATTTAAGCCTCGTCGTTGTGAAATAAAGGAAATAAAATTAGAAGTCTACAAAAAAAAAAAAAAAATTAAGCACATACTAAATTTACAGTAAAAAAAATACACCTATCTTGCCACAATTTAATTTCTGAAGAAAATTAAGGGTGCATAAAATCTTGGATATGTTAAATATAAACAATATAATAATTAATAACAATTGTACTAGAGGAAAAGAAAACAACAAGTGAGAAGGAATTGAAATTGGAACGTAGTTCCTAGTTTGCCAAGAAGAAGGGGGGGGGGGGAATAATAACAATAATAAAATATATTTTTTTAATATGATTTATTGATATTTACAACTATAATAATATTACAAGTAAATCTGCTAATATGAACAATATGACATGAAAAACATTTGTGGAGAAACTACCCATCGGTAGCTCTCCAATAAAGTTCTATAGTAGAAGGTCTCGAGGCCATCTTCTTTTCAGACGCCTCGGAGGGTTATCAGGAATAGTATGAGGAGCAAGTTGAGAGACTAGCGGATTCAAGTGTGTATGGAGCTTGTCATGGAAGGATAGGTATCTAGTTTGGGCCAAATCAGTAACATACGGGATATTAAGATCATGATGGATGAGTTTGTTTATGGCATAATAAGGAGCATTGAGGATTTTAGGAAGGATTTTGGATTGTAAGGATTGGGTACGGGATGAATTGGATGGTTTAGTGGAGCCGCCAAGCTCAACTCCGTATGTCCAAATAGGTCTGATAACTATCATGTAAATGAGTCTTTTGTAATTAATTGGGAGCTTAGAGCGTTTGTCCAGATGGAGTCCTAGGTAACGTATCTGTACGACAGGGTTCAGTGGAATATTATTAGGAATTCGTAGGTTTACGACGAAGGGTGAAGGTAATTTTATGGGATTTGAGAGGATTTGTTTTAATTCTCCAATTTTGACACCATTCTTGAAGGTTTGAGATATGGGATTGAAGAGATTGGGATGCAACAAATCGATCCTTATTTACTGATAACACGCGTCTGTCATCAGCGTTCGTAGTGCTTGGATGGGTTGGGATATCAGCTGTATATATCGTGTATAGGATGGGCCCCAGGATACTACCTTGAGGAACACCGGCAGACTGGGTAAAGAGAGAAGAGTGGGAAAAATTATCGTTTACTTTAAAAGTTCTATTACTGAGGTAGGGACTGATAATAAGGAAGTAATAATAAAATCTAAAATTGACACACTACATATTCAAAGATATACAAATAATAATAAAGATTAAACATAATGTAGTACTTTTTCGTTGGCCGGGTGCAAACGTTTCTGGCCATATTTTCTATCCTCTGAATTAATTCAAAACAAACCACGTTTTACTTTTTTTCTACTTTCTTGTGTTTTGTGGAAGAACGGTGAAAATTTGGGATTTAGCTTGAACTGAAGAAGATGAAATCTCTTATTTATAAGAAAAAGGTGTACTGGCAAAGAATGCTACATACGACCAGAATCATGAAATGTAAGCTCTCTTCTATCTCAAATATATTTTCAGGACCACCGATTTTTTTTTTTTGCTTACCTTCCGCTAATACTTCTACAATTAATCTACAACTGTATAATGATTCATATCCAGTTCTTTTTTATGCCATTTGACTGATGTCATCTCTTTACTCTAGCCGTAAAAAAATCTCAAAGATGTTAGAAAACTCAATCTGGATGATTAGAACCACGTACCATTGCGAGTTCTCTTCTTCATGCGTTTTGTTGAAAGATTGCACCGCCAACGTCACAAAAAGACAGTTTCATTTCATGATTCTGACTGCATGTTGCATTCCTTGCAAACATATCTTCCTCTTGAAAAAAGGGACTGGATCTTTTTCAGTTCTAGGTAAATCCCAAATGTTCCCAAATTTATTAAGGAATTTAATTAGGTAGGTAGAATTGCTTTTGGACACTCAACATCAAGGGTCTTCAATTTAATTAGGTTATTTGGTTGACTAAACATACAAATTTGGTTTGTATATACCATGATTATGTTACGTGACGAGTATTCTATCGTTAATTAGCTTGTCCAATTTTCAAAAATAAATATTATATCGTTGAATAAAAATTCTAAATCTGGAAATTAAGTGCAATCAATTCCAAAAAAAAAAGAAAAGTTTTTTTAATTTACTAATGTTTCCTTACATCTAAGATATTATCTACTTCTTCTTAATTTTTACCACTTCTATCCAGATCAGTGTAGATGATCTCGTTGGTAAAGCATGATTCATGGCTTACGTTAAAATTAACATCACATCAAACCAGCGAAATTTACAGATTCACCATCAATTACGTAATACGAAATCGTTTTATAGAATTTAATCTTACATACGTTACAACTGAAATTTTAATGTACAAAATTTAAAAAAATAAGCTTTAGTCTAATTGTAAAAGAATTATTTCGATTATATTGGTTTACTGTATTAATTATGAAGGGTGGGAGAAAAATAAAATTTTAAATTAAAAAAAAAGAATAAATAAATATTTCTTTTATTAATTGAGAAAGCCATCTAAGATACATTTTATTTAATTTTTTTTTCAGCTTCATGATTTTCGACTGCTTTTCTTTTTTTTTTTTGGGACCACTTTGTACCCCTCCTTTTTTCCTTTCCAATATTGATGATAGTTTTCAGTGTTTCCTGTATGTGCCTCTATCTATACAGTCGGTATCTGACATTTTAAGGTTTTTTTATTCTTTCTTATTTGCATGGTGTATCCTCCCACGCTTTTGTAGCTAAACATTTTGTTAAAGATCTTTTTGTTCAATATTCCATCCTTCATCCTTTTCATGTGCCCATAGAACATCAGCCTTCTGATTCTTATCTCGGTTTCCAGGTCTTTGATTTCTCAGTAGATCTCTTAGTTAGATCTTCGCCTATAACCTTCCTGTGTTTTCCTGGGCAAATAGATTTTGTTTAATTTATTTTAGTTTCAATAGATATATCGATATAATTTGTTCAGCTTTAATCAAAACCTGCAATGTGGTATTAAACATTGGTTCCTAATAAATAATTTCTTTCTGTTTAGGAAATTACATTACCACATAGTTTATACGATCTAATAATAATTATTCAAGATAATACATGTTTAATTTAATTAAGATGACTATTAGACCTATACACATGGTGACTTAAGCTTTTAAACCCCCCTTATGACTGTTCTTTCTTCCTAATGGTGATGTTTCAAACAGAAATCTAATATCCTCGCATCTTATCCTTCAAGGGAAGGCGTAATACCTCGGACTTAGGGGATGCCTCGGACTAAGTAGCCTGGGACCTGACCAGGCGCTCACAAAGGCCTCACAAAGCTCTCACAATGGAGCTATTTGAGCGGCTCTTGTATAGATTTATTGCCCTCCTAATTTATTGATATTAATCATCTATAATATCCGCTAAGCCTCTGTTTGCCCGCTTGACTTAGCTTTAGTCTTATCAAGGACGGTATAAGCATCAGTGTATAAGCTATTTTAATATATTTTGATTTTAATCTATGCTCTTTTATTGAGAGGTCAGGAATATTTATTAATTTGTTTTTGGACGTTCAGACGATCTAAGGATCACGTTTACATAATTCATTGGGTTTTCTTAGTTTGGAAGAAGGTTAATAAGTGTTTAATATGTATATAAGGGGGATTAATAAATTTCCAACAAACATAAACAGTTAACTATTTGGCGGTGTATTTAAAAAAAAATAACCCTGCATTATTTTCCGGATAACCCAATAGTTACTCCGATAATATGATAGCCAAGTTCAGTTTAGTACATATATTGTAAGGTTAGAATAAGATGTGGCTTGTTTTATTGTTTAAATCGATCCATTTTATAGATAAATCGATTTTATTGATCGATTCATTAAAGAAGTAAGGAGAAGTTATTTCGTAATTTGCTAACTTTAAAAAAATATTTATAATTCAACTGATCGAGTACGATGAAAGACTAAACAAAAAGAAATTCCTCGATCCGTTGTAAGAAAATACTGATGCAATATTATACACTGCTATATACACTACAAACATTTTTATATACATTTGGTTTACAGAATTTTATAAACATCTTGAAAGTACATTTATCACAAAAATGCAATAAGGGATAGAGAAAAGTTAAAAAAAAAATTAAGTTAAAATAGTTTAGATAGAAAAAAGTAAGGATAAATTAAGAGGTTGAATGATTATATTTTCATAAAAATTATCATTCAGAAAAAATCGCTTTGTGCACTAAAAACCTCTTACATACTAGAGAAAAAACTAAATGGTTTACAAAAGTTTCAAAACATCTTGAATGTAGGTATCACAAAAAATGTATTAAATGACTGAAGTTAATTTACAATAGTTTATTGAGAAAAATAAAATAATCCTATCTGGATAGCAGGTGACTAGAAAAAAGTCTGGATAAATTAAGCCAATAAAGGCAGCAAAAGTAATATTATTCTTCAGGAGCAGTGGCTTTGTGATTTGCAGATTTTCAAAATTATTTCCAATTTACATGGTTCTCAATTTCAAACCTTAATAGTGAAATAAACCAGGCTTTTAATGAGTACTTAAGTAAAATAAGTAATTAACGAAAATCACTGATCTGAACATGGAAATAGCATTTGTACAGCATAACAAAACAAAGAAGAAAAAGGTTTAATACTAATAATATTATATACATATATATATATATATATATATATATATATATATATATATATATATATATATATATATATATAAATTTTGATTGAAAGATTTGAATTGTCTTTAAGTGAGACCTTTTGAATGAGCCCCACACTTGGGAGGCATTGGTTTAAGTAGCATGTTGTATGCAATAACTCTGTTTGTTAACGATAGTTTATTTTTGTAGTGAAGTAGTCCTGTTAAGAGTGAGAGTCGGAGGTTCAATTCTGTCCATTGTAAGGCCCAAGTATTTTGTCTGTGTTTGTCTGGGTAATGGTGTATTGTAAAGTGACAGTTTCCAATCGATTTATTTTCTTTTTTAAATAAGCAAACAGATGGTCATTTCAGAGTAAAATTTATAGTAACTATACAAGTGTATACTATCCACATTCCAGTATACGAGTGTACTCTGAAGACCATAAAGTACCAAGGGCGTGCTTTCTGATAGGCTGTAAATGAAGAGTTGTTCGCTCGGAGTCGATAACGCGTCTCGGACTGATAATGACTGCAACACGTATCGAGTACACTGGTCAGCCCTGTTCCAACACGGTCGGTAATTGCCTAGAGCTGTTGGAGGAATTATCCTCTCAAAAGCTCCGCTCCATTATCTCTACACGGACATTTTCCCAAGTTTTTCCTCCGAGGATAAGAAAAACCGAGAAGAGAGAAGCTGAGCTCTAAGATGAATAGTTCATGAGAAAAATTGCATTCGGTAATGGAGGAACGCTGTTAGCCTGAGATAGGACGCTTCTCGACTGACGTCACATCTAAAGGACAAATGGTAAGTAGTTCCTTAAAGGATCTTCGAAACTTCATCAGATGGTTAATAATTACTAGCAACATCATTTCGTCATTTCTCCATCGATGGAAGTAATATATATTAATCCTTTTTTGACTTTAAACATTTTTACATTTATTATATAATATAATAGTAATAAGGTTTAGCATACCCGAAGGTTCGATGCCGATAGCACCGATCTCTGTCTACAAACATCTGCCCACGGACCACCACCCAAACCCAAATCCGCCAAATTTAACGCATCCTCCCATCTACGTCTCGGTGTACCCTTCTAACGCTTTCCAGTCGGTACAGAGCTTAATAACATCTTAGGAGCTCGTTCGTTAGTCACATTTATAATGTTGGAACATAAAATTTATGATTAAAAATGTCTTTGAGGCATTAATGGAAAAATTCCAACCACTCCTAGGCAATCCAGATCATTTTTATTATTTTTCGTTTGTAACAATATCCATTTTACTCATCTTAACAGATTGTTCAATGAAAATAACGTTCTGTTATTATATAATCAGGTACAAAAGAAATACTGTAATTATTTACTAGTCGAACCGTTAACTTGTTATGAAGCAATAGAGCTAGCAGGAGCTGAAAGTATTCAATGGATGGCTAGGGCACGAGAGTCGTCCGCACTTTACTCGTAAGGCTACACCTACATTGGATCCGGTGTGATACGACGGGACGTCGCTGGCAAACCAAATGGCTGAAATATATCGAGAGTTATAACATTTGGTTCTTTAAATTTATAAAATTAAGATTATTTATTAATTATTTTTAATACATTTATATATTACTATAATGTATATTAAAATATGTATAATGTATACACCCCAGCATCGTATGTGGTAGAATCACGTTGCACCGAATCGGATCCAATGTAGGTGTAGCCTAAGGGTTAAGTGTCTAAAGTGAAAACAGGAAACAAAACACTAATTCTGTAAACAAACAATTATCTGCAAAGACAAAAATTACAATAAAAAAACTTTTTTCTAAATCTAAAAACATGTCCAAACAATTAGTAAACCAATTATTGATGCCCATGAAAGTGCATTATTAAATAATTAATATCTAAACTATCCCCGATGGTCAAATGTAAGCCTAAGAATGATTTAAACCTTTGATGTGTAAAGTAAGAGGTTAGTTGTATATATTTTTTTTAATATTGTTTAATTTCTTATGTATTAAATTATTCTAAATATATAAATCAACAAACAACAATTCTTACAATTTTTTTACTTATCAGTATAATCATAATATGTTATTTTACAAAAAATAAATGGAAAAAGTTAAGAGATTAGAAACTATGGGTAGGTTACTAAGTCAGGTAATAACTATTCTTACTCAATTTGTTTTGAAGTTAAAATATTTTTTCCTCCAACCATTGAGTAATGCCAGCCATCACTCAACTAAAACTGGTGTGGAAAGTCCCACTTTCCCCCACTAGTGAGGGAAAGTAACAGCCACATAGATCGAATTTGACAATCAGCATTCTGTTATTTTAAATGTCAAATGGTGGTATTATAATATTATTCATTTTATATTCCTAAAATGTTAAAATAATTAATTTTAGAACTATTTTATATTTAATTTAATTTATTTTGAAGCGATTTTATAGAAATATTTAAAATAACATTAAACGTATTAGAACTTCACACATCAGAAATTTTGAGATCTAGCATTAAAACTCTGGATAGACCACAAACAAAATAAAAAATGGAAATAGATAGTGATGAATTCATAGAATTTACTATCATAAAAGGACAGGGTGAAGAGGCAATAAATCAACTTTAACCAAAAACATCTAAAGTCAGATATGAAGATAAATATAAATATAAATATATATATATATATATAAATATATATATAATAATATACGTTTATTTCATCTTTGTATATGTGTTACCATATGTTATTACCATAATTATATACACGATGTGTTATCAGAATATTATTTTCTAAATAATAATAAATAAATGTTGCAATGAGTAAACCGCCCTAGAGTTATAATTTGCATGGTTAGTAATAGAAAGTTGTAAGAGATAGCGCTAGCGTAGTTTTAACAAATCTAAAGTTTTACCTTTAATTTCTTAATTTTTGCAGGAAAAATGTAATATTTAACACTTGAGAAAAATGCTTATAACACCCTCGTTTAATTACCAGACTCGCCTTCGGCTCGTGTGGTAAAGTTCACTCGGGTCTAATAAAGTGGCACTTTCCTCACTTGTCAAATAAATAACTATTGTATTATTGCTTTTTAATTTTAAAATAATAGATGAATAAAGTTTGCTTATTTCTCCTGCCTCTTTTTTGTCATTCCCTATATTATTTACGTTGTGATTTATGTACAATGCTTCTAAATATTTTCTTTTAACTGTGTTATTTTCTTTATGAAATATTTTTGGTTTATTAAAATTGAAGGTATGTAACTCATTTTTACAGTGAGTTGAAAGTGCAGTATTAGTTTTGGATTATTTTTATGGTGGTAAATTCTATTTTTTAAACGTTAGTATGTCCTATATAGTACTTATTGCAATTATTAGAACTGAGGTCATGTACTACATTTATTTTATCTAAAAGGGGTATTTTATCTTTTTGACAATTATATTATTAATTATTTTAGTAAAAACAGTAAAATCATTGTCTATATAATACGGCAGTAACCGTACAGAGGAGTTTACCCTGGTATATTCAATAATGATTATATATATATATATATATATATATATATATACATGTAGGAAAGAAATTAGTTGACTGGTAGATATTATAATAGGATGTAATTAGTTGGGGATGCAGTCAAGAAAACACAGCAAAATAAGTTTCACTTATTTTGCTGTGTTTTCTTGACTGCACCCCCAACTAATTACATACTATTATTATATATATATATATATATATATATATATATATATATATATATATATATATATATATATATATATAATCATTATTATATATATATTTTTTTTTTTGTCGGTTGGCTCTACAGGCCTTGTAGATCTTTCGCCGCCTTTACTAGCCTTCTCCACCTCTGTCTATCCTGGGCCGCTGATTTCCAGTCAGCTACATGTAGCTCCACAGCATCTTTGTTGACTCTGTCAATCCATCTGGTCTTTGGCCTCCCAGGTGGTCTCTTGCCAACTATTCTGGCATTCATAGTTGTGTAGAGGCGTCCTGACGGATCACTTCGAGCTACATGCCCCGCCCATCTTAGCCTTCTTGCTCTCATATCCTGAGATATCGCCTGACCAGTTTCCGTGTGCAATTCTTTATTGGTCCTTCTCCTCCATGAGTTAAGAGTCTCATCCCATACCGCTCCTGTTATCGTGCGAAGTATTTTTCTTTCGCATCTCTCGATTTTGCTCGAATTATTATATATATATATATAATTAATATAATACTATTCAATTATTTATACTGTATATAGCTAGCTATATTTTATAAATAGTATTATTCTATATCCAAAGATTAAGGGCATTGCAGAAAATGGAGGAGAATATTGTTGAAAATAGACTGCTATATAAGTGTGAAGATGAAGAGACATTCTTGTTTAGAGACAGGTGGGGGGGGGGGGTGAACGATGGTCTGAGGGGGACATCACTCAAATCCCGGTTCTGTCATTTTTAACAACACTTTATTAACAGATCTGTCAAATATTATCTGCGGTTTTGGATTATTCCAATCTCTACCACCTTATCTGGGGTAAGTCTGGGGGAAAAAAGACAAATTGGTAAGTAATTAAATTATTCAATATACCTGTGATAAAAAATGACAATCTGGTCCAAGGTCCATTAACAATAACAAAATACATTAATCTCAGAAAACATATCTGATCGCAATTAATATATGATTTATTTAGAATGAAATTTTGACATTATATTTGTTGGTAATAAAACAAATAAACAAGAGCAAAGCTAAAATCAATCGTATAGAATTTTCTTTAAATGATATTTCTTATATACTGGACTCAATATTCTTGATTCATATAATTTAATAGAGAAGAAAAACCATATTCCAGTCAACAATTGTTATTTAAACTTTACAAATGATTAAAAAAACGTTTCGTCATTTATTGGTCATTCTCAATTTAAGCAGTTCCTCATACAACTTCCAAATCATTACTGTAAAAACAATAAAAATACACTAAAATACAATCATAAATTACTTGTCAAAAATAACTAATAACAATAAGATAAGATACCTTAAGGTCAAACATTATTTAAAAGTTAAAAAGTCAAAAATATATATAAAATCCTGGAACTTGACGATCTTCCATGGTCAAATATAATAGGTATAACATTGAACAATGATATTTTTAACTTTTAAATAATGTTTGACCTTAAGGTATCTATGCTAATTGTTATTAGTTATTTTTGGCAAGTTATTTATGGTTGTATTTTTATTGTTTTTACAGTAATGATTTGAAAGTTGTATGAGGAACTGCTTAAATTGAGAATGACAAATAAATGTCGATACGTTTTTTTAATCATTTGTAAAGTTTAAATAACAATATTTGACTGGAATATGGCTTTTTCTTCTCTATTATATTATATAAATCGTATAGAATTTAATAATAAAAGGATTAGTGAACACACAAGGTCATACCATCAATTGCTGTTTACTAACTTTCCATCACAGTTCACCACTTCTTTTATCTTTCCACGCCAGTTCTCGAATAGTTGTAGGATTTTCTTCCACCAAAGCTCTGAGAACATCAAGGGCAGACTTCTTCGACGAACTATTTTGTCTTGATAAGTGTTTACATATAAGTCAAAATTCCATTTATAAGTCAAATGTCCAACGAATATAAACAGTTTACTATTTAGAGGGTGTTGTGGCCAAACTTAAATTATATTTAATATGCCTTTAACCTAGCTATTAATAAAGCGCAGTAGGTTTGTTTATGTACGAGCTAACTATTGAATATGGAAACAAATTACGTTTATATAACGGCAACACATCGGCTGCAGAGTGTTCAGCTACAAGTCCGTTTATAGTGTGCACACATTGACTCAATATCGGGACCATGTCCTCGTGTCATCACAACAGGGACCGTTTTCCACATTGGACCAGTTGATGAGATTCCTTTGCTTTTTTTACTTATAACAGTGATAATTTTGTTTTTGAATTACAATTACTTGTTTCATATTACATAGTTTTATTAGCATTTCTTTGTATGAAATATTATTATTGTTTGTTTTTTTGTTCTTTAAAGAGATTCTTACTTTTGCACCCACAATAAATATCTTATGTTATTTTTTTATATAAATTCTCATTATGTCTCGTTAATTTTTTAAAAATTTTAAACAGCCCTTTGCACTATCCAACCATTACATATTTGCGTTGCACAAAAGTAAAGGTCATTTTGAGACCCTAAACCACGCTACAAAGGGGTATTAAAAAAAAAATCATAAAATCCTTTATTATTTTCCGAACAACCCAATACAAATAGCCTAAATTATTCATCAATTTTAATTTGCCAGCAATGGGTGAACTTCATTTTTTCTAGTCTTAATTTCTTTTTAAAGCATAATCCGCCATAGAATATAGTATATGGTATAAATAATATACTAAAATACTTCAATAGCACTCATAGAGAGGTGCAGACTCCCTGGGAAACCTACCGTAAAGCGATTTGAAATGCAGATGTACCGGTCAGCCAATCTGTAATTTAGACTAAGTCGAATGGCAATTAGTGGCTGTGCCAAGCTCGCCTGGTTAGAGCCTCCCTCCTTCTTAGTACTTGCAGTCTCTAATCATTCCTGTTATCATTGCGCATCTATTATACAATATGCTTGATTCTTATGAGTATAGTTATTCTAGCGTATTATAAGTGATAAATATGATCACAAAATTTAGACATCATCAGAATATATATTGAAAAAAAATACAAATCACATCAAAGATGATAAAATGCACAATTTTTCACATCAACAGTGCAAACATACCCATCAATAAGAGACAGCAATACAATATGCTTAATCAATTACCAAGAAAACTAATATTAGTAATGTATATTACCCTCATTTTTTTAAAGTGAAAACTTCATTGATCGCTTTTAGCGACTTTTGGAAGAGGTAAACTTATGAGTCATCGACTATCTCAACATGCTTATGACGTATTGGGCGAGATTGGCGACGCCTAGCGGCCTTTGTATGAGTTATACTACTTGTTTTTATCAATTACAGTTTAAAAGTTAGAATTCCATTGATATAAGAATAGTTAAATTTAACTGAAAGGTCGTTCTATTTCTATCAACAATTTCGAGATTCAATAATTACAAAAGATTTTATTTTTAAAATTAAATATCTGATATATAAAATTGTCGTGTAACACTGTTTGTAAAAAAACTACTTGACCTCCGAAATGACTTGACCGATTCTTATAAATATTGTGTGTGTATTCAGTAGGTCTGAGAATAGGATGTAAACTATTTTTCATACCCCAAAGTGATTTGTGTCGGCCATTATTATTGATTATGCATCTGTTGGTCTTATAGATTCTGAGTTCAGTCCCTATCATATAACACATAAGGGCAATCTTATCCTATATATATATAAAAATCTCCTGTCACGATGTTTGTTCGGGCTAATCTCCGAAACGACGAGACCGATTTTAATGAAATTTCGCACATATATGTAAATTCGTCCAACTTATAATATATGCTATTTTTTATTTCGATTAATGACCGCGATATTTCAATACGTCAATTAAAAATCAACCATTATATTTCTCATTTATTAAACTAATGTTTATGTTTTATCAGTTAATAATGTTGTATATTTTTTGTTTATTATATACCACAGTTAGATATATGATGAATAAAATGTAAAATTAAAAATCAATTTAACTCATTTTTACATTGATTCATAATTTTTAAAACTAAAATTTTAACGTAATATATTTTAAAACTATTATAAATGCCCCAGGAACGTGTGGCCGGGTGTTTTTTTATGAAATGATTGAAGTAAAATTATTTTATTCTTAATGTTAAAAATAAAAATAAACTTCGTTAGAATCTATACTAATACAAATACAAGGTATTAATAATATAACTATATCCTAATTATTTCAATTAAATTATTGATATTTTGTATTGAGCTTGTGCAGCTAATCAAAATGGGTTATAGTTCCATCTTCATGTATTATTCTACCTTCTAATGAATAGAAACAATACCTAGAAAGATGTATTTTCTTTTTAATTAAAAAATGAAATAATTAAGTAAGATATTTGTCGATTAATGAACTTGTTAATGAATCTCTGCAAAAAGATAAGATGGAAAAATAAAAAAGAGAAAAAAACGTCTGCTTACGCTCTAGATTGTGAAGGCAAATTTATAAGAATAACTTATAGTTCATTATTAATTATGCATATATAATTTTACATAATGAAAACCAAAAATATATTTAATCATATCAAAACTAATTACATCTTTACTCGACCAAATTAAATCATATGCTATATTTGTGTTGGACATTCAACATTAATGAGAGTAAATATTACAACTCTTTAATGTTATAATATTACTAATAATAACTATATTGTTATATAAGAAGCGAGGGGATGGTTGACTGGAAGATAGACGTAAGGAAGTAAATAGTTGGGGGTGCAGTCAAATAATTATTTATTTTTTATTTATTATTTATTTATTGCTATTTACAACTATATTACAGTAATATAACAAGTAAATTGGCTGAGTGATACATAATGACAAGTAGAGAAACTACCCACTGGTAGTACTCAAATCGCATGTTCAACTAAGAAGGTCACGTGGCCATCTTCTTTTCAGACGCCTCGGAGGATTATCGGGAATTGAAGAGGAAGCTAGGTTTGAAACTAGAGGGTTTGAGTGGAAATGAAGTTTGTTATGAAAGGATAGATACCGGGATCGGGCCTGATCAGCAACAAATGGGACATTAAGGTCGTTATGGATGACTATATTCTTAACAAAATAAGGAGCGTTGAGGATTTTACGAAGGATTTTGGATTGTAGGGATTGGATACGAGAAGAATTCGATGGCTTAGTGGAACCCCAAAGCTCTACTCCGTAAGTCCAAATAGGTCGTATGATGGTCATGTAGATGAGTCTTTTGTAATTGATTGGGAGCTTAGAGCGTTTGTCTAGTAAGTGTTGAAGAAGCCTGAAACGTCGAGCGGTTTCTTGTCTTTTCAGTCTTGTATGAGGATTCCAGGTTAATCGTTTGTCGAGATGCAACCCTAAGTATCGGATCTGTTCTACAGGCACAAGTGGGATATTATTAAAGGATACTGAAGGGCAGGAAGTCATTGGTTTACGACGTAAGGTAAAAGTGATTTGATGGGATTTTTGAGAATTTATTTTAATTCTCCAGTTCTGGCACCATTCTTCAAGATCAGTGATATGGGATTGGAGGCTTTGGGATGCAATAACTGGATTGGTATTGACTGATAATACACATGTATCATCAGCATATGTGGTTAGGATAGTATTAGGATGAGTTGGGATGTCAGCTGTATAAACTGTATAAAGGATTGGGCCAAGGATACTACCTTGAGGAACACCAGCAGATTGGGAAAAGAGGGATGAATAGACATTATTGTGGTTTACTTGGAAAGTTCTGTTTGTGAGATAGGATTGAAGGACGAGAAAGTAGGTAGGCGGTAGAAATTTACGGAGTTTATAGACCAATCCCGGATACCAGACTCGGTCGAAAGCCGGTTCGATGTCAAGAAAGACGCCCGAACAATATGATCCACGTTCTAATGCAGAGGAGACTACATCCACCACACGATGACATTGCTGAATAGTGGAGTGGGATGCTCGGAATCCAAACTGGTGATCTGGAATTATGTGATTTGCATCAAGGATGGGGTACAATCGTTTGAGGATGAGTTTTTCTAGGATTTTACCCATGCAAGGTAGAAGAGCGATAGGACGATAAGAGGAAGGGTATTCTGGTTTTTTTTAAGGCTTGGGTATCATTTTTACAATGGATAGTTTCCAGAGGTCAGGAAAATACGTGGAGCGGAGTACAGCATTGTATATATAGGTAAGGAATAGAATGGCTATTCTAGGAAGGTGTTTTAAGATATGAATTGTGATGAGGTCGTGCCCAGGAGCTTTGCGGGAAGGTAATCTGTGTATAATGTTGGATATTTCTGTAGGATGGAATGCTTTGGGTGGGAGGGACATTTGGAGGGGAACATCTAACGCTTCTTTTATATGTTTAATGTGAGTTGGGTTAATGATATCAGGATGTGGATGAAAGATTTTGGAAAGGTATTGACCGAATAACTGTGATTTTTCTCCGTCAGATCTTGTCCAGTTATTTGATTCAGTAAGGAGTGGATGATTAAATTCTTTGAACTTTAGGAGTTTTTTAGTGGTCATCCATAATGTTTTGTCGGTGGTTGTAAGATTTTCAGTCCAGGTAATTAAATTTTGAATTTTGAATTTCTTGATTTCTGCTTTTAGTTTGTTAGTTAATTTTGTATAGATAGTTTTATCTGCTGGGTATCGAGTTCTATGCCACTTCGATCTTGCTCTTCGTTTTTCTCTTAATAAGATTCGTATATGCTGTGGCAAATCAGTCTGTTGATAGTTAATAATTGTACGATTTGTGATGTTATCATGTAAACTGCTTCTGATTGAAGTTGTAAGTTTTTCTATGGCTGTATCAATGTCTTGTTTTGTCTTCAGTGAAATTTTTAAGTCCAGTTTGTCCTCCAAGTCATAACAAAAATCATCCCAGTTGACACGTCCTGTAATCAGTGTGGGAGGGGAAGGCTTGGGAGCGAAACTTGAGTGTAAGGAAAGGAGGACTGGACTATGATCTGATGACAGGTCGTCCAAGGATTCAATGTTGGCAAGTGCGGGTGAAATTTGGGATGTAACAAATATGTCAAGGATGTCGGAACGTTGCAGTCAAATAAAAACACTAAATAAGTGGTTACTTATTTAATTATGTGCCGACGTTTCGACCCACTTTGTGGGTCATCTTCAGGGATAAGAAAGAAAAACAGACAAAATAACAGAACTATAAAAATACATTGCAGACTAAGTATATGATAAATGAGAAAAAATATATATGTAGAGAGGGAGAAATTTAGAACAAAAGTAAGGGATATATATGAATAAAAAAATTACAGAGAAAATGTATAGAACGGTGGTGATGCCAAAAAGATTTTTTTTACAAAGATAAAAGAAGGAAGTAAACAGAAAGTTATTTAAAAAAAGAAAAAGTATAAACATCAGAGGTGAGAAGTAAAATTATGGAAAAGGTAGGAGAATATATATAAAAAACTATAAAATGTAAGATAATAGACTCCTGGGGAGTTTACATAAGTAAAATGAAAGAAGGTATAGAAAAAATGATATTAAAGAGTAAATAAAGGAAAAATAACAGTAGCAAGTCAAGATATAAATATAGAGTATAACAGTTTTTTAAATGCATACATATAGTATGGAGTGGTATAAATGTACCACTTCATACTATATGTATGCATTTTTAAAACTGGTATACTCTATATTTATATCTTGACTTGCTACTGTTATTTTTCCTTTATTTACTCTTTAATATCATTTTGGCTATACCTTCTTTCATTTTACTTATGTAAACTCCCCAGGAGTCTATTATCTTACATTTTATAGTTTTTATAAAATACAGATGGACTTGTTTTGCTGAACCCCAAAGTTCTGCTCCATATGTCCAAATAGGTTTTAGTCGTTTGTTTCGTAAGTCAAGTGAAGATCTTTAGTCAAGAAGATGTGATGGTTGGTTGTAGCGTCTTGTCAGTTATTTTCTTTTTAAATTTACGAGATAACGTACATAGTTTTTGGAAGGTACTTTGTCGTTGTCAATTTTGACTGTTGGACACGAAGCTTTGCGTAGAGAGAAGCTTACATGCCTCGATTTTGATAAGTTTATTCTGATTTACCATTTAAAGAACCACTTTTCTAAATCAAATAAATGATTTTGAAGAGCTATAGATGCTAGGTTTGGGTCTCTGTGAGAAGAAATAATGGCTGTATCGTCAGCGAAGGTATAGATGGTGGTGCAAGGGTACTCCGGAATATCAGAGGTGTAAAAAAAATAGTGATTAGGGCTTAAAACACTGCCTTGCGGTACACCCCTGTAATGAGGAAAGAAGGAGGAAATCGAAGACTCAACAGAAGTACAGAAAAATCTGTCTTGGAAATAAGATTGAAGAATTAAAAAGTATGTTGAAGGTAAGTGAGTTATTTTATTTTTTATTTTCCAGAGAAGACCCTTGTGCCAGACACTATCGTATGCTTTTTCAATGTCAAGAAAAATCGCAGAACAAGATACTTTTTTGAGAATATAGTTCGCGAATATTATTTCATGTAATTTAAATAATATTATATGATATATTATATATTATATAATATATATATATATATATATATATATATATATATATATATATATATATATATATATATATATATATATATATATATATATATATATATGATAAATAATATTAAATAATGAATGCACAAAAAAATGTATTCAAGTATAAGAAATATTATTCCACAACTTGAAGGTAGTAGAAACAAGTTATTCTACAACATGAAAAAGTTATAAAATATCACCCAATGGCATGAACACTGGGAAAATAATTTTATTCTGTATCATTAAGACAGTTCAAAAAAATTATAATAAATCTTGAAAAGGGCATACATGATAAATAAGGGTACCCACTTTATATAGAATGGGTGAGTATCTGAAGATCCCAGAGGGTATATTCGTGGCTATTTAAAGGCTAAATCGTTTATCTGTCCCAATCGGATTTTAACCCGAAAATTTCAGCATACCGGCCCAGCACTCTACGCTTTGAGCTACCCCCCTCTCATATCATCCGTCAATTATCATCCCTGATGAGTATGATCTCGTAAAAAAAAAATGGGGTGTGGCCGTGTCATGAGCACGGCCGTGTTTTGTACGCGAATACGTTTACGAAACGATTAATATTTTTTATAATAAAATGTTATTATTTATGTATTCAGGAAAATTCCAAGTAAAAAATAATTACTGTGTTACAAAATAACTTTATTAATTATAGGTTTGTTCAATTCATATTTCATTATTGTTACCATTCGATCATTCTCGAGAAGCCCTTTCCAACCGTATACGATTTCTGGATTTGGATTTGGTATTTCGACGCGTGTAGGCCAGCATTATATACTTTCGATAATATTTTTTTTATTCCAACATCTTATTAAGTCCGCTGTCACTATATTACACTATTTTTTTATATAAATCGATAGATTTTAACGATAGCTGACGATAGAAAACCAAACGAACGTCGTAGCTTCTCCGAGTCAAAAGAAATCTCGAAACAGAGCAAGGTGGCCTCAAAATAGTAGCGCTTACCCCTCCACCGAGCGAGATGCTTCACAGTCCTCACTTACCGTAATTATTTCTTTGAAACTTTAGCTATCCAAGCGGTATAATTGAATTTTGAAGGAATGATAAAATCTAGATGATTGACTCCCACTATTGAAGCAATTTTAAAGACTTATACACGACCAAAAAATAAAATATATTATTCGTGAATAATATAGCCTGTCAATTATCCGGTGAAAAAATTATTTTGGAAACACTCCATTAGCAATATTAGTTTGGTAGCTTCCAAGACTAAACACTTAGGACTACAGAAGCCATATTATAAAATTATGTTATATTTCACTGCCTGTAGCTAATATGTTTTTTTATTACTCTCGAGAGCAACCAGAATGCGCTGGGATCGCATCAAACCTTCCGCCTTAAAGTAATTATGATTTAAGAGCCTTCTTCTCGAGTTTTTTTTTATTTTTTATCAAATCGCTTTAGTCTCAGATCTCAGATCTAAACGACCAATTAAACCTTTTCACTCGACCGAGGAATTGCGGAACATCTCTTGCCCTCCTCCAGGTTATTTAGTTCCACTAATTCTTCGTAAGTTTCTTTCTTCACGGAGTCGACTTCTATTAAAGTTTTATCGCCGTTTTTTTTATTTTTAACTTCGCATTTTCTTCACGTATCCTCACCCACTCCATTTTTATTACATACTTCTTTTCTTGGCCGCAGGCAAAGAGGAAAAGTATAAACAACCTGCCTGAGAACTGGTCGCGGAATGATGTCGATCAGTTGAAAGAATGCTTTATAAGGCTCCGATTGCAACGGCGCGAGGTGTGTGATGGTTTTATAATATACTTTATAATTGATCGTAATTTTTTATGGATATTTAATACTGCTATTTGCAATCACATCTCAATGGCTATGATCGTTTTATTTATGAGGTTCTAATGCTATCCTCTTTTTAGTGCCGTTAAAACATGAGTTTGTATAGGCATGGAATTTCTAATGAAATATGAATTACTACTAGTAACTAAAAAAAAATTGCCTTGTTGGAATGTGAGCTTGGAGTTTGCTTTGTTTTATTTCGTTTCGTACAGTAAAAATATTTATTAATAAGAATTTAATAGTATCTGCTGTATATGTATATATATAATTTTTTTTCGGTAGGTTCTACAGACCATGTAGATCTTTGGCCGCCTTTACCAGCATTCTCCACCTCTGTCTATCCTGGGCCACTGACTTCCAGTCTGCTACATGCAGCTCCTAAGCATCTTTGTTGACCCTGCCTATCCATCTGGTATTTGGCCTGCCACGTGGTCTCTTGCCAACTATAATAGCATTCATGGTGGTGTAGAGGCGTCCTGACGGATTACTACGAGCTACATGCCCCGTCCATCTTAACCTTCTTGCTTTCATATCCTGAGATATCGCCTGACCAGTTTCTGTGAGCAATTCCTTGTTGGTCCTTCTCCTCCAAGAGTGCAGACTCTCATCCCATACCGCTCCGGTTATCGTGCGAAGGATTTTCCTTTCACATCTCTCTATTCTGCTTTCCAGGGTGCTGGTGAGAGCACAGGTCTCACAGCCGTATATCAGCATCGGCTTTATTACAGAATTACAAACCCTTAGTTTTAAGTTTCTAGAGATGCTTCGGGATTTCAATTCTCTTCAAAGAGCGAAGAATGCTTTGTTTGCGCTTATTATACGCTGGTCTATCTCAGTTAATAGGTCATTAGTTGAGGTTATTGTGACACCAAGGTATTTGAAGTTATCTACTTTCGGGAACGATTTGCGATCCACGCAGATGCTTTTTCTGGGGTGGACTTTACGGCTTACTATCATGTATTTAGTATTTTCCTCATTTACCTGTAAGCTGATTTGGTCTGCTTCTATCTTCAGCGTCTTAGCGAGTCTCTCGATACCCTTTTCTTTAATTCCGAATAGTGCTATATCATCGGCGTATGCAAGAATTTTATGCTCTACCCCGACGTGCACCCCGCCATTAACTCTTGATGTTGTTCTTATTACCTTTTCAAGGGCTATGTTGAACAGTAAAGGCGAGAGTCCATCTCCCTGGCTTAGGACGGTTCCAACTTCAAAAGCCTCAGACACATCTCCCTGTGTCAGGACTCTGCTTCGGGGGTCGTCTGCACACGCCCTAGTCAATTTAAGTCATGATTTTCCATAGACAGTTTCTGTCGAAGGAATCATATGCAGCTTTGAAATCGGCAAATAAGGCGTGTTCATCGTGGTCAACTTCCCGAGTACCTGTTTCAGTAGAATATCTGGTCCAGCGTACTCCTCCCCCTCCGGAATCCTGCTTGATGGTCACTTGCTGTGTTTACATAAAACGGATATATCCGATACTGTATTAAAGTAAATGCATTCATAGTAGCAATTTTTTTTTAATTGACCCAAAAAAGCTGTACAATACAAACACGTAAAAATGTTATTCAAATAAAAAAAAAATTTTAAAAATTTATTTATTGATATTTACAACTGTATTACAATAATACATCAAGTAAATGGGCTATGTGATACATAATGACATGAGTTAATGGCAAGTAGAGATACTACCCACTGGTAGTACCGAAATCACTAGTTTAACTAAGGAGCTTCTTTTCAGACGCCTCGGAGGATTATCGGAAATTGAAGAGGAAGCTAGGTTTGAAACCAGAGGGTTTGAGTGGAAATGAAGTTTGTTATGAAAGGATAGATAGCGGGTTCGGGTCAAATAAGCAACAAATGGGACATTAAGGTCGTTATGGATGATTTTATTCTTAACAAAATAAGGACCATTAAGGATTTTACGAAGGATTTTGGATTGTAGGGATTGGATACGGGAGGAATTCGATGGCTTAGTGGAGCCCCAAAGCTCTACTCCATAAGTCCAAATAGGTGGTCATGTAGATGAGTCTTTTGTAGTTGATTGGGAGGTCAAATAAAAAGAAAATTAGAATTTACTATAATATATCCGAATCGATGATTTCGGTGGTCGATTCCTCTCAAGATGAGTCCATGTTAATTTCTGTAAGGAATAATTTACCAGAATTATTCACGAGTATTGTTGATTTTAAATAGATGGAGCTTTCAGTTTGAAAAGCGGATTACGCCATATTTAAAAAAAGTGTTTCAATAATTAAGCCCAACAAACTTAATAAATGCAGTCCTTTGTTTTGTATTTTTTTTTACTCCCAGTGACATTTTTTTCTCTCGCCTAACGGCGAAGACCCGCCGCTCATTACTGCCTTAAATGGTTTTACTGATCTACTGGCCTTCTTCATTCTGAAGAACTAAATTCCACTAAACTTCATCTCCCGTCAAAGTGATTTTCTTAAACACTAGCTTGACGTGAGTTTACGATTGGATCGAGCGTGTTATGTAAATGGAAGTTTCTCGCAGACTATTATCTAATGAAGTTTAATCAATGTACGAGGAAGTTGAGCTTCGTTTTGACAAGATCTATTTCCGAAGACACCAGGAGCTCTCTCTCTCACACACATACTCTCTCAACTGTTGCATATTTATACCTTCAATTAGCCGTGACCAATTCCAGATACAGTTTAGTGAGAGGATATTTTCCAATGATTAACTTCGGTGTTTATAAAAGTTGCTGACTCCCTTATATCGGAAGTATATTCATATCCAAGTGGACCAATTCAATCATCTATCTGTCCTCTTATCTATAAATCGCAACTTCTTCATTCAGAGGGTATCCTGCTTCTGAACTTGGTTAATACATGAAATTCTTGGTCGGTCTGTTCTTCTTCTTCATTTAGGGGACCAGTATAAGGTTATTTTAGGTATCTTTCTATCCTCCATCATCTTTAGATGTCCAAACCACTATAATTGTTTGATGTAAATTTTTTTCAAGATGGTATTTAAATTGTATTATTTCTATGTAAATAACTTTGAAAACATTACAAACTTCAAATAACTCTTCAGGATAGACACTAAAAAAAACGAAGTAGAAGATGAAATAAAATTGAGGACCCAGTATTCAATGCCATAAATGAGAGATCAAAGTACGAGTATAAATTACCGTTCTCCAACCAGTAGTGGTATATGCATGGACCCGTCAAAGCGTCAAGAGAGTTTCGTTAATGCTTGGGAGGGGAAAATCCTGAGAGAAATATAAGTCCCAACCAAAGTAGAAAATACATACAAGATAAGGGACTTGTATTAAGACCCCGATTTAGTATCAAATATTAAAAAAGGAGTATAAGATGATTGGATCATGAGCAACGAATGAATCAGGAACGACCACCAAGGAAGATAATGGAGGGACTTCCGGACGGTAGAAGAGGAAGAAGTAGACCGAGACTACGATGGCTTGAAGATGTCGAGGCAGACCTACAGCTTCATGGTGTGAAAAGATGGAGAAGAGGTGCAGAGGATCGCTCTGAGTGGAGGCGAATTGTTGAGGAGGCCAGGGTCCTTCATGGGCCACAGCGCCAGCTATGGATAGAAATTTCTGTAGAGATAATCTTGTAAAATTTCTTTTTATATATTTAATTAAGAATTCTCCAATACTATATTTCTTTTAATTTTAAAGTAAAATTCAAAGTTTATTGCTTGTGATATTTTCTATACATTTTTATCATAGAATTAATAACTAGGTTTTATTATATTATGAAGAATTATAATTTTCTCCATGCAAGGATAATTTTTCAAATTTAAAACCCTTTCTGAATCCTTTAAGGAGAAACAGGAGAGGAAAAAGTGTGATTCCAATTGCAGGGCGCGGTATCAAGAGTTTACAAGCGGCCTCGTCTTATTTAAATGCTAATGAAATCAAGCCAAGGCTCGTAATCTATAGAAGTTTGGAGTAAAAACATTCTCCGCATTCTCCACCATCTTCTATTACTGGAAGTAAACTCCAAGAAGGACCAGGCCTTGATGATAAACTGTCTTTATAGCATCCTAAAACATTGGCTCCGAGGACGAGTCTTGAGGAATTTACAATTTTTCGAGGAAGAGTCATAGCAAAAAGGAGTCGTAAAATAAATTAATTAAATAGTGAATGAGATTATAGACTTTCGCAGGATGTATTTCTCATCACCCTGTATATAAATTGATAGGTTTCATATTTTTATTTAAAAATAAAATAAAATATTATGATGCAGCTTCAGGACATTCCCTTGGTAAAGGAACAACCAGGACTACTAATAATCTAAATTAGACATAAGTTTAAAATAAATACATTAAAAATCTTTTTCTTATCTAGTAGATTAATATTTTAAAAAAATATATATATATTAATTACATGTTTTAATATTTAAGTTCTTTATAGTGAAAAAGTAATGAAGATCAGTGTATGATTAACCTGGTCCCCAGTTTGAGGTAAATTATTACCTCTTCATATCGAAAATTGCTAGGTTTGAATCAGAATAATGCTTTTTATGAATTGATTTCGTGCAATATCAGCAACAAAATGGACATTGAGGACTTTATGGAAGTTTTTCTGCGTTACAATGTAAGGATCATTTATGATTTAACCAAGGATTTCGATTGTAAGGATTGGTTACGAGAGGAATTCTGTGTCTTAGTGCTACCTCAAAGAATGTCCAAATAGAATATTTTGTCTAGTAAGTATTGAGATTGCCTGAAACATTGAGCAGTTTGTCATCGTTTCAATACAGTATGAAGATTCCAAACTAAACGTTTGTCAAGACGTCCTAAGTGTCTGAACTCTTCTAAAGGAATCAGTGGGATTTTATTAAACGGTACTAGAAGCCAAGAAGTCATAGGTAACTTTAGCAATAACCCGAAGGCTCGATACCGATAACCGATCTCTGCTTACAAATTTCCGTCCACGGACCATTACCCAAACCCAAATCCGCCAGACCATTCATAACACATCCTCACACCTACGCCTCGGTCCTTAGGAATTCGTCCCTTGACAAGCCCAACTTAGTATTCATGACGCTATCACTTCAATAATATTACCCGAGTACTTGTTTCGCAATTCTGGGTTGTGTAATCTCCAAAATTATCCAGTGGTATCATCCTTTTTCAGGCCGAATATTCTACGTAACATATTATTTTCGAAAACCTTAAGACGCTGTTCATTCTTCATTGTTAGTGGCCACGTTTCACATCCGTAAATAAGACTTGGAAGGATGATAGTTTTTTAAATTCTGATTTTAGATTTCGGAACAAAAGACGCGAGCTTATTTTCTAGTAATCAATAAAATTAATAACTCAGACTATAATTTCTCAGAAACGTGATCAGGCAATACTCACACACTGAAAACAAATAATTTTTAAAAATAAAAATGAATTATTATTCATTCATTAATACTCGAGATAATATTTAAATTTAAGAAATATATATATATATATATATATATATATATATATATATATATATATAAGATGTAAACAATTCCTTGCTAAATGGTTCCTTAAATAACATTGATATCCCAGACTGACATAAGCCTTTGCCAAGATAAGAAGGGAGTCGACTATTGTTCCGAGAGCACACGTCATTAAAGTACTAATGACAACATTATTATTAATTAGGTCTTAGCCCTTTGTCTACGTCACTCATTAATAATGCTGGCCCCACCACCTCCCTAGGGATTACGCCATCAACGTCTCATTGTCCTTTGTCTCTTCCTGGATTAGGCCTGAGTATGGTCTCTGTCTCGGGAGTGCATCGGATTGTTCTCAGAGTCAAGTGTAAATGACTTTATTTACCAAGATTTAATAATATATAAACAAAAATCTTTATATGAAAGTACTTATAGACTGGTAATAATAGAAATGCCTATTTAAGCAATCTTATTGCAAAAATTACATATCGAAGAAAATAAATCTTTTAAATGAAAACTTCTTTAGCGACATTTAGCGACTTTTGGTAGGGTATATACTTGTGTATTTGGGTCAGCAACATGCTCGCGATTGACGAAACCTAGCGACCATGAGTTAAACAATTTATTTTAATCAAATTTAGTTCAAAGGTTAGAATTATTTTCATATATGAATAATTATATTTATCTAAAACCTCTACGTATAATAATTGATACTAATATTAACATACAACACCAATAACTGGTTGAACTTTTTCTTTCCCATAGAAGATTATATTTGTCATTAAGTTAAATTTCTTATTTTATGAAATGATTGGAAGTACAAATTATATGTGTATTGTTGAATTTAAGGATGATAATAATACTAAAAATGAAAAAAAAAATCTATGTAAATACAAATACAAGATATAAATAACATAACTATTTACTATTTACTATTTCAATTAAATTATAAATATTTCCTCTTGAGCTTATACAGCTCATTATGTGTTTTGATTAATATATAAACTACTTGAAAATACTACTTAATTATTGTTTGGAGTGTCAGAATTTGTGGAAACCAGACATGTTAATAATTTAAATTTCTATATTTGAAATTTAAATAATTATTTAAATTTCATATTCTAATTTAAACTATAATTGATTTAAAAATTATCAACAATAACTAACTCCGCTCCTTTCGAAACTTTCAACGATTAAAATGATTATGAGCCTAATCCTTCATCTTATCGTCCAATTGCACTCCTCCCTATAATAGCTAAATTAATTTAAAATATTTTTTTTAATCGCATAAAACATATCCCCGAAAATAGCGGAGTGATACCAATCCACCAATTTGACTTTCGTTCTTAACACTCCAATGTACAATAGTGTCATCGTAACGTGGATGCAATATCTGATGCTTTTGAGAAAAAAGAATATTGCTTTGCGATTTTTCTTGACATTGAAAAAGCATTTGATAGTGTCTGGCACAAGGGTCTTCTCTGGAAAATAAAACCTCACTTACCTCCACATACTTTTTAATGATTCAATCTTATTTCGAAGACAGATTCTTCTTTACTTCCATTGACTCTTCGATTTAATCCTTCTTTCCTCAATAAAGCGGTTTACCGTAAGGATGTGTTTTGAGCCCTATTTTCTATTCCATTTACACACCTGATATTCCGGAGCACCCATGCACTACCATCTATACCTTCGCTGACGATACAGCCATTTTTTCTTCTCACAGTGGCCCAAACCTTGCATCTATAGCTCTTCAAAATCATTTATTTGATTTAGAAAAGTGAATCTATAAATGCCAAATTAGAATAAACGCCTCAAAATCAAGTCATATAAACTTCCTTTACGCAAAGCTTCGTGTCCAGCTGTCAAAATCGACAACGACGAACTACCTTCCAAAAACTATGTACGTTACTCGGACTGTACTTGGACAAAAGGCTTACATGGAACGTACTTACAAAATTTAAAAAAAACAAGAACTGACAAGACACTACAAACAATTATCACACCTTCTGGACTGCAGATCTTCACTTGACTTACGGAACAAACGACTTATCTATAATAGTATACTAAAACCTATTTGGACACATGGAGCAGAACTTTGGGGATCAGCAAAACAAGTCCACATACATAAGATAAAAACAACACAGTCCAAAATTCACAGAAAAATTGTTAATGCACCATGGTATATTTCGAATCAGACCATACACGACATGAACATTGCCTTTACAATTTCATATTCATAACAAATACATAACATTCCGCTCATCGACACAAAATCACCCAAATCCATTCGTTCTTCCACTTTCCTACTCCCTGTTACCTAGACTTGATAGGAATAGATTAAAAATTTACCAATAGACCTACTCAACTATTGGCATTTCCATTCCAAAACATGTGTTCCAGTAGAAAATCAAAGAGAATAAAACTCTTTTATTGGATTAAATTTGCTGGATGCGCAATTGCGCAGATGCAAATGAAAATTAAATAATAAATATACAAAAAGAAAAAAAGTAACGATTACTTCAAAATCTTAAGTTTTCACTTCGATCGGCAGTCCTCATGACTAAAACAAAACAAAGCCTTAATTATCTAAAATTATAGAAAACAATGTTTCACCAATTCAGGCATCATCAAGGCACACGCCAAAATACAATAACATCAAATTGTACTGAAGACAAATTGCAGCATTTCGCATCAACAGTTCAAATAAAC
Organism: Troilus luridus; assembly: GCA_964056705.1. Lineage (NCBI taxonomy): Eukaryota > Metazoa > Arthropoda > Insecta > Hemiptera > Pentatomidae > Troilus > Troilus luridus. The sequence continues at coordinate 193,130,910 of OZ057412.1, read as the reverse complement.
ACACTATTCTGCAAACAATAATAAATAAACGAGTTAAGTAGTTGACTCTATTTGTCGATTATGTTAAGAGTGATTATAATGGACTGTTGCATTTTGTTTCCTTTGGTGTGATTTTATTCTTCGAATATGAATTTCCTTGGCCTAATATTAAATGATTAAAGAATATTAATTATTGAGGTGCAACATCACTACTAGAGAAATAACTTGGGTTGTTATGTTTGAAAAAATATTAAAAAATATATAAATAAATTGTTATGCAAGTTATTACATTCTGCTCTCAATATTAATGTCATAGAATTAAACGGAAATAATCAAAGAGAAGAAAAATTCAAATTAGAGGATGTAAAGAAGTCATTTCAATAAATAGCTTGTTAAATACAACAGCACCATAAATCAGCCTGAGCGGCTTAAAATTTATTTCTTCCCTGGACCGAATAATAAATCTCCAGCTCACACTAGTTAGAATATGTTGGCCTGTAAGGTGTGGACAACCCGGCATGGTTCGAGTGTGATCCAATTCGAGCCAACGCCCGACAACTTTATTATTACACCATTAATAAATATTAGGGGAATATAATTGAATTAATATTCACATGTTCACAGATCACAGGAAATATATTTACAAGGAGAACCCAAGTTCTGGCCTAATCATATTATGAATACCATTAGTAGATTACTTCAGAGCTTAACCCTTAAAGTGCTATGGCCACAATCACTCTGGTGAAAACAATCGGTTGCTTCTATGAGCGTCTGTTGAATGTCACTAACTGGGACTATAGACGTTTGCGTTTTTCAATTTTTATATTTTTTCATGGAATGATTGTATGAAAATATGATTAAAATATTCATACTATATGTGAGACAGATACATAGGTATAACTTTGGCGGCGGTATTAAAGAAAGACAGATTATGAAACAATCAAGTTTATAGAAAAAAATTTAAAAGTAATTATTCCGAAGGTTGTCTCTTTGATTTGCAAAAGTTTTAAATTTTCTTTTTTTTTAGGGGGGGGGGTTCCTTTTAATATTTACCAAAAATTATCATGACCTTTGGGGTGGAAAGGACACTAAATAACTACCGCTCTTACAAATGATTATATATGTGCATTTTAATATTTTTAGAGAGCGATTTCAACTGCAATACTCTTTACAGTGTATAGTACAGGAATAACACCTAAGTTTAGGCTAAAAGAGACGCTAATAAAAACCTGTCGTCAAATACGGCGTACAAATGTAAACCCTTAACTATGGGAAATATTTCTCTATCATCATAACATCTATAAATGAATGTTTCAATAAATATAAACTTGTAAATAAAGTCGAAATAACCACCTGCGTAACAGATACCAAACATTAAAATAAGTCATAATAAAGAATTCAACTATCTTGGCATAAAGAATATAAATTTCCCAAAATTGTCTGATATTTTATATAAATTTTATTGTATGTTATTAATATATTGTTCGCAAGCACCCGAGATCCTAACAAGCTATAGAGATACTCCAGAGTTTTGTCTTATTTTTATGTTGTAATAGGGAGCGGAGTGGCTCAGTAGTAAATCACTGAGTTGCCATGCCGGAAATCCTGGTTCAAATATCGCTGCGGCCAGTTACTTTTATTTAGTCTGTTTGCAGCCAGAGATGGATCTTATAAGATCTAGGACCCTCCTGGGGCTCACCCAGGCTCCATAAAATATTATAAAAATTCGGTACCCATAATAAGGGGGAAAAACCTGTTGGTTGAGCGTGACCTAGGACAAGTCACTTCCTTCAGTCTCCACCATGTACTGAACCCCAAGACTCGTTCACGGTCTTAGTGGTACTGGGTTTTTTTTTACGTTGTAATGATACAAATTTTATAGTTTATTATATTTTTTATTAATTGTTATAATATTTAAATATTTGTATATAAGAGAAAAGGTATGTCCAGGGCCGGGATTTGAACAACCTGAGCTATCCTGGTTCGAACCTCGGTCAGACAAATCCATTCACTTCACTGATCCCATACCCCCGTGTTCTCCCAATTTGCGATGTATACAGGGGGAAGAATGTTCATTGAACATTACTTTAATTAGGATCTTGTTGACTTACGACATTAGATATTATTATAATTTATTTTATTTTATTTTTGTATTAATTGTTTGGCTTTGTTAATCAACGCAACCATATCAGGCTCTCCATACTGCTCCATCAGCCCCTCTTTCATTCTTCTTCTCAATAGCCCATTTTCAGCCACTTCATCTCGTATATTTCTTAATATTTTCCTTACCCATGAGTTGACCATAAGTACTGATTTTTCGATCAGTGTCCAAAAAAATATATGCCTTGCACTCTTATATAACTACCGCTCTTACAAATGTTTATATATGTGTATTTACAGTTTATTAAGTTTATGGTAAAAGAAGAGCTAATAAAAACCTGTCGTCAAATACGGCGTACAAATGTAAACCCTCAACTAGAAAAGGGTCAACTTATTGATATAAGTTGACCCTCTTATTAAATCCTATAGAAAGAAAGGATTGAAAGAGGAATCCAGAGGCGAAATCTAGTGGCTTTATGTGTTATGGTGACGACAAAGAAAACTGCAGTGCTAGCTCTACCAAGAAACAGGCCTATCCTCGTTAGAAACATAGAATAAAATGGCTTGATGATGATAAGTCATGTGATGAGGATAAGTGATAAATGAGCTCGATATTAGTGCCGCCTTATCAATCCGGGACACCGCACTAGTGCTATCTAGCAGAATCAGTGATAACTAATTGCTTTGAATTCAGCTTTAAAATTTATTATTATTGTACTACTGTTAATATAATATTATTGAAAATGATACTTTATGCTTTACATAGTTATATCTGAAAGTCTGTAGCTTTAATAATATTAGTAGACCTTATCATCCCTGGGGAATACGTGTTTAAGTCAATTTTTTCTAGAAAGTATTAAATGTATTGAGAGAAGAAAAATCGTGTCATTAATGGAGTCGTGATTCATACAATAACTCTATTTCAAGCCAATGCCTGATTTAGGTGCTTATTCACTAAGAAAACAGCACGATACCGCTTCAAGAAACTCATTTTGGGGGAAATTAGACAAAACCACTTTTTCACTGGGGCTGTAGGCATATATGTGAAAGAAAAAAGTTAGGGTGGAGGTCCGAAAAAATCTTTTAAATAGGAATAAGCACTGAAGAAGAGCTGCTATATGGGACTTTTCTTACCTCCACCCGCACCATTACCTTCCACATAAAAACCAGTACCTGTACTAGGCTGTATGTAACACCAGAATACAATGTATACGGGGCGTCCCATTTCAAGTGGATCAAACGTTTTTAACTTTTAAACGAAACAAAATTCAGAATAACGATTCAGGAAAAAGTTGTAGTTATTCAGCCCTAGTTTGAAGAAATAAAAAAACAATTTTTGGTTTTTCACTTTAAATGGTCAATATCGACCTTCAAAAATGTAGTTTCCTCTTGACCCCATTTATTTTTATTTTTCTGAAATGTACAATACAAAAAAAGGAAAACATGTATGTAACATTTTTTTCTATCTTTCATAGGTTAAGCAAAAAAGCATTCAAAGTTCACTACTTTAGTATACCTCCTTTACGAGGAAACGTAATGAAGCATTAAGTTATTTTATTTAAGAGTTTTTAGTCGTAATAACTTACTAATCAAGGTATTTTGAATCTTTCAGAAAATGTCTGGACATTTAAAAACCTTAAATTTTAATTTAAAAAAATTATTATAAAAACGTCGAAACAAATTTTTATTCAAGTTAAGGTTAATTAAAGTTATTAATTAGTAAGTTATTGCGACTAAAAACTCTTAAATAAGATAACTTAATGCTACATTACGTTTCCTCGCAAAGGACGTGTACTAAAGTAGAGAACTTTGAATGCTTTTTCTACTTAACCTATGAAAGATAGAAAAAATTGTTACATACATTTTTTCCATGTTTTGTATTGTACATTTCAGAAAAATAAAAATAAATGGGAGTCAAGTAGAAACTACATTTTTTGAAGGTCGATATTGACCATTTAAAGTGAAAAAACAAAAAATGTTTTTTTATTTCTTCAAACTAGGTCTGAATAACTACAAGTTTTACCTCAATTGTTTTTCTGAATTTTGTTTTGTCTAAAAGTTAAAAACGTTTGATCCACTTGAAATGGGACACAATTATATGTGACACCTGTTCTAATCACCTGTACCAATGAAATCAACGATGGCTCTAGTTTTCAGTACGAGTCGTAGAACCATTGATCCTTGGACAACGGTTGTGCATGGAATTGGTTTTTCTGAGTTTACACTTAACCGCCAGGTTTTCCCACAAATAAGGGTACCCACTTTATATTCGCTTGATGAGCCAGCCCTAGGAGGGTCTAAAGTTCCCGCCGAGTCCATCCGGGACTGTTAATGGAAGAAATAATTTATCTGCCCCAGTCGGTTTTGAACCAAGATACTTCAAGAGAACAGCATAGCAACTGAGCACTCTACACACTTCCCTTATCCCCAGTTACATCTTTTGCATTAATAATTTAAATTATAATCAAGCCCGGATCTCCCTTGAATAGACTCCTCTGAGGGTTGGTATATCTCAAGAGATATACAAAGCGTGAATTGACAGTTGTGAACTGATTAAAACAGTAATAATTAATGCTACAATAAGTCTTCGACCACAGCATAATCGGATCCTTAGAGCTTCCATTTAAAAAAATTTATTTATTTATTTTATCATGGTTTATTTCATTAAATATTTGTTTATTTGTTTTATTAATATATATATATATATATATATATATATATATATATAATAGTTAAAAATGTTAACGTATTTCTCATTAAAATTCTATTTATATAGGATTCATTTTCATAAAAATAAATAATAATAAAACATTATAATTAAATAATAAAAATAAACAACAAGCCGTTCCCTTGTTGACCTATGATACTGATAAATAATGCCGGTATTATATAATATTCCTTCCTTTATTGCTCAATAGAATGCAATATACAATAATTATACCATTTATAATTATACGACAATTACTGCCAGGTAACCTCGTTATTATACATTCTTAAAATAACAGAAAGACGGTAATACAATGCCCCGATATCCCATTAACATTTAATAATTCTGATAAAAATTATGCAGAGGAAGGTATTTCCTTATGAGTATTTACGTGGGCGTTAAATACACGGTATATTGCGGCAAGTGCATTGTGTGGAATGATTCCATTGTGTGCCTTTATGTAAGTAATAAATTCGTAAATTTATTCAAACATTATCCTTGGCTCGAAGATATGCCGTATTTGCGTAATTGGTTATAACTAACGACTGGATTTAACATTTAATCCACTTATGTGCACTTAAGTTTACGCATTGCTCGATATCAGATAAATGATAATACACTTAAGGCGAGAAATTTCATATTTTGATCTTTTTGAGCGAAAATTCATATTTTTAAATAAAATTGTAATAATTTAAATTTTAATTAAGATAGCAAAAAGAGACGCGTGTGTTAGTAAGATGAATAAATATATATTTATCGTTGAATGTTGTTATGGATTAACATTTCGACTCACAAACTATCATATTTACCATTCCAATCTCTTACCTGTACCTTTAACTAGCCTTCTCTTCTAGTTTTACAATATTTTAGAGCTAATATATTATATGTACATATGTAAAAGGAGAGAAGATGGTAATTGTTCCGCAAGTTGTACTTTCCCTTTTAATATTTTCCAAAAACACAAGTTATCATGTTTAGTATGGAAAAGAGTATGTGATTATGGGAACTATTTATACTTCGGTAATCATTTTTTCTTGAAAAGAACGGATCAACAAACATATATCTACTCTTTACTCATAATTACATTATATTTTCCATACTAATGCTAACGATAACTTGTATTTTTGGACAATACTAAAAATTAAACAAATAAATAGTTTTTGTAACTCAACTCGAAGCGACAACCTGCGGAACCGATACATAGAAGATTGAGGAAGCTCACATTGATAATTGTTTGGAAGTAATGTAATAAAATCCTCATGGGTAGCTCAGTTTGAAGAGCGCTGAGTTAGTGTGACATATATATTATTTAATCTGTTCACAGTCACGGATGGGCACTGGAGTAATCTGTAGACCTTCCCAGGTCTCACTCCATCTCTCTAAAGTGGGTACCCTTAATTGGCGAGAAGAACTGGATAAACCAGATCACAACACAACTATTGTCCCAGATGCAGTGTTATCTATTCAAGATACATAACAAAAGACCCATCATGGTTTGAAGTGTCACAGCTTTTTTTATAGGTATGCTTGTAAGTATTTAGTTTTATTACTGATACAACTCCAGTACTTCTGTACTTTAAATTAGTTATAAAAGCAAATCTTTGTTTTTGGTTTGTATTTTCTGTTTTGCTTGAACCAGCAGATATAAATAATAAATATATCTGACACTTTTATAATAATTAACAGATAAAGAATAAATTAAAAATTTCCCTATTCATTTTTGCGCAGTTTATAAACCTCAGCAGTAGAGCATTTAGTTGCAACGTTGAAGATCCCAAAATCAGACCAACCTGTAACCAGACCAGATTTTTCTTATAATTAAGGTTACCATCCACTAGATCTTGAGGTGGAAATCGGACAAATCACCTAGCTGCAAAATCTTTGTTTTAGAAACTGTTTAGATCAGGTACTGAACCCAAGACCATTCATGGATTATAGTGTTACAGGTTTGTTTTTGTTTTTTAATACATAAACATATATCCTTAAATAGAATATTATATATATATATATATATATATATATATATATATATATATATATATTGTATATAGTGTAATATGATATATTGTACAAATAAATAGTTATATTATACTTGCTTTCAATTCCAAAATACTAAAGTTGAAGCATCATTAAACTGACAGGTCTGTAATTGATTTTCAATATGTGCCATATTAAATGGCTTAAATAAATATAATATGACATCATTATAAAATAATATATACTATATAATGATTATATTATTAATACGACAGATAGGTAATATAGTAATATAGTAATACAGAAGTGTAGCAGACGGAAGGGAATGCGCCAAGGTCGTGCTCGCTGAGGCCGAACATCCCCAACATCGCATCCAGCTAACTGCGTCTCCATTTTAGGTTTGTGGTGTCTGTAGTATATAATGAATCAATGTACATTAATTTATGTATATCATGTTTTAATTTGTAGTATATAGCAATATATTAATCGCTGTATGGATTTACTAGATTGTGCGAATTAATATTTATTTGGTGTTATGCCTAACTAAATTCCATAATTTTAACTTTTGTCCCAGCATTGTAAAGGACTCATGAATCATGAATTTCTTTTTATATATTTTGTTCATTTCTATTATATTCCCACCTTCGCAACCAGCGAATTTGATGTCAGTGATTTTTCAATATTCAATTTTCAATTCAATTCTTCAAACTTCAGGAATAATCTTTTTTTTTTTTAAAGTGGTTAATGGTTTATAAGCAGGTCTCTTGACGAAAATTTTTAAACTTTATAATATTAAATTCCCTAATATAATCTAGAATAGATAATCTGGGTAATAGAAAGAACAAGACGATTTAATAATAATAATAATATTTATTCCAGAAATTATACAAATGCCATTTGGCACATATTGTATTTTCGATCTTCTTTTGGTAAACCTCACTTGAATGATACTCGTGGAAGGGTGTTTGAAGAAACCTCCCATTGAAGGCACTCCATAAGAAGATTTGAAGATTTGAAATGTTGTGTGTATATGAATGATTTTATGTTTAGAATGTTCATATTGTTGTATATAGAACAATATGATTTGAAATAAACCAAGTAACGTTTAGAATTATTCTTGGAATTTAGAATTATGTTGTTTGTATCTTGTTTATATGGAATTGTTTGTCTGAACCTCAAAATTCAGCTCCATGTGTGCCCAAAATAGCTCCCAGTACAGTATTGTTGATTAATATTGGTTAATTATGTTGTAAATCTGTAGACCAGAAGTTGTGATAGTTGTGTTTACCGTCTTAACATGTTCCAAGTATGTCTTTTGTGCAAGTATAATTTTTCGATGGACATAGTCAATTTTGATTGCATGGACATGTACCATCTTTCCATAGGGAGAAGCTAAACTGTCGTGGCGTTAATATTGATTTTCCACTCGCGGAACAATTTTTCTATATCAAATGTATGATTTGATAGAGATATGATTGGCTGTAGAAGATAGCTTAGGATCTTTGTTAGACGAAAGAATGGCTGAATAGTCCGGAATTGTGGTGCAAGCACAAAAATCGCACTCATACAAACAAGTATTTATGCAAATTTTATAAGGTTTAATTATTTTGGATTTTATTTATAGTTATATACGAGCATATCATTTCGACTTTCCTAGCCTTCATCATGTCAGTTTAAAAAACGTCTTAATTTACCTCATTAATAAATAAATATGTTAGCACATGCAAAATCCGTGATCAACATAATGAACAATGTATATCAAAATGACACAAATCTGCCTATTAATAGACATAACGTATGTTATTGTTCGACTATTTGTTTTAAAGTTTCGAAATGTCTGGTTAGATATTTTATTTTATTGTTTATTTTTAAATGAATAGTAATATAAATAATTAATAAGATTATTTTTTCAGGTATAAATTAAAGCTATTTGTAAATAATAATAATAAACGTCAAAACGGGACAGAGAACAGCACTGAGCAGCCATCTAGCGAGAGATTTTAGTACTACACTCTTACGTCGGCCGATTTAGGTCTTTCATCAACGAACTCTTTTGTATACGATCATAATATACAACCCAGTACACTACCTGTATTATAATTTTTAAATATTTTTTATCAGATTTATTTTTAATTTAAAATTTTGTATTAATGACTTCAAGCGACAAATAACAATCATATGAATAAAACGGAAACTTGCAATAGAATGATTTATTTTATTTGCCATGATAAATTGAAATTTTTATCTCTCTATTATATGAAGATGGATTTAATAGTTTAATATTTGTATCGGCTTAACCAAATAAAGAAGAGGGACTGCTTTTCATTCAGTCTCTTGTCGTGTTCACAGATTTAAATCATAAATATTTTTGGCTAATCACAGATCTAGTCTTTCTATTATTTAAATCTATTATGATAGAATGTAGCATTTTTAAAAATTAAATTCGGTTTAAAAAATAAAGCAAGTTACATCTTGCGGCTGCTATTTCAATACAGAGAATACACTGAAATAAGCTTAAGGAAATTTTCTTAGCAATATTACTATAAGAAATTTATATGTTTTATTACTAACAATAAAAACATTATTTATTTTTAATTTTTATTTGATGATTTAATTATTTTTATTTTGAAGAGAATGGTAGCTCAGTTGGAAGAGCTAGAGATGCAGAGAACCCAGGTTCGAATCCCGGCCAGGACAAATGTTTTTTCTTCAAAATAAAAATATTAAAACATTATTTATTTTGTACAAAAACTGACTGAGTAAAAACTATACCATGTAGATTCTCATATACTGATCCTGATAATCACCTGGGGAGAGGGTCCAAAATAAGTACTAAACTGTAAGTAAATTTTTATAATAATATCAAGGCTCCTCTACTAAAACGTTGTAACCTACTGTAGAACGATTAACTGAACAGTATTTGCAAAATGAGGAATAAAGTAGATTATTTTGTTGCCATTAGAAAAAGTTTTAGCTACCTTATATTAATGAATATTTAACTATAGAGAAAAATAACGAGGCTAAAAATTACTAAATATTTGGCGAGTGAAAACGAACCGTATTGGATTAAATACATAGTAGATACTGTATTGTGCCTAGCTCAGTTTTGTTGGGAGATGATTTGATCAATATCGCTGTCATCGACCATCTTATGCCCCAATAAAAGATACCGACTTAATAGCAGCAAGGTGAGCCATAGTAGAGTATCCATATCCATAGACTTACCATTGTGCAAGAGGTGATTCCTCCGATACCATGCTCAACTGCCTGGTTTTTTTTCTTGAGGGGTGAGTGAGCCCCCTGATAACACAGGGTCAATGTGTGAAGATAAAACAGACTAAATAATCAATCACATCCGGATTCAAATACGGAAAGAACTCAGTACTGTACACAGCTCAGCAGCATTACCTTAGTTAATATATAATAAATATTATAATTTAAGTAGGGTATATTATAGTTATGGGAGTGGGTCAATGGTAAAGCACTAAGTTGCCATGCCGATAATCCGATAATCAAATCCCGCTGCTAGCATGACTTTTATTAAGTCTGTTTTCAGCCGGATAGGATCATATGGTATCTAGGACCCCTCCTGGGGCTCGCCCAGCCTCTTTAAAGAGTGTACCTAAAGTAACGGGTGAAAATCTGGCGGATTAGGTGAAAATAGGCGGTTGGTCTAGGACAAATAACCTCCCTACACAACCGTTCTCCATGAAATAGTACAGTCTCTACCATGGTACCGAACCCCATACCCGTTTACGGGACGTAGTCGTACAAGTTTTATATTATAATTATAGATAGGGTATTATTTTAATGTATACTGTACAATACTCTCAGCAGCCTCTCAGTTCATTCCAACTCCATCCAACATCCAAGACTTCCAACTGAGTCCTGACCCGTCCTCCGGTTTTTTTCCCCTCGGATTGCAAACACTCCACGGATCCGGATATTGAATAAGTTTCTTCGTTCCCACCCTCCTCAGCTCTTTCTACTCCAAGCTGAGCCAAATTAAATATTCCTTTCCGATGGCCTCTTGGAAAGGAGTTAGTTTTACAGCGGTATTAACTTTCAAAACGAAACTTGCCTCCTATCGGAGAGCGACTCAACTGTTTGCTGTAACTTCGCTAAGGTCTTTGATGAAACTGCTCCAATTGTTCTAACCTCGTTCTCCCAATTGCCTTTTAAACAGTTCCGCAGTTTGCGAAAATTTCTTACCGGGGCGGGAATCGAATTGGACACAATATCAACTCAGTTTCCCATTGCAACTTGGTATTCTCTCTATCCTTACTTGACTTGATTGAATTCAAACTTGCTTCGAGTAAATATGTTAGGAATTTCGGTGCGGATTTTGAACTGATTGGCAGAATGGTATTATAAACACGTGTTCTGCCTATATTTATATTATTTTAATAATATATTCTTATATTATATCTCTATTGTGAACTGTACCCAAAAACCTTCATGGATTTTTTACGTTTTTTTTTTTAATTGATAGGCGCATTTTCTTTGAAATTTTTTCTTACAACCTCTTTCGTTTCATTTAAGACGATTCGTCGACTTTTAGAGTTTTTGTAAATTATTTTAACTATGGATAAACATTATGGCACAGTAGCATTTTTTTCGTTACTTTTTTTGTATGCCAAACTATTTTTAACAACGTTCTCTGTGTATCTATCTATATTTTAGTTTGTTTAAGTCGTTCGTTTAGCTCTGGGGAAGACTTGTACGTTTCGAAGCTGATTCGATACGGAAATTTTAATTAATAGCTTTTATCTTGGGCTTTTTTTTTGTATTTTATATTTTTCATCCCTTAGTAAACTATCATACTCTTAATACCAATTTTTATTCATATATTTTTCATGTTTGTACGTTCACTTCTATGGAAAGCTAATCGAGAAATGCAGAAAAATGGATGTGTTTAAATCAAATTTTATTAATTGCAATAGAAATGAAACGTAAGAAAATTAAAGCTTCAATAAGAAAAAGTCCATGGCGAATATGACGGAGAAATATTGAAAAGTTCTCAAGGCTCGTAAAGGACCCGGCTTGATAACATGCTGGTTCAAAGGATCATGAGAAGTGAAAGATGTTTTGTATCCTTTATGCTTCCTTTCAAGGAAACGCTAAAAGGGAGAAAGAAAAGGATATTTCCCAGTTGAGAAATGTGTTTCCGCTCTATAAAGCTCAACCTCCTCCATCAATTTTTATATTCCAATAATGTCTTTATTTATATAAAGGCATATATAATAATATCTTAACGTATAGATATATATATTATTTACATACTATTGTCATACACAAGCTATTTTACTGTGTATTATTTCAATATAGTTGTTAGTGAGCTTTTTCTTGTAAGACAAGTACTTGTCAAATAAATATTAGATATCAACATTAGAAAATGGCCATTATTTAAGTGCGTATTGTAAATTATTATTATTTTGTTTTTTGTATTGCTTTTTAAATATTTAATTAAGTACGTTTTTAATTTTAGCAAGGTACAGGAATAAAAGGTCGTTTGTTCTATTTTTTAATTTTAGAATGTACCTCGTATATTTTTATGTTTAGTAAGTAATAATTTTCTGTTTAGGCAAGTCCTTGATGACTTTGTGAATGTTTTCATTTAAAAATTAATTTTATTTTTAATTAAATTTTTAGTGTAGATGGTTTTTACTTTTCCAATATCCATTGTAGAAATTGAAGAATAATAAATTTTATTATTTATTTTTTTATGAGAGTTTCTTTTTTTTACCTGTTGCCATGGTTGTAGCCATACTGAAATGCACTTTAAAATGAAAAACAAAATTTTCATATATACATATTAGGTGTATCTTGACAGAAAAAATTGTTGGTGTTGACATGTTGAATTCTGAAACACATCAAGGTTTATCTATGAGCATATTTTGGAGTTCTGGTATTTCCTCTCTTTATTTAAACCAATTTCATATGATTTTGTTTTATTTTCGCAGAGATAAAAACAGTTGGGTTAATCTGGGTTAATTTGGAGGCGTGTGGCTACAAGTGGAAAACACTAAGTAAAAAAAAATGATAAAACGCTAATGAAAATGATAGACTTAGTTTAAGATGTTTCTACTTATGGAATCCACTAAGTCATATCTTTATTATTTTTTTAATGTTTCCTAATCATTTTAAATACTTGAGCCTATTCTTCAGCGTTTTCCCAATGTCCTATTTATGGCTTTGTGTATTTAATTTGTAAACCCATGAATTGTTAACCTTAATATTTAAAAGCTCATACTTGATGGTTAAATTTGTCAAGTGGGTTTCCTTAGCATAGCTAATGTCGGGCAAATCACCTCTTTCCTCAACTGTTGTCTTAGGAACAATACAGTCTCTCCTGTGTAATGAACTCAAGACCCATTATGGCTTCATTTTTAGATGATTCTATCATTGTCCCATTAGAAAAAATATATTTCTGTATAAGATATAATGTAGATAAAATATTAACGACCCAAATACATAAACCTGCACTACTACAACCCGTGAACGGGTCTGTGGTTCAGTAGATGGTAGAGACTGTACTGTTTCGAGGACATCGGTTTTGCAGAGAGGTGCCCTATGATTTTTCCTAGATCACGGTCAACTGCCATATTTTTCCCCCTTATTTTGGGTACCTACTTTAAAGAGGCTGGGTGAGCCTCTGTAGTCCTAGATTACATATGATCTATCTCCGGCTGCTAACAGACAAAATAAAAGATTTGTCAGCTTGATTTGAACCAGAATTCGGTCACTCAGTGCCACTCCGCTTCGTCAACTACATATAATTAAAAACAAAAGGTAGATCTCTTTTTAAGAGTCCATATCTGTCTCCTCAAAGTATATTATTATGATCTAGAAAAATAAAATCGAAAAAAATAACATGAAAATTTACGTCACTCAATTTCGAATTCAATTTAATTAAGCAGTTGGAATTAATTAATTGGCAACTTAATCGAAAGAATCGATCACAATATCGAAACCGTTTAATTATCGAGTCAACGTTTAATTAAGTAACAAGATCGATAGTAAAGAAAAAAAAAAGAAATGATCTCGTTAGGATTCTACCTCGATTGCTTCCGCTTTTTTTTATTTTCTTTTTTTTTTATTTCTCCTTTAAGTGTTATTTACAGAGCCTTCGAGAAAATTTCCAGGTTCGGGTGGAACGAGATAAGGCGACACATCCTGCCCCACCCCCGAAGGATTCATTAAGGATAGAGAATGGAGCTTAGCGGCTGAATGTTAAATAAGCGATCCTTGTGAATGTAGAGAGGTCTCCTGAAAAGGACGAAAAGGACGAAGGGAAATCCCGGAGCGATAATGAGGTGCGACTAATGTAAGTTGCGCTTTTTCTCCCTCCGCCTCCTCAGGGCCTAAGTGTGCCAACAAAGGAGGGTTCATTTAGATAAGAGATGCTGAAGAGGCCGGGGAACAGAATGCGAAACGTCCCGCACTACGGCCGCTAGGAGGGCCTTTCACACACGCTACGCCTTCTTTTGCGCCCCTTTTGCGCTCCGGGCGCACATGCCCCGGGGGAATATGCGCTCCTATTCAACGCGCTCCTGTAATTATTCTTAAAGCGGGGTTATCAACTGTCAGCGCATTGTCTGTCAAGGCACTCCACTCACCTCAATCACTAGGAGGGATAAAACATGCATAAATATAAATATGAATATATAAATACAATATCAGGAATAAAATATTTACTATTTGAATAAAAAGGAGACATTTATTATTGTAAGATATTTAGTTTTATGAAGTGAAATTCTTTGGGCGTGTTTAGCGATTTTCGATAGGGGAAAAAATATGTGTTGAATGATAATAGTTGATCTTGTATATATATGTGGAAGAAAATGGTCCGGGTGGAGGTCAATAAATTTCTATTAAATAGCCAACGTTTCGACCCACATCGCAGGTCTTCTTCAGGCCTGCCATGGGGGAGGGGGTGGGCTATTTTGCTATGAGCTTTAAATTGCTATTTTGTATTGAGCTTGTGCAACCCATCATTTGTTTTGATTAATAAATTATGTTTGTAATATGTTTTGGGTTAGTCTCTTGACTGTACCTTATTTCCCATCCATTATTAAATAATAATTAAATTAGTATTTTCAGTAAAAACAAGCACTTGTTTTACTTACAACTAAATCTTTGGGTCCTTGTTACTATTCATAATGCTTAATTAATAATTTGATCAAAAAACCGTATGCTCAATTTGATTAGCACTTGATTATTGTTGATTAATGAATTTATAATGAAAAAATTGAAATTTCTGCCTTAATCCATGATAAAAGGGTATTTTATCTTAAATAGGATTTATCTATGTTAATATTAGCATCGCCTGCTCAATAATCCTGATCCTAAAAGATTAACTGCGCTTATGTTACAAACTACCCAGCTATTAATTGAATTACCCTACAATTGAGCGTATGGTTTTGAAGAGAACATGAAATCTATTAGCATTATTATGGTTATCCATTCATGAGTTTGTTTATCTCACCCGATAATGAGCACTTTAGTATACACAGAACTGGAGTAGCGTGCTGAAGTGCAGTTTGGATTGCAGCTCCTGTGTGCTTATTGATAATAAGTATACTTCGTTGTGGAGGTCATGAGAGGGGAATCTAAACTTCAAAAATTAATTACAATAACATATATAAAAGCTTCATACATGTAATAAATAATATTAAATATATATATATAGATATATCATTTGTTCATCCTTCAAAATTAGTGGTCAGGATTCTCACACATGTGAAAAGCTATAACTCCAGAAAGACAACTAGGTCCCTTTCTATTTTTTACAATAAAGATAAATAATTGATTAATACATTACATAATTAATAGTTATTATTCATATGATATTATAAAACATATGAAAAGGGGAAAAAGAGGCCTTAAATAAATATTAAGCAAGTGGAAAAATTGCAACAAAAAGCCCTTAAGTCTCCAAACTAAAACAGAAATTGAAAATATCTGCCCATTCAGGCATCCTCAGAAAGAGAATATCAGTAAAGAAAAACATTAATAATGCATCCAAGAAACATTCCACCACCTCCAAAGGCTCAAATGCAACTAATGAATCATAAGGAAGGTTACTGTACCCCAGCTGGATAAGGTTAGATAAAAAAAGCTGATAAATACTCCAGAAATTTGAAACTTCAATATACACTCACCAAACTTCAAAAACACATCAGGAAAATAAAATAAATAAATAATAGTAACAAATATCACAAAAACAAAAGATAAAAGCCCATATGAAAAAATGAAAGTAAAAGTGCAAGAAAAAAAGAACATTATCAAGAAACCAGTGGACTTATGGCTATTCCACAAAATATAACAATATTGAAAAGGGGAAGGTAAAAAGAGACGTTACATAAATGTTAAGCTAGTGGAAAAATTCCAACAAATATTGGAAATATTGTACAGATATTTTCAAATTCTGTTTTAGTTTGGAGACTTAAGCGCTTTTTGTTAGAATTTTTCCACTAGCTTATAATTACTTATGTTTAACTTTTTTTTTTGGCATGGTCATGTTTCCTTTCTGTAGATAACAAGATTTTCTATGGAGTCTTTTTGGGAAATAAATGTTCACATATTTTTAATTGAGGTTAGATTCAAAAAGCTTAAGAGTCATGAATTAGTTTACTCAATAGAGTAAACAAATATATTGATCACTATTCGGAAGAACATTTTCCAGCTATCAACATTTTGATGAAGAAATGCTGTGGTTATTCGACATGAAATTATTGGGTTCCAATACACCATTTTGTATTCCGGGCAAATATTATTGATCTCAACCATTTTTTATTAATTGTAGGCAGTATAGCTGTAAATGTTTTTATTAAAGTAGGTTCTAGTCGTTTCGTTGCATTTCTTAGTCTGAAAGTTCCGTTTCTTACGGAACGCTATGAAAGCAATAGGGAACCATGAATTAGCTATATCACGAGATTATTAAAATAAAACATTCTTTTTGAAATTTATCAAGTAGTAGTACGAAAGATATAATAGCATGAGATAAAGGCAAGTAGAGAAACTAACCCCGATAATAGTCGAATAACTAATTCAACTTAGAAGGTCACGAGGCCTTCTTTTCAAACGCCTTAGAGGATTATCAGAAAGTGAAGAGGTTGAAACTAGTTGGTTATGAGTGGAAATATAGTTTTTTATGAAAGGATTGATATCGGATTCGGGCCAAATTAGTTGCACATGTGATATTAAGGTCATTTTAGATTATTTTGTTCGTAAGAAAAGAGGAGCATTAAGGATTTTACGAAGGAATTTGGATTGTAAGGATTCATTACAAGAGGAATTCGATACCTCAGTGAAGCCCCATAGCTAATACTCCAAAAGTCCAAATAGGTCTTATATTTTTCATGTAAATGAGTCTTTTGTAATTAATTGAGAGATCGGAGCGTTTGTCTAGTAAATGTTGAAGTAGACTGAAGCTGTTTCTTGTCGTTTTAGTCCAATATGAGGATTCCAAATTAAACCTTTATCAACATGCATTCCTAAGTACCGGACTTATTCTATAGAAATCAGTGATGTGTTTTTGAACGACACAGGAGGACAGGAATTCATTTGTTTACGACGGAGAATAAAGGTGATTTGACGGGATTTGTGGTAATTTACTTTAATTCTCCAGTTTTATAAGATATAAGATTGAAGAGTATGGGATACAATAACTGAAAGGTATTATCGAAATACGTGGGAAGGATAGTATTAGGCTTGGCTGGGATGTCAGCTGTATAAAATTTGTAGAGGATTGGGCCAAGGATACTGCTGTGAGCAACACCAGCTGATTGACAAAAGAGGAGTGAATATATATTATTATACCTTACTTTGAATGACCTATTAGTGAGATAAAATTGGAGAAAGAGAAAATATGTAGGGATAGAAATCTACTAAGTTTGTAAAGCACTCCGGGGTGGGAGACTCGGTCCTGCAATTATAAATCGTAATTATGAGATGTTAAACATAAAAGTTGTAGTAGTAAAATATAAAATAAAAACAATTATAAAATTACGTTTGCTTTATAATCATCATTATTTATTACGAACGATGTTTACTTCATGGTATATGCTCGTTGCTCATTACTCCGTTTTACATGTTCATCATTTCAGATATTTACGATCCACTGTATAGTAAAAACTGCGCCTCTCATTAAAAGAAGGAATGTTTTTTTGTTTTGTTTTTCATTGAGAATGCCTAACGATGAAATAATAAAAGTATAAAAAAGGGTGGAAAAAGTAAAATATATCCCCGAAGGACGAAATGGAGGGGAAAAAAATGAAGGAAAATAAACAGAAAGGGAGATCCCGAATGTATAAAATGTTTAATGAAGAGGAAGATATAATTAATCGAGTGAGGAGTGGGGGAAATATTAATGGCCGGGATTAGTTTGTCCAACGGACGCTAGGGGGTGTTAATGATTTCGAAATTTGCATTCGCTTCTCTCTTAACATTGCCCCGAATTACATTTGCAAAGCCCTCCTTGTATTTTTTTTTTTTTTATATCATGAAAAGCAACTGTCTTATCTACTGAATTCTAAACAGATATAAGAGGCCCAAAAGCGTTTTAATGTAAATTCTTTTTATTTAAAAAAAATAAAATTAGATTGATTAAGTGAAATTAAAAATCATGTGCAATTTTCCAGAATAAAAAATATCGTTTAGTGGTTTGCTACCTACTTATCCAATTATTAATTTACGTGGTTTCACTGCTGAATAGTAATATTGAAGTTATAATTTTGATGTGAAAATGGTCGACTGGATATTAATTAGAAGAGTATGTAAAGTTTGAGGTGCAGTAAATCAAATTAACACAAAATAAGTTTGCCTTATTTTATTTTTCCGAACGTTTCGGCCTAATTTTTAGGCTATCATCAGAGCTCATAATAATACAGAGAAAGAAAATGTATATAAATAGTTCAATGCTAAATATATAACAGGCTACTTTAAACAGATACTCATCTTTTTTTTTTTTTTTTTTAATTTATTTATTGATATTTACAACTGTATATAAAAATACATCTAGTAAATATGCTAAGCGATACATAATGACATGTGAAAATGACAAGTAGAGCAACTACCCACTGGCAGTACTCAAATCATAAGTTCAACTAAGAAGTCACGGGGCCATCTTCTTTTCAGACGCCTCTGAGGATTATCGGGAATTGAAGAGGAAGCTAGGTTTAAAACTAGAGGTTTTGAGTGGAAATGAAGTTTGTTATGAAAGGATAGATAGCGGGTTCGGGCCAAATCAGCAACAAATGGGACATTAAGGTCGTTATGGATGATTTTATTCTTAACAAAATAAGGAGCATTGAGGATTTTACGAAGGATTTCGGATTGTAGGGATTGGATACGAGAGGAATTCGATAGCTTAGTGGAGCTTATACTCATCTTAATCTCTATATTCAGTTTTCACTCGCAGACATATGAGGTTCCAATTTATTAAGATGTAGATCCTCATATTTTTAAGAAATATGTATATTGCTTTATAATTTAATAATAAATGCTTATGTGTAACCATTCACTATGTCATATAAGATGTTCACCTAATATTTATTTATTCACATACGAGGTGTGGCTATTAAATAACAAGACTGACGTTGTAATAAAATGTTTATTTATTTTCTACATAATTACTTAGTATCACCTTCAATATAAAGCGCTTCTCTATCCCTACAACAATCCATGCGAATTTTCTATTGATGGAAACAGTGCTGGAAGTCATCTTCTGTCAGCTCCTTCAGGACGCGTGCCGCTTTCTCTCTTACAGCTTCCACGGACTCAAATCTCGTCCCTTTTAATGAATATTTCACCTTAGGGAACAGATAGAAGTCACATGGTGCAAGATCGGGTGAATAAGGTGGACGCTCTAACACTGGGATGCTTTACTGGGCGAGGAACCTCTTGACAGAAAACGCGGAATGAGCAGGCGCATTGTCTTGGTGGAGAACCCATCATTTGTCCTTCCACATTTCCGGTCGTTTTTTCCTTACTCTTTCATTTAGTTTTGCAAGTAGCTCAAGGCCGTAATATTGATTAATAGTTTGGCCTTCAGGAACCCAGTAAAGGTACACGATCTCATGATTATCGAAAAAAAAACAATCATTGCTTTAAATTTTGACTTGCTCATTCTAGCTTTTTTGGCTCTCGGTGAAGTTGGGGTATTCCAGTGCATGGATTGGCGCTTCGTTTCCGGATCATAAGTAAAAAACCACGTTTCATCACATGTTATTACCCTTTCCAATAAATCTGGGTAATTTTCAATGACATCCAATGTGCCAGTAAAAACATTTTTGTGAGCTGCTTGTGGTTCAAACGTCATTTTTCGCATGTTAAAATTCTCATGTAAAATTCGCCGTACACATTCTTTATCAATGCCTACAGTTTCAGCAATTGCACGAATACTTAATCGACGGTCGGACCGAATCAAATTACCCACTTTTTCCACATTGACATCTGTTTTTGACGTTAAAGGGCGACCTGGCCGCGAATCACCTTCAACGTCTTCTCGGTCATCTTTAAAACGCTTAAACCATTCAAAAACACGTGCCCGCGATATACATTCACTGTCATACACTTCTTTCAGTAAATTATAAGTTTTACCACCGGTTTTTTCAAGTTTAAAATGAAATTTCACAATAATTCGTTGCTCTACTACATATAAACAACAGTAACGCGAACGTAGGCTCTCACTTAACGGCATTGTTAACAGAAGTGAGACTAACTGCATACTAAAGTGAAAGGTTCACACCAAACAGATGTCAGTCAATGGCTGTTGGCGCATGCGTACTTGTTCCGCAGCAACGTCAGTCTCGTTATTTAATAGCCACACCTGGTATATATTATATATTTGTTTATAGATTCACTATGGACTACATTTGTTTCAACTGTTCTTTTCTTTTCTATCATAGCTCCTTTATTCGTTTTCCGTATTTTTGCCATCTTTTTTGTGCCCAAATGAAATATATATTCTATATTGTTATTTCATATTTAGTCCAATCCATCGTCAATATCGTATTAGTTCAGATTACTATATATTTTAATTATTTATTGTACTTATATATATTGTTTGAATTCACAGATACAAGATGTTCAAAAGCATTTTATGTAAATCCTCCTAATTATAAAAAACATGTTTTGTTGGAATAATTAATAATTAAAAAGTGTAAATTTTAAGAATATGATATATTTGTTCTGGATATTATCTTTTTTTCTATATATTAATTTACTTGATTAAATTATTAAAGACTTATTTATGTTACTGTTATAAGACCTATATGGACTTACGGAATTGAACTATGGGGCTCCACCAAACCATCAAATTCCTCTCGTATTCAATCCTTGCAATCCAAAATCCTTCGCAAAATCCTAAACGCTCCTTATTTTGTCACAAATAAAACCATCCATAATGACCTGAACGTTCCATATGTTACCGATTTAGCCCATTCCAGACACCTATCATTCCATAATAAACTTCAGCCCCATCCAAACCCACTAGTTTCCATCCTTGGATCCAATTCCATCTCGGGCAATCCTCCTTGGCGTCTGAAGATAAGATGGCCTCGGGACCTTCTATAATAGAAATGTAATTAGAGTGCTGCCAATGGGTAGTGCCTCTACACGCCCTTTCATGTATTTATTTATTGATACAGTGCTTGTACTAGATGTATATATTACAGTACAATTCAATGAAATAATTTTAAAAAAAATTATTAATATTATGATACATTATAATAATTATAATCATTCCTCTATTCCACTCAGTATGAGGTTAATATGATTATTATTTTACGAACAGTGTAAAATGGTCCGGGGACCATAAAATAAGAACGACTTGGTCAGTTGCAGTTGGACTCTTCATCGTTCTCCATTCAAGATGGTCTAAATATTAGGCCAAAACGTTGGCACAATGAAATGGGTCATTCTTATTATGTATAATTGATTTACTGCACCCCCTGACCATTTTACACTATTCTTAGAATTATTTACATTTAAATAAAATTCTACTTAATATATAAAAATTCAGTAATATTAGTACTCGCTTTAAAATATTTTTTTCATTAATTTAAAATTATTGTATCCTTTATAATGTTATACTTTATATCAATATGGACTGTTTTAGTCCGCGGTTGCGCAGAGAGGTGATTTGGTGGAGATCTTGCTCAATCACCAGATTTTTTTTTTATATTTACGGGCATCCTCTTTAAAGAATAAATGATTAATAATCAGTCACAGCCTAACTGAAACATAAAACCTTGTAATTAATAGAAAATTACTTAATTTTACTCATCCCTGTTAATTTTTTGTTTTTACTTTAAAAATTCTATATCAGGGTACTACTGATAGAAAGATGTTAGGAGTAAGTAAATAAATAATAAAAAAATAGTATAGGATTTTTTTTACTTTACTAGCCGAACAAGAATGTCAGAATTTTTTTTCTAAATTTTTTTTTCCATACGATGTATTTTATTATCAATGTATTTCGTCTATTAAAAAAAAATAATGCTTTATACAAATTTTTTTCTCTTAGTTAATCATTATACTTTTTCTAAGATCAAAATTGTTCGTTTTATATTGCTACTAACAATGATAATAATTGGTATTTATAATATACTTGTTCACAAAATAGGCTTGTTAGTCAAAATTCAACCGAGACCCGAATGAGGTGGAGTGATTTTATTTTAGCGTGCGTCGGAACCAGCTGTTGGCACGGCACGCCCGGTTTCATGTCCACGTCAAGTTTGGTCATTCTTCTCTTTATCGCGGTTGATAATAGAAATTAATTTAAAACAAAAATTATCTTTAGAATAAAATGTTTGAAATAATTAATAATAGAACCCCGAGGGAACCCGAAGGTTATAACGACACCACCAAACTTTAAACACGATGACCTTTAAGGCTGGCCGTTTAAAAGAATCCTCCTGCCTACTTTTCATTCTCAGAAATTGACCAATTGACCCGAGACAATTAATTTTTACTTATCTTACAACTACTTTACAATCACATCCCAAACGATGTGTCAACCATATTCTAATCGTAAATGTCACACAAGTAGCGTTATTATTATGAGATTTCTTCATCCTTTCATGGGTTTATATTCTATTTAATCTCATAGAATAACAAAATTATCGAGATAAAAAATAAAACAAAGCTGGCCAAAAGTCATTAGTTGGGAAACCTACACCATTATAATCCATGAAAGGCCTAGGGTTCAATGTACTTTACTTTTGTTATGTCAACGGTTATGCAAGGAAGTCCAAGATACACTCAACTACCAATGGTTTTCTCCCGATTATAGGGAATAGGTGAGCCGCAGGAAACTCTAGATTTCGCCACCATCGCATATCACGTCACGAGCGTGTCGAAAATGCTGACCTTAACTCTTAAGCTGTATTTAGTCATGTGGTTAAACTCAGCTAAAGAGATTTTGACTTACAAAAAAAGCTTGTTTGTCGGACAGGAGTGACCTGAGGTCAAGTGGTTAACATTATATCAATAGTTTTTCTTTTTATTTATATAATGAAGCTAAAAATCAACTGCCAAATTCTTCCCACAGTTAAAGAAACCCGTGTGACGTACTTTGACTATTACCTGTTAAATAGGGTCTAACTGTGTCTATTGGTTACCATTACAACCTACTAAGCCCAAACCGGGATCGTAGTCTAGGAGGTGGTCCTAGAATTTTTAAATGGTATTAAAAAATCCTCGGTTATGCCGTCCTCCGGAAGAGACGTTAAACGGGGGTCCCGAAACAATACGAGTTCAGGTACTCGTTAAAAACCCCTTTCCTAATTAAACCAAGATAGGCAAAGTTTAGAGCTCCCAATTATCGTCGTCCGATTAGCCTTAGTAGCGTAAAAGTGACGTTATATAAAAAACAACTCATCCATAGGCCGCTAGATGTCACCAGTATCACGCATCACATCATTAGCATGTTGAACATGTCGGCGACGTAAACTCTTAAGTTATTCCCATACCGAAAGTAGCTAAAGAAGTTTTCACTTAAAAAAAAAAAGTATACAATATAGAAAAATAAACATATAAAACAATAAAATAAATCAATTTTTGTTTAAGGGACAATAATGACTATCAACAAACAACCTTACGTGAAATCTTTAAATATCTTGGTCTCACAACCGACTCCTTCTCTCGGAATCTGTTCCCTGTGAGCGGAAAGGCGGCCCCCTGACCCCTCCAGACCTGACCCTAGTCCTCCTACACCGAAGGCACGTAGAATATCAATAGCGGAGAGGAATACATTACTCAAGGGCTCTAATGAGCGAGTACACCCACCCTATGTTAATGTTAATGCGCTCACATAACACAATGGATAATAACGCGCTCCGTTCTCTTACTATTAATACTCGGTCCCGATGTGAACAACATAAATCTGGAGAGCTCTAAGAGGTTGTTATCCGTCCGGGAAGTCTCCTTTAAGGTGTCT
The DNA here is from genome assembly GCA_964056705.1 of Troilus luridus. Taxonomy (NCBI): domain Eukaryota; kingdom Metazoa; phylum Arthropoda; class Insecta; order Hemiptera; family Pentatomidae; genus Troilus; species Troilus luridus. The sequence goes on along the minus strand of OZ057412.1, from coordinate 193,106,701 downwards.
CTTTGCTGGATTCCTCGAGTCTGTCTTCCTTCCAGCTTATTGCCCATTGAGTAGGCGGTCTGGTAAGTTATAGCGTCTCTGGCGACCTGATAATTTGTATGCTAGGATTGGTTTTACAACTAGCTTATTATTTAAAATAAACTAAACATGCTTGGAATAAATTCGTCTGGGAACTTAAACATTATATTCAAACCCACCAGTTTAAAACCTAGCTACTTCATCTATTCCGGTTAAAATAATATTTTCTAAAGCAGAATATAATTATACAATACATGTCGTTTCAGGCTACATCAACACTTACCAGATGAACGCTCTAAAAAAAAAAAAAAACCTGTGCTATGGGTTCAGTACTCAGACTATGTTTGTGGAGGGAGGTGATTTGTCAAATATCACTCTCAATCATCAGACTTTACCCCCTTATTTTGGGTACCAACTTAATTGTGGCTGGGTAACCAGGATGGTCCTAGATGCCATAGGAGGGATTTGAACCCAGGACCTTCGGCATGTCTACTCAGTACTCTACCACTGAGCCAATCTTATGGGGCATTAAGGTCATTATGGATGACTTTATTCGTAACAAAGTAAACCTCATTAAGAATTTTACGAAGGATTTTAAATTTTAAGGATTGAATACGAGAGGAATTCGATGGTATAGCGGAGCTCCATAATTCCACTCCCCTAGTCCAAATAGGTCATATAATATTCACGTATATGAGTCTTTTCGAATTAATTGGGAGCTTAGGACTTATTTCTAGTAACTGTTTCACGTCGCCTCAGTCTGGTATAAGGATACCAAGTTAAAAGTCTTTTAAAATAAAGATGTAAATAAATATGTTTGCAAAAAATACGACAAATGATACACAAAAAGAAATAATATAGATATTACTAAATAAGTTAATATGTTTGATAATATGATTTTTTGATGAATTAAGTTAGTAAGTATGTGTAACCTCCTGTTATTCATCTCTTCGACTCTATCGATCAACGAACGATGTTCATCACAGTTCTCGTTTTTTCTAGCCAGGGCATGTTATCTTGGGCTAAGCGAGCGCTCACCTTTGTAAGAAATGGATGACTACCTGGCGGCTCTCTAAATATCCGAACATCGATTTCCCCCAGGGACGGGGAGGTTAGGGTTCTGATAAGGTCAGCAGAAAGGTTGAGGACGAAACACTGATTAGAAATCAATGAATTAGCCAAGTCCTCATTTCCTATCTCAGGCCGTCTGGAAGAGTAAACATTAAATATCAAACCTTTTGAAAATGGAAAATATCAAAATCTCACATTTCATATTTGTTTACAATATGACACATATTAACATCTGAATGAATCAATAATATTTATATAAATGTAGTCCAAATAATGAAACACGGTAAAATTGACTGTCAGTGTACATGTTCAGATGTCGTGTATCACTCGCCAGCCTAAGTTAAGTAGGTAGAAACATGGCCAATCCGTTGGATCATGTTAATTAAATATAATATACTATGTGCTCGCCGTTTTAAGCTAGTTCAACGCTGTCTTGACAATTTCTCTAAGCTCCTAATTTATTACAAGACTCATATCATGGCTTCATATTATTGACGTTTCAGGCTACTTCAATTCTTACATAAAGAATGCTTTAAGCTCCCATCAAAGACTCATAAAATGACTAATATAAGACCTATTTGGACTTAAAGACTAGAGCTTTTGGGACTAAGCCATCGAATTCCTTTCATATCCAAACGTTACAATTCAAATTCCTTCGTAAACTCTTCAATGCTTCTTTGTTATGTAGACCTTGATGTCCTATTTTCTGATGATTTGTCCCAAACCCGATACCAGCCCTTTCATACTCTATTCCAACTACATATTTTCAAATCTAGCTTCCTCTCCAATTCCTGATAATCCTGGAGGGGTTTGAAAAAAAAAATGGCCTCGTGACCTACTTACTTACATCTGCTAATTGCGAACTACCAGTTAGTAGTTTCATTACACTGCATAATACCATTTCATTACGTATCATAATAAATAATATTCATTTAAATTTTAATAACTAATTTCTTTTTTTAATTAATGATATTTGAATTACTAAGAACTTGTAGGAAGACTTTAAAAATAAAATTTTAGTTTCTCAAATTCGAAAACTAAATCAAAAAGAGAAATAATAACCTGTATAACTACAGGCCGTGAACGGATCTGGGGTTCAGTACATGGTGGAGACTGTACTGTTTCATGGACAGCTGCTTTGAAAGGAGGTGATTTGTCCTAGATCACGACCAGATTTGCCCCTGATTTTGGGTACCCACTTTATTGAGGCTGGGTGACCCAAGAAAGGTCCTACATCCCATATGACACATCTCCGGCTGCTTACAGGCTAATTAAAAGTCTTACCTGCAAGGGGATTTGAACTAGGATATTCGGCATAGCAACTCCGCTACAAAAAGTAAATAGCCAACGTTTCGCTTATCCAGGTTACATACAATCTAATCAACACCGAAATCGAATATCGCATATCAAATTAAGTTGAGGTTGAAATTTATTGAGTGAAGTTGTAAACTGTAAAATTTAGAATTGAACTCATTTTGGAGAAATTTCGTCAAACAATGTAATGGAAACTTATGCATTTGTAGAATATCCATTCTTCCACTATCAGTTGAGTTAAGATGAGTTAGGGATATATAGCAGCAACCTATGCATCGAGCCATTCAATAGCCAATAACACTAATTATATTAATAATAATAATAATATGGAAAAATTAAGCGACTTCCGGTTTTAAAATTCTCAGTGAAACAATCCAAAATAATCGAATAGAAACAAAAGCCAACGAAAATAGATGCCATAAAATGGATACTGCATATTGCGACTCAAAATATTTATAACAAACAATTATACTATAATAAAACCAGAATGGTTCTATGGATCAGGCACACTTTGAACAGAAAGAGAGATATACTATAAATCAAACAATACTCTCATATTCACAGCGTTTCCAAGGCGGACATACTAAACAAATAATCGAATTTTATAAAAAAAAAAAATGAGTCAATCCAAAAATAATGAGATAGATTGGGAAAATAAAAAAAACATCTGACATTTGTAAGAATTAAATCAAACTATATCTAAAACTAGTTAAACTGAATATTCAAATTCAGTGGAAAGTTATAGAAATAATTCAAAGAAAATGCTAGAACAACGAGGTCTCGAGAGAGAAAGAAAGACTCCATAGTAAAGAATGTAAGAAGTATGGCCTGTATAATTCTTAGAAATAATGGCAACTACCTGCGTCGTCTTGATGGGTTCATTCGCAAATAATAATATAATATTTATAATTATTATAATAATTATTTTAATAATATTCCAGCAAATTATATACAGCTATATATTCATACCATTCATACTTCATCCTCCTAAAACATCTCTATAGTAGATTGTTTCCCAAAAACAAAAACAGAATCCTAGCTAATTAATTAGGTAATTATAAATCCTATTGTTTTCGGCGAACAAAGAACAATTCGTCCTTGTTCGTATTTGTTCTTCTCATTATTATATTCATTCGAAGGACAATGCACTGGACATAATGAACATTCGGAGCAGGAAATGGGACTGCTAGCTCATACAGCCATGTTAATGATTCGAAATAAGGAAATAAGATAAATCACAATGATATTGTACCAGGGGTGGTAGGTATAACCATGGATTGATAATAATTAAAGTCAGAATATCAATAGCAAACATAGGAAGGAGAAAAGCAACCCAAAACGCGACTTTCTCTTCCTAGAAATTCATATCTGGACATATCGCTCCTTCAAAAGAACAGCGTAATAAATCAATAACCCTAATTTTTCAATAAATGAATTTGAAAATTACAAATGATTAAAAGCATTCCCATTGTAATGATAGTATTGGATTGTATTGGATTGAAATCCTCTAATTCCACAATAAATTTTAGAAAAACGAACACTTCATAACAAACGACTCAAAATACAGAGACAGCCAAAAGTAATTGCACAAGCCAAATATTGGCTCTAAAGTTATATCGGAATGAAATAAAATTACACACCTTTTTCAATAGAAAAATCTTTTATTTAGTCAAGTTTTAAAGTGATAAATAATCAATTAAATAAAATATAAAAAAAACTGTACCACTACAAGCCATGAAGGGTCTGGGGCTCAGTAATAATAGAGACTGTACTGTTTTATGGACAACGGTTCAGCAAAGAGGTGACTTGTCCTAGGTCACGCTCAACCGTCAGATGTTTCCCCCTTATTTTGGGTACCCTATTTTTAAAATATTTTATAGAGGCTGGGTGGGCCCTAGATCCTATATGACCCATCTCCCGATGCAAACAGACTAAATAAAAGTCATTGGGCTGCAGCAGGATTTTAACCATGATTTCCGGCATGGCAACTCAGTGCTATACCACTGAGCCACTCCGCTCCCGATAATTAAATAAAACTGATCAATAAAAAAATATATATAGTGTGCAAAACATATCGGGAAATTGATTAAACCTTGGGCATCTGCTTTTATACAGTTCGTTATATTATTAAGAAATATGAAGAGACAGGAAACAGCAACAACAAGCCATGAAAAGGACGGCCAAATGTTTTGACACCCAGAGAGTGCAGGCACATAATTAAAGAGGCAACTAAAATCCATCAATTAGTTCTAGCAAATGGTAGATATGGAGGCTTGTTCTTCGAATAAGCAAGTAAGTGAGTCTTCTCTAAGAATAGCCCTTTATCAAGCAAATATGCACGGCAGGATACCAAGGAAGAAACCGTTTATCAGTTAACAGAAGAAAGAGATTTGAGTTTGCAAAAGAGTACATTAACAAACCTGTAGAATTTTGTAGGAAAGAAATTCGTTGACTGGTAGGTACTAATATAGGATGGAAATAGTTGGGGGTGCAGTCAAAAAAACACAGCAAATAAGTTGAAACCTATTATATTATATATTTGCCGACGTTTCGACCTACTGTATAGGTCATCTTCAGGGCTATGAGAAAACAGACAAAAACAGAATAGACTGTAAAAATACATAACATAGAGATACAGAAAACATAATATAATATAATAGGATGTTGATAGTTGGGGGTGCAGTCAAGAAAACACGCAAAAATAGGTGAAACTATTTTATTTTAAGTGCCGACGTTTCGACCTACTATGTAGGTCATCTTCAGGGCTATGAGAAAACAGACAAAAAACAGAATAGACTGTAAAAATACATAAAAAGAGGTACAGAAAAATTAGACAAAATGTAGAGATATAAAAAAGAATGATATATAATGAAAGGATATATGAAGGTATATGAATATATATATACATAATATATATATATAATAATGTATGTAGATATATGAATAAAGATGATTACATGGTAGATGGATAGAAAGGTGATAATGCAAAAACAAAGTACAAAGAGAGCAATGAAGTTAAACAGAAAAAAAAAAAAAAAAAAAAAATATAAAATGAAAAAGATATGAATATAATGAGTATGGACAATTTAGTATAATAAAGATAGAAATGTATTGCAAAGAAAACAATAGTATGAAAATAGACTCATGGGGAGTATCATAAGTGCAATGAGAGAACATGAATTAAAAATATGATACCTAATAATACATCGAGAAGAAAATATTATAGAACGTAAAGAAAAGGAATCTAATGTATGACGGGCCGGGAAGTGAAATATAAATAAAATTTTAAAAATATAAGTATCAGAAGTTATGTAAAGGTATAAATGTTATATAAAGGTATACACTATACATTGTATAACAGATGTTGTATCCTGGTATATCATCACTTTTAGCATCCATCATAGTTTTTAATTAAATATGTGAGAAAGAAATAGTTGACTGTGGGTACTATAATAGGATGTTGATAGTTGGGGGTGCAGTCAAGAAAACACGCAAAAATAGGTGAAACTATTTTATTTTAAGTGCCGACGTTTCGACACTACTATGTAGGTCATCTTCAGGGCTATGAGAAAACAGACAAAAAACAGAATAGACTGTAAAAATACATAAAAAGAGGTACAGAAAAATTAGACAATATGTAGAGATATAAAAAAGAATGATATATAATGAAAGGATATATGAAGGTATATGAATATATATATACATAATATATACATATAATAATGTATGTAGGTATATGAATAAAGATGATGACATGGTAGATGGATAGAAAGGTGATAATGCAAAAAAAACAAAGTACAAAGAGAGCATAAACAAAGTCCATACTCATTATATTCATATCTTTTTCATTTTATATTTTTTTTTTTTTTTTTTTTTTTCTGTTTAACTTCATTGCTCTCTTTGTACTTTGTTTTTGCATTATCACCTTTCTATCCATCTACCATGTAATCATCTTTATTCATATACCTACATACATTATTATATATATATATTATGTATATATATATTCATATACCTTCATATATCCTTTCATTATATATCATTCTTTTTTATATCTCTACATTTTGTCTAATTTTTCTGTACCTCTTTTTATGTATTTTTACAGTCTATTCTGTTTTTTGTCTGTTTTCTCATAGCCCTGAAGATGACCTACATAGTAGGTCGAAACGTCGGCACTTAAAATAAAATAGTTTCACCTATTTTTGCGTGTTTTCTTGACTGCACCCCCAACTATCAACATCCTATTATAGTACCCACAGTCAACTATTTCTTTCTCACATAATATAATATAGAGATATAGAAAAATTGAGCGAAAAAAGTGAAGGATATATGAATAAAGATGGTTACATAATATATGTATAGAAAGGTGATAATGCAAAACAAAATACAAAGAGAGAAATCAAGTTAAACAGAAAAAATAAAATGAAAAAGATATAAATATAATGAGTATGGAAAACATGGTTTAATAAAGATAGAATTGTATTGTAGAAAAAATATTGCAGAATTTTGGCAAAATGTTCTATTTAGCGACGAAAGCAAATTTAATATATTTGGGAGTGGATAAGGAAGTGTAGGAAGTACATTACTTTTGACTGCCACTGTAAGTTATTTATGACTGAAAAAATATATTTTAAAAACAGGGTTTCGGCTACTGCAACTACTTGAAAGGAGCAGAACTTAATTCTAATTACACCAAATATTTGTTTTCACAAGTAATTGTTGGCGTATTATTCTATTATTGAAGAGAAACTATATATAATACACACATATATATATATATATATATATATATATATATATATATATATATATATATATATATATATCAGTGAAGCAATACTCGTCGCCTACAAAAGCCATTATATGAAGATAAAGAAGAGGATCCACCAACGTCAAAATAGTGGACCTTATGACCAGGCACGAAAATCAGAACTGCTCAACCTAGAAGACTATAATCTATCCTAATTCACATAAACTAAACGTTGAATGCTCGTGTTAAGTTAGAATGTCCATATCCATGACAATTGATTCGGTAAGGTCTGATAAAATTTTCTTTCTATATATTACTGTTCGTTTTCGACTTCAAAGTAAGTCATAACTTACAGGTTATTTGAATGTTTTTAAGTTACACACTCCTTATGTATTCGCTCTATGGATCAAGTATTTCATTATTCTGAATATTATATTGAATACAATTTGAATCTTTAATATTTCAAACCACTGTTTAAATACTGAACCTTTGGTACTGATCTTTAAGTAACTGAATAAACCATCTTTAAGATTATTAAATATTTTTATTTGAGAATATGACCGGGAGTCGAACCAGGAAAGCTCAATTGGCAGAGCTCAGGCTAGTGACTTGGGCAACCCTGGTTCGAGTACCGGTCTTGGACATATCTTTTCTTTTCAAATAAAATTATTTAAAAATTAATACAATCAATAACGAATAAAATAAAATAAACATCTTTAAGATTACTTTGATTACAAAGCACTTTGATTCATTAATACTTTTACGGATCCCTTTGGTCTATACAAATACTTCAATTAAATCTAATTTTCTAATAGAAGTATTTGAAAATTACTAGTATGTTCAAAAACATAAATTTGGTTATTGGTACAGCAAAGCATTTCTTTTCTTTTTATGGTATTCAAAGCCTATTATTAACCATTTTAAAGCTTGAAACTCTTTAAGTTTAATTTATGTCAGTAATCCCATAATATTTCAAGTTCAAACATGATACAACTCAAAGTATTACCTTATTAAAAATTTAAAAAACATTAGAAATGCCGTTTCTGAATTAAAAAGTTTCAAACAATACAATTGCTACTGAAGGCTTCACTGCCAATTTTTGAGTTCTGACTTTGTTCTTTTGTAGAGAGATATACTTCTGAAATATTCTGAATCAATAAAACAAACTAGAAATATTCGCGATCAAAACGTTTAAGACAATGAATCAAGCACCTTTGTTCGTAAGTAACAAACTCAGCACTAAATAAATAAATACGCCAAAAGTCAAAGTTCTTGGATACTGAAAAAAAAAAAATGTCGATATATTAATAAGCTTCGATGCAATCATAACATCTGAAATACATATATATGTGTGTGTGTCTGTGTGTCATTATTTTCTTAAAATTTTTAAAGTGTTACAATCGTAACATCGTAGGAAATAGACCGAAAGATATCCTTTAATAAAATATTAAAACAATGTTTAACCTCTTTTGGCCATATCGAAGGGTCAAGGAATGACCTAGAATTAGTTTTGTAGCTATATATATTTTTTTTCATGTTGACTTACCGAATATATTTTTACCTTATCTTCCCAAAACTTTAATATCTGTTGACAACTAAAACAGTAACTACTTTACATTCCAATAATGCAGTGATTATAAAAATATTACAGTAAAGTACTTCATAACATTTTTGTTATTAAATATTTGTGGGATTCAACACCTTGAAAAATATGGTTTTCCTTGTTAAATTTATTTAAAATGGAAAAAAAATTCATTTAAGTAACAAATATATTAATTATACCTAATCTCATTTTTAATTTTCTTGTACTCTGTAAAGAAGATATTGTAATCATGAAATTAATACGAATTTTTGAAATCGATAATCAATCCCACCAATCTTGGATCGATTTAGACTAGTTTCGATCTAATTTATGAATATAAGTTCGTACAAATGATGTATATCTATTTCTTCTTATAAACTTGAAGATAAAGAATTCGTTATACCAATAGAGAAATGGATAAAATTTAAGACCTTCCATATTGGAAGGGGCATTTTATTTCTTTAAAAATTTGATATTAATGATTTGTGTTAATGTTTTAAATATCGTTAACTAATGATATGTATACAATAGATAATTATGTAAACTGGACCTGCTAGATGGCATTTAGTATAATACAAATATTTGTAAGTTATTAGTAATCTTGAGTTACTCATGTAGTCATGAGTTCAGCACGTGGTAGATTTGCAAGAATGTGGATTATCGGATATCCTGTTCAACCCCATGGTTTTACCCCCAATTAATAAAACTCAGTTTATAAATGCCGGGTTAACCCTAATAGGGTGTATAAATCTGATATTATTTTACTATTTTCATATGTTGTACAAAACACAACATTTCACAATATTGGAAGTATTCTTAAGTTATTAGTTATCGAAGTAATATTTATGATGAAGGTTATGTTAGGCTATAGGCAGGTTATGCAAGTTATTTTTAAATGGTAAATATTTGAATGGTTAATTATAAGAATGGTAAAAAATACCCAGACGATGCCCAATCAATGATTACACAAAATAACAATGACTTATAAATTAATAATATTTATATTCGTTATGGAAGTTTCCTAATTAAAAACCTGTTCAAATTCGTATTTAATTTTAAACTCTAGAACCATTCAGATATAAAAAACTCTCCTGTATAAAGAGCATATTAACTGAAATCGGTAAATTTAGTTTACCCCTTTCATTCATAATACTTATTTTTACTATCAAAAGCTTTAAGTATCTTTTTCAATTTATGGCCAGGCATCCTTTTCAATAAAACTCCATCATTTAAAAAGGCTATTAAATTGAATGGATATAATTAAAATATATTAACTTGAACATTCTAAATATACTCTTAATATTTTATATTAATTAACCAAAAAAAAAAAAAAGGAAGAATTACGTCCCTTACAGTTCATGAAAGAAGTTTTTTTCAAACTTTTGCGAAGTTTTTTTTATATTTTCATTTAGTCATAAAATATTAATTCTAGGTGTAGTTTCACTTTTTAAAATGATTTAAAATAAAGTCCTTATAATTAACCGAATGGAAATCAAGAGGAGGTTTAAACTTAATGAGAACCGCTCTTTAAATAAACAAAGTTTGCATATTGGAGTCATTTCTACATCTAAATGTTTCTTATATATACTTCTTTGAATATTAAAGCCCTACTTGTCTGATAGGTACTTCAGAATAAGACAAGAAGATGCATATTTTGGGCTCTATGAAATAAGTGCCGGTGTTCTGCAGGGTAGTATACTAGGCCCCAAACTCTTTCTAATATACACCGCCGATATCCCGGAAGTTGAAGAAGGCGTCATGGCCACTTTATCCGATGATACAGCTGTTCTTTCCATCGGAAATTACAATCAGGAAACCACAAGAAAATTAAAAATAACAATAGCCAGTATGCAAAGATGAACATCAAATTGGAAAATTAAATAAAACGAATCAAAATCTGTGCATGTTGATTTTACTAACAAAAAAATCAAATATCAACCAATAGCCATAAATAACAAAGTGATCCCGTATTTAAATCAGGCTAAATATCTTGGTATGACTCTGGATGAAAAACTCCGATGGAATGAACACGTTGAAAAAACTAATACAACTCAATTTGAGTTATGAAAAGTTATATTGGCTACTAGGCAGACAATCCACACCGTCTGTAATAAATAAAATATTAATCTATAACCAAGTCCTGAAGCCAATCTGGACTTATGGAATCCAGCTGAGGGAATGCACAAAGACTCCAACAGAACATTAATTCAAATATTTCAAAATAAAGTGTTAAGGGGCATCGTAAATGCACCTTGATACATCAGGAATGATGATCTCCACCGAGGAGGAGGTAATCAAAAAATTCGCCCAGACACATGAGGGTCGCGCTGCAAGACCACGTTAACGCCGAATCCGCTCATCTTCTCGACTTCAATGCACTGGCGAGAAGGCTAAAGAGAAGGAAGCCCCATGAACTAATATAAAGCTGTGTTTTATGTTCAGAGCTAGCGACATTTGAAACTCCTTAATCTTGAATAATTAAACTATATTACGTATATATGTTTTAAGTGTGTTGTTATTATTATTATTATCATTAGAAAGCAATTGCTAATAAGCTCGTACAGAGCTTGATTGTAATATAAATAAATTTAAAAAATATATAAAAAAATAATGTGGTTTGACTAGCTCTGTAGAAGATTCACATTTCTCCCAGATATTTTAAGGCAATATGTATGCATAGACTTTTTTTAAATAAAAACAAAGGGGCAAAGGCCTGTAAAATATTAGCTTCGTTAGCCAGCTGTTGTTCAGGTTTGTGGTGCGGCGAATTACAAGAAGGGAAACACCGGCGAACCTCAAAGCAGCAGGTAGGGAACCACCTGTTGCCAGGAGTCCGGGACCTCAAGGGGATGAAAATATGTTGATCGGTTGAGGAGGTCGTCAGTGAGGTTGATGGACTGTGAGACATGTATCTTATATGTAACAAGCAACTTTACTTAACTAAAGAAAAATATTGGAATAGAAAATAGAATAGAATAGAAAAATAATTGTATTCTGGGACCAGGTCCCGTAAGAATATCAGTTTTGTGAAAAATTAAAAGAATATAAATCTCTAAGAGGGATAGATTATAAACATGATACAATATTTACATAAGCACTTTAAAATTAAATATAAGCAAAAATATAAATTTTTTGGGCCTCCTTGGGCCTCCCATGACAAATCATCAAATCACCTACCTGCACAACTATTGTTCAAGAAATAGCACATTCTCTATCATGTACTGAACCCAAGACCCGCCATATTTTGTAGTGGTACAGAAAGAAATTCAATTAAATATATTAATAATAATAATGCTTTATTGACATCATAGTATGACAAAATCCTCCTCCTTAGGAGGTGAAATGGAGTTCAGTTCCAAAGTATAATTTGACAGAATAGTAAAAATATAAAATAAAATAACCAACACTCATCACCAACTACAAAAACAAAAAAACAGTTTTTTGTTTGTTTTCAATTAAATATAACATAATTTATTTTATTTTATTAGTTATTGATTTTATTAATTTTTAAATATTTTTATACAGGACCGGGATTCGAACCCGGTCACCCAGATCGCTAGTCTGGAACTCTACCAATTGAGCTATCCTGGCTCAATCAGGCTCGCTCCCCGGTCATGGCCATATCTTTTCTTTTCACTGATCCCATGTACCTGCGTTCTCGCAATTTGAGATGTATACGAAGGGAAGAATGTTCTTTGAACATTTGTTTAATTTGGATCTTGTTGACTTACGTCATTATATATTGTTATAATTTATATCATTATATTAGATATTGATTTTAATAATTTTTAAATATTTTTATTTGAAAAGAAAAAAATTAAATATAACAGATTAAATATACTTATATTTATCAAAACAAACCATTTTTTTAATACTCTATTTTCTTCTATTTTTCTATGATTACACCTCTATCAATTAATTATATATTACTAAACATATTTTTGTCTTTATGCAACTAATAGCGACTATGGAATAAGAAATAATAATCCGTTTGAATTAAACATAGAAACTCAGAAATTATTTTAAGGATAAAGTGCATTAGTATAAGTTTAAACAGCTAATAAATAGTTTAATATCAGGAATTATTGTATTCATATAAGATTAATATATACAAATACAGCAGATGTTACCAGAAAATGATTCGGCATTCATTTGATCAACAATAAAAAAGACAGAACTTAGAACAGGTGACGATACAATAGCAATGCGATAACAGACCATTAGCTAGGAATCTGAACAAAGAATACGAATCCATCTACCTGTTTCTATTACGTCTGTCCTTTGCCATTCCATTCCAATTAAAAAAAATAATAGAAATAAAAAATAATTTTACGATTCGATCGAAGCAAAGGTTACGTAAAAAAGCATGCCCTCTGCCGATGAAAAGATCTCCAAACAAAAGATAAACGTGGAATCATCCTGGCCATGAAATAGTGTCTTTGTCGGAATTGATTTACTTTCAATTTAGGATCTCTACTTTAGGATATTAATGGCCGTTTTAGTCCGAAGTTAAAGCTACAACATATTGCCTATGGCGAAGTATGATTTATCACACAAGATGCCTAGCAGGTGTTAGTGTACTGTCTGAAGTTAAGAGGGGTATTAGAATTTCATCTTACGAATTTTATATGATATACGATTTTACTAAAAATCTTCATGAAGAATCTTCACTAAGGCATATTTAATATATAATAATTATAACTGTACACAAAATATGATACTGTATAAATATTTAAAAAAAATTGAAACAAATATTCCATTCCTGGCTTCTTCAACACTCGGACGTCTAGTGACCCATCGTCGGACACCAATGACTTCCAGTCCTCCAGTATCCTATAATAATATCCCACTGACACCTATAGAACAGATCCGATACTTAGAACTACATATCGACAAATGTTCAATTTGGAGTCGTCATGCCAAACTGTAACGACATGAAACCGCTCGTCATTTTAATCAACTTCTACACTTACTAGACAAACGCTCTAAGCTCCCAATTAATAACAAAAGACTCATATACATGACCATTATAAGACCTATTTGGACTTATGGAGTAGAGCTTTAAGGCTCCACTAAGCCAACGAATTCCTCTTGTATTCAATCCTTACAATCCAAAATCCTTCGTAAAATCATCAATGCTCCTTGGTTTGTTACGAGTAAATGATCCATAATAACCTTAATGGCCCATTTACTACTTAATTAGCCCGAACACGATATAAATCCTTTCAAGACAAATTTCAAACCCACTAGTTTCAAACCAAGCTACCTCTTCAATTCCTGATAATCCTCCGAGATGTCTGAAAAGAAGATTGTCTAGTGACCTAAGTTGAATTTGTTATTCGAGTACTACCATTTGTTAGTTTCTCTACTTGCCCTTATCTCATGTTATTATATATCTCTCATTATATTTACTTGTTGTATTCTATTATATGGTTGTAAATTTCAATAAATAATTTTATGATTCTCTAAATTGGTATTATTAATTGAGGGAAAAACCTTACATTTTAGTGTGATTGTATTTACAGGTTACCTCCCTATACAATCATTGTCTTAGAAATCAAACAGTCTCTGTCATGTACTGAAACCTAGACCTTTTCATGGATTGTTGTCCCACACCCCATTTTTTAGTTATGTTTATGTTTCTATGTACATGTATTACCTACATATTTACCATAATAATTTAATGGGTGTATAAAAAAAATGACCGTTTCACCTTCCCCATGGAGAGATCATGGTGACTAACAGTATCTTTCGACACACCACACTCCCTGGCAAGTTTGCGAGTACTTGTGGAGGGATTTGACTCAACAGCTTCCTTCAGAACCTCAATATCCATTAATGGTCGCCCGGAGCCCTTCTTCCTTTCCAACGTCGTAGCTCCACAGCTAATTTTTTCAAACCAACGCCGTGCAGTGCGCTGGTCAAGGACACCATCCCCTTCATATTTAATAATTTCACGAGTTGCTTCAACGGCTGTGAATTTTTTATTCCAGTAATGTCTTAAAATTACGAGAATTTCGTAGGAAACTGTCATGTTTCTTCTTTGAAATAAATAACTAAACTGAGGTTTTTTTTGGAGAAGTCCAGTGTCAGTAAACAAGCTTAGAGACTGTTGGAAAATAATAAATATAATTAAAATATTTACAGACTTTTGAACTCTGGAATTTGATAAAACGCTCATTTTTTTTTTTTTTTTGTGCGCCCCGGTATATAGACTCTTTTATTTATATATTTTTGTTATTGTTTATTGATTGTACCAGCTAAAAATATTAAAGAAAAAGTAACATTTGTATATAAACTTTAATGTATTTTATAATTTATTAATCATAAAATGCATTCAAAATTTAAAAGGCTCAATGTCATGTTCAAGATAAGATATTGCTGTAGATAGCGGTCCCTCACCCAGCATCTTTTTCATTGATGCGGGTGTTTTCGGGCCCGTTCTGTTTACCATGTCCGTTCTAGTTTATTTGATTACCCCTATGGTTTATGTTTGTTTATAGTTTAAACTTTATTTAATTTTTTAATGTTCTAAATTTCTGAATGAAAGAAAAACTATTAAAGTCATTAAATGCTCTTGTAAGGGGAAAAACCTGGTATAAAAAAAATGATATATATATATATATATATATATATATATATATATATATATATATATATATATATATATATGTGTGTGTGTTTTTTAGAACAGTTCTGCTTATAAAAACAAACAATTATTTTTTCCAAAAATAATAAACTCCGTACCAATCTTTTAGGAGAAATAGCAAGCAAAACAGGTTTGAGAATCTCCGTAGAAAAAACCAAATTAATTACTAACATCAAGAACGCTCCAAAGTATTTGATAACAGATATTGGTCGAGTAGAAAAAGTAAAGAAATTCAAATATTTGGGAGAAGTAATCCAAGAAAATGGTTTAGAGAAATCTGCAATAGAAGAAAGGGTACACAAGTTGGAAAGAGCATTTGACATTACTAAGAATTTTTACAACAAAAGGTGCTTATCTAAAAATCTTAAAATAAGACACTACTCTATAGTTGTGAGACTAGAATGCCTATATGCGAGTGAGTGCTTAGTATTAACTATATAGTAGATAAACTTGAATTACTTGAAATTGAAAACCACAGAAGTATTGAATTAAGATCTAATGATGAAATATGTAGGAACGTAGAAAACATAACAGAAACGATAAGAAAAAGGAGACTATTATTTTTTGGACATTTTTTCCGAATGGATGACTCGAGATAAACAAAAAGGATACTCAAGTACTTTTGGGGGAAAAAGTCAAGAATTAGTTGGATTCGAGAGGTAAAGAAGGATTTGGAAATAAACAATATAAGGTAAGACGACACTACGGACAGGGAGATTTTTAGAAAGAAGATCTTGAGTATGGGAGGATTCCAGGGAAGAGTGAGGGGGAAACCTGGGGTGAGATGGTTGGAGGACAGAAAGAAACAGCATAGTGAAAGGATGAAGGAATATTGGAAGGGACGGCAGAGTGGACAGCCAAGTGGGAAGAATTGAAATTGGCATCAGGTGAAGAAGAAATTCCGTACCATTACAATCCATGAAGCGTCTTGGGTTATTATAGAAAGAAAATCATTTAAATAAAAATTGTTTAATATCTTCTAAAGAAACCCCATACTGAAAAAGTGGGAAGGGGGTTAAATAATTGATTATCTAAAAAAATACTTTAAATAATAATAAAATAGCTTGATATAACCTCCCTTGTACAAATAATAAAACTATTCATTTAATTGTACTACAGATACTTAATGTTTAGAAGAGCTACCTCGATATTATTCTAAAAACTAAAGTTCAGCTCAGCCCTTATTTTACAGGTCCGGTAATAAGAACCACTTGGAATCCTCATACTAGACTGAAACGACAAGAAACAGCTCGACGTTTCAGGCTACTTAAACATTTACTAGTCAAACGCTCTAAGCTCTCAATTACAAAAGACTCATATACATGGCAATCATTAGACTCATCTGGACTTAGAGAATAGAGCTTTGGGGCTCCACTAAACTAAATCCCTCTCGTATTCAATCCATACAATCCAAAATCCTTCGTAAAATCCTCAATGCTCCTTACATGTTTACGAACAAAGTAATCCATAATTACCTTAAAGTCTAATTTGTTGCTGATTTGGCCTAAATCCGATATCAATATTTTCATGACATACTTCATTCACACTTAAACCCACTAGTTTCAGACCTAGCGATCTTTTCAATTCCTGATAATCCTCCGAGGCTTCTGAAAGAATTGAAAGGCCTCATGACCTTTTAAGTTGAACTTGCTGTTTGAGTGCTACCACTCTGTAGTTTCTTTACTGGTCTTTTCATGTCAAAGTGTACCATTAATTCTATTTACTTGTATTAGTATAATACAGTTGTAAATTTTATTGAATAATAAGATTAAAAATAAAACACTCATTAGTGAATATTTTGCTTAAAATAAAATAATGAGCAATTTTTTATTTATTTTAGTTTGTTTTGAAGGTAAAAAAAAATTAGAGTTTACAGAAAAATTTCTTAGTCTTATTTCACAAAATTCTCTGTATTGAAATAATAGTGCTAAGATAAAATTATTTGAATCCAACGTAGAGAGCTTTATTTTAATAAATTAATTTAATACATTTAAATTGAAACGCAACACTATATTTTTTAAATATTTTTATTTGAAAAGAAAAGATATGTCCAGGACCGGGACTCGAACCTGAATATTCAAAGAACATTCTTCCCCTCGTATACATCGCAAATTGCGAGAACGCGGGGAAATGGGATCAGTGAAAAGAAAGGATAAGACCATGACCGGGGAGCGAGCCTGATAGACCCAGGATAGCTCAATTTGTAGAGTTGCAGACTAGCGATCTGGACCCGGGTTCGAGTACCGCTCCTGGACATATCTTTTCTTTTTAAATAAAAATATTTAAAAATTAATAAAATCAATAACTAATTTTTCAAATCAAAATCAAAAACTATATTTTTTGTGTGTCATAAAGTCATGAACATTGGATTTATTAAATTTTCAATTTTTTGTTCTTTTAATATTACATCAATAAACACATTTTTTTTCCCCCTTAAAGTAGTATCCTTGGCCCAATCTTTATACAGTTTATACAGCTGACATCCCAACTCATCCTAACACTATCCTTACCACGTATGCTGATGATACATGTGTATTATCAGCCAACACCAATCCAGTTATTGCACCTCGACAAACGATTAACCTGGAATCCTCATACTAGACTGAAAAGACAAGAAACCGCTCGACGTTTCACGCTACTTCAACACTTACTAGACAAACGCTCTAACCTCCCAATTAACTACAAAAGACTCATCTACATGACCATCATACCACCTATTCGGACTTGCGGAGTAGAGCTTTGGGGCTCCACTAAGCCATCGAATTCCTCTCGTATCCAATCCCTACAATCCAAAATCCTTCGTAAAATCCTCAACGCTCCTTATTTTGTTAAGAATAAAGTCATCCATAACGACCTTAATGTCCCATTTGTTGATGATTTTGCCCGAACCCGGTATCTATCCTTTCATAACAAACTTCATTCCCATTCAAACCACTCTACCCACTCTACTTGTCACTAGCTCATGTCATTATGTATCACATAGCCTATTTACTGGATGTATTTTTTAATACAGTTGTAAATATCAATAAATAAATTTTTTAAAAACACATTTTTTTAAATAATTTCATTTTAAAAGACAAATCGATAATATTGATAATGGGAAAAATGGCCCCGTGTGGTCTAGTGGTTGGCATAACAAACAACTATGCCCAAGATGGCGGAGTCGCAGCTCGACAGAACGGTGTACAAAATCTTTGGTTATGCCGGCCTTCGGAAGGGACTTATAATGGGGGTCCCTAGCCTGAACGATACCATGTACTTGTTAAAGATCCATATCCTATTCAAACTTAAATGGGCAATATTTAGGACTCCTACAGTAGCATTGTCTAATTAGCCATAACATGTCTAATTGAAAAAAAAAACATATAATGGAAGAAAAATGAAACGGCGTAATATAATCAACAAGTATTCTTTATTATCATATCTCTTATAGATTTTTATTTTATTGCATAAGGTAAAACAATTCTAATTATTATTATAAACTTGTTTTGTATTGGTTAGGTAGAAATTAGAAGTATATTGGGTACTGTTGGAAAAAAATGTAAGGTTACAAATATTGAGATTTATATGCTCTAGCTGTTGGAAGAATCTCTCTCACCCTCTCTCTCGCTCTCTCTCTCTCTCTCTCTCTCTCTCTCTCTCTCTCTCTCTCTCTCTCACTCTCTCTCTCTCTCTCTCTCTCTCTCTCGCATTATCTCTCTTCCCTCACTCCCACACCAGGATGTCATCGAGAGATGTACTCAAATGACTAACTTCATATCCATGTTGTGTTGGAACAGTTCATTAATATTGATGACGGCAGATGGCCTTTCGTCGCATATGCAAGTTATCTTCGGTGAATAACCTCTCGTCCAAACATAGTAATTATTTAATCAATAGGCAACATCTTCATTCATAGGTGCGTTTGTGACTGAAAATTATAATTTAACATTTATTTTAAAAATTGTAAAAAGATGAATGAATAATTAATTAGAAGATAATTATACAGCGCAAAGATGAATTACAAATATACAAATACAAAGATTATTATTTTCTCGAGTGTTTATATTATACGTATTTACGGCTAATGAAGCGTGGTCAATAAATATACAACTATATGTTGGTTTTAGATATTATTGCTCTCATACTCATGGTGGTGAAAAAAATGGTTATATGTGAATTCGTAATAAATCCATATCGACATAAAAAAAAAAACTTACAATTAACAACATGATAGAAAAGAGATTGAAGAGGGTGAGATTGTGGTGCATTTTCTTAACAAAAACTAGGCCTAAGTAGCTTTTCCACCTAATTTTATATGAAGGCCTGCATTGCGCTATTGTTAAACCATCACGCACGATTTGATGAATTCATTATTATTAGTTATTTAAATGATGATTTTTTAAATATATTAGAACGATTATTCATTCTAATGTATTTTGTATATATTGTATGGGTTTATCAACTTGGAATAAAATGAATTTAGATTGCTTACATTTTATATTGTAATTAGATCACTTTATTGTAGAGTGATAATCTTATCTTTTATATTACGTTTGAAACTGTTTATTTCATATAAAAACTAAAAAGTTAAAAAAACTGTACCACAACAAGCCTTCAAAGTTATTGGATGGTTAGGATTGGTTAGAGAGGTCACCCCCAAATGTGGGTACATATTGTATAAATACTCTACTTTATAATGAGCCCAGCATACAGCCAGCTTCAAATGCGGGCTTAAGAGATCAGATACGTAAGTAAGTACTTGTAATATAAATACAACTTTATTTTTTTTTAATTTTATTTATTGACCTTTAGCACTGTATAATAATGGGGGAGCGGAGTGGCTCAGTGGTATAGCACTGAGTTGCCATGCCGGAAATTCTGATTCAAATCCCGCTGCGGGCAAGACTTTATTAGTCAGTTTACAGCCGGAGATTGATCATATAGGATCTAAGGAACCTCCTGGGGCTCACCCAGCCTCTATAAAAAATTATTAAAATTGGGGGAAAATCTGGCGGTTGAGCGTGACCTAGGACGAGTCTCCTCCTTGCAGAACCATTGTCCATCAAACAGTACAGTCTCTACCATGTACTGAACCCCAGACCCGTTCACGGGTTGTAGTGGTATAGGTTTTTTTTAAAAATAATTATATAAGTAAATATATTGAGATGTACACAATGGCATGAGATTAACACAAATATAGAAACTATCCACAGGTAGTACTCAAATAAGAAATTCAACTTAATAAGATCTTCTTTTCAGGCGCTTTGGGGGATTATTGGGAGTAGAAGAGGAATCTAGGTTTAAAACTGGTGAGTTTGGGTGGGAATACAGTTTGTTAGGAAAGGATTGATATCAGGTTCGGCCTAAACAAATACATTATACGGAGTAGATGACTTTATTCGTAACATTGTAAGGAGCATTCAGGATTTTATGGAGGGTTTTTGATTGTGAGGATTGGATACGAGGGGAATTTGATGGCTTTATGGAGCCCTAAAGTTCTACTGTATATGCAACTTAAATGAGAAATCAATTATTATGTATTTTTTTTTTAATTGAATCCTATTATTAAAACAAATACTAACTTATTTTCCCCTATAATATGAACTAACTGGTTATGCAAAGATACAGTCCAGGCCAAAAACTTTCCCGAATACAAAAAGAACAGGCGGAAGGGAGAAATAATTACTGGCAAGACTGTTCTCCCACTCCCCTTTTCCCACCTCCCACTTGCCACTTGCCACCTCCCACGCTGTCATATTATTTAACTAATATATATGCTAATGACGTCGGATGAGATTAAATAGCCAGGACTCAGTTGAACTGACACCTACCGTTCGCCGATTACATTCCTCTGCCTCAGGTGTCTGTCAGCTGTTAGGAGCCAGGTCTATTCTGCCTTACGGCCTTGGCTCGCGACCTAGAGTATTTATCATGCAGTTATAAGAAGAATATTATTATTTTATAGACTAGAATAGAAAAATTAACTTTATTGTTGGCCTAATTCCATTTAGAACAACAAACAGAAGAAAAAAAAAAAAGGTATTGAAAAATATTAGTTGACCTTATGTATGAAGAAGAAAATGGTCCGGGTGGAGATCAGAAATAATTCTCATAAATAATAGGATCTATTTATTTGAAAGCTAACGTTTCGACACAGATTCCAGGTCTTCTTCAAGGATAAATATAGAATAGTAACTTTACTCTGGGACTTAGTCCCATAACAAACATGAACAGAAAAATAAACATAATATTTATCTGGCCAGAAGGCTACATCATACAAATCATAAAAAAATGATAATAAATAAGTAAATAAAAGTACGAATCCTGACAAGATATTAAGCGATATTTATATTTTTAAAAAATTTTAAAATATTATAGTAATAACATTTAATTTAATAAACATTTTTATTCTTATAAATTTTTCAGAAGAGAAATCTTAGTAAATTATGTAGGAATGTCTGAAACCCTAAACCGCTCCATAAAAATTAACACCAATTATTAATCTACGAACAGGGGTAATTTGTACTCGGAGAATGTTGAAACTCTGATATACGGGCGAAGGACCTGATATTTCTTACACACGGATACCAGAGATCTACCCGATATCAAATGTACTGTTGAAAGAATAAAGAAAATAAAATAAAATAAAGACAATCTATTTATAGGCGGCTGTGTCGGAAATATGATTTCTGTCGGAATAATACAAGAAGGGCGCCTTGTCGGAGGCGATGAATCGTTTGAGGACGGACAAAACAAGAAGTCGATGGCCGAAATGGATCACGCCTTCTGGAAGTCGTTTATAACCCCACTCTTCCTCGAGTCGGTTAGTCTTCAGTAGTCTCATGTCTTCGGACACGCTCTTCATAGCTTCATCCTTATTCTTATATTTATTCCTCTTGTTCCTTTTCTCCTTCTTGCCCGCCGCTTCCTCCCGGTGTCACCTGTTGCGCAATCATCTGCCCACGGCAAAAACCGTCCCTAATTCTTCGGTCTCGAAGGCCGTGTCCAATTCCACAACGGGTGAGTTACGATTTCGACAACTACCTGCGAGTCTCTGTTACCACTTGACATATGGTGGTCGCTCTCCAGCCGGCCATATAATTTCTTGTACTTTTTACAGCAGGTGTATCTATTATTTCACTCCTTATTATTTCTGTCATGTTATGAATAATTATAAATGAACATTGAAAAAACCCATAATACTAATCATAAAACTTTTAGCAAACTAGAAAAGTGAAAGATGATGGCACTGATCACTGCTTGTAAGGGTCAATCCATGAATATTTGGCAACTCTTTGTCTTCGGACCCTTTCACTTATTTAGTTAAATAAAACCTCACTTAAAAAAAATAATGCTAATTCAGTTAATTAAGCATATTTCTTTCTAAAAAAAAAAAACCTGTACCACTACAACCCTTGAAGGGTCTGGGGTTCAGTACATGGTAGAGACTGTACTGTTTCAATCACAAGGAGGTGACTTGTCCTAGGTCACGCTCGACCGCCAGATTTCCCCCCCCCCCTTATTTTGGGTACCCTTTTCTTTCTATAGATATGCATAAATGTATAAAAAAAAAAAAAGATCATACTTTTATTCAAAATCCAACATTACAATGGTCAAAATATCAGCCCCTAGCTATGTCCATTCATTAAAAGTTAGTATTCGGGGCCCTAAATGTTTTAATCCACTAACTTAATAAGTTTTAAACGATATAAGGTCTAATAAACATAAAATAATTCATCTGAACTCAAACATTTTATTAGAATTTTCAATGAAATAAATAAATAAATCTGTTTAAAAGTTGGCAACAGAAAGAAAATACGGATGTCGGACATATTGTTTACGCGTCGAGTTTAGGACGTACACGTGTTTTGTCACTGTGACAGGCCCCAGGTAAGTAATTTTATTAAAAATAATATAGTATATTCGTTGATTCTTTAATCATTACAATTAATTTGTTTCTTCTTTTCGATTGATGACAATAGATATAGAATTATTTAGTTTTAAAAAAGTGTGTTCTTAATGTTTTGTTGAAATCGTCAGTCCTATGCTATGATTGTGACTAGGGACTGAAGAACTAGTTAGTTCATTGAGCCTGCATTAAAAGTCAAACTATATTTTTTTTGTTATGTGACGTGTTAAATCAATTAAATTTTTCTAGATATGCCACCGCCTAGGAAAAGACAAAACATTGTCGAAGGAAGAAATAGCCTAAAAAAGTCCATTGCTGCAAAGGCTCGATTACTGAAGCTCAACACAAGAAGAAAGACTGAAGTATTTAAAAAAATAAAGAGTTCTCAATCAGTCCCTAGGCATACTCTTCAGTCCCTGGCTGCCTAAATTTTTAAAATCCTTAATTTCTCGTAAAATACTAGATCAAGTGACTGGCCCTTTTAAATACGATATACTTATTTAATTATCTATCATATACACGACATGAAGATCTGTTTGGATTTAATTATTATGCAGACAAAAAAGTTCATAAATCACCCTATTTTGACCCGTAAGCTTTCATAGATTAGTATCTAATTCAAAACCCGTACGATCCGATTATGAAATCTTCACACCTACTACTCGAATTATTGATTGAGTAATTGAGCGCAATTCCTCATATTTTACGCAATATCTTTGAATATTGCTGTAAATAAAAATAAATATGCATTTTTATTTACAGGAGTGTGTAGAACATGGAGTAATCCGGGCCTGTATGATGGTGGTACCCTGAATTGGGGGGGGGGGGAGTCTGGTGGTCGAATGTGATATCGGCCGAATCACCTGCCTGCACAATCGTTCATTAAAACCGTGAGCCCAAAAGCCTTCTTGGGTTATGGTGCTACAGCTAATTTTTATTTCTATCATTTTTAATCATTAATGCTAATAATAAAATTAAATAAATAATCAAATGACATGCATGATTGTAACGACCCTTACCAAATATGTTGAAAAACCTGGATACGATGATTAGTGAATGATTTATTTCATTCACAGATATATATATATAAAAAAAAAAATTTTGCTACTGCAACCTGAAGGGTTTTGGTTTCAGTACATTGTTGAGACTGTACTGTTTCTTAACAATGGCAATGCAGGAAGGTTATTGGTCCTGAATCAAGCTCAACCGCCGGGTTTTCCCCAATTAAGAGTACACCTTTATAGAGGTTGGTTGAGCATCAGGAAGGTCTCCACGTTCACATAAAATATCTCCGACTGTTAACAGATTAAATAAATTATTTTTAATAGCAGAATTATATATATTTGTTTACTATTTTTTTATTTAAACCATAAAGAATGAGGAAAGTCAGATGAGAGAAAATGCTAATACAACTTAGTAGCAAACAGTAAACACAACTTTAGCTTTGCAGCAATCTATAGTCAGGATATCTGTATACAGATTTCGACATAGAGCTCTAACCTAGAAGAAGTTTGTGTAGGTTTGTCGCTCTATTTCGTTGAAGAATTCCATTTACATCTTACTAGATTTCAAAATTTAGTTCCGAATTGACGCTACCGCTTTAAAATATTCATTCACCTCAAGACGGATGATGGAGGAATCTTTTCGAAATGCCAACTCGGAATCCATAATTCATGGATGAGCTCGTCCCATGAATCGGCTCATTTGAATATGATTATGCTAATGAAATTAATTGAAGCGATGGAGGACTCTTGTGATTAGCCCCAGCATCTTATGCTAATGTATCAACCTCGGATGAAAGAAATGGCCTAGCCTTCTGAGAGGTGTTGGGTTTCCTAACTCGATGGAGCTAGTCGATGGCTTCGGAATATCAACAACTTAATAATGTCGTTCTCCTAGCTTCTTTCCCTTGAACATACCTGAGAGACAGAATATTAGGTGTCAGTCAATGGGGTTGACAAGTGCTTTCAAGATGATCCTGATTCCGACATAGGTGAAAAAAAAGCTGTTGGAATCTGAAAAAAAAAAGTGAATGGACAAATCGTTCCAATGGCTCAAAAAATAAAAATAATGATAAAAAATAAACCATACTACTCTGGTTTGTAAAACCTTGTTTTAAAATTGTATTTATTAAAGGGACGGATATATAACGCTAAGGAGCGGGGCGGCTCAGTGGTAGAGCACTGTGTTGCCATGCCGGAAATCCTGGTTCAATTCCCGCTGCAGGCAAGACTATAATTTAGTCTGTATGCAGCCGGAGATGGATCATATGGGGCTAGGGCCCTCCTGGGGACAAATCTGGCTGTTGAGCGTGATCTTGGTCGTCACCTCCTTGCAGAACCGTTTTCCATGAAACAGTACAGCCTCTACCATGTACTAAACCCCATACCAGTTCACGAGTTATAGTGGTACAGGATTTTGGTATATATAACGCTCTTTAAAAATAACAACATTATATAACTCAAAAATGCCAAATTTTGAGGTTTGTCGTTCTTATGAAGGAGCAAGTAAATAAAATAAAAAAAACTATTATCTGAAAAGTAAAAACGTTTAAGAAAGAATTAGGAACAAATGCATAAACCCAAGAAACTATATATTATATTATTTCCATAGAAAGTAAATTTAAACTTTATTTCGACTTTTGAGGTACCTGTATCTTTAATGCTGGTAAAGCCCTACATTTTAGTAAACAGTGGTATACGTTAAGTTATGTACCGAAGAATTGTGTTTATTTATAATCACAAACTGATCGTCATAGTGGTTACTATATTGCTCCTTCAAAAGGAAAAGGACATACCCCCAAAAATTGGAATGTTTGAGTTAAACTTTCTGTAAGAATTGTATTAGTTGAAGTTTTTAATTTAACACAGCATATCAGATATTCCACTTCCAATTTTTTTTTAATCCAATATTTCAATATTTTAACCTGAGCGTTTATGGGAACAATGCCATAAGTCGAAATCAAAACAGTTTCAAGCTTTAAGATTTTTCTAGTCGTTAATAAAAGACTTTTAATTCCATCATTACAATTAATAAAATTATTTTATATTGCTTTTAAACTAAAGCGTTGATGGCTAATCGGTTTTACGCCTCAATTTTAAAACAACCAAGCAGCCAACCAATACCCAATTATTTTTAACTCACATGGAACTTTCAAATAGCTCTATTGAAAAATTAGGTTGTTTGAGTTATGACATTGTTCTTTTTAATGAGCGATGTGTCTAATAGTATTTATTTTTTTCGTTTCACCCTCTTTGGGGTACGTTGGATCGATAATTTCTTTGTGTGTTGTTGTTTTCTTAGTACCCAGTATTTCTTCATTCCTTCTGATCTTCTTTTTCTCTTTGCGTCCGAAATGATGGGTTTGAATTTTTGTGTAGATTTGTCTTGGAACCTTATGTTTCCATCTTTAGTGATTAATTTAGCTGTTCGATTAATTGGCGAATTTTCTGAAATCTTTAATTCTGCTAGATCTTTCTCAGTTTCTTTAAACCAGTTGGGTTTTATTTTGTGGTTACGGAAAAAGTAAAGATTTGTTTAATCTGCTAGGGTTCATACTGAGAAGATGACCATAAAAGTTTGTTCTCCTTTTTCGCATAGTATCTGGAAGTTTTTCAATTTTCTTGTACAAAGTTTCATGCTTGATGTACACTATCTTATTATTTTGAAATTTTGTTCCTATGATTTTCCTTAAAATTTCCCTTTCCTTTAGCTCAAGTTTCTCCATTTGACCTTTGAAGTTCACGTTTAGTGTTTCTGCTGCATATAGTGCTTCTGGCTTAATCACTGTCTTGTAGTGTGTAATTTTGGATCCCAAGGAAAGAGATTTTTTGTTTTATGTATCTTTTGTTAGTTGGAAGCCCAGTTCAAGCTTATTTTTTTGAATTCCATTGCTTTGCTTTCCCCAGCATTCCAACTAATCCATTCTCCGAGATATTTGAATTATTTTACTATTTCAATCTTTTGTTCTTGGACTTTAAAAGTTTTACGAGGGTGTTTGATGTTGTTAGTTTTTTCGAAGGAGATCTGAAGACCTATATTAGCTGCTTGTTTCTTTAGTTCAAGGATTTGCTCCTGTGCTTCTTCCATTGTTTCAGCAAACAAGGCCATGTCATCTGCAAAAGCAATCCAATTTATTTTAAGGTTCTTCTTTTTGGAACCCAATCTTATACTCCTGTCGAACCCCCGTTTTTATTTTGAAGGGCTCCGATAGTTCACCCATGAATTTAAGTTTCGAAAATGTACTTGTAACGGTCGCTTTTATTATATTAGTTGTTTTCTTATCCAGACCCATTTCTTCCAGGACTGATAATAGAGTTTCCCTATCAATCAAGTCATATGCTTTTTTTTTTAAATCAATGAAGGAGATGTCATACGTCTTTGCCCTTGATTTTTGGTATGACATAATGTTTTTGAGGTTTAGTATTTGTTCTGAGCATGACCTACCCTTTCTATAACCTCCCTGGTATTCCCCGATTTGCGGGTCCGATTGCGGCTATTCAAAAGTCTAATGGTATATTATACATCTATTATTTTTGTAAATTTAATTTCAATAATTTATTTTGAACTCTATTCATTTATATTAGTCCGAAGCGCAAGTGGGAGGATTGCTTGATGAGGGTAATCTTACGGGTTCGGGCTTGTGAGGTAGTCCTTAAACATCATTGGCACTACAACCCGATTAGCGAGTCTCCTCCCCCACCAATCCGTAAACGGTAATTTGTTGATCATCTTCGAGATTTTGGGTTCGCTAAGCTATTTATTGTTAATGATAGACCTATTCAAAATAGGACTATTTTCAGATACGCTTTACTTTCAAGAATGGAATTTAACAAAGGGAATAAAAAAAATATATATAAAAGCTCATTAAATTATAAAAACACAACTTGGGTGCGTTGAATAATTGCTAATAAAATACTTTTCGATTTCACTTATCTAAGTACTTATACAAGGCTGTAAAAGGATTCGATGTGTAAATAAAAAATAAAAATCACCTGTACGCTTCAGAAAATTTACGACGCAGTATAATCGATATTAGCAGGGACAGGAGCGAGCTATAATAAAAAGGCCATATCGATATATAAGAGACGGCCTATAGATTCCATTAGCCAAGAACAAACGGGAAGATAACAGAACCGGTGCTAACTCAACTCTAATCTCTTAGGGGCCTTTTAATCAAAGAGCTGTCCGTGTTTTCGGCACCCCGAGAGCTAAAGCACTTTCCCTGTTCTTCGGAGTAATGTATGCCCTCCCTGGCGGCGATTTGCATAGCTTTGGGGGTGGGGGATAGTCAGGTTAGGGGGGAGTTGCCGATGTTGGAGGCCGTCGGGTCTCCTGGTCCGATGTACGGAGTTCTGGCTATGAGGATGTCGATTACAAGCCACAAAATGGGTTGTAGCTGAGGATTGTAAGTTTACTTAAAGAAATTAATAGAATAAAATGGAAAACTAATCTTAATCCTCGGTCTCTTAATACGCTAATAATAATAGCCATAATGAATCATTCCATAGCGTACCAATCGCTTCTTACAAAATTTCATACACATATGACCCCCCCAAACCTAAATTCGTAAGATCGCGAGTTTTATATTAAAATTCGGTATTCCAAATTGTATCTACAAAAAACCTATACCACTACAACCCGTAAACGGGACTGGGGCTCAATACATGGTAGAGACTGTACTGTTTCAAGGAAAACGGTGTGCAAGTAGATGATTTGTCCTTGATCACGCTCAACCTCCAGAATTTTCCTCCTTATTGGGTACCCACTTTATATGGTTAAATGAGTCCCAGGAGGGACCTCGATCCCGCAATGTCCATCTTCGGGCGCTTACAGATTAAGTGTTGCAGCACATCCCAGCAGCGGGATTTGATCCAAGATTTCAGCAAGGGATCCTCAGTCTCAACTACTGAGCCGTTCCACTCCCAACGTACTAAACACCAGAGCCGAAAAAATTACGAAAAAACAGGAACGAGCTATAGAGTTGAAATCACATTATCATTTGGAAATTGTCCTTATAGCTTCAATAGTCATTTCATCGACTATTGAGTTATTCATCTGTATCATATTGAAAAGGACAATGGAGGGTACAGAAGACCTTGGCCTCCATTTGGAAAAATTGAAACTGGAACAATAGGCAGTTCTGATGGACACCTGTGGAATAGTGAGACATTTTTTAAATCAGTAAAATATTTTGCATTTTAATATAATTTTGAATTTCGGGATATGGATTTGGTCAAAGAAAAATCTGTAAAAAGCATAATAAAGAGCATAAGAAATAATAATTATAAAATGTATAAAAATTAATAATAATAAAATGGATAAAAAATAATAATAAAATGAATATGCAATCATAATAATACATGCATATACCCAGTGTATAAGCTACCCAAAGGCTCGTGCCTATAACACCAATTTCAACTAACAAAATTTAATCCACATAATTAAATTTGTATTATGACAATACCATATTTAATATACAACAACATAATTCTTCTTCCCACGGCGTTGTTGTCTTTGGAGGACCAAGGGTTCTTCCATAATTTCCTTTACTTTGACCGATCTTCCACGGATCTTCTCCGTGTTCTCGCCCCCAGGAGAACAAGGTCACGACCTCGTCCTCACAGGGCTGCATCTTCCTCTTTTTCCCTTTCCATTCAGCATTCCTCCAGAATCAGCTTTGAGAGCTTTTGTTTATCCATTCTATGTACCCTTATGTGATCAGTAACATGCCTAAATCCTCCGTTTTTTTTCTTTTCTTTACAGAAATAATTTAAATTTATTTTTCTATCATAATATAAGCAAATATAAGATCCAAATCAGTTAAATATTGTACATAAATTATATTTACATTTTAGAGATGACAAAGTTTATAAGTTATAAAAATTGTAACTATCAATAGTTAGTGTTAAAATTTAAGATAGTCACTATAGCTCAATTCAACCAATAATGTGTTTCATTTTTTATTTATTGTTATAATTTTTAAATATATTATTTGAAAATAAAAAATATGTCCAGGTCAGGAACTCGAACCCGGATCGCCCACGTATCTAACGTGGTGCTCTCCCAACTGAGCTAACCTGGCTGGCTTCTCGGTCAGACATCCTTTCTTTTCACTGATCCCATATCACCGTGTTCTCGCACTTAGCGATGTATACAAGGGGAAGAATGTTCATTGGACATTACTTTAAATAGTGTCTTATTGACTTACGCCATTATATAATTATAGTTAGATAAGAAATTCGTTGACTGTAAGTACTAATGGAAAATGGAAATAGTTGGGGGTAATAGAGTATCGGTCAGACACATTCCTTTCTTTTCACTGGTCCCATTTCCCCGTGTGAAAAAAGTAACTGAAAAAACGAGTTACTTTTTGCACCGAGTAGCCACACCTATTGGCCCTGAAGATGACCTACAGAGTAGGTCGAAACGTTGGCACACATAAAATATAATAAGTTTCCACTTATTTATTATGTAAAGTTTTTACTGCACCCCCAACTATTTCCATCTTCCATATATTATTATAATTTATTTTATTTCATTTTTTATTCATTGTTATAATTTTAAAATATTTTATTTGAAAAATAAAGTAATGTTCAATGAACATTCTCCCCCTTGTATACTTCGTAAATTGTGAGAACACGGGGAAATGGGATCATTGAAAAGAAAGGATGTGTCTGAACGAGAACCGAACCAGATTAGCTCAGTTGGGAGACCACCACGCTAGAGACGTGGGAGACCCGGGTTCGAGTCCCGGTCCTGGACATATCTTATCTTTTCAAATAAAATATTTAATGATGTATTTCCTTTAATGATCTGTTTATAGAAGATAGCACGGTGACAGAGGAGGAAGAAAATATCAAATGCGCCTACAATTTGAATTTTTTATTCGTTTCTCGAAAATGTTTTTAATTTTTATTTAGTCATTTATAAGCAAAAATAAGATCCATGTTATTATAATTGTATCTTTTATGATTTGTATGACAAAATACTGTCGCAATTTCTGGCTACTAACTAAACAAACGCTCTTAGATCCCAATTAATTGCAAAAGACTCATATACAAAAATCATGCTTATTACAAAACCTATTTGGATTACAGAGTATAAGTTTTGGGATCCACTAAGCAATTGAATTTCTCTCTGATGCAATACTTCCAATCCAAAAACCTTCTTAACATCCTCAATTCTCCTTACTTAGTTACGAACAAAATCATCGATTATGACCTATTTGTTACTGGTTTGGCCCGAACGCGATATCAATTCTTTCATGAACAATTAAAGATTTATTTTCAGTCAAACTCGCTTGTTTCAAACCTAGGAATCTATTGAAACCTCGATAATCCTCCGAGGTGTCTGATAAGAAGATGGCCTCGTGCCCTTCTAAGCTAAATTTGTTATTTTAGTACTACCGATGGGTAGTTTATTTATATGCCTTTATTACTATAAATACTTATATTATTTTAAAACAGCATTAAATTTCAATAAAAAATTGAAAATTGTATATTTTCGAGAAAAAAAAATTCGGAGGGGGAAATGAGTAGAAAATGGTCCGAGGGGACGTCAGAGAAATAATTTCTGAAATAGAGTTGAATTATTTAAGAAAGTATTACTCTGTCCTCTATTTTAACCATTTTCTTCCCCATTTTTAGAAATGGCAATCGATTGTTGTAAAACTAAACAGAAAGCTAATCAAAGAAATTAATGGGGTTTTTTATCCACTAATAAACCGGGCGACAGAGGAGGTGGACAAATATCGTTTCCGCCTCCAATTTGAATATTTTATCGATAGTGGGTAGCTATCGAACAATGGCCGAGTCGATAGCCGCTTCATTAGAGTCAGTTTAATTCGGCCATTATCGCAGGAGATTTTAATAGCTCGCTCGGGGAACGTCTTGTTCAATGGAGGAGACTAGTTAGCTCGATAATGGCGGCTTTACGAGGGTACGAAGCCCTTCTTCGGTCCCGCCAAGTACCTCATCAAGCACTACTTTATTAGCAGATGGTGATACAATTAACGCTCGAAATCCTTAATAAGTTATTTTTTAATAGCCACATTTAAAAGTTTTCGCTATCAAAATGTATAATGAGCGATAAATAAGGTCCATTCTCCGTTGCTATGACTACCTAAGGTTGAAGAAGAACAGTAATGGCGTCATTTGTTCATCCTGTTTTATGATCTCACCTTTTAAGGTTGTTTAAGCTGCATTGATGATTTTTCTTTTATAATATTCGGTTTATCATAATTTTCCCATTTACAACGAAACTTCCTTCCACTAAACTTTTACGTAAGGTTCCAATGACTTCCTGTCCTCCTGTATCGTTTAATAACGTCCAGTAGAACAGGCGCGGTACTTAGAACTACACCTTGATAAACGCTTAACTTGGGATCCTCATACTAGACAGCTCACCGGCTATATCAACATTTACTAGACAAACGCCCTAAGCTCCCAATCAATTACAAAATACTCATATATATGACAATCATTAGACCCAACTGGACTTACGGAGTAGAGCTTCGGGGCCTAAGGCATCTCATTCGTACCCAATCCCACAGGGTCAATCCATGGCTGTTAAATAGAACATATAATTCCTCTGTCACAATTTTTAATCAGAGACCTACAGCAACTTGATAACACTGGGTTGTAAGATAATTATTCAGTATAATTAAATTTACTATAATTGAAATTTACAATAATTCTATGTGTTAGGTCTATATTAGATAAAGTCATGCCCTATACCAGGGGTCGACAACCGGCGGGCCGCGGGCTCCATGCGGCCCGTGGACCATCTCGGTGCGGCCCGCAAGAAATAATTGATACTGTAGCATCCATTGTCAATTTTATAAGAAGAAATGGGCTCACACACCGTCAGTTCCAAAAGTTTTTGGAAGTTCTAGAAGCTGATCATGGCGACGTGGTTTACTACAGTGAAGTGAGGTGGCTCAGTCGAGGTGCCGTATTGGTAGGTTTTTTTGATTTGAGGAAAGAAATTGGCCTGCAACTTCATGGAGATGAAAGGAAAGCCAGTCGAAGAGCTTACTAACAAGCAGTAGAACATATTTCTTGGTTTTTTGACTGATTTGACTATGGAACTGAATCAGCTCAATAAACGCTTGAAGGAAATGCAAATTGATTTGCGATATGTATTCAGATGTAAAGTCCAGAAACATAAACTGTTTATCAAGCATATTGGTGAAAGAAATCTTAACCATTTTCCTAATTGCAAGAAAACCGTGGAAGAAGCTGGAGATAATTTTGAGTGGCAAAATATCAAAACGAGAAACGTGTTAACACAACTTTAAACTGAGTTTGTAAATCGATTCACGGACTTTAAAAAGATCTCCCTGAACATAGAAATTTTCCAAAACCCTTTTCCAATTGATATTAATGCTGTACTAAGCAATTTGCAAATGAACACAGTAGATTTGCAAAGTAATAACACAGATAAAGCATCATTTAAGGAAAGCACTGTCTTGGTACTGTTCTACGGAGGTTTGAGTTCTGAAAACTTCAAAGAATTGAAAATGTTTGCTCAGCAGATAATCAGTTCATTTGTTAGTACGTATTTGTGTGAGCAGACTTTTTCAATTCTCAGCTACCGCAAAAATAAGAATTGTTCGGGATTAAGAGATGAACATTTAGACGCGATACTGCGCTTGTCAACGACTAAAATTCTAAGAATTCTAAAAAATCTCACTAGTTCTTACTTTTATGTTAGTATAGTAATTAAATTTAAATAGACATGATATTTATATATGATAGACATGTTTTATTTTTAATACTAAAATTACATGTACGTACATATAAAGAACGTGCACTGATACTCCGGCAACATTTGTGGCCCTCATATAGCCAAAGGTTGCCGACCCCTGCCCTATACCATATCTCGTTGACATGATCGTTTACATGAATTTATCCTATCATCCAAATTCTCTGGTTCAATCTTTTTCCAGCCCACTCCCCCTTGTAATAAAATAGCACTAAACATACAAACTACACTATACATAGATACCTGTTGTTTATCTAACAAACTAAGAAAATACAGGTTAATTTAATAAGAAAATATAAGGTATCACCTCAATTGACCGCGTTCCACCTGGGCTAATACTAAGAACATATAATCGATTTGTAATGCGCCAACGAATAAAACTGGCTTACCATTGGAGGACGCTTCGCTAGCTCGATCTCTCGATCTTAGTCAACAATCGATTAGTGACATTATAATTACAGCGGTAGCAATGCAAATAGAATCCGTGCGGCATGCATCCGCCCTCCTCACGAACTCTATAATTAACAGGTGTAGTTCCTTTATCAGAGCCAATATGGAGAAATTTATTTAACTTAAACTAAACTTTATAAGACGAAAGTCATTGCAAGATAGCGTGCTTCTCCTAGGTTTCTAGGTATCGATCTTTCTTCCGATTTAATTCTACTAAAGAGAAACAATTAGCAATCGAATGTAATTGGCTCCACCTTAATGCCCACGGATCCTACGATCTTCGGTTCCGCTTAACGTGTGAAACTAATTGCGTTGATTCAGGGTCTGGGAAATGTACTGCTATCAGGTACTTAAGGTACTTTCTCTGAACTACTGAAGGTAATAAAACCTGATTTTAAATATACTAGATTTGCATTAAAGACAGATATTATATAAGCCTTAGTTGACCCGAAGGCTCGATGCCGACACCAAAAACTTCTGATTACCAACTTAAGCCCACTGAAGGATTAACACAAATCCGTGAGATCGTTCTTATTGCAATCCTCACATCTACGCATCAGTCTACCTCTCATATGTTTACCAGCCAGCTTACAACATTACACGCCCATCTTAATCTTAGTGACGTTATCACTTCAATAGTTTAATTCGGGTCCTTGATACGCAATTCCGTGTTCTGTACACGCCTAAATCCTCCAGTTGTCTCATCCTTTTTCGTACCGATTCGGATTCTATGCAACATCTTATTTTCATCTTAAAGACATCTTAATCGCCTTTAATTACGTTTTTCCCCTATTACTATAGACTCTAAGTATTAATTATAATTAATTATACTAGTACTTAATTATACCTTAGTACTTCTCGACGTTTTTAAACTTATTTTTTCCTACAACTAAATTACCAAAATCACCAGTATTTAGTATGGTTTGCACTATTTCTAGGACAACAATTGTACAGGGAGGTCATTTGCCGGAGATTACTCTCAACATTATGTAGAGGCTGGGTGAACCCAGAAGGGTCAGTTGATCCCATAGGGTTCATCCTTGGCTATTAGGTTCGTAAATAAAAATATATGCCACACCTGAAGAGGAGGTTAGCAACTCGGCACTCTGCACAATGTTAGCATAGTTAAGAAGTAAAAATTAGAAGTGAAAAGTTCTTAGCCTAAAAAACCAAAAGAGTGGTGAATTGAATATTTTTCAGTATTTTTATTTTGAAGAGAAAAGATTTGTCCTGGCCGGGTTATAAGTATTTGAAAATATTCACCATCAAAAGAACAGTAAATGAAAATAAATTATTAATATAAAATTGACATAAGACAACCAAATCCCAATTAAAGTAATGTTGAATGAGCATTCTTCCCCATGTATACATTGCAAAAATTGCGAGAACACGGGAATATAGGATCGGTAAAGAGAATGGTCTGTCTGAATTGGATACGACCCCTGGTAGCTCAGTGGTTAAATCACTGCACTAGAGACGCAGATGACCCGGGTTCGAA
The DNA here is from genome assembly GCA_964056705.1 of Troilus luridus. Lineage (NCBI taxonomy): Eukaryota > Metazoa > Arthropoda > Insecta > Hemiptera > Pentatomidae > Troilus > Troilus luridus. Next base: position 193,070,711 of record OZ057412.1, on the reverse strand, counting down.
TCCCGGCTTATAATCATGAAATTATTCTTGACCATAGTAATTAGTATAAATCTGTAGGAATAATGTAATACAATTTTTAACCAATAATACATTATTAGCGTATATATTAAAACAAGGCTTGTATGAGCGAACTTGATAAATTATAAAGTTATACGGAATTCGAATTTTTATTTTGTACACTTCAGGTAGTTCATTTTTCTATCATTTTCTCTAGTTTTACAGTTCTTTCCACCTGTATCTTTATCGACACATTACTAGATACAAACATATCCCGTTAATAATATCAACAAAATTATATAATATCATATTATAAAGATGCTTTTATACCACAAGAAGATTTCTTACTATTAGAAACCTCTTTATTTACCATTTTTATTTGTAACTATAATCAAATACTTCAGACAACGGCTTTGAAACACACATACTACTAAAAGTATCGAATTTATCCCTATTTCGGTTTGTTCCTCTTACAAATTTCATCTGAACATTTATCACAATTAATTTGTTTATGTATTTATTGTATAAATATTTATTAAGTATTGCCTAATTGTACCGTGATGCTAAGAAAGCTTAATAATTTAGAAATTTTCGATCTTTGAATAGAAAAATCCTTTGAATTACGTTATAGTTTTATAGAAAAGTATATTCATCAACCATTCCCGTGGGAACTACTACAGTAGATGCACGAAATTTTTATTTTTTATCATACAACAGAAGATTTAGTTTTTAGTAAATTCTCCGAAAGAAGTGGAGTTTACTATTTTCGATTATTTACTTATTTATTTATGTATCTTTTTCCATTTTATTTCGGTTTGCTTTTCGGGAAGAGGAACAGGGCTCCGGTAGAAGTGGATAAGTGGTAACTCGAGTATCTGGAATTCTTCTTTAAGTGGTCCCGAGGAAGCCTTCCTGGAGATAGCTATTTGAGGCATCGGGTGCCATTGTGCTGTTGGAAATTAAATCGGCACCTTAGTGATAGGGTAGTCATCGCTATGCAACTTGGTGATGGTGTAGTCATTACTACCTGAATTCACCTGTCTTCAGATTCGGCGGTTAGTCTTACCCACGGCTAATTTAGGCTAACGCATACTAATTCTGCTACTTCTTATAGATCGAAAATATTCTTCTTAAGCCTTTCCTTTATTATTTACCATTACGAAAAAAGTAGATTTTTATAGTTTGTCAGACCGGTAACACAACAAACCATTCTAATACATCTCAGTGAAATTGATACACCTGTTAGAAAAAAAGAAAAATTTAATTTATTACTGGAAAAAACCCGGAAATTTAAACAGAAATTAAATTAAAAAAGATAAACTCTTCAACAAATTTATTTATAAGGTGAATTTAAATATTTACAAAAAAATTAAAATACAAAAACTGAAAAAAATATTACTGTATCTGCACTTACTGGCTTACTTAACCGTTTGGAGAGTTCGTGGCAATTTTGGGTTACTCTACTGTGAATTTTCTTTTATTTCTCTGACATTCCAAGTCTAATAATAATCACTTAAATTTTTCCTACCACATTAATCTGTTATTCTAACAATGCAGTGTTCCTTTTCGAATCTCTCCGCTAGTGCTGGACAGTTGAACGGCTTTTGTTAATAATTTTGGATATTTGATTCAGCGAATTCCCATAATCAAAATGTTTAATGATGAACTCATATTCTTTAAACGTTGTGTGTGTACTCCCATTTTTAAAAAAAGTTCAACATTGTGGAACTGGATTTGAATGGAACATAAACCCTTCGTTTGACACAAGAGTTTAACTTAAGGAAAGTAATTAAAGGTAAAAAATCATTGGGAACAGTAGAGGTGTATTTTTTTCACAAATAAGTGGAACTTATTTTTTAATTGTGCCAACGTTTCGGCCTACGATGTAGGCCTCCTTCAGGGCTAAGAAATAAACAGAAAAATGTTCACATTATTATCATTTCTGTTATCCATACATAATTCTATTATAATTTTATCTTACTATATGTATTTCTTCACATTACTATAACTTCTGTGTATAAATTCCTCCTTGGTACTGCAAAGTTTTATATAGTCTTTTTCTGTTTCTTTCTTTGCCCTGAAGATGAACGAAAAGTTGTCTCAATTAAAAAATAAGTTTCACTAATATTGTGTTATCTTTAACTGCACCCAGTTCAATGGACCAGTTCAGTCCATCATTAGAATTATCCAGTCAACTATTTTCCAATCAAACGTGTATTGTCGAATATTTTTTTTTTTCAAAAATTCCTATCAATATACAGGTGTATCAATTTGACTCTGAGCCACTGTGTACCGAGTATATTTGTAAACATATATTTATTACCAGGTTACTGATTGTCCTTTGTTATTCATTGTAAGTGTTAGTATAACAAATATTCCATTTTACTAATGGACTATTAATTATAGATTAACATAATAGTGTACTAATATGGACTAATCAATTTCTAATATTTTCATTAAATATAAGGGATAATTGACTGCAAAATAGTATTAAATTTTTTTTTTTAATTATTTTATTGAATTGTACAACTGAATGAAATATGTACATCTAGTACAAGGGCTGTATGAATAAATAAATACATGAAAGAACATGTAGAGGCACTACCCATTGGCAGCTCTCTAGTTGCCTTTCTATTATAGAAGGTCCCGAGGCCATCTTCTCTTCTAGGAGGATTGTACGGTATGGGCCTGGAGTTTATTACGGAATGATAGGTATCTGGAATGGGCTAAATCGGTAACATATGGAACGTTCAGGTCATTATGGATGGTTTTATTTGTGACAAAATAAGGAGTGTTTTGCGAAGGATTTTGGATTGCAAGGATTGAATAAGAGAGGAATTTGATGGTTTGGTGGGGCCCCATAGTTCAATTCCGTAAGTTCATATAGGTCTTATAACAGTATTAAATTATAAATGTAAAGTATATTGTATCTAGAAACGAATCAATAGATTAAAATTCACTTAGTACACTGTAATATTTTTAGAAAGCCACTTACAATGAATACAAATGACATGACAGTCACATGATAACAAATACGTGTTTACAGATAATTAATAGCACAAAACTTCTTTAGGAAAATTTCAAAATGAAGTATAACAAATAATTACATCATGTCTTCATAATTGTTGAGCCGATTTAGTGAAACTTACTAATTGATCAATATATTTTATGAATAAAGTAAAATGTACTTTTTAAAATTAATAAAACATCAATTCATTTGTTAGTTACTAATTTAGCTCAAAGAATCGTAATGAGCACGGAATAATAAATTTATAAAAAATTCCACTATTATATTATATTGCCAATGATAGTGGAAACCTCCTTCAATTATGGGTACCTTTTAAGCTAGTTAATTTCTCTTACAAGACACAATTTTACGAAATTTAATTTTCTACTGTGTTCGGATAGCTTAGTAGAAGAATGATGAGTTGGTGTAATGAAGGTTCCGCGTTTAATTCCGGCTGTGGCAGAAAACATATTTAATCTTTTAACTGGGGCTCCACCAAACCATCAAATTCCTCTCGTATTCAATCCTTGCAATCCAAAATCCTAAACGCTCCTTATTTTGTCACAAATAAAACCATCCATAATGACCTGAATGTTCCATATGTTACCGATTTAGCCCATTCCAGATACCTATCATTCCATAATAAACTCCAAGCCCATCCAAACCCACTAGTTTCCATCCTTGGATCCAATTCCATCCCGAACAATCCTCCTAGGCGTCTGAAGAATAGATGGACTCGGGACCTTCTATAATAGAAATGTAATTAGAGTGCTGCCAATGGGTAGTGCTTCTACATGTCCTTTCATGTATTTATTTATTCATACAGCCCTTGTACTAGATGTATATATTACAGTTGTACAATTCAATAAAATAATTTAAAAAAAAAAATCTTTTAACAGCCTTGTATGACCCTGAATGATGTACAGACCCTCCTGTGACTTGCCCAGATCCTATAAAGTTGTTTATACTTTATTATAAGAAAATCTTGTGGTTGAGGCTGATTATTATTCTGTGATAATTTACATTGTCTAAACCCATATGGCCATAATGCAAGGAAGGGTTTTTAAATAAATAAAATGGTTGAGCGTGATAGGGGATAAATTATCTCCCTGCACAACCATACTTCAAGAAATAGTACAGTCTCTATCATGTACTGAACCCAAGACCCTTCGCGGTTGTAGTGGTACAGGTTTTTTTTTAAATATAAATATGCAGTGATTAAATGCCAAATATTGTTGAGATATAACTTTTGTTCTTCAGTTCGAAATTAAAAAAAAGAAATGTAAACTTAATATTTAAATCCAAATTATTCCGATTAAATAATTTCTTCAAGGCAAAGTAAAAAAAAAATAAAGATTTCCCATGTTAGGTTTACTAAAGGCTTGATGTACATTATCCTTAATATATTACATACACATATGTATAACGCCATTTTTTAAAAATAGATTTTATATCTCTGAAATAAAATTCAAATCACTTTTTTTTTTATATTTTAAAAAGAGACCTATGGCCTAGATTGGTCTAATTGGTACAATCCTAGCGGCTCCGCCTTTGTGAGTAAAAGAAACAAAAAACCTCACATAAAATAACAACAGACAAAACAAAAGCCGCATAAGAAAGATACCGGTGACAGATCAATGTGTGAGAACTTGTGAGAGTGCGTCGCAGATGTGGCCAGAACTAACAGACTATTAGTGTGAGTGCCGTTGAGAGCATCCTATAAGAAGTCCTATCGCACACGTGGCTATGCGACATATTACAGTTCAGGGAGGTCTTCTATAATTGATGCGACTTATTTAGAATAATTAGTAAACCTAAAAATATCACTAAATTGTACTGCAGGTGTCAGTCATTAAAATCTATTCACCACTGGTAAAACGCGTGATACATATTAGATGAATGGACCCAATATGGTGTTGTAAACTAAAAACTGATAAACTCCGTCAGATTCAAATTTAGCTTTAAATCGGTACAAGTATTACAACATTCAATTGGGCAGATATTTTCAATTTCTGTTTTTAGTTTTGGAAACTTAAGGGCTTTTCGTTGGAATTTTTCCACGGCCTTAACATTTATGTGAGGTCTATTTTTACCTTTCCCTTTTGAATATTAATATATTTTGTGGAATAGCCATTAGTCCACTGGTTTCTTGATAATTTTCTTTTTTACTTGAACTTTTACCGTCATTTTTTAATATGGTCTTTCGTTTTATGTTTTTTTGTGTTGTTTATTACTATTATTTATTTTATTTTCCTGATGTATTTTTTGAAGATTGGTGAGTATATATTGAAGTTTCAAACTTCTGAAGTATTGATCAGCTGTTCTTTATCTAACCTTATCCAGCTGGGGTCTAGTAACCTTCCTTATGATTTAGTAGTTGCATTTGAGCCTTTGGAGGTGGTGGGATGTTTCTTGGGTGCATTATCCATGTTTTACTTTGCTGTTATTCTCTTCCTACCCTGAGAATGCCTAAATAGGCGAAGTATTAAAAAAATAAAGGACAGATATTTTCAATTTCTATTTTTAGTTTTGGAGACTTAAAGGCTTTTCGTTGGAATTTTTCCACGGTCATAACATTTATGCAAGGTCTCTTTTTACCTTTCCCTTTCCAATATATATCTATTTTTTTTAAATTTATTTAATGAAATTTACAACTGTATTAAAATAACACAACAAGTAAATAAACTGATTGGTACATATTAGCATGAAAGGCAAGTAGAGAAACTACCCAGTGGCTTTTACCACTTTTACATTTTTACTATTTAAAACATAATAAAACGATGTATGTCATATTTACTCAGATTTATATATATCATATTTATCAATTTGTTTTTTTTGTAAAATTCACTTTTTAAACTAACACTTCATTAAAAATGTATATGACATAAAATAATGAAAACTAAAAGATATGGTTTAAACAAAAAATTCATAAGCCGGTTTCCGAAATTAATTATGATCTCTTAAAGTGGGATAATTAATTCTAAAAAAACGAATAATTTTACTTAAATACTATATAACGGCGATTCGTTAATGTAGTATGATAGTGCGTGACCCGTTATTGTCTGTTGGATTTTGTATTAGTGGAGCCCAAAAGCTCTACTCCGTTATTGCAAATAAATCTTGTAATGGTCGTATATATGGGTCTTTTGTAATTAATTGGGGCCTTAACGCCTTTGTATAGTAAGTTTTGAAGTAGTCTGAAACAGCGAGCTGTTTCTTCTCGTTTTAATCTAGTATGAGGATTTCAAGTTAAACGTAAGTCAAGGTGTAGTTCATAGTATCATATGTGTTCCACAGGAGTCTGTGGGATGTTATTAAATGATACTGCAACATGAATTCATTAGCTTAAGACGGATAGTAAATGGTTGTTTAAAGTGAATACCTAAATTGGTTTTATAGCTAGTTATTAAAATTAATTTAAATAATAGAAGCAACATACAAAACAAACTAGTATAGGTCTTTTAGTAATCGAAACAAGAAATTATAACGGTTCATATAAATAGCTTTAATTTCACCATTTTGTTTTCACCTTAAGAAGTAATTACGAAAACTATGCCTACATTCGTAAGAAGTTGACATAACAATCGCACGTACACAAATTGGACATTTTTTTGCTTATGTGTACTTTCTGAGTACATTTTCAGTTCTATGTAGTCATATTTTATGATATAAGTATTAATTTTATTATTTTTTATGACTAAAAGCAAATATTTTCTGATTACGACTTGTACTTCTTACAACTATTATAAACGTACTTAAACACTCAATTGCATAATATATAGTTAATGGTAAAATAGTTGATAACTATTATTAATATCAAAGGAAAGGAGTCAGGATGGCCGAGCGGTCTAAGGCGCTGCGTTCAGGTCGCAGTCCACTCTGTGGGCGTGGGTTCGAATCCCACTTCTGACAAGGAAATTTTTTTAATATAGAGACCGAGGGACCTCAGTGTATTGAATGCTAAGTTATGGTCACATTCCAGTTTCAAAACAGGCTATGACAGATTGATTATTAATTTTTTTAACTGGCAAGGGATCTAAAGAACCTCCTACGACTCACCCAGCTTATTATGTGCTTATCTTATAGGCTTGTAATATATATTAATAGCTATAAAACCAATAGTATGTATTCACTTTAATCACCTTTAGCCTCAAACCAATGACTTCCTGTCATATAGTATGCATCAATATTATCCTACTGATTCCTGTAGAAAAGATCCGATATTATGGATTTCACATTAAAAAAGTTTAACTTCGAATCAATTGGACAGATATGACAAGAAACAGCTCTCCGTTTCACGCTACTTCGACATATACTAGACTAGTAGCAAATTAATTATCAAAGACTCATATACATGACTATCTTAAGACCTATTTGGACATTAGGGTTTGGCAGACAACTTATTTATTTATTAACAGCCAGGGATGGAACCTGTGGGATCTACAGACCATCAAGGTTGTCACCCAGTCTCTATCTATAGGTATCCTCAATAAAGAAGATGTAACCATCCCATACAACCGTTGTCCCAGAAACAGTACCGTCTCTACCATATACTGAACTCAGGATACTTCGAGCTTTTTAATGGTTCAGGTAAGATACTGAAAGAAAACATGGTTTGAAGAAAATTCTGAATTATAAATAAAATACACTTTCTGACTACATGAGAACATTTTTTAACTGCTACGCGATATCGTTTATCCTATAAACTTTTTACTAAATGAAAAAAAAAAATGTTACAGTAAAATACATGAAGGTTATTGGGTTCAGTTCATGGAGGGATGTACAGCTTCTAGAATAACAGATGTGCATGGAGGTGATTTGTCCGGGATCTCGCACAACCGCCAGATTTTTCTTCCAAGCAAGGGTACCCACCTTATACAGCCTGGGCGAGCTCCCGGATCCATATAAACTAATCTACTAATATCGATGTTTTAATTATTCTTTGTGTTACCTCCTAAAAGTAATAATCTTACTCTTGAATCAGCTTATCTCTTGTCGTCAATGGATTATGTTAATCGACAGTACATCAGGAAGGTTATACAATTAAAATATTAAAAAAATTCTAAAAAATACGAATGTTATAATGAAATAATGATGTAATGAACTACAGACTAACTAAGGCGTTGAAATATGATTACAGGTAGTGGAAACACAAACACTATGGTGCCACCTTTGTAATCTTAGAAGCGACAGTGTATTTCTTCACGTAGATAAATGATTTCATGTCTGAGATATATGTTCGTCATCTTATCCTCCCTTAAATAATTCATCATCTCACTAAAAAAAAAAAAAATCCATCTGTAGCCTTACAAAGCAGCCCGGATGGCCTAACAAAAGGTCTGGGTGTGGAATTGAATTAAGATATAACAAACGACTTGTAAGGTTTGAAAAAGTATTCGGTCATAAACTGGACCCGCGTCCTGGGGCATCATCAGGACATAACTGTGAAATATATCCTCGCATGTCCTAGGAAACTAAAAACAAAGGACTAAGGATGACATGTCCTTAGCTAGGCCGTTAGAGATGACATCCTGTAATTTTGATTTTTTTTTTTAGAAATTATAACAAACGCTTCAAGAGCTTTCTCCAAGTATAAATAATATTTATTGTTCCAACATGTGTTAGAAAGTTGGAGGGTTTTGTTTTTCATAAACAGAATCCTGAAAAGTTACTTTGCTGTAAACAATAAACATCACTTTAAACAAAGCATAGCTAAAGAAGAAAAAATATTAACATATTTTATACCTTACATTGTTTGTGTTTATGAGGTATTCGTTAATATAATTTAACGTTAATATATTTATTATATATTATTTCGTTAATATATAACTATCTGATAATATATTTTTTAAACTCTATTTCTAGTTCTTAATAATTAGTCATTAGGGGAGATTTTTCTTGCTTCAGGTGCGCCAGATACTTTGATGTTTATGAACAACATAATAATTTTTTCATTTATTTAAGATCCTTTATAGCTATTTTTGGTAAACATTATATCAATAGTCCAATAGCCCAAGAATCTTTAAGCCAAAAAAAAAATAATGCAATCTTTTACTGGTTTTAATTTAGTTTTAATTACAGGGTAGTATATACTATATTTTGTTTACTAAAATTGACTGGTTCGAAAAGTAACTGGTTAAAATTAACAGTTTTTAATTAATTACTAAAACTAAATTAAATTACCAGTTATTCTTCAGTTACTATTGGGCTGTATTTAACAAACTCGATAAAGAACCTTTCAAATAATTAGTTATTATCTTTGAATCACCGTTAGATTTCTGGTTACAGATTTTCAACTAACCCTTTTCAAATTGGCCGACCTGCAATTTATGAGAATTTATATAAAACCTAAAAAAATAGTTAATGTAAGCGTCCGAAAGAAAGATGTCCGTTGAAATGGGGTATGCATTGCTTGTGATTAAAAGAAAAATTCAGTTCGTTCTAAAATACATAGATTAATTAATTTTTTTACTTTAACATTTTATATTGCTGTTTAATTGATTTTTATTTTATTACAGGTTTTATTTTCTTCGTCATTACTATAATAAACTACAGTAATAATCGGCTATTTTTTGTTAGTAAATTATTTTGTTCGTTAAAATTTATATTGTTTTTGTATTCATTAATTTCAATTTTTTTGATTTACTAACACATTATTTCTACTATATGAGTTGCTATTTTTGAAAGTGGTGTAGGCCCATTTAGGTCTGAATACAAAAAGTTTGTTTTATATGATTTTATTGATTATTATTTAAATGATGTATAGGGTTAAAAACATTTCACAGTTTGTTCAACTATTCTGTTGCCACCAGCGGCATCTTGTGATATCGCTCAAACCTGTTGTTCGCGTAAAGTTCGCCATACGCTGGTAGAGGGAACATCGAAACGACGTCACAATCTTCTGGTTCTAGTAGTAGGAGATAACTGAACACTATCGGGTATTCCTTCTTCAACGTTAGCAGTTCGTCGAAATCTTTGTCGACCCGCGTTTACTAGTATAGGTTTTAGCGTGCCATTATCCCCAAGGCGTCTTTCAATGGCCTCAAACGTTTTACGAATTGGTATTCTTCGGTTAGGAAATTTTTCACGATATCTTCGAACAGCAGCAGCACCGTTTCTATGTACCTCACCATAAGTTTAAGCATGTCTGTTTGTTCTGCAAAAGTTAAAAAAAATTGTGGTAACTCCCATGATAATCATAATAACTCAAGCTATTAGAAGACAGATGAGCATCTACTGGCATTGCTTATCGTTCATTTTTTTATCAGGTTATTAAAACCTGTAAAACCCGTAATAGTATTAAACCCGCTAAACTTTGTATAGTCAGTCTTAATGTAGTAAATAAATAATAAATCTTTAACCTTTGACATCTGTTTAATAAATGAGTTTGAAATATACATTGATATGAACTTTTTTGATTATTTTGTGTTAGAGATACCTAAAATAGTGCCGTGCAATTCCGAAATATCCATATATAGTAGGAGTGGAGTGGCTCAGTGGTAGGGCACTGAGTTGCCTGGTTCAAATCCCGGTGTAGGCAAGACTTTTATTTAGTCTGTTTGCAGCCGGAGATTGATCATATAGGATCTAAGACCCTCCTGTGGCTCACCCAGCCTCTATAAAATGTTATTAAAATAGGGTACCCAAAATAAGAGGGAAAAATCTGGCGGGCGAGCTTGATCTAGGACAAATCACCTCCCTGCAGAACTGTTGTCAATGAAACAGTACAGTCTCTACCATTTACTGAATCCCAGACCCGTTCACGGGTTGTAGTGTTTTATTTATTTAAAAGAAACAATAAATAAATATAAAAGAAAACATTTTAAACTTAGTAGGACTCAAAAAGGTGTTATAAAATTGAATAAAGGTTCTTTTTCCTTTTTTGGGGGTTTTTTAATGCTCCTGTAAACCTGTATAAAAACCAATATCTTCTTACCCATCACCTATTCATAAAACACACAGAGGCTACTCAGACTTTTTTGTAAACGTATCCACATTCTTAATCCTATTTTTGTACCAGAAATCGCTAACAATAGTCCGGAAGAAGATACTGCCACTGGGAGATAGGATTACGTTCTTAGACATTCATCCAGTATAAACATGTTTACGTTTTCTTCTTAGGCACACATTAGAAAAAGATAAATAGGACAAAACGTATAAAGAGGATAAAAAAAAGTATGCTCCAGGTGGTGAAGGTAATTCGCTGTGCTGAAATAGACCGCACTTTTTTGCTACGAGGCCTCAAGATAGGTAGCACATCTGCCCTGTGCCGACTGACCCTACCTGTATCGAATCAAACCAGCTGTGGTCACTTTCCAACGTATTTCTGAGGATGCTATCTCCTCCAAGGATCTAGGAGCTTCTAGGAAGATAAGGAATTTAACATACGAAAATAGACGAAATAACGGCCAAATGGTAGAAAAAATGAATAAAAGATTTTGACAAAAAAATTCACAGTTTATATAATACCACATAAATTAAATTGAAACATTGAACGTCACTAATATTAAATCCCTCGGCACATTATATATTGATATTTTTGTTCAATATTTACCATTCTAACCAGAAGGCGTTACAAGAATTCCTGACCCGAACTCAGCCATCATATTTACACCCGTGAACACAAAACTTTTTTTTGGTTCATTTCTCCTCAGCTCAAAGAAATCGATATTTACCTTTAAATATCAATCCGATGTTTTTGATATATTTAAACAACCTCGATAAGATATAAACATTTGGTACCGATATTTACCTTATTGACTAGGGCCAATATATATACAGGGTGTCCGATTTCAAATGGATCAAATGTTTTAACTTGTAACGAAAAAAATTCAGAAAAACGATTCAGGTAAAAGTTGTAGTTATGCAGGCCTAGTTTGAAGAAATAAAAAATCATTTTTTGGTTTTTCACTTTAAATGGTCAATATCGACCTTCAAACAATGTAGTTTCCTCTTGACCCCCATTTATTTATATTTTTTTCTGAAATGTACAATCCAAAAGATGCAAAAAATGTATGTAACATTTTTTTCTATCTTTCATAGTTTAAGTAGAAAAAGCATGCAAAGTTCCCTACTTTAGTATACTTTACGAGGAAACGTAATGTAGCAGTAAGTTATTTTATTTAAGAGTTTTTAGTCGTAATAACTTACTAATCAAGGTATTTTGAATCTTTCAGAAAATGTCTGAACATTGAAAAACCTCCTGTTTCGACGTTTTTATAGAAAAAAAAATTCATTTTCTACATTTTCCATACATATATGTTACATAAATTATTGTACATTTGATAAAAATAAAAATAAATGGGGGTCGAGAGGAAACTACATTTTTTGAAGGTCGTTATTGACCTTTTAAAGAGAAAAAACAAAAAATGTTTTTGAATTTCTTCAAACTACATCTTTTACATGAATCGTTTTTCTAAATTTTGTTTCGTTTAAAAGTTAAAAACGTTTGATCCACTTGAAATGGGACACCAGTTGAAAAAAAAATAAAATAAATATATATATATATATATATATATATATTAATTTTGTTAAAGGGAATAAAATATCGTAGTAAAAAGGTTAAGCCGTCCTTCGGATGGGACGTTAAACGGGGTCCCGAACCTGTACGATGTCAGGTACTCATTAAAAATCCTTATCCTAATTAAACCTGGACAGGCAAAATTTAGAGCTCCCACTGTAGCAACGTCCGATTACCCACACCAGCAGAAAGCGACGTTAAATGAACAAACAACTGCCTCATTGGCTTCATGGAATTAAAAAGGGGAGCTGATTTGTTATTTATATATGACTGACTCTTTACGGTATGCAGAACCCAAAATTCAACCAACCTCATTACACCCTTAATTAATGTAGAACATGACAGTTAAGCAAGATCTCAGCCCAATCACTTCACTGCCAAGTTAAACCACCTTCGGTTTGAGTACAGTGCAGCCTCTACGATGAACTGACATCCTTCATAGGTTATAGTGGTACAGCTTTTAAATAATTTAGTATCATTATTCTCTCTCTTTCCTCTTTACAAAAACATTATACTTATTTCACATATATTTTAAATGTTTTTATGTTGTTTTTATCTTTTATAATTATCTAATTCTATAAATTATCTAAGTTTATAAATATTTTTGTATTTAGCCTACATGTGTAATGCTGTTTATATATAGCATGACACTTATAAATTAAAACTCACATATAACTAAAACACCTCCTCATATTAAATTATTTCTATCAATATACAATATTTTAAATTGTTATTTTTAAACCTGCAACAGCCGTTGGCTTCAATGAGTTTTTTGCCATGTACCCTCCATTGTTTATGGTGAGATTCTTGATTTTTTCGACGGTAAAATATAAATATAGGTGTTAAAATATATCGTATTGTATTGAATTAACAAACATAAGAGTCCAGGATCCGTGGTCCATTTTTGCACTTGATTACTATCAAGCTCAATTTTCGTGAATAGCTTTGTTTCGATAAGACGCCCAAAAATTTCCTGTGCGAAAATTCTCGATTGTGGCAGCTAACAGAGGTAGCAAGGATAAAATATGTCGATTTGATGACCGACTCAAAAAATTATTACTAACTGGGTTTTTTTTTTTTTAAATCTCAAGATAATTATCTAAATTATTTGAAAAAATATTTGTCCTACAAAATTTATGGTCTGATCAAAGAGTTGTCTCCTTCCAACACGTATCGAAAATGAGGTCATCAATAATGATTACTAACCAGCTGTTTTTTGTTTTTTCATTTATATTGGATGGTGGGGACTCTTTGATCAAACCAAACATTTTGTAGGACAATCAAAACATGCAAAAAATCGATGTAACATTTTTTTCTATCTTTCATAGTTTAAGTAGAAAAACCATTCAAAATTCCCTACTTTAGTATACTTTACGAGGAAACGTAAGTCATTTTATTTAAGAGTTTTTAGTCGTAATAACTTACTAATCAAGGTATTTTGAATCTTTCAGAAAATGTCTGGACATTGAAAAACCTTCTGTTTCGACGTTTTATAGAAAAAATTATTCATTTTCTACATTTTCCATACATATATGCTACATCAATTATTGTACATTTCAGAAAAAAAAAAATTAATGGGGGTCGAGAGGAAACTACATATATTGGATGGTGGGGACTCTTTGATCAAACCAAACATTTTGTAGGACAAATATTTTTTCAAATAATTTTTGAGAATCATCAATTCGTCACATTTTATCCTTGCTACCTCTGTTAGCTTCGACAATTTTCGCATAGGACATTGTTGGGCGTCTTATCGAAACGAAGCTATTCACGAAAATTCAGCTTGATTGTAATCAAGTGCAAAAATGGACCATGAATATCAAAATCCTTAAAATATATACTAGTAAATCGATACATTTTTCTATTTATTTAAATAGACGTCAACCACTGGATTGCATTACTTACATCATTTATATCTCTTAATGGATAAAACCTATCGATCAGCCAGCTAACGCTTATTCGAATAAGTTGCCACCGCAGACAGTTATGTACCCCACGTGATCGCTTCATTACACCACTAAAGAGTCCTCCACTTGCTAGCCTTTAATGAAGAGATCTGGGATCGGTTCAGTTCGCTGGGCACTCATGTCCTCATTGTCTAGGACCGTCTTCATTTGCATCCTGGCGACTGCACCCTTCCTCTAAGTACGCCATTGTATTTGAGGGGATGGAGTTGGGGTTGACAGTCCCCATCAGTTAATACCGAGCAGCTGGAACTATATCAAATCCTACATCAGCCCCCCTAAGTATTAACCTCTTAACACCTAGTTATATTCCCAGGCTGCTTCCACATCATTGATTCTTTTATATTGGTACATTGCACACCAAGAGTTAAAATGTTCCTCATCAGCTTCTGTAAAAGTGTAGTAAATTATTAAATAATTCAGGAGCGGAATTGCTCAGATTGTAGGAGGCTGAGCTGCTGTATTGAAGGTCCGAAGTTCAAATCTTGCAATGACAGATAAATTATTAACAGCGATGGATGAACTCTGTGGGACCCGCGGACCATCCAAGTGGTCACCAAGTACCAGTGGTCTTCCTAGAAACAGTACAGTCCCTACCATGTACTGAGTCAAAAACCCTTGATGGTTTGTAGTACTGCTTTTTTCGTTTTATTAAATAAATATATTCTCGATGGAATTAGGTAAGGCAACTATTTAATAGACTCCCGTTTTAGAAGTGCGGAATTCAACCCAAGAATAATACTAGACAGTTCAGAGGCGAAATATGAAGAGTTTTAAAGATTTAAATCCCACAGAACAGGATCATTCAACTTCTATTGTATAGATTAGTTTATTTATTATACATTTTGTGTTACTATACATTATACACACTCTCTACTTTCCTCAAACTGAAAGAAAATGCTTTCAGAATACTTTTATAATAATTTAGTACTTGAACGTAATTGCCTTACCAAAATATGATTGTAAGATTAAGTGTACATCTCAGGTTTTGTGTAGGGCAGTTCCAAACTATTTTTTTTTTTTTTCAAATTATTTATTGTTGGCAAAATATCATGGGGTAAGGTCGATGGAGGAATGAATCCTATAATTGTTCCAATTAATTGAAAATTTGGGCAATATTAGGAATGATTTTTTGGTTGTACAAAATTTAAGCACTTATGTTCCCCAAGAAATCCAAGAAAACCATCTAAAGGTGATTATAATAAGTTTTAAAGGTTCGATTTTTCCATTTCCCTTGCACAGCTACTTAAGGCCACATTGTATATAAGCTATTTTAATATGGGACCTTCAGAAACGTTTCATAAAATTATTTCATTTATTTATAGTTATTTATACACCTAGGGACTAAAGAAGATCATTATTCCGTCAGCTGTAAGTTTAAGTACAATTCGAGTTTGTTCCCGAGTGAATGCGAGGGAACAATCGAGTTTATTCCCGAGCAAATGCAAGGGAATAATTATCTTTACGCACGAGGCCAAGCCGAGGGAGTAAAGTATTGCTAGGAATAATGATCAATTTAGTCCCGAGGGGCATACAAGATTTTATCTCCAGATGGGATGTAAAAAGGCAAACTATACGCTATAATATTTTATATTACGTTATGTTTTACAATAAATTCAAAAACTGAAATTAAATGTTCTTATAGGTATTTAGTAAAATAGGTATTTGGTCTTATAGGTATTTAGTTCTTATAGGCATTTAGTAAAATAATATAGTTGAGATAAAATCTAACCTTAGATAATTCATTGAAGTATGCAACTAATACATTTTCACTTATGCATTTCACACTTTCTTTATTATACCGTTGTTTTAAGTCATCGTTAGTTTTATTATAAATCTGACTTGATTTAGCTGGCAATAAATTTGAAATTACATTATTTGCTTCTTGTACTGTGGTGGATCCATAACTTAGACAAATGAACTTCTGTTTATCAGTTTTGGTGTTTTGAAACAACAGCTGATTTTAATGGCCGGTGTGACAGGTGTAGCAACCTAACACTGAACTACAATGCAAAACCTCATTATTTAGACGAATTAGGTTGTCATAATTTTACTTTATTCCCTCGGGAATAAAGTTAACTTTTTGACTCAATTCTAATGCACAGGGAGAAAATACGTACTTTAGTCCTAATTAATTGAGCCAAAAACACATGTTTTTGTACCAGCTGGAGATAAAGTTCTTTTTAAACACGGTTTAACCGCAAAAATACGAGAATAGCGTTATACGCTATGCTATATCTAACATACTGAGATATCATTAAGCAGTGATATACATGAAGTGAGGCGTGAAGATCCAAAAAGAGGTAAATGTATATTTTATCATTTTTAATTTGTTTAATGTTTTTTCACAAAGTTAGCGTCCTCTGTACATGGTACATGGTTCACCATTCAAAACAGGCTATATCTAATCTAATTTATCTTTCAAAGTTTGGGTTGAGATGCAGAAGGGGATAAATCCTTTTTCCCAAAATAGCCGCTTGGAGCACTACGTACGCAGGTGCGAAAGTGACGTACGAAAATTGAAGTAATTTTTCCTGTTGTTGGTTACTTATTTCTTCCATCGGATAGGGTATTTGGCCAAATTGAGAAGGGCATAAAAAAAGGGTATAATAATAAAGCCAGAGGAGTATGTGGATATTTTTAAAGTCCATGGGAATCCATTATCACTTTCAGGAAAGGTGTTGGTCTATAAAAAAGTATTACAAAAAATTATTCAACTACCAGCCCAGTGGCATTTCAAGTTTATGGAAACAAAAATATTGCTCTTGAAAAAAAAACTGATAACAATAATAATATTATCTATTTAGTTGTTTAAAAAAACCCATCAAAATATTAAAAATGTTGTATCCCAATTCACATAAATACAACCTGGTGTGAAACTAGCCCCTACAAATACAAGTACAAGTACGTGATTTTGCCAGACTTCTGGTGAAACATTTCGGCCATGAATGGTCAGAGCTACCTGAACCACAATTTTACAAAGAAATAATGTTACTCACTGAAGACAAAGAGGAATATTACGAACTGGATGTTGTTCAAGAAGAAATAATTATATTTGACCAATTTGAACATAAGATCTTTTTATTTTATTAGTTATTGATTTTATTAATTTTTTAATAATTTTTATCAGAATATAAGATCATTTGAAAGTAAGATTGAACAAATATTATTATAATAAGTAGTTAATTTGTTTGATAATAATAAAAAAATATTTGACTTTGGCTACAAATGTTCTAGTGTTCTGTTCGGTTTAAAAAAAAAAATCTAATTATTCAAGAGAAAGTAAATCAACTTTGTATTGCGTTACTTATTTTTTTCATCAAAGTTATTTCATTGTTAAAATATTAAGAAATTATAATGAGTTAATTGTCATGAGCTCGTTTTCCTAGTTTATTTACTTTTTTTAATTTTCCCTTGCAGATTGGGACAAATCCAATTTATTTAAATTGCTTAAAAATTTGGAATTTTGAAAATTTGAACAATATTGAGAAGATGTGTTTCTGATCTAGTTTGGAAACTTTTGATCTAAAGATAATTGTCTCAAATTAATAATCACCTGAAATATGCATATTTTTGTTTATTGAAAAATTTTTAAATTTGGATTTACTTTCTTTTGCATCTCCACGCCTCAAGTTATAAATTGAAGTATTGGGTTTATTTATAATCACAAACTAATCTTCATATTGATTACTACACCGCTCCTTCCAAATAACAACAAGATAACACAAATTTTGGCATTTTTCTTTAGCCTTCAGTAACAATTCTAGTGGTTGAAAATTTTTAGTTCAGGAATAGTATTTCTGATATTCATACATTTTTTTGTTAATAAAGTCATTTTTTAAATTGTATCATGTTTGAACTTGAAGTTTTATGGGAATAATGAAATAGTTGAAAAAGTTTCAAGCTTTAAAACATTTTCAAAACATTTTTAACTCACCTAGAGTTTTCAAGCAGCTTTATTGAAAATACGTTTTTTTGAATTATGGCGTTGTTCTGTTGAAGGAGCGATACGATTATACCCCAATTCTCATATCATCATGAGATGGGATACAATGGGAAAATTGTTTGTGGTGAATATTTTCTAATAAGATTAAACATTGTTGTAGTAAATCCAATCTTTTTTTCCAAACCACCTTCCGTTTCTGCTGATAACTGCAAAGCGTATCCGAATTTATTTAGAGCCCTAGTTTATGAAAAGTTGCAATAAAATAATTTAAAAATAAAATATTTATCAATACACATTTGTTATAAAAATTCTTTCGATGGGTATAATAAACAGGGTTTTCATAACTTGTAGAAGAGCCAATTAAGGAACTTAAGTTTGAAGACGATTCTGGGAAAACAAGTTCGTGCTTAAGCCCCAAACACCTCAAGCCCTTTGGATGCTCCGGGATAAGTCTGAATTATCCAGAACTCGTGTTTATCAGCTCTATCACTAATTCAACAGTTCATTTAGCCCGAGACAAGAAGCCCGCCTCCTAAGAGACGACAGGCACAATGGCCAGTCCCTATCCGGTCCTTTAATAATTCATTCTCCATTAGCGAGGACTCGAATGAGATTTTTAAGTCAACAGAAGACCTCGAGGAGGAGGTGGAGGTGGACAAAGACACCGCCCCCGAAGTAATTACTCGCTGCCTCTTGCAGCCTTCTCATTGCATTTCCTACTGCATTCAGGAGTTCGCTTCCCTAAACTTAATCTGATAATAGTTTATAGAACAGTGTTGTAATTATATCTTGTTACATTCTTCAAGTAAAAAAACGAAATTTATTAGGCTTGAAGATAAGTATGTTTAAATCAATTTTTGTTGTTGTTATTGATTGTTTTAATTTTTAAATATTTTTATTTGAAAAGAAAAGATATGTCTAATTGACTAATTAAATTATAATAATATATATGACGTAAGTCAACAAGATCCAAATTAAAATAATGTTCAAAGAACATTCTTCCCCTCGTATACATTGCAAAGTGCGAGAACGTAGGGACATGGGATCAGTGAAAAGATGGATATGTCTATGACCGAGAGGTGAACCAGGATAGCTCAATTGGCAGAGCTCCAGGCTAGGGACCCGGGCGACCCAGGTTCGAGTCCCGGTCCTGGACATATATTTTCTTTTCAAATAATTTTTTTTTTTAATTTGAGTGGAAAATAGTTGACTGGATAATTCAAATGATGGATTGAGTTATGATTATAATTATTTTATTGTTATATTATAACCATGATAAGGGGTGAAGTCAAAGTTGACGCGAAATAATAAAAACTTATTTATTAATTTTGCCAACGTTTCGGCCTACGATGTAGGGCATCTTCGGGGCTACCACATTATGGGTAACTGGTCGACGGTGTCTCTCAAGCTAGAAACTGTCAACTTTAAACTCTCGGTAAACTCGAGTTGACAGTTGTTAGCTTGAGAGACACCACAGACCAGGCACCCACTATTGATAGCCCAAAAGATGGTTGGTTATCTTTGACTGTAACCCCTGACCAATTCAATCTATCATGTTTTTTTTATTTGACCATAAATTCATAGGTGGATTCCAACTCTGAAATCCCAAACTTTATATATATAATTAATATACGCTCTGGCCCACTTGACGCTAATTAACGATGGTTTATTTTTGGGACTACTTGTTCTTCTTATTTGCCCATTATATTTTCATTCATCTCGAGAATTCAGCTTTTCTTTCTTCGCTCCAGTTAGTTCCAGTTCTCGGCGCATTTCTCTCTGGATTAACCTCCCATTTTTCAACTTTAAGTTTAAAATTGTTTCTTGTGTGTTATGTCTTTATTGGTAATTTTGGCTAATTTCAAGTCTTTCTTTAATATTTTGGATCCATTCCCCATCAATAATATGGGATGCTTAAGTATTATACTATTCTTTTTGTAAGTCTGTGATCGGGAAGACTCGTACCTATCTCTACGTTAGAATATTCTTCTATTTTAGATGTTTTCTTTAATCTATAGCCTTCTTCGGTCCATCTTGGTCCCAGAAGTTTCATAATTATTTTCCTTTCTTCATTCTTTAGATTTAGAAGGTTTCGCTGGCATATAAAATTGTTTGTTTAATTACCATATTATAATGTTTAATTTTAGAGACAAACATTTAAATTATTAGTTATTTCTGAACTTATTTCTTTTCAATAGCTTGATTCCCAAAGTTTATCATAACAAACAAAGCATACACAATTACATATCTGATTATATAAAACGATATTTCCGGAACACACATAAAGCGGCAATGGTTTGATATCATGAACTCGTTATCAGCGCTGATATCGGCCGCCCCTTCCCCCAACAGGGAGGACACACATTGTGCCCGGACTACACCTGCTTCCTAATCCTGATACAATGCCCCCTACCCTCAGGATCCTATATAACTTGGATACTTTGTCCTTATCAAATCCTCTGGGCTAATTGCACCGGGACCTCGTTGTGTTGTGGCCAACTGCCTCGCCTCTGCGGTCGGATCAGATCATCGGAGTAGGGGAATCCTATTCACTTGGAGCAAGGGGATGCTGCGGATTTCCATGATAAAGAATTCAGGATTATTGTTAATCCTTGAAAAAGTATAATAATTAAAAAAGTGAACACCTTGAAGGAACTTTTTTTATATACATCTAATTTATATATCTATGCACATACTAGTATGTAGTATATATCTCATGTAGAAAAGGTGCTGAATGCATAAAAAAATCAAATAAAATTATTTTTAAGTTTTTTTTATTCCAAATTCTAAGCCTATAACTCCAGACTTAAATTATCATAAAAATTATTAATATCAAATGATAATTCTCTATTGTAAAAGATCCTGTTTGTTCGTTTGTTTCCTGGGGTTTTGGGGGCTCAGAACATCTAGGGTCATCAACGCCCACAAGATATCCTATGCGAGAGCCCCATCATGGGTTGTAGTATCACAGGGTTTAACCAGCTACCTGCAGTATATTATAGACCTGATTAGGCCAAGAGAAGAGCTTTTAAAATATTGCAAACTAACAGACAACTATCAGATAAATATACCTTTAACTAAATAATGAATAGAAACGCCAAATAAGCATATTTGAGAGGTCAAAATACTTCAATTATAGTAAATTTGTGGATGGAAGTCTATGGAAGCATACCAAGAGATCCTTGAAATATCATGATGATCTCACCACCTCTTAGAAAAGAAGACGCCTCTTGGGCTTTGTCAGATGAGGAAAAATCCTAGCTCTTTGCTTATTTCTTGCTTATTCATTCCTCATCCTGACTTCAGCAACACAGATAAAGAGATCTCTGTAAATAACACACTTGACGTTCCAGTAAAACTAACATTGCCACTGACTTCATTCACTCCCACAGAAATAGCAGAACTAATTAGAAAATATAAGAAAATGCCCAGGCTCTATGCATTAGATTGCAGGCAAAATGCATTTGATTTCCTTAAGAAAATCTATAATTCTACACATTAAACTACCTAGAGAATATGACAATTTCAAATGAACATATACGTACAGTATGCGGCATAAATACGAAACTAATAATTTAATTATTAGAATGAATATACGAAAATTACAACAAAAAAAACAAGTCTAAAATATTGATATACCACAAGAGAATTTAGGAGATTACACAAAGGGGAAATGCGAAGCATGCACACGGTCAATAGTATTCAAGTGATAGCGTCGCGAAGATTGAGATGGGCTTGTAAGGTTGGACTAAATAACGAACGATTTCCTAAAAAGTTAATAAGCGCTTTGCCGAATAGTGAACGTCTGAGGGGTAGACCGAGACGTAGGTGAGAAGATTGCGTTAAGAGTGATCTGAAGGATTTTGGTTTGGGTAGTGGTCCGTGGACAGAGGTCCTTGAACAGTGGTTTGTTAGCAGAGATCGGTGCTTTTGGGTTCGCTAAGCCTTTTTATTTGTACACCAAAGTCATGTTTGGAAATCAAAAGGACATATAACAAATAATTGTTTTTTATTATAATTAATCATTTTACCATTCCAGTGATTTATTTGAATTAATGTCTTAGGTACTGCACTGCCGATATGATTTTTTTAATATATTCACGACCCTCTGATATGATGACTAAAAATTAGGCTAAAACTTTGTTTTTCTCGGCACTTGAACCTGAACACGCCGGGTAGGTGTGTTTTTACATGTATATATTTTATACATACATATATACATGTGAATCAGAATGTTCAGATATTAATACTGTTACTACCTAATTCCAATGAAAGGGATTGGCTTGTATCTCGATAATGTTTAAAATAATAGTTGTTTTTTCCCTTCCTTTTATGCGAATGAAGCAATAAGCTCATGGTCGAATGCATTACAACCCGTTAAATATCCGCTAGACTGACTCCACAATAGCAAATAATTTCACAAATGTACGCTCTATAGAAATTACTGGAATAAATCAGAGCATTGAAGGGCCGATTGTACTTCCATCATGTAAAGGCAGTCGTAATATAACATCTGCAATATCAACTCTTTGTGCAGCAACTCATCTGCGAAAGGCTTCTAAAAGCTACACTCCCACCTCGTTTATGTTTGGGAAAATGCCAGTTATTGCTTATGGTAATATATATCATATACGATTTTTAATTAAATTAAAAACTGTATTATAAACAACAAAACAATTAAAGATTATGGATGATATATCTGCTATCCCGGTGAATAAGAGGCAAAGTCGAATTTTGATCAGAATGAGTTAACTCCATTGAGGGTAGTGAAATCGTACCATCTTTATAGCCAAGTTGGGTCTTGGTTTGCAATGGAGTTATTGCTTATATTACAACTCCATTTCAAGCCAAAAACTACGAAAATGACATGACACCATTTCCCTCTGTAACATTAACTCAATTTGGAAAATATTCGACTTAACTGGGTCTGCACCAATAAAGAAATGGCAAAAAGGCAAGCAGACAAACTACCGACTTGTGGAATTCCAATAACCATTTTAAGTTAGAAGCTCATGAAAATTGGTGTCAAAACTGGAGGATTAAAATAAATTCTCACAAATCTCATCAAATCACCTTTACCCTCCGTCGTAAACCAGCGACTTCCTGCCCTCCTGTATCGTTTAATAACTTCCCTCTAAGTCCTGTAGAACAGATCCGGTACTTAGGACTACACCTTGACAAACGCTTAACTTGGAATCCTCACACTAGACTGAAACGACAAGAAACAGCTCGCCATTTCAGGCTACTTCAAAATTTACTAGATAACCGCTCTAAGCTCCCAATTTACTACAAGAGACTCATATACATGACAATCATTAGACCCATCTGGACTTACGGAATAGAGCTTTGGGGCTCTACTAAGCCCTCGAATTCCTATCGTATTCAATCCTTACAATCCAAAATCCTTCGGAAAATCCTTAATGCTCCTTACTTTGTTACGAACAAAGTAATCCATAATGACCTTAACGTCCCGTTTATTGCTGATTTGGGCCGAATCCGATATCAATCTTTTCATGACAAACTTCATTTCCACTCAAACCCACTAGTTTCAAACCTCGCAACCTCTTCAATTCCTGATAATCCTCCGAGGCGTCTGAAAAGAAGATGGCCTCGTGACCTTCTAAACTGAACATTTTATTTGAGTACTACCACTGGGTAGTTTCTCTACTTGTCGTTTCATGTCAATGTATTCACTCATTATATTTACTAGATGTATTTTGTATACAGTTGTAAATTTCAATAAATAAATTTTAAAAAAAAGAAAGAAAAAAAAAGTTAGAAGGTCCGGAAGCCATCTTCTTTTCTGATGCCTCGAAGGATTATCAAGAATTAATAAGAAAGTTGGCTTGAAACTATATGTACAACTACTCGAAGATTAAGGTCATTATGGATAATCATCCATCATCATCATTGATTCGTCACTAAGTAAAGGAGGATTTATGAAGAAATGTTGATTCTGAGGTTTGGATACGAGAGAAATTCGTTGGTATTGTAGAGTCCCAAAGGTCTCTATTCATGTTTATGATTCTTGTTAATAATTGGGAGCTTAGAGCGTTGGTGTAGTAAATGTTGAAGTATCCTTAAATGACGAATAGTCTTTTTGTCGTTTCAGTCCAGTATGAGGGTTCCAAGTTAAACATTTGTCAAGGTGTAGTCCTCAGTATTAGTATACAATAAAATAAAAATAAAAACTTTGATCGACTTATTAGTCTCAGTACATAGAGTGAGCATTACTGTTTCCAAAACAATGCTTGTACAAGCAGATAGTTTGAGATATCTCACTTTATAGAACTCCAATGGCATGCTTAAGTTACACATACTTAAGGTGGTCTAGAGCCCTCTTTTCGGAACATCGGACGATTATCGGGATTTGAATAGGTTTGAGATCAGCAACAAATGGGACGTTGAGGTCGTTCAGGGTGATTTTATTCGTAACAAAGTAACGAGTATTGATGATTATACGAAGGATTTCGAATTGTAAAGATTGGATACGAGAGGAATTCAATGGCTTAGTGCTATACTTTTAAGCCTGTAAGTCCGAATAGGTCTTATAACAGTGAGAGTCTTATACATCTTATAAGAGTCTTTTGAAAATAATTGAAAGCCCAGGGCATCTGTGTAGAAATTATTAAAGTAGCATGAAACGGCGACCTGTTTCTTGTTTTTTGAGATTTTAATTTTATTTTATTTTAAATTATATACATACATTTTAAACATTGGTGGGATAATCCCTTACAATGAGAATGATTTTGGATACATGGTTGTTTAGTTAATAAGTTTTTGTTGTTGGTAAAAATTTAAAAAACCCAACAGAAAAAAGAAGTCCATAGGATGTTATACAAAAGATATACATTTATAAGAGTACATACAAAACATTTTTATATACAACATTATTATTATATACTACATTATATAGCATATAAGAACATTAATTTAAAGAAGAACTCATTTCAAAATATATATTATTTATAGTAGAATGTGTTTTTTTCGTTTGTGTCTGTATTTTGGTGTTGTTGTTTTTGTATAATTTCCTATTTCTTGAATGAGTATGTTGTCTGATAGTTGGCATGAGGTGAAGAATCTGAGGGTTTGTTGGTGTATAAATTCATGTATTGTTGGGATATCTAGTTCATTGTACATTGTGGTGATTTGAGTTTATATTGGATAGTTTTTTATGATTCTTAGACATTTGTTTTGGAAGGTCTGTATTTTTTTTATGTGTGTTTTGCTAGCTAAACTCCAGACTGGGCATGCGTAAGTTACCATGGGCCTAATGACTCCCTTATATAATATTTTCTTAATTTTTTTCCGATAGTTTTGATTTTTTGTTGAAGTAGGGGTACATTTTATATAATATTCTACGGGCACTATTTAGTTTATTGTTTATATGATGGTTGAATATTAGTTTGCGGTCTAAAGAGATTCCTAAATATTTAATAAGGTTAGATATAGGTATTGAGGTATTGTTAAGTAGTATGGTAGAGGGGAGTTTAGGTCTTCGTTTTGTGAAAATTATAGCTTCGGTTTTGTCAGTATTTAAATTCAGTCCCCATTTTTTCAGATATTAGTCTTGCAAAATGCTTCCTGTAGCCTTTTATTTATTGTTGTTATCTTATACGATGATGATAGTATTGCTGTATCATCGGCGAACAGTGTGATATCTACGTTACTGATTTTTGGAATGTCATTAATAAATAAATTAAATAATATTGGGCTGAGACAGGAACCTTGTGGTAGACCCGCAATTGTTGTTCTAATTGTTGAATGCTTATTGTTTGATGAAATAAAGAATGTTCTGTTATTTAAAAATGAGTATATTGTTAGAATTAAGTACCTTGGGATATTGTATTGTGCTGTTTCTTGTCGTTTCGAGTATTTGTATCGAGAAGTATCGAATTTTTTCTACTGGAATGAGAGAAATATTATTGGGCAACTTTAGAGGATGAGATTGAAGATCATACAACTCATTATAGTTGAGATAATAAGGTCGCGAAATTTGATATGGTTTTGAAAAGTTGCTAGGTTTTATACGAACGAATACCTAAAATGTCAATGCTGGGAGCGGCAGAGCGAGGCGCTGGTGTGTGGATTGATCTCAGGGGTAATCAGTAATGGTCGGTGGTATCGGCATCGAACCTTCTTGTTCGATAAGCACTACTGCTATTAGTAATAGCAATAGTAAGAATGCGATAGGAAAACAAATAGAACGTCCAAGTCCAAACAAAAGTCGTTTGTGGAAGCCTTGGAGCAAGAGAATCTATTTGATGAGTATGTTTGGGCTGTTTGAGCAACCTCAAAATAGAAATTGGACCTTTCGATGAGAGCTCCGAAACGGATAAGGAAAATAAATTTTGTGTTAAGGCCAGATGAAGTATTAACCTTATAAAATATTATTATTTTTAATCATAAAAAATTAAATCATTTTTCGTAAAAGAAAGAACATTTTCTTTATTTATTTTTCACATTTTTTATTCAATAAAATAATTTAAACGTTTATTTCATAGTTGTTTAGAATAATATAACTTTAAAGGTAATTTTATTTGTTTAGTAATAAGTGTAATATTTGTTATAAGTTTGAAAACATATGTTATAAAAGTGAAGATAGAAAAACAAAAGCGGAGTCGATCGGCCTTTGTTCGCTCCAGCTAGACCAAGCCCGAGAGTGTTGGCACGAGCCTCTTGACGTGCACATCGTATGCTCTGTAGGAGCCCAAAGTTGTTTTTTTGTGAATTTAAAGAAGATACTAATTTGGTGCCCACGTGCAGGTGTAATTAGTTTAAACTTAGTCATCGATTGGACCAATTCGAATTGACCCAGCCGATCGTCTCAGCCTCTATTGTCACATCTCCGCTCGTCCTGGCGACGAAATCTTCTGTCGTCTCAACATCCAGCTCACCCTGCCGAGAATCTACTATCTACTGGAATCTACTTCGACAGACAGATAAGAGCTTTTTCTTATATCATTTCAAATAGAAAACCACATAAACATTTATTATTTTGTAATAGATTTATTTGAACATTTTATTTATTTGTAATTTAATAGAGTTAAATTTATTATCGTAAGATTAAATAATAATTGTTTTCTTTTTGTTATTAAACGTTTTTATAATTCGAAAATGAAGTTACTAATATTAACTAAATTATAAACAACTAAATAATTAATGGGCTGTTAATGTGAGATGTGCTGCATGAATTGATGATGCCTGTATTGATAAAACGACTGATTTGTTTTTCCTAGTATATGAAAGATTTTATGCATTACTTTATGTGAAATTTTTCCTATCGCTTTATAGTTTATAATTTATGTACGTAGTTATTTGAGTTTTTGTGTGTAAGAAAGATGAGAGACCCAGTGGTAGAGAGCTGAGTTGTTGTGCCGCAAGTCATGAGTTCAAATCCCGCTGTAGGGAGACATTTATTTAATCTGTTAGCGGTAGAAGATGGATCATAGATGATCTAGGACCTTCTGGGCGCTCCTAATAAAGTGAGGGAATCTGGCGGTTTAGCGTGATCTAGGATAAAATTACCTACCTACAAAACCGCTGTCCAAGAAACAATATAGTCTCTACTATAAACTCAACCCAAGACCTTCCATGGTCGTATAGTTTTTTTACCTAGTCCCAATCTTTATTTTTTCAACTCAGATGGAACTTACAAATACCTCTAATGAAAAATTATATTAGAGAAATATGAAATTGTTCTTTTGAAGGAGCGATATATTAAACAAACGAGACATCAACCATCTTGAGAATTAGCTATCTCAAGACGTAGCTCACGACCTGAGCCAGCTAAGCCTGAATACAATAATGAATGCAATACAACATTACCATAGCCGATGCAGTGGAGATAGGGAGGCATTATTGTTGCAGTTTATTTACTAATTAGCAGTTGTCGACGGAGAGAATGCTAAAGGTCTTCATTTGAATGTTAAGCCGATAGCATTAGGACTTGGCCAATTACCTTAGCCCATATCATCCCTCCTCGAGCATACCAATGAAGCTCTAGGCGGGGGAGAAGTTCGTTTTTATAATTCACAACGGGACCTTGGCTCTATGAATTGCAAATATTTTCTTCATGAATTGTAAACCGGACATTGGCGTTTAGAGATAAATCATATCTAGATGGGCTGCGGTTAGGGAGAGAGTCGAATCTAGGCCGAGAAAGGATGACTGTGTACCATTCTTCTTAACAACCCTTGTTCCAGCTACGAAAAAGAAAAAAAAACATTTTTAATGACCTTTACAACAAGAGTTTAATGTCCTTTAATGCAAAACTCAGGCATTATACGATCAGAAGCCCTGTATACAGCGCAATGTCTCATTATAAATAATAAAGACTTGGAAAAATCGGAGATCAAAACAACTACAAATCGGCCTGGTTCGACACGGTTTTTAAGATTCCATTCTCCTTAGATGATTTTTTTTAAAATTTATTTATTGATATTTACAACTGTATTAAAAAAAAAATACATCCAGTAAATAGGCTATGTGATACAAAATGACATGAGTAATGCAAGCTGAGAAACTACCCACTGGTAGTAGTCATATCACTAGTTCAACTAAAAAGGTCACGTGGCCATATTCTTTTCAGACTCCTCGGAGGATTATCGGGAATCGAAGACGAAGCTAGGTATGAAACTAGAGGGTTTGAGTGGGAATGAAGTTTGTTATGAAAGGAAAGATACCGGGTTCGGGTCAAATCAGCAACAAATGGGACATTAAGGTCGTTATGGATGACTTTATTCTTAACAAAATTAGGAGCGTTGAGGATTATACGAAGGATTTTGGATTGTAGGGATTGGATACGAGAGGAATTCGATGGCTTAGTGGAGCCCCAAAGCTCTACTCCGTAAGTCCAAATAGGTCGTATGGTGGTCATGTAGATGAGTCTTTTGTAGTTAATTGGGAGGTTAGAACGTTTGTCTAGTTAGTGTTGAATTAGCCTGAAACGTCGAGACTGAGGATTCCAGGTTAATCGTTTGTAGAGATGCAACCCTAAGTATCGGATCTGTTCTAGAGGCACCAGTGGGATATTATTAAAGGATACTGAAGGGCAGGAAGTCATTGGTTTACGACGTAAGGTAAAAGTGATTTGATGGGATTTTTGAGAATTTATTTTAATTCTCCAGTTTTGACACCATTCTTCAAGATCAGTGATAAGGGATTGGAGGCTTTGGGATGCAATAACTGGATTGGTGTTGACTGATAATACACATGTATTATCAGCATACGTGGTAAGGATAGTGTTAGGATGAGTTGGGATATCAGCTGTATAAACTGTATAAAGGATCGGGCCAAGGATACAACCTTGAGGAACACCAGCAGATTGGGAGAAGAGGGATGAAAGGACATTATTACGGTTTACCTGGAAAGTTCTATTTGTGAGATAGGATTGAAGGATAAGAAAGTAGGTATGAGGTAGGAATTTACGGCCTTAGATGATTAAAACCCTCATTTGTAAAGATATAAACATTATATCTTTTATAAGTAGTAAGAAAATATAATCTTAATGACATTTACAAAAAAAAAAAAAAAAAAGGGAATTTCGGGCATTATTGCACTATCAAACGGCCAGAGGCTCAGAATTCTGCGGAATGCCTCACTTTGAATAAGAAAATTGAAGAATAACAACTAGAGAAAATCTTTGGCCATAACTGTCCATGTTAAAAATATCTAATGTCATTTAGAGGAAGATAATTCTTATTTGATGGCTCATTGTTAAGAATGAAACCCAAAGGATTGAAGAAGCGAATTTTTATCCATTTTTTAAGAATCTTAAACCAAACGAGCCTGGGTCGACTCCATTTTAAGATAA
Source organism: Troilus luridus (assembly GCA_964056705.1). Lineage (NCBI taxonomy): Eukaryota > Metazoa > Arthropoda > Insecta > Hemiptera > Pentatomidae > Troilus > Troilus luridus. The sequence goes on along the minus strand of OZ057412.1, from coordinate 193,040,462 downwards.
AACTCTTATTAGATATATATAACTCTTAGTCACTTGTGAGGCATAGAAAGTACAATTCTAATGAATCTCTGATTAAGAGTTGAGGAAGCTAGCAGTATGGCCAGCGAAACGTCGGTATTTGACTACTCGGTCGAATGCGTGATGAATGGATTAAAAATATTTACCGTGGTAATTTAAGAGACTATTTAATTGATCGAGCACGACAAAAAGTAGTTACTATTTATATTTTTTCCTTAATAGATTAAAAAAAATCTTTGAATAAAATAATAAACTAAAATAATAGAAAAATTAAACCATCCATTTTTACAAGAAAGTAATACATAATAGTTTAACTATCTACTTATTATAATCTAGCTCCTCCATAACTTCAAGCTGACAAACATCGAGCATAATGAGGCCCACGAGGAGGATATAACAATGGAAATAATAATCCTCCTCAGAGTCAGAAGATTATATTTAAATGAAGACATAAATCGCTCGAGATGGTTGCACCTTAAGGCAGAAGATTGCGTACTTGCCTTTAGTACCTCCTAGAAGTACCTACATCATATGTTATGCCAGGCACTGTACGAGCATTAAGGTTATGTAGGGGATAGTGTGGACTCCCAACCGTCTGGTTATGTTTCGGGGTAATTCTTCTAAATTATTATTCAATTCTAACGACTCACTAACAAGCTACAGCCTGAGGGACTTACTAATTGGTCCTCCAGGCTGGTTCATCTCCTAGGGCTTTGTTATCCAACATCTCTTTCATCCTGGTTCTGTTTTCAAACATTACTTTTTTTTCCTCAAAATTCTTTTAAAATATAATATTTTTATATCATAATATTTTAAAATATTGTATTTTATTTTAAAAAAAAGGATTTAAACTGGACTGAAATTTATCTAATATTTCGTTCCCACAATAAAAACCTTTCTCCAGTCATTTGTTTTCAATATAAAACGTTTCCACAATTACATGTCATTTTCAATCAACCAAACAACTTTCTGCATCTCTTCTTCTTTATCATCAACTTGAAAGAATTACAAGCCACAAATATCTGTTTATTATTTATTGTCATTTTTATTGTTTAAAAGTTTTACTTGGAGGTCAATTATTCTCCATGTCCTTTTGTTTGGTTTCCATGGAGGATAATTGACCTCCAAGTAAAACTTTTAAACAGTAAAAATGACAATAAATAATAAAAAGATATTTGTGATTTGTAACTCTTTCAAGTTGATGATAAAGAAGAAATGATGCAGAAAGTTGTTTGTATGGTTTATTGAAAATGACATTTTATTGTCGAAACGATTTATATTAAAAACAAATGACTGGATAAAGGTTTTTATTGTGAGGATGAAATATTTAAAAATGATTTAATTTGTGATTATATTAGCTTTCGAAAGTATATTTTTTTTTTTTTTTTTTTTTTTTTTAATTTATTTTTGATATTTACAACTGTATAATAAAAAAAATACATCCAGTAAATAGGCTATGTGATACAAAATGACATGAGTAATGGCAAGTTGAGAAACTACCCACTGGTAGTACTCAAATATCTAGTTCAACTAAGAAGGTCACGTGGCCATCTTCTTTTCAGACGCCTCGGGGGATTATCGGGAATCGAAGAGGAAGCTAGGTTTGAAACTAGAGGGTTTGAGTGGGAATGAAGTTTGTTATGAAAGGAAAGATACCGGGTTTGGGCCAAATCAGCAACAAATGGGACATTAAGGTCGTTATGGATGACGGTATTTTTAACAAAATAAGGAGCGTTGAGGATTTTACGAAGGATTTTGGACTGTAGGGATTGGATACGACAGGAATTCGATGGCTTAGTGGAGCCCCAAAGCTCTACTCCGTAAGTCCAAATAGGTCTTATGATGGTCATGTAGATGAGTCTTTTGTAGTTAATCGGGAGGTTAGAGCGTTTGTCTAGTAAGTGTTGAAGTAGCCTGAAACGTCGAGCAGTTTCTTGTCTTTTCAGTCTAGTATGAGGATTCCAGGTTAATCGTTTGTCGAGGTGCAACCCTAAGTATCGGATCTGTTCTACCTGCACCAGTGGGGTATTATTAAAGGATACTGGAGGGCAGGAAGTCATTGGTTTACGACGTAAGGTAAAAGTGATTTGATGGGATTTTTGAGAATTTATTTTAATTCTCCAGTTTTGACACCATTCTTCAAGATCAGTGATATGGGATTGGAGCCTTTGGGATGCAATAACTGGATTGGCGTTGACTGATAATACACATGTATCATCAGCATACGTGGTAAGGATAGTATTAGGATGAGTTGGGATGTCAGCTGTATAAACTGTATAAAGGATTGGGCCAAGGATACTTCCTTGAGGAACACCAGCAGATTGGGAGAAGAGGGATGAAAGGACATTATTATGGTTTACCTGGAAAGTTCTATTTGTGAGATAGGATTGAAGGATGAGAAAGTAGGTATGAGGTAGGAATTTACGGAGTTTGTAGAGCAAGCCCGGATGCCAGACTCGGTCGAAAGCCTGTTCCACGTCAAGAAAGACGCCCGAGCAATATGATCCACGTTCTAATGCAGAGGAGACTACATCCACCACACGATGACATTGCTGAATAGTGGAGTGGGATGCTCGGAATCCAAACTGGTGATCTGGTATTACATGATTTGCATCAAGGATGGGGTACAATCGTTTGAGGATGAGTTTTTCTAGGATTTTACCCATGCACGGTAGAAGAGAGATAGGACGGTATGAGGAAGGGTATTCTGGTTTTTTTTTAGGTTTGGGTATCATTTTTACAATGGATAATTTCCAGGGGTCAGGAAAATATGTGGAGCGGAGTACAGCATTATATATATAGGTAAGGAATAGAATGGCTTTTCTAGGAAGGTGTTTTAAGATATGAATTGTGATGAGGTCATACCCAGGAGCTTTGCGGGAAGGTAGTCTGTGAATAATGTTGGATATTTCTGTAGGATGGAATGCTTTGGGTGGAAGGGACATTTGGAGGGGAGCATCTAACGCTTCTTTTATACATTCAATGTGATTTGGGTTAATTATTTCAGGATGTGGATGAAAAATTTTGGAAAGGTATTGACCAAATAACTGTGATTTTTCTCCGTCAGATCTTGTCCAGTTATTTGATCCAGTGAGGAGTGGATGATTAAATTCCTTGAACTTTAGGAGTTTTTTGGTGGTCATCCATAATGATTTGTCGGTGGTTGTAAGATTTTCAGTCCAGGTAATTAAATTTTGAATTTTGAACTTCTTGATTTCTGCTTTTAGTTTGTTAGTTAATTTTGTATAGATAGTTTTATCTGCTGGATATCGAGTTCTATGCCACTTCGATCTTGCTCTGCGTTTTTCTCTTAATAAGATTCGAATATGCTGTGGCAAATCAGTCTGTTGATAGTTATTAATTGTATGATTTGTGATGTTATCATGCAAACTGCTTCTGATTGAAGTTGCAAGTTTTTCTATGGCTGTATCAATGTCTTGTTTTGTCTTAAGTGAAATTTTTAAGTCCAGTTTGTCCTCCAAGTCGTAACAAAAATCGTCCCAGTTGACACGTCCTGTAATCAATGAGGGAGGGGAAGGCTTGGGAGCAAAACTTGAGTGCAAGAAAAGGAGGACTGGACTATGATCTGATGAAAGGTCGTCCAAGGATTCAATATTGGCTTGTGCGGGAGAAATCTGGGATGTAACAAATATGTCAAGGATGTCGGGACGTTTTTTGAGGGATGTAGGCCAGTAGGTGGGATTTTTTGGGGCAAGGATTGAGTAACTCTTTGAGGATGTGAGAGAGGATAGAATATTTCCACGAGAGTTGGATGTTCGACAACCCCATCGTTGGTGTTTAGCATTGTAGTCTCCTCCAGCAATGAAACGCGGTCCAAAAGATTGGAATAGGGAATCTAAATGGTTATGAGAGATGGAATTACCGGGAGGACAGTATACAGCTGAAAGTGTGATATGGAAAGGTCGTGAAGTTATGGATACTGATGTTGATTGAATAGCATCAGTTGGAGTAGAAGGGACAAGGGAATGAGAAAGAGTTTTATGGATGAGAATGCTGGATCCAGCATGTGAAGTGTTGTCTGGGTGGTCTGACCTATAAGTAATATAGTCCCGTATATAGAATTTCGTACGTTGAGTGAGGTGAGTTTCAGTCAGCAAAGCTATATCTATTTGTTTGTCATGGAGAAAAATGTCTAGTTCGTCACGGTGATTGAGTAGTCCGTTTGCATTCCACAAAAGGATAGTTAAGGGCTTTATGCTCATCGTGGGAGGTTAAGTGGAACTTCGGAAAGAAATCTTGTGAGTAGGATGATGAGTGGTTTGATGGTGTCCTGAAGGTCTCGCAGGAAGGAAGATAAGATAACGTTAATGTCTGTTGGATGGTGGACTGGATATACATCTGGAGGTTGGGTTGGATAATTTATTTGGAAAGGATGGTTGGCTGTGAGTTGAGTCTGTGGAGCTGGATTTGTTTTTGTTATATTATGATTTAGGGAATTTTTTTGAGGGTTCTGAGAGGATGGGACCGGTTTTTTTTGTTGCGGCGGCAATTTGACCCGTAAGGGTAGATGATAGGGAGGAATTTGCTGACATGGAGGTTCAGCTGTAGGATGGGATGTCTGGAATTGAGGTTGGGATCCCCGAGGCTTGGGTTGGGAGGTCTGAGTCCTATTAAGGGAAGCCTGAGGCTTGAGTTGGGAGGTTTGAGGCGCCCGAATCCGAGGCTGTTGCAGATTAGTTGAAGTGCTGTCCTCTGTGGACGCTGTACTAGTAAATTGTTGCAGTTGTAACGTTTTTGGCAATTCAGGGAAGATTGTGACGTTGGCGACTTCAGGTGCCTGAGTCGTAGTCTTCTCTACTTTATCTTTTATTTTAAAAGTTCTCTGGCGATGGAAATTTTTATAGACCGTACAGCCTCTATAGTTTGCGGGATGATCTCCGCCACAGAGTGCACATTTTGCAGGTTCGGCATTAGATTTTTGGCAAGTGTCAGTTGGGTGTGAGCCTGCACACTTGACGCACCTGTCTTCGTGATGGCAATACCTCTTAGTATGACCCAAGTTTTGGCATTTAGCGCATTGTACTATGGTTGTTTTTTGCTTGGGCTGTTCGAATTGAACGGTAGAATAAACTAGTCTTGAGACTTGAAAAATATCCTCATTATTGCGTGCTGGTTCCAAATCCACGAAGAATAATGGTAGTGGATATTTCTCTGTGGGATGCAATACGCATGAGACATTTCTCACATTGTGGCCTATTTCTTCTAGGTCATTCTTAATTGCTGACGTTGGGGTGGATGAGTGCAGCCCTCTCAACACCACTCTGTATGATTTTTCCTGTCTCAACTGATAACAGTGAAAATCGTATTTTTTCACAGTCAGGTGATCTATTAGTTTTTTGTATGCATCTTTGTTAAGAGTGTTTATTTTGATGTCCTTCACTCTGGAATAGCAACTAAAGTTTGTCGGGCCAATCAATTCCGCAATTTCTTGGCCTAAGGCATAGAAATTATTTATTTTTGAAATAAAGATTGGTGGTGGCTTCGGATCAACGAATCCCTGATTTGTGGTTTCCTGTTTAGGAGGTAAATTATTTGAAGTATAATTGCCGCTAGTTGAGGCTGATGGTGGTCTATTTTCTAGGCTGTTATTTGAATTTTTGGCTGCAGTAGTTTTACTGCGAGTTTTAGGACGCCCTGATACCTCATTGTTTTGTGTGGGTGTCTTTTTTAAAGCAGTTGTCTTGTTTTTTTTTTTATTAGGAGAGTTCCCGGCCGAGCCCGGTGCAGTCTTTCTCTCTCTCTTCTGTAGAGTTCGTCTTTTTAAGTATTGTGAGTCCGTCTCACTTATTTCCGAGAAAGGAGTTTCTTCCTCCGACACTTCACTACACGTATTGTCTTTCATTGTCTATTTTAAATAATAATAAAAGGAAAACAATATTATATATAAGATATATAAATAATTAAAAATAAATTCTTATCCCTAAATTATATCCATGCATTGTATTAAACATAATGAAACTAATTATTTAAAAAAAAAAAAAAAAAAAATATATATATATTAAAAAAAAAAAAAAATAATGTCTCTCGTGGGATTCGATCGGAGGATCGGAAGGGATCCACGCACCAAGCCTTGACCTTGAACTTGGCGTTGCGACTATGCTAAGTCCTGTAAGGATTAGTGCCACGTTGCTGCCTCAGCGAACGTCCACCAGTTAATAATTGTCTTTTTATAATAGCACTCACCTCACAATCCTTGATTAAAATAGGTTCATATTGTTAATAAACTATTTCCTACACATTTTCAGTTGTAGCTGTTGAGTTGTTCATTGTATAAATCGTAACAAATGCGGAGCGTTATTGACAGAGAACTGTGTAAGCGGCCATGACACTTGATACTCTTCGAAAGTATATAAAATCATATTTAATTATTTTTAAAAAGCATTAAAGTTAGCATTAGTAAAGATCTAAATATTAATAAAATAATAACATTTACTGAAAAAAAAATTATGTAACCAAAATCAATTTTGAATTCCCTCAAATATAAAAAAATTCCCTCTGGTGTGATTTTGGAGTAATTTAGGCCTATTATTTTTTAGTTCACAAAATGCCACTAATAGTAAATTACCTTTTCTATACCTTAATTAATAAAATGTAGAAAAAGAGTTTCAGTTTTACAGAAATTCAAAACTGACTATACTAAATCATACATTCATAATGAACTTTGATTGGAATTGACTTTTGTAAAATGACGTTTTTACAAGAAATTATTAACGTAACAGAATATATTAATCTAAAATAAATAGTCAATTTAAGTTCTTTACAGAATCATCAGTCGACAGAGTAGGTAGATGACATGGCATAACATATTTGAGTTTGACCGTAAACTGTGCAGTTGTTTATTGGGACACACTGAAAAAACGTGAAATATGTAAAGTTCTTATGTGTGTGTGTGTGTGTGTGTGTGTGTGTGTGTGTGTAAAATATATATATATATATATATATATATATATATATATATATATATATATATATATATATAAGCGGAGTTGCTCAGCAGCCCACTCAGTTGCCATGCCGAAAATCCTGGTTCAACTCACGCTGCTGGCAAGACTTCTAATTAGTTTGTTAGCAATTGGAGAGGGATCTAGGACCCTCTGTAAGGAGCCTCTATAAAGTGGGTACACAAAATAAGGGGGAAAATCTGGTGGTTGAGCGTGATCTAGGACAAATCACCTACCCGCACAACCGATGTCCATAAAACAGTACAGTCTCTACCATGTATTGAGCCCTAGATCCGTTCACGGGTTGGAGTGTTACAGGTTAAGATATTATTGATAATTATTATTGTTATATATTAAAACACTTATTTTAAACTGTCTGGTATACTATTATGGGAGAGTTTGATCGGATGGGGGCAACCGCCGGGGGGCAACAAGACAAGCCGGTGTTAATCGAAGGAGGCGGCTAACTAACGGGATTAGGTGCACCCTAATGCGGCCCAATTACCAGCCAGAGCCGACTTACACCGCCCGCTTCCTGGTAAATTTTATTGCAGCTAAGGTCAACGAGTTATTTTACATATTTCCAAAACACCTAACTGCCAACTCAGTTATCATTTCTGCCTGAAGGCAATATCAGTTAATCTGGAACGTGTCCCCTGGAATGTCAATTATTGAAAAAGTTTCCGGAAAATAACAAGTTTTCCTTATAGAATTTTGCGCTGAAAATGACCTTCGTTGTTTCCAGAAATATAAAGTTTATTTTTAAATTCACTGCTACAAAAATAATGGAAATTACTTTATTTAATTGTTGCTATTAAATTAATGAATGTAAAATAGAGGACAGAAAATGGTCATACAAACTAAAAACACAAACATAACTTTTTATTTTTTGTCTATCGACATTTCAGCCTAACTTTATACAAATCATAACTTTAAATGTTTAATTTATTAAAATCAATGCATAATGCAATTAAACTTACATGTAAGTATAAAATTGTATTTATAATACGGTTTATTAAATACGGAAAACAAGATCCCGCCTTGTTGATCTCTATATACGTTCACACAGAACTAAAGCATTCGAACGTTCCTTTCTCGCCCGCTCCACCACAGTGTGGAACTCAATCCCTCCTAATATTCGTCATACTCCCTCTCTATCATTATTGAAATCCTTGCTGTATCAACATCTATTAGCTTCCCAAAAGGATAGTCTCTAAGCAGGTTAGTCATTTGCTTAGAATACAATGTATATAATAAATCATTGTGTTATCTAGTTCTTTTAATTCTGCTCTTTGAAAAGCTGTACATCATTCATGTAAACAAATTATTGAATGCTAGCTCATGCATCTAACAAAAGCAATGGATTTATCTATTCTCTGTAATTGCTTAATATCCTGTCAAGATCTGTACTATTTATTTACTTACTATTATTTTTGTTTATATATTTCTTTTTAAATTGTTTTCTGTCATGTTTTCACGCTTTATGACTTGTAGCATTTAGCCTTCTGGCCAGATAAATATTATGTTTTTTATTCCTGTTCATATCTGTTATTCTAAAGGGACTTTGTCCCAGAATAAAGTTACTTTTCTATTCTATTATATTATATTCGGCCTAATCCTTAGCTCATCATCAGGGCAAAAGTGTGTATCAATGATTTTAATTTTATTGTACAATTAGGGTACCCCGCCGGCGGACCATATTCCATTTTCTAGGTTTTACAAATGTTCATTTAATTGTACAACAGCAGGCACGTTTTAGTAGAAGTAGCCCGATAATATTAAAGACATTGAATTTCAGTTAGATACTAATTTGGTACACTCTTAATGAGCCTATTAAAACATGAGAGCATGTGTAACGTATTGATTACTTACTTACTTACATATGGGTGCAACGGTCTTACAAGGACCTGGGCCTCCTCATGGACCTTAAGCCAGTCACTCCTGTACCTTCCTTCTTCTCTCCATATCCTTACTCCAAGGAACTTGAAGTCTTCCTCAACATCGTTCAAACATCTCATCCTAGGCCTTCCTCCGAGTCGTTTCCCTCCAATGTTACTTGGAGTCTTGGCATCCTTGTTTCTAGCATCCGTTCCACGTGTCCCAGCCATCTGAGGTGGGATTTTCTTACTTACGATACCATGTCTGGTTTTCCATACATTACGACGATACTTCCTTGATCGCAACGCGCCGTTCTCTCTTATCGGCCTATATATCTTCTCGAATTCTTTCCTTTCCTAGACATTAAGTTTCCTTTCACTTCGTCTGTCAATACCCAAGATTCATTCATATGTAACTATCGGTCTCAGGATAGTCTCATAAATAGCTATTTTAGCTTGTATACACAGAGCTTTGAAGCTCAAAGTTTTTTGTATGGCATGGAGGCATTGCCTGCAGGCTTGTTACCTGAAGACAATATTGACTATTTTACATTAAATAAAATAAAGACATGTTTTTGTTTTTTATTTTATATAGTATATTGTATAGTATAGTTAACAATTAAAATTGTTTAATATGGTATATAAAAATATAGGAATACCGGAAGTAATTAATATTTCTTAGAAATTTAAAGTAATAGAGTGCAATATCAGTTTAAACGGAGTTGCCGTGCCGAAGGTCCCGGGTTCAAATCCTGCTGCTGGCAGGCTTTTATTCACTTTGCTACTCCCCGGAGATGAACTTCTGTACATATTATTAAACAAAGTCCTCGAACTACTGCACAGGTTTTCGTGCGGTTTTCACCAATGGATAGAGAGATTCACCAGGAAGGTTTTGATATATAATTTGTCACGGTTTTGTGTACATTTTTTGGAATATAACAATACATGTTGAAAGTGTTGGAAAAAGTATAACCTCCTGGGAGGTTTCATGGAAGACACTGCCTAATCCCTTTGATATTTAGTTAAACAATGCATTGCGGCATATTCCTTTTTTAAAGATCTACAAAGAAGAGATAGCAGATATCTACTTTTTAAGAATTGCTAACTACTTTATAGGTAAATATTATAGGTAATATGTTCTAAAAAGTTGATAACGTACAATGCGCTATTTGGAAAGTTATTTAGACGAGTACAGTATTAATCCTTATTAACTTATATACTTTAGTTACGTTAAGCATGGGCATTTTTAGAATATTCTATACAATATAATTTGAATGATTATCTTATGGGTTATCAAAAAAAATAACGCGCATGAAAATAAATTCGTATATAAAGAAATATTTTATTTTGTTTATATGTTCATAACGTCTAAGTAATTAAATACATTAGAAAGACAAAACAGGTTGGCATAATGTGCCTTATTACCCATGCAAAACCAGGGCGGGTCGCTAGTAATCTATAAAGTGGGAAAAATCTTGTGGTTGTCCTCGATCTAGGACAAATCACTTCCCTACACAACCGTTGTCCAAGAAACACTATTGTCTCTACCACGAACTGAGTCCAAGTAACTACGTGGATTCCAGTGATGCAGGTTTACATCTGAATAAAATATTAAATTTTACATAAATTCTTTGTATTTTACATTTCTACAAACCAGATTGTTGTTCGAAACGAGTCCTATTACGCGACACGTAGAGCGGCTGCAGTTGACAAGCGGGCGTTAAGACGGCCCCAAGAGGAGGACTGTCCTAGCGGGTGACAACTCTGATTTCGAGGGGCTTAAAATTAATTTATAATTTCATAAACTAAGTTTAGACTTGTTGCGAATTAATTTTGCCCTGTGAATTCGTAATCAGTGTTGACAGCTCCTCTTAAATACGGTTATCTCCACTGCCTATGCCCCTCTGACCTTCCGGAGTTTTCAATTAACGTTAGTTGAGCGTCTGATAGCTCTGATTGAAAATTAAAGTTTACTTAACAACTGGCTTTTCATCGGGTACTCAATTCAATTCAATTTCACATATATATTGAGCATAAAAATAAAATAATTAAATACAATTAAAGTTTAAGAGTGCAATACAAAACTTTTCAATAATGAGAGAATGAACATAAAATACAAAAACATAACATAAATCATTAAATTTTTAATAATACAATATGTTTTTTAATGAGGATAGAAAGAACATGACACTTAAATTAATTAAGATGTATTAATAAAATTTATTTTATAAGAATGGAATATGTTTTGCTAATGAAGACAGAATGAGCATACAAAATAAAACAGTGAAATAAATTAATGAAATTCTTCTTTATAAATGCAATAAAATTTTTTTATTGAAGAAGTAATGAACAAAAGTAACAAAGTGAATAAGTGAAATTGAATTTTTAAGAATGCCATAAAAATTGTCTTAGTGAAAACAAATCTAAAATAATTTAATTTTTTTAAAGAACGATTATCATTTTTGCGGAAAGAATGAACATTAATTATAAAATGATAAAATTAAGTTTTGAATTTTTTTTTTTTTAATGAAGATAGTATGAACTTGAAGTATAATAAAATAAAATTAATTTTGTAAAGATGCAATATTTTTTGTAATGAGGATAAAATAAACATAAATTAAAAATGACTAAAATATACCAATAACATATTTTTTTTTTAGAGATTGCATACAGTCTTCCATTTGAATTAAAAATGAAGATATATTAATCAAAAAATCGGAGTAATGAAATAAATTAATATAATCAAATGTTTATGTATGCTATGATTATTTTTGTTTTTTAGCTTTCAACTCTTGGCCTCATCATAAGTCCTGAAGAAGATCTACAATATGGATCGAAACGTTCGAACAGTTCTTCTTACTAAAGACAATTTTTCTGACCTCCACACGGACAATTTTCTTCCTCATAATAATTCTGTTTTTACAATTTATAGATTTACAAGATCCAGCATATCAGTCGAGATCCAGCCTATTAGTCCAATATCTGATAGATCCAATTGAAAATGAATGTTTACTTATCATCTCTTCAGTAATATAATAATATTAATATAATAAAATTGGTGGAATATAATAAAAAAGGATGACTGATTTGGAAGTAATAATAATAATAAGGCTTAGCGAACCCAAAGGCTCGATGCCGACACCACCAATCTCTGCTCACAAACTTCTGCTCACGGACCACTACCCAAACCCAAATCCGGCAGATCACTCTTAACGCAATCCTCCCACCTACAACTCGGTCACTGATTTGGAAGTACGAACTTAAATCAAATTCTAAGATAACGAATAGTAAAATATTCGGTCTGAAATAGTACCAGTCTACAGTAAAATTTATGGTGGTTAATCAACAAAGAAAACAAGAGCATGCATACTATTTTTATAATTGAATGTATAGCATCTTAAAGATTGAGATATATCTGTAAAGCTAAGTTGGTAAAGGTCTGAGACCGAAACGTAAATGGGAGGATTGTAATAAGTTGATCATAAGGATTTGGGCTTGGACAGTAATCCGCGGTGGTTTGAAAAAAGAAATGGGTGGTACCACCATAGATCCATGTTTTAGCTATGCTATTAAATATAATTATAAATAAAATCTGCAAGGCTAAATTTGTTTCTTTGATATATTCTATTTCATAAATATTGCAATGTTACAAATGCATAAATGCTTTGACCATACTGTGCATAAATTACATAAATAAACAAACATGTACCAGAATAAGTTTGAGTTGAATGATTTTCACCGTTCGTTGAAGGAACAAATACAAATATATACTTGCAAAGTAAAGGCGACATCTATAAATAAGATTCGGTTGGAGATAAATAGAGGGCAGCAGGGATTCCCATCTCGGTTATGAGCCACTTCCTCTCCTAGGCTTTCCATTAACTCGCGCCCTAACAGAGATGGCTTTGACCACCTTGCTCTGGACATTACCTAGAGATATTCGGGATTTCTTATATTATCACTTCTCTCAGGGGGCAAGTGTCTCTATTATCAAATATTATCACTTGTCCGATATGTATTCGATAAGAACTTGTTTAGCTGTTCGAAAACTGAATATAAAAAATACCATGGTGTTTGGATATATAGTAAGAATATATTTTTCACTGTCAATATAGTGCGGGCCTGTTTATTCTGACTAGTAAGGAAAATGTAGTAAAGGGGAACAGTTTTTGTTTTCAAATTTCAATAGGTACATCAAATTTAATCGACCCAAAATAAAAGTTTGTTTAGTTTTCATATAGCTATAGAATGTATTTATTGTTAATTTGAATGATTATAAACTATCACATTGACTATATTACTCTGTTCTACTATCTTCTGTTCTCTCCTTCTGTTTATTACGATACTTCTGAGCCAATATATATTCATATATGCATTAGAGTTGCTTTAGCTGCATTATTAGTTCCTTTGGGACCGATTCACCCGTGTCCTATCAATCGACCAACACTTGGATTCAAAGGGAGTTACAAATCGTTCTAAATCCAAGAATTATGGCTGCTCAAGGTCAGCAAGGACACAAGGACCTACATTTAATTCTTCGAAGCTGGCAGTCCCCAGATCAAACCTCAGGCCGACTATTTGATATGTTCTGGGTATGGTCATCACACTTCAGGCCATATATAACTGAGAAGGATTCTAGAGGGATCCTAAAAACGGGATTCGATCTGACTACCAGGTGCGGGCAAGCCCGTTACCACGCTCAGCCACCCCAACACCTTTAAATTATATATACATATAAAAGAGAACATTCTTAATGTGGTTAACTATACTGTCCACAAGGAAGCATTGTCATAACTTCTTGTTTTTTATAACATAATTCTGTTATTTAAGGATCGGCTTTTAGACATCGTGAACACCTGGAAAGGTCTTTGTGGGAAATAAGGTAATAGCAACAAGCTATTATAAGATATCTGGTTAGTGATTGAGTCGTTACAAAAAAGGAAGAAATAATATTTAATTGCCATAACTGGGAGATAGCGTCGATAATCAAATGATACTACTATCTTGTTAAACCAATAATTCATTCACACGACAGAAAAAAAAATATTCCTACTTTCAGGACTTATCTAAAAAATCAGCTCATTAAATAGGGTGTCCCATTTCAAGTGGACCAAAGGTTTTTAACTTCTAAATGGAACAAAATTCAGAAAAACGATTCAGGTAAAACTTGTAGTTATTCAGGCCTTGTTTGAAGAAATAAAAAAAATTTTTTGTTTTTTCACTTTAAATGGTCAATATCGACCTTCAAACAATGTGGTTTCCTCTTGACCCCTATTTATTTTTATTTTTCTGAAATTTACAATCCAAAACATAGAAAAAATGTATGTAAAATTTTGTATCTATCTTTCATAGTTTAAGTAGAAAAAGGTATTCAAAGTTCACTACTTTAGTACACCTCCTATACGAGGAAACGTAATGTAGCATTAAGTTATTTTATTTAAGAGTTTTTAGTCGTGATAAGTTACTAATCAAGATAGTTTGAATCTTTCAGAAAATGTCTGGACATTTAAAAACCTTCGGTTTCAACGTTTTTATAGAAAAAATTTCTACATTTTCTACATTTTCCAGCCACTTTTAATATTTTAAAAATGTTAATGTTTTGCATTGTAAATTTCAGAAAAATAAAAATAAATAGAGGTCAAGAAGAAACTACATTGTTTGAAGGTCGATATTGACCATTTAAAGTGAAAAACCAAAAAATGTTCGTTTCTTTCTTCAAACTATGCCTGAATAACTACAACTTTTACCTGAAACGTTTTTCTGAATTTTGTTTTGTTTAAAAGTTAAAAACGTTTAATCCACTTGAAATGGGACACCCTGTATGTTTCAACTCTCGCTAGTGTAAACATTTTCAGTAAAACTCTGTACGATGCTGCATCCTAGATCAGTTCGACCAACACCTTTCGATCGAGTGAATATTTTCTCAAACATGACAATATACGTTGGTTTTCTTTAAAATAATTGAGTGTTAGTACTGATTAAGCAGCAACGCCTCGATTATTGACGAGAATTTATCCTTTAATGTAAATATCATTTTTATTTCAATACAATTCCCGAAGTCATTAACCCAATTGTCAACTCGAGAAACTAATAATAACTAATAACATAAATAATTTAAAAAAATTAAATAAATAATATTTCTGATAATAAAAAATAATTGATTTGATTAAAATGAATTTATAATTTAAACGTTTTGATAATGAAAATGAATTACTTATACTGACTAAATTATAAATGATGACTACATAAAAAAAAAAATATTTTAAACTAAAGATAATAAATTTAACCCTAATTAATAACAAATAAAATAAAATGTTCAAATAAAATCAATTAAAAAATAAATACATTTTTTATCAATTACAAAATAATAAATGTTTATATGGTTCGCCAGTAGAAATATTATAGACAAAAAAAAAATTTCTTCATCTGTCTGTTGAACTAGATTCTCGTTGGCAGGGCGAGTTGAGACGTCAGAGGTTGAGACGATAGACTAGGCCAATTCGATGTGATCGAATCGATGACGAGAGTTAAACTAATTACACCTGCATGTGGACAGCGACTTAGTACCTCATCAAGTCCAATAGCAACTCTGAACTTACGTTGTGCAATTCAAGAAGCTCGTACCAACACCCTCTGGCTTGATATAGCCGGAGTGAACAAAAGCCGATCGAGTATACTTTTGTTTTTTTTTCTTCACTTTTGCAACATATATTTTTTTAAACTAATAGTCAACTTATCATTAAGCAAATGACTATTCATCGTTTAAATTAAGTTATTGTAAACAATTACGAAACAAACGTTTAAGTTATTATAGTTAGAAAAAGGCGAAAAAAAACATTGCTCTTTCTTTTACAAAAAAAAAAGAAAAAAAGATTTAATATTTATGATTCAACAAATAATCTTTTATAAGGTTATTATACCATCTAGTCCAGGATCCATGGTCCATTTTTGCACTTGATTACTATCAAGCTGAATCTACGTGAATAGCTTCGTTTCGATGAGACGCCCAACAATTTCCTGTGCGAAAATTCCGATTGTTGTAGCTAACAGATGTAGCAAGGATAAAATATGTCGATTTGATGATTCTCATAAATTTATTACTAACTGGGTTTTTTTGTTGTTAAATCTCAAGATAATCGTCTAAATTATTTGAAAAAATATTTGTCCTACAAAATGTACGGTTTGATCAAAGAATCCCCTCCTTCCAATATGTATCGATAACGAGGTCATCAAAAATGATTACTAACCAGCTGATTTTTCGTTGTTTCATTTATATTGGAAGGAGGGGACTCTTTGATCAAACCATACATTTTGTAGGACAAATATTTTTAGATAATTATCTTGAGATTTAACAAAAAAAAAAACCCAGTTAGTAATAAATTTTTGAAAATTATCAAATCGACATATTTTATCCTTGCTATCTCTGCTAGCTACCACAATCGAGAATATTCGCACAGGAAATTGTTGGGCGTCTCATAGAAAAGAAGCTATTCACGAAGATTCAGCTTGATACTAATCAATTTGAAAAATGGGCCATGGATCCTGGACTAATCTGGCCTAAACCATTCATGTCCCTTCTATATGCCATAATTTTTCCTTTATGCAATTTACAAATCTTATAAACATTTCCTAAGATATTTTCAGATGAAAGATGAAATTGAAATATATTTCTTTTTTTCGACGATATGATTCCGCAATGCTGTGCTCATGGACAGGCTGACATGTACGAGGCCATTCACAGGTTCCTTATAAAAACGGGATTTTTCCGGCTTTTCACTCGGATTTTCCCGAATCACCTCCCCCCACCTTCGCCCCCCTCCCTTCCTGACATGACGTGGGCGACAAAAGATGCCCCTACACCATATTACTGAGAAAATTGCTTCGGAAAATAGTCCACCTCGCCTCCCTTCCTTTCTCGAGTCAAGTGCAATACTTCTACCAGAATCCATTTTCTTCTTTCCCTTTGAACCGTTTTCCATTTTCTTGTTTTGTTTTCTTTTTATATTATTTTGTCTTTCTTATTTTTATTTTTTATTATACATTTTTTCAAGATTTTCTATTAAGCTGTTCTTTCATTTTGTCCGCATATTAAAAATAAAATGCTTTCTTTTATAAATATTCGAGGTTCTATATTCAATTATATTCAACTTGATTAACAATTATCAAGCTACTCCGCTGCCTGATACATTTAAAGTGATAATATTTCTTAAAATTCTCTATTCTTAGTGTATAGTACAATAAATCATTATAGCGGTGGTAACATCACGTAACATTTTTAATAATTATTTTACTCTATTAATTAATCTGCAGCCCCGGTTTAAAAAGTGGTTAGTTATGTTAAAAAATTTAATTTTGATTCTGGAATTTCGTAAATTCGTAAAAAGAGAGTTAATTGTATTGAATAAAGTGAAATTGTGCCATCCTCGTAGTTTATGGTTGAAATTTAGTTGTTGTATAAACCATAACTCCTTTTCAATACAATGTTTGACTTAACCACTTATTCACCTGGAATTAAGATATAATATATTAACTTACTTATGTAACTAGTTTAGATAATTATTTGTTCCTTTTCATTTCAAAGTCAAGAGCGCAGAAGCTTAATCTTCAGAAGGCTAAGTTGTTGGTCAGCTGGTCCCAGGTTCGAGATTCTCTTTTTTTTTTATCCACTACTTCGTCGAAATATTCTCTTAAATTATTAGTACTCAATCAGTGCCAAATGGCATTTGTATAATTTCTGAAATAAATATTTTTATTATTAATATATACAAGTTATTAGTATTAGATTGATCATAGTTAATAAAAAACATATTAAATATATTAGAGCCTGCTGAAATTTGTGTCTTCCTTTGAATTGAAGTGGTTTATTGTCTTACTTACTTATTGGCATAGTAATTATATTTTATAATACTATATTCGACTGATTATCATTTGTTATTTAATGGAAGAGACAATATTTAAGTGTACTCTTAAATATTGCAAAAGAAATGTTAATCAAATTAGAATATTTTCGTTAGGTATAAGGGCTAATCGGTTGCTAGAAATAAAACGATGTATTTACAGTAATATTCTGCGTCTGTCTCAGTTTTGAATATTGATATGAGTTATATATTTTGAATTTTCTATATTCTATTGGTTTTCATTTACAATGTTCTGGTTCTTTTGATCTACTTCAAACAGATTTCCCTTAGAAGCCCGAGCTACTGTTTGTTATTAAATTATTGAACCCGACTATTTCCTATTAAACACCGATCGGGTTAGAGAGCAAAGGCTGGCCGAAGTCAATATCTACCCTCCTAAACAGCAAACAGAGCGGCCCCCTCCCGTTTGAGAACAAATTTGTAGAGGCTGTCTTGGCGAGTGTGTACCGAACGGCGATCCCGATCGAGACATTCAAAATTAATAATGTTGGAACAAACAAGATGAGTGGATCCGGGCTTTATTGAGCCCGGGTCAGTGTCTGTTTGAGTTCTCTTCATCTCCTCTTCCTCGGCCAAACTTCTTTATTGCTACCCGCTCCACTTCCCAGTTCTCTCATCTCTCTCCCTCCAATTTTAGTCCGTTTCGAAGTTGGGTAAATAATATTTTTGGAATATTACCGAGTATTATCGATAGAAGAGGAAGAGATATTAATTAATGTTAAAACCGAACGATTGACTGAGGTTTGACCGTTTAGTCTAATTAGAAATTTCTAGAAACTGCTTTAAAAGTCCACTGAATTTTAAATTAAAAAAAAAAATTGGGCTGAACTTGGTTGATGGAAGTTGGAGGCGTAGGAAAAACTAAAAATCTATGAGCTCTTATTTAGTTAATTTCGTCAAATATAATTTTGCTAAATATGTAACCAGGATCCACGAGTAGGAAATCCCAAAACGTTTGATGTCGGAGCTCATCCATGGGTAGGAGAGTCGGCCGACCAAACAGCTTCCAACTTCTGGACTGACTATCAGCACTCAGGGACTACTGGCGGATGATGATTGAGGAGGCCTGGACGTGTTGTTGCGCCGATCTATTAATAATGAGTTATTATTTACTGATGCATTCTGTTATACATTATTATAATGTATCTGTTTTATTATAATGAATATATACAAGTAGAGATACTACCCAGTGGTTGTACTCAAATAGCAAGGCCATATTCTTTTCACACTCCTCGGAGAATTATCAGGAATTAAATAGGCTGCTAGGTTTGAAACTAGTGGGTTTGACTGGGAATGCAGTTATGAAAAAATTGATTTCAGATTCGGGCCAGGTCAGCAACAAATGGGACATTAAGGTCATTATGGATTACTTTGTTCGTAACAAAGTAAGGAGTATTGAGGATTTTACGAAGGATTTTGGATTGTAATGATTGAATACGAGAGTAATTCGATTGTTTAGTGGAGCTCCAAAGCTCTACTCCGTAAATCCAGATGGGTTTAATGATTGTCATGTATATGAGCCTTTTGTAATTAATTGAGAGTTAGAGCGTTTGTGTAGTAAATTTTGAAGTAGCCTGAAACAGCGTGAATAATAATCATAACAAATTCAAGACACCATCTAAGGATGGATAATGAAGATTGGGTAAGAAAACAAAAATACTATTAAATTTCACAGATTCATATATATATATATATATATATATATATATATATATATATATATATATATATATAGGATAGGAATATTTTTACCTCCATTTAGGCCACTATAAATCCATTCCGAAGGACGTTGTAACCATGGATCTTTTAAATTCTTTCAAAAATCCTATGGCACAGCCGGGTTATGAAACCGAAGTATAGGGCATAGAAGATTGTTGTGCTAACTACTTCATTACAGGTTCTCTAAATCATTAGATTAGCTGCTATCATTCTGCCCTGAATGTCACTAAACTAAGAAAATTTGAATAATATATTACACCAATTACGAAAAAATAATACATTATGAATTCATTCCATATTCCGTTGGTTATGCCGTCATTCCGAAAGTACGTAAAATGGAAGTCAAGAGCCCGTACAATCTCAGGTAGCGTTGCTCTGGTGTAAGTCTATCTATAATGAAATGTCAAACCAAACTAAGGAAAAGCAACTATCAGCTGATAAATGGATTATCAACTAAAGCAGTGTGCCAACTCAAAGTCGTAAACCTCTAAAAAAAACATCTATTATTTGAAATTTGTATATATTGTAAATAAATCTTGGAGGAATAAAAAAAAATTTAATCCACTCATCACATATTTTTTTTTAATGGATTAATTTTTTTATTACTCCAAGTTTTATGGGTATGCATAATATGGACTAAAAATATTGGCCGTGGTAATTTAAGAGAATATTTAAAATTTAATTGATCGATCACAAAATACACTACTAAAAGTAGTTAATATGTATTATAGCCATCTTTGGATAAAATATGAAAATATTGTGCGTCTGTGGTCCAGCGGTTAGCATAACAGCCTCCTCTGCCCTAGATCGGCTGTTCATATCCCAGTGATCTTAGGATTTTTTGGAAAAGTTGGAAAAAATCCTTAGTTATTCGGTCCTTCTGAAGGGACGTAAGATGGGGATCTCTATCATGTGCGGTGTCAGATGCTCGTCAAAGATCTCAATCCTAAATATTCCTGAAATAACAAAAATTATAACTACTACTGTAGCATTTCCAATTAGCCATAGCAGCACAACATTAAATAAATAACCAAATATAAACATGCTTATGCCTTGGAGATTCATTTCCATATAATTTTAAATGATAAAATTTCACTCTGAATTTTTTAATTCAACTATATAGCAGAGTGTAGTTTCGAAACGTTTTGACATATACCATCCTACATTTGACACATCCCTCACATTGTTGGTAGACATACCAAGGTAACGACCTGCGTCAAATTGTTGGCAATAGGTCGCCAGCGTGAGGAGCTGAATAACCTACACTGATAAGGTCGCGTCTCATTTCTCATTAGTCAAGGGATTATAGATTAGAACGGGATTTAAACACGACAACGCCAAAATAACCTTTAGGAAGGTCATAGTTTTTTTTTTTAGATGGTTAAAAAAATTCTAATAATAATGATAATGAGGAGCAGAGTGGCTTAGTGGTAGAGCGCTGAGTTGTCATGCCGAAGGTCCTGGGTTCAAATCCCGCTGCTTGGTAGACTTAAAATTGGAGATAGATCTTATTATAGTACACTCCTGGGGATCACCCAGCCTCTATTATAAGGTTACCAAGGATAGGGGAAACTCTGCTGGTTGAGCGAGATCTAGACAAATCACCTCCCTGCACAACCGTTGTCCAAGAAACAGTACAGTCGTCCTGAACCCAAGACCCTTTATGGGTTGGTTGTTATATTCTATCTTATTTCTCAGCATTCTCTGTATTGAAATAACTGTCTATGCATTCCAGTTAGGTGTAAAAACAGTGGCGTATTTTGTGTAACGGCTTAAATTGCTCCAGGGCAATGGCTTTGTAAATTAGTCAATTCTTAAAAATATTTATGATTGAGCTGCAAATCTACAAAAGCCCAATTTTTAAGCAACACCAATAAAATATTACATCACAAAATATTTATTTTACAGGTAAGATGTTTTTTTTACTACTTCGTTTACTCGTTGAGGAAAAATAGGCATTACAATAATATTCTCGTGTAAATTTTCAGAAAATAAATATTGTTCACGTATTATTCTAAAATTTATTTTTATTAATAGTTATTTTGATGGTAATTATTTTTAAATATTCTTGTTTTGAATAGAAAAGATTTGCCCTGGCCGGGATTCGAACCTGGGTCGTCTGCGTCTCCGTTGCAGTGCTCTAAACTAGAGGTCGTAAGCTACTAGAGGTCGTATCCAAGTCAGACAAATCCGTTCAAGTGATTTCCGCTGAACAAAACAAATCAAAAAACATAGTTCACTTCTCGCTGCTGCTGTGAAACCTTTATACTAAGTAAACTGTTTCAATAAATTCAATTGGTTGCACATTGTATACTAATCCTTTACTGACAAGAAAAACAGTAAAATTCTTTCCGTCCCGTTTGTTAATAATTGTCAATGTATCTTTCACAGCTGTGCTGATCCGTCGGTGATGAAATTTGATATGGATAATCTCAAGCCTGGGGAAGGACATAGGCTACTTTTTATCAAGACACCACACAGGTGAGGTTCATATAAAACTTTAACCTGATTGACTAATACAGCCAGCGGTCAACGCACAGCAGAAACCACTGAACTTAGCATCTTGAAATTTGCAGATAGGATCTTTTATAGCTTAAATGAGCTCTAAGAAAGGAATTTGGACAATTCCACCCCATGGGTTTCCCCCTTAATATAATAGGGGTTCAAAGATTGTATGGAATCCGTCAATTTTGAAGTTAGAGATCTAAAATTTCGAATATACGAGTTTTTTTTTTTATTATTTATTTATTGATATTTACAACTATATTACAATAATATAACAAGTAAATTGGCTGAGTGATATCTACATAATAGATTGGCTGAATAATGACATGATATAATGACAATTAGAGAAACTACCCACTGGTAGTACTCAAATCGCATGTTCAACTAAGAAGGTCACGTGGCCATCTTCTTCTCAGACGCCTCGGAGGATTATCGGGAATTGAAGAGGAAGCTAAGTTTGAAACTAGAGGGTTTGAGTGGAAATGAAGTTTGTTATGAAAGGATAGATACCGGGTTCGGGCCAAATCAGCAACAAATGGGTAATATACGAGTAACTGATAGTTAAAAATTATTTTTTTTCTTAACCCCTTGGCTTTTATTAATTTTTAACAATTAAATTTTAACATTAATAATGATACATGGTATCTCTTTTACTGCACCAGGTGCATTTTAAGAGAGGATTGAGCATTGAATTTTCTTGATTAATTAGATGGTAGGAATGGAGGTCTAGTGATGAGGCTCACTAGTTCTTTCTGATTGGAGTTAGTCAGTAGTTCACTCAGTCCATGTTAAGGGTCTGTGCATGTGTTTGCCAGCGCTGAGGTCGGCCTGTCGGTGTAAGTGTGTTGAATAGTGGGTTCGTGGAGTGTCGGAGGATATTAAAGAATTTGATATGCCTCCGTGTGAAGTCCTTCACCGTCGGGGTCCGAGGGTCTCGTGTATCATGTCTGATTTCGTCCTTTGTAGAGACGTGTGCCTTACTATACGCCTCAGTATACGGTTTTGAAATTGTTGGCGCCTTTTTGAAGTTGTTGGTAAAATGTTATTCAACATAGGCGCCCCTAATAAAGGGTGCTGGTCTAATAACTGCCTTATAGATCATTACTTTGAGGCGGAGTGATAAGTTCGGTGAGGTTAAAAGGTGACTAAGGCTGTAAGATTTGGTTCTCACCGACCTGATCTTCTTATTGGAATGTTTTGATAACGTCAAAGGTGACACCGAGATACGTTATCCTATTTGCATGTTTGTTTACTCTGCCTGCTACTCTATAAACCTTAGGTAGAGGGCTTTTATTCTTTTGGAAGAAGAGAATAATAAAATCGGTCTTCTTGGGATTAACTGTAATATTCAATCCGTCCAGTTTTTTAGTTATTTCCTCTCAGGCCACCTCCGCCTGTCGTAGAGCTCTCTCTACATTCGATGAGCTACTACAGATGGCGTTGTCATCGACATACACCGCCACAGTAGTATTTTTGTATTTGGCACCAACGATTTCCGCCGTATAAACTAAGAATAATACCGGTGATAGCACAGACCCTTGAGGTACACCACACGTAAGTGGAAAGGGGTTGGACACCTCTTCGCCGACTCGTACCTTTATTGAACACTGTGTCAGAAAGGACCTTATGATCGTATCGAGCTGCTCTGGAAACTCGTTGTCCATATTAAAAAAAAATGTATTGTTGTTTTGTTTTATTTTTAAGGGCAAACAACTACAAATGGTTATTAATGCCCTCACCACTAGAGAATATAAATATTTACAGTATCTACATAATTACAACTAGAGAATATACATAATTACGTATATACATTCTTGTTACATTATTACTTAGTAAAAATATTGTTACATATTTAAATATTAACATACCATGCTATATTAGGCATATAATAGACACATATTAACATATTTAACATAAAATAGGAAGGTAACTTATATGAAGTTGTTCATATTAAAATAAAACGTTATACATATTTATATAAACTTTATAATATAATATAAAATCTATATTATTTATATAAACATTATACACTTTGATGGTTTATACATAGTTTAAAACGTTATACACATTAATATATTAATTTATATTATTTACACAAACGTTATACATATTAATATGTATTTTTCTTATACATATGCATAGCTTATATATATATGCATGCTTGTGTCATTAATGAATAATTGTAATATTGTCGGAAAGTAAAGTATTACATACACACATACATATATTGGATATATATAAGGACAAAATTATTTATTTAAAACTGTTGTGGCAAATCAAATTCCACGCGAACGAAGCCGTGGGCAAAAGCAAAAGCTAGTCAACAATAAATTAGAAAATCTTCATGTGTTTTTACCATTGGTAACTTCCTCGTAATTTCTTTATACCCATCCCCAATGTATCTAATACCTTAGACTCCAGAAAAATAAAACACTAACTACAGCATATTTTTGCCGATTAGTCTTTTAGATCTTCGTTTCGGTGTCTGGTATATTTCTCGTAGTACGGAATATATTTAAGTTACTTGATTACTTTGTAGAAACAGGATAATATTGCTGTTAGCTCTTCTATTTACTTTACCTCCAAAGATGGTATGTATCCATATGCAGGTATGTTTCTGTGCATGCCGTTGTCAGTTACCTGTTTAGTAATATGCAAGGTGGATCCATTTAGTATGCATTCCAATTATGATTGACATGGCCTTTTCACTATTCACGAAGGTAGAGAATATTGCATTAATCTATGCAAGAATTTACATATAACTTACATTACATATTATACCCATAACCAATATCCAGTCATAGCCTAGTTGTTGACATCTGAGGTGTACGTATCAATTAATCATTTCTTATGGTCGTAATTACTGCGTATTCATATATTTTTCAGGAAACTTTTAATCCATTTTTATGATTAATTTTTTTAAATTATGTAATTAAAAGTTAATAAAATTGTACCTCTACAACATATGGAGGATATTGTGGTCAGTATATGCTATAGATCGTACTATTTATAGGACAGTTTCGCAGTGATTTGCCCTGGAATAAAGCTCAACTGCAAACTTCTCCTAATTAAAGGTACCCATTTTATAGAGGCTGGGTGAGCACTAGAATAGTCCGTGTATCTCTCAGGGCCCATCCACGCCTGTTAACATATAAAATACTTTAATTGCCTCAGGCGGAAGTGACCCCGGGAATTTCATTTCCCCGCTCCCAGTTAATCCTACTACGGCTTGATATGATGAAAATTAGTGTAACTACTTACCTTGATTGGATTAGGAAAATTGTACCAAAGGCAAATAATTTAAATTACAGTGTAAGTATATTTAAAGCCATTACCTTCCATATGCCCCATTTGGGGATCACAACCTTTTTAAGTCGATTATTAGAATCGATAGTTTTGATAGTGAAGCCTTCATATAATTTTTTTTTTCCAGGTAATGGGATAAGTAAAATTATAAACTCTACTGAACGCCGATGATATAGCAGTCCTCGGAAGTAATGAAAGGGATATCGAGAGACTCGCCAAGGCGCTTATGAAAGAGGCAGACCAAATCGGCTTACAGGTAAATGAGGAAAAAAAAAATACATGATACTAAGCCGTCAAGTCCACCCCAGAAACAGCATCTGCGTGGATCGCAAATCTTTCCCGAAAGTAGATACCTTTAAATACCTCGGCTCCACAATAACCTCAACTAACGACCTATTAACTGAGATAGACCAGCGTATAACAAGTGCAAATAGAGCATTCTTCGCTCTTTCAAGAGTATTGAAATCCCGAAACATCGCAAGAAATTTAAAATTAAGGGTGTATAATGCTATAATAAAGCCGATTCTGATATACGGCTGTGAAACTTGGGCTCTCACCAGCATCCTGGAAAGCAGAATCGAGAGATGGGAAAGAAAAATACTTCGCACGATAACAGGAGCGGTATGGGATGAGACTCTTTAATCATGGAGAAGAAGGACCAATAAAGAATTACACACGGAAACTGGGCAGGCAATATCTCAGGATATGAAAGCAAGAAGGCTAAGATGTAGCTCGAAGTGATCCGTCAGGACGCCTCTACACAACTATACACAATAGTTGGCAAGAGACCAGATGGATGGACGAGGTCAACAAAGATGCTGTGGAGCTACATGTAGCAGACTGGAAATCAGCGGCCCAGGATAGACAGAGGTGGAGAAGGCTGGTAAAGGCGGCGAAAGATCAACAAGGTCTGTAGAGACAACCGAAAAAAAATGAAATAAAAAATAAATAAATAAACTCTACTGAAAACAATTGCTTTTCAAGGGGCCGTATAGTAAATGGTAGCAATAATAATAATAATGATAAAATTATTTTAAATTAAATTATTAACAATTTTAATATTGAATAATTACAAATTTTACAGAAAAAGCTGGGATTCAGTGAGATAGATTCTTGAATAACCATTGTCTTGGAATAAATCGCTCCCTACTTCACTCTTCATAGGTTGTAATGGTACAGCAATTTTAATTTTATTTAATTAATACGTTGGTAATTCTTTAATTAATAAACCAATTAAAAGAAGTAATAATTCAGGATTACATTAGTTATACCGTGGAAATTAGCATTGATAAATACAAATATTTGTTCATTACTACTAAATTGTGTTGTCAATTTTAATTATTTTTTTTAAATATATGACTTTCACTATATAAGATGTATACATTGTTGATTAATTTCGTTGCGGAATTGTGCAACTCAGTAAGTAATGTGCTTAATTACTTCTCTTCAGGCTCCGAGTTTGAACATAGTGTGGGAGTTTAATTATTAACTCTCTTAAAAGGGGGGTATGTACCGTATAGGATCTGCTGACCCCCCACTCCAGGAGTTTACCCAGCCTCTATAAAGTGGAGACTGTTCGGGAAATAACTTTGCGATTGACAAATCACCTCCTTACACAACCGTTATTCTAGAGACAGTACAGTCTCTACCAGGTACTGAACCCAACTGGAGTGAGTAATCGAGTATGTAGGGTGCTGCATTACTCATGAAACTGAATTCGAGACCTTCCTTGGGCTCTCCCAGCCGCATGGGAAAACCTTGTGATAGTGATCTCAGTCGTAACTTCCTTGCCCATAACAGTTTGCTTAGAAACACGGTCTCACTAAGTACTGAACACAAATGTTTTATTCTTCATTGGAGTATTTAATAATAATCAATTACTATATCCTTCCAAAATAAGTTAAGATAATAATAATATAAGATAAGGAGTTCAACAAGTGCCTTACGGATCCAAATATCCTTGCGTTATAAGGAATTTACTTACTAAGGTTTTTACTAGAGCTCAACTCTATTCGATGATAAAAAATCCTTTCAATAAATCTGTTATTATCTTGAACCCCAATTTCCTTATCTTTTGTTACACGACATGCTGCTATACAGATGTCCTTTGATGGAATCCGTCAGCAATTACACGGACAATTTCAATCGCTACAAAAACTTTCCGTCGTTTAATAACAAGTCTTGTCATTCTTCTACTTCGTCGGGAATAAAATTGCTGTTGCTAAGAGATCGCCATGCCGCAGCAATTGTGGCTATTAAAGTTTAAACTGTTGGTCAATTGGCTCATTAGTAATGTACGAGGATCAAACGACGCAGGTGGGGCCCTGTGTGGGGTTGTTAATTGAATCCCCTGCCCTCCCCAAACTGTCCGTTAATTAAAATACCCGAAGGACAATTTAAATTTCAAACCCAGGGTTGCATTATTTAGCTATCGCCCTTAGGTATTGTCTTTGCCTGAATTAGGTAGTGACTATTTGTGTGAGTATGGACTGAGCGGCCATTGTCCGATTGTTTGGGTTATTTCTATTGTTTATACGAAGGCAATATGTTTGGCCAATAAGGGATAGTTGTTGTTAGTTCGATATTTGTGATCGTATTTAAATAGAACGGAGGCTTTTGTTTTTATTGGGAGAAATTATTTGTACGCTTTCAGGGTTATTTAATAATTGATTTGTTTTTAAATGCATACCCGAATGCAACCTAACACAGTTCAATACAACCTTACTTATATATTCAAAGAATTAAATATTGTTTTGTTATGCTATTGTTAGTGTTGTTGGAGCAGATTGGCTCAGTGGTAGAGCGCTGAGTTGGCTTGCCGGAGGTCCTTGGTTCAAATTCCCCTTTTTTGGCAGACTTTTAATAATAATAATAGCGGCCGAAGATGGATCTTAAGTCCCATCTTATTTAATATATACACACACATGATAACCAAGCACCCTCCCGAAAATTGCGAAATTTTACAGTATGCCGACGATTTAATACTCTACACAATCTGCCCCAATATTGCCGAAGGATGTCATGTTCTAGAAAAAGGTTTTTACACACTGGAAGAGAAGCTTCATGCACTGAATGTTCGAATTAACATATCAAAATGCAAAATCATCCCGTTCACTAAAAAAAGAAAACTCAACCTAACTCAACTAACCATTTGCACGGTCAGAGGTATAATAGAAACCACTAATACAATCAAATTCTTAGGGGTACATCTTGACACGAAACTCACGCCCAAAACGCACATACAAAACACATACAACAAAGCAGCAAATAGCCTAAACATTATCAAATCAATAGCAGGGGTCACCTGGGGAGCCCATCCCCACAATTTACTTACGGTATACAAAACCATGGTCAGATCGATAATAGACTATGCATCTGTAATATACAATGAGTCCAGCTCACCACTAATTAAAAAACTAGACACAGTACAAAACAACGCGTTAAGGATTTGCTTAGGAGCTTTTCGCACTAGCCCCACAAATGCGCTGCTAGCCGAAGCAGGAGAGATGCCCCTTCAATTACGAAGGGAATGGGTTACAAAAAAGTTTCTATTAAAAGTAGCTTCAAACAGTACCCACCCTCTATACGAAGCAGTTCTGAACGACGCCATACTAATTCCAAAAGCCCGCACCATAGCCCAAGAAATGAGACATAATTTTAATTCACTTTCCACCTCTGCCGGACCACTTGACTTATGCACTCCCTTTCCAAAGTCACAAACCACCATCAAAACCAACCCCAAGTTGAATCTATCAGACTTCTCGAAATCACATTATTCATCAATAGCTCTAAGACAAAAAACTCTTGAAATATTATCAGAAAAATATAAAAGCCATCATAAAATCTATACCGACGCGTCAAAAGATAAAAACAAGGTTGCTATTGGAATATATGATGCAGATTCAAACCGGAAATCATCAATGAACGTCCCCACAAAATTCAGTATATACAGTGCCGAATTATATGCCGTTACTGAAGCCTTCAGGTTAGCCAATAGATCATACAAAAATACAAAAATAGTCATCTTAACAGACTCTGCTTCGGTATGCAAAACTCTTAAAAACATCCATCGACAGCACATTTCATCATACCTAATAAACGATATAATACACGTGGTCAATGGTACATCATATAAATTCACAGTTCGGTACCTGGGCACGTTGGTCTGTACGGAAACGAATTGGCAGACAAACTCGCAAAACAGGGGATAGAAGGGCCAAAGAACGCTAAGTTACCTTTACAGGAGTTTGTTAGGTGGATCAAACAACAACAAGTTAGCGAATGGCAAGATAGGTATGCCTGGGAATCGAGAACGAAAGGTAGGGACCACTACGCCATCCACCCGACTGTAAGTCGGCGCCCATGGTTCTCTAATACTACCTTCATGCTAAACAGAAAGCAAATAGCGATAATCACTAGGCTTAGAATTAACCATGGTCGCACGAATCGCGGACTTACAATGATTAAAGTAAAAAAGAACGAGAAATGTCCGGAATGTAAAATTGTCGAAGACCCAATCCATATCGTCGCCAAGTGCAAAAAATACAACGACAAACGGTTCAAATATCCCGACATTCAAAATGACATGGTCTTTCAAAATAAATTCAAAATTTTGGACAGAAGCCTTTTAGAGTCCTTATGCCGGTTCATGAACGAATGCGATATTGATTTTTAAAAGTTAAATTAACTAGGGTAGTGTCAAGTATATGAATACGGGCTGTATAGGACTTCAAAGGAAGTCTTTAGCCAACAAAAAAAAAAAAAAAAAAAAAAGATAGATCTTGTGGGACCCTAACGGGGTTAACCAAGCTTCTATAATGTGGGTGTCCAAATTAAGGGAGAAAATTCTGGCGGTCGAGCGTGATCTAGGACAAACCGCCTTCCTGCACAACCGTTGTTCAAGAAACAGCACAGTCTCTACCATGCAAATAACCACCAGACACTTAATGGAGTGTAATGGTACAGGATTGTTAGAGTTTTTTTTTTGTTTAGTTGCTTAATTTAATACAATGTCCAAGAGATCTGCTAAAGAACTATTGATCATTTCCAAAACCTGATGTTACTGCAAAGTGGAGTGAAAAACCAACACTTGGATCAAATTAGCTGGATTTGCGTAGGTGCAAATAAAAAATGAAAGAATAAAGACAAAAATTGTATAATTAAGATAGCTCTATTTGCCCATGTATAATTGTCTTATTATATAGATGTCTATAGATTTTATTGATGTTGATGGATAAACATATACCTGAGGTGTTCGAAAATAAGCTACCGCGCATATTATAGTATGCGACCCGAAAATGCATGACACCACTGAAACTGTTAACGAAAACGTACTCAAAAAACAAGAAGTAACAAAAACCGAAGGAACTGAGTATAAGAGACGTTACTGTTTCATTAATGTACCCGGAACCAACTGGTGAATAGAGAGAAAATTTCCCATAGTGAAGAACCCGGGGGATACAGCTCAGTAACTTAAAGCTATACCCCTCTCCATAAAGTTAAAATTTCGTAAAAAATGGTTCAGCAGTTTTCACGATTATGGATAACAAATCTGGTATTAATACACAGTGCTAACTAAATAATAAATCTATATTGTAATGAAATGAGTGGAATGGTCCCAAACCAGAAACTGTCCGGGAAAAATAAATTATAATATACTAATAGATATATTTGCTAATGAGAAATATATAGAATTAATAGTTTGGAGGCAGTTAAATTCAATGTATATGTGTACATATATATATATATATATATATATATATATATACATATAACACATGGGTGTGGTATTCTTAGCCTAGACCACACCAGCTCTAACCTACAGCAGTTGGAACGATTTCCTCCAAATAGCTCAGACTGATTGATACCTTTCTGATCAGTCCCAAATGTCGACAGCGACCTCCCCGTTACTTCTTTTTGTCCCCGAAGATCTCTCCTCAAGGTGGCCTGGGAGGAAATTGAATCATTATGGGAGAGATGATTAGAACAGATTTACTGCCGGAGTCGCTCCCGAAGTCTTCCGGCTCTCTAACGACCTGGCTAAATCAAATCCGTTGTCCCTTTCCTCGGTTTACGACTCTTCTGATTTATATTCATATACGAATGGTCAGTAATAAGCCGCTTTATTATACATTCCTTCAGAAGTTTTGGAACTTTCTCGAGAGTGTCAGGATATAATAGGAACGATTTATATTTCAGTGAGGGAATATTGTTTATGTGAAGCTTTGAACACAGTATTCATTAACTAGACTGATAAGGGATAATGAACCTTCTGGAATATGGTAGTCAGAAAAGAATAGATTCTCTGAATAATGGTGTATTGAATACCTGAGTCTGAAAATGAATAACATAAACACATACTTCCTCTCAGATGGAGCAAAATTCCTGAAATAAATTCTATTATGTAGCCCAAAAGACCAACAAGGATTCGGGGTTCAATACATGATAAAGACTGTACTGATTTTAACCCAACGGAAGTGCATGTAGGTCATATAGCTGAGGTTACAACCAACCAGTAACTAGATGTTCCCTACATTTCAGAGACTTGGAAAGCCCCAGAAGAGTCTGCAGATCCCGCAGGTCCATCAAAGGCTATTAACAGATTCTTACAAATACTTTCTTGGAACTTACAAATACTTCTAGTGGAAAATTAATGGATTGTTAATGATCTTTATGTAAATAATTCTATGGGAAATTCGTTAAAATCCTCAGAAGTTGGTGATAAACCGTAGGAAATAACTGGTTTATTATTTTTGTATTTATTGCATCATACAGTAATGAAGCATAGTCGTAGAACTTCGATCTGATAGATCGTCTTGTATTGAGAAGTGATTCAACACTGCCGTACGACACAGTAGACACGAATGTTGCCTTACACAGTGGAGCTGCCAAACACGAAGTGAACAAGGCACGATCGGACTGTAACAACAGCAAAAGGATCAACAACAGAAGGCAGCGACGACAACACCCTATCAACAGGTTTAATTAATTTACTTTCCCCTCGTTCCTTATCAGATTTTATCTCCCTGAAGGAGGATTACCCAACCCTTTCCACCCACGGACAATTTATTTCTTAATAAACCTCTCCGCCTCGAACACTTTCTGTGTGAGATAATAAAAAAAAAAAAAGGTGTTAGCTGTTTAGATAGTATCGACGGTAAATATAAACCATTAGGCTCAAGGTGTGTTATTACCTGTGCCAGGGAAAAAAATAAATAAAAAAATCTTTGAAATTATCGCTAACTTGGACATGTAGTCTCGTTACTTAAGCTAAAATTAGCCCCTTCGATAAATATCATCGATATGTATTTATGGAAAGACTTTTAAGGGAAGACATGTTTTTTCTTTGAAACTGTATTATTTTCTTTTTTTAAATTCCTGCCTGTTGCAACGATATTTCATAAACTATATATTTTCTGTACCTTCTCGTATTTTAAATAACATAACTCGCATAACTAATTATTTGCACAACACGTTTCAACAGATGCTCAATTGAAAAAAACACATTTATCTTAAATTGCAAACGTTTCTAATGAAGAACAAATGATATCAAAAGTATCATTAGCTATTAAATATAGTTTAATACATAATTTAAATAATTTGAGATGCTATAAGATCGAAGGCAGGACATGAATAAAAAAGATAATCATTTTTTTTTTTAAACTAATATGATTTCTGTAACACTCATTTTTGCTTGTAGAATTGCGGGAAATTCTAATTTATTTGTATGTTATAGATGGGATCCAGCAATAAACTGTATATGTATTTTTAATCCCAAACAACTGTCTGAACCGACATCTAAACGTTTGTGTGTTAGACCGAGGCTTCGAGGGGAGGATTGCATTAATAGTGGGGAAGCAGTTTAAGTTGCTAAAAAAAATAATTTTAATCAGAAATTTACCTCTGATATAAAAACAAATATAAATTATGTCTACAGAACAACTTATTTAAATAAACCAAAAAGAGACATTTGATTATCAAAATTTCATAATTAAATAGGAAAATTATGTACAAAATCTGGCGGTTGAGCATGATCTCGAACAAATCGCCTCCCTGCACAACCTTTGTTCAAGAAACAGTACAGTTTCTACAACGTATTGAACCCTACACCTTTAATGAGTTAAATTGATATGGGTTTTATTTATTTTGTTTGTTTGTTTAGTTTTTATTGATACTTGTGCTTAACATAACAAGTAAAACTTCTATTTTCTTTATAAGATATTTCTTATATACTGGACTAATCTTCTTGATCTATATAATTTAATAATGAAGAAAAAACCTTATTCCAGTCAAAAATTGTTATTAAAAATTAACAAATGATTAAAAAACGTTTCGACAACTTCCTTGTCATTTTCAACTTAAGTAGTTCTTCATACAACTTTCTTTAAAATTTACAAGTCTAATCATTACTTGAGGTCAAAAGATTTAAAAGTCAAATATATATAAATCCTGGAACTTAACTTTCTGCCATGGTCAAATATAATAGGTATTACATTATAGGGTTTTTAATGTAATACCTATTATATTTGACCATTGAAGAAAGTTATGTTCCAGGATTTATATATATTTGACCTCAAGTAATGATTGGACTTGTAAATTTTAAAGGAAGTTGTATGAAGAACTACTTAAATTGAAAATGACAAGGAAGTGTCGAAACGTTTTTTAATCATTTGTTAATTTTTAATAACAATTTTTGACTGGAAAAAGGTTTTTTCTTCATTAGTAAAACTTCTATTGAAAATTGGATATTAGTGTGATTGTTAACTATAAAATGATTATGATTCTTTTTTAATTTGTAACAGAATGATGAAGAAGAGGAATTTTATATAATAATTTATTGGGTTTTTTTTGTTATACAATAAATAAGTATATATTTATTAATTTTTTAATACTTTGAAGAGAAAAGATATTTTTGTCTTAGCCGGGATTTGAACCCGCGTTAAAAAAATATATTTAAATAATCAAAAAGAATCATAAATAAAAAAAAAAAATAAATATATATATAGGTCAAAGATATATTTATTTTATATCTTATTATCTTATCTTATTTATCTTTTTATATCTTTATTTATTTATCTTATTTTGTGTTATATTCAACTGCACTATCTGACCAATTTAACCCATTATTAGAAATAACTAGTCTTATATTTCCTTATTTAAAAAAAAAATTCAAATAACACTGACCGCCCACATAGTGATTAAAACTAGTGGGATCATATTCCCTCCTGACTTCCAGACTTAAGGACCACACCACATGCCAGAGGCAGCTGATACAGGAAGCCACACATGCGACACCTAATCAGTGGCAAGGACCGCCGAGGAGACAAATGCTCTTTTAATTCGTCGCAGGACCACGGGGTGAGGGAAGCCTTCGTTAGTGACTCTCTAATTAGTTGCTATACGGTGGTATGGATATATACCCACACAGAGGAGGTTATGGGCCGTATATACACGCCCTCCCGTGCATGTATAGGCACTTACAGTAGGCGAGAGTTCATTAGGAGGTAGCGCTCCATAAAGAAGGCGACTCCTTTTCACGGCTGGCTTGAGTTGAAATTTGACGCCTGCCTCTGTAGCGCTATATCGCAGTGAACAAAGCTCGATTCTCGCCTACCCTACCAAATTTTTAAGGCAGAATTTATTAATGTGTGTTATTCTACAATATGTTACAGTTAGCGCAGTACATATAAAAGATTTGAAATGTATAAATTAAATTTTATGTTTCCTGCTATGAGAGTTTCAGTAATACATATCAAAGTTAAGTATGCACAATGTTATATTTAAATTTGTTTCCTCATTTAAGAAAAGGAACAGGCAGTTAAATAACCTTTAGCCTTCGCAAGAAACCAATGAATTAACCTCCAGTATCCTTTAAATATATATTCCATTGATTTCTATATAACAAACCCGATACTTAGCATCTCGACAAACGTTTAACATGGAATCCTCATACTAGACTGAAATGACAAGAAACTGCTCGCCGTTTTAGACTACTGATACACTTACTAGACTTTCGCTCTAAGCTCCCAATTAATTACATGAGAATCATTGGCTTGAGCCCGATACCAATTTTTTCATTACAAACTTTATTCCCACTCAAACCCACCAATTTCAAACCTAGCTACTTCTGAAATTCCTGATAATCCATCGATGCTTCTGAAAAGAAGGTGGCCTCGTGACCTTCTAAGTTGAACTTTTTATTTGTGTACTACCACTGGGTAATTCTCTAAATCACTTTTACCGTACGTCGTAAACCAATGAATTCCTGCCCTTCAGTATCCTTTAATAATATCCCACTTGTGCCAGTAGAACAGATCTGATACTTAGGGTTGCATCTTGACAAACGATTAACCTGGGATCATCATACAAGACTGAAAAGACAAGAAACCGCTCGAAGTTTCAGGCTACTTCACCATTTACTAGACAAACGCTCTAAGCTCCCAATTAACTACAAAAGACTCATATAGAAGACCATCATACGACCTATTTGGACTTACGGAGTAGAGCTTTGGGGCTCCACTAAGCCATCGGATTCCTCTCGTATCCAATCCCTACAATCCAAAATCCTTCGTGATATCCTTAATGCTCCTTATTTTGTTAAGAATAAAATCATCCATAACGACCTTAATGTCCCATTTGTTGCTGATTTGGCCCGAACCCGCTATCTATCCTTTCATAACAAACTTCATTTCCACTCAAACCCTCTGGTTTTAAACCTAGCTTCCTCTTCAATTCCCGATAATCTTCCGAGGCGTCTGAAAAGAAGATGGCCCCGTGACTTCTTAGTTGAACTTGTGATTTGAGTACTACCAGTGGGTAGTTTCTCTACTTGTCATTTTCACATGCCATTATGTATCGCTTAGCACATTTACTAGATGTATTTTTATTATACAGTTGTAAATATCAATAAATAAATTAAAAAAAAAAAAAAAAAGATACATTACTCTACCTCGTAGTGACTATAATGTTTCGAGGACAACGGTTGTGTAGAGAGGTGATTTTACCACTTATGTCGTTAAATGTCTTATTTTATTTGTTTACTGCCTTAGTTGGACCGCTTTAGACCTGATATTATATAGGCAATATTATATAGGATCTGATATTCATATAATATAAAATTATGGGTATAATAATAATATAAGATAAAATATATATTTACAATCTTATCTACCCCACCTCGTTGGTACTATAACAAAAGATAATTACAAAACATATCGACTTCATGGCACGGGCTCCAGTAAATAAGGCCATTATGATAATGGAGAAAAGGAGACGGAGACGAGAGCAGAGATATTGGTTGGCTAACCCTCCGATAGTGCGCCTCAATATCGGATCTGCATAATGCCCTTTGCCAGGAAATATGCCACTCTTTCTCGAAATACCGCCTCGGCTTATGCCCCACCTGCTCAGCTCCTTATGCCCCATTGCCCATAGGCCTAAGCCCATAGTTGCCAGTTTATCTCAGATTTTTATACTAACAACCCGGAAATCAAGGGTGTTTTCTCACAGACATTCTATGATAAGAAAGCATATGAATAGCAATATTTAGTATAAATTATATTAAAGCTTTAACTTTCATTTTGTTTTATTATGTATATTGAAAAAGGGAACGCTCAACAGAGACATCAAATAAATGTTAATACATAAGTGGAAAAATTCCAAATAAAAACCTTAAGTCTCTAAACTAAAACTGGAAGTTAAAAATACCTGTCCAATATTTCACCTATTCAGGCATCCTCAGGGCAGAAAGAGAATAATAGCAAACCAAGAGATGAATAATGCACCCAAAAACACACATCCCACCACCTCCAAGGCTCAAATGCAAATACTGAATCACAGGGAAGGTTACTAGATTCCCAGCTGGCTGAGGTTAGATAAAAACAGCTGCTAAATACACCAGATTTGAAACATCAATATACATTAACCAACCCCCCCCCCCAAAAAAAAAAAACCAACAGGAAAACAAAATAAAAAATAGTAACAAACAACACAAGAAAAGAAGACAAAAAACTATATGAAAGAATGAAAGTGAAAGTGCAAGAAAAAAAGAGAATTTATAATAAACCAGTGGGCTTATGGTTATTCCACAAAATATATATTGAAAAAGGGAACGCTCAACAGAGACATCAAATAAATGTTAATACATAAGTGGAAAAATTCCAAATAAAAACCTTAAGTCTCTAAACTAAAACTGGAAATTAAAAATACATGTCCAATATTTCACCTATTCAGGCATCCTCAGGGCAGAAAGAGAATAATAGCAAACCAAGAGATGAATAATGCACCCAAAAACACACATCCCACCACCTCCAAGGCTCAAATGCAAATACTGAATCACAGGGAAGGTTACTAGATTCCCAGCTGGCTGAGGTTAGATAAAAACAGCTGATATTTCCTGTTTTAGTTTAGAGAGTTAAGGTTTTTATTTGGAATTTTTCCACTTATGTATTAACATTTATTATGTATACTAAGGGGAGGGATTTTTTATTTTGCCAAATGAAAGTCTGGTGTCTCAGTTACCGTCCGTCCCGCTGTACTTAGGTAAAATAATATTTATAACTATTTTATATAATACAGAGAAATTATATTTACCACTGTGCATCATTCACTCCAGCAAATTTTATGATAAGGAAACTCGATTCGCAGGAATATGTATATTTGATAATCAATTTAATGTCTTGAGGAAAAAGAAATAAATTATATGAGAATAGCATCTCGTGGGGAAGTGAAGGTAAGATTTTACAATTGGAATCAGTATTTAGCTCAGTTCACAGTTAGCTAGCGATAAGAACAGTTATATTTTTTAATGGATAGAGCGTCTTTAGCAATTGTGATCGCCATGGCTTTGGGAAAAAAAGAGGAAAAGACGCTTGTGGGTGAAGGATTGGCTATTGGACTTGGACAAGTTCGCCCATTTAAATTTAATCAACGAGATTTTTAAAGGAACAACCAGATTATTATAATTATTTTCGAACGAATGAAAACTTATTCAATAATTTATAAGTATGGTGTCTCCTCATATTAAAAACAAGATAAAAATTTGAGGGAAAGTATATGCCCAAAACAGCGGTTGACAGTTACCCTAAGCTGTTTAGGCCAACATTTTGAGTTTTCAACGCTAATTTCTCCATCAACCGAAATGATAGTAACCTGTGAAACTCTCATTTGTATTCTAGGAAAAATATATATTTTTCCATATACAATAGACAATTTTGCAAATTAAGTTCCATCCTGTTGTTTTAAGAAAGAAATGAAGTTTTAATAAAAACATTACATAAATCATTTAAAACTTTTGAAAAATATGGCTATGTTTTCATTATTGCATCGGAAATCGGTCGATGCGGCGCTCTACAGTACAAAATACTGAGGAATGAAAGAAACGGGCCTACACGATCAGTAAAACTGTCAGTATCCCCCCCCCCTACGCCGGGTTGTACAGAGGACCTCACTTCAGTACATCAGTATTGCCATTGCACGATCAGTATTAATGACAGTATCTGACAATACTGTCAGTAATATTGACCGTGTATAGACCCCAAAGAATCAGAATCAATAATTTGAGTTCCCTTCAGAGGACAGAAGTATTTTTACTCTCTTTAAAAAGATCCTTCAGTTTTTCGCTTCCATTCCATGGGAATATATTTTCCATGTATAGTCTTAGAAAATCTAATGTGAATTTTACTGTTTTGATTTTTCACTTGTGGAACCATTCATATTTATAAGTCAATGCTTTAAGAGAGCTATAAACTCTATAATGGGAGAAGGTCAGCTTAGTCTTTAAAGTGTTTATATGCTCAAGGTCCCGAAAAGACTCCATGTGTTGAAGCTTAACGTTATTTTCTTGCTAGTTTTATTATACTTTTAATAAAATGATGTTTCAAATAAAAATAATTAACTCTCCACCTCCATAATTTCAAGACCTGAAGAAGTCCTACTTTGAGGTTCGAAACGTCTACTTCTAATAAATAGATTATCATTATATATAAATCCTCGCCTAGTATTATTCAGGTAAAACTTAACGTGAATAGAAAATATTAATTTAAAAACTAATGGCTATTTTAAATTCTTAAATGAATCACCAGTTCAATGACTAGGAAGGTAACACGGTTCAGCATTTTTTAGTTTGACCCAAAACCCCCTCTTTTTTAGGTACAACCTGATATTACCATTTTTATTTTCTTAAACAACAACCTCTACTTTTTTCCTCATGAATGAACTCGTAACCAGTCCCATGAAGATGTAGAACAGATACACACACTGGATCTTGTAACAACATATTTTTTTACTGGATATTCTTCTAGCCTGGGTTCATGTCCGAGTTTTTAAAACAACTCAACTCGGGCATATTATGGTAATGATAACAGAAGATTGTTATTATTGTAACCGGATTGGAAGGGAGGAAGTGTAGCTACATGATCTATGAAGCTACAAAAAGTACAACTGCCTTCTATATCCCGTGGCCATCTTGATCTAGATCCTGAGGAGAGAATTTAATTTTCGCCCCCGGGTCTATCGGCTAACCGGTCGGTATTTTTTATTCTTTTGTTTTTGTATCCATCCGCCGAATGTTGTTTGGTGTTTTTAGTTTCAATTTTTTGAACGGCTAGTTGTAGAATGCGCTAATGATGGAGGAGATGGGTACACTCATCCATCATGTCTTCTTCCCCCGCCATCTTCCGGCCGATGAGATAAAAAAACGTAAAGTAATTAAGTGAGTTATCAAGATACACAGCGCTCTTCCTTTCAACTGCCTCCTTCGATTCTCTTTTTCTCTTTATTATCTCTTCGTTCGTTTTATTTTTTTATTAAGTACTTCGTGCTCGGAAATTAATTTCCCCATTGATGGTGCTAGCGGTATGTGTGTTCCTCGTGTGACTGACAGCCCCTTTGTCTGAGAGTGTGTGGGCGATTCTTGAGGCGTTCGTTACGAGAATGTACATCCACGCCTCCAGGTACACCTTTGAACTAGGGAAATTGATGTTGTCGTGTAAAGTTAAAAAAAAAATTCATTAATTGGCATTTGTGATTAAGTATGTCGCCATGGACTGTTTTCTACTATTTATTACAACCTCAAATCTGATAACTCTTATACTTTTAATAACTAACATCTTATTCGTACCAATTGAAATTTAAATAAAACTGCAGAATTAAAATAAATTCTCAAAAATCCCATCAAATCACTTTTACCGTACGTCGTAAACCAATGACTTCCTGCCCTTCAGTATCCTTTAATAATATCCCACTTGTGCCTAGAGAACAGATCCGATACTTAGGGTTGCATCTCGACAAACGATTAACCTGGGATCCTCATACTAGACTGAAAAGACATGAAACCACTCGACGTTTCAGGCTACTTCAACATTTACTAGACAAACGCTCTAAGCTCCCAATTAACTACAAAAGACTCATCTACATGACCATCATACGACCTATTTGGACTTACGATGTAGAGTTTTGGGGCTCCACTAAGCCATCGAATTCCTCTCGTATACAATCCCTACAATCCAAAATCCTTCGTAAAATCCTCAATGCTCCTTATTTTGTTAAGAATAAAGTCATCCATAATGACCTTAATGTCCCATTTGTTGCTGCTTTGGCCCGAAACCGATAACAACTTTTATAAGACAGAAACGCCAAATTAAATAGAGAAAAAATAAAAATCACAAAATTAAAACAATAGGGAAAACAATTAAATAACGTACACACATACAAATAAAAACCGACCAGTGTTAAGAAGAGGTTACGTGGACATAAGGAGGTAGGTTTCATGGCTACTTGCTAAATCATAAGTATCCGTTAAAGTACAAGACATTGTGTAAAGATAATTCCAACTAAACAATTTAAATTGTACGCAAATCACATTTAATATCTTTACTTTATCTTTTGTATACCAACTAAGTAATATTTGTTATATATTGAATATTTATCAGTTATTCTTTTTTTTTTGCTATATCTTCAATTCAATTATTTTATTGTTTTTTATTTGTAAATTTCTCAAAGAAATGATGAATGATGACTGTAATTTTACAGAATAATAATGCTTTGTATACGATTTAGTTTGAAATTTCGCCACTAGATAGGAGCAGTGGTCAGTCAAACAACACTATTAAAAAAAACATTCCATTATTCTATTTATTTCAAAATACTCAGTATCTCAAAACAATGCCGTTGGTTTACAACCAGTAAAGTTCTTACCAAGTACTAAAGTTGGGACAATGCAAGGGTTATACAAGTTAAAAATAAATTGCATTTGTTGACTGGGGAAAACAAAATTTCAAAGTAAAACAAGTGTGAATATTGTTGAATATTGCACATCGAGAATAAATGAGGTATAATTTAGAATTTCTTATATCAGGGCTTTTAAAGGTGAGCTGGTTAGCTGAGTGTCTTGAGTGCTGGGTTGCCCTGCCGAAGATAAATCCGTTTGAGATAAATCATTTAATCTATTAACAGAAATTATAATCATATATAGTATATCTCAAAATAATACGAAGTGGGTACTTAAATTTCAAAATAAGTACTTAACTGAACTTCAATTTCTGTAATGATATCGGTGTATCTCTACAAAAATTTAAGTATATATTAAATTATACAATTATGCAATTAAATTAAAACTGCACTATTAGTAAAATGGGTTTTGGATTGCCGTTTTTTCTTCTAAAATATTATCCAGCTTGCCTCGGAATCCCTAGATCTGAATCACTACTTTACCTGATATCAATTTTGAAACTTACCATTTTCTCAAATTCTTGAAAATTTCTTCCTTAAATATTTTTGGTTTCTTGAATATATATTGTTTCCAATATACCTACAATTATTGACTTGGTAATTCGGAACATTGGTTGTAAATGTTAAAATTTTAATTTAATTTGAATGAAAATCGTGCATATTGGCCACGTTCATATATTTATAAATATATATAGTTACAAATTCGGTAAACACAATTAATATATAAGCTTAGTATGTAACGTGACAGTTAGAGAGTGCTATATAATACTTTGCCCTACATAGCCTCACTATTACTAACATACAAGTTACTTAGCTTCAAGACACGGTATCAAGTTGCGAGGGTGTACTAAGCCTCTAAGCTGGAAGCCACTGGTAACTTGATCGCTATATTTAGCTCGCAATTCATATTTCCTTCTTAAGAAAAAACTTTTGGGTTATTTTATTTTAATATTGGTTTTTTGTTCAAGATAAATTTGTTCATAATTTAAATATATTGCATTATATTATTATGTTTTTATTATCATTTATTTAGAGTTTCCCCACAGTCGAGGTATTCTCCAAATA
Source organism: Troilus luridus (assembly GCA_964056705.1). Taxonomy (NCBI): domain Eukaryota; kingdom Metazoa; phylum Arthropoda; class Insecta; order Hemiptera; family Pentatomidae; genus Troilus; species Troilus luridus. The sequence goes on along the minus strand of OZ057412.1, from coordinate 192,997,865 downwards.
AATTTTAGGATAACAATTTTTTCAAGGTTTTCCTGTTAACTGCATCTTATTCATTAAGCCCGTATTCTGCAATGTCTTCCTGGACCATGTCATGCGTGAAATTCTTGGTCGGCGTTTTCTTCTTCCTTATGGGCACTTAAGGGTGATATCTTAGTGGATGGTCATTTTTGGAATTCTATTACTTTCCATCCTCAGTAGATATCCAAACCTCGCTAATCGCATTATGGTGATTTTTTCGTGAATGGTATTGTGAGTACCCATTATCTCTCGGGCTACTCAATTGTGTATCCTATCACGTCTTGATATTCCGGCAGCCCTTCTCCAGAAGTCCATCTTCGCAACTAGATATATAAATTAAATGTATGCATTAGATTAACATTTTAAATACATTTGTAGATTTGCATTATTCAGCGTATCCTCAAAAAACGGATAATTCTTAGAGCTACTTTATAAGTAAATAAAAAAAAACCTGTACCACTACGACTAATAAATGGCCTTGGGCTCAGCATATGAGAGAGACTATACTGTTTCCAAGATAAAGGTTGTGCAGGGATTTGTCAGAAATCACGCTCAAAAACAAGGTTTTCCCCAATTAAGGATAACATGCCCCAGGATGATTTTCAGATTTCAGATCCCACAGAGTCCATTCGTGGCTGCTAATAGGTTAAATGATTTATTTTTCACAATTCAGGACTTTCAACGCAGTAATTCAGCAGCCTACACAGTGAGCCAATACCCAACTCCAATACCTGAAAAAAAAATCATCTATTAACATGGACCATTAGTTTTCAAGCTACAAAAATGACGGGATGTGGGGGAACCAATTTAAAAAAAAAAAAAAGAAATAAAAAACTGCGTTATAGAACAATCTATCGCAACTATGGCTATGGAGAATTCTATTTAGTGTCGAATGAATCTAGTAAGAGTTTGATAAATTGAAAAAGTCGTCCATGAATGGAGTTTGGATTTATTGAAATTGGGTGTATTGACTGGGCAGTGGATGATCAAACAGTGACTATTAAATTCTGAATAAAACCAAGGATATACGGGAGGTTGTGAGTGATGGGCTATTTGCGAATAGAAAATGAAAAATTCAAATAAACATTTTGTTATTAATTAAAAAAAAAACTTCATCAATTAATGGTTTTACCTCAGCAAGTACCCGAATGTGATTCAACATGGTTCAAAAACTAATTAAATTACCTTTAATCAAAATATCATTTAGATAAAACACGCAAAGGCTCGAGGAAAGTGAAAACCGTGTAGGGGGGGGGTGGAAGATAAACGTGAAACCAAAAGAATTAACTTGCAAAATCTATTTAAAATGTAGTTGTAGAGATGCAACTTACGGTGTTCCATCTTTACGAGTTGAGGTGGTTTTTCCCCTTCACCAGTAGATAATATTTATTTCCTAAACTAATCCAACAACATTCAATTCCCTTCGTACATCTACTGTCTCCTAAAATTTAAACCCGACCTCTTCACACGTTTACACGGAACCAAAAAAATCCGAAAGCTCCTTCTAACTCTATTACGATTAGGAATTCATTCCTATCCAATATCTACCATGGTTCTTCCCTTATATTTACTTATTAAATCATTTATTTTCATAACAGGGGCTCTCTAATCAATTAAATATAATTAGTGTACATTGATCCAAAGTAAATAATATTTTTTTTATCTTCAGTGGTGTCTAGAAACTATACTAATTTGTTGTCACATACATATTTTTCTAGTTTTTTTTTGGCACTGTTTTAATCAACCGCTGATTATTATCACATTTTCAATCTTTGCAGGACATATTTTCTGTTTCATCTCTACATTATGTAAGTGTAATGATTTAATCGCAGAATAAATTTATCTCCCCCGAGGAGTCTCTCTCTCACTCTCTCTGCCTCTCACCCTCTCATATTTAATTGCTATAGTGCTTAGTACAAAAACCTCCAATTCAAATAGTTAAAAGGTGATATTATTTTTATCGTTGTTATTTATTATGGTAGATGTAAAATAAATTATACAAATAATTACTAATACTTAATAACCACAGCGTATTTACTGCATAAAAAATTTGATAATATTCTTGGAGTATAATTTCATATTTCATATGCACACTATAATATGTTTATAATTATTATAATACATACATACTTTTTTTTCTAGGTAACATTGGCGAAGAGAAGAACAAGAAGAAAGAAATGATGAGCAATGGCCAATAATAGCTTGTAGCAGAAGCAAACGATACCCCGGGGCAGTGCGGCTACTTCATTATCCTGCTTCTTCGCCAGGCTATCCTCTAGTATAGCAATTCATCCCGGGGGTTCATCGGGAGACCCTCAGGTTCAGAGATGAAGAATAGGAGTCGACCGTGGGATAGTCAGCCCACAGTGAGAAGGATGAGTGGGGTAAAGCTAGGTGGAAACAATATCCGAGAATACTAGGCTATAGGAGTTTCGTCAATAGAAGTAAGTTGTGGTTAACTGAAATAGTAATAATAATAAACGAATATAATAAATAATTACTATATCATTTTTAAGATATAATTAAAACTCTATATAAGATAGTAATTAATGCAACCCACTTAAAAATAGGCTGAGTAATCCCCTGAAGGGTCTGCAGATTCCACATGATCCTTCTATGGCTGTGCCATGCACTCTTCACACTGAGTGCCCCCTATTTAGAAACAAACATAAACATTATCTTAAATATTTCTTATGAAAAACATTAATTACATTTTTTTTTTCAAAAGCAATTGACTTGTATTTATTAAAATAGCCAGTGACCTAATATGGTATAGACTATTAGATGCCCTGACTCACTTTGACTGACAGCTAGCGTCTTGGTTATGTCGTGTTGGCGAATAGAACGAAGTTGACAGCTGATTTTACACGAGGCTAATTACAAGGTGTGCTAGTTCGATTCCCTCCCAATATGGTATCCATAATTGTCCTTAAGTACGTAATAGCGTGCCCCAGGTTGTCCTGACAGATCTCGCGAAGAGAGCTCCTCCGGTGTCGGGGCAAGGATACTAGTGATTAAAAATTACCAGAACAAGTTACTAAAATTGTAAAATAAAACAACTACACCGGTTCATTAAGATAGCGATCAGGGGCCCGAAAATTCCAAATTTATTCTAAAGATTTTTTTTAGTATATAATTTATTCATAGGCAATTATCGTTTGCGAACGGTAGGCTGGAATGGGCCCAAAATAATAGCCCGGATGATGAGCAGTGTGGGCCTCCGGTAGTTTACACGGTCTTGGTTCTTATTGGCTCTACAATATAATAGAGTGCGGAGGAGTATGCTTAGGTATAATGACTTAACAAGGTAAAAATAAAACATATTATACGAAAAACGCCCGAATGTAAAAAAGTTGCCTATGAAAAAACAAATCAATAAATATATAGCATTTCCAAGTCTATTTGAACCTTTTCCAAGTCAACTGTAGCCTTTTACAAATCACAAGAAACCCTTTCCAATTCAGTAACCCTTTCCAAATGAGTTGAAACCCTTTCCAAAGCAAATGTAACGCTTTACAACTCAACTGTCACCCTGTTTATTTCAATTGTAACCGTTTCCATTTATCAATTTATATATAGGGAATTTAAGGCCTCACAACTCAACGGGATTAATTTTGTTATTTTTACAGTATTTTTAATTTTGTTATTTTCAAAACTATTATTGGCACAAATCAGTAAACGAATGAAATTAATAAAATTTTCGGAAAGCAATGATTATTGTTTAAATACGCTTTTTTTTTTTTTTTTTGAGAAAGTAAAACTACGTAAACTGAAGTTATCAACACTTTCTTCGATTTTGCAAAAATAAAAACTCATAGCAAAATTATCGCACTAATAAAAACTTCTTTGACCCTTTGGAGAAATGAGAGAAAAAATTCAACTTTTTTAATTTTTCCTTATTTTTTTGTAAACTAGAATATTATTATTATGTTTATTATTTTATTACCAAAACTATAAAGATACTACTGTTAAGTTCATATTACATGTTTTTACTTTTTCAAACAAAAAATCATTTATTTGTTTTTTTAATTATTTCCCTCATTTTTGTCCTAACAAGAGTTGTGAATATAAAGGTTGTGATGATTTTATCCTGGCGAGTCCTGAGGCCCTAAATTCGCCAATTCCCCATGACGGTAAATTTTCAAGGGTGACAATTGAAATGGAAAGTTGACAGTTGAGTCATAAAGCGTTACATTTGCTTTGGAAAGGGTTTTAACTCATTTGGAAAGAGTTACATTTAAAATGAAAAGGGTTGCTTGTGACTTAGAAAGAGTAGCATTTGATTTTTAAAATGTTACAGTTGACTTGGAAAAGGTTCAAATAGACTCGGAAATGCTATGTAAACTTGCATTAATGAAAATTCATGAGTTGAATACATACTATTGTTATCTTTCTTAATATAGACTGGGTGAGCACCAGGATGATCTCGATATCCCGCAGGGCAGATTTACATACATTTTTTCTCCATTTATGTGAATTTTTTAGGTTTATATGTTCTGATGATTCATCAATTGGCGAAACGCTAAATGGTTATAAATTTTACAGTATTTTAGAGGCTCGTCTTTAGGAGTTTTCCAACTGGATTCTAGTTATGAAACTGTGTTTAAAATAAATATAATTAAGGCATTATTACGTAATTACATGAATATAATGAGCTACTTGGTTAAAAGTGCATGTAACATATGCGATATATCTATCGATAATTACTAGTATTTGTAATAGAGGCGAATTCATTAGCAACATTTCGTTCTGTATCTAATAAATTTGTCATGTTTTTATCTTGTCATTGCTATACCTCCTCGGAATATCTAGACATGATCGAAAACTAAATAAGTGGATTAGATCATGGAATAACCTCTAAGAAATTATGGAAAAAATCCATTAAAGGAAGTGGACCTGGACCGGACATGTCATTAGAAGGAATGCTGTAACATGGACCAGGCAACTTATGGATTGGTATCCACGAGAGCACGCAAGGAAGAGAAGACGTAAACCAACAGTCTGGGCCAAGGAGATGAAGAAGAGCTGCGGAGGGACAGCCTGGAAGAGAGTAATTGGATAGGAAACAATTGAACTTAAAGCTTCAACTAAAGATTGATTTTGTTTATACGTGAATAGGTATAGAAAAAAAAATAGAATGTTTTGTATATGTTTATTATATTTTATGAACAATTAAAGGTTATTATTATTATTATCTTATCATTATAATTAAGGAAAATAAAAATGTAAATATTATGAAATATCGTTACACCTTTCTCAGAAGAGATAATTTAACCTCTTATTACTTGTTTTTAAATTACCGTATTTCTATCTATTATATTTAGTATAAATATTCTTTTAGTATAAATCATGGAGGGACGTCCAGATGGAGAAAGAGGAAGAACAGCGGAAGATCGGTCGGGTGCAGAACCGCTCACCCAGCCTCAATAAAGTGTGTACCATGGGGGTATAAGCGAGGGAAATATCAGGGGGTTGAGACTTGATATCGGCCAAATCGCCTTTCTAAACGACTTTTGCCTTAGAGATGGTAAAGTCTCAACAAGGTACTAAACCGAAAACACTACGTAGGTTGTAATTGTACAGTTTTTTTTTTAATTTTAAACTTCTATTTTTCGTTTCAAGTGAATCAACAAATGTCAACAATTACTTGAAAAAAGAGCTCATTATTGGATTCGTTGGGATATATCATTTATCTATATGGACCATAGCACCGTGTTACGATGATGATAAATATTCTTCGTTGCCACTGGGTAGAATTTTAAATTCCATGGTGGAAAAATAAAAACTGATTGTAAAATATTGAATTTAACTAATGAACATATAATATATATCCTAAACACAACTTTAAAGTATAAATTAAAGTTGTGAGTTAGAGACTTGGAAAGAATATTTTTTATTGCTTTCACTATTTTGAATATAAGTGGTACAATATAATCTGGATTACAGAATACATGTAAATTAATGTTATATAATTTGAGAAACGAACAGAACAATTAAATCAACAGTTGTATAATTTGTAAAATGAGTGTTGATCCGCCTTTAGGCCCCCCCCTTATTTAGTACCCCCTTATTTATATATATATTTAATCGAAATGGAATTTAAATATTTGGCACTGTTCCAGTTTCCAGGAGAACTGCTTCAATTAGTAAAGATAACAAGGTATCTTCGAACACAGTTAATTATATAGTTACGTAAGATTTACAAAAAGGGAAGTTTTTGATTAAGAGAAAAGATATCTCTCACTGGATAAATTGGACGATGATGGCGTTACGTAATACTTACGTTAATTTATCGCGCCCTGCGATATTTTTTTTCGATCTTTCGCGAGGTTGTCATGGCAACCACCTCGCCTCTTAGCACATGATGAATGGGAATTTTCATTTATCGCGAATTTACATATTAAGTAACTGCCGAAGGAACCGACTCCGAGATCGATATTTTATGCAAATCGATAGGTATTTAAAATACCGTCACCTTAACAGTTTCAGAGTGGAAAATAAAAGGATTTGAATAATTTTGTTGTTAATTTTTATATTTATTTAATCAATTTTCCTCGATTCGTCTGAGATCTTATTTGGGGCGATGCTTGACAATATATGCGAACCAAAATTTGTATACTTTAATTTTACAATCAAACAGTTTATGTATGTAGAAGAAATACTAAATCATAAAAATAGTGACTCTCAAGCAATAAAAATTAGGAAAGTAAAATTAGATATATTAGGACATTTGGCAAAGAATAGTCTAATAAAAAGAATTTATTGAAAAAAGCTAAAATCTCAGGCTAAGTCCTGAAGAAGCTAGCAGCATGTCTAGGGAAATGTTGGCAAAGAATTTGACTTCACGATCGAAACCGAAAGAAACATTTTATGAATTGATTCTATATATTGAATATATTTTTATATACACCTAGGAATACAATGACCAGTTAGGGATAGGTAAATATTACTTGAATTCTTTTTCTCAAGCCGACTTACAAGTATATATACACTTTGCTGTTCTCTTTAAAAATGTATTCTCACTAAGAAAGCCCATCGACTTTTTGTATTTTTGAAGAACAATACTAATAAAGTCAAATGAAATAAATTATGAAGAAAAGAAAAACAGGGCCTGTTCAGAAAGTTAGAAATGTTAGAATAGAAAAGGAATCTAGAAAAAAAAAAATATTTATTTTGTCTAAAGAACCTCTTGGATATTCACGGCAGCCCTTAGGCTCACCTGGCCTCTATGAACTAAATAAAATGTTTGCCTTGATTGAGGAAAAAACTGTTGAACGTTGTAGAGGCCAAACCAGGCTCATCTCACATTTCCAGCAAAATAATTGGAGTCCTGAACTCAACCCTTCACCTTGCGTTCCTGGAGGGAGCAATAAGCTTTCAAATTCCCCTATTTTTTTGAAAAAGTATTAATTTACCATACATTCAAGAAATAAAATAAAATATTCTAGAAAAAAATACTACTATAAACTGACCAAGATATAGAATATCTTATAAGAACTGTTGGAATGAAGATCGAAATTGATAATAAACCCGTAAGTAATGAATAGTAATAGGGAGCGGAGTGGCTCAGTGGTAGAGCACTGAGTTGCTATTCGAATCCCGCTGCAGGCAGTACTTTATTTAGTCTGTTTTGCAGCCGGAGATTTATCTAGGACCCTCCTGGGGCTCACCCAGCCTCTATGAAATATAAAAATAGGGTACCCAAAATAAGGGGGAAAATCTTGGGGTAGAGCGTGAAGTCACCTAGGACAAGTCACCTCCTTGCAGAACCGTTGTCCATGAAATAGTACAGTCTCTACCATGTACTGAACCCCAGACCCGTTCACGAGTTGTAGTGGTACAGGTTTTTTTTTTAAATAAATAGTTATAATAATAAGAACTAACCACTTAATCGGAAATATGACATGACATATTTCCCATTTTTGTCGAATGATATATAATTATCAAGGTTGAATTTTAAATTAAAGTCGAATGATTACCATCAAAGTACCAGTGCTCTAATGATGCCAGCAGCGGTTAATCTTGGATATCATTCAAACCTCTAAAAGAGGCAGAAATTAGTAATCAGGATGCAGTAGAAAGAATCTCAGACTAGCAAAGCCTTAAGTTTGTAAAACACTGCCTTTTGTTAGTTTAACGTCTTGCTGTCCCTATTGGTCGACTCTGTACTGTTGGTGTGAGATGTCTTTGCCCTGTTTGGTTAGATTTCTCTTTTGGTCTGTGACCTAATGATGCCTGAATTCACTTCTTTTCCAGGAGCTTTTCCTAATTCTAATTGACTACATTGCTATTTGTTGATTATTTCACAGCATTTTATATGTTTTCCAATTGCACAGAGAAACAAAAAATACTGTATAAGATTTAACGAAGAAAATGATCCGGTTATAAAAAAAATCTGTAGGATATAGTTAATATAGTACCACACCTGTTACGAAAATAAGTTCAATTTAAATCTTCTTTATATCTTCTGCTTGTTTTATTTGAATTAGTAGACCCTACTCATATGTTGTTTGATGTACGCCTTGGGTTGAAGTTGCTGTCTCTAATTTATTAGTTAGTTCATAGATCTACTGCACTTTTTCTTCTTTGATGTTAGTTTTTCTTTTGGCGTAAGCCTGAATTGGCAAACGTGAACTGGTTTAATTTAAAAGCATTTTAGAGACACAATGGTTTCCTTTTTGGGATTTTCCCTATTGGATATATTAAACCAAAGAATATAATATAAAATAGAATAGAATAACTAAACCCGCACACACACATACATATATATTGCTATTTATATGTATATATATATGTAGCAACATGTAAGGACGCTCTAATTTTTTTTTTTTTACTTTACAAACATACATTGTACCCAGTACAAAATTAAGTACCACAAAAAAGGGATTCCTTGACTCCTAGTTAGCGTCTGTAATAGTTTATTTTAGAAACCGTACAGAACATTGTTTTTTCCAGTTTCTGTCTTTTTTAAAAGATTTATTTAGGCTTTCGTTCAGACTAAGTGATGTCCTTGTCTCTCGCTAGATTTAGGAAATAGCTACCCATTCATCAGAAGAAACCGTTGAAAAAACTCTACAAAATATATGTTTCCTTAAACGCGTTAATGAACCTAAGTTAAGTTACCCTGGGAGGAAATGACTGCCGCTACCAGAGACGAACTATTACAAGGAGTTAGTTAAGGAAACAACTCACACCAAGTCCGATAGAGCAAAGGAGAGGGTTCAAAGGTGACTAATGAGAAATTGAGGGGGGCCCGAATTAGCCCGGACCCTCCCCCACAATTTACCAGGACCGACATCAACCAGGGCTACCAACATAGCGCCTTCCGTAATGAGCAAAAAACAAACACTTGAGGTTGTTAGGCTCATTTAAGATGTTTATTTTGGGTGTCTCAGTGTAAATAGACCTTAAGAGATCTATGTCCGGAAGAGGATGTATGTGATTTGAATAAGTTAAATTTATATTGTATAAGTTAATATAGTATGGTATATATTACAGTACTAGCTGTCCCGGCAGACGTTGTTCTGCCCTATTACCCTATAACAAAGGGCTTTCAAATTTTCTCCACCATTTGAATGGCAACTTCATCGATTGTTGGTGCATTGAAATATCTCCCATGTTTTCCTACAGGAGTTTTATCAGCTCTGATTACAATTTTATGATTACTAGATGGCATAAGATCCAGCATAGTTTTAAACAATGAAATCAATTGATTTTATTGATGAAACAAAGTTTGTAATTGTTCTACAATAGAGCTCCTCACTTGACTGTAATTTGCACAACGCTTATCAATTTTTTCTGGTGTATTGCCCGTTTATTCCATTTCCAGGAATTTATAGTTGCTATCTGTCACCGGCAACATGGAACCTGCTTTATGATATATTTGGCCTTGTATCAGAAAATTAAACAGTCAAGTTTTATTTTTACACAAAAACTTATATTATTTTTTTATATGATAGGGACTGGACCCTAATAAACTTATACTAACAAATAACGCGCCTTTGTTTTGCTTTGATTGACATCAAATGTTTGACAGCCGGGAACGGAGTGGTTTGTATGGAAAAAGAAAATTGTTGTTTTAATTATTTCCTTCGTCATTTTTAGGGGGTTTTCTCTCCATAAGAACGTTCTTTGCACCTTAAAAAAAATATGAAAAAAATAATTAGCCGAATTATTATTATTTTATAGATAGGGCTGAGATTCCGGTCAATTATTATATGATTGGAACATAACTCAAGATCCGTTAGACGTACAGAGCTGGATTTGAGCTCAAATCGTAGCAAATTTCATCTTCTTTAAAAATTTTATTTCATGTTTTTTCCCTTAAACGCACCTATTAGGAGATATAGGCCAAAAACTAAAATAACTCCGAAAATTTATTTGCGACTTACCAAAAACATGAAAAAAAAAATTAGCCGAATTGGTCGAGCCGTTCTCGAGTTTTGCGGTTAGCAAGGAAACGGTGATTCATTTTTATTATATAGATATCAACACTTACTGCGCAAAAATGAATAAGGATATTGCTATTTTTGTAATATATACTTTACCTAGCATTTATATTATTATATATTTAATAACTGCATTCATATTTAATGTAGTATAGTTTCTTATAAATATTAATGGTGTTTATAATAAAAATAATATTAAAATGCTAGGCAAAGAAAATACAACAATATTATTGGTATCTCTATTCATTTTTGGGTTGTTTATATGGAACACTGGGATACGAACTAGATACGAATCCAGCAGGCTATACACAAATAATAACAAGGCTTAGCTAACCCGAAGGTTCGATGCCGATTCCACTAATCTCCGCCTACTAATTCCTCTCCACGAGCCACTACACATACCCAATTCCGTCGGATCACTCTAAACGCAATCTTCCCACCTACATCTCGGTTTACCTTTCAGACGCTGCCCAGTCGGCATAGCCCTTAATTAATTTTCAGGAATTCGTTCGTAACTAAGCCCAGCAACTTTACAAGCCCATCGTAACCCTCTTAATACCGGGCGAAAAAAGTTACACGTAATACCAGGTGGTGTCACTGGAGGACCCCATCTTTTTCTGCCATCAGCTGCGATGATATCATACATCTAAGAGTCATTGCTTATAATTCTGATAGAATGGGACTGTAAAAAAGTAATACCAATCATTTTTGAACTATCAAAATTTATAGTTTTATTTATTTTGAAAATAACTCATTTTAATGAACAACAAACATGTTCCAAGAGAACCTAATTACCTACTTACAATGAATGCATGAATAGGTAGTGGTTCTGTACTCATTAAAAATATATTTATTGCAAACACTACAAACAAGGTTTTCTTTAGTGTCATTTTTTCTTGTGGATAAGTAATACCTCGCCCTTTTTTCACGTAATCTATTCTGAATCATGGGTGCAGCGAATTTTTTTCCGAGCTCAAGTAAAAAAATCATGGTTGATAACAGTTTTTCCATTGCATGTAGATCATTCCAATGATGAATGCATTTACTGCAACAATATCTATCAGATTCATAAAAATTGCGAAAAGCCACCTTTCAGTTTGCCGCTGACAGGCATTCTCACTTATCATTCTGTCAAGATCCTCCACTCCTCATTTCGTGTCACTGTAATGGACAATGATGTCAGCCTTTTTCTCAATATCATTTTCGAGGATGTTTCTGTTGTGATTACAAGCAAATGACAGAAATTCTGCAAGTAGATTCTGAAAAATCTAGCCCCCCACCCTTTCTCTCTTTAGTTTAGTAGGTATCTAATTCATATGAGAAATAACAAGGAACTGACACACATATGAATTCATAGCTTCTGAACAAAGGGTGCAAAATAGAATGAAAGATAATTCCAAAGAAAGAACACCAAAGTTTGAACGACATCAAGAAAATATTTACTTAACTATAATAATACATATTTACGGCGGTAATTGGAACCTACACTGGCAAACTGACACACACTTTGACTTCGGCGATATGAAATAAGTGTAGTCCCGGGACCCCATCCTCGTTTTTTTTAGAAAAAAAATTAATCCACAGTGATTTATTTTGAGCATGAAATCGTTAGAGTTCAACTCTTCGTGTTACATATAGTCTAAGGATAAAACCTCGTGGGCATAACATTGTTTTAGACTTAAGAAGAGTCAAAAATATGAGCTTGGTGTCGTTAGCGACCCCACCCGGTATTAGGAGGGTTAATCTTCGTGAACCTATCACTTAAATAATATTAACCGGGGTCATGCTTCACAGTCCCGCGTTGTGTAAGCTCCTAAATTCCCCAGTGGTCTAATTCTTTTTTGGACTTAATATTCTACGCAACACCTTTCGAATACCTTGATCGTTCAGCGTTTATTAATCGTTTTTGTCGAAGTTCTACGATAACTAAATCATTATCCGACCCTCTTTCTGCAGTATTTTTTATAATTTTATGTTAAATACGTTATTATCCCATGTTGTTTCTACAAAAAAATGATAAATTTGACTAGGGGAATTTATTTACTGAAAAAATTAACCTGTACCACCTCAACCTATGTACCGACTTGGGTCCATTACGAAGTAGAGAATGTGCTGTTTCTAAGACAGTTTAAACTCTTAATTTTGCAGAATTCGTGAATGATTTCTCTCTCATTCATGTAATGAATAACATAGAATGAATAATTATTAGTTTTAATTTTATGCGTATTTCTAATTACAAAAACGCATTTAAATTACCTCTTCTTCACTGACTCCTTTTTATTTAATGATTTTCTTTTTAATTATTTGATTTTCTTTTTAATTCTAGCTTAGTCACTTTTAGCCCCAAAAGCACTTTTAAGTACTAAAATAAGATTTTCTTTATCAATTTACTTATTTTTTTATTACTGTATCTACTGCTAGTATTAATTATATTTTTTATAATTATATATTACTTATACTTATGATTTTCGCTTAGTCACTTTTAGTCCCTTAGGCACTTGTAAGTATTAAGATAAGATTTTCTTTGTCTATTTTTTATTTTCTAGTTTTTTTTTGTATCTAATTTTATTAATAATTATCATTTTTTTTTTGTAATTACTCTTTCCACTATTTTTTATATTGTTACGGTCAAAGATAGAGAAAGACCGGCTGAAGGGATTACGATGAGCTGGAAGGGATTAAGGAATTATAAAGATCGAGAAAGATATCGAAGCGTCGAGAATATTCGAGAAGCCACCCCCCCCCCTCCCCGTCCAACCTTGCCTCTATAAACTGCCAGCCGTTTGAGCCTAGGTCAGTAGTAAAGTTGTTGACTTCTGTTACAGTGAACGGTGACAGTCCGTGTGAGTGACAGTGACAGTTAGTGTCAGCCAGTGCCAGTGTGAACTAGTCAGTGATAAGTGAGTGTAGTAACTGTGTCACAGTTTGTCATATTGGGAGAGTCTCACGATCGGTGGAATTTACATAGAGGACTGTAAGCGTTAATTTTTAGTTATAAACTATAGTGTAATTTTATTGTATTTGCACAATTTTATGTAAATAGTTAAGTTATTTAGTATTAGCAATATCTTATATTATTTTAGTAATTAAATAACAGTTAGGCCTAGGTTATATTCTAATGTTATTGTAAATTTATATTAGTTCAATAATTTAATTGTTTTAAATAATTTCATTGTATTCTTTTTAATTTGTTAATAAATATTAGTATTTTGAATTTAGTAATAGTTTAATTCATTTTACACCCAGTAGCCCGTAACAATATAATACAATATTGTTATATATAAATAAATAAATATTACCAGAATTTATTTTTTTATATTGCAAATACTATCATTATTTATAATTCAATTTGTTGTTTTTGTTCTTAGCTTATTTATTCAGGATTGATAAATACCAGAAACGTAGATGGTTTCTGATAATTTCATTCTTAATAGATGAGAATTTGTTTTGACCTCAACCTGGACCATCTCAGTATTTTATTATTATGCCTCATTATAATAATTATATTTTTTCTTCTATAAAACCTTCTATAAAAAAGGTTGTGGGTTTGCAGCCCGGCTGTTAATTACAGTATAAAATCCTTGTCTATGCCGTTCTTCGGAGGGGACGTAAAGTAATGGTCCCGACTCGGTGCGGTGTCAGGTACTTGTTAAAGATCCCTATCCTATTTATTCTTTTATAGTAAAATTTTAATACTCGTCAGATTAGCCATAGTAGCCAAATGTTGCATTAAATAAATAAAAAAACAATCTTAAACCGTCCACGGATTTCATATTAAGTGTACCTTTCTTAATTTTTACTACATAATTAATAATATAAATTGGTCCAATATGATCCCAGGGGCCATACCTCAGTAGTTTGGCGTTAAGCAGCTTTTGTGTGGATAACCGTAATCACTGGAAAAACCTTCTGGTTGAGCGTGGTCTCTGGCAAACCATCACGATTCATTACCTAGAAATATATTAATATATTATCCAAGACCCAGTTGAGATTGATCTCAGCTAAATACCTCCTTGTAATAAGAAACATTGGTTAAGAAACATTCCAGTCCCTACCAAGTAGTGAAACCAAGGGGCTGTTGTAGAATTTTTTTATATGCTATTCTATTGTAAGTAAAAATTTTATAAAAATAATAAAATTGTAGGAAATTTCATCATTATTTTGAAATACTGAAATGATTTCTCGAAATCTGTGAGGGTGATAATAATTCCTCATAGCTTGATGAAGAGAACTACCGTATTGGCAGGGAACTACCGCTTTTCAGCATTTCTGAACTCGATTTATCGCAAATAGGACAATTGACAGAGGAGCTATAACCGTCCTATTAAAGAGAAGGGCTGGGAGGGACAGTTAGCGCTGTTATAATTCAGGCTGGAAATAGAGCGCGCCACTGCTCCTAGATATATCGCCCCTACTTCCAATGTCCGGGACCGTCTCGAAGGAAAATACTGCGTCACCGCGGGATGCAATTACCGATGCAACCCTATTCAATATTCTAACACGGTCTATTTTATTGAAAATATATAGTGCCATTTCTCTGAAGTACCCATTTTATTCTATAATAAAATAAAAAATACACTTGTACCACTACAATTCATAAAGTTCAAAAGAAATTTTCTGTTTCTAAACCAGCGGTTGACCAGAAATTTATACCGAGATTACACTGAAATGAAATAATGAAATAAATGACCCAGAGGCCAAGTGAGCCCTAAGAACGTCACAAAATCCAAGGTCCATCTTTGGAAAATAACAGATTAAATATATTAATTTATCGGGTAGAACTCGATTTTGAACCCGAGACCTTCACCTCAGCACTTAGCGCTCTACAAACTGATATACTCTTCCCGATATACAAGAATTGATGTAATTATTGAATGAAAAGATATTGATATGGTAACTGAAAGAGAAACCCGTCAGCCTACTGGAAGCAAATCACAAAGACCGGGCGTGTGTTAATCTTATCTCTTGTACCATCATTGGGAATCTTGTATAAAAATGAATAGCTAATAATAATAACACAATTAAAAATGCAAAAATATTAGTAAATTAATATATGATGATCTAATCTGGCTTTAGCGGATATATTATTTAATCTGTTAACAAAAACTTATGGACACAATAAATATTGTGGGTTCAAGCCTGTATCCTTTCGATTTATTTTTTATTAATACTGAATAAATAATATAAGAACAAAAACAATAGTTGAATATAAAATAATAGTAGTACTTACAATAATCATAAATATAAGTTTTTAGTAAAACTACTACATTATATAGTAAAATAATTTGTTAGAATAATTACATAAAAATACTAGATAATTAACAATATCAGTAGATAGAGAAAAACTTGGACTTAAAAAATAAGTAAATTGACAAAGAAAATCTTATCTTAAGTACTTAGGGACTAAAGTGACTCAGCTAAAATTAAAAAGGAAATAAATGACAAGGAGACAGTGAAGAAGAGGTAATTACGAATATAAATGAGCCTTTGTAATTAGAAATACGCATAAAATTAAAACTGACAACTAATAATTATTCATTCTATCTTATAATATGACCGAGAGAGAAATTATTCGGGAATTCTCTGCAATGAAGAGTTTAATACTGTCATAAATACTAAAATAAAAATATGAAGTGGTATGTGGTAACTAATGAAAATGAAAACTCGTTTAAATTAGAGGTGAACTGTGGTTATCATAACATCCTATTATGCTAATTAAGTGCTCAGGCTCGTATGACCTTAGGATATTTTAAAAATGAATTAAAAATCCTTGCTTATGCCGCACAGTGCATTTGTTGGACATTGGACCAATTCTCTAATAACTAAATTTGTCCTTTATTTTGATCTTAAATTATACTTTATACTTCTTCTCAACAAAATCCATAGATAAATTAATTGTGAAATTAAATCTTATATGAAAAATTCTGAATTGAAATATAAATTTTTCTAAAAACTCATATTTTTAAAGCAATCCACTGTTTGAGGTAATGCATTAAATTAATCGTGCACCTACTGGAAAAAAACTCATCCATAATAAGATATTTTAGGCAAATAAAACTTGGGATTATTTCAAACGTCTGGGATTTTTCGGTGAAAATTGGGGGATAAAACTAAAATAATCAATTGCGAAAATCGCTCAAAATCGCACAAAAAACTACCTTCACAGTAAATAACTAGAATGTTTGAAGTATTTTTTCCATTAGTCGGATTCTGCTACTAGGTGCTATTTTCCGAGAAAATGATTTTTTTTTCTTTTCCGGGCCTTGAGAATTAATTTAAAATAATTTCTGTTGATATTGGCGTCTACTTTTCGCAAGTTTTCTTTTGTTTACCAATGTTTGTTTACATTCATTTATCCGAATAATCCTTATCTAACATAATAGTATTAACAATGAAACTCAGTTTGTGTGTGGTATTTGAACGACATATGTGTAATGGTGCACATAGGTGTAATAGTCCCTACAACAAATCCTCAAGTTTTTAAATTTTTATTCATATATATTTTTTTTTATTTCGTTATTTAAATAAAACAATTTTATATAGGCACCTACCTACATTTATTATAATTTTGATGTATCAATTATACCTAGTATATTAACTAACAAAAGTAATTATCAATTATTATATTAATTTTGTTTAATAATTAAATTATTTGGTTTGTTACTTTTTCCTTTGCATAACTTTATTTAATACCTATGTATCTGTCTTTCCATAGAATACTGTATTGTACCCATTCTAGTAATATATAGGTACAATGTTAGATAATAAATTATCGAATATCGAAATATCAAATCTAGAATTTTTACACGTTTCCCCTAAAATGTTTGATCCTGTTTATCATATAATTAAACAGTCCATTCAAAAACTTTAAAACCGTAGCAATAGTCTTATTCTAGGAGAACCAGAAGCGGAGATATTAATGAATGTCCAGTCCTCCCTAACGATCGTTCCAGTGTGTCGTCCTCTGGAAGGGGCGTAAAGATCCATATGACCTTGAAATCTATAACTAAACCTGGTAGGTAAAATCAAGGACTTCCGTAATAATATAGCTTCGCCTGATTAGCCATAGCAGCATTAAGTGACGTTAACAGAAACAAACGTTAAAATATTTCTTGTACTAAAAAATGAAAATTTTCTTTCGCTTTCCCATATAGTGACGTTAAATGAACAAATCTAATTTTAAATGTTCGCTTAATCACTTTTATTCTCTGTTAACTGTAAAAGGTGTGATTTTCTTTGTCTATTATTTTATTGGACTTGGGTTTGGTTGGTCCGTGGATAGTAAGCAGAGATTGGTGGTATCGGATTCGAGCCTTTGGGTTCACTAAGTCTCATTATTATTATTTATTTCATTGGGAGCGGTGTGTCTCGATGGTAGAGCGCTGAGTTGCCGAGCCAAGGGCTATGGGTTCAAATCCCGCTCGCTGGCAGACTCTTATTGAATCTGATAGCGGTCGAAGATGGACCCTAAGAGCTCTAGGACCCTCCTGGGTCCTCTCCCAGCTTTCATAAAGCGTATACCCAAAATAAAAGGGGGATTTGGCAGTTGGGTCTTATATACGTCATATAACCTCCCTGCACATCCGTTATCCAAGAAACAATACAGTCTCTACCACGTACTAAACCCCAGACACTTTATGGGTTGGTAATTTTTTTTTTACTTTATTGAAATTCTATTTTTAATTTTATTACTTTACTTCTGTAAATACGATCTGTCGCTACTGTTGTTATTAAAGTATTTATAAGTTATTTTATTAATTAATTACATTTATTATCATAAAATAATTTTACCGAAACTTTATAGACTTGCATACAGATATATATAGGTATGTAAAATAGTTTATAAATACGTAGGCTATGAAAAGTAATCATGTAACCTACAGCTACTAGTGAAGTACAAGCTTTCTGTAGCATTTGTTTTATAGTCTTTTGTTTTATCTAGTCAATTGTCACATCATTACATTCCAATAGTCCAATAGAAGAAGAATCATTTATTCACTTTTTTCAGGAACTTATTTTCTAATTGTTTAATACATTTTCAGATATTTGGGTATTTAAATTTAGATTACTTCTAATTTACTAGAATAAGATAAAGAATATAGATATACATAAACTGAATTAGTAGTTCTTCTTCTAACTCTTAGCATGTAATGATGTGATAATTGAAAAACAAAATACTATGTAGGTGTAGGTTAAATTATTACTCCTACATAGTCTACCTATTTATAAACTATTATATGTATATATATATATATATATATATATATATATATATATATATATATATACACACTAGGGATATTATCCGCACATTAGGGGATTACGCGACTCACGTTCCCACAAAACCGAAGGTTGTTCGTTCTCCCCCGGACCCAGAACACAATGAAGATCCTCGATGCCAAATCATTCGTGAAATATTGCCGTGACAGAGCAACTGCTATTCATGGCCTGCGGGAAGACATCCTTTTCTTATTGTACCTCCAAGGGATCATCCTTCATGCTTCAGATTTTATTGTCATAATATTATAACAACCAGAATATGTCATATCTACATGTACATTATGCTTGTATTGTTCGTTTAACGTTTAAGATTGACAATACTTGTTATAAGGCCGAAGGAAGCCTTTGCAGCGATTCAAATTGTCCGTGTAATTGCTAATGTATTCAATCAAAGGACATCTGTATAGCAACATGTCGCGTGACAGAAGGTAAGGGAAGTGGGGACAAAAGAGTAACAGATTCTTTTGTCATCTGACAGAGTTTGTTTGTTTCATTTAATGTAACTTCATGTTGTTGTGGCTAACCACATGACGTGGGAGTCCTCAATTGCGTCTTTCCAAGTATTATTAAGATAAGGAATCTTTAACGAATACCTGTTAATGCACAGGATGGAGAACCCATTAACAAGGCGGTATAACTAAAGATTTTTGGTTATTATTCCGCAGGTTGTCGTTTCGAACTCACAATAAGTACATAGTTTCATTCTTTCCCTTTTAATATTTTCCAAAATCCAAGTTATCATGAGCTTTAATAAGGAAAAAAACTATAGCTACTTTTTAAAGAAATAATGATAACAGTGAGATAAATTAAAAAAAACAACATAAATAATATAACAATAATTATAATAATAGTCAAAGCTAGGATCAATTGAACATATCACAGGTAGATATGGAGTGTTCGGTGATACTGAGTATTTTCAGAGGCAGAATTTTAGTAGAGCAGTAGAGCAGTAGCAAAATTTTTGCATCAAGCACTGACGCACAGACTGGTATTTTGACCTAAAACGTGGCCAAAAATTGAATTCATCATCTTTCACTCCCAGGTCTAGGATTGTGGCCTAAAGTAAGTAGATAACATGCCCATCTTTTGACGAACCTGGATTGACCACCCAAGTCTGCCGCATCACCAGTCGGAACATAGAACTCGCTGTTTACGCACATCTTTGTTCGCGACAATTCACAAAAAACCGTATTTTCGCTTTGTGTTTTCTTATGTTAAAAGCCATTTTAGCAAACAATAATTAATATCAATTTTTCGTATTTAAAACTTCATTTAGACATATGTAGTATTAAAACTATCTACCTATAAATATTTGACTTTTTTCATGCTTTTTCGCAAACATTTGTATTTTTGAATGTATGCAACTCCCCTCAACAGCAACAGACCTACATGTTATAATACTTTAGTATGTCTAATATAACTTTAGTCATCAAAAAGAGTCACAAGTATTCACATCACAGAAATAAATACCTTCATAAACACACCCTTCATTGCGATTGTAAATAACATGTGTTTATATGCTTCCAGATATTGGTTATTCCGTCATGTCTATGACTAGAAAACAGCTGCACGAGATAGTTTCAGGAAGCTAGAAAATATAAAACCTTCAAAAAACTATTAAGGTGTTTAAAGTAGTTTATAAACGAAAATGGCTGGCATGTAATACCACAGAAGCTGGTTTTCTTGATTAGAACAATGAAAGGCTTAACAATAAAATTTATTTATTATTAATAAAAATATAATAATGTCACTTTATTTACTTTATCGTCTTCCGAAATAGGTTTTTAGTAATTTGAAACCCTTTTGACGAGAAAAAAGTGCCGAAATATTTTTGGCCAGGTTTTAGGTCAAAATACCAGTCTCTGTGACGGTGAAATACAACCTTCTAGATGATAAGGCGCCATATTATAAGTACCACACAAATAGACTTCAACCTGAAGCTATATTGGGATGATTTAATTATAATAGACCATAGTGGTAGTAATAAAAAATAAATAATACAAATTTTGCATCAAGCCCTGGCAGTGAAATACAACCTTCTAGATGCAAAGGCACCATATTATAAGTATCCTCCCAAAAGACTTCTACAAAAAAGGCCCCTTAAGCTATGTTGGAATGAATTCATTATTACAGACCATACTGTGCATCATAATAGACCAGATATCCTCCTTATAAAGTCGGTTGAGAGGAAAGCAAGTATTATTGATATTGCGATCCCTAATGATGATAATTCAACTGTTAAAGAGAAACTTCGCAAGTATCAGGAACTACCGGCTGAGCTTAAAAGAGCTCTATCGAATGGAAAGCGTGGTGGTAACAGCTATAATAATTTCCACAAATATATTGTGCTCTGTTGTATTATATTGCTATTTTTGTAGTATATACTTTACCTAGCATCTATCTAATATATAAAATTGTCGTGCGACTTGACCAATTCTTATGAAATTTTGTGAGTGGGTATCAAAATCGGACGTAAACTATTTTTCAAACCCCTAAGTGGTATGGGTTGGCCATTATTTCTGATGCGTTGATCGTAGCAGTGATGCCTGATGATGCTGCATTTTTGGTATGTTGTAAGAGGATGTCTGAGTAGTGTAAATCCAAGTTTGCAACCGAAAAAAGGGACGGGAATACTTTTGGTGGTCGAAAAACATCGAAATTTTCGGAGTTATTTCAGTGTTTGGCATATATCTCCTAATCGGTGCGTTTAAAGGAAAAAACCTAAATAACAATTTTTAAAGAAGATGAAATTTTATACAATATGAGTTCAAATGCAGCTCTGTACGTCTAACGGATCCTGAGTTAAACTCTAATCATATAATAATTAACCGGAATCTCAGCCCTTTCTGATATATAAAATTGTCGTTTCATAGTGTTTGTAACAAAACTCCTCCGAAACGATTTGACCGATTGTTGAGAATAGGATTCAAACTATTATTCATACCTCTAAGTGATATGTGTCGGCCATTATTATTGATTATATGTCTGAGAAGTGTATATCCAAGTTTGCCACTGTTATAATACATCAGTAGGTCTAATAGATTCTGAGTTCAGTCCCTATCATATCACACATAAGCGCAATCTTATCCTATATACATAAAAATCACCTTTCACGATGTTTGTTCGGGCTAATCTATGTAAACTTGTTTGCAAATTGTCCAACGTATAATATATACTATGTTTTATTTCGATTAATTACCGCTATATTTCTTTTGCAAAATTATATATTTTTTTTAGCCTGCTGTATTTTCGATGTGTCAATTAAAAATCAACCCTTATATTTCTCATTTATTAAACTAGTGTTTATGTTTTATCAGTTAACATTTTTTATATTTTTTGTTTATTATATAGTTAGATATATGATGAATAAAATGTAAAATTAAAAATCAATTTAACTCATTTTTACATTAATTCATAATTTTTTTAAAAATTCAAATTGTAAAGTAATATTTCTTGAAACTATTATAAATGCCACAGCAATGCGTGGAAGGGCCAGCTAGTATTAATATATATTTAACAACTACTTTAATATTTAATAACTACATTAATATATAATACAACATTAAATTTCTAATAAATATTAACAATAACCAAAGTAATTATCCATATCCTTCACTTTTGCTCAGTTTAAGTTGGCCCCAAGTTCCAGAGTGGTGGGAATGAGAGTCTGGGATTGATGTTTTAAGAGAGGCTACAGCCAATTTTCTTATGATCCTGGTATCCAAGAGAACTGCCTGTTGCGCAGTTCTCTTAGATACCAGGATCATAAGAAAATTTGGTACTAGTCTATTTGGACATCCGTTGACATCAGCGCGCTCAGGTGTCACTTAACTCAACTATCTGGACCATGTCATGTCAGGTTATGCTGCTTACAATGAACTTGAAATAGGCATTGCCTTTTATTATGATAGAACAGATTTTTAGGAAATGAAATAAATGAGAAACATGTGAAGACAAAATAAAACTAGAAAAAATGAAACATTTATTACAAGCAATGTTCATTAAAAAGAACAGTATCTAACTAAAATATTTAATAAATATTCATATTTTAGTTAGATATTGTTATCTTTAAAATAACAAAATTTACAATATTTGATATGAGAAACATGTCAAGAAATAATGAAACATTTATTACAAGGAATGTTCATTAAAAAGAACAATATTTTCGTAAATAACAACAAAAGGGTGTCCTCCCTCTAACTTGGTTCTCCACATGAACTCCGCAAAGTATTGAAAGTACATATTGACTCGAGCACACTGGCTTTTGTTGCATCCTTTTCGTCTAATTGCATACCCCACATGTAGTTTCATATTATGTCCATTTGTACATCTCATTTTCTGCGGAATGACATTCCGCTCCTGAAGAAATAGGAGAGCTGATTTTTCATCAGTGACCCTGCGAAAAATCTTCTTCAAATTCCAAGTCATATTGAAAATAATCCAAAACACGTTCACCTTCAACTTGACACAAACAAGAACAAAGCGCTTAGAAAGGTTACGATGACAGTAAGAGATGGTTAAGAAAAGAGACACAGGGCGCTGGTGTCGACGGACGTCCAAATAGACAAGTACCGAAAATTTTCTGAACGTAAGAAGGGAAACAATAAAAAATTATTATCTGAAAATGGTTGGACTTACTCATATTCGTGAAGAAAAAATATGATAAAAATAATAGTATGAGAAGAACGGACTAATTGATCAGGAAAAATTAATGTGAATGTTTAATTCTCAGACTGCTCAAATATAATTTGGAAAATTTTATGCAATTTTAGGGCAGACTAAATAAGGAATGGTTGGAATAAAAATAACACTTCTGCTGAGGTGGTGTCCGCCTGGGTGAAGTTATTTAGAAAAAAATGGTAACAGTTCTGGTAACATGCAATGGTCATTGTAAGTGAATATTTAGTTTAGCTGAGTGTTGTCCTAGCACAAATGGAACCAAGAATAGTGTACCACTATATGTCGACCCTGCCCCAACCCCAGTGGTTAAAGTTAAACTTCTTCCTGTCTAAGGACCGTACAAGATTCCTCTTCCCACTTCTTCTTCTTCGGAGGACCTTAAGACTCAGTAGACGTCCATGGTAAGTTATAACGACCCTGGAGAGATTTACACCGCGGGTGGGATGCAAATGAGCCAGACGAACAGACTGCCCGTTCTTAGGAAGTCAAATGAATTTTTTTCTCAAGAGCGGTTCACAGTCAGTCATGGTCTTAAGTGGAGAGTGTGGCGTAGGATTTAGGGATTATATTTCAATCCTTTACAAGAAGCTGCCGATGGACCAGCCTAACAGAAAATAAACTGCAGCTACTGTATACATAAATAATATTAACAATTGTGATATAAATGATAAATAAAAAATGCAATAATAATAAGTAGTTATGGTGATATTTGTAATAATAGTAATTGATAAGCGCAGGATTTAAGGATTATATTTACAAAAACCTATAACTGAAAATAAACTATAGCTTCTGTTTCAAAAATAATATTAATAGTTAGATAAATAAGAAATTATAACAATAACTATTAATAACTGTCTACACCTAAAATTGAATAATATTCTAACATATAGATTGATATTAGGAAAAGACGTCTTAAATTCTACAGCCATTTAATAAGGCTTCCCGATCAATGACTTACAAAAGGAATAGAAAAATACGTAGCATCCCGTTATAATGGAGGGGAATGGATCCAAAACATTAAGAGAGACTTGGAATTAGCCAAAATTACTATTAAAGATATGAACACAAGAAACAATATTAAGCTTACACTTGAAAAATGGGATATTAAGCCAGAGACAAAAAAAGCGAAAAAAGAAAAGCTGAATTCTCGAAAAGAATGAAAACTTGGTGGGAAAATAGAAGAACAAGAAGCCATAAACGTGAACCATCTTTACTTAGGGTCTTCTATTTTGGGAACTTGACGACTAATAAAGGGTTGTAGTTGTACAGTTTTTTATTTTAGTTGGGAAACTAAGTTTCGTATGTAGACTGCTGGTTTAGTGGTAAGCATATGCACTTATTCAAGTTTAAAAAAGGGTATCCAATTAACACAGAGTTAATATGCACGCCTGTAATATGCAGAAACAGTCTCCAATTCGGGATGTAGAGGAAAGAAAAATTAATTCACAATTATGGAGTTTTAGAGAAGGAACTATATCTAGGTGAGAAAGTACACTAGTAAAGCAATTGGAAAAATAATTAATATAAAAATAAAATCCTCTAAAATGTCTGAAAAAAATAGAGTGACGGGACCCCTGTCAATAATATACCATCTCAGTGATTACTAGTAAAAAAATTATAATAATAACAGAAAACAGATTAAGAAAATCTAAAGAAAAAGGAAAGGAGTCAAATTAAGTTTATTTGATTTTTTTAAATTATTTCTTTACCAGAATTATAGAAAATCCAGACGGCTTGGAATTCCCCCCACATTCCGGACTTAGACCGATATTTCCAGACATATCCGGAAAATTCCCTGCGCATAGCAACCCTACTTTTATGGCAATTTTAATTTTTTTTTTATTAATTGTTATTTGTATGGTAATTGTTTTAAAATATTTTTGTTATCAACTCATATGACGAAAAAATCATAACTTTTCTATGCAAAAGCACACATACAAATTAGGAAAAAAAACAGTATCTATAATAATATCGGCCTACCCCTTCAAAATGTGCTCCTGAAGGTACATACAGTCCAAGAACTTAATATTTATTTATAACAATACAAAAATTGTTATAACTCAATTACTACGAATCGAGGATTTTCGGATTTCGCACCGAATTTTGTTTTAAATTGATTTTTTTATTTCTACTTTAATCTTCTGCAGAAATCCAGAAAATTGGTATTACGTCCATTCTTTATTCTTTAGATAAGATTAGTTGATGAATAAATTGGTATTTAACTTATTGATTAAATTATTCCTAAATTATTCAATTCCTATGATCCGATTAACTGAAATTGAAACCTTTAAAAGTGCCGCCTTCTAAATCCGATAATCCTCTGGAGATTTTGTGAGAAGAAACCTGGTTGGGTGGTCGAATAGATTGAACCTGGATTTTAGATATAAATAGAGAAATAAATTATAATCATGATTAAAAAGAAGGTATTAGTTATTTATTTGACAAGTGAGGAAAGTGCTACTTTACACCCGAGTGAATTTTACGTGAATTATAAGCACTTTTCTCACGTGTTAAATATTAAAAATTTTATGCAACCATTTAAAAATTAAGAAATTAAAGGTGAACTTTAGATTTGTTAAAACTACACTAGCGCTATCTCTTACAATTTTCTATTACTAACAATTTATTCTATTATAACTCCAACACGGTTTACTCTTGTTTCAATGCAAGATCTCCAAATTTCTGATTTGTGAAGGTTCTAATACATTTAAGGTTATATTGAATATTTCTATAAAATCGCTTCAAAATAAATAAAATCTATCTTGAATTAAATATAAAATATAACTTTATTTGACTGCACCCCCAACTATTTTCTTCCTTACTTCTATCTTCCAGTCAACCATCTCCTCGCTTCTCATAAATATAAAATACATATTTTTATTAGAAAAGAAAAGATATTTCCAGGACCGGGACTCGAAACCGGATCGTCCAGATCGCTAGTCTGGAACTCTAAGAATTGAGCTATCCTGGCTACATCAGGCTCAGTAATCCGACGTCCCCGCGTTCTCGCAAGTTTGGGATGTATACGAGGGGAAGAATGTTCTTTGAACATTTATTTAATTTGGATCTTGTAGACATACGTCATTATAATTATTATAATTTTTTTTATTATATTAGTTATTGATTTTATTAATTTTTAAAAATTAATCACTGAAAAGAAAGGATATGACCATGACCGGGGAACGAGCCTGATGTAGCCAGGGTAGCTCAATTGGTAGAGTTCCAGACTAGCGATCTGGACGACCCGGGTTCGAGTCCCGGTCCTGAAAATAAAAATATTTAAAAATTAATAAAATCAATCGATTTCTTGAAGTTGTTAATTATTGCTTATTGCTTATTATTAAAACCAAAAATTATATAAAATATTGTTGCATTACAACGAAGTAACCTAATAATCAATTATTATTTTTTCAAAGGCCTTTTGGGTTGTCGCATAAAAATACCTAAGCATTTAAACCCTGGGGTCCGTTATTATTTGCTTATTCCAATAAATTTTTATTTTATTACTTTCTAATAGTTTTTCCGGCTGATAGCGATAGTAATGCACCTCCTAGCCGCCCAACAGTCCTAATAGCCTGCATATGCTTCGGTGATATATTTTCGCCACATTGTTATTCCTGATCATGTAGTCTGTCCCAGCCAGTGCTTCGCACCCATTTATTATTATTATATTGATGTATTGTAGTAATCGATAATTTAATTCTATGGCGAATGATTATAAAAGTATGATTAGAAAAACAATTGTCCCTATGGTACAGTGGATGAACCCGCACGTGGGCAACAGATGACTCGTAGCAGCAAGTACGTAGGTCAACAATTGCTGTAGCACTGAGCACTGTACTTATCGTAGTGTGCTGTGTTATTAGCTAATGTCCAGCAACCACCAGCAGAGCACGGCATATGTGCTACAGATCTTGATACTTCATCTGGCAGGAAGCCATCAAACCTATGTTTATAACTAAATTGGAGAAAAAAGAAATACATCTGTAATTCTTTCTGTTGTTCAGTAATAATTTAACTTACTCTGTAAAAATCACTTTTAAAATTCCTATGAATCGAAATACAAAATTTTGTCTACCACGCCAATCTGCCTCCTTATTTCTCATGGTTTCAGTCCGGTTCTGAATCTGAAGTTTAAGGAGCATAAACACAAATGTGATTTTATTTTTTTTATTTGGTGTTATCCACTTTTGATCCTGAACGCCTCAAATGTATATTAATAAATGGTTTTGTCTCAATATTAGATCTGCCACTGCTGTGCTAAACTATGGTAAACACGTATGATTTTAATTGAAACCTACATTTAGAAGTTCCTGTGATTCGACTTTACGGTTTGGTGCTTCGGGCTGCAGTATTGTATCTTCCCAATCTGAATGAAAATCAAGATTTCGGAAAGAGGTTTTTGTCCTCTGATTTGCAGAAATGGAGAAATGTATAGTAGCATTGAACAAACATGTGGTTAAGTAGATGTATAACTACCCTTCGTTAAGTAGTTTGTTTGTTATGTTTATCGTCACATTATGGCTATTCCAACGATTCTACAGTGGGAGTCCAAAATTTTGCCATATAGGTATAAAATGGATCTTTAGCGAGTTCCTGACACCACATTGGCTCGGGAATACCGTTTTACACCCCCACATATGGACGTCACAACTAAGGAATTTTTACTTCCCTTAAAATATCCTAAGGCCACGTGTCATTCTGCGAACCTGCGATATTGGGTATGTAAGGCATTATTATGCTAACTGCCACTATTCTTCAGGTGAGGCTCAAAGTATGTCATGTTAGATCTTAATGAGAATTCTTATAAATCAGTATTAGGAGAACAAAAATAAATTATATTTATGAATTTATAGTGAAGTTCCTGTAACATAAACTGTCAATAATTGAAAATTAAGCACGTAAAAATAAATGTTTAAAATAAAATAAACTTTTTTTCGTTTTAAGAACGATGTGATCTTGGGTTACCTCTGGTGTTTGGTTATTTTATATTAAATATTTATTTTAACGTGTTAAGTTCTCAAAATATTGGCAGTTTATAATAGGTACTTAACTGGGAATTCATGAAGTTTTAACTATACGTGGTT
Source organism: Troilus luridus (assembly GCA_964056705.1). NCBI lineage: Eukaryota > Metazoa > Arthropoda > Insecta > Hemiptera > Pentatomidae > Troilus > Troilus luridus. The sequence continues at coordinate 192,969,352 of OZ057412.1, read as the reverse complement.
TCCAAATACTTATATGTAAGAATACTCATCGAGATCTGATCTTACCTGTGGTACAGCGGTTTGCTTAACAACCTACTTTGAGCAAGAGCGCAGGTTTGCAATTAGCAGGTGTCCTAAGGAGTTTTCAAGGAGTAGGAAATCTTTAGTTATGCTGTCCTTCTGAGGGAACATAAAATGGTGTTCACGAGCTTGTGCTATGTCGAATACGCGTTAAAGACTCTCATCATAATTATAATTAGAAAGGTAAAATTTAGGACGTTCATTGCGCAGCCTCGTCCGATTAGTCATAGCAGCACAACGTGGCCTTAAACGAATAAACAAACGCATCACATGAAGAAATATTGGAATAAAACATTTTAAGCAACTTGAGATTGTTTGTTTCATATATTTGAATATTTTTTTATATGAATGGTATTGCAGTTTAGTAACTACTATACTCGTATATGTTATGAGGTCCGATTTCTATCAACTGCATACAATCATATTAATCGGCAAATTTATCGAGCTTAAAATGTAATAAGCAAACGAAAGTTAACATGTCGTCCCGCTACTTCATTGTCAGGAAATTATCATTCATTTTTTTAAATATTTTTCCGATAATTAATCATTATTGGTTTGGGTCGAAACGTAGCCGAATAACTCGAGAAGCCGGAAACTGTACGCTGTGATTGAAACCTCAATAATTAATATCCCCACTGTCCTAATTGAAATTAATCAACAGATTGGCTAATTGAAGCCTGTGTTGATATACCTGCAACCGTGTACACAAACTCTAGTTCAGCCACGGTCCACGGGCCCTGCTCTTGTAATTAACTTTGTTACCTACCTAACTATATTGCCTAGCAACGTTTTAGTAATAATAATTATAATATATAGGTACCACATAATTTAATATTTGAAATATGCTATTTTCGTTCAAAGAAATAAAAATTAAATAAACAATCATGAGGGCTACTGACAGAAGTGAAAAATCAAAACTTTTGAACTATGTTGTTTATTGAATTTCTAAATCAATTATTGTGTCAATTTCATTATTTGTAAATTGGAATTATTAACATTAATCTAACATTAACCGTTTCCAGAGACATTGAACTAATATTATATACTGGAGAAAGCGTATGATAGTGTCCCTCGAAGACCATTATGGTAAGCTCTCAAAAATGCAACATTAAGATAGGTCTGATAAACATATAAAGGAAACGTACAAAGGAAACACCTGGCAGTTGAAAATTGGACCATATATATATATTAGCCTTTCCCAACGAGCGAGGGTTTGCTCCAGGGATGCTGTGGCAGGAAAATGGGTTCTTGTATAACCTTTCCTTCGCGGATGACCAGGCCATCATTGCACAAGACACAGAAGATCCCTGATTCATGTAAAGAAATTTAAATGAAGAATACCAGCTATGGGGGGCAAGTTATAATTGCTGAGAAAACAAAACACATGACAGCCAATAGTGGGGATATAGAACTGAACCCAGGAGGGGTTCAAAAAAGAGTTTGACATTTTCAAAACATCTTGGCTCCATAATTGAGATAGATGGTGCATATGATATGGAAATAAAAAAAAGAATTTCAGACGGTAAAACTACCATATCAATGCTTAATTCAGTTATTATGGAACAAAAACATTATCCCCCAAACATACAAATATATATATACAATAGTATATTACTAAGTATCATGACATAGGGATCAGATACTTGGAGGTTGAAGAGCAACCTCAGGAAAAAACTAACAACAGAAATGGACTACTGGCGACTAGCGGTGGGGACAAAATAAGAAATGCGACTGTCAGAGAAAAGATGGAGGCTGAAAAAACCATTCTGGAAGATATAGTGAAAAAACGCCTGAAAGGGTTTGGGCATTTGACAAGAATGCCTAAAGGAAGACTACCCAAAGTGGTCCACCAATGGAAAGTTGGGGGGTTGGGAAGACGAGGAAGACCAAGGAGGACCTGGGATAACGAAGTGGAGGAATCCATGATGGGTCATGGTCTACGGGAAGAATGGACCTTAGATAGGACATTATGGAAGGAAGCCATTGAATCAATAGGTTAAGGAAACCTACTATTAGTGTAAACTCCTTAAAACACAAAACATTATTATGGTTTTCACATATATTGGCACTCGAGAAATAATACATATTTTCAAGAAGTTTATGTAATAGTCAAAAAATATCGCTCAAGTATTTCTAAATAGACATAAACCGAAAATCGGTGGTGAGTAGTTATGTAAATGAATGAAATGAGTAAATATCTCTTTATCACTCTTCAAAACTGTATCAACCTAGCTTCAGAGCCGATTGATAATAGGTGGGTGGATAAATATATATCCTTAATGATATAATTTATTTCTTTTATTTTTTTGTTATTTGTTATAATTTTTAACTATTTTTATTTGAAAAGAAAAGATTACTTTAAGTCGTGGTACTTAACCAACTAAGCCATCCTGGTTCGCTTCTCGGTCAGACATATCCTTTCTTTTCACTGATCCTATATCTCCGTGTTCTCGCAATTTGCAATGTATACACGGGGAGGAATGTTCATTCAACATTACTTTAATTTGGATCTTGTTGACATACATCTTTATACATTATTGTAATTTTTTTTTATTTGTTATAATTTTTAAATATTTGTATTTAAAAAGAAAAGATATGACCAGGACTGGGACTCGAACCCGGGTCTCCCACGTATCCGTCGTGGTACTTAACCAACTCAGCCATCCTGGTTCGCTTCTCGGTCAGAGACATATCCTTTCTTTTCACTGATCCTATACGGTCCTGGTCATATCTTTTCTTTTAAAATAAAAATAGTTACAAATTATAACAAATAACAAAAAAATAAAAGAAATATATTATAATAATATATAATGATGCATGTGAACAAGATACAAGCATAAGCCCCGAAGAAGCCTGTCAATAATAATTATTAACATTATTATGAATTGCTAAAATATTAGTCAATAATATCCTTTATCTCAGTTCTGGTAATCTCAGGGTAGCTGTGGAATGGATAATTTTTTTTTATTATTATTGTTATTATTCGACTATTTCTATTGGTTGATTTTAATTTCAATGCGCGATTGGTAGATTATTACCGTGTTTCTCTTTCGCCAAATAGTGTAATAAAAAAAACGTTATTTTCAATCATCTATTAAAATCAGTAAAATTTGCATTGTTACAACATAAAAATAATGAACAAACCGGAACTGCCATCACAGCTATTTAGGGTCTCTGGCAATTACGAACAATATATCAATAATTATAAATAAACCATATAATTTATTAAAATGTCAGAATATTTTAGCTAATTTGAACTCTTCAAAATTTTGACTTACTTTTAATATTTATTACTACATATAATATAATATAATTTCATAATCTGGTTTCTTTAATGACGTAGCTAAAGTTATACATACATGTATCGCATATAGTTATTCACTCACTCACTCCTTGGCACTACGGTTCTACAAGGACCTGGGCCACATCCGGTCCATAGCTAGTCTTCTCCAATGTCTGATTCCCAGCTGGTGAAGATCGGCCTCCACACCATTTAGCCATCCATCTAGTAGGGGTCTTCCTTTGGGTCTTCTATCACCGAGCTTCCCAAACAACAGTCTTCTGGGCATTCTTGTTTCCGGCATCCTCATCACATGGCCCAACCATCTCAATCGAGCTCTTTTTACGAAAGACACTAAGTCTGGTTCTCCGTAAAGTTCTGCGTTATTATGGATTCTCCATCCTGGTCCTAGATGGGTCCATGAATCCGCCTCAGTATTTTTCTTTCCCAGACATTCACCATTCATAAAGTTATACAAAATGTTTTAAACGTCACTTCATGTAATAATCTCATCGAAAAATGAAAAATGAAAACCGTGTATATGCGCCATAGTTCCTTTTGGTGACTTTCAACAGACCCATATGTGCGCTCATAGTACCCAGTATACATAGTACTCTTGCTTTCGCCGGACACATATGAAGCATCTGTAGCAGTGTGTGGGTTAAAAGTATTAAGATTGATCAATGTTTATTTTTTCTGACAGCATTGGCTCAGCTAAGGTTAGGATAGCTTTACTTTATGGTACTATTTTAATAGTTCTGCTATCGTACACTGTTATATTTATAATCAGTCAGCTCCATTGAGCTACAGAAGTGATCGATGAATTCCATTAGACCTAACATCGCAGACACTCCCATGGCTACAAAGTGATCAGTTTGTGTGCAGATGCAGAGAAACAAATCTTCCCGAAGCCTAAGGGCGATTGCACCCTTTGTGACGAGAGGGCCCCGGGGCACGGCAATATCCCCTTGTGTGTTCTGGACTTAGCCTTCCAGAGCTTCCGTACTTCAAACAAAAGCTTACTCATGTCTGGAAGGACTTAGGCTCAGAAAATAATGATGGTTTAATTACTGTCAACATGTGTATTCTCGAGGTATAATTAGTTGAAATGAACGAGATGCTGTATTATTACGGCCACCAGTTTTAATTCGAACAATACTTAACTAACGTGAAACATTCTTTAGTCACTTTGATCGATTTTGTTAGTGCTAAAAGATTTTAAAAAATACAGCTGGATTTGAACCCGGGACTTGCGACACGGAAACTCAGCTCTCTAATATTCAGTTACTCCACACCTTTTTAGTGGAAAATACCGACCAAAAAACCTCGAGTCTCTAAACTAAATTAAGATTCAAAAATACTTGTCAATATTCCACCCATTCACACATTGAAGTTTCGTGGATGTATTTTCCATTTCATATTTAGTATTTATTAGATATTTTCATCTAACGTTTTCCAGCTGGGTTCTGGTAACCTACCTTATGATTCGTTTTTGCAATAGAGCTTTTGAGGTGGTCGGATGTTTCCTCTGGTTAGTGTCTTGCTGCACTTTGAGCTCAGGATCTGCTTTATTTCTTTCCTTAACAGTTATTCTGTTTCTGTCCTTAGGATGCCTGAATGGACGAAATAGTGACATGTATTTTAGATTCCTGTCAGAGTTTAGATGCTTTTTTTATGTCCCATTTGAGCTTTTGTTGTACAATACATGTATAATAGTATTGGCCTACTAAGGAAAACGTAATTTCAACTGTCTTTTTTCTTCTTGATTTTTTCCCCAGTACTCACTCATTCGTCTCCGGTGCTGCTCTCATCTTTCTTCGTTCCATTTCTTTCCCGTCTTCAGCCTTGGTTTTTCTTGAAAACGCTCCTGAATATCCAGTTTCATCCTGAGACAGTTGCTTTCCATAACATCCTCATCTCCTGTAAATCTTTTTCCACCTCTTCGAACCAAGCAGGTTTGGTCTTCTTTTCTAAGTACATATAAATCCTATTCGTACGTTCATAGGGTTTCATTCTTAACATGTGGCCATAAAATGCTATCCTCGCTTTTCTTCATAATATCCGATATTTTTGGAACATGAGCAAACAGCTCACTTTTATACCATCGTCTGTATTCGTCTTGTTCTTTAATTGGGTCAAGAATTTTCCTTAAGTTCATTCTATCTTAGATCTCCAGTTTTTCAAACAGCACATAATCATACACAGTTAGGCATTCTGCAGCACATAGGAACTCCGGGCCTACAGCAGTGCAATAATGTCTGAGTTTTTCATTAAAGGAAATTGATCTTATGTTGTAAATATCCTTGGTGAGTACGTCATTTCCATTTTATTCAAGCACTAGTAAAAGGATTCTTTATAAATATATATATATATATAATATTATTATAATTCTATACGGTCATCTATGGACTACAGTTCCACAACAACCGTTTTCTTCCTTTTGGTGTTCTTTCTTTCCGCTCAGCTTCATGCCAGCAATTTTTTAGGCTCTGATTCCTTCTCGAACGTTTTTTACCAGAAAGCGTAGATCATCCTCTGGAGTTTCTACAAATTTTCAAATCTCTACTACTAATACATATAAACACTTCTTTAGTTCCAATGTTCGCTCTTTGATGAACCTCTTGATGGTTGCACTTCCTTTTCTCTTGAATTTTGAGTATTTTGTCACCCAACCTCTTGGTCCCCAATCGTTGAATATAGAACATCAACATCCTCGACTCCATTCTGACAGAAATCCTTTCAAACTTGTCGTATATACCCTCTTCTCATTGTTCCGAATGGTTCTACTCCGAAGTATAGAAGTAGATTATCCTAATGATATCACAGAGACAAGCTTTAATAACAAGAGGTCAGCCATTAAGGCCCCGACTTGGACAAATTGTAACAACTTGTTGCGGCCCCGAAAATTAGCAAGTTGTGTCTCGAATTGGACTTCATTAAACTTAAAGCGTCCTGGGAGCATTAAAGCAGAAACTAGAGCAATAGCTTCCTAATGTCTTTTCTTCCGACAATAGTTCTACCGAATTGTGGTGTGGGGCAGGAGTTCGTTGTAATGCTAGGGTTGTTATTATAGAAAATAATTAAATTATCAATAAATAGGGATAGTAATTACCATACAAAATTATATCTAATAATAAGCTAGGAAGGAACCCACATTCCACTTGACTATGGACCAGCCTCCATTTATATAATTTTAAAATTTGTTAATCATTGCAGTTCCTGACTTCATTAAACACTTAAACAAAGTATTTTTTTTTAAGGTTAAAAAAAAACCTGAATCACAAAAACCCATGACGGGTCTGGGGTTCAGTACATGGTAGAGACTGTTCTGTTTCATGGACAACGGTTCTGCAAGGAGGTGACTTGTAGTAGATCACGCTCAACTTCAGATGCCCCCCCCTTTATTTTGGGTACCCTATTTTTATAATATTTTATAGAGGCTGGGTGGGCCCTAGGAGGGTCCTAGATCCTTTATGATCCATCTCCCGTTGCAAACAGACTAATTAATAGTTATGGCCTGCAGCAGGAATAGAACCAGGATTTCCGGCATGGCAACTCAGTGATCTACCACTGAGCTACTCCGCTCCCCTAAATTATTTTTTTAGCTTTTAAATTATTATTTAAAAAAATGGAATGAATATATTGAAAAAATAAAACTAAACCTTAAATACCAAAATTACGATTACAGAAGCGTTGTTTCAATATTGCAAGATTGCAGTTAAATAACATTAAACACATTTTTTTTTAAATACTATAAATTATTTGTTTTCTACAAAAAAAAAGCTAATATTTATTTATTTATTATTTAAGGTACTCGTCTATTTGGACGTCCGTTGACATCAGCGCGCTCAGGTGTCACTTAACTCAACTATCTGGACAATGTCAGGTTATGGTGCCTACAATGAATTTGAAATAGGCATTGCCTTTTATTATGATAGAACAGATTTTTAGGAAATTAAATAAATGAGAAACATGTGAAGACAAAATAAAACTAGAAAAAATGAAACATTTATTACAAGCAATGTTCATTAAAAACAACAATATCTAACTAAAATATGATAATTATTTATAATTTGTTGTTCATTGTTTTAATTATTAAATATTTTTATTTTAAAGAGAAAAGATTTGCCCGGACAAGATTTCTCTTTAAAATAAAAATATTTAAAATATAAAATAATGAACAACAAATCATAAATAATTATCATATTTTAGTTAGATATTGTTATTTTCTCTTTAAAATAACAATATTTACAATATGATAATATGAGAAACATATCAAGAAACAATGAAACATTTATTACAAGGAATGTTCATTAAAAAGAACAATATCTTCGAAAATAATATCAAAAGGGTGTCCTCCCTCTAACTTGGTTCTCCACATGAACTCCGCCAAGTAACCACGTATTAACTCAAGCATGGCATTTCCATCTAATTGCATTCCCCACGTGTAGTTTCTTATTATGTCCATTTGCACAACTAATTTTCTGCGGAATGACATTCGGCTCCTGAAGAAATAGGAGAGCTGATTTTTCATCAGTGACCCTGCGAAAAATCTTCTTCAAATTCCAAGTCATATTGAAAATAATCCAAAACACATTCACCTTCAACTTGACACAAACAATAACAAAGCGCTTAGAAAGGTTACGATAACAGTAATAGATTGTTAAGAAAAGTGTCACTTGGGGCGCTAGTGTCAACGGATGTCCAAATAGACAAGTACCTTATTTAATTTTCATTTGTACCTGTGCAATTTCGCATCCAGTATTTTTCTCTTTGCTTTTGTATAAGAACATCGAGTTTTGGAATGGAAATATCAATATTTAAGTAGGTCTCTTGGCCACTGTCATTTTAATGTTTTCTTATCAAGTCCAGGTAATAAGAAGTAGGAAAGCAGAAGAACGTGTGCATTTGAGTGATTTTGTGTCTATGAGTGTTCGTGTCGTTGTTGAAGGTGTGATTCGAAATATACCATGGTGCATTAACAATATTTCTGAGAATTTTGGACTGTGTTGTTTATATCTTGTGTATGTGGACTTGCTATGCTGAACCCCAAGGTTCTGCTCCATATGTCCAAGTAGGTTTTAGTATACTGTTATAGATAATTCGTTTGTTCCGTAAGTCAAGTGAAGATCTGTAGTCCAGAAGATGCGATAGTTGTTTGTACCGTCTAGTCAGTTCTTGTCTTTTTAATTTTGTATGTATGTTCCATGTAAGTCTTTAGTCCAAGTATAGTCCGAGATAACATACATAGTTTATTTCATGTAAAATACTAAATTCTTAAAACAATACTAAGTGGGTACAAAATTGAACATTAATTTCTGGAATTACATTAGGCTATTTCTACTAACACGTTAAGGTTCTATGTAGGAGAGAACTATGTATATATCTACTGATGTAGAATTATATATACAGTTATGTAAATTGGAAAATTGGGGTAGGTCAGACAGTGGCCGGACAGGGAGGACCTCCTTAGTAGATGAAGGACGAAATCACCGAGGAAAATTCCATTTAGGTCTTCTTAAAACGTACAAAAAGTTTTTTTGTTGACAAAATTATATTGTCCTTCCTAGGAGACTTAAAATATCGGTACACTACGATATCAAGTACACTTTTTAAAGATCCCTACCATAATTAAAGTAATTATACTGTGGAGCACACTCACGCTCTCGAGGATATTAATTGGGATATAATTGGTCTGGCCGAAGTATGAAGGAAATTTCGTTTGGTTTTGGAACAGAAATCAGGACATCACAAACCATCTCAAAACGGAATGTTTGGCATTGGATTTCTGGTATCAAATAAGTTAAGAAACAGAATAATAGATTTTAAAGAAATAAAATGCAGAATAGCTGTTTTAGTGTTAGAAATGACTTCCGGTAAAAAGTTAACATAGTATCAGTGCATGCTCCTACAATGGCGGATTCCTTCGAAGCAAAAGAAAAATTCGGACACCATATGACCGAAAAAGGATGAGAGGCAGAGAGTTGAAGAGATGGAGAGATCCACTTAGACTTTTGGCCGGACCCCTTTGGTGGAGAGCTGCTAAGGATAGAGATGAGAAGGGAATAAAAAACACTTGGCCCTTACGAATCCCGCATCCCAGTAGGACAAGTCTAGTCAGGGAAGTGTTAAAGACTATCACTCCTAAAGGCCTATGTATGGGGAAAAATGTGCGTATAAATATTTATATATAATGTAAAGAATTATTTTTTGTTTTTTTGTAAATTTATGTTGTTAGTAAATGTATAATTTACGCATAAATAAAGGCTATTTTCATTTCATTTCACCATAATTATAGCTGAGTATGCAAAATTCAGGACTTCCACTGCAGTACCATCCGAGCAATGGTTGCTCATAGCATAAAATGTCTTTCAATGAAACAAAAACAAAATGGCTACAATTAATTGAAGGTGAAACCTGGTGGTTGAAAGTCATCTCGGCCAAATATCCACTCTGCGCAAACGTTAGTTTAAAAAAGCTCATGCTATTCGAAGATTCTAATACCCTTCATTCCCTATAGTGATAGATGTTTCTGTCTGAAATTAAAATTTCCTAATTCCCTAGAAACATTATTACAAAAGGATTTACTACCTAGTATTAAATTTCTTTAATTGGAGCGGAGTGGCTCAGTGGTAGAGCACTTTGCAGCTGTAGATGGATCTTATAGGATCTAAGACACTCCTGGAGCTCACCCAGCCTCTATAAAATATTATAAAAATAAGAGGGAAAATCTGGCGGTTGAGCGTGAAATAGGACCCCTCCTTGCTGAACCGTTGTCCCTGTAACAGTATAGTCTCTACCATGTACTCAACCCCAGACCCGTTCACGGGTTGTAGTGGTACAGGTTTTTTTTTTAAAATTAAATTACTTGATTTAAAATTCAGGATGGGGGAAATACAGAACTCCCACTGTACCCTCGCCTCTCAGCCATAAAGTTAGTAACATAAAGCGACATTAAATAAATAAACAAACGCAATATATTAAGTGATTAATGCCAAACCTGAAACCTGTGTTATCAATTAAGGAAACCTCTGAAGCAATCCATTAGCTCTCTCTACACAATCAGGCGGGAATAAAATTAGCATATTCCTAATGAAACTATACAATAAAATAGATAAGACAGTTATTGCGGAATTAAGTTGATTACTTGGACGAAACGTGTTGGTAGATAAGAAGGCAGGGTATTTTCCAGCTCGAGGACCGAGGACACAAAAAGAGGACGAAGATCTTGCGTAGTTAAATATTAAAGCCTCGTTAGGCGCCTTTTTATGTCCTTAATTAATTTCAGATCATTTCTTAACCGTCCCCTTTTTACGAGGAATAGTTCGGGCGCCTCTTCCCCTTTTAAATACATTAATTAATAATTTATTCAGGCAGCTGAGGCCTATAAGAAGAAGGCTCGGATAAAATACGGGCTGATCGATGTGTTAAAGAAAGAAAAACTGGACTTCTTTTTTTTCTAAGCACATATACCTTCAAGTAGATTTTAATTGTAGATTAATTCTCGGAGATGTGTTGCCTCAAAATGAAGTATTAATCTTGCCAGAATTTCATCTCTAAATGTTCTATTTAATGCCAAAGGCAGAGTTGATATTATCAGTTAATAATCTGCAATCGTATTGCAACAGATGGAAACTGTAATAATCTCTCTATTACATTCAAAAGTTTCTAGTAATGTAATATTTTACGGGAGTTGCTTAGCAACACATCAAAATCCTCAAGTGCTCCAATATTTTCTTCTTTTTTTTTGTACACAATAAACAAACAACCATTTCTTATTGTTAATAGTGGTTAAAATAAGATAAACTATAAGTATGATAAATATTTATAAGAGAAACTTGTGTAGTGTTAAAATGGAAATTTTAAGTATTTTTAAAAGATAATCTTCACGTATTGTGCCTATTTCTCATATTATTTTTTGTTATATATATTAAGCTAACGTACATTTAATTAACCTAGCGAAATAAATCTCAATTTCTTTTACTTATTATTTATAGGAAAGTTTAGGAATCACGCCTACAATATGTACCCTAAGAGAGCTTGCAATGCAAACCTTTGTATTATACAAGTTAGATTATATTATACGCATTGAAAGGGAGAGAAAATGATGTAGTTGTCATAATTCTTTTTAAGTTTTTTTTAAAAAGCTAAAATTATTTAAAAGTTCCAATCTGATATCTATAGATCATATAGACCTTTACATGTGTTCATCTTGTAGACACATATTGCTTGTGGTAGCCAAGACAGCCTGGAGAGGGTCACTCAACCTCATTTTATTGTGAACCACGATTTCCAAGGTTCAGCAAAAAGCAGCCCTTAGATTTATGAACAGCCTCTTTGGTTTCGAGAGCAATGAAAACTCGGTCTAGATCCAAGGTTTATGACTGCTTTGGGGTCAGCAGGCACACAAGGACCTATATTTCCTTTCTCGAAGCAGACCGTCTACATATTTGACGCCTTAATTTTGTGTGTTATCTCCATAAGACTGACGGGCCCTACGTATCCAAAGGGTAGAGATGCTTGAGAATTTCAGAGAGTTAAAATTCACAACTCACAATTTTTGCGTTTGTAAGGAAGTGTACTTTTGCAAGTATTTGGAGTTTGAGATGTACCCGAGCTTCTTTAGGATGAACTTAGTTAATGAGAATGGGATGGAGAGGAAACACAATATCGACCGTCGATTATTTTTCCACTCCCGAAATGCGTTACTACTTGTGAGTGAGTACACATGATATCGAAGAGCTACACTTAATAAGTAAATGGACCACAAACACTCCTTATCCCTACACTTTACAGACCATCTAACTTCCACAGACCATTCTTTCAGCTTCTTCCGAGTGGTTCCTCCCCTAGAAGAGGGTGAAAAAAGAGCCATCAATAAGAAAGTTGGAACTAGGATATAATTGATCGTGGGTGAGAGAGATAGAGGAAGAGAAGAGAAGCAGCACTTAACATGCCATCAACCAGAGTCGGTAAACAAGCCATTAGGTGTTCACGTAGGCAGCATTAGCGCTACCAACCAACCCCCACTTCTGTCGATTAACATATTATAGAGATGGTTCCTTTCCATTCCCATGAGGGTACTGTCGTATATAATAATAATATAATAATACATAATAATATTTAGGCTTATTAGTAGGTATCATTGCCAGGAATCCTATATCTTGTATAGGAAAGAAAATGGTCAAGAAATTATCTTCTTAAATAGTAAAATACTATTCATTAGAAACCGACGTTTCAAAGTTCACTTCCATACATTTGACCTACATTAAAAGCCCTGAAGAAAATTTGCAATGTGGGTCGAAACGTTTAAAATAATTTAGAATTATTTCTTTGACTTCCAACCGGACCCCATATATGTAAGGTAAACTAATATTATTATAATTTTTAATTTTATTTTATTGTGATTATTAAAATATTTTTATTTTGATGAGCAAATATTTGTCCTGGCCGGATTCGAACCCGGGTCCTCCGCATATCTAGCGCGGCACTCTTCCACCTAAGCAACCAGGGCTCGTAATCAGGTCAGACGAATCCATTCTCTTCACCGATCCCACATCCTCAGCAATCGCAGTTTTTGCGATGTACATATGGGGAAGAATGTTTGAACATTACTTTAAAATGGATCTGGTTGATGTATGTCAATTTTATAATTATAGAATATTTACATATTTATAGAAAAATAAATATAATATAATAATATGTTGAATAGTATAGGTTGACCTCATATACATCATTATCATATATATATATATATAAGACAGAAAATGGTCCGGGTGTTGGTAAAAATTCTTATGTCGGAAGAACTGTTTATTGGAAAGGTGAGGTTTCTACCCATATTGCAGGGCTTCTTCAGGGCTTGTAAGATCAGGGTTTAACACTATACTGAAAGATTTAAGGCTTGAGACTCATGTCTAGTGTCGACTCCTGATCGTACTAGCCCTGAAGAAGACCTGCAATGTGGATCGAAACGTGGCTTTCCAATAAACATTTGGACCTCCACCTGGACCATTTTCTTCTTCCAATATTAATATTTACTACAACTATAAGAACTATTAGAACTTTGTATTCAGTATTATTTTAATGCATAATAAAAATCACACAGATTAATAAAACGTCTTTTTATATTTTCTCAATAATAGAACCAACTACTTCATACGCAAATTTATTGGTATAGAACCAAATTCTCCAGAATCCATTGTCCATTTTTGCACTTTATTGCTATCAAGCTGAATCTTCATGGATAGCTTCGTTTTGATAAGAGGCCCAACAATTGTGCGAAAATTATCGATTGTGGTAGCCAACAGAGGTAGCAAAGATAAAGTATTTTGATTTGACGATTCTCAAAAATTTATTAACTGGGTTGTTTATTTTTTGGTTAATCTCAAGATAATTATCTAAATTAATTTAAAAAAATATTTTTCCTACAAAATGTATGGTTTGATCAAGGATCCCCTCCTTCCAATTTTAATGAAAAAACAAAAATCAGCTGGTTAGTATTCATTTTTGATGACTTCGTTTACGAAACATGTTGGAAGGAGGGGACTCTTTGATCAAATCATACATTTTGTAGGAAAAATATTTTTTCAAATAATTTAGATAATTATCTTGAGATTTAACAAAAAAAAAAAAAAAACCCAGTTAGTAATAAATTTTTGAGAATCATCAAATCGAGATATTCAATCCTTGCTACCTCTGTTAGCTACCACAATCGAGAATTTTCGCACAGGAAATTCTTGGGCGTCTTATCGAAACGAAGCTATTAAAGAAGATTCAGCTTGATAGTAATCATGTGCAAAAATGGACCATGGATCCTGGACTATAATGTGAACACATCTTGGAAATATGATTTTAGGCGACACTCCCTGAAACTCAAAATGGAAATATCATGCGTTAAAAATTACAATGCAATACTATTGATATTAGCAAATTATTTTTATCTCTAGCTGGTACAAACAAATGTGTTTTTGGCTAAATTAATTAGGACTTAAGTACGTCTTTTCTCCCTGTGCATTAGAAGTAAAAAGATGACAACCTAATTCGTCTAAATAATGTAGGTTTTGTACTGAAAAAGTTCAGGGTTAGGTTGGTAGACCTGTCACACCGGCCATTAAAATCAGCTGTTGTTTCAAAACACCAAAACTGATAAACAGAAGTTCATTTGTGTTTAGGTTGCGTAAGTTGTGGATCCACCACATATTGTACAAGAATCAAATAATGTTATTTCAAATTTATTGCCAGCTAAATCAAGTCAGATTTGTAATAAAACGCACGATGATTCCAAAAAGTGGCTGAAAATTTAACAATTCAAAATTGTAATAATTGCACATTTAATTTCAGTTTTTAAAGTTCAAGGAATTTAATCATCCACTCCTCACTGGATCAAATAACTGGACAAGATCTGACGGAGAAAAATCACAGTTATTTGGTCAATACCTTTCCAAAATTTTTCATCCACATCCTGAAATAATTAACCCAAATCACATTGAATGTATAAAAGAAGCGTTAGATGCTCCCCTCCAAATGTCCCTTCCACCCAAAGCATTCCATCCTACAGAAATATCCAACATTATTCACAGATTACCTTCCCGCAAAGCTCCTGGGCACGACCTCATCACAATCCATATCTTAAAACACCTTCCTAGAAAAGCCATTCTATTCCTTACCTATATATATAATGCTGTACTCCGCTCCACATATTTTCCTGACCCCTGGAAATTATCCATTGTAAAAATGATACCCAAACCTAAAAAAAAACCAGAATACCCTTCCTCATACCGTCCTATCTCTCTTCTACCGTGCATGGGTAAAATCCTAGAAAAACTTATCCTCAAACGATTGTACCCCATCCTTGATGCAAATCATGTAATACCAGATCACCAGTTTGGATTCCGAGCATCCCACTCCACTATTCAGCAATGTCATCGTGTGGTGGATGTGGTCTCCTCTGCATTAGAACGTGGATCATATTGCTCGGGCGTCTTTCTTGACGTGGAACAGGCTTTCGACCGAGTCTGGCATCCGGGCTTGCTCTACAAACTCCGTAAATTCCTACCTCATACCTACTTTCTCATCCTTCAATCCTATCTCACAAATAGAACTTTCCAGGTAAACCATAATAATGTCCTTTCATCCCTCTTCTCCCAATCTGCTGGTGTTCCTCAAGGTAGTATCCTTGGCCCAATCCTTTATACAGTTTATACAGCTGACATCCCAACTCATCCTAATACTATCCTTACCACGTATGCTGATGATACATGTGTATTATCAGTCAACACCAATCCAGTTATTGTATCCCAAAGGCTCCAATCCCATATCACTGATCTTGAAGAATGGTGTCAAAACTGGAGAATTAAAATAAATTCTCAAAAATCCCATCAAATCACTTTTACCTTACGTCGTAAACCAATGACTTCCTGCCCTTTAGTATCCTTTAATAATACCCCACTGGTGCAGGTAGAACAGATCCGATATTTAGGGTTGCACCTCGACAAACGATTAACCTGGAATCCTCATACTAGACTGAAAAGACAAGAAACTGCTCGACGTTTCAGGCTACTTCAACACTTACTAGATAAACGCTCTAACCTCCCGATTAACTACAAAAGACTCATCTACATAACCATCATAAGACCTATTTGGACTTACGGAGTAGAGCTTTGGGGCTCCACTAAGCCATCGAATTCCTGTCGTATCCAATCCCTACAGTCCAAAATCCTTCGTAAAATCCTCAACGCTCCTTATTTTGTTAAAAATACCGTCATCCATAACGACCTTAATGTCCCATTTGTTGCTGATTTGGCCCGAACCCGGTATCTTTCCTTTCATAACAAACTTCATTCCCACTCAAACCCTCTAGTTTCAAACCTAGCTTCCTCTTCGATTCCCGATAATCCCCCGAGGCGTCTGAAAAGAAGATGGCCACGTGACCTTCTTAGTTGAACTAGTGATTTGAGTACTACCAGTGGGTAGTTTCTCAACTTGCCATTACTCATGTCATTTTGTATCACATAGCCTATTTACTGGATGTATTTTTTTTATTATACAGTTGTAAATATCAATAAATTAAATTAAAAAAAAAAAAAATTTCAGTTTTTGAATTTATTGTAAAACATAACAAAATATAAAATATTATAGCGTATAGTTTGCCTTTTTACAGCCCTTCTGGAGATAAAATCTTTTAAAGATTTTTTAAATAAGTCGTCCGTTTGCCGATCACGAATTTTCTCCGAAACAAAAAACATATTCTTTAGATTTAGCAGCAATCTTATTGGTAACTAAAAAATGATATTCAGAACACGAAATCACTATACACCATTTTATTTTCATATAGCGAAGGAAGAATTAACTCATTCATACACCATTATTTCGGTAATTTCCAACATAAAGCAAAAATATAATATTTTTAGAATCATTATGTCAAATCTCCGAATATTTTATTTTCTGAGGAAATTTTTCGGTGAATTTCATGAACTAAATGTGTTAAGAAAGAGTGAGCTACCTGGAACGCTTGAATTGACTTAACTCTGCTCATTTCTCTTGAAATGAAATCATTTACTTAAAATATTTACAGAAACAAGAAGCCATTTAGCTCGTCTCAAGGAGCAGCAGATCCTGAGTAGCCGTGTGATCCTCCGCGAAGAGGTATCGATCAGGAACTGGAAGTGCTCCAGCTATCACTGGATAAGATCCTGGATAAGATTGGTCCTGGATAAGGACCCTATCCCATTGTAGTCCTTCTTCCCTCTGCTTCTCGTCTTATCGCATCTCTCCAGGAAATCAGTTGCTGTGTCTGATCCTTCCAGGAAATTGTTGTATCTGGATTACAATTTTTTTTTATAAATATACATGATAATGAATTCTGATAAGAAAATATTTTAAATTTGAAAAATATTTTATCATATAAACGCGGAAAAATTAAAAGGATATTGGTAATTTTGTGGTATTTACATTTCATAGTATTTTTATGTTATATTTACTATTAACTATATTAATATTAATTAGAAACCTTTTCTTAGTACCGTAAAATTTAATTAAGGGATTAGAAAAATAATGAAACTGTTTCAAGCTTTTCTGTTTTAATCCAGTAGTATTTTCATTAACCACGGAAAGGTATTGTATTGAGCCCCAGGTTGGAAGTTAATTAAATACTCCTGTGGTTTAAGAACATTATAATTTCTTACGAATATTAGTGCAGTTTATAATTATCATACTATGAAAATGCTAGGCAATGTAAATGCCAGGAAATCGTCAATATCCTTTTTTATTTTAATTTATGTTAGATATATAATACAAAAATAAAAATCCGTACCATCCATAAAGGTTATTGGGTACAGTACATGATAGAGACTACGGTTTTGTACTTTCCTGTCTGTAAGGCAACGATTGCGCACAGGTTTGGTCCCAGAAGTGTCTGCAGATCCCGTAGGGTAGAAGTATGACTTGTAACATAATAAATAATTTATCTGTCTCACCCAGATTTGAAACCAGGACACTCAACACATCGAATCAGCACTCTACTAACATACTAATGGGTTATCAAGCTTCCAGATACGTATATAAGATATAATTTTTTTATATTTATTATTCTTATGATGGTGATAATTTTTAAATATTTTTATTTTAAAGAGAAAAGATTTGTCCAGGCCGGGATTTGTCCTGGCTCGTAACAAGGCCAGACAAATCCATTCTCTTCACCGATCCGATATCCCCGTGTTCTCGCAATTTTTGCAATGTATTCAAGGGATGGAAGAATGTTTAATGAGCATTACTTTAATTAGGATCTCGTTGACACGTCAATTTTATATTATAATGTATTTTATATTTATTATTCTTATGATGTTGATAATTTTTAAATATTAAAATAATTATATTATTTAATAATTAAATCCACTCTCGTCTGCCCGTGTTACGAGCCAGGTTAGCTCAGTGGTTTAGAGCACCGATGTAGAGACGCAGGCGACCCGCGTTCGAATCCCGGCCTGGATAAATCTTTTCTCTTCAAAAATAAAAATATTTGAATATAATCTTTTTATTTTCTGGTATTATCGTACTAGGATTATCGTACCTACGGTATTTTGGTATTATCGTAACTCAGAGGCAGAGGGCTGACTTGCTGTGCCGAATCTTGCGGTTTCAAATCCGGTTGTGAAAGATAAATTATTTTGGGCTATCTATGTCGGAACTAGTGGATCCAATGTCTTTCTAGTTGTCATTCCAAGACTTTCTCATTAAAAATTATAATTAACTATACCGCCAGTAGTCCAAGAGCACAGCTGGACCGGCCTGTTAGAACATAGGATAGATGTTACTAATAGAGCGACAAGTTAAGTAAGCCCTCACTCCATCACGTCTCAATAATAAAGAAGCCGCCTAGAACTGACTCCTATTAGCCAAGGATTGAATAGAGCCCATTGTGGTGATGGTGGTGGTGGCCAAGACCCGGGGGCAGGTGATATCGTTAGTAATTAACGAGATGGAGCAGGTGTTAGTGTCTGCTCCATCATCCCCCGTGGAGGGTGGATATGGGGTGGTGGGATGCTTTTGTAGTGAGGCTGCTGGAGGATTGGCAATGACATTAATAAAATCCGTTCAAAGGCTTTTCGGCCCCATTCGTCAATTTTACTGTTATGTACTTTAATACTTTTAATAAAATATGGTTATATTGAACACGTGATTGAACGATGAGATAGTAAACAATTCGTCAACAGTTATGCATCGCTCTGCAAACAATATAGTCCCAAATAGAGAATAAAGCAAAAACAACAACCATATATAAATTTGGACGTAGCACTAACAATAAATGTTTAATTTATTTTTATTAATTGTTATGTTTAGGGTAATTATTATTGTTATGAAATATTTTTGTTTTGAAAAGAAAAAATTCGCCCTGGCAGGGATTCGAACCAGGGTCGTCTGCTTCTCCGTAGCAGTACTCTAAGCCCTTAGCTACCAGCGTTCGTATCCAAGTCAGACAAATCCGTTCTCCCATCCAAAACCCCCGTGTTCTCGCAATTATTGGGATGTTTACACGGGGAAGAATGTTCATTGACAATTACTTTAATTAAGATCTTCTTTATATACAATAATATATTACATATTTATAATTTATTTTTATTAATTGTTATTTTTATGGCAATTATTTTTAAATATTTTTGTTTTGAAGAGAAAGGATTTGTCCTATAGATACCTATAGGATCGGTGAAGAGAACTGATTTGTCTGACTTGGATACGGCCCCTGGTAGCTCAGTGGCACTGCTACGGAGAAGTAGACGACCCGGGTTCGAATCCCGGCCAGGGAAACTCTTTTCTCGTCAAAACAAAAATATTTAAAAATAAATGTTTAAGTTTAAAAATGCATTAAAATTATTAAATTAAGGTAATTAAAATCTGAATAAAAATTACCTGCTATATATGACACTATCTGGAGCATAAGCAGTTGTTGACAAGAAACGGGCAACTCAACAAATAGCGAAATGATCCTCCTCTCCTTTCTTTAGTTTTATAAGTTAACTTGCAGATATGATCAGCATGCAATAAATATAATGTTATTCAACTAGATGAAAAAGGATCTTCATTTAATAGCCAACTCCTGGTCACCCAACGACGTCAAGCTTAGAAGATGAGGGAGATACGTCTCTTATTCATTCATGATATAGAATTACTATATTTCAAATACAGCGATCTCAGGATGAAATCCCATTTCATTATTTAAATATAATTCAGATCAAAGGATCTGACATTTTCTTGAGATTATTGTTTGGGCAGTGAAGCCATTGTAGCAAGAAGATCAAAATGTGATCAATAAGCAAATCTCAAGGCCATTTTTATTATTCCTTACCGATAATGAGCAACAAAAGATTCTTTTAAAGGCAACCCATAGCCCACACATTAAGCAACGTTAACGTTTTATAGCCCATAATCACCAGTAAACAATTATCTGGAATCAGCCTGGATATGAACGATATATCTAGCAATTACAAAGATGTTTCTTTACATTTTTCATCTAACGCGACTGTCTCCACTTGTAAAATTTTAAATAATCGACCAATAACAGGTCCACTTGGAATAAATTAACCGAATTCAATACTGAATATGTAGCTCTCAACGAGTTTTAGTTTCAGACCAAACAACATACAAATAAATCGCCAGAATCAGCTATTTTAAATATATCATATCTTTAAAATTATCATATATATATATTATCTTTAAAAGCCCACATATACAAGATACAAACAACGCAGTCCAAAATTCTCAGAAAAATTGTTAATGCACCATGGTACATTTTGAATCACACCATACACAACGACATGAACATTCCCACTAAAATCATATATTCATAACAAATACATAACATTCCACTCATCAACACAATATCACCCAAACCCACTCGTTCTTCCGATTTCCTGTTATCTGGACTTGATAAGAAAAGATTAAAAAGGCATTGACCAAGATACCCAACTATTGATATTTTTATTCCGAATTTCGGTGATCATGTAGAAAAGCAAAGAGAAAAAGCACTTGGATCAAATTTACTGGATGCGAATGGAAATTAAATAATAAATATATTATCTGAAATGGTTAAATAATTATAATACACTTAAATAAAGTATTATTTGTACATAAATAAAAAAATTCCAAACAAACAGCTTTAAGTCTCAGGTACTCTTTTTTCCTGATTTTATTTTAGAGACTTAAGACTTTTAGTTTGTAATTTTTCCAATAATATAATAATAAGTATTTTTCAGCTCTTGTATATATATATATATATAGGATAGGGTTTACTTACATTCTTTGGAACTTGTAAGTACACCCTATCCTATTATACTTACACATGTCATTTTACATTAATTGTAGTGTGCTATTTAATGTTTTCACTAAAAGATCATTTTTCCCTGTCAGGGCATGAATATGAGACTAAACTAGTCTCGAAACGTCGCCTAAGAAGTTGAAATAACTGACTGAAACTCGAGAACCATAAACAATACACACACACATATATATATATATATATATATATATATTATAAAATGTTTTTCTTTATTATATAGAATGATTGTATTAAGTAATCAATATCGGATTTTTATTTTACTTTTGGTGGTATAATAAAATTAAATAATTAGGAAGAACTATTTGAATATTTTTTTGTACTTTCACTTATATCAAAACATTTATAATTCATTGATATATATATTTTTTTTTAAATCTACAATATTAAATAAATATGAATCTTGTTTAATTTGCCATTTTAATTTATCATTTCCTTAGATTATGAATTCCGAATTTCCTTTAAAAAGAACGGAATGAAATATTCAGAAACATTTCCCAATGAGAGGACCTCATCAGGGCGATCCCTGTTGAATACTTCAGCAGCCCTCCACCAGCTCCTCGGACTGAATAGCCCTGATTGGTGAAGTCCGAAGACATCGGCATCCCAACTGGAGG
The DNA here is from genome assembly GCA_964056705.1 of Troilus luridus. NCBI lineage: Eukaryota > Metazoa > Arthropoda > Insecta > Hemiptera > Pentatomidae > Troilus > Troilus luridus. The sequence continues at coordinate 192,947,568 of OZ057412.1, read as the reverse complement.
AATCCGGAGCCAGTTTCCTCGCGTAATTAGGTCAGATCTGTAACATCCTTGATTAAATACATTCACTAAGGTCCTAGCGTTCCTTAGTAGTCGTTCAATTTCTCATTAGCAGTAAGATGGCGGACAGGAACCGGAAGGGACAGGAACCGGAAGGTTGAAAAAGCAAACTTCCGTTAAAGATGGCCGAAGTAGGCGGAACGATCCAAAATGGACACTTTCCGTCACAAACACAGTTTTTTTCCCTTTTCCTTTCCGATGTCCTTTTTGTCAGGCGATCAAGTGTGAAGGTTACCCGATTGAAGTGGAAAAGCAGTTTTTTTCTCTCTTCTTTTACAAGAGAGTTTCTCATGTAAAAACAATTTTTTCCCCCAAACTAACCTGCATCAGGTAAAAAAAAACGTTTTAAATATGTTTTTGGCCAAAACGCTGCATTGAGTCTTAACTGTAAAAAATTGATCACAATTTTTCTGTAAAGTGCAGGACATACACCCAACTATATGATATTATAATAGTTGATTATAGATGGGAAAAGTAATACTGAATAAAATCACGGCAGCAAATTATAATATAAAAATAACTTATACTAAAGCTTTAGAAAATAACATCCAGAAGAAACTGGCATTGGGTACATTCTGGGGACTCTCCTCCGCGTCCATATTTTAAAATGGTGGAATATTCTCTAAACAATTATATGCATATTTATTATCGTTTCATCAATATCTTTTTTTTTTTAATAGGCCTTCATGAGGACTGCCGAGAGATTTGGAATAAGCTCTTTCTTGAAGTTCGAAATCAATTATAGTCTGAATTATCTAAACTTCAAATTCGTAAAGTTAAATTATTAAGATTAGTCTGGTTTTCACGTATAAAGACACCTCGTACAATAATTATATAAATTCTTAAATAGATCATGTATTAACCAGAATATAAGATGGGCTGCACAAATACAATACAAATATCAATAATTTAATTAAAATAATGAATAGTACATCGTTATGTTATTTATACTTTGTATTACATATATTTTATTTTAGTTGTTATGTTCAACAATACTTAGATAACAAAAGATTTAATTCTTAAAAATAAAATATTTTAAGGAAAACGAAAAGCTCAACCAGTAATAGATGTTTAAGATATTATTAGTACGAACTGCACAATAAATTAAACGCCGTTTTAGGTAAATATAAATATTATCATATCAATGGAATTATAACTTTTAAACTAAAGTTGGTCAAGATGAATTGTATAACTTTTGCAGAGGCTACTGGTTGTCACCCGAACCCATAGGTTTACCCTCTACCAAAAATCGCTAAGTATGGCTTAAGAAGTTTAAACTTCTTAGTGTTTGTGATTCTGAATTCTTCCAGACGTGTGGACGGATTGAAACCCAGAAGACGTCAGACCTTGGTTCCCTTCCCAGAGCCACGTATCCAAGACGACAGGAGCCTTTTGTTGGCCAAACAGAGCTTGGGATATCGGCCATTGTGTGAGCCCTCGAGCGTGTATAATGCCTCCAGCGAGGCTCGAACCTATTAGCACCTTCCACATCCTTTATGGAAGTCGGAGCGTTCTGTCATGGCTCCGGAGGATCTGGGAGATTCCTTTGTGTATCCTCTGATAGGGCGATCGGGCCGTGTCTGCGTACGTACGTGGGATCGCGGTGAAGTCTTCAGTATGAAAGAACATACAACTCGGACATTTGAAAACTAAATCTGATTAAATTTCATTCATAGAAACATTAACTTAGTGTACTTTTTCGTTTCCCTCGTTAGATTACCTTCACTGTCAGATCGTCGTAAATATTGAGATAAACATAATATTGAAATATAGTTGGTTGTTAGAGTTTTTAGAATATATATTTTATTTATCCAAAAGCAAAGCTTTAACTCTTGAAAATTACCAGTCATTGATTCGCAAAAGCAGATCAGGACAATCATCACCAATAAATCTCGGCCATAATTATTTTAAATGGTTGATTATGACAACTCAAGCGTACATATGTGATAAGGCTTTGAAATAAATAATTCTCCTTATTTAAGAGAATTTTTTTCTGACCATTTTCTTCTTTATATATAAAATGATCTGTAATTTGGATTCAGTTCCGCAGGTTGTCCCTTCGAGTCACAACAAGATTTAACTTTACATTCGTATATTTTTAAATATTCTCGAAAATAAAAATAATTGTGAGATTTAGTATTAAAAAAAAAGTGTAGTTAAGTCTGTTAGCAGCCGGAGATAAATCTTACGGGATCTAGAACACGCCTGAGGCTCACCCAGCCTCTATAAAGTCGATACCCAAAATAAGGGTGAAAGTCAGTTGATCGAGATCTACGACAAATCATCTCCTTGCACAACCGTTGTCCAATAAATAGTACAGTCTCTGCCTAGTATTGAACCCCAGATACGTTCACTGGTTTATAGGTGTACAGGTTTTTCTATGGGCGATAAAAATTATATTACTGAGACTTGGAATACACCCAGAGACAAGAAATTTTACGCAGTTACAACACCGACACAAGTTGCTAAGCTAACTTCCAGCCGGACGGTAAACTGAGGAGCGAATCGAAAACTTACACTCTAATGGGTCGCAGTTAGGAGAAGTTGCCGTCTTCAACTTGAGACCGCTCCGACCAGGTAAATGCGTAATTAGTGCAATTAACAATTTTAATTGAGATAATAATTGTCGAGTTATTTAGTCGTCCGGACCCGAGGCCTCGAGTTTCCTCACTCACTTAGGGGTTCCAATCAGAATCTCCAACGGGACTTCAATAACAGCTTTGTTAATAACCAATACATTATCAATGTTAAGTGTAGCTATATAATAAACGATTAATAATGTCGAAATATACAGTACTATATCTACAGCCAAGGTAAATAAGTGGTTAAGTCGAATTTTGACCAGTTAGAGTTAACTGTATTGAGGGAAGCATAATCAAGTTTTTCTCATATTCTTTAGCTGGAATTAGAGTTTTAATAAAAACTCCTTTTTAAGGCATTACCTCACCTAGCCTCTTATCCAATACGTAAAAATTGTAATTGTTCACAAGGGTTAGTGATATAATATATTATCAAATTTATTTAAATAAGTTATTTTTATATAATATTTTTTAATATGACAAACTTCTAAAGAAATCCCTTCAAGGATGTTGAATATCACATACCCTATTTAAAATATTCATACCGAATGCTACAAATGAGTGTTCGATGAAAGGTTGGAGGTTGGGCCATACTCGGGAAGAATTTTACCTTCACCATCTATTATTCCCAAGCGAAATATCCAGTTTAGCGCTGAACAAAAAATATGTAGACTACACGTATATATGTATTTACATGATTAAAATTTTACCTACATCAAATACCTAGAATTTGTCCTTGAAAAATAATGTAGCGCGAAGAACCATAGAAGGAATAAATCCTAGTCGTATGGTCCAATCATTTATATCGCGCCCCGGGGAAGGGCGTCCGGAAAATTTATGCGTGAAAGGATCTTGAACGATCTTGGGTTCAATACAAGATAGAGACTGTACAGTAACTGAAAAAACGGTCGAACAAAGAGAAGGTACGTTGGTCGAGACTAACCTCAGCCACCCTATGATTCAGTAGTTGCATTTGAGCCTTAGAGGTGGTGGGATGTGTGTTTTTTGGGTGCATTATTCATGTTTTGCTTTGCTGTTATTCTCTTTCTGCCCTGAGGATGCCTGAATAGGCGAAATATTGGACAGGTATTTTCATTTTCCTGTTTTAGTTTAGATTAAGGTTTTTAGTTGGAATTTTTCCACTAATGTATTAACATTTGTTAAATGTCTCTGTTGACCTTTCCCTTTTTCAAATTATTATTATTATTAATTCGGCACTAAAACACGTGGACGCGTCCAGGCCTCCTTAACCATTAACCCCCAGTAGTCCCTGTTGAGTTCTGCTGCCATCCAGTTGTGGACTCCCAAGTTCCTCCTGTCTTCTGCCACACAATCAATCCACCGCAGTCGCGGTCGACCGACTCTCCTCCGTCAGTAAACGATTTGGAACTTCCCCATCCCTCATTCTTGCCACATGTCCAACCCGAGTTCGTTTAATGACATTAACCACATCAGGCTCACCAAAGAGATCATATTTTGCTTCGTTTTTTCTTTGTCTCCATCATCCATCAATAGAGACCGGCCCATATATTTTTCAGGGGACCCTGCGTTCGAATACTAGAAGATTTCGGTTTGCATCCTTCGTCATTGCCCATGTTTCCATTCCGTATATAAGCAATGGGTGAATCAGGGTCTTATATAGGATGATTTTAGTTTTTCTTGTAAATGACGTTTGGCTGGCAATATTCGTTTTCAGGTTCCTACCCCGATGGCGTTGGTGCATGAGATTCGAGATCCAAGAAAGGTGAATTCTGAGACCTACTCAAATAGGTAAGTTTCAAATCCCACCTTATCTTCAGGATGTCTTGAGTGTTGTTCAGCTACCATGTACCTAGTCTTATCTTGGTTAACTACTATAATCTCTAATATATATTCATTAAAAGGAATTGAGACAATAGTCAAGATCACGCTCGACCGCTAGGTTTTTTTTCCGAAGTAAGGTAATCAACTTTATTGAGGCAATATGAGATCCAAATTATCCATATATGGCTGCTAACAGACTTAATAATTTATCTATCACAGCAATACATGAACCCGGGATCGATGATTACATGAAGCGAATTTTAAAACATGAGGATCCAATAATTTAGATATTTTTTACTAAGGCAGAAATCAACGTAATTATTTATTAGGCTCATATTCCTGTTTTGTGTAAAATTATTTAAAATGTGGTATAAATGATAAATTTTATCTTAGAGGACGATATTTCTGTGTAAAATATATTATAAACGAAATCAGTTAATATTCACATTTTATTTACTCTTTTCAAACTTCCACAAGCCATTAAATGTTATATCAGCCAAACATTATTCGATAACGATTCATTCAGCAACGATTCGGCCGAAAATATCTCAAGAGCTGTTAGGGCTACTTCCGGAAACTTCTGACGAAAAGGTTCGTTAAAAAGTTTAAGCCCTACATCTGCGACTGTGTGAGCGGTCGGCGCTGCTTTAGATCCTCAAGAGCAACGATTTTCCGAAAAGTTAAAAGTCGGAATAACGAAGTAGAGCTAATTATTAAACGGAAGAAGGACCGAGGGACATGCAGAGAAGACGGAGAAGGAAAAACAAAAGAGGGACGAAGCTGCTAATTGGAGATTTTTCTTTGTTTTTTTTCTTCAATATCAACTTTATCAGCTCCTCCGTTCCTCCCTTTATCTTTAGTATTTTTTTCTTTTTTAATTTTGTTTATTAATGGCTACAGTAGAGAGAGCCAGAGAGAGAGAGAGAGAGAGAGAGAGAGAGAGAGAGAGAGAGAGAGAGAGAGAGAGAGAGAGAGGGAGTATTGACTGAGCAGAGCCATATTTCCTGTTTGTTGGTAACAGTTGGTCCTCCGGAGGGATTCTTTATTAAAAACCATTCCGCTTCCCGGGGCTATAATTAAAGGCAGAACCATGAGGAAGGAAGGGGAAGCCACCCCTCCGACTCTTGGGAGGGTCGCGGAAGAAGACGAAAAGACACGGTTCCAGGAAGTTGAAGAATTAGGGTGCATTTAGCTTCCTATTCATCGGACAGAACTTTTCAGCCACGAAATACCAAAGAAGAAGCATCCCTCAAAGGAAATGCGTAATCATCAACAAGGAATTAATCATCAATCAGGTTCATCAAAAGTGGTTTCTTCTTGAAAGTTAAATCGAGCGAGATGATTAGGTGGTGACGTCTTTTGGAATAATTACAATAATATTTAAATCAATAAAAACACGCAATTACTTATCCACTAAATAGAGCGGGATTTGGACCAGGATTTTGGGGTATGGCAACTCAGTGCTCTACCACTGAGCCACTCCGCTCTTTAGATTAGTCAATATATGAGAGATATTATGCTTTAAATTATACATAATTATCTTGAGAAATATTAATTAAAATAATATTAAAAAGAATTAATAAAACCAAATTATTTTAATCGTACATATTTGAATGGAGTGCCGAGTCTGAAAATAATAGAAGACAATAGTACCTACTGATATTTCACCAAATCAGGCACCGTTAGGAGAAAAAAGAGATCTGGGGTTCAATACCTGGTAGAGACTGCACTATTTATAGGACAACGGTTGTGCAGGGAGATGATTTGTCCTAGATCATGATCAACCGATTTTTTAACCTTATATTGGGTACCGAATTTATAGAGGCTGGGTGAGTCCCAGGAGTGTTCTAGATCCCATATGATCTATCTCCGGCTGCAAAAAGACTTGATAAATTTCTTCCCTGCAGCGGGGTCCGAACCAGGATTTCCGGTACGACAACTCAGTCCACAACCATTGAGCCATCCGCTCCCTATATATATATATATATATATATATATATATATATATATATATATATATATATATAGAAGAAATTTATATTCCAGGGAAGAAATTTAGATTAGTGAAAATTGCGTTAATTTATATATTATTAACTCGAGTAATATTAATTAAATTATTAAAAAGAACAATGTAACCTAATTATTTTATTAGTATTTGTATGGATTCTCATGTCTCAAAAATAACACAAGTCTACTGATATTTATCAATTCAGGCACCGTAAGGAGAAAAAAATATTGTTGATTTTTATAAATAATGGAAATTTCAACCTCAGAGCTCAGATTAACAATACCTATCGACAGGATCCCACCATCCCAACACCCTAATCCTTCCAATTCTTTTATCTTAATAACTATGCTATTCTAAATTTCAGTTACTTAGAATAAATAGAAAATTTATTCTAAATGTTTTGTGAAATGATTACGAAAACACATTTCTCAAAACTACTCTCTTTTTTCATAATAAAACTCGCAATTATCTTTATTTTCAAGAATATTTAATAAAAGACGAATGAAATGTTAAATCTTGTTGCGACTCGGAGGGACAACTTGCGGAACTGATTCCAAATTACATATAATTATATATATGAGGAAGAAAATGGTCAATGGGGAAAGTCCGAAAAAAAATTTCTTAAATAAGGAGAATTATTTATTTCAAAGCCTTATCACATATGTATGCTTAAGTTGTCATAATAAACCATTTAAATTATTTAAAGGCGAGATTTTTTGGTGATGATTGTCCTGATCATGTCTGCTTTTGCGAATTATTGACTGGTAACTTTCAAGAGTTAAATCTTTGTTTTTGGATAAAAAAATATATATTCTAAAAACTCTTACAACCAACTATATTTTAATGTTATATTTATCTCAATATTTACGATGATCTGACAGTGAAGGTAAACTTAGGAACTAACCGAAAGTTAATGTTTCCAGGAATCACATTTAATCAGATTTAGTTTTTAAATTAACCACTTCATGTAGACTGGATGAACTCCAGGTGGGGCTACAGATTCCAAATTATCCATATATTACTGTAAGAAAATTAAATAATCTATTAACTTGAACCAGCGATCCTCAAGTGCTGTAATACTCAGCTAACATGATAATATGAACCAATTTTTAAATCATGGTGATATAATAATCTAGATATTAAATTAATTTTTTCATACGCCAGAAAGCAACGTAATACATTATTAACAAACTTATGTTCCTGTTTCGTATACAATTATTTTTTATATTGTATACGCCAGGTTTTTCCTTCTATTTTGGGTGTACATTTTAAAGAGGCTGGGTGAGTCCAAGAGGTCCTATAGATCCGAAAGTATCCATCCTCAGCCGAAAACAGACGAAATAAGTTAACTATCACAGTGAGATTTGATCCTGGGACCTTTGGTAGGCCACTCCCTCCCCTGATGTTGAATGCAAAATGAGCAACACTCGAACAACTAACCAATAAACGATTTGCTAATTCAGGGGGTGTAATCATGACATGCACCAACAAACATCACGAAAATGAAGAAGTAGAACATCTCACATCAAACATCTTGAAAAGGACTACTTTTCTGAAATTTTATGACAATTTTTATTGAATATTTGGTGTACTGCTCTCCCTACTGAAGAGGGTTTTTTTTTTACCTTCCTCAATTTTTATTTTATTTTATTATATTTATTATTATTATTTTTATACGCAATACAATTTAAATTGTGGATCGTAAAAGGGTTAGGGATAGAAGAGCATATTACTCCATATCAGAGCGTAAATCTCCTTAGGGCCGAGACCCGAGCATTAGCTAGTACTAAACCTGTTCCCAACTAATAAATATGCAAATGATTTAACTTTCCCTCGAATTATACTGTGTACATTATAAATCCTCAAACAGAAATTATATTCTATAAATATTGTTGATCTCTCGTTAGGTTGTGTTTGAACATAGAGCAACTTATGTAAATTCTCCTAAGTGCTTTAGAGTGAGAACTGTACAACTTTGTCGATTGGTTTCAGCAGGGCGAAATGTACGTTGCTCTTATCGAATGTCAAACGAGATAATAAACTAAATCTGCCAAAAATCTACGCCATAAAACTACAATCTAAAACTTTTTAAACTTTCCATTCCATTGTACTGTACAGTAGGTATTTAACCTATAAGAGATACCCCGGTATAAATTTTTTAAAAAATTATTTTATTGAATTGTACAACTGTAATATATATACATCTAGTAGAAGAGGTATATGAATAAATAAATACATGGCAGTACATGTAGAGGCACTACCCACTAGTACTCTAATAACATTTCTATAATATAAGGTCCCGAGGCCATCTTCTCTTCAGACGCCTAGGAGGATTGTCAGGGATGGAAGGATGGAAACAAGTGGGTTTGGATGGGCCTGGAGGTTATTATGGAATGATAGGTATCTGGAATGGGCTAAATCGGTAACATATGGAACGTTAAGGTCATTATGGATGGTTTTATTTGTGGCAAAACAAGGATTGTTTAGGATTTTGCGAAGGACTTTGGATTGCAAGGATTGAATACGAGCGGAATTCGATGGTTTGGAGGAGCCCGATGGGGTATAATTTTAGAATTGAAGTTTAGTTCTTAGTTTGTTTACCCGTTCTGATCCAAATCAAATGTGAGGATCCATTTAATATTTTTTTAAATGCTGAATAATTATCATCAAATTTTTTATTTTTTAATTTAGGATAGTCTTACATTTTTTTAAAAATTTATTTATTGAAATTTACAACTGTATACAAAATACATCAAATAAATAAAATGAGTGAATACATTGACATCAAAAGACAAGTTGAGAAACTACCCAGTGGTAGTACTCAAATAAAAAGTTCAGCTTAGAAGGTCACGAGACCATCTTCTTTTCAGACGCCTCGGAGGATTATCAGGAATTGAAGAGTTTGCGAGGTTTGAAACTAGTGGGTTTGAGTGGAAATGAAGTTTGTCATGAACAGATTGATATCGGACAAATCAGCAATAAACGGGACGTTAAGGTCATTATGGATTACTTTGTTCGTAACAAAGTAAGGAGCATTAAGGATTTTCCGAAGGATTTTGGATTGTAAGGATTGAATACGAGAGGAATTCGATGGCTTAGTGGAGCCCCAAAGCTCTATTCCGTAAGTCCAACTGGGTCTAATGATTGTCATATATATATATATATATATATATATATATATATATATATATATATATATATATATATATATATGAGTCTCTTGTAGTTAATTGGGAGCTCAGAGCGTTTATCTAGTAAATGTTGAAGTAGCCTGAAACGGCGAAGTCTTACATATAAAAATGTATTTAGGTTATAAGAAAAAGCTCAATCTTTTTTCACTGCATTCTAAGTCCTATAATCAAAATTTTTAATAGGATAAATATTATTGTATTTTTATTAATTTGTTCATTGAAATTGACAACTGTATTATAACAATACAAGAAGCAAATTGCAGTGTTAGTACTCTAATAACAATTTTAACTTAGGAGGTCACGAGACCATCTTCTTTTCTGACACCTCGGAGGATTAGCAAGGTATAAAGAAATATCAACGTATGGAACTAGTCGGCATAACATTAGTGGCTAAAAGGAAATTTTCTATATGGCTTAAAGAAGGAAGGAAAAGCTGCTTTGTGATTTGTAAATTCTTAAAAAAAAATTTATAATTTTACTAATTTATCACGATAAAAGACTAAAATATAATCCTCTGTTGCTGTATAAAATATTGCATCACTAATAACTTATTGCATAGCCAGAAAATATCTGAATTGATGATTCATATGAATTTTATTATCACTCCAATTTCAAGTTATTCGATTAACGGAATAATGTGGATAATTTATAAAAATACTGTAGAAAATGGCCACGGAGTCATTGAATTTTACTTAATAGAATAACAAGAATAAAATAATAAGATAAACAGATTTTTTTTATGTTCTAACGTTTCGGCCTAATATTGAGACTTAAAGACCAGAGAAGTTAACAAAAACAGAATAACAATATCAAAAGTGCAGTACCAAAGATAATAAAATATTTTTAAAGGGAGAAATGATAGGAATGAAAATAATGATTGTTTAGTTACTCTTTAACCCTCCATCCTTCTGGAATGTTCTATATTTGTTATATATTTTCCGCCTACTTCTCTATCCTATTTTTTATTCACCAAATCCAGTAAGAACCAAATAATGTTTTTAATTCAGTACATATATTTATCATAACTACATATAAAATCGCAGTTCATATAAAAATTATTATTAAAAAATTAACAAAAGATAAAAAAACGTTTCGACATTTCTTTGTCATTTTCAATGTTAGTAGTTGTTTACAACATCCTTCAAATTTACAAGTCCAATCATTACTTGAAGTCAAACAAATTAAAAAGTCAAATATATATAAACTCCTGTACTACATATTGTATATTTGACCATGGAAGAAAGTTGAGTTCCAGGAGTTTATATATATTTGATTTTTTAATTTGTTTGACCTCAAGTAATGATTAGACTTGTAAATTTGAAGGATGTTGTGAAGAACTACTAAAATTTAAAATGACAAATAAATGTCGAAACGTTTTTTAATCTTTTTTTAATTTTTTAACAAAAATTGTTGACTGGTATAAGGTTTTTTTCTTCATTATTAAATTATATAGATCAAGAAGTTAGTCCAGTATATATGAAATATCTTATAAAGAAAATAAAAATTATTTGTAATTATTAGAGGGAAAGGTAACCGTGAATATAAAAACGATTTTTTTTACTAATATTGTACTAATGTTTCATACAGTAAAATATATTTTTAAATTTTCAGAGCCATCAATTTTTGACGGTTTTGATTTAAATAGGTATAGGTAATACATATATGAGTAATAGAAATGACAAAGTGAAAACCGAAAGCATAATATTACCATATTAACGTAAACATTTAATAAATGTCCCATAGAAGTAACTAAATAAAAAAAAATGGTCGTGGTAATTCCTGCATTATTAAAAACTGACAAGAAAACGTGTTTTATAAAAAAAAATTCTGTAATTGCTAAAAAACTGTTCCGTTAGAACTTAGTCAAATAAATGTATATAATAAATATGATTTTTTTCCTTATTGAGCTATTTTTATTTTTGCGCATGCTTATTATTTGAAATTTGGCAGTGATATTATCTACTTTTAAATTTACGTGTATGTTTCATGTATTCTTGAATGTTTATATTGGTATGGTTGGTGCAGTTGTGTAGGATGGTAAGTTGCCATGCTGAGGTATCTGAGTTAAAATCCAGCCGTGACAGATAAATTATTTAATCTGTTTATAGCCACGAGATTACAACATTATACGATTTAATTCAAGATAATTAAGTACTGGTAAGAGAAAAATAACCAAAAATAAGTTATTATAATTTATTAATCATTGCTATAATTTTTAAATATTTTTATTTTGAAGAGAAAAGATTTGTCCTCGGCCGGGAATCGAACCCGGGTCGCCCCACCGTGGCAACGCTCTAAACGGGGTCACCCCCACCTAGGACAGATCTGTTCTCTTCACCCATCCCATATCCCCATGTTCTCGCAATTTTGCGATGTAGACACGAGGAAGAATATTCATTTATCATTAGGTGTACATATTACTTTTAATTAGGTGGGGGGCTACCCCGGTAGATGTTAGAGCGTTGCCACGGTGAGGCTGACGACCCGGGTTCAAATCCCGGCAGGGGGCAAATATTTTCTCTTCAAAATAAAAATCTTTAAAAATTATAGCAATGATTAATAAATTATAAATGATATAATGACGTAAGTCAACAAGATCCTAAAATTATCTTCGTTATCTTCCTGAACAACCGTTGTCTTGGAAACATTAAAGTCGCTACCATGTACTGGACCCAAGGGGCTAAAAGGATTGTAGTGGTACATTTTCTTTTTTTTTAAATAAATAACTACAAGAAAATACGGAGTGAATAGATACATCTATATATTCGCTACTTGGTAGCTGTATTACCAGATCTCAAACACCACTAATAGGTGCCATTAAGGTAGGAGCAACAACAAGAACCGAGAACAATGGAAAGAGAACCTGAAAACCAAAAGCAAAAGCAAAAAAAGACCGGACCAAAAAGCGGTAGAACTGATAAAATATGCAAATAGAAGCGGTAACAGAAAGAGCCGATCATTAAGATAGGAGATGGGAGATAGGGGCGATAGTGGACTCGGCCGTGTAGCGCGGAGATTAGAGATCTCCCGACCTCCTCCTTCTCAGCCCAAATTACTTTTACCTCTAATCCATAGCTTTTATTTTATCCCTTATCCGCCATCTGACCACATCCATCCCCGCTCACCTTTACATACAATTACCGCTAATACTTTCAAATCTTAATGTTAATTGGGTATTCCACCTGGTTACAGTATTTTCCTGCTTGTCGCTTTGTCTCGTATCCTGGAAAAAAAGGATTGTCCTGCTTGTATCAGGAGTAAGTTTTTTTTCTTATTTTTTTTTTTTTTTTTTAATGCAGTTCTAAAGATTAGGATCTCCCAGATGAATTTCTGCGCATCTTGCTTTTCCAGGATGCACTAAAGTCAGGACATAAGTGAACAAAATTATATGTTAGATTGTAGCATCAAGATATATGTTTCAATTGATTTGCAGTATAAACATTTCATTTATATGAAGCATGGATACATCAATATAGATATCAATAATTAGATGAATGATGGATAGAATGGAAATGGCATACCACCTCATCGAGGATATTTATAAAAAAATATAAATGTCCTTGAATGCATAACTCAGGCAATTTTGCACTGGTGTCCGGAGGTCCTATATGGTCTATATGCTTCGGAAACCTTAAGTACGAATAAGAAAGGCCTAGTAGAAAAATTGGAAATCAAAGAAAGATAGGGAAATTCTTGACCCAATTAAAAATCAAGGTGAATACAGACGACGACATAACAATGAGCTGTTCACTCATGCTCCAAAAACATCTGATGTTACGAGAAAAAGGAGAATAGCATTTTATGACCACATGTTGAGAACTAAATCCACAAGACCTACGAACCGGGTTTTAAGTTTTTTTGTTTTGTAAATTATTTTATTGAATTGTACAACTGTAATATATACATCTAGTACAAGGGCTGTATGAATAAATAAATACATGAAAGGACATGTAGATGCAGTACCCATTGGCAGCACTCTAACTACATTTCTATTATAGAAGGTCCCGAGGCCATCTTCTCTTCAGACGCCTAGGAAGATTGTCCGGGATAGAATTGGATGCAAGGATGGAAACTAGTGGGTTTGGATGGGCTTGGAGTTTATTATGGAATGATAGGTATCCTACTCTTCTCTCTATTCCCAGTCTGCTGGTTTTCCTCAAGGTAGCATCCTCGGTCATATCCTCTACACAGTATATACAGCTGACATCCCAACCCTTCCTAACACCTTCATCTCCACGTATGCTGATGACACATGTTTGTTATCAGTTAATAACGACCCATATATTGTGTCCCAATTCCTTCGATCACATTTATCAAGCCTCGAAGAATGGTGTCGGAATTGGAGAATTAAAATCAATTCCAACAAGTCCCATCAAATTACTTTTACCCTGCGCCGAAAACCCATGACTTCCTGTCCTACTGTATCCTTTAATAGTACTCCACTTATCCCTGGTGAACAGATTCGCAACCTAGGACTCAACTTAGACAAACGTCTTACTTGGAACCCTCTCACAAGACTGAAAAGACAAGAAACAGCTAGACGCTTCCGACTACTTCAACACATGCTAGACAAACGCTCAAAGCTTCAGATCAATTGAAAAGACTTTACGTATTTAAAAGAAAATAAGACCAAATATGCCTGTTTCGAAGTGGGAGACAATGATTTACAGGAAATGAGGATTGCCTTCGAGGTTGTTCTGGAAAGCACCAATTTCAGGATGAAACTGGAACCTCAAGAAATACAAAAGCTGAAGACAGGAAAGAAATGGACGGAAGAAAGCACCGGCGACGAATTTGAGATTACTGGGCCGGGATCAAGAAAAAAAAGACAGTTGAAATGATGTGGTACTTAGTAGGACAATACGCAAAAAAAAAAAAAATGAAACAAAATAAATACAAATTCATAGGAATGAAGAAATAATTAAGCGAAGTGTGAGTGAATTGAAAAACTCCAAAAAAAAAAAAAAAACCTCAAGTCTAAATTTTTAGATAATAACTTAACAGTCAACGATTTGCAAACTATTTTCACAATAAATACATTACTTGATAATTAATTATTATGACAACAATAATCGAAAAACACGTACTTAACTCAACACTAAGCAGAAACTCATTTTTTTTTGTTCAACACCATTCTATTTTAAATATAATTTTTCATTCATATCTTAAATGGTGTAGTTTTTATTAAGTTATACATAGTAGGTCTATTTGATGTATCTTAGTATTAAAAAAATTGAGTTAAAACATCTAATCCTTAAGGCGTTCTGGGTCAAAAGCCGATAACTCCAAAATTTACATTTTTACGTCTTATAAATCAGCTTTTGAGCCTTAAGTTTAATATTTTCGGATGTTTGAATAAAGCTGCGATAAAGTCCATTTTTGAAATTTAGAGTTTGACCCTGAACGTCCCAATTTACTTTTTTATTTTCCGCCAAATATATGTCCTAATATATTTATATTCCAATCGCTTATTTACTGCAACAGTGGAGTAACTCATAAATCCTAATTGATTAAAAATAATAGATCATACTCGTAAACTCCTCAAAACTATTGTTCTCTTTTTTCGCAAGAGATATCACAAGTTGCAAAGAAGTATTTTCTTCATCTCCGGAATGGCGTAGTTGGTAATCATCAGTACGCTGTATTCATCGAAAAAAACCTTTAAAAAACCGATACTGTAAGTTGAGAACAATGGTTGATTGGCGTTTCAAATGTCCCGTCCAAAGGTCCAGAGAAAAAACGGCTCTGTTTGAACGATGGCTTTAAACCAAAGATAAACTGAATTCAGAAACAGTTTAAATGTCTAAATTAAGCTTGCAAAAATATATATTTTCTTCATCTGTTTTTTAACCACTTAAAAAAAATATTCTAAAGAAGAAATTGTAAATAAAAGCAGCAATCATGGATTATTTCCGACATTCCCTGTCTATTTATTCATTTTAATTATATTTTATATTTATATAAATATTATTAATTTTGTCTATACATTTAAATATAATTTTTAGGTTAGTATTTAAAAGGTACCATATATCCAATAAATATTATTTAAGTGATAGCGTTGCGGAGATTAAGATGGGCTTGTAAAGTTTCTGAGCTTGGTAAGGAACGAATTGCTAAGATACTAATAAACCCTATATCGTCTGATATTAGACCGAGGCGTAGGTGGGAGGATAGTGGTCCGTGGACGGAGGTTTGTAAACGGCGATTGGCGGTATAAGCTTTATTTATTTATAGTATTTAAAAGGTACCAAGACTTGGAATTCCTATATTTGACCCCCATGAAATCAATTCCCCAAAGTTTTTTTTGTTTTTTTTTTGGTTGCGATATCCCTTCAGGATTTCCAGAGAAAAATTAACATGAATAATTACTATGACTCTTAGTGTAGCCACCAGAATTGGCAAGAAATACTGATAACAATGTTTTACCATATAATTTGACCATAAGTAAAGCCATGAAGTTCTAGAAAACTAATAATTTTCTCTAGATTTTTATTAGTTAACTCACAAGGTATATTTATAATGATAAATACATTTTTCTGAAGGAAGCGAAACAAAGAAGTGCAATTCATTTTTTGCAGCTTTTATGCCTCGTAATGTCCTTGTTAATTCTTGTTATTACCCACGGAGTCAATCCAGATAATTTCTAGCCCGATTCGGAGGCTACCAGGGGTCTACTGGCGTGTTCCAGTCCAAAGGTGCTTCAAAGTTTAGAGAGTAGATTTTCAGTTATAGTAGACTTAATTTTATCGACACATACTAAAATGGTTTGCTGATAGGAAGGTATTTAAATAAAGATTGATTTAGTTCAAAACTTTTTTTTTTTTTAAATTTATTTATTGATATTTACAACTGTATTAAAAAATGCATCCAGTAAATAGGCTATGTGATACATAATGACATGAGTTAATGGCAAGTAGAGAAACTACCCACTGGTAGTACTCAAATTACTAGTTCAACTAAGAAGGTCACGTGGTAATCTTCTTTTCAAACGCCTCGGAGGATTATCGGGAATCGTAGATGGAGCTAGGTTTGAAACAAGAGGGTTTGAGTGGGAATGGAGTTATTTATGAAAGGATAGATACCGGGTTCGGGCCAAATTAGCAACAAATGGGACATTAAGGTCGTTATGGATGACTTTATTCTTAACAAAATAAGGAGCGTTGAGGATTTTACGAAGGATTTTGGATTGTGGGGATTGGATACGAGAAGAATTCGATGGCTTAGTGGAGCCCCAAAGCTCTACTCCGTAGGTCCAAATAGGTCGTATGATGGTCATGTAGATGAGTCTTTTGTAATTAATTGGGAGCTTAGAGCGTTTGTCTAATAAGTGTTGAAGTAGCCTGAAACGTCGAGTGGTTTCTTGTCTTTTCAGTCTTGTATGAGGATTCCAGGTTAATCGTTTGTCGAGATGCAACTTTAAGTATCGGATCTGTTCTACAGGCACAAGTGGGATATTATTAAAGGATACTGAAGAGCAGGAAGTCATTGGTTTACGACGTAAGGTAAAAGTGATTTGATGAGATTTTTGAGAATTTATTTTAATTGTCCTGTTCTGGCACCATTCTTCAAGATCAGTGATATGGGATCGGAGGCTTTGGGATGCAATAACTGGATTGGTATTGACTGATAATACACATGTATCATCAGCATATGTGGTAAGGATAGTATTAGGATGAGTTGGGATGTCAGCTGTATAAACTGTATAAAGGATTGGGCCAAGGATACTACCTTGAGGAAGTTCAAAACTTAAATTTATTTCTGATATTTTACCTATTTCTCCCCTACAATTAAATTAAATTTATGTAAGTAATTGATTATTAAGTTTATTTAATCATTTTCTGACGACTTATCAAGCAACGAAAATATCTTCTGTATCAACTATGACTACTGCTGATTTAGCCACAGTATAAATATCTGTGAGCAGACTGATAAAGTTCCGAGCCGTAGGTTGGAGAATTGCGTCAAGGATTGGATCTTTCATGGTTTTGGGTTCGGTGGTAATCCGTGGGCAGCCTTTTATTGTTATTAATGCAAGTATAGACTTTATTTTGATATATAATCCATTGAGGTTACTCAGTGGGGAATTTCAGACCGCTATTTACAATTGAAAAATGTCAACTTAGGAAAGATTAAGATCTCCTTGTAAAGTGTTAGGTCTAGTAACAAACAAATTACAAGAAAGATAAACAGCGCTGAGCAGACAGGTGAAATTATCAGGTGTAGCCAGAGGCGATCTTGGGTTTGACTTTGGACGGTAATCCGTTGAAGGAAGTTTATAACCAGCAATATATATTGGACGTATCGGCTTCGAGACTTCGGGTTCGTTAAGTCTTTTATAATTATTACTATCCCTCAGCTGATGACCAAGTAGTATTACCCGCACTACCAGTAATTCGTTAGTTGCTGGAAGAGGATTGTTGTTTTTCATTGCAAAGGAGTGAAGCTGAACCTGAGAGGACGCCGAAGTTAAAAAGAAACCGAGGAATAGCAAGTGTGCACAGCTATATTGATAATAATGTAACAAGTTCTACTTGCAGCATAATGTTGTTACGTAGAAAATGCGTTGCTATCACTCAAGTCTCTGAAATACCCCCATATTCATGTATAAGCATGCTAGGGCCCGAAATAAATTATAAATAAAAGACATAATAAAAAATTATTATAAGTACTAGCTGTCCCTGGAGACGTTCTGTGCTATTTCCCAAAAACAAAGGGCTTCCAAATTTTCTCCAACCATTACAATTGCAACTCCATCGATTGTTTATGCATTGAAACATCTCGCATGTTCTCCTACAGGGGTTTAACAGTTCTGATTACAATTTTATGATTTCCAGATAGCTTAAGTTCCAGTGCAGTTCATTCTATTCAATTCATTGTGTTTGTATGACAAACGCTCTAAGCTCCAAATTAATTACAAAAGACGCATATACATGACTATTATAAGACCTATTTGGACTTACGAAGTAGAGCTTTGGGGCCCCACTGAGCCATCGAATTCCTCTCGAATCCAATCCTTACTGCCCCTTACTCTGTTACATATAAATTCATTTATATCGACCTCAATATTTTGTTGCTGATTTGCCCCGAACCCGATACCAGTCTTTTCATGAAAAACTTCATTCCCACTAGTTTCAAACCCAGGTACTTCTTCAATTGCTGATAATAATCCGAGGTGTCTGAAGAGAAGATGGACTGATGACCTTGGTATGTATTGGTATGTATGACCTTGGTATGTATGGTATGTATTTGAGGACAACCAATAGCTAGTGCCTCAGCTTATCTTTATCCGTGTCATTGTGTATAACTCCTGCTATTTACTTGTTGTTTAGTTATTACAGTTGTATATTTCAATGATTAAATTAATAAAAAAACTAAGGAACTGGATCTGCCAGTCGAAGCCAAGAATGGATTAACAGAATGAATTCATTACTAGTTCAAATAACTTGTAAGACTCTATTGACTCTTGCGAATAGTCCAAACATACACTTAATAATAATATTTCTGAGCTGAAGATAAGTCAAGTATTTTATCACATATGTATTAATAAAATATATAGTGCAAGGAGAATAAAAAAAAATAAAATTAAGAAACTCTGGAACATTCATCTCATTCTCTGAGTCCTCCGACGAATCCGACTTACGGTGGATTCCTAAGCGATTGCCAGTTAGCGAGCTCAAACGCCAGGGGTGAAAACTAACAAGAGGCGATAAGCTGATTCAAAGCGTGCTGCCATGGCAATTAAGGTGACGCGGCAACCCACCGCCGGGACCTGAGATGGAGTCCGATAGTGGAAGCGATAAGGAGCTGGAGGACCGATCTAATTAGGGAAAGCCTCTGAGGGATTTTCTCCATCCCTGCTTCTTTGGCGGGTTACTTTTTAATTACATCTTCGGAGTGGATTCCTTTTTGGGAGGGAAGACCTTTGTCGATGAGGGTCTCTGAACCTCTGGTACTTATGATCATCTCGTGTCTTTCAGAGATAATTTGGTAGCGATTGAAGTATTACATGGTGTTTCATGTCTTTAATAAAAATCTGACAATTCTATTGACCAAAATTGACAATAAATATAAAATAACAAATCATGTGATAAGATAGTCGGAAGGATTCATTTAACCTTCTTCTTTAATAATATTATTATTAATCCATTCATCTAGTGTTTCTTCTGCTTTCGACCGTGTAGTCAAATTCTTTGCCGACTTTCCGCTGGCCACAAAGCAAGGCTTAAAGACGCCAGAAATCTACAGTATGCCATGTTCCTGTGGGAAGGAGTACATTGGGCAAACAGGAAGACTGATATGTACAAGACGCGTTAGAAGCGTGAAAAAGATGGATACCAAGTCATCATCTTTAGCAGAACATTTTGTGAGTACCAGCCATGCTATTGGTTTGACAAAATTAGAGAGGTTTAAAAAGTGTAATAACACAGAACCGACATAAAGAAAGATATTAGAAACGAAATAGTAAAGCATCCCGAAAACAGAGAAACATGGTTACAATCAGAAAGCAGCCAACCATATGATTGGAGGAATAGGTTCCAACCACGTACCCAGAAGCTATAAATACCGAAATACAGAAGAAGTCTCAGATTAACCCCAGAAGAAGCTAACAGTATGGCCTGCGAAACCTCGCCAAAGAATTTTACTACACGGTCGAAACCAGAAGAAACATCTTAATTGCTTATTCCCAATGATTCAATTTTCTAATTGAAACTGTAAATATCACAAACATATTCGTATTTTTTATTAACCAGGAACTGCTGTCAAATTATTTCTCTTATTATTTTTGATTAATAGTCACAATTTTATCAATTATTGCCAGAGATACAAAACCGTAGGATTAAGGCATCTTTGTCTGATCATGGATTGTTTTAGAGGTGAATAATTAAATAAAAAATTTTATCTAAAAAAAAACATTACTCTTATAATTGTGACGAGTTGCATGAAAGTTTCCATAATTTAATTCAATAAAATAAAATAAAAATACATCAAATACAACACTGAGTAAGAATGGCTTAGATTCACTATTCCGATAGATTATCTTGAATTAATTAATACTCATTTTCGTTTGAACAGGACAACATCTGCCGGGTCCACTATATTTATATAATTTTCTTTTGTCTTATTAATTAAAACAGTTTTAAATATATGTTTAACACATTATGCTTAAAGGATACCGATATTCACAGGTAATTGATAGGTTTTTCTTAACTATATATGTGTCAGATATTTTATTTCAACACATATCTTCATCAAAACTGAACAATTAAAATCAAATTGTTGTGTTTAAATTTTCTTATTTAAAACACTTGGACAGAAAAACGTCTGTCGGGTCCGCTAGTGTGTTTATAAAATCTTACAGAATTTTTCCTGACCTCCAGCAGCAACATTTTCTTCCTCGTATATATAAGGCCAAAAAATATTATTTAATATAAAATCTTATAATTTATTACTCTCACGTGTGTTTATATTTATCACTTCAGGGGTTTATCACCTTTGGGATACAGTATCAAAGCTAGGAGCAATAAAAACATGGGATTTTGATTTTTCACATAAAGTGATAATAAAGAATAACAAAAACAAAAAAAAAAAAAATATTAACAAAGCTTTTGAGGGAGTTTTGTTTTACAGAATTAGACGGCTTCAAAAGAGCGGGTATAGAAGCTTACTCCGGTGTCAAACAAGCGCCCGTTACAAAGCAACTCTTGACGATATTTTTTTTTTAAAAGAGGCTTCCGCCATTAGTGATACAAGTCATTATTTAAAAGGAAATCTTATATAATAGAGGGCATTATTAAACAAATATAAATAACAAGGTCGAAATCTCATTGTTCTTTTAAAAAATAAAAGAAGATTTAGAGCGAGTAATTTTCCTGTAAAAAAACAAGAGAAAAGCAACAACCTTATTTTTCTGTTATTTTTTCTTTAGCCGTGGTTAATACTCTGAATTGGAAATTTATATTTCATAAATTCTTTGAATCCTTGTTTATTAATGTAAATGACAAATAAATAAATTTAATATAGCGTGAATTACAATAGAAAAAAAAATGTGACTCGGTTAAAACTTTTTTTTTTCCGAAAGCCCTATAAATAAAATTTTTGAAGTACATCTTCTTGTGTTGCCTTATTTTGCAATTTATTTAATTTTAAGATATTCCGTGAGTTATGTAACATTTGATGTTAATCAACAATAATTACGGTGGTGTAGATGCACACAATTTTTTTGAATTTCTTCGATGTATCTATAACTTATATAAACATTTTGTTAACTTATATAAATTATTCTTGGTTTAAACTACACTATTTATACACTAAATTATAATTCGACCATAATTATTGAAAGAGAGATTAAAAGTTCTACATCTCTTCATAAGTTTCTAAGGTCAAAACTAAATCCCTTGATGGATACAATTAACAAAATATTCAAATAATATCGATCTCAAAGATTAAAATTGTCAGAGGATGACGACAGATATTTTGCTGTTGGCAATAGGCGATTGTACCAAGAACTTATTGGTTGGTTTTAAAAATTGATGGTAGATGTATTGAAGTAATATTCTTCGGCTTATCAACTCATGCAATCAATAGAATAGATGTGACTGAAGTGATATGAAATATTTATTAATCATATGTTGGTTATCATTTCGCAGTAAATGGCTTAGATTTGTTCAAAACTTTGGAGAAGAAACAAGAAATTTTGGAATCCTGAAGAGAAGCCCCGTACCTTCAGTACTTCAGTACCTATTTTTCGTAAAAGCACTTTCATCATTATTAACTGTATTTAAAGGCCACATTAAATTGTTGTGCGGTGGATTTTGTTTCCTCTACATTGGAACGTAGATTATAATGTTTTTATATTATATTATATTATCAATTGTTCTGCGGTATTTCTTGACATGGAACAGGCTTTTGGCCGAGTCTGGCACCCGGGATTGCTTTACAAACTCCACCAATTCCTATCTGCTACATATTTTCTCATTATTTAAAATTATCTCACTAACAGGTATTTCAAAGTAAATCTCAATAATGTATTTTCATCCCGCTTTTCTCAATCTGCTGGTGTTCCTCAAGGCAGTATCCTCGGCCCGATCCTCTACACAGTTTCAACAGCTGACGTCCCTACTCATCCTAAGACTATACTTACCACGTATACTGATGACACATTGTCTACTATCAGTCAACAACATCCCTTACTCCTCAATCCCATATTACTGACCTTGAACCATTGAACCTTGACTTACGGAATAGAGCTTTAGCTTTTCCACTAAACCATCTAATTCCTCTCGTATTCAATTCTTACAATCCAAAATCCTTCGTAAAATCCTCAATGCTCCTTGCTTTGTTACGAACAATGTAATCCATAATGGCTTTAATGTCCCGTTTGTTGCTGACCTGGCCCGAATCCGATATCGATTTTTTCATGACAAACCACATTTCCACTCAAACCCACTAGTTTCAAACCTAGAAACCTCTTCAATTCCTGATAATCCTCCAAGGCGTCTGAAAAGAAGATGGCCTCGTGATCATCGAAGTTAAACTTGCTATTTGAGTGCTGCCACTGGGTAGTTTCTCTACTTGTCTTTTCATGTCAATGGATACATTTATTATATTTACTTGATGTATTCTGTTATACAGTTGTAAATTTCTTAAATAACTTTTAAAAAACACTTCAAATTGTACAGATGAACCTGTATGAATAATCTGTTTCGTTTTCTGCTATAAATAAGGTTGTTATATTAAAATATTAACTAATATGATTATTAAAAGTAATATTCATGGAATCAGTGTTATCTATTATCAAATCAGGAGGAACCGTATGGCATACATATACCGGATAATCTAAAGAAACAAGTACTTCTTACACCAAGTAAGGACTCTGAATTCCATGCCTGGGTAAGGACTGTACTGTTTTCAGAAGCCAACGGTTTCGCAGAGACCTGATTGGACTAATATCACCCTCAATCAGCAGGATTTTATCCTTTAAGGATTCCCACGATATGATTGATCAGCCTCGGGAAAGTATTCGGACCAAGTAAACGTGATGATAATAAAATAAATAATTGTGTACTCATCCGGCCTCATTTCGCATATATAGAACAATATATAAGAGTGCAGTTAAGGATAGAATATTTTCGTACTGAAGATATCCTCACAGAGCATGTCAAAACAGCTCCTGCAGACCTATTATGCCAAACTTGGAGGGAACTGTCACACTAAGAAAAAGAAGAGAAAGAAGAAACAGACGCCGTGGCCTGGGAATTGGCAATCTGGAGTGGACAATGGCCGAGCAATCGCCGCGACAAAAGCCGACCAACAACTGCACTGAATTACCTTCTTTGCTTCGCTTTCTTTTACACATTCTCTCGAATATCATTTCCACTCTTTCATATTGGTTCTTCTTCGGCACGCTTACATAGATTCTAAACAGCAAATCCTATGTAGTATCTTTGTAAACATAATCTGTCAATTGAATTAGGGTGGAACGTAATATCACAAGCTCCTACCAGCGGACTTGTAACCATTACAACCTAATAAGCCCAATATAGCGGGTTTGCAGCCCGGCGTGAGGCATTAGGATATTTTAAAGGGCGCAAAAAATACTTGGTTGTACTGTACTTCGGTCTTAAGTCTTTACTTTGCCAGGTACAAGTAGATTGTAAAGATCCTTATACTAATTATAATTGGATAGGGAAAATTTAAGTCACCCAACTTAGCATCGTCCGATTAGCCATTGCAGGATAAAGTTGCGTTAAATGTATAAGCAACAACATAAAATCAATTCCACAATGAAGCAACTTTAACTTAGCTTCGTACTCAAATAATCCGGTTCTACCAATTCTGTAAGGCTAAGATCACTTTGAAATAACTGAAATAAATAAAAAATACTAAAATAATCACTTAAAAATTTCCATGAAATAAATTAGTGCTAGTTTAAAAAGTGCTAAAACATTTTTTTATTTTTTTATTTATATTACAATCAAGCTCTTTTCTAACTTATTAGCAAGTTTTTTCTAATAATAATAACACATTTAAAACATATATACACAATATAGTTTTATTTTTCAAAGTTAAGGAGCTTCAAATGCTAGCTCTGAACATAAAACATAACACATTATATAAGTTCATGGGGCTTACTTCTCTTTAGCCTTCTCACCAGTGCATTGAAGTCGAGGAGATGAGCGGTTTCGGCGTTTACGTAGTCTTGCAGGCGACTCTGATGTGTCTGGGCGAATTTTCGGGTTACCTCCTCCACGGTCCGGAGCCGAAGATCTCTATGGAGATCATCATTCCTGATGTACCAAGGTGCATTTAGGATGCCCCTTAACACTTTATTTTGGAATCTTTGGATTATTTTTCTGTTGGAGTCCCTCGTGCATCCCCACAGCTGAATTCCATGTGTCCAGATTGGCTTCAGGACTTGGTTGTAAATTAATATTTTATTTTTTACAGACAGTGTGGATTGTAAGTGTGATTCAAATCAGGCTTAATAATTAAAAAAAAATCAGTGTCACTAATCCTAAGAAGGCTATTGGGTTCTTAGTCAAAGGTTGTACGAAGATAAAATTTGGCCAAGAACGCTCTCAATTGCCAAGAGCTTTCCCCTTATTAAACCCCCCAGGAGAGTCAAAGGAGGTTATCCAGATTACACAATGGTGATTCTAAGCTGTTAACATCATAAATAAATTAATATATTACAATACCAGTACCTAATTCGGGTCCTTGAGAACACTAATCCAGTGACATATGTAATAATATATCTTGCTCAATGTGATAAAAAGAAATATAAATAATTAAAAGTGTTTTTATCTTAAAATGTTTTACAAATGATTAATTTAAGATCAAAAGCGGATAACGCCGAAATTCCAAAAATTACCTTTTTTACATTTCTCACTATTTCGGTCAAGCCATGTTGTCTATCACAAAACTTTGCTAACTTGTTTCTCATGGTTTTGGTACGGTTCTGAGTATTAATTTCGGGAACGGAAAAAAGGTTAACTAAACTACTGATAAATGTGATAAAGTCAAATTTAAACTCCGGAGTTATCTTTTTTGATCCTGAACGCCTGAAATGAAATTCGATAGATAGATTATTAAATAGTATCAAATAAATGAGCTACTATGATGGATAGAATTGCAATAAATCAGAGTAGAATTGGGATACAAACCATTCTAGCGCCGCAGTTCGTGGTGTATTCGAATATGATATTCGTATTCATTTAAATTATTCAAACTACTTAAATTATAATTCCGTTCCTCTGGCAGGGGAAAATGTTACCTAGCGTATGAGCGTAGTCATCAGCTTTGGTATAATCAAAATTAAATATAGAATAAAATCTCTTTCTCAACTGAAAATAAAACTTTTATTTATCTCTTGACCGTTGTTGACAAAAAGAAGGAGATTTACTAGGTGTTACTGAAACCTAAAATACGAAACTTCTACCCTCTAAAGTTAACCATTTTTGTAATATATCCGCAATAACAAACGATCGCGTGACGACCCGTGATCTAGTGGTTAGTATAACAAACTACTAAGTCCATGATCATGGGTTCGTTGCCCGGCAGGTGACCCTAGGATTTTTTAAAGGGAGTAAACAAATCCTTAGTTACACCGTCCTTCGGAAGGGACGTTAAACGGGGGTCTCGATCCTGTACCATGTCAGGTACTCGTTAAAAATCCCTATCCTAATCAAACCTGGGTAGGCAAAATTTAGAGCTCCCAATGTAGCATCGTCCGATTAGCCAAAGCAGCAAAAAGTGACGTTAAATGAATAAACAACATCAACAAACGATCGTGTACGTTAAGACTTACAGGAGACTAGTTAAAATGAATGCATGTCTTAGACAAAATGGATACTGCTATGAAAATCTGGAAATTTAGAAATTACTATACTTTCTTTATTGAATAAGATTAAGTAAAAATTACTTATCCTCGAAGATTTCATTTCTAATTATACATATAAGTGTAAAAAATATATTGTTAAGGAAAAGGAACACTTTTAAAATTATTTCTCTTTATAATTTTTGATAGACTATTTTCATTAAATTGATTATAGATGCAGATCTGTATGTCAATACATAGAGAGCTGAGTTGATGAGCTGAAAATCCAACTCAATCGGATAAATTATTTAGTCTTTTCATAACCACGGATGAACAGTATTGTTTCTGGCCACCCTCCTGGGGCCCTCTCAGCCTACCAGGGTACCCTTGATTGGTGGAAAATTCTGATGGTTGTGCGTAATGTCGTGCAAATCACATCAGTACAAATCCGTTGAACTAGAAACGGTATAGGCACTACCATCTACTAAGCCCAATGCCAAAGGCCTTACCATGGGTTGAATTAGTACATTTTTTTTTATACCAACCATTGCGTGAAATCTCAAATTTTATGCTTTTTATCTCTCATATTATATTATATAGGAATCGTCAGCCAATTCAGATAACATGTTTATTCATATAAACATCAGATTATAAACAAAAGTTTATAATAATTTATTTTTATTAATTATTCTTATGATGGTGATAATTTAGGATAATATATAGGATCGGTGAAGAGAATGGATTTGTCTGGTCGTGTTACGAGTCACGTAGCTCAGTTGGTAAGAGGCCTGCGCTAGAGAATGCAAAAGACCCGGGTTCGAATCCCGGCCTGTACAAATCTTTTCTGTTCAAAATAAAAATATTTAAAAGTTTATAATAGTTATGTTGAAGTAATAGTTCATCAAATAAACAATCAAATCAAATCCATAACAGTGATTTTATGTGAGCACTATTCGCATATATATATAGTATTTCTATTATTCTTTAAATCACTTGAATAATTAGATGTTTTAGGTGCCAGGTGTACGCACTATATAAAATTAAATAGATATACAAAACAATTATCAAAACAATAGTGTTTCTGGTTATTGACGTAGATAAATAACGATGTGAGACTGCAAGACTTTTTTGTGGAAAAGAGAAAATTCAGAAGAGAGGTATATGTTGCTTTTGAGCAACTGAAAGGAATGTTGCATTTTTTATAGGTCTATTGTGGACCTAGAGAGAGTTATGAATCCCTAGTTTATAAAAATAGTATAAGAGAAAGAAGAGATACAATGAAAAATAAAAATAATAAAAAACTCTAACTTTTATTTAAGTATTGTAAAATAAATAAGTTTTAACTCCTGTAGGTACAAAAACATAAGATTTCGGATCAATTAATTAAGACTAATGAATGTCATTTCACCCCATCCGTTACAAACTAGGCTAATAATAGAAAAGAATCCCTTGGGAACTAGCAACAAAGATGACAACTTAATTTGCTAAAATATTGTACCCCAACATGTAGATGAGGTCATGATTAGGTTGGTGCCTCTGCCAATGTGTGCCATTAAGTTGAGTTGATTTGGTTATGACTAGTATAGATTATACAGAGGCTAGAATACCTACAGTATCTGCCATTGTGCAATTCTATTATTTTATCTGGAGATGGTGGAGGAAATCATGATATTCTTAAGTCCCTAGGAGCGTAAATAACTATTATTTTATTAGCTAAAAACGGTATTATAACTAGCATATTAACAAATTACCTAATATATTATATTAACAATAATGGCAATTGTACAGGGTGACTGGTAATTAGTGGCGGAACCGTTTAGGGGTGATACTATCAGTCAATTCCAGTCGATATTATTATGAGACCTACTGTCTTGAAATTAACCCTTTCCATGATATTCCTACTTAAAAAATTTTACAAAAAAATTCAATATAAAATCTAAAAATAGCTGGAAATCCTAAAAATTGGACTTTCTGGCCCATTTTTATTTTTTGTTTTGCCACAAAAATACTCTAAATAAGGAATGCTAATAGTCAAATCTTCGTAATTGTCGGTATCGTACGCGAAAATCATTGAACAAAAACATAAAACGAAAAAAAATACGGCGACTGCCTCTAAAACGTCGATTTACTCAAACAAGTTAACCTAAAGTATTACTTACATAATCATTAAAAAACATCTACGTTTTATACCTTATACCTTATATTTATACCTTATACCTTTCAAATGTGGTATTAAAATCAAAAATCGTTTGAGAAACCAAGAAGATATGATCGTTGGAAAATGGAAAATGGAGAACCAGGGTAGAGCCCGAGAAGAACCGGTTCTTCTACCCGGGTTCTCCATTTTCCATTTTCCAACGATCATATTTCCGTGGTTTCTTAACCGATTTTTGATTTTAATACTACATTTGAAAGGTAATAAAACAAAGATGTTTCGGAATGAGTATGTAAGTAATAATTCGGGGTGACTTTTTGTTTAACGATTTTCGAAATTACGAAGATTTGACTGTTAGCATTCCTTATATAGAATATCTTTGTTGCAAAAAAAAAAAAAAAATGGGCCAGAAAGACCAATTTTTAGAATTTATAGCTATTATAAGATTTTAAATAGGATTTTTTTGAAAAATTCTTTAAGTTGGAATATCTTGGAAAGGGTTAACTTTAGGACAGTAGGTATCATAGAAATTTCGACTGGAATTGCCCCATACTATCACCCCGTAACAGCTCCGCCACTAATTACCAGTTACCCTGTATAATAATAATTCCGATACAAAAAACGATAATAACAATATTTGGAGAAGAGGGTAGCTCAGTGGTAGAATTCTGGAGTTGGTACTAATACCAAATGCGGCAAAAAAATATTTAATCTGTAAACAGCCGGGGAATTTTTCAAGGGAGTGAAAATTCCTTGGTTATGTCTTCCTTCGGAAGTGACGTAAGGTGGAGGTCTGAGACCAGGGTACCTCTGTTAGGTACTCGTTAAAGACCCTTATCATAATTATACTTGGATAGGCAAAATTTAGGACTCACACTGTCGCATCGTCCGATTAGACATGGTACCATAAAGTAATGTTAATTAAATGCATTTTTAATGATCCACTTCAAGCTTCTAGTTTTTAACTCAACATATGCCTATTCTACCTTATTCTTTATACGATGGCAAGAAATGGTTATGTAAAATCAGTGGGAACGACTTGAAAAAGCAGCATTGTTAAGGTGAAAATAAAAATATGTTTAAACAACATATTTATTTTCTTTTTTTACTTATTTACATATAACTGCGCAACAGGAAAAAAGGCTACTGTTACACGGATAAGACAACAGACAATAGAGAGCTATGGGTACCATAGCGCACCTTCCATTTAACGATCATGAACCCACACGCAGTTCGCCTACGCCGGCAACGAACCCTCATTATGGCCGTCCTTCGAGGAGGAATTTTATCTCTCTCCGGCTGTATCTGTACAGATAATTATCTGCCTGTCTGTCTGTGTCGATAGGCTATTTACTATCGACTCTTGACTATCGATTTTATTCTATTTGTGGTCGATAGCGACTACTGAACGGCTCTTTATCTTGAGCAGGTCCACAATTAATTGCTCACTGGATCATTGCCTTCGCCTTGTTGTCTCTCGTGAGAACAATAGTCCTTGTTGGAGTTATTGCATGTTCAATACGAATCATTACTAAAGATTTTTTTATCTGAACAATTAAATAAATAAATAAAAAGCTTAACGAACCCGAAGGCTCGATGCCGATACCACCAATCTATGTTTACAAACCTCCGTCCACGGAGCACCAGCCAAACCCAATCCCGCTGGATCATTCCTAACGCAATCCTCCCTCTAACACCTCGGTCTACCCCTCAGACGCTTAGCAGTCAGTACAGTGCCTATTAACATCTTGGGAATTCGTTTGTTATTAAGCACAGCAACTTTGCTTGCCCATCATAATCTTCGCGACGCTATCACCTGAATAATATTTACCGGATGCATGCTTCGCAATTCCGCGTTATGTAATCTCCTATATTCCCCTGTGGCCCCGCCCTTTTTTGGACCGAATATTCTACGTAACACCTTATTTTCGAATACCTGAAGACGTTGTTCATCCTACAGCATTAGTGGCCAAGTTTCACATCCATAGATAGAGAAGAGATTGTTTTATAAATTCTGATTTTTAGATTTCTGGACAAAAGACGCGATCTTAGTAATTTCGAGACCGAATAGTAACAGGCATTTTCCGCCTTTAGTCGCGCCTTTATTTCCTCTTGAATTTCGTTTTTTCCAGTTACCATTGACCCTAAGTACTTAAACATCTCCACATGTTCGAACTTATTTCCTCCTACAACAATTTCACCAAAATTACGCCCTTTCCTTCTACTGACCATATACTTAGTCTCATCCGAATTTATTTCCAGCCCTATTTCCTTAGCAGCATTCATTAACGTTTGTGTATTTAGCTTTATAGTTTCTTCGTCCTCACTCAATAGTACAAAATCGGCCGTAAACCCAATCACGGATATTTTACTATTCAAGTTCAAATTCAAACCTCTTTCGTTGTGTATCACCTTTTTAATAGCGTACTCGAGTGTTAAATTAAATAGTAGAGGTGATAGCGAATCACCTAGTTTTAAATCTGAACGAACCTCAAACTTCTACGAAAAATTGTATCAATTCTACCCTTGTCGAAAGTTTCGCTCATGCACATCCTTACCAGATTTACTTATTTCTTTGGTATACTCAGTTCAATAAATACGTTATATATAATCTGAAGGTCGATAGAATCATAAGCTTTTTGAAAATCGATATAAAGCTTATGAACGATACCATTGTATTCTATTTTTTTCTCTAGTATTTGGCGTAAGGAAAATATTTGATCGATAGTTGAACGGTTTCGTCTAAAACCGCTCTGATAATCCCCGATAATTTCCTCGGCTTATTCCGTAATTCTATTAGTTAGGATTAATGAGTTATCTGAATAATTACTTTTTTATTTTATAAATAATAAGCCAATTGCTAGGTATTGCAATTTGGAAATTCAGTTTGTAACAAAGATTTATTATTTCAATTCTTTGAGTTATGTTCTTAGGGTGAAGTTCACAGCGAGTCATCATTCCAAGTTCGACACAGGCTATGACAGATATATTATTTAATCTGTAATACATCGTAAAAGTAACTGCGAGTAGAGAAAGTGAAGTATTACAGGTTTTTATTGACGAACGGTAGAATGAGCGAAATAAACCATCAAATACTTACATACACAATACAATAGATTAGATGGATTATTAGCGAGATCAAAGTCCGGTGACGAATGAGAGAGTACTCGGCAAATGTCAAGAATGCAAAAAAGACTGATGTGGTCATTATTATGCCAATACGAAAAAAAAAGGATAAAGAATAAATTTTAAGTCAAGAAAATAAAAGTTTAATAAAAAAAACTTCACCTTAATTATCAATTTATAGTGATTTTTTTAAATAATAACATTCACTCATATTTGTCAATAAGGTACCTACTTCAGTCATGGTGTAACGATACAAAACGCACAATATGTCAAAAGCTAGAAATCGACCCTGTTTTAACTGCATAAGCCCCCCCCCTCCCCCGAGGCTCTCCCAGGCTATATAAAATGGTCATCCTTAATTGGAGGAAAAATCTATTTTAAAAAATCGGCAAACCATCAAATTCAATCCTTGCAATCCAAAATCATTCGCAAAATCCTAAACGCTCCTTATTTTGTCACAAATAAAACCATCCATAATGACCTGAACGTTCCATATGTTACCGATTTAGCCCATTCCAGATACCTATCATTCCATAATAAACTCCAGGCCCATCCATATCCACTAGTTTCCATCCTTGGTTCCAATTCATTCCCGGACAATCCTCCTAGGCGTCTGAAGAGAAGAAGGTCTCGAGACTGTAGAAATGTAATTAGAGTGCTGCCAATGGGTAGTGCCTCTACACGTCCTTTCATGCATGTATTTATTCATACAGCCCTTGTACTAGATGTATATATTACAGTTGTACAATTCAATAAAATAATTACTATGACATTTAGGGACTACAATGACATTTGTAACACATTACAGTCCCAGCCATGTACTAAATACAAGAACCTTCATTGGTTGTACATGTTCTGGTTTTATATCGATTGTTTTACGTTCTTCAGGAGAACATGTGCAGATTATGCTATTTACTTCTTATTTTACTTTCTACGTCACCAACTTCTGAGGACCACTACGGAATTTAAATTCGCAATGCTTAGACTTTGGTCGTTTCTTCCACTTCCTTCATTTTCACACTATGTATTTACACATAGTCTTTAGACCTATATATATATATATATATATATATATATATATATATATATATATATATATATATATATATATATATTTCACACTCTCTTTAGACCATTTTGTATCTCTCTTCTTCCCTGCACCATATATCCATCCTTACACTTTCTGCCTATTTTCTTCACTTATATTGCTTATTTCCAAATCTTTTCTTAGCTTCTTGTGTCAAGGTTATATACAGTTTTATTTAATTTTTTTCTTATTCTTACTGCTTTAGTTTACAGTGATCGATCTATAGCCATGTATAATAGGGGCACAGATACCATTAGCGGAGAAAAGACAGATCAGCTACCGCAAGAGGTTCGTTAAAAGGCTCAACCGCATTAACCTGGGGCAGGTGTGAGCTCCACAATATACCGGGAGCCGAGGCTGCAACTTGGATGAGTGACTTGGCACAAGTCGGGTCCATTTCCAGGAGATCAGTTATAATGATGGACGCCCTAATGATCCTGGCCTCTTCTTGAATGATTCACTGTTTTATTGTCCTCTCCATCTACTTTCCTAACCTACATTTCAAATTGGTTCGCTCCGGTTACGAGTATCTGTGGCAATGAGGTCAATAATACAACGAGGTTCTGTATACTACATTATTAAATTATGTATAATATTCCGAACCATTACCATGTTATTGAATAGTATTAAATTTATCTGCTATAATCTTTTTTTTAAATTTATTTATTGATATTAACAGCTGTATTACAATAATACATCAAGTTAATAGGCTATGTGATACATAATGACATGAGTTAATGGCAAGTTGAGAAACTACCCACTGGTAGTACTCAAATCACTAGTTCAACTAAGAAGGTTACGTGGCCATCTTCTTTTCATACGCCTCGGAGGATTATCGGGAATCGAAGAGCAAGCTAGGTTTGAAACTAGAGGGTTTGAGTGGAAATGAAGTTTGTTATGAAAGGATAGATAGCGGGTTCGGGCCAAATCAGCAACAAATGGGACATTAAGGTCGTTATGGATGACTTTATTCTTTAACAAAATAAGGAGCGTTGAGGATTTTACGAAGGATTTTGGATTGTAGGGATTGGATACGAGAGGAATTCGATGGCTTAGTGGAGCCCCAAAGCTCTACTCCGTAGGTCCAAATAGGTCGTATGATGGTCATGTAGATGAGTCTTCTGTAATTAATTGAGGGTTAGAGGGTTTGTCCAGTAAGTGTTGAAGTAGCCTGAAACGTCGAGCGGTTTCTTGTCTTTTCAGTCTAGTATGAGGATTCCAGGTTAATCGTTTGTCGAGATGCAACCCTAAGTATCGGATCTGTTCTACAGGCACCAGTGGGATATTATTAAAGGATACTTAAGGGCAGGAAATCATTGGTTTACGAGTTACGAGTTTACGTAAGGTAAAAGTGATTTGATGGGATTTTTGAGAATTTATTTTAATTCTCCAGTTTTGACACCATTCTTCAAGATCAGTGATATTGGATTGGAGGCTTTGGGATGCAATAACTGGATTGGTGTTGACTGACAATACACATGTATTATCAGCATACGTGGTAAGGATAGTATTAGGACGAGTTGGGATGTCAGCTGTATAAACTGCATAAAGGATTGGGCCAAGGATACTACCTTGAGGTCTATAATCATAAAACGAAAAAACGCGCAATGCGGGGTTTTGTATTTTCTTATCCTCTAATAAAACACAGTTCTATCTCATGAATATGTCATAAATATAATTTATGCTCGAAAGGTAGGCTAAATAATAAAAAAAGTCATTTTAATATTTTATTAATATGGTTTGGGTATTATGTAGGAGAAAATGTAGTAGTGTTCAAAATAAAAACTCAAAAAGTAAAAAACTAACTATTTAGTAGAAACTAGCGTTCGGACCCATATTTCAGGTAAGAGTGAAATATACAACAAAAATAAACGTTTTAAATCTACAAACGAAAAATATAGTTATATGCTTTTTAAAATTTGTATATTTTCAAATATCCTTAAATAAGCCTATATGTATTATATAAAGTACCTAGGGCGATTCATTGAAATATCAACAATTAATTTTATATCCATATCAAACAATTATGTTATTGTATCCGAAAAAAATTCCAATACGATAGATATTGCGGGATGAAAATATATTGACGATTAAACAGATTATATGAATAATCGATATTTATATAAATAATTATGGAAACGTTGGAAAATATATACCGATTTATTAATTATACGATATAAATGGATAATTTTTTGTTGATCTTTACAGATCTGAGATTTATTAAATCCTTCGAGATCGCTCTAATTTTATTTAAAATTCATTACTGTAATAACATGTATATAAATTTCCATAAAATGTTTGTGTGTTATATAAAAAATAATTGTTATAAATGTAACTAATACTATATAATAATATTAGTTATACTATTATTATACTTTTATATAAATAAGTATATTAATGTAGAATTGAAATATTGAATCACAATAACCTCCTTATGTATACATGTGTTCTATAGAGATGATATAAAAAGATGAGGACTTGGAGAGGGCTGATACTAAAGAGGGATCATAACTAACAAGGACACTAAGCATACACTCCAGACGAGCATCCTGTATCCTGCCTCTGGGTCCTGCCTCTGTATCCTTCTCTAGTAGCTTGCTCCTGTGGACAACTAAAAATAAATCAGAGCTTGAACCACTTGAAGGAGCAACAGGGCCACTTGACTCTTCTTATCTACAAGTGCCTTCCCCAGGCCACTCGCTCGGATTATGTTTCCTCCAGGACCTTCTCCTTCAAGTAATCCTCCTACTCGGTACTATTTAGGGTCGTTTCTGAAACACAAATAAAAATCATTTTATTACGATTTAACAGACATGTTTTATTATTATTTCTTGTTATTTTTTCGTCATAGTGGGTTATATAATAACATTACTTCTTTTAATACTTGATGATTTTCGTCCATATATGCCAGGCGTTGTATTTGGTATTTTGCATTGGACGCTTTTCAATACGAGGGAGAAAAAATACCCTCATTAATCCCCAACCTGGGCACCAAAATATCCATCTATTAACGTGACCTTCATATCTGATGGTAGTTCCACCACCCTCAAACCGTTGAACACGCCCCATAGCGTTCACCATGCCACTCACCAAAAATGGCCATACACCTGACCCCTGAAAGAAGAAGAGGTAGACCGAGAATTTCATAGATTCATAAATTTCAGGAAGTCATGGCAGGACACGGTCTCAATGTATAAGTTGTGCTCGAAAGGATGGCCTGGATTAAATATACTATCATGTATTTTATTTTGGGGGAAACCCTAATTTGGGGGACACTTTCGATAAATTAAAATAAATAATAATTTTCGTGCAATACGTACGTAATGTATCTGACCTTCCTGGTTCGAAGAAATAGATCAAAGATTTACAGGAGATGAGATTACCTACGAGGATGTTCTAAAAACCAACCGTCTCAGAATGAAACCGGATACTCGGGTGGGTTTTCAAGAAAAACCAAAGTTGAAGACTGAAAAGAAATGGGCGAAAGAAAGAAGGGGGCAGCTCCGGCGACGAATGAGGGCAAATATCAAGAAGAAAAAAGTTTAAAAAAATATAATCATTATTAATATTATTGCTAAATTGGCCATTATGTTGGACACTTTTGGTCACTCCAGAGCTTGGTCATGGGTTTGTTCAATTTTTATAATTTACTTATATTAAATCATTTCCTGACTATACTTAAGATCCAAAATGATACATTTTTAATTGCATAGGACATCATTTTCAAGTTCAAATATCTTCAAATCAGCTGGTTAAAGTGTTTCATTTTTTAAAAGGTTTACAGGAGTTAATATATTTTGTTGTATTGATATTCTAGTAGCTTTTTTTATTTTTTTATGGTATGAGGGAAACAGGCTTATCGTTGGAGTGGCTTGCAGGTATCTGCTGATATCTTATTAAAAAAATCTTCTATTATGGTATAAAATTGTGATAAAAAAAAAACGTAGATAGATACATGTTGAAGGGAGCTATAAACTAGAATGCCTTAAGGCTCATTATATTAATATTTCCATGTAAACTATAATTAATAATTCAATAAATTAACATCAACTTCTATTCAGAGCGATAATAATAGAGAGCCAATTCCACCTTAAATCTATTTCAATAGCCAAGTCGGGTTTCTCTTATTCCTCGGAAGTGCTTCCAAGCGTGCCCCAGTTCGACATACAGGGTATCGGGGAGTAGGGGCGGATTAAGCTGTTGGGTTAATTACAGAAGGTATAGAGAGGTCTGTTATAGGGCGGGATCAAAGCCGCCTCGAAGGTGAATGGCGTATATTTGACCCGGCTATAAAAGACAAAGCGAGCCGGCGGCTGAGCGGCAAAACCGCACCGCTAATGGCTTCAAGGCGCTCAATCCGCCCCGCCATTGAGAGCAATATGTTACAGCTTCCCATTTATTGCTGCTTTAATTACTCTCAACATCTCTCTCTCTCTCTCTCTCTCTCTCTCTCGATCTAGCTAAGGGCGTAGTGCTGTTATCCTTTAGTTATTCTCTAAGAATAGCTGCTAAGCTGAAAGAGACTTCAAGTAAGGCCTCCTTTCACACCACCCATATGTAAGCGTTCAAATCCGAGAAACATTCGTTGACCTCAATTCAGTTCAATTCTTTGACTAGGCCCACATGGCTAATCGGACGATGCTATATTTTTGCCTACCCAGCTTTAATTAGGATAGGCATTTTTAACCAGCAAGCTCGGAACCCACGTTTAACGTTCCTTCTGATGGACAGCATAACAAGGTTTTTTTACTCCTATTAAAAAAATACCTACCAGGCTCCAGACTCAAGATTCTGATCTTTGAATATTTTTGAGCTATTATTAAATTTTATTT
Source organism: Troilus luridus (assembly GCA_964056705.1). Lineage (NCBI taxonomy): Eukaryota > Metazoa > Arthropoda > Insecta > Hemiptera > Pentatomidae > Troilus > Troilus luridus. The sequence goes on along the minus strand of OZ057412.1, from coordinate 192,909,914 downwards.
AATACTTTAATAATTAGTAGATAAGTAACTGCATAAGAGGCTGAGTTATTGATAAAAAGGTCTTTAACTAGAAGCTGGCTGTAGTAGATAATCTATCAGGAGATCCTGGGACTTACCTAATCTGTTTAAAGGGAGGAAGAACTGCTGGATGAGGGGAATCTCGGCAAAATCATCTTATTGCACAACCGTTGGCTAAAAATTAACAGCCCCTGCCATTTACTGAACCCTATAACCCTGAACCATAAAAAAAAAATTTGGAAATCATTATTGATATTATTGACTTAGTAAATTGTGTATTATTTGTTCCTTAATTGGGGGGAAACTTTCCGGCTGATGTAGAACTTCTGCAAATGACCTCCCTGCACAATCGTTGGCTTTATGAACAGTACAGCCCATACTATGAACTGATCCCAATATCTTTCCAAGTCATTTATAGGGCATATTTACTTAATCTTACATAGTATTTGCCTTGTTTTGGATATTTAGACAGATTTTTTTGAAATCCATTTAGAATTTATGCGTACTATTATGTCTAAGGCATATTCATCATCAGCTTAGAAGTGTTGTAACAGATTATAAGTATTTACGATGTAAACATAAACTTGGCCATTTCAAATCGTTCAATCAGTACAAAAAGGATTTAATGTGTAGTATAATCAAAGTAATTGATGCAATGTTACGGTAGATATTTCCTAATAAGAATGAAAGAAACATAACAATTAATTTAAACATCCATATATGAATTAAAATAATCTAAAACTCAATTAATTAGTAATACATTTAAACCACTAGTAAATTACCTCATATAGAATGCAGCTGACCTCATTCATCAACTCCGGTATGGTCTAGTGGCTAGGATACCTGGCTTTCACCCAGGAGGCTCGGGTTCGATTCCCGGTACCGGAAAACTTTTTTTTTTCAGGAACTAAATTATTTTTGTAACATTTTACAATTTGATTAAACAATTTTTTTTTAAGTATCGAATATTTATAATAATTTTAAATACCAAAACAAATATTAAAATTTTAATTTAATAATTAAAGTTTAGCTTTTATTTGGAATATTTTTATTTTAACTTTTTATATTATATTTCAATTAACACGTTCATTTTTTAATTTGTTTTATTTTCTATACATAGTGTAGCATATTTTTAAATCAGTATTTAAATTATTTTAGAAATAAATAATTTTATTTTTTATTTAAAATCTGGGGAAATATTAAAGAAAAAATATATTCTGGAACATACCAGCAGTAGGACCACACATAGACGAGTACTTTAATTTTATAAATCTCTTATAGTATATCACAAATTCTTCCGAAAGATAAATAAATGTTAATACAATAATTTTGTATTATTTAAGTTTTTATTTTTATTTTTTTTATTAGTAGGGAGTACGTCGGATAAATCCCCATTTTACAATATATACAATTGTTCATTTAATTGTACTAATCGTTGCTCAAATTGTATAAATGTAATTTAAAGGTATTCAGTAGTTCAGATTGTCTTTATTTCAATGTAATGCTCGGAGGAAATCAAATATTCAAGCTATTACCCCAGAATTTCAATTCCGAAGCTCAAATTAGAGAGAAATTAATACGGTTTCCAGAAATATATTTTATAATTTACAAATTTCACTGCATTTAATCTTATAATGTTATATAATTTACTTTAAAAAACCTTATAATTCATTAAGATATAGATTCTATCATTATTACTTCATTTTTATTTCAACTGTTAAATACAATAATTTAATCTTAGAATTAATTATATGTAATGTGAACTCTATGTAATATTTAATTTAAAAAAAAACTATTATATATTTACATCTCTTGTAAATAAACTGATAATGTACAGTTAGGGGTCTCTTGCATGAGACAAAACCCACATTTTTACCGCATGTTAAAATTTAAAATTCATTATAAAAAACATGTAAGGCTAGGAATAGCCGATCTGGAAATAAAGGATGTATACAAAAATAATTAATTAACTCAATAAATAACATATTATGATAAACAATAAAATTATTTCTCAATTTTAAAATATGAAATTAAATCTAGAAATCTGATTAATAAAATTTACTAGCGATTGTAAATCGTTCTAAATTAATTAAAGTGTTATGCGTATTTCTATTGCTTGTTTTGCATCCATAGATACAACGTAAATATGCCATAAGGTTCTATAATTTATAGATATAAACAGTTCTCCGAATAATTCTATTGTAGTGCGGGTAATAAACTATTTTAATACATAAACCGTATATTATAACGGAACAGTTTAGAGTGATCTATAGTTTATCATAAATGCTTATTATAATATATTCACCCTGAATGTATTATTCTAGCTTTACGATGTGCATATATAGTTGTATGATACATTTTGAATAATTGAATGGATGAGAGGGAAGATGGTGGATGACAGAGATGAAAGGGCATAGCCACTAACAATATTTACGATCTTATGAAAGATGGCAAGCTGACAGTGGACTGATTCACTGCCTCAGCTTCATGTGAAATATTGAGGCTCCGCTATCCGCTTTGTATAGCTTCCAAAAATCATATCCGACTCTATATAGATATTTATCTTACATCTATATATGCTATTTTTATAATTGATTTCGTACACTATCTAATTAATACTTAATTATATGATTTTCTAAATAATTTTAAACGATTATTTTTCATGGATACTTTCAAAAGCTCGAGGCTTTTTGTGGAAATTTTACGCCTGGTCCATTTGTATCCTCCTACGTGAGCACCAGTCATTGGAAAATAAATAATAAAATAAATATCTTGATTTTTTCCATAAAAATCTTACACAAAATATCATATAATAATTGAACTGATTAAATTATTTAAAAACATTTTTATATTAAAATAAATATTGTTTTTTTTATGTATTTTAAAATATCTTAATACATAAAGTTTGAAGATAACAGAGAAATATAAAATACAGAATTATATACAACTCATCCTATACTTCACTGATCAAAGTTTAAAACATTTTTAATATTAACAATGACCATGGATATTGTAAAAATATTTATGACATTGAAAATGCTCTTTATAAGGTATCTATACTTATTTTACTGATTGTTGGGACATAATGTTTACAATTGTGTATTTTTATATTATAAAATATATTATATTAAAAGTTATTATTTACTTATAACTTTTAAAAGTTATATTTGATTGATAAAGGATCCAAAAAAAGTTTGTCGAAAGATTTAAAATGACATAAATTTTGTCGAAACGTCTTAATAAAAGAAGAATATATACAGACTGGATAAATTGTTTTTTCCCCATTTTTTATAAAAATCTAAGATACATAGTCCAGTGTTACATCGTATTTTAAAATGAATAAAAATAGTTTCAAAAACTAAAAAACATCCATTTATAGGAAGCGAAACTATAAAGTAAAATAATAATTTTCATTGGTTTAAAATAAGAGTAGGGTATTGAGAACAATATTATCTTATCGTAAAAAAATTATTAAGATATTTTTATCATGACCCTATTTGAACCAATATCAGTCAAAAAATATTTACAACCATGAAAATGAAGCTACTCATATTTTTTTCGATAAGATTATTTTCTACTTTTTATTTTTGTTTCTAATGAAAGTGTGTTTTTTTAAAACAATTAATTAAGTTTCTTCTTTGTTGTTCGTCTGGCATAAACGCGTGTTTTTTATTATTTTTTTAAACTAATATTGATCTACTGAAAAAACGTTTGTTTAAAATATTACTACTTTTTTTCTTGTTTCAAAATATATGAAACTCCCGTTATTCGTACCCTTAATATTCTTATCAATATAATGAGACTAACTGACTAGGTGTCGTCTGTCTCGTGGACATTGCTGACGAGAAGCTAAAGTTTGCCTCTACCAAAAGTCGCTAAACGTGTCTAATTTTTCACTTAAAAAAATAAATGTTGAAAATGGAATATCGGATATGTCGTTACTGAATTAAAAAGCTTCAACCAATACAATAGCTATTAAAAGCTTAATTAAAATTAAAATGGCATTTTTGAGTAACGTCGTTGTTTTTGAATATATATGTCCCATTCATTCTTACGAAGCATTTACTTCGGAACGGAATGAGATCCTAAAAGCAATTACTACAACTCCTCATATCCAGGACCCTCCTGCTTCTCACAGTAACAATATCCTTGCATAAGCAGGACCAGCTTGCTTCAGGACCGCCTCCTGATTTCCTCGGAGGCCGAAATTAAACTGCGGCTCCACAGGGGGAGGATGGAAAATGGGGAAGGAAATCTCGGTCAATTATTCACCGAAGGATATTACTTCGCCTTCCTCGGAGCCAACTTCCTGGCCTCTGTGCGTGCGTGAATTATTGATCTCTTCTTGTTTTCTATGCTAGCCGCTACATGGAAATATCTCAGGTATTGGCAAGCATAAGCAAACTATAGAATCGAATTATAACTTTAATCGATCGGTTGAAGCAGGGGTGGCTAACCCTATTGATCTTGCAGAGCACTTTGGAAAAGTTTCAAACCAACAGTCAATAGACTGCTGTGCCACTATTTGGAACATTTGGAGTGCGTAAAAAAATGGGGTAAGGGGCATTGAGCACGTAGCTTAAATGTCCCATAGGATGGGTACCTTTACCGTTAAGATACAGAACAGGCAGTCGTTGGCAAGAAGCCTGCAACTCAACATGTAGACTGTAACAAATAGCGAAAGGGTCCACACTTCCTTTCATTGTAAGTAGACACGTAACTTATCTTGTAACTATGATCAGCACGCAATAAATATAATAATATTCAATTTGATGAAAAATAATTTTTATTTATTAAACAACTTCTAGTCAGTCAACCACGTCGACCTTTGGAGAAGAGAGGGATATGTCTCTTATTAATTAATGATAAAGAATTACTATATTTCAAATATAACGATCTCAGAAATTTATTATTTAATTATTATTCATATCAAAGGAAAAAATCTGACATTTCCTTGAGATCATTGCTCGGGCAGTGAAGACAATAAAGCAATACTATAGCGGCACAGTAATAATCATATACATTTTCCGGAGTGAAAATTTGAACTGTACAACTACAACTGATGATGGGTCGTGGGCTAAGTACATGGTAGAGAATGTTCTGTTTATAGGACAACAGTCGTGCAGAGAAGTTGTTTGTTCACGATCACGCTCAGGGTACCCACTTTATAGAGGCTGGGTGATCCTCAGGAGGGTCTGCAGGTCCCACAAGGCCGATCCTTGGCTGTTAACAGATTAAATAATTTATCTGCCACAGCTGGATCTGAACCCATGACCCTCTGCATAACATCTATCCTACTGAGTTACCCCGCTCTCTTGAATTGAAAGTAAAGTTAATTAATTAATTAATATTATATTAAGACTTATTAAAGTCAGGTGTAAGACAAGGAAATGGTTTGTCACCTCTGCTTTTCAACTGTGCATTAGAGAAGATTTCGAGAATGGAGAAAAACCATCAATACTAAAGGTGTTCAACTAGGAAGAAATCCAAATGAAATCACTTTAGATTGTCTAGCGTTTGCAGATGACGTGGCGTTAATTACTGACTTACTGGAAAACTACTGGACTACAAATATCATTAGAAAAAAAAAGTTCATGACAAACATAAGTCATGGCACACAAAATATGGCAATTCATGGCAACACAATATGTAAAACCAATTGCTTAAAATACTTAGGAGAGTGGATAACGAATGACAAAAAGGAAAAAAAAAACAGCCATAGAAACTAGAGTGCACAAAATGGAACGGATGTTTCACATGACAAAAAATATAAATAACAAAAAAATCCTTGTCCTGGAATACGAAATTGTGACACTACCAAACAGTGGTCAGACCTGAAAATCTCTATGCGGCAGAAACACTTGACAACAAAGTTCAGACTGACTAAGAGCATCTTCAACCTTCTGAACAGTTACAAATATAAACCCACATGGTTCATTGAAATTGTGAAAGACGTGAAAAACGTTGGAATTAAAACAGCTACAACCAAAAACAGAACATCTTTTAGAGGAGCAGTTCAAAAAGCACGGTTTCGGGAGAGAAAGAAACCAACAACTAGAAAAAGTGGACTCCAGAAGAGAAAGAACAACACTCTCGAAGGATGAAGGAAATTTGGAAGCAAAGGAAATCGAACGCAATGAAAAGTAACCAAAGTTGAATCATTGTACCCTCCAAATGGGTTATTCGGGGAGGGGGGGGGGTTTAAGACTTATACTGTAACTGAAGTGAAAACAAATGTAATAAAAGAAAATAAAAAATGACAAAATAATTGCATATACACAAGAGAAAGTGGACACTTTCAGTAAAAAGAAATTAATTAGGAAATAAGCTTTAGGCTAAAAAATTTACGTCCGTGCGCGCGAATCAGAAACTCATTTTCGGTTGAATTTTAGAAGCCTATCTGAATTTTCTCAATACTATGAGAAAATTATATTAATCGGGAATAGGTTATATAATTTCGCATTGTTTAACCTCCTGAATTCTCCTTTGGATTCATCCTTTAACAGGCAGTGTATTCAACAAAATACCTTATTTCCGAATACCTTATTCTTCAACTTTAGCAGTCTTTTTTAATTAAATTGAACAGTCGGAAAGACATAAAATTATAAAATAATATAACTTTTGAATATTTAAATTTAAATTAAATTAAATTTAAGCGTTTGCGTCCATTATCCGGGCCTATACTTCTTTGTGAATATCGTTTTTTTTTTGGTTACTATAGATACTAAGTATTTCTACTATCATGAAAATCATTACTTCTTATATAACTAAAATCTTATCCGGGTTACACTAAAATCCGGCCGGTTAGGACAAACTGTTATACAATTAATCACCTGTTAATGCCACCAAATTTATTGTTCATCCTAAAATTAATGATATGTATGGGCCTTTTTGATGGAGCTACGATGCTTGATAATATTTCACATTCGACTATAAAAAAAAACTATACAGTTTCAGAATAGTATACTGAGACGTATAGTTAGCCATACAACACTACAAAGAACAGAAACTGACATGATATACGTAGTAAGGTCCAAAAGTTTTCGGCCTAGGATAGAAGGAAAGATGAGAGAAAAAAACTGGTCTTACTGTTTTTCAATATATTCTCCTCTAAGTTCAACACACTTAATACAACGCTTTGGCAACATTTCTATACCATGAAAAAAATAATTTTCTTCTTTGTTGAAAAAATGTTCTTCCACTACTGCTTGGAGCTCTTCGTGTTAAAGTCGCAAGGGGCCAAGTCTGGGCTGCAGGGTGGATGAGAGATTTCTTGGGATCCACAGTCCTTCACAGCGCACTTGGAAATGGAAAATAATTTTTGGAACCCGTCTTGCACTAACCTTGTTCATATGCAAATGTTCTTTGATGATCCTCAAACACTTGTTTTTGAAAGCCCCAACCTCGATGATATTTCCTTGGTTTTCAAGTTGGATTGTTTCAGAAGTGACAGCTTCCAATGGACGACCGGGACGAGGGTCATCTTCCAGACGTTCTCGCCCTGACTTAAATAATTTTGCCTATTCTTTCACTGTGGAATACCAGGGGGAGGAGTGCCCGTATACACAATCCAAGCGCTCTTTAATTCTGTGCAGGAGTAAGACCCTCTTTACAAAAGAATTTAATAACCGCACGGTACTCGAGTTTGAACATTGTAAAAATGGGGAGTTTCCTTCAAGGCTGGACAATGACTGGATTGAGAGGAAGTGGATTGAGGAACAAAGGGTGTGGAGTGAGCAGGCATGGATCTGCATAGGCCTGCAAGTTTGAAGGAGGGAAACCAGGAAGGCCGGAAACTTATGGACCGTACTACGTACGACACCCTCGGACTCCCGACGGTAATAGACTTCATTACACAGAAAAATTCTTTGATAGCCTCCAACACTGCACAAACTTACTTTTCAACACACTATCATCGACAGGCCGGCTTCAGAGCTTGTAAACCATGTATTAACATTCAGCCTAGACTGACAAATACAAACTACCCCAATAGAAAAAATACTAGTGATATACAACGTACATGTTTGTGTACACAAAAATGGTTCAAAACGTAAATAAACTAGGGACTAAGAAAAAAAATTAGCTACAAGCTTATCGTTACACACATTACAACAAATCCTAATTTGAGTACTAACTTTTGTGATGCTGTTTTATTAGCGTAAAAGTACAAAATAACTCCAACACAGCAGAGTTTGAAGATTCGCTGCGTTCACGATTACTAGTAAGGCTAAGATGCTTTATCATAAGTATTATTTAATTACATAAAACAATGTCATTGCTTTTGTAACTCAAGAATAGCCAACGAGTGTTTAATGGAACAACTCCACTTCCATTTACCACTTGTTATCTACATTTAAAATGATTAATGTTCCTAATTACTGATAATAGTCTAATTAACAAAGGAATTGTTCTAAATTACAGCTGAAGCTAACGAGTAAAAAAAAACATTAGTTCGTGTGGAATGTAGCAATTGACTGATGTCGTCAATTGGAATCCGACTCAATTGACATTAAGTTCCTAATTGCACTTGTGATATAGAGACCCGATGGAACTGCCCTACCCACGCGCTGTGTCAACCGCTCTCATTACAGAACATAAGTTCCTTAATTAACTATTAAGTGGATTTATTATTTTAGGGCCACCTTTGACGAGGTTGTTAAACCTTTACTTCGGTCGTAAAATCGGCCCTTGCAATCAGCGAGAGGCAGCGGGAACAATAATTTATTGTACTTTCGAATGCACTAATTAACATTTGAGTACGTCATGGAACGAACCTTGGAAATAATAATATAACATAATGATAACACTGAAATACATTTCGTAGGTCAAAAAGAAATAAAAGTAATTAAAATTATTAGTATAAACGAAAAAAATAAGACTTTACCACTAAAATAAATTAAATAAAACCTGATGGGCCAAAGTATACTGTACTGGTTCTAACATAACGGCTGTGCAGGGAGGCGATTAGTCACACTTAACTCTTAGTTTTTCAATTAAGGGTATTCACTTTACAGAGCTCAGGAGACCCTGTAGATCTTAAAGGGCCATTCTGTGGGCGTTAAAAGATTAAATAAATTATCTGCCACAGGAAACAATGATTTATTGTGTTTTTAAAAGAAATAATTAATATTTCAGTCAACCTCATTTTAATTTTAAGTTTTCCAACATCAAATTTCTTCGAAAAGAACTATAAAAACACAAAAAAACATAATGTTTCTACTATTCTTCAAAACAACCCTTTCTTGGAAATAAGAACTCTAAAATATAAAAAAAAAGTTATGCATAGTTATGCATATGAAGGCCATAATGCATTTTATTATTAACAGGAGAGATGCAGTTATGAAATATATCAAATTTAGTCCCGGTACAAATGGGTACGAGTCATTACTATACCTTGAAAATTTCAAAATGAGGAAACATCTTTCATGCAATTTAAAAAAAAAAATGGTTTTATTGAAATTTACAACTGTAAATTGAATACATCAAGTAAATATAATGAAAGATAAATAATGTCCCGTGATAAAGGCAAGTAGAGAAACTACACAATGGTAGTATTCAAATAAAAACTTTGACTTAGTAGGTCACGAGGCCATCTTCTTTTCAGACGCCTCGGAAGATTATCAGGAATTGAAGAGGTTGCTAGGTTTGACACTAGTGTGTTTAGGTGGAAATGAAGTTTGTCATGAAAAGGTTGATATCAGATTCGGGTCAAATCAGCAACAAATGGCACATTAAGGCTATTATGGATTATATTATTCGTAACAAAGTATGATCATGGAGGATATTGCGAAGGATTTTGGATCGTAAGGATTGGACACGAGAGGAATTTGATGGCTTAGTGGACCCCCAAAGCTCTACTCCATAAATTCAGATGGGTCTGATGATTGTCATGTATATGAGTCTTTTGTAATTAATTAGGACCTTAGAGCCTTCATGCATTTTATAAAAAAATTACAATAGTTTGATAATCAGAAGATTATTTTATTTGAAAAAAATAGCACCTATGAGTACATATATTATCGTTATTCAATAATTGATTCATATAAAATTAGAAACACTTTAATTTTTTCAATGGATTCGTTACTTTGGACCCTCTTACTGACGCGGAGAAGTGTGCCATTCATAACCAAATATTAGGTTACTATGTTTTGAAGAATTGTTTACAATATTTCAATAAGATATTATAGAATTATAAAACATGGGTTCACTACATAGTACAAACTGTACTGTTTCCAAAATGGCGGTTGTGCAGGAAGAGATTTGCCTAACCTCACTCGGGTGTTCCCCAAATTAAGGATACCTAATTTATAGAGGCTTGGGAATGGCCACATGCATCAGAAGGACATACAGCATTAACCAATTCATGCCCATAATGATTTTTAATGGTTACTTAGAAAAAACTTCGGTTAATCGTAGGTCGGATTCTTTGATCAAACAAATAATTTTTTTTTTCATCAGTAGAACCTATGAGTAATCTCGGGTCCAGAGCTTTGTAAGAATTTAGAAATCAACGGTTCAGCAAAGAACTAACTTCAATTAGATCACACTCAACCTCTAGGTTTTCAGAGTACACTACCATGGAATTAGCATTATGCCATAAAAATATGTAGATGAGCTTTGATTGCCTTTGGAGGTGTATAATTATATTGAAACATTTAATAAAAATAGCAAATCAATAAAATAGAGCCAAAACTCAAATACGAAACATTAAAATTTTATTAGAATGCAAATGGAAAAAACCACAAGCAAAGCCTTATGTTTCAAATCTGGTGTAAAATACAAACAATTATCAGTCGACGTTTCGCCTATTCAGGCGAAGACACAAAAAAGAGTAAGATCGATCACATCTCAGAAGCAGAAGTGCAATACATCCCAACTAATAGGCTCATGACCTGAGACCGCACCTCCACCCCAAGACGTTCATCCCAAAACTCTAAGGCTACACCTACATTGGATCCGGTGTGATACGATGAGACGTCGCTAGAAAACCAAATGACTGAAATATATCGAGCGTTATAACATTTGGTTCTTTAAATTTATAAAATTAAGATTATTTATTAATTATTTTTAATACATTTATATTTTACTATAATGTATAGTAAAATATGTATAATGTATACAACCCAGCATCGTATGTGATAGAATCACGTCGCACCGAATCGGATCCGATGTAGGTGTAGCCTTAGTCTTAAGGCAACAACATAAGGCTAAGAAACATAAGGCTTTACTTGTGGTTTTTTCCATTTGCATTCTAATTAAAAATAGCAAAATGTCTGAAACCGTTGATAAATTTCACTCGGTGTCTAATCAATCATTTACGAACGATTAATCCTTTTCTTTCATTTTAATTTTTCCATTTATTTTAAAACTCAATTTCAGATATAAATTTTTAAATATGACTACTTGGAAAAAAACTTTTATAATATAAATGCTAATAAGCGCGATATGAAGAGCATTATTATACCTTAGCCTCATAGTATTTTACAAGATAAACCATCAAGGAAAAATATAAAAACACAAACTCACTTACCGAAGGTAATGAGAAGAAGAAAGAAATTTACTGATACCGGGCCTAATACCGGAGAGGGATATGATAGCTGTGAAATATGGAATGTCCCCGTCCACGTCTCGGGGGAATGGGGACAGAGACGGAAGGAGAATAACTGGATTTTATTGTAATAAGTGCAATATATCATGGTGGCATTTCCTTCAGAGCAGGGGAGATAAATAAATTTACGAGCTGAGACTTAGAAAAGAGATTTGAGTTGGGTAAATGTTCTGTCAGGGAGCGCAATATCCGCCAGCATCTTACCTCACATTTCTTAAACAGAGTAATTTTCCGGACGGGGGCCCTAAAGATGGCATCTGATGTTGGTTATATCAAATATATTTCTTAGTCAGAGAAACCTATTAAAGAAAGTTATTTAAAAATAAAATAAAACTTTATTACTACAAGTATGGTATGAACATTGTTCAAAGTAGTGCTTCTAAAACAATGGTTGTCCAGGGAGGTAATTTTTTCGAGAGGCTTTTCCTTCAGTCATGGGAACCACTTTATATAATACAAAGGGTCCATCAATGAATATTTTATCAATTATTATCGCACAGGCAGATTAGAACCTGGAACCGTTAACATAGCATCTCAATGCCCTAAACACTGATATATCCTCCCCACCCAATTATATAATTAATTGCAATTCAATTGATTAATATTATCATTTAGTACCAGCAAGGTGTAAAACAACGAAATTTGATTTCAGAATTTTTTTGAGTAATGAAATGGGGGGGGGTGGCAAAATATATAAACAACTTTCTTCCAAACAAATTATATTCCAAAAATTATAGTAACATTAACAGAGAGGTTACGGATGTCAGAATGGCGCCTAAACTAGCGCCATCAACAATTAGTATATCTTAATTAGAATATAGTTTATAAGGTGTAGGGTAGCCTAAATTAGGTCTTTCACTTAGGACATTCATTCCCTTCGACTTTTTCATAATACTCGACTGGTCCTAAGAGACAGCACCTCGATCTTGAACGGATTCCAGTACTGAGAGTGTCTCAGCAATATTCATATAATTACTCTTCTAGGGATGTTTTATTGCTTCAATGGGGGTTAATGTTACCTATGTATGTAAATATTTTATAATAACAGAACAATTTCATAACACAAAATACATAATTTTTCAATAGAGGTATATAAAAATTCCATGTGGATTAAAAAAATAAAAATTTGGGTATTGGTAACAATAACTATTGGAATGATGGTATAGAAATTATTTTATTAACCACTTGAAAAATTTTAAAAGCTTGAATTTGTTTGAATATAACTTGATTTTAATGTCATTATTCCGATAAGGATTCAAGTTCAAACATGATACATATAAAAAAAGGACTATAAAAAAAAAATGTTAGAAGTGGAATGTCAAATATGTCCTTCCTGAATTAAAAAGCTTCTACCAATACAAATGCCAATTTTTTTGTTATATCTTTGTTCTTTTGAAGGAGCGAAATATGCATGTGTATCGATATAGATTTTTTCGATATTATATGTTTTTTTGCGTTCTGGAGATTAAGTCTATAAATACAAAAATTTTGGAGACGTTTAGAAAATTTATTGCTCTAATTTTCTAACTGTGAAAAAAAAGGCTTTAACTGGATTACAATAAATAGTTAAGTATATTAACATCACATACTATACGGAAAGTAAAATCTAAATTATGTATATATTTTAGGATCCAAAATTTGTATATTTCTAAACACTAGTGTATATATTATAATTATACAAGACATAAAAATAAGTTTTTAAAGAATGTTAGTTGATGCCGTAGTTCAAATGATGTTTTAAAACTTCGACTTTATGTACAATTTATTCATTAACAATATAAATTTATTCACCAAACGTTTAGACCCCCAAAATAGCTTGTGCTTATTGTAAAAATATAACTTTATTTAATTGTAAAATTTTTGATAAAGTTAAGTTCAACATACATCAATCATATATCGATTTATGTTTAATATAGTACTTAATTGCTATGTAGAACTAAATTATACAGCATACCGCACTTTATATTCTGATACACTAAACAATACATTATTTATTCAATTGTGCTGAAACTCGCTGTATTGTAACCTGTAATGTAATATGTAACACATAACATTGTTACGGTATAAAGGAAAACTAGCGAGAAGAAAGAGATGAAAGAAAGGAGGAAAAGAGACCAAAAGTAGAGGTTGGTAACAACTGCTACGGCCTCGGGCACTCTTCCACATTAACTTTTATGTTAGAGCTAATAGCTTGTGCTACAGGGCCGTGCTATACTCACCGCCATGTTCTGTTCCCGCTGATCTTGCCCTCGGGGATCAGGAGTCCTGGTAATTAGTACGTTATAGCCGTGCGGTGAAGGAGAACTCATGAATATTTAATACATGCAGTAATTAGAATTATCAAGTACTTTTAAACTAATGGTTTATAGTGATAGAAAAATTGAAGCTGCGTAATGCATCGATTCAAGTTACGAGTGATTGGAGAATTAAAATGAATCCAAACAAATCCCATCAAATTACCTTCACCCTTCGTCGTAAAACTACGAATTCCTGCCCTACTGTATCCTTTAATAATATTCCACTGAACCCTGTCGAATACGTTACCTAGGACTCCATCTGGACAAACGTCTCACTTGGAATCCTCATACAAGACTGAAGAGACAAGAAACTGCTCGACGTTTTCGCCTACTTCAACACTTACTGGACAAACGCTCTAAGCTACCAATTAGTCACAAAAGACTCATTTACATGACAGTTATCAGACCTATTTAGACATACGGAGTTGAGCTTTGGGGCTCTACTAAACCATCCAATTCATCTCGTATCCAATCCTTACAATCCAAAATCCTTCGTAAAATCCTCAATGCTCCCTATTATGTCACAAACAAACTCATCCATCATGATCTTAATATCTCATATGTTACTGATTTGGCCCAAACTAAATACTTATCCTTCCACGACAAGCTCCATACACACTCGAATCCTCTAGTCTCTCAACTTGCTTCCCATACTATTCCTGATAACCCTCCGAGGCGTTTGAAAAGAAGATGGCCTCGAGACCATCTACTATAGAACTTTATTGGAGTGCTGCCGATGGGTAGTTACTCCACATGTGTTTTTGATGTCATAATGTACATATCAGCAGATTTACTAGTTATAATCATATTATAGTTGTAAATATCAATAAATTAAATAAATAAAAAAGTTACGATTGTAACAACGGCTGACTAATTGTCTAAATAAAATATATTAAGACCGTGGAAAAATTCCAACGAAAAGCCCCCAAGTCTCCAAAACCAAAAACAGAAATTGAAAATATCTGTACAATAATTCGCCTATTCAGGCATCCTCAGAAAGAGAATAACAGCAAAGCAAAAAATGAATAATGCACCCAAGAAACATACCACCACAGCCAAGGCTCAAATGCAACTACTGAATCATAGGGAAGGTTACTAGACCCCAGCTGGATAAGGTTAGATCAAAAATAGCTGATAATTACTTCAGAAATTGAAATTCAATATACACTCACCAAACTTCAACAAGTACAACAGGAAAATAAAATAAAATAAACAATAGTAATAAACAACACAAAAAAAACAAAAAAAAAAAACCCAAGACAAAGGACCATATGAAAAAATTACAGTAAAAGTGCAAGAAAAAGGAACATTATCAAGAAACCAGTGGACCCACGCCCATTTCACAAAAAATATTAATATTGAAAAGGGAAAGGTAAAAAGAGACCATACATAAATGTTAAGACCGTGGAAAAATTCCATCGAAAAGCCCTCAAGTCTCCAAAACCAGTTTGGTGAGTGTGTATTGAATTTTCATTTTCTGAAGTATTGATCAGCTGTTTTTGATCTAACCTTATCCAGTTGGGGTCTAGTAACCTTCCTTATGATTCAGTAGTTGCATTTGAGCCTTGGAGGTGGTGAGATGTTCCTTATATGCATTATTCAGTTTTGCTTTGCTATTATTCTCTGTCTACCTAGAGGATGCCTGTATAGGCGAAATATTGGACAGATATTTTCAATTTCTGTTTTTGGTTTTGGAGACTTGAGGGCTTTTCGTTGGATGTTTTCCACAGGTTAAACATTTATGTAAGCTCTCTTTTTACCTTTCCCTTTACAATATAAATTAAATATAGATAAATGAATGGAGGATAGAATTGATCAGGCGGTGCAGTCAATAATAACACAAAAATAAGGTTCAACTTAATTTTTAATAGTGCCGACGTTTCGGCCTAGGGTGTAGGCAATCTTCAGGGCTAAGGTAGAAAAAAATAAAATAACTATAGAAAAACATTGCAGTACCAAAATACCGACAACATTGAAGTACTAACATCTCGAGGTTATAGAAAAGTTAAATGATTACCTTTAATTTAACCAAGTTTTCCATAAATTACTTTCAACATATTTCTTTTATATTTATACATTAACATCATATTTTTTATTAATTGTTACCTTTTATTAATTTTTGTTTCTTACTTTTGCATTATCACCTTTCTGTACACATATTCTGTCATTTCGTTATTCAAACCTATCTTTAATTACGTATCCGACGCTATATTTCTTTGCTATTCTATAACCTCTTGGTGCTGCAATGATTTTTTTTTTATAGTTATTTTCTGTTTTTCTATCTTAGCCCTGAAGATGGCCTAAACCGTAAGCCGAAACGTCGGCACTATTAAAATTAAGTTGAACCATACTTTTTTCTGTTATTGACTGCACCTCCTGGCCAATTCTATCCTTCATTAGAATCTTCCAGTCAACTATTAACATCTCTAAAAAAATGAATATGTGAGTGTGTGTGTGATTTGATATTCAATAAAAGAACCTTAACAAAAAAAATATACAAAATTAAAAAAAAACAAGAAAATTAACATTTAGCGAATTAAATCAAACAATCTAGGTTTACTCATACGTTATACATTACACCATATATATTAAAAAAAACATAAATAAACCGTATTAAAATACAATATGTGTATATTGTCAATAATAAAGTTATTTTCAATTAAAAAACGTTTTCTTACCGAAAAAAAAAACGGAGTTTAGTTTGAAGGATGCTAAAATTTCTGATATAAGGTACCGAGTTCGGAGCTGTGCAAGATAAATTATTTACATTGTTAATAGCCGTGACTCAACAGAATGCTGGAGTATTGGAGAACCTCCTGGGGCTCAACCAGCTCCTATGAAGCTGTTACACTTAATTACAGGGAAAACCGTTGGCATAGTAACAAACATGCTCCTCACATTTACAAAACCTTACAGTAACAGTACTGTAGTGGAACACGTTTTTTTTGTTCCACCGATAATCCCTATTCATTATTGTTTGCTTAAATGATTCGATGATTTTTCTTTACACATGGACCTTATAGTTTTAGGTTTCATTATTTGGGCACAGGGGATCTTAAAACACATTAATTTGTTAATAAACCAATTATTTTAAAATCCATTCGGATACTATATAGTTCATATGTAGGTATCCAGGAAGAAAAGTGAACTAAACTTTGTCCGTGCTTCACACTTCATAGAGTGGATTCCTATTCATCATAGATCTATAAAGTGATACCGGCATACAGTTGTACATGTCTTTGTTAGATATGCAAAAGGATTAACATCCAGAAGCTATTCTTCATCGGGAATCCTCCCTCAGGTCATTAGAGGCTCGTTATTACCGACTCTTCTTCAGGTAGTGGAAGGAGCTGGCAGTGGAAGGAGAAGATACAAACAGATTTGATAAGATAGGCTAATAGCAGCTCCTCATGATGGATCGCCTTGAAGAAAGATCTTGAGGCCAATTTACCTGCCACCGATTCCCGCCCACATAAAGAGCCTCTGTCAACTGAGGCAGCTGCTTCTACTACCCTTTTGTTGGTGTGATTATATACTAAATATTATATATATTATAATAATATTATATAAATGTATGTATTCTAATGTCTGAAACATTAATAAACGAAACAATAACATATTATAACTTAGTAATAAAATAATTTAAAAAAATGTATTTATTGAAATTTACCACTGTATTATAACAATACAACAAATACACATTAATGACATGGGTATATGCAAACAAAAAAGGTACTAGTCTATTTAGACGTCCGTTGACATCAGCGCGCTCAGGTGTCACTTACCTCAACTATTTGGACCATGTCAGGTTATGGTGCCTACAATGAATTTGAAATAGCCATTGACTTTCATTATGATAGAACAGATTTTTAGGAAATGAAATCAATGAGAAACATGTGAAGACAATATAAAAATAGAAAAAATGAAACATTATTACAAGCAATGTACATTAAAAACAACAATATCTAACTACAATATGAGAATTTTTTATAATTTGATGTTAATTTTTAAATATTTTTATTTTAAAGAGAAAAGATCCCATATATATATTTTCTCTTTAAAATAAAAATATTTAAAAATTAAAACAATTAACAACAAATTATAAAAAAATTGTCATATTTTAGTTAGATATTGTTTTTTTCTCTTTAAAATATGATAATATGAGAAACATGTCCACTGATGAGGCAAAATTCGTCCTCTGTTGTTTTTTTCTTCTGGTTTACAGACTTTCGTCAATTTCTACATACATCCCTGGGTCTCCAATAGTTGTTTAAGTTCTCTCTAATTTTAAATTTAGTTAGTGGTATATAGACTCGTCAAAAACCTTTTTCTTGACACAAACAATAACAAAGCGCTTAGAAAGGTTACGATAACAGTAAGAAATAGTAAAGAAAAGTGACACTTGGGGTGCTGGTGTCAACGGACTTCTAAATAGACAAGTACCAAAAAAAATTAACCCATGTTAGTAATGAATTAAAAAAATTAATTTATAAGGTCACGAGGCCATCGTATTTTCAGACGCCGCGGAGGATTATCGGGAATTGAAGAACTAGGTTTGTTTGAAAGGACTGGCTCTGACAAAATCAGCAAAAAATGGGACTTTAAGTTCATTATGCATGGCTTTATTCGTTACAAAGTAAGGGGCATTAAGGATTTTACGAAGGACTAAGGATTGTAAGGATTGGATACGAAAGGAATTCGATGATTTAATGGATCAACAAAACTATACTTCGTAAATTCATCTATGCCAGTCTTCTTTTTTTTTTCAATTGGGAGATAAGAGCGTTTGTATAGTTTGTGCAGAATAAGCCTGAAACGGCGGAAAACTTTATTATATTTTCTGTTTAGTATGAAGATTCTTAGTTTATCAAATTGTAGTACTAAGTTTCGGATTTTGTTTACAGAAGTCATTGTGATGTTGTTAAAGGATACTGTAGTACAGAAAGTAATTGGTCCCCATTCTTTAAGCTCAGTGATATAGGACTGAAGTTATAGGATGCTATTGCTGGATTAGTGTTGATTGATAATACGCAGGTATCATCAGCATACGTGGTAAGGACTTTGTAACAGTGGATGATAATAATCTTTGAACTTAACGAGGTTTTGGGGGTCATCCGTAATGTTTTATCGGTAATACTTAAATTCAATTTGAAAAAAGAACCCTGAATTCTGGAACTTCTTGAAGTATTTCAAAGATTCTTCTTCCGAAGACGGCTATTCCCAAAGTGTTAATCTGTTCATATCAAGTAGACAATAACATAATAAATAATACAAAACACAACATTAAATTTAATTGACATAAAGACTTTCAAATAGGAAATATAATTACACAAACACCAATTGAATAAATTAATTTAAGGTAATTCCTAAGAGGGGCTACTGACCAATCTCTTCAGGGCGAAGGTATCTCATTGTACATAGGGAGATGGCTGGATCTGATGATGATGATGTTATTCCATCGAGTCGCTCCCAATTTCAACATAATGTATTTTATGGTATTATTATATACACTATAATTACCGGGTTAGTTGGATCCGGTAGGCTAATGGTACGACAGCCATGTCCAGGGATATGTTAATGCTTCCTTCTTCATCTGTTTTTTTTCTTCCTGCCCCAGGTACCGTTCCAAATATATTCCTTGATTAGCATAAACGCCGAAAGAAGAGTGTGTGACTCGTGGCTATGCTCTTAGGCTTCTGATGACTCCAGGCCGAAGATTACCTACCGTCGAGGATTCGTCACAGAGCATTATAATACCCTGGGTCGAAGTCAGTAGATCCTCATTCTCTACGGACTGTAACGATTCTCTACTGAAGAGTTCGATTGCTTCCGGATCATTTAGTCATTACTATAACGGACTTTCTTCGTATAACAATCACACTATTAACTATTTCAGGATAAGTATTCACTCTTTTTCTGCAGCTGATTGAAAAATTAATGATTTTTTAACCAAATAAATTCATCTTCAATTAACTTGTTGAAATTGTTCAATCACTTTTTCATCAAAATGTATTGAACCTATTCAATAGTCAGAGGAGCGGAGCAGCTGCGTGTTAGCGTGCTGTGTTACCGAAGGTATTGGGTTCGAATCCGTGTGTGGCAGATAATTTATATATTCTGTCCCCATCCTCTATGAAATGGGTACCCTTAAATGGAAAAAACAACCTAGCGGTTGAGCGTGGTTTAGAACAAATCACCTCCCTGCTAAACCGTTGTCCAAAAAACAGTATAGTCTTTATTACAACCCATCAGTGGTTGTAGTTGTACAGGGTTAATTACCAATAATTTTAAATATCATATTGGATTTGGAAAAATAAGTAAATACATAAAAATAACACCAGAAATTTCAATAAAATATTTTGGTTAAAGATAAAATAAATATATTATTTGATATTAATTTAATTTCTATATCATTTTTCTGGCAATGCTGTTTTACTTTTTGACTGTTTTAGTAGATTGAATTCTAAGTTTTTCTTTTTACAAGATATTGCTAGATAAAAACGATAAAAATATTTATGAGTTTATTATTTGGACTCTGTAAACAAACAGTAAATTGGGAGACCCTCCTATGACACTTCCAGCTTTTAAAATGTGGGTACCATGAATGAGGGAAAACCTTGTGGTTAGCATGTTCTCGGAAAATCACCTTCCTGCACAACTGTTGTCTTAAAATAACTACTGCCTCCACATCGTACTGAACTCATTGCTTGTAGTGATACAGGTTTTTTCCTTACATAATAAGAAGCTTTGAGGATAGAATGGGAGGATATGAGTATTGACAATCCGGTATTGAGTTGGAGCACAATAGCAATCGCCCTCTGAAGGACCAGGCTCATTCATTCCTTCCATACAAATATTGGGTTTTTTCCTTAACGTACCTTCCTATTAAATTCTCCTGTAGCTGGCATCAGCAGGATACAAGCACCAAAAGTACGAAGGAAGAAGGAGAAATGAAAATATTCTTCAATAATCTGAAAAACATGAAATTTTACGTCGTGTCATTAACATTAATGTTACAATATATAATTACTTGAATGGCGGTATTTAACGTTGAAATCGTATTAAATCCTCGTGTTTATCGTCAAGATTCAGATGTATCCATTTATAAAAGAATAGAACTATTATAACTCAATTATACTCTGAAATACAATTATTACTTCGACATACATATATAAAAATGAACAAATACCTGTGTAGATCAATGCATATATTAAATGCCTTTGAATAAATAAAGAATATAATGA
Organism: Troilus luridus; assembly: GCA_964056705.1. Taxonomy (NCBI): domain Eukaryota; kingdom Metazoa; phylum Arthropoda; class Insecta; order Hemiptera; family Pentatomidae; genus Troilus; species Troilus luridus. Next base: position 192,888,747 of record OZ057412.1, on the reverse strand, counting down.
TTATATGTTAATTCATTTATATCTACATTCCCGGTTAATAAGTGATTTTCTCCAAAATGAGATTCTTGTACTTAAGTTAGCGGAATCGAGTTATTTTCGTTGTGAATAAGGGGCTAAGTCAGGCATTGGCTTGAACGGGGCAGTAGATGAATAGATGTGTGAGTTTGTTGGCATTAATTTATATTCGAGTGGATGTAAGTTAGTTTAATGATATTGTATTTCTGTATTTTTTTATGAGCTAAATATATTGTACTGCAGATCATATACCAAGTAATATAAAAACATCTAAAATACACGAAAATATGAATAAATCAGAAAGTAAATGTGGAAAATTGGTTAATGAAATATGATTATTAAAAATACTACATTAAAAGAGTATGCGTTTAGGGTTTCCTGAAAACAATTTCACTTAATGAAATCCTTCTTTGAAAAACATGTCTTATAACTTGCTTATTTTGTTTATTTCATGTCTACCATAAACAAACAATAGTACAGAACATGTTGATCTATACAAGAATTATTTGTTGACAGGTTGCAAATTGACCTGTCATCAAATTATAATCTGAATTAAACAAAGATAATTTTGTACTATTAACTCTCAATTTTGTAAAAGTTGAAAGTCTCAGCAATGATGCCAGAAAACTGAAATGGATGTGGGCTGGACACCTAGCCAGAGTCAAGGACGAGAGATGGTCGAAAAGCAGCGCCGGACTCCGATCGGCCAAACGAGAAGCAGGGGAAGGCAGTACATGAGGTGGAGTGATGAAATTACCCGAAAAGTGGGAACCAACTGGATGAAAGTATCCAGGGACAGAGGCTGTTGGTTCAAAATATTTTGTCTGCCTAATGTATTTTATTATGTAGCTATTAAAAACAAAAAAGATTACCGCGAACAGACAGACAGACAGACGGCTAAGGACTTTGTTTTATAATATGTATAGATAGATAAATAAGAGATATTAGTCAGCGTCTTCGATGAAACCTCCCAGGAGGCTATACTTTTTCCAACATTCCGACATTTATCGTTCTATTCCAACCCATTTACACAAAACCTCCACAAATTATATACCTAAACCTTCCTGGTGAATCACTCTATCTATTGGTGAAAACCGCATGAAAATCCGGGCAGTAGTTGTGTTTACCGCGAACAAACGCGGCTGAGTACTTTGTTTTATAATATCTACAGATGTTATTTATTTTATTTTATTTTATTGTTACTATTCGGTTTCTATTCTGTAAAATTATATTTTGGACCTGAACTCCATTTTACATCCCAATGGAGAGGCTTTTGTCATAAACATATGATGTCAATAATGCTTTATTATTATTAATAATTTTCTAATATTAAAATATTGTAAGATTGTAACACTTTTAAAATATTAAAATATATTAGGGGTTCCTCCTGTCAGCCTAACGGCGCCCCCCCCCCCGTTAGGCATTATACGTATAACCCCCGTGTTAGACATTATACGACTGCTCATTTAATTGTATTAATGCCTCCACAGAGTTTTAACACAAATGCCCGATATTATTCTAGAAAAGTATGAGTATCCTCATTGTATGTTTTTGAGATATTGAGTATTTTACTATAAATAAAAAATGAAATTTTTTTTTTAATGGTTTATTTTGTAGATAACAAATAGATTTTATAAGAAAAATGTCTTAATCTTATTTATCTGTATTGTCGTTATGGAATATGGGAATAAGTTTTAGTATGGGAGTGGGTTTTACTTTTTTAATTTGATGCTTCCCATTTAAATTGAAAACAAGTTTTGTATGACGGCTTAAATATGTCAAGATCAGTTGCTTTCTGATTTGCTGCTTTTGAGAAATATTTGTTGCTTAATTAATTGAGCTAAACAAAGGTCTAAGCACGTCAGTAGTTCATCGAACCGTTGCTAGGCAACACCGATAAAATGTTACTTCAATATATACCATTTTTATGTAATAAAGAGACATATATATAATATGTCTTATGATTACCTAAAATTTATGGATCCAAACATTGAAAGTAGTTAACTTGGTGCCAGACTGACAGTTCTAAATGTTTACTGCCAACAGTTTGGTCTGGAAGAAGTGCATTTTGAACGGCTGATGCCAAGACATCCTGAAGCCAATATCGGAAGGCTGTGTGTACTGCCTCTGTTTGCTGGAGCCTCATCAGGCTGCTAGGGCCTATAGATTGAGGTCCAGTCTGACCTCTGCATTATCATCTCAATCATCCTCATCAGGCCACGCTTCATAACAGGTTCATTAAAAACCTTTATGTAAACTGTATAAATAAAATTATAAAACACATCTGATGTATCTCTGTGTGCGATATATTAAGGGATCTAACGGATTTGGGTTTTGGCAGTATTCCTTAGGCGGTTTCTAAGCAAAGTTTGTATTATCGGTATCCAGACTTATAAAAAATAAAATTTAGAAGAGAAAGCCAGGCATAAACGAGGGAATGATTTAAATTATAGGAACTTGGGTATGAGTGAAAACAGTAATGATGGGAGATGATGTAAATAAAAACAGAGAGAATGATTTACCTAACTATCTTATTCGGCCCAACAACCTAGTGATGAGTTCTGGCCTTCACCAGCAACTTCCGCCAACCTGCCAATCAGAGAATGATCAGTGAGTATTATCTAATAAGTAATAAAGAATGTCTAATAATCTAATAAGTTAATAATCTAACAATGTTATATAAGAGATAAACAAAACAACATACAGAGATATAATTAGATATATTAATTGTATAAATACATTTTATGAGTGTTTTAAAAAACTTATTTCAACTAAAAGAAAAAAAACCTGGACCACTAAAACCCGTGGACAGGTCCAGACCCCAGGGTTCAGTACATGGTAGAGACTATACTTTTTCATGGACAACGGTTCTGCAAGGGGGTAAGTTGTCCTTACATTATTTTTTTTTTAATATTAAGACTACAAGAATTACAATTCCGCTTATATTTTGACTATCAATCAATCTATATTAACTAGTTTCATTGTGATTTATAAGAGGATTGTTAATACTTTCGTAAGTCAGTCGAATTATTCAAGAAAAAAAAAACTGTACCACTACAACCCGTGAACGGGTCTGGAATTCAGTACATGGTAGAGACTGTACTGTTTCATGGTCAACGGTTCTGCAAGGAGGTGACTTGTGCTAGGTCACGCTCAACCATCAGATTTTCCACCTGATTTCAGGGTACTCTATTTTATAATATTTTATTGAGGCTGGGTGAGCCCCAGGAGAGTCCTAGATCCTATATGATCCGTCTCCGGGAGCAAACAGACTAAATAAAAGTCTTGCCAGCAGCGGGATTTGACCAGGATTTATAGCATGGCAACTCAATGCTCTACCACTGAGCACTCCGCTCCTTATTTCCACTGCTGAATTATTTTTTTCTATGCGATATCATATGGTTGTGTATGAGCTTCTAGGCTTTCATCACATTACTGCTCCATAGGACCGAGTTGAGCATACCAATTGCTTAGCCGGTTGTTTTTATCTTCTGTTTTATCTCTTTTTCATTTCATTATAAAGCACAAATATTTAAAATTATCCACTCTTTTTGTTATATTTCCTTCAAAAACGAGATCCTCCTGATCACAAATGGTAATGTATTCAGTTTTGCTGAAGTATAATGCCCAGGCCGAAATCAGAGAGCGAATCCAAACTCAACAAAACGTCCTCTTCTTCATTCTCTTCTCTTGGATTTGTCTGACCAAGGTATGATAGCTCAGGTGGCAGAGCACCACGACGGAAACGTGGGAGGCCCGTGTTCGAATCCCGGCCCTGGACATATCTTTTCTCTTCAAAATAAAAATATTTAAAAATTATAACAATTAATAAAAAATAAAATAAAATACATTTTATATATATAATTATATATATAGATTGCTGTCAAAACAATATCTACAACTTTTTTATGAAATTGAGTTAGTAACAGTAACGCATTCTACAGGCTGAATTACAAACTAAGGAAGGCACGTATTAAGGTAAGCAACATGGCAGAGTATGATTTTTTGATACTTCTCTTCAATAGTTCTGAAAAAAATTGATATGTCTAACGTCGTCGCGTTTTTTTTTTTCTCTCCTGTAAAATCGCTCAAAGTACATGGGCGGTACTGTGACAGCGACGATATGAATTTTGTTAAATCGTAAAATAAATAATTATTTTCTGTTTATTTTTAATATTACTTAGAAAACTTGTAAAGTGTGCTTCTGGCAAAGTTTTCTAACATATCTTTTGTATGCAGGGATGGTCACTATGTGTTTTCAGTTAGTGGAAACTGAAGGATAAACTAAGCTTGACTGCATAAACATAAATCTAAGAATGTAATTGAGGATAAGGAGAATAATGGAAAGGAGAATTAGAAGAAAAAAGGCACAAAGAGCGAAATCAAAAATTAACCCTTTAATTATCGAACTTACTGAAGAGAGCGAGACGTTTCGGAGATTGCTCCGGTGGCTTCACATTGTCCTTCCACAATGGCCGATCCTCGTTATCTTGCCCCGATTTTACGCCCTCTTTTGTCAAACAGCTCAACTATTGTTAGCTCCTCTTCCACGGAATTATTAACAGTAACCTACATTTTTTTTATCCATCTTTTCCCTTTAATAATCTTCTTCTTCCTTTTTTTTCCTCCTCGTTTCTTCCTTTGTGAGGGCCACTCATTTAAGGACACTCGGGCAACTCCATCTTCATCGACCGGGCGGAAGTCATCGCTCGATCCTCACGATGAGAGTTATGGTGTCGAACTAATTGTGCTATTGATGTGAAATTAGTATATTTTTGGAAGTAACTAAGTAATCAGCTTTCAGTTTAAGAATCTTTCTTACTTCCTAATTTCCTTCCCATGTTAAGATAATACGTAGTTGTTTGTTGATTATTCTTTTAACGACACTTCATGCTGCTATGGCTAATCGGGTACAAAATTTTGCATATCCAGTTTTAAATAGGATAGGAATCTGTACCAGGTACGTTACATCGTAGAAAGTACCCAAATTTTTCGTGCCTACAGAAGGATTATCAGGTTGTTATGCTAAACACTATGACACAGGAAACCTCAATATATAATATTAATATTTTTGTTTCGAAGAGAAAAGATTTGTCCTGGCCGGGATTCGAACCCGGGTCGTCTGCTTCTCTAGTGAAGTGCTCCAAACAACTGAGCTACCAGGCCTCGTATTCAATCAGGATGATCTTTTTTAGTATTCCGGTTTTATGGATTAGGATTTGAGTGGTGATTCGTTAACGGCGATTTGTATACAACAATTTCTATTATCTAAAGTGCTTCTAATAAATTTATCGGAGTAACGAACTAATTCCTAAATGTAAAATAGCACCGTGCTGACTGGTCTGAGAGTTAGACCGAGGCGTTGATGGGAGTATTGCGATTGGGTAGTGGGTAGATTGGGTAGTGGTCCTCGGGTGGAAGTAAGCAGACATTGGTGGTATCGGCGTTGTGCTTTCGGGTTCGCTAAACATTATTATTACTGTTGTATTTGATTGTTATTTTTGCCAATGTATTGCGTAACAACCAAAAAATTTAATGCTCATGATTTATTTATAAATAATAATAATACTCATAATCTAATTCTCTATCGTGAAATCCTAAGATATTTTTGTGCAAACCAAAAGTATGACGAATATTCCAATAATTTCACTTAAAAAAAAATTATAAGGACTTATTTTATTTAGAAGAAAGAAATCAGGAAAATTCGAATTAAAAATTAAATTTTTCTTTCTAATTTTAATATAATTTCATTCTGTCTCTCTTGAAATTGTTTTATCTTTTTTTTTTCTCTCTCCTTCTCTCCTCTTTCTTTCCCTCTCTGATTCCATTATTAAATATTTTTTTGTTTTTAACTTATTTATAAAGAAATAAAAGATAGAGTTCGGAAGATTAGAGTTCCTGATTCGAGCTCCTGAATCATAATCCAATATTCCTTCCTAAAGAATAATTTTCGAAAAAAAAATACCAGAAATTATTACAGAGGTTTTTTTTTTTATTGAGTTTTTCCAAGGGGTTTATCCAAGCAAATTTTATGACAATTCATTACAGAGCAAGTTCATCGTTGAGACCGTATTCTGCCTCGTCTTCCAGTCCAGGACATTTCTTCTTACTTCTTCAGGGCACCAGATCTTAATATAGGATCATATTAGGGATACGCTTACCTTATCCTGTTTAGGTCCGTGAACAGCTGTTATCACTTGATGAATATATTAGCTATTGTTATATTATATGATCTATGATCATAATCATAATATTCCCGTTAACTTCTGAGATATCTTTAGAAAATAAATATGATATTATTGAAGACTGATTCTACTCCATAATTAATTTTCCTTCTTATTTTACTTTAGATATTTATGTCATGATTTTAACTGCTACATATTTTAATATTTTTTTCCGTCATAATTGGAATGTTAATCTTTTACTAGAATTTTTTTAATTTTATTGGATTGATTTTTTGGAAATAATCTATTGTATATTGATTGAACTCCTCTTTTAAAAAAAAATGGGAGTGGATTATCTCAGTGTGTAGAATGCTGATTTGTTATGCTGAAGTTCCCGGGATCAAATCTATCATTATGTTATCCGTTAACAGCAATTGAAGAACCCTATGGGATCTAGAGACTATCCTGAGGCTCACCAAGCCTCTGTGAAGTGGCTACCCAATACTGGGGAAAACATGGCTGTTGAGCGTGATCAACTCTCTGGATAGCCGATGTCCAATAAAATGTACAGTCTCTAGCATCTATTAAACCCATGAACCCTGCATGGGTATTAGTAGTACAGGCTTTTAGGTTGTGATTCATAAACTTTTAAGATTTTTTTAAAGTTCAGCAGACCATTTAAGTTTGTTTTTTTATCAATAGACGAATATTCTTTAAGACAATATATTCCCAAATATTCTATAAAAAAAACCGAAAAGTTTTGATCTTCACCTTTTTAAAGATTTTATTGCTCTAGAAATGGTGAATAAAATTACCATAGAGGATAAAGTTGACCAGGTGGACTGCAAAAAAAAAATAATTAATTGCTCAATAGTGATCTACTATTTATTATAAGAAGAGAAGACAATGTTCTGGGTGGAAGTTAAATGATAATTGAATAAAGAAACTATAGTCATGTTTACTTTAATATAGTCATGTTTTGAGTTACATCATATTTGAACTTGAAGTTTTAATGGAATAATGACAAAAGTTGAAATAAAATAGTTACAAGCTTTTAAAAAAAAAATCGTTTAATAAAATACTTTCGATATAATCAATACAGAAGGAATTCTTTGCTTGATCAATTCCATAATTTTTATTTTTTAACTCATATGTAACTTTCAAGTAACTCTGTTAAAAAATAATGTTTTTTTCAGTTATGTTATTGCTTTCTTTAGGAAGTAAATTATAAGGTCAACTATTAAAAGGTAGACAGTTCTCTACTTAATTATTATGGCTAAAAACTTAACGTTAACCGATCTATATTTAGTAATGTTTTTATTCAATATTTCCTGACTCACATATTCTTATTGTTTTTAAAAAAGGCAGTGAGAGTTTATCCGTTTAAATAATTCTGATATAATTGATATTAATGAACCCTTCCTAAACACCGGATATTTAGAAATACCAAATTATCGAACACCTGGCGGCCACAGATAATCGATACAAGAACGATCAAATCATCTTTGGATTTCAAATAACTCTATTGTAAAATGAATTTTTTGAGTTTAACATTGTTCTTTTGAAGAAGGGATTTACAAGGTCAACTATTAATTATTGAAGATTTATTAGAAACCAGTGTTGACAAAAGATATCCTTTCTGAAGATTCTGTACTTAAGTATTATGCCAACAAATTTAACGTGTACAGCTGTAGATTTAGTTTTTATGTTTTAATCAATATTTTCTGACTATTCTTAATCTTATTTTTTTTTAAATAGGTGGAGAGAGAGTTTTATCCGTCCTAAAAATTCTGATATAATTGATATAAATGACCCCTTCTAAATACCGGATATTTAAAAATACATAATTATCAATTATACACCTGGCTGTCATATATAACCGATACTAGACATCGAGACCGGAGCGATAGAGCCACGGAGCCCGACACAGCGACAACAATGCCAAGTATGCGGACTCGACTTCGAGATAATAACAGTGAGGGATGACCAGCTGCCTTTTGGCTCCATTAACTGCCTTCTTGAGGCCAGTTTAATTTCGGCAATTATCTCTCACTATTATCCTCCCTCGGGCTTTTACATCTGCTCTCTCCGGATAATTGTCCACTTCTCAAATATTTTATCATATCTCAACCTGTCCCTGATCTTCTGGCTTAGAATATTCAAAAAATAAGTAAATATTTACATATAAAAACATAATTTATTATCAGTTTATTTTATTTTAGGAGCAGGACATCTGAGTATGCATTGCATTGATCTGCTGTACTGAAGATGCTGGGTTTGAATCCTGCTGTGATTCAATGGCCTATTTAATATCCATAAACCGACCTCAGAGATCTGCAGATCAAAAAGCTTCTATAAATTGACATTTAATATGGGAGAAAGCTGGTGGTTTAGCGAGATCTCTGACACATCATCTCTCAACACAACATATGTCGTATAAATAGTACATTCTCGATCTTGTACTGAACGCAAGACCCATCATGGTTTGTTGTGGCACATATTTTAATTATCGATTAGTTTCCAAGAAGTTAAAAGGCCAGAATCTCCCCACCCTACGAATTCATGAGCTTTCTAGAGGGTCTATAGGGTTTCCAGATCCTACAGAGGTGATTCACAATCAATCATACAATACCCGATTGCTCATAATTCAAGTCTTTAAGAGGCATTATCACAAATGATAACCATACTAGGGCATTTCTGCCTGCAAGAATTACTGTGGAAAATAGATATTATTATCATCTGCATAACACCTTGAGGTCATATCCAGCAAATAAAAAATAGTTCTATATAAGGCAGTAATCGGACCAGGACCACAGAGGAAGACGGTTTACGGTGGATCGATGACGTAGAGCAAGATTTGGGAAAAATGAGAGTGCGAAGGTCAAAAGAGAATGTGACGGACCGAGAGGTGTGAAGGAGGCTCGTCATGGAGGGTCTAGGTTCTGCGAGGGCTGTTTCTTCGAGCAGTTAGTTAATAGTACTAATTTATTTCGATTTATTTATACTGATTTGGTTTTATTATTTAAAAAAAATGTATTTATTAAAATTGACAACTGGATACAGAATACATCAAGTAAATATAATAAAAGATAAATAATGTCTAGAGACAAAGGCAAGAAGAGAAACTGCCCATTGGTAGTATTCAAATAAAAAGTTGAACTTAATAGGTCACCAGGCCATCTTCTTTTCAGACGCCTCGGAGGATTATCAGGAATTGAAGAGGTTGCGAGGTTTGAAACTAGTGAGTTTGAATGTAGATGAAGTTTGTCATGAAAGGATTGATATCGAATTCGGGCCAAATCAGCAACAAACGGGACATTAAGGTCATTATGGATTACTTTGTTCGTAACAAAGTAAGGAGCATTGAGGATTTTATGAAGGATTATGGATTGTAAGAATTGAAAACGAGAGGAATTCCATGGCTTAGTGGAGCCCAAAAGCTCTATTCCGTAAGTCCTGATGGGTCTAACGATTGTCATGTATATGAGAGTCTTTTGTAATTAATTGGGAGCTTAGAGCGTTTGTCAAGTAAATGTTGAAGTAGCCTGAAACGGCGAGCTGTTTTTTGTCGTTTCAGTCTAGTATGAGGATCCCAAGTTAAGCGTTTGTCAAGGTGCAGTTCTAGGTACCGGATCTGTTCTACACGAATCAATGGGATGTTATTAAATGATACGGGAAGACAGGGATTCGTTGGTTTACGTCGTAGGGTAAAGGAGGTTTTATTAATTATTGTATTTACAAGTAAATTAAGAAATGTTTTGAAGAAATAACCGTAAATTATGTAAAACTCATTGTATATATAACATAGATAAATTTGAAAAGAAAAGATATGTCCAGGACCGGGACTTGAACCCGAGTCTTCCAGATCTGGAAAACCCGGGTTCGAGTCTCGGTCCTAGAAATATCTTTTCTTTTCACATAAAAATATTTAAAAATTAATAACAAATAAAATAAAATAAATTATAAAATAGTTAAGCTTCTTGTATATGTTTCTCCTCCAAAAAATATTTCGATCTACGGTTATTAATGGCAATAAAAAAACAAAACGATTACTGGGATGCAAACATGAAATCTTTCCGTCATCAATTGATCTCAATTGACATTGCTGCTTTGTCAATTATCTTGATGGCAACTCCCTATGGTCAATATACAAGAGATGACAAGAGATGCTGATTACTAAAATAGAACTGATCTTATAATGGAACCATCTGTTGCCTTCCCACGCAAAGCATTAATTATATTTCTACAGCTGTACTGCACAAACATTGTCCTAATTAATCGGCAATGGGCCCATATAAACACTTAATTAACAATAAGCACGGTATTGGGATGCTCACGAAGCTATTTAGCATGCTTTGCTACTACAATCATTATGGGCTATCCAGTGTAAGTGCTACAGTGTTATAGTATTATTATAATAGTGTTATAGTGTTATATACTGTTATTTTATTTTTTTTTAAACAGTAGACAAGGACATGTGAAGGTACTACTAAACTCTAAGGTCCGATTTCGAAACCTGCAGTGTTGGATAAATTAAATTATTAATTCTGATAAAAGCTTTGAATTGCTCCTGAGGGACATGGAGTCCCCCATGTGGCCCACCCAGTATATTTATTTATCTAATAAATAAATAATAAAATTATAAAAAATAAATAAAATTATCTAATAAATAAATTAGATCTAATAAAATTATCTCTAATAAATTATATCCAATAAAATTATCTCTAATAAATTATATCTAATAAAAGTATCTTATAAATAAATTAAATTATAGTTATTTATCTAATAAATAAATAAAATAAAATGGGTACTCTTAATTACGGAGGAATTAGTGGTTGGACGAAATTTTGGCCGAACTTCCTCGTTGTACAGCTTAGAAAGAGAAACAGTCCCAACAATGTACTGAGCCTATAATTATTTCTTTGAGAGCAGGGAAGTGATTGTCCGAGATCACGCTCAAGAGCCAGGTTTCCCTAATTTTAGCTACACACTAGAGATGAGAAGTACATGAACGAACTAGTTCGTTGAACTAGATCCGGAAAATGAACTATAAAGAGCGCTCTCTGTTTTGGTGAACTATAGTTCTTTTTAGTTCACACCACTCATCAGCAACCACACTCGGACATAGGACTGTCGCACAGTGGAAGGAATCAACGCATTTGTTGGACATTGGACCAATTCTCTAATAACTAAATTTGTCCTTTATTTTGATCTTAAATTATACTTTATACTTCTTCTCAACAAAATCCATAGATAAATTAATCGTGAAATTAAATCTTATATAAAAAATTCTGAATTGAAATATACATTTTTCTAAAAACACATATTTTTAAAGCAATCATCTGTTTGAGATAATGCATTAAATTAATCGTGCACCTACTGGGAAAAAACTCATCCATAATAAGATATTTTAGGCAAATAAAACTTGGGATTATTTCAAACGTTTGGGAATTTTCGGTGAAAATTGGGGGATAAAACTAAAATAATCAATTGCGAAAATCGCTCAAAATCGCCCAAAAAACTACCTTCACAGTAAATAACTAGATTTTTTTTTTCCATTAGTCGGATTCTGCTACTAGGTGCTATTTTCCGAGAAAATGATTTTTTATTTTTCTTTTAGTTTCCGGGCCTTGAGAATTAATTTAAAATAATTTCTGTTGATATTGGCGTCTACTTTACGCAAGTTTTCTTTTGTTTACCAATGTTTGTTTACATTCATTTATCCGAATAATCCTTATCTGACATAAAAGTATTAACAATGAAACTTTTTGTGTGTGGTATTTGAACGACATATGTGTAATGGTGCACATAGGTGCAATAGTCCCTACAACGAATCGTCCAATTTTTATTTTATTTTTTTTTTAATTTTTATTTCGTTATTTAAATAAAACATTTTTATATAGGCACCTACATTTATTATAATTTTGATGTATCAATTATACCTAGTATATTAACTAACAAAAGTAATTATCAATTATTATATTAATTTTGTTTAATAATTAAACTATTTCGTTTGTTACTTTTTCTTTTTATAACTTTATTTAATACCTATGTATCTGTCTTTTTATAGAATACTGTATTGTATCCATTCTAGTAGTATATAGGTACAATGTTAGATAATAAATTATCTAACATCGAAATATCAAATCTAGAATTTTTACACGTTTACCCTAAAATGTTTGATCCTGGTTATCATATAATTAAATAGTCCCTTCAAAAAGCTTTAAAACCGTACCAATAGCCTTATTCTAGGAGAACCAGAAGCGGAGGTATTAACGAATGTCCAGTCCTCCCTAACACTCGTTCCACTGTGCGTCGGCGTCTGACCCACGATCGAAAGACCTCTCAGTTCCTCTATCTGCCATTGTGGGATTTGAACCTGGGGCCTTCGGAACGGTGACATTATAAAGTGGATCCGATAATTATGGAGGAAACTAGTGGTTGAGCTTGATTTTTTCTGCATCCGAATCTCTTTCTGATGACTTTACCTTAGAAAGAGTATAATTATTATTTGTTAGTTCTTTATTTTTTTCCTGACGGCTTATATTTTATATCTGACGCATTGGGCCCAGACAATTGCCAGAAACGGATTGAGGAGGACAAGGTCCATAGAAGGATCTTGAAAGAAGAAGGAAAAGAAGCTGCGGTGAACCAGAAGCTAATCAAAATTTTGTACTGAGGGAAGCACTATCGTGCTATTCGTATTGTCTTTGGCTTTAAGGCTTTATTGACAATATTAGTAACTTATCCACTTCGAAAATGACACGATTTCACTTTCCCTAATACGATTTATTTCGGTTTGATGAAATTCCATTTGAAAACTCAAAAACTTATCAAAAATATTCCAGTGGATCTTATTATTTATTTTATTTTTATTGATCTGAACCCGGAATCATTTGCATATCAACTCAGCTAATAAAAAGTAAAACGTATATACATTATAACTCTGTCATGAATGGAACTGTCTCATTGATGGAATCTGTAACCACAAATCACAATTCATTAATGAAAAGTTGAAGGTGACTCTTGCACACCTGAGGACAGGTAAGGGATATGCCAGTAGCGTGGGCTGTGGTTCGGTCACCATGGAAACACAATGGACCACCCATAATACGCGTAGGCAACTCATCTGCTCGGTCATTGTGCTATATCAGTGTGTATAAATGAATAAATATATATTTATATATTATCTGTACCACAAGAGTTCATGAAGTTTATTTGGTAGAGTACATTGTAGAGAACGTATTATTTCTAATCCAACGGTTGTGGAGAGAAGTGATTAAGCCCAGATCACAGTCCATCATCATAATTTTCCTAGGGGCATCTTCGGTTATTAGCAGATAAAATAATTTATCTGGTCAAAGTGTAAAGGTGCTAATATTTTTAGAAGTGGTATAAGCCCATTTTTTTCATATCCAGATATTTAAGTGTTTGCTTTTTAATTAATTTTAAAAAATGGGTAAACATAAGTTTCTAACACTTAGAACATTTCAAACAGTGATGTTTCTAACACTATGCACACTTTAAATTTTATTATGAAAATATAATCATTAAAAATATTTAAAATACTAAACGCCTTTTTTTTTTTTTTTTGATCCAGATGGACTATAATTATTATCCATCAATTATGGTATTGTCCAAATACAACATAAATAGCATGGTTTAAAAAATAACTGCTCAAATTTTAAGGATTTTAAATTGTTGATAAGATATGAAAATAGGATATATCGTTGAAAAAAAAATTAAGGCTCATTGAAACTAAAAAAAAAATTAAGACTTTAAATTTAATTGAAGTCTGTTATCAGCTGGAATTGGATGTTAATAACATTAGATATGAGATTTTATTCAAAAATTATGTAATTTCTTTCAAAATAATAGAAATGTTAATGTCCTCAAAGTGATAATAGTCTCGAAATGAGTAGTACTAGGCTGTCAAGCCTAAAAAAATACAGATTATGTTTGTATACAGATTTACAGCGGAGTATCGATTATCCGAACTAAAGTTGCCAAGGGGGTATGGATAATCGAATTTTACTAAAAAATTTAAAAAAATTAATATTCTAATTAGTCTTAAAATGAAAGAACGACTCGATATCTGTTTGTTGACGTGCTGAAATTTTAAAACAAAAAGTGATGTACACCTCACAAAAAATGATTTAAAACTGAAGATGAGCAACCATTATCAAACAAATGAATAGGAAGGGATTCAGAGAAACAATTGACATTAAGTAATTAGGTTTACAGCTCTTAGTAAAAAAATTGTATTGAAGTCTAAGTTCATTTTTAGACAGTTTCTGAGAAATGATTAGGACGTTCATGGTAAAAGCATTTTATTTTTTGTAAAATTTTATTTAACCTAACAATAATTTTAACAATACAAATAAGTAACTGGATGATCTAATCAATTTAACTGAAATTACATATTTAAAAAAACAAAAAAAAAACAGTCCCGTTAATTAAACGTTCCCATAATTGACTTTCGGATAATCGACGCTCCACCACAATGTTTTAAAAAAAATTAAATGAGTCCATTGGATGAGGAATTATGCATCTTTAATTTTTCAAGTTAAGGAAAGGTAGTTCATAGATCTAACTTGACTATTCGTTTGTTTTGTTACTTTAATGGCATTGTTAACATTAATAGTCCTGAAAAAAAAAGTGTTTGTGTCAGCTCCGACGCACGACTGGAGTTTACTCCTTAAGAAATACTATTGTGTAGATTATGTAAAAATTGGGTAAATGAAAGCATCTTAAAAAATAATCAAAGCATATATAAATATTTATTCATAATATTTACATCATTCCAATCAAATATATATCATCAACTATTTCACATAGTAATAATTGTCAATATTTTTATATAAATCATTCTTGGGAAGATTCGTTTGTTCTACCATGATCATTTAACATGGTTTTGAACAGTATTGAGTACGTTAATAGTATTATCATCATTATTAAATACTGTGGCAATAAGTTTGTGGTAACTAAAATACAATACGTGTACGTCAGAAGTTACATGGATTATGCTGCCAGAAATAAAGTCTAAACATAACCCTAAATTAAGTTCATTTTTCAGGAATTGAACTAAGTGTAAACTTTCATCTTTACTTAGTGAAATTTTTTTTTTTTTTTAAATTTATTTATTGATATTTACAACTGTATAATAAAAATACATCTAGTAAATGGGCTAAGCGATACATAATGACATGTGAAAATGACAAGTAGAGAAACTACCCGCTGGTAGTACTCAAATCACAAGTTCAACTAGGAAGTCACGGGGCCATCTTCTTTTCAGACGCCTCAGAGGATTATCGGGAATTGAAGAGGATGCTAGCTTTAAAACCAGAGGGTTCAAGTGGAAATGAAGTTTGTTATGAAAGGATAGATAGCGGGTTCGGGCCAAATCAGCAACAAATGGGACCTTAAGGTCGTTATGGATGATTTTATTCTTAACAAAATAAGGAGCATTAAGGATTTTACGAAGGATTTTGGATTGTAGGGATTGGATACGAGAGGAATTCGATGGCTATTAGTGAAAATTAAATTTACTTTTCACTATTAAAATTTTACTTAGTGACGTTAAGTAAATAAACAAATATCCACTGTGTCTTTATCTTTGAAAAAAGCAACGATAAAAAATTATTTCTGTTATACACATTCATAACCTCGAAGTGAGAGGTGCGCAAAGGAACGTAACGTCTCTCAATATATTTATATTTTACAGTAAAATTTATCTACTAAACTTCCTCCTGACCATTTAACACATGGAGAATAAAGCAATAGAATACACTGTTCCCATAGATACCACACGTATCTCTTCCCGATTAGTCCCGGAATTTAACGTTTAGTTTCTATCTATTATGTAAAACAAATAATACAATATTGTTACGATCAGAGGGGCAGAGGGGCCGGCTGAAGGGATTAAGATAAGCCGGAAGCGATCAAAGGTAGACTAGACTCATCGGGATTTGCGTGGAATGTTCTAGGTGTCCCCACCCCAATCTCTCTTGCCTATATAAAAAGGCCAGCTGTTTGGGCGAGCCAGTCAGTAATAAGCAGTCGTTAACTAGTGACAGTGAGTTAGTATCAGTTTGTAGTTACTGAGTAGTGCTGTGATAATACTGTTGTGATAGTCCGTGTGAGGAATAGTGACAGTGATAATTCGTGGCCGTGTAATAAGTGTAATAAACTGTGTGTCAGTTAGCCATATTTGGAGAGTCTTAGGCTCGGTGTACTTTAATTAGCGAACTGTAAGTGTTAATTTGTAGTTGTTAACTATAGTGTAATATTATTGTATTTGTACTAATTTAGGTAAATAGTTTAGTTATTTAGTATTAGCAATATCTTATATTGTTTGTATATTATCTTAGAAATTAGATAACAGTTAGTAGAATATTGTTATTGTAAATTGATATTAGTTTAATAATTTAATTGTTTTTAGTAATTTCCTTGTAATCTTTTTAATTTGTTAATAAATTTTAGTATCTTGAATTAAGTAATAGTTTAGTCCATTTTACACCCAGTAGCCCGTAACAATATTATCGAGAAAGGATCGTAACGAACCACATTTAGCTAAAATTCCATTTTACTTATACAATTTTCATACAGCGGGCTAAATATGAAAATCGTTTCTTAAGGAGTAATCTCCAAAAAGAAAACTTAAATACTAATCCTGTTAGATACGGCTACTTTACATTGGAATTAATACCGATTTTCTTTCACCAGCTGAAAAATAGGTAAGTAAAGAAAGCTTAAAAAGGTTCTGGTAGTTAATATAAACGTGTAGATTAGCAAATTAATTAGCTAAATCGCTGTATTAGGCAGAGCATTAACGCCGTTCTCGGCAGTAGGTCACTGATTTGGAATGAGCCTTAGGCTTTAGTTAAAGTGTATTTTAAACGCTCTATTATAATACCATAATTCTCACTTAAGAAGATGTTAAACAGGAGCGAAGAAAAGGCAGAAGCTTAACTGATCTTCTCTGTGATCAAGAAATAATAAGGCTAAATAATATTTATACTGATTAATTTATTTATAGTAGTATTAATAATAACACAGTATTTATAATAACAATAATATTAGCAAGGCTTGGTTACGATGTCATTTAACACTGTTTAATATAATGTTAATATATAATCCCTGAAATCCAAATCAAAAACCTGTACCATTCCCATAAATATAATCGGTACATGGTAGAGACTACTTTAAAGAATAAATGTTGTGCAGGGAGGTGATTTCTTCGAGATTACGCTTAACCCTTAGGTTTTCCCCCAATTAAAGTAAATCGCTTATGGAGGATGGATGATCCCTGTACATGGCTTTAAAAATATCAAATCATTTATTTGCCTCAGCCGGATATGAGCCCCATACCTTCAACACAGGAGCTCAGTGCACTACTGGTTTGGCTTATCCCTCTCTTATAAATTATCTATTATTAAAATAAACTACAATGAATTTAGGGATGGTCAGATTTGAGGTATTTGATAATACCTGGAAATTTAAAATACGGATGATTATAATAATTATTCGAGGATCCATGGTCCATTTTTGAACTTGATTAGTATCAAGCTGAATCTTCGTGAATAGCATCGTTTCGATGAGACGGCCAACAGTTTCCTGTGTGAAAATTCTCAATTGTGGTCGCTAACAGAGGTAGCAAGGATAAAATATGTCGATTTGATGATTCTCAAAAATTCATTATTAACTGGGTTGGTTTGTAGATTGTCCTACAAAATGTATGGTTTGATCAAAGAGTCCCCTCCTTCCAACGTGTATCGATAACGAGGTCATCAAAAATTATTACTAACCCGCTGTTCTTTTTTACTTCTTCTTTTTTGACTTCGTTATCGATACATATTGGATGGAGGGGACTCTTCGATCAAACCATACATTTTGTAGGACAAATATTTTATCAAATATTTTAGATAATTATCTTGAGATTTAACAAAAAAAAAACCAGTTAGTAATCAATTTTTGAGAATCATCAAATCGACATATTTTATCCTTGCTACCTCTGTTAGCTACCACAATAGAGAATTTTCGCAAATGAAATTGTTGGGCGTCTCATAGAAACGAAGCTATTCTAGAAGATTCAGCTTGATACTAATCAAGTGAAAAAATGGACCATGGATCCTGGAATAAATGTGTTTTTGTCTACAAGAATGTGAAAATCTGGATAGATGAAATTTAGAAAATATTTAAAGCTGTAAGTTTAAAACAAGGACAATAAAAAATATGTTAAAGTTTTTCAAGATCGCTCAGTATCACCAAATGTATCTTTTATTCTTTAGGTTGCTCTATAGAAATTTATGTGACATACGATTTTAATTAGTTGGTAAAAGCTCATCAACTAAATTAATATTAATGGGGAACTCAAAATGAGGCATATATTTATTGATTGAACGCAACTAGGAAAAAAAAAAAAATGAAGCCCTGAGTAAAAAAAATAAATATACATAGAAAATAACAAATCAATCAACGTAATACTTTGTAATATATAACTTTATTACTACAAAAAGGACGATAAAATATTAAAATTGAAACTAAAGTTTCAGTTAAATTTAACCAATTTATTTATCAAAAAGATGGAATTCATGATATTAATATCTTTTAAGATCTTCAAGGAATGTACAATATACAATTGAAGTAAAAGACTCACTCCTAATAGTAATGTATACATTAATCCATAGACATATGTAAACTACTTATTAAGAAGCGTAAGTATAGTCATAATAATGAAGTATAAATACAGCATATTACCAATAAAAAATGATAAGTAAGCTGCTTCCAGTAATGTATTATATCTAAGTATTGTATTATAACCACTGATTATGTATTGACCAAAACGGATACACATTTAGATGCTATTATACATCGAAATACGCCGTTTCCACTTTTTTTGTAAGTCATTTTGAATAATTCGACTGACTTACGACTGTAATAAGAATTCTCTATAAATCACAATGATACTAGTTAATGTAGATTGATGGATAATCAAAATATATATAACCCCTGTGAATAAGTGGTTAAGTCAAATAATGAGTTGATTGTATTAAGCGAATTTCTAATTCTTGTAGTCTTAATATTAAAAAAAAAATAATATAAGCAACAACTCCATTTCAAGCCAATGTCATCATGACCTTTTATTCTAGACACGATTCCGCTTCCCTGTACACGAGTTTCTTGAGAAGAACCTTATTTTAAACAAAATTCGACTTCACCACTTATTCAGCGGAGCTGCAAATATTACTCTTGAAAGCCAAAAATAAAAAAAAATCGCGATTACACGGCTGTAAAAAAGGAATAGATAGCCAAGGGTCTCCATAATTTTGAAAATTAATTATTCCTGAAATCGTTCGATAATACAATGTAAATATATGAGTCAGTAAACTCGAGCCGGGATATTTAAACCTTCAGAATCCATATTTAATTTATGAGATGGTTAAAATACATGTGATGGTTCGTTATCATAGATTTATGAGCCATTATGATTATTCATTATCCTTCCTTCCTACTTATTATAATTCCGTCATATCCTGTCTTATCGCCGATGCGGACTACGATATTGCGGTGGTCATAGCTCATCGGGAGCGGGGCAGCAATCACATTATCGAATTCCCAGCGCCACGGCGCCCAATGTTTCACGCCTTATCAGGCGTTATTTATTCAACGGATTAAAAGTTTATCACATAATAAAGTGAAACGTAATCCCTTGATAGGTCGGCACGAGAGCTCCGCTATTCCGTGCTGATATCTGTCGTCCGGGAGATGTCTGCGTGCTCGGTTTGACACGTCAAAGCCAGAAGCTGTTTTTAATTTTGTTTAACAATGTGTCACTCAACCATACTATAAAATCATAAACGAGTTTAATCAATTAAAAAAAAATGCACAACAACAACCCAAGAAGAATCTCGGGCTCAGTAAATGGTAGAGAATGTATTGTTTTTAAGCCAATGGTTGTGCAGGGAGGTAATTGTGTTATGCACTGTTGTTTTTTTCTTACTTAATAAAGGGTACCCACATTACAGAAACTTATTGAAATAACTGGTATGGTCACATCTGCTCTATATATCTGTCTCATTTTACATCTAATACCTCAGCAAAGCAGCTCAACGCTATACAGACTGAGTTACTCTCCTTCTTACATCTGCAGCACTGGTGAACAAGTGTTTAAGTCGAATTTTCTCCAGAGAGAGTTGACTTTATTGAAAGAGCGGAATCGTGACATTCTCCGAGATTTTGAGTTAAAATGGAATTGTAATATAAATAATGACTTATTTTCAAACTAATACCTGGCACGATTCCGCATCCTTAAGTAGAATAATTTAATTTTGAAGACGATTTGACCTAAACATGTATTCGCTGGTGTTGTAGATATAATCAATAACTTGTATAAATATATTTAATTATTTGCCATCGATAATTATTTAATGAAAGCATAAAATAAAAATAAAATTTGTCGTGAGTAAAACATTGTTCATTATCCCAAATCAAATTAAAATTTCCATGTTCCGAATTCAGTCTCATAAACCCTAGTAGTAGAATGAGAGTTGTATAGCTCACAAGAAAGTAATTTGGATTTTTAATCTATATAAATAAAAATGAATGACCAAATGTGTTGCTAAGTGCAAAACTCAAATACGACTGGACCAGCTCGGATATTTTTCACCTTATTTTTGTTAAGGCCCTTAGAAGGCTCTTATGGAAAAACAAAACGTAAAAATGACGAGGGAAATAATAAAAACAACAATTTTCTTTTTCCATGTAAATCACTCTGTTCCCAGCGGTATATCTATATAAATAAAAATGAATCGCCAAACGGCTTAATATTTTTCCTTATTTTTGTTAAGGACTAGGGAAATAATAAAAACAACACTTTTCTTGATATCTTAATAAAAATAACAGTTCAGTAAGCAGGTCTATTGTAGAACAATTACAAATTTTGTTTCATCAACACAATCAATTGAATACATTGTGTAAAACTGCACTGGATCTTACGCCATCTGCTAATCATAAATTTGTGATCAGAGCTGGTAAAACGTTCTGTAGGAGAACATGTGAGATGTTTCAATGGACCAACAATTGATGAAGTTGTCATTCAAATGGTTGGAGAAAATTCGGAAGCCCTTTGTTTTAGGGAAATAGGACAGAACAACGTCTGCCGGGACAGCTAATGTATTTTTGCTATAATTTTGATAACTTCATGGCCCCGCCATCTTCTAGCCTTAATCAGTAAAGAACTCAATCTGTGATTTGATGTGATTAATTTTTGTGGATTTCGAAATAAATGAATAGTCATTCGTCAGAGATTTGCGTAAGATGCGATCCCAACCAAGCTTCAATAGTTTCTTACGTGTACTAAAGATGAGGAAGACGGTATGTCGAGTTGGAACACAATTGCTTTCCGTTTCGCCAATTCTCGCCTTTTCTTTTTGATTTTTTCCTCCGGTTTCATGAAATGTGATTATAAACAATATCGTCTCTTGAGTCTTGATCGTTTTCGATTAACGCTATTTTAAGCGACCAAAATTTCATAGCCTTTGATAAAACGATTGAAAAAAAGGCAGTACGTATTTAGTTTGAACTGTTTATCACAATCTCAGACGTCAATGATTTTCAGTTGGTATGTGAGATACAGTTAACTGCTTTTCAAGCTCTCGCTCACTGATACGACGATCATTTCATTAGTGGCTTTTATCTTGACATCAGAATAACGAACTGAACGTTGGTCATATTTCTGTGAATTTCAAGAACGAAATTTTTTAAGCTTATTCTCACATAAACGTTTTGTTGAACAACCAAATATTTAAACGCTAATCATCTCAGCCGCTTTCTTGCCTTAATGAAACCAAAAGTAATATGTGCCGGATTATTTTTTCGTATCTTAAGTTAAATACGACTATAAACTGACAAATGTAAAGATAATTATACGGATTTTTCTTAAATAGAAACCTAGATTATAAAATCCCCCCCCCCCCAAAAAAAATGAACAAAGACAATAGAATAACGAAACAAACAAAATGTTGTCTATAGGTGGAAGACTATTGAAAGCCTCAATCTGTTAATCATATTCTTATCCATTCCCATCGTCCACTAGAAGGGGTGACGATGAATCAACAATTTAGAGTCGAAAAAGAAGAATATTCTACTGTATGGGTATAAAGTGAGGATAAAACCATATATCTCATTCATTTTTATAACGTAAGATCTCCCCTTCATGCATTGAGGTAATATTTTATAAAGCTCTGTCTAGAAGCCATCTTACGTCTCAATAGCAGCTTCCCGTATTCAATAAGCCCCTTCAACGAACCCTGACCATCCCCCACAATTAAGCAGATCCCTCCCGGCCACACGCAGATAAAGGACATTTGGACCGTTCTTCGGAGGACAGAAGGAACTGGATGACAATAGAAGACATTACCACGACCTGTTGAAGGGTGCGGGCCCAACTGCCACGGGACATCTGCTCATCCCCACGAAGTCTGTAAACAGTCCCATTGTGGCCAAGGTATAAATCAGTTGTCCAGGACCACAGATGTGTTTACCTCCGGTGTCAATAGCCTCTGTGTGTGGTGGTGGGTTTGTGTCGGGGGTGGTTATGATTGGCTTCATCATCGGCCATTTATGATAGCACAACTAGGGCGGGTCATATGTTTACTTAAGGCTCAATGCTAGGGGTGGTTAAATACCTCATAAATCAGCTGGTATATGACCCAGATATTAATTTATGACATTTAATAACTTCAAAAGGACTATGATTTATTTATTTTTTAATTTAAATATTCTATGCTACCTTACGTCGTAAACCAATGACATCTTGCCCTACAGTATCCTTTAGTTATATCCCACTGTTGGCTGTACAACAGATCCGATACTTAGGGTTGCTTCTCGACAAACGATTAACCTGGAATCCTCATACAAGACTGAAACCATAAGCAACCGCTCGACGTTTCAACACTTACTAGACCCCCTAAGCTCCCAATTAATTACAAAAGACTTATCTACATGACCATCATATGACCTATTTGGGTTACGGAGTAGAGCTTTGTGGATCTACTAAGCCATCGAATTCATCTCGTATCCAATCCCTACAATCCAAAATCCTTCGTAAAATCCTCAATGCTCCTTATTTTGTCAAGAATAAAGTCATCCATAATGACCTTAATGTATCATTTGTTGCTGATTTGGCCCGAACCCGGTATCTATCCTTTCATAACAACTTCATTCCCACTCAAACCCACTAGTTTCAAACCTAGCTTCCTCTTCAATTCCCGATAATCCTCCAAGGCGTCTGAGAAGAAGATGGCCACGTGACCTTCTAAGTTGAACTACCAGTGGGTAGTTTCTCTACTTGTCATTATCTCATGTCATTATGTTCATTGTAATACAGTTTTAAATATCAATAAATAAAAAAAATATATATTCCATGCGTCACTACAGTTTACAGTACATAATTTTTTATAATATACGTTCTCGTGTATACATAACAAAACTTGCGAGAACACGGGGACATGGGATCAGATAAGAGAAAAGATCTGTCCCTGACTGGTGTCAAATCCGGTAGCTTAGTTAGTAGAGTCCTGTCACGGTAAGAAAAAGGACCCGGGTTCGAATCCCGGGTATATCTTTTCTCTTCAAAATAAAAAAAAATTTACAATACAATTGAGTTGCCACGCAAGAACTTTTTAAAACTAAATATTTTAAATAAATTAGAATTTATTTGTCCAAATTTACAACAGTATAATAGTCTTATAATAGTCGTGTATAGGAGTCTTTTGTAATTAATTGAGATCATAGAGGTTTTGTCTAATAAATCTTGAGGTAACCTGAAACAGAGCGCTGTTTCTTGTCTTTTCAGTCTAGTACAGTAAAATTTTTCACCTGCGGACACAGGAGGTGAATTAAATTTTGTCCGATTATAAGAAGTGCCCGCTCGTGAGAAACTGAGGATGGGGGAAAACAGTAAAATAATATGTATGTGTGTACATGACTATATGGCATTGTGCTAAAACGTGCCGTAAAATACTTCTGCGGTAGTGTATTTTAAATTTTTTAATGATCCCTTGGTCTAAAGGCTAACAAGAGGCATTCGTGTTTGGCGGCAGAAAAACTGATTTTATGTTTGTCAACTCTAAATTTGGATGTTCTGGTTTTAATCCAAGGTTCTGTATTTTATTCCATGCCTCACATTAAATTTGTCCAGACAACCACCACTAGCTTTAAAATTGCCATTTCCCAAACTTTTTGCTACTTCCAACGCCTTTTCCTGTATTAATGGTCCAAAATCAGGATGTTATTTGATCCCGCTCGTGATCTCGTAACTTGATCAACCATCAGCCCCCTTCCGCTTTAAATGTCTTCTTTGAATTATCATTCCCATAATCTATCTACACATTTTTTAAGAATAAGTTTTTAGTTCTTAAAATTTCCGCAGGACACGTTTTCCCAAGCTTCTTCTTTTCCAAAATCACGAAGACTAAATTTTCACGTTCACTCACGTATATAATCCCTACTTTTTCTTTAATAATTAGCACTTTTATTTGAAAGACATGTTCCCAGTTTCATGGAGGAGAGTAGGCCGAGTTGAAAAAGATTCACGGCAAAGCGAGCGCAAACAATTCCTCGAATTCGTCAAATTCGGAAATCTAAACACAACGGGCGGGGTTCCGATCGCGGAAATTTGGTCCTACTGTATGCGTATTGGAAGTTTTTACGTCGAACGACTGATAAAATCTCTCCCCGCGTCCGCTTATGAGAATGTACGGATATCAGAAGTAAAAATACAAAGAAAACTTAAAAAAGATGAGGTGGAAATTATGATCGTCCGCTTACGAGAAATGTCCGCCTGTTAGAAGTGTCCGTTCAAGGCAGTTTTACTTTATTAGGATTCCAAGTAAACCGTTTGTCAAGAAGTCACGTCCTTCAGATCTGATCTACTGGAGTCAGTAATAAATTAAAAAATATATTAGAGGAAAAGAAGTCATTGGTTTACTGCCAAGGGTAAAGGTGATTTGACGCGATTTTCATTAATTAATTAGAATAGTTCGGTTTTGACACCATTCTTCAGGGTCAGTGATGTTCGGAAGATCTAGAAATTTCAAATCTAAAAATTTCTTTACCATAAAAGAAACAGATTTATTTTAAACTCAAATATTGGGAATACAAACCTATTATCACCCGAAACAATTCTGTGAAGAACCATAAAACCTCCGAAAATCAAACGCACCCAATCCATTTATGCTAAAGTCCAATAAAAATGTTTTTAAATAAAAATAAAACAATCTAAATGTTTAACAGAATACAAAAATGTATCGTATCTTCATTTCCAGTAATTTTTTAATTTCTGTAACAAAGTATCCAATCCATTCATTGATTCGTAAATCCTCATTGCTCCTTATTTTGATACGACTAAAAGTACCCGTAATATCCCATTACTTTTTTTGCTTGGCTCGAACCCGATTTCAACCATTTCATGACAAACTTTATTCCCTCTCAAGAGCACTAGTTTCCAACTAAGTTTCCTCTTCGATTCCGGATAATCTTCTGAGGCCAGCTGGTAGTTTCTGTACTTGTCTATATTTACTTGTCATTATATATCATTCATAATATGTACTTGTTGTATATTTGAATTGATGACAAACAGTTACAGGGACGTCAAGGGGTTAGTAGACAAATACTAAAATGGTCTCTGAGATAGACGAGAATGGCGATTGGAGTTGTAGGAGGCCAGGACTCGCTTTTAGGCTGAAGCGACGACATAATAATAAATTTTTGTTTTAAATATCATTTTCATTAAGACAAACCACTTAGGAAAATTTACCTTATAGAATACATCCATTAAGGATGAATATGTCAAGGTAGCTGTGTAAGAAAACAATCACAAATTAAATGTGTCTAAAACCGAATATTCCGTGTGTAACGAGCCAAAATACTATAAAAACCATTTTAAAACAACCAAAATTCCTGTAATTCAGTAATTGATCAGGTTTAAAAAACAGAAACGATTAAATAAAGTTGTCACTACCGTCTTTCTTCTACATCGATTTTCTTCTAAATGACTTCCTAGTATGAATATTTGACACTACACGTTCTGAAAGATTTTTGAGGAAATCAAATGGAATAAATCCGGCGACAAATGACGACAAGGTAATAGATACAGGAGGCGGTGAGCGAGCTGGGTCCCAACGGAGGAGATATGTCCGATCCTCGAAGGCGGAAGAGATTGGACGGCTCCCTGGAGGATAGCGGAGGTGACAGCTGTCCTGCCGCTTTATGGTCACTCCGAAGTTATCGGCAGCCAATAACGTCTTGGAGGAAGATTGCAGGACAATCCGTCCACGAGGAGTCTGAGGAGTTATCAGATTGAAGGTAATATTAATTAATTATCGAATTATACTAATAAGCATAATTTTGAATGCACGGGAAACTATAAGGTAAGTGAGCTAAAGGGCGTAAGAACATATTTTCAACGATCGATTTGAATAAGCTTTATTATTTAACTCTAAAAAATATTATTTAAAGAAAATGTTCTCCATACTTATGTTGTATAATAGAGTCTTATTATTTTTTGCTATGGCTAAATGACCAAAACTATATGCTAATTATCGCTGTTACTCAATTAATAATTTGAGGGGTGTAGATACAATAATTACATTCTCCACTTTTCAAAACTTTCGGAATTTTAAGAGAAGAGCAACAACAACATCCCTGACTCATTCATCTCATAAATTTATAACAGAATCGGTTTTTATCGTTTTACCGAAAGTTATAAAAAGTGGAGAATGTGAGTTATCATCTACACCCCTCATTTATTCTTGAATTGAATGTTTTATTTTATTTTTTCACGTAATTCTTTTTATATATATTTTTTTGAAAAATTATTTTTTAAAAAGGTATAACATTTTGTATGCTTGATCAGAATAATGGAGTAATCTATAATCAGTTTTATTGTCAAATAAATATTTACAAGTTTTATTGTTTTTTATTGGATCCTCATTTTTGTTAAGAACCACCTCATTTATTTCTAGTATATAAATGAATTAAAAAATAAACTGTACCACTACAACCCATGAAGATTTTGGATTTAATTGGGTGGTACAAAATGGTAGGGGCCGTTTTTTTTATAGTTTTTTTTTTGTTTAAGATCAAGCTTAACCAAAGCTTTGTCACCTAATTAGGGGTAATAATAATAATATTTGTACAATCCATGGAGGCTGGATGTGCACCAGGAGGATTTCCAGACCCCCCTGAGTCGATTTACGGTTGTTAGCAGAATGAATAATTTATCTATCACAACCAGTTTCGAACTCAGAAAGAGTAATGCAAGGAAACAGAAGGAAACATTGACACAAGAGTCCCAAAGGGGAGATTTATAAAAGAACAGCGTACATAAAATATTTGTCAAACGGCATTCTTAGTATATTCAAAAATTTTATTTATTATATTATCATAATTATGGAACTTACAGCGTGATTATTTACTAATAATACAGTCTGGTGGATTGCAGAGAAAAGTAGTAAGCATTAGCTGTGAGTACGAAATAATGTTCTTTTCTTTTTATTTTAGTGCCATAATTTAATTCTTCAAATATTGATTTTTCACATTATATATCTATTTTTATATTTTATAGTTATAGAATGTTCGTATTCTCAATTGAAGTTATTTCTGCTGTGAGTTTACAAGTATTTTCACTATCCGTGAACTCTGTTATTTCGTTAAAGAACAATTTAAGTTTCAACATATTATTTTGTTCTTTACAGAGATAAGATGAATTTAGGTATTCAATCCTTTATCCGAAGACTGAACCTTCACATATCCTGACTATTCCTTATCTGCGATAATATTAATTCACAAGGCAGGCGCCCAATGTGAGCAGATAACCGAGGGCTTGGCTCTTGTAAGTAATAAATAATCTCTTGTTATTTTGTCAGACACTTAAAAAAGTTGTAAGGATAAAACACTTGTGCAGTTCTTGCAAATAGCTTCCTAATCTATGCAAATAAGTGTTTGTACCGGGAAACACCGTCAGATTGTGTCGTATATATCATTTTGTATTTCCATTTTAGAATTGAGTTATTTTTGACTAATTTTTTAATAAAAAGCTGACTAATATTTCTTCGCTTGATATTCTGAACAGAAACATAAATATTTTTTATTATTTACATGAATACAAAATAATAATATTTTTAATATTGTACTGAAATATCGAATTTGAAAAAAGTTTATTTTATTTTTTTCGGTATTGTTGATATATCCTTCTTATATATAGAAGAACGAGTTAGGCTACACCTACATTGGATCCGGTGTGATACGATGAGACGTCGCTAGCAAACCAAATGACTGAAATATATCGATAGTTATAACATTTGGTTCTTTAAATTTATAAAATTAAATACTTTTTCATTTTCGATCAATGGCGGTGGATTTAGAATTAATGATTAATATAAAATTCATATAGAGTCAACCATGAGGCAGAAAATCAATGTATGAGGACATAGGTAAAATAAATTAGACGATACTCTCTGATTTTTAATGAACCTTGAAATACTTTGCATTTGTTTCGGCTATATGGTCACGATTATTTTGCTACACCTAATTTTGTATTTTTAATGTCATCTCCTTAATAAGAGGTTTCAGTTTGTAATAACATCTTAATGTTAATATTATTATTATTATTGTAAAATTATGGAACAGATGCGGTTCGACCTAGTAGCTTTAATCTTCTTGATAACACGCTGTGCTAAGTTATATTCCCCCCTCGGCTCACAACATGACTACACGCCTTGAAATAGACGACAGCACTGTAGCGACATTAATTTGTCGCGCCAGTGGCTTAGAGACCCGCTAGAGAATTAAGAGGATATGAGGGGGGGGGGGGGGTGACTTGAGCGAAATTACAAAACATCTCAGGCCTATCTCGGAAATACGAAATAATGATTATATTTTAAAGCACTATTTATATAAAATTATACTTAAATATTCATTTTAAAATAATGTATATTTATTTATATAAATTATATATGTTTGCTACCAAGACATTTACTCAGTTTCAGATATTATTCAACATGGATAGATTTGAAATGAAATCAAATTAAAAAAAGAAACCTGGGAATGGGATATAGGATGCTCCTGGGGCTCACCCAGCCTCTATAATGCTTTATCCTTTTGCTTCCTCTTATGCCATATCTAGCGTCGAGGACAAATCACCTCAATGCACAACCGTTGTCCCAGAAACAGTACAGTCTCTACCACGTACTAAACTTATGGCACTTCATGGATTGTAGTATATATCTTTTTAATTATAGGACTGATTTAGTTGATGATTATTCTAAATTAGAGTAATTCTATTTTTGATTGAATTCCCTTTTTTCCAATTTTGATCAATTAAAACAAATTATAATCATTAATTATTAATGTCTCGAGGATTAAGATGGGATTTTAAAGTTTCTGGGCTTGGTAACGAACGAATTCCTAAAAAGTTAATTAACGCTGGGAAGCGTCTGAAGAGTTAGAACATGGCGTAGGTGGGAGGATTGCGTTAAGAATGATCCGGCGGATTTGGGTTAGAGTAGTGTTCCTCGGGCAAAAGTGTGAAAGGAGAGATTGGTGGTATCGGCTTCGAGCCTTCGGGTATCCTAAGCCTTATTAATATTAATTATAAGAAACAAAAATATCACTACTCCATAATTATACCAGTACCGGGCCTTATAAGGACCCTAAGGACTCTTTGACTGATCCTGATGACGAGATATCTCTCTGGTCGAGGCGACCCTCAACTAATGATCCTGAAGGGAAGAGGACTCGGCTGATTGAACTGATATACGGGAGGTGTCGGTTCCTGATGACCGCTGTAAACACTGATTCCGCCAATCAGCTGCCTCGTTACACCGCCTCCTCATTTTTATTGTCCAATCAGCTGTCCCCTCTCGTTCCCTAGCCATTGTCTATGATCGATCATGAATCACTCTTATGATCCGCGGTAGCGAACACTTTCCTAAGAGATTACTATCTTCTTAGACTTCCCTTCTAGGTTAATGATATTCTTAGCGACAAGAGGGATTGGTTTGTTACACATTTGTTACATTTTTTAATTTAACATTAAATACAATTATTCAATAGCATATAATTTAAATTAAAAAAAAGCATATACTAACGGATATTTAGCGATGATCAGCTATCCAGAATTAGAAACGCTATAGGGATTGAACATTTAGATAAAATAGAAGAAACATAAAAAAAGATGAAGGTCAAGATCTCTTGGTCATTTCACATAAATGTTGAAACACATCCTAAACAATATGAATCTTTTTTGATAAAGGAAATACCGAACCTAAATAGGATTTTGAATGTTAATGAATCAGAATTTATAAAACCATTATCAATCCAACTCTTATTCGCGGGTATGATAAGTGGTCTCTAACGTTGAAGGATGAACAACGTCTTCAGGTATTTGAAAATAATGTTTGCATAGAATATTCGGTCCAAGAAAGGATGAGATCATTGGAGAATTTAGGAGACTAAACAACGCGAGATTGCGAAGGATGCTCCCGGATAATAATATTGAATTGATAGCATCACGAACATTACCGAACGAACGAATTCCTAAATTGCCCAGCGGCCATGCACAAAAAAAGTGATTTAGGTCAATAAATTGAAGGGAGCTGCATTTTTGGAATGTTGTAACGGAATGCCTGACTAGTGGAAATCCAAGTTTGTTTTCTTTTTACCTTTTTTAGTTTTTGGCCTATCTCTCTTAATTTGTGCGTTTAAAAAAAAAAAGTTGGTAAACATTTTTAATGTAGATTAAATTTGCTATATAACTCCATTTCACTTGATTTTCATCGTAGGATCACTCCTTCGGCCGGTGTTCCTCATTGGCTTTTTGAAAACAATTACCAATTTTCAAAGTGGCGCAACTCAGAATCTCTTAGAGCTACAGAGCTGCGATTGTGCTCAAATTATAGAAAATTTAAACCACATAATAATGTTTTTTTTTAAATAAAAAAACGCGCCTATTAGGAGATATATGCCAAAAATTGAAATAACTCCGAAAATTTCGAGGTTTTTCAGCCACCAAAAGTTTTCCCATCCGCTTTTTCGGTAGCAAACTTGGATTTCCACTAGTCAGACATGCCCCACATATCAAAAATGCAGCTGTCTTCAATTTATTGCGACCTTTTAAACACCTGACCGCTGGCCTAAAAAGGTTGTTAATCCTGTGCTCACTGGGTAGCATCTAAAGGGTAGACTAAGAATAGGTTGGGGGAAGGATTGCATCAAGAGGGATGGTGGATTGAAGTTTGGGTGGTGTTCAATAACAATACTAACTGAAACTTACCAGTATATATTGGTAGTATCGTGATAGAGCATTCGGGTTCGCATTGTTATCATTATGAGTCCCAAAAAATGTATCAATGGAGAGACAAATTAAAGTAGTCAATTTACAACGTAACTGTTTAAGAAAAAAAAAATCCAATCCAGTTAAAAAATAAGCAGAAGAAAGGGGGTAACAAGGAGTAAGAATGAAAATATTCTAGGAAGAGAAATTTTCAAAAAGATTTAAATGTGATGGTCTTGACAAAAAAAAATAATAATAACGATTTTAAATATTATCATAACATACAACATGCATACCACTAGAAATAACCTGTAACACTACATCCCATGAAGGGGTCTGTGGTTCAGTACATGGTAGAGACTATACTGTTTGATGGAAACTGTTCTGCAAGGAGGTGGCTTGTCCTAGGTTACGCTCAGCCGCCAGATTTCCCCCTTATTTTGGATGCTCTGTTTTTATAATATTTTATAGAGGCTGGGTGAGCACCAGAAGGGTACTAGATCCTATATGATCCAACTCCGGCCGCAAACAGACTAAATAATAGTCTTGCCCGTAGCGGGATTTGAACCAGCATTTCTGGAAATGCTACTCAGTGATATGCATACTACAGTGCAATAGGAAAATGCCTCCATTATCTAAATAGATCAAAATTAATAACTAGACAATGCTTAGGCAATTTTTTGTTGAACTTCCTGAAGTAAAGTTGCCATTTATAATTGATGAGCCGAAAATGTATATCAATGAAGATCAAACATAGCACATCTCATATCAACAGTCAAAATATAGCAGAAGAGATGGAAACGTCACTGCAGCATGGTCAATCAAATACTAATGATAAAGAATTCTAATGGACCTCCATTGATTGAACCAATGCTTTTGATTGTTGTTTGTTAATTTAACGTCACTTTATGCTGATAATAGTAATTGGACGATGCTACAGCTGGAGTCCTAAATTTTCACAATCGGGGTATGTTTAAGAAAGGTATCTATATATTTTTAATTTATTTATTTCTGATTTTTACATTAGAAAAATATCGTGAGTTTGGTCAGAAGTTACAAAAATGATAGTTCATAAAAAAACAGAATAGTAAACATACAGAAAAATAAAGTAGATAATTATAATACTAAACATTGAAATGACGGTAAAATCAAAAAATATGGCCATAAGTCGACACCAAATCAAAATATGGAAAATTCTTGTAATAATGCTTGTATGTAAGTAAAGGAGAACTTATATAATTCAAAGGTATCATGTTGTGGGCAAACAATCATATATGGTTAAAGGGTCAGAGCTATTCTAATACTTAGAGCTTTCGATAGGGAGTAGCAGAAGTTAATAATACATATAATTGTTGTGTTGAGGGTTCAAAACTATATAGATATTGTGATTGTATGAACTTATATATTTATTTCTAGGTTCTATATAAAATAGGTAGTAAAAAAGTATGTGGCTTAAATCGTCACGTGAGTTATTTAAGCATAGAGGGCAATTGTCTTCAGTATTAATTCTATAGGTTTTTTATTGTAGCAAATAACTATTTGTTATATAAAGAATATCTGGCATCGCCTAGGCTTGGCACACCGTTTTACGTCCCTTCCGAAGGACTAAGGGTTCTTAAACCGTTTAAGAATTCCTAGGCCACAAACTGGGCTGCGAACCCGCAATATTAAGCATAGTAGGTTGTTATGGTTACCACTAGATTACATGTGATCCTTAATGCCTGTGATTGATCTGTTCGCATTATTGATCTGAGTTGCGAGAACTTTGATTTTTATTGGTTGTGAATTTTATATGTCCTATGTTTGGTTTCTAAGGTAGCTTTGTGTTTTCGGATTTTCAACATAGTATTCTAGTGATTATTTTACAATTCATTTTATATAATATTTCTGAAAACATAAAAAATGATAATATATCTCACTGGGGCAGATGAAGTGAGATATATTTTGTCAATTTAATTGGCCTATTTTTATTTTCTTAATTAACTTAAATTTTTCCTCCCTTGAGCCTCGACCCAATCATATCAACCCCTGGCAGACACTGTCCATGGCTTAGAAGATGCTTGATTGGTTCGAGATCTATACTCATTGGACAATTAGTTGAGGGTTAAACATCTAACTTCCCTCGCCTCCTGCCAATTCTGATGATACCTTAACGAGTTCGACGAACTATTCTTCTTTGAAATTCCTTTTCTGATTTCTTAATGTTTTTCGAGAAGAGTGACTTCTGATGATGAATGATTAGTAGAAATAATGATTGGTATTTTAATGTTCTGTTATTTTTTTTAAGGTTCCGTGTTTGGAATTTTTCAATTAAGATCCTAAATACTTTTTAACTTCAAATCTAATCTTTGGGAGTGGGGTGCCTCAGTACTCAGTGTGTTGAGTTGTTATGGTTCCGGATTCAAATCCGGGCGTGGTAGATATATTATTAGAAAAATAGATAAAATTCCTCCTAAAGTCTATTTCGAATTGAAATTAAACTTCTTCGAATTTCCATAATACTCGTTTTTATTGCTGACAACTTGAGATTATCTTATGTTATAAAAAATAAGTAAACTGTACCATTAAAACTCTCTGCAGTCGAAGATTTGGCCAAGATCTACTCAACTGCCTTGTTTTTCGCCATATCTACCACAGCCTTCTTGAGCCCAGAACATTTAGGTTGGTGTGCATGGGCTCAGACACTTGAGAAATCTCGCTTTCTTATGCCATTCTTTATAAAAAATATTATGTAGGTTGATGGTATTCTGGTAAAAGCTTTTAGATTTAGTCTAAAAAAAGAAAAAGACTTTTGTGAATACGCCACACTTGGGTCTCTCACATTTCCGTTGTGGTGCTCTACCAACTGAGCTATCCTGGTTCGTACCATTACCTGGTTCTAGCAATTTGCGAAATAAAATATATTATAAGTTATATAGTTATATGCTTTCCATTCTTATTATGTCTCACATTTTTTTAAGAAATGTACAAGAAGGCTCTTTACTCTTTCTCAATAAATTTATCTTACTTTCTGTATCTCTTTACATTATTATCAATTCTGTGCACTATCTCTGTTATCCATACAAAATTCTGTTATATTTTATCTTACTCTCTGTATTTCTTCACATTACTATTAATTCTCCAATTCTTCCTTTGTACTAAAATGATTTATATAGATATATTCTATTTTTTTCTTAGCCCTGAAGATGGCCTACGTTGTAGTCCAAACGTTGGCACAGTTAAAAAATAAGTTTCACTTATTTTGTGTTATCCCTGACTGCACCCTCTGACCAATTCAATCCATCAAAATAAGTTAAACATTGTGAAATGTATTGACTGCACACCCGACCATTTTAGGCGCATTTAAGATGTATCACATCGTCCATTATCTCATCAATATATTATATTTATTCATTTATTTTTTTTTACGAGTATAATAAAGAAAAAAATGGGCAAACTAATTGCTGGTCAAAGAAGTAGAGAAGCTCAGTTTGTTGAGTGTTGAGTTGCAATACTGAAGTTTTCGGGTACGAAGCCGACTGGGAGTGATAAATTATTTGAACCGTTAACAGATAATAACGTTATTTTTTTTTTATAATAACGAAAAAATAAATAGTATATTAAATAGAACTTATATATCATATGAAATTAGTACGTGAGTTTAATATAAATTCATATATTATATTCATATATATATATATATATATATATATATATATATATATATATATATATATATATAAGGTTAGGTGGTATCTTTAGACGCTCCTGGGACTCACCAAACCTCTATAAATTGGGTACCCTTGATTGGGGGGAAAACATGGCGGTTGAGTCATTTCACGGGTTGTAGTGGATCAAGATAATCTCATTGGTTGGTTGTTTTAAAGTTGAGGCGTAAAAGCTATTGGTCATCAACGTCTCAATTTATGTTGGTATAAATATATAAATATATAGAATATATATTTTTTAATTATAATTAAAAAAAAAAAAAAGTTAGGATTTGAAATAAACTTATGATAAATCAGTATATGAATTTAAGAAAAAAAACATAGGAAAAGTTAATAAATGATTTTTTTTTTAAATTATAATTTAAGAAAAATTAGAAAGAAGAAAAAGGAGGAGATACCTGTATTAAATATTTTTAATTAATTCTTCGTTCGCTCGTGTTTTTTCAATATTGATCATTGTTGTCTATTTTTATATTAAATTCACGTACTAATTTCATATAAGTCCTAGTTAATCTACTATTTATTTTTTGTTATTATAAAAAAAAAAAAATGAATAAAAAAAATATATTGATGAGATAATGAATGATGTTATACACCTTCTGTTTATGTTTATGTTGACTGCCAATATTTTTAATAATTCTTTTGGACATATTTAGTGTTTTTACAGATTTCACAAAACTATATTTGATAGGTAGTCCTTTTTATATAACGTTATTTTGTAAAAGAGACAACCTTCAAAGATATGGACAATTGTTAAAGCATAAAAAAGTAACGTTAACATATTTAATTATAATTTCTATATATCCTTCATAGTAAACGAGGTCATATACTAATGAATGCCCAAATATTTATAACTAACACGGTCGATTATATCGTCTAAGATTTTAGAACCAACAACGAAAATAATCGCTCCCCCTTGGCCGGAGAACGGCACACTAACCACCTGATGAAGTGATTGTTTTCGTGATGAGATGTTGGCCGGGGCACGCCACGCTTTTAATATTCATAACTGAAAGGGTAAGTGTGGAGCTGATATGGTCAGTTTCTTCCAGGTCTTGGTTAAATTATCGCAGAGCTATAATTATAATGTAAGTGGAAATCTGTTTTGAAATTGGCACTAAATTAGCAAGTGTTTGTTTCATTATTTTGACATTTTTTAAGATCTCGATACCAAAACTTTTTTAGTACCATGTCATACAGTTGTGATTACCAAGATAAATCGGTCTGTTTTTTTCTTGCTTTAAATAGTTGGGATAATAGACTGATAAAATGCTGGGCGTTTCAGTTTTTTTTTAAATTACGCATGCTCTGAGATCCCAACTAATCACAAGACTTATATACATGACAATCATAAGACCCAAAACATTTTTGGTACTGTGTTATACAGTCGTGATTAACAAGACAAAACGGACTTTCTTTTTCTTGCTTTAAAATACTTAAGACCCTCACACAAGACTGAAAAGACAAGAAACAGCTAGACGCTTCCGACTACTTCAACACATACTAGACAAACGCTCAAAGCTTCAGATCAATTTCAAAAGACTTATTTATGTGACTGTTATGAGACCTATATGGGCTTAAGGAATTGAACTATGGGGCTCCACCAAACCATCAAATTTCTCTCGTATTCAATCCTTGCCATGCAAAATCCTTCGCAAAATCCTAAACGCTCCTTATTTTGTCACAAATAAAACAATCCATAATGACCTTAACGTTCCATATGTTACCGATTTAGCCCATTCCAGATACCTATCATTCCATAATAAACTCCAGGCCCATCCAAACCCACTAGTTTCCATCCTTGCATCCAATACCATCCCGGACAATCCTGGTAGGCGTCTGAAGAGAAGATGGCCTAGGGACCTTCTATAATAGAAATTTAATTAGAGTGCTGCCAATGGGTAGTGCCTCTACATGTCCTTTCATGTATTTATTTATTCATACAGCATTTGTACTAGATGTATATATTACAGTTGTACAATTCAATAAAATAATTTAAAAAAAAAAAAATACTTAAGATACTAGACTGAAACAAGAAACTGCTTTCCAGTTACTTCAACATTTACTATACAAACGCTCTAAGCTCCCAAATAATTACAAATGACTCATATACATGACTATCATAAAACCCAATTGAAGTTACGGAGTAGAGCAGAAGGATTCCACACTAACCCATCAAAATCCTCTCGTATCTAATCCTTACAATCCAAAATACTTCCTAAAATCCTTATCACTCCTTACTTTGTTATGTATAAAAACATCCATAATGACCTTAATTTAACATTTGTAACTAATTAGGTCCGAATTTGATGACAGTCATTTCATCACAAACTCTATTTCCTCGCAAACCTATTTGTTTCAAACCTAGTTCCCTCAATTACCGATAATCCTTCGAACCTGCTGAAAAAAAGATGGCCTTCTAACCGGAATTCGTTAGTGTAACAATTGTGTCTAATTTCTTGACTTGTCTTTATCTCACGCTACTATGTATCAACCATTCTATTAACTTCTTGTATCATAATACTACAGTTGAGATTTCAATATATAAATTAAAAAATAAACATAAAATAAAATACTTGGGCCGTAATATCGGCAAATTTCGATATATATAATATATAAATATATAAGATAAGAATCGCGTGTGTTGCATGCTTGAAAAAATTCTCCTAACGAATCTGGCAATGTAGGACCAGCGAAGTCTTAAGAGTTTCTTTAGAGATTGCCCAATCACTTTTCCATAACTTTTATTCATTTTTTTTTAATGATTATTAATTGACCGTGTAAATATGATGGACCAGAATATGCTCATAGATCAAAAGTGAATTTTTAAATTGTGATCGACTAATAAATAGAAACCGACATATAGACCCACATTGATGGCCTTTATACGGGCTTAATGGTCACAAATTATTATAATTGTAATGGGAATTATACTCATGAACATAGCCCTGATGAATTCATACAATATAGATCGGAATGTTGGCTTCTAATAAATAGTCGCTCTCAATTTAAAAAGGTATTCTACATTCAATAATCATCAGTCGATCGTATGAAAGAGATATTGGTTCCGGTGGATGTCAAAAGATAATTCCTTCAATAGTAAATTTCTTCTTTAAAATCGTTCTAAACACTTATAACAATGTCTGTGCCCCACAAGAAGAGGATGACTGACATCGAAATAAGTTAAATTTGGTAAAATAGTATAGATTTATAGAAAAAAAAAGAATAACTCTCCGAAACATTGCTATGAATAAGATTGAAATCCTCTTTCGTACTTTACGAAGCATGTTTCGGAGAGTTTTTTTTCTTTTTTCTATAAATCTAAACTATTTTTCCTAATACTATACCAATATCAAATAGTAGTACCAAATTCTTAACAATTTTAACACTCTTAACATGAAAAGAATAATTTGGAAACTTTTCGGTATATTATTCGAATAAATCAACATATTTAAATTTATCAATATAATATAATATCAATAAAATACCGACTTTTCGATCGAGGACTGAATAAAGCAAAAAAAAATTATTTATTAAAATAAAAAAATACGGTAGTTTTGATTCATTTTTATTTTATAATTTAAACCATAATTCTTTTAATATCATGTTTATCCCAATTTTTTTGGAGTGGAGCGGCAGAGCACTTTATCATTTACAATGTTAGGAGTTGCCGCGCCGAAGGTCCTAGGTTAAAAACTGCCAGACTTTTATTTAATCTGTTACTGACCGGATTTGGATCCTATGGGATCTAAGACCCTCATGGTGATAACCAAGCCTCCATAAAAGGGATACCTAAAATAAGGGGGGAGAATCTGGTGGTTGATCCTGATCTAGGGGAAATCACCTCCCTTCACAACCTTGGTCCATGAAACAGTACAGTCTCTACCATGTAATTAAAACCAGACCGTCATGAGTTATAGTGATACAGGGTAATTTGTACCTTATTCCTCTGTTTTTTTATTTCATGTAGTTCTTTGTATCTTGTTTAGTCAGCCCTGAAGTATATCTGCAGAGTTAATCGAAACAGCGGTTTCCAATGTTTTTTCTGTTATATTTTAAACTCCATCTAAAAAAATGTCTACTCTAATCTATTCTAAACTGCCCTTTTCTCTCTCTTTTTTTTAATATTATACCTTCCTTGATTTGGTAAGACGTGCTTTTCCTATTTAATTTGAACCCATAACTGTAGGAATTAGAGCTGGCTTCTAGTTATAATTAGTAATTTTTAACTTTTTTTTTGCAACAAAATTATTTTCTTCATAATTGTGAAGTGGTGAAATGAAAAAGGTTGGTGAAAGTTTATTTTAATTGTTAATTAAATAAAAATTTAATCTTTAGGTTATTGTTATCTTATATCGTTTTTATAGTATTTTTTTATTAAAAATAATTTACTTACGAATTTTATTGCCTGCAAGACAATAATACTAGTCCAACAGGTGTAAGCTCAATAGACTTTCTCCAGAGACGGTGAATGAAAAAAATCAGCCAGTCATCAGAGAAAAATCAATGATCCAGTGAAAGAGAAATGGAATTTGTCTCGACTGATTTTCACTCGAGAGTTTCATGCGTTCCTTTCTGAACGACGAGAGGAAAAAAAGGTAGAAGTGTGAAATTACAGGAAATCAGTTTTCATCTAAGTAGAAAGTATTATCCAAACCGTGCTGAATGGGGAATATTACGGAATATGTACAAGAAAAACCCAGGGTATGAGTATTATAAACGGAAATTAAAAGCAGAATGCATCGTTTTATCGAAGCAGACAAAAATATGCATTTATTACGAAATTGGAAAAATATTAGAAATGTATCATTATAGAAAAATGTTATTTTCCTTCCTCCTGTTGCGTCAACTGACGTGATTTTTTTTTTGTTCGTTAATTAAAAATAAAAGTTCATTCTATGCTTAATTTTTTTCAAGGACATACAAACAAGTACATACAACAGCTACTCACCAAACGACAACTTGATTAGCCTTAAAGATAATGAAAAATTTGCTGGTAACAATGTGATAGAAAATAACATAACACACCATGTTTTTAAAAGATTTTCCAAGAACACACCTGTTTACTTGCTGTTGCTGGAGGTGGTACGTTACACTAACATGGCTTTGCATTTTTCCCGCCATTTCACTGAATCAGTACTTATTAGAAATACTTCGTAGCTTTAAATATTCCAAAACAGAAATACTCACCGGTAAAATTCAAAAGAAAGTTATTGACTCATACTAGACTGAAAAGACAAGAAACCGCTCGACGTTTCAGGCTACTTCAACACTTACTAGACAAACGCTCTAACCTCCCAATTAACTACAAAAGACTCATCTACATGACCATCATATGACCTATTTGGATTTACGGAGTAGAGCTTTGGGGCTCCACTAAGCCATCGAATTCCTCTCGTATCCAATCCCTACAATCCAAAATCCTTCGTAAAATCCTCAACGCTCCTTATTTTGTTAAGAATAAAGTCATCCATAATGACCTTAATGTCCCATTTGTTGCTGATTTGGCCCGAACCCGGTATCTATCCTTTCATAACAAACTTCATTCCCACTCAAACCCTCTAGTTTCAAACCTAGCTTCCTCTTCAATTTCCGATAATCCTCCGAGGCGTCTAAAAAGAAGATGGCCACGTGACCTTCTTAGTTGATTTAGTGATTTGAGTACTACCAGTGGGTAGTTTCTCTCTTAACTCATGTCATTATGTATCACATAGCCTATTTACTTGATGTATTATTGTTATACAGTTGTAAATATCAATAAATAAATTAAAAAAAAAAAAAGTTATTGAGAACTAAACCACTGTTTGGAAAATTAGAAGCAACTATTGAACAATAACTAACGGGACACAGTTATATGCATTCTCATCATATGAAATTTATCCCTTAGATATGTAGTTCGGCAAGTTTCGTTTTTTGGAAAAAAGTACTATTATTAGAGAAGTGGAGGTGACTAGTTGAGGGTCAGTGTAGGTGACAATTTTTTTTTATTTTTAAAAGAACCCAATAGTTATAAAAAAGCAGTCAACATTTCGTAAATTCTGGGCATGCAGAAAAATATTCACATCAATTAGGTGAAGTACAGCATATCTCGTATCAACCTTCCAATCAGACACAGCTAACTTCAATATGGTCATTCAAATACAGAATGATGTTTGAAATAAAAAGAATATTGACTGAATATTAATGTTTCCATTATTTTAGAGACTTAACGTTTTGTTTTTGGATTTTTACTAATAAAAATAAAACCTGTACCACTAAAACTCATAAAGAAGCTTGGGTTCAGTAAACGGTAGAGACTGTGGTGTTTCTTGGACAGCGGTATTGCAGGAAGAAGATTTTAAGACGCTTAACCGCCTGGTTTTCTACCTGTTTGAAGATTTTCATACTAAATTAAATTATTAAGCAATAAGTTTTTGTGTTAAACCCACCAGTGTCGGTCCATAGCCCAAATAAAAAAGGAAGATGGAAAGAATGAAATACGTTAACAGACAGTACTAAAGGTGGCTAATGAATGATAGAATGCAGGTAAAAAGTATGTAGCAGAGGCCGGTAGAGGGGTAGCCGGCCCACTTAGCGCTGTCATAGGCGTAAAGCTCTTCACTAGCAGTTAAAGGGTTTAAAGAAATAAATAAATTTTATTCTCATGATTATAAAAAATTTCCATGGTTTATTAAGAATTGTCATCCTGAAATTTATTACTGATACCCAAGAATGAATATCAGCTCCTCTATCACTCTCTTTATTGCCAAACAGTACTCTTTATTGAGGTCTTTAAATGCCTTAAGTGAAGTTAAATTGGATTAAATTAAAGTGTAACGTAAGGATACTGACACGCTGAACTCAACAACTCAACAAATATAGGCTAAACTCAAAGGATAAATGGTGTAAACAGTTAAGAAAATATATTGGAAGATATACTATGCATATCCTGAAACAGTACAGAGTGTAAAGCTTTTACGCAGAGATATAAATATTTTTAAACTAATTTGCTATTAAAATTATGTATTAAAATGTGAGTAGATAGTTGTGACAAGCGCTACTTAAACTAGATAATATTTTGAAAAGGGTTAAAAGATAAAATCAAATCTCCCACAGCTGGAACACGGGATCTTCGACAAGGCAATTCAGGGCTCAACCACTGAACCGATCCCCTCCCCATTTTTATTACTGTAATAATTATTTCGTGACTCTTTATGAGTTTTTGCTAATTTCATATGTTTGCTTATAAAGAAATATCGGAAATCAATTTTATTTAAATTTTACAGGTGATTTGAATTCATGATCTAGAAATCTGTAACTTATCTAGAAACCTAGCATAATGAACTACCCCGAACCCAATCTGTTTTTAAGCTATTTTATTTATTCAAATCATTTTAATAATAATGATCTTCTATATTGTATTTTTGATAATAAAATAAATTGTATAATAGAGGGGATAATAGCTACGAAAGGGAACAGAAGACATGGGGGGCCCGCATGTGATGCCTCTCTGGCACAACCTCTGTGTAATGGAATCATAACAACATGGCTCCTATAGACGCGCCCTGTGTTTGTTGTTACTGACTAATAGCTTCACTAAAATTAAATATAAATAAACAATTAATAGCGAAATTAGACCTTTTGAATATTTTTTTTTTAAATAAGCAAAAACTCAAAAATACGCATAAATAATAAATATGATGACCTCAAAAACGCTGTGGTAACATCTGTGGAAAGGACATTTTAGACACCTTCAGACAAAAAGTCAACAAGTGGAAAGTTACATCAGAGCAGCCAAAGCAGACAGACAGAAGTGGTCGGAAGAACGTAAACAAGCCTTCTCAGAGAGAATCGA
This sequence comes from Troilus luridus, assembly GCA_964056705.1. Classification (NCBI taxonomy): domain Eukaryota; kingdom Metazoa; phylum Arthropoda; class Insecta; order Hemiptera; family Pentatomidae; genus Troilus; species Troilus luridus. The sequence continues at coordinate 192,845,691 of OZ057412.1, read as the reverse complement.
ACCCTATTGGAAGAACAGAAAAAACCCAAAGAAGGATTGATTGAGTTGGTTACGTCTTCCACTATTGGGAGAATACGCTAATAATAATAATAATAAATATGATGTTATAGGAAAATCCCCAAAACAAAGCCTAGTCTCCAAAACACTGAAACAAAAACTAGATTGTGGAGCGCTTAGAACAAGGTTTCTACTATATTTAAGAGTCTCTTTGTAATGTTGGTGTGAGATGTGGTATCCTTATAAAGTGTGTCCTGATGATGCTGAAAGAGGCAAAACGTCGACCGGCTGTTATTGTTCCAGTATTTTGGAGACTGTTTTGTTTTGGGGATTTACCCTATTTTATCTTATTTAAATATTTCGTAAATAAATTAACTATTAACTGTCTTCGATACCTTCGAATTTTGTGATTTTATGAAAATAAAGGGTTTCTTTTTTTCCTTTACATTCGTCTGAAGATAAAAACACAATTTTTCCATATCCATGATGGATTCCTCAGTAATTCAATGTATTCAGCGCTCTCTGCTGAAGGTTCCTGGTTCAAATCAAGCTCTATGGTGGATACTTGTAAATCATTTAGTTTATTAACAGCCACGGATGAACCCTCCTTTGGCTTACCCAGGAAACTAGGTACCCGTTATGGGGAAGTGTGATCTCGGACAAATCAAGGCCCTTCATGGGTTTTAGTCGTTCAAATTATATATATATACTAGCTGACCCGGCCACGCGTTGTTGTGGCTGTCATAATAGTGTTAAAAAATATTAGTTAAAATTTGAATTTTAAAGAAATAATGAATGAATGAAAAAATGAATATAATAGATTTTTGTTTTCACATTTTGTTCATCTTATATCAAACTATAGTAAATAATAATTAATAATTAACTTAGGGGTATGAAAAATAATTAACATCCTATTCTCAGACCTACTGAATATTCACAATAAATTTCATGAAAATCGGTCAAGTCGTTTTGGACGAGTTTTGTCACAAACACTGTGACACGACAGTTTTATATATTAGATCTATGATTCCGGTTAAAAATTAGTATATTGGAACTTAACTGATCTGTTTGGCCTACTGAGCTGCATTTGAGCTCAAATTATAGCAATTTTAATCTACTTAAAAAAAGGTAATTTATGTTTTTCCCTAAAACGCACCAATTAGGAGATACAGGCCAAAAACTAAAATAACTCCGAAAATGTCGAAGTTTTTCGGCCTATAAAAGTATTACCGTCCGTTTTTTGGTTGCAAATGTGGATTTACACTACTCAGACATGCCCTTGCAACATATCAGAAATGCAGCAGGTTAGAAAAAAATATAATTTTGCAAAAAAAAATGTCGCGGTCATTAATTGAAATAAAATGTAGCCTATATTTTAAGTTGTACAATGTTACATGTCTCTGCGAAATTTCATTAAAATCAGGCCAGTAGTTTCGGAGATTAGCCCGAACAAACATCGTGACAGGAGATTCTTATATATATATATATATATATATATATATATATATATATATATATATATATATACAGATATATAAGTAGCCTCAATATTATTTCTATCTCGTATAATTAGTTGTATAGGTATTTGAAGGCAACGTCGATCTTGGTCAGTAATTGAATAGATGATTGTCAAAAGGGAAGAATCCATTAGGTCGAGATAGTGTAAGGAATATCCCCTCCTAATGATGGGAGGCACGTCAGCTTACAGGAGTTCCTTTCCAAAGATCGGAAGTACGACAATATTCCTAGTTCAAGTACAAGGAGTAGACTTCGATTTTCCACGATATCCAATAGACTTCCGGAAGTTTGTTTCAATAATTGTCTTCTTTAAATAAAGAAATATAGGCCCGCACAAGGGTCTGTTGATTATTAACAACCATAAATTATGGATTTAGGCTGATCTGTCACTTTAAATCCGTGTGTGGACACAATATTGGCTCCGATTGGCTACTCGTGTCGTTATTTAACGGCATTGGTACAAACAATAATATAGACTTATATTAAGACTAATGAAGCTTGTATGATCATTTTTACACAGTTTTGCGTTTAAAACTCTGTGTCTCTGAAAATTAATGATAAGATTCAATAGATCTGGGATCATTGAAATAAGTGAATTTTTAGTTCGAATATAAATTATTACGAATCCAAAATCATTTGTAAAATCCTCAATACTCTTTACTTGTTTACGAAATTCGAATAAGAAATTTAACTCAGTCATGCGTAATAACCTTCACGTCCCCAATGTTGTTAATTTGACTCCAAACCGTTATCAATCCTTTCATTAAATTCTTTACTCTCACTCAAATCTATTACTTTCAAACCCTGATAAGTCTTTGAGGCGTCTGAAAAGAAGATGACCTCGAGACCTTCTGAGTTGATTTTCTAATTTGTATTCGTATTATTATTATTATTATACAGTTGTAAATTTCAATAAACAAATATAATTATTCTTATATAAATAAAACTAATAACCTTCAAACTAAAGTTGATTACAACAAATTGTATAACTCTAGCACAGGCCACTAGGTTTATCTAGTCTCGCGCTGTACGTCACGAGCACGTCGGTGACGCGAAACTATAAGTTTTCCCCTACCAAAAGTCGCTAAAAGCTGCTAAAAAAGTTGTATCTTCAAAAATCCTACCAGGTTAAATAAAAGTAGTTCAAAACTGGAAGGTATCTCCATTCTTACCATCTTCTTTGGTATATATTGAGGTTGGCACTTTTAACTCAGATTCATTTTAATAGGTTTCCATATCACGTTTATTTCCAATAACATGAACTTGAAGTGAAACCTGAAGAAGGCAGTACAATCGTTACCGGGGTATCTAGGATGTCCAAATAACATCCTTAAGAATAATGACCTAGGACATTGAAATATTTTCACAAAGAATCCACCGATGAGACAGCAGCTTCCAACCTGCAGGTCGTTCACATCGCCACATCAATCCCGGGAGCCGCTAAAAGACGACGTTCCTAGAAGATCTCTTCGGCCTCATTAGGATGCGACCGTGTTAACGAAAGCTGGGAGCAGCCTTCGAGGTTATCGATATTTGACAAATCGATTCCAGGCGAAGAAATATCTCCGGTGACCGTGACCAACCGTTGAAGAATGGTCCCGGCTAACTCACCAACTAACAGGCAACTTATAACAGGTTAGTTAGTGAGTTAGTCCGGGAGTAATTAGGTAATTAGTCATTCCGTGGTGGCTGTCCTAGGACCCGGATACTTGTTAGAGCCTGGTCTATTGTGCTCTCGGTCAAGGAGAAGGGTACTATAGGAGTTGGTTCAACTTGTGGTCATAATAAGTCTAGCTAGTACAGTCTGGTGAGAATACAAATAAACTGGCATGTAGTTTATATGAATATTATTAGTTGACCATATATATTCATGAGTAAGAAAATGGTCCGAGTGGCAGGAAAAAAAACTTCGCTTTCGACTTTTATGTGGAAACTGAGCAAATATTAACGGAGTAAACTGGAAGAAAATGTTGCTGAAGATGTCCGTGAAGAAGTCTCAAGAATCCTAAGAAAGCACAAACCACCGAAGTCGAATCTTATCATCGGAGAAGAGAACACTTTACAAAATTCTTAAAAAATCCTCCTGAAGGAGCTTGCGGTATGGCCAGCGAAACGTCAGCAAAGAATATGACGACACGGTCGGTACTAGGAGAAACACATGATATATCTAACTTGTTTTTGGTCCGGTCTTATTAAATTAATCGCATTGCCAGACTTCAATATCTTTTTTTTCACTAATATCCACTGATGCCTAAATATATATTAATTCTTTACAATGTATCATTTTAACTTATCTGCATCTTTAATATTTAGCCCTGAAGTAGGACCTGCAATTTTGGTCGAAACGTTGGCTTTCAAATAAATAGTTCTCTTTATTTAAAAGAATTTTTCCTGACCTCTACGCGGACCATTTTCTTTTTAGTTTAGTTCATTATCTATTTTAGTACGAAATTTTCTAAAGGTGCGAAATTATCAGTACTTAAATTATTATTATCAAAGCATTCAATGGACTATAAGAAGAGTTTAGAAATAGTTTTTATTATTACATTTTGCATATTTCCTTTCCCATTAATATGAGCAAGATCGTATAAATTATCTTTATAAGGATGATTCTTGTTCAGGTTATAAACAATGGCGGATCACAGTCCCAGCAGACTGGCTAATACACGAGTATCTGCATTTTTTACAGAACAGATGGTCACGAAATATTCAACACAGAACTCCATTCTTTTCATTCTGTATCCATGCATCCATGACAAACGATTCTGACACTTTTTGACGTCTATTAATCTAAAGACTGACTGTACTTTTGAATCCTCTGCATTCAAGTCTTTTATGCGTACATCATCAAGGTAAACCTTTTAAGGAAGACATCTCGATACTCGAGAACTAAAATTGAAACTCTTCCCTTGTTCATCAGGAGTTCATACACATCGAATAAATATTTAGCAGGCTTGTTACCTCGGGCTCATTGCGGTTGCTCTGTAGTTGAAGACCCAACCCACTCCTCCTCGCAATAAAAGAACGGAAGACATGAAAAGGATGACACGACCGAAGATAAGGACAGACACAGAAGATATTGAGCGGTTTTTGCCCGACAGAGGGAAGTGCCGAAACAATAAAGCCGATAAGGAGATGTGGTAGGGAAGACATCAGAGACTTCAGAGGACTCGTAGTCCATTAGGGTCTTACGTAAACCGTCCACTTTTTGACTCCTTCTTTATCCTTCGTCCTTTGTTATCGAAGAATGCGAAGGATAGTCAGTGGGAGTGACAGGGCTGTACTCTTCCTCGACTACAGAAAGTGGAATAAGAATGGTAATCGATCAAAAAGATTTCTTTTTCACATCTCACTTTAAATTAAATATATAATATATAATAAAATAATATACAATAATAATAATGTAATATATAAAATGGATCTTAAGAGTTAGTGCAATTAATAAATAATCAAAGAATGAAGTTAAAAAACGATTATTTTACTAGACAGAAACAGGTCTGTCGTTAAGAATTTACTAATTGACTTTATGACTGAATTAATGTCCCGAAGTAGAAAATAACATATAAGAAAATTATATAAGAGTACTCTTTTAAAATGTCTACTTTTTTTTTATGATTATATTTTTTCCAAAAAAAAATAATTGTTAATATTGGACACATAATACCTACGCCTATAGTTATAAAAGGTTGCTAAATCTGTAGCGTATCTGTACTTTGTTAAAGCTGTACTAGCCATAATGGAATGAAAAAAATTTACACTGCCCATTGAAAAAATAAAAACATCTTGATTTATTTGTTTGTTTTAATAAATGGCTTTTGAATGTTTTTTTTCAATTGTAACTGTACACTCGAATATATAGATATCGATTAAGATAGTCTCGAAAAGTCGATTTGGTTGTAAAATAAAACGGGGTGGCTCAGTGGTAGAGCACTGTGCCGAAGAACCCTGGTTCATATCTGGCTGTTGCAGTTAATTTATATAACTTGTTAACAACAGAGGTGGGTCCTGTGGGATCTGCAGTCACTCCTGGGACTACCCCGCTCCCAAAAAGCTTTACTCTTTATTATGGGAAAACATAATGTACTTCTTAGAAACAGTAGAGCATCTGAACAGTGCAGTATCTGTCCTGATAATAATTGACCTTATGCATATGTACTTTCCATCAACCATCAAAATAACAATTAATAAAAACATATTATAAATTAATTTAGATGTTCGTTTTTGTCTTTATTCGTTTTTGTGTTTATTGTTCGTTTGTTATTTATTATAATTTTTAAAACGTGATGTAAATATTTATTTATATGTTTCAATTATTGTATTTTTTCTCTCCCTTTTTACTTCTACATCGATAAAGTATGTATTTTGTTTTACAACTTTTAATACAACTTTTTCTTTTGTTTTATTGTTTTAATAGTTGATACATTTATTTGTTTATTTTTATTTATTGGATATGTACCAAAACTAGATACTTTACATTTTGAAATATAAAATTGTTATCCTTAAGGATAACAATTATAACATATATATATGTATGTATGTATATATATATATATATATATATATATATATATATATATATATATATATATATATATATATATAGAGCGAAGAGATGAGATCGACGAGGGCAGTGCCCGAGGCTCATTAGGCTCCCAGTATTTAATTTGGCCAGAAGACCGGTCCCTGTAATGGGCGATGATGGATGTCTTCGCTCTACCACCGTTAAAGTCTCCGCGGTGCTAGCCGCTCTCGACCGCTTACCAACGTTCTAGAATATCGGAACTTTAGTACTTCAGTTTGTTATTGCTATTATTATTATTATTACTACTATATAAAAAATATTATGTGAAAAAATTAACAAATATAGAGTTTTTATTAGCGTGCAAGCAGTATATTTTTCATTTAGATCAGATGGTAAAATGAATAAAAAAAAAAAAATTTAGTTCATGATACAAAGTTTAAGAATCTGTACCTTTTAACCAAGGTCCTTTGGCTCACCTATATAGTATAGGAAATAAAACAATAACCTAAATCTTTGTTTCCTAAGGTAACAATATTTTTGGTAATAATTATCAAAAAATATAAAGTTTCAAAATAAACTTGTCATTACTCAAAAACCCTTATTTTCGAATAGAGGTATTTCAAAGTTCCATGTGAGTTTAAAAAAAAAAAATAATAATTTGGATATTGGTAAAGAAAAGTATTCCTATAGTAATGATGGTATTGGAATTATTTCATTAACCATAAGAAAATTTTTAAAATAATAATGTATTATATTAGTTTATTCTCATATATAACCTCAATGTTACCTTTCAGCTTAGATGTTTTTGTTTTTTTTATTATGAGATGTTTTAAATGGTCAGGGAGGAGGTTTAGTCAATAAACTTTACTAAATTTAATATTTTATATAATTTATTAGTTAGTTGTTTTAATTCTAAATATTTTTATTTTGAAGAGAAAAGATATGCCCCCGGCCGGGATTCGAACCCGGGTCCTCAGTCTTACCGTGACAGGACTCTACCAACTAAGCTACCGGAGTGGATACCAGTCGGGGACAAATTTAATATATATTTCTACAAATCTAATATATATAATTAAAGTATAAATATATTGAGAGACGTTACGTTCCTTTGCGCACCTCTCACTTCGAGGTCATGTATGTGTATAACAGCAACCTAACCGTCAATTTGTGTTGTCAAATTCTAAAATTGAAAAATACTTACAGCGAAACCAGTTTTAGTACGAAATCATTTATAAGTGGTTCTTTCGGAGATAAAGAAACAGTGGATATTGGTGTATTTACTTAACGTCACTAAGTAAAATTTTAATAGTGAAAAGTAAATTTAATTTTCACTAAGTAATGATGACATTTTACACTTATTACAATTCTTGAAAAATTAACTTAATTTAGGGCTATATTTAGGCTTAATTTCTGGCAGATTACTCGGGACGACTAGATATGGGACAACTATTGATGCAATGTTTTCACGATTCATAACCCAAGTAACTTCTGACTTACACGTATTGTATTTTAGTTACAACAAACCTATTGTCACAGTATTTAATAATGATGATAATACTATTCACGGACTAAATACTGTTCAAAATCATGTTAAATGTTCATGGTATAACAAACGAATCATCCCAAGAATCATTTATATAAAAATATTAACAATTATTATTAGGTGAAATAGTTGATGAAATATATTTCATTGGAGTGATGTAAATATTATGAATAAATATTTATATATGATTTGATTATTTTTTAAGATGCTTTTATTTACCCACTTTTTAAATAATCTACACAATACTAGTTCTTAAGGAGCAAACTCCAGTCGTTCGTTGGAGCTGACACACACATTATTATAATTTTAATTTAAGTCATTATTTCCTTAAAACTTCATGTTCAAACATGATGCAACTGAAAAATCATTTTATTAAAAAAATACGATACTAATGGAGTATCAGATATATCCTTCCTGGATTAAAAAGCTTCAACAAATACAATTTCTACAGAAAGCTTAGCTCAAAACTGCTAATTTTTCAGATATGTTGTTGTTCTTTTGTAAGAGGTATGTACCATATATTGAATTTATTTCGTATATTTAAGTACATTATTATTTAGGTCATTTTGATTTCTCATTTCTCGTTCAAATTTTCCGTTTTGGAAGCGTACCTTCGTCGTTTATTGCTATTGATTTTTAATTTGCCCGAACTGCCTGCTATAGACAAAATTCTTCCTTTTTTTATTAATTTTATGGAAGGGTTATGTTTTAACTAAACAATTATAATAGACATATTTTATCAAACGAGTTTTGAAAAAAATCCCTGTTGCCTATTATAATATTCTGTTTAAATTGCAAATCGTTTAATATCATGAAATTTAATATCATATCATCAGTTGCAATAGAAACTATCATTACAGAAAAATATCATCCTGTAACTGCTCATTTATAGATAGTAATGATAAATATGATATATGTTGAATAATATTAGTTGATCTTGTATATATGAGGAAGAAAATGACCCGGGTGGAGGTCAAGAAAATTCTCATATATAGGAAGAACTGTTTATTGGTAAGCCAACGTTTCGACCCACATTGCAGGCCTTCTTCAGGGCTGGTAAGATCGGGTGTTGACCTTACATTTCTTTGATCCTATTAACATTATATCCTTATAATGTTGGAAAGAAAATATAAAGTAGCGTAATCAAAATAAAGATTATCATTTAACTTAGATTTTTTTTTTCTCTCTTTATAATTTTATCTACACCTGTCAAAACAGTGACAATCAGCAGATAGTCTGACTATTAAAAAAAACAAAAAAAAAAACAACAACATGATACAATGACATGAGAGGCATGAAGAAGAACAGTAGCCAGCGGTAGCTCTCCCTTGGCTTCATTCAATTCATATGATAACAAATCCCTCATCCACGTTCTTTTTAATCTCCTCCTAGTGTTTTCAGGCATGAGAGTCGTGGCCATTCGTTCTATTAACGGGTTTGGATGTCCGTGTAGTTTTTCTTAAAAGCGTTTGTATTATGTTCGTATGTGTTCGTCAACCGTTGGTATTTTTAAGTCAGTATGCAGAGTTTTGTCATTGACGTACCATGGTGCTTTGGTGATAAGTCTTAGTACTTTTGATTGAAAAGTCTGCAGTCGTTTTCTGTGCGTCTGTTTAGCGATCTCGTAAATTTGTAATGCATATGTCCAAACTGGTTTTAGTAGGTAAGTGTACGTGTTTAGTTTCTGTCTTATATCTAATTTGGAGGCTTTCCTGAATAGTAAGTACATTAAATTGAGTTTATGGTTCAGTGATTGGCGTTTCATCTTAAACTTAGATATTGGCTGAATTACTAATACATAATATATAGAAAAGTAGAACATATTTTTTTTAAATTTAATCCAGTATAATCCACGAAAGGTCATTCAGGTAGGTTATTCAACCATGATAATACTTAAAGAAGTACGTTTTGTTGATTTTGAGAACACTAAACTCATATTTTGTAACGCAATTTGTGATTTATAGTTCAGTTTGTTAAAGTTCTATTATATTTAAAGTATAATTAAATCGCTGAATGCTTTACTCTAAAATAAGTATGATAATATTTCTTCTTCATAACTGATTTAATTAATTTATCATTACAGAGGAACAGCGCAGTTCAGAATTCCCTTTTAATAGCTTGTTAATTACCGGGAAGTCGAAGAATTTAAAGTTATTCAAATCACGGCGGTATATTCACATTTATTTTGCATAATTTTTATAGTCTGTAATTACACTGTGAATCCCGCCATCCATTCCTGAAGAATAGAAAGTGTTTACAAGATATTTTATATAATTACAGGAATTTAGGTGTTGTAAAATTATTGTAGAATACAGTAATATTCATTTTAGAGAAGAAAATAGTTGACTGGAAGATTATAATGAAGGTCAGGAGGTGGAGTCAATAATAACACTAAAATAAGGTTAACTTATTTTTTTGCCGACGTTTCGGCCCAAGTTGTAGGCCATCTTCAGGACAAATAGTAGGCTATGTGAACTGTCGAACTATTGATGGTAAACTCATTTACTTACCATCTGTAAAGTTTACCATCAATCGTTCGACAGTTCAGATATCCTTATTTCCTACTATTTGTCCTGAAGATGGCCTACAACTTAGGCCAAAACTTCGGAACTATTAAAAATAAGTTAACCTTATTTTAGTGTTATTATTGACTGCACCCCCTGACCAACTAAATTATATTTATTATACTTTGAAATCTTTATTAATATGAACGTAAATGTATTATAGTTTATTAACGTCTATGGTAATCATTCTATTGAAAACCAAAAAAAAAAAAATTATCACGATCTAAATCAACGTTCTTTTGTTTTTACAGTAATCGTGTTTAACAGGAGCAATTAACTTTTCAATTGTGCTAGACTATGTGTAGGGAAATCTTATTAAGGAACAATCGGATGATTCACTGTTTGGCACATTATAATTATTATTGGCTTCACTTATCTCTATTTATGTAATGTAATATATATTACTTTTTATTTTTAATAATTAATAATTTAGTTTTACAAGTAAAAGATGGAACCTTTTAAGTTGAATTTGTTATTTGAGTACTATACGTGGGTAGTATCACTACTTGCCTTTATCCATGCCGTTATGTATCATTAATGGCCTTATTATATTTACTTGTACTGTCACAATACAATTGTAAATTCAAATAAATAAATTTAAAAAAAAAAACTTTACATGTACTTGATTCGGCGACCGATAGACTGCGACTAATTTATTTTACTTTTGTTAAGAGGCCATTAATAAATTTATTTTTATCATTTATGGTTCACCAGTGCATTTGATTTACAATATTAGAGTACATATTTAATCAAGATGACCTCTGCAATTATTTATTTTTCGATGGTCAAATTATTTTTGTTGTTTAATGTGGTTAGTTTAAGTTTATAGAAATGTAAAAGGTTCTGAAAATGCTTAGATACTTAAATTTAAGACTTTTCAAAAAGTGAACTTTATCGATTTGAGTAATGAGTGACTCAATTATTCGATTTAACTCCTTGCGTTTTGTAGTTTTAAATATCAACCTTACGTATTATTCTTTTTTTTTTTTTTTTTGCGAAAGGATATTTTTTGCCTAGCTTAAGAAATGTTATGCCTAATTGATTCTAATGAATTAGTTTTTTACAAAAATTAGTACATATGTATTTTTTTATAAAATTGAATGTGACTGTTAATGTATACTTTTTAAGAATCCTACGTTTGACTTAGGTATATTGATGAAGAAGTTTCCAGGCACATAGTTTCAGGAAGAAATAACAATAAATTATACCAGAGAAGATGCTTTTAAAGAGAAAATGTGTTACTCAGAATATCAAATTCTAATTTATTATCATGAATGTATATTTATGATATGTTAATAAAAATGTGGGTGTCAACAGTACCCGCATTTCCTGCATTTTTTTAGATACATCAACTGATGTACACCAGAAGGCATAAAAAATATTAAATTTTTGTTGATTTTTCAGTAACACGAAATACGGATGTGCGGTATATGATTATTTTAAAATTCGTGTGTAAATTTAATTTATAATTCAATGCTTAAACAAACACTTCAAAAAAAATGGTTTAACACAGGACAAAAATAAATCGATGAGGTGAAAAAAAAATGTAAATGGATATGAAAGTTTGCCAGATAAAAAAGCACTTATCAGAAAATCAAAATTAAAAAAAAAAATGATACAATAAAACATATTCACGTCACTTTAGTACCCCTTTTTGTTCTCATTATAATCTCCTTAGAAATCTGAAATTTTATTATAACGTTAACGATGTATTGGAATATTTGTGTTCTTGCTGCAAATCTGAATACTCTCCACGACTTGTGTTTTCACAGTATCGTATTTTTAGGACTTTATTTTTACTTTAGGATTTCTGGTGTCTTCGACAAATCCTTGTTTCCGCCTGTAACTTTAAAAAAAAACGGAATCTTATAAAGTAACCTTACACATATATTTATATAGATATTGCATTTAATTATATTTATGCAGTACTGAAACATTAGAATACAAAGATGAAATACGATTATATCAACTTAAAATATTGCTTTATAAGACTATATTATTTAAAATTACAAAAATAAGTATTCATGATAATTTCAATTCTTATATAAAATTAGAAGAGTATTTGTTTTTATTATAATTAATATTACTAACAGAGACTATTATATCTAATATATAAAATCGTCGTGCCACAGTGTTTGCAACAAAACTCCGCCGAAACGACTCGACCGATTCTTATGAAATTTTGTGAGTATATTCAGTAGGTCTGGGAATAGGATGTAAACTATTTTTCAAACCCCTCAGTGATATGTGCCACAATTTGAGCCCAAATGCAGCTCTGTAGGTCTAACAGATCCTGAGTTAAGTTCCAATCATATAATAATTAACCGGAATCTAATCTCTATCTAATAAATTCCATCAGAACCCATAATACCGTTCAAAAGACTTCAATTTGATATGCGATTGGCTTTAGGTATCGCCATCAACAAGTCTCAATGCCAGACAATGTCCATTTGCGGTTTGGACCAAGAACATCCAAGTTTCTCCCATGGACAATTATATGTTGCATGCTCACGTGTTAGTAAACCATCTAATCCATTATATTAGCAAAAGACGGATTTAAAAAATGCATCGATTAGCGCCTAATTAAATTGAAATAAATAGTTATAATTTAAAAAAATATTATTTGCCATAATTAAAAATGGCCAGTAATATTGATATACCTCATTCATTAATCTAATGTTTATATTTTATCAGTTAAGAATTTTGTATATTATTTATTATTTATATACTATACTTCTAATTAATTATATACTATCGATATAAGATGAATTAAATGTAAAATCAAAAATCTTTTTAATTCATTTTTTCCATTCTTTCATTGTCTCTTTAACCCGTCAGTTCCCAATGCACCCCCTAGGGTGCAGTCACTTTTTTTGTTATGTGCTATAAAAAATTTTTTTTTCGAGGTTATAGCGATGTTTTTGGGTACTACTGGAACTAGGTCAAAGGGTAGGACACATTTGGAGCTGATATCAGGTGTGGTCTAGACAATATAATCTTTCAAACTCAGTAGTGTTCTGGTTTCTGTTGGTTTTGACAATTTTTCTTCTCTTTTCACTCACCATGACGAGAAAAACTTAAGTAATCAAATTATTTTTGCATTTATAGTTAGGTGGGCATTTTCTGGAACAAATGGTAGCAATATTATATATAAGCCACCAAAAATAAAACTTCAGAGCCAATCTAAAAGTAAGCATCACCTGTAGGGTGCATTGGTCACTGAGGCACAATCATGCTCAGAACGTAAGTGTAGAAGAAATGAAAATTGTTGTAAGTATCTTGTTACTTACGGGTTACATGACAATTAAATATATTAGAATGTTTTGGGAGACTCAAAGTGATACCTATAACAAAACAGTAGCCCAAAGTGTGAGAAGAAATAGATTCCTCGAAATCCAAAAATACTTTGCGACAACAATAAGCTCCCAAAAAAAATGATAAATTTTCAAAAGTCAGAGAATATTTTACAGTTCTGAACGCTGCTAATAAGTAAGGATTTATTTTATTTTTAGTAGGACTGTTCCTTGATTTTATTTTATACGACATGATATTTTTCATATTTTTTACTTTTAGGTAAATGTAAGTGAAATAAACAAATATATATTTATATTGATTTTTGTTAACTTATATCCCTACATCTCACAACAATAAATTAAAAAAAAAGTAAATTGATTCAATTCTATCATTCAGGATAATTTGATTTAGTTTATGAAATTGGGTGATTTTGTTATCCGGATGCCCAATGCACCCTACAGGGGGCACCTTCCCAGCGGATTAATTAATGCATAGACAAATTTAAAACTTGTTTATTTATTCTTCTTAGAGATCAATAAGCATAAATAAGTAAAAAAAAATTAAAGTTCATAAGTGGTTCACATTTGGGAACTGACGGGTTAAAATTAAAAATTTTTAAAACTATTACATCAGTCACAGCAACGCGTGGTCAAGTCAGCTAGTAACTATATAAAAAGAATTTAATTATATAAATAATTATATATCTAAGAATAATATATCTAATAGTCTAAAATAGAAATAGCTTGAAAAGGAAATGTGTATAACAAATTTTAAGAAGGGTTTATGCCCGAATTCAAGCAATCAATGCTTTATAAACACAGAAGTAAATTCTCTTAACTTTTATTCCAGCCGTTTTTCTCTTTAAATAATCATTTCCATACAAATATATTTATGAATTTTTACTATGTCTCTGTTTTAGAAAAAAAATCATTGTTTTTATGTGATGCTATTTAAGAAAATCATAATCTTCAGCACGTATTTGAAACATAGAATTCTTCTTGATTTAATACAAAAAATTCTTTCTTGATGCAATGAACCATTCAGATCGTAAACCTCCAAAAAATAAACATTAACATTTATATTGTTTAAAAAAAAATTCCCCGGTTGTTTTTGTTTGTTTCATCCAACGACAGTTTATGGCCATATGGTCAACCGGGGAGATGATATTACAGTAGTATATTAAGAGCATTATTCAGATTGAGATCTTTAAAGTGTATCTTACACCGCCTTGGATGAGGATCTCCATTTTACGTTCATCCGAAGGACGACATAATTATGGATTTGAACACGAAACCTTGACCTTTTAGGTTGCTATGCCAACCAGGACACCAATGTTGACCCCCTCTCGGTTCGGACAACATTTCAACCAATCGTGGGTTTTCTTGATAAGGACTATTGATTATAGTTATATTACGTTAGATATTTGATTGTTTCTTGAATAAATTTATTATTGGTTCCACCAACTACAATAAAGTTATATTTTTATTATACTTCACCATATGTTTATTATCCCTTTCGAGACGACGATTTTTTTCGATTCCAGGAGTGAATTTTTTTTCTTTATATTATTCATTTTTAATAAAAAAACATGCTTACTGTGGAAATGGCCGAATTCGTAAGTAAATTCACGTAAATAAGATCATTGCACACCAGTGCTCGGAAAATTTTGATTGCGAGGAGCGGATTGAACACCAGGTGTGGAATGTAAGGTAAAATGAAAATACATCATTAAAAAAATTATTTCAAAAATATTTAGAAGAGATAAAACCGTTTATTAGTTCAAGAAAAATCTTATTTCTCAGAATAATTGATAATTTCACATTACTGATGTGAAACCAGTCTCGAATGGGTTAAACTAAGAATTTCATGTACATACAAGATATTTTTTTTTTGTAATTTACTTTTTGGGAATAAATTACCAATGTGCAATTTTCAAATATATTAATTTCATTAAATTACGTTCAAAAATTTATTAAATATTTTTAAATTGCTCCATAGCGTTGCCAAAACTTTATTATTCACATATTTTATTTTAAGGAAGCCGGAGGTAGAAATAAAACAGTTTCCTGGGCTATAGTATATGCCAGTCCATCCTCATTAATAATTAAGTTCAACTCGGATTGTTACTCAACTCATTATATATTCTCCACCTGCTGCGCCGGAATGAAAAATTAAATATTTAACAATATCATTGTCACAATAAAAGTCCACAACGATTCGATTGCATGCATGAATAGTAACTAAGCTAGGCTAATTTTTGTTTAGGACTTTTCCTAAACTCGTTTTATAATATTAAAATACATTTCACTCAAATGTAATGATCACGCTCGAGCGTGTGTGTGTTTAAAAAATGAATATTTAGTCAGCCATTATAATATTATTAATGAATCATCTGTACATATAATAAAACAAAGTCCCCCACCCCGTCTGTCTGTTCGCAATAAACTCCACTGAACGGATTTTCATGCGGTTTTCACCAATAGAAGATTGATTAGTAAGGGTTAGGTAAATAATTTATCAAGGTTTTTCAAAAATCGGTTGGACTATAAAGATATTTGTTTGAAGCGTTTGCAAAAGTCTTTGAAAAAAAGACGTTGCCCAATCTCTTTGATATACAACGAGGCAATGCATGGTGGAATATTCTTTTTTTATATATCTACAAAAAAGTCCGCGATAGCATATATATCTTTTACCTTTTGAAGATAGCTTACTCCAATCAACTTAAATACTTTAGCTAACTTGGGATGGGTATCTTAGAAATTAACGCCTGTGAAAATAAATTTGTATATAAAGACATTTTTTTATTTTATTTTTTTATGTTTGTAAAATCTACATAATAAAATACATTAAAATACTTTATGCAGTGTAGAAATTATGTTACATTTAAATCTAATCCACATATTCAACCCATCAAACTGTTAGGATCCTACGTGTCTGTATTATGACTCTACTACCCATGTGAAGCCGGGGCGTATCACCATTCATAAATAAATTCTTCATATATTTACGTAAGAATCCAAATTATACAACATAAAGTTATATATCAGGTCATATTTTGTATTTTAAACAGATGTGGAAAAATATTTCTTCAATCTAGGTGTAT
Organism: Troilus luridus; assembly: GCA_964056705.1. Lineage (NCBI taxonomy): Eukaryota > Metazoa > Arthropoda > Insecta > Hemiptera > Pentatomidae > Troilus > Troilus luridus. Next base: position 192,829,150 of record OZ057412.1, on the reverse strand, counting down.
TTCCGAGTTATATCTTAAGCCCTCATCATTCACATTCAGTACGTTGCTTTTAGGAATATATATTTATATATATATATTTATTATATTACTAGCGACCCATCCCAGCTTTGCTCGGGTGATAAGACATATTATGCCTACATAAATCGAACATGTCAAAAGACTAACAAAAATGTATTACTCGATCGGTTGCTATGCAACGGCAATATAATTTTACACCACTAAACACTTTTTTATATAATAGAGAGATTATCGTAAATTAATTGGTATAAAGGTACTTTTGCTATGGTACGGTGTTTTGTTGCTTAATAAATTTTTAAATTTCAATATATGCATTAATTTTAACTGAATATATGTGAATCTAGTATTATTTTTATTTTTGTAATTAAGGATCAACTGAAGTTATTGAAATTTTAAACTTACGAATTTTAATTTTGTGAAAGATATATTTTTTCCGCTGATATAATGAAGTGTACAAGCCAGTTAAGTGTTGTCCACTTCACTTTTTTTTTTAATCTGCAGTTACTTTTTATGATTTTAGTCGTAACTATTATTTTATATATGATATTCTTTTTTATCCTTGTGTAGAATGCAGCCTGGAATGCTGGAGAATATAGAACCTGTGATCTAGACTAGGCCTGACTGCGCCTTCCGCAAAGATACTACCTAATTATATCCTTGTAAGAAATAAAGTATGGAAGTCGCCTTGAACTTTACGCCTGCCCTAAGTAAGGGCTTAACGTTCTTCTGGACTTAATGCCCACTCATGCTTCCATGGATTCCCACCCGTTGGAGGCTTGAAGTTATACTGCTGAGAAGATATATTGCTCTGGGGCTAGGCTTTTTATGGAGCTGGAGCCTACAGTCGGGAGGTGCCGGGGTGGAGGATCGATTCCACAGTATGTCTTTTGTGTATGACATAAATACCGGTAATGTATAATATTTTATAGGTCTAAAATTAATATAAGTATTATAACCTTGCTCACTTAAACAAATTAAAATAATTTTTAAAGAAAATACAATTCATATGACTTTATGCTTTTTTCTAGATTCGGAATAGTTTCAACTTTAAGATCGGTGATGAAAATTTTAATTAAGCCGTACTTGGTTACTATCGATAGTTAATCCACCATCGATGGATCTTTTTTACGTTCAAGTTTGAAAATCTTGGAACTATGCTGATTTGTCTCTGTCCAGTGTAGAGTTCTTTTTAAATTGAACCTGGAATTCCTAGAGCTTAAGGGTTCTATTCTATATAACTTTGATGCCGCACCGGACGTGCCATTATTTCATTCTCCAAAATTACTAATTACATTATGTTGGGTAGGACACGAGTCTAACACTTGCACAATGCAAACAAACCAAATTCGTGTTATTGAGCATTGGGTCTTCTAGGTTTTTATAACCTTAATTTCCTCTTTAATTAAAGATCTGTTTCTACAAATCTTAAATGTTTAACCAGAAATGCTAGTTTTTCTTTCTGGAAATATGTGGCTCAAGGAGCACACTTGACTCTTGAAATTAACTATTTCATTATTTTTCTTTTCTGAAGATTTGATTGTTCACTGTTATTGTAAAATGTAAATTGTCAATTCTTTTTAAAATTCAAATAAATTATTTTTTTCTGATCTTTATAAAATAATCTTATATTTTATAATCCTGCAAATTTCAAATAGTGGGTGGTAATTGAATTTAATTAAATTAGTTGAAATTCTTTATTAAATAGGTTTGGATAAAAGCAAGGAAGCAACTATCGAAAAACAATCTATAGCATTCGATAGTTTTCAGCCGATAGTGCGAACTATCGACTATCGCCTAACCCTACTTTGAAGAGGACGTAAAATCGTGCCCCGATCCTGTGGGGTATCAAGTTACTCGTAAATTACCCTAATTAAACATGGATAGGCAAAATTAAGGACCCTCAATGTAGCATTTTTCGATTAGCCATGGTACCATATATGTAGTAACTTTAAATAAACAAACAGACAAATAGAAAGCACATACAACTACAAACTACTTAAGTCATTTCGTATAAGGAATTCTTTACGATATTTAACTGGGTTTTTTTTTACAAATTTGGATTCCTAAATTAATTTGTGTATCTAAAATGTAAATACCATTGATATAAGAAAACATGATATCTTCAAACGACTTAACTCATTTCTCAAATAACATCCAACATTTCTAAGATAAATATTTCTACTAAATCACAATCATAAATAACGGAATAATATGAAAGGATAATGAAAGGAAGACGTAAATAAATCTAGCTAATGTTTACATTATGTTAATTCTATAGTTAACAAGTCATGTAAGGATATAAGTCGCCCTGTCAAATGCCAATGTGTACAGTCCCAGGAGTGGATGTCAGCGCTATCTCTTGGTGTTTTCTAGAACCAAGATTCCCGCTGTGTAATATGTCTTTTAATATACATATTAATATTATTTTATTATTTTAAATAACATATTAATATATTAATATGTCTTTTAATATTTTAATATTTTTTTTTATTTACATAATTTTTATTAATCCATTTAAATGACAACATGTAAAGGTACATTTAAACAATGTTTATTTTCAATTTTGTAAAATACTGATATTGTATTTAGTAAATCTACCTGGTGCAAAGACTTCTTCAAAAGAACCATCCCATAACTCTAAAAACTTAATTTTTAATTAGAGGTATTTTAAAGTTCCATGTGAGTTGAAAAAAAATGGGTATTGGTAAAACATAGAATTCTAATTTAATGATGGATTTAAAATAATTTATTAAACATTAGAACATTTTGAAAAGCTTGATTTTATTTTATTTTAACTTATGTCATTGTTCCCATAAAAAATCATGTTTAATAATTAACCTCGTGTATTTGATATTTAAATTGTTTTTTCCTGAATCAAGTCATTTTTGTTTTTTAGGAGCGAAATGTGAATTGGTACAGTAGAAAATAATATTTTATTCAGAAGTTTAAAAATAAGCACGAGGATCCCTATATGAGCTTCATTTATTTATTTCAAGGCCTTTATCTAGTGTATAGTTGAAATATCTATCACGTTGTGATATCTATAATTTAAATATTAAATAATAAAGATTGAATATGATCTATTTCATTGAATTATAGAAATTTTTTTTGTAGTGATGGAATATTTTATTACCGTTGCCAAGCAGTGGGTTTGGGAATTACTTTTTGTCCACTCTTTTGTCAGGTTCGATCAGTTTAAATACTTAAATTTTTAAAAATTGGCAAATAAAAAAGCTACTTTTTCTGATTTCTTTAAACCATTACACAAAGTATAGCGCTGTTCTTGAATTGAAATATACATATCATTAAAGCTTTTAATAAGTTAATAAACACTGTGCCGACTAAGATACTGAGATATAGACCGTGGCGTTGGTGTGGGGATACTATTAAGTATGATCTAACGGATTTTGGTTTGGGTAGCTAAGCCATATAATTATTATTATTAAATTTTTAATATTAAAGAACTTAAAAAATCAACCAAAAAAAACAAAGAAATTTCATATGATATTTTCATTGATACGAGGGAATAGAAAAAAAATGCAATTGGCTCGAAATATCTATTTTTATTTATAAATTATATTTTATTTATTTTTACTTGAAGGTGATTATTTAAAGATTTTTATTTTGAATAGAAAAGATTTGTCCAGCCCGGGATTCGAACTCGGGTCTACAGCATCTCTAGTTTGACACACCCAAATGTGCTACCAGGAGTCGTAACCAGGAGACATGAACATTCGTCCCCCATATATGCATCGCAAAAATTGCGGGATTTGGAGAAATACGATCGGTGATGAGAATGGATTTGTCTGGCCTGGTCAATTAGGAGAGTACCGCACTAGAGATGCGGAAGACCCGAAATATGCGGAATATTAAAAAAAAAATGTATTTATTGAAATTTACAACTGTACAACATAAGTACATCGAGTAAATATAATAAAATATATATAATGTGATGAGATAAAGGCAAGAAGATGAACTACCCTTTGGTAGTAGTCGAAGTGCAACTTCCGCTTAGTAGGCTACGAGACCATCTTCTACTCGGAGGATTCTCAAGAATTGGCTATACATCTCTTGCTAGGTTTGAAACTAGTGGGTTCGAGTGGGAATAAAGTTTGCCTTTAAAGGGTTGATACTAGGTCTGGGCTAAATCAGCAACAAATGGGGCATTGAGGTCATTATGGATACCGTTATTCGTAACAAAGTAAGGAGTATTGAGGATTTTAAGAAGGATTTAATTAAGAGAGGAATCAATGGCTGTAAAATTACAAATATCTACGTCGTTTTCGATTATTAGAATATACAATTTTGTCGAAGAAAGGTTTGGTTGTACTTGAATTGAAAAAAAAAAAAAGAATAATGAAATCTCAAACGCTCGAGCTTAAACAGAATCCAGTTTTATCTCTGTCAATTATTTCGTTTGATTAAGTTTTTTTTTACTTTGTTATTATAAAATATAACGCCCACTCTTAGCTTGTTTAAGAGCGAAACTAATTACAATTTAGATCTTGAAAGGATTTCATTATTACTCCTTAATTTCTCTTAAGTATATATTTTTTGGGCTAACACACAAGGAAAAATGTTTTTTTTAAGTCTGTTTTTGTAAATTTTTTTGGTATGTCAAATTTTAAACCCTTCAAAATAAATAAGCAATAAATAAATTTATTTATAGAAATAAGAAAAAATAAGAAGAATGTTAACTATTATAAAATGTATAGAATGTAACTATTTTTAAAAAAATATTAACAGACTCAAAATACAAACTATGCAAATTGTCAAGTGATTATGTTCTATATTTTTGTCTATAGTTCCGTTAAAGACTATCAAGAACAAAAAACAAGTTTGCCTCATTAGTTGGTTAAAATCTTTAATTTTTAAATATTTTATTTTTAAGAGAAAAGATATGTCTTCAAAATAAAATATTTAAAAATTATAATAATTAAAAAAAAAAATTATAAGCTCTTGAATGTTCTTTTCTATTGAAAAATTAAAAATCTCTCTTCCGTTTTAAGTATATGTTTTTTTAAAAACCTGATGCTTTATACAGGTTCAGATATTTGTATTTTTTTTTTGGCTTCTAATTGTATTAATTATAAATCAACTCACAGTCTGCGTATATCAATACAAAAATGTAAACATGAGTATATTACAATATATACTATTAAATTAGAAGTCTAAAACTTAACGAAGAATATGTAGTTTGGTACATGGAGCGCTACCTCCCGCTGCCTGCAAGTACTAAAGGCATCTTCGTTTGGACAGGCTGGTACAAGTGTCCAGGAGCTTATTAAATTAGATAATTGATAACTTAAGTTTTAATATTTGTTTCATTATAACTATCTAGTCAGTATACACAAATTTCATAACAATTTCTAATGTTTCAATTTAATTTCGAGGGAAAGAAAAAAGCTGTCTAACTCCTTTTGACTGCGATAAATCTCCTTCCATCTCTTTTCTACGGATGTGAAACTTGGCCGCTAACGCTGAAGGACGAACAACGTCTTCTGGAAAATAGGGTGTTACATAGAATATTCGATCCAAAAAAGGATCAGACCACTGGGGAATAATGGAGATTACATAACTCGGAATGCAGTAGTATAAATGTAGTTGGAATTTGTATTTCCTGAATACGTTGAATATTTTGACCGATTTCCTGAATCCTGACTTTAAAATATTCTTCGATGTTATATCTTTATATTGTTGATGTATGATGTGCAATTTTCGGTCTGATAGATCGGTAATGGTTTTTTGAAAAACCCTCAGTAACTTCTTATCTACATGATTCCCTGCCCATAATTGAGGAAATTTGTTCAGGATGGAAGAAAAAATTAACATTATTATTAAAGTACTGGATTTTTAAATTTATTATGTTCTCTTTATTTATTGTTAAAATATATTTAAAAATACTATTATACTATAGCTTTTATAAATTATGGAGATTTAATAAATGATAAACAATAAAAAATATGGAAAATATAAATATAATCCATGCTTCGGGAAATGGTATTAGAAATTTGACTAACTCACTAAAAATACTTCAATATGGATTTTCATCTGAGGTTTTGGGTTGTTTTATGAATAATTTTATGCACGTTTTTGTTCGCGGAATTCACTTTTTAGATTTTCTTGAAATTTTCAAAAGTAATATATTTTTTAACCTGCACCACTACAACCCACAAAGGGTATCAAGTTCAGCATAGTCTGTTTTTACGACAGCGGGGTGATTAGTCCGATATCAAGCTCAATCACCAGCTTTTTTTTCAATTAAAGAAGATCTAAAGATTCCACAAAGTCCTAGCGCATTGAAAAAATTCTCTTCCACTGCAATAATAATCATACTTTATTATTTTGAAATATAACCAGTGTCGTACGTAGTACATCTTTAGGACTTCAATTAGCCATCGAATTTCTCTCACCCTCAATCCTTCAATTATAATTAATTGCATTATAATTACTCCTTACTATAATATTGTCCATTATAACCTCACTGGCCCATTAGTTTCCTGATGGGACATCAAAGCCGATATAAATCCTTTCAGGACAAATTCCATTTCCTCTAATACACACTATTTACTCAACAATTCTGTATAATCCTCTGCGGCGCAAGAAAAGCTGGGCTATGGGACCTAATTTAAATCCGTTATTCGACTACCACTAACAAATATTTTGATGTTTTATTAATATATATTCTTGTTGAATTATTTCATACATTTTCAAATTTCAATAACTAAAAATTTAAAGATAACTATAACTCTATTTTTATCTGATTTCAACTCCTAATTAGAGAATAGTGGAAATGGTTTAGGGTGAAAGAAAAAAAAAGTAATATTATTGTAGTACGTATTGTGTGATTGTTATACTATATTTATTGATTGTTAAAATTTTAAATTATTATAGGGTTAATAAATAGTGGAGATCTATATTATAAAAATAAACCAGAATAAAGACAGGGCAAACTCATTACGAAACATCTTCTCCAGCTTGATGTCGTTATACATTAGATACTATTATTTGGTCGGAACACAATGGCTAATTAGACGAAGGATCTCAGTGACATTCCCCGGCGAATAAAGGAGAGTCAGTTTGGTACGGGTCGTTAAGTTAGTCACCTTCACTCAAGAACATCTTCGTCCTGGGAAGATCTGAGTCTGTTTAATAACAAGGGTAACGTAGCGTCCTTCAGAATAACAGGAGTTGTGCCATTTGGTTTTAGCAGGATTTATTCAATTGTTTTTGTTTTAAACTTAGTTAAAAATAATAAGTATTGTTCTTTTTAACCAGTTGAAGAACAGAATGTGAGAAGGAAAGATATTTATTGTCGAAAAAAAAACTTCTGATAAGAACTACCTATGGGCTAATATTATATGTTATGGGTTAGCATAACATTGTGAATATTCTATTCTCTTATCTTTACTCTCAACTATTCATACTGAGTCTTTAGTACCGTGCTTGGAAACTGAACTGTTTTAAAGAGAACGGTTGCAAAGGAAAGCAAATTGTCAGTTTTTCCCCCGATTGTGAGTAGCCATATTATACAATCTGGGTGAGCTCCAGAAGAATCTCTAGGATCCATAATTTCCTGGCTATTAACAGAGTAAATAATTTATCTGCAACACATAGATTTGAATCAGGAAAACTTCACCATGGCAACTAAGCGTTCAACTGAGATAATCCCCACACTACTTCAAACATCATATGCCCAAAATGAAAACATAGCCTCCCTTTTTCATGAGGTTTGTACATTACCGCTCTATTTGTGGACTGTCCTTAAATGCTATGAATTGGTTGAGAGATCATTAAAAAACAATAGAAGAAATATTTTCATGTATAAATTTGATGTACTTATAATTGTTGATGTACAAGGTTGCTCTGCTGGTGTCTGATTGGCACGACAGTAATGTGAAGATAATCTACAGTGCACCTGTGCTTGATTCCTGGATCAGTTCTAGTAATTCCTTTTGTCACAGTAGCAGGTTTAGAATTATTAGAGCTGAATGTACCTCTGCGGGTAAAAGATAGAACAGCGTCAGGAGTAGTATATTGCTGTACCTTCTATATCAGATATTCGTTATATATAGCAGCTATGTTTTTTTTAAATGTCACAAATATAATATTATAATATACTAATGTATTTGGAACATGCATGAAGACCTGAAGTTTATTTATTTCCTAACAAGTCTAGTTCTTGTTTCCATCTGGAGGAAGGACTGATCATGATTTAGGGTGTAATTATCCTATTATGATTTGAACTTGACTACACGCGTTATACAACTACGATTTCTGACATGTCCAAGATAATTTATAACCTAATGATCGACTTCCCATACAACGGTTACAAAACTGTTTTCCTTTTCGATAAACCAAGACTAGAACTCTTCCTGTTTCGAAAGACGCAGATCACGGATAGCATTCGCCGAGCAACCTCCGCTCCTATTGTTCCACCGTCCTTGTACAGCTTGCCCTCAGTAATCGTCCGTCTTGTTCGGCTGTCGGCGGTGGGTGTGGCACGTCAATGACATGCCACATGTCATTCCTGATTGGCATTCCTCTGTTGTCGAAGGCTCAAGGCGGGGTTCGTTAGATATCTGGATGTTGACTCTGTCCTTATTGAAGCTTGCTAAAACATTAATCACAAAATTCATTAAATATCAAATTGGGATGTCAATAATTAAAGCAAAACTCACCATTTAGAATATAATAGAAAAGTAACTTTATTCTTGGACCAAGTCCCATTAGAAGAATAATAAACATGAACAGAAAAAGAAACATCATATAAATATGGTGAGAAGGCTACATAATACAAATTATAAAGCATATAAAAAGTGACAGAAAACAATTTAAAAAAAAGTAAATAAAAAGTACGAATCAAACAATCCTGACAAGATATCCTGACAAAATATCAAACAATTTACGAAGATATATAAATCAATAACAACTGTTAAATGCAAGAGCTAGCATTCAATCATTTCTTTACATGATGTATATTTTCTTAAAAGACAAAATTAAAACGACTAAACAACACAATTAATTATTCAATACGTTTCATTCTAAGCAGCTAAGAGAGTTCTGTACTATCTATAGCACTATCTATCTACGAGCTTCTATACTATCATTATTATAAAGAGATAAAATAATTTTTCTATACTACTTCTAATATAATGCCTCTTATGTTTAAGTCGGATTTCTCAGTACATCTTTTGACTAGCAGAACCAAAATTAGTTCACTCCTTCCTGGACGAAGAAGAAGCAGCCAAGAACGATTATTCTGGATAAAGTGCAGCTGGAACAAGCGGAGGATGCAGTCCAATCAGTGCAAGGTGATTGAGGAGCCGCCTAACTGCAGATCGTTAGGAAGGACCTGTGAACTGCTGCTCGGCATCAACCAGCGATTACACCAACCTCCTCCTTATCTCGTTAGTTTCAAAGTCGTTTGTCAGCTTCTTCACTGGTCCTCGGAGGTTCTTCAAGTGGTTCGGTCAGTATTGTGGGGAATTTGGAGTCGAAGCATTCCTCTTAGATGACGTTTACATTTAGAAGATAACACATTTCCTACAATTGTACATTTAGAATAGAATAGAATATAAATAGATAGACTATAATTTTACTGTAAGAGTATATATATATATTTATTTCATATATTCCAGTGAAATCATGAGGCAAAAAGAAAGAACTGAAAAAAACCTGTATCATAGTCGCGTATCCCTAAAAATAGTCTCGTAATTTAATTAAAAATAATGGGGGGAAAACACTCATAAACATTTATTTTGAGTTCAAAGAGTACCTCAGGAGCTGATTATGTAACCATGGAGGGATACTCGTTTAAAAATGTTAAGAGCTTCACATGTGAACATAAAATATTAACACGGATTATTGCTGGCAACCGAATATTTCGCAAACCTACGTCATCGCATTATCAAGGGCTACAAAGATGAGGTTGTATTATAAGCTTAAAAGACATATTATGACATATTCATCGAAAACATGGACTTTATTCTCCACTACAATAAATGCTTTAATAATGTTCGAAAGAGAAATTCTAAGGACGATATATGAACCTCTACTGGTGGAGGGTGAATGGAGAATCAGGAAAAACAGCGTTTTTAACAATTGTTCGAGCTATTTGGATACTTCGACATAGTCCAGCTTATTAAAGCAAAAATAATAGAATCGTTATACCAATGTACTTAAAATGGAGGAAACGCACCTAAAAAGTCTTTACTTGGAAAGATATATGGCACCAGGAGGAGAGGAAGACCAATTGTGGTTCCAGGAGGTGGAAAAGGACCTTATAGAGCTCGGTGTCCGAAATAGCAGAACCAGAAAACTGTGCAGAGGAGGCAGGCTTAATAATGCCAAAGCCCACCACGGGATGTAACGCTAATTAGTTAGTGAGTTAGTTAATTAATTATAATAAATTTATAGAATATAATACAATAAAAACAAAGGCTTTGTCCTAGAACAATGTTTTTAATTTTAATACCCCATAAAATAATATTATTTTCATTAAATATGATTCAAAGGTTCAATATGGTTCTAAAACTTTTTTTAAGTTTTTAAAAATAAATCTTTTTTTAATGATTTTAATGGGATGGGAGTTATTAAAGTAAAAGCATATATGACATTGTAGTTATGCTTTTACACGAATGAATACTTTTAGCCAGCTTATCTAAAACAATGAAACAGAAGTCACTTACTCAAAAAGGAATTTCTATGAAATTGGCTAAAATATCACCATAGTAAATTAAATTTGTAACCGATCTTCAATATTCTTCTTCCTCTTTCCCATCCTCCATATGCCTTTCAAGGTGGAGGAACCTCTACCCAACTGTGGAAGTCCAGTCGGTCCCGTGCAACATCATCATCTGCTCCAGAGTTTTATCTCTTTCCTCTCTCAACTTCCCAACATATACTAAATACGAAATTTGTGGTCATTCTCGCGGTCTCTTGGCTGTAGGTCTAGCTTCGAACACCTTCCTTGGGTCTCGATCGTGACTCATTCATCGGCAAATGTGTCCAGAACTACCTCAGCTGAATCTTCAATAACACACTTATTGGGACAAATTGTTTAATAAACATTTTTATATTTTTGATGGCTGTTGATTTTGAAAAAAAAAAGTATAACGACTCGGTTGTAGGATATTATTTTATCGTTCCCGATATTTCACTCAGAAATTCAGTTGATAAAGATGACATATCGCTCCTTCGTAAGAACTGTCATAAATACCTAATTTTTCAAAGAGGTATTTGAAATTTCCATTTGAGTTAATAAAACATAAATGTATGTATTGGTAAATCAAAGAACTCCTATTTTTGATTTCAACTTGTGTCATGATTACCATAAAATTTCAAGTACAAAGACGCTACAACTCAAAATGTGACTTTATTTAAAAAAATGAATATTAAAAATGGAATAATAGAATTAAAAAGGAAATGAAATTCATGAATTAAAAAGCTTTAACCAATGCAATAAATATTAAATATTATAAAAGCTACTATAGGCTTAACTCAAATAGTTATTTTTGATTTATGTCGTTGTTCTTTTGAAGGTGTCGACCGGAGTGGCTCGGTGATAGAGCACAGAGTTACAAGGTAAAAGCTCCAGGGTTCAAATCTCGCTGCTGGCAAGACTTGATCTAGAACAAATGGCAAACACCTCCCTGCACAACAGTTGTCCAAGAAGCAGTACAATCTCTACCATGTAATGAACCCAAGACCCTGCATTGTAGTGGTACAGCTTTTTTTTTTTTTTTTTTTTTAGGATCTTTCATCAATTTTATGGCCAATCAGAATTGCTTACCTCATTAATCTTATTTTGTCAGTTACAATTGATTTTGTTCATTTAACGTCACTTTATGCTGCTATGGCTTATCGGACGATGCTACATTGGGAGCTATAAATTTTGGCTACCCAGGTTTAATTAGGATTTTTAACGAGTACTTGACACCGTACAAGCTCGGGACCCAGTACAATTACGTCCCTTCCCAAATCTCCATTACAATTCAACGATGTTTAAATCAACTATATCTAATCTTCATAGAAGGATAAGTTATAATTTCAGAATCAACATTTTAGTATTATCTATGTACCACAACTGTTGTCCAAGGTACAGTCTTTACCATGTACTGAACTCCATATCCATTCAAGGGTTGTCGTACAGTTATTTTATTTTTTTGAAGGAGTTATAGGGTGTTTAATACAGAAATTGTTGCTTATAAAGTAATTTGAATTATCTTCTATCAGCACTCAAAAATTTTAGGTATCACATTTATCCACATGTTACTTTAATCATAAAATAAACGTGAAAGAAATACTTTGGTGTGTTTTGTTGGACATCTTTGGTTTATTTTAAGATTTCGTTATAAACCAAATGTTTGTTAAAAATAAAATGTCAAAATAATAAAAACCTAATTAAATTACCACTGTCGAGATCTAAAATTTTGTGCTTCGTAAGAGCGCTTGAATCGGAAGATATAACTAACGCAGAAGTTGAAGATCGCAACCGCTCAGAGTTAAAAGGTCAGCTAAAGTGCTTGATAAGTTATTTGGACTCGGCCACTTAACCAGGGCTCGTTAGGAAGTTAAACAGACCCCATGGAAATTCTAAAGTCTTCGGCCGAGGGCTTTCCCTCGAATCGGCAAGAACGCACAAGTGCGTCGCTTCGTTAAAAATTTTCTTCTCCTCATTAGCCGCCGTTTGGAAGGAGCCAATCGGAAAACGCTTAGCATGCCTTGGACCAATCAGAGAACGCCTTATTTCCCTACCTGGCGGTCCGTTTGAACTTCCTCCGGAGAAGGAGTTGATTGCTCCTCCACCTGTTACCTGCCTCTGGACATTGTTTGCAAACTTGGCAGTTTTACTTAGCCAGGAATCCTGGCTTAACTTCCACTCGAAATGGTTCTATAACAAGTCTTCCAATGACCATAAAGTTTTAGTAGTTACGTATAATTTTAACATAATTAAATTTATGGTAAGGGTCAATTGGTCAAAACGAACATATTTATTTTTATATATACACACGTAAAAGAAGTGGTAATCACGGAAGATTTAATAATTTTAATAATAGAGAACAGCTGATAATCATTGATTTAAAAAAAACCACACAAACAGAACAGGAAATATACGGATGGAATTTACGGAGGAAATATAGCAAGAAAGAAGTCATTGAACTTAAAAAAGCAATTCTTAATTGGGATGAACGAATTAAGAAAGAAAATCCTTAAATGAACAAGATCAAACCCTCTCTTAAGGGAATTTTCGAATTAATAATAATATATTTACTTGTATGTCTACATTCATTCCACGAGTCCTTAATATTCAGAGGATTATTATTTGAACTATGAAGCTCTCTCCATGTGAGTTTGAATTGAGCAATCATTACCATAAACTTGTAAAAAAGGTTAATTATTCTTGTTTTGGTAACATGCTTGGTTTAAATGGGGAAAAAAATTCATGAAAGGATTGATATCGGGTTCGGACCAAATCAGCAACAAATGGAACATGATTGTCATTATGGATGACTTTTTTCCGAGGAACATTAATGATTTTATGACTGTTTTTGGATTGTAAGAATTGGACATAAATTCATTCCATAAATATTTATATTCAAAGACTTAATGACATGTATAGTTCTCTAATTGTTAATTAGGTTAAAATAAGTAACGATTACCAAAAAATTGAAAAAAAAGAAAAGAAAAGAGAATATTCTTTTTTTTAAACTTTTAATTTCTTCCATAAACTGATTAAACATATTTTTTAAACTTATTTAATGAAATTAACAACTGCTTCCTAATAATATAACAAGTGAATAGAATGAATAATATGTTATAACATGAGATAAAAGCAAATAGATAAACTAGACACTATTATTAATAAAATAACAAATTCAACTTAGAAGGTCACGAGGCTAGTTGTGAAACTATTAAGTCAGATTGGGAAGAAAGTTAGTCATGAAAGGACTTGTACCAGATTCGGGGTAGATCAATAAAAAATTGGAAATTATGGTATTCAAAAGGAATTCAAAATTAAGTACAGATAATAAGTTATTATTATATAAAGTATACTTACGATCAATTCTAACATATGCATGCCCAATATTCAGTTATATGTCGAAAACAAATTATAAAAAACTACATATATTTCAAAACAAATGCCTAAGAATTGCTGTAAACTATACATATTGCACTAGAGTTAAAGTTATGAACAAATAACTATACATACCGCATATTAATGAATTTATCAAAAAATTATGCAAACAATTCTTTAATAACTGTTAACACAATAAAAACCCACTTATAAAAAATATTGGGAACTACACAAAAAATAGTAGATAGCGGTATGTACATAAAATAACAAAGAATTTATTATTGTAGTATACCAAATTATCTTATGTTATTGTTCTTGTTCGTATAGATGTATATAAGTTACAAAGAATGTATAGATACAATTTTAGTTTATTTTGATTATAATTTTTTTTTTCTCACTGCTGAAAGTTTTTTTCTTTCATTGTATATGTGATTCCTAACAGATACATTTAAATGTGTCTATTAAGTTTTTGAGTTTGGGACTTGTCTGTTTGGTACAGCATATTACTTTTGTGAATTGTAGCAAATTATATTAGAAATAAAATAATAGTCATGTATATCAGCCTTTTGTAATTGTTTGGGAGCTTTGAGCCTGTCCAGTAAGTGCTGACCCTGTAACTGTGTATTAAATATTAAAAAAAGAAAAAGTCAGTAAAATTTGCTTTATTTATGTACTTTGTGCATCGATAATTAGGCCAGAAAATTTGTTTTTCCTCCTAATTCTTATGATCTATCTTTGAACTAGCATTGCTATATATATTTTGATAACTCATTTCATTAAAATCAATGCTATTGATTGTTTGAAATAATGTTTGTACTTTTTCTAACGGTCTTTTTTGTTTTGGTGTCTAAAGCCCCTCGGAAAGGGAGAGCGGTCCCATTGACCCTAATACCATTAAAGTGCGGGGCCTGGTGAGGGAGAATTAGAAGAAGTGCTGGTCCAGCAAAGACCCGGGATCTGGGATTCTAATGATCCAGCAATACCATGGGAACCCCAACACTCTTCCGTCCTCTCCTCTCTGCTGTTTTAGTATATATTGCAACTGGAGTCTCCAGCCAAAGTAGAAGGTTTTGTTTAGAAACATCTCTACCTGAATGTATCAAAGCTACTAGCAGTATAAACTAAATGTGGTGTGGTGTGATAAAAGATAAACTGAGTTTAGTAAAAAAACTCTGTAAAATAAGAAAAGAAACGATGAAAAAACTTTTGTACTGAAAATACCTTATTCCTGTAGTTTTTAGGGTGCTAAATCCAAATATGGTATTAAAAAAGCTGTATCACCCACAATTTCTTCACATATTATAGTTAAATTAATTCAATTAAGCGATTTTTAAAGAATTGAACAGCTTTAATATTTAAAATAAAAAACTTAAAAACTAGGTGTGGATGAAGTTGGTACCACTGCTGAAACACATTTGCTGGCCAAAAAAGGTTGATTCTTTTTTCTGTTAACAGCTGATGTTTTGTTTACTGTCAACCTAACCTCACTTTTACGTTTCCTGTGCATTTGCTCAGTACAATGTCTAATCGCGGTTGTAAAAACTCTGCTGACAGTTTTTGTTATATTTGTGGTGAGTTGTGATTAAAAAACACCAAAGAAACATTACAGACTTTGTCAAAAAGGTTTATCTATCATACTTTGGAACTAAACTTGGTAATCAGGATAAATCTTGGGCCTCTCATAAGGCATGTGTCGAAGATCTAAGAAAATGCTCGAAAAAGGACAAAAAACCTTTTAATTTGCTGTTCCTATGATATGGAGGGAGCCAAGAAATCATTCCGATGATTGCTACTTTTGCAGTGTCGATATTACTGGTCATAACTCAAAAAACAAGAAGGCAATACACTGTTTAGATTTCCCGGTCCCTGAAACACTAGATGATTAAAATTCTATTCAAACGGAAATATTTTCTGATGTACAATCGGAGTTAGATGAACAAGATGATGAAGAATTCTAATGTTTTACGGAAAATGTAGAGCCTAAACATTACTCAAATCGAGCTTAACGACTTGGTTAGGGATCTTGGCTTAACGAAAGAAAAAGCTGAATTGCTTCGCTCTAGACTAAAAGAAAATAACTTTTTGGCGGTTGGAACCAGCATTTATGTGTACAGGAAGAGAGAGGAAGAATTTTCCAATTGCTGGAAAACTATTACAAAAAAAACTAAGGCTAGATTTAGATCGAGCACATAAAAATCTATAAAGATCAAGTTTTCAAAAGAATGTTTTTGTTGGCCTGTGTTATTAATAATTACAAAACCATTTTATTTAAATTGTTCAATAAAAAACACAAATCAGAATAACCTCCCCGGTTTTTATCTCATCTGTTACCATAGTAACCCTCTAAGTAAAATTCAAATGAAAGATGTTTGGTGTACGTCAACGAATCTTAAAAAAAGGAATTTTGAGTCATAATCACAGTTCGAATTTACAGAACATCTGAACTTTATTTCTATTATCCCTCTTATATATCATGTTTATAAAATACAACATAAAAAAAAGCTTAACCCTAACTTACCTACTTTGTTTATTTTAATTCTACATATACTGACAAGAACAGAACTTAAAAGGCAAGATCTATGAACGCCGAATATCTGAAAGGCAAATATCTAAATTAATTATTTTATCACTTTTGATAAAATAAATCGATCAAAATAATATATTTCATTAGTTTTGATAGAAAAAATCGTTTAATGACAAAATACTTTTTCTTTTTTTTTAATTAATGATACATAATGACAAGTATAGCAACTACCCACTGGTAGTACTCTAATCACTAGTTCAACTAAGAAGGTGGCCATCTTCTTTTCAGACGCCTCGGAGGATTATCGGGATTTGAAGAGGAAGCTAGGTTTGAAACTAGAGGGTTTGAGTGGGAAAGGATAGATACCGGGTTCGGGCCAAATCAGCAACAAATGGGACATTAAGGCCATTATGGATGACTTTATTCTTAACAAAATAAGGAGCATTGAGGATTTTACGAAGGATTTTGGATTGTAGGGATTGGATACGAGAGGAATTCGATGGCTTAGTGGAGCCCCACAGCTCTACTTCGTAAGTCCAAATCGAATGACAAAATACAGAATAGATCTCTGCCCCATTTCAGAGTTGTGCATTAGAAATTTCTTTGTACAAGGAGACAATTATGAGCTCAAGTTCAAGCGTTAGGTTTTCTATACTAACTAAAGTTACTATTACCACTATACAGAGGTTGGGTACTCCAAATGATATTCAGCTTCCACAGAGTCGATTCACGGCTAGTAACAGAATAAAAAATTTATCGTAACTCTGCATCCTACATAATGAGCAGCTGTCCTGTTCATTTCAATGCAATATCTAATTTAAATAATTCACTCAATTAGCTTCGACTTTTTAATAGGAAAATTTGAGAATGAGGAAGTTTTTTGGAATTATGGTTAGCTATAATATATAGCTATAGGGAGAGGAGTGGCTCAGTGGTAGAGTACTGAGTTACCATGCCGGAAATCCTGGTTCAATTCCCGCTGCAGGCCATGATTTTTATTTAGTCTGTTTGCAGCGGGAGATGGATCATATAGGATCTAGGACCCTCCTGGGGCCCACCCAGTCTCTATAAAATATTATAAAAATAGGGTACCCAAAATAAGGGGGAAAATCTGGCGGTCGAGCGTGACCAAGGACAAGTCACCTCCTTGCAGAACCGTTGTCCATGAAACAGTACAGTCTCTACCATGTACTGAACCCCAGACCCTTCATGGGTTGTAGTGGTACAGATTAGGTTATATTAAAAAAAAAAAAAATCACAACTCACGTTCCTCGTGATTTTCGAAACCAATTTGTAATTATTGAAAGTTGTTATATTTTTTATTTTATTTTTTCGTATAGCCCTACTAAGAACCACATCATTTCAACATTTTCTTCTTGATATTTGCCCAGTACTCGTCCATTTCTTTCCCGTTTTCAGCTTTGGTTTAACTTGAAAACCCAAGTGAGTATCCAGTTTCATCTTGAGACGGTTGCTTTCCAGAATATCCTCGTAGGTACATCTCTTGTAAATCTTTTTCTACCACTTCAAACAAGGCAGGTTTGGTCTTCTCATCATTAAAATTTAAAGGTTTCAATATCAACAAGTTGCCATAAAGTACAATTCTCCTTTTTCTCTTTACATCCTATATTTTTGGAACTTGAGTGTACGTACACTTAGTGTACATACATACACTACGTGTTGAGTGTACGAACTTGAGTGTGACAGCTCTATATCATTTGCTTATTAAAAAAAACAAAATTAAACTATTGTAGGAAATTAATATTTGAATACGAGTATATACGAATATTGGATTTTAACCTATAGTTGGGATATTTTTTTAATTGAACATTCGGAGTCGGTTAAGTAGAAAAAAGGACTTATTTTATATCCTGCAGATCTAAAAAGTTAATAAAAAAAAAAACTGGGGGGGGGGGCAAAAAGTTAAACCGAAAGCCAATAAAGGTCCTGGGAAGTTGCTCCGAGGAAGAGAAGGGCGCTAAGTCCTGCGGGAGATCACAAATCCTGTTCGGCAGACACTAACTGCTCGCTGGAGCCTCCAGTTTATGTCCCGAGTCCTGACCCACTAACTCAGTCCTTCCGCGCCGCTGCCTCTCCTTCCAGCAGTCTTCTCCACCACTCTTTGAAGGATGGCTCTTTAACAGTTCAAGGATTCGGATGGGTTAACTTGGATTTCAGAACTTGGATTCCTAAAATGTATTACTCATATTTTTAATATTTTTTAAAAAAATAAAAACGAGTTGAAGCTATAAATCCGCTAAAGCCAAGCTCTTAAACAGAATTGTTTATAGAATTTTTGAAGTGAAAACTTCTTTAGCCACGTTCACCGACTTTCAGTAGGGGAAAACTTATGGGTTCGTGTCACCGATTTGCTCATGACGTATTACTACATAAGACTGGCGTAATATAGTGGCCTGTGTATGAGCTAAACATTTTTTTTTAATAAACTTTATTAAATTAATATAAGGATAAAATTATTCATCCAAATGAACGTTTAATAGTAGTGCAATTGATACTAATAATAATTTAAAAGATCAATAACCAGTTAAACTTTAAGTTTCCCCTAAAAGAATTTATTTGTCATAGTAAAATATCTTGTTTAAAGTTTCTAATGGATGCAAATAAACAAGAATTTTGATGTATTTCTGTATTGGTATTTAGTATTGAGATTGTGTACCCCATTATTTGTTTTGTATGATAAAAAACTACTTGCATTTGCATGTAATTTTTGCTGGGAGTGACAGCAGATATGAAAATTAGACTAAAGTTAATAATATCGATTTAGAAATTATGAAATATAAATAATTGAGACTATAATTGATTTAGAAATTCAAAAAATAATTAAGTTATCCAAAGGTTTTAAGTTTTTCCTTTCTATCGGCAGTCATGAAGTCTTTCCTAGGTGTCCCGGCAGACGTTCTGCCCTATTTCCCTAAATGAAAGGGCTTACCAACTTACCAGATGACATAAGATCCAGTGCAGTTTTAAACAATGTAATCAATTGATTGTGTTGATGAAACAATAATGAAAAACGTGTCACGCGAACCCCAATAAACTTTAACAACTAACGCGTTTTTTGTTTTGTGTTGATTGACGTCAAATGTTTGACAGCTGGGAACAGAGTGATTTGTATGAGGAATGAAAAGTGTTGTTTTTATTATTTCCCTCGTCATTTTTACGTTTTTTCTATCCATTTTTTGCACCTTAACAAAAATAAGAAAAAAAAATTAGCCGAATTGGTCGAGCCGTTCTCGAGTTTTGTGCTCAGCAACACATTTGGCGATTCATTTTTATTTATATAGATTATGACTAGAAAGTTAATCATATCTAGTGACAAAATATCAAGAGGGAATAACTAATAAATCCTTACATAAACACTTGTTCATACCACCCGTAAATGAAATAATTAGATTACACCTCAAAAAGTTTCACCCAAACCCGGTGCAAATATTACTGACATAAACTACAACCACAGAATCTGACAAGGAGACTGACACGTCTCTACTACAGAGAGATGCAAAAGGCTAGGAGTTCCTTCAATGGGAGGTTTCTATGTTAAAATTTCCACTTGAATCTCTAAAGGGAAGTTTAAATAAGAAGATCATCCATAGAATACATATGCCGAAATTCGTTGAATATTATTGTAAAATATTATATAATAACTACTATAACACAATATTCCTTCTAATTATCCTCTTTAGGTGAGAAACGAAGTGAATATCTTTGAAATATGAACAATGAATTACAGTTTTCGAAACAAAGGTACTATCTGGCATATTGGTTTGAAAAAGGACGAATCTACAGGAAGATATAGGAATTAGCAGAGCATGTGATGTTTTTAAGCTTAGGGAAGAATGAATAACTAAACAGATTATAATCGCTGAGGATTCTGGTAAATGTCCGATGGCTAGACCAACGCATCGGTGGGGGGATTGCGTTAAGAGCGAATAATTTAGTGGACTTAGTTGAGGGCGGTGGTTCGTGGATGGATGGTTGTAAGCAGAGATTGGTGTTAGCAATGGAACCTTAAAGGTTCTTATTCTTAAAAAATGATAAAAAGTATGAAAGTCAGATAAAAACTTATATAAAAATAGAGGATGGAAATTGTTGGGGGGTGCAGTCAAAATACACACACAAATAGGTGGAAACTTTTTTTTTATTTGTGCTTACGTACTTTGCAGGTCATCTTCAGGGCTATGAGAAAAAAACAGACAAAAAAATTGACTATAAAAGTACATAACAGTACTAAGAATATAATCACTTTTTTTTATTATTTATTGATATTTAGAACTATATTACAATAATATAACAAGTAAATAGGCTAAGTGATACAAAATGACATGATATAATGACAGGTAGAGAAACTACCCACTGGTAGTACTTAAATCGTATGTTCATCAAAAAAGGTCACAGTATTCATTCTCTCTATATTGCCTAACTACTCTATTATAGTCTTTCTGTCTTATCTTTACTCTCTCTTCAAAATGATAATGTAACAATAACATGGCAGTGCATATATATATATATATATATATATATATATATATATATATATATATATATATATATATATATATATATGTATGTATTGGCCACTAGCCAAGTTATAAACCTATATTGAAAAAAAATTATTAGATTATCAACCCAAATGTAAACTGTAAACTGTATAATGTCTTACTAATAAACAGTCATTCCTATTACAAGAGAATTTTCTTGACCTCCACCCGGACCATTTTCTCCCTCTTGTATGAATAAACATTTTCCCCTAATACTTTCCGCTTAGTACAATAGATATTTAAGTGAGAGTTCCCACTAAAATATAATACTAGTATAGAATATTGGCATCGAAAACCTCAGGAAGGACATAGTCCTCAACAACAACCACCCTCACAGAGCACAATTGAAGATAATCAAGACATTCGTGCGTGAAACCCTCGTCTTAGCGTGAAAGGCTAGTTAGCGAACAATAGAACTCCTTGGCTTGGACACAGCTATCAACTCTTAAAGAGCTTCTGGTTTTTCAACCACTTCCAATTACTCAGTGTCCTGATAGAGATTAATTTATAAAGTACTGCTCTTTATATTAAGGCTGAAGTATAACATGGGAGGAAGCAATATGGAAGATATATTTTGTTACTTATGAAAAAAAAAATCCTGCTTCTCTGTAACACATAAAGGGTGTAAAGAGTGAGTGTTAGACTGCACTGTTTCCAGATTTTGCCTTAGTTAAGGGTACCCAATTTATTCAGGCTCAGTGTACCCTAGGACGCTCTGTAGATCTCACAGGGTCCATTTATAGATTCTGTTAACAGATTAAATAATTAATCTGCCAAAGCCAGATTTAAAGCCGGAACCCCCTGCCTAGGTACTAAGCAGCCTACATACTCAGCTAACACCCATTTCACTGTGTTATATATAAGCACTAAATACAAATGAGAAATAAATGAAACATTCAATAATCGAAAGAATGAAACTCCAAACAATAAAGACTTATTTCCCCAAAATAGTGGATCAGTAAACGAGGACTTATTAATATACCAAATCGGTAAAGCTAATTTAGAGCACTATAACCCTCTAGGAATTATTCAGTATAACTTTTTCTAAGCCTGATGTAAAAAGAAAATTGTGTTCTTCCGAAATTTTTAAATACGAACTAAAGTTTCTAATCTATTTTATATTTATTATTCTTTTGATGGTGATAATTTTTAAATATTTTTATGTTGAAGAGAAAAGATTTTTCCGCGTCTCTAGCGCGGAGCTCTGACTGACTAACCAACTGAGCCAACCTGGCTCGTAACACGGCCAGACAAATCCATTCTCTTCACCGATCTTAAATCCCCGTATTATTATTGTAATCATTCATTTATATTTAATCTTTCCTCCCTGTTGTGGAGTAACTTTTCTTCTCTTCTTCTTCTTTCTCTATCTCCTTTGTGCTCTTAAGCGGGGAGTAGTCTCGGACCACCTTCGATATGTGTCCCTATCCTGGGCCTTCCTTCTCATATCCACCAAGGTCGACCCCCGCTCTCGCCCGAGTCTATCCATATAACTATTATATGTGATTCTCGGGTGTCCAACCGGTCTTTGCCCTCTCGGTCTGGCCTCCATCAGCCACCTTGCTCTACCCTCGTCCCCATCCTGCAAACCTGCCCATACCACTTGAGCTGGCGTTCCTCTATGACATCCCTCACATGTCTAACTCCCAGGGTATCTCTAATTATTCTGTTCCTCACGCAGTCTCGTCTCGTCTTTCCCGCAACTCTTCTGAGATACACCATTTCAGCTGACGTCACTCGTGAGGCATTCTTGTCCAGGAGTACCCAGCTCTCGGCTCCAGAAAACAAGACCGGGAGGAGGACAGATCTAAAGGCGTAGCTTCGCCTCTTTGCTCACCTCCTGCTTGCCCACCAGAGTTCTGGAAATCTCCTACTGGTCTATCTTCCCATCCCGACTGAAGATCGTTCCCAGGTATTCATAAATATCAACCTGCTCCAGTTGGTGTCCTTCACTCACAATCCTGAGCTCCACCTCCTCCTGTCCTACCTGCATAGCCTTACTTTTATCCGAATTTACTGCGAGTCCTCTTCTTTTAAGCTCCTCGGACCACTCCTCCACTGCAACTTGCAGAGAATCCACAATGTCTGCTACCACCACCATGTCGTCTACATAAACGAAACACTGGGCCTGGACGGGCATCATATTCCAGTAACCAACGATTGCTCTGGGTGTTCTCCGCTTGCATACCTTCAATACCTCGTCCATGACAATGTTAAACAGGAGTGGACTGAGGCTATCTCCTTGCTTAGCCCCTTTGTAGATTCTGAATGGAGCAGACTTCATTCCATTTAATCTAACCACGCCAGGTCCTGGTACGTTGATTTGATGGCGCTAATCAGGTTTGGTGGTATCGGCTTCTCTTGTAGAGCAGTCCAAATCTCCTTTCTGGGGACCGTGTCAAAGGCTGCCTTGAGGTCCAAAAAGGCAAGGTAGACATTTCGTCGACGGTCCAACGCTTTCTCCGTAACCATCCTGAGAGAGAAGAAGTAACTTTTCTTGTAATTCAATTTTTCATAAAGTCGGTACATAAGAATGGTGTTTTTGGTGGTGGTGGGATGCTGTCTCATGTTAGTGATTTTGGAATATAAGTTCCAGACGTGTTATTTTTATAATTATCTTTAATTTTACTATTCCCTTTTGAAAATTTGTATTCTGTTTTAATAAATGTTGAGGAATAGCTCTGTATCACAGGTTCATTGACAATTTCCTGTCCTCTTACTTTTTTCCTTTATTGATTTCATATCTTAAGTTACTAGGCTTTGTACTTTTTCGTTTGCTAAATTAGTATAATTTTTATTACCATAATATTATTATGCTTACATTTTTATAATTTATGTTATTCTATAACCTTTTTCTGCTGACGTCCTGTAACCTTCCTTTTGATGTCTCTTTGGAATGTGAGGTTTGGATATGCAGAATTTATTATTTTTTATATATCTTTAATAATTAAGAGCTATTATGAGACTATAGAGACTTACAGCTTCTTGATTTTTATTTATCCATGTCCTAGCATTATGTATTTTGTATCTATTTTGATCATTTTCTCTTAAATTTAAATTTATTTTTTGGAGTTGTCCTGTATCCTCTGCGCTCTTGATAGTGAAGTTTCTCATTTGTACTTAAACTTTCCTTCATTATTTATTTTGTGGCTTTTATTTTATTGGATGCACAATTGCAACTGTATTTCATATCAATTTAGTTATCTGCTTTTACTTAAACTTTTCAAGCAGTTGCTCTAATCTTTCTAATTTTTAGTAATATCATTAAAACCTTTATGGTGGTTTAATGATGTCTAATTTTAGTAATAGTTTTGTTACATAAGGTTCACATGTGATATTTTTTTATTTTTTATATGTACATAATTGTATTACTTTACTTGCGTTCTGATGAAGTCCGATTATGCGAAATATTGACAGGTATATTGATTGCTTTTTCCTCTTCTTGGATTTTTCTCCACCTGCCCTTACAATTTTAATTCCGACTTTATTCAGTACCACATAGATTTTTTTTTTTATGTTTACAGTTAACAATTACCGCTATTTTCGTTCCAAAACTAATTGCTATTTTAAAGATTACTAAAGAATAACATATTTTGATTTAAACAACAAATCTATCGAAGAAACTTCCGACACGTGTGGGCAATGACCTCCCCCTGCCCCTTCTTTTTTCCCCATCTAAGGAACATTCATCCCCGAAACCTAACATGTTCTCAACCCCTCTCCGACCAACTCTTCCCCATCTTCCAATTACCGTCCTGGGAGGACCCACGGCCGCAGAAGTGGAGGGTCGGACCTGTCATGACCGCTCCTCATGGATATTCATGGCCAGGAGGATAATAGAATGCGATTAGGTACGAGAGCATGACCAGCACAACGGCTTTCATTAACATTGTGACCATCGGAATCGATACCTCGTGAGTATAGGACTCGATACTCCACTAAGTCCAGTAATCAACCCTTAGCAGAGAGATGAAGATTAACATATCCTATTATTATAAAAGATATATAATAAATTCGAGACCCGTCTCGGCTGGTGTTCTTTTCCTCTTACATAAAAAATATTGGATAAAATATTTTTTTACTGTTCTTTTATATCGTACCCGAACCACATCCGTTCGGAATATGAAAATTCATTAAAATAAAGAATACCTTAAAAAACCTCTACGATCCCTGAAGGGTCTTGGGTTCAGTACATGGCAGAAACTGTACTATTTCTTGGACTATGGTTGTCCGAGAAAATTTATACAGACTGGGTAAGCCCCAGGAGGGATCATTTAGATAGGCAATGAAAAAAATAAACATATCCGTACAAAACAAGATTTATTAAGACTTTGATATCTACAATCCCTGTGAAAAAGTGGTTATGTCTATTTTTCTCCAAAATGAATTTCTTGTACATACGTAAGCGGAATCGAGTTATTTTTTTTTTGAATAAGGGGATAAGTAAGGCATTGGCTTGCAAAGGAGTTATTTTTTATATTACAACTCCTATTCAAGGCAAAAACTACGAGAATGAATTCTGGTTATCT